>JAMPIT010000890.1:4370000-9170000 GCA_026261815.1 Monarcha castaneiventris obscurior
GGTGTAGGGTTAGGGTTAGTGTTAGAGGTAGTGTTGGGGTTAGGGTTAGGGTTACGGTTAGGTTTAGGCCTAGAATTAGTGTTAAGTCAGAGTTAGGGTTAGGGCTAAAGTTAATGGTAGGGTTAGGGTTAGAGTTAGGGTTAGGGTTAGGGTTGGGGTTAGAGTTAGGATTTAGTCAGGGTTACGGTTAGGGTTCGGGTTAGGGTTAGGGTTAAGGTTAGGGGATAGGGTTAGGGTTAGTGTTAGGGCTAGGGTTGGAGTTAGGGTTAGGGTTGGGGTTAGAGTTAGGGTTAAGTCAGGGATAGGGTTAGGGCTATGGTTGGTGCTAGGGTTAGGGTTAGGATTCGGGTTCGGTTTCGAATTAGGGTTAGGGTTAGGGTTAGGGTTAGGGTTAGGGTTAGGGTTAGGGTTAGGGTTAGGGTTAGGGTTAGGGTTATAGTTAGGGTTAAGTCAGGATTAGGGTTAGGGCTAGGGTTAGAGTTAGGTTTATGGTTAGGGTTAAGGTTAGGGGTTACGGTTAGCGTTAGTGTTAGGGTTAGAGTTAGAGTTAAATCAGGGTTAGGGGTAGGGTTGGGGTTAGTGGTAGGGTTAGGGTTAGGGTTAGGGTTTGGGGTAAGGTTAGGGGATAGGGTTAGGGTTAGTGTTAAGTCTAGGGTTGGTGTTAGGGTTAGGGTTATAGTTAGGGTTAAGTCAGCGTTAGGGTTAGGGCTAGGGTTATAGTTAGGGTTAAGGTTAGGGTTAAGGTTAGGGTTTAGGGTTAGGGTTAGTGCTAGAGCTAGTGTTGGGGTTAGGGTTAGGGTTACGGTTAGGTTTAGGGCTAGAGTTAGGGTTAAGTCAGAGTTAGGGGTAGGGCTAGCGTTAATGCTAGGGTTAGGGTTAGGGTTTGGGTTAGGGTTAGGGTTAGGTTTAGCGTGAGGGTTAGGGTTAGGGTCAGGGTTAGAGTTAGGGTTAAGTCAGAATTGGGGGTATGGCTAGGGTTAGTGCTCGGGTCAGAGTTGGGGTTAACGTTAGGGTTAAGGTAAGGATAAGGGTTAGGGTTAGGCTTAGGGTTGTAGGGTTTGGGTTAGGGTCAGGTTTAGAGTTAGGGTTAGAGTCAGGGTTAGCGGTAGGGGTAGGGTTAGTTCTAGGGTTAGGGTAAGGGTCAAGGTTAGGGTTAAGGTTAGGGGTTAGGGTCAATGTTCGGGTTAGGGTTAGGGTTAGGGCTAGGATTGGGGTTTGGTTAGTGTTCGGGTTAGGGTTAGAGTTAGGGTTACGGTTAGGGTTAGGGTTAGAGTTAGGGTTAAGTCAGCGTTAGGGGTAGAGCTATGATTGGTGCTAGGGTTAAGGTTAGGATTAGGGTTAGGTTTCGTATTAGGGTTAGGTTTAGGGTCAGGGTTAGGGTTGGGGCTATAGTTACGGTTAAGTCAGGGTTGGGGTTACGGCTAGGGTTACTGTTAGGTTTAAGGTTAGGGTTAAGGTTAGGGGTTAGGGTTAGTGTTAGCGTTAGGGTTAGGGTTGGGGTTAGGGTTAGGGTTATGGTTAGGGTTAATGTTAGAGTTAGGATTAAGTCAGCGTTCGGGGTAGGGCTAGGGTTAGTACTAGGGTTAGGGTTAGGGTTCGGGGTAGGGTCAGGGTTGGGTTTGGGTTAGGTTTCGAATTCGGGCTAGGGTTAGGGTCAGGGTTAGGGTTAGGGGTAGGGTTGGGGTTATAGTTAGGGTTAAGTCAGGGTTAGGGTTTGGGCTAGGGTTAGAGGTAGGTTTAAGGTTAGGGTTAAGGTTAGGGGTTACGGTTTGGGTTAGTGTTAGGGCTAGGTTTGGGGTTAGGGTTACAGTTAGGGCTAGGTTTAGGGTTAGAGTTAGGGTTAAATCAGGGTTAGGGGTAGGGCTAGGGTTAGTGGTAGGGTTGGGGTTTAGGGTTAGTGTTAGGGTTAGGGTTAGGGTTAGAGCTAGGGTTAAGTCAGAGCTAGCGGTATTGGTAGGGTTAGTGCTAGGGTTAGAGTCAGGGTTAACGTTAGGTTTAGGGTAAGGGTAGGGGTTAGGGCTAGGGTTAGGGTTGTAGGGATTGGGTTAGGGTTGGGGTTAGGGTTAGGGTTAAGTCAGGGGTAGGGGTAGGGCTAGGATTAGGGCTAGGGTTAGGGTTAGGGTTGGCGTTAGGGTTGAGGGTTAAGGTTAGTGTTAACGTTAGGGGTCAGGTTTAGGGGTAATTCAGAGTTAGGGTTAGAGTTAGTGTTAGAGTTAGGGTTAAGTCAGGGTTAGGGATAGGGCTAGGGTTAGGGTTTGGGGTTAGGGTTAAATTTAGGTTTAGGGTTAGTGGTCAGGGTTAGGGTTAAGGTTAGGTTTAGAGTTCGGGTTAGGGTTAGATTAAGTGTTAGTGTTAGGGCTCGGGTTGGGGTTAGGGTTAGGGTTAGAGTTAGGTTTAAGTTAGATTTAGGGGTAGGGTTAGGGTTACCCCTAGGGTTTGGTTTGCGGTTAGAGTTAGGCCTCGGGTTAGGGTTAGGGTTAAGGTTAGGGTTAGGGTTAAGGTTTGGGTTAGAGTTAGGGTTAAATCAGGGCTAGGGGTAGGGCTAGGGTTAGGGCTATGGTTAGGGTTAGGATTAGGGTCAATGTTTGGGTTAGGGTTAGGGTTAGGGCTAGGGTTGTGGTTAGGGTTAGGGGTCGGGTTAGGGTTAGAGTTAGAGTTAGGGTTAAGTCAGGGTTAGGGGTAGGGCTAGGGTTAGTCCTAGGGTTGGGGTTATGGTTAGGGTTAGTGATTCGGGTTAAGGTTAGGGTTAAGGTTAGGGGTTAGGGTTAGGTTTAAGGTTAGGGTTAGGGTTACGGGTAGGGGTTCATTCAGGGTTAGGGTTAGGGTTAAGTCAAGGTTAGGGTTAAGGTTAGGGTGAGGGCTAGGGTTATGGTCAGGTTTAGGGTTAGGATTGAGGTTAGAGTTAGGGTTATGGTCAGTGGTTAGGGTTCGGTGTTAGCTTTGGGGTTAGGGTTTGGGTTAGAGGTCGGGTTAGGTTTAGGGATTAGGGTTAGTATTAGTGTTATGTTTAGGGTTAGGGGTTAGGGTTAGGTTTAGGTTTACGGGTAGGGGCAGTGTTAGGGTTAGGGTTAGGGTTTGGGTTAGGTTTGCTGACTGTTCAGTATCTTTCACATTAATCTCAATACAATCTTTTCTATCCAGAGGTGTGGAAGGAAATGACCTTTACGAACAACATGCTGTCACTCAGTGAAGACAGTATGTGCCAGTGCCAGTGATACACGACTACAGTGGTTCCAGAGATGCCGAGGCTGGGTCACTCTCTCCACTCTTCCTTTTCATTTAGCTTTGAGGCTGCACGTGACTCAGCTGGAAAGGTTTAGTAAATCTCAGATTACAATGATTTTCTTCATGTGCAATGGCTTGAAATAGAAGAAATCTAAAATGGTGTGATTTCCTTGGGAGAAAAAACAGCAGCAATAGGAGAATCCAGTCCAGTCTAGGGGAGAAGTCCTGTCTGGTCCCCTAAAAATTTAGGTGGCTTAACCCTGAGCAAGACCAGCTGATGGGACAGTGAAAAATTTATCACTGAGTAGTAGCAGTACTGTGCTCTGCATCTTTATCTAGCTTGCTCTGGCAAATTCTCAGTTGTCTTAGGGACGAGGGAAAATGGAGATCGAGTTATACACAGAAGAAAGGAGAAGGCTGGTTGCACACAGCAAATTCTTCCTGGACTGTGCAGAAATAAGCAGGGGCCCTGAAGTATAGCATAAATGCAAAATAAACATTTTGTTTACAGAGACAACCCTCAGTGCTTAAGGCTCTTTCCCCTGTAGCTCTTTTCCCTGAATATTGACCAACAGATGCCACCTCTGCTGTTCTGCTTTTAAACAAATGGGGAACAGACAAGCTGGTGCACAAAGTCTCCAAACACAAAGTTACATCCCTCCCTGCTCTTCTGTGAATCCAACCCAAATATGTCAATTTGCTTTTCTTAATTGCTTTTTGTTTATTTCCTCAACTGGTTGGCCTTGTGAAGCCTATTGGCACTCTGTCTTAGATTTTTGGATGTTTTCCCTGTTTTAACCCATTCACAGCATCCCTGATTCTGTGCAGCCTGCTTCAGGAACAGTGACACAGGCTATCATGACTCTCATCATCCGGAGGGCACAGTTCAGCATGGAGCTGCTCTTCTGACACCTCTGTGACAAATCAGAGCCAGCCTGTGGGAGGGAATGGCATCTGTCACAGGTGGCCTTGGCACCCCTCTGCATTCCTGTCTCTCTACAACACTATCACTTTGTCAGGGGCTGTCACTGTTTCATTTTGGGTTACCCCTCTAAAACTTTCAGAATTCTTAAATCAGTTGGGTAGCTGTCGAATCCATTTGACATCCTAAATATAGTCAATGGGTTTTGATTTATTTTGGAAAATAAATTTCACTTCATTATATTATTTGTCTCTAAAAATCTCCTCAACAAGGGGTGTGGTGCCAGCACATGAGTGCAGCGATGCCACACATGAAGACAATAAATGCATTGCAGCTGTTTTTTTGGCAAATACCTGGAGTGTTGCTAAACAAAAACCTAAGGCTAAATTTTTGCAGGAGTTGGTGGCTGCTGATCACAAGCAGTATGTCTTGTCACTGGTGGGGGCAAGGGGAATCTTTTGCTTTCAAAACATACTAATTAATTGAGTAGCCATTACATGCGTGACTTGCTCCTCTGAAGTGTGCCTGGGTGCATGGGAGCAGTATAAATCCAAAAGTCCCTTCTTAGATTTAATCCTGATGAATTAATCAACAGACAATATTGCAAGCAGTCCCTCCAGACTGAGTGATATTTACATAAGAAAGAACAACATCCTCTTCATTAGTTATGCATGGCTTTCATATAATTGAAGTTTCATTTTGTTGTAGGTCCTAACAAAGCTTTAGATTAAAGTACACAGCCATTATTGGATGCTAGTACTAATTAGCAACACACACCTTTAATGGCCCCATCCTGGAAACTCTGAGGCCCACAAGTAATGAGACTTTATTGAGACTGTCCTCACAAATGAAATTGTAAAGGGACATATTGTTTTACACAATTGCACCTTAGAAAAGCTGAAAGCATCTTTTTATAAGAAAAATAGGAAGATTACTTAACAGCTGCAGTTTCCTGTTCCAAAATCTTGGAGATACCCTGTTATGAAAAACAAACAAAACACAAAATCCTCCTATGAATCAGTTATAAAGACATTTAATCCAGTAAATTTTACTTTGGAAAATGATAAAGTTTAAAAAGAGCAGTTCTGAAGCAGACAGCCTTGCCAATTGCCACAATTGCATTTCTAATCTTATAGTCTTGAGGTCAAGATGTACTTGGGGGACAGGGGGGATTTGGAACAGGATGCTGTTCTCTGGTGGTCTCGAACTACTGAGATGAACTGCTTGCACAAAATTTTTATCTGTACTATTGAGTGCAGTGACAGCCTCGAGAGACAGAAATATCCCTCCCTTTCGTCTCATCTGGGCTCTCTGGGACCTTGGAAGGACTTTATTAAACTGCTGACAATGACATCTTGATATATGAGACTGCACATTGGACTTGAGGACAAGGAAAAGTCAGATAATCCCAAACCCCTTGCATGGGGATCATCCTCATGTTTTTGACAAGTCAAGTTCCTGGGGAATGGCATAAAAACCACGTGAAAAAGCATTGCATACAGGGTGAAGTGAAAGCTGTGCTGTGGGAGATGTTGTGCCCTGTCTGTAACCCCTGTGCTACATCATCCTCCCAAGGGGGACAGAAGTCTGTTGGACCCTGAGCCATTCATACCTACAGAGAAAGGAGAACAGATAAAAGTTATGGCTGCAATCTGATGGGAAGAGCCCAAAGGAAGCTAAGGTGTGCTTGCAGACTCCCTTGTCATGCAAAGGCACAGGAGCCTTGCCTATACTGTCTTCCTGTCACGACCTTCTCATGAGAGGAGAGTGGAGCAGAGAGGTGAACTGTCACCAGGCACTATTTAGAACCTCTGTGGTAGTGATCCAGCCTCAAAGGAGAGGGAGAGGATGGGAGAAAGGGAGATCATGGCTGAGAAAACAAGTGTTTATGTATAGTGTGATAGTCTGAAACGTTAATGGTTAATGACCCAAGTAATTGCCCATCTGCAAAAGCAGCGGGTGCTTTGCTGAGGCCAGGTTTGCACCCCCCAAATGAAGGGGAGCTTTTGGTGTGTGGTGGTAAATCCTCTGATCTACATTGGACAGGGGGTGAGCACCCACCACCAGACGATGACCACGACACAAACTGATCTTTGTTTAGATAAACCCGCTGGGCCCTGCAATTGATTGTGTCCCTGATAACTTGTGACTGATGTCTTAAACAAGATGGTTTCTGACCATATAAGGGAAAAAGCTGATAAGCAAAGGCAGAGTGATGGCTTCTTTCCTGCCAATTCCCTTTGTTAAGGCACAACTGGCTCAGCTATGTAGAGGCCAAACAGCTGTCATGTCTTAGAAGGTGTCATAAACCATCAAAGAGCTCCAAAGAGCCTCCAGACTCCTTTCTGGGGCCTTCCACCAGAGGACTGTGATGATCCACAGTGTTGCATCAGACAGTGTAAAATTTTCTCCTTCAGTGGATGTACCTGGGTGTTCCCAGATGAACCTGAGCACATATTATTAACCCATTGAACTTGGTGTTTCATGGGCTTCCCCACCACAGCAGATCAAGACTGTGACCATCAATTCAAACAATGGACGTTGAAATTGCAACAATCAAGACCCATTGCAGGATCTAGCAGTGGTAATATCTTTCCTCTCCTCTATATTCTTATTTCTCTTTCTCTTTATTTATTTTCTGTGTATATTGCTGCTGTTCATTTCTCTCCAAGCACAAAGGGCCGTGCTTATATCCCCATCAGCAACGAGTAGGCTGGGGAGAGAGGGAAGGGGGCAAGGAGAACACGTATAAACTCTTTCTCAGTAAGCAGTGGGGGCAGAGCAGTTGTGTCAGGAAGGTTACAGAAGTGGCAGTCTGAGCTGGACTCTGCTTTTCTACAAAGCTCCCTCCAAATAAACCCCTTTTTGTTCAGTACAGTACCTCTGAAACAGGCCAGCCACAGCAGGCCGAGCACACAGGAGGCAATGAGCTTTGAAGACTGGATAATGATGCTACTCTAGAAACCATAAAACATTCAGCCCAAGATTGCTTGGACTAGTGGGAAGAAAGTCAAAACCTGTCATTTCTGGCTAGCCCTTGTCACGTCTGTGTCTAGTCAAAGTGAATTTATAGGGTCCCAAGCCCCAGCACCATATCATGTAAGCAAGCTGTGTCTAGGCAGAGAAGTCAACAGCAGGTCCAGCTAACACAGTGCCAGCTGCCAGCCCTGCACCCAGCTGACATCTCAGATAAAGCCTGCATTACTCCTCAGTGAGGCCCCAGCTTCTGCCACCCTTGCACTCCTCAAACACAGGGTCTCCTTTGAATTCGCACTGACCTCACTTGATTGGGGACCAGTGGAGACAGATGCCAACTGTCAGGCTTAGAGATGTGTTTTAAAATCACAATTAACAGAGCAGAATGACTTCAGGTGTCAGTCTGAGCAATCCCATGACTACCAGCCTTGGCTGGTGGCTTGCCATCCAGATGGTTTTGCTGAGGAATTCACCAGGAGGAGTTGATGTTGACAGGTGTCACTGTAACAACATTCAGAGTTGGTGGGTTTCCCATCCTACTTTGGAAATTGTGACATACTTATTCACAAGGATCACTGTTCCCTGCAGTGCTGAAGAGTCACATCACACTCCTGCCTGGGAGCCAGGGAGTGAGGGAGAGCACTGGGTTTCTGCCCTCTCCTGGCTAGCAGAAACTGTGCTGTCAAATGTAGCAGTCAAAACTGGTCTTAAATTTCAGCTTCCCATCTCCTCTGACTGTGTGGTTCTTGCATGGATCCAAAAGTCCCAGGGAGAAGCCAAGGTTCCTAGCATTATTTATACAGGTGCTAGGTGGCATGTAAAAATTGGCAGAGCTGCTCCTGTCTCTGTCAATTTTCCTTTCTCGAAAACTCTTTGCTTAAAATAGCAAATATCTGGTAGTGGCAGCAAGCGAGATAGAGGACATTTAAGTAATGTATTTAAATTATGAAGGACATGGTTACAACTGCTCTCTCACATTATAAGAGAATAAAGGGGTCACTGGATGAAGTTAATGGCCAGTGCATTAAAAAAAAATTACAGGAGGTGTTTCTTCATGTGGTGTGAAGTCAGCCTATGGAATTCATTGCCACAGCAGGTCAGGGAGTCAAACACTGCAGGCACATTGAAAAATGCGCTGGATAATTTTATGGCCAATACTAACATTTGTGGCTATAGCTGTTGGATACAGTGGGAGTAGCAGGTGGTGGTTTTCACAGTGCACACTGATAGCAGCAGGAGCAGCCAAACCAAGTGTTTCTCTCTGGATTCTTCCAAGAGAAAAATGCTGCTTTTTCCTCTTACCTGTGTCAGCCTGAGGTGTGCAGTGCACCAAGATCAGCCCACTCCTCCGCCTAGCCTGAGGAAAGCAGCACATCGCTCGTGTTTGCTCTGGGGAAGCAAGGTCAGGCAAAAGCTCTGGCTGGGCTGGTGAAGTTTGAGACCATTCTGAGAAGGTGTGCTGGGCACAGCTTCAGGAGGCTGGTACGAGCTCATCTTCTGTGTGTAAAGATGTCCTGGCAGGAACTGACAGCACAACTCAGACCCAGGATCTTGGTAAGGCTCTTTCGGAGACCTGAACCTGCTGCTTCTGACGAAAACCCAAGAAATCCTATAGGGGCCAGGTAAGCTCCCAGTGGAGGAATTTCTTCCTAATCTTCATCAAAGGTAAATAAGCTCCTGTTCTACATCCTGACAAAGTTTGCATCCTTGGGAGGCACGCATCTAGAATCACGGCACCACCTCAGCGATTGCCTGCCTAACAGGTTATGTCAAGCAGAGAGGAGATAGAGGATTTCCCTATATACTCTTATTCTTCCCTGCATTCAGTTCTTTCCGTGCCTTCCACCCACACTGCTCTACCATCAGATTTACCCTGGGCACTTGTCCATGTGCAAATCTAGTAAAATTTTTATTCCTGGGGAGAAGGACTACTGAGCTCCTATTGCCATGCAGACACAGAACCCAATCACAAAACAGAAAAAACTCAAGAGAGCTGCTTGGGAGCAGAGATGGGATCTTCAACTTCTTTTTATGGCTTCAACTCAACCCTCAGTAGCTTTTCAGTGGAGACATACAGGGAATTTAGTAGTCATGTGTTGGGGTTTAGGATTTTAGCCTGTTTTTTCTCTTTAAAGAATTTTTCCCCATACTAGTTGCCAGGGGACAAACTGCTGGGTACTTAAAAGAAACAAAAGACCTGGCCACAGGAGCAGGGTCCAATGAGCCACCCTTTTGTCACCTGGGGGTTGAGACACCCGGGGGCTGCCTGGGTGCTCAGCATTCAGTCTGTAGCTGCCTGCCTTCGGTGTGGACTCTTGGTCAGCACTGCAAGCTTCTGCTTCTTCAGCTGTTTGCTTTCTGCGGGCAAACCCCGGGATTCCTAAGCCTGCTCTTCTCCCTGCCCCCTGGGGGCTGGGCACTGCCACTCGGCCCCTGCCTCTGCTCGGAGCTGTCGCTGCTCTGTAGCTCCTACGCTGTGACCTGCCGGGAGTTTGGTGAACCTCACTGCCACCCGGGATCTGCGCTCACCCCTGCTGTTCCAGCCTGCTGTTCCTGAGGATCCAGCCAGACGCCCAGGGGTTTTGTGAGGCTTTTCATCCATCCCTTCCTGGGACCCCGCCATTCCCGGTGCTGCCCGAGCTCGCTGCGGAGCGCCCCCTGCAGCCGCGGGGGAACCATCGCACCCGCCCTGCTCACCGGGAGCCGCCCCGCAGGAACGGCACCCAGGGGAAAAGCGCCCGAGGCCGAGTGAGGCTGCACTGAGTTTGTGCTGCTGTTTGCTGTGACTGCCACAGCTATTGCTGTTTGTTTGTGTTGTTATACATATATATTTATTAGTAAAGAACTGTTATTCCTATCCCTCATATCTTTGCCTGAAAGCCCCTTATTTTCAAATCTATAATAATTCGGAGGGAAGGGGGTTGCATTTTCCATTCCAGGGGAGGCGCCTGCCTTTCTTGTCTGATATCTGTCTTTCAAACCAAGACATCATGTTTGCTGGTGTCCAGAGCAGGCTTGCCTCTTGTTTTCTCTATCAAATAGGGCATAGGAAGACTTGCTTTACATACAGTGTAAGCTGTAGTGACAGCTACTTATCAGAGCTGAAATCAGAAGCCGTGGCTCTCAATTTGAGATAAAGGGCCCCATGTGGAGCCCAGCAGCTGGGAATCCATAACGTAGACAAAGAAGATGAAGTAATTGGAAGATATTTTAAATATTTAAAGCCTCTCAAATGCAAGAGGATTGAAATGTCTTTCAATTAAGCCAACATCTCTGATTTTCGGTGCACACAGAGGTCATGATTTTATCTCTGAAATGTTTTCTTTAACTGTTTGACAAGCTGAACTCTGCCAGGCCTACAGAGTCAGGCAAGCATTTCATCTCAGTCAGATTTCTGCCTGATTAGAGAATGCTTTCAACCTCTGAAAAGCAAGCAGCCTGTTCAAATGAATATACAAACAGGTCTTTTATGAAACAATTCAATGGGAAGGGATGGAGGGACACATCCTATCCTTCCTTGCTTCTCTAATATTTCCATTTACAAAGGACTGCTGCAAAGGACTAACACAGTTTAGTCAGGCATGGAAGCACAGGAGATGTCCTGGACAACCAGTTTAATTTTGTTGTCCTGGGGTCAAGATTTATGATTATCAGAGGGATTATGAAATAATATTTCTGTGCACAGGAGTTATTAAATCAAACCTCTCTGCTTTCAGACTTGCCAGAGACTTCTGAGCACTTTCTAAGCAGGGGTATCATTGAGTATTGGAGACCCTCTGATATGATGAGTCACCTCTGCTTCTCAGGCAGGGAACAGAGGCACAGCAAAAAATGAAGGGATTTGCTCAATGCCTCCCTTGCAACTGAAGGTGAAGTGCAGGGATCTGGCAAGCCTTGCTACCTATCAAACCTGTCAGCCACTATTCAGCCATCTCACTCTCAATTTTTCTTCGGTCTTAGCAAGAGTTCTCTCTCTGGTTTCTAGTCGGCTTTCTTATTTTCATTTTTTTTTAATGTTCATGCAAGTCACCCTTTATACTTAATCTTTAAAAATTCTTAAGCATAATGACTGGCAGTGGCATGAATAAGTATTCTTTAAAAAATCCCCTTGCAGTTCTTATTTGCATTAATCCCTGAGCACACATAGTAAGATATTAAAAGCTGGTAAGATTATCAACCAAGGTTCACTTACCAAATATTTCTGGCACCTCAGGTTGCTTTGTGGTTTATGCTCCAGCTCAAATCTCTACCCAGTGCTGGTTAATTACCCAATCACTATGATTATATCATAACAAATTTATTGGCATTTTAAATGCTGCAGTCTCATGGTGTCAGAAGGGAATTTCAGAGATGGCTCACAGTTGATTGGTGTCATTAAATGTGACATATATAAAGCCGCAATTTGAAACTTTCCACCCCATTCCCAGTGAAGACAAATAAAACTCCCTTTCAGGCACACCGATAATGCAGACAAGTAAACTTTGAGAGCATTGTAATGTTTATGAAGTGCAAGTGTGTCATAAAATCAATCATTAATCAGATGAAATGGAAGGCCCGTGAAGTGAAATTTATAAGTATTATACACCAGTTAGTTCAGGAACTGTAACATTTGCAAAACTGAAATGCTTGGGAAAAAATAAAAAAAGGAGATACCTTGCCAATAGACGATCCATCAGCATTTTTCTGAACATTCCTTTTCCCTAGTGACCACAATGCTTTGTGACCTGTCCACAAGCCTGATGATTTAGTTGTTAAAAATAGTGTTTCAAGGAGCATGGAAGTTGTGGCTCGAAAGGTGAGTTATGCTTTATGTGCCAAGACAATCTGCACAGCCAGAAAAAGACAGGTTCTCTAGGCAATTGTCCTGGTTCCAGCCAGGACAGGGTTAATTTTTGCAGTGCTCAGAAGGGGCATGCCCAGGACCTGGAGGTTATTTTGCACCACCTCATGTCATTTTCTGGGGAGAGGGGAATGGAGTCTCTTTTGGGAGGATGGACTCTCTTCTGGTTGGTGTAGCGTGGCGGAGTGAGCGGTTGGGCATTGTCCATTGTTGGGGGGTTCTGTGTGAATTGTTCACCTCTCTCTTGTACCCTCTGTCACTGGTATGGTTGCTGTTGCTCTTCATTTTCTTATCTTGTTGCTAGACTTGTGTTCTTACTGAAAACCTGCTCAGCCAGTCTCACTCTGTGCCCAGTATGATCATGGAACAGATCTTCTTGACAGATTTCTCAATGCATATAGATGAGAAGGGTTGGCATTAGAGGGAGCCAACAGGCCTGCACAAAGCTCAGGTTGTGCCTGACCAACCTAATGGCCTTCTGTGATGGGGAGACTGTTTTGGTGGATAAGGGAAGAGCACCCAATGGCATCTGCCTTGGCTTCTTTAAAATCTCTGACATGGCCCCACATAATATCCTTTGCGGGTAAATAATGGACAACACACACGATCAATGTGATCCAAGTGAAGCCGTTTATTCCGAAAACCCCAGGTATTCTTATACCCTAAGTGACAGTACTAAAAATAAAGTCATAAGATAAGTTTTCTCACAGTGCTTTTCCCACACAAAGTTTCACACAGTTTTCTCTATACTAATCAGTGCTCTGACTCCCGTATCAGAAGGCTACAATAATAATTTCTTCTGCCAAACTCCTTTCCAGACACCTGGGAGTTAATCTCCCTTTTCTCACAGATGTTTCACAAACGGCCTTGGGAAAGAAATGCAGAGGCCTATTGCTTTTCTAAATACAGAGGCTTATTTCTCATCTAACAAGTTTGGATTGCTCACTGTCTACTTATATACTATATGTCTATATATGTATGTCTACATATAGGACATAGTATTCCTCCACAAATCCCCCCTCTTTCCTGTGAGCAATCCAAACCTGGTTTACTGTTTTTCCTACTGATTTTATCAAACATTTAACAATACATGGTAATAACACACTTACGAGTATCATAACTGCTAAAGCTATCAGTCTTATCTTAACAAACTCTATAAACCATCCCTTAATATCCCAGCTTGCTTTACAATGCTACTACCATTAACTACGTTTTACGTGCTAAATTTCTTGCTAACCTATATACCTAAAATACGTTGATCAAAAGTTTCTATAAGCTGCAAATTCTGAAAAAGGTTAAACTGTCTACTCAAAGGTGGTGGCAAAGGTTGGAATGGGTCAGGATGCCTGTGGTTTGGTCCTAAAAAGGCACAAAGAAAGTTAGCCAGACTATATCTTGCTAATTGACCTGCACAGCATTTCCAGGTTCAGCATCAGAGTGATATGGTTTAATCCATCTTGCTGGTATCCAAAGCAATCCATCTCCTGTAAGCAAACACATATATCCTCTTCCTGTTAATTTGACTGTGGCAGGCCCTTTCCATTCCCCTGTTTTCGGGTCTCTGTATCTCACTAGGATCCCATTATCCGTCTGGCTTACTGAACTAAAACCTGGCCGAAGTGCCAAGCTGTGTACCAATATCGGCGGTTCCTGACTATCCTTTGCCAATCTCAGATAATTGAGCACATATAAGGCTTTATGCAACTTCTCATGTGGAGACATACCTGCAGTTCCCCCCTTTTGTTTTAACAGCAAACTTTTTAACGTTTGATGTGCACGCTCTATAATGGCTTGACCAGTAGGAACATGTGGAATGCCAGTGTCATGGGTAATACCCCAAAGATTACAAAATCGAGCAAAGCGCAAGGATCTATATCCCGGCCCATTATCTGTTTTGAGCTTTGCTGGGACACCAAGAACTGCAAAACAATTGTATAGGTGTCTTTCCACATGTCGGGTGGTTTCACCTGTCTGAGCTGTAGCCCAGATTGCCTGAGAGAAGGTATCAATGCACACGTGAACGTATTTGAGGCGACCGAATTCACTGATGTGAGTGACATCCATTTGCCACAATTGCAAAGGTTTTAAACCTCTAGGATTAACTCCAACACCCAGGCCAAACCCATGCTCTTGACATGATGGACAAGACTTGACAATTCCCTGAGCATCTATCAATGGGATTCTAAACTGTTTTGCCAGCATCTTTGCGGACTGATGGAAAAAATCATGGGAATTGCGTGCCTGAGCAAAGGTGTCAATTGATGGACCTGTCCACGCAGGAGCCACTAACTTATCGGCTACTTTGTTGCCAATAGCTAGGCCTCCGTGCATGGTATGACTGCGAATGTGAGTGATAAAGTAAGGGGCGCTGCGTTGGTTAACCAGATTCAGTAGGTGAATGACGAGGATGTTAAGAGCTTGATTTTTCACTTCCCTTATCATAGCACGTTCTATGCGCTTCACCATACCTACTACATACAAAGAATCTGACACGATATTAAGAGCAACTGAATGCCAATTACTGAAAGCCCACACAACGGCTTTGAGCTCAAGTGTTTGCAACGAGTCATCTGTATCTCCCATGAGAATGTTTCGTTCCCATGTCCCATGTCGTGACAGCCAGGTGCACACTGCTTTTCGAGAACGCTTCCCAGCATCAGTGAAAACAGTGATGCCATTCACAGGAGTCTCCGATAACCACGGACGCTGTTCCATTACTTGTCCTTTCAGCAGAGCTAGAAGCTTGGAGCGAGGGTACTGGTTAGAAATGGTTCCTGTAAATCCAAGCAATGCAGTATGGAGATCATCAGAATGTCGAAGGCCCCATTCCAGATAAGACTGAACCATTGGAAGAAATATAGTGACTGGATCTCGACCTAGAAGGTCAACGACACGCATTCGGCCTTTCATGATGAGTTGAGCAAAACACTCTATTCTGGTCGAAACAGTTTTCGGCGGGTTGACGGATAAAAAGACCCACTCAAGAATGCGCAGTGGCCGTGGATGCTTTTCATCCCACTGCATGATGAGAGCACAGGGATGCTCACGAGGGTTCCACATATGAGGTGCATCTGAATTGACAAGCATGAGGTTTACAGGCAAGTCAGGTTTAATCCGATCAGCGTGGCTGGTAACAATCTTATAGGTGATGCGTTCAAGGGCCCTTCGGTGTTCGGGTCCCAGTGTTCGCTTATCATTAGCCTGAGTAGTAGTCCCCAAAAGCTGGACGAGTGGTTTTAGGTCGTCATTTGTAATTCCACATTTTGTACGGACCCACTGAACATCTCCGACTAATTTCTGTACGTCGTGCAGCGTTCAGATCTCTGTGACAATTTCAACCTTCTGCGGGCGTACTCGACTTCCAGTGATAATCCAGCCAAGGTATTTCCACGGTGATTGTTTCTGCACCTTCTCCGGAGTGATTTTCAGCCCTCTTGACTCAAGTGTCGCTGTAACTTCAGACAGGATCGGGAGATTGGTTAAGCTTTTCCCAGCTATTAAGATATCATCCATATAGTGGTAAATAATCAGATGAGGAAACCGTTTTCTCACTGGTTCCAGGGCCCATGCTACATAAATCTGGCACATTGTGGGTGAATTTTTCATGCCCTGGGACAAAACAATCCAGTGGTATCGCTTAGCAGGTTCTGCCTTGTTGATGGATGGTACCGAAAAGGCAAATCTCTCCGCATCGTCTTTGTGCAGAGGAATAGTGAAAAAACAGTCCTTTAAATCAATAACCAAAATTTCCCAATCTTCTGGAATCATAGTGGGAGAAGGAAGACCTGGTTGCAGGGCTCCCATGTTCATCATGACGGCATTAACCGCTCTCAGATCATGCAATAATCTCCATTTTCCGCTCTTTTTTGGTATTGTAAATATTGGAGTATTCCACTCGCTCGTGGAAGGGACAATATGACCTGCACTGAGTTGTTCTTCCACCAGTTCATTAACTCTGAGCAGCTTTTCACCGGTGAGCGGCCACTGCTCAATCCAGACAGGTGTGTCTGTTTTCCATCTAATCTTGAGGATTGGCCGCTCCTCAGTGGCCGCTACGGAAAAGGCTGAGTGACGAGTGTAGCTTTCATTTGGCTCATGATGTCTTGGCCGATGAGACCTACCAGACCTGGAGGGGTAGTGATCACATAGGGGCGAGTTGACACAGTCACTCCATCAGGAAATGTAAAAGCAATCGGATCTTTGCTGACTCTTGTAGTCTGAGTCCCTCCAATTCCTGCGACACCAAACTGTGGAGATACCGTAGGCCAAATTCCTGGCCAGCAGGAAGAAGAGATGATCGTAACATCAGCCCCGGTATCCAAAAGCATTTTCAAAGTTATTTGGTGGCCATCACAGGAACTCAGTGTGACTGTTTTTTCCGGTTTACCTCTAGTGATGTCTATTGCAAAGAACACTTCAGGTAGTCCTGTGGATCCAAATCCCTTGTCTCCTCTGATAGCATTCCCGGGATGAGGGACACAAGAGAAAAACAGGACTAACTGAGCAATACGAGTACCCCTTGGGATGGAGACTGGTGGAGAGAGTGTATAAATCATGGCCTTGATGACTCCGGTGTAGTCTGAATCAATTACTCCAGGTAGTACAAAAATACCCTGTCGACTAGTAGAAGAACGTTCCAGTAGCAGCACACACAAATTTCTCCCTAGCGGTCCCTTCACATTGGTATCGACCACTTGCACTGCTGTGGTGGTTAGGGTGATTTCTACTGCTGTTGAGACATCCACTCCGGCACTTCCAGCAGTGGCGGAGCGGAGGGTGTCGAGACTTCCTGTCTGTTGTCTGTGGTCACGGCCCAGGCCCCCTGCATTTGTGTCTGCACGCGCGGGGTCTTCGCGCTCGGATGCCGGTTTCCCTGTCTTCCACACTCAGCTGTACCGTGAGTATTGCTCCGGCACTTTATACACCACTTTGATCTGGAACCAGGAAGGTGGCAGTGTTTTTTGAGATGTCCTGGTTTGCCACATTTAAAGCATCAGGCATTAGAGCTTGTGCTCGTCTTGTCTAGGAAAGGTTTAATAGCTCCACTTACAGCGGCTGCAACATATGCGGCCTTAGCTTGTTGATCAGTTCTATCTGCCAGTTCGATCATATCGACTACCGATGCTGTCTTTGGCAGTGTCCCAAGGATCTGCTGAGTCTTCGCATTCGCGTTATCGAAGGCGAGGATTCGGAACATCCGATCTTTCATTGCGTCATCGAAGTCAGGGTGAGTTCTGATGGTCTGATGCAGCCGATCGATGAACGAGGAGTACTTTTCGTGAGGGCCTTGTTGAACGTGTAAAAAGGCTTGTGATTTGCCAGGTTCCGGCACGGTAGTGATAGCAGCAAGGGCTAATTCTTGAGATTTTTGTAATACTGCCACATTACTCTGCATTTGAAGATTCACATCTAACCAAGGTCCTTCACCTATTAGCTGCTGCAATGTAACTCCATACAAAGGATCACCTTGCTGGCGAGGTTTAGCTGCCTCCTGCACACAAAGCTGTCTCCATTGCTTTTCAAAGAGCAGCAGTGCAGATGGAGGTAGTATAACTGAGGCAAGCTGAGCAGAATCACATGGCAGTAATAGATCACAAGTGTACAAATATTGTAGCAGCTGGGTGGTGAATGGTGATCGAAGACCGTACTTAGCTACTGCATCCCTTGCTTTTTCAAGCAGTTTCCAGTCAAAGGCTTCCCAGCTCCTCTGCCCTCCAGGTTGCAGAGTAACAGGAAATGCCTGGGGAAGAAACTGTCCTTCAATTAGGGCATCACGAATTACCCCTTTCCATCGCTGTGTATGCTGACTGCTTGCATCTGGGTTCTGGGATACTGGAAGAGGGACCTGTTGTTGCTTAATCCCTATTTTGTTCATTGGAGGAAGTATAGGATCACGGAAGGAATACTGATTATACAAGCCTGCTTCAGTCTGTGACTGCTCCAAAGGTGGATTTACATTAATCTCTTCGGCTGGACTTTGTATTTTTAAGTCCTCTAACTTTCCAAGCACATCTCGCAACAAATCTTCGACTGCAGCACCTTTTAGTTCTTCTTCTTTAACAGGTTGCAAAGGTGTCTCGGGTAGCTGGCACTGAGCTGCTGCTTGCTCTTGAGCAGCGGCTGGATCTTGGGCGGCTGCCAGCTCTCGGACGGCAGCTGGATCTTGGGTGGCTGCCGGCTCTCCTTTGAAATCTCCAGCACTCTGGGTAGCATTTGCTGGGGTGGTCGGCTCGGGTAACGGAGGGGCAGAAGGTAGGGCTGTTGCAGAAGTGGGAAGTGGAAACGCAACTCGGGTTGAAAAGGTGGAGGTGGTTGCTGTTTCGGTGTTATTTGACTCTGAGCCTGCAGGGGTTAATGCTGCAAAAGCAGAAGCAGCTGCCTGCCTCTCTGCTTTCATCGTCTGCAGGGTCTCTAGTATGAGCTTCCAGTGAGTGGAATATTTGGATGCTTCTTTGGCGGCTGCTCCACCGCTGCTGATAGCATCCCACAAAGCTTTCCCAATTGCTTCCCATACAGATATCTGAAAGGCTACCTCCGCATTTGGGATAAAATCCCGGTCCCAAGCCCACTTTAAGAGATTCCGAAGAATGGAATCATCGTATTTCAATTTTCTCTTAGAGATAATATGTTGGAGGAGGTTTAGGACAGCTTTCTGCTCCTTGTCCTTCCCCATCTCCTCCCTGACCGTACAGTTCAGTTCACAATCTTCCCGCAATCCTCTGTGGCGCCCAGGCGGGACTTCTCCCTTCGGGGAGGCTTCTCGCAGACCCTGTGTCTGTAAAACCTTTCTTCCCACACACCCCGTGTGTGTGAGGCTTCCCGCACCACGGTGCCGGTGCGAGGAATTTCTGCCAGGAATCTCTTCCCACACTTCTATGTGTGAGGCATCCCGCACCCCCTGTGCGAGGCTTCACGCACGACCAGCGTGTGTGGCATCCCACCCTGTCAGTGAGGCATCCCACACCATCTCTGTGTGAGGCTTCTCGCCTTGCGAAGAGGAATCCTTTCTTCCTGCACTTCCCAATTAGTGCAAGGCTTCCTGCTGGGGCAGCAGGGATTAGGTCAGCTTACCCGCTACCGCCGTGCTCGATCCACTGAATATCAGCACTCGATGCAGTCGAGAGTCTCCCCTCGGGTGATACCACGCCGGGTGGTATCACGTAGCGAGGCTCGGCATCGTCGATCACGTCGGGTGCACCATTTGCGGGTAAATAATGGACAACACACATGATCAATGTGATCCAAGTGAAGCCGTTTATTCCGAAAACCCCAGGTATTCTTATACCCTAAGTGACAGTACTAAAAATAAAGTCATAAGATAAGTTTTCTCACAGTGCTTTTCCCACACAAAGTTTCACACAGTTTTCTCTATACTAATCAGTGCTCTGACTCCCGTATCAGAAGGCTACAATAATAATTTCTTCTGCCAAACTCCTTTCCAGACACCTGGGAGTTAATCTCCCTTTTCTCACAGATGTTTCACAAACGGCCTTGGGAAAGAAATGCAGAGGCCTATTGCTTTTCTAAATACAGAGGCTTATTTCTCATCTAACAAGTTTGGATTGCTCACTGTCTACTTATATACTATATGTCTATATATGTATGTCTACATATAGGACATAGTATTCCTCCACAATCCTTCTTGCTAATTTGGAGACATATGGACTTGATGGGTGGACTAGTCAATGGATAAGGAATTGGCTGGATGGGAAGATTCAGAAAGATGCATTCAGGAGCTGTATGGGGATCAGTAATGATCTGTGTCCCTTGAGGCTCCGTACTGGGACTGGTCCTGTTCAGTATCTTCATTAATGACGGAGTGGGATTGAACACACCAGCAGCTTTTGCCAGTGACACCAAACTGAGTGGGGCTCTGTATGTGCCTGAGGGAAAGGATGTGTCAGAAAAAGACTGGGGCTAAAATTAGGGAAGACTGGGAAAAATCCTGAGGCTAAAATTATTGTCACATTCTAACAGAAGTAAAAGCAGCACAGGAATTCTGGGGTGAAATGTGGTTGGCATGCACGGAATCCATGTCATAGAAGTTTCCCACACATCTCAACCTGCAACCTTAAGCACATACTAAGAGGGATGAAAAGGAGGGTGAAATGAAGTGAAGACATTATGGCCAGGCTCTGTGGTAATTCCTGCAGGAATGGAAACTTGGCGTTACCAGGTAGATGATAAACCACATAACAGCTGTCAGTCAAGGGAGAGAGGAGATGTCCTGCTGCTGCATGAGCAACTGGGGTGAAATCACTCTCCTTGGATGAACTTTACTTATTATAATCTCGTTGTCACAACTAACTCACACCTGCATCCCAAAGTTACCCACTCCCAAGGTATGACCACCCCTCGCTGAGAATGTGATCTTTTATTTTATTGGCTCTATCTCTGAGAGCCAAGCAAGAGAAATTTACACCAATCAGTAACAAAGGTATGCATGACTAGTGTCACGCAGTCCATGCTTGGGCTGCTCTGGTGCTAGAAATAATTCTGTTAAGAAATTATCTTGTTGATTTTTACTGGTTCTGCCTTGGGAGGACAGAGAATCATGTGGAGGGACACGTTGCTGCACAGGGCACCCTATGTCAGCAGTAACTTTTACCTTCTGGTTTGCTCTCTTTTTTTTCAGATACATCAGACCAGTGTCCCAAGTCCCTCAGAAGTCCATTGCAAGCTGATCTCCAGCCATTGAAGGAACTAGCTACGTCATGTATCGCCCAGCTTTTGCCAGTATCCAAAATGTAAAGGTGTAAAGTCCTTCTCTGTGGTATAAAGGAGACATTGTCTGTCAAATCTGAGCAGATTGTCAACAGCAATGAGGATGTTCTCCATCTGAGCTGCCTAATATGAGCCCAAAGCAACAAATCAAGGTGGAATTTTAAGCTAAATTCATAGATAATATAATGTGAACATTCAAGTAAGCACTCTTGCAAAATTATGACAAGTCAAGAATGTGGCTGCAGTCACAGAATTTTCAAGAACACTTTCAGATGAAAGCTTAAAATATGGATTTATTTTAAATTTAACAGGGAAACTATTGTACTTCCTGGTAAGTAAGTATAAATTCATTATTTAAAATGCCAAAATTTGAATGTTAGTAGTTAGGAGCTAATCCAAAAGTGTGTGTAGCATTGGGAACTGATTTTAGTAAAGCTTTAAATGTATGTTAGAATATAACAGTCTGAGCTCTTTCACATACCCTCTTATTTCTTTCTATATAGTCATGGATGGGTTTAGCTTTCTCTGAGCAAAGAGATCGATGACCAAAAGTCTATGGGATATGTTGGCAGTTGAATCATTAGCTTTTATGGCGTGAATTTGTTGTCTTAAATTAAAAAGCTGATCTCAGTTAAATGAGCTGAAACCGATGAGAAGATGTATATGTGTGATTTTGAGAAGGAGACAATTCAGTGTGAAAATTCTAGTAACTTTACAAAATGTGAGATCAGGACAACCATTTCCGATAACACTGGTACAGTTTTCCTGCTGAAAAATAGCAAATATCATAAGTGTTCATCATTCTGCAGAGCAGCGAAGATATTTGTTTCAGTGATCAGATTGAAAAGTCAGGTATTTCCTTACAAACACACACATTTCTTTTCAACAAGATGTCATAATATACATGCTGATGCAAAATGTTCTACTCGATCAAAAATCTAAGTACCTATCAATTCTTTAATAATAAATACCAGTTCAGCCAAATTTCTTAATGAAAACTTTCAAAAGGAGAACAAAAATAGTCCCTCTCATTTTCATTTTTTTTAGCACACGTTTTCCTGTCTTGCCATGATTTCTTGGTTTATTTTCAATGGGCAGAGGGCAGATTGCTCAACAGATGGAGACAAAAGCAGCAGGTCTACTGAATTCCTGGACATCTTTGTTTAAAGCCAGAAACTGACTGAAATAATATATGCCCTTCAGCAATAAACCATCAGAGAAACTGACTGTCTAGATTTATGTGAGGAACGCAACTAAAAAGTTTCAAAATTAGACTTATTGAAACTCTTTCTTGATTTTCTGCTATCTGACAGCTCATGGCATGATGTTGTGTAGGAAAAGACTGCATAAACTCAAGCTGTTCCCATTTGATCATATTTTTCTTTTCAGAGCAGTGCAATATGGGTGTTTTAAAGCAAGTAAACAAGACATAATTCTTGTAAAAACAAGAATAGGAGTTAATTTGTAAACAGGTTCCACTAGCTCTGTTGCACATTTTCTTTAAAAAGCAAGAAGCATCTGGACTCTGCTTAAATACCCTGCTTAAGCAGGGTATTTAATTAAGGCAATCAGAAACTGTGAACATTTGAATATGAATAAAGAAAACAAGGAAATCTGAGAAAAGCAGAGAGAAGGTGATTGAGCAGGAGACTGGTAAAATCACAGGAGGAGGAGGAGGTTTCAAAGGAAATGACAATAAAGAAAAAGATAAAAAGTCTTGTTGTGAAATACTGGAATTCCCAGCTGAAAAATGGATCTTAATAAACCGGAACAGGAGAAAAAGGGAGTGGCATGGAGGGGGCAGAAAGGGTGGTTGAGGGAGAGGTGTCACCACAGCAAAAGATTTAGGAGCTCAATTTATAATAATATTCAACTCCACAAGGCACATTTTCATATTTGAAAATAAAATATGCCAGCTGATTCTGAAATCATATCTTTTCCTGTTGAAATGCGCTGAGAAAAAATTGTAAGGCTATGTCAAATGAGCTGGGTTGTAAAGAAATTGAATGGCCTATTTAAAAGTGTACTTTTTTCCTAGCTCAAAAAAAACCCCAAAAAAACCCCATTAAAAAAAACCCAGCCAAAAATCCCACAAAAATCAAGTACAAAGGAGAGGGTTATGGATTTATCCAGACAAGGATATCTGATGTATAAACCAGGTTGAGAACAATGGGGTGGGAAAGGACATATGCACAAAAGAGTTCATGGACAAGGGGCTGAATGGAGCATATGTACAATCACCTCTTGCCTTTTTTCAGGCCTGCTGGCAACCCTCAGCACTGAAGTGGGTTTTCTGCTCTCTTGCTGCATTTGAGAGAGTTACTTCCTGGCCAACACTGGCTCCTGGAAGACAGTTCTCAGCTCTCTGTCTTGCTCAAACTACTCTGTGAAGCTTTTACAGTGTTATTCTTAAGGACTAGGCAGAGCTGCTGCTTTACCTCTTTTCTTCATATTACACCATTAGCTTTTCTAGCTTACATCTGCAATTTTTATGCTTCATGTATCTATCAGCAATTTTCTGTCTCCAGCCTGTTGTCCTGCAGCCTTTTGAAAACACAGTAGCACAAACGTACAAAATTATACATTAGGAGAATATTAACAGCTGAAATCTCCTTTCCTGATGAATAGGATTCAGCTTGGTAGGAGTTTTGACTGGAGTCAGTGCAAATGTGATGTGGAATTTAGACCAGAGAGTGGTGCTATCAAGGCTGCACACCCTCACTTCACAGCTGTTTAGATTCCAGGCATGTGAGCTGGCAGCACAAACTTTATGGAATTCAGCAGAGAAAAATACAGAGTCCCCACCTGGAACAGAACCAGGACAGGCTGGGAACTAGCTGGAAAGCAGGTCTGTAGAGACTGGGGGTTCCAGTGAAAACCAAGTGCAACACGAGCCAGCAGTGTACACTCACATTGGTAAAAGCTGATGGGATACTGCTGTCTGGGTCATGTCTTGGACAAGGAAACCATGAGGGAGTCAGCTTTGTTCAGTCTGGCAAAGAGAACGCTCATGGGGAGCTAACTGCATCTGCCACTTCAAAAAGGACAAGACAGAGCCAGAGCAATGCCCCTCATGGGGAAGCCAACAGGTACCTCTGCAACATGGAAACTCTGATGGGCCAGGGAGAAAACACTCTTCTGCAAGAGAGTGGCATAGATATGGGATATGGCCCAGAGAGGTGGTAACATCTCCATCAACAGGGTCTTTAATCATATGCTTATATTCAAAGCATTTCAGAGAATAATACACTCCCTGTTCTGTGCCTGGTGTTTTAGAAGGTACATGTGTAGAATTAAGAATTGAAAAAAAACCTTAAGAATTCTCATTTTCATCCTAATTTTCCCATCTGCACAGGTATAAAATTTCAATTTTATATAAGTTTTCAATTTCCATTGTTTATCCCTACTCCTGCAGAGTCCTGATCCAATTCCTTGTCTTGCCCATTGTCTCCTGCTGCAGAGCTTACCCTGTGCACAGTCACACTCTTTCCCCCTTTGTGTCCCTTTTTAACTGTCGTGCTGATCCCTCTGAAGGACTAAGCTGGCCAAGGCAAAATATCCCTCACAACTT
Organism: Monarcha castaneiventris obscurior; assembly: GCA_026261815.1. Lineage (NCBI taxonomy): Eukaryota > Metazoa > Chordata > Aves > Passeriformes > Monarchidae > Monarcha > Monarcha castaneiventris. The sequence goes on from JAMPIT010000890.1 coordinate 4,394,259, forward strand.
TGTTAATCTAAATTTCCCCCTTGCTTGAGGTAAATCTGCATTTCCCTCTGTCGTATTTCTGACTTCCATTTAGACACATCTTTTGCATCTGGACAGGGTCTCTGCAAAAAGCTGTATTGTGCCATGAACTGTGAGGTCCTGAAAATTGCCCTGGATACTGACCAGGAGTTGTTAATTTTGCTGGCCTTGGCAATGGTGAGTGTGACTCTTGTCTAATGACAAGGGACCTGCCCTGCCAGTAGTTAAGCATCTCTAATCCAGCTTAAGGAGAGGCTTCTGGGAGGTCACTTGCGCCAGTGTACTTTACATGTTTGTGCTCCCAGTGTCAGGGCATAGCTTTGCTCCAGAATTCCTGGCTTAACTCCAGTGGATACATGAGTTTGTGGTAGAGAACAGACCGTTGAGAAAAATTTGGATTGGTAGCTGCACATTTGTGAAATGCATCTTTTCCTGCCCAAAGCAGTATGTGCCCATGAAACTTTGCACTATAAGGAACGGTTGTCCAGAGAAACCTTCCTTCTGTGGCCACACACAGACTTCTCTACCCAGTTTCAGGGACTTCTAATAGCTAAAGACACTATCCTTGGTCTCTGCACCCAAAACTGTGCTGTTAAATAGACACAAGGGACATGACTGACAAAAAGCATTTTCCATGTAAAATATCAAAGCTTTTGAGCTGTTTTTGGAAACCAGCTTGAGATCTCAGCCTTTGGAGATCCACTCATCATATTTGGCGTGTTGTTTTGAAGGCAGCAAATCAAGAGTGTGGTAAAAACTCGGTGTGCTCTGCCACTACTATGAAGTTATGTATCCTCCCATTAGTTCTCTTGAAGATTAACATAATCTTCTGCCTGAAGATAAACAGCCAACCATGACATTTGGAAAGTTCTCAGTTCCAGTTGACTTTGCTATTCCCTACGGTCAATAAAATCACTGTTGACTTTCATTACATGGAAGAGTGCTTGTTTTATGACAAATAATGTATTGTCTTAATACTGTAAAAGATGTACTGCCAGAAAACTTTGCAGTTTTCTTTCCAAAAGGTGACATTTACACAAGGGAAATTACTCACTTCAGCAAGATTTATAAAACTCTTTAGAGCTGTACTCTCCAGCACTACTAATTACAGCACAATGCATGGCAAACAAACAGGGCAACCGACAATCACAGGAATGCGAGACAGACTTACACACATGCACACACTTTTAAATGCTCTCTTCAGACTCAGAGAGGGTATTATTCAGCTCTTCCTGGGCAGAGCTGCTGGAAGTGTGGAGAGTTGTCATTAGGCTGCCAACAAGCCATCTGTTCCACCATTTAAGCCAGAAAAGAAATGGTACAATATATCTGAAGCCTTACAACATATGTGATAGCTCTGGGATCTCTCTTAGGTCCCTTTAATAATTTCATTTACATTTTGGATCTGAGTGGTCATGCTGTTCCTTACTCAGGTGGTTCTGCTCATCCTATGACTTGAGATGTTTAGCAGATGTCTTGTTAGCCCAAAGTCCATAAATATTGATTGGTATGTCCACTGGGCCAAGCTGTAAGAGACAAAGCCTTGAGTGTAGTAGGAAGAACAAATAAGTGGCTGCATGTTTTCTCTTCCCTCCTGGCTTCTTCTGGCTTTGCAACTCTGCTGAGTTTGACACTGTGCTCACCTGTGGTGAGCAAAAAATAATTTAAGGTGATTCACTTAAATGAAGGCATATATTGTCTTTTGTTGTGCAAAGCCCATTAAAACTCAGCTACAAAAGCATCCTACATTCAAAGGGAGCCCAAAGCAGAAGAGCCTGTATATGCACACACCTCTGCAGACCTGTGAGCTGTGGAAGGGTCTGTGGTGGAACACTTTGGTCACAAGGAGTAGGCACACAATCCTGGGTCCTGAGGATGCTCAGGAGAGCTGTGTCTAAGAGCTGCTCAGGGGATCAAAAATAAGATGCTAGACATTAAAGGTAATACAAGGTCTATTCTCAGGAGAGGGTAATTAACTGCACAGGTGAACAATGGAAAACAGCAGTGACGAAGCAAGTCTGTGGAACAAACTTCGGGAGTAAACTACCTAAAGTGGTTTTTAAAGCAATTGTCATGCTGATAAATGTGTGCTGCAATTGTCAGGTACTTAATTTCCAGGGAAAGTTACCTAAGTTTCCAAAGAAGGAGCCTTCTGTGAAACATCCAATGTTACGCTTTAGCAGGGAATACCTAAGCTGACTAAAGCTTTCTCATGAAGAAAATGCATAACAAATTAAAAGGTAGGTTGCTATGAAGACCCATAGAACTAAATTAGTCAAATAATCCTCTCCCCAGAATGCCCATTCCAGAGAATTCAAGTAATGTATTATGGCCCTGAATCACCACGGTACCCAGCTCTGTGCACAGACACAAGAGCAGATCCATTATCATCACTCCTGGGTCTGCAGTTTGTGCTGGTTTTGGCTGGGGTAGAGTTGGTTTTCTTCACAGTAGCTACTATGGGGCTGGTTTGGATTTGTGCTGCAAACAGTGTTGATAGCACAGCGATGTTTTCGTTATTTCTGACCAGTGTTCACACAGCATCAAGATCTTTTCTGCCTCTCACACCACCCCACCAGTGAGTAGGCTGGGGTGGATGAGAATTTGGGAGGGTCCACAGGCAGGACACCTGATTCCAACTGACCACAGGGATATTCCATACATATATATATTCCATATAAAGCTGGGGGAAGAAGAAGGAACTCCATAATTTTGTGCTGAAACTCTACAAGTTCTGTGTCTCAGGTCACACACTGAGGAGATTAAATATAGTTACTAACTCGAGTGTAGGCTCCCCTTTAGATAGTTTGAGACAAAGTCTACTGAGTTTAGACATTCCCTTATATTAAAGGTCATATTCAAGTCCTCTTAGGGTTTTTAATGAGTCAGAATGTGGAAGATTAATTCATTTTCCATTATAAGGAGCAACACAGAAACTTGAAGGTCTGATATCTGCCAAATTCATTGATTTTAACAGTCTTAAAAGTTTCTTTCCCTGTAAAGTTCTAACTCCACAAGTAAACAAAGAAATGTCTCTCACATGCACATTTTTCTCTCATCCAAAATAAAAAATAATGCTTACATTTTTATTGCAATGTCTCCATTCATATGACTTTCTTAATGAACAGCAATTGAGCACCTGCTTGTGGCTCGAAACATTGCTAAGGTCCTTCAGTGAAATTATTGTGATGAATCACCATTGTCAATGCTTTCTGAATGAGACAAATCTCCAACTAATCTGCTAGCTGCAATCCAAATGTAATGGGCTCATGGATCATAAATCTTCTGCAGGGAAATATGCCTCCATTCTGTATCAGCCAATAAACAAAGGTGTTATTCATATTTTGCCCTCCGGGCCTACGATGGAGGAAAAAGGTGAGTGAGAAATTGGACAGAATGTAAAAGGCACTGTGCATGTTTGGATTCAAACTGATTTCAGGAGTGTGACTGTTATTTACATGTGACTGAAGGAATTATGCGCAGCACATGCACCATGCAAGATCTTGAAGTCAATATTGCAACATGTTTAGAGCACATTCTGGAAATTATCTCAGCTATGAATATCAGTCCCACAAAACTGTAATACAATGGTCATAAATGCCTCTTAACTGGAAATATGGAGCAAGCAGTAAATATCTTCTTGGGCCATAATAAGCTAATGGTGTCAGTGTGAGTGAAGAATTTTAGCCAGAGACCAGACAAATTGAGCCTCATCATGCTCTAAATGTCCTTGGAGCAACAAATAAATTGTGTTTAACTGCTCTTTAGTCCAAAGTCATAAACATTAGCTGGGCACATTAAATGGTTGAGGAACACCAGAGGCAAAGAGCTGTGGCTGTTGTCTCTGAATATTGGTTTTGCTCCATGTGTTTCTTTTTTTTTATACAAATGTGCCTTTTTTTACACAATTCCAGAAAATGCTTTGGTTCATGATATATTTTATGATGTGATCCCAAATTCCTTTCCTGAATACTGGTTTATCTTAAAATTCTCTGGGGGGGGGGGATATATTTAGCTTTCTTCCACAAGCTGTGCCCGTAGGGACTCAATTGAGGTAATCAAATATCTGTGTGGAACTAAAGCAGTGGGTAGTGTCTGTGATGGAAACAAAAGTCAAGAATTTAGAAAGTGTTCACAGTTTGTGTATAGTGACCAGGAAGAGCTGGAGCTGTGAGAGCTTGTGAACAGAGCTTGAGGACGGGCAATACAAGCTTATAGTCCAAAGCTTGACCAAATCTCTGCAAGGAACAATGTGTAGCTTCCTCTGAAGCTCATTTCCAATTACATTTAAAGTTAATGGAAATGGGTATTCATTTGCTAAGGTTGTAAAATAATTTCTAATATCTGGATGACATTTTAAGAGGTAATCATATGGTAAAGGAGCTGAGCATTTTTGGGTACGCAAGAATGACAAAATAAAATACCTTCTTTAATTCTGAAACGCTTTTGAGAGTGGATACAAGTATTTTAAAACTTTATATATATATATACACAATCTTCAAGGTTAATTATTTGTTTCTGTCTAGTAATTGATTGCCAAAGCTGCAGAACGAAAAACATGGACCAGGAATTAAAGTAGAAAGAAATATTCTCGCTTGTTTTCTGTTAATTTGAAGATTACCACAAAGCAATGCTAATGTTAACAATTTCCAGTGAAAATTACATGCTATTGGAGGCCAAACCATTTAGATTGTTGCATACTTTTAAATTATGTGAATGCTTTCCAAACATTTTCATTACATCTTGAAAATAATCAAGCAAATAATAGATGCTTCCCCTTTTACTTGTGTATTATCACTGAACTCCCAGAAACATACTAATATTCCCAGAATTTCCAAATACCCTCAGACATGTGGTGTGATTTTTGGGGTTGTCATGTGAGAGTCAGGAGATGGCCTTGACAATCCTTGCAGGTCTGTTCTAACACAGGACATCCTATGATTCTATGAAAATTTGTGGTGCCACTAGCTGTAGACAACTGCCACTTGTGTGATGTTCATCCCTTGTTTGCTTTCCCTTTAAAACAGAACTGGAGTGATCTTTGATACTGCCTTAAAGGATGCCAGTGAAGAGAATTAATCCCAGTGAGATGGGTGTGGACCATATAAAATCTCTTTACATCTAGAGAAAAAGGAAAACAAAATGAAGAAAGGACAAAATCTTTTTGACTACTTTTTGCATTATGGGTCTTTTCACCTTTTTACTTTTTTTTATTTTGCATCTTCTTTTCTGCTACTGTAATTAAGAGCTAAAAATATTTCTCGAGATGCTGTTTCCATGGAAGTTGCAGTACCTTGAAATACCTCTTGGTCACAGTGCACTTTCTAATGGCAAAAGAGAGAACAAAAATTTAGTTTACATCTTACCTGGAATCTTTTCTCTTGCACAGAGGCAGAGAACCTGCATGGAACCAGGGAAGAAGTGAAAGCTTTGGGCTGCTATTTTTCATCCACCTGTGTCATCTTGATGGAAGGGGCTGGCCATGCAATAGCCAGGGTGATCCTGGGTAGACTGCTTTAGTTAAATCTCTTCCCAGATTAGTGGAGATTTGCACAAAAAAAACCATGTCCTGTTCCTTTCCCTTTATCTGTGCATCACCCAGTGAATGCTACTCAGACCCAAGCACAACAAGATCTGAATTTAATGTCCCCTTAGAGAAGAAAATCCTCCTTTTACTCCACAAAGCAGGTATCCCTAATACAATTTTACTCAGTGGAGACAACCCATCAGCAATATTCTGATAATCAAAATCCAAAAAGGCTTAGCTAGTAATTGGGGGCAGGGTGGGGGAGAGGGTGCAGGAGTTTAGTAGGGACTAGCAAAGAATTGTGGATGACCAGTAAATATATTTTATCATCATTACAGGCTATATTAGATCACAGTTTGCTCAGCCTCACACTATCCAGAGCTGGGTTTCAAAAGAGGTGAAGTCACAAATATCAAGTGAACTCCATGAATGCATATAACAGGTACAGAACAAGCATTATCTCTTAACAAAGCAACAAAAGGGACATGCTCACATGCAAGGAGGTGGAAGGGCTGAAGATTATGAAGAGTGCACAGCAAAATTCCTTCTGTATTACCTGCCTGTACCTTCTGTCTATCTGAATCAATGTTCTCTTTTATATAAGAGTATAAAGTCCAAGTGCAAACTTGCTTGAATAGATTTTCATTCTCAGGTGTGGGATTAATTTAATCTGTTTTTATAGAGTATATCAGTGCTCTTAAATTCATATTAAATGGTAAGGATCCTACTGACAAGATTTTCCATGTTGATCACTGCAAGATAGTTCAGCAAGAAAACATAAAAAGGGAATCTTTATCTGCCATTATTACAGGTACCTTAGTCATTATGTGGGGAGAGTGGAATTACACGTGTTGAATTATGATTTTAAGGATCAAACCAAGCAGGAGGGTCCTATTCTGACACACAGCCGAGCACCCACACTCACTAGTTTAAGATAAAGGCTAAAGCAGCCCAGAGTCCAGCAGAGACTGCTGAGGATTAGATCCCAGAGGTAGATCGTCTTGCAGATGCTGGTCAGACCCTTGTGAGCTTCTCACTCACAGTGCATCCTCACTGGCAAATTCCGATGAGGGAACAGTGCTTTTGGCTCTGTTCTTCACACAGCAGGCTACTCTGTCATTGTGGAGAATAAAAACAAGCAGCCTGAGACAGATCCCCCAGCAGACAGTACAGGATGACAGTGGTTTTCATTGTAGTGTGCTGAACAACAAACCAACTTTATTTACTTTTAAAGCTACTTCAAAGGGTTGCTTTCTCATGCTGTTAAATACATTGTGTTTGTCAAAAGAACAATGAAGAAATGTTGGAGATAGCTTTCTGATTCTGGTCTCTTAATGTTGTTTAGACTTTATATGAAATGTTTAAGCTTTGCTGTCTTTAATCTGACAGAAATTCATATGTGTTCTAAAAGCCAGTAAATGGGTACATCATATTACAGTAAGTTTACTAAAGGGAAACTGACCAAAGGTGCTGACTTAGATACAACTTACCTTAAAAATGCACATGGCACTCCTTTTTTTTGTAAAAATACATAGGGGAATAGATGAGTTATAGCTTTTTGTCTGAATTTTGCATAGCAACTTTTAGGCATGGTGTTGAAAACCTAAGCCTGCTCTGTTTTTTCCTAAAGATTTTTTAAGCCTATGGAAAGGAGACAGAATCCAGACTATGAGATAAGTTTGTGGTGATGAGGCAGGTCCAACACGAAGCCGATGTGTCAGTCCAGAACTCACGGTGCAGATCAGCAGGTGAGGTTGCCCATGGACTTTAGGGACTGTCAGTGCACACACTGCTGACTGCAAAGAGCACTCCAAAGAAGAATCATCTCATAGTCAAGGACAAGAATATATTTCAGTGAAACTCAGACCCATAAGTAAAATTCATCAAACAGCACCCAGCACCTCATCAATGCATGCTCTTCTAAAGAGGTATATCAGGATGTAAATGTTGCTATATTTTAGTGCTATTCTCTATAAGTACTTCTGTACTGTATTTACAAAGAGCGAAGGTAAATTCTCAAATGCCATGCATGACAATCCTTTCCTCACTCTATCTCCATTGGTCCTGTTAATGATTTTTCCTGAAAGAAATATGCCATTATATTTTTTCCCTGTGGGTGAAACAACAAGTGGCAATTAATGTTGTTTAATTTGTAGTTGATTTTCAGTTCTCATTATGCTTTCTTTGGGCCTACTTGTGTTTCAGGGAATGTTGGATTTGGAGTTTATTTTGTTGATACAGAGCAGTGAAAAAGACAACTTTTTCTGCAGCCTTTCATGGAAAACTTTAGCACTGCCTGGTGGGACAATGGCTTGAAGGGTTTGAAGGCTGTTTCCACGCTCTATTGGTTTGGCACAGCCTGGTTTTAGGTAGCAGTGGGGCCACAGGGATGGCTCCTGTGAGGAAGCTGCTGGAAGCTTCCCACCATGTCCGGCAGAGCCAGTGGCTGATGGCTCTGAAGATGGACACTCTGCTGGCCAAAACTGGGCCAGTGAGAGAGGTTGGTAATGCCTCTGTGATGACAGATTTAAGAAGAAAATCAAAACAAAGTCACAAGATTTTGGATTCTAGTCAGAGAAGAGGAGGTGAGAACATGTGAGGGAAACAACACGGAGACACCAAGGGCAGTGGAGAAGGAGGGGCAGGAGGTGCTCCAGGCACTGGAGCTGAGGTTCCTCTGCAGGCTGTGGTGCAGCACATGGTGAGGCAGCTGTGCCCCTGCAGCCCGTGGGGATCCACAGGGGATGCAGAGATCCACCTGCAGCCCCTGGGGATCCACGGGGGATGCAGAGATCCACCCACAGCCCGTGGGGATCCACGGGGGATGCAGAGATCCACCCACAGCCCCTGGGGATCCACGGGGGATGCAGAGATCCACCCGCAGCCCGTGGGGATCCACGGGGGATGCAGAGATCCACCCGCAGCCCGGGGGGATCCATGGGGATGCAGAGACCCATCCGCAGCCCGGGGGGATCCACAGGGGATGCAGAGATCCACCCGCAGCCCCTGGGGATCCACGGGGGATGCAGAGATCCACCCGCAGCCCCTGGGGATCCACGGGGGATGCAGAGATCCACCCGCAGCCCCTGGGGATCCACGGGGGATGCAGAGATCCACCCACAGCCCGTGGGGATCCACGGGGGATGCAGAGATCCACCCGCAGCCCGTGGGGATCCACGGGGGATGCAGAGATCCACCCACAGCCCGTGGGGATCCACAGGGGATGCAGAGATGCCTGGAGGAGGCTGTGATCCAGTGGGAGACCCGGTGGAGAAAAGGCTCTTGCTTCCAGGCTGGAGCAGCCTGTCCTTGGAGCACTGCACCCCGAGGAAAGAGAGCCCCATGTTGCAGCAGTTTTGGGAGGGCTGTGTGCCCGTGGCAGGGGCTCACGCTGCAGCAGGGGCGGTGGGGCTGCTGCTCCTGAGAGGGAACCCACGCCGGGGGAGTTCAGGAGAACTTCTCCCGTGGGAGGGACCCATGCCGGGGAAGCTCAGGAGAAATGTCTCCTGTGGCAGGGACCCACACCGGGGAAGCTCAGGACAATTGTCTCCCGTGGGAGGGACCCACGCCGGGGAAGTTCAGGAGAAATGCCTCCTGTGGCAGGGACCCACACCGGGGAAGCTCAGGACAATTGTCTCCCGTGAGAGGGACCCACGCCGGGGAAGTTCAGGAGAAATGTCTCCCGTGGGAGGGACCCACGCTGGGGAAGTTCAGGAGAAACGTCTCCCGTGGGAGGGACCCACGCTGGGGAAGTTCAGGAGAAATGTCTCCCGTGGGAGGGACCCACACCGGGAAGTTCAGGAGAAATGTGTCCCGTGGGAGGGACCCACTGTCTCACAGGGGCAGACTCCTGTCACGGAGCAGCAGAAGGAAATCTCAGTGATGGACTGACCAAACCCCCGTGACCTGGGTCCCTGCGCTGTCAGTGGGAAGGAGGGAGGTGGGGAAGGAGAAGGTGTTCTAAGGGCTTATTTTACTTCTCATTATCCTCCTCTGATTCTGTTAGCAATAAATTCACTTCGCAACTTAAGTTGAGCCTGTTTTGCCCCTGAAGTGTTTCTCCCGGTCCTTATCTCACTCATGAAGCCTTCATTAATTTTTTTTCCTTTTCCCTCCTCTGCCCAGCTGTGACAGGGGAGGGTGAGTGAGCAGCTCTCGTTGGTACTTGGCATTGGGCCAGTGTTAAACCACGACAGAAGCTTTCAGAAAATTGTGATTCTTTATGTTCTGGACAATTTTGTCTCACAGAGGGTGAAATTATGCCAATATTGTGTTTTCTCTTCAGATAACCAAAATCACTCGAACAACTGATTAACATCTCCTGCCTGCTCAAGTAAGCTAGCAATGGTATGTAGATAACAGCCAGGGACTAGCATTGCTCCTAGAAAACGGTAGGGATTGCAAACAGAGCCCAAAATAATAGCTTTTTGTTCAAATCCTGATGTGTTTTGTGAGATGCAGAAAGCAGTACCCAATCTTACTTGTCAGGGAGCGCCATCTGTGTCCCTTTCCAGGCAGGGATGTTGCAATAATGAACAGATTTGTAGTGCGTTACTACAAAGTTGCTCAGCATGAACAATATTTTCCTGTTTCTGCTTACAGTTATTTTTTAAAATCGACCTGGGAGATGACATTCTTGAAGGTGTAATGTGAAGTTGCTCCAAGCTTTGGTCACATGAGAGTCAACGAAATAATCCTGCTTTGTGCAGTGTTAAATTTATCCTGGTCATGAGTGGAGCCGTGCCATCACCTGCCTTGAAGGTGCTCAGCACTGTGGGTAGACTGGTGACCGTGCTGTCGTCTTGGAGAACCTGGCCACCCACTGTTCCTGAGGGTGGGGCCTTGATGTGGGACATAGAGAGTGAAAGAAGAGCTGGGTGTGAGTTGTGATATGTGAGACGAGGTGTGAGATGTGTCAGGTGAGCTGGGTGGGAGAGGTGAGGAACCAGCTGGAGGACACGGACTTCTGCCTGGGGATGGATGAGGAGCCAACAGAGAATTTATGGGGTGGGATTACAGAGAAGATGTGTAAATGTGATGTTATAGTGAGTGTTGCCTGTAGGCCGCCTGACAGGAAGAACAAGTGGATGGGGTTTGCCAAAGATAGGCAAAACACAAATTCAGTGAATGTAGGAAGTATGAAGTTTTAATAACTAAGGAAAAAATAAGGAAGATGGTATGGTACTTCCATCAGAAACAAAATAGCAGCTGCCATGTGCTTACATGTTTTGGAAATAAGACAACTGATTGTGAGTTCTGGGCTCCAAGATGAAGAAATTTTTTATTAAAAAAGATGTGTGCATGCAGGACACAGGCACACTGCAGTACAATAGGCTGGGTGACACAGCAGGTTTACTACCCAGTAGGCTTCTATGGAATAGAACAACATTCTCATTTCTAAATTACCAGAAATAACCCAGGTAGATTTCCATTCTGGTGGGGAAAGAGGTGCTTTGTCCCCCACAGCCTTCCCCTCTGCCCCTGCTTGATCACAGGCACCTACTTGAAAGCACACAGATGTTACAGCTGCTACAAGAAAAGGTGCAAACACAATCTGAATTCCATCCCTCTGTGAGTGGGCCAGCCTCTGAGGCTGAGGTTTAAAGAAGAAATTCATTGTGATGCACGTGAATTCCAGTGAAAATTTCAACCCAGTCAACATCATTGAGAGTAGGATTTTCTTAAGGGAATGCTGAAGACCAGATGCTCCTTATAATACATGTTTATAATTGCAGAAAAATAACAAGCAGGATGCAGCAGGGTTTAAGAGTGCCCCTAAATCAAAAGCAGGCATTGGTATCCACTACCCATTTCAGTGATACTTAAGCCTCTCTGCTGATGTACAAAGGTAGCATGGAAAATATACATGAATTCTGCCTGTAGACAACTGACATATTTTATGGATTACAGTACAGGATTTTGCAAACGAAGGGGGCTTTTTTCTAGAGGTTGAAAAGGGGACAAAGTGCATACAACTTTAACTGTGTATTGTCTGTATGGTACTGAAGATATATTCCTGCAGAAAAATATGAGGGAGGTTCAAAATATATCAGATTTTTCTGTAAACCCGTTGTTGTTTTTTATAATATCCATTCATTTATAGAACTACGTATCTTGAGATATGCTGCACAATGTTATACAAGACGAAAACATTGCTGGGCTCACTATGCAATGACAGAAGTCTTCTAGTAACCAGAGAGGTCTGGTAAAGACTGAAATAAAGAGGCAAAAGTTGATAAAGTGTTAAGATGTCTATATTAAGATGTCTTTCATTATTCCTCCAAGAGCAGGAATACATATTGCATTTTCCATGGAAACCAAGCATAGGATCAGTTTGTCACTCTAAAACCACATCTGAAGAACTTTGCCAAGCTCAGCTGATTTGCAAGCATGGTAAATTCAAAGTCTTTTTGTTTATTCAAAATGTTGTTACAAATCTTATCTTGGTATAAACACCACTGACACTTGGAATAGTTCTGAATTTTTAATAACACAGGAATCTAAATAGATTACACAAAGCTGCTATTCAGGTATATAAATGCCTCAATAGTTAGATAAAAGTGAACATATTTTTAATTTTATCAGGAAAATGGCCATCTTTCTGTAATTAATTATTCTTGCCATGAACAAGCCATGAAGGCAAAACAGGATGGAAACTACTTAAGTAAATACTCACATATGTACATAAGCATATAGGTGTTTAATGACACAGTGCTGGACAATGTTCCTTGGTACTTAGTAAGTAAATTATTGTCAAAGTAACTTTGTTTTTTCATTCTCACTTTCCCACCTTGGTGTGTGGCTCAAGGCTTGAGAATGTGTTGATCTTTGCTAAGAGAACACTTAGATTGTTTGAACCAAATAATGTGTCTGACATTATCTGAAGCATGCCCTCAGCTTTCATGGCATCTCTGGTAAACCTGACATCTTGATTTTTGTGTCTCTTTCACAGAAACTTCAGTTTCCCTGGAGAAAGATGCAGAATCAAAGTTAGGTTCCAGCTGCCGTGTAGTTTATTGTAAGCCAGGAATTTATTTCAGTGTAAAAATAAGGTAAACTAAACCAGAGTCAGGCCTCAGTTGTTTGCCTTGGCTCATGGTGGTTAGGAGGCACTAGGAGCCAAGGTATCTTGAACTTCAGGATATAATCTGTAAGGGCACGGCAGTTTTGGCTGGGATTGAGTTAATGCTCTTCATAGTAGCTAGTATGGGTCTATGTATTGATTGTGCTGGAAACACGTGGCTTCCCTGTCCATGGAAAGCAGTAAATGAATTCCTTGTTTTGCTTTGCTTGCATGCATGGCTTTTGCTATACCCATTAAACTGTCTTTACCCCAACCCAAGAGTTTTCTCACTTTTCTAATTTTCTCCCCTATCCCAGTGCAGGGGGAGGAGGAGGGGGCAAACAGCTGTGTGGTCATCAGTTGCTGGCTGGGCTTAAGCCATGACAAAGGGCAAAGCAAACTTTCAGCTTGTACTAGTGGAGTTAAGGATCAGATCCATTCATTAAATGACAGTCCAGTCACAAGACAGCAATTAAATACTCTGTGGCTTGGGGCTGGATTTATGTCAAAATTTTCACATAAAAAAGGCCTCTTCAGAAATTTGGTCCTTAACAAAGGATGGATGGAAAATTCAGGTTCTGAAGTTGCCCAAGAGATTTTTGGTCTTCATTTCTCCTTGAATAAATGCAAAAAGCATTTTATAGACCAGGTTAGATCTTTATCTTTCATTCTTCAGAACTGTTGAAAAAAATGTTCTGGTTTGAAAATGAAAACTTTGTCTGACAAGGGAAATGCAGAAGATGAAAAAGAAACACATCCTTGTTTTTCAAACACTTGTTATGAATGCTGATTTCAGGCTATCTGGGTTATAGCTTTCAACCTTTTCCATCCCTGATTTCTAAAATATTGTGAAAATTGTTGTGAATTTATTGCAATGCTCAGACAGATTTAGTAAAATAAACTACCCAGCTTTGCGCATTGCCTTGCAGAACTAAAGGTGAAATCAATAGGGAATAAAAGCTCTCTAGCAGTGCGAGGAAATTTAGGAATTCTCTTCAGCTGAAGATAAGATATGATACATTTCACCTTGGGGAGCTTGTTAGCATTAATTTTTCTGTATTAAAAGCTTGTTAGCATTAAGAAGTCTTGATAGTATTACATGTACTTAATGTACTGAAAGTTCCTTTGCATGGAAAAAGAGGAGTAACTTTATTCTGCATTGTAACTCGCAGCTCTTTCTCCAGCAGCATATGATGCAAGATTATATACACAGTATAAGATGACCAGATTTTAACCATTAAATACATGGGATTTCACACACATGGACAGAGCAAGGTGGGCTCTTGCAGGGTTATATCCAGAGGGACTGCTGTGGATGTGAAGAATGGAATTTCAAGGGGTACAAAGGACCAACTTGTGATGGCATAGCCAGCAGGCAAAATATACCAACATACACACCTGGAGGGTTGCAGGGAACTCTTTTTTCATTGTGTGTTCAGTGAAGTCTCCTCCTGTCAAACACTACTGTCTTTCACTTGCTTACCACTGGGAAACCATAAATAACTGCTTAGACCTAAGGGGCCCATTTTATAATGCATTACAAGGATATTTTCTGTCATTTACATGGTTGGCCTATGGCACTTAGTGAAACTCTGCCTGTCAGTGGGTCTGAGGAGGCTTAGGAAGGTTTAGTTTTTTGGCTGGGCATTTCAGTATTCACTTCTGTGTTCCAGAAATGTTTTTTTCTCCACCAGGTCTGTGCCAAATGCCACTCTCAAAATCTCACTGCTTAGTCCAGAAGGATTGATTTCACACTACAATCACTGTCTGCTGAATAAACCCATCCATCTTCAGAGAGAACAGAAAAGCTCAGATGAGTTCAGGCCCTAGGCAGCATGAAGCCATGGCTTGCCTCAAGTTTGCAAATTCAAAACTCCCTCATTTCTTTTGAGGGATACTGTGAGAGGTTGACTCTGCCAGATGCTTGCACTCTGGGAGGCAAGAGCTGAAGTCACAGGGAGCAGTGAGAAACAAATCACTGTCACATCTTTTCCCATATTAGACCATTAAAACTGGTTGCAAGGAGCTTTTTTCTTCCTTGGTTTTAAGTTACTACTGCGTGCAGATGGGTCTGTAGGAAGGAATGGCCAAACAGCTGGAAGGATACTCCTGATCAATGGGGAAAAGAGGACCCCAGAAAAAGTTGTATGGGGGAAGGAAAAAAAAAAGTTGTAACAGGGAGGAAGATGTGTCACAGTCCCTGTTTTTAGGGAGACCTGATTACAGTTTGTCTAATTATATTAATAGCCTAAATTAATGCACATGTACAAGGGTTTTTCTGCAAGAATCTACCTCAGACACAGGAAACAAGGTGTTTTCTACTCTAAATGCAGACAGATCAAATCTTCTGTGTCCCTTTCTGGACACTTGTTAGCACAACAGAAAACCTAGAATTCCCCAGCACATGTGAGCAAGGTCTACACACATAATAGGTCCCACCAGCTCACCTTATTATACATCTGGAGTAAGAAATTCAAATAACCATAAGTGCCTGTGGGTTGACACTTTTGTTGCTATTTCTTTGCACTGCAATGCAGTGGAAGCATTAATTTAACAAGAGCCCCAAGCAGAAAATCAGCAATTCTGAAGTGTGTATCAACTTGCATGGAAAAAAAAAAAAAGACCCTTGAGGACAGTGGAAAGCGTGTATGTCCAGGCAGAGACAATTAAAAGTCTGAAAAACAGATTTGTCTTTAATGTCCTGTTCTCTTTCTACAGATAAGGCAAGTAACACAGGCATCTAGTTCCTAAAATCCAGGGCCAAAGGTTAGGGAACTTTTTCTTACATCTTCCTTTCCAGACAAGAACAATCTGTTAAACCTATAACCTTTGGGAATGAGTTATTGTTGCTGTCAATTCGATAGATCTATGTGGAAATGTTCTTTCAGAATATAACACAACTGGATCCAACTGTCCAAGGCATTAACACACCAACAGGAGAAAGCCAAGGACTCTGGAGGAGAAAACAACTTAATTTTCCATGCGTCAGCTTTTGCTCAGTAAAAAATGTAATAGACATTGTTTAAAATCTGGCAGTTTTAAAGATCATACAATATCTGATCTTATAGGAGAAATCAATTATAAAAACTCAATTTAAGGAAGTAATTATTAAAACTCTACTTACCACAAAGTAATTCATTACAAGTGTATCTCCCTTCTTTGCATGTAATTATAGCTAATGATCAGGGACGGAATGGCTGATAATGTACTTTCTGTCCTTTCTCTTTTTAGACTATTTCCACCAGGAGGGAAATTTTATTTTCTTTTAAAAGATGATTTGGTGACAATGGATTAAACATCAGCTCCCATTTCCAGATATATTTTGTCTCTTTTCTATTTAATTTTTAGGAGATTCTGTTATGGGATGTGTGAGAAAGCTGAAAGACTACATTTTAACTCCTCCATGTCCATCTGTTTAATGAGCTAAATATTACTAATTTCCTTTGTCTTTCAGCCTGATATAAATTCAGCAGTTCTCCAAAGTTACTTCTGTGGTTTCTCCCTGAATTTGGTGACAAATTCAAAAACATCTGGAGAGCTGACAACTTCCAAAACATCTGGAGAGCCCCAGGTGTGCTTGATGAGGCTTGTGATGAAACTGTGTGGGCAGCATAGTTTTCTTAGTGACATGAAAAGGATTGAGTGTCCTCTATGTGGCATGGCAAGAGAGGGCTTTTTCTTGTGTAGGAGAGGGTTAGCTGAAGATCCACTTATATCCACCAGGAGGTTTTCATGTTTCTTGGCTGAAAAAGTTGTTTTAAAAAAATTATTTTTGAAATTTTTTCTTGCAGTTAGGTAAGACATCTTGTCCTACACTGAGTGGGTTCTGTAGAACAAGTTTTCTGTACAAATGTTAGCATGATAAGACAGGCTGGAGAAATAGCATCATGAAGTACATTAGCATTGCTTACCTTTGTTTTCCCAGACATAATGCACTGCAAATGCAAGACTTGTGGCATATTTCAAAACAAGCAAGTTGAAAAAACACAAGTAAATATGAGCTCTTTTGATAGGCATTTCTTTGTTAAGACACAATTTCAGCATTTTTATACATCTGCGAAGTAACACAACGTACATTTTTTCCTTTTTTTTAATCAAACCTGAGACTGATGTAAACATCTCATCTCAGTACAAACAAACAAACAAACAAACACAGCCTGCTGAAAAAGATAGTGAGAGCTGACAATACATGCAATAAAGCATGAGAACACTGCAAGGAAAATTCAACTCTCTTGACTTTAATACATCATGTTTGTGAACAGATATGTGCTTAGATGCACACAAACTTGCACAAGGAAATGTGTTCAGGTGCTTGAACAGCTGCAGTATTTGTCTTACAAGTATGCAGGCTGCAGTCTGAAAGCTGAGGAATGTCATCATGTTGGTCAAGCTGAAGTTTAACTGCTCTTGAATATTTGGTGGGTGAGGAAGCTGAAGAAGTCAGAGGTTAGTTACCTCTAGACACAAAATGTGCTGCCATTTCAGACAGAGGCTTAAAATTGCCAAGAACGGGAAATACATACATAAAAACAGAGCCCAAGAAGGGCTTCATGGAAGTCAGAGGTTCTCCTGGACTGTGAAGCCTTGAATTTTGATCAGCCTTTGTGAGGAGGAGAGCTCCAGGGGCTAAACACTCAGCTGGGCAGGGGGTAGGATGGGAGCAATGGTGGGAAAACAGAGACTACTTTGGGCACCAAATGGAGCCAGGAGCGTTTGTGCAGCCAGTGTGTCCTGGGAAAGGGTCTTCAGAGGAGCTCTGAAGAGCCATCTCTGGACTGCAAATATGAATCACTTGGGGAAAGGGAGATCTCAGGCCAAAACTTTAGTAGAGGAGAGGGGAAGATGACAGGAAAATACATCCCTGTAAGGGTTTTTTGAACTCACAGGAGTTTTACATATGCACAATTAATTTTTCTCCTCTCTCTCATGGCTCCACCTCCAAGCACAGAGCAATTCAGCATGTATTTGAGCTTTGTAGCTTGCTTCGAGTACGAAACCCAGTTCAGATTTTGGCTTCTTCTATGACCATTTTCTAAGTAAACAACAGAGAATGCAGGGAGATTCTTCTTTCCATCAAAACTGCATTTGTTAGCTTCAAAAGGAAGAGTGTCAGAAAGGAATAAATTAACCATTTTTTTTCAACATATTGATTATCCTAAATTAGTTTTAATTTTTGCACAAAATTTTCTTATTCTAACTTTGCATTGCCCTTCCACATTGACAAAATATAGGCAGCCTCAGGTTGAAATGGCCAAAGAGAGCTCAAGGCTTGATCAGTCCATCTCCAGATACTGACAATGTCAGATTAATTATCTTCAAACTAATAGATGAAATGAGTTCAATAACATTTACTGTACCATTCAGGCATTACTCATTCTTCATCAATCTCTTATTGCTACCTGAATTGCAATTGCTGC
The DNA here is from genome assembly GCA_026261815.1 of Monarcha castaneiventris obscurior. Taxonomy (NCBI): domain Eukaryota; kingdom Metazoa; phylum Chordata; class Aves; order Passeriformes; family Monarchidae; genus Monarcha; species Monarcha castaneiventris. The sequence continues at coordinate 4,412,284 of JAMPIT010000890.1, forward strand.
TTGGCTAATAAATGAAGAAGTTGCTCCTATTAAATGAATTAACTTTTCAGGTACTTATTAAAGTGACAGATTACTAGGTTGGAAGATAATGAATCTACCTGAAATATTAAAGAAGGGAAAGATTGATTTCCAGCTGTTCCCTTAATCTACATTTACCTTTAGAGTGGGCAAACACTGTATATCAGTCAAGAGAGCAACAGGAGGTGTTGAAAATATTTTTGGATGACATTGGCAAGAGACAGCACAACAGATGACAAAAGAAGGTGAATGTTAAGTGTTGAAAAAGTGAGGTTTTGGAAAAAAAGGGAATGTGTTCCTAGGGTTACACTAAGTTCTCTTCTGCAGCATATGGAGAAACACTGTGATTAGAAACCAATTCTGCATCTGCAGTCAAATGGCCACAAGAAGCCCTTGGAGATGCCTTGAGTACTAAGGATGTTTAGCTGGACTATCATTTTCCTCTAGGACTTCATTATTTATTGCATCTATTACTGTTAAATGTACTGCAAAAGCACTGATGGCCCCAGGCAAGTGCTGTGTTGAATTACTTTGGTTGATAATTCCTTTCCGAAAAGCCCTGCAAACTAAACAGATAAGTCAGGCAGAGAAGTATTATCATTCCCTATATTACAGAGGAGAGGAGAGCTATTCAGGGTGCCAAGGATACTAACTCAAAAGAACCAAGGTTTCAGCTGGAAATTTTATATCACTCAATGAAGGCCATTCCAAAAATCAAAGAAGATCATATCTCCTTTATTCATTTAATTATTTACTTTTTCTCTGTGTCCCTTGGTTTATCAGTTACAGTTATCAGTTATTGCTGCCACCAGGATCTTTCCCTTGGACAGCAGCCTTAAGGCTTCTCCTTGAAACCTGCTGTTAGTGAATCCCACTGGGTGATGCAGTAGCTGATTACAACAGAAGCCTCAGATTTTTTTCTCTTCCTCCACAAATCTCCTGCTGCAGGTCCAGCAGAGGGTAGCAAAGATGATGAGGGGTCTGGAGCATCTCTTTTATGAGGAACAACTGAGGGAACTGAGCCTGTTCAGCCTTGAGAAGAGGCAGCTGAGAGGGGACCTCATCAACATCTATAAACATCTGAAGGGAGATGGCATAAGGCTGGAGCCAGGCTCTGCTCAGTGGTGCCAAGCAATGGGATGAGAGGCAATGGGCATGTCCCGGGTTGCAGTGTATTCTATTACCACCCCCATGAGCCGTTGAAACCAGGTGGGGCAGTGTTTCCTTGCCTCCTCCCTCCAGACTATTGTTCTGTTAATGGCCCATTAATGTTGTGCAGCATGACTCAGCAGTAACTCCCCCCCCGGACTATCTGCTGTTAACGAGCCCATCAACACCTGGCCTCATGACTCATCATCCCATTGTGAGAGGCTCCGCCCAGAGGGGGGAATCAAGCATTCCATCCCAAATAAATCTGGGCTTCTGAACACCATGGGGGGCCCTGTCTACTGGATTCCTGGAGGACAAGAGCTACCACTGGACCTTCAGCTGGAGACTAGACTTCCCATAGGATCACCACTTTGACTGAACTACCTCATCTGGACTACTACCACCACCCTAATAGGGTGTCAGGTTGTATCTGACTTTGTCTGTGTTTTTCTTTCCTCTTTCCCTTGTATTATTTCACTTATTTTTAATTTTTTTCCCTATTAAATTTTAACCCTGAGTTGGGATCTCCCTCTGGTTTGTTGTCAAACCATTATAGGGCAGAAAATGGAACACAGGAAGTTCCACCTGAATGTGAGGAAGAACATCTTTGACATGCAGGTGACCGGGCACTGGAACAGGTTGCCCAGAAAGATTGTGGAGTTTCCCCGCACTGGAAATACTCAAAAGCTGCCTGAACACAATCCTGAGTAATGTGCTCTAGGGAAGCCTGCTTGAACAGGAAGGCTGGGCTGGATGACCTCCAGTGGTCCCTTCCAACCTTACCCATTCTGTGATTTGGTGGTTAGGAGTTGAAAATTTGTTTGTTGTTTCAATGTTTATTTAGAGAAGTGAGAGTCAGTTGTAACAGACAATGCTGTAAAGTTATTACAGGCAACCTAGAAAAATTTGAAACAGAAATGTATCTTTTAGAGCACAATCTGTATGAAATGTGAATAGCCAGTACTGCATACAGATGTACATTTCAATGGCATTACCATGCTGTACCCAGCATCAATAGCTTCTTATATAAATAATGGCCTAGTTAATTGTTAAACTATGGCACCCCTAATGCTTATTAGACTATCAGAGTTGGGCTTAATAATGTGCAAGGGCTACTTAACCTGTACCAGACACTGTAAAATTGTCAGATTTAGTTTTTATGAGTTTTCAGCTGGAGGTGTTCAAGAATTGTCTGGATATAATCCTGTGCCATGTGCTCCAGGATGACCCTGCTTGAGCAGGAGGGTTGGAGCACGTGACCCACTGCGGTCCTTTCCAATCTGACCCATTCTGTGATTCTGTGATTTCTACTGCAACAAACTGCAATTCTGCAAATGGATTTGACATAGAAAAATAAGTAGCAGAAGAAGGTGATCCTTTAAGAAACAAGGATTCTGCCCTCGAAGACAGGGAATGAGGATGAACTTCAGCATGGAATGATAATTTGCAAGCAGAATTACTGAAAAAAAATTGTTGTGTCATGTCAACCTCCCTATCCCCCACTTGTTTGCTATGCTGGTGTACATCCAGACTGTCTCCCTAGAGCCAAAAGGACTCTAGGCTCTTGCCTAGTAGGATTGATGAGGATGTAGCCCCCACATCCTGCATTGACATTCCACTGCAAACCTCCAATAGCTGTAAATGCATGGAGAAAGTTCATCTCTGTCACACATGACAGTCTGAAAGTTGCCTTGGCTGCATCTGTACTTAAGTCCCCGAAAAGTTCTGACAACCAAACATTAGAGAGTCTGCAAGATGCCTAAGAGATGAATTTCAGCATTTTACTGGAGTGTATGTCTCAGTGGTGAGACTTGATAGGACAGCAGTCCTTGCAATGATAAATGCCACCCTGTGCCGGGATGGAGGCAAGCATCTTGCCTTTCCTCTCTTAGCTCTTCCCACTGGATTCAGACCACAATCACACACCATGTGTGTAAGGGTGTGTAAAATGTAACAGCTTCCAAGTCACTGAGGTTATCACATGAAAAAGCTTTTTTGTACAAAGGGAGTAATAATTAACAGGGAAGTGACCAAAAAACCCACCCAGGGGCACACATATATTGGGTAAATTATAACAGAGACAATGGCAAAGACCCAAACTCTCAGGTCACAAATTGATTACTTGGCAACTGACAAGAAGGGGATGAGGGGATGGCCTTGAGGATTTTTTTTTATTTGAGGGAGGCCACATAAGTGTTCCTCTCCAGATGTGGAGATGTGTGTGGATCTCTGGAATACATGCTCAGCCTTGCTATTGGTTGAACTTGCAAACAGGAAAACAGCCGTATCCATCAACCCAGGGTAGAAGGAGCACTGGCTCTCCAGCCACACTGGGCTGGTGTCCAGCAGCTGGGCAAGACAAATCCCTGAGTCCTGGGGCCTGCCAGAGGTAGTGACCTTATAACAATCCCATAATACTGACTGGGAGGAGGCTGCTTCCTTGCCACAGAGTCCATCCAGCCATCCTTCCTCTAGTGGGATTGGAGAATTCCTAGGCAGAGAAAAACATATGACACTTCCAGAAGCTATGGTCACATCCTGCTATGGAAAGCATTTCTTACCTTCTGATGCCTCCAGTGACAGCTACACAAATATCTCTGGCAAAAACCCCCATGTTCACTGCCTGTTCCGAGGTCTCTGTGCAAGAGGGTTTAGTTCTGCAAGTTATCTGTTGGAAGTCGAGCTTGCTGGGGGAAAAGATCACGTCAGCTTTGCAGCCTGGCAAATCTCTGGGTAGAAACTGCCTTTTAGTGTGTGTTTTCACAGTATCTGATGAAATACTGTCCCAGGCTTGGTTGCTGTGATGGAACAAATGTAGTGGATGACAACACTAACTGAGCAGTGAACAAGTACACAAAATTATCATCGCCCCAGCATATTTATTTATTCTGTGATGCTTTTGTTATCTGTGAGATGTCCTTTTGTTTCCCTTCTCACTCACTGAAGTTATCAACAGTTTCGGTTTTTGGGTCATTTATTGACCTTCCAGAACAGAAAAAGATAAGCAGAGAAGCTTGAACTGCATAGAAATGAGAGCAGGGTCTACTTCTTTTTGTCCCTGACAAAAGCAAATGTAATTGGTGGAGTTGAGAAATTAAGCTTAGGATGCAGATGAATCAACAAGAGCTAAAAATAAATTGTCCTTTGCTATTTGCATTATTGACACTGAGAACTAAATACATAACCTCCAGGGAAAAGCCAATAAATCTAGTTATATCTTAATAGATCCAATCCAAAAATAAACCACCTGAAGAGAAGGCATCTCTCCCCTAAACCCAACACTGGTGTATTCACACTGCCTTTACTATGTGCAGAATCCCCACGTATAATGGTCTTCTTCAAAGTTCATATTCACTAAAAACATTTGTTGAATTATGGTACCCTCCAGCTTCCATTATGACAGGCTGAATCATATCTCAGACCTGTTCCTGATCACACTTAATTTTACAGTTTTTCACACCTAGAGCTTTTTTTCTCCCATCTTGCTGGAGTTCAGGTGGTGTTACACAGATAGTCAAAATTAGAGAGTCTAGATTTCTTTAAGCTTTCATTTAACATTACAGTCTATCAGCATAATTTCCCTTGCTTCATTGAAAAGTTAATCTGATTGTTTATTTCTTACCTTCATTATTTTTACTGGAGCTTCTTTTCTGCAATATGCTGCTGTGTTGGTGGTGAAAATGGATTCTACATGAGATACAGAACTTGTGCTTTGAATGCTGAAGATTAAAGCTTTCATAGGTGCCTTCTGTATAGGAAAGATTTCCTAACTTGAGCTAGAGTCACAGCATCCTGTCTGCATTTTAAATGAAGATCTAAGCTTGTATTTTGATCAGAATATTAATTAAGCACATCAAAATAAGTAAACATTAAGCCCTGTCATTTCAATATTAATATGGAATTAATTTCAAGTCAGCAGGGTACTTAGGTATGTTTGCTTAAGGCAAAGGACTGGCAGTGTTTAGACTGATCCTTTTGCCATTCCTGAAATAAGCAAGGTGGTTGAAATCAGTTCACTAATCACATGATCTTCTGACACTATTTTGACACAATTCATTAGAGAAAGGAAGCCTTTCAATTTTAGCATATGTAAGAGGCAGAAGATGGTCATGTAAATGTGTCCTGTCTAGAGAGGCATGTCTGAAGGGAAAAGCTCTACATGTAGACAATGTTTATATGAAAGGCTGATTTCTGTTTCCTTGGGTCTGAGATAAGATACCATGTTTGCCATCCAACATGTACAGAAGGAGACAAGATCTACACAATAAGTCCAGAAAACCAGCTTAGGTACTCTCTTGACATAGAGACAAAGTCCAGTTAGATGAAGCCTTTGAGACTCTTCCAGATCAAAGTTTCTGTTAAAATGTCCATGATTATTGAGCTGCTTGGATGGATCTGAAGATTTTCCAGAAACAGTTGGTAGATTTTCCATGGTGTTTATACAAACTTCGATTTTTTTGCTGCTGATAACATAAACTTCTCTCAGAAACACTCAGAAAAAGCTGTGGTTAAAGAATCACCTTTAATCACCCTTGGATGGGCTTCCCCACTTGACTATCTGAAGAAAAAACCCCATCAGTTTCAGTTACACAGACATGGATACCTGAAATGTAATTAAAAATAGTACTAGAAACCAAAACATACAAATTTTCCTGTGTAAGCAAGCCATAGGAAGCAGCTCAGTTTACATGATGGATGCCAGGTTTTAACTCTCAGCAAGCAAGAGAATAGGGAACATTTATGTTAAATAAAAATGTCAAGAGATTTTTTTTTCTCTTACTGTTTGGAACAGGAAAAGAAAAAAATAACTCACAATGTAATCTGAATGAATACTACACAAGTAATCATCCATAAGATTTATTATCAGCTAAGTACAAACAAAAATAAAATAACCTTCCCTGAGAAAAACAGATGAGAATGTATCAAAACAGAGAAGGTTAGGAGGAAGCAGAAAAACTCCAAACAATCTTATTGGCACATGTAAATGATGAATTTGGTTACCAGCCTAGGTTTTCTACTTTTTTTTTTTTTTTTTTTTGTGAAATGGCACATTACCTTTCTACAGGAGTTTTTCCTCTGAACAGATCTCTTCATCAAATTAGATGTCAGCCCCAAGGCTTGAAAGAAAATCATCAAGGAAATCTCCTTCAGAACGTGCGTGTTGGATCAGATCCTAAACTGTAAGTTATTATGCCCAAACAGACACAAGGCAGATCAGTCACATCTCCTTTTATACTGGTTTTAAAACTGCTGGAAGCAGACACCAAGGAGTACGAAGTTGATGCGCTCATTGTACAAGGTTTATGTGTTTGCTCATGCACAGGAATTTGGTGAAGAGAATGAGTGCATAGATGTGTTTAGGATCACTCTCCAAGGCATTAAAATGCACATCCCTCATGTGGAGGTACTGAGTGAATAAATGCTGAAGTGTTTGCCAAGTGCTCCGAGAAGCTTTCTCAAATGATCACTGTTACAGCAAATAACTCCGGCTTTGGGGCACCTGTACCATCACAGTGACACTGTGAGCACTTTGGTGAAGACGGAGGGTGTTAGAAAACCCCTTCTGGCCCTAATCTGATGGCTGAGCTCCATATTTCTTTTCAAGGTTTAGACCTTTTTCCCTGTACACCAAAGAAAGGCTTTGTGTCTTCAGGAAAGGCACAACAGCTTATTCCCTGAAAGAGTATGCCAGCCTGAGGGATTTCTCAGTTCACACTCCTTGCTGTTGGATTTCATACAGGGAACACAGACATAGTCAAGGGGTGGATGGCATTATGTGTCCTACCTGTCCTCTTCTTCAGGAGTAGGTGGTAAACTACCTTCCAGTGTTCTGGAGACAGCTCTCCTAGGCTTTTCAAATGATCCCACCACCTGGCTGAGACCTTTGGCATTTTTTTCTTGAGGTATTTTTGGTCTCAGGCAGATGAAAGCAATTCCCTGTTTGCAAAAGTGACAAGAGTCTGCTGTATGCTGAGGGTGTTCCAAAATGAAGGATTTGCTCTGAGCCTGAAGCTGCTACATAGGCTCCAAATTATTATTATTTTTTAAAAAAACCCTCACTGCAAAAATGTGCTTTCACATCACTGGTAGCAAAATACCATTTTTCTAGGTGTACATTTTTTTCTGTTGAGTAGTAGTTTTACACAGACAGAATGCTGCACAGATTCCTTACACCAACCCAAACTGTTTTATTTTTGAGATCTATCTTCCATAACTATGAGATCTGCCTTCACAGGTTTTATTAGAAAATGTTTTTTGTTTTAAGATGATGTGTATGAATGTGATTTCTTCTGAGGCTCCCTGCTAGCATTTACATTTCTTACCATGTGCTGACCCTATAGAAATATTTTAGCACTGCACAATTACAATAAAGGCCTAAGAGATTGCTAGAGATAAATACATTACCTACATAGCAGATGCAGAAGATATCCTATTAGGAAAAGCTCTCAAATTCTAGTCTTCTTCTTAACAATTAATAAAAGAAAAAGAAGATACTTATTTTTTTGCTTCATGAAAATGCTGAGGCAGTTGTTTTCTGCTTTGGGATGCTGACAGTGAGTGGAGGATGAAGTTATTATGGTAGTGTAAGATGCTAACTAGCACTGACACAGACTCATTAAGCTCCATTAAGAATCATCCTTTAATATATTTATTAACTACACCAATAAAATATATTAAGAATTAGAAGATGAAATAAAAGGCATATTTTTACAGGGAAGTTTCTTGATTCTGTCAGGCTGCATTAAGAGATAGAGGGTAAACTGCTTGGATTTTAGCAAGGGAGAATGTTAAATCTTGATTTCTGTAAAATTGCAACTCTAATGAGTTCTAGTTTCATTTGTGTCATAGTGTCGTATCCTACATTTCATCTTGGAAGGACTCCTGTGCTAAAAAATAGATCCTGTGATGCACCACTGCCACCCCTTAGCTGGCTCACCAAGTTTGTTGGAGTTTTGTGACCATGTGGCATCCATATGGGATCTGCAGCATCACAGTGGGAAGAGGGGAAGAATTGGGGAATAAAGCAAAGAAGCCACAAATCACAGATGTCATGGCAACAAATGAGAAGAAAAAACTTGATGTGGAACTGAACTGAGGTGAAATGTTTTGGTATATAAAAGAGATAATTCAGGTAAGACTCTCATCTGTATGATGCTGCCTGCAGTGCTGGCCAAAATTCACAGTGAGAAAATGAATGCCAAAGTATTGGAACTTCACCAGGGAAAAAACAAATAGGAAAAACCTATTTGACTTAGATTAAAATCAAATCTCTCCTGCCTCAGCAGTGGCTTTACAGTCAGATCTCAGTTCAGCTGAGTTGCAAATGAAGAATCTAAAGAAGAGGCACCAGCTGTCTGTAAATGCAAATCCTGTGAAGGGGTCAGCTGGCAGCAGTTTCTCTTTCTGACAACTCTGGTCACACTTACAGTAAATGACCCAGTGGACTCAAATCAGCTGCTTCGTGTCCTTCGAGGTGCCCCCAGGAATCTGGAGCTGCCACACACCACTGCCTGACATGACACAGCCTCATATGCACTGGGGTCATGGCTGGGGTAGGTGACGACTCCTGGGGGAGAAAAAAGCATTTCAAATGGACCAGACACCAAGAGTGAAGACATTTAGCTAGGGCTCCCTGAAAGAATTCAGCTCAGCTAAATTCACTTACCACCTGCATGCTTTTATGAAATACCTGGCATCTCCCTGTTTCCTGTTTGTTGCAGTGTATCTAGAAGAGCAATGTCATTTTCAGTTCAGAATTACTTTTTTCATCATAGGTCATGAGACAAACTTATCACTCGGAAGCCTGTCCAGTAAAATCAGATTTTTGTAAGGGACCTTAAAGATTATCCAGTTCCAAACCCTCTGCCATGGTCAGGGACACATTTCACTAGACTAGACCTTCCTTGGCCTTCCTTTTCTGGATAGCATACCCATAGAAGCCTTTCCTGTTACTCTTTGTGTCCCTTTCCAGATTCACTTCCAGCTTCACCTTGGCCTTACTCACCCCATGAGCTTCATCTCTACTCTTCCCAGGTTACCTGTCCTTGCTTTCACTGCTTGGTGCTTCTTGCCCTTAGTTTGATCAGCATTTCCCTGCTCAGCCATGCCAGTCTCCTGCCCTCCTTGCCTGATTTCTTGCTTCTGGTAACGGCCAGCTCTTGCATTCTGTGGAAGACTTCCTTAAAGATCTGCCAGCTCTGTTCCACTGCCTTGTCTTCAAGGGCTGTCTCTTCTGGGATCCCACTGATTATCTCCCTGAAGTGCTGGAAGACTGCTTTCCTACAGTTCAGGGGTGTAAATTTACTCCTTGCCTGACCCGTATCCCTCCCAGTTTCTGACTCAGCTCCTCGCTGGGAGAATGTGGGAAATGGAAAAGGCCCTGATTTAGAGTAAACACTTAGCAACAACCAAAACATCAGTGTATTCTCAATAATGTTCTCATACTAAAGCCAAAATAGAGCCCTGTAGCAGCTGCTAAGAAGAAAATGAACACTGCCCCAGATGTAAATCTTCAGTGCAAGGATCTGGTTTGGATGCTGAGTTTGAAGTATACAGACAGTGCCTCTGCACTGGAAAGGGAATGGGAAAGCTTCTAATTCCCTGCTCAGCATCGGCACTGCTCCCCATTCTCTGAGTTAGAAATATTAAAAGCATCTTCTTCCTCTTTCTTTCATGTATTCCCTTCCTTCCCTTACTTTTTCTCTCTTTCCTTCCAGCTTTCTCCATTAACAGGAGAAATGTCCTGGCTTCTGGCTGGATTGTGGAGCAGCTCTGGCTCTTTTCTCTACTATGAAAAATGCGTATTTCCACAAACTTTTAAAAGTACAACTGAGTAGATATCCATTGCTGAATTCCTCCTCTAAGAGCTGCTTTTCTCCTCAAAATGCCTATGAGCAGTAACTGGAGAATGGTGCACTCAGCTACACCTTTACTTCTCCTGCCATATGCCTCTCTTTTTGCTGCCAAATTCAGGGCTGCTGCTGTCACATGAAGCAGGCACACCATTTTTCAATTCCCAGGGAGGGCCTTCTGCTGGAAGAGATGGAAATATTTCTCTGTGGCTGCAGAAAATTAATCTTTTTGATTTTTTTTTAAACAAATCGCTCACCTCCTACCCTGTGAACACAGGAAAAATATTTGTTTTACTGTTCATATAACTCTTTTAATTTCAGAAGTATAAGAAAATCTATAAATAGAAGAGCTGATAATTTAATCACTTGAGGAAAATTGACAGGTCACAATAAAAGGAAACCAAGCACTGATGGAACATAAAAGCCTCAAATGCCATCTCAATATGATCATACTGGTCTGCTTTGTAGCAGCATTGATTGAATCCTGTGACAAAATGAAACAAAAGACTTATCTTTGTGGGTGGTTTCTGTCTGAAGAAAGATCATGCCAGAAATCCTTCCACTGTAGGAAACATTAGCATCTCTTGCTGTCTCTTGAGTTGCATTTAAAAAAATGCTAGTTCATTTGTGAAATACTTTGGATTTCTTGTGGTGTGTTGGGTTTTTTTGTTTGTTTGGGTGGTTTTTTGGGGGAGGCAGAAGCGTTTTGTTTTGTTTTTTCACTTCTGATTTAAAAAAATAAGCTTCAAGCCAAACAAACACTTTCTGCGAACAGTGTTGGTCTGTCAATAAAAAATATTTTAATTTTAAAACTTTTGATTGATCCTCAGTTCACTTAAAGCAAATCATGTGGAATGCTGCAGGTGCACCAGATGTGGCATATCTACAGGAAAACAAAGATAGAATTGAGGTTGATTATAGAGTACAAAAATGTAAGCGAGAGTCACAGGAGCAGAAATAATGGTTTGTTCTGTGGCACTGGGCCTTCACTGATCCAACCCCCAAAACCCATAAGTGATAGGAGAAAAAGGGGAGATAACAATCAAATTATATGAAGCAAGCTTCATAGGGAGAGGTAGTATCTTTTATTCAATTGTCTGAGACGTGGAAAAAAAGCAGACTTACATGGCCTTTTGATAAGTTCCTAGAGAAGAAGCAAATTTCCAAGTGGAACTCATGTGAACTACAACAAATTTAATTATTTAATCATCCCTGGATAAAGGTAGTTTGTATCTAGGCAACCCAGAGGAGGGTGAGAAGAAGCTATATGATTTTTTGGTTGTTAGGTCCTAAGGAACAGTGAGCGAAACACATTCTTGATTACCTGGATGATTCAAAACTTAGCCTGGGGGAAATTTAGATTATGTTAATTCTCAGGAAGACTTTTGAGTTTCTTTATCTGACCATGGTCAAGCTGACAGTAGTAGATTTGCCCAGCCCGCTGTGCTCTAAACTAAAGCCTGTGGTTTCACACAGTCATATCACTAATGTTCCACTGGTACTGTGGCCATGTGCTGCCTCATCTCTAGGGAGAAGCTCACTCTTCCTTTAAGAAATGTTAACCAAAAACCTCAGGAGCAGCTAAAAATCTTGGTTCTGAACCTGAGAAATGAAGCAAAAGGCTGCTGAGATGAGAGTGCAAGGTGGATCCTGCATCAAAATGAATGTCAAGCCATGTTGCATTATTTTATCACAAGAAAAGTAGCTTCAAAGAGGACAACAGACTCAGTTACTTTCTGTTGTGTCAGTCTTTTTATTTTCTCTCACCCCCTGTAAAACACTGCTGCTTGTGACCAAGAGCATCTCCCTGCTTTGCAGACTGCTTGCAGCTCCTGCTTGTAATAAATCTCTCTGGCCTGATGCCCCCTCAGAAGGTGGCTTCCAGTGTACAGAAGTGAGATGCAAGCAGAGAAGCAGGTGGACATGGCTGTGTGTGTGGGGAAGCAATGGGCACAACCAGCTTTCATTGGGATTTGTGCTCTAAAATCCTGTGTGAGCTGTATGAAACAGCCTTGAGACTGCAGAGGTGTTTTCTGCAGAGGGAGGGGAGAGACACAGCAATGTTGGCTGTATCTCTGCAGGAAGACGGTCAGCCTGAAAACATCAGAAGCTTTGGAAGGTGCTTTGCATTTGCTTTACAAAAACTAGTACTTTCTGAAGTCCAAGTTGCTTGTCTTGTTTTGTCAAGAAGATTGTTGTGATGCTGAAATAGAAGCTTTTGCATTTTGTCCTTAGTTGCACGGCAAGCTGAGAGCCAGCCTTCTTCCCTGACATGTTTTAAAGTATTCTCTTCCTTGTCAAAGCATAAATATGTTCAGTCTCCAGTTTTCTTTTCCCCGTAAACCGTGAAATTCCCTAGAGAAATGAACAACAGGAAAAAATAAAGTGGGGGCAGAGCAGGGTGGGGAGAGGAGGCTTTGCTTTGTATAAGACCAATCTCTCTCCAATTTAAAGTAAGGCCACTTAGGTGACAAATAATTATTTCAGCACCCTGTGGGTCAAGAGATTTCTTGCTTGAATGAACTTGGAATCAAAAGACATTTAGGTTTGTCATTAGGAAGAAATTCATCACAGAAAGGGTGGTTGGGCATTGGAAGGGGCTGCCCAGGAAGGTGGTGGAGTCACCATCCCTGGAGGTGTTTAAGAAAAGCCTGGGTGTGGCACTTAGTGCCATGGTGGGGCTGACAGGGTGGTGTTAGGTCATAGGATGGGCTTAATGACCTCAAAGGTCTTTTCCAACCTAATTGATTCTGTGACTCTCTGACTCTGTGACTCTGTGATTCTGTGATCACCACCACGTGATCACCACACTCTGTGACTCTGTGATTCTGTGATTCTATGATTCTGTGAGTCTGTGTTTCCATTCTAGGGCATGTGTAGTTATGCAGCTAATGTGAAATGACAATTTAAACTAGCACTATCCCTGTCAAAGGAAATGAGCTTTCTGGGGTTTCCTCTCCACCCCTGCCTTCCATCTCTTTGGGTAGGAAATTCAATTTCAGCTCTTTGAATGTTTATAATATTCACACCTGGAAAATTATTGCCCATCAGCATATCTCAAAAGCTAGAGCAGAGGCCATCTCTGTTCTGACACAATGTGAGGCTGATTTAAACTCACCAGCTGCTTTTTTCCAGACATGAAAGGACAGCCTGTGGAAACAGATGTTTACCTGATTAAGATGCATAGGGAAGCCTCAGTACAAACAAGAAACAGGTTGTTGGACATCCTTCCTGTAATAAAATCTGAACAGTAAAGTGCTCCAACAGGATGCAGAGTTGGTTACAGTGACTTAATGATCATGCCCATGCCTTCAACCCTGGCAGCACCTGCTTGAACTGCTTATGCAAATAGCAAGGTAGCTGTGTCAAAATCTTTCAACATTTTCTTGAGACAGCAAGTGATGAGCATTTCTCACTGTAGCAAGAGGATTTCTCCCTGCTCTCTGGCAACATCACCCTTGTGACAGCTGCAGATCAGCGGTGCCTTGTTCCGGGGCTTACGTCTGTTGTTCAAATCAAGGCAGGACCTCATCTCTTTGCTTTTCTCCCAGCACAGTCACCTTTCCAGATGAACCTGGGAAATTTCTTTCTTTCCAAAACAGCAAACATGACCAGTCTCAGGGAATGCAGTTCCAGGTGTGTGCAGAGATGCTGAGCCATGCAGTGTGTAGTCAAGCTGTGGAACCTGTGGTGTGCTTCACCCAGCCCAGTATCTCAGCAGCAAAGTAAGATGTGAGGAAATGAGAGGGGCAAAATTTGCAGGTTCAAAGATAGGGGGAACTGCAGAGGAAGGAAGGAAGGAAGGAAGGAAGGAAGGAAGGAAGGAAGGAAGGAAGGAAGGAAGGAAGGAAGGAAGGAAGGAAGGAAGGAAGGAAGAAGAAGGAAGGAAGAAGGAAGGAAGGAAGGAAGGAAGGAAGGAAGGAAGGAAGGAAGGAAGGAAGGAAGGAAGGAAGGAAGGAAGGAAGGAAGGAAGGAATGCTGGTGTCAGGAGTTATCCAGTCCAACTCCCTTCTTCCAATGGGTTACTGACAACAGTAATTTGTTCCACGGAAGAAAGTGCTGCTGCTTTTCCTGTGTGGTGGCCTGTGGCTTGATCCTTTGGAAGGCCATGTGTACAGATTGTCATATTTCCTGTGATTTATGACTCTAAAAATGCCATTTCTGGGTGCCCTGGCTGACAATTTGACAAGAATAGGAAGTTCTGGAAATGATTAGTCAGTGAGATAAAGGGTGTACCAATTATAACTAGTAACAATGTTGTGTCCTTCTTTAAATATTGCACTCATCAAAGACTCTTCAACTACTGAACACATCCTAATTAATTGTATCTCATGCCCATTCACCTTCCCACACTAGGTGATAATTATTGTCACATCACAAGCAATAGACCTGAGGTATTGAGAAGTGAAGGCTCATGTCTTCAGTGGAGGTGTCTAACAGAAGGTGACAAGGTTTTGCAAAGATGCTGGGTGCCACTTTTCTTATCTTCAGGCCAAGGGAATAGATTTAGCAGGACTGTGCTGAGCTGTGAACACACCTTGGGCAGTGGTAGCATTGTCAAGTCACTGGGACATGTGGGATATTTTCCTCGAAGAGCCTCATGCTGTAAGCACATCACTAATTACATAAAAGTCCAAATTCTCAGGCTGCTTACAACATCAGAGAATGACAAAATCACTGAATGGGTCAGGTTGGAAGGGACCACAGTGAGTAATCTGGTCCAGCCTCCCTGCTCGGGCAGGGTCGCACGGGAGCGCTTGGCACAGGATTGTGTCCTCATGTTCAGCCTAGAAAGATGCATTGAGGGAAGAGTAAAGGCCAGAAAGGAAGATTTCTTAAAGAATAGTAGTAACCTGGAGACTTTAAATGTTGATAAAAGGATTTTTAATGTCTGGCCTGTAAGGTCTGTGACATTTTAAACTCTTTAATTGGCACTGGTTTAGATACCACACTCAGTGTGGATGAGGGTCACTGATTTTCCATTAATGTGTTTCAAAGCTTTGACTCTTAATTCCTTTTAGCAACTGCAGGCATCCATCATTTGCATATGCCCAAGTTGAAGCAGTATCTAGGTCCTCATTTTAGACTTACAAAATGTTGGTTAAAACAAAAGCCTTGGCCTTTTGAGGACTTC
Source organism: Monarcha castaneiventris obscurior (assembly GCA_026261815.1). Lineage (NCBI taxonomy): Eukaryota > Metazoa > Chordata > Aves > Passeriformes > Monarchidae > Monarcha > Monarcha castaneiventris. The sequence continues at coordinate 4,427,437 of JAMPIT010000890.1, forward strand.
AGATAATTTGTCATTTAGGAAGAGGTGCCTTGACATTTTTCTGTGAGCCACTGCTTCAATCTGTGCTTTAAAAATTGCTACCTGTACACAATTTCCAGCAATATTTGCATTGTGATTTTAAAATATTGAGATCTATATATTGACCACTATGACTTTGCTAAGTGACTGTTTGCAATGCAGGGAATAGCGTGAGTCACTACAGGAATGAAAATTTGGGTCTGAAATTTGCCCTGGAAAAAGTGATCAGGTGACTGGATTCAGAAAGCAGGTGACTTCTTCCAGACCCGTATTCCTGTGAAGATTCAGATTGCCATGATAAAGACAGCTAAAAAAATGCCCTCTGCTTCTTTTGACATAAGTAGCCAATACAATTTATACCATTTTCCTCTGCTTGTTTCCTTTTTCTTGGGAGCTGAGTGAATTTCATATTGACTAATTGGGGGAGACTTTCAGACACCAAACCAAAGAATCTTGTAATTTAGGCCACAGAAAATCTGCTTGCAATTCAGAAAACATCCTGGAATTCAGGCCACAGAAGCTCTTTGTTTTCTGACACTGTTAATTACATTCCCTGCTGAGAGCAGATACAGTCCATGACACATAAAGGTGCAAGGGAAGCCTGAAGGCCTCTTGAAAAAAGTTTTCTGTGGAACAGGAACTTGATGAGTTGCTGATACTTGCCCGTGTGTCACCCCTCCTTCCTCCCAGCACTGAGAGAAGAAGCCTGTAATTTTTTCCCCATTAGGAATTATTGGCAGTAAGAAGATAGGACAAGGAATTGAACCATCATTATATATTACTGACAAATGTCTTCTTCAAACAAGATTCCTCTGAAATCTCACCAGGACAGAGTGATGTGCCCTGTACTTTCTCAAATTAGATGAGGGACAGCTAGACAGCTTTCCACGACACAGAAAGATAAATTCAACAGGACAAAACTGATGTCCTTTGATAGATCAGGATGATGTATTTGTCCTGAAAAGCTTTTGCAACAAAATTTGGTTGCAGCTGAATTATTTTTGACAAATTTTTCCCATTCCTTGAGAAATTATTATATTTTTTCTAAATTTCACTTTATGTTTCTTTTGCTTCAAATATTTTTGTTGTTGTCATTCTTCAGGGAAATAAAATGAGGAGGAAAAGAATAATAATTTTTTTTCAATAATTTTCACACAATGATGCTTATAAATCTTCCTTCCCAAGGGACAGATCAGACTAATCAGTTATTTTAAAGCCACCACGGAAGAGATTTGAAGCAAGGCAGAAGACCTACCATAAAGAGTTAATATAACATTTCTACTGGGATAGGAACTCATCTTGATCATAGATTAAGTGAAGCACCCATTAAGCACACTCAGTAACAATCATTTGAATTCTTTACAATAATCTTTTTGCACAACTGGATTGTGGCAAAATCTGGAATCCTTCTATACCACTAAGCAATAAGACCCTTTACCACTATATCTGAACTTTTAGAAGACTATTTTACTATGGAATGCTTGCTTCTGCATTTATTTGCTGTTAAAAGGGGGTTCAATATGCTAATTTATACAAAAGAAATGCTCATCAGTCAATTATACCAGATTTGTACTAAAGTCTCATTGCATTTTATGACAGAAAATTCTCTAATCTAGTTGTAAACTTCTCTAACGTGACAGTTACATTTTGAATAAAATTACTTAGCAATTCATTTTATTCCTTATTCACAACATCACATAGGTAGTATTTTTTTCACCTTCTTTCTCCTGTTTCTGTATCCAACCCATTGCTAACAGAATCATAGAATAGTTTTCGTTGGAAGGCTGCCCCCCAGCTTGTGATCTATCCACTCCAGAGGTGTGGGGAGAGAGGTTGCCAGTGAAGACTGAGGCAAAACCATCTTTGAATACCTCAGACTCCTTGTCTGTTGTTACCAGCTTGGCAGTGATGTTCATCATGAGAAATATGCCAGCTTTGGCCTTCCTTTTCTCTCATTATTCTTTGTGTCCCTTGGCAAATTCAGGTCCAGCTTCACCTTGCCTTCCTAACCTCATCCACACACAACCAAACTTCATCTCTCTGCTCTTCCCAGGTGACCTGTCCTTGTTTCCCCTGCCTGTGCCTCTGCTTCCTGCCCTTTAATCTCACAGGCAGGTCTGGACTCATCTATGCAGGTTTCTTCCCTTCCTTTGCTGATTTCTTACACAAAGATAGACAGCTCTTGTGCTGTATGGAAAGTGTCTTTTAAAGTCTTCCAGATCTGTGCTGCTTCCTTGTCCTGAAGGGTAGTTACCCAGCGGATCTTCTTCACTAACTCCTTGAACAGCTGACAGCTTGTTTTCCTAAAATGCAGATTAAACCCACCTCACTTAGTCTCGTGATGGGAGGAGTTTCCCAAAAGGTGTTCAAGTGTCTCACTTTAGAGGTAGCACACAGACTGCCTTTTTAGTTTGGACTCCTGGAGTCTGAGTTAAGTGTCCTTCCTATGCCTAAAGTCAGATCAAATGAACCTGACCCATTTCTTCCATCTTCCCTATCCACTAGATCAGCTAGGACATGTTATTCCATATTTCACTGTCTGCAGGTAGAGCAGCAAGTTCCTATGCCCTCCCATTCCCAAGGAAATCACTTCCTTCCATGTCAGCATATAAATGTTTTCTGCCTACAGAAAACAGCATTCTCATTTGTACTTTGCTTCTTGTAGTCTCTTTTTTTCTTTGGGATTGTTTTAATATTCGGGAGGAAAGGGTAGAAAGCAAAAGAGAGAAGCTGAAATACAAGGATGACAACAAGAGAGTAATACTGCTGCACAGCGAGGGATGAAGGAAAAGTTAATAACCTTACTCCAAAGTGAAAAAGTTCACACACACAGCCCTAACTCAAGCTTCTGTTTTCAGGCAGCTCCCACAACAGTATAAGTTTTCCTTTTTTGAGTAAGTGCTATTTCCTTCTGTGGATAAGCTGAAGCAGCCTGCAGGTGACAATCCAGGAAATTCCAAAATTACAGTGACATGGAAACAAAGTAGCAGGAATGAAATTATGCAAACTTAAAAGTCCTCAGCTGGTTTTAACCCTGGATACACTCACACAGTGCAGCTGTTCAAATTGCATAAGCTACCAAAACTTAAAACACTTGTTGGAACTCTTCAACTGCTCGTGCCCACGATATGAGGATGAACACAAAAATCTTTTTATTGAGGATAATACTTTTGCAGGCTTCAAAATCACTTGACTTCTCCAGAGCAGCTAGAGACAGAATGAACATTTCTTTCTGCCCTTTCTCCTGTGAACAGATTCATTCAGGTTTAAAATAAAGAGGGTATGATTTCTTAAGGGTTGAAGTGCAAAGATCCTCAGAATAGAAACATATGTCAAAGGGCTAAAGTATGGAAATACATCTCCCAGGAATCTGATGGCTCTTTCCTCCAGGATGCAGAGCTATCCCAAAGAACAGGCAATCCTGTGCAGCCTGTGAGCCGTCTGACTGTAATTATTATAAGCATAAAAACCCTAATAAAAACCAGTGCTACAGAGAGCGTCTCCACTGTTCCTAAAAGCAGAGGGCATGAACATGATAAATAATAATGCAGTGCACTACAGTACTGCCTTGAGAAAGAGTAATCCTTAAATGCCTCTATATGTGGGAGTTCAAAACATATCACTACTGGTGACGGGACTGCCACTGCCCTGAAGTACTGCATTTCTTCCTCTTTAAAAGGGTTAGCTGCCCTTTAAAGAACAAGGGGGGAAAGAATTAAGTTCAAGCATGATTAATAGCTCAGTGCAGTAGCCTATTAATGGATGAGTAATTGACTAATAATTGCACACCTTTCTATGTCTGCCCTTAAATTAAATCCTGCCACCTCAATCCATCAAGTTTGTTTACTGGAACATCTTGTAAAGTGAGCAGTTATCTATACATGCCCATTTTCTAGCAGGAGAAGGGGAGCAGCAGTCTCTGGCCTTTTAAAACATGAGCAGCCCTGGAGCTTAAGTGATCATGTGTTGATATTCAAGTGCTCTTACTTATCAGAGACTGCAAGAAGATCTGACAATTAGATTCTACATGTCTGGCATGTTGTAATCACAGATGTCACGGGAAGCTGACATCATTCCCCATCCTAACCATCTTCTCCTCTGCAGTACTTGTGGTGGAAGGTTTTGCAGGAAGCATTTTCACACAGTAGACATTTCCAGTGCAGTTATTTTCAAGTCACTACACTGTTAGGAAAGGCAAACTCACAAATTTCAGGTCTTTGCTTTCTCCTAACATGGAGGCCCAGTGAAGTGTGGTAGAGGCGGGAAAGAACTGAGCTGGCAAGTGAGATCTGCAGTGTTTCTAGTTCAGCTAACCCATTGCTTGTTTGCCCAGCTAAATCCAACCCTGTTCCTGTCCCACCTCTAAAATTAGGGTGTAGATTAGGCAGTGCAGATATCAGTCCAGGTTAGCTCATACTGGGGTCTGGTTCCGTGAAGTTGTAGCCCTAAGAGAAGAGATCCCCAAAACTCCTCCATAGGTAGATGTTCCAGGAAATGGGGATAACTAAGGATGCAATTTCTGTGACTGAAATGAGTAGTGCTGGATGAAAGGGAGCCAACTGCCTGCCCAGGAGCTGTAATGAATCTGTAAATCAGGAGACACCTCAGGAGAGTTATTCCCACCTCAGGGATATCTCCTATTATTTAGGAATGGTGAGAGAGAAGGAATCATTACAATGTCAGCCTTCCCCATTATTCAATTGGGCCCACTGGGAACAGGGCTCCTAAAGCAAGAAATGGATGTGCTACTGCTCAGTGTGTCCCTTTTGAGCTTAGAGGCCCATCCTAGTACAGCCTCCAGGTTATGTGAGGCACTTCCTCCAATTAGAATTTAATTGTCTTAGAAAACAGCTGAGAATTTCAATCTTCTTCTTTTATTTTTTTTTGTCTGTAGGCCCATCAATCTTGTTTCTTGAAGTAATTTGATTTCCCCCTCTCTTTCAAAGAATGCTACATCTTGTCAGGGGCAGGAGGAAGCATGTGAAGGGGAAGAAACTTTCAGTGGAAATTTAAATGCAATGATTGTTTGATTGCTGATTTTTTGCTGTGATACTCCAGTGTATCTGCAGCTGAATTCCTGAACTAGATGCACAAGGCCTACTGACCTTAGCAGGAATCTGCTAGCAGTGTGAAAAAATAGCTGGAAATACTGCAGTAATCCAAGCCAAAAATTGCACTCTGATCCTGATTCAGGGTCTTAAAACTTACATACTTTTGGAATCTTTAGGGGTTTTTAACACTGTAGGCCTCGGCAGACTGTCAAAGGTAGCTGCAGTTTTTCTGGATTTTTCACAGTTTTGAGTTTGTTCATTCAACTGAACTTCAAGAGAATGGGAAAAAGACTGTAATGGCTGCATCATGTTACTCCTTATAAGCATCCATAGCAAGAGTCAACAGCTACCAGGATGAAGGAATCTTTTTACCCCAATTCTTGGCTTGTCCATCTGTGTCTGTTAGAGGCGATTTTCAAACTTCAGTTTGCACATTTTGGTTTATCCAGTCCCTCCAGACACAGCACATCAGACAACCTGGAAAACCATCAAACATCATCCTGAAAAGCCTCAGTCACAGTACACCAGAGGAAAGGGCCACACAGAACTGAGATATTGCCTCTGGACCATCACTGGACACCTGGTGCTCCCTAGGAACACCGTCTGCTTTCTGTCACAGCCACAATCAGACTGCAGGGCTTCAGATGGAGTCAAGGAATAAACAATCTCAGAAGGAAAATCTCCTGTTCATAGGGAGCAAAATGTTTCTTCTTCCACAGGGTTTCACAAATTTCAGACTGATATTGGCGCAACATCCAGACTCCAATGTTTAGCCAAGCATTAGATGTGGGTTTGGACATACCACTCTGGCTGGCTCCCAAGGGCTCATATCACAAACCTGGTGCCCCATCTCTGACTAATATGATCCCTTCACATCAATTTGGCAAAATCCACATTGAATCATGGGGATTTCTCTAAAGATAAAAAATTGGAAATTCACTCTAATGAATAATTAATTACTGATTGAATTAAGCATTAAAATCCATAATGAGCTGGAAGAGATTGACATGTGTAACTAGCATAAAATGTGGTGTGATTGCCTGTCATTATGAATGGAACTGCTGTTTTCAACTCATCTAATCATAAAAGTCACATTGTCCTTTTTGCCTTGTTTCGTCTGACCCCCTTTTACTATGTTTGTGCTTTTAGAAGCTGTTGAGAAGATGTTGTTCTAATTGAGGTGTTTGATCATAATACAGGTTGTAAATCTGTGAGAAAATGATAGAACACCTGGCCAAAACCTTGCTGAAATCTATAATCAATAGTCCCTTTTAGCATTAGCAGCCTTTGAGAGAAACCCCAATTATAGCAACATGAACTCTGTCCAATTACCATGTTCCTTTGGACAAGCCTGTTTGGAGCCAATGCTGTTTTACAGAACACAAGTAAAGATACCCTTAGCCCACCAGAAACCAACAGTTTAAAAAGCTCAGCAGAGGCCAAGATAAAACAGTTGTGTTGCTACGAGTAAAATGAAGCCTCCAGCTTCCATTCAAAGAGTAAAGAGCGTGATGGATAATTGCTGAACTTCTAAACAGATATTTCAGCCACATCTCCCAGCAGAGAGTAACTGAAAAACCAGCATGTAAAAAGCCTTGTCTTTAAAGTTGCCTGGCCAAAAGTATTCACACAGCTTTGGTAGAGAAAAGTAGAATGGTTTCGGTAAATCTGATACACAGCTCACTTCAAAAATAAATGCAGATTGTGCCCTTTTTTGGGCAGCTGTTGGTAGCAAAAAGGGTGGTGTTCAACGCCAATTTTTGACAGATCTTAGCCTGAGAGCTCCAGGATATTATTTTGAGCCAAAGAATAAGTATGTTAATGTAGTTATAGTAGCAATAATTCTAGATGAAATAGCATTTGGAATGAAAGACTTTTGGGACAGCTTACTAAAAGGTATGAAATGAATTAATTGGTGATGGGAGTCTGAGCAGGAGATACTGATGGGAGAAGACTTTGGCAAGCTGTAGAAGAAGAGCCACAATCAGAAACTTGCAATGCTGGTGCTGGCTTTGCAGAATCTGTAGCTGGAATTTAATTTATAAAGAAAATTCCACAGGACTAAGAATGTCCAAAGAATCTGAAGCAATGGGATACAAGATAAGAGACTGTGGTTCAAAGCACAAACAACCCCGGCACTGATTGTGAGGATAGAAATTGACCGTATCTAGTAATGAAAAAAGTCTGCTGGACACTCAGAAAAGCCTACTCCCATGGGAATTTAACTAGGAGGAATTTCCAAGTCAACCTGCTAGTTAGACTAAATTAAAACACATGAAACATTTTTTAAGGTGCTCTTTACCTTTCCTTTGATTCAAATTATCTTAACAGTATAAAACACTTCAATCTTCTCACGCTTAAGCCCACAATGAAACACACTACATGGACTCCACTTGGGGAAGAAACAGGCTGTAGTGAAATGAAAATAACATTTTGAAGGGAAGAATTAGCTGAAGAACTAAGTCTGTTCTTAGAATGTTCCATTTTGGTATTAATGTTTATCTTCTAAAAACTTGAGTAAAATATTACTTTGTGTGTGCATGTCTGCATGTCTAGACACATACAGGAGCATTGAAATAACTACAGATCTCAGATAATTAAGCTGATATGATTATTGCAGCTATTTGAGGCTGCTCTTCAGCATACTTAGAAGAGTCTGCACTGACAAACATATCCCAAATTCCATATTCCATTAGCCCACCCCCCAACAAAAATTTTAATTTGATCTTGTTGTTTGTATTACAGGTTCAATTATTTAAGCTTCTTGAAGCTTGGAGATTTTAGAAGAAAAATATTTAAATGATGTTTTTCTGGTGAAATATTAGGGCCAACACCTGACAGGCAGCTTTCTTGGAAAAAATAAAAAAAGGCAGACACAAGGCCCCAAACTCATTAAGAAAACCACCCCTACATGATAACAAAGCTTTGAGAGTGTGATCTTGCTCCTGCCTGTCTTGTCATAGGAAGAAGGGAAGGATGAGCATCAAACAAGAGGTTTACAAGAGGGAACTGCAGCAGAGCTGAAACAGCCTTACAGATGCACCATTTGTGAAATGTTACTGCTTGTCTTGTGTTTGTGAAAGGGATATTCTGTAGACCACAATTAGCACTAAAGAGGGATTGTTTAAACACAGGCCTGTGAAATGAAATCCTAAGATGGCGTCTACACGGGCAGAAAGATCCAGAATCAAGCTCACATTTTGTTAAGAAACTCTAATGTTATGACTAGTTATGAATGAAAATCCTGCTCATTTGATTATGAGATTAGACATATTTAGACATTTAGACCCAAAGGCATCCAAGAAGACAGGAAAGATGCTTCTTCAAAGCAGGAAAACAGGCACAGAGAGGAAGGCTAATAGAGACATAATTGAGTATGATATAGATGACTGAAACTGGCAAAACACATGAAAGGCAAGTCAGTGTCTATTTGCTTTCCTCATTGACTGAGAAAAGTTATTTGTTAAAGGATGTCATGGAAAAGATCAAATGCTGAAGCAATGTGTGCAGCAGCATAATTAAATAGCTCAATGATCTCAGCAGGAAGACCTCAAGGTTTGGAGCACACAATTTCTCCTACTGTGAATTCAAGCTGGGTACCATCAGCACTTTGCATTCCCACTTGGAAAAGTATTTCTGTTTGGAAATGGGTGAATGGCAGCTAGCTGCCACACAACTACTGACAAGGAGCAACAGGCATCAATTTTTGCTCGCATCTGACTTGATCAGTATTTTCTCTTCAAAACAATGAGTCCTGTCCTCCCTCAAAAATATGTGTTTTTTACAGAGCATACTGATTTACACTTTCAGAAAATCACTTTTTAGTCAAGGATTGCTATATTCAGAATCAAATAGCTGTTATTAAAAATCAGTATATTATTCATTTGTTAAAAGGACAATGATTAATTGCTGTTTTGTGATTTAATGGCAAAAAATCCTGATTTGTTACATAGATTAGAGAAAGGCAAACTGTAAGGGAAATTGCAAGGACCTTCCAAGTCCAATCCTCTTTTGAGGCAAGGTGAAGGACTCTCAGTCCATTCCTGATGATAAAAAGCAGTTCCTGAAAACCTTAGAAATCTTCCTGCCCCATGTTTGAGCTTGCATTTATCTCATTTCCAGTATGTCTGTATACCCTTTCCCCTTTCCTTTACTGTCTGTTGCTAGGAGATATTTTATTCTGTGCTACACTTTTCTGCTGTGATCCCTTCATACTTGAATAGCTTTTCCTAACTCCTTACCAATTCCTTATTCTTGACTTTAATTATCTTGCATTTTCTCCTCTTTAATGAAATAAAATAAATCCCCATGCTTGCTTTCATCCCACCTACCTGTTCTTTTTGGATTCACAGTAAATTCCTCCCTGTAAATTAGTATCAAATCCTAAAGCAGCCATTTCACTTTGAAATTTCTACCTTCCAAAGCTGAAAGTTCTCTCCAGCAACCTGCAAGAATTCACAGTGGTCTGTGATGGTACAAGTTTCCTACAAAGTCCACAAATAACAAGCAAGTCTTTGCTTTAAAATATCAAGATCAATTCAATTTTACTCTTAAAGTACACCCTGTCTCGTCTAAGTGCCGTTTCTTAGCATTTTCATCTACACAAAAGCCTCCCTGCTGTAAGGTTCTCCCTCTCCTTTTTTTTTCCCTGGCATCTGTGTATGAATGTCTCCCAGTTTCCTGCAGTTGTCCCTCTGTCTTCCCTGCTTTCCCTAGAAAGGGAGAGCAGGGTCTTGAGCAATTTTTTTGTGGTTTGTTCTGTTTTCCTAAAATCAAACAAATCCCCTGTTGCCTAGACTCACTCACTCAGATGGAATCATCACATTCCCTTGATTCACAATTGGAGCTGGTTCTCAAAAGCCTTCAGCAACCTGGAAGCACAAGGCAAGGCTCAATAGCATTTGCTGAGTGCAATACAGATAGGATGATCATTGACCTTGTTGCCTTCTTACCATTTGTTCTATTGATGCCTCAAGAGGCCTCCCAGAAACAGAGACTAGACAGCATAAGGGAATAAAGGTAGGTATTTATTTGAAGAGCTTTCAAAGGTACACACTGGGGAGCCAGAGGCTTCTTCCAAAAATGGACCCCAAGATGGACAACAGGTCATGAGTTCTTCACACTTTTATAAGTTTGGTTCCTTTGCATATCAGGGTTAATTCCAAAAAACTCAGTTTAATGATGTAATTTCCCCTCTGCTTGCTCCCCTTAGAGGCTCTTTGGTTTATATTATTGGGTGTCCTTGAAGAGCAAGCCCAGAGAGGCTTTGTTATGTCTGCCTAGCATGAGAGAGCAGAAGTTAACAGGCTACAAGAAACTCCAGAGTTACACGCTAGGCAGTACAGAATTGGAAAAATATAAAAGTTAAAACCTAAGGCATCACTATTGAGCAGCTTGTTCTCGGTTGACCCAGACCACTGACATCACTGCCAATAAACTTTTTGGAGGTATTTTCTACCTTAGACCAGGGCACATTTTGGTGCCCTGACCACTTCTAGGGGACTGGAATTTCTTTCAAAGCCTTTGTAAAATTTTAATGATCTTTCACATTGTAGCATGACACATGAAGGACTCGATGATTTCACATGGGTAAAACCTAAAACAAGAAAGAAGCAAAAGGATTTGCCATTTAAAAGTTAATAATATTTTGTAGGATAGCATGGGAATGCCTGATCCCATGATAACACTTCTCAGATAACTTGTCACCATCATGGAGTCCTGCAAATCCTTTCATTTTCACACCTTACCTTTGCAGTGTTGTTGCTATGCAAATGTTTAGTGTAGCCAAGATTTAATGGAGCTTCTCATGGGGCTTCTGCTCTGGCCTTTACACTTCTGCCTCCTCTTTCATGAGGTTCCTTATCTTCCGGAGATAATGATGGCATTCATTAGCAAAGGGACAGTGAAGACCTTGTCACCATTTCTGGCCATGTGGTCTGTTACCCCACAGACCCACCTGACCCAGACTTGCAGCAATAGTGGGGATAAGCCACCTAATTATCACAGCTCCTTGTATTTATTCGAACATAGGAAGCCAATCAGGGCAAACTGCCAATTCTGAAGTGGAACTTAGGATCGTTGCTACACACACTTGCCAAAGCAAGGGCTCTATATTATGCCAACAGTTTTAAACTAGGCAAAAAGTCCACTGCTTGCTCTTAACAGGTACAAATCCTTTTGCTAATGTAGTTGTAGGTTGACCAAAACGGATGACAAAAGAGTGGATTGTAAAACAATTATGTGTATTCCCACATCATCCTTCCAGTCATCAAATGGGAGTCAGAGCTATTTTAAGCTCCTGAAAGCACAGGGAAAAGCAAGGGACTCACCTGTGCAATTTTGTCAGAGATTCAAGGTGCACATAAGCACTTAGCACTGCTGAATTTCTTGATTTATCTCTAGTTACATCTTCCATTAAGCACTACCTTGATCTCTCTAAATGTTGCACGTGTAAAAAAAAAAGTCACATAATTACTATGTGCAGACCCAGCAAGAAGAAAATTCTCACAATTTTCTCCTCTTCGGTGTTGTGGCAGAATGACATCAACACTTTTCGAGGGTCATTTATCATCTTCAGTAGTCAAATGTTTTGTCTGCCTCTTTGTCCTGGCTGGGTGGTCTGTACCAGACTCCCACCATGCTGCCTTGTTGGCCTTCCTCCTGGTTCTTACCCATAAACACCCAAACTGTTCACCCTCATGGAGCTCTGGACTGTCAAAACACTTCCTAACCTACAGGGTTCCCCCACCTCCTCCCTTCCCTTGCATATCCCTCCTGAAGGGTTTATAGCCATCCACTGAGCACTCCAGTTGTGTGAATCATCCCACCATGTTTCTGTGACTGCAAATATATCCAGGTTTTCCCACTCCACAATGGCTTTGAACTTCCCCTGTTTGTGCCTCTTGCTGCTTGCATTGGTGTAGAGGCACCCCAGATGCTGCCGCCCTTAGGGAGGAGAAGCCTGAATTCCTATGTGGCTGTTCTCAGGTCCTTCTGTGGTTTCTAACACATCAGTAACTCCTGTGTCTTTGCTGCAACATCCATCTCCATCCCCTACCTCCACTGAGAGGGCAGACCTCGCTAGCACACCATCCTTCAAATTAAGGTCGCTCTGCGTTTCCCTTTCCAAATTACTCCTATCAAATGCATATTGAATGAAAAGAGGTCAGCATCTTATTTGTGCCTCAGAGAATTACATGCTATTAATTTTTAACATTTCTTCACTGTGGCACTCATTTAGGATCTCAGAAACTCAAGCCATTTATCAGAGAGAGAGAAGCTACAAGAACAATTTCAGTCCCCTTTAAAAGGTGCAAATCTCAGAGCAAAGTGCAAGTGTTAGAGATAAAACATTCCTCAGTCTATTACAGTTGAGGATAAGTCAGAACATAAATATAACTCAATCCTTTTAAGCTGCAAATTTCTCACTCTACTGCAGCTTACGGAACAAATCTCAGATCAAATCTGTGAGAGCCAGAGGTAAACTATTCCTCAATACACCACAATTTAAAATGTCTCATAACTCACTGCACAAAGCACAAGGTTCAGAGTGCCTTTAGCTTCGGTAGGAAAGGCAAAAATGGCAATTTAGGATTGAGGAGTGGGGAAACCCATAAGGATTAAATACAGCCATGCCAGTTTCAATGACAATTATGACAGTGACAGAAGGCTTTGATTTTTATCAAGTGATGTGATCCCATCACAAGTATACCATTCCTGGCTGTCTTCCATGACTTGGATATTTCAGAGGTTCTCTCTGTGATAGCAGGATGGTTGAAATGCACAGCAGATCTTCCCAGTCCTGCTCATTGCTAAAAATCCTGCAACAATCATAAGGCTGAGAAAACATTGATTGTTTCAGCTAATTTCTTTTCTGAAATACTATGAGCTTCCCAGGAGTTTTTGTCCCAAAGGTTAGGTTTTGCCTCTGATGACATCTCATAATCTAGCCTTTCTTTTCCCATCATCTGTGTATCTTATGATGAAAGCTTCTGGCTTACAAGGACAACTGTGCACGTGTGCATATATGTATAATAACTCTCAGTGACAGTCTTCAAAGTTTTCTTCAGCCATTTTTTACTATAAAAAATGTAGGTAATATTTATGGTAATTTGATTTCTTGATCAGGAACAAAATCCTCTGCATTTTCCACAGAAAGCTAGAATCTTTTTGTGAAATCAATTTGAACATATTTTTTTTCTAAATTGAAAATTAGCCTGCATTAGTGTTACAGTTCAACCTAGAAACAAGAAAGGCTTAGTCTGCTTTTCTCACTTTTATATCTGTGTACTCCAGCCAGAGAACTCAGCTACCCAGGATGCTGTGTTTCCCTTCATATCAGTGTGGACTTTGTGCTGGAATGGTATTTGGTCCAGGTCCTAAGAGGTATTTGGGATCTTGTGCTGAGAGATCTGTAATTTCTCTGAAGCTCCCCCTTACATCAAGCCTCTCCGCCGACATAAAAGTCAGGACTAATATCTCAGTTTAACTCATGTCAGCATAGCATGAAGTGGATTTTCCTGGATGATTTAGAGAGCTCATTTACTTAGACAATATAGCAAGAGCATGTAACAGATCCCTCACTTTCCATTGGAGACAAGATAATCTAATATATTTAGAATAAGAAGAGATTTAGATCAGATATTTCAACTCCCAGGAGACAAAAATGCTTTCAAATTCCTTTCATCTCTCTCCCTCACTGTGGCTGTGTATTTAACACCTAGAAAACAAAGATATATTTCTTACTGCTTCTCAGAAAGTCCTTGTATCATTCCTAACCAAATCAAAAATTCCCATTTTAACACAACCAGGAACAAAACTCTCATTCTCTGGATAAGCAGTGCACACTGGGTAAAAGCGAACCATTCTGTGGAAAAAATGTTGTTCCTATAACTTTGCATTTTTGAAAGCCACACGAAAATGCCATAATTTCTAGTCTGCTGATGAGACTGTATTTTCATTATAGAACCTATGTTTTCACTGCAGATCTTAGTTTCAAATTAGCACCACCATATGAAACTATGAACTTGGGAAAAAAATGATAATTTTTTAATGAAAACAACATGGCCAGTCTTGAAACTGAGCCAAAAGTCGAATATAAAGCATAGGCCAGGACAAGCAGTTATTTTTTATTAAGAGGTGGTGTCTCTCTTGCCATGGACACAGCAGGAGGAGCCAAATTATTGCATTACAAAGGTATTAAATGAGAATTCATTAGGAAACCAAGGCAAGCTGTACTATGAGAGGAGGAATAATTCCTGGCAGAGGGTTTAAACCAGGGTCTAGGGCTGGCACCTGAAAGACCTTTCTTCACTGTGCTGCTGAGAGTCATCAGTGTCTTACCCAGATGCAATGCAAAAGAATCAAGTATTCCAAAGTTAGTTCTTTTTCAGAAAGAAACTATTACCTACAGTCCACTAGACTCAGCTGTATCTCAATGCTCTGCCAAGAGTCTTGCCTGGGCACCATAACCCTCTCTGCTCCATGTTACAGACACGTACACACACACTCTCTTTGACTTCTGCACTTAGTTTTCTAAGCACAGCATGTTTAAACATCATAGCTGCTGCCTGAAGGGCTGATCACATTTCTTTGCAATAATTACTTATTTTATCCACACATGCTGGACTGGAGGTTTTGATAGTGTGAAGGGTTTTAATAAAAAAAGAGAGAAATATAATAGTAACTTTGTGTATGTCACCTTTTGAATCCCTGCTGTTGTCCCTCAGGAAAAGTGCATTTTATTGGCAACAATTTTCACTGCCCCTTCCATCATATTCCTCACCTCTCAGTGTGACATTTAAGGGTGGCCCCTAAAAGCATGGCAGCAGTAGCATTGATGCTTCATAAAGAAGCAATTTTGACGAGTGTTTGTAACTTTTCTAGCTTCCTGCTCTTTTCTCTTGGCTGCCACACACCTCTGTGACAAGCATTAAATTTATTAACAACACGGGAAAGAAAACAATTTAAAATATGTGTGCTTTTTACAGCAAAAATATGCATAGGGAACTTAATGTCAGCATAAAGAGTGCTGGAAAGGTCTGTGTAGGGGTCTTTACTCTCATGTTCAAAGCTGGGGTTAACATGAACTCTGTGTGTTTTGTGTGACAGCAATTATGCCAGTGAACAGTTTCAGAACAACTTGACCCTGAGCAGCCAGAGCGAGGACTGCAGTCGCTTCTGACAGACATAAGCCCAGGTAAAAACATCAACGATCCTTTTCCCATTTTCTCTATGTTCTTCCATACTGAGGTTTGTCGTGACAAAGTTGTGGAATCACAGAATGATCTGGGATGGAAGGGACATTAAAGACCATGCCATTCCAACCTCCTTGCCATGGGCAAGGATACCTCCCACTAGACCAGGTTGCTCAGAGCCCCATCCAAGCTGTCCTTGAACACTTCCAGGGATGGGGCAGCCACAGCTTCTCTGGGCAACCTGTTCCAGTCTTCATTTTTATTACCAGAAGTTTTTTATCATAAACCTACAAAAGACTTTGTGCTTTCAGGACAGTGAAGTATTGTGGGAAAACTTGTGTGCAGTTTTATTTTATTTCTGAAAATAGAGTGGCAGCTTTGCCTCTTTATTTCGATTTTCTTTTGTATGGTAATAACATCACTTCAGCCTTGAGGTTCATGCTCTGTTTGTGTGATTTCAAATGATACAGAAGTTTTCTATGTGCAGCTTCTTTAACTTTCTCTTGCAAACAAGAAGCATGCTCTTTACTGTATTGTTCAAGGAAGTACATACTTTTCATTCCCTTATAGAAAATGTGAACAGATCTCTAACAGTTTCTTCAGGCACATAAAGAAATTTTATTGACATTTTTCGAGGTAGAATAGAAGAAAAAGAAAAAAAATTGGGAAACAATAGAAGAAATAGTCAAATTGTCTTCATAAACTACACTAGGGTTGTTTAGAAGCCAGGCAATATATCTCTGTGGATCTAGGAGGGTTAGGTAGGAAAGGAGATTTTCTAACACTTTTAGGTGGCATGTGCAAGTATCATCATGTTTAGAAGCAAAGCTTAAAATTTAGAGAGCACACAACAAAAAAAACCACTGTCAGAGATATTCAGAATTAAAGACACTTGGGTTTTATCAATAACATCATTCTAACTCCCCTCATGTGCCACGTGTACTTCAGGAATTCAGAAAAAAGGCGTTCAAGGACCAACAGGGACAGGTTTTTAGAGGTACTTAGATGCTTAATGGGATTCTTATGGTTTCTAGTTTCTTACTAAGACTGATGTACTATGGAGCTCTTCATCCTGGGAGAATCATGTCCAGTAATTTGCAAGGCACTTCAAAAATCTTAGGTGAAATAATTAACGTCTGTCATTTGAATCTGGCCTTAAATGGTCCACAACAACATTTCCTCTCCTGACTTGAAACACACTTTTGAATACCAAGGAGAATAGTTCACAAATTATTAGTCAAAAGAAGGCCTTCAAAAAATGACAAACTTTAGAGATAGAAAGGAATACACATATGGTAACCTCCAAAGTGATTGTGCTTGTGTGAAGTTCAGTCCCAATAAGCAAGTGAATCTGCTATTTGCACCTTTACTCAGAAACAAATCTGCTTTTGGAGATCACACCAGAATACACAGAAAACCAAAAAAAGGCCCATTTTTACCTTTCAAGGAATTATAACTGTATTCTTTTATGTCAGGTCTACATTTCGTGTTCGTTCCTCTCTGTAGTTAAGGAAGTGGTCTCACTTCCAGAAATCTGTATTTCATATGTAAGACAGACAATTTGTAGTCACACACCTAAAAATCCAAGAAGAGATGGATGAATATTAAGAAATATTTTAAAGCAGGTATTTCATGCTACTGTAATTCACTGATGTTCTCAAGGCCTCAGTTGACACATTTACAATTTGTCCCCTAGAAAGTGGATGTTCATGTTTCTTACTGAAAGTGAACAAGCATGAAAATTGCATTGTATGTCTTGCATGAAATTCAGCCTTCATCAGTTGTTTTTGTTTCCTGAAGGTGAAAGAAGTGTGTCAATTTTATGGAGAAGATGCTCCCCCAAGTGCTTTTTATTTAATTCTAGCTGAACTGTATCTCCATTTTGAAGCACAGTATTTCAGTCTGTCACCTCAACACCAAGATGCCAAACCAGAGAACAGCTATGTCTTTTTGGCAGTGAAATAGGCTTACTTATTTTTATTCAGGAAAATTAGCCAAAACACTGCCAAAAGTGACATTGCCATTCAGAGAATTTCCATTCCAGTGCAGATACTTTGTATGTCAGGTTGCATCTCTGTGGTGTTAAACATTTTCATGGATTGGAAGCCATAGGAGACAACTAACAAAAATTTGACTGAAAAGGGCTACAGCAGTAAACAGGGTTTGATGCATTGATTACAAATCCTGGAAGATGTTATGCCTTCCAGCTTATTGCATTTTGTTTCATGGTCTTAAAAGAGAGCAGTACCCTGTGCTTTGCAAGGTTTATGTGAGCATTGGGGAAAAAAAGTAGCACAGTTTTCTCCCATATGCTTTTTATAGTAAAATCTACTGAGAACTGGGGACTGTTTATATCTTATTGCCTTCTGTCTCAGGTTAAAAGCAAATCTTTGCAGTATGATGCATGCATCCAGGTCATGGAAAAAGTATGAGCACTCTCTGAATTAAACAGAAAAGTCATATGTAGAATTTTATCTGTGGAAAATGATACTATATTTTAAAGACACTGCTGAATTTGATATTTCCAGGTAGTTACCAGACATACACCAGAGACCAGCAAAAAAATGAATGTGGAAAATAATTTACAGTATCTCCTTAGAAGTGAGATACAACCTGAGGTATCCCTGAGTGGAAAACACCTGATCAATAGCAAGGGAATCACTTAAATACTTAGAGTAAAGATCTCTTCTCTAATAGAAGAGAGCCTTATGTAAGTTTCCTCTCCCCATTAAATGCATGTTTATATTAATTGTACCGCCACTTGGAAATATTAATTCTATAGGGTGAGTGCTGGTTTACTTGAAAAAAAACCCAAACTAGTTACAGGTGTCTATGGGAATCTGGCAGCATGAGCTGTTTTGATTTGGGGAGGTAGTGTAAAATAGGATCTAGTGGGAAAAAAATTTTAAAAACCCCATCTTAAATAAGAAAAGTAAAAGAAAAAAGAAAGCTGGAAAAATTAAAGGGTGAAGAAAAGCCTGGCACATGAGACCCTCAAGAATGTTTTTGTAGAAAGGAAAGGGAAAATAAATAAATAAAAAAAGAGTCTGAGAAACCAGAGCCCTTGGAATTTTGCTTTTTGACATTCATGAGGCACAGGGAGATGTTGTAGTCAGTCAGATTGTTGTGGAAGGAGCCAAGGTGAAAGACAAAATTTTTAAGCCATAGACAGAAACTATAAAACTTGCTCACAATTTTTTGCAGCTGGTTATGACTTCCTGATGCTAAAGGCAAGAAGGTTTAAGAACTGAGACTTTTACTATCCAAATGGTGAGGTCTTGTTATAGTTGTGCAAGTTTATAGTGCAGTCATTTATCAGGCTGTCTTTGCTTCTGGAGCACATTTATGTGCACTCCATCATACATCCATATAACACAAAAATCAGTGGTTGGCTAAAATTTGCTTCTAAATGTCATGAACTTTACTTCCACCACACTTTCCTTTTGTATTGTACTTCATATAAAAAACAGGAAAGACTCACAGGAAGGTGCTTTTGCTAACAAAGTCCTTCTTTCTTTTCAATCTAATTATCCTTAAATTAACAGCATTGATAATTTGATCAAGATGAGAATTGTGATTTTTGCTTTGAGAAGAAGGATTTCATTAATTCATGTTAATGTGAAATCAGTAAGATGACTTGCAGAGTAAAGACAGCAGAGAGCAGAAATATGATTTTGTCAAAATGCATCCTTCTTTTCCACCTCTTTTGATGAAAGCCATACATTTCACAAGTCTATAGCAATTTGCACATTAGTAGCCTAAGAACGAAGATGTGTAAGTGACTCAGTCAGCGCTAGTGGCTATTTTACATTTTCCCTTCTTTCTAAGTCACTTAAAATTGTATTTCCAACATCTAAGCTTCTGGCCTCTCTCACAGCCTGGAAGGCAACAAGCTTTATGGCTTTGAAGCAACCTCCTTATTACTAAATCTGACAGTCTAATTTCTATGTATAAACACGTCAATACCATTTTCAAGAAATTCAATACTCCTTCATTTTTAAAAAAAAACAAAGAGCATAAAACTACCTCTTGTGATGTCCCAGGGAGGCCTGGTAATGATAGGGTTGATGAAACACAGCCTTGGACAACCTCTGTCTCTCCCATTTAGACAATCCACAGGATTAGATCTCTGAGGTGAAGTTAATAATTATGAGATGCTTTTCTAATCCACAGCAAGAGAGGATTATTGCTCATGGTGACTCCAATAGACAAACCTGGAGACAGGTTGTAGTCATTGTGGATTTTGGCTAGATTTATGGTTCTAGATAACCCCTTTCCATTTAACCTTGCAGTTCAGAGGAATAAAGAACAAACGACACATTTCACTTCTGTACCAAGAAGACTTTCACTGATGTTGATTTCCTCAGAAAAATGCCTTTCAAGACAGTCTACACCTCCATCCCACTCACTGAGTATCAGTAGCCAGCATGAAATCAGAAAGTTAGGAATGAAAAGGCCAGTCCTGCTTAACCTCTGGATGATGGCTCATGCCAGCATGCTGTGTCCTTCTTGAACAGTTTAGCAGGACTGTGATGCAATATTTGGCCATCGGTCATTTAATGTAGAAACGTTAAAGTGGAGCCACAAAAAATTAGGACATATCTAAGTCAAGGTCTATGATGACTGGCCTGGATACAAGGAAGAGTGAGAGAAGGAGGCACAGAGAACTACATATCTGCTTTTGGAGAATTTTTGGCAAAAGGAGGCAAGCATGATCACATTCTCTTAGGTAAGGGGCAGAGGGCAGCACTCCCATGCGAGTGCGTGAAGTCCCATCACTACTATGCTCTAGAGCACTGGCAATATCCTCACTTATGCAAAGGTGGCTTCTGCCTTCACACACTGACACTTGAGAGGGTTTAAGTGGAATTCCAATATGCTTTAATCTCCTTTCTGATGGCTGTAATGCGTAGCAAAAACCTTCAATATTGTTGTAACTGCTCTATGTTATTCTCTGCTGACATTCATCTCACTGATGTAAAGTTAACCACAACCTGTAAAGAATGCTGCTTCTGAGAAGCAGACTGCATTTTTGAAGAATTACCTCAAATACCAGGCATTAAAAGACAAAAAGAAATCTACTAACATTGCACAGGCCTTAACTTGCCTGTATTGATATTTTCAAAGTCACTAAAAAATCACTACATGTGTTAAAAGAAGACCATGATTTGAAAGAAATGTCTTCAGAACTCTTCCTGCTGACTTGCAAATATCCCTAACCTCACCAAATCCATCACTAGAGGAAATATTCTCACAGAACAAGAACGTCTAAAACTGAAAAAATCAAAGAGAAAAAGCAAACATGGCAGAGCAGATCCACCACCACTGAAATCAATACCCTATCCCAGTGGAGCCATCAAAATCCGTGGAACCAGGCACACTTGTCCTGAAGCATTCTTTCAGTGACTGAATGCCCTTCTGGTAACTATGTGAGCAAAGCTAATCAGCCACTATCCAGCAGTGAGCTCCCCTAAGCTGTCTATAAAGGAACTTTTTCTCTCACCTCCCAGTCCTCAGCCTCGAGGGACACATACCTAATGACTTCATTCTCCAGCTGGAAACTGAAATTCGTGGCTGTGTAATGCCAGAAATCCAACAGTGAACAGAGGCAGGGGTTTTGTGCCTTGTTACATTTTTTCTGCTACTCTCTTGGTACTGCCTACTACCAAGACAGCTAATTACTACAAGTAGTGCTTACTACTACTCTGTGGTGCAGCAAGTTCCAGAACCATTGGTCCCACTTGCCCTGCTGTGTGCTCCTCCTGTCTCTTTTCAAAAGAAGGTGGGAGATTATGGTTTAGCAGCTTACAGCCACAGCATTCTTGCTAGGAGAAGAAGAACAGCTTTGTCTGGAAGACAAACACAATGAAAGCAGAACACAAATTGCTTCATCTTGTTCATCAATATGCTGAATCATGGGCTGTTATTATTTGCTTGCTGTCATCTTTAATTAAATTTTCCTCAAAAGGTAGCATGTGAATAATCTATGTGCTATTTTTTTTCATCTCTTTAGAATGGATGAAAAGCTCTTTTTTTAACTTGGACTCAAAGTGGAGGTACTGAAACAGATTTTGTGAAATGTGATTTAGTATAATTGATGTGTTTTACAACATTCCTCTAATATCACCTACTAATCAAAACCCTGAATGGTTTCTGTTTTAGCATGTGAGATCATAGATGTGCTAAGACTCTACCACTTTAATGAGTGAGATATGAAAAACATATGAATGAGATAGTAGATTATCTACTAAAATGTATTTTGCTCAGCTTTTGTCCCTCAAAAAAAATTTGCTTCACATTAAGGTCAGCTAATAAAGCATTTGGAATGAAGGCTTTTCTTGTCTGGGAGCCTTGAAAACCAAGCTTTTGGCTTCCTTTTGAATGCCATTTGGAATAATTGTCACATTTTTCTTTTGTGCAGTGGTAACACAAGTTGGCTTCCCTGCATTCTGAAGGAGAGAAATTTTCTACTTATTTTGGTAATGTCCAGCTGTAGACAACTTTTGATTTCTTTTCAGAAACAGCAAGCCTTAGGGCCAAGCTTTCAGTTTGTGCAAAACTTCCTAGTCCTGTGAATTTCGACATCATGCAGGGAGTTTCTTGTCGGTGAGAAATTATCTCAATTGGCTGTACAGGATCTGCTTCCCAGAAAACTTTTCTGTACTGGGGCAACTCTGTCACTTGGGAGGGAGTACCATGTGTGGATTCCGTAAAGGTAGGACCTAGGAATTCCCACTGAGTGGAGTCAGTAGTCAGAGCTGTTTTTCAAAATGGTTTTAGCAATTAACACATGTAAGCATCTTTGTTTTCTAAAGGAGTTGGAGGTATAAAAAAGGGAGGCAATATTTATCTTGTTGTTCAGCTCATAATTAGGATTCTACAAGTGCAGACCCACTTTGACTGCAAAATTAATACCAGTTTTGTTTATTCATGATAAAGGAATGTTAACAGATTAGTTTCATGCATCTGTTTAGTCATTTAATGCTTCTTTACTTGTATTTGGTTTCCGTCATAAATTATTATCTCTAAAAATAATCTTCCATTAACCTTAAATAAGTGTTAAATAAATATTTGGTCTTATAAGCAAACTAATTTTGTCTAAGGGTAAAGACATCTAGATATGCTGCTTTGTTTTGTAAATGATGTTTTCCCAGATCTTATCCAACTACAGTGACCCCTCTGTGTCTAAACTAGGGATCAGGAAAGAATTAAGCCAGAATTAACATAAAATTCTGTTTTAATCCAAACTCTGCCTCAAGAAGCGTCATTGCTAATGAAGGATTACTGATCTGTTTGATATGCTGTCAAAAATTATAACAAAATACACCTCTAAAATATATAGGAGTGCAAGTCAGGTTTCAAGGGACAACCAGGATCTAAGCATTTAAGATCGACATCCATAGGTGTGAGAAAAAAAGAGATGGACTGCTCCACATGGTGAGGCTACAATTCATAGTCAAGACAAGATAAATAGCAAATAAATAAACAATCATGCAGGAGGGGCATAAGGAGTGATCATTTGTTGTTGAGAACCACATCTAAGCAAAAAGCCTAATTCCTAGAACTCTGAATCAGGTCCCTTTCCTGAGTCAGTCACTTGAGGACACAGTCAGAGCTCTGATCTCTCAAATCACAGTACTCATTAAGGAGTCATAGCATCATGGAACCACAGAATCCTAGAACCATAGAATATCCAGAGTTGAAAGGGACCCACAAGGATTATTGAGTGCAACTCCTGGCCCTGCAGAGGACATCCCAAAAATCACACCATCTTCCTGAGAGCGTTGTCCAAATACTTCTTGAGTGAGCTCTATCTTGGTGTTGTGACCTCTTCCCTGGGGAGCCTTTTCAGTGCCAGGAGAGTGCAGGAATTAAAGTGTGTGATGCAGTAATCCCAGTCATACTGCTGGCTGAGCTGTTTTTCTAGCTGAAAGTGCTTTCTGAGGATGACATGGGGGCTAATAAATAAACTCATGAGGTATTTTTGCCTTTCAATACTTTGTGAGAACCTTAGAAAGTTCCCTCAGTCTTCAGAAGAAATTGTTCTCTCCAAGTTAGCTCCACAGCACCAAATAATTAAAAAAAAAAAAAAAAAGAAGAAGAAAGAAAAAAAAACCCCTTAGTCTCTAGGAATCTGAAAGGCTATGAGAGAAAGGCACATATGTTTCATAGGTCTCTGCTGATGCTTTCATCTCTCAGTTTTCTTTTCTATAGTCATCATCATCTTTTCAGATGCAGGAAACAATCAGAGACATCTTTTGTGTAGGACAGCACAACGGTGCTGCCAGCGGCTGCCAGAGGTTGCCAGCCAAGATTGGTGGTGATGTGTTCACACCATGGCAATGCCTTTGTCACAGTGTTATCTCCACACCAAAGCACTCGGACCATCTGTGACACTGACAGCTATTATGTGGCACTTGCAGCTGCCTTCCAGACATCAATTACTGTACTGCTGGGTGGCTAAAAGTAATTCATCCTTCCCATCAATCATGCAAATCCTTCCTCCCATACTCTCCTCTTGTTCATTTAGGTGAGTGACAATTCTATGGACACATGCACAAACAGCGAGGCTCTGCCTAGAAAAGGGAAGAACTGCTGGCAACCTTTAAAAAGCACATGAGCATCTTTTCATCACCTGAGGTAATTGAAAACTTTTAATAGAATGATGATGTTTAAAACGACCATGACAAAATGGGAATCTCCAGAAAGTGTATTATTTGCAGAGGGTGAAATACGTACCTTAGGCTAGAAGGAGCAGCACATCTTCGAGGTCACATTTGGGAGCAGGAAATAGAGGGACGGTGCTTTAAAGAGATTCATTGTGATTGTATCAATTTGTGGTGGGCAACAGAAGTGAGTCTAGCCCAGATCAATCACAGTACTAAAGTAAGATCCACTGCCTTCCTGGCAGTACTGTTATAAATGAATAATTCGTGCTCGAATATAAAATTCCAAACTATGTATTAAAGTTAAAATATAACCAATATAAGATGTAAATAAAAGACTGGTCTCAGAGAAAATTGTAACCTTCACTAGGGGGGACCGAGTTGAAAAACTGGTTTTGGGAAAATTTGCAGTCCTGCAGGCTGGACCACAGGAACAAAGGGGCCATCCAGGGAGAAATTAAGGCGCCTCCTAGCATTTGCACCTTCAAGGAGAACTTCTCGGAAGGCTGATCAAATCTATGGAAAATTTCTTCCTGAGTGTGGCCGATTAACAACCTGCGAAAACTCCCCTCCCAGATGCAAGGTGCTAACGACGGGATCTGGAACCAAGATATGGAACATCACTGCCCATCAGATACTATCCTCCGGTGATGGGACATTCATCAGAAGCAAGATGTGTTTTGTTTCTCCCTGCACCGTGAATAACATGCTTTATGTATATGCTGATGGACAGAAATGAGATCATAGATCCAGACTCCAGGGAAAAACTGTATAAAAATCGGCTCCTGGAATCAGTAGTTGTGAACAGAGGGAGGTCTGATGCGATAGAGGTCAGACCTGTGTTCACCCAGTGCCAACCCCGGGCTTGGCTCTGTTTCCTTTTTCGATCGTGGCTTTGCGTGTTTGTATTTTCGGACATGTAATAAATTTTATATCTGTTTTATATTTAATTGGCCTATTTTATTTATTTCAGTACTGCTCTGAATTACTCCATTGATGAGCTCCACTGGTAGTATTTTCACTTACACTGAAGTTTATAAGTGCATGCTTCTTTCAGTTTTTGGAGGACACATGAGGGAGAGTTGGTTCACAGAATTCAAGTGAGTATCTGGCCTAAAAGCCTGTGTGCTTTCTTACCTCTTGAAAGTGTCTCAGAGTATTTTGATAGGTCTGTGTACATCTGAAAGCCCTCTGAGAAAAATACGAGTGCTTCCATTGCATCAGGATGTGTTTCATTAGCCTGATGGGCCTTTGGACCAGTAATTTCACAAACAAAAATCTCCCTGTGCCTTTACAGTGGCTCCACACTAGGAACAAACAGGCTGCAGCCACCTCAGGCAGTGGAGTTTGTTGTCCCAACAATGCCTCTGTGATTAAAGTGGTTTGCTTGTTGCTGCAGTACAGCTGGCTGCAGTCCAAAATCTCTACTGTCCAGGACATGAGAAACCATGGTCTGGCTTGAGGGCTGAAACCAATGAGGTGACATGAAAGTTGCTGTCAATTTGCTGTGGTTAAACAGATGGATTTAAGAAATGCTGCTCTGCAAGCCTTGTCATTTAGCTTCTCTTAAGGAGTGCCTGTTATTCCTGGAACACTACAAAGCTGGGCCATTGATGTCAAGAGTGGGGAAAAACTTCGTTCCTCCAGAAATTAGAAACTAGAGTCTTCCCAAAAGGGACAGATTTTTGGAAACCCATCTGCCTAGAAGGACATCTTTGATCTTCTCTTGCACTTCTGCAGACAGCACTTTCCTTTCTAGTGAGGTGACCATGATGTCTTTTGAGGGTCTGTCCTCATGACTGTGGCCCGTGTGTTTGTTCCCTACTAAGCTGGGGAAGGAGACCCCTGCTTGCAACCTTTCCAAGGAGCTGTGAGGCTGAGGGTCATCAAAATAAGTGCAAAGACACATAAAAGAAGTTATCTGCATGGTAAGAAACAATGGTTTATGATTGCTAATATCTAATTTGTCTCCTCCAGGAAAAAAAAAGGATGATTTTTTATCTCTGAGCACACTATATAGCGCCTTAGATAAAGAGCACAAAATAGCACTGCTATGCCGCTGCTGCTGCAAAGGTAAATTCAATTCCGCTCCTGACTGAGGTGAATTACCTGGCTGAGATAAACTTCGCTAATGTAATGGCTTCTGGGGACAGTTCACACTTTCCTTTAGTCTCCTTAAATGCTGTTGCTTTCCCACGCTGGGCTGCATTGTGAGGGAAATCACTTGATCTGCTGCAGTTAAGGCTGTCTCACCATTTCCATTATAAACTTCTTCAAAAAGGCAGCGCAGGCTCCAATCTAGCATCAAAGTCAGAGAAGTAAAGCAAAGCAAAGGTTTCACTGTGTTTTAAAAAGATTGTCTTTTACAATTCCTATAAGCAAAAGTCCAAACAAAAAACATCTGCTCATTGGAGCACTTTGCTGCATTTCTATTACACAAAACAGCTATTAATTTCTCTGCATGCTTGTAGATCTTTGTGAAAAGAAGAGCTAGGTCCCCCGCATAGATTAAAAAAAAAACTAAAAGGTTAAAATAATAATAGCCATATTGGAATTTAAATGTTTCTACTTATCCCTGAGAAATCTTTTTCTCTGTTAATCAATAGGTGGCCGAAAAACTGGAGTATGAGGATGCTGAGCTTTTACATCCACATTCCGTTTTTCTTGCAGCTAAACAAACGTTTCCAGTTAGGGGGGAAAAAATGAGAGATTTATCCAAATGCAAAGCAGGCTGGAAGGTCTCACTTTCTCTGTCAGCAGCGTGCCCCTCTCCTGCTGCTGCTGTTCACACCTCTGTCAGCACTGCCCGTGTGGCTGCTTCTGGAGCTGTACTAAAGAATGTCTGCGAGGAGATAAAGGTTAAAAACACACAAAACTTTGGCTATGTTCCGAGCACAGACTACCATGAACTCCAGTCAGTCAGTCGTGCAAGGGATGGACCATTTTTGCAAAGTTTTTTTCTTTGGTTTTGAACAGAAATACCAACTCCAGAGTAAGGAATCTCCTGTATGTAGTGGGCTGGCTGGGGTTAAACCACGATGCTCCGCTAATCCAATGGTTTTCAGACCTATTGGACCTTTCAGAAATCAGTACAATATTGATACACAGGCATTACTCCTTTCCAGTCACCACAAAGCTGCCAATATACAGTCTTTCAGACTGGACAGGCATCAGAAGATGATCTTGGGCTTTATAAAATAATTATTTTCATTGTTATGGGACTGAGAGAGTATTAATCAGGCTTTGAGAAGACATTAAACTAAAAGAAGCAGTAAATCATTCTGCTTCCTTGAATTTTTCTGTAATCTAACAGGTAGCCTCAGACTATGAAATCAACATGGAAATGAACATTGACTCATCTGAAACATGTTTTGATTTTGTCTCAGTATATATATAAACAGCATTTGTCAAGAATAGATTGCAATATGGGTTAAGCAGAACTAAAGGCAAATTGTAAGCTCCCTTCTCAGCATGTTGACCTTATTAGACTTCCCTTTGTCTGGAAGGGAAAACACTTCAGAGGAATCTGCATGCCACCATCCTGGGACACAGCTGGACATTACAGGAAACACCGTCACTGCCTTACATGTAATCCTACCCATAAACTTTTTGGAAAGGATGGAAAAAGAGATGTAGATTCAGACTGAATCAAAGCTTGGTTTGCAGCTCTACTCTCTGGGAACTCTGATATGGCTGGTTTACAAGGCACTTGGCATCTCCCTTGTTCTTGAAAGACACTGGAAAAACAGCTCTTGCCCACACTGCACTTTCCCAGCTCTATCCAAAGCAGATCCAAAAGCAGTGTTTCTCTTTGTCAAACACCCCATAAGGAGCCTGTTATGCTATGTCTGCTATGGATGTAGCAAAGGTCAGTTCAGCATTCTGGATTTAGGGCTTCAGCCCTTTCCTTCCCTGCAGCCCTTGCTCCTTTAGTCTGTCTGTGGATGACTCCCTGCTCAGCATGCAAGCTGATGAGTGTCCCAGTCAGAGCTGCCCAGTTCACTGATGCATTTAGAGGGAACCTGAATGTTCACAAGGCACTTTGGATGTCCTGGTGATGTCAGAATGCTTTACTGACTATGATCCTTTACCTCTTGGATTTCCCAACAGGAATAATAATGCATCAGTCTCTGCCATTGCTAATATGTCACTTGCTGTTTGGGAAGGCAGGTGTCTGTGCAGTGCTGAGTTCAGTACCTACATTTACTGGTACTAAGTGCAAAACAACGTGGTTAACAGACTTATTTTCCTTATGCAATTGCTGAAGCATATCTGCTATCTTCACATTTGCTGAAGGTTGATAGCACTCAGCTGTCATATTCATGCTTTGGCCTATCTGATTTCCTGCTTAGAAAGCAATGTGTTTATGTTCTCTGCATTGACAAGAATGGAGTGGGTGAATGATAAATGCTGTAGCATTGTGTGCTGCTCCTGATAATGTTATCTCCAAAGATTTTAATAACCCACATCATTACACAGAAGTTGCCCTCTGTCTAGGTGAGCACAACAGCTGTTTGCACTGCTAACATTGAACTGCCATCATTTGCACATTAATTAAGAAAAGTTTAAAGGCTCTCTGGGTTATTTTGGTCACGCTGGTGTAATGATTTTGTTTGTTCAAGTTACTATTTTGTAATTTACTTCAATTTTTAGTGTTAAGGGTGACAGACACGCACTATAACAGAAATGCTGTCTTCACGTGGTAAAGGATATATAGATAGGCATGTGATTCATTTTTACAGTGCAGGACTATTTTGTGCTGGTGCTATAAACCCTGGAGAATGTGCTCCAGAAAATCTGCTCTCACATAAAGCAAGGTGGAGAAAAACAATTCATAATCATATTGCATTTTCAAACCATTCTCTCTGGCCTGTAGGAATCAAGGAGGATATAGATTAGAGAAACCCACGTGACTCAACAGAGAAAACCTTAACCAAACAGGTCCTTAAGGGCTATGTCAGCAGACAGCTTGAGAGGTACATCTTCCTTTTTAAGGGTCAAGAGGGAAAGATTTTCCTCATGCTCAGTGAATTGGCATCAACTGGAGGAGAAACAATCTCGGACAGCTGCTATTTTTGCTCCTCTTATGTCCACTTAATGCTCTCATCTTGCCTTAAATGGCTCTTGACACACCCTTTTCCCAGTCCCTGGTTCTCTCAGGTGTTTTTTCACCCTTCATGCCCATGTCAGAATTCCCTGTCCAACTCCAGTGTCTGGCTTGTCTAATTTAATCATCTCTCTGCTCTTCTCAAAATATTTCATCTCCTCCTCCTTCACCGAGTCCACTTTCAAAAGTCAACCCTCTAACATCAACTCTATGACCTATCTTGTAGAAAAAACTTTTCTACCATGTTACCTCACATCCATCTTCTCTCCCATAATCTCCCCTTGGCTTGGAAAGAGACGCTTCTTTTTTCTTATATGGTTTCCCACTGCCTTTGTCCAGGATTCATCAAAAGTGCTGCGGAGGAAAGGATAGAACTGTTATATTTATTTTTGTTTAATAAGGGTTTTCTTTTCACCTTTTATTTATCTGTAGACAACATGGAAGTCTGGACAAAAACTGAAATAGCAAAATTCATATCTTGATTACTGAGCTCTTTTAATTTGCGCTGCAGCAGTGCCTCCTGGGATGATACAGTTGAAGAGCATGCTAACATTCTCTCTCTTTGTGACTGGACAATGAGGTTTATTATCCTTTTGCCAAGGCACATCAAGCCTTTATGGAAGACACGGCTTTTCTAAACACTATGCTGTTTACCTGTTAGTTCTTAAAGCTTCATCCTCCTCAGGACATACCTTAGTAGACTGACAGAAAAGATAACATGGGTAAGACCATGGTATTTCATGTCACTGACATGTATGACTGCATATCTTCCTGCTGTGGAACGTAAAAGATGTTTAGGACCTCATTTAGTTAAGCAGAATGGATTTAGCTACTTAAGAATTTAACAGAGTTCGGGACAAGTATTCCTCTAAAACATCATCTCTCACTCCACCCAGTCTGTCCCTTCCCACAACAAATTTATGATAGAGCATTCAGCAGCAAAAAAGGGTGGATTTAAATTTTAATGTGCACAGGAGATCAATTAATGTATTTCACATGCAAATATGATAGCAATGACCCTGATTCAGAATGCTTGTTATTTCTGGAGTTGGCATATGGTTCTCTGTAACAGCAGGCATAATGATTGCAATAAATTGCCTCCTAATGCTTCATAATGAGCTCTGATTTGTGTTAATTTGGGCAGTACTTAGCAATTCATGTTAATTTTTTAAATCAGTTTTGTAAGACACTGTATATGAATTCAGCTTCATGTTTGGGTTTTTGGCAATGTTAAGAACACAGTCTCTTATACAAATTCAGGTTCTGTGCAAAACCGTGTCATTAATAAAAGTGAAGAAGTGTAAGAAAGGCCACAAAGAAAGTTTCGGTTTCAGTCTCCTTTAGGTAAGGGTGGTGACACATACTGCAGTATCAGCTAGAAATGGACTGCAAACTACCTGGGGTGGAATTATTATCTTTTGGGATTTGTACAACATCTTGTACACAGGAGGGATCATGGTGCAAAACCTTCTTGACAAATCATGAAGCATGTTAATGTCGTGACAGCAGATTAACTGCCACTCGGGAGGAGAATGGGAGAGAATAAACCAGCAACTTTTATTATCTTCTCTTCTTGTTTTCATTTTATTTACTACTGAATTCGTGCACTGGATTCTTCTGGATTCTCATAAACCTGCTTATTTTAAGAGTCAATGGCACTTTTTGCAAGCTTCAAATTAAGCATGACTTTATGTACTCTACTAAGCAGGGATAAAATTACATGCTACAGTGCTCTCCTGGACTGGTGCATTAGTCAGAGATTTAGTGCCCAGGAGTAATCTTTTCTTGATTAAAATCTAATTCTCAGTGTTATTAACAATTTATGTAATAAAATCAGAAAACGATGTTGGACTTATAATAGAAACTAAGATGCAGCTGTAAATTAAACAAGGCTCTTCCATCACCATGATAAAACAAACTCATTAAAAGTGTATTTTGGAATCCTAATTGTTTGGTTTGCCCATTTCTGCGGCTTCTGCCTCCATGCAATCAACTTTCCCAGGATTGCCATGTAGGTAACTAATGAGTAGTAGGGAAAATCTCTGACTTTATATGAAACAGTTCAGTTATTACATCAGTTATACTGGTTGAGTATGGATTTAGTAGCCTGATTCTAGGCTGTTCTTTATAAATACTACAGGTAGATATAGTTATAAAGATGGTTATCTGAATATTGCAGTATGAGTACAGAGTATACTTTCTCATCCCTGTAAAGTAGGAATTTAGTGCAAGATTATATAGGCCCATACATCAAATCTTTGTCCAAAAACAGGAGAAGCATGATTAGAAAGGCCGTATAAGACTGTCAGTCATTTAATAGTTCCTTTCTTCCAATCACCTCCGGATTAGGTAAGTGAGTTGCTAATACAAATATTTGAGGACACACTTTCTTAAAGCTGAACGACTCTTCTAGGTTGTTTTTGTTTGCTAAAATGAAGCACAAGGATGTACTTTTGGTAGTTGTTCGTCTCTACGGCATATAAGTTCAAAGCACAATAAGTTAATGGTGACAAATTTGCTTCCAGTGAATACTTTTATCCTCTGTTTCTGCCTGCTGATGTTTCTTTTGCCCTGCTGATGCAGTTTCCAATGGCTACCATGTAGCTGGGGTCAGAGCAGGCTTAGATTTATGGTGTGTATGGGGAAGGGAGGAGTGTTTTACTCTAAGAATTACTGGGTTCCATCACTGTGAGGAAACTGAGTGATAGAAGAATTGCCTTCCAAGACACATTTAATAAGCAAATACTTTTTAGTCGTGATGCTCCTCCTTTTCCTGCAGCTGAATTTTAAAATTCTGCTGCTCTTTCTGCAGTGAAATCTCCTCTTTACCTTTCCATCCATGATCGATAAGAGCAGATGGGGAAAGGTATATTCTTATATTCTCACCATGTCCCTTTGAGTATGAACTCTTTGAACCCTGAAGACTCTTAAAATATCACTATCAACTTGCACACTTCCTGAAGTTTAATGGAAGTCTCCATAGTACCACAGCTTCCCTTTTGTATGAACAGTTCATCCAGGTGATGTGCATTTTCTTTCTGCAGACACAATGCATAAGATGCCCCACTGCTTCTGTGAACTCAGTTGCAGACTTCTCTGAGGGCTGCCTGCATACAATCTTTCTCATTCCTGTGAAGGCAGAAAGGCAAAGGGTTCTCAATAAGAATCCCTTTTCTGAGTTAATTTTTTAATTCTTAATTTCATAATGTCTTTCTCTATGTTGTAAACAAGTTCACTACCCTTTCTGTTGACACGAAAGGTGAATTTTTCAGTGGAGCAGCATATGGGGACATCAGATAATCCCTAACACGTTCATGTTACTTTGCTGAAGGGAAACAGAGACTGTTACATCCTCCTGTGCACTCAGTTTTCCAAAGTCAGGATATAAAGGGTGAGACTTGGATGGTCATTGGCTCCACAGTGTAAGAGATTTATAGATCATAATTGCCTCACACACTGTTAAGATCACTGAGGGACTTTGCCCACTATGGCAAACTGTAGAAAGTAGGACCTGCTCAATCATCTGTGACCTCTGAACATGTCCCCCCCTCCACCCAAATATGCCTTCATAAATTCCTGGAAGTTTGGACTGTTAGATAAACCACCTGACTGGAGCCCGAGATAAGATAAAGGTGATGCTATTCTCTGATTATCTCAGACTAGGAAGAGGTAAACAAGCTGGGGGAGCACTGATAATGAACATAAAGAATCCATGAAGAAAGCCAACTCAGCAACTGTGCTGAAAATCAGCTCTGACTGGGTCTGGCAGGGGGAAACCATACAAGAAACCCACCTACTCAAAGGAAGAGAAAGACTGAACATGAGACTAATTAGCATTGGAAGTGAGAAAATCATGTAGCCAATGAACACTGATTCCCTTTTTTTGCTAAAAGGTGTAAATTATGAGAAATTTTGAGTGACTGTAGGAACCCCACCACAGAGAAGACCAGGGTGAAGAAGGACCAATGGGATACCACTGTATCCACAGTCATGGTGTCTATATTTCTACTTAATCTGTCTCTCTCTCACTCTCTTTCTCTCACTCCTCCCCCTTTTCTATTTCTTTTTTTCTATCTCTCTACCTCACATTTTACTGTTAAATAAAATCCATACTATTGACTTCAGCATATGGTCTTGTTTACACCTTTTTTTGGGTAGAGGCATCTCTCAATAATCAGATCTTAACACACAGGAGAGTGGCTTATCTAGGATGGTACAATATTTTCCACACTCTCTTCCACAGCTGGTTGTACAGCGTAGTTAAAATACATTTGCTTCACTCATTTTCCACAACTCCAGCCTGAAAAATCTGGGTAGACCAGTCTAAAAGAACTCCACTTCAGAGCTGTGCATGCTTGGAATATCAGTCATGCCATTTAAAGACAAAAAAGCTCCTTATGGTCATCCAATTTTACTTCAAGGTGGAGAATCTAATGTACATCACTCTTGCTCGAGCAATATCTTCAGTGCTGGTGTTAATCCTGCCCTCCAGAAAGGCGTCTCTGCAGATAAGCAAGATAAAACATCCCCCAGGAATTCGTTCCTCAATCATCCTTATGTCATAAAATCCATTTTTATTTGTCAGCCGAATGTTTTCTGTCTCTTGTTCCTGAACTGAGGTCCTTACTATGCCTTTCCCATGTAGATAAGCAGTTCTTCAGTGGCTAATATTTTTCTCAGAGGGCACCTCAATCACCTTTTCCCACCAAACTTCATTTGAAGTAGTTGTTGAGGTTTTAGAAAAACGGGGCATTCCTATTCCACTGCCCTTTAGGAATAAATGACTGAAGTATATTGGCTGTATAATTTTGCGTAGATAGTAGCCCTGTTCCTTTCCATACAGAAATAGGTGGGTTTTGCTCTTTTACCTTTTATAACAGTGGTCTGGCAGGAGAGGAATCTCATTTCCTATTGATCTTTATTTGGTATCAATCTTACATTGAAAAAGGAGAAAAAAACGCCCTGAAATTATTATATTTTTCAACAGTTTCAGATTTCATACTTTAATTTAGCGTAATGCAAGAGTCATCCTTTGAAAGCTGACAATTAGGGGTCTGTAAATAAGAGTTTTCAAATTTTTTTTCCCCCAGACTTGATGATGGGATGAAGGACCAGATGCCCTTAAAAATCTTTGTAGCTCCAGAGGGGGAAAAAAGCCCACCTAAAAGTCTCCCTGCTTATATAATAATTTAATATATTTCTCATGTCCCAGTTCCTAGGAAATGTCAACTTAATTTTCCACTGAACAAGCCTTGTGGGAAACTAGGACTCATGCAGAGGCGAGTACCTATGATCCTAGAAGAAGAATTTAATATTGCAGAAGTGCAGGAAATATGATGTGGCACTCAGTAGGCAGAAAGCATTTATTTTTTCTTTCAGTCCATTCCGGCTGTTGAAAGACAATTGTGCTAGCACTTTGTGTTATTCACTCTGGACAATATCAACTAATCACAGAATCCCACAATCACAGAATGGATCAGGTTGGCAGGGAGAGCAGTGGGTTATCTGCTCCAACCTCTCTGCTCAAGCAGGGTCATCCTAGAGCACATGGCACAGGTTTATATCCAGGCTCTTCTTGAATATCTCCAGTCAGGGAGACTCCACAACCTTTCTGCTCAATCTGTTCCACTGCCCGGTCACCAGCACGGTAAAGAAAGAAGCTCTTCCTCGTGTTCAGGTGGAACTTCCTGTACCTCAGTTTCTGCCTGTTGCCTCTCTTCCTTTTGCTTGGCACCACCGAGAAGAGCCTGGAAACATCATCTTGACACCTCCCTTCAGATACTCATAGACATTGATGAGGTCCCCTCTCAGTCATCTCTTCTCAAGGATGAACAGGCCCAGCTCCCTCAGCCTTTCTTTGTAAGAGAGGTGCAACTGTGCCTTAATCAGATTTGTCATCTTCCAGTGGACCCACTGCAGGAGTTACCACATGGTAATTATTTAACCTTATACTCTATTACACTTTCTGATTAAACCTATTTGAATAATTAGTTGTCAGAGAAATAAGGTTTTACATTATCCTGTTTCTAGGGCCTCTTCACATGGCATTCTGGTCCTGGGGACTCTTCACACCTCCATTGTTCCAGCACCCTGTTGTCACAGCTCCAAGACCAATGCATAGTTGCTATGAAGTTTCTTTAATCTGACATCAACTTTACCTCTCCATCCTCTTCAATCCTTGGATTAATTCAAAGCATTCTGAATGCTGTTTCGTGTTACAAATACAGGCAATATCTCCTACCTCTTCTGTACCTTAGTTGTGTTTGAAAACATTACTGATATGGGTGTATGCAAACCAGCCTACAGTTGAGTGTGCACACTTCATTCAGCTCAGGTTTCTTCATCATCAGAGAGAATTAGAAGATACCCCCTGGACACAGCTTGGCCTTTGCTCATAAACAAGTCACCTGGGTGAAATATTTTAGAAATATTGGTTTCCCTTTTCTTCGCTGGTTTCCCTTTTTTTCCTCATTTCTATGTAACAAGCAGCCTGCCAAAGAACTTAATAGACACAAAAAAAATGATTGAACACTTGCAAAACCTGATCCCTAAGGAAACATTTTGCAAGCAGATAAACAAGCCAAGCAGGGTGGAAGGAGCCTGCACATCTAAACATTGTAATAGGCATTTGCTGTTGTGAGCTATTTTCAGTGTCCTCACAGCATGCCCCAGTATGACAATTAGCTACTGGCACTGGGAGAGAGCAACTAATACCACAAACTGGAATTGATCTTGGTTGTTCTCCCACACTTCTTTCTTCCTCCTCTCTCAGTCCTATGTAATGGAGTTATCTTTTTAAAAAAGAAAATAAGATACCTTTTAGAAAAACATGACATATACATGAGACTCTTTGAATCCTCAATCTCTTCTTTCTCCTTTTTTTACCCCCAAGACAAATGTGATTTTAATAACTACAATGTTCAATACAATTATTCCATCACAGCTGGTGGAAGCAAAACATGTTGATTTATCACCGTTCATCTCAGTGACCCTCATGGGCTCAGTGGGAGTTCTTATACTCTGGTCAGTCCAGGGCCAACATCCAAGACTTGGAGTGAATGATTACAGTGGTAGACAGAGCAAAGATTACAGTCAAGGTTGAATTACTGCCCTGACTTTACTCCCACCTTTTTCAGACTTTTTTGAATTTGGAGTCTATTCTGAATGAATTTCCATTCCATTTCCTTTAAAGAAAGTCGGCTTAACTTTGGCATGCGAGCAACAGAATAAAATAAATAACCCATAAACCCATTTTGTGTACTCATAATCCTTGTATCTCGACCATAGCCGAATGGATTCCATTAAGTCAGCATTATGCATCCAATAATGTACCGTAGTGGATGCCTGGGGGAAAAATATTATGGCAGGTTATGCAGTAGTACTTTCCTAGTTACACCTTCCCAGCTACCAGCAATGTGCAGCTGAGCAAGTAGTAGTATTATAATGTTAAATAACCCTGATGGATTTTCTTCTATGAATTTCTTCTATGAACTTGTGCTACTGAGTTCTAGCAAGGGCCCTTTGCCAGCAACTCAGAGATGTGCTGAAGTCATGACTTTGTATGAAGTATAATATGCACCTATTATTTTATAATGGTAGCACTCACCTTTCTTAAAGATATGATTTGTGATTAATTCTAATCATTTTCAGATAAAATTGGCCACAGCAAGCTCCAAAAGATTTAGAATGTCTGCCTGCCCATCCCTCATTGCACACATTTTTCTTCACAATCACAGATGCTGACTGAGTGTGCTTTAAGAACATTCAGCTACTCTGCTCTTAGTGATGTCAAAAAATGATGCTCCTGGAAATGCTATGCATATACCTAATTTCTTTTAATAATGTCTCATTAATCCCAGAAGTTTGTGCTCTTGCCATTCTATGCACTAATGTTCCAGAGACCTCTCAGGCTGCTGCTGTTTGTTCTTTTATGCTGTAGCCAAAAGCTTACAGCCATCAGTATCTTCTCACACATGCTTACTGAATTTACCACAGTGGTTCCTGGCTTCTTTCGCCTGCCCTTGGGAAGTGCTTATTAGTGGAAAAAGACTTGGTGTATTGTTGATGCATACAAAAGTCCTGTTACACAGCAAATAATTTAAAATGACTGAAATTAACTTTCTGTAGCACAGCATAGACCCATCATCATAGAGTCATAGAATGGCTTGGGTTGGGAGGGACCTTAAAGATCATCTAGTTCCAGACCTCTGACCATAAGCAGGGACACCTTTCACTAGACCAGGTTGCTAAAAAGCCTATCCAACATGGCCTTGAATGCTTCCAGGAATGGGACATCCACAATTTGTCTGGGAAATCTGTTCCAGTGCCTCACAACACTCAGAGTAAAGAATTTCCCCCTAACATCAAAATGGTTGTCTTTTTATATTATTAAACACTTTTACTAATTGTTCATGAAAATCATTACACAAAACATTTTTATTAAGCTTGAAGTTGGATTTTAAAAGGTAAGAAATGCCCACAGAGAACAGGTGCTGCCTACATTTTAAATAAGATCCTGCCTGTGTCTGGATGTCAGGAGGGGAGTGAGGTTCAGCCTAGGACTCCTGGCTGTTCTGCTGCACAGTAATTTTGGAGGTTGGAAAACAATCAGCCCCAGAATGTAGACACAGAACAGTGATTTCTCTGTTTTAGAAGACAAAAGGAGGACATACTCCTGAAAAAACTTGGTTTATGCACCAAAGTCCTTGGGACAAAGCAAGACAGTTTCTGGGGTGCTGCTCCTCTCTCTGGGCAGGAGGGAAGACAGGCATGAGTCTTTTAGAAGCACTGACATGTCCCAAAGGCCTTCCCTCCCATCCTCCTCCCCACCAGTGGCCAAAAGCAATTCCAAGGAGGAACGTAAGAGTAGTAAAAGCACAGAGGTGAATCCCAGAAGTTCTTTCTGAGTCTCCAACCCCCTATGACATCAGGCCTCAGTGGGCATGGAGTGGAATCCTGGTGTTGGAGCTGTGAGCCCAGCCCTGCTGTGCTCTGAAGGACTCTGGAACAAGAAGATGGTGAGACAAATCCTTAGGGAAGTAGATGGAGGAAGGATAAATGGCATTGGGAATGGCTAGGTAGGAGAAGGGAAGGAAATCGAGGGACTGAGTGGTGCCTGAGAAAAAGAGGGTTGGAATAGAGAAGGCAAAATCCAAACTGAACCTCTCCATCCTAGTTCCTTCTCTTGTCATCATTAACCACTCCCATGGATTTTTACCTAAGGCAGAACAATTAAATATAGAATTGCATGTATAAAGACCTTACACGCTGAATTTTTGCATGTAGCATATTTTGAATGAATTTCCTTCTGCCACTAGCCAATTGATTACACTTACAGTAGTTTTACTCTTTGCTTTCATTGTTAGGTTAACAACTGAATTAAAGACTACAATGAAAGACATTTTTTTATTCCAGTTCTCCTAATCCATAGATCAAAAAATGAACAAGTGCCTGTTATTAGTGCATCTATAGATGTAACGCTACCTTTGGCAAATTGTTTCATTGTACAGAGAAAGTAACAAAAAACCTGATATTTGTAACAATTTCTGATATCATTAGATAAAGTCTACAGTTCAAACAAGTTAAAAAAAAGTGTGTTATTGGTTGTATTGTGGAACAAAAGAGTTGGGAGGCACTCTTAACAGTGTGTATTTGTAGTTTTGGTAAAAGAAATTTGCATAATTGAAACATGAGTTCAGAAATGGCCCCCAAATTTACAAGATAACATGAGGGCTTTTATTTTTGCTTTTATTTTAGCCTTTCTTATAAGTAACATGATACACACAAAAAAAGATGCAGTGGCAGCATGAGCTCTACCAATACCTTCCTTTGAAATGACAGGCAAAAAGTAGTAGATGGGGAATGAATTCTGGTGTCTTTAAGAGGAAAAGAAATAAAAAATTACGCAAAGCATTGAAGCTTCACAGCTTCAGCAGACACCGGACTAAGACTGATTTTTGGATCTATTCTGAACGAAGACTTGGAAAGTACCACTTCCTTGGCAGTTCAAAGAAGCAGTTTATGCCTTTATTTTGAGGGCTCTATTAGGTCCAACGTCATCAGCTCTGTATCTGCAGTTTGTTTGCTCTCTTAGGCAGGAGCTAAGCTGGCCACACAAGACAAATTGTAAGTAAATAAATAAACAGATATGAGCAGCTTTCTTGGATCTTGGGCTTGCTTAGCATTTCAAAGTCCCTCTCTTTTTAATAAGTCATTGAACAGCAGAATGGATTGCTCAGTAAAAGTTGACATTTAGAAAGAAAAAGAGCACATCTTTAACAGTCTTTTCCTAGCAAAGCCATGAATACATATCTACACAAGCTCAGCCAACCTTCTGGCTTCCTTTTTTTTTTCTAATTATATTACTCAGACAGAGGGTTCTGTCTCCACGCTTGAGTCAAAGGTCTCTGTGTTTTATCCAGCATGGATAAAACTGATTCATGACTGCCGATTCCCTCTCTGCAGGGGGTGTGGCTGGGTACTAAGGTTTTGGGAAAATGTGGCCCTTGACTACAGTTCCCACCAAGGACTGTAATACATAAACTGCTAGCTCCTACCTAACCACTCTAACGCCTTTTAAAAACATTGGCTTTATTGTACATTAATTAAGGTGGATTCCTTACGTCCTTCAGCTTGGGGGTTGTTCTAGGTGACATGCAATGGTCCCTGCCAACCCAAACAATTCTACAATTCCCTGTAAAGCAGTTTTCCAGATCTGAAATCAGTCTCATGGCTATCAAACAAAGGATTTTTCTGTGATCCAGCAGGACCAGCATATTACCACAGCGAGGTTCTCACTCAGGTTATGGACTGCTGGTCCTCCCTCTTTGCCTGCCTGTTATCCCTGTGCTTTTCCTTTTAAGCCAACAATGGAATGACTTGAATACTGGGTGCAAAATAGTTGATGAAAGCTTTGGTCCACTGTGAGTAGGATTGCAAATCTTTGGCTTCATTTGAAGTAGAGCAGGGTTCATTTGGATGCTGCTTTCACTTTCAATTAATGGTAGCCCTGCTGTGCATTTGCTTGTTATGTGATTCAGCTGTAGAATGACAATCCTACAATGGATACCATTTGGCAGTGATATCCAGAGCCTTTGATATTTTCAGCACTTGCCTGGACAAGCCTCTCAGAAGTCTGATCTAACAACAGGCCTCCAGAGGGCCCTTCCCACACAAGTTTTTGCTGTGATTCTATCAGGGCTTTTTTCATTATCCATAAGAAAAAGTTATTTAATAGAGAAAGAGGTCTGTTCCTCATGTGACATGCCAACACTTTGCTTTATCACTGATAACCATAGATTTCACTAATGTTACTCACAGCTCAGGAGTTTTAATCTATTCTCCCAGCTAGTAGCAAGGTCAGGAAAACTGCAGAGGTATTTCTAAGGAAAAGGGAGGCATGGCTCCAATACTTTTATCCTAGAAAATTATTCAATGGAAAACC
Organism: Monarcha castaneiventris obscurior; assembly: GCA_026261815.1. Classification (NCBI taxonomy): domain Eukaryota; kingdom Metazoa; phylum Chordata; class Aves; order Passeriformes; family Monarchidae; genus Monarcha; species Monarcha castaneiventris. Next base: position 4,467,918 of record JAMPIT010000890.1, read on the forward strand.
TGCTGAAAAGGTTGAAGTGTAGTTAAGCATACAGATAAAGAAAAGTATGACATTCACCTAAAATATCATAATTAATGAACAAATGTATCATCCTGGAGTAAATTTGACAGGGTAGTCACATTAAGTTCACAGGACTATTTGCTCCAAAGTAGCTATATTTCTTTTTTCCCTTTAAATACAAAATCATGTAAAAAGAAATGCAGTTTCCCTGAAGGTCCCATGTCACAGCATAAACTGAAGGTAATGCAGGCTCTGGATTTTGCAGGCAGGGTAGAAATGTGGTTCTGCTTAAACAGGAAGATCTATCATCAGATGATAAAAATTATTACAGATCAAATAAAGTCAGTGTAAATCCATTGAGTCATAATAAATGAAGACCTGCACCTGCAGGTTTCTTAGGCTACTCCCAGTTATTGATCCAGGAAACTGGCAGTTAGCTGGCATTGAAAAATAGGGCTGCTCAGGTTTTGGTATGAAATATGGAAGTTTTAATGAAGAAATGTCAACAGGGGCAAAAAACCGTGAAAGCTGAGGCTGCAGTCCCAGCACAGACAGGTTCTGGTAGAAATACCCAAAGCATCTCCTCACTCTGCCCGTTTCCAGGACCCACAGCACACCCCCTGTCTGTTCTGCTGGCTACAGCAGTGATGTTATCAAAAACACCAGGATCCAATGGGCCTTTTAAAAACATCATGCCTTGATTATGCATGCTGGTTTCACACTTGATTTTGTCACCAATATCATATGTATTTGGAAGCCTGATTGCAAATGTAGAGGAGAAATTTTCAAGTCTGTACACTCCATCATGTACACAAGACTTTCTTCAAAAAACAATGAAAGTACAATTCCTTTTTTCAATGAAGCAGAGACATTCAGATGACTTGGGCCTTTTTAAAAACTCCACCATTAAAGGCTCACTTGATGTGTTTGCATTTAAAAACCTTGGCTAAGTTCATTCAATGATTAAATACAGAGCAGAGGGAATAATTTTAGGGGAATGTTGGCCATAATCACCCATAGTAATCTATTACATCATAATTTCTCTAATGGATGACATCGCCTCTCTTTGACTCATCTTACTTGATGTGTCTGTAATGCTTGAAGAGGATTTCATTGTTAAGATGTAGAAGGTTTCCTCATCCATCACAGCTGACAGGAAGACTCTCATTTCTCCCATTATTCAGTCTTCATTCTGTCTGCCTGAAGCCAACCAGCTGAAAGGTAATATCTTCTAACAATTGCAATTGCTGTTACTTTGCACACAGTGTCATACTGTGCCCTTAATTCTGACTGTCTCCATTGTTACTGTATGCTGCTGGCAATGTATCAACATTTAGCAAGGATTTAGTCTTTTGTCATAGGCACCTTCTAAGAGTTTTATGTAAAACATGATTCCTTGTTTTCTCTGTGGGTGACTTAGAAGAAATGTTGTAAGTGATGTTAAAAAAATGAGCTCCCTGGCAACTAACTCCTCATTTGTTACAGAGACTGAGAAAGTCTGATTCTTAAAATGGAAGTAGACAATTGGCTGCTCTAATGTTGGCTCAGGTTAAGGTTTTAATCTCAATGTTCACTTAATATAACAAGCCAATCACTTTTCAAGCAGCACCTTGTATGGTAATACAAGCACCTGGTATGGTAATACAGTATTACCAGCACCTGGTATGGTAATACAGAAAATCCTGGAGCTGGAAGCTGTGTCGTCATCACACAGCTAAACAGAAACTATTGGAAGGGTGCAGAGAAATATAGATGGCCTCTTGCTTATGAATACTAAGAACATCTGGACCCTATTTCATCTCGTTGTGCAGATGACCCACCACGCTGTTCTATGTTGCCTTCTTTGTTCATGCTTATGTATATTTGTATGACATCCAAAAACTTTTGTCTTATTTAGTGACCTCATACAGACCTTTCTGCTACAGCCTGGAGTTTGGTGACACCAACTTTGGATTGGAACATGGGCATAGCATGTGCACCACTAATGGCTTCTCCAGGACTCCGACACTAAAAGGTTTCCTCCTTGCTGCTATATTTCCTTCACAGTTACTTTTACATCTTCCCAGACAATATTTCCATGTTGAGTAAGCTGTCCAGCCACTTGCTCCCCACTCTGTACATACATTCAGGGCTGCCCCATCCCAGGTGCAGAACCAGTCCCTTGCCCCTGTTAAACTTCATAGAATTGGTGATTGCCCAGGCCTCTAATTTGTCAAGGTCCACAAGACCAAGACACATGTCAGTCACTAACTGAAAGGAATCAAGTGGTTTTGGAGCTCTGAATCAGGCCTAGGACCCAGGAATGTCAAATATGGTAGCCCTCAATTTGTACTCAGTAACCAATTAGACACTTGTACAAGCTGGAAATCTGACCAGAAGGTTGGTTATGTAAAGAAACATGCATGGAGTAACATGGTACTGGAATCAATCCCAAGAAGACTGATTTTTGAGGAAGACCTCTAAACATATTGAAGTTGAATGGATATTGTGTTTATTTGATTTGACATGTGTGTCTCCAGCCAAGCCTTCTCTGTCATTCCAGAAGCCCTGATTGCAGAAGCCTTTCGCTGACCTTCCATCATCTTGCAGACTGAAGGATGTTATTAGAAATGTCCACTCCCAATAAACTTTCCTTCAGGAAGGATAAATCTAAACTTACTACTTGAAGATCATTTCAGGCAGGAAAACATGCCAGCACATTATTCATGAAGTTTATTGCATATTAATATAATACTGTCTGATCTCATTGTTTATATAAATGCTCCATTTTTATTTGAGTTCTCTTAGCTACTTGACTTCAGGGATGTCTGCTGAAAAATGACGGATTTCTGCCTTTTGTTAGAGTAGTGTAAATGGGCAGGGCTGGCTGGACTTCTCACAGAATGTATAGCATAGAGTTTCAAGATGTCACACTCTGGAAGGTTACAAACTAAACAGGTTTCAGCTAATGGGGTGTCTGCAGTGTCTGAGGAAAGGGAAAGTTTGAGGCTTAGATGCTTATTACAAAGTCATCCCTGCTCCTTCAATAACTCATTTTGATATTTTTTAATTTGCAAAAATGTGTCTGTGTGATCCCATAGGCTCTTAACTACTTTGTAATGAGTGTGTATGAACAGATGGAAAATGTTTTCAATTTCTGAGAGAAGTGCTAATGGATGTCACCAGCTATTAGAAAAGCTCAGGTGGTTCCATTTTGGGAGAATAGGTATTGTCATAAGCCTCTTCATTTTTAATGAAATGTTTGCTCATTTATACCTTTATGGTAAGTTTAAGACTTCCTATACTAGTGAAAAAAGATCAGAAATTGAGCTGGAAATTAGTCACTGTGAAATAGTCCAGAACCTTAAATCCAAACATTTCACCTGAAAATAACAAAAGCTTGTTGTAGGTAACATCAGTATCAGGGAAAATTAATAACTGGGGAAAAAATGAATTCCATCACGGTTAGACACCTTTTTTTCTTTTTGCAACAGATGCAGAAAGAACCCAAACCACCCCACCCCCCCAAAGAAATCACAGCAGAAAGGAATAATTTTACTATGTAACATTCAATACTCTGTCAATCTATTTAGATTTTTATCCACTAACCCAGATGAGATTTCATACTGGTTTTGAGCTCCCTCTAGCATCAGACATTAGGATCTTCCCAGGAGAAGAAACTGAAATATGAAATATAAAAGGATAAAATGAAGCTCAGTAAGTAAATTTTCCCTTATATCCTAGCTGAAGGGCAGAATTAATAGAGTGTATAGGGCTGAGAAAAAGCTGAAGAAAACAAAATGTTTTCCTGTCTGGGAATTGAGGAATGGAGGGAGGCACAGCTGAATTGGGATGGAGTGGTACTACTGGGTTGCCCCTCCTCCTCTGTTACTACAAAAGACAGAGTTCAATAATATAGATTGTTCCTCTCTGTTCTGGTGTTGGTTCACATTGCTCGGCTGCACTGAGACACTGCTTTGATCAAACAGCTGTGAACTGCATGAGATTATATTAACAGATAAAGACATCTCAGTGTACTGTAGCAGGCTGGTATTTTGGAGATTAAAATGTGTGAAAGACCCTTTGTGCAAAATCTTGCACCCTTTCTCCATATACCTGACACACAAAGACCAACCCCACAATCAGAGCTCCTTCAGCACTCAAGCCATACCTGAAAAAGCTTTCACCCAGCTACTGCTCCTTCCTTTATGTCTCAGTGTTGGCAATTCAGTTTTCAATTTGCCCAATAGAGTGGACAAAGGAGTAGCAGTTATGACAAGTAAGGCAACACCTACAGCAGTTGTTTCTCTACCACTGCAATGTGAAGAGCAGCAGTGCTCATAAGCAGAAATTATTTTTCTCACCTGTCCCATGAAAGGCTTTCCCTGAGTGACAGGTGAGGTTGCAGGTGATTATTCAGTGACTGGAAGGTGGATGAAGGAGCTTAAAGGGACGTGTTAAAACCTGCAGAGGGTGGAAGAAAGACTGAACAGAGCAGGCTCAGGGTGGACTATCTTCCTCATAGGTTTCTTCACAGCACACATTTCCTAGGAACAACTTAAACGTTTATACATTTATTTTGCTCTCACAATTGAAAACTCCAGGCATAGAGAAAAGTCTCTATTGTGCAAGATACTGTACAAATTACATTTCTTGGACTCAGAAAAATCACACTTAAAATCATAAGCCCAAACAGATGGACCAGGCATTCTCCAGAGACTGACTAGGTGAAGCATGAACCACGGCTAGAAAATACCTATATTTAAGTGAAAAAGAAAAAATGGAATGAGAAATAAATTTGAGTACCTCCATTGAAAATTACAAAGAAAATGGATATTTTAGCTTCAATCTGAGTGAAAAAAATTAAACATGTGATTTAAACCAGTGATGGTATGTTAGCTTCCTTTGGTAAAGTAGCAATGTTTTAATACCTCTCTCTGTCCAGCCCTGACAACATCTCAGCATCTACCCAGTTAAGTACTGCCATAATGAGAAATGATACAGGCAACCATCAGGCATTGCATGACACTGCAGCTCCTAATTCTGCTGTGCATATTCCTCTGCAGTCAGGCTGAGTTTGTTTTAAGTTTATTTTATTTCAACTAATCTCACAGCAGAAGAAATGGAAGCCTCACGAACAGCTGGGATATGGCAAGTCCCATATCCTGACTCATAAAAGCCACAGGTAAGCCAAAGAAAAACTATTCCAAAGGCACAGAATAGCAGTTATGCTTTTCAACAGCTCTGCACTGAAGGCAACAGATGCTTTTCTTTGAAACCAGTCTGTTGGAATTTCACAGAGGGGCAAAAAAGCGCAGACAAAACCCCCAAACACAAAGAAACCCAGCTGTTGGGTTCAAACAGCCTTGAAGTGGAGCTGCAATCCAGGGAGACAGAGAAACCTGCTGATAGCCAAGAACTGAGAGCACAGTTTCAGTGTTTATCGATAGAAGTGTTTTGCAAAAGTGCTGTTATCCTAACAACTGCCTTGTCCATTAGGGCTGGGCTGGCCTTGTCCATCCATGTTTGACACTGTCTACTAAAAATTATGCTTTTCAAAGACAGGTTGCTCACCTGCCCAGCACCATAACTCAAGTTGTGGTAAAGAGTTACAGAGCACAAGCACTGCTTTCCACCTGGTGGGATTAACCATGATAAATGAGCTTTTTAAATCCTGGCATGGAAGAGAATTCCTACTTTTGTTTCATTAAAATGGAGCTAGCAACAAGTATTTATAGCCTAAGCAGCTGGGGTAAAGCACCAATGCAATTCATGGCAAAAAGAAAGACTGTTTATCCTGCAGAAAAGATCCTCTTGTATAAAGATGCAGCTTTAAAAGCTGCTGCTTTCACCGAATATGACAGGTTTTCAGACAACACTAAAAAATGCTAAAAATCAACATCTAAGCCAGAGATGAATACTGTGTCTGGTGCACAGAAGAATTGAGTGAAAAGTTCTGTTGACAAAGACCAAACTTGGTTGCTGAAGAGGACTCAAGCTGAATTTTCAAAAGTAAGAAACTAAGAAGTTCATTTCTTTGTTAGTTGATCGGCTCCTTTTTCAAAGGTTTTGTCCCAGAGATTCTGATCATTTTGGATACAAAAAAGCTTAGCATGCTCAAACAGCAGCAGAAGCAAAAAAAATTAGTTCTGGCAGCACCACGAGGAAAGAAGTGTATGGTCTTACCATGCTGGACAAGGAGCACATATGAAAACACAGACCACAGCTGCACTCAAATAATGCCCAGCACCTCAGCCTGCGCCTCTTTGCAAACAACTTTTCCTCTGCTAACCATTGTGGCTACTTTCCTCCTCTCTTTGTCTGCCCTTTTAAAAACCCCTCTCTCATCTTCCTTGAGTGATATTCTTGATGTCCCCTTTCTCAAAATGTCTCAAAATAGTTAAATACCATTGAACATCCCTTTGGTCAGTTTAGGTCACCTGTCTTGGCTATGCCCCTTTCCAACCTCTTGCCCAGCCCCAGGTTTTGGGGTTGGGGGCTGGGTACCTTCAGAGAAACAACCATGAAGATGTGGGAGAGCTGCTCAGCAGTAGCCAAAACATTGGTGTGTTATCAACACTTTTCTAGCTGCAAATACAAAGCACGGCACTTTGAAGGCACTGTGAGGAAAGTTGACCCCATCCCAATCAGACCTAATGCATTTGATAATATGCAACACTTCATAAAATGTATTTCTTAATATGTACAAATTGAAATGCAATTGTAAATGAAATAGAGAATTTAGAAAGAAGTTAAAAACTTTTAAGAAAGTAATTTTAAAAGAACTCCACACTGAGGTCATTGCTTGTTCACAAAGTCACAGTATTCTTAGGTTCAACAAAATTGTGTCTTACAAAGGTGTGTGTGGTGGGGGGAAATCAACATTACTTTCCTTGGACTACTTTCTCTGTTTTTGTCGGTATGAATTTTACCATTTGAGTTTAATCTTACCTTGTACCTAACTTAAACTCTGATCTTTTGCAGACTGTGCAAACTTGGTTTTCTCTTCTTTCACAAATACTTTTAAACAAGAGAGGCATTACACAAATGTTAGCTGAGCTCCTTGTGTCTGCATTAGCAGAACAAGTTCATACAGCCCCTTGTTTGATCTGCTTGTCAATTTTGCCCTGAGAGAATAAACAAAGTGTCAGACACAGGATTTATTTGTGTAACAGGGAGGCATGCAATGCATGAGTTTTGGAGGACTACAAGGCTTTAATATTAATCCTCCTCCAATCCATGCAGTGAACTGGTCTGGAGGATTTGCAGATATCTGGTAGCCCGGATGGATTAGGAATGGTCGAAATCTAGGGCAAATAGGCATGGAGCTTGTGAGGTTTAACTGTATGGGGTATGTAGGGAAATTCATGTTTTGACAATCCAGACTTCAAGAACACTCTCTAGGTTGTGTCCAGGTCACATTGATCAGCTTCCAGGAGAAAAAAAGAGGATGGCATCCAGAGAAAAACCTGCAGGAGTAGGGTACAATTGTGCTTTCTGGGCCTGGGTCTAGAAAGATCTAAATCTACTCATGGTGCATGATCAATGGCTTCATCAATGCAAGTCCTCATTTTTCCTTCAAAGCATACAGTTATCCCTCAATCCCTGCCAAATCAGGGCTGGACTAAAGCATTAGCAATATTTTGGACAGAAAGGAGAAATGCATGAAGTGAAGAGACAAGAGAATGCACAGGTTGAAGCCCTCTCCACTATGAGACAGTATTACAAGATACTTGGTTGTCCAGCTACAAAGCTGAGGAAACATTTGTGCAGCCCAGCAGATTTCAGTTTGATCATCTAAATGAAAAACAAAAGGAAAATGATAACTTTTTCTCCTTATCTCAACCCAGTGCCTGCTATCTGCCAAGGGATAAAAGTACTGAAGGGACAGTTTTCCTCATAGTTTTTTGACTGTCCCTTACAAACATGTATATTTTGGGGGATATCTGAAAAATACATGCAGAAATATTTCTATTACATTTATTCATGGTGCTGAAATGCTTTGGATTCCTGGTCATGGATAGGGTGCCTGGTGGAGATCAGCTGGACAACACATCAGAAAACGTCACCTTCACCAATTGGTTTAGAGTAGAAGACCAACACAGGTGAGTGCAAGGGAACAGTGAGACAATAGTAGTGTAAGAGGTAGACTCAGCATTCTAGCTGCTTGATTGTTTCAAATTTTGGTTATGTTCACATTGTTTCTGGTAATTTCAGATTTTTTCATAGGTGTCACAATAAACAAAATTTTAGGGAGGCAACAAAGATGAACTTTTTGTAGTATATACAGCCAATGCCTCCAGCGTATTAAGGAATCACAGTAGGATAAAGTACCAGAAGAATTATTTGAAAATTGTTTGAAGAGGCTTTACAGGGTAGCTAGCATTGCTGCATGCTTTTTTGACTAAAGGAATCTCAGATAACCTATATTTTTCAGTTGCATATTAACTAACTTCAGTCCAAGTTACCACACACCCTGCCCTGAAAACTACGCACCATAAAATGTACATGAAAGAATAGAATTCTTTGTCCTCATAGATCTCATGTAGAAGAAAACAGAATGTCTGTGAGTGGCCTCAGATGCTGCAACCATCAAGAAACGCAAACCAAAGTGGCAAGTTACAGCCAGTTTCACCCATTTCAATTCTAGCTATGGGGCTCTTCCTAAATGCTATGAGTTTTATAGGATGACATTGCTCCCTCTTTCGGTGTAGTGACAGGGACTATACATGCCTTTTCCATACCAGTCTACTGGCTGCTCCATGAGTCCTAAACCTTTCAACTTTTAATTTTTGGTATCTCCTGGCTTAGCAAAATATGATCTGAAGAACAATCTCTAGTCAGGGAATACCCTCCTGCTTCTTAGTACTTTAAATACAATACAGTTATTTTAAAAAGATTATTTTTTAATCCCAGCAGCAAGTGAGTTTTTATTGCATTTGCTTCAGATTCTCAAGTCAATCACTTAATAATCTTTTAAAGGAAATACGAACCTAAACCTTTTTCTCTGCTTCCAAAGTTCCCCCACAAAAAGCAATTCTTTAATGTTTTGAATGCCTCCTTCATAGGTTAAGTTTGCTATTTGTAATCAAGGGTTCCTGTTTGTCTGAAGATGTGAGCCAGACCAGAAAAGTTCAGTAAACATCCATTTTCAGAGGAGAATCAGTTACATTTGATTCAATTCACCTTCTAGACTTTGTATGTTGATTCTCCTACAAGGCAAGGATAAGAACTGCAAACTCAAGCACTCTGATGATTCACACAGAGACAAATAAGTATTTTCAAAACATTAATAACCTTTTTTTTTCTAAACTGGAACACAGTGAATACAATTTTCATTGTAAACCTCTAAACCCCTTCTTCCAAAGTGAATAACTTGAAAACATTGGTCTTTAAGTAGTCTGCAGAGTAAATGCTTAAGATGAAGTAATCTTGAGATTTTCTGTTTATTTCTTTTGTTTTCTTTTCTTCCCTCTATTCAATCCTGCCCACAGCCCTGACACAGGTTGAATGCAAGAGTTTTATTGGACATACTGGAAATTCTTTATAATCAACTCACCAAACACACACCCTTTCATCTTCATGAGCTTTTGAATACCTTTTTCCTTAAAGCAAACACAAGGAAATGTGGCATGAAGGTCATGGGTAGAAGGTCTGGGATAAACACTGTAAAACAAGTGACAAGTGAAATTTAAAGTTTTATTTTCTGTGCAGGACTCGTAAAGACGCCATTATCTGTTTAGCTTTTCAAAACCATTCAGTAAAGTAAACACAAATAAATTACATTCAAAACAGGGTCGATATGCAAGAAATAAGAAATATTACTGTGATCCAGAGAGTCGACAATGGACATTTTAGTCCAGTACTTCTGAGTCCACCATTATGGATTTCTACACTCAGAAAAGCTTGTGTTGCCTGGAGATCATATTTTAAATAATCCCAGTTCCCAAAGGCCTTTACAATTTTGAATGCATCTTCTTCCCTTTCCCTCTGGGAATGAAATGCCAAGCATTGCTAAGCATTCAGTGAAAGAGAATTATTGTGTATATCTCATCACAAACCTATTTAGATAAGAAAATAGTTCCAGAACTACAGAAAAATTGCCAACAAAGATATACAGATAGTCCAGAAATCAAATTGCTGCATCCAAAGCAGCTTGGCCAGAAGAGCACGGGTGAGACCCCACCTGCAGTGCTGCATCCAGCTCTGGGGACCCAGCACAGGAAGGACATGGACCTGTTGGAATGAGTCCAGAGAATGGACACAGACATGGTCAGAGAGATGGAAAAGGAAGGCTGAAATAATCGGAATTGTTCATTCCGGAAAAGAGAAGGCTTTGGGGTGATCTAATTGCAGCCTTCCAGTACCTGCAGGGAGCCTACAAGAAAAATAAAGAGGGAGTTTTTACAAGGGCATGTAGTGACAGGAGGAGGGCAGAATGGATTCAAGCCCAGAGTGGGTAGGTTTAGATTAGACATTAGAAAAAATATCTTCATTGTGAGGGTGCTGAGGCCCTGGCAGAGGTTGCCCAGAGAAGCTGTGGCTGCCCCATCCCTGGAGTGCTCAAGACTGGGTTGAATAGGGCTTTGAGCAACCTGGTCTAGTGGGAGGTGTCTCTGCTCCTGGCTGGGGGCTGGAACTGGATGATCTGTAAGATCTATTTCAGCCCCAGGCATTCTATGATTCTATGTTATCATCCTGTGTTTCTATACTGTGCACCTTACAATATGTAATATAACACACACATACAAAAAAAGGGTGACTAAAGCACCCCTCTTTTCTGTTTTTAACAGTTTTAACTCCAGTATTGTGCAGTGCAAATTATAAAGGGTCCAAATAGAGTAAATCAATTTAAGAAGCCAAGGTGTTGGTTTTCAAAGGCAGACTGGAATGAAGCACTAAGCACTTGATAGGAAGTACTTGATAGAAATGGAAATGCTAAGCATAACTATTCTTAAAACAGCATAATTTAATATGAAATGTGAAATTGGGAGTCTGAGATTGCACTGTGAACATTTTTCTTAAAAGACAAAATATTGAAATTATAAAATTTGAATAAATATAAACTCTGGTGGAAGAAATAGACTCTGTGTTTGAAGACTGTGCAATGAGACATAATAGGTGCATAACCTTTTAGAGGTTATGCAACTAAACACTGTTCAGTGATGCAACCTTGTTATGCCAGAATTCAATGGCAAAATGAGTGAACAATGTAACTTATGAGGGACTCTCCTGGTTCCCTCCTCACACAAATCAAATTTGGAGGGAGAATAATGTCTTACGATAGCAAGGCAGCACTGCCGAATGTGTTGTGTGGCAGCTTGCAGTATACCTTCATCTGAAACCACATTTATAAAAGCAATGTTCAGTTCAAACCCATTTTTTACCCCATTTACTGACACCTAATCTATAATTCTTGAACAACATGTAAGACATTGCACTATGCAGACAGCTGCAACAGAGAATGTTCTTGTGTCTCCAGTACTTCCACAGCGCAGGGACAGGCCTTTACATTCAGCCTAAGTGGATCCATGCAAACTAGGGGCAGATTAGGATAAACCAAATCTGCATATGAAATTATGTAACACCGTTGATACTGCTCTGATTGGATTGCTCATTTTCTCTTTTCATTTAATTCGAATCCTCCCACTTCTGGAATTATCTGTCACTGCCATTCAGACTCATCCTCAGATAGAATGAGCAATCCTCTATTCCACTGCCATCCTGTCTTTATGCCTGGTGCCAGTTGCATGTTCTGTTAATGGAGACAGTTTCAGTCAGTCTAACTGCAAGATGCAAACACAAGCTGCCAAGGGAATGTAGATTTTTCAGGAGGAGTGGCTGGGAAAGCTGTTACAAAGGATCACTATTCATACTTTATGAAAGTTTTTTGTCTCCAGCACGATGGCTGCAATTAATGGGGAAAGAATCATGTGAGAGGGCAGCACCTTCCCACTGTAAGGCATGGGAATCCCTAAAAGGAGACAGGTATCAGGGAAGATATCTTCCTCTGCCCTGCATATTGCCACGTCACATTTTGACAAAACAAGTGTCTTGACCACTCTTTTAGTATGAGCCCCTTCAAAAACCTTTTCTGCTGAGTCTGGTAGATGGTTTCAAGCAACATGAATCACCAGACTTATGTCTAAATAAGGCTTTTTATGGTACCTAAGTCAAACAATCCTTCCTGCTCTTCCCACGGGCACGAATCTCACGATGATCTTTCAGTGATGCCCCATTGCATTTCCACTAAAGCCTTCTTATTTTGGAGACCAACTATACTGGATCTAGAAGTCCTTAGTTATTAGATGTCATTACAGAAGAAAAAAAGGAAAAGATGACTCAGATGTTTTCTCTTGGTTCTGGGTTTTCCTAGACACTGGTTTTTGCTCCTGTCTGTTCAAACAACAGCGATGTGGCTATTTCAGAAAATACCTTCTGAAGTCAAGAGCTGTTCACTCAGGTGCTACAGAAAGATTTAATAAATCAGTGAGCTGGGATGAAAGCTCAAGTTTTTTAACCGCTTTGAATGTTCCATTCAGTTGTCTGCATTGCCTTTCCTAGTTAATTTTTAATGTTTCAAATCTGTAATTTACACACTTAGACCAAAAGTTGTAATTTGCTCTGTTTCTCTAACATAGTTGAAATTGTACTTTTATTATTAAACTGTTAAAAAATGCCTTTGGAAAATTAAGAGTGGGTGACATTTCATAGTTAAAATTATTATATTTAGATTCTGTTTCTATTATCCCAAAGTCTGTCAGTGTAGGAATAACAACTTCAAGTGTTTTTAGTTATTGAGAACATTTGGATTATTACCTTTCCAGAAAAGTACTCACATTTCTGCTGAGATATTGCCTTAATTTGCTTTTATTACTAAAACTTAATGAGGTATTAATACAAAATATAATTATTTTTATAATAATCAAAAAATTTATAGGATGACCAAAGCATCATTCTGTCTACCAAGTCCATTTGGATCTTTGGTCTCCCTGCTAAAAATGCCAAAAAAAGTCAGCCAGTTATTGCCAGGGCTAATGACGACCTCTGACCATGGTAGCCCAAAGTAATCTCTGACTTGGTATCCCAGCCATTAAATACGATGGGGAATACAGATCCCTGCAGGCTGTGACCCCTTTCCTTGTTTCATCTTTTAAAGCTCCAATTCTGCAGCTCATACAAGCACAGCTTTATCATTGTGACAGCGTTGCTGTCAGTGGAGCTGCTCCAACAATAAGGTCAGCAAGAACATTCCTACAAGGCCGTGCATTGAAAAATACTTGAGGTGAGATTTATTCCCCACTTAAGAACCTGAATGGTGCCCAGCACAACAGATTCTTCTATTTGTTTGTGGCTTCCTCAGTAAAAAAGTTTGTTATAATAGTAATAAAGTGAGAAGTTCTATCTATCCTTTATCATTTTACAGCACTGTCATATTTCACATCTGGTACTGTGTTTGACTTTTATTCCCAGTCCTGTTAATATGTGATATATCCATAGAACTGCAGACTCAGAAGATTGATTGAACATTTCTAATAAATATTAAGCTCTAGTGTTACACACTTGCACACCAAGAGAAAAGGACAAACGCCTGCTTTGCAGACATCTGAATTTCTAAGGTGTCAAATGGAACACACAGGTTTCAATCAAAAGCAAATCTACTTAAATGGATTGATGTGCTTCAGACAGGCAAAAAATAAGCATGAAATGCTAAGGACTGTTTCTCTGGTTTTATTTCAGTTTCTTTTCACAAGGCAAGACAATACAGTTATCAGATATTGGTCATTGAGCAGCCTTTCATGTATTAATTAGGGGAAAAGCTCAACTGTTTTAGATGGCAAAAGATTGCAATGTAAATTGAGTATTACTCATTATTTTCACTTGAACAGAGATTTATTTTAGCCCACTTTCCTGTTTACAGGGAAATGCTGCCAGTGGGTGACTTCTCACTCCTATGACTGAGGCCTTAATAAATCCATGCCAGCTCCCTGCTGACTATTGATTCCATCAAGTTCAATGAACAGAAATAAGAAGTTCCTAATTTGTTGTGACTTTGCATAGATGTGTTTATTTATTAAAAGAGGGAGCTGTGGCAGTGTGTTTCCTGTTCAGCACTGGTACAACTTACTTTTTGATGGCAAGGACTGGGGAGAGAAGGGTGGGCCATGCCAGGCAGCTTGCAGGAAAGGAGGTGATATTGATGAGATATTTGTGGCTTTTGCTTCTCAGCAGGATCTTTGCACTCCCTCTCCTTTGTGCCTTTGTTTTCTCTTTCTAATATTCTAAATATAATATTTCTAATATTGTTGAGAAGCTAAAAACAGGGGACAAAATTTTGCCCTGGTTCTGCACAAGGTGGTTCATGCCCAGCTCACAAGTCTAGCAAGACAACTTATGCATCTTTCCTTCCACTTATTTTCTCTAAAAGTAGTTACTCAGCCCTCTGAGTTGAAACTGGAAGTAGTGTACATTGATGATTAAGAAACCCAATTAGCTCCAGGGTTTAATCACTAAATATCCAAGTTTGTAAGGCAATTGGAATATATTTTTAGAATTCTATCTACAATTTTGTGGGCAATGAAAAGAAGTAGGTTGTAGGAGAGCTTCTGCCATCTGTCTATACCCACTGTCACAGCTTTTTTTTTTTAACAGCTTCAAGCCCTTCATGCCCAAGAATTTCTCTGGTTCCTCACACTCCAGTATGAAAGATGTTGTTTCAGAGATTGAAGTATGAAATAGAGGAGTAATTCTCCATTCAGCAGGGGATTCCTCACTGAACAAGTGACAATCAGATCTCTGTGGTTCATTGGCTGGCTGTGTGAATAAACAACTACAGACTCAACTCCAGGAAAAAGACTTTTTGCTTCTTGTAGCCAGCAAGCCTGAGGGTCTTCTTCAGACCTTTTTCTTTCAGATATGGGAGTAAACTACTTCCTGCTGTCTTGTTTGGAAACCCTTGTGACCAGAGACTTGATAGTGAGATTTGCATCTGCAACAGTCTCTGGTAGTGCCAGCTCCATAATTCTGAATTTAAAAGAATGCAAAGCTTACCATGCAAACAAGGTCCTTGAGGAAATTACGTGAGGTCTAAAATAGGAATATTCAATGCATTAAGAGGATAAAAAGTAAATTAACACAGAGATTCAGTAGCTACATTGAGAATCTTATAGTAATGCCTGCCAACCCAGGTAATAAATCAAAATTTACATTTAGTAAAATCACTGTCACAAAGTATCTTATTTGCACAGTGATTCAGAAGAGCTACTAGCTGTTTCTCAGTCAATTGTTTTTATAGTTACCAACCATTGTATTTTCTCCTTTTTATTTTTTTTTTCCTTTGGAGCCTCTTTGTTCTCATTCTCCAATATCTACATGAGGCTGGAAAAAGGAATTGCTATCCAAGAGACTGGAATATTAAAATTCTACAGTGTCTTAAATTGGGATGAAAACCTCACAATAACTTGCAAACAAAACATGCAGAAGTGTTTTCTTCCTGCCATACAGAACATCTCATTTCCATAAGTTCAGAGCTGCTAAACTGATAGTCTTATTCTCTTATTTAGTCAAAAAACAGGATGGACAAAGAATATTTGGACTTTTTGCAATGAAACATTTCAACATTCTGATAGTAAGACTTAATAATATTTATCCACCTAGAATTTGGACAAAAATAGTAGGATGTATTCATTGTGTATTATCAGCATTTTCCAATGGGTCACTTTAGAAACTTTTCATCTAGCTTAATGCAGCACTGGTGTACTGTCGTTATTATGTGGGGCTCTATCCTTTGTTGGCAGGCAGCAGTACCTGCAGACCTTACCTTTGAATTCAGAGGACAAGACTGTGCATCATGGTAGGAAGAAGGAAAGCAGAAGAGGATGAGATAGGAAAAAACATTCCACGGATATTTGAGTACAAGTCATCAGAAGCAGATTGTTGTGGAACTGCTTGTATAAGAATAATCTCTGTTGCAACATGTTTTAAAATATGTTAAAATCCTGAATCAGTCATGGGGCTTCTGGCAGATAATGGAGAAGTCCCTGAGCTGTTTGTCCAGAAGCTCCCTTGGTGTTGGTTTGGTGTGTGATCCACAGTGTCTTGAGCAGGTATGTCTATGGTGCTTTTAATTATTTGAGACCTCTGTTATGTACACAAATATGTGGTAATTGTGCTTTCTCACCCATACAACCAGTTGATCAGCACTGGTTATTTGTCTGGGGTGGGGGATCACTTCTCACATCTTTCTGTCACATGCACAGAAGCCCTTTGATTCCATATTAATGTCTTTATATGGCTCCTGGTGACTTCCCTGTGGAGACCAAACCACGATCTTTGTGACTACAGCACCCGAGACCGCATTTGAAACCTTATCTCAAGCAGTGCACACAGATAATGAGACTGAGAATTGGTATTGATAAGCTGCACAGGGAAGGGAGGAAGTGCTGATTTCACAGACATGAGGCTGAGACTTTCTGGTCCTCCCCTGCAAACAAAAAGCCAGTGGGAAAAAAGGCATTTAAAAACCTTTACAATGGCAATGGTTGGTACACAGATCCGACATCTGTGTTTTGATATTAACTCTGTGCAGTGATATAATTACTGAGTATCAACAGTTTCCAAGGTTCACAGTGCTTGTGTCATGTTCTGTTGAAGTCTGCCCAGTTCCCTCTTTCTCTCCCATTCCCTTTTCCTCTATCACCATCCCAAGAGCAGGATGATGGTCAGCTGCACAGCTCCTCTGCTCCAGCACTGGAGAAAGATGTGGAATGCACCCACTTTACTCTTCCCAGATGAGTGATTCTTCTCTCCTGCCAGGCAGGGTCATAACAGATACACGGGGGACAAATGGGATCTCTATGTCCACCAACTGCATAAAATCTCAGTAGCAACAACCTCCTCCTCCTCCTCCTCCTCCTCCCATAAAAACTTCCCTTAGCACTAATACAATTGGTGATACCAGGATCATTTAGGTATTTATTTATATCCTTATTATGATTCAAATCATGTTGCCAGTGTTGTCTTTACAGATCCCAAGCTCCTTCAGTATCCTACATGGGAGTCGTGAAGAAGCAGAAAACACTTGAACCCAGAATCCAAAGTTCTCTCTGCTAACTGCAAGGAATGATCCAAACTTACAGAGCAAGTTCCTTTTCATTTCTTGTGCTGAAACTCCCTGGGTCTCAAGTCTGTTATTATTTATTATAACAACACAGACTGAATGGAAAATGTTAACTTGTTTTTTCTTTTTTTTTCCTGGAAGGTGAAGAACTGCAGAGAGACGAATACAAGAACCTAAGTACAAGGAATGCTTAAAAATAACTGTAAGATCTTTCCACATTAAATGTGTATCAGGAAACTTCAAGGATACTAATGCTGTAGGGCTTTATTATTTTCATCCACACTTGTGTTTTTATCCTTTCATGCTCCTCAAATCAAAATACACCAGAAACTGCAAATAAAATCTTGTTAGAAAGGTACCAACACACTGAAGAAGCGCATACTTATTTTGGGGGTTTTTTGATGACTTGCTTTAAGACGCCATATTTACCATATTCAGGATCAAAATAAACCCGTGATTGTTTTACAAAAGCACTTCCTACCTTGCTCTTTACTCATCCCCTCCCAAAGAGAGGCATCACTTGATCACTGCACTCCTGATCATAGTTCCACAGAGATCCACACGGAGATGGTGGAGCAGTAGAAGTCCAGCAGCTCACTAGTTAGGGATAGGATGGGGGAATCCATTCTCATTGCTTGGTCAGAAGTGCTGGTGTTTGAAATGGAAACATTTCCCCACCTGTACTGTCAGCTGCCTTGGAGGACTTGTGGAGATACAAGCTGTGCTTCCCTCCCACCAATATGTATCTGCGTGGGACACCAAAGCTCACAGATTGATGTCTCAAGCAGCCATCAGGCTGCTAAGCACGGCTGCCCTCCTGAACACTGGCAAAGATTTCATTACATAAAAGGTTCTCTCAGCTTCTGTGGAAGCCCCTGGTCTGCAAGACTCGTGTTCTTTCTGAATTAGGATTTTCACAATCTGACCTCTGACACTTTCTGTGTCATAATGTAAGAGTTTTCATATGAATTCCTTTTTAATAGGTTCGAATGTGCTGCATGCTGGCTAGATTATAAATGCTATGCATGCTTCCCTCTCCCTTGTTTTTTTCCCCTTTCCTTCTCATACAGTTGTGCTTTGAAGTAAATACCAGCTCTGGGAATATCTGTGCACCATCCTGAACAATACAGCTCTTGTTTGTGTGACAATGCAGGTGTTAAACAGTAGGAACAAGGATAATGTTATCAGTATTGCTAGTTAATTGACTTTAGCTGTAGTTTTCCAGAACAAAGATGTCAAGAGATGACAAGAGATTGACAAGGGACAAGAGACTGACAAGAAAGTAAGCCTCAAATACATCTAGGAGGAGGGCAGAGTAGAGAAAAGCAGCCTGCAAGGCCCTTGCTTCCTCTTCACTCCACAGAAGCCAAATTGATAAAGATAGGACTCCAGTGGGAGCTTCATCCTTTTTTCTGGGCTGCAGGAATCTTTGCAGTTTCTGATAAGAACAAAAATATATCATACACAAGGAAATTCTAGGGATGATGCATGCTTTTGTGTCCTTTAATGAATAGCTGTTGCACATTTTTATTTAGGGTCGGGGAGGGGGGACACTGACAGCTGATTTTTTTTTCAGCTGTGTCCAAGCTATTCACTGAAAGTCAGGCAAATGCAAATTTAAAAGATCATTAAGCATGTCTGGAAAAGAGGCTCCCCATCATCCATAAATGCTACTAGAATCAGGTAGCAAGTTATTTTCAGAAACTAAAGAAATTCTAGTTCCAAAATTGTAACTTTTAACTTTTCCTGATTTATTTGCATTGCAAACATCCCCTCTTCAACTGCTGAGCCCTTTCACCCAGACTGTACAATTTAAAAAGAACTGAACATAAAAAGAGAGTTAAATTTCTACAGGAGACCTGGAGTTTGTGATAACCTGTCTTCTCAGTGGTTTCTAAATTGTCATAAAGAGAAGAAATTATTGTTGGGAATGCTGGAAGGGTAAGAAATTATAAATCTTTCTTTTCTAAGCAGCTGTTAGCTGTCCAGCCAAATATAAGTTATATATGGACCTGATTTGTGAATACAATAAATAACTGGATCAAGGAAACTGAAAGCATGTACAGGTTTAAATCTGGAAAACATATATGTGATGTGTCAGTTCTGATTTCCAGCAATTGTCAGAAACAAGAGTTTTTTGTCTTTACTAATTCAGCTTTGTGAACAGCATTTTGATGTAAAAAGAGGTAGGGGTGAGCCAGAAATGAGCACCAATGCTTGTTCTGAAGCAAGAAATTCTCTGTTTTTCCGAAAAATATTTTGTCTTTTGCATGTGATTCTGATGTCCTCTATATCCCTATCATCATCTTTTTCATAGCTCTGCCCAAGTTTTCATTTCTCTCAGTTGCAATGTACATTAATTTGTCATCATATAAATAATTTCTCAACAAAACAGAGCTTCTTTGCATTCTCACAGCCACCAGAGCTGTCCAGAAGGTTATAAACAAAGAAAAGACAACCCTCCTCACTCAAACATTGCTTCTGGTACCTTTGGCTTTTCTAGGCAGTAACTCCTTGCAGTCTCAGGGAGTGGCTCCTCTGACATCAGTATTTCAGGAGTAGTTAACTCAATAGATCAGTCAAAGGCTTTCAGTGCATATTAGATCAAAATTCTCAGGTCATGCATGAAACAAGGGATACAGTGCTTTAATTCAGAATGCACTAAAAGCAAACAAGTCAAACTGCTGCACAATCAGGTGTCAAACCTTTGACCCTGGTAAGTAGACATGTATCCCAAATCAAAAGTGTGTTCAAAACACGTTTTAAATTCTAGGAAGACTCTAGGCGAGCAAATAAAACCATTCAGCCCTGGCACCCTTTGGTACAGAGCACAACCTCTTCCCCTCCCTTGGAGTAACTGATGTGTTTTCCTATCTACAGACAGAACAGCTCCAGAAGAAAAATGTTGCTCATGGAGTGCTGGCATACATCCAGGTCAACAATTTTTCTAAGGTATGAAAAGAAAGCACAGCATCCATCCACACATCTAATGTGTCCTTCATGAAGTAGTTTTCAGTAGTGAGATGCATGTGAAGTGATGCAGATGATTACTTTGCAACTTCCTGTGCATCCTAAGGACCACGAAAAATACATTTTCATTGACCCCAAAGTTTCAGCTTTTTATTTTATATTTTAGTGGATTTTAATCGTACCCCTTGATGGTACTAAACACACATTTGTGCTTAAACACAAGGAGATTTTATGAGCAATGCACTGGGTAAGATCCTACTGCCATGAGCAGTTCTGCCCAGAGTCTGCAAAGGTGTGTCATGAACTGATTCCTTACCAGCACCAATGCCATGAGCAGTGTAGGGCACCTTAACCTTGTGTTTTGTTCAACCCCAGTCCCAGCTGTGTTTACCAGAGGTGACACCTGAGCACTCATCTTCCACAAAGCTTACAAAAAAAAAAAAAATACAGTGGCACTTCATCTTCCTCTAAAAATGCTTGGAATTAATTGGTGTATTTTTAATTGCTAACAAAGAGATCTCCAGTTAGGGCCTGTGTGGTACCGTGCCCATGAAACCTTTAAATCTTTCCCCTGAATTGAAATGTCTTGTAGTGATCCCATACTTCAAAGGAGTATCATTTATCTTTCAGTTAAGCTTAACTGATGAAAATTCTTCCTCCTGCCTTTAAATATGTAAGCCTCATTTGAAGCCACTTTTTTCTTTTATTTCCTTAATTCCATATAATTTGTTGTCTAATCAAATTACTAGTTGTGTTTAATTTAGTCAACATAACCCAGTGTCTTGATCTCTGGGGGCAGACATGTTGATTTTTAATGAATTGGCTGATTTTCTGGCAGTTTATGAACTGTTTGTGCTGAATATATCAATTATCATCACCATGTAATCAAATCTGCCAATTATGTGACATTGTGTTAGTTCATTGAGCAAATGCAAAGAAGAGGCTGTGACCAAAACTGCTGGGTCCATACTACTTCTGCAATATGGGATAAACAATCACGTTGTAGAATTAATCCAGAAATTTGATAGTTAATTTTAATTATCTTTTTCTCCTTCTGTCATGAAAGCTGTGCCTTGGATCCTCCTCCTTACCTCCAGTCAAAGCTAGACTGTGATTGCTTCTAATTATTTTATAGGACAGAAAACCTTTTTGTAAACAACTATGAGAGACACAGTCCTGTGACAAGATGATGCTAAACTAGACAGAATAATATCAATAAAAAGGCCTGTCAGCTGTGACAACTTCATGACAGATTTATCTCCCACCCAAAATATTTTTCTCCCTGTCATGAGTACTGATGAAACATGCTTTCTAGGAGGATTCTTCCCTGAAAAAACAGCTCCCTCACCAAAATCCAGAGTATTGTCTACACGCTCTTTTGCCAAAGGGAAGAGGTCATAAAAGATGGGAGATTTTTAATACATGCCTAGCTATACCTTTTAATGAGAAGAGGTTTAAGAGAAGGAACATTTTACACTGTCATATTTTCTTTTCTTTAAAGTTTAACAAACTCAGAAAGCTGAACAAAAGGCATTTGGGAGCTCCAAAGGAAGGCTTCAGAGTACTCAGAGTTAGACTGCTGCTCCCAGCTGACAGATCAAGGAATTGAGGGCCCTAAAGAAGGAAAGTGGGGCTGAAGGTGTGTTACAAATCACACCACCATCACTGAAAATTTTTAGAAACCCTCTTCACTAGAACAGTTTTCTGTCCTCCTCAACAGGTGCTTTCTGCAACCAGTCTGAAAGCCACATACAACACATAGAGCTCTACATATTTATAGTATGTTGCTCTATAGACAGAGTGACCTTCTCCTTCCATTCTCTTTCATTGTCTCCTAAGGAATGAGACCCCCAATTTCATCACACATAAAGATGGATGCCACTGTGGTAGGAGAGAAGCACACCAACACATGGAGTGTGAATGAACACCACTTGTTTTTTGGGCTTCTGAGAACTTCTCTGATGGGTTTTGAACTGACACAAATTTAGCAGGCTCGTGAATGTCATTAAAATTCTGCCTAGCCTCAGTTCCATATCAGCATGGCTTGGACCACCTGCCTCTCTGCACACACCACACCACAGATCAAGTGCAGTGCAGATAAACAAGATATTTTAGTCCTGTTACCTTCTGCTGTAGTGAAATCAGCTCCTTTCCATGCTTGTGAAGCATCCTTGCAAATAAATTTATATGTAAATATATGCATATTTGGATATATTTTTCCTACTGCAGAAGGCATTAGAGAAACTAAGCATTGTTAGTTGTACATGGGCAAAGCTGGACTGATGGTGTTTGTTTTAATCATAACAGTTGGTGTGCAATTATGGGAAAATCCAATGAGTTTTAGGGCTGTGTGCAGCCTTACTCAAAGGCACAAATGAAAGGATGTGTTTCTTGCTTGTGCTTCGTCTTTCTGCCTGAAAAAAGTAAAACTTTTCCACATTATCTAGGCTGCTTATCATGTGGGACAACGAGCCAGAAGGAGCTGGCTGAGGAATCATCTTTCAGAGGAGCTGCTGAGGCAGTATCAAGGTGGGATATCTGGCAGCCCACAGAGCTCTGACACCCATGGGGTTGATTGGTGCCAAACACGGAGCTGTTGGTGCTTCCAACAGTTCTCTGCCTGCAAAATGTTGCAAACTTTCTTTATTCCTGAGGAATGCTTAAACACGTTTTGTTTTTTTTCCCTTGATAGTACACCCTGGTTTCCTTGCAGCCTCTGGCAGCAACGTTGGTGGAAAGACAGACAGCTGAGTAGACCAAGTCCACTTGCTTTGTCAGGAAGTCAAGTAAAAAAAGGTTTCTTTAATACAGTGTTGATCTTAGTGACCTCTACTGAGCTCCTGTCCTTTCCCAAGACAGAGAATTAGTCTCCCTTCTGTTCTTGGTTTGAAGTGATAAGCTTGTTCCTTTGCCATGGGAATGGACAATGGATAAAAATCAATTCTCATTTAAGAAGCTACAGCAGTTTGCCTTTGCCTTTTCTTGCTGCCTGTATTGATTCCCTGAGCTCTCAGGGACACTATCAATCCTGCTGCAGTCCAGCTTTATTTGAAAAGGAACTGTGATGATGGGTGCAGTTCCTGAGAAAAGTCTCTTCTGTCTCCTCCTTGCTCTTCTGAGAGACAAACCAAGGCCATTCATCCCATCTGTGGTGATGTGCAGGGATTCTCTGGAGGAGTTTACAGCCCAGTGCCATGATTGTCACTGCAATGAAAATTGCAGTGCTTGTCACTGCAGGTCTTGTGGCTGCAGCTGTCTTGTTTAGGTGGACCAGAAAAAGAAAAAGGAAATTTACTTTGGGGAAGAAACATAAATGTGACAATTTTTTCCTGAAGGCGTTTTAGAAGGTATTTTCCTGATGCTCCCTTGACTTTTATTTACCTTGAGATAGTCAACAGGTCTGTAGCAACCTGTCCAAAAAGTGCTCATGTATCTGCCCCGCCTCATAAAAGATTTTTTATTTACATAAGGCACTGGATAGTTAGCTCACACTAAACACCCCACTGGAAATGATACCTAAAATGTTAATCTTCATGAAAATTATGCTACTGTGAATGACTATATGGGGTGAGGAGATAGTGGAAAGTCAGGTGCCCATGACTTCAAGCATTCATGCTCTTATAGATCACCAGGTAATTGTTCCCACCCCTTTTCCCCAAACATGAAATCCACACCCAAGGAGCTCTGGTGCAGCAGGTTAGTTGTGGACCTGGCTTTTATTGATGGTGGCAAGGTGGACTGGTGCAAAACAAGTTTCCCTACTGGGCTGCATTAAGCACCCTTGCTAAAATAATCTTTTTTATACACATGAAATAATCTATCTCTTCATAAAGAGATAATAAAGAGTTTTTCCAAAACTTTATGCAGACAACATGGTTATTAGAGAAAAAGCTCCACAAACCAATGGGAAAGTTACATGAGGTGCCTGAAGCATCTACCATCATGCAGGATTACTTTATAGACAGAGCTATAACCAGTCACCCATTGCATACACTTCAACATTCACTTCCAGGTTTGAAAACCCAAACCCATACTGTTAGTGTCTTTGCAATGAGAATTTCCTACTGATTTTCCCTGGGACTTGTAGATTAAAAACTCTGATATTGGCAAGAAATATGAGACTGGTACCAAAAGCTCAATATATCTCTGATCAGTGCTAGCAATGAGAAACATTTTCTGTGGATAATCACCTGAGAAGATTTCTCTGCCCTTCCTGCAGAATTTTCTCCACACTCTCCAGTTCCTTCTAGACTTGCAAATGCTCCTGTTCTGCATGGATGGATCTATGCTGGGTTGTGGTGGTCACTTTCAGTTGCTACTGTGAGCTCAATTAAACTGTTTTGTGTACTTTGGATCTGACTGGTTTTTTCCTAGAGACCAAAAAACCAAAAGGGCTGGCAACAGTGCCAGGCAATTATAAACCCCAGACTCCTATTGCTGGATGCAGGAGAGTCCTGACATTGTAGGAGTTGTCACTGCTTGAACATCAGAGTTAAGCCTTAAAACTATTCACAACTGCATCTTAGCTTATTTGAAGGTGGGTGCTAGGCTTCTGTAAAATAATTATTAGTCCTTGTAGAACGAGCCCAAGTGTATAAGGTTCACTAGGCAGATATTGGTAATTAGTTCTGTTTTTTTACTGCAGTTGAAACACATTAATTATTTAATGAGTTTTGAAGTGCCTAAATGTGTTTCCTTCTCAATGAAAAATTTATGCCATGAGGCAATGAACAGTTTGTCTCTGCCCAGTCAATAAGTGTTTTAGACATATGAAAATAATCCATAGGGGAGGATTGAGGATCAGTATTGTGTGTGAGAGGAAGCCTTTCTTCTTCTCATACTTGAAATTTGTAAAAATATCCTTGGAAACTGCTGAAATGAAGAAGTTAGCACTGAGATTCAAGGAATGTGCTAAGAAATTTGGAGTATATTTTGGGGGATAATTTTAAAAGACTTTTTGCATTTACATCTGTTGCATATGCAGAGCCATGCAGAAATAAGTTTAAATGCTCTGGGAGGTAACAGTGATAGGAAGAAATTCAGTGAGGCTCTACAATGAACAAATAAAGGGAAGTTTTCTGTCACTTGAAAATAAAACTCTCCTGCATTTTCTTATCTTTAAAATTACTCAAATAAACTATGCATCAAAGGTGTCGGATTTTTAATTTTTGGCAACCGGAAGCTAATGTCCTTATTTGATCATCATTACTCTGTGCAGAGTATTATGCTCTGTCTGTAGTGTTTTGAGAAGTGTTTAACTCTTAATTTTCTTTGCACTCAGGAGAATGTTTTGGTACAGGCTTAGGGCAAGGATATTTGATAGTCCCTATTTCTACAGACAACATAGTGAACATCCATTTTAAGACTAACTTTGATGCACACTGAGTTTTTGTTCAGTAGCCCTGATTCAATATAGAAATTCTGTCCAACTTTCCACCCTTACTGAAAATAGCGAACCAGTTGCCATTTTATTTTCTGATTGAAGTTTATTAGCATAAAACTGCTGCCAGCAAAACCTGTGAAGCAAAAGTGAAAATACAAGGTTCAGTTGCTAAAAGCTAAAATTGTTTATCCCACAATTTGATAAATGTATTCTTTGGTAAGTAGATAACATAGCTGATTTGGGTAACAAGTTAAGTTATTTATAGAGCCTTGTGGAAAGATTTCCAATTTAAAAGATGATGTATATGTATCTACATCTATAAATATATATATACAGCATTAAATGTACCAGATGAAGGATTCCAGCATCACATATGGCTAAAAAATAAGGGAACTGGGGAAAGTCTGTGCACAGGACTGACAAAGAGCATGTGAGTGAGCAGGGTAAAGACACAGACAGGTTGTCTCCATCACTGTGGATGCACAAAGTACAGAAAAGGGAACACATAACAGTCACACCTTCTTCCTCTGTGTTCCTACCACTGTAGAAGTAGACAGTGAGATGTGACATACAGGTGCAGTACAAATGCCACTCTGTGTGACATTTTTTTTCCACAGGAGATGTAGATCTCACATTTGTAATGCTGTCTCCATCTAAGCTAAACTTACAGTTTAGAGACAGCACATGAGTTCTCTCCTTGAGGAGAAAACAAATCAGTCACTTGGGCTCAGCCTATTCTTAGAGATCCCAACCACAGGGATGGCAAAACCTCACCCTATTCCCACTCCTAGCCCACTGTCCCAGAAATGCCATCAATGGGAGATGAAGTGGGACAAAACTCCTGAAAAACATACTTTACCCAAGACAAGTGGAACTGCAAAAATTTCCGATTTTGCAAAGCAGAGAGTCGAAGAATTTAATTATGTCAAGAGAGAATAGGCAGCAGGAGCAAAATAGATCTAACTTAGCCAAATAAAGATCCCTATGAGAACCAAAATGCCATCACAGAATGTTGCATCCCTAATTGTTATATAAGCTTAATTTAAAAGTCAACAATGTAATTTTGCTTTTTGTAGAGTAGTGCTTATGTTCTGGTGGAAAAAACATACTGCTTGGTTTTGTTGTAAGTTCATTTTGGGCAATGATAGGTCTACTCAGTATAAATTTGACTTAGTTTGGAAAATGCTACGTTTACTGAATGTTACTGAAGTGATGAAAGAAAATTTCCTATTCCTCATCTCATCAATGCACAAATGAGGGTCAGAAAGGAAATTCTTATTCCTATAAGTTGCAATGTTAAAATAAATTATATGAACCTTGGCCTTCATACTTTATTCCATTTTGTAAGGATTGCTTTCTAGATGCATAGTATTTAGTGCTGAATAGAATGTCATTGAAAAGAGTGAATTATTTAATGAGTTTCGACGAGCTTAACTGCCCTTTCTTTAAGAAACCTAAAATCCTCAAACACATTTACTATGCTGCCAATTTAAATCCCCATAGCTATTTACTCACTGCCCCCAGTGGAATGCAGAAGAGAATCAGAGGGGTAAAAGTGCAAAAAACCCTCTTGTGTTGAGATAAAGAATTTAGAAAGCAAAGCAAAACCTATGGACACAAATAAAACAAAACAAGGAATTCATTCCCCACTTTCCATGGACAGGCAGGTGTCCATGATCTCCAGGAAATCTGGGGTCCCTAATGCATGACAGCTACTTAGGAAGGCTAAGGCCATCACTTCTTCTTCTTCATCACTTCATCTTCACAGCTCTTATTGCTGAGCACGAGGCCATGTGCTCTGGAATGTCCCTTTGTTCTTTTGGGGGTCCACTGTCCAAGCTGCATCACATCCCAGCTCCTTGCTCACCCCCATCCTGCTCGCTGGAGGGCCAGTGTGAGGAGCAGCACAGGCCTTGGTGCTGTGTAACCACTGTCAAATAAAAAAAAGTGTTACTTTAATGGCCTGGTTTGATTACAGCCAGCAATGCTGTCTCACTTCTCTCCAGTGCTTCCCCATCTTTCTGCATTTTGTTACCTCGGCTGTGAACTCCTGTGGGAGGCATCACATTTTTGTCTTTTTTGTCTGGTTTAGCTGTACTGTAGCTCTTGAGAAGAACCCCTGCATTTTGCCTGGTATTATTGCAGCTGAAGAGTTTTGAATAGGGTAACCTCTGAAAGTGTCTTCTCTTTCTGCTTGCCTTGCTTTTATGTAGTGGGGTTACTCAGTTACTTTTTGTAAGGGCAGCAGACACAGAGGTGCCCCAATTGCTGCTAGCCATTCTCCCAGGTGTTTAGGAGCACTTTTTCCTTCAGAGCTGTGCTGTGACTCTCAGAGGATAGAAGAAGGAAAAAACGTTTCACCAAGAATGGTCATCAGACAGCCTTAGCCCTGAGTGTGCTTCAGTCATGGCAGCCTCTCACCATGCTGCTTTGGAATTTCCATCATATTACTCCCAAGGAAAGGTGAGAACATAAATACACCTAATGCTCTCCTGACTGCTTTACAATAGCACCTAAAGATCCAAGAACTTCCTGACTGCCAGATAACAGGAGACAGTGTGTCTTTTTTAGCACTATTACACCAGAAACACAAGTTGAGAAAGATCTGATTCGCTTTTGTGACATTCTATATTCCACAAACAGTTCGTATTTAAAAAATGCTTTCAATTATTTTTTAAAGTTTTTTTTTTGCCCATATGAAGAATGGTGAACAGCTTGAAATAATGCAGGACCTTTGTGATATGAGTTGCATGACTGTCTCACAGCAGAATTTTCTCAAAGTGGGACTCAACAATTTAAGTAGTTGAAATCCCCAGCTGCCCGTGCTAAAGACAAAAGGGTGGCCAATTTAATTAACCACAGCCTCCAGGGGCACAATTCATTATCAACTTTACCAATATCAATATCCTGAATGTAAAAGAGGCTGGAACACAGATGTCTAACCATGAAAGCAATGCTGTAAATCTGATTGCTTTCCTTGCTCTCTTGCTCTTTAATTGATTGCAAGAAAAAACCAAAACCCAACCAAAACCAAACCAAACAAACTAAAAAGAAAAAAGAAAAAAAACCCCAACCAACCAACCAACCAAAAAATCTCCAATGGATTTGATTAGCTTAGTGGAAAAATATGCCCAAAGAAGTCATTAGAGAGCACTTCCCTGAATCTTTAAAATTGCTTCTGTTTTCACATACAAATGCTTCCCTTCTAACCTGATTTTGTCATGCAACAGTTGTGGCAGTGACAATGGTTAGTCATGGAAATGAAAAAAAGCAAGGATTTCAAGAGGTCACATAGACTGTCCTCTTGAATCTAAGAGAGAATTAACTGTATTGGGATTCAATAAAATGTTTCTTAAACCCCATTTTAGAAAGTCCTGTCACCAGATGTTCCACCACATCTCTGTGTTTCAGTCAACATTGTCAGGAGTAGGATTTTCCAAGTATTTAGCATAATTTTTTGTGCTCTAAATTAAGGTAATTACTATTTACTTTGCCTTTGAAAATCAGGGCTGATTAGGGAGTCACATTTTCATTATGCAAAGAATTCCAGCCTCCAAATGCTATTGTTATCTTAAATGAGAGAAAGAAGCCAAAATTATATTTTTTTCCTCAAAGTTAAAATGTCAAATCTTGGATTAGGATGACCAAAATGTTTCCAAGTCTGTCAAACCATTTGTCTAATTACCCTTTGATACAATCATCTGCATGAAATCATTCAAAGAAAAGATTTTAGCATTATCAGAATGGTACATGAAAGCTGAAATTATGTGCTTTGTCTTTCCTGCTGAAATTGCTAGTGAATCTTTCACATGCTTGTGACTTGTTTTATTTTCAAATAAATTACATTCTTTGTTGGAAGATTTTTCTAACTCTTTACTAGATTGCAGTGAATAGCTTGCTTGGTAATTTTTTTTTGCAAGGACAGAGACTGTGAATAATAGATTTATTTTGAAAGAGAAGCTCTCCTGTTACTCACAATCAAAATCTATGTTAAAATATTACATGAAAACCAGTACGGATTAAATTAATCTTTAATTACAGTGTAACGCTTTATTAAATTTTACTGAAATAATTTCATTAATATCCCCAATATCCAAAACCTTAGTTTCAGAAGAAATCCAGACTTCTGGGCATGAAACTGTTAGGGCTGAGATAGGGGATGTGCACCAGAGACCTGTAACACCATTGAAGTCATTGATGTTGCATTCTTTGCTGAGCTGCTGGAATTAGGCACTGGTAGGGAGTGTAGGGGGAGCAGGGGGGAGCAGCAGATCTGCTTTCTTCCCTTTGAATGCTGAGCTGAAGGCTCCTTGCACTTTATGAGTACGCCTGTCATGGCACATAGTGGATCACTACTAGTGGGAGATAGGCATAGCCCCAGGAATGTGGGTAGAGATCAGAAGAAACCCCTCGAAATTAAACTTATGGGAAAGTCAAAATGCTTTTTAGCTTGGTGCAGCATACTGGCAAAACCAGCTTGCAGTGAGTGAAACAGTAAACAACAACCTCTTACCTTTAGGCTGAGTATTCCATGATAAAGTTAAGACTTATGTGCAGCATGATTTAACAGCCTCTGATCTTGTCAACTTTGGGGCGGACTCCCACATTCCCAACCAACCCACATTGCTAGGTCAAGATTGCTGCTTTTCTTTTACTGACTAGGACACTTGATGTAGAAGCAGACAGAAATAATGCCCAGTTGCTCTGCTGCTCTTTGCTGAACCTGCATTTCCCACTCTGCCTGATCTAAAGCTGATTTATTGCCACTAGAGCTGACAGCAGCCAATTTGTCACTGAAATAACATCAGCATAACAGGAGAGGAATGGAGCAACAGATGTTTATCCCAGACCAGGATCCCAAACATCTGAGGAGACTAAATGGCTTCTTCTGTTCAAATTACAGATTTTGCACAAAGCCCCGAGGCAAAATACAAATGCCAGCCTGACAGTTTCACTGTCCAGAAACACACACTGGTGCTCACTGTCCCTGCTAAATCAAGCCTTCTCTACATCTCACCCGAATTTCCAGATTTCTGGGGAAATCTTCCTCTGGAAAGGCTGTATTGGACCCCAACACAATGTTGGTCCAAGTGAGACACAGTACCACTGCTTTATATTTTGACCACAAACCCCAAAATTATCTCTTCTCCTCAAGGTCAGGGAGATATTTTGACTACGTCACACACTCTGTGAGTGGTCATGTATCCCATCTTCCTGCACCTTCTTCTTCAAGCTGCTTTTGGGAGCATTGCTCTTTAACACCAGCAAAATATGTGTTATTTGCTACTGTTCCCAAATCTTCCATTGCAACATCTGCTCCCCAGTTAGGAGGGCCAGTGCTAGTAGAAATGAACACACCATGTATTAAGCACAGTAGATAAGTGTATGAATGCACAGGAGGTGTCAGGGCTGTCCCCAGCTAACAAAAGAAGGCTGCCATCCAAGTCTCAGGAGGTTTGAGTTACAAGGTGAAAGAAACACCAGTCGGGGCTGTGAAACCTGCTGTCATTTAGCAATGAGAGCTTGTACCTTACCTCTGTAAGTGCTGACACCTCTTTGTGTTGGGACTTGCCATTCAACATTAGTACAAAAAGGAAATAGCCCAACTAACTGGCAGCCAAAATGCATATTCAGGGGAACCTTTAGAATGGCAGACCAAGCGTCTCACTGCACTGATTTCTAAGGGCAGAAATGATCAGATTCCTAAGGTGTCTTTAAAATGGTCTCATTTGACTGGCTTTAATACATGATTCTTGCCTAGGCTGAGTGATTATTTTGTTCAAAATAGCCAGAATACAGTTCCTTAAAATGAGTTTACTTTTTTTTCCTGGGCAGGTTGCTTTTTCTCTATTGCAGTTCAAATTGTGTGTGATCATTTAAGATATATTAAGTGCATCTGTACACTCATTTTTCACACATGTAAAGGGGCTCATTTCTCCTTTCAGGGAAGTACTAAATTTTGTGTGAAAAGAAATACTAAACTGTTGTGCATACAAAGAAACTTAATTCCTCCTGGCCTTGTGTTCCCTTCCTGCACTATATTCATTGTCATAGGTAGTCAACACATACAAAATGTCCTCTGAAGCTATACAATTCCATCCTCTTAGAATTTTCACTATTAATTTAAATGATTGGGAATTTACTTTGCTTGCATAAAAGTATTTTACCTTTTGATTTGTTCTTTACATTAAATCCATGACAAAAGGGCATGAAAATGATAAAATATCTCTCTTTTCTTCATGCTGAGTTTATTTTTTTTTCTCTAGTTTTCCTTTTACATCAACATGGGACATTATTTTTCATTGGATCTGCCTGGATTCTGTAAACTCATGACTTTTATCAGAATGGGCATCTGATGTTTTTTCAAAGACTAAAATCTTTGGGTCCTATAACTATGTGATATTTTTCTTAAGAGAAATCAGTTTCTAACCTATTGTTTCAGAGGCTACATTTTAACTGGGGAGTGGGTATTTGTCATAAAAAATTGGCTGCTTCCTCCCCCAAATCAGAAATATTCTCAACATCTTCCTCCCCCATATACATACACATTTATGAATTAAGTCAATCTTTGGATTTTTTAGATGTTTGTAACAGGCATAACCACAAGCATAAAAACATCTTTGCAAGTTTCTAAGGTAACAGAATGTGTATGTTTCCAAACTGAAATCTAGAGGACCAATAATTTACAAGAGAGAGGAAAAAATTTAGCGAAATCTGGAAAGCAAACCAACCATAATGAGTTATTCTTGGACCTCACTACTTGAAACCACCTTAAAAATAGGGAATGGATTTTGATAATGTGTAATGACATCTGGCTGCTGAAATGTCACTGGTATTTGGGAACAACAACTCTTGAAAAGAAACAGTGTCTGGGCAATTCACACAAATTTTCCCAAACAGAGTACAGCTGCCCGAGCTGTAGAAACACCATACCAAGAGCTAAATTGAAAGCAAAATGACTTATGTGAGATATAAATATCCATTGATTATAGCAGGGTAATTGTTTAAAGTATTTCCCTCATGTACAAAAAAAAATTCTTTTAATTTTATCTAACCTACAAATTCTGCTTTAAAGAGTTTAACAGCTGCTTTCTCAAGACTTTAAACTGCTTAACTTTTTTATCCTCTGGCTTAACAGCTGAAGTCTTTTCCACAGCTTTACTTTGAAAAAAGTAAATCTAACATGCTATAATGTCACTGGCAAATGTTTATTTACTGTAGGCTGTAGGTGCTTTTAATTTGTCTTCTCTTTATAAGTAATTTTCCAGAAAACTCAGCCCCATGAAAATGCAGGGAAGAACCAGCTTTTAATCTTAAGGCTTTTAATTTTTTTTTAAAATTCTTTATTTAAATACTGTCAATAATGAAGCAGAAAAATATTCTGCAACCTGTACTTCCTTCTTCTCCCTCCAGCTTCTGTAATTTGATGTATTCTTTTCTTGCACCTTTTATGGTGGCCTTATATGGCCATAAAGTTAATTACAGTTGACACCTTATTCACATCCTTAATTGTGAAGCTATTTAATAGGGTTTAATGACTATGGGATATATTATTTCATATAAAAGACAGATCAGGCAGAAAATAAAGGACAACAAGGAGGCCTTCACTGCTTTTAAAGGCCCAGTATCTATAAGAAAGTTCTGAGCATATCTTCCCCAACCCTATCTGTTTTTCTGCTCTGACAGATGCCATCCCTCCTCACACTCCCAAAAAACTTCAGCCATTTAGGGCTCCTCAAGGGGCATAGATTCCTCTTCCTCCTCTTACCATCTGACTTTTCTAGCATTTTGGATTTTTGTCAGTGAAAGATGAACTCCTTTACCCTCCCTCTTTGGGCATCATTTCAACACCGTTTTCTCCACTGTCCTCATTTTCCTATTGCAAGCCTTCCTGTCTCAGTATCCGCCTCCTAATATAACATCCACAGGCAGTTTTCCATATCAGGGATACAGAGAACCTCACTTTGCTTATGTGCCACTCCGCTATATTTGCTCTCTGCATGTAATTAAATCTACTAATTATCTGCTGACATTCAAATTCATAGCACCATGGAGCCATTTTAAGCAGAACCTTGGCAATATTTCAAAAGACTTTTTTTGGGGGGAGGAGGGGCAGAAGGAGAGGGGGCTGGGGAGAGAATAGGATTGTTTTCATTTTCTCCCTTGAGTTATAGCCTACATTTCCAGTAAGCACCTACTCCCAAGCCAAAATGGTAAAACCTGATAGTTGTGGATCTTTAATAAGGGGGTCTGCAGCTGGTGTTTTCTTACTGTCTCACATACTTAAATTTGACATGTCTAGAGGTAAGAGATCTCTGTGGAAGATGATGCTAGACTGCTGTGCGTCTGCTTGGAAATTGGATAAACTCCCAAAATTCCTGACTCTGGTCACAGAGATACTGAAGGTGATCAGCAAGGATATAAAGATGAACAGCAGCTACTGCTTCCCTGTTTGAGAGGAGTGTGGGGTGTTCCTTTCACTGTAGGTGCCAAAACTGGCCCAGCAAGGACCTGAACCCATGTTCAGCCCTGGCCATGCTTATTATGTGCAAGTGCTAGTGCTGCATTTGGAATCAGAGACAGCTTTTGCCCAGAGTAGTGCCCTGGACGCAGCAGGCACAGCCCAGATTGAGCCCTCCACTCTAATGGCTCAGCATTTCTCCATGTCCTGTGGACACTTTGAATGCAGGGTAGTGGTGCTTAG
This sequence comes from Monarcha castaneiventris obscurior, assembly GCA_026261815.1. NCBI lineage: Eukaryota > Metazoa > Chordata > Aves > Passeriformes > Monarchidae > Monarcha > Monarcha castaneiventris. The sequence goes on from JAMPIT010000890.1 coordinate 4,502,073, forward strand.
GCCCAACAAGTCAGGTTACATCTTCTCCTAGGCCATACCTGAGATATTTCCAGCCCCTGCTCTGCCAGCACAGAGCACAGAGAATGCAGAGGAATGTCTTCCTGTGCCACTTGATGCTGCTTTCCCACCAGCACCCTGCTGAGTCTCTGTAGATAAGAATTAGGCCTTTTTGCATTTAACTTTTTTAATAAAAGAAGACAGATTAACTCCTTTAGGGGAAGGAGCTGCCTGGGATCTGTTTGATCTTCTGTCTGCATTCACAGTTTGATCTGTTTTTCCAAGCAGTCAAAAAACTGTTTTTGTATTTTTTAATAAGGCTGGAAAGAATTCTTCTGGGTGTCTCTAACAACCATCTGATCTTTTACTGACACCTTTTTACTTATGAACAGGCCTGTTGAGAACACAGATTATCTTCTTACAAAATCACTATAAAGGGAGGCCCTAAAAAAGAAATTTTCATGCATGAGGGATTCTAAATTCATTGTATTTTTACAGAAAGATGAAATGGTTGATTGCCACAAAATATTTCCATTGCTATTACATGGAACTGTATTTACAAAGCATGTGCAGTTGTGTCTACAACACTCATAACCAGCTCTATCTGGAGCCCTTACACACAACTGGAAACAAATTTGAATTCCCAGGAGTGTCATGACAAAGAAAGATGTTTATCTCCAGAAACATCTATATGAAAAAACCTTTCTGTTGAAAGCAGATCATGGCCCCTGGATGTAAGGCATGCTGATGTCTGGAGTATTCCAAATCTACAGCTAAATTGAGTACTGGGCCTGCATCACTAATTCTTCTCTCTGTTAGGAATTTGATGTAAGCAGAAGCTATGCTGTCACCACCGTGCATTTGACAAAGGATGTGTCACAAACAGGAAAGAATTAGTCCAGCAAGAAAATACCCTGAAATGCCATGGCAAGTTCCTTTTCAATCACTCTTCCTCTCTTTTTTGGCAAAGATCTAAACCTGAAAAGCATGGATAGTGACAGATTAAAAATGTAACTGGCATGGGGAGTGGAGGAGGTAGGTAATAAAAGTAAATATCACACTTCCTACATTCATCCAAAACTTCTTCAGTGTTTTAAGAAGTTTATAGAATTAAGCCCAACCTGCTCTAAGGTATAAGAATCTGAAAGTTGAGGACCATTTATATCTTTGCATGTTTAGGGTAGGATTTAAGTGCCCAACTTTGAGGTTTCTCAAAGATAGAGATCATACAGATCGGAATCTCATTAATCATTAAAAGCAGACGGGAACACAGAATTCACCACTCTCTGGATGTCACTGCTGAACATAACAACCATTGGTCTATATGTACATAAGTTACAGAAGGCTAAAATTGACTGTGGTGAGTGCCATCATTAACTTGTATACACATCTGTTTTCACATCTGCTGTAACGCTAATCTGCCAAAATAGAGGCAGAACTTTGTATTTCAGGCATTAAAAATAGACCCAGACCAAAGTGTAGAGGTGATTAGTGGCTGGGACAGGCACCTCACTCTCCGCAGAACAAAACTACTGAAGAATAAATGGGTGGGTGACACATGCCTTATTTTCACCCTCTTGTTACACTTAATACTCTGCACAGAGTTAAGCCACCCAACAGTATCATTCTACAACTCCAGGCAGCCATACAATACTGGATAGGGAACTTCACTGGCAATGAAATGAGCCACAAAAGAATGACAAGTGCTTGTCCATGAATCTCCTTTACTGTAAATAGAGGCATCCACGGGGTTGCTGTTAGTGCTGACAGGATTCCGTGAGCTGATGTGGCAATTCTGCATCTCCTCTTATTCACAGATTATTGTGATATAACACCAGAAACCCAGCAAGGCACACTGCAGTCATCTTACACTGCCTTTTCCAGATGCACACTCAGCCCCCACTGCCTAGTATCCATACTCTACCATAATCATAAAGGAGTGTGGGTTGGAAGGTACCTATAAAGGTCTTCCAGTCCAACCTTCTTGCAATACACAGGGACATCTTCCAAACAAAATGAAGCTGTATAGTGTCATGCTGTGCAGAGCAAATGAATGTTTGGGAAGTTTCAACTTCCCTTGCCATGGGGACATTGTAGTTCAGAAAACAAGGGACAGGGTTACAGTCCTGTAACAGAGGAGTCCTACAGACAGAGACCGTGGTACACCATGGACACCTAAAGGAATGTCTCAAGACTTGAACAGTGGAGCTGTCTGCTTTAGAAATGGGACAATATGGCTCCCAAGGAAACACTGGGAGACACTCAGCTGGTCTGCTCTGAGGATTATAGACTCGGACCACTCTAACTTTTACAAGTTGCTGCTGCTTCACGATGTTCCTTGTCCTTACCAAAGTATGGAAACTATGAGGTGAAGTGGATCAGTCCTGCAAACATGTGAAGGGAGCTTGCTGTCCCATGTACTGTAAAGAATGAAAGTGCTGGAGCTCAGCAGCTTCTCAGGAAGAAAAGCACTTTGAGTGGCACTGATGGCAAGTTTATGGGGTTATCTTGCCATTGCAGTGATTTTGTTGTTATCCTCTAATATTCTTCCCTTCCAGTGTACGATTTTCTCTCCTGCTTATTTTGACAAGAAATCATCAGTGCAAGGACCATAGAAGATATTTTGGGGAAGAACCCTTCTTGGGCACTTACTGAATAGATGATAGGATACAAGAAGCTGCTGTTCTTTTTTAAACAATCACAGAATCCCAGAATAACAGAATAAACTGATTTGGAAAGGAGCCACAAGGATCATCAAGTCAAACTTCTGGCACTGCTCAAGTTTTCAAGTGTAATACTACCAGCATCTCCTGTCTATATTTCAATCATTTTCTGGTTTTGATTTCTAGTTTTCATGTCTCTGCTTTTCCTGGATTGTTTTCTTCCCTTATCAAAGTAAAGAGAGAAGACACCAAAAAAAAAAAGAAAAAGGCAAGCAGTTTTTCATATTAAAATAATGCAGCCAAAACTTTACACACAACAATTTAAGAACATCCATTTCAGTGGCCTTGAACACAGTGTTGGCCTCTCTGGATGTGGTGCTGCTTTCACTGCCTGTGCTTTGCTATCCTGACACAGATGGAGCAAATCTCTGCCTCCTGGCTTTTTTTTTAATCACCCTTGGGCATTTTTTTGGTAAGCTGCTTGTCTAGATGGTAGTGAGGAGAAATCAAAGCCTGGTTGACAGCAAAATACTCACTGACTTGTGCAGCTTATGGCTCCAGGGCTGTTCCTTCACGGATCAAAACTGCAAATCAAATAGGACGAACAATTTTCGTGTATCTTATACTGTAGGACACTATTGTCAGGAGTGATGCTGTGAGGAAACATCCTTGTGGCAATGCTCTGCCAGTGGACTCCAGCCCTGTTGGGAGCCAGGGAGCATGTACAGAACAGAAGAATCTCTTCCTGATGCTCAGTATAATGGAAAGGGAGGCAGTCTGAGATAATCTCTTTTTCCTTTCACTGAGCCTCCGTTTGCATATTTGTGTTCCCTTTCATAGTTCAAATGTCCACTGCAGTTCCACACTTCTCTCCATGGTTGTCTTATCAAGAACAGAACACCCAGCTCAACACCAAAATGAATAAATGACAATTATGGGTTCAAATATGGACTCTGTACCTAATAGGGTCTCAGTCTTTTTCCTGGGAATAACTTCTTGGACATGAAAATTCTTCGGGGATCAGTCCCTGCCTAAATTGACTCAAAGTCCAAAGCTAGGCATGATGTTATTTTGTTACAAAACATGTTTGGATTCTATAGCTTCCCAATTCAGTTTTTGATCAAAAAAACCTAACCAAACCAAGAAAACTTTGGGCCTTCTTTTGCCTCGTTGTGCCATGCGTTCTTCATCCATGTGTCTGTAAGGAACAGCATTTGTAAGACTGCAATTAATGAACTTCTGAAGGTTTTTTCCCATTTGGACAGATGCCTTTAGGCAAAATCAGACCGATTTGTGCATATTTTAGCATATCAATTTGCTTTATAAAATATGCATGTCATAATTTGTGAGAGGAGTTTCTCAAAGTGCAGTAAAAAGAAAGAAACTTTAATGCTGAATCAGAAAGGAAACAGGCTGCAATAGGAACTTAGCACAGAATTACAAAGTCATAGAATATCCTGAACTGGAAGGTACCCACTAGGATCATCAAAGTCCAATTCCTGTCCCTGCACAGACCAATCCTGAGAATCCCAAACACTTCTTCAGACCCATCAGGGTTGGGGCTGTGGCCAGTTCCCTGGGGAGCCTGTTTCAGTGCCCAGCCACCCTCTGGGTAAAGAACCTTCTCGTAATATCCAACCTAAACCTCTCCTGACACACCTTCAGGTCTTTCCCTTGAGTCCTGTCACTGGTCACCATAGAGAACAGATCTGTGCCTGTCACTCTGCTTCCCTCGTGAAGAAGTTGTAGACTGCAGTGAGGTCTCCCCTCTCCTCCAGGCAACTGCCACAACAATGTTATTGGAGTCAAATGCAGAGTGTAGGGAAACAGAAGAAATTAAGATTGGAGTTGTAGAAATCAGTTTGTTTCAGCAGCATCTGCAGTAGCTAAGGCACGAATGTTATCTGTAAGACCTTGAAAATGACTCAGGGGAGGAAAGGAAAAGCTTTTTGGCCTGAGAAATAAAATTTAATGCATGTGTCTAAAGTATGAATCCCTCAAATCTGCAAGGCAGTGTCAGGAAGGGAGTTTAGACCCAAACCATAGCTGAACAGTTGGATTCCTATTAACAGGAGTCCCATAACAACTACATCTGTAAAGGATAGGGTCTTGTGCAATTCGTACGCAGCTGACCTTGATAACTGTGATATGCAGAATCTACAGTACAAGTCTCTACATAAATGGCTTCATTTTGTGTACATCAGCACTGTTCTTCTGCAATGGTTGCAGGTTTGTGGGTTACAGCTTTATCTCCTGTAACTCCTGAGTCTCGCTTGTATAGGGTTTGTTGTTTTGTCTTGGATTCAGTTTAGTTTGGGTTTTTTTCCCTGCAATGGTTTGTACTATTCAACAGGAAACTATACTGGCATACACCTATGCACAACTGCTGGATCAATGTAAGTAATTGTAATTTCTCTGTCATTTTCATAAAATAGATTTAAATCTTCCATTTTTTATTGGAACTTCCTATTGTTTGCTTAAACCAAGAGTTATAAAAGCATTTTAAACAATGACAGTATCAGTTTCTTTTCCTGCCAGATCCTTTATCTGTCAATTAGGTCAACACTTCCTGCTTAGAGTTGGGGGAGGGAATCTCTTTATCCGATTCATTGCCATTTGGGAGGTAGATTGTCCATATGGCTCCACTTGAGCCAAATAACCAGAAGGCTTCTTTTCTGAGTCATAAAGAGCTTGTTGGCTGACTTTAGCAAGGACATACTTTTGATAATTTGTGCTGTTAACAACAGGTAACTTCCCCGTCAGAACAAAAAGAAGGAGAAAGGGAGATAGGAGGCAATCAAAGATAGAGAATACTTTGTTCTATCAGGAGATGGAAGACTGAATTCTGCCCTCTGTGACAGTAAAATCCTTGAATATCATAGAAGCATAGAATCCAAGAATGGCTTGGGCTGGAGGGGACCTTAAAGACCATTTAGTTTCAACCCCCCTGCCAAGAACAGGGTCAATTTCCATTAGACCAGATTGCCCAAAGCCCCATCAAACCTGGCCCTGAAGTACTACTACTACGGATTGGGCACCCACAAGTTCTCTGGGCAGCCTGTTTCAGGGCCTCATGACCATCACAATATGGAATTTCTTCCTAATATCTATTCTAAACTACTCTCTTTCAGTTTGAAGCCATTCCCCCATGTCCTGTCTTACATGTTTTACATGCTCTTGTAAAAGTCTCTCTCAAGCTTTCTTGTCAGCTTCCTTCAGGTTTTGAACCTCAGGTACTTGAGCTGTGATATATTTCTGTCCTCAGTGCCAAAGATTCACTGCAAGTACAAGAAAGCACTTCCTTCAGATAAAGCAGTGCCATGCTGAGTCTTGTTCCACTATGACCAGCCAAAGCAAACTGATCAGCACAGAGGTTTCAGGGTTTAGATTGGATATTAGAAAAATCTTCTCCACTGGAAGAGTGGCTAAGCACTGGAACACTCTAACCATACAGGGAAGTAGGAAACCCTGGTGAAGCTCTCCAAGAATGCTCTATTCTTCAGCCAGAAGATGAGGTAATTAAACACTTTTCCCAGTCCCAGATTAAGGGATCACTTAGAGCAGTGGTCCTTGGTGCAGTGTTATGATACTTGTAAGTAAATATCTTACAGTTGTTTAGCTGCAAGAACCTACTGGAATTTAAGATGGTATTCCCACACACACAAAGCCTACTACCATTCTCCAAATTCAGTCTTATATATTTGTAATAAATGTTTTAAACTAAGCCATTAGCTGTCTCACTCTATAGGCAGTAAAAAGAATGCTTCCCCCAAACATTTTCAAGAAAGTCTTCCACCAATTTTTTCCTAGAAATTCAGGTTTTGGAGGATGGGTTAATTCCAGTTGTTAAGTTGCATAACTTGGATTGTGAAGTACTCTGAAAAAAAACCCCAGTCAAATGAAAGATGAGTCCCATTTTTTTGGCCATTTCTAAACCTCAATAAGGATTTTTCAAGCATGTAAAAAGAGCTTCACTCCCAGAAAATATATTTACCCCATTTTCTGATCCTGGATATTGATTGTTGTTCTGGAAAGAAACTGAAATAATGACAAATTCAACAGCTCTAGAAACTCGTGCATCACAAACACAATAAACCATTCCAATTTCTAAGTAATCTTTTGCTTAGCATATGAATGTGAATTGTGTTGTTTCACTCACATGAAATAACAATTCTCTGGGCTAAAAATCAGTAGCATTTTTCCTTGAGGAATGTAGACAGATTATTATTTTACTTGTTTCTATGATATTGTTAAAGGGCATAATTTATTTATATTATGCTCCTCATCTCCCAGTTTCCAAATAGTAAGATGCTCTGATGGAAGATACTATTTTTTCTTCTTTTTGTACCGCCTTTTTTTTTTTTTTGTATTTTGCATGTGTTGAGGATGTTTTGCCCCTCCCCTGAGAAATAGTGTCAAGCAGTTATTTATTCAGTAGAAAAGCTACCTAAGCAAAGATATGAATCTATTATAGGTGCAAACTTGTTTCACCTCACTTGTGACTGCCAAGTTAAGACAGAAGTAAATGCCACAGATTATATTACAAATCCAAAACCCATTGCTGTAACCAGCCTGCAAAGCAGGCTGCCATTGTTTCCCATGCAGGAAATGTATTCACTGTGCAGTTTCCACAGCACAGGCACCAGCAGAGTTTTGCATTCTTAAAGGAGGGGGAAAATGGGCTGTAGGGCCCCTATTAGGCCAATTTAAGTGTGAGACATGGTGTAGGACACTGTAAATGGGTAAACAAACCCAGCTGGTCACTGCAGAGGAGAATACAGATTTGCAGCACCATATTTAGATGACTTCTTGTTTTGGCCCACCTGGGGAGGCATTTCCAAAAGAATGGATGGGGCAAATATCTGTGTGTGTCCAGATGATATCTTTTTCTATGGAGGGGGATGACCCAAATGTTTACCTGTGCAACTGAGAACTTCACAGATACAGGCAAGCACCTGCACATGCACCTTGTTCCTTTCTACATCTGCAGAGAAGAGTTTTTGAGGGCTCCAGCTCAGTATGACAATAATCATGGTGAAGTTCTCAATTTTTGCTCGGACCTGAAAACAAAGCAAAAGGGCTGGATAAATCTGATTACAAATAAAACAGCACAGAATGGAAGGGAATAAAATTTCATAGAATGTAGCGGAATAGAGTGGAATGGAATGAAATGGAATGGAATGAACCTCACAGAATGGCATGGAATGGCATGGAATGGAATGGTACCTCATAGAGCAGCATGGAATGAAGGAAACTCATAGAGCAGCATGGAATGGAATGGAATGGAATGGAATGGAATGGAATGGAATGGAATGGAATGGAATGGAATGGAATGGAACCTCATAGAATGGCATGGTACCTCATAGAGAAGCACGGAATGGAATGGAATGGAATGGAATGGAATGGAATGGAATGGAATGGAATGGAATGGAACCTCACAGAATGGCATGGTACCTCATAGAGCAACATGGAATGAAGGAACCTCATAGAGCAGTGTGGAATGGAATGGAATGGAATGGAATGGAATGGAATGGAATGGAATGGAATGGAATGGAATGGAACCTCATAGAATGGCATGGAATGGCATGGAATGGGATGGTACCTCATAGAGCATCATGGAATGGCATGGAATGGCATGGTACCTCATAGAGAAGCACAGAATAGAATGGAATTGGAATGGAATGGAATGGAATGGAACCTCATAGAATGGAATGGTACCTCATAGAGAAGCACGGAATGGAATGGAATGGAATGGAATGGAATGGAATGGAATGGAATGGAATGGAATGGAATGGAATGGAATGGAATGGAATGGAACCTCACAGAATGGCATGGTACCTCATAGAGCAGTATGGAATGAAGGAACGTCACAGAGCAGCATGGAATGGAATGGAATGGAATTTCAGAATAACATGGAATGAAACCTCATAGAATGGCATGGAACGCAATGGAATTAAATGAAATTAAGAGGAATGGAGTGGAACTGAATGAAAGTAAATGGAATAGAATGGAACAGAATGGAACATGATAGAATGGCATGAAATAGACTTCTCGCTCATGATCTGCACTCTTTGCAGAAAGCTCTTCACAGATGCCTCTTGAAGCTCAATAGTACAAAACCCAAACACTTTGTCTGCCTTCCCTGCTAATCCTGTCGGATACCCATTTACTGTAAAGAATGCCAGGCAATAGTAGCATATTCTTTGTTCCATGTTGATATGTACCACAAGATTTTTGAGAAGAAACGCTACAGTAATCTGATCTGTGGCATTTACTTCTGTCTTAAATTGGCAGTCACGAGTGAGGCAAAACAAGTTTACTCCTATAATAGATACCTATCTTTTGTTAGTGTCGAAAACTAGAAATTATTATATAGATGGTGAACTGACTAGAATCCTCAAGGGTTGTGTTTTTCTTTTACGTTAGTGGTAGAAGGGAGCAGAGGTGGGGGGAGAGAGGGTTGTTCTGAAGGTTTAGTCTGACTTTCTTTTCCCTCTTTTAACTCTGTTAATAAACTTGTTTTATATTCTTTAAATTTTGTGCCTGCTTTGCCTTTCCTCCTAATGCTTATCTCACAGAAAGGACATCAGAGGGGGCTACTGCCCAAGTCAACCCTTAAACCACTACACTTAGGTAGATTTTCTTCTGTCCCAAGGATAACATGGAAGGGCTTCTAGTGACTGTTCCTGAATAGCTCCCACAGGATTTAATAAATAAAGTAATAAAGTAATAAATAAGTGCCCTTGTTGTGAAGGCTTGACTCCCACTCTGGCATTAAGAGCTGCAGGAAAGGGCAGCAGAGTAGCACTCTCAGTGGGCAAAGATATTTGAGAATTTGGAACAAATTATGATACTTAACAGATTTTTTTGTGCCATTTATGTTTCTATCATGTCATTAATTTTTACAAAACCTCAGGATTAATTTTCCAGTTAGTGAATACTTTACCTTAAAAACTTTCCATTTAACCATTGACATGAATTTTCTGCCTTTATATCTCATTGACACTGAACAAATATTTGTGGGTAGCAAGAATTTACTTTCATTCAAAAAATGTAGTATTTGAGGAGGCATAGTGAAAAATCTCTTGCATAAATTGCCTCTGACTTTTTAAAGACCTTCATATTATGTCCTTGTTAGATATTAAAGTGGTGTAATGCTCTGATAGGCAGTAGACTTTAGCTTAAAAAACAGCCTTGAAGGCATAAAGCCTAGAGGATGTTTGTACTTCCACAAGAGAAAAATGTTTCAGGCTTTTAACAATAAATTAGCAGTGCCTCACAGTCACTGGGCTGAAGCTGCTCAATGCAGAAATAACAGCCTGTTTGGGCTAGCTGATGAGGGTTTCAAGACTAGGATGACAGCAATAAAACCTATTTGAAACATACACATGCCTTTTACAGAAAAGTCAAAGAGTTCAGGAAGTGAATACTTTCATAAATAATTCTGCAAAGAATGGAGGAAGGACTCATGTTCTCAAGGATAACTTTCTAGGCAATTGCAGGCAAAATGTGTTAGAAAAGAAAAATATCTCTAATTTTATGGGATGGGGTGAAACAGGGATTGTACTTCATTTTGTTTTGCTTAGCGTGCCTGCTATGCAGATAAATTGGGGAGTGTATCCACTGAAACACATTTACAGGGGCAACAGCTGAAGCAGCATATTTGAGTTTGGAAACAGAACCAGGAATACACCTTGAGAGAGATGGGTTTTACTCAGCTCCAGCTGCCTGCTAGTTTGTGTCTTGTATAAATCTCACTTTGTTTACAAAAAAAAAAATTAAAAAAAAAATCATTACTTTGCAGGCATAACTTCACCCTACATTTCTGACAGAAATCTGAAGATCAGATATTGTTCTGTGAAGTACCTAGCTCCTCTCCAGTGACTAGTGGGATACTATATCACCAGTATAAATTGGCTTGGTGAACCCATCTGCAGATAGGTAGATTTCAAAGACAGCAAATTTTCCTGTTGCCTAGTACAAGCTGATAAAAAGGTGCCTTTTTTTTTTTTTTTAAGGTTAGATTAATGTAAGACTGCAGAAACAGGTAGGAGAGCAAGACTGTATCAAGGAATTGTCTTCATGCAACCTTGGGTGCTTTACAGCAAACACAAAAAATGGCAAACAGTCCCTTCGAACTGACAACATTTTCCAGTGTCCTTAATGTAGACCTGCAAATCAACACCTGAACCCATGAATATATAAATAATTGAAATGTGCCATGCAGGCTACAGTCCTCCCATACTGGCTCGCACTTTCAGGTAGTAACTTGTGCAAGCTGCCACCTTTGACTGTCCTCCTGAGACCAAACACAAAGACAGCAGGAAGGAAGACAGCAGATCCTCCAGCCAAGTTTTCCTTGCCATTGGCAAAACCCTAAAAATTTAGAAAATTCCTCATTTAGCTTATTTCCAAAGTGTATGAAGACATGTCTCCTTATAAACATTTCTGCTGACATGTTTGCTCTTTTATTTTGGCACCATCGCTGATGGAGGAATATCTTGTCTTGAAATGCTTAAATGAAAAGTTAGGACAAGTTCACCCTGACCTCATTTGTGAGAATTTACATGGGGTTTTTTTGACCAGCTCCAGTTCTTACCAGGAATATTTGGATGGTAGCTAGTAGTGTCTAAATATTGCAGAATCCTAAATATTACAGAATCATCAGACACAATTCATTGGCAGTATTTTTTTTTTTTCTCTGTTGGAGAGGCTTCAGACAAGATGCACAGCAAACTCAGTATTTTGCTGTGAGGATCCCCTCCAGACAGGCTGCAGATAGCCAACCAGCATTCATAAGAAAATGACACTGACTCCAATTTTTTTGATAAAGAGAAGGGCAGATTTCCACTGACAAATCTGATGGACCATTTGGAAGGGCAGTCTCTAACTCAGGTCAGAACTCAGCTGGATCCAAATGGTGACCTAAATTTTGGGGAGCTCTGTGGTAAGTGGTTCTCCCAACAGGCAATCATAAAGCAAAGGCCTATATCTGAGCCCGTTTGCGGCACGTTTGATAAGGTTGACAAAGATCTTCCCTTCTGTGGCAATGAGTCCATGTCAGTCTCCATGTCTCATGCCACAATCCTATGATATAGTTTTTACATGGTGGTAAACTTCCAAACCAGTGTGACTGATGCCAAAGGCTGCTCTGACAATATTTCCTCTTAATATATTAAATCAGGTCCAGCATTTTGGTAGCTTTGAAAGTAATTTATTCAAAATCTGGCAGTTGCCAAGTAGAATCAAGTGACTTTCATAATGTATTTTAAATGAAAGTCATAAAGAAAAATCACCTCTATTAAGTGCTTGAAGAGTGCTCTTTCCCATTGCCAATTCCTTTGAAAATGTATATGCTGACTGTATAGCAATACCTTTTCCTGAGAAAGTGCTGTCATCTGCTATGGGATAAATTTGTTTTTCGTGGTTGTGGAATAGACTGGGTTACATTATTTGTTTCAAGTAAATGATCTAATTCATCTTTTTTTATGACTACATTATTTCTGACTGGGATCTATCATTATTTGACTTCTTGTACAGAACTCAAATATTTTCTGGTGAGTCATTTTTTTTTCCACCTTCTCCCTCTCTATTTGTCCTTCATCAGTTGTCATAAAAAATTAGCTGGCATATTGTATTAGACTATTTATTTCTGTTGTTTAAGTAACTTTCAGAAAATCATCAGTTCAAAGCAGAGCTTATCAGAAATTCCCTGAAATAGTTTTGCTTTCCAAATCAAATATATTCCCTCAGGAATTCATGTGTGTTGATGAAATTTTCATCTGATACCTGTCATAGGGAGCAATTGCAAAAAATAGCCTGGTGCATGGGTATCCACAATCCCAGGTTAATCCCTGGGCTGTAAACTCATAGATTTTACTTCAGAGGGTTTTTTTTTGAGTTTTGTTTGTTGGTTTGTTTTGTTTTGGTTTGGTTGGTTGGTTTCATTTTTAGGAGAGAAAGATTATATAATTACAGGCTGCATTTGCCCTTCAACCTATGTTTCCCAAGTCAGAAATACCAAAAACTGCACAGATGCAGACAGGTCTGACACATTGCAGACGTGTCAACCAAACAGCCTAGAGCAAACCCAGGAGCCAAGAACAAACAGCTACCAGAGGATCTTCCTGGATGGCTGCAGTTAGCACATGGATTCATTTTTTGAGACGGTTCTGCATCCTGAGCTATAAATTACCCAACTGAAGAAACAAATGGGTGTTAAATATCCAGCCTGTCTGCACAGTGGTGTGTTAAAGACACCTGAGCTAGCTCTAAGCACAGCAGTATTTCTGTGTAGTGCAGTGACAAGCAGGAATGCCAGCTCCAGTTCCTGGGGGTGGCATAATAGGCACGTGTGACCAGCAAGACAGATCTCAGCCAGGTCTGCCACACTGAGACTGCTTCTACTTGCAGAGCTGGGGATTTTAGCACTTGTCCCACAACCACTTCTCTTTGCATGACACCATTGCCTACCTGCCATCCCTCTTTTTGGATGAGAGTAAGGGCCATAGCTGCTCCTTCTCATGTTTCTTGATTGGTGTGCTATCTTTCAACAGATTGATGTTTTCCCCTCCTTCATGTTCCCCGAATTGTTCTTGTTACATGGACAGCAGATCACCCTGTCTTTGCTCCCTCCAGGAAGCCGTACTCCTCTCCACCAAGGGAACAGTTCTCTGGCTAGGGAACATCTCTCCCCCTCCCACTTGGAGAAGTGTTCACTGCCCCAAGCCTAATGGTGTTTAAGAGGCATTTGGATGATGCCCCAAATAACCTGCTTTAATTTTTGGTCAGCCCTGAGGTGATCAGGCAGTTGGACTGGATGATCTCTTTAGGCTCCTTCCAAATGATAATATTATCATCTAGTCTTGCTACACAGACATCAATGCGCTCAACCCATTTCAGCTCAAAAATTTTCAATCCAATTGAATAGCTGGATGCAAGTCAGTTGGACACTGAAGAAAACCATAAAAAACAGTAAATTTTCTTATACTGGATGATATTTTAAGCAGATACATGCATTCTAATGAAAAGAGATATCCCTTGAGCAGTACTGTTCTGTATTTCCCAAAAAACATTACCTTTATCCCTTCCAGAACAGTACCTCTAAAAATGGGGCTAGATCTGTGGACCCAGACATAACACAATATTTCTGATTTTTATTCACTTTCTTCATCCATGCATTGAGTTAATCCTATTTCTGGGCTTCTCCAGTCACTGCTTGCATTTAACATCCCTTTTGTACCAAATAATTCCATTAACTACTCTGTTGAAGACACTGCTTCTTGCCTGAGATAAACTACTGAACAAGCACTGTCTGAAAGTGGATGGGGCATGAAAGGGCAGGGATACAGTCCTTTCAAAAATGCCAAGAAATCGCTATTCTCCAGGCTCACACTGTTGCTGCTCTTTCACTCATTTGTTTGCCAAGAGAGGACATCACTCTTATTTACTTTCTTTGTGAAAAGTGGTCACATCAGCCGGGGTGTTTCATAAGTCCACCCTCTCCTAAGCAAAGTACAACACTTTTCAGTGCTCCTTATGTTCTGATTTTAATCTCTGATGTTCCCAAGTGCAGGAACATAAATTCCTATACAAAAGGATAGCTGTCAGGAGAAAGTCCTTTAATCTAGTAGATAAAAGTCTAACAAGAACCAATGGAGGTTGAAGCTAAATAGTAGCTGATCTGAAATTAAGGGCCCAGGCTGTTGCCTTTTTCTTTATCTTAGCAGTATAGTTAATCATTTGAACATCTCCTGGTGGTGACAGGTAGTGAATTTGTCATCACATCAAACCCTTAGCAGGGCAAAGCAAGGGGGAGTGCATGGGGGGTGTGATTCAGCCAGCTTTTTTTAGCCATCTAATTCAATGCCTAAATTAAGAGATCAGTCTCTCTAGCCCTTCTAAAGTCTAGAGAGAAAGGGGAATTCAAGACAAAGGGGATGTAGAGCAGAAGCCTAAGAACTGATCTAAACACCTCTGCTTGGTGAATGCAGGTTATAAAGAACGGAATGGAATAGAACAGAAGAGTTGAGAGGGACCAAAAATGACCATCTAGTCCAACTGCTTGACTACCACAGGGCTGACCAAGAGTTAAATTATACTGTTAAGGACACTGTACAAATGTCTCTTGAATAGGCTTGAGCACCTCTCAAGGCAGCCTTGCTGTGTCAGGGACCGGCACTAGGCAGCTCTTCTATGTGTGGATGGGACAGATACTGCAGTGAGTATCTGATGTGATACATTCCAGTCTGATCAGGCCTTGATAAAAATGTGCTCCCCCATTCCTCAGTCATGCCACAAGAGCTGTGGGAGAGCAGGGGATCTGCCTGCATGCTCCTGCTCTGATCTGAAGGGCTTTGTAACATTACTGTTTGGTCGAGGCTGCAGGGGGACAGATGGAGTAGGTGCTGCAGAAAGAGGGGACAGATGTGGGCCTGCTGCAAACCGTGTTTTCCTTGAGTGGTACCCAGGCTGTCCAACACAGCCTTCCCAGCCCAGGCTGAGTCAATGTCAATGCTGACACCACAGAAACCTGCTGACTAAAGCCAAGTTCTTAAATACCACGGTCCTTATGTTTGCTTGCACACCAGTCTCCTTTCCAAACCTGTGACAAATTATGAGGAGTCTCCTTCTCCTCTTTTCTCTATGCCTTCACACAGGACCAAATTCTACTCTTGTTCCTTGTTAAACATCAAAGCTGAGGGCAAATAGGGAAAATCTGCTTGTCTGGACTGTGAGGACTGTAAAAGATATTATACCTTTTTTTTTTTTGGCTGCGTAGAAGTCAGCTTTCTATTTTGCCTACAGCCACGTTTCCTGCCCATCCCCACTCTCTCAGCACTGTGCTGTGGCTGTTGCCAGCCAAAGCTCGTCCTCTGGTGAAGGACCTTCAGCTAAGCCCTCCCCAAAGGTAAGATACATGTGGGTAAACATGTAACTGGACATTTCTCACTCTTTTTTTTTTTTTAGACACTAAAGGCAAGGTTGAATTTTCAAGCTGAGAGGTAAATAAGACATGAAAAATAATTCCCCCACGAGTGAGGAAAAAGTCAACACACAATCTAAACTTCTAATAGTTCCATGTGACAGCCTAAATGTGGGGGACAGTCTTAAGGAGTGTGAAACGGCCTCGATCTCTTGCCTGGTATAAAGCAGCTGAAGACAGGCAATGATGATATACACATAAGAGATCTGTATTTCGCCCTGAGCAAAGCTATTCCTGGCTAACTAGAGAGTAGTAGGAATAAAACTTCCTCCTTCTTTACATTTCAGAGATTGGAAAGGCAATGTATTAACAAAACAAAACAAAAAGATACAGACAAGGAGAGAGACAAGAGCACAGAGGAGGCCCGAGGGGAAAGAAAAATATTCAAATAATGGAGTGAGGGTGAGGCTGGCAAACTTTGTGGCAGTGAAACAACAGATGGACCGTAGTTTTAGTGATTCATCACACAGATGGTTCAGCAGATGGATTCTGTTGGGTTCATACAGCTTAGGTGGAAATATCAGCTGCTGATCTTGACAGGCAGGGCAGCTTCAGCAGAGGCAGTATCCTTGCTTTGCCTTCCCTTGTTCATGTCCTGTTCTCCCACAAACTGGCAGTGCAGGGACAGTGCCGAGTGCCACAGTATTAGCCAGCCTTTGCACTCCTTACATGCCATGTAGTTCAAGATTCTCTCTGTCAGTTTTAGGAAGGAAAGTTTGCTGCAAGTGGATTTACCACCTCATTTCTGCCACTCAGTCAAGTGACAAATGCTGTTCCTTGGGAAACAAAGATGTCTACAGATTGTGATGATTTCTTTCTACAAAAAAGTCTGTCAGCCTGGATGGCATTTCTGACAGAGTACAACTTCTCCAAGGGATGAAACATCTTCTGGGTTTCCCTGTGGGGGTCTAGATTCCCAAATAGCCTGTGACCATTAATGCAATAAAGAGGAATTAAAGCACAATAAAATTGCTAAGATACTACAAAACACCTCCACTTAAATGTCTTACTTGTGGATATTCATGGGACTTGTGGATATGTAGGCAGGACCTTTTTGACCATCTTTACCCTAAAGTACAGCTCGCCAGTTTATGAGAAGGACGAGCATATAAACAATATTAATTTGTTTACATGTAGAGGTCATCTTGCATGTACTCTCTTCAACAGTCTGTCTTGGCCTCAGATTCCAGCCTCTTGATACCAAAGCTCACAGGAGTAAGAAAATCTTCAAGCAGATGTGCAGTAGATAATAAGTAAAAACTCTTCATGTCTGGTCTTAAAATACAGCTAGAGAAAATGTAAGCAGATGAAGGACAGCAATGAATAAAGAAATGTCAAAGGAGGGTGGGAAGAAATAACACAAGTGATTTGGGTCAAGATCACTTCTAGAGAAGGCCAGTGGAACAGATCCTTTTAGGGGTCCATAGAGTGTACTGTAGGTTTTGGATTTGGATAGAAGCTGTCAGTGTTATTAAGCAAGAAATATTATCATTGACATCAGAGAAAGAATCTAGATTATGAGATATAAACTGAAGCAAAAATGCTATTAATGAGGTAAGACCCAGATATGCCTGGAGATAACAGCTGACCGACTTTGTCACTCTACTTTCTCCAAAGCAGCAGGAGATGAGATTTTTTTTCTCGGTCAATAATAAGGCCTTTGTAAAATTAGTTGAATGTGGATAAGACTTGGAAAGTACTTTTTTCTTTTTAAGCCAGAAGAGCAAGAAGAAATTAAAGAAAAGAACAACCTTCTAAAAAATATTCTCAGCATTTGTTAAAAGAATTTCTTTAGCAAGGGTACCTATGTTGAGAGTTGAGGACACAGTAAGAAAATAGGAATTGCTGAAAAAACCCCACACTTCATAAAAAAACTAAGCAAGCAAATAATTACAAGGACACATTTCATCCTGATGTTTCACTTTCTGCATCACCTTCATTCCCACCACTTTTCCTGGAACATCCACAAAACACTATGGACCCTTAGAGGAGCCTTCCAGAGGGGCTGAATTAGAGTGCTACTCAAAGTCAAAGGCAGAGTGCATAAGAACCACTTTCTCACTCTTTTTCTGCTCCATTCCACCTTCTTACATGACAACACACCTCAGAAGATGTCCAAGATTTCCAGATAAAGAATGTGGCACTCTTCATCCACTGATGAACAGGATCACAGTGTAAGGAAAGTCTTCCTGACACTTTCATGTACCCAGCAAAATAGTTCCCAAGTGTGTATTACCATTCTCTGCAAGTAGATGTGTAGGCAGTGTGTGGAGTTTAACTAGAAAAGAGAATACTGTCTCTGCTCTCAAATCCAATATTTGTGAAAGCAAAATAGAAGGTACTTGCCTCCCAGTTCTGGGGCCAAGTTTTCCACCTTGATGCTGCCTTACATTTTGCCAAACTCAGTTTCCTTTTCCTCCCTTCTTTCTGCTGCCCTACTCTAAATAGAATAAAATGGAACTTTTGAACATTGTGTGAGGTTTGAAACAGCAGCAAATCACAAGGAGGGACAACTGATTGCCAATATAATTTTTTTGTTTTGCTTCCGAGCTTTCAATCCTCTCTCCACTGAGCTGCTTTTTTCTGCTTTTCCTGCAAAAAAATTTATTGTCCCACCCCCCCAATTCTCCAAGTATATATATTGCTATTTTCCAGTTTATTATTGAAATCTCTTAATTATTCAGACATTCTGAGAAAGAAGGCTGGAGAACACACAAGTGTCTAAGAAAAGTTTTCTAGTTTTTGATCTAAGATATCCGTACCCCTAATAGTTACAATCGAGCTTTTCAAAGTCCAATGTTTTAAGAAAATTGACTGGTTATAAGGTGAGATGAAGGGGGAAATAAATATTTAATTTGGAAATGCCAAATCTAGTCAGGCTCCATAGAAAAAAATGTGACATCAGACCACAGAGGAAACTTTCCTTGATATCTGAGATGGCTAAGAAAGAGGGCTGCTCACACTGACACTAAATAAATACACCTTGTTCAACAAGCTAGAAAACACAAAATGTCTCTTTGCTCTTAATTGGATATTTATTTTAACAAAAGTGAGGGGATAGGACAAAGTACAAATCTTCTCACTAGAAGCCAAAGTTTTTGACTAAAGAAGTTTCATCCACTAAGCTCTTTTGCACATCAGGCATACATATTTTCGAGTTTTTCAATCACACTCTACCATTCTCCTTTCTTCTCTTCAGATTGTCTCACTGCACAGTAGCAGTAGAGACGACTTCATGCTTCACAGGAGGAAAAGTGCTCTGGCATTTAGGGTGTGAAGAAATGTTTCCTTTCATTTCTGCCAGTAGGAAACATAGAGAAGTAGTGTGCTCTTTTTCAAGTATTAACACTGTCATTTTCATTTTGGTAAGAAGCGGCCTCCACAAGTGCTCAAATGGAGAATTTTCAAATGCAGAGTGACTTTCTCTCAGAAACACAAGCAGTGAATGTGTTGTCACAGCATTTCAACCACAGAGGGTTGTGAACTGATAAGATGGGGCTGCTGCAGTTCTGAAGCAGACCCTCAAAGACCTATATTTAAAAAGCTTGCCAGCTGAAATATTTTTATTCAAATGTAAAGCCACTGAGAAACAGAGCAAGGCACAAGGCACCGCCAACCAAAACTGTTCTACTAAATCTTACTCCTGTAACAAAACCCCTTAATTTTGGGAAACTTTCATTCTACGTGTGCCAAATGGAAGGAAACGAATCCAAAAACGAACAGAGCCCCGAGAGTGTCCCTCCCAAAGCCGCAGAATAATGCAGTAATTTGGTGTATTTGTGTGCAAGGAGAACATGACTGTGTCAGCGCAGAAACACATAATCACTGGATGATGATATGCAGGTGCTTTTATTGAGAGCTCTGGAAATCAGGGGTATAAACCCAAATCTGACTTCGACATGGATTTGAGATGGATACATTTTATACCCTTTCCTTACATAACTGTTGTATAATCATATGTTAATCATCAAATTGATATTATTGTGTATATTGTTTTCACCCAAACATGAGTTTAAGCCCCCTCCCCACAATGTTCCTCATGATTATTGTTCCTTCTTCGTGATTCTTGTTGTAATTAAATAATTATTTTAAACTATATTTACGAAGCAATCATTGCATTTAACTTCATCATCTACCGTACAGGTGGGTACACCAGGTACAGGTTAACATGATTTTAGCAAAGACAATGCCCACTCCTCTTCCCAAGACCTACCTTAACTATCATGATTTTTAGAAACATTTTAACCCTATGCTATCAACTGGGGGTTCAGGACTGGACAAATGCATCTGCTCACAGGTCCACACTCAGTGAAACACTCAGGCAGAATTATTCTGCAAGTGTGTGAGGCATGGATGAGAAAAGCAGCTCTCTCTGGTCTTTTATATCAGAAAGGAGATGAAAAAGACTCTGAAAGTGGCCTCCAGATGACAAGTCTTCTAGCACAAAAGCCCCTTAGAGATGCATAGCATATCCTTCAGCTGAGCCTTTTAGTGACTTCAGTCTCCTGATGGCTCTTACAAGTGTCAGAAATTGTGACCATCTTTTTTTCCTCTAGGTCTCAGCAATGATAGCTCAGAAAGTTTCCTGGGGGAAGGTTCATTCCTAGCTGTTTGTGATTAGCAGCTAGAGCACTTTCATTTTTTTTAATCCCATAATTTTCCCCAAAGATGTTAATGCCGAGGCTGAACCTGCTTCATTTTTATACAAAGGGGTATTGAATGTCTTGCCATAATGTATTGTAATTTTCCATTGAAAGGATGTTTCATTGTACAGCTCAGCACTTTAAAGTTTGAGGATTCCAGAATTAACATTTATCTGTGATACCTTAGTTTGCCTTCCCATTGCACAAGCTTTAGGACATTACCTATTAATATGGTGCTCCTCCTGGATCTCCGTTTCACTCACTGCATGGCTAGTTCTTCATTTTTCTTTCCTTTTCATTTCTGGTGGGGCCTGATTTAATGCATACCAACTCTTATTTACTGCTATGCTTCCAAATCCTCCCCTCAGGACAGCAGCAGTAATTCTGCAATGTATTGCTACCAAATTGGACGTGTGCACTCAATGAATATTCATTAATCCTCCCTCACGGAACACTTTGTGAAGGGATGTGCCTTTTCTGCTTGAACTTTCACCCAAACTGCATGGATGGCAATGCTGGAGATTTATTTTCTCTTTGGGGGTACTGCCAGTTGGCACATAATAGGACCCTTGATTTTTCAGAGTAATTAATACTGTTTTTTTTTTTTTTTATGATGGAGATCTGAGCAACCTGGTCTTGTGAAAGGTGTCCCTGCCCACAGTAGGGGGGCTTGGAACTAGATGATATTTAAGGTTTCTTCCAACCCAAGCCATTCTATGATTCTATGATTCTATGATTTACATCCTGATCTAATCCATGCAGATTACAAACTTGGGTCCAATTGCAGATGGAAATTCAGCATGGCTGGCTATGACCTACTTCTCCTACCAAGGCAAAAATGGGATCACAATAGATAAGAGACACACTTAAGCAGCAAAAAATGCGAACCTACAAGCAGATTAAACATACTGCTCACATCTGTAGTGGCTTGGGATATAGAGAGGAAACAGGGTATTGGATCACAAACACAGCAGAAAAGAATAAGAGTGAGGTATGTTGACCTAGGCACAGAGCAGAAATGTGAAAGCCTTCAGAGGATCCTTCTGCTCTACATATTTATTCTGTGTGTTCTCTTTCTCTCCCTTTTTCCTGGAGGCAAAATGATATGAGCAATGTTCTCTTATGCTCTGTGTTAGCTAGGCTGTATGTTTCATTATTGATAATGAAGTCTATGAAGTATACCTTATATCTAGGATGGCTTGGGGTTTATTAGGTTTTTGTTTAGTTGGTTGATTTTTGGTTTTAATTTCCAGGTCTGGGCTCTCAACCATTTTTTTAAGTATCTCATATCATAACTATGTCTTTCTCCCAAGCTATCTGCAGGACTTCCTGCAGCTAAGAGATGGGTTAGAAAAATGAACTCACTGTGCAAGTTGCCAGATGCACATCTGATGATCTAATTGTTTCCAGTTGAGAACAGAGTCATAAATCAGGCTACCAGCATTTCAGAAACTTGTCCAAACCAAGGGCAAATTACAAAGCAGTCACTTCTCTCCCTACTAGGTACCTTATATTGGTAGTGACAATGGAAACATAACAGGAAAGGCACAACTCTTTCTTCCTGTTGATGGTGAGTTCCTCAAACCCTACAGATGTTTTGCCATTTACCTATTGAACCATTCCAAAGTGTGGTTATTCTCCACCTTGCTGTTGTGTGTTGCCTTTCCAAGTGGCAGAACTTTGGTGCAAGACTGTGACTTTCCTTGTATATTTTCAGCTCGTGTACTTTGATGCTCTGAATTCATTAGTTTTGGATACCATCTGTGTGTTGCCACAGCTTGTGACTGTGGACACAAGAACACCCAGGCTCCGTAATGGCTCTGCCTGCATTGTACAGAAAAAAAACCCCCACAAATGGAGGCTTTGCATAATTCTGGGAGTCAAGGTGCCTGGGAGGAGGCAGGTTTGGAGCTGAATTGCTTTGAAATTGTTTAATTTTAGAACACTGCCATCTTGACCAGTACTGTCAAAAACAACTTTATGGTAAATACTACAGATTCTGGTCAGGTACAGTGAAAATAATGCTTATACTTTGAGATTAATGCTCATCTCTCCATGAAAACAGCAAATTTATGACTGTGCAGTATGGAGACTAAAGGATTACTGAAGGAAATATGTCAGGTATGTCAAGATCCCTGGACTGTATCTCATGGCCAGGAGTTGGACTCGATGATCTTTGTGAGTCCCTTCCAACTCAAGATATTGTAGTCTAGTCTAGTCTAGTTTAGTCTGTAAAAATATCTGCTAAAAAGGAGAGACTTGACCATCAAGACAACAAAACATCATCAAGGCAAAAAGCAACTCCTCACTAAAGAGTTTATTTGGGGTGAGAATATGTTAAACATCAATGTAAGGTATCACATTACTGAAAGCCTCTTGTATTTGCTGTATCTTTGCAATATAATATAAATGTTTAGCAAAGAGCTGTAGTGTGGCCTCCACAACCTTATTTGATCCTGTAATATATTAAATCAGTCATAACAGTGCAAAATCTGAAGGCCCATGCTCAACGCAGTGATTTTTAGGCACATCCCAAAGATTCTTGATGGGGAGCTCAGTCATTCAAAGACCTCCATGTAGGTGTTGGAGAGAGAGGAAAATATTAGATATTTACCATACATCTTTTAACTGACCTTTTGATTTGGTAAACTGAGGCCAAATCCCAGCTCTGTAAACCCTGAAGAGGTCATGGATGATATGAGGAGTGCTCCACAGTCTCATTTCTTTCCAGAAATTGTCCATTTCATCCAGAAATTGTGCCCCCCACAATGCATATGCCACAGTTTTTTATGTTCACAAATAGAAATACACACCTTCCCCAACTTTCCTTCAGTTTTTGCTGACACTTGCTTTGATTGTTTAACTAATTTTGCATTGTTTTTCTGTTCTCTTTTTTTTTGAAAAAAGCCTCTCCTTCTAACATGAACCGTCCTATGAATTCTAAGTTTATTATAAGATAAAAACTTAAAAACTTAAAAAAGACTGGACCTCTCACTGGAAAACTGTAAATCTCTCACCAAAACATACCTGACCAGAGGTTATATTGCAATTTCTTTATTTTACCTCCATGTTACAATTAATAAGATTTTTTTCCAGTCCACCTTAGAGTTTTATTATCGGAATTGATTTTGAGATGTGAATTACAAAGAAATAGCTCCCATGACTTTATTAAAAGCCACGTAGATTGTACAGTCTCCCTGAAGTCATTTATCCTGGTACCTGCCCAGAAAAGCAAATGTTCAGTTTTTTGTTTGCACAACTTTTGAAGATCACCTTCATTTTTCTTTCTTTTTCCTGAATTCCACTAAATATTTAACAGCCTGTGTTTAATCCCAGAACTCCCAGATTATACCTGATCCTCTCATATCTGCTGGCTTTATTTCCAAGTTATTGGAATTAATTAATAGAAACTCCATGTATTTCATCTATCAGAGCACTGAGTCAGCTTGGAAGGCTGCTGCAAGTGACCATTAACCAATGGATAAAATGGTTTCAAGTGCCAACACAATGTATGAACTTGTATCCTGTCCACAAACTAAAGTTTATTTCTGAGCTGTTTTGGAGCTTTTGAAATACTAATGATAGCCACTCAACTGTTGCCTGCAACTTCACACCAGGTGATATAAATCAGAGAATTGTGTGCTTCTTCAGATGTAGCTGTAGCACAGTCATTTCCATACCTTCAAAATGCTGATCAAAAGGAGAAACAAATATATGCTACAGCTGGCACCCTGAATTATGCTATGTGAAGCAAATTCTTGCATTTGAACACAGTTGCTTTGAACCCAGTGAGCTGGAGCGAGAGAGGATGAATGTACTAGGGGAAAGGAATTGTATTTTATTTGTAGCAAATCATTCTTTAAGACTGGTAGAATTTATCTTCATCCTATGCTTTTCATATTGCCCTCTGCCCTTAAAACTCTTTTGCTCTCAGACTATTGTCTCTGCAGAGATGAAATATAACTTGTAGCAAATGACTTTATTTAATTGTGGCACCATGAAGCAGTTCTTGAGCTATTCTCCATTTTTAATGGCAGTGAGTAGACACTGTTGACTTCAGGCATTGAACGAAATAATTTAACCATAATAGCAGCACTAAACTTAATATAATTATGTCATGTTAAAAATGCAGGGTTATACCCTGCTGTCATTACATTGTAATTAAGGCTGTAAGGACTCCTCTGCCCTGCACAGACCAAAAACAAAATAAAAATTAAAAAAAAGTAAAATTGCAAAATCTTCATAGCAATAAGGGCACATCCCTAACAGCTCTGACTTTATATCTTTTCAAAATGAGGGTTTAAAATGACAATCTGCAGCAGGACTAGAGGCATTGCTACAGCAACAAAGCAGCAATGGAGAAGTGCATGGTTTCAGTGGCAGAACAGGCAGTCTCATACCCTGCATGTCAGGGGACAAAGTGCTTTGTATCTTCATCTGCAACCCCAAGGATAAATTCCTTTTACCTGATTCATAAAAAGTGATCTAGATGGATCCATTCTCACCAGTTATCTTCCTTGCTTGGGAGCCTAGCAAGATACATAACAGATGACTCAGGTGAGGGAGTGAAGCTGTCCATTTTAAACACCTTCCTCTTCCTCCCCAGTATTTGCAGTCCAAATGTTTAAGAAAAAAAAGCACCTTACTGCTTCTTGTAGGGTAACAATGGTGACATTACTTGGAGAGAGGGACAAAAACTGCCTTCCACATTGACCAAATATTTGCCATTCCTCAGCATGGCATGACGGCATTTTATCCTTATATTTCAAATGTTGTAGTTGACTATAAGTAATGTAATACATAAAGAAAGATAGAGATGGAAAATCTTGGTACATCCACCTGCATATTTGCTTAAAATGTGACTATTGTGTTCCTATTGTGTGTTTATTACACAATTTAAAATCTGAGGAAAAGGGAAGAAAAATGTCTTCTCCAATACAAACACAAGATTAAGAGAGATTGATGAGGTGTACAGAGATTGATGAGGTGTACAGGGCTGTAAAATCTCTTGGTGAAGCCAGGCTACACTGACTGGTTCCATGGCCCCAAAACAAGGGGAAACATTTATGGCAGGCTATACCAGTTCACACAGACCATACTCAGGTCCCAGAGCCCATTGCTAAGTCTTTCCTTCTCTCTTCTATGAATAAATAAACAGACTTGGTCTGCCTCATAGTGTGTGGTCAAAACTCTGGCGCATGCTGGCATGATTTCCACTGGACAATTCACATCTTCATGTACTCTAAAGAGTTTATCATTCTTTTGGACAACTTGGGGACTCTACATGGTCAGGAGAAGGCATTCACAATGAAGCTGCCTGTGGCTTTTAGAACTTTGTGAGGAGACTTTTAGCACCTGGTAGGTTCGGGCTATTGGTGAGGCAAATTATACTTCTGACAGGTCACAAAACAATTGGAAGGTTTATAGAGACACAGCTGAAGGGTTGTACTTGTGAAGGAAGGGGAATAATTTTTTTATTGCTTCAAGGAAACATTTTCACTGAAATTAATTACTGTCGTGAGAATTGGAGTGATTTAGCTAAGAATTTGAGTACCCCACTAATGATCTTTTCTTACAGTATTAAGAATAAATGTTCCATGGCCTCTGGCTCCAGATGAGATGACTGTGACACAGGAGCTGCACAGGGCAATGCAGTGAAGGAACATGAGCAGGTGCCACTATGAGGCTCTGTCCCTGGGTGGACATGAGCTTGTACACCACCACTCTTTACACTCTCCTGCAATAGAGACATGTTCTTCCTGCAGAACAGTAAATCCCAAAACAAGCCACCAGTGTGCACAAGAGGACTGTCCCCTGTGTACTCTTGGACATCTATTATGGAAGAAAAAAAACAGAGTAAAAGGAAAAAAAAAACCCAACAAACCAACAACCCAAACAATTTACTGCACAGCGAAGCTGGTTGGAAGATTTCCCCTTCACACGTAACCATTTCCTCATCCAGTATGGTCTTGGCAGACCTGAAGAGTCCACTAGAAACTGTGGGGTACAAATCATCTGAGAAATGCTCTAAAGCACATCTAGTTCAGATACATCCCAGAAAACAGGATGCTTGCTACGTTCTGGTCTAGTGTCCTGTATGGAAGTCCTGCCTTTTGCCCCTCGTATGTCTCACAGAACAGGCTGCCAGCTCTTGCAGAATTCACGGTGGCTGTTTGAAGGGGTAATGTTGTTCCACAATGTGTTAAAACAGCACAGATCAAGGTTGGTAACATGATTTGATGAGGCCTAATAGGTTTGCTCTGCAATTCTTTTGCAGTGTGTCTTGTTGGGGCTTTTTAAGATGAAGTCAAAGCAGGCAGCACATTAGACTTTGAATGTCACATCTCACCAAAATGTATCCAGCTGCAAAATAGTATCTAACTCTTAGAATTATTATTAGCATGCAGACAGCATGTTTCCTTGTATGAAATGATATATTTTCCTTCCCTCTTAAATGAAGCATAATCCAGAAGGTATAATTGCATTAGATGTGAAGTAAACTGGGAGCTGGGGGTCATAAATCAATAAATAACTCAGCCTGCAGCCTCATGGTTTATTGATTCACAAGCTGTTTATCCCCCACCTCCCACTATATACTCTACATAAGATGCAATTATTGCTGAGTTATCCCTTTTGTGCATGTACATAGATGTCTCATCAGAACAAAAACACATCCACTGCAAAGATAGAAGAATCCTAAAAGGACGGCTTTGTTGTCTTTGTTAGTTTTAGAAGAGCATTAAATTCATTTGAGCCTTATACAATCCTCACCCAGCACATTCACTTGGTGATTTCAATTGCACTATTATTGTCATTACTTCGACTATTTAGAACATGCTAACCTGGGTGAAACAGACTGTGTTTGGAATTACTCTTTTTCTACCTGGGAAAGTGATACAGCTCTGAGAAAACTGCAGGCTGAAACAAAACTGTTGATGTTCCTGAAGTCAATCTTCAGATACAGTCAATCCAGGTACAATTTTCAGAAAGGGCTATCATCAAAGGAAATTCAGATTTAGCCACATATGGCTACAGAATCTTTGGAGGAATTTGGGAAAGAACAGTGGACTTGGTTCCATGTTTGCTTTGAATTTCTGGTCTCAAATAGCAAGAAAATCTGTGGAACCGAGGAGCTGAATATACCGATGCAAGGAAAGAATACAGTTCCTTAAAACTTTCAGCCCAGCAGGTTGCAAGAGACATCACAGAAGTCAGAGCAGCAGAAGCAAAAAGCAGCAGCAAGAGAACATGAAAAAACTCACTGACAAGGAGAGAACTGAGCAAACAGGGGGCATTCCCTGAGCAACGCAGACCCATGGATTGGATGAAACAGCAAGAGACAGAGCCTGCACTGGCAGAGCAAGATATTTAAGCATGCTAAACCTGCTAAATCAGCCCTGGAGACTGTGACAGGCAATCATTTACAGTTTGCAGTGGGCAGGTGCCCAGCAGTGGAAAGTAGCTGTTGGCAGCATCATGACCACCCAGGAAAAGTCAGTGTCCTCTGCTTCTCCTGAGCTTTTAGCACCCAGTAGAGCCAATGCAGCTACACAGACAGAGCTGCTGCCCAAGCATGTCACCACCCAGATTTCTGATGGTGGGATGTATGAAGGGATATTCTGAGAGGTGGAAAGTGATATTCTGAGAGGTGGAAAGTGATTCCAAGCAAGCCTGTGTGACCAGATTGATGACCTGTTCTGTTTGGTGGCTGAGCTGCAGGAGGAGGTGGCAAACTGAGGAGAATTGCAGAATCTGCCAGAGAGAGCTTGGTCGATGGAGTTGTACTCTGCCATCTCTGGCGCATGGAAGCCAACTCAGCATGCCTGCTATGGAAAAAGGTCCAGGATCTGCTTTGTGCCAGGAGAAAGGCAGCTTTACAAGGGCTCAAGAGAGGGAAAAAGGCTACAGCACAGAGCAGAAAGGGAAAGGCCTCCTTAGCCACTAAGATGCTGTTACAGAGCAGGTGCAGAGCTCTGGGTACCTTACACAAAGCACATGATGAGACAGAGGAGGAACCTATGCAAGAAATCTTGCCAGGGCCACAGAGACCAACCCCTTGCCACAAAACCTGCAACAAACCAGCTCCCAGAAGAAACAGCTGTGAGTTACGGTCACAGGTGGTTTCCTCTTGTGTGGAACAGAAGCACCCATTTGCAGACAGGACCCTCTTTTCAGGGAGGTTTGCTGCCTCCCTGGGGCAAAAATTAGTTGTTTTATCACAAGGCTGAAGAGCCTATCACAACATTCAGACTATTATTTATTTCTACTCCTTCACATGAGTACTAACGATGATGCTGAGGGAGGCACCCACCTGGCAGATGAAGGGAAGGTGGTGGATGCAGCTTTTCTGGATTTTAGTGACAAGTTGATTTTACAATTAGTTATAGTAGACTGATTTATGAACAATTTCAGGCAGAAGGAATCCAATTTTAGCTCCAAAATTTGCAGTGTCATTCCTTTTTCTTTTAATTAAATGGTAATGATTCGTTTTATGAGCAATATGGCACTATTTAATTGACAAATAGTACCATTTCTTTTTTATTTTTTTCCCCTCTTTGAAGAGATAAAGACCTCATTACTCATCAGAAGAAAAGCCTTATAGTGCTAGCAATTACAGAAGTCCACATTGCAATGGGTCAGAAATGCCTAAATCATTATGTGCATCGGATAAAACATTCCTGAATTGTTACAGATGCCAAAAATTTCCAACTCCCAGAGTTAACTCAGCTCTCAGCATAAGGCAGTCTATGCTTTCCTAGTTCAAGGCAACAGGATAATGTTGAGGGAAGGCCAAAATTTTGTTGCATGTCCTGTTTTGTCTAATCTTCAAACGGGTGCATGGCAAACTGTGTGCAGAGCAGTGCATTAGCAAATTTTCACATGCCACTGATAAACTAAAGGAACAGAAACTTTTTACCTAACTGGTATATAAACTTTCAGGCACTCGACCTATGTACCTGTATCCTTGAGTGAGGGTCTAATTCTTTCATGCATACATCAAAGAATGCACACACAATGAGTACAGATCATCAGTGATAGGGTCTGTTGTAGTAAAAATACTTACCTATTCCTAATTATGAGTTTTGAGATAAGCAAGGGAAAATATAGGTTATGTGTTTACATGAGATGCTTTGATTTATTGATTTAAAATAAGTTTATAATATCTGAAAATTGAAAAAGCTAGTCCCACACCATCCCTTCTCCAGAGGTCCAATATATGAATTTCTGCATTCTTACAGTCTTTCCTGTGGAAAAATTCCTCTGTGTTAAAGAAAAGATACTGAGATGTAAAATACACATAAGGCAAACAACTGACATCAGATCAAGAACTAAGAACTCCCCCACCTCTGATTGTATTTCATGTCATGTTTGAGTTGCATCCAGTAATGATAATGAAGACTAACAGATTGACAAATGAGATTGTGCGTTAGATAACTTGCAGTTTGTCATCTTGACGATGCACAGCGGTGAAACCAGCTGCTATTGCCCTATAATGTGTTGCTTTCTCTGTCTTATTTATTATGAGCCATTCACAAACCATGCACATTTCTTACAGATATAAACATTTCTACTTATGAAACCTGTAGGACAGCCCAGAGCAGTGGGCCAAGCCCAAGGAGCAGCAGGTGCTATAGCTGTTGATGGATTTCTGAAATCCATCAACGAATGAAAGGGCAGCTGGCAGAAGAGTCTTTCTTTGTGTTTGGTTGGGTAGCAGGAACAACCTGAGACTGAGGACAGAGCCACTTGAGATAATGTGTAAACAGTTTGTAACAGTGACAGGGTGATCAATATCCCAGGGATTCACACAGCTGGTTATCCTGCATCTGCTCAGAGCATGGAGTGAATGATGGAGGCTTCTCCCAACACTGTTATCCATTCACACATCTCCATTACAGCTGGACAGCATGTGTAAAAGTTATTTTATGGGAAGGTGAAAAAAAAAAAAGAGGGGAAAATAGCTACAAACACCCAGCTACAAAAGAAATCAGATCAGGTAAGTGTCACCTTGTGAAGTAAAGCTGTCACTCAGGCAAGTTGAATTCAGAAAAGCTGCCACTCATCCTGCTAAATCACAGGTATAAAAGACAATGTACTTTAGACAGTCATACACTGGGTCATGCATATGCTAAGCATGGCAGAGTGAGTGGAAGAAAGGAATGGCAAGTGTGGGACCTCACTACTGCATGACCCAGTAGAGCCATTGTTTCACATTACAAAGAACTGCTATCAAAGCACAAAATCTATAATTGAATACATCATGCTAAATACGTATTGAGGTCAATGAACTTTATTAAAAAAATTGATTATGCTTGCTATTTTCTCAATTAGTTGCTATGCACTTTAAACCTTGCTTTTGTGTTCCTTTTTTTCTTAAAGAGTAGCATTCCATGCAACCAAATTGAAACCTCTTGGGCAGATCCGTGATATTGACTTATTTTATAAACCCCTTTGGATCTCAAGTATTGATTGTTGTGCGTCATTCAAAATATTGACTTTGTATATTCAATGTCATCTGTACCATAAAATGATCACATATTTTAACAGTCACATTATTGCTAGAACTGTGATGTGCTCCTCCAAGCTTAAATGTATTTGTCAGTGGTCAGAGCCTATTTCCACATAGAAACAGCCACAGCATTGGAGAAAGGCTTAGTGAGATTGATCTGTAAGCAGCAAAAGTTCTACATCTTCACATTGTGGGAGTGGAAGCAAAGGACATGTATGGAAATAAATAAGAATCAAATGGATGTACAATTTTAATTCCACAGTTTCATTTGAAACTGAGACAGATTTTCACCCAAGTTGCAGTCCTTAGAAATTTTATATCCAGTAAGATACAATATTTTTTAATATATTCACACTATCTAGAAAAAGTACTTCCAAATCCTCCCACTGAAAAAGATCACCACTACAACCCTAAGGTCATTCTGTCCCAGTGAGATTTATGACGCTTTTTTCTCCCCAAGAACAATTTCACTGCACTGGAACAGATTATGAAGAAGAGAGATGATAATTTAAACCCTTTTTGAAGATGTTCCAATAAGTCATGGGCCTATATTCAAAAGAAGTTTGATCAAGTTCTCAGGATCTAGCACAGTCCTCCTGTGTCATCTTTCCTGCCAAAGGAAAACACCATTCTCCATTTACACTTCATTCACTGCAAGTACAGAGCTCCAAATGCTTTTAACCAAGCTCACATACACTCTTTGAAGCTTATTAGAGCCACACTGCAGCTGTGCTATGCTGATCCATGCAAAGGGAGAAGAACAGCAGACCAAAACAAATCAGTGCCCAGGCTTTTAATTTTCTCTCTGTGATGAAATGAGATGGTTTCCCATGCAGAAGCAGTTACTGATCAAAGGTGTTCTTGTCTTGTGAAGTCAACAAGGACAGCAGAGGTGACACCATTAATCTTTTCCTGGAGGGAAAACCCTCTTTTAAGGCTCCAGTTGGGACAGGTTCTCTGATAGGGCAGTATTCAAACTCTGAATTGTTTGTGTTAACACAAAATCTGGAAAAGTGCCAGACTGATCAGCTAAGCTATAGAACAAGGCCTTCACGTAACAGAAGTACCAGACTGTGACTCAAACTGTGTGACAGAGGAGTGCCTCCAGTCTCCAGAAATCTGCCTACTGAGGAGCTAGACTGAGACACTACAGGCATGTGACAAAAGTCCTTGAGGTGAAATGTTAGTGCACTAAATCCCAGCTATGTTGAATGCCACAGCCATCCTTGTGTCAGCTGGTACTTTGTAGACAACTTTCCCATCTGAATTTATGGTCACTATCTATATGACCATGGAGAAGAGAAGTATGAACAAGTTCCAGAGAGATTACACTCACAAGATTACCATTCCAGTGCAGGTTATCAAAAATTCAAGGCAAGGGGCAGATATGTTACCCATGGAGATTGGTTTGGCTTTTTTTACTAACTGTGTCATTTTGAGTCATTGAAAGGATTTAGACAATAATTGCAAGTATGAATCACAATGCAAACTCAATTTCCTATGAAGAGGAACAGTTTTATGCAGTGTAATATTGTATGGGTAAGATAATCACCTAAGAACCAGTAAAACAATAATCTGCAAAGCTGTACAGCTAGGGAAGCATAAAGATTGAATACCATTTTACGTGCTTTAGCAAATGATGACTCAATGTCTGGCATATATCATGTGATTAAAACAAAACACAGGGAGTGCTATGGAGAATTTGTGGGTGTTGCTTAAAAAGTGCTGGTTTGTGTTACAGGGAAAGTCAATACGAGTTATTTCACTGACATAGCCCTGGGAAATTTGCAGAATTCACACAGTTCTGCAGCTCCAAGTCACAGCAAGTAAACCTTCCAAAACCTGTCTTCCACCTGTCACCATCACTTACTCTTTTATTCATTGTTTATATACAGGAAATGAAGTGAGAGGCCAAGAGAATACCCAACCCTGAGCTCTAAAACTATTATTGTTATTAATAACAAATACACTGTATATAAATATTACATGGTTCTTTTCTAGAAGTAAAGACAATTATACTGACATCATTTGAGGATGGAAAAGGTAAAAAAAGGAGATCTTCAGCCTAGAGAAAAGAGGGTTGTGGGGGGTGAGCTCATAGCAGCCTTCCAGCCTTAAAGGGGACCTTACAGGAAAGATGAGGAGGGCAGTTCTCTTAGGGAATATAGTGATGAGGACTAACAGATTTAAATTGAAAAAAGGGTAGATTTAGATTGGATATTAGGAAGAATTTTTTTACTATGAGCAGGGTGAGACACTGGAACAGGCTGCCCGCAGAAACTGTGGATGCTCCATGTCTGGAAGTGCTCAAGGCCAGGCAGGATGGGGCTCTGAGCAACCTGGTCTAGTGGAAGATGCTCCTGCCTATGGCAGGGGATTTGCAACTAGATGATCTTTAAGGTCCCCTCCAACACAAACCATTCTATGGTTCTGTGGCTCTACAGGTTAAGCTGTGAAACACAGCTTGCCAGAGGGTGTTGCAGAAGCTGAAAATTTGTGTGGATTCAAGAAGTGATCAGATATATCCAAGCAAGCAAAGCCCATAAAAGCCATTAAATGCAAAGGCACCATTTCCTCCAGAATGCACCTCAGACATTGACAAGGATGCAGGAGAGAATTTTGGGGACATATGACATTTCACACCTTTGTCCTCTCCTTTCCCTGGTATCACTGGTCACCAGTTAGCAGCTTCCAAAATGATCATCTACTATTTTGTCTCTAAGACCTATTACTTCAGTTGAAATATATGAACAAATTATTTTTGTTTCTCCCTGTTTCTCCCTTAAATTGCCATCAGTCTTGTGCTGATGCTGGTCATGTCTTTGCCTGGTGCCGACTTGGGGCTGGAGTCAGCTGCAGTAGAGGTGACTGGGGGCTGCAGAACAGCACAGGGACACAGAGCACTTCTGTACCATGCTGTGCTAAAGCAGCATGTGAATCTTTTCTTGCTGGAGAGCCTGCCCTAAAGACTACTCTATTTCATGGATAGTATAATGTCATGTTTTCTTCCAGCCTGTAACCTGTATTTATGGCAGTGCCTTAGATGTCTCTGGAATTATTTGGGGCTGCAGTGTTAAGTGCTGCCAGGGAGAGAAATCATCTTGAAGTCCTTTTGAGAAGGAAGGACACCAAACCATGCAGGTCTGGGGCAGCTGGGATGTGGAAGCAGGAGCAAGCCTGCTGTTAGAGAGGGGGACTACCTGCAGATGCACCACACCTGCTCCACAGAACAGACATTGGGAAGGAGGCCATGGCTCTCTGACAACCAGGGCTTGCAGGGCTAGTGTGTGGTCTGTCCACAGATTATTTGTAGGAGACTCTAGCTTTTACTTATGGCAAGTCAGGGACCTAAAAAAAATGTCCTTCAAAATCCCCAGTGCCATCATATGGGCACGGCTTTCTCCAAGTTCTCTCCAGTCAGATGCAGGCAGAGTCAAAACAGGAGGGCCATACACAAATATAAGCCTCAAAAGCACACAGCCAAAGCACTGGGATAAGAGAGCCAGAGGCCTTACAGCTACCTGGTTAATCTGTATCTTTCTTTACAAGACAGTATATCATACTTAAGAATAAAATGATCCAGCTACCACTTGCAGGTCCTACCACAGGCCTTTCAATAAATAAGCTAAATACTCTGCTATCTATATGGGATTATGGGTCACAAGGATTGCACTCAATTAAATTTGTCCAAATAAAATACAGATGGTACTGAAGGTATAGTAAGGTGTCATGCTGAGGACATACACAGGAATGATTTGGCAGTTCTTGTTTAAAAGAAGGTCTAAAAGCAGAAAGGAAAGGAAGGGACTTTTCAGAGAGACAGAGCCTGTCCTCCAGGCAGTAGCAGCAGGGTCATATCCAATAGAGAAGTGTCCATTCCTGCAGAGCTGTTGCTCTTTTTCTGAAATTACTGTCTGAAGTTACTTCAGCATTATGCAAAGAATAGGAGTGTGCTGATGCTGCTGTCAATCCTACCCTGCTTCTTGCAGAATTCACTAATACCAAAATCTCTGTGAAAACAAGTGCAGACATACACAGTAATAGGAAATGCTTCCCAGAAACTTCCTTCTAAAGTGAACGTGGGTCACTAACTTCTGCAAACACGACAGTCCTCAATTCCTCAATTAAATACCACAAGAAATCAGTGACAGACCAAGGATCTGAATCTACAGTCTTCTTTATGTGTAAGATGTGTCTTCTTTGCATTACTTCCTTTATCCCATAAAAGCAAGGAAAAAAAAGAATGGAAAATACATCATTAAAATTTACACAGATCTTGAAAGCTGGTTTAAAAAAAAATCCAAACCAAATAGAGCTCTCATCTGTCAGTGCTGAACATCTCAGCGTTGAGCAGATGGCTACAGCACAAGAAACTCATCACACTTTTTTATTATTGAATTGAAAGGCATTTGGGTAGCAATCACCATAATCATAATTTTTACAAACCCTAGAAATTGTAATAAGCTTTTAGAGAGCAGTTGACTTTACAAAATAATTTAGAATGGGTATCTTTATCTTATCCATCCAAAAGCTAGAATGTCACTGAATCTTTAACAGGGAGTTTGACTACAGGTAAACAGACCATTCAAAACAGACACTCATTCAGAGAAAATTCCTGTTGCATTCCTTCCAAAGGTCCCTGAAGTTCGTAATATCTCTGGAAGAGTTTCACTCAATATTATGGAAAAAACCCCATTTATCTTTCTTTCCTTTTTAAATTGTATTTATTTTTATTTAAATTTTGTGTCTAGAAAACATGTTTTCTCATCCCAAGGAACAGATTTTTTAGCTGTTCACATTTTTATTTAAATTTAAATGGAGTGTTTCAGAATTTTCCCAGGAAAACATCAGTTTGGCCTGCAACCAGCCTGAAACCAGCAGGTGGAGCCAAATCTGCTTCCTATACTAAAATTAGCACTTGTTCTGAGTGATGAAGGTATCTCCATCATGCACGTATTTTTCAGCTGGACAAAAACCACCTGGCTTTTTCCTGCAGAACCTTCAATCATATCTCACCATTATCACTGCTGCTGTATTTAACTGCGGCAGAAGCGTATTTCTGCAGGAAACAGGCTGAGTATTTTGCAGCAACAAATATGTCACAGCCCACTGCAAGGACCCAGCTAAGAGCTCCATGCCAGGACTGCATACCCAGGCTGCTGATCTGCATATGGCCCCAAATCATGCAGGCAGCCTGGCAGGATTTAAAAGCCTTGGAGAGATGAAGTTTTATGCACCCTGCTCCTCCATACCAGCACCCAGCTCTGTACCAATGCACACACAGAGACAAGATCCTTGGGATACATGCAGCAGCAGGTTTTGAGGTGCAGGTCAAAAATTCCCTCCTGTGTCTCATTTATTTTGGCCTTCCCTGCTCAGAACCTATCTCTCCACAGGCCTTGTTATTGCTTATCACCTCTCGCTGAAGCAGCTGCATTTGCAGGTGCTCCCCTCACTGCCTCAAGCAGGAACAATCTCACACAGGTCTGCTCCTCTGAAAGGCAGCACGAGTCATGTTCAGATGCAGAGAAACAGGAAACTTGCCCGCACTGTCTCTTGACATACTAAGACTGGTGACAGGGAATTCTGACCTTTACAAAGGAAAGTGAGGGTGGATTCTCAGTGCCAGCAAAGCAGTGGGGATCAAGATTCAGAGCTGAGCCTAATAATACTCAGGGCCCTTGAAGCTTTGCATAAGGAAGCAAGGAAAAGCTGAGAGGGACAGAGGACCCTGAGGCTGAGATGGTGACATCTCTGCCAGGAGGGACAGCTCTTCCCTATTCCCATAAGTTTATGTTTATGGGGTGGTGAATGTTTCAGCTCTTCCAAAGGAAGAGAATATCTTATAGGGAGCACATGGGATTTTGGTCACCATTTCATGAATTCAGCCCTTGGGCAATGTCTGGACAGGAACGGGCAATGCAGAAAGACGTGGGTAACAGGTGATGGGTTGCCATTCCTGAGAGGACCTGGAGTGAGACCGCAAGCCTGTTCTTGGAATTTGTTCTCAAAATGTGATTGCTTCTGCTTTGGCCTCAAGTCTATCTGTGGGTCCCACTAACCCAGCTTTGACTTCCCAGTCCAACTCCACTCATATGCCTGGAGTTCACAAAAATTTGTCTAAAGTTCAGCTGTGGAGCAGAAGCATCTCACCATGCAATGAGACAGGCAAGTCTCTGGTACAGGGACACACTGAGTTCCAGATTCAAAGAGAAGCTAGAACTTCCAAAGGAACCTGAGTTAGAGC
Source organism: Monarcha castaneiventris obscurior (assembly GCA_026261815.1). NCBI lineage: Eukaryota > Metazoa > Chordata > Aves > Passeriformes > Monarchidae > Monarcha > Monarcha castaneiventris. The sequence goes on from JAMPIT010000890.1 coordinate 4,539,118, forward strand.
CTTTGATATTACTCAGAGTTTGGGAAGGGGCAGGAAAATCTGGTTTAAGGCATAAACTATTCCCTCAGTACAGCAATGATGTGAGTTCTCTGAGAATATAGGCAGGGTTTAAATAACCTCTGAAGTGGATGAAATTAGTTGTCAAGCAGTTGGATTAGAACACTGCTGTAGGTCCCTTCCAACTATTCTATTCTATTCTATTCTATTCTATTCTATTCTATTCTATTCTATTCTATTCTATTCTATTCTATTCTATTCTATTCTATTCTATTCTATTCTATTCTATTCTATTCTATTCTATTCTATTCCTACTCCATTCCGTTCTATTTTAAAGTGCTGCTCTTTGCTTGGCCTGGATCAAATTCGAGACCCAGGCAAGGCATTGTCCTAGCTGGACAATATATCCACACACAGCAATATGTTACTGTTAGGCACTTGGACTTCAAATTCCAATCTGAAACAAAGACGTGGACAACAAAAAAGTAGACTGAAAATAGCAACCCAGATCTTTGGCTCTGGACCATCTGTGTAATCAGGAAGGATAAGGAGAATAAATAGGAGCTGCTCTATCCATTGTAACAGATTACTTCTTGGAAAAACATGGTAGAAGATCAGACCCCCAACAATAGCTGCATTTTCAGCAGAGTTTGGAGTGACAATCTGTGCTTTATGTAAAGTGTATGGATAAACGTTGAGATAAGATGCCTTCGTAAGTAGTAGTTGCTACTATTTTTATAGTTTGGATAAACCATCATCACCTCACTTATTTGAATCCATCGAGCAACTAATTTTTTCAAATAATCCCAGAAGTTTAGCTTCAGTACCAGCAGTTGCCTGCCATTGTATCTAACTTTACCTGAATGTGCATAAGCCAGGGCAGCACTGAGCAGGTGAAAGTCACCTGAGGTTTCACCTGGATGCCAAATACACAACCAGACTGCTCACAAACTAACAGGCACCATGAACTGCTGGCAACATCCCCCTGCTTTTTTAGCAGCCAATGGTTATTTCCATGCTGGAGAACTATACAACTTTCTTCTGCAAGTTCCAGCTCTCCTGGGGGGCCTGGGCTGATCAGTTCAGCTGCTTTCGCTTGGTTAAATGAACCAGAAAGGAAGCTGGAATGCTCAAGAGGGTCGTATGGCGCAGCTAAACCCAGTCCACACTGCCTGAGCATTGTCTATACCAGTGTTCCAGCAGTTTCAGTATTAGCTGAATCAGTGGGGATGAATTCAGTAATTTCCTTGGGCTCTGTGTGAACTATAAAACCAAAAATAGGGACTGAAGCAGCAAGGGCATTGTAGACTCTCTGCATCTGTTGGGTGCAGGCCTGAAAAATTACTTCAACTGAGAAACAATATTGTTATCTACCACAGAACTTTTGTGCAGTAGCAGGGGCATATTACTGTTGTCTTTAAGAGCAGCCATTAATTTCAGGAAAGGAGAATCAGGCTTAACTAATACCTCTGTGATTATGTTTTCAGTACAGTAGTCTCCATACCTCACCTGAGCTGAAACAATCCCACTTAATTCCTGAGAAGATCCTCCAAGATGTTAACAACAAAGGAAATGCTAGATGGATATGCTAATTCATTCTTCCACATGGATTAGACCACACTTAGGAGCAAACTTTCTGGAGAGAACCAGAGAGAGGAGGTGTTTAGTCATAGATAATTATTTGAGTATTCTGGAATTTCCAGGCATTTTTTGGTTCCCGCTCCCATCATACCTATGAATAATAAAGAACACATTTTTAAATATCTTCCCATCGCCTTTCTAAATAAGAAAAACTGCAGATATTCTCACCACTCAGCAGCAGATCTAGAACTGGTGAAAAACTGAGAGGCAAGACTGAGGAAGCAGTTTATTGTCTTGGACTTCTGATCCATTTGTGCTCTGCGCTTCCTCTCCGCTCTCAGCTGAACGTGAGGTACAAACCAAGAGCTGTTCTCTCTTTCAGAGGGATTCTGCCTCACTTACAATGTCACCCCTGTGGATTTCCATCATGCCTTGAAGTAATATACCCTTCATCAGGAAGGTCTCACAAAATTACTTTAGTACACTACTGGCAAAGCCATGTCAGTTCCTACTCCTTTTTTGTCTCTAAGAGTTAGTTCCTAGTGAAAGCATAAAGTATGTGGCAGTCTTCTCTTTTTCTCATTCTCCCTGACCAGCATTTGCCATAGTCCTACTACCACTAAATACTTTGCTTGATCAATAGCATGTATAAAGGTATATAATGAATAAATTTTGTCATAAGAGACAAAAGGTTATATGTTTAAGCATGCAAAATTCATGTGTGCACAGTTATTCGACCTCATGTAAGACACTGAGCTGTTAAACCCAATTCCATATCATGGCTGATGTGATTTGACAATGTTCTGGTTCATTATAAAGATCAGCCTTTCAAATTCACTTCTCCAGCTCTGCTCAAACCGTGACATTCTCATTAAGTAAATGCAGAGCCTTCTCTCCTAGTTCTCATTAACGATAACAAAAATGAAGAGCGTTCCCCTTAGAATTAACTCCAGAGACAGCACTGGGCATGACACTGAAACTAAGTGACCAAACTCTCATCAATATCTCCAGCACAGGTAATTGGGTGGGTTGGTGGGATGGAACAGCTATCCTTTGGCATACTAATCCAACAAAAGCTATTTCTGGATGAAAAGTCTGTATCATGTTTAATATAAGGTTTCAGACAAAAACAATACATTAGGAATGGCAGAAATTTATGTACCCATTAAACACCAACTCACACTGCTACCCAGCCATTTTCACTTGATGGTAATACAGATTTTATAATTTAGAAAGACCAAAGCACAGCACTTCCTAAGGGGCTTACTTTTGCCTGTAATTTTTATCCTAGTTATACAAAAATTAGGAAATATATCTGGTCATATTTGCCATTTGCAACAGATAAAAATTTTTAGTAATCTTTGTATATAACATCATAAAAAACAGGAACCAGAGGAGACAAAAAAAGGTAGGCTAGAAAAATAGATTAACCAAAAAATATAAAATAGTATTTTCCCAGCGCTAAAAGGAAATGCTGTGAGCCATAAATTTAATCACCAAATGTAATATTGATACCTAACTGATGGAGGAAATGAATAGTAAAGGCAGACATTTAATAAGAAAGAATAATAGATAGTAATTTCATCATAATAGGTAGTCAGGTATTTGTAAACCTCTGGTCGTAAGTTACACAATAAAAAAATAACAAAAGAGAAAAAGATATTAGTTACCATCTGGGAGAAAAGGAGTCACTGTAACTCACCCTTGAAAGTGTATATGAGAAACTGTAATAAGCAACTGCTTTTCTAGCTATCTGCATTTTAAACAAATCTAAAAAAAATAGGCATGGATGCATATTTTTGCATGCATAAAATATTTGGGTGTAAATGTGGTTGTTGAAAAACAGTAATACTCTGTCTTTGTTTCTCTTTATTATTGGATGCTTTGATTTTAGAGGGTTTCCTCCAAAAATATTCAAATGCTCTACACTGTGTGAACTCAGGAAAGCTGGAATTTTAAAACACAGGTCAAGTGTGTGATGGCAGAATTGCAACATTATTGATGGGTTTTTGTGCCTGTTTGCCTCCATGTGAAGTCCTGGTGTAGAAGCCAGTAAGTGTAATGATATTCAGCTCCTCATGCATTTCAAATACTATCAGGAAGACTGATCTTATTTTCAAATGTGGATACTGAAACACAGGAAGGGGAAAACAATTCTCTAAGGTTTCCTGTCAGCTTGTACAGAGGTGGGCACAAAAGGCTGTCAGGCTTCCTGAATCTCCAATTATGACCAACCTTGGCTGCTTCCCAAATCCCCAGATCAGTCTATGTGATGAGCTGCAACTTTTCTCCAGTAGAAACAAAGCAGACACTAGCTGGGTTTGGCTTTGGTGAGATGCCCTGCACACATGTAGCGCCTTTTAGCCTGCTGGCTTTTGCCCTGACAGCAGCAGCCATGCTCACTCCCCTGATTTAACAGTGAGATCACTATGACTAGTCAAAACCAAGAAGACCTGGTCTGAGATTCATGTTTAGCTTAGCACAGAGTTAGGAGCCAAGCAAGGGTAGTGCTGACCAGAGGAAAGCCCATGGTGGGATACCTGGCTTAAACAAAGCATGATAAAGTCAGGCTGCAAATCAGAGAATCATAGAATGGTTTGGGCTGGAAGGGATCTTAAAGACCAGCTAGTTCCAACCCCCACCACCTCGGGCAGGGACACCTCCCCACGCGTGCAGATTGCTCAAAGTCCCATCCAGCCTGGCCTTGAACACTTCCAGGGAAGAGGCATCCACAACTTCTCTAGGCAGCCTGTCCCAGTGCCTCACCAACCCCACAGTAAAAGATTTCTTCCTAATATCTAATCTAAACCTGCTTTCTTTGGGCCAGTGGCCTATCTGCTTTCTACCACTAAAGCTGCACCTGCCTCAGCAAAGCCTGGCTGGCTCCCACCTGATGCAAATCCAGCCTTGAAACCTGCCAGCCTAGAGATGTAACTCCTATTGAAAATCTTCTGCTGACAGGCTGTGCAGACTTGTCCCTTCACTTTGAAACAATGGAAACAAACTATTTTTCACAGAGAGAACCATTCATTAACATTTCGTTGTTCCTTGGTCTCCACAGTGCTCCAGACTTACTGGAGAACTCGCATTTGACAGCAAAGCCTCTGAAGATGTAGAAGCTATTGACCACTGTTCATTATGGACAAACAAGCTGAACAAGTTGCCAAGTTATTAGTTGTAATGATGGTGATTCCAATTAGACAAAAGGTAATCACTGTTACAAATTCCCTGCCAATTTCTGTCATTTCTGTCACTGTGGTAAATAGGCCTTAAAGAGGACTTCTATGTCTTCAGTCGGAAGCACATAGCTAAATCCAGCAGAAGGAAGTTGCAATGCTCTGCTGCTAAACTCAGACAAGAGGGAAAAGAGAGAAATTGATCCCTCTCAGCAGAGAGGGGTGATTAGTCTAAGGAGGGATGCACAGCTGTGGGTATCAGATACAAGTCATGGCCTGACTCTGACATGGAATGCGTGCCTCTGGAACTGCAATTCTCTCCATCTCCTGGTATAAAAAGGTCCTATGAGGAATGACATTGGGATATTGAGCAGCAGACAATCTTTAAATTATCTTCCAGTCCTCTTTTCACCACAACCCCCCCGATATTTAGCTCTGTTGCAGATTTGGCCCTTTTTGCTAGGAGCTGTAGGGAAAGCAGTGTGAGTCTTTTTCACCCCAAAGAACACACAGCTTTAGAAAAGATAAAAAAATGAGGAAAGACAGGCACAACAGATAAATGAGGGCATAAATGTGGACAGAGAAAGGGAAACTTTGGTAAAATGTGAAATGAGTCTAGTGGGTGTCATCTTGTAGATTTGTTGGAAAAGTTGTTACTCTTCACAATAATTTTGCACAATACTGAGCACAAGTGGTGCTGAAGCCATCCAAGCTGTAATGTTAATACCGCTATTATTTAAATTAAATGAAATTAATAACACTATTAATAAAAGTTATTAAAAAAATCTCTAAAAATAGAAGACTATATAGTAACCCCAGCTGGATAACATGCTAGTTTTTATATTTTGGCTACAGTACAGCCCAAGGATTCATCCAGTTCCACAAGCCACTGGCTTTTCCTGTATCTTTTCAGAAACTATTTATTTTCAGAGGCATAGAGAGCATTTTGCTGGCAGTTTTTATGAGGATGTGGAGCCTTCTGTGCAAATTTTCCATGAAGTGCTCCAGCAGTTGGCCAATATGGCCCTTTATGAATGTTTGACAAGAAGTGAAGAACAGAGAAAATAAAATTTTTGGTCAGTGCTTAGAGATACCTGATGAACTACATTGCCTCTTAAAAAGGCTGATGCTGGCTGCTATAAAGACAGGAGGGAAAAGTCCTCTAAAAATTAATGAAGTAACTTGCCTATAAAGTAATGTTTCCTTCTGTCTCCATGTTACTTACAGATGATTTAAACTCTTTTAAGTATATTTAAGTCTACTTGTTATTTTTGTACCGTGTCTGCAATCCTTGTGAATGCATTAAACTCTCACAAAATATCAAATGCTAATGTTATTGGTTCAATAATTTTTTGTTCCTCTAGTTGCCTTTGTAAAGTTCAAATCATTCAATTAGCTCTAAATAGGTAGGTTTGCAATTTGTTTCTTCTGGTTGCTTAAAAAAAGCAAGTCTAAGTGTCTGGTCCCTTTCTCTAAGACAGTATTTTATAAATTTCTCATACACCTTTTCTAATTTCTCTCCAACTGAAATATCTTGATTTCCATTTACATTCCCAGTACTTTTTCACCTGTACGTTTTCCAGATACCAAGTTGTCTTGGGGTGACTCTAGGATGTGTATTCCCTATCACGGCTCTATGCCAAAAAATTAATTTTGTGCCTTTAAACTGAGCTTGAGAGGGCAGGGAAAAAAAACCAAAATGAACTTTTCAAAGCAGTTCCCAAGGACACAGAGCTAGAAACTCCTCTGTGTTCCCCGGCTGTGGGAGCATGGAAGGAGCACCCTGCTTGTTTTCTTCAGCCAGCTCTTAGTTTGTTTTTTTTTCCCTTTTACTCCGGCGTGTTTCCTGGGAATTTGGTTTTTTTTCTTTCCTTTTTTCTCTCCTGGACTGTTTCAACAACATCAGAACACATCAGGAGAACTTCTCTTCAGGCCCAGAGGGGGCCTAAGGCCACCCCCCACACCAGCTCCGAGAAGGAGGGACCACACCTATGAGAGGACTCTAATTTCTTCCCAGGTTTTATCTCTATGGTGAGGGATTTTACTATTTAGAATTATTGTCCTTTTCCTGTGTGTTTGTTAATAAATAGATTTTATTGCTTTCACTTTCCTTCGAGGAAATTTTTTTTTTTCCAGAACCTGGCGGGGGGGAAGGGTGGTTGTAACCTGTTTTTTTCTCTCAGAGGATATATTGCTAGATTTTGGCCAAACTGGCACACATGTCAACTTGGTTCATCAGTTTCAAAAGGCAGTAATGTCTGTATTTCTCTTTTTATATCCTTCAAATCTACCTTTTACAGCAGATGATCAGGAAAAGACACAGCTGCCATGTGGGTATGGAATCACCAACATGCTCATACTTTCTCAAGTATAACCAACACCTCAGATGTTCCACAAAAAGTCGGGAAAGGGAAATGGCAGCAGCAGATGAAGAGGGAAATTTGAGTCAGCAGAAGGTGGGTGGGTGAAGGCTCAGGGGTAAACTTCTCACTGTATTGCCTTCATGCATACAGAGTTATTGAAAAAAAGGGTTGGTTTTATTCTTCTTTGTTTCCATAATATACAAAATCGAGTTACAGTAGTATTTCTTCCTGTCATTCTGCTGTGGTGGTTTAGGAATATACATGTCATCCCTCCCCAGTCTGGTTTATGTGCCCACCTCCATGAAGCTTTGCTTTAAATTAATTTCAGCTGTAGACAGTCATTGACTTATATATTCTTAGCTAGATGAAAATTCTTTCGTAAAGTTTACAGTCACTCTACATGCTTTTGGTATGAACTTTCCATGAAGCCATTAAGACTGAGCTGATTCTGCCACAGGATGTGGCACAGACTCCATGATCTTCCATCTCTGAGGGGGTGAAATCTCCATTTTGCTGAAATTGGTGTCAAATGAAAGCAAGAGCTGCTCCATTGGGCTCAGCTCTTTCCTAACTCTCTTCAACCAGGCTTTCATACAGGCTCTGCTTTCATTATTTCTCAGTAAAAACTAACCTCTCCACTTCTTAAAGAAAGCTGGTGCTTTTGGGGTATGGAAAATTGGATCTTCCCCCCTTATTTCAGCAAAACACTAACTCTGACTTGCTTAGTATTGTTTACTTCTCCATGACGTCTGTGTCTGTGTCAAATTCACCAGCAATACTCAAAGGTGTCATGTTTGTATACAGAAAGTAGCATTTTTTGGTTGATCTCTTTCTTCCTAACTTCTGAGCATATAAAACATGGGAAATTTTTCCATTGGTGGATGAAAAGGACAAAGGAATGAGGAAAAACAGCAAGCCAAAGGGAGAGAGAGCATACCTAAATAAATGAAAAAGATGTGCTGTACCAGACTGCAGGCCCTGCTTCACCAGCTCACTACTGGGAGGCATGAGATCCACTAATTTGACATAGCCCGGGGGAGGCAGAAGGGTCTCATTCAAGACAACATGCTAGGAGAAGGGCAGATTGAATTGCTGAAAAACTGGAGTGAAAAATTTCCATTCTCCCTGTGCTAGAATCCTTGAGAGAGATTCTGTTCTTCAGAATAACCATTCATCTGTATCTCATGCTCTGTCTGGACCAAGGAAGGAATGTGTGTCCAATCCTGAATGGAGATCCAATGTATGACTGCAAAAATTACCACATTGTCATGACTTAAGGCCGTGCATTGGGTTCTCTACATTTTGCAAAGTCCTCTAACTCAGCAGGTCCTAGCAACCTGACTCCTGAGCTAGGTGGGCTCAAGGACAAAATCATGTCCATAATCCTTTTTTTTGGGTTTTATCCTTTGTAGTGATCTTTAGGGATTCTGTTCCAATAGCGCTTGAGATTGTCCTGGGGTACACAGAAAGGATGTTTGCAGTGAAAGGAATTTAAATCTAAAATTGCTTTCCATTGAAAGCTGACAGATTTGAAATCTGTTGGTTTGGGAGATGTTCCAAAAGCCATTCTTTTGCAGGAACACTTGTAAGAGATTGGCATTTGAGGAAGATAAAGCTATTTTCTCATATGTGGCTCGGCTTTGTTAGCACGGCAGTAAAGCCAGAGGAAGCAAAATCCAAGAGAAAAACACAGTTATGTTAATGCTCTTAAAAAAAATCACATGCACAATCTTTGAGTTTATTCCTTAGTATTCATGGGATAAATCACTACAGATTTATTTGATGGGAGCAGACAGGATGCTAGTTACTGTTTGAATAGTTCTATAGTAAACTGTTATTAAAGAAAAGTGCAGAAGAAAGAAATCAAAATCTCATAAACTAATTGAATAGATTTATTCAAGGAGAAGGAAAGGGCCTTGATCTCAAAAATATTTAAGGATGCAGTCCCATTCTTAAGCCTGCTGAGCATTCAGCCTCAGAAAGCTGCTCTAAATACTCCTCTATTGATTCTTAAACAATACATTGAAATTTTACTGACCTTGCCAGCAAAGGACTTTCTATCTCAGATGTCATTGACATAACTACTGAACTAGGAATGTTTGCAAAGGAATCAGACCGAAATGTCCCGGTTAGCAAGGAAATGCCAGTACTCTCCATTTCCCACTGTTTGTCTGGGATGAACTGGAAGTGTGGCTGCTCTAAAAATCCAAATAATCACTTCTGTACAACTACCATAGAAACACAGAGCCACTTAGGCTGGAAAAGGTCCTTAAAATCACCAAATCCAAGTGCAAACTGAACACTGCCAAATCCACTGCAAACCATATCCCTAAATGTCATGTCTGCATTTATTTCAATATCTCCAGGACTAGTGACTCAACCACTTCCCTGGGCAGCCTGTTTTTGCACTTGACAACCCTTTCAAAGAAGAAATGCTTAATCTAATCTAATCTAATCTAATCTAATCTAATCTAATCTAATCTAATCTAATCTAATCTAATCTAATCTAATCTAATCTAATCTAATCTAATCTAAACCTCCCCTGACACACTTTGAGACCTTTCCTCCTCATTCCATTACATATTACGTAGGAAAAAACACTGAAGACCACCTCGCTACAACCTCCTTTTGGATAGTCGTAAGGAGCAATAACATCTCTCCCGTAAATTTGCAGAAAAGAAAAATAAAAAAAAAAAAGTTAAATGCTCTAAAAGGTGAGGAAGCAACATGCCTTGGATAGAATAATTTAAAAAAAAGCAGAAAGTTCACCTTAAGATCAGGCAAATATTGTTTTCTGTAATTAAGGAAATATCCTTCAAGCAGCTCCATTACCTGCTGCTTTAGTTCAGTTTTGCATGGCTGTAACTCAAATCAGTGGAAATCAATGGAATCACAGAGATAGAAAAGTAGAGCAGCACAATGACTGATGCTACTGGAGTTTGAGAATACTCTTCTCAGCAGAGATCAAATGCTCTGACCTTGGAGATTTGGCATGGAAAGATTCCAATTTCAGGATGTAAAAGGCAGCATCACCTTTCTAAAGTGTACTGCCTCATATCGGTGTTGCATTGCTCTAAATATAACAAAGGGAAAATTCAGATAAAGTTACAGAAGCAAACCTGCTGTATTGAACAGACTGGTAAATGCCCTGTATTTCACCAGTGAAATCTATATTTCCAGCCCTGGAAAGCATTCCTATTGATTCCTTTGGCTCACCCACTGTGTGTGTTGCAGTGGGTGGTGAGTATTTGGAAAGCCAGGTATGCACAACACAGTGAAATGGGTGTTTTGTCCATTTTGCAAAGAGCACCCACTCCTGAATAGTCTCTCTGCCTGTGTGAGTCGACACCGGCAGGCAGCTGGAACAACCACAAACTCGTGGTTAGAATGCAAAGAGGAAGTTTATTTCTGTTACCTTGCTAACTGGGGGATCCCCCAAGAACACCTGGGCAGAGGTACAAAATCAGAGATGCAGGCACCATTAAACTTGGTCCATGCTAGAGGATCTCCAGCCTGCTCTTCACACAGGCTTATCAAGAATTATTCCCAGCTGCAAGGTCACCTGAGCAATGTACAATCCTCCTCACCAGTCTTCTGATTTTAAATCACTCCCCCCAGTACCGTCCATGTTACAATGGGAAGGACCTCAGAAATCCCCACATCACAACTTGGAGAACTTGAAAGGTAAAAATCTTTCCCCCTTAATAGCAATTTCACCACTATGTCTGAGGGAATAATTAAAAAAAAAAAAAGAATCTGTGTATTTGAATCTGACTATATAAGCCTTAAATCTCACCTGTGGGTTTATCATAAGTTTCAAAAGAAAACATGAATAAGTTGCAATGAAGAACTTTCTTTAGATGTCACTGGAAGTCTTTCAGGATGTGTGTCTCATATATAAGTTGACCAGTACCTAAACTTTGTTATTCTTAAGAATAGACTATAGGCTCACTAACTTAGTCCTTTACTTTTGCTTTTTAATTGCTTTCAATATTTTTCTTACCTAATTCCTTCACTCTGTAAATGTAGGAGGTGCAGAGTTAATATGAATGGCAGATACCCACCCTAATATGAAAGAGCTGTAATGAAAAACTGATATGGAGCTCTCCTTTCAAATCAGACTTTTCAATCCCATGTACAAAATATGTGACTTTAGACCATGTGCTGCAGGGCTCCAAACCCCTGTGTCCGAATCTGCCCATCTTGTTTCTTCAGTTGTGCTGAGTAACATCAGCTCGTGGCTTCCCCTTTCCAGCTTTCTGTGAAGCAGCTCTGCTGCCGTTGTGAATTATTTCTTACTGCCTGGAGTGCCTGGGAAAAAGGACTGATTCACCACAGTGCATTAGAGGAGTAATTAGACACAACCCAATACTTGGCCCTGGGGAGCAGCTGCACTGGCAAAATATCCCCCAGCAATGCTGCTTAAAGGACAGAGTAAAACAACCGAGACAGTGAGTGAACAAGAGAAAAGTGAAGATGTAGACTTTAAGAGAGTGCTGGGAAGAGGGTCAAGTATCACTCCAATCAATAGCTACATAGAGCAGGAGACTAATGGAACAGCAGGAGGAAACCAAGGCAGTTGAGTCAGCACGGAGGATTAAATGTGCTGTGCTGAACATCTCCGGTGCCTGTGCCACGGCTGATCCCCAAGGCAGAAAGGTAACAGTCAGCCCAGAGCTGACCACGCAAAAGAAAGGACCTGACTTTTCAGTGTGACAGCGTGGGGTCAGGGCCACCTGCCTTGCACTTCCTGGCAATTTGGAAAAATAATTCAACTGAGACAGAGAAAGGAATGCCAAGCTGATAAAGTATTTTCTGCTCCCCTTTCCTTGCTGGTGTGAGGGGGTTTGTCCATGGCTTTGAGGAAAATATACCACAGAGCTGAGGGAAAACAAAAGGTTTTGTTTTCAGAGGTTGCTATAGTTTGTGGGATTTATAATTAATTTCTTTTTCTTTTTTCCTTTTTTTTAAGTGTTACTCTCAGAAGTGCATTCAACATTAAAAACAGTGCCTTCAATCAATGAAGTTCAGCATCTTTTCTCTGAAAACTGAAATGTACCCTCTTCAGTAAAGAGGAAAGTCTGGAATATTTTAATACAATAATACAAACCCCAATGCATTTCACAAATACAGACCAAACAGCATGGTGGGCCAGCTAAAATTTTACACAACTTCCCAACCTTGTGACTTCAGCTCCTGATCTGCCTCCGTTAGAACACTCCACTGAAAATGGATGCATGCCCTTAGCAGACTGTCATGTCTGCAAGTCCTGCCTACTCCTTAATTAGCCTCATTCTTAGCCTTATTCATGTCTCTGACACACAAAAGAATCTGACAAGGAATGAGGGAAAATATCGAGTTCTGAGTTACCATTTGATTTGCCTCTGTAACAATGTTCTTGCTCAGTGCCCTCTTATGTCTCAATCTGTGGAAGTCATAAATTGAGATATCAGTGCCAGTTGATAAGGGGATGAATTACAAAAGAGTGTACAGCTTTATCTTTGCCTACTTCTTCAAAGAAAGTAAACGGGATGTCTAGAAAGCAATTAAACTAAGATGTTCTGCATAGACTGCTTGAATATTCAAGATACAAGAAAAAATCTCTGGGTGCCCTTTTGTTTTTGCCTTTCCTTCAGTAGATCTCACACCTTACTGAGCATTTAAGTCCTACCTTCTCGTGATAGGGCAGATATTAATTTTGCATTAAGGACTGCTGCATCCCAGTGAGATTTTTCACCTGGAGTAGATCACACAGAACTTTACTTCCACTGTCTCCTTTCCACGCTTCAACGAACAGGTAAGAAGTTAATGCTGACATTTGGAAGTCATCAGTGGTGTCTGAGTTAAAGCTGAAAGAAGCTGCTGTTACTGCTTCAAGCTCTTGGCATCCTCGAGCATATATAACTGCATTGCATACCCTCAGATCATATTTCCAAGGATTTGTTTGCAATTACAGCAGGCTAGAGAGGCTTCATGTCAAACAAACAAATAGAACACAAGTAAATATTTGGAAAACCAAGAAACGGACTCTTTTAACATACATGTTCCCTTTACAAGCCATATAAAAGGCAGTTCCCACCAAAACTCAAGTATGAGAACCACTCAGCCATTTATAGTTGTTTTCATTATAGGTATGTTAATTATGAGTATATTATCTTTGTTTTTCTTGTTTTTGGGTATTTTTTTGGTTTTTTTTTTTTCTTTTTCCTAATGAGATACAAAACTTTTAGTTGTATGGGGTAGTTCACTAACATTCTCTCCTCATCTTTTTTGGGAAGGTCTCAGTTTGGAGAACTCCTTTCATTCAAACCATATGAAAACTCTTTGACACAGAATCAAGGCACAACAACGATAAGTTTTATTTAAGCGTCACTACTCATTTCAGAAGCAGAAAGTGAACTCTTTAATCTAAAAGTACTTCATGATCTTGTAAGTGACTAAATTCCACACAGAGAGCTTCTTTTAATTAACTTGACTTGGTTAGAAAGAATAATCAAGGTGGCTAAAATAAAAAAATAAATCCTAAGGCAAGTTTTATGTTGTGTCTGTCAGCTTGTTTTTAAATCAAGAGATTACATAAATTCCTTCTCTGTGTGAGGTCTTACTTTAAAGAAAGTCAATTATAAAAAATAAATTGACTTGATATGAAGTATTTAAAGATATTGCTTTTTCCTTTTTTATATTCATCAAATTTAGAAATCATACCATATAAAAATGTGGTAAATAGGTCTAGACTAAAAGTCCACCTTGTTTTCCAATGAGAGGCTCCCTTTTCATGCTTATAATCATAAAATGCATCCCCTCTAGAATGGGCTTCATAGAGAATCCCAAATGACATTACAGATCCTCACTTTTTCTTTACCTATCTCAAGGGTCACAGCCCTGGAAGGAGCACAGTGGGAAGCATCCTACTGTGTCTCTGAAGCATCCTATTTAGAATGTTGAAATAAACACCCTGAATTGTCAGCAGGGCTGCACATGTGGTAGCACGTGCTTGGGGGACTTGAGCAAGTTTTCCTGCTCTCATCTTGCAGCCTGTGTAATGTTTTAACTGAACCACATTTTGACCATGAGTTCCAAGGCCAGCCTAAGTAGGACATTTCCCCTTTTGGTTAAAATTTGAGTAGGAGGTTAATACATTGCCTTTCACTGCTTCAGAATTTTGGGTCTGGAGATCTTAAGCTTTCTGCCCTTACCATTTGGAGGTTTGACTCTAGGAGTTCTGCTTTTATGCAGGGCCTGTTTTATAAAATTCTAAATTCTCTAATTTGAACACCATCCAGCATTTCTGGTATAAAGCAGAACACAAAACCAGTATACTGGAGAGAATTTTAAAAAGTCATTTTGTCATCTCACTTTTTATGAAAAAAATCGAACAGGAGTGATACTGAATGCAGAGATCTCTTTCCTCTGCAGCACCTCTTAGGCATCCATTTGAAAAGCCCTTTAAAATCTTTTAGAGGAGAGAGTTTCAAAAAGGACCTGGCAGACCAGGACAGAATGGCAGACAGGAAAACCTGCAGAAATGCTTGAATTTCTAATAGTCTTCTAAAGTGAAGTTTGAGAGTTCCATTACATTACTGAAGTGGATGGGGGCTGTACTGTCACTTGAAAAATTTGGAGTTGGAATGGCTTTTTTCTTGCTATCCGTGTGTCCTGGGACTGCTGGGAAACTCCTCTTCCCCAGGCTGGTAACACCACTATGATGGGCTGAATGAGGACCAATGCTGCAAGTCCCTTCTAGGTTCTACTTGTGCAATTTTTTGAACCATTCATGTACCAGGGCAAATTTATTCTCCTTCTTTTTAGCCATGTGAAAAACGAAGCATCTCATCTAAGCTGCTACTCTAACTTCTCCACACAGTCCATGACAAGAGACAATCACTTCTACTGAGCTTCCCCACCTGTTTTGGGGTCTTGGAGCACTTCAGGCTTCAACCTGCTCCTCCTGCTGCCAGCCGGAACCAACAGCAATGAAGTATCATAACATGGGTGTCAATCCATCCTCACTGCATTAAGCCAATGTCTCTCTGCAACCTGAAAGTTCATCAACAACTGTAGCAGACTTCCCTGTATTAGTCTTTGTTTACTTGCTTGCTTGTTTTCCCGTAACCTCATTAAACCTGACATTCCACAGAAAAGAAAGTTTATGAGATCACGTTGCATGCAGAACTGTATCATCCATTTTTGAGCTTAATAGCCCTTAAACCATAAAATAATCATGTGCACCCCTGCATTCTGTCACTGCTTTTGCTGCTGGATACATAAAAACTATCACAGTCTTTGGATGCTTTCAGCTTTATGATTAAGAGTTGCAAATTAGCAGTAAAAGTGTATGAGACATGAGATTCTTCCCTTTTATTTTTCTCTTACAGGTCTGAGGTATTCTCCCACCCAAGAAACTCAGTGGAAGAAGTAGATGAGACATGAATCTGGCAACAAGACACAATAGTAATTTTCACAGAGAGGATCTTTCATTTTTTTTTCTTTCTGCTGTGCTCAAGAAGCAATGAAAATAACAATGTACTATCTAGTAAAAAATATTGCTTTCCCATCTAGACTTCCACTATCTGTTCCAGCAAAAAGAGGAGTTACAGAATTATACCAAACCCTCACCCAGAAACTGAACTTCTGCTTGCAGGTTCCCAGAGCGTGACCTGCACTTAAAGTTGTACTTGCTGCACATCCCAGTTGGAGATGTAATAGTCAGATATTTATGAAAAGCAAATGTGGTAATAAATATTTCAGGTAGAGAAAAGTGCAAGGGCATTCCCTTGTCTCATTCTTGGCTCATAACTGGCCACAGTAGCACAGACTACAATGTTGAGCTTGCTCCTAATGCTTGCATATTAGCACCATAAAAAATATCTGGATAAAGTGTTTGTGGGTTTATTTGAAACATTAATGCTGATGCCTGACAGCATTATCTGTACTGTTTATATGTCTATAAAATAGCTTTATAGTGATACAATTAGTAATGGTGAGCTTAGATAGCATAAATGGTAGTACTGATCCTACCACTATAAACTTATATTTATAGTGACATAAATGAGCAATATTTGTGTCATCATGTTTTATGGCATCAGGTAATCTCAGGCCCGAGAGTGTAACACAAGGTCTTGCCCACTTTAGTTTCACATCTAAAGTACAATGCTCATTCCCTCTTAGAATGTCAGCCGTACACTAATTTGCATTTACTTTAAGCCACAGGGACAATTTTTCTATAAATTTCATCTATAAAACATTTGCAAGCACCCCATTTCCAAAATTGTATTCCTACAGCGCTGCTGGACTATGAGTGGTCCCAGAACAGGGCCAGTAGATGAGGGCTGATAGATGTCACAAGGCAGGGCAGACTCTCTTAGACATTTTTAATTGTCTCCCTCCTTTGCTGTTTCACTCCATGCCTTTTATCCCAAAGGGGAAGATGATGAATGAAAGACTGATCAGCTGCAAAACAAGTTTCAATTCATTTCACAGTTTTGCCTCATTCAGTTCATAGCTGACATATAAATGACTTTGAAAGACTGCTTGCCTGCCATTCTCTGAGTAGCACTCACTATCACAAGACAGGAAAAAAGATCTCTGAGGTTACATTGTTTTCTTTGAAAAATGATTTGTGACTACCCATTACTGGAGTGGATATCTGTCCTGAATTAAGGTGTTATGCACATTGGTTAACTATGCAGTGGAAATGTCCCCTTTTGGGCTTTTTATATAAACTGCATTACTATTTGTAACTCATAATTCATAATCCACAGAATTCATGACAGCAACTCCTTCTGTGTTCCTTCCCCTTTGGCTATAGTTAGCTTCACAGGAAAACACCTCAGGAATTTCACCTACTTCCCTGCTTCTCCATGATACCACTGCTCCTGGACTCTGCATTTTGGCCCATGTACATAATGCCACTCAAGTCAACAGGAGGAATTCAAGTTAACAATGAATTGGGCATCATAAACACGGACCTTCATGTAAGAAGACTTTATTTTGTAGCCAGTACCCTATAGCAGCCTGAACATCAATGTAGTCTTAAAGCTGAACAACCCTGGAACTAAAAACCTAGGAGCAACCAATGCATCTTCTGTTTTTCTTTCTTCTAGCTGCAGTGCAATCCCATCATGCATCCATACTTTTGTCCCAAAATATGGTACACCTGTAGTGTGCTGATGGCAAAGTACACAAATGCAACCTCTGAGAAGCCCTGAGGAAATTTATTCATCCATTTATAAGCCTGGAGCTGTAATTTATTTAAACTACTCTGTTGTTCTGTGTATCCAGCACACTGCACAATATCTAAGAGCATGCAGTGGGTTCACCCAGTCT
This sequence comes from Monarcha castaneiventris obscurior, assembly GCA_026261815.1. Lineage (NCBI taxonomy): Eukaryota > Metazoa > Chordata > Aves > Passeriformes > Monarchidae > Monarcha > Monarcha castaneiventris. The sequence continues at coordinate 4,556,561 of JAMPIT010000890.1, forward strand.
CTCTTTCAGCATTAAGGACAAGGACATATGATTACAGCTAGGAAGGTGGGATACAATATGGCATCACATATAAAAGAAATAAAATTTTGCTCTAATCAAAAATGAGGGATTCCACGGTGGTACCACAGGGACACACTGAATTCAGTGAAGAAAGATCTGCTTTCACTGATCTTCTGAAACATCCTGGATTCTTTTGGGTTTGCCCAGAGCCATTTCATTACAATTTCCTGCCAGTTCTTTGGCTATTTTTTACAGCAGCATGAACCACCAGTGGGGATGCCTCTGTGTTGGAAGCAGTCAAGATTTTTTGACAACACGTGGAGAAGAACTAAGAGATGACTTCTAGCATCATGCACTGATTCAATGGGCATGCCAAAAGCTGAGAAAGAACTTCCTAAAATTGTGAGGACATTTTATTCCCCTCATCCAGCTCATCCATGGTGCAGCTTTATGTTAATTTAGCATCCTGAGAACACCTTTTTCCTGTTTCCTAGGTCCCCATCTTCAATACATTGCATGAAAAAGGATCAAAAAAGGGACTTATCAATGTTAACTACAAGGAAAAAGAGTGAGATGGCAGAGCAGCCATATAGAAGGAGGCTGACAGAAATGATATAGCATCTTCTCTGGTCCAGTTTCTAAAAACCCCCTTCTGCTGATCATTAAAGAAGACTTTAATGTGTAGCTCTGTATGTCCCTCTCCAAACAGAGGTCCTACCAATCCAGCACCTTTGTCAGAAGCCATTTCAGATCCTCATGGACTGATCAACCAGGAGAGTCCTTGCTCATTCTCCTACAGATTAATTTGGGCAGCCAATCCTACCTGCTTTTTCCCTATGCAACAACATCTTACACCTCTTTGATTTTTCCCTTCATGTTTCTTTATAGGAAATAAAGAACCAGGAAGGTCACAAAAGGCTGCCTGACATTACCACATATCTATCCTGCACACAGCTCTCAAAACCTGGACCAAGTTCTTTCTGCATCTCATTACTAGGAAAATTCATGAAGTCTGAAGAAAAGGTAATTTTTTGAGATTTATTATCTTCAAGGTGCTGTAGCCTTGCCTAGGGAGAAACAGCATGACTACAATGAAAGACTGTGCAAATCCCAGCTTAAGCAGAACAAAACAAAATCAAATATCCTATCTAAATTAGACATTGAAGACACTCATCATGTGTGTAAACAAAATGTAAATAATCTTCTAGATAATCCTTTTTAATATTTGTCTGTGTCTTGGCAATTTTGGTGGAAAGCAGCTTCACCTTGTAACATTCAAGCACAATCAGTGGCATTTTTCATGCAATACACTATGCATTCCATGAAAAGGAAACTTACTCCAGCTGTTATTAATATTCCCTGACAATATATAATTCTGGAAACTCCACTTTTAGGAGTATGCTGGTCACATATTCAATGTTTTCATGGTGGCCTCCAAATTTATTCTTCTTTTTATGAGAGCTATTAAAAGCTTTTAAATATTTTCTGTCTGCTGGAGGGTTATTAATCATCTGTGATTCCAAACTAATCAAGGATATTAATTTTTCTAGAACGCTTCGGCAAATCATACAGGGGTAACTGGGGAAATCCAGATGGTTACTGCCACACTAACATGCACTTTACTGATAATGGCTACCCAGGTTTCCAGAGCTTCTCAGTATATTCTCGTTACACTCATATAGTTCCATTATGCAAATAATAGTGAGAATTAATTGCTTTTACTTGAGTTTTGTGGTATTAAATCAAATTAGTGGCCACAGCGTAATATAAACAATGTCAACAACACTGGCTCTGTTATAGCAACTGAATAAAAAATAAATACAAGTCTTCAAAATTGCATCCTTTAGTGATCTTCAGTGAGTTAAATTCTAGCCATTAAAGAAGAATGAGGTTTTAAAAGAACATCCCTTAGGAATTTCACCATCTCCCATACATAACATGAGCTGAATCCAATCAAACCCAAATTTTGAAGTCAAGTAAGGGTGAAAGAACCAGTAGGCACAATCATGCTGCTGAAGATGTTTGATAACATCCATGACCATCAGAAGGTTTGTCCTTTTTCCCTCCTCAGGGTAAAACTTTCAAAATATGTTAGATACATGAGAAAGAGGTGCAATGACATCTATAAAATAGCAAACTTTTCATATTTCAGTACTTTTCAAGCTCCATTTCAACGGCTGCTAACAAGCAGGACTTCAAATGGGGTAAGAGTCTCTGGCTAGACTGTCCAGAGCAGCTCCACTGATCCCAGTGGAGAGTTTGGCAATTTGTATTTCTGCTGTCCTGAGATGGAATTCCTGACTGTCACACTTGGAAGTGATCACCGTTACTTTTCTCACTTAGAGTGATACAGAAACAGCTGAACTGATATCGAATAGGATTTCAACCTGGACTGAATTTTCCTACTGAGATGCAATCTTACTCTTCCTTTCTGCAGTATTTTCAAGCAGGCCTCTCCATCACTTTCCACATCTTTGCCATTTCTCCCGAGTTGCCAAGAATGAGCACCCACCCTATGGTGCGATGGCACAGCTGTAGTTAATTATTTATAAAGCCCTGTGGCACATTATCCCATAATAATCTGCTTGGATGGGATAAAAGTGATGGAGGCTCCTGTCTTTCAGGTGATAACACAGAGAAAGCAGGCTCAAAACTGAATAGATAAATTTAAAGTAGGGTTTTTTTTTTTTTTGAAAGAGGGGTAACATTTGTTTCTTCTGAACTTCTATGCTGAGCTGAAGCAATTATCTGGAGAACTGATGGTAAATGTCTTGTCGAGATTAGTTCCATTACCTATGAGGAGATGTCAAATATCCACCCGCATCCCAGGGAAATTCCGTTAAATCTGCTGAATGCTATTTCTGCCCTGAGGAAATCCTCCAGGCATTCCATTGAACTAAATATTGATAACCTAACCCGCTACTTGCAGAAGTTTCTTTGTTGATACTGATCAAATGGAAATGGTGCAATGTTAAGGGCTTACTCTGACCAAGCTCGGGACACTTTCAGCTGTGGAAGGCAGCCCCCACAGTGCATTAATAGCACAGACAAGTAAAAGGAACAGACTTTGGGTTTAATTCTGAATTTCCAGGACATGAAAACCATATGAAAAAAAGAATGAATGATTTGTCCAGATGTTACCTAAACCATCATTTTGCCCAAGGCTATCTCAATCATTTGTATTAATGTTGCAAAGAAACTGATGGGAAGAAATCCATTTAGTAAGCACATAGAATCAGATTGTCAAATAGATGGCATAACCATCCTTTTCCTCCTGGGTAACAGAGAGGCATGAAGGGCAGCTTAGGACACAAAGAAACTTTGGGACTGATGTTTTGTGTCCCAAGTTGCCAAAAACTCTCTGCCCCAGCAATGTCAGTCATTACTGTTGAAAATAAATGAATAAATGGTCAAAGAAACAAAATGTCTGGATCTCATTGTTCAAAAGATTTTTTCCTGTTTAGTTTTCTTTAGCTTCATGTTATTAGGTTTACTAATTTTGCTACAGAATTGCAGCTGCTGACTTTCTAAAGTGATTTTGTTAGAAGTCAAGACTACATTTACAACCTGAAATCCTATTAAACATAGCAGTGTGTTTTTCTATGCCTGAAATATGTCCTAAAATTCCAATAATTTGGTGGTGTAGTAAGCATGGAAAAACATTTACACTTGGTTTCCCTGCAGTGAATTAAGGTGTTTTTCTATGTGTGCAAAATATCAACATCTTATAATATTTATGTGTTAAGTAGACAATGATGTTTCATATTGAGCTGCTGGAAATGTCCTGAAGAATATCTTTAAATATTGATGTTTCCCAAAGTAGCCCTTAGACAATCTGTTTGCAGTGACATTTCAGCTTGCTATAATTTTGTTGTAATTAAACCCCTCAATTTTTTCCCCCCTAGATAATTTGTGCATATAGACAACTGCATTCTTCTGGTACAACTAATTTGATATTTCACCTGCTTCTCCTATGACCGGGAAGAATTCAAAGTTTCTTAGCATATTTGAAGCAATTTTTTCTTCTGTTTGTAATTATACATTGCACCTGCTTAAAATCCAGGGGAACAAATCACTAGAAAAAGAAGAACATAAGTGTAATACTTCAAACTGATGTTGCCAGATAATGCACTGTGCAGAGCACGCACTAATCATGGAGGAAGAAAATGTTCACTTCACATCCCAGTCATCTATCGTGTCCAAGGACCAAATTTCCAATATGAGCAGAAGTTTTTTTTCCAGAACTGAGGTTGACATTTAGGTATTAACATGTCTCACAAAATTAGTTTGACTTCAGATTCTGGAAGTTCAGGAACTGCAAAAAATCATGCTATCTTAACTTTGAAAGCTGAATTAGAAGTACTGTATTTAGGGGTGAGTTTGGAACCTTTGTTGAACCCCACTTCAGGGATATAAGTACTTTTAAGATGTTCAAGACTCATTGTTCTAGTCTTCTCAAAGAACATACTGTATAAAATATATTGAGCATATTATTTTAGTCTGTAGTGTAATGAATGGTATTTCAGTATGTAATATATAGCCAAAAGCAGTTTGTCAGAACCTTCACTTTTCCTGGCAGGCCAGTCAAATCAGTACTCATGCAAACACTGTTAGGTTTGACTGCACAGATACTTTTTCTGTCTGATATTTGACTGTGTTGCCCATCTCTGAAAACAGCACACAGAGTATATAAATCAAGCTCTTCTCATCTTCTCTCATTTTTCTTTTAGCTGTGAATTATTGCAAGACCGGGTTATGTCACTGCTCACTTGCCCCTTGGTCTAAGAGAAAGAAATAATTTCCATTCATGCAAGCCTACATCAGTGGAACAGCTAACATATCTTCTTTCTGTCCCAAAATGCCATGAAAGATGCCTCTTCCAGTGCTGCCATCGACCTCCTTATCAGGCATTACAGACAGTTGCTGCACCTCGCGTGCAGTTATCTCTGAGATATAACAGGAGATATGCTACATAAAAGAGGTGGGCTGTCAGGCTTTTGTGCTGAGTTAAAAATAAATAACTACTTAAAAAGTCTTACATGCTAAAATGCACTCACACATTTTATCCCTAAGAGGATATGGCTTTGTACTCAATCATTTTTTTAGCCATTTTAAAACTCTAGGTGTGACAAGATTTAACCCTGAGAAGCATCGTGCCAGCGATGCTATCATGAGCCATGACTGGCTTCATTTTCTTAGTCAATTTAGGCATATTTCACAGGCATTATCAATGGCTTTTGATAAACATGAGATGGAAATATATGCTATCCTGCCTAGGAGCTAACTGGGCCACAGTATTTCAGAATAATGGAGTGCCCTTATAATTTTGGCAACAAACTTCTTTATTTCCTTAAAAGCCCTCCAATTTTCAAAATCCCCACCTGGCCATCAAAAAAATCACACAAGCCAGAAATATCTAGAAAACATCAGACCTGAAGTCAAAACCAACAACTCCTATGAAGAAAGGCTGAGAGAGTTGGGGTTGTTCAGTCTGGAGAAGAGAAGGCTCTGAGGACCCCTGATTGCATCCATTCAATATTTAAAGGGAGTTTATAAGAAATACAATTACCAGGGCCTGTAATGACAGAACAAGGACCAATGGGTTGAAACTGAAAGAGAGCAGGTTTACATTGGCTATAACATGGAAATTCTTTACAATGTGGTGAGACACTGGAAGAAGTTGCCCAGGGAAGCTGTGGATGCTCTGTCATTGGAAATGTGGGGTTTGGTGACTTTGGTCATTATATCACACAAGTTTTTCTTCATTTGCATCCCAAGGCATGTGCAAATTAATATGTTAATGGCGCTCAATCAGAGTCTCTGCTACTTTGGGTCAGAATTTGTAGCTGACAAAAGAGGTAGAATAAACACTTTGGTCCTGCTCCATGTACTGAGGCAACAGTAAGGACTAATGAGAAATCTCATGATTCATGAGCTATTTCAAAGGTTTATCTTCAAAGTTTGCAAGAAAAAAAAATCTTCTTTGGATTTAAAGTATGTTTAAATACTTTCACATAAGAGGTACAATAATTATATATTTAGCAGTTTTACATAATTTGTTATTACCAAGGCTAAAGGAGAGATTTGCAAAAGAGGCATTTTAGCAAGTATTATAGATGAAAAAGACAAGGCAGACAGAAAAAAAAAATACTTGCAAAAACATCAGTAAGAAGTTGTGCCACTCTGCTCAGCAGTTTACTTATTTATTCCTGGTGATGCATTAAAATAATCAGCACAATTTAATCTCATCGTGGCACAACACTTTTTACACATGGATCGATGTCCTTTTATTCATTACTATACATTTCCTTTATAATTTCTGCTATCATTTGCAGGGTGTAAACAGCTTCTAATGCTTTCTTTCTGCTCTGCACTTGAACAATAGCTTAAGTAATCAAGTAGAAAATTAATGAGAAGCAAAAGCTTATTTATAATTACACTCAGACCAAATTGCTATTTAAAGTTTGAACAGTACATGAACTGTTATTCCACAAATCTTCTCTAATTCCTCACAGATGCTAATTAGAGTTTGTCATACCCATACCCCAGAATTACTTGTTTTCCTGAACTAACTCTAAAATTAGCCTTTCCTTTGTAATCTACTTATCAGCTAGAAAACTTTCTCTGCTGTTTTTGATCCCTTTAAGATCGATGGTTTAATTCACATGCTTAAAACTATGCATGTGCTGAAGTGTAACAAAGGTATCTTAACTCCACCAGTACCTACTGATTTTGGCAGGACTTTAACAGAGTCCAATGTCCACTATTTAGGATGTCAGCTGAGGTATATGTTAAAACTTCAGCAAACATGACCATTATATAAGTAGCAGCAAGCAGGTAACAGGGACCTGCAAGTGATGTGTGCTCAGGCATTATTTATTAGTGGGAAGACTGCTCTAATGGGCAAAGGATTCTTTTCATAGGTCAATTTTCTTTTAAAAACATGTATTTAGGACTGCTGTTCAGAGGGAGAAACAAGTGAGTTGTTGGATTCACTTGTTCATACTATTTCTTCCCCCACTTAGCCTCCCATATATTCCTGCCATTTTCTCCCCATTCTTAAGAGGGCTCACAGAGGATAAATTCCAGATGCCAGCTTTGTTCCTGGATGATCTGAGGGCTGATTTATTCAAACAAAAGATGGTGTAATATAGTGCTGATGTGTTACAGAAGGTATCCAATGATATGCACCAGGTTCCCGGGTATGAAACAAAGCCTGTGCTTTGAGATGCATGTAAATGATCAGGCATTTGGAGTCTGGGCTAATGGCATTCTGAATAGGATGCTATGAAAAGAAGAGTGAGAGATAAAAATGCAAAACTGGAAGAGCCAGACCAGACCTCAATAATCAATAATTGTCAAGGGTGCAAAGCCCTCTGTAGAGAGAATATCAATAATACTTCAGGCTCACACCAGTCCCCTCATAGAGAGCACTGCAAGCATTTTCTGAACGCTAATTTGCACATCCCTGCTATGAGGTAACAATGGTTTGTTTTGGGTAGAACTCCTCGGGCAAGCCTTGACAGTAGTAGCCAATGCTAGGGTCAAAATGTCTAAGAGTCCTTTTAGGGAAAATCACACAAAGAACTGCTCAAGGCCATAGTTAGAAACCATTTGATATCAGCTCTGAGAAATATAAAATAACTTTTTTTGAACTTTCTAACAGGTATTTCTTCTCCAATTGCAAAGTTGCCTGAATCCAAAATGTGGCAAGCACCTGTCAGAGCAAGAAATTCAAATAATGAGACCACAGCTACAGCTATTCCTCACACAATCCCAGAGGTGACCACCCTGCTGGTCATTACTGTCCTTTCCGAAACACTGCTCACATGTGGGTTAGACAACAAGCCGAGGTATTCAGGTGCAAAACATTCCTTTGCTTGTCTGAGGTTTTCCTCAAAGTCACCACCTTACTCTCCTCCTGAGGAAGCACCTTCTGGAGCCAAGCCTGCTAACTGACACTCTTCAGGCAGGTTTGACAATACCCAAAAAATCAAAGGACTCAGAATGAAGGCACCAGCGTCACAGTGTGGCACAGATTTCAGATTCAAGTGTCCTGAATTTCATAAATGCCTACATCACTTTTTCTTAAGCAAATCAAGTTATGATGCAGGTATCTCAGATGCCTTCAGAGTAGATAGCACAAATACCATCAGCATAGAAAAAGGGCATGTATTTTGATTTCAGTTCAAGTTAATCAGGAAAAATTAATATATAAAATTAACTTGGCTTCAATTTATATACTGGTCTAGTGAGAAAGAACCTTACTTTGACTGCATTGGTATGACTGTACTGGAGAACACAGAAACACCATGTAAAAATCCACACAAAATTTTGTCCCTTCTTAAAACATAATATTTATTCTTCTTTCACCTTAATTTTTTTCTATTCTTTGCTTCATCCAATACATAGAGATTGTTCCCTTACCTTTTATGCAAGTTGTTTTTCCTTTTATTTTTCATTTACGTGACAGATTTTCTCCAGAAATGTCTCCTAAAATACTTTAATAATCCTCTCTCTTTTTCACTTTGTTAATTGCAGCTTGTATCTAATTGCATCTTACTATGCATGCATGCTGTAAGAATTATGTCTCTTTTGATAAATAGAAATAGTTCTCAGATTTTAATATGTACACAAGGACAGTTAAACACAGTCAGTGTGATCTTGTGATCTTCATTACCACATGTAAAGGAATACATTTTTCAAACATACTGCATACAGTTGGCCTCAAATGATCAAATGCCTCCATGAGAAAGAGGAGAGATTTAAAGGCAGCAATAAAACAGGAATTTTCACCCTGGCTGTCTTGCAATTGATGTGTCTTTGATAATGTGAAGCCAAAAGAACCTGAAAACTCATAATTCTGCACATAATCTTTTAATATTCTTGAAAGATCATCCAGGTAATATGTCATCTATATACACTTTGAAAAAGCCATAAAAACTGTGCAGAGTATTACTTTTTTCTCTTCTGGGAGAATATTGTACAGTACTTTTCCCCCCTCCCCCCCACTAAAGCCTCTTGCCTCCTAGGAATGGTGACAATAATTTAGTCTGCCTCAAGAAGTTTTCTCACCCCCTTATGGGGATAGCCTTGTGTGTTCAGGAATGCCTTCAATTACTGGAAATTTCAGTCTATCACAAATTGAGTTAAACTCCTAAACTCCAAGAGAAAAAAGTGCAAACCAAAGGCTGGAAGCAACAGCAGAGCCCACTTTTGTCAGAGGTGCACTACCAGGGACTGACTCCCTGTCCCAAAGGAGCTGGGACTAGCTGGGTTTGCCTGTTTGGTTTGGAAGAAATGAGGTGAATACAACCTTTCTCCCATCAGGCTGAGTTCCCATTATAGAACCGTATCCACGTATAAAACCACAGAATCATAGAATGGCCTGGGCTGGAAAGGACCTTAAAGATCACCCTGTTCCACCCCCGCTGTGAGGGGCAGGGACACCTCCCACCAGACCAGGTTGCTCAGGATTCTACCCAACCTGGCCTTAAACAGTTCCAGAAATGGGGCATCCACAGGTTGTCTGGGCAACCTGTTGTAGTGCTTCACCACCCACACAGCGAAGAATTTTTTCCGAATTTCTAGCCTAAACTTACTCTCTTTCAGTCTAAAGCCATTCCCCCTTGTCTTATCACTGCAAGTTCTTGTAACAAGTCCTTCTCCTTCATCCTTGTAGGCTCCCTGAGGTACTGGAAGGTCACAATTAGGTCACCCCAAAGCCTTCCCTTCTCCAGAATGAACAAAATCAATTCTCTCCCTTTCCTTGTGGGAGAGGTGCTCCATTCCTCAAATCATGTTGGGGGCCATCCTATGGACTGGCTCCAACACCTCCATGTCCTTCCTGTGTGCTGGGGACCCCAGACCTGGATGCAGCACTGAAGGTGGGGTCTCACCAGAGAGGAGCAGAGGGGCAGAAAGAATATTATCAATACCATGAGGACCTCGAGAGTGGATTTCACTGAAGCTGATATTTGGCACCTGACATGAAAGGTGAAGTAAATATCAGGTTGTTGGCCTGGAACTTCTCTGTCAGCCCACAGCCAGTGTGACAGAGAAGAAGCCAGCAGAGAAGTCTGGCAGGTTCCCAGAAAACACCCACAGCTTAAAGCCGTCATGTTCAGACCAACATCAGCTCCCTCCTTAATGGCACAGAGCAGAGGAACTCTTCACCTTTCAGGTCACTGCAGTGGTACTGGCAACCATCCTGCTGACTCCCAAGCACAAGGGAATAAAAGTGAGCACTCTCTAAGAGAGAGAGAGGAGTATTGGTACAAATTCCATTGAGCACACCAAATGTTCCAGTCAGAAGTGTCCTATACAAGTTTCTCCTCTATTGCTAAAGAAAAAGTATTCAATATGGTCTCTCCTCCTCAGGCCTTCTTCCCATACTTATTCATCCCATCTTGGACTTTCTCTAAAGCCCAAGAATGCAACTAACTGAAGTTTGCAAAAGCAGCTCAGCCTGGTTTGGGATTCACAACAAGGTAATTGTGCCACTTCTGTATCACTCTGTGCCATGCAGAAGACATCTTAGAAATGTAAGGGCCTGCTTACAGTACTATTATCATCTAGACTCTGTGGTTATGGAAGTAATTTAAATTTCAGTCTGCCACTGATAAAAATTCAGCCTACATCTGTCTGGGTTATTAATGACAAAGAGAGCTAATGCAATTTTGCTACTTTACAAACGCTGTCATCCCATTCAAATTTACTTAAAAAAAAAATTACTGTAGGACATGTCTTACACCTTGCCACTAAAATGTGCTCATTTTAATTGTCACTACTTTATAAATAAAAAATAAAAATGTTTATCATAGAACTTATTGTCAAAGTTACTGCTTCTTAGGAGTCTAAGTTTAAATTTTTTAAATTATTCAGCTTGCTTACTAATGTAAATGCCATTTTAAGTATTAACACACTTTAATAATTAATAAACTGATATAACCATGCATTATGCAAAAACCCCTTTATTTCTCCACCCATGTATAAAAACAACCTGTTTTGGACCTGGAGAACTGGTACATAACACATCCTTGTGTGGATGAGTAAACGGGGAAAAGCTTAATAAGAGAGTCTTTTAACAGTCTGTGCTATTAAGAATGTAATTGGACTTAATGATGCTCAAAGATCCTTTGGAGGTCTCATTTCTCTACCCAGAAGAGAGAGGGTGTGTGCCATGATGACATGCTTACAGCTCAGCAGGATAATTACGCATTTTCAGGACTGACCATTTTAAACACCTAACTCTGGTCTGCACATGTTGATTAAATGCCTGGCAGGGCACTGTCAGTAAACCCTGTTCTAGACATTCTGCAATAAAAGGAGGTAATTTGAATAATCTACGTGACATCCCTCCAGTGGGTATTTATTAGCCCAGAGAAAACCTCAGTGATACTTTACAGCAGCATCTGTCAAAACATTGAGAGCGAATTAGCCACGCTACCATGCTTAGCATGGAATCCATTCTCTTTCTACTTCATTAAGCATAGCATCTATTTTCAGGGTAAATTATTTAGAAACAAATCAGGACTTGCCTGGAGTTGTGCACTGGTCTGATGTGTCTGATAAACACTGGCTTGTAAACAACCTGCAGACTGTCCTCTTTGACAAGGTGTTTGCTCACCAGCTGCAGAGCCACTCGCATGATGTGAAATCATGCTGTGCTGCTCCTGGCTCCTCACAGGATGACTCAAGTGTTCTTCATGAGGAGTCCAAGCAGCAGTTTGAAGTTGCATGAGTTTTGGAGGACAGTGAGGTATTTGATGAAGGAAAAGAATCATCTGAGGTATGTACAGCACAGCCAGAATATTTTGGGAGTGACTAAATAAGTGTGTAACATGGTTTTGATAGTTTTTAAGTAACCAGATGTCTTCAGAAGTCTGCAGATGGATTTCAAGAAGACCTGAAGACTCTGAAGAGGCTGTTTGCAGTCCTCCAGAATGTGAATGGCAGAATTAATAATCACCTGGTTGTGTTTAACAGAACTATGTGACATGTATTTCACACTGATATTTATTAAAATTGACTTAGACAATGCCAGGTTGTCTAAGTAATCCAATCTTTTAAAATTTTTTTCCCATATTTTCATGCAACTATACACAGAATATTTGTCAAAGCACCTTTCTTTTTTTTATGGCTTGTTACACTGTATTCATTTTAAGTGAACTTCTAAGTGAAAAGCCATGTACACTAATAAAAATAGCCAAAGTAACACACTTGTGCAACTTCCTCAGGTGTGACACTTCTTTTCTCACTTTATCTCCTCTCACACTTAAAGATAGTTCCTGCCTCTTCAAAAGAACTATTTGATCAAAAACCTATAAATAAACATATTTATTAAGAAAATCTGCCTGATAAGATGGCCTAGAGTGAAAGCTCAATGGAGAGTGCATTAGATTGTCAAAATTAGTTTTCAGAATAAACTACAAAAGATAAATCAAGGTAATTTACAAATTAATGGATTTCACAGCAAAGCTGTTAACTACCAGAAAGACATTGAAGTCCTCCTTAATATGGAGAAAGACAATAAAAACTGACTCTAGCTGAAAATTGCCTCCACTTGGATTCTAGGGCACTAGCCTCGCCCCTTACCTCAACTTCTTTTATTCTTCAAATCATCCATCTACTATATGCCACAGATGCTTGGCTATTGTGTGCACAGTACTCCTTTCCCCCAAGGAATTTATATTTATTCAGTCCTTAAACACCAAACTGAAGAAGATCACATGAATACCTAATCAGACTGCAATCCTTTTGCTCATGATGCAGAGATATCCTAGTGGAAAAAGCAGGCTCTTGAAAAATACACTCAGAAAAATACACTCAGATTGTATTTTTGTATGATGAAATCAGTAGCAGCAAACCATTTCCCCATGTAAGTATGGATAAACATGCAAACATATAAACACAGCAAAGCAGGAATCCAGTTTGGCCACATACTGAGTTGTACCTTGATTTGCAAAGAGCCTCACTTGTCAGATCAAGGCTATTAGTGGAATCAAATACTACTTTGTCATGACTAAGGATGGCAGAACTGGTCCAGAAGATTATCAAAGTTGTTTAGAAATTACCTCTTCATATATCTGTGCAATCCCTCAGAGTATATTTTCATGCTGTTTTATGATCTCCTTTTGGTTAATCCTAGAGTTAATAGTCAATTATTGAGTCTTCAAAGCATTGTTTGCAATCAAGCATGTTTTTGTGCCTGTCTCAGCAAATTATATGAAAGTACACTGCTGTCAGAAGGATCAGTTCCTGGGCTATGGGTGTTATAAATACATGTGGATATATGTAATACTCTGATACCCAGATTTGGAGGCATTAAGCACTGAAGAGTTTCTGGCATTTAAAGGAAGAAAAATATTTTAGAGACCTTTTATATAAATTATGATTTTTTTCTTCATTCATTATTAGTAGAAAAATTTGCATGAAAACAGGATCCATACTCTTTGGAGTTAATTTGCTGCTTCTGCAGCTGCCTTCTCTTCACCTGCTTTGTACCCCTCACTCAGTGCTGTATATTTAACTTGGAAGCAAACATAAAAATATTTCCTGTTCCTGGTGGGAGTAGATGGACTATGGGGGAAACAGGAGTGCTACAATTGTCCTCATGTTGTCTGAGAAAAGTCAGAGAAGAAAGAAAATAACATCCCTGTGCTGCATTCTCCCAGAACACTGGTTTTCTGTTCACATAAACCAGCAGCTAACTCCAAATAGGTTTTAGTGACAATACTCCATCTCTTGGCAATCTGATAGTGAGAAATGAAATGACACTACAACTCATGTTTCACTGTATCCAGAAGTCAGTGTTGTGAGGTTACGCTTCACATCGTAGTGTAATACCTCATTTTCTCTCACTCCCTATTAAATGCTTATTTGTGAAATAGAATTGCCAGAGGTTATGTGATTCGGTAACCTAATGCTTCACCTGTACAGAATGTGTTTTGATCACATAACAAGAAATCATTCTCAGTTGTAATCCTGACTCTTGTAAATAGTGAACATATGCATTCATGTAGAAAATAAACAGACCTAAGAATTCGTCCTTTCCTAGTGCAGAGGCCAAATCCTACATTTTATTCATCCATAAATGCAAACTGCTACTCAGGTGTGAGTGGTACTGTTCCATATAGTATATTCTCAGGCTTTAGTAGGATGTAGTGTCAATCAATCTAAATTTGACCATGGAAAAATTTATAAGGAAATATTCAGGATTCTGTCTGACTTCCAAGATAGCAAAGGGAAGGCATTCCTACGTGTGTTCATATAAGGTCAAATATCACAAAGGTCTCAGTTGATGGCTGGAAAAAACAATCTGAGAGGAAAAGGTTATTGAGTGAAAGACTGTTGAGACAGGTTTCTGAACTCAGCTACAATGATATCACCATTTTGCAGAAAAGGGTGGAGGAGTTCACTTTGTCTTCAGCACAGATGAATTTATCATAAGCAATGAAGACTTTCAAAGATGAGCAAAATTTCGAGTAGTTTTTTCGTCGCACATCTATACAAGCTCTTCATGAACCCTTATTCTGTTGCTCTTGGGCAACTAGGAAGCAGACAGTGTGTACTGTTTTCTAGGATCACTATGGAATTTTTAAAATCTACACCTATCTTTTCTTTAGCCTGAGCACAATTTATTTTTCCCTGGTGCTACACTCAATCTATTTTATCAAACAGCAGATTGGTGAAGCACAACCTTATATAATACTTATAAATTTTTTCTGACATGGAGAAATGTATGATCAAAAGTTGTAAAATGCCAAATGGATGATAAGGCCTATAATTTACTTGATAAAAGCTGACTCCACAGGAGATATTTTAATGAATGTAATGACAACATGTTCCAAGGGAAAAGCTTTAAAATGCTCAGATTACATTTGGTCTGTAAATCCTGTTCAGATATTAAAAGCAAATTGATTACTATAAGATGATCATCACACTTAATCTCCACATTCAAGAAGCTTTATAATTGCCAAGAAAAAATTGGAAAAATATATTGAAAAGCAGCTATTTGTAATTGTGCAAACATATTGATCTTTTGTGATTTAGCAGTGCAGGTTTCATTGCAAATTAAGAGTTTGTGTTCTGCTCCCTCAGCCCTGTTTCCCCAGAAGGAGTGTTGTCCATCATCTAACCTTACTCACAGATATCTCTAGTTACCACATCATGCATATTAATTCTTCTCTTTACTCAGGCATGCATTTTTTGTAGAGTTTTTGTAGACTAATCTTCCAAAAACATACATTATACATACGAGTGTGTGTCTTGTCTTTCTTCACATTCAAACCATTCCAGCACAATGGAGTTCCATACTGTCCAAACCTTTTTGACATACATTTTGATATGAATATTAATTAATTAAGACAATTATTGAACTTCAGTAGAAAACAGCTTAGAACTTTTCTTGTCTAGATGGGAGAATTCATCACAAAGAATTCTTCCTGTCCAGCAAGGGTAGGAGCTGAAATGTTTATTAAAACTGGTGACTGAGACCAGTTTGGGGAACTACCATAACTGCTTAACTTGACAACTACACATGGCCCATTATTTGGGATTCTAGGGGGTCTTGTCCTCACAGGGTGAAGTTCAAGGAAATGTCATTTTTCTGTAGAGTGTCAAAATCTCTGTGGGCAGAGGCCCAGCAGCAAGTCTACACCTCAGTACACAAGAGGTCACAACCACTTCTAGAGGAGAGGTCCTTCAGTGGTTATGAAGAGATTTCTTTAGAGAAATATTTTAAAAAGACCCTTGAAAATGATGTGATGTTTACCAAACTAACAAAGTGGGGTAAGGTACAACATGGAAAGATTGACAGTTCAACACACAGGCCGGAATTGAGGCATTTTTCATCCAATCATCCTAAACTACCTCTGCTGCAGAATATGGAGGACTAGAAGAAGAAAGACGGAGTTAAAAACTACAAGGGTTCCTCCATCTTGGAACTTTTACTATTTATCTATTTACTACATTAATAAACCTAAAACTTCTAAATTCTTCACCCTGTGACATCCTTACATCATATTCTATCACCTCGTTCACATCTGTGTAGATTTTAATTCCTCCCAGATGGTAGGGAGTTTTCTCCATGGATAAGGGTCAAAAACCATGCTGTCCAAGGGGGTTTTTCTCTTCAAAACAGGCAGAGAAATATTCCCTGCACTCTGGATTCCCACATAGCCCAAAGAGAAGAAATCACAAGCCATGAAACACGTTGAATGTCAGGTGGTTGATTCCTTGCTGAGGGTTCTCCAGCCGTATCAACTCTATTTCCTGTTTTAAGGAGAAATAAAACCTTTTATACAGTAGCTATACAACATTTTTTATGCTACAATGAAAGAATGTTTCTTTGGAAACAGTGTTTACATTACAGTTAGTGGCTTAATTTGAAAAGCACTTGCAATTCCACAATTTCCATAAATCATATTTTCAATTTCTGTATTTTGAGCTTATGCAGTTAATGCAATTTTCATGAACACTTCGTTTTGTTTGTAATTTAAATTTGCTGCTGTTGTGGTTTAACCCCAGCCAGCAGCTGAGCCTCACGCAGCCAGTCACTCACTCCCCCAGCAGTGGGATGGGGGCAAAAATCGGGAGAGTAAAGCTGGAAAACTTGTGGGTTGAGAAAAAGGCAGTTTAACAGGAAAAGCAAAAGCTGTGCACACAAGTGAAATAAAACTAGGAATTCATTCACTCTTTCCATGGGCAGGAAGGTGTTCAGCCGTCTTCAGGAGAGCAGGGCCCCATCACATCTAACAGTTACTTGGGAAGGCAAACACCACCACTCCAAATGTTCCCCCTCTTCCTCCTTCTTACCCCCACTTTAAATACTAAGCACGATGTCACTTGGTCTGGAATATCCCTTTAGTCAGTTGAGGTCACCTGTCTTGTCTGTGTCTCCTGCCAGCACCCCATGCACCCCCAAATTGCCTGCCATGGAAACGGCCTTGGGTCTGTGCAAGCTGTGCTCACCAATAAGAAGAACATCTCCATATTCTCCATAACCCTGTGTTCAGTACAAACCTGAAACAAAGCCCCATACCAGCCAGTGTGAAGAAAATTATCTCTACCCCAGCCAAAGCCAGCACAGCTACAGAGTCTTCAGTCCACGTAGAGGAAATTAGCACTGTGCAAGGATGATGAGAGTGGTGTCTAAAAATATGAATACTTGTGGTTCTGTAGCCTTGTTTTGAAGTATGAGAAATTAAAAATTCTTAAAATGTTATTTTAAGATTATATTAAGATCCTGCCTGACCATCAGTGATAAAGGGGTAACATCTACTTTCAAGACTGAGACAAGTGGTTATAGATTTAGCTATAAGTCTGTTATACAGACCTATCACAAGATCATGACAAACATCAGGCTGAATTAGCATGGATTAAACTCCTTGTTTAAAATCTCATTACGATTCACCAGAGATTAACTATGAAAAATCCTTCAGCTGCAGCACAGCATTTTATCAAAAATGTTCAAGCGCATTTTGTGATAAGATAAAAATGTTTCAAGTAAAGAGTGTGACATAAACACATGTTGCTCCAGATTTCAAGCAATCATGTTTGGAGTAAATCTATACAGGTTAGAGAACACTTCAGCTGCTCATTAGTGAATGCATGGGATAAAACATTAGTGACAAAGTACTTGTTCAGTGGGTAAATATGAGGATTGCCAGGAGAGGAGTTCTTGAACACAGTAATTTTGAACACCAGTTTTTTTCTTCAATGTGCATTTATATGACCCTGTGGTTTAAAGTCTTCATCATAACTTTTTGCATTAAGTGCATATTAGCATTACTTAAAGACATTTTAAAAAGAGGAAGCTGCTGAATATACAGCTGGACATACAATTTTACTTGTGAACAACCAAAGAATGGCCTTTCACAAATTCAGTTTTGTCCCTGGAAAACTTCTTTAGAACTGGCTTTGCAGAAAATTCTTCTATGTACTTCAGGTTTTGGCTTGCTTATTTTCTTTTTAGAGTTATATGATGAAGACATAAAAAATTTAAGAGTACATCCAACCTCTTCAGAAACACAAACTGTTCATCATCACCATCATCGTCATCATCGTCATCATCATCATCATCATCATCATCATCATCATACCAACAATTCCTCACTGAATAACATAAATCAAAGGTAATTATTCCAGAAAAAAAAATTAAAAAGGGTGTTTGAAGAGATATGCTTTTAGGAGAGGGAGAAACTTATTAGATGATTGGTCTTTAATCAGAACTGTACTGCAGACAATGCAAGTGAGTAGGTTGGAAAATTTTGGTGGAAGAGATTATTCCTGATGCAAGAGCTATGATTTATTTAAACGGTTGTAAAATGAGTAGAGTCAGAAGAATCTCCAGTCATGGGAGGTGCACAAAAATTGTGGGGCCTGACGAGCTGGAAGGCATCTTGGCAGAAAAGGTCCTTGGGATGCAGGTGGACTCTGTGTTGATGAGAACCAGCAAAAGGCCCCTGCAGGCAAAGAATCTTCTGGGGATCTTCTGGGCTCAGTTAGGAGGAGTGCTTCCAGCATGTCAGATGGGCTGGTCCTTCCCCACACACCTGCAGTGCTGCATCCAGTTCTGGGCTCCCCAGTACGGGAGAGACACGGGCACACTGGGGAGAGCCCAGCAAAGGGCCTCTCAAATGATTTAGGGACTGGAGTATATCTCCTATGAGGAAAGACTGAGACAGCTGCAACTGTTCAGCCTTGAGAAGAGAAAATTCGGGGAAAACTTATTAATTTTTTCACTGTGGGCGTGACCAAGCCCTGGAACAGGATGTGCAGGGAAGTTTTGGAGTTGCCATTCTTTGAGATATTAAAAAGCTCTCTGGACATACCTGGATACCCAGAGAGGTATCCTAAAGTCTTTCCAATTCACAAGGGAGACCCCACTCCCCTTAATTAACATACTGGTGGCAAACTGTTGACATGATTGTAAAAGAAGGATTGAGCCTGTAGGACATTCACCTGATTCAGAAAAACAGAAAACTTACTTAGCCAGCCAAAGCTGCTTTTGTAGGAGGGATTTATTGTTTGACTACATTGCAGGAAACAATCAAATACAAGAATGAATGGAATCAGGGAAAAAAATACAGTAATTAGAAACCAATAATCAGAACAAGTAAATTTAATATCTTAATTAAAGCTGCCTGTCACTACTGTAAATGGTCCAACAAAGCATTCAGAGATGAAACAAATAGACAGAAGAGGGCATAATTTTGTATATATTTCTGGGTTCAGTTCCAGTTCTTTAGAGAACCAAGCCTATTTGAATATGCTCCTTTCCATGTGAGTCCTTTGGATGCTCTCCTTCTTCCTACCAGCAAGGACATGAGCAATCTCTTGTCTCTCCTATTTCAGGATGAGAGCAACTACTGATGGCAGACTGACACAAGGCTGGGACATTTGCTGGTGAGTCATTTAGGTTTTTGTGAGATGTCAGGTAAACATTTTCTTTGATGTAGGCACTACAGGTAAAGACTCTGTGCTTTTTTGTGCATCAGAGTTAGTGATTGGTAAAAATACTTTGGATGTATTAGCACAGAAAAAGTGGGCTCTCAAATAAAAGTTAAGTGTTGGGAGAAATCTGTGTGTTTAAATTTTCCATATATAAAATAACTCTGTTTGCAATGGAACAAGGTTATAATCATTGAGTAAAATTGAGAAGTTATGAGCAAGAAAGCCAGGAAAACAAACTGCTGCTTTTCCTTGAAATCAATATAAAGGCAAAGAGAGGAAAGTACAGTTTGATTTTCTGCCACACTATTTTCATACATCACTTGAGCAATTCATTTTTTTTGATTTTTTTTTACTTGACTTATTATGCCCACTTTTATTTAAATTAAACTGCTTCTGAGGTTTAGGGCTCCAAAGCAAGCCATTTGGCAAAGCTTTTGGGAAGTCCTCTGCTAACAAAATCACTACTGATGTTGGAATGAAGCTAACTAGCAGTAGCAAAGCTGATGGGTTGTCATCACGTCTGAGAATGCTGTAGGTAACTACTTCAGAAAAACATGCTGGTCCATATCCAAGTAATCACTTAGATCCGGGGAAACACCATGTATCTCTCAGTCTTCTCATCCAGCACCAGTTCAGAAAGCTAAATGTGTCTCTAGAGGTTTTCATTCCATCTGGGCAACTGTTTGTAAAGATGACTGGTTAATTCTTGCAACAAGCCACAAACCAGTGCATTCACTGAAGCTTGTAAAATCAGCCTAAAAATATTTCCAGTTCCAAAATTTAAAAGGATTCCCGAAAGAAATTATGGGATTTTGGCTTTGGAGATCGGATAGAAGTTGAAGAATGGTCTCTCTGGGCATTAAAACATGTGAAGCAATGACAAACCAGCACTTTGTTTAACAGGCTTTACAACCAGCACTTAGATCAGGAAACTTCCAGGGGCAAATTGTAGCCTTTAATGGGTACACGGAACTTTCCCATTAATTTAACTGAAGTCATGATTTTGTTATAGGAGTCAGTAGATAAAGTCTGGCACACAGCTGAGTAGCAAGGTGAACAGACTAGACTGGTTTTGGGGGTAGTTTTTTGGTTGGTTTGTTTTCTAACAAGGGTTAAAGGACTCTGCAAAACAACCAGCACTCTGTATTGTAATTTCTATCAACACCAAGCAGATTTTCAACCCTACCTGAATTTGATGTTGTTTGTGCTTCCTCTTGCATTGGTCTGAGCAGCAATCCAGGAATTAAAGCAACAAAGCATGAAAGTGTGGCCAGCCATCAATAGAAAGACCTCTCCTAAGAGAAAGTACTATTTTCCCTTTAATGGCAGATAAAAGCCATTTCCTGCCCTTCCCAGATTTATACAAAGTTTCCAAGGAAACCAACTCTGGAAATACTTTCATGGTATCACCATGTGCTGTGATGTTCTTATACTTTGGTGCATATTTCAGGCTTTGAAGGGTTATGGCTGAAAGCAAGGGTCTGTCTCACTCCCTCATAAACATCCATCTCCATCCCAAAACTCTCCCATCACGACAGGGATGAGAGGCTATGCAAGAGGAATGGAACACCTCTCCTCTAAGGAAAGGCAGTGAGGGACTTTGGGTTCAGCCTGGGGAAGAGAAGGCTCCAGGAATACCTTATTGCAGCTTAAAGGAACTTATAAGAAATATAGGGGCAGATTTTTTAAAAGGCCCTGTAGGGATAGGACAGGGAAGAATGGTTTTAAGCTAGAAAAAACCAGATTCAGGCTATATATAAGGAAGAATTTTTTTGCAATAAGGGTGTTGCAAGACTGGAACAGGTTGCTCAGAAAGATTGTAGGTGACTCATCCCTGGAAATATTCAGTGTTATGTTGGACAGGGCTCTGATCAACCAGATCCAGTCGATGATGCCCCTGCTCATTGCAGGAGGCTGGACTAGATGACCTTTAAATGTCTCTTCCAACCCAAAACATTCTATGATTTCCTGCTAAGTGATAGCTGCCTGCTGAAAGGAGCAGAGCCAAGGGTAAAGCAGGACAGCAAAAGGAGGATGAAAGCTAGCCATGGAGATACGCAAGAAGCTATTGACTCCCAACATTGTTGTTGTTGTTTCATTTTGCAAAAACTTTATAAACACATCGTGTCTTTCATGCATGATGAGGTCTCCATGTACCCTTGTGACAGCAAAACGCTTGAAATTGGAGGAATCCGTGAATCAGTAGGGCACAGTTTCTATGTTGGCTACAAAGCAGTGAGCCCCTATCTTAATACTGGGACATGGCCATGCTAATATCGATTATGGTAAAGGAATTGTAAGTATGCCACCATCCCATATTTCCAGCATGAGGGTTCATATGAGGAGTACTTAAAGTTTCTTCATCCAGATAATTGAGCTGTAAACATGATGTAGTATTGAGTAAACTCTTAGGAAGATCAGTGAGGTTTTTATCTGTGCCTTAAAGCTGATCATCTTCCAATAGCATGACAAAGTACAGCTAATACCCCACAAATCAATTTATAAGCAGCACTTTTGCTATTTTTATAAAAGTATTATTTCAAGCACCCTTAGGATTACACTAACATTTTCATAGAGCATACTTCTAAGTATCTTCAGAAACTGCTTTACAACCATTATGCGTTTATTTTATTAAATAATTTGTCTGCACTTAACACTCTCTCTGTGCAACCAGCTTGTAAAATGTATCACTTGCTCTCTTCATACTGCTGTGGTGTCTCTGCAGAGTGGTATTGTCTCTGAATTTGTGTGAGGGAGGACTTATTGCTGCCCATGGCATACCTACTGCCAGTGAAAAAGGTGAAGAAAGAAAGTGGGATGAGTATGAACCTGAGGTGCATGTGGGGTCTTGCTCTATTTCCATTGAGAAAGTTGCTGAGAAAAGAGAAAATCTTCACATCAGCAAAAGAGCAGCAGATGAAAACAGGCAAATGGGCCAGGCTTGCTGATCCTGAAAGGTGCTGTTTTGTAGGGAATAGGTAAAATGTCCTTATGTTATCTATATTTTGCTCATGGTACATTTTCCCATGACTTGTTCATATTAGAACATATACCAAATATCTATTCTGGGTACATTACAAAACTCTGTAGGACACTGAAATTTGGGAAAAAAAGAGTAGATGGAGACATGTTTGGCAAAGACAGGAAATTTGATGCTTCAGACTAGAGTCTGAAGAACAAGCAGTTTAATTCATTTATTTTTCTAAATTTTTATTTTACTGTGTTTCTGAAGAATAGCTTTGATGTATAAGGACATGCTTGTAGGCATGAAAAGGACCTGGGTTTGAATCCTTTTAATGATTGAATTCAGTGATGGAACTGAGATCAGGGTGGTGATGTTCAGAGCAGGAGAATTATTTCAAAGTCAGAATGACGCTAAGTTCTTGGTTATGTCAGTTATGTCAAATCAACAGTTATGTCAATGAAGTAGATTTTAATCAAAAATAAGAACTCAGAAAACATAAGACTCATATGGATTGTCTTAGATTCCAAAACCTGAAAACAGCCAAGACATGCAGCAAGGTCTGCCTGCAGCAAGAAATAAGCTCCCTGTCAGGCCTGCATTCTCTGAAGGCTTGGGACATTTGTCCCCATGATGGTTCCACCAACCGTGAAGAGGCAGCAGCAGGGTCCCTGCTCCACGATGAGCTGACTTCTACTCATTATTCCCACTCAAAACAGGGACATTATTCTTTCCAGACTCTGTGAAGGACAGTGAAAATGGCTTTTCTTCACGGTGTTCACTGATGCAGGGTTTGACATGAGCCTAGCTCTTTGTATTTTATTACTGTTCAGCTGTTTTAGCAGCAGTAATTAGCTGAGATCATGTAATTGCAGCTGCTCAAAACTACTTAGTGCTTCTTCACCATGATTCCCGCACTGTGCAGGCATCCCATCTCCTGATATAAATCTTTTACTGACTTGATAAGTGCAGCTATTTCCCTTCTTGTTGGCTTGCCATCTGTGAACGGGGGGCAAAGGGAGCTGACAGTGGCACGAAGCCTGTCAGTTCCCTCAGAGAGCCACGCAGAGGCCATTTCAGAGTGTCACAGTGCATAGTTTGTCATCTCAGTTGTTGTCCTGCTCCTACCTCTGCCTGTCATGGTCTCCCCAGATGACTCACTCTTGCTACACAGCAAGAGGCTTGCAGCAGTGAAATGAGAATTCCCCTTAAAAAGTGTTTTTGGTTTACTTTTAGGTTAGTCTCCTGAGTGCTGAGAAAGGGAACTGGTAGCATCTCCTGTGCTTCAGTAGCAGATCACAACTGATCTGGAGGCCACTCCTGCAAATACCACGCTGTCCATTGCAGCTGCTGCCCTCATTGCCTGTACAGGGTCACCCATTCAGTAGTGAGCCCTGGCTGACCTTACTGAGCAAGCCAAAGAAGCAGGGACACCTTTGGGGCATGACACAACCACCTGTGGCTGCAAAACACATAGAATCACAGAATCATAGCGTGTTTTGGGCTGGAAGGGACCTTCAAAGGTTGTCTAGTCCTGCAATGAGCAGAGACATGGTTAAATAGATCTGGTTGCTCAGAGTGCTGTTCAACATAATATTCAATGTTTCCAAGGATGAGTCATCTACAGCCACTCTGGGCAACCTGTTCTAGTTTTGCAACACACTTCTAAAAAAATTCTTCCTTGTATATAGTCTGAATCTGCTCTCTTCTAGTTTAAAACCATTCTTCCTTCTCCTATTGATGCCTTAAGTTTTAAATTTTATATTTTTCAAATTCTGCACTGCTTAGAGTGTAACTCTGAAGTTCCTTGTAGCCGGTAATTTCTGCTCTCTCGTTCAAGGTAGACATAACAAAGCCTCTCCAGGCTTTGCCTTCAAGGACACCAGGCTGTTCTAGGCCCAAAATGTGTAAACCAAAGCCTCTAAGGGGGGAGCAAGCTGAGGGGAATTACATCATTGAACTGGGGCTTTAACTGGAGAATTAACTGTGGTATGCAAATGAACCAAACCTATAAAGGTGTGAAGAACTCGTGACCTGTCGTCCATCTTGGGGTCCATTTTTGGAGGCAGCCTCTGGCTCCCCAGGGTGTACCTTGAAGGCCCTTCAAATAAATATCTATCTTTATTCCCTTACTCTTGTCTAGCCTCTGTTTCTAGGTGGCTGGAGAAGGCATCACTATCCCTACAGGCTCTCTTTACTCGGGGTTTTCCTTGGCTCAGGAAACATGCCCGTACACCACAATTCCCTGCTGTGCTGCAGGATGTACCTTAGCACCTTAGGGATGGTCACCTGCCCTTTTTCCCTGCTATAGCTCAGGTTTACCTGTCCTCAAGGACATCCATTCCCTCCTAATAGCTTTAGGGAAATACTTTTTTTGGTTTTTTATCTGCTTGTTCTATAAAGGCATTTACGTGATTGTGTAACTGTTGTGGTTATAAATCAGTTTCCAATTTGACAAAACTGCAGGGATGGTCAGTAATACCATCCAAAGTAATGATTGTCAATAATATGCCAAATACGTGCAATAAATTAGAACTATTTAAAACCATAGCAAAGATTCATTATTACAAGGATAATTTGTGATCATCATTACATCATTACAAAATAATTGATTTTCAGTACGAACAGAACAAGAGTAATCCTTTCTTCATGTCACTGGAAGTGTAAAACCTCCTGATTTGATTTCCCCTTGGTATTCTATTGCTTCATTTGGTACTCAGCCTTGCAAACCTGCTGTAATATCCAAAAGCAGAACTGGGCCTCTGTATTGTGTCATAGTCAGCACACTTGTATGACCTGCTATTCCTGTGAGAGGAAAACCAATAACCCTGAGTACAGCATTCCCACTAGGATGCAATCAAGTCTACTTAACTAAACCATTAGAGGTTATTAGCTTTACTCAGTTATTAGAAATGAAGGGTTTCCTAATCAAAAATGACCAGAATAAAGAGAAGGCTGAGTAAGGTCTGTGATCCATAGCCATTTTCCCGTCTGCATGAGAAAGTATCTCAAAATGGAAGTATTTGTTTTAATTATTCAAAGCAGGGTGCTTAGTAATTATAGAGTTAAGGGGAAAAAGGAAAATTTATATTTTGTCATGAAATAACTTTTACTACCAGGCAACTTCAAGACATTCCCTTTCTCTTCTTTGAAAAGAAAGCAAATATAATAGATTTGGACAAAAGTGAATATGAAAATTTAAAAAAACACACTGAAAAAATGGATCTTCCCAAATTAGAAACATTAGTCAGGCTATGATTTTTTTTTGTCCTTGGGATGAAATGTAAGAACTATAATTTTTTTTCATAAACTCTTTGTTAGGTTGTAACTTAATAATTTCAAACATTTAGTTTGAAACCACAGCATTTTGGTTTGACCTTTTTATTCTTTGAAACAAAAATGACTGAGCGTCATAGGAGGAAAATAAGTGCAAACATATAAAAAAATTCTGAAAATGTCAAAGAGGATCTTTAGTCAACTTGTAAATGCTTTCCAATCTTTCGAAAAATGAAGACTTTTTCAAAAAGCCTGGCCCATTCCCATGCAACACTTCATAATTACTCAATAAGAAAAAAAAGCTTATTATAAAAAGAAATTCCCAGTCAGCAGTTGAAAATGAAGCAGGCTATAAAAACCAATAAATCAGAGACTATGAGATCATAATTTAAGTATTAATATAAAGTAAAGCAATGGATTATTTGAGATCAGCTGCTTGTCAGTTAATGTTTGATTTACAAGTGAACTAATTTTATTTTCATTTTTCATGTTTTACAAATATTATACATACAGTAACTGAAGGAACCAAAGGTGAACTTCTGGATCTAAAGAAAAGAATTCTTAAGAAAGGTGATCAGGTGGATAGTAGGATCCAAAGCTTGTGCAATTACCACCAGTTGGACCCTGTGCCACTGATTGCCACCCTCTGGGATCTGCTGGTCAGTCAGCTCTCCATCCACCTCACTGCCCACTCACCCAGCCCACACTTCCTGAGCTTGCCTGTGAGGATGTTGTGAGAGACAGTGTTGAAAGCCTTGCTGAAGTCGAGATGAACAATATCCACTGCTCTGCCCTCATCCGTGCAGGTAGCTTTTTCATCATAGCAGGCAACCAGTTTGGTCAGGCAAGATTTACTTTTAGTGAACTCACGCTGACTGCCCTGATCACATTCTTGTCATCCATGTGGACAGTGATGGCCTCCTGAATAAGGTGCTTCACTACCTTTCCAGAAATTGAGGTGAGGCTGATTGGTCAGTAATACCCTGGATGCTCTTCTTGAGTTTATTGAAGACTGGGTGACATTTGCTTTCTTCCAGCCCTTGGGAACCTCTCCTGATTGCCACAGCCTTTCAAGATGATCACGAGCTGCCTCGATGACACCAGTCCGTCAGCTCTCAGCACGTGTGGATGCATCCCATCAGAGCCCAGGGACTTGTGAATGCTGAGTTTGCCTGTGTGTGCTCTAACCCAATCTTCCCTGACCAAGGAAAAGTTCCCATAGTCTAGATGCACACAAATGTGATGGAAGATTCATCCAGCAGAACAGAGGGTAAAAGCAAATGCCCCAGGGGAACACAGGGCTACACGTGCAAAAAGTTTGCATGTTCTGTACTTCATTATTGTGAGAAAACTTAAAATGACGGAACAGTTTATGCATTGGCTGAGCAGTTCATGCATTAATTCACACAGAATACATGCCCAGCCATGAGCAATTTATTGTCAAAATCAGTTCAGTGGTGCACAAGAAAACAGGCTTGAAGGAGCTTGCCAGACAGCTGGGTTTTATAATAGTGATTGAAACACATAGGGAGGAATGGAAAAGTCAGCAGGGTAACAGGAGAAGAAGCAAATTAATATGCAACTGGGAGAAAGAAGAACAAAAGGAAAAGTATTATTACAGAAGCAAAGTACACTGCATAAGTCACTCTTATTGAAAGTTTGGAGCTTTCCATTAGAACTCAGAAACCATGAATTTTGAGATCATTGCTAACTCCAGAAAATATTTAGGAGCAGCTTTTTTGTTACAGTTCATATTAGTCTGGGATAATTTTCAGAGTTTACTAGAAACAGCTGATACTCTAATTAGTGAAATTAACAAAGAGGTTCAAAACAAGAGTTTAAGGATACAAATTACATTTAGTCCCTTGATAATTAAATTGTTCTGCTAATTGAAATCACCCAAGAGGCAACAAAATTCCATGAGAGTTCAATTTCCCACAACATCAGCGCTATGATCTCAGAGATGGTGCCAGCCATAATGAGTAACAACTCCTAGAACACACATATGTCCTGCAGAGTTGTACTAATCTACAAGTCTAAGGTCTTCCTTTTCTCTGCGCATCTTGTGCCCATGGTGAATGCTTATAGAAGAAAGAAAATGAGAGAATAAAAGAAAATTACTTAATTGATGGATCTAGAGACTGGTAGGCAGAGTAATTACTTTCCAGAGAGAAGGAGATCCTGGGTTCTTGTGCTCACTCAGATAATTTCTGTGCAGCCTGTATGGATCCTTAATGAGTAATACACAAAAGCAAAAGGCAAGAGAAGTTCTCTCGGTTAGTGTGCAAGTGTCTATGGGGTTGTGTCCCTAAGAGTGTTCCATATTTTTTGCATCAGACTTTCCCAGTGATTCATTACAACACAAGCAGAAATCATTTAAGGATAGAAATAAGGTGCTTCGGTTTGCACAAAACTATTAAAATTAAAAGTATTGAAATACCCCTCCCCCCTGCCACCACTACTTCACAAGGAGTTCTGAGACTGAGCTCCTGAAGAAGTAAGCTATTGATGTTTTTTATATCTGCTTTGGAATTTACATAATTTAAAAGTAAATAAATACACAATTAAGAAATTAAGAAATAAAATTCCTAGCAGTTATAAAGCACTTCATATTCCTCAAAGCACTCTAGATTCATTAAATACATTACCTAATTAATTCCTCCACAAGCCAGTCTAAGAGACTTCACTTCATGCTGTGCACTGAGAAAGTGTTGCTTGATTTAAGGTTTATGTTTACTGCTCTTAATTTTTATCATTTTGTCACCAAACAAAACCAATCCTTTGATGATTTCAGTTCCGCATGGTTATTTGCTTACATAATAATTCCTTAAATGCCACTGACATCAGCCACCTTAAAGTCAGTAAAACTACTAATATAGTTTACTGTTATATTTTTTGCAGATATTGTTACTAAGTTGCCTTGTTGTGCATTTAAAAAGGATGTTCACAGGGGTCAGCCCTCCAGGATATCCTCCCACCTGATCAGTACTGTCCAAGCAATGAAAATACAGTCTGTCTTTTCTATCTTCTAAAATGTGTAGCACATATCCATGATAGTCCATCTATTAGACTTACCCAAAACCTCTGCAGCTGGGTCTTGCAGCAATGATCAAACTGGACTTTTTTAAAAAACTTTATTTATTTTGTTGTTTTTGAAAGGCAAATTTGGAGTTTTTCAGGATGCAATGGTACAGTGTGCTAGATAATGTCAAGGAGATTCCCTTTCCCAAAAAATGTTGGACCAGATGATCTTTCAAGGTCCATTTTCAGCTGGATTGTTTCACAGTTCTGTGAAACCTGACTGACATTGAAGAGATTTAAAAGAAACAAGGATTTTACTGCCAGAAAGTCAGGATGAGATAAAGGCACTTCTGCAGAGTGTTTAGCATTTCGAATATGAAAATAAAGCTGTATGCAAAGACTACTCCTGATTCCACAATTAATACATTTTTTTCTATAAAGTGCTGAGATTCTGAAAAGATATATGGAAAAGAAAATATAAATACATCTTCTTCAAGATATTTTTTTCCACAGGAATATTGTATCTAACAGAAGCAAGTACTGAGCATCACCTGAGCATTCAGATGGGATACTAAGAATGCTGAGAATATAAGGGTCAACTGCGATCTGCAGATGATGAGTATTTTTAGGGGAAATATTCCAATTTCTTTTGAAATTCAACCTTTCTTTTGAAAATCAACATTTCTTTCAAAAAAGAACATAAACCATGAAAACAAG
This sequence comes from Monarcha castaneiventris obscurior, assembly GCA_026261815.1. Lineage (NCBI taxonomy): Eukaryota > Metazoa > Chordata > Aves > Passeriformes > Monarchidae > Monarcha > Monarcha castaneiventris. The sequence continues at coordinate 4,585,995 of JAMPIT010000890.1, forward strand.
GATGTGAGATAAAAATGCAAAGATGTAACTAAAAGAAGCAGCCCAGCACTTCGAATTTTGCATTGTCTTAATTCATTCCACAATATGCATTCAAAAAAAACAATTTGTTTTTTAGAAATGATAGAGAAGATAAGGAGTTGGCCATTTGTTGGAATCCAAGGAATGCCTCTGGCTGCCTTGGGAGGTCAGGGCATGCCTCGGGCTGCCCTGGGGGGTCGGGAACCCCAGCAAGGGGGTCCCAGACCCTGGCAAGAAGCCCAGAATGACACTGTCTTTGACCTCAGCCCATGGGAAAAGTTACCAACACTGCGCGAATCATCACAAGCCATGAGAGTGTGAAAATGAGTAGTGGTTTAGAATTTTACAAGGTAGAAAAGTAGATTTTAGGGTTTTTAGTATGAGGATGCAGGGTTTAAGATGGAGGATTTTGGGTGTTGCCTTGTTCTTCTTCTTCTTCTTCTTCTCCTCCATCTTCTCTGGTGGTGGTGGCACAAAATGATTGGTAGAATGAAAAGAGGTAGAAATTCCGTGTCTAGAATAGGTGCAAATTAATTGTTATAAAATAGTAACTAAAAAATCCGTTGTGAAGAATGGTTGGATCATGGAAAGGGCACAAAAAGGACGGGACAGCCCAGGACTGGGCAGTTCCCACTCGGACTCGGCTGCATCAGACGTGTGGCCGGAGCTGAGAGCTGGCTGGAGATAAGAAGAAATAAACAACCTGAAACAATATCTGCAGCTGTTTCTCATCTGTTGGGGCTCGAGGTAAAGCTACCCAGGGGTGAAGATAAGAACCAGCATTTGTGCAGAGTACCCAACTCCCACAGCCATTCTAAGTCTTTATTCTCTAACCCCTAACGGCAAAGACTGCTTTGCAGAACAGCAGCTTACCTCACGGGATGCCTTTTCTTGAACCAAGAACTTTTCCAGAAAAGACAACATAAACACATCCTGGATTTTGTATAGACAACACAGTGCTGCTTGCTCTGTGACAGGAACTCTCTGGTTTTTCAGAGTCCTTTAGATGTCTGTATGTAAAACCATGGGGATCCTGGTAGACCTGCGAGATTCTCTGAAGAATGGAGAGGTGACAACAAATAAATCAACCACTATGTGGTCCAGCCACCGTGTTAAGCTGACTTTTAAAAAAGACTAAAGGACACTGAGGGCAGATTTAAGAAAGGCAAACAGATGATATCCACTCCCATATGTGGCACTATTACAGACAGAGAAGCACTTACACGTGACTTGTGGGAAAATTATATCAGCTATGAGTTCCCTGAGCAGCTATGAATTTCACTCTGATCAAGTGTCTCATTTTGGCATTTCATTAGTAAATGCTTCATGTTTTCTTAATCAGGAGTTCTGGAGTTTTATCCCAGTGCTTGTTAAAGGTATGGGAAACTCTTTAAAACACATTTATTGGAATAAAAGTGCTTGCATTTTATTACCAAGACATAAAATGCAGAAAATTCCAAAAAAATCAATATCTCTTACCATATAAATTACAGTTATATTGTTAGAAAGGCAACAAAATAGCAGCAGAAAAGCAAATCTGATCAGAAATTAAGAGTTTGGGGTTGAAAATGCTTTTTTCCAAAGCCTTCAGATTCTGACATGGAGCAGTAAAACTGGTATGAAAATTTAATTAGAATTGAGTACCAAAGGATAAAATTAGAATAAAATTGATTTCAAGAGATAAACTTCTAAATTATTTCTAGTGGAAAATATGGGGTGGAGTGCCTCTTAAAAAAAATGAGACTTATTTAAAACTGGAAATTACATGCTTCCTAATTGGAATTTTTAAATCTTGAGCTTATAATAAAAAAAATACAATTAAGGTTTTAGTTTAGAAACAAATTTTAAAAAGCAGTTCTTTCCTAGGGCAGAGTTTTTACTTTTCATTTTATAAAACAGTCTGACCTGTGGTTTTAAACCTTTGACTCTTTAAAGGAATTTGTTTGGTACAGAAGATAATCTCTTTCACGGCTTTCAACACTTATTTTCATTTCTCCCATGCAAGCACCAGCAGTTAGCAAAGAGACTTACTGTTAGCAAAGTGCCTTTTTCACTTTCGTCCTACAATGCATTAATTTGGGATCCCAACTCTCACCCTAGATGAGATAAAGATAAGTCACATATTTCCAAGCTTGACTCTGTCTCTTACACAGTGTGGCTTTCTGTCCAAGGCTGTCTGAACAAAGGCTGTTCCATCAAGCAAAACATTCTCAGCTCAGCCACGGTGTAAAGCTGTATATGGGTTATTTCTGCAGCATATCCCAAGTCAACTCGAGTTCAACTCAGAGGTAACCAATAATGGGTCCCAGTCAATTCTAATGTCTGGAATGTGGTGCTGCAGGAGCTGTTCTGCATGTGCATTAGTCAGCCCTGCCACAGGGGACCTGATCTTCATGGCAGAGGCAGAGCAGACAATAGGGAGCAAAAGGATGTTCAACCCAGAGGGCTTAATTTGCATTAGTCTGCATAATTAGCATGCTCAACAACTGCACTGCTCATTCACCGCCAGGCAGCAAGCCTGCTATTTTACTCCCTCTCTTAACTCAGTCCAGCACAAGTGATGCAGGAAAACCAAAAAATTGCTTCTTTTAAAACTGGATTTTTTGACAGAAAGAGGATGGGCAATGGCTACACCCATGTTTGTGCTCAGTTATCCCAGGGTAAGGGGCACCATAAACACTGGTGAAAGGATGGCAATGAACAACTAGGGCAGGATGTCAGGGCTGGTAGTTATTCTAACTTAATGACAGCCAGAACACGGTCACTACTGTGACTACAATCAGTGATCACAGCTAAATTTAATTTCTTTGGGCAGCAAGAAGCAATGGAAAAATTTAACTATAATGGGTCAAGTCAAACAGCTTTCTTTTTCTCTAATCAATTTCTGATAACAGCTAGTAGGGAAGAATACAAGAACTAAGCACGTATACAGCAATATTTCCCAGAAAACCCTCCCAGTCTTCAACAATTTGTAATTAAATGACTTCTGGACATAAACATGCTGACTTTGCACCTAAGAACCACTGATGTATTTTTCTTCCACAAAAACCATGAGCCGCTTTTAGCAACCATGTAAAAATTTTAACATCCTCAAACAGTGGCAACTGTACAAAACTTAACTAGTTGTTGGGTGAAGAAGAATCTCTTTCTGTTTGTTCTCATCATCCCCTCCTCCCCAAATTAAACTTGCTGCATCTGTGCTCTTATGACAGAAGCAACAGTGCAGAGTCACTTTGTATTCACCTGGCATGCCTGATTTTAGAGACTCCAGTCATGTCACCCAGAGTCATGTCTTTTCAACGCTGAGGAGTCAAAGCTTATTCAGCCAGAAAAGTACTGTGATGCTTCCAGACTTCTGATCACCTTTTACCATACCAATTGTGGGGAAAAAAAGCAGAGGAAGGAACAACACGTCCTATTGACAGTGTAAGTTCATAATTTATAACAGCATAAAAATGTCTTTAATTTTTCTTCTCTATTTCTTTCCTAGCGATTCCCAAAATTTTTTTATTTATTTTATATACTATTATCTTTATTATAGTTGTATTATTATTACTATTATCTTTATTACTATTAATAATAATAATAATATTATCATGTATGTAATGTATGTAGCTAGTTATTCAAATCAGCCAATGGCCTTTAAAGAATTTTTAAGTCACAGTGTTAAAGTTTATCTGAATCCAATGGCAATGAGGTTAACCACAGAAAACCAGAAATAATAAAAGCCCTTTCTGATTAGCCCAGGAAATTTTATATTCCTGCTGATGGTGAGTAGAAGACAAAGTAAAGGGCACTGTGAACAGCTACCTTTTAGAAGGAACAGCTTATATAATACATGGATAATTTTGTAGAAAGCCTTGTGTATCTGCAAGGTCCTGAAAAGGAATAAATATACTCCTCGCTCTCCTTTGTGGGCTACAAGCACTGTGGGTGACAGAAGCCTGGAGAGTTGGCTCTCGTGGCTGTTGTTTTCTTTGGAAGGGCACAGAGTCAGAAAAGGGATGATAACAGCCATGCTTCACACTGACAGCTCTTTGGGTACAGGACAGACACAGACAAGGGACTGGGCAGAGAATCACCTCTCAGGCAACAGAAGAAAATCTATGCAAGGATTTTCACATAAATATTCCTCTGCAAAAGTATCCTCCCATGATTTCTAGCTTAACACAGAATGATATGTCTTAAAGTCCCCTGCCATCCTTGAGACGCACTTAATGTGTCTTTGCATTTGTATCTTGGCCAGAAAAAAAAATAGGCCTGACCCTGAGAGACAGCAGGAAGGAACAGAAAATAAAGGTGGGATCCATATTACCTAAAATCTGAGTGCTAGAGATTGTCATTTATGTTAGAGAAACACTTTTTCCCTGGTCTTGGACTCTTCCCTCAGTAGTGGAAAGATGACCCAAATCAGGTCAAAGATTCCTCACAGACAGTGCAGGAAGCCTCAATAACTACCCCAGGCTAAAGTGCTAACTGTGATTTAGATGAGATGACTTCTTGATGGGTCTTGATTTTTCAATGGAAAGGTTTCTATAAATATGACATAACATATTTTTGAGCATTTGCTTCATTCACTCTGGAGTGAAACCTGTGTCACTCACAAATTCAGCAGAAGATGCCTACTTGATTTCAGTTGCACTTTCAGGGGACTAAAATGACCCCTGTCCTTACCATGAGCCAGGTCTGGAAAGATGGAAAGCAATAACTATGGTGTAGTAAAGTAATGAAAATACTATTTAATTGACAGAATTTGCATTTAAAATAAAAACATGCAAGAACCTTATGGATGCAATATTTGTTACACCTTATGATGGCAATTTCTTAATGTTTCATTATGTTTCCTTGACCCACAGGCATTTGCAAATGCCAGCAAAAATTTAGGCTCATTTTGAGACAGAAAACCCTCCTAAACATTATGTTACAATGATTGTTTTATCTTTTTTCAATTGGTATGAAAAATATTTGACTACTTACATCAGCACGAAAAATCCCATTAGTGGATCCCACATACTCCATTGCTCATAAAGACTTGGGATTGTGGAACTGACAGGAAGGTGTACTTGGATTTAAAGTGGATAAATACACGGCTCATCTACCAGCAGTAAAAAATGAAGAAAAACACGTGCATATTCACAGTTATGAAGACAGGAAATTAGTAAGTGGCAGCTGGTAAGTAAACGTGGATACCATATTTCGAAGAAGTGCCTCAAAAGAAATGCTAAAACCCAAATCAAAGCAAATAAAAAACCCAAACCCTTAATAAATAATGCAGTTTAGTTTTAAGTACAGCACACAATTCTGACCTGTAAAGAATCCCAAAACTTATTGTTTGTTTTAGGCCTGAAAGAGAATATATGAAGGAACAACACCAGGAACACAGAGATGGAAAACCTAAGAAAAGTATAAGTTGACATTTTCTGTCAAGAAAAATCTGGAAGAAAAGCCTCCCAAGGGGACAAGGGCTTCATTTTTTAATAATGCATGCTAGTGTGAATTAGGAACAGGAACTAAAATGCTGTGAAATCAATGTAATTAAAATATTTTGCCCAGGGGTTGAGAAGAGTATCATGGAGGAGAAAGTTGTATTCCTTTTAGACAGGAATGCATGCATTTATGTGCCATCAATATCACCCTTACTTATACCATGCAAATAGTTTTCATCATCAGAAGCCCAGAATTCTGTCTGTCTGGCATATAGCTACAGCAGTGGGAAGAAGCAGGAGAAATCAGCATGAGTTATGTAAGCCCTAAATGCCAGATAAAGCGTATAGAAACTACTTTAGGGTGTACCCATCTCTACACCAAACAGACTAAACAGGCACAAAATGTGTTAAAAAACAGAGTCAAAAAAAAAAATCAGAAAGGCACATGAAACCATATGAACCCTCCAGTCTGTGTTTAGGGCTGGAAGATGACTGGATAATCGAGACATGTGACTCATGCAGTTATACTTACCCTCTTTTAGCGAGTCCTTTATCTCATCAAATAATCCATCAGAATTCAGGCTGCCTGCCCAACAACTACATCAACAGAAATCAGTCAATCGACCCCCTCAACGGTGCATTCTGTCAAATTGCACTATTTTGCTGGGCACCAAACCAGGTTATGTGATGCTGTCCTCCTTTGTCAGACGATGTTGAGGATAACAGCAACACAGATCAAGCTACTTTTAACTTGGCACTGTTGAGGTGCTGATGGCTGCTAAGTCACAGGTAAGTGCATGAAGTTACATATGTGAAAGCATGATGGGTTTGGCTGAGGGAGAGTTTTCTTCACAAGGTTATTATGGGGCTGTGTTTTGGACTTGTGCTGAACACAGTGATGATAATACAGAGATGTTTTTGTTATTGCTGAGCAGGGCTTGCACAGAGCCAAGGCTTTTTCTGCACCTTGTACTGTCACACTGGCGAGGAATTTGAAGATGTATGGGATACTGGGAGGGGACACAGCCTGGACAGCTGTCCCCAAGTGACCCAAGAGATATTCTGGATCATCTGACATAATTCTCAGTGTATAAACTGAGGGGAAGAAGGAGGAAGGGGAGGACATTTGGAGTTATGGTGTTTGTCTCCCCAGGTAACCATTACATGTGACATGTCCTGGAGATGGCTGAACACCTGCCTGCCCATGGGAAGAAGTGAATGAATTCCTGGTTTTGCTTTGGTTTAATTTGTGGCTTTTTCTTTACCTTTTAAATTGTCTTTATATCAACCCACAAGTGTTTTAGCTTTTACCCTTCTAATTCTCTCTCTGATCTTGCTGCTGGGAGAGTAAACAAGCAACTGTGTGGTGCTTGGTTGCTGGTCAGTGTTAAATCACGACAGAAAGATGAAGGGACTGGTTTAGAATTACCACCACCTACTGAGTGATGGTTAATTTAATTTTATCCATTTTACTATATGTTACATAAACCAGGACATAAATGGGATAAAGGTCCCAGGAATGTTTTAGCTTTAGAGGAGAGCAGTGTTCCCCAAATGACATTGTGTAGGCCATCACAGAGATATGAGATGTCATATTCTTTGATAGAAAGTCATGGCCTACCAAGAAAAGAGAGTCGCATTCATACATTGCAAGGGCTAGAAGGAATATTCTCTCCCTTGCTGTGTCTCAGAAAATCCAAACCAGTTTTTTTGAAACTGAAAACATTGCTGAAGAAAAACATCACAGCTCCAGATACACCATTCCAGTGTCTAGATAGACTGTGCCAAACAAGTTCAAGATATTGAATAGATGGCCTGCCAACTCCTAATTTCATGTGTACTTCAGGAAGACACAAACATAGAAAAGGGAATAGTTTTGAGATACCTTCTTTACAGCAAAAGCTTATTTCTATTCCCTGCAGCTTGACATTCATTGTCTTTTAAAGCTAGGCCATACTGAAGCACTTATAGTCAAAATCACAAACCAAGTTAAGTCCTCAGGGCCACATCCTACTAAACTGAGACACTGGAAATATTAAGGAAGTTATCTTCTAAGCTAGGCAGTGTCCATTAAAGATCTTAGAGCAGTTTTCAGTTTTGGTCATCAAGTCCCTGTCTTTAAAAGGGTTTGGTTCTGCCCCACCAACCAAAAAGGTGTTTCATGCATGCAGGGTCCTGGCCAGCACTACACAGCAGAGACAACTGCAACCTGCTCACTGATACTGGGACATTAGAGTCTAGATAAATTAAACTGTGAATTAAAATGAGTAGGAAGAATAATGCTTATGCAGCTATTGTTATAGGGCTTTATTTGAGGTTATTTTCTCTGAAGAAATGTTTATTTTCTAGGTTCCCTAAGTCTTGCTGACAGTCAACAAGAATACCAATCCTATTATTGTTTCTTAATTTAATTTTTGTCTCAGTGTGAATTCACATAGTGCAAGGAGAACTGTCTTATATTTAACATGTAACGTGACCACTATTTATTATTTTTCTTTTAATGTGATAAATTTAAATCACAGGTGTCTTGATAACAGATGATTCTCTTTTGTGAGTTTCCTTCCTTGTTTAAAGGTGCTTAATAAATCGTAATAATTTTTAAAGGAAAAAAAAGGACCTACAGTTCAACTAGATAAAAGTGAGTCAGAAATACGTGCATTTGCAGGCATGTGAATATATGTGTAAAAAAGAGCAAAAAGCAGTAAACCCAAAACATTTAACCTCAAGTGTATTGCTAATATAAAGCACCTTGCTATGCCATGACAGGTACATTTTCATATACCTTCATACACATTTTCAATACTGTTTTAAGGTCTCCCTGGAATATTCTCTTCTCCAGGCTGGACAAACCCAACCATAAGTTCTGGACCCTTCCAAGAAATTAGTAATTTAAATCAAAAGAGATACTACTGTTTTCTTTCCACTCAGATGGAAAGACACAAATGCAAAAGGGCTTTAGAAGACTTTTTCCAAATAACCTTTTTTTTCTCACCTGTCGTAGAAGAATCAGTCATGGCTGTACAAATCCCACTTCCATTGATGTTTTGAGTATTGTTCACATTCTTGTACAGGAATTCTCTTGCACCATATGCCAAGGAGCAGCTAACATATCCTTTAAAAGTCTCTTTTGCTTTATATTTTGACTCTTTTAATTAGTTTGCAGGTCAGACGACTGGAAATATTAAACTGAATCCTAATTTACAGTTTCAAAATTAATTACCAGCCTAAAATGACTGTTTTCCATACTACTAACCCTGTTCAATACTTAATGCTCAAAGGTTAGAGACCAGACATAATTAAATATTAACAGTGATTTTTTTTAAAAGCACTGCAGGGAACTGAGCTTAATTTCCCAGTGCTTTGCAAACCTTAACTTCAAGCTAAGGACTTTAACTTTGCTATCTACATAGTAGAAACAATCTGGTGGTCATATACCTAGCAGTTCTTTTTGTTAATGTTAAATATCAGTATTTTTTTATGTTCTGTTCCTGACCTACACTTACAGGTGAGATGCTGATTCCCATCCACGGATAGGCATAGCTCCACTTTTCACATCTCTGTAAATGTGATCAATATCTAATCCAGTGTGCCTGATGTAACAATGTTCCTCCTCATTGCTATAAGCATCCTGTCTACCTGTTACAGAAAAGAATAAAAAAGCCCCATTAAAACATTTAGCAGATACAAGGGAAAGGAAATGAGAGTGAACCTGGACAAACAACTTACAGAAGAGTTTGAAGGCAGCAACTTATGATAGCAAAAGACTCAGAATGGTAAAAGACTCACAATGGCAAAAAGGCAAAATGTGTCACAGTAAAAAATTAGAAGGAACCTCTTGAAAACTAATCTTTTTTTCTCCATTTAGTGTAGAAAACAAAAAAACAATTTTTAGACATAGCTACTGTATGAGCCATAATTGGTCAGTTTGCCCAGTCACCCCAGATATTTTGTGTCAATCAGCCCAGATATTTATAAATCTTGTCAGAATTTTAGTTTTTCCTTTACAAAAGTAAACACAATTCCAGTGTCTGCTAATAGAAAACATAAGTGTTGTGTACAGAAGGAAAGAGAGTTGCAGAAGAAGAATAAAAAGATTATTTAATATCATGTACTTTTCCATATATTTCTAGTCATATGATCAAGAGCATGAGACAGATAGTAAGACTTAATATGGAATAAGACTAATTAGAACAAAATTAATATTGTTTTTAATACTCATACACTAACACAAACTCTCTAGCACTATGTGTATTAAGAATTTTTAGCAGGATCCATTTATCTTTAAGTGCCAGTTAGCTTTCTGTAATTCAATTTTGGGAGTAGTTAAAATTTAGGATGCTACTAACACAGACCTTCCTCCTTTTTGTCCTGTATGACATTGCACTACCTGATTTTCATTGATTTTAAACTATTTTACACCTGAAGAGGTTCTACCTTTTTTGTTTTACTTAATACATGAGCTCCTGTTGCATAAAAACATCCCTAATCCCACTGAAGTAATAGATAACAAATATTTTCCAGTGATGAGCTAGAAATGAGAAATTACTATTGTCTAGTATCTGTCTTACACAAGTTTAGTGTGTGCATTATGGATAGATCATGCCACAGTTTTTATTACTTTGTGTGACTTCTGTGATTGTCCAGGCTATTTGGTGTACTATAATAAAATTAAACATATTGAGAAAGGAGATAACACACAGTTTACTTTAAGAATCCAAATAAACTCAATGACAAGTGGTGTAGATTAAAGCAGGCCATTATCCTAGTGTGCCAAGGTATTGAAAAGTCCTGCAAATCCTTCACTCAGGAAGGGTTTTGTCAGAAAAGCACTCATAAGCACACATTTGCTTTGTATGGGCTCCGATTGGACTAAATTTGATAGAGGATAAGTGCTCCACTTTAACAATTAAATCAAGAACCAGCATGAAGATGATCTCCAGAGGTCCCTTTGAACTCCATTATTCCGTGATTCTGTAATATTGTCCAAGAAAGATGAGGAGAGACCATTTTTTTTTTTTCTGGACCTTTAAAGATTATTTCAATTGTTGTCATTTTTTTCTTTGAAAACGAGGCTAAACCACACAAAATCACCCATCAATTAATCCACACATTAATGTATAGAAACTTTGCAAAAAGATATTCACAGACAATGATCAATCAACCCACAGTGAAAAGGAAAGAGGGTTAGAACACATTACCTGCCTTGCATTACCATGTGTATGCAAATAACTTTGGCTTGGAAATAGTGAGCAATTTAAGACTTACTGTAGTCCAAGGCTGTTTCCAGAGGAGGTTAGTAGGATGACCCATAGATGCTGCAAATTCACTGAATTCCTTGCATGGTAGCTTCTTGGACATAAACGCCCTAAACTAAGACAAATCTGTTTCAGGATTTCTCAAAGGTATCCTCAAAATTATGACCGGGAAGCTTTTGCTTTAATTTCAATTAAATAGAAGGTAAAATATTGATTCCTCCTTCCTCAGGAATTAATATTTGTGCTGTTCAAGGTACTGAATCTCTTATGTGAGTTTAAAATGCCAAGCAAAGCAGAGAAACCATTAATAACATGAATATAAAAGCAATCTAATGGATTCATTGTAATCTACATACACACATAAAAATTGATTATAATCTACCACTTCTCATCCTGAAGCACATATTTCGGTTTATAGCACATCATTAATTTTAATTGTAAGCCTAGGAAATAATCTCTTTTTCTCCCTGCTAGTATACAGAATGTGAAAGTGTGACTGATACATTTGTCATTTCGTTTCAAGTCGTTAACTTTCCCTTCAAATACAAGCCTGTACAGAGTTTATGAGGCGTTGAGCAAGTTTTTAAAGCCCAGTAGAAAATGAGGGATTCTTTAACAAAAAAAAAAAAAGGAAAAAAGACAGAGGTAAAGGACTATCAAAGAAGGGTCATAAGCTATTTGTCCCTACAACTCAGGTTGAAATAGCTGTCATTCTCTTATATCTGGTAATATATCCACAAACTCACAACCAAATTGCATTTTTAAATTACAGTTGCAATTACTGTAATGGTTTGAATTTTCTATGTCTTCTAAATATTCCAAGACTTAAAAAACAGCAGTAAAGGAGAACAGAGAAGAAAAAGCACAACAATTATAATTTCTATCTTTTCTTCTGTCCTTATTATGTTAATGTACCGAAGGAATTGGACCACAGCAGACCTAGAGTGTATCAGCACTGACAACTGCACAATCTGTTTTTAATAAGAGCAAAACCCACAAGATGAGCTTTCTTGCATTATTTGACAGAATTCCTTTGTTTGGAGAAACAGAAATTGGAATAATTTAATTTTAAACTGTGAGCTACAGTGCACAGTTCTAGCTTTGTAGTGCAGAAGAGTGCTGCAGCACTATAGTACAGTATTATATATGCTACTTGAGTGTACTGTTTTTTCCATGCCTTGGTCTCCTACTTGCAAACAGTGTTTGATTCTAGCTAATTCAGTTCTCTGCTCATTATGAGCTTCAGAATTATGACCATCTGCTCTATGCTACATGAGTATCCCAGCTATGATGATGACGTCTTTCAGAAATCTATCTGTAAAATTATCCAGTCTATAAAAAAAAACATTGAGAGGAAAGACTTCTTTTGCATTTTTTCATTTTTTAATCAGTCTGGACTTAATAGACAGAAAGATGTTAAGTTTCAATGGATTATTTAACCTGTAGTCCCGTATAACGCTGCCTAAAAAACTTAACCTAAACTATCCTTCATTTATTTTCATGGTTTTTTTCAACTGAACTGAGGCAGTTCATTAACAGTGAACCCTGAGACATCCAGACTGACTGTGTGAGTCTTTGGCCAGCAACTGCTGCACTCAGTACTGTTTAACAAGCACTATCATCTAAGAAATATATTATAGAGAGTATTACTCTCTAAACCTTATCATATTGTGAAAGGATACAGGAACAGATAAAGCCCCCAAGGTCATAAAGACTTGCATTTTGCAGGAATTAAAGGTGTATAAATACTATGTGCTAGGAGGAAAGTAATACACCGCACCCAAAATACAGCCCAAAGGAAAGAAAATAAAACCCAGCTGTAGGGCCTGACCAAAAAGTTTTTTTATCTACCTCATCATTAGTATTACATATTTGAGTGCGTGAGTAACAGAAGTGTACTGCAGATCTTCTTTTGATTCAGCCTTATTGCTAGTTGTAAGTGTCTGTTTCCACATGATTACATTAAATTTGGGTAAAAATGGCACAGAAGCACAATGAGAACAGCAGAGAAGACAACAGATTCTTTTTTCCTTGTTAGTGCCTGTTAATAAGCATCTTCTCCTCAAGATACCCACTTTTTTTACCGTATACACTGAATTTATTGACCTAGTTAGGCACCTGTTTAATTTGTCTCTTCTTTTAGACTCCTGCTGCTAGGTACTTAATCCCAAATTCCTGTATCTCTTTTCAGAATGACCATTCATCTAAACCAGTGGTCACTTGGGACTAAAGTGTGGCAAGAAAAATGGATGGACTTTTAAAAGTGTTAGGAAGTACCTGGGTATCAAATTCTTAACACCTTTCAGTGTACGTTTTATGTCTTGGCAAATTTAATCCAAAGTGCATTTTTTAGAGGTGTTTAGAAGACTATGGAGACAAGAGAGTTTGCATGATTCATATCTGAAAAAATAGCTTTGTTTCTTTTGTGACTCCAGAATAGTAAGCACTCACTCTGAATATGCAGGAGACGATGGCTGCTCCTAGGCATGCATATCCCTATTGAATGTACTTTATCTGAAATTGTGAAGAATGCAATGCAGATTGCAACTCCTTTGGAAAAACAACCCCTAATTTTTTGCATTTGTCATTTAGGGTTTAGAGATAATTATTTTTAAAAAACCAGTACAGCCAATGGATACATTCACATGTAACCAGAGGAGTGCACAGTGCAGAGAAATATACTTTTTTTTTTCAGTCTGGGCTCCTGGACAAAACCTGTACACAGGAACTCCCGTTAGAAAACCCATAATGATTCTCTGCTATAAATTAAATCAGACTGAGTTTGTAGAAATCACTTCAGCATCCATTAGGCAAAGGAAACATCCAACCAATTGCATTTTATCTACTGGCCAGCCTCGGGCTGGCAAGAGAACAAGTAGACGTGGGCTCAGAGCATCCAGGAGTAGATAGCAAAGGCTCCCATTAGCCCAGACATCAGATACTGCTGCATGAATCCCTGCCAGTATCATCCAGCAGCTGGTGGATCCTGTAATTCCTGCAAACTCCGTGAGTGTCTGCAGCTCTCATTGCTATCACCAGATTGCATTTCATAGCAGTGGTATTCACCTTTGCAGACATAAAACCAAAAAGGATACATAGAAATACTGCCTAGCCTATGCACAATTGCACAAATATAGAGGGATGGGTTTTTTGTTTTTTTGGAAAAGAGCTCAAATGGAAACTATTGACAAACATGAAAAAAGTAAAGCTAAAATGAGTATTTTCAATACAGAAAAAAATTTTAGGCAACAGTCAGCCTCCTAGCAAGTTTATTGCCTGCATGATATAGAAGAATATTGGGAGACAGCCCAGTGTGTTCTTGTTCCCTGTACTCCAGGCTGCTCAGGAAGGCAGAGCATCAGCCAGGAGCTTACAGCTATCAATACAAAGTCAGACAGGTATATTGACTCCTTGGATTGTCAATAAAAATGGAAATTTATCAGAAGGCATTTTTTAAACACCCTACGCACCATGAATTATTTAGCAGCTGCCTAACCCTGCTCTGTACTGCAACTCTGGCAACAGTCAGTGCAAGCAGAAAACTTTGCTTGGCACTTGACAGAAGTATTGCAATCTCATAAATTAATTAGATGCAATCTAGTGGCCTGGCATGTGCCTGCTGCACTCCATAGTGGCTTTATATCTAGCACAAGCTCACAACTAATATTAAACTGTGCTGCCACAAAGCTGCATTGAGAAATGGTCCTGTTCCACCTTTTCAGGATTTAGTTTGGTTTTTACTGCATTTTGATGCTGTTTCTATATTCATTAATTAGTACGAGCAGGTAGATAGGTACAGCATTTTCAAGCACAAAGTGAAAAAAGCAATGTCAAAATGAATGGGACTCTTTTCTCCAAGGTACTTAGTCCTCAGATGCCGTGGCCATAAAGCCAAGCTGGAAGCAGCCAGAGCATTGCTGGAAGTGCTCAGCACCTGGTAAAATGAAAACTTGCAATCTGCTGCAAAAGAAAAAACACAATATATTTTTTTAAAGAAAAGAGTATTATAATATAAAAAGTAAGCAACACATATCCAAGAGAGGTATATTTACACATGCAGAACAGGACAATTCTCAAAATCCCATAGGTCAGCTGCCTGCCTGGATACAGCTATGATATTGACTGGATGTTGAATCCCTCTTTTATCACATCTGCTACTTGATAAACATGAAGAGAAGCAGAAGGAGCAAAGGAGCTTACCCTTTGCTCTTATGCCAAATCCAGGCTACTTGCTGCAAGCACACTGGAAAACTCAGTTCTCCCACATCCTGGGCTGAACTGCTCCCTGTCCATGCAAGCAGAGATTTCTCACTGATCTCCAAGTACAAGCAACTCACGTTTTATGCTGTAACAGTGCAGCCCCCAGTCCACTGTGACAAACAACAGCGGTCAGTTTAAATGGTTGGGTTTGATTAAATCAGTGCAAAATAGAAGCTGTCATTAGTGGATCCTTCACCTGCCCCACTGTTTCAGTGATTAGATATTAAGCTCTCAGAACCCACATTTCCTTCAAATCTTTAGACAACTAATTTGGGAGTTGTGATTTTTGAAAGGGGACTGATTCCAGCTTTTTCAAAATCAGAGACAAAAAATTTTTCCCATGTTCTTGAAACATCAATAAGATGGGGCAATGCTAGAAACACAACATTTTCTTTCTTACAAACCTATTAGGCTAAAAATATTCAGAAAACATACTGAATATTAATGGAGTGAGAAATATCCTTTTGTTTATATTAGAGTCCCCAATCACATAAAATACCGCAGTAGCAAGAATTGCTATGGGAAAAGGAAGAGCTCAGAGTGTTCTGAGTTCAGTTCATTCACTTTCACAGACTCTTTCTTCCCAGGAGATACACAGGAAAAAACCAGATGTAGTAGGAGAAGAGGAAGGACTGGAAAAGCTATTCACTTGTGCTTGCTACCCATGAGTGGAAAATCAGCTGCTGCTTTGTCCTCTCCCACAAGGACAGAGACCTCATTCCTGACACTCCCACGTGATTATGGAGTGGAAATGGATCCTAAATTTGTCAAGTGTCAGACTTATTTGTCAATAAGTCAGACAATAAACAAAAAGACACCTTAGAAGTTGAGAGACAGAAGTACTTCACCACATGTCCATGATGCCCTCCAGTAATTTGGATCTGCACCACCTAACATGAACTGGCACTGACCATGTTCTGAAGTATTTTGTCTTGTGAGGATCCAACCAGAAAGGAAATATTTCACTATGATTCAGTGACTGAGAGAGAGTGTTCAAAGATGTTTCTATGTTAAAGTGCTGTAATTCAATGCCTTCTTTGGGTTAATAATCTGTGGGGATCTTCTATATTTTCCCCCGACCACCAGGAAAAGTTGCAGGGCTACAAATTTAAGTAGAGCAGAGGTCCTTGAAAATCACATAGGAATTTTCAGCTAACTGAAATTTATGCTTAAATAATAGGTCAAATTTTAAGGCAGTTGTCTAAAAGTCCCTAAATCAATCATTAACTTCTCCATTCAAAGTGGCTTTATTTAGAACATTTAAGATTTTGGTTGACTTAATGTGAAAAAGGAAACAGTTTTGGGCTTTTATATGTTCAGATGTCTGGCCTCAAGTTCAAGTTATTGCTGCAGAAGGAATTCCTTGCTCTTCATATGAACATAATGAGCATAGAAAAGCTCTTTGTGGTCACCAGCTTGTGGATGATTTGGAGATATCTGGGAGTTTGTTACCTTTTAGATTTGCTACTTTATCAAAACTGGAGCTGATATTCTTACTTATGAGCTGGAAATTAATCCTTTAACACAGTGAAGTTATCTTTTGCAAGGCTATAAGAGATTCAATTTTCATGGCTGTTTTAGTTGTCATGCCCAAAGGCACACCATCATTCACCTGTGTCAATATCTTACATACTCCCTGTGAAGATCTTTTATGGCTGAAAATCTTGGAAAGGCTTCCTGCTCTCATTTACAACAAATATAAATCTTTCTTCTATTCAAACAGATTCTGAATAAAATGGAAATAAGCTCTTAAATAAGATCTCTAAATGTGACTTCTGTTTGCTTTTTGCCTTTACAGCCTTCTTCTCACTATGTAGTTTGTGATGTACTGTATATTTCAGACTTTTTAAAAATGTTTCTTATTGATAATAAAGTTATCCCAGCGCCCAACTCTTCTCCAGTTATTGTTGCCTTCTCTTCTGTCTTTGAAGCTTCATCAATGCTATCAAGCAACAGGGCTAACTCTGTATTTAATATTCAGATCTAATATAATTGAATATTTCAATTCTTCACATAATTTCTGTGGTACTGTTTGAGATCCAGGGATTTTGAAAAAAAAACAGTCAGAGGGGAGCATAAATTCATGAGTTTGAAAATCTGTTCTACTGAGTCAATGCCTGGGTTTCCCCAGTAGTCTTTAGACAGAGACACACTAGTCTGAAGTGTTTCTAGTGCATTATCACTCCACACCAGATTCCTTAGCAGGAAACATCAGTTTAACTCCAATGACCTACATTAGTTTACAACTAAAGAGGGTCTTGCCTAGTGACAATATTTCTCATTGGCTTCCTATAAGCTCTAGAAAGGTACAAAATGCAGAGTGATTTTGTCTCCCCTGTTTTTTATTCATTGTATGGGACAAGGAGAAGAGAGTTCATTTCTTTGTTCCCTTGATAGAATGCACAGCTCTTTCCAGAAGTTAATCACCCTTTCCTGATACATGTGAGTGGCTGCAAAAACCACCCATTCTTCCAACATTTTACTCTCCTTTCTCTCAGGTTCTCTGTGCAGCACTTTGAAGTGATAATATACATTCATAAAGTGACCCTCACCTGAAACTTCCTGCAGCATTACCAACCACATGCCCTACCATTGGCAGCTCTCATAGTTCACTTACAAGAGTTTGCCATTTGATCCCTGCAAAGTGCAATTCCTGAGCTGCCTTGCTGTTCTTCACACACCTTAGAACAAAACCCAAGCCCAAATGAAGAGACTGCACAAAGAAGACTCAGCCCTGTGGAAGGAGACAGCATGCACAAGTTCTTTTGTACAAATACAGGTGAAAAGGTGCATAAAAGAGCTAAGTGCTTAAGACTATGATTAAGAAGGGTTGAAGGATAGTGAGAGAGGGAACGTTCAGAGGGTGCTAGGTTAAAAGTTCAGCTCATAAACAGAAATTGCAGTTTTCCAATAGATAACAAAGTTTTTGTGCTTTAGATATTCTCAGCACTTACCTAAATCTTTGAGACCCAGGGGATCTTTTGGAGTTCAATCTCATAGTCGACACAGGCTGTAATCCTTGAGTGAAGGATCTACAAATAACTAACCTTCTCAAACTGTCAGGACTTGTAGCAGAATTTGCTGAGGCAGGACTGTAAGATAAATACTGCTTTGACAGTCAGCACTGCAATGTGTTTAGAAAAATCATTGTGTTTTTCCAGATACAGCACAGAGAGACCACATGAAAATGATTCAGTCAACTTTTCCTTCAAATTTCCTCCAAACATTCCAGCTCTATGATTGCAAGTGTACCGTAATATTCAAAATAGAGACAAACGATGACATTATCCATCTCATCAAAGTGTCTATTTCTGCACTCAAACAACTACAAATATATACTTACAGTGACCTAAAGTAACGTCATTCTCTTTCTTATACACAGAGATATTAAAAGAATAATAATTTAATCATTTAAATATAATTACTTTCCACCCAACAGGCTGTAATTGCTTTCCACTTTCTTTACCTGGTTATTCCAGTGTAAAACTGCGTATCTACCTTCATGATTTAACAATTTCTGTTGGCATAGGGGACTTGCACACACTCTTCCTCTGAGACAGGTGGGGTTGGCACGCAGCTGTGACCTGCAGTGGTGCACACATTGCATCGACCATGATGGTCTTCAGGGACCTGCCTGCTCCTTGATCCTTCAGGTTGGTACAGAAGACATCACCTCCCAGCCTCAAGATGAAGCAGCTGGAAGCCCCACGGGATTACACAGGTGTATATTCCTGTAACACTGCTACCTCTGATGTTGTTCCATGAGATATTGATCCATGCCGAGGCATCCACCAAAAGATGTGCATCTGGTTGAGAAACAAATAAATCCCTGAATTCAAAATATATTTGTAAAAAGCATTTTCTTTCCCAGATTCATCAAGACAGAGCCAGGTCCTCAACTGGCATAAATCAATGTAGACCACAGATATAGAGACTTCCATGTAAATTGGGCTATTTTGTTTTTAAATGGCGAAGTCTTATCAGGAGCAAATTAAAGTGCACAGATTACAGACTTTTGCTTAATCATAGATTCACAGAATTGCTAAAGTTGGGAAAGATCTCTAAGATCATCAAGTCCAACCATTAATGTAACACCACCACCACGTTCACCACTAAACCATATCTCCAAGTGATATACCTACGTATTTTTTTAACTTTTCCAGGGATGGTGATCCAAACACTTCCCTGGGCAGGTGGTTCCAGGGCCTGATCACCCTTTTAGTGAAGAAATTTTTATTAAAATCCAATCTAAACCTCCAGTGGTGCAACTTGAGGCCATTTCTTCTTGTCCTACCACTTGTTGTATAGGAAAAGAGATCAATTCCCCACTGCAGCCTCCTGTCAGGTAGTTGTAGAGAACAATTAGGTCACCCCTCAGTGTCTAGGCTAAACAACTCCAGCTCCCTGAGCTGGTCCTCATAAGACTTGTGCTTGTGACCCTTCACCAGCTCTGTTGTCCTTCTCTGGACATGCTCCAGGACCTCAATGTCCTTCTTGCAGTGAGGAGGCTCAAAACTGAACAGAGTATTTGCAGTGAAGCCTCATCAGTGCTGCAGACCAACACCCCGAGGTCCCTTTCTACCAGGCAGCTGTCCAGCCACTCTTCCTCCAGCCTGTAGCATTGCATGAGGTTGTTGTGACACAAGTGCAGGACACAGCATTTCACCCAGCTGAATCTCATCCAGCTGGCTTCAGTGCATCAATCCAGCCTGTCTAGGTGTCTCAGTAGTGCCTACCCTCAAGCAGATCAATACTGACAGGAAAGAAAATTTTTGTTATTGTTGGAGCTCAGCAATGGGTGATATGTTTGTATTTCATAGATATGAAAGAAATAAAATTATGCTTTTCCACGTGTGTCCATATGCCCGTACTTATCTATCAATCTCACACTCTGCTCTCCTAAAGTGGGGCAGGTATATAAAGGTGAAGGATGATTTATATCAAACAGCCCTGAGCATTACACAATATGTGTTCTATTATCACTGTATCACAGAAACCATCTTATCTTCCAGTCTGTTTGCTGACTCTATCTGTTGCCGTTTTGAACTTTTCTTATAGCTACCATTTCTCTTTACAGAGCTTATCTATAATGTGTTAAATTCCTTCATCTTCCCAATCAATTTAGAATGGTGTACTAGTACCCTCTGTTAATTATAATTTATCCTCTTTGCCTTTGACCTTCCCAGTATGTGTTACTATTAAATTCATAATAAATACATATGGGGAATGTATCCTACCATTTTTAAATGGAATTCAGAGACATGTCAAAAACAGTGTTGGAAACACCACCCCACATCTTTATGAAAACCACAGAGGGGATTCAGGTTGAACAGCTTATAAATGACACGAACATTTTCTAATTCAAGATTACTTGGGAAATAAATAATTTTCTCCAAGAAAAAAGAGTCCTCTCTACACCCGTGCCCCCAGATTCAAGTCTGCCAGAAATAGTCTCTCACTAGCATGGAGTATGTTGTCTTAGAGCTCTATGGCCATAAGGACTTGGAGTCATCTGCACACTTACTGAGGGTGCACTTGATCCCCTCATCCAGATCATTGATAAGGACCTTACTGATTATTATTTATTTATGATTATTTATTATTGATAAGGATAAGGATATTAAACAGACTTGGCTCCAAACTGAGCCCTGGGGACCCTCACTAGTGACCAGCTACCAGCTGGATTTAACTCCACTCCCCACCACTCTGGGCCCAGCAACCAGCCAGTTTTTTAACTCGGCAAAGAGCCCACCCATCCAAGACATGAGGAGCCAGTTTGTCCAGGAGAACGCAGTGGGACACAGCATCAGGGACAGTGTCTGAAGTCCATGTAGACAATATCCACAGCCTCACCCCTTCAGTGGGCTACCTTGTCATAAAAGGACATCAGGTTGGTCAAGGAGGAGCTGCCTTTCATAAATACACACTACCTGGGCCTTATCCCCTGGCTGTCCTGTACATCCTGTGACAGCACTCAAGATCCCAGCTCTAAGATCAGGATGACAGGCCTGTAGTTCCTCGATCCTCCTTCTGGCCCTTCTTGTAGCTGGGTGTCATATTTACTAACCTTCAGACACCTGGGACCTCCCCTGTTAGCCAGGACTGCTGATACATTAGTGGTTGAGGCTTCCTCAATATTACAAATAATTTGAAGGAAAATCAGGCTGAATGCTTAGGGCTAAGTGAAACTAATGTGTTTTATTTTTACATGTCCCAAGACAGAATGCCTGGTTTACTATTTAGCTTTGTGTTTTCCTGTTTATTGAATAGTTGCCTTCAAAAGTTTTTTCCACCCTCCAGCCACATATGTAAATTCCACTAGAAGTTATCGTCACATTAAAGCTATTATTATATTGTGCCATATTTTACTATTTCATCGAAATTATAATCAAGTTTCCTGTCCCAGAGCACATCACAGATTGCACAGGAATCAAAACCCCAGTGTCTATGTAGCGTCAAAATATGTCTTACCATAAAAAAGACAGGCTGTATTCTGACACTAGATAATTCAGTATAAACAGTGTGACAGATGGATGGTATATTTGAACTGGTGCAAATTACATAATTTCCTTTATAAGTTAGAAATCCATTTCCATTTGGGAAATTTTTGGTGGAGAAAAAACACAAGCTGAGGTCTTTGCTTAGTATAAGTACAGGGCAATATTTAACCCAATGGAATTGTTTCGAGAGGAAAGGAAGAATAGCAGCCAAAAACAGAGGGGAGAAGTCTTTTCCAACAACCCTAAAAATGTTCACATTTAAGGAATGCCATCATGCCAGCTTGCTCTCTCTTGGAGCAACTCTACTGACTTGTACAGGGACAGGACAGAAAAACAAATCAAGAAGCTTTCAACACTCAAGAGCTTCTGGGAAATGCTAGCTGACTCTGTTCTGCCTATCAAAATAATTTGCTGTTATAGCACATAATTAGGTGAGAACAAATGCACATGCATCCACATCCTGCTTTAGAAGACATTGCTTGAGTGTTTTATGCTGAGCACTAAATACAAATATATTCATTCCATATAGCACTGTGAGGAGTTAAGGAGAGGGTTGGAGTGTGTGATGGGAAGCCTCCTGGAGAGTGCAAGTGAGGGCTTAGGTGCCACTTCCCCTTAACCTCAGCAACTGGACCAGGGGAAAAAAAACCCTTCCTAGACAAACATGCAGAGCAAGCTAACCTCTGAGCTGGAGGAGCCAATCTCAGGATAAAGGCTCAGCAGAAACTGATGCATGCATTACCCATCATTCCTAACACCAAGCTCTGGACAGCCGTCTGAAGATATTTGTTGGATAAATACAAAAACCTCAGAAACAACAGGAAAAACCTCAGAAAAAGCAGGGATTTATTGGGGGATAAGAACAACTGAAAGATCATCATGCCAGATATGCTGCGTTTCAATATTCCCAGTGCTATTATTTTAAGATAAACACTTATTTGAATAACTGAGTCATATGTTTGCATTGGGAGACCAAAGGAATATTTTTAGAATGCGATCTCTCTTTTAGGTTAACTGAAAACATATTTTATTATTTTAACCTCTTAATCTAAAAGAATTCTTTGGAAAAATACATCAGGTTTCCATAGATTTTATTTGATTTTTTTTTTTTTAATTAAATCCCCTCAACCTAGAAAGATAAAAAGGAACTCTTGGAAGGAAAGGTAAATAAAAAATGCAACAAACTCTGCACAGGGTCAAACTGAGACAAGATCATAAGACAAGGAAAGAACGTCCTCTTTCCTCATACAAATACATCCAAAACCAACTGCTCTGAAGTCAAAGCGAAGTGGAGGTGGTTATAATACACTGCTGAGTAGAAAACAGGACATATGTCAGCTGTACCCTAACAAGAAACTACATCACACCATTATTTATTCTGGCTGTTTTTCAGTCCTTGTATATACTTTCATTGTCCTGCCAATCAGTAGGTATGTCAAGCATGGAGAGAGAAAACCTGTACCAATCACCAACAGTAATTAACAAATCTAACAGTCCCTGGATTGTGGGCCATCTGGGCTGGCAAAACTTGCCATGCAGACAGCACAGAACAGGGTCAAACTGTGTGGATTTAATGTACTTCATCTTGTCAAAGTGGTTTCGACTTACTACATCAGGACATTATACTGAGGGCTTTTAAATAATAATGCTAACAGTGAAATAAAAATAATTTTTTCACAACACTATTTGTATCCATGTAGGGAGAACCTCTTTGCAATTGTTTTGTAAGTAGTCTGTGAGCTGTGTTTAGCTCCAGTACCTCTCTCCACAATGAGCCAAAGTAAGTGGCAAGTGACACAGTGAAGGCATCTCTGTGTTTTGATTAATGTATAATGATGCACTGGCTATTTCTTACCCCTACTGACTTCTCACAGTAATCACCTCTGAAATATCCTCCAGATACAAAAACATAGATGAATTAAAATAACTTTATTTATTAAGACTTTGGGGATTTAGGGAGGTATTTAAAAGATCTTTGCTTAGAAATCTCCACAGAGGTGGCAGAAGTTGCCCACAGCATATAGCTCAAGGCAGCTTCCTACATTCCTTCTTTAACCTCATTTCAGGAGCTAGACAATCATGAGGTTGTTCCTACTTCTTCTTTCAACTTAAAAACAAAATCAATGTTTTCTAAGGAAAGCTAGGCATTGTCTTGCTCTTGTTGCATGAATGCGTGCAATTAAGCTTACTTTTTTTATTCTGACATTTAAACTGGTACAACTAAGGAACTTACTGTTCACTTTTTCACCGTTAAGGCTCATCAAAATTATATGTTGCTGCAATTTTCTTTGACTGAAATACTTCATTGTCACTGATACAGGATCTATACTTTTGAAAATTATAGGGCTATTTTACTATCATTAAGAAATACATAATGTGCTCATTATACCAGACCTTTAAAGACAAGATGACCAGAACTTTAAAGACAAGATTTTTTGAAAAAGCAAGACAGAAAACAAATAATACAATTTGTGGGAAGGAAAAGAATTATTTTGAACCAGTTTAATTGGCTTGTAGAGTTGAAATACTTATGTATTTTCTTAAGATCTAAATTTGTTTTAAGTACTTTTTCCTCTGGAGCTCATTCTTGCCTATTTAATTGACAAATCTTATGTTTTTATAAATGGTGAGCTGATAAAATACACTTCATATATTAGACATCTGGAATTCTATTTAATCAGAGCAGGAGGGTACCCTTTTATTGCTAGCTTGAACAGATGGATTACATTGCCAGAAAAACCCAAAAAAGAGATAAGAAAGAAGCAGAATTTTTTCAGCCTTGCTCATTTTGTGGAGAGTTTATTGGTGGACGGCTGTAACTGAGGGTAACCCTTTTCATTCATCCTGAGGTTAATTTTTTTCTTTTAACCACTATATTTTATAGAAGTCTTGTCATCCCTTGTTTCTTCACTCCCCCCTCCCCATAGTATACATTAGGATCTTTTCTAACAAGGAATTACTGTAGAGATTGCAATTTTCCTATTTGGCAAGGGATGGTGCATATTGCAGAAGGAAGTTGGAACATTATTAATTGCATTTGGCCTTTCATTCCCCTCAGTACCTTAAGATGTACATTTATGATCATGGTTTGAAGGCATACTTTTAAAAATATGGGACTAGAAATTACATGCAAATATGTACATGATTCAGTTTCTAATTTATTTTAGGAAATCCATTCTCTATGCTTCACATGTCATGCGAACTGCCAAGCCTGAAGTACCTAATATGTGTTCTTTAATGGCATTTATACCCAAATTTGTATCAAAGATATATCGAATAAATGTCTTCTTGAATATTCACTCTAAACAATAGACTGCAAATAAACAAAGCAGTTTATTATTTTTATTATTGTCTGTTGCACGTGCAATTGAGTTCACAATTCTATTTATTAGATCTGTTAGTTTTTGGTTTCATTTCATGGCAGGCAAGGGTACTGAAATAAAGAAGTAGATGAGATAAAAAAGTTTGCTTTCCTGTGTTCAATGAAACATGAGAAATACACGCTCAATGTTTTTTAAACAAAATGGAGCAATGTGTTGATGTTCATGGAAGCAGCAGCTTCCATGTCAAACTGAAAAGTGAACTCTGACACTGGCTATATCAGACAGAGTTAAACCATGAAAGCAATTAATGCCTTTTAGAGGATACTTATTTGATACTTTATCTTTGGGGCTCTCCTATTTTCAGGACAATCACGTGCAATGCTTTTTTATCAAAGAATATAAATCTTATTTAAGCTATGAGTATTATGGTTCATTAATGCTGGGTTTCAATGCTAATTAAATCCCAATATAATTTTCAAGTAGTGATGTAAAAGATGCAGAGGTCAAGGAACATTTGGCTACCATTCCTACTGTCTACAGCCCTTTGAATACATATTTATACAAGACTTTATATTGCAGTTGATGGAAGAACAGCTTCTGTCTATTCCCTCTCCAGATCTTTCTCAGTTCTCTCAATTAGCTCAATTTACCTCCTGGCAGCTTTGCAAACGAAAAAAAATCCTGACAAATGAGATCAAATAGGAAGGCCAGAGTTTGAGAGCAATGCATTGATGTGATACTTGAGAATTTGTTAGAATTTTGTAGACTATCTCAAGTTAGAAGGCACTTATAAGGATCATCAAGTCCAACTCCCTCCTCCTCACAGGACTGCCTAAAACTAAACCATATGACTAAGAGTCATCCAGACCCAATTTTTATCAATGTGTTGCTGACTTTCCTTAATTCAATTTCCTGAAGCCCATATAAAACAGTATATTGCAGCTCTGGGAAGAATATTCTTCAGGAACCTACATTTTTTTTCCCCTATTCATCACTAAAACCAGAGCAGAAATTATTAAAAGCACATTCCTCTGATGGTCTTCCAATCAAGATACTTTATAGAAAGGATCTGCATCCCATCAGGACTCATGGATTTACAGACATCAGGATTCTCTAGGTATTCTCTAACCCAGTCCTCCCTGACTGAGGAAAAATCTTCCTTCCCCAGACCTTCCTTCCCTGGTCTCCTGGCTCTGGGATTCCTGAGGGCTGGCCTTGGTCATCAAGACTGAAGCAAAGAAGGCTTTAAGCCATCACAGCCTTATTTGCAACCCCTGTTGCAGGGTGCCCCTTCCATTCCGTAGCAGACACACATTTTCCCTTCTATTACTGACATACTTGAAGAAATCCTTCTTGTAATCCTTGACACCCTTGGCCAGGGTTAACTACAAATTGGCCTTGGCTTCCTCATGGCCTATCTGACCATATTCTTACCTTCATCCCTGCTTCCACCTCATGAAAATATCCTGCTTATGTCTGACTTCCTTGTTCATTCATGAAGGTCTCTTACTCCTTTTGCCCAATTTCTTGCTCATTGGGATGTACCATTTTTGTGCCTGGAAGAAATGATCCCTGAGTATTACTCAACTCTCTAAGACCCCTCTTCCCTACAGGGCCTGTTCCCATGTGATTCTTCCAAGAAGATCCCTGAGGAGGCCAAATTTAGCTCTCCTGAAGTCCTTGGTTGCTATCTTATTGCTGTGCCTTCTCTTCTCACAATACTGAACTCCACAGTCTTGTGGTCACTGTGGGCAGCTCTGTTTGCCTGCTCTGATCCCTGAGCTCCTGGTCACCAGTGCCCCTCAGGCTGCTTTTTACAGGGGGATACTAAACCTTTGAAAGACAAAAACTATTCACCCACATTATCTGTAATGTGCATAGGTGTGCCATTCAATGATCAGACATTTAATGGTCACTCCCTGTTTGACAGAAAACACTTTGGATTTGGTGACTTTTTCAAGTGCTGTACTCCTGAGCACTCCAAAGGTAATTACCTTTGGAAGAAGGGGGAGGTCTGTTTTTCTTGATCTTGTAGCCACCTATAGTATGAATTTTGATTTTATGAAAAGAAAAAGAAAAAGAAAAAGAAAAAGAAAAAGAAAAAGAAAAAGAAAAAGAAAAAGAAAAAGAAAAAGAAAAAGAAAAAGAAAAAGAAAAAAAAAAGAAAAAGAAAAAGAAAAAGAAAAAGAAAAAGAGAAAAGAAAAAGAAAAAGAAAAAGAAAAAAAAAAAAAAAAGAAAAAGAAAAAAAAAAAGAAAAAAAAGAAAAGAAAAAGAAAAAAAAAGAAAAGAAAAAGAAAAAAGAAAAGAAAAAGAAAAAGAAAAAGAAAAAGAAAAGAGAAAAAAGAAAGAAAAAGAAAAAAAGAAAAAGAAAAGAAAAGAAAAGAAAAAGAAAAAGAAAAAGAAAGAAAAAGAAGGAAAGGAAAGGAAAGGAAGGAAAGGAAAGGAAAAGGAAAGGAAAAGAAAGGAAAGGAAAGGAAAGGAAAGGAAAGGAAAGGAAAGAAAGAAGGAAAGGAAAAGAAAAGGAAAGGAAAAGAAAGGAAAGGAAAGGAAAGGAAAGGAAAGGAAAGGAAAGAAAGGAAAGGAAAGAAAGGAAAGGAAAGGAAAGGAAAGGAAAGGAAAGGAAAGAAAAGAAAAGAAAAGAAAAGAAAAGAAAAGAAAAGAAAAGAAAAGAAAAGAAAAGAAAAGAAAAGAAAAGAAAAGAAAAGAAAAGAGAAAAGAATACATTAATATCTCTTTGTGGTTTGGTCGTAAATAATGTACACATTATCCTAACATTATGCAAATGTGACTGATAGTGCAGAATGATGTACTGCAGCCATTGAGCTAGATATTCAAACAAAAGAATGTGAAAACACAACCCTAAAACATTAATTTCCTTCTAAACAAATGTGTTTCTCTTCCAGGATGTTGGTTGGGTTTTTTTTCTTGTTGTCTCTTTTGTTGCTTTGTTTTGTTTGTTTGTTTTTTAAGAAGTTCGTTTGTTTTTTAAGAAATTTATCTAAAATGGATATTCCTAAGTCTGGAATATTTTTCAGTCAAGGATATCCAGGTGGGAGACAGAAAAAGCTTTTGATATTCTCTCAAACATCTATTAACACATCTTAAATCTTTTAGACATTTCTACACTCCAAGATCCAAGTATTGGATTCTGTTTTAAAAATGCAGAATTATTCTTGGCAGAATGATTTCTGAGAAAATTTTGCAGCATTGAGTATGCATACAATATTATTTTTTGAACTCCTTTTCTGGGAGGACACCTTCTTGAATTTTTTTTTTACCCTGATGTCTGTGGGGCCTCCAGTGGCACAATTCTGTGCCAGATAAAATATTAAAATTCTCTGAAATGGCAATTGAAGACAAGCAGCCGCCATTCAGTACTCTTTACAGTATTGCAAAATGACTGGAATGAACTTTGCCAAGATGACAAATGTTTGGATTTTTTTTCCCCACATAAACGTTAAATGGGAGAAAACCAGAGATGTGGGAATCCAGAGTGCAGAGAATATTTCCCTGCCTATTTTGAAGAACTTAACCCCTCTGGACAGCACTGTTTTTGACCATTATCCATGGAGAAAACTGCCTACCCTCTGGGAAGAAATAAAATCTACATGAGTGTGAACTAGGTAATAGAATATTATGTAAGATTGTCACAGGGTGAAGAATTTAGAGTTTTTGGGTTTGTTAGTATAGTAAATAGATAAGAAGTAACATCTCAAAGATGGAGGATTGTTGTAGTTTCCAGGCCTTCCTCCTCCTTCTAGTCCCCCATATTCTGCGGTAAAAGTAGTTTAGAATGACTGGATAGAAAATTCTGCAGTTCCTGTCTACATGACAAAGTGATTCACTGAACATTGGTGGAAAAGTAAAAATGTCTTTCGTTTTAAGCTCTCATTGGATAATTTACCTTTAAAAGAGCTGTAAAATCTTGATACTGTGTCATTCTTAGCATTCTCTGCTTTTGCTATGTCTGCATTATGCTGGTAGCACTATCTCTCTGATAAGATTTAAATAACTAACTATCTTAAAGCAGTGAATGTTGGACTGTCCCATTCATCTCCCAGGCTTCTGGCAAAGACCCTAGAATTCTCTCCTATCAGGAGAGACCTAATTAAGACATGGTACGTGTCACAGAGAAAACTTAGAAATATGCCATTTCAGGAATTTATCAGAGCATAATTTGAAACAGCTTGGGTGTCCATTTTCATACGGACAACATGATTTCCAGGCTCAACGATTAAAAAGTAGTAGTGGAGAGACTTCTTAATGGACACTTCCACATCTTCATTGACCTTCATAGCTACACAGTCTGGTCTAGCCAACACCCAAATAGCAGTATAAGGTATCATACTTTTATATACTCTTTATTTTCTTGAATGCTCTCTAACCATTCTCCATTCCTCTTTTAAGCATGCAAATGACCCCAGCTTAGATTCTTTTCCATACAGGCCAGTTGAGCCAAATTCAGAGGCAGATCTGTGTGTACAGTTAGTCAGACAATAAAAGGTTGCAAGTTTCCAGTAGAGTTTAATGTGGGATGAGGGACAAGTTTAAATTACATTACATTGTTCCTATTATATTCCCATATAGTAAACTCTGTAGTTTGTATCTTCATTTATCTTAATTTTTATTCTTGATGACAAACCTTGTGCCAGCTCTTGTGGCGCTCCTTCACTTCCTCTGGGAACTCTCTTCTCACCAAGTATTCCAACCCTTTCTACTACTGATGTCCTTCCTATATTAAAGCTTATATATGAGGTCCCATATTTCACATAATTTCTTTGTGGTGAATATAACTCTTTCCTATGGCTTTAAACCAGTTTTGGGTTTGTTTTTTAAATGATCTTTTCTCTGTTACGGTTAGAATCAGTTATTCCAGCTACAAACATCTTGAATGTGTATATTCTACTTATAAGTGTTCAGTTTCTTTGGTGAGACAAACCACAGCAGATTAGATGACATACAGCCTTTGCAAACAGAAAGCAAGAAGCTAATTAAGAAGTAAAACTCTGCTGCTTTTCTTTGCTTGCCTTTAAAAGTGAAATATTAATCAAGTATTAGCCATATCATGGGGGAACTGAATTGTCCTTGCTGCAGAAAGAAATAAGCTCTCTCATTAGTGATATCAAATCTTTTAAGATCTCATCATTCCTGCAACAAACAACTTTTCCCCCTTAACACCTATCTGGTTCTGATTTACTATGAGATATTTCATTCTAGTGTCTATCCTAGCTCCTATGTCTAGTGCAGGAAAGATGTCATTCTCCGTACATTACTTATTGTTAGCATTTTTTTAACATCAATGCTTCCTTGCAGTTTATCTACCTTTTCTGGGAGACAGCTTTAAAATCTGCAAGCTGTTTTCTTGCAGGTTGCCATGACTGCTTGCACTGCTTTTCCTGTACTTAAGGGAAAACATCTGTTGATGGTTGACACTTGCTGTGTCTGTCATCCTGTGGGACTTGCAGCACCAACACAGATTGTGTCAACAAGTGTCTTTTGTGATTTGTTATCTCTCTACCCAGTAGATCTCTTTACTGTCATCTACCTCTATTTGACAATTGTTTTGAACACATGGTAGAAAATAGTAGGATTTTAATAATCACATTGCTCACTATTCATCCCAGGACTTCACAAGAGTTTGATTTCTTAAACTAGAAAGAAGGACTCTGATAGTGATCCTTTCAATTCTCCAACAAAGCCTGAAGCTACAGTGGGTCCCACAGTGGGTCACAGAAGCCAGGTGAATATCTAAATCACCCATTGTCTCTGAGTAAGGGAAAAGAACTCACACTGTGGGAAAGGATGTAGGAGCAGATCCAGCAATCTGCCAAGATGATTTTCAGGATGGTCAAATGCAAATGGTCTTTATGCAAGTTAGTAGGGGTATAAAAAGTGTTCCCTCAAAAACAGGAGTAGGTTTGTGGGTTCTTCCATCTGAGGCCACAGAGGGGGATGATTTTGCCCACGGGATTTTGTGCTTATTTTTGATGAAAAAGGGAAATCCAGGAAGGACTTGGATATATAAACTAGAACAAATTATGAGAAAATTAAAGATAGCTTTATTATCCTTAGAGAAAGCAGGAGCTCTGAGACATCAATCTTGATGACAAGTCGGTTATGACATAAATCTGGAAGTGAAACTGTTGCTTTTTCCCCTTTTCGTTTTAAATCTCTAATTTTCAATACAGTTTTAGAAAGCCCTGATAGTGTAACATGTAGAAAGACAGAAGATAAAAGCAGATACATTATGCTAAGTATACACTATGCAGACATTGACTAACTAAAGACTAAACTCACTGACTTACAGCTGAGTACAAGACTGACTACACCAGGATTTTCAGGATAGTGGAACCCATATCCCAAATTAAGATTAGGAAATAGCAGTCACTTTTATGATTTTGTTGTACTAACTAAAAACTTTTGAACGAGACTTTGGAAAACTTTCTCTCCCACAACATTTGCTCTGCTCCCCCCAGTGTGTGAGGCTCTCAGAAAACACTCAGTGCAAGGAGATCCCTGTAACATATAGCTACGTTCCTGCTTAGTTTTAAGCCCTGAATAATTATTGGCATCCTCCTTGGTTTGAACTTGTAACATTCCATAAGAATTATTTTTGTTCATTGGATTAAACACAAGCCCAAGAATTTTACTGACACATTCATGCCTGTGCCTTTAGAACTTTAGTTGAAGATTAAAGACAATTAATGTGCTCAACACTCCAGATTTCAAATATCCACTGTGCTGTTTTGATTAATTCATTATTCCCTGAGAGCTGACTAAGAAAAAAATTTCTGGGTGCAAACTCTCATCAACACCTCTAGATTTCTTTTTGGGCCAGAATATCAAACTCCTTTTATTTTCTCTGATTTTTGTGTGTGCTCACTGAAAGGATGTGAAAAGCCTCACTGAAACCATTGATAAAGCTAAATACACATATACTTGTTAGTAGGAGCAAAAAGCCTTAATTACCAGCTATATCTGATGCATTTTAATTTTCTTCTGCATTGTGCTGCTGTCTCGCTTTCATTATGTTTTCTATCACATCTTTGTGTCATATCTTCTTGCTGCAAGAGCGTCACTTCATCTTAATTGAATTTGTCATTTGTAGCCATTTTACAGTAATCAATGCCTGTTTTAAAAAGATTTCTCTTCACTGAGGCGTATTTTCACCATTTGAGATACCAGTCTTTTTTCTTTCACATCTCTTTTATTTATCATTTTATTGTTTCCCCTGTTATTTGCAGTATGTCATGATTTATGCCTGTTCGGATGGCAGTTTTAAATTTAATAATAGATCTGTCTTCCTACCAAATGTGGTATAGCAGTCTCAATAAATTGGCAGCAAAATGTGGCAATTTACTGAGAAAGTTTTAGGTCACTGTCAGTCCAAAGAAGTTAAGGTCTATATTGAACACAAAGCAAAGCACAAGTCAAAAGTGCAAAGTGAAATCTTCTTTTAATTATTTTGAAGTTTCCTTGGTGTTGGCTATTAATGCTAATGGAACTTCAAACCCTGAAGGGCCTTCACTTGTAGAACAGGCACAGCTGTCATATCTTTACAAATGTGATTAGAGCTTTTTTTCTCTTTTTTAAACAGAGTAAGTTGTATTTTTCCGTACCATATCTAGAAAAAATAATCCACTTCTCCTTACTCTAAGCTGTTGTTGGGGTTGTAACTAGATGAACTTTAGGTCCATTTCAACCAAAAGCATTCTATGAACCTATGATTTTTACAATAGATGCAATGTAATGCTAGTTTAGATCTAGCTTGCTTATTGCCAGTAATAGTATGTTCACATATATATCTCCCTGCAGAATACACACTCCCATCACTCTGCCTTTAAACAGGAGCTCCTTACTGTAAATTACACTAAAAATCTGACCACTCTCTCTGATGCCTCTGTGTGAACAGAGTTCCTTTGAAAAATGCTCATCACCACATCCATTGAAGCTGGAAAAGGTATGAAGAAAGAAACATCAGAAGAAAAAGACTGGCTTTGGACATATATGTTTATAAATTCAGTTGCATTTTTTCTCTTTCTTTGACAGAGAGGAAGCACCTCATGATATTTTTTTTTGCCTTTTCACAGACTTTGCTATCAGACACTTGGTACCTGTTTCTGCCAAAGACAAAACTGGTTCAGGCTTTTGTGGCCCATCTGAAATGTAGTCCAGGTGCACCCTTAAATACAGGGGATCCTTTTTGGTCAGTTCACTGGGTAGAAATGAAGAGGGAGATCCAAAGTTTGGAAAATGCAGGAAGTCGCATTGGAAGAAAAGTTGTCTTTGTGATGGGATAGTTAAATTGACCAGATTTAAAATGAAATAACAAGATAGACTAAAAGAAATTTTTCAATATTTGCAATGTATACATGTTTTTCCTGTGACTGAAAGGCATAAAGATTATATGACTTATCTGCAATATCTTCTCTTTTACATGTTTGGGCTAATTACCTAGAAAAATTGGTTGATTCAAACTGAAAAACATTTTACGAGTATTTAAAACAAATCTTATAAGGTCTGTCACCCAGATATATAAAAAGAAGCAAAGACCTATACCTTTTTCTGTTTAAAAAAGCAGCTGAAAAGTGTTACCTGAAGAAGAGACGCGGCCAATTATTACCTCTCAAGTTACAAGACACCTGATGAACAGTAGCAACCAGCCATGTTCATACCTTTTACTTTAGACTAACATGAAATAGTGCAGCTGAGCTTCTCCTTCTTTCACTGCAGAGTGAATTCAACATTTAGTTGGATTAATTTGTATTTGCTGTGGGGATCCACATAGACAGCTCCTTCAACAGTTCTTCCTGCTCAAAGAGCAATTTGCTAAGCCATGAAAATTTGCTTGTGTGCCTGAGCCAGTGACAAGCTAAATGAGGAAATATTACTTCAGCATGCCACCTCTTATTAGGAGTTCATAATTAGCAGGCCACTTGGACAGCCTCTTGCCAGGGACAGCATGATTACCATCACTTACAGAAGGAAGGCCCCAACAGATGATGCTGCTAATGCATTTCTTATCTAACACATCCAAGATTAATGTACAATTGCAGTGGGATCAGCTAAAATCTGCTTAGAGAGGAACCAGAACTTGTTTAATTGACAAGAGTTTAAGGGACTACAAAAGCTAATGCTTTCCAGTCTTTTCACACAGCAGTCAAAAGGATGCCTCGTGGTTTAACAGTAGTGCTGCTCTCTAGCTATTCACACAGTTCCACCCTTTTTATGAATGTTCTCACCTATCTTTTACAATATTGAGCAGTAATAATACCTCTTTCAGCCTCTTCTAGTTGTTTTAGGAAGAAAATTATTCTTAAAAGTGCCATAATTAAACAGAAGCAGGGAGCAACTGAACAAACAAACCATTAAATTGCATTGAAATATGCTGTCTTCAATGGCAAAATCTAATTAAGGTTTAAACTGCAATGTTAATTGCACAGCACTGAGATTCACCATGCATTATGGGTTTATTATCAGTTTTCTGACGAGTAATGTCAGAGGCAAATATAACTTCTGGGAGCCATGTTAAGTCCATGGAAAAGGACTCAATTACTAGCAGGAAAATATTTGCTTTATAGCCAGTATAGGCCAGAATATCTGAAGATATCTTAGTAAGAGCTTGGGAACATAGAGCACCAAATAAAACACAATGTAGCAGTTCTATTACCTTCAGAACTATTTATATTGCTTTTCAAATGTAATCATCTCAGCATAGTTTGGAGAGGAATGAACCTGCTGTTAACATTACTGCAAATAACCTAAGATTCTAAGAAATAACATTAACAAAATGAAATAATCAAACCAAATAATTTTTTCATGAAATTTAAGGAAAAAAAGAAACTCCGTTCTGTGTCAGCACCACTGAATCCTCAGTGAAGGGCAACATTTCAGACCAGATTTTTGCTTGGTTACTTTTCCTACATGAACATTTTTAAAGAGGAGAAACATTCTTTCTTGTGTGCATTTTTGCATTATTTTTGGCTCTCAGCTAATTCATAATATGGAAAACTCCAACTGAAGCCTAATACTTAGGAATCTGATTATCTTTTTCTTTTATAGAGACTTAGTTTAACTAAGGCTCAGCTCCTTAAAGGCATTATGTCCTTACTTACTTCTGAAGTCAGCACCAAAATATCTTTGAGGATTTAAGTCTTAAGCATCTATGCTACATCTAGTAATGAGATTCCTGTGCCCAGATAAAATTGACACTTTCAATTTTCCTTCCCACTGCTTTGAACATTCACTCCTATACACAGGAGTTTTTCATAAAACCTCTTAGATGAGTGCAGGTGACATGACTGGATTCTGTGACAGTATTTCAGAATTCCTCATTTAATGTCATTTGCATACCACTGATCACATCTTGTTAGACATAGGTGAAAAATGGATGTAGTGCATTCCATCAAAATTAAACATGTACATGAAAACTGGACAATACTTTAGTTACAAAGTCTCTGCTGAGTACTGCAACCTCTTTTTGACAATTTTCAGGGAAGGAATTTCATTTGCATTGTAGACAGGGGAAGTGTTATTCTTCAGGTTGATCTGTTGACCTTTATCCGCAGGTGAGTACTACTGTTGTTGCAGAAATACATATGTGATTTTCAAACTTCTGTTTTCCACTGAAGGAAAAGAAAGAAGTTTGCTTCTGGAAGCTGAATAAATCCCATGGAAAACAAGGAGTGCTGGAGGAAACTACATACAAATGGAAAATTTCTCATACCCCAGAAGGAATCCTGCAAATTGCTCAATAGAATAACCCATACACTGACATTTTTCATTCACAAAAAGAATCAAGTTATTTCACGAATGATTTTTGAAAAGAAAATAGAACTAAATTCACAGCTAATACTCCTTGCAATAAATTATTCAGCCAGATCCGCTTCTTTTGTTACCAAAACAACATAGCTATAAATAGCTCTCCTCCATAGCAGTAAAGTTTTTCACCAAAAGAAGTACATTTGAGGAGTGTAACATCTCTTGTGTCTGTGAATGACCCATTTAATGATGTACTATTAATATAGCCTGTTTCTTGCATCCTGCTTAAAGCAGAATTGATCAATACAAGCGGATTAACAGCTCAATATATAAAACAATAAAGATGTAAGTATCACAGGTACTAATTATGCATATATTTGAAACTTTGTCTCAGAGGGATACCAACTGCTCATCAAGTGCTAGTCCAGCTCCACAGTTTTCATAGAATCATAGAGTGGTTTGGGTTGGAATGTACTTTAAGGATCATCTACTTCCATGGGCAGGACCTTCCACTGGAACAGGTTGCTCAGAGCCCCATCCAGCCTGGCCTCTTTTGTCTCCCCCCCAGGATATTTTGGATAAAATGTAGAGCAAGCTGTACTCCTCAGCATGAACCAGGAGGCTGGGAAAACCTGGCATCCATCACTATTTAAGAACAGAAGATGGGGGAAAGTAGGGACGGGAGATTATAGCAATGAATTAATGATATCAATCCCTCACAAAGGTTCACAGATTTCAAATTATCCTGTCTGCATAGCTGACAGCTGACAGCAGCTGACCCTGAAACACATCAACTAGCCCATAATATCAGATGAAACTGTAGCAGCACTGTTAGAATCCTATCGAATTTAACATCGGAATGTCCTTGAGCTTAGTCCTGCCTATGCTAATCCAACCACACAGCCCTGGCAGAGAGTTAACAGCCTTGCATTCAGAAAGTCTTTTTTTTTATTTTTTAATTTTTTTTATTACTTACCTGTGACCTATTCTGCAGCCTTCACATCACACTAGATGGAAGGACTATGCACGTGTTTTCGCAATGTTCTATAAAGCATTATGAGCCTCATTCAATTAATTAACTAATTAATTAATATTAAGTTGTCACACAGCCAGCAAGTACTGTCACCGTTAGAACTGAAAGTAACTGCAACTATACTCAGAAGATGGCAGCTGCCAGAGGGGACTAACTAACAAGCTCTTTAAAATATGCTAATTTTAAATTGAACTACAAAAGCAAAATTCATAGTTCATGCAAAAGCAGGAAACACTTCCTTTCACATGCAAACAAAACTTTCTAGATTGGTGTAGAGAGCAAATGTCCCCCAGACCTTACTAAAAGGAAATTTTTAACGGAGACATCAACTCAAACACTTCCATTCCAGGCTAATTTAGTCCAAGAACTTGCACAACTAGTAAAAAGAGGTGAGGCAAACAGCTACTTACGCTTCTGAACAAACTGCTATTATCAATTCTCCAGGGGGGTGATCTTTCTGAGAAAGATTTCAAAGAGTGCATAAATGAATCTCTAGTTAATTTTTTCTCTAGACAGAATATGACTGGAGTGGGAGACATTTGGAAGTTTTTGCCTTTCATAACATATACAGTACAGCAAAAAAATAGGAACACTCTCATCATGTCAAGATATTCCTGTAAACAACTGCTTATTTTTTTCTGAATATACTTGCTGCTAGAAATCCTCAGAGTAAAACTATTAAAAATAATGGAATACCAATGTTTGTTTTATTGAATAATTCTTTAATGCCATAGGAGGAATTATCAATTTTATACCAGGATCTCAAGATGATAAAACCCTCTTTGTTTTTCTATCTATGCTGGCCTTTACATGCCTAGATAAAGATGCTGTAAAAAAGATACGTCTTGTATCCACTATATTGCACAGAGTATTCCTCTTTGTTCCAGTTTTTACTGTTTTCTGGTCCCAGCTTGTGACAAATCACAAATTTCATTCCTGCATACCTGTTGGGCTTTCTTCAATAATAATTAATCATCTTTCTGTTGCCTTTAGGCATGTCCTCTCTTCTTAGGTAATTATTATCCACATGCTCAGGAAGATGCTACATGTTCCTTCTGTTCCTTGTGCACCCATGCTAGAAACAAAACCTTTTTTATTTAGCATGCTATTAGTTTCAAGAGAAGTTATTTTTGCCTTATAGAACTGGTAAAATAATCAATACTCTGTAAAATGGGTAGAATCTTGCTCTTTCATTAGAATTCTGACTGTTTATTTATTACTTAGTTTGTTTGTGTATTATAAGTATTTTTTTTTATGAGAGAGATATATGGAATGCCATGTTTTGAGGTATAGGGGTTGTTGTTTTTGAAAGGATATTGATGTAGCAGTATTTCATTTGAACTTTAGTGCAGAAGCTCCATCACCCAAGAACCATAAGAGATTGATATTTTTCTGAAATGCCTGCACACACATTTAATGGGGAATCTTTACCAAAAAACGCCAACCCAACATATCCTTCCCCTTATCTATATTTAGATATATATTGAATGCTGCCAATTCTTTGAAATTTCCATAAAATTTTCTCTGAATGTTTAATTTTGAAACAATATGCTCAGAAATACCACATTTTCATTCCTAAAATAAGTAAAACTTTTCAGCTGTAAGCATTTAGTTTAGAAATTTAAATGAATGCATAGTAAGACGATAAAAAGTTACCATAATTGCTAGGGCTAATTTTTTATTTCAGCTGTTTTGTTTTTTCCCCTTCAACTGTTCAAGTCACAGAAGCCTACAAGATTTCAACCTTTTATCCTGATCCGCAATGTGATTTTATTTTTAATCCCAAGTCTTTACAAGGAGCTGGAAAAAACTTCCCTTGCCAGGATATAACCTTGCAGGTTACAACAGGCCCACCTCTGAGCAAGGAGATAGAAAGAAAGAGGTGATGGGCTCCAAGGGAATAGCGGGATTACAGTGGGAGAGATCAAGGGAGACAAGCAAATTCTTATCTTTGGGATGGCTCCTGAGGAATAAATGGTCACCAAATTCCTAAGAAATGTTTTCCACAGACTGCATGGTGGGAAGGAGCTGCTAATTTTTCATGTGAGAACACCAGTGATTCCAGCCACAGCTAAAAGGACAGTGGAAAAGCACTGAAAGCAGTACTGGGCAGTAGAAAATGAGACAATGACCTCATTACAAAGTGCTCCACAAAGGCCTAATTAAAGTCCCACAGGCTTTTACAGTTTTTCTTTGCTTTTTGTCCCATCCCACCAGGAACATTTTGTAAATCCTGCCTTGTCAGCTTAACACATGGGACAAAAATGCATCAAAGGCTTGAGTAAACTGGGTTTTATGGTGTTAGCAAGATTATGGCAGGATTTGTTGCTCGAGGAAAGTGGATCATTCCCTTTCCTTTGTGGGTGATTTGCATTACAAATATCTTTCCTTATGTTACAAAAGCTGAATTGAAATCCCAAGCCAAGAAACTGACTTCCAACCTCTCTGAAAGCACAAGAACCCTTTCCTGAGGTATATTTTTATGGCTTAATTTCTAAGATTTTCAGTGATCCAAATGTGCATCACACTGAAACCAAACAGTGTTTTTTACATGATTGTCTCAGGTCTAGAATTAACCGATGCCTTTGAGAAGTTCCTGTTATTACATGCCCTGTGGTGACACTTCACTGAGTGACAATTAGCACTAAGGACCAGCCCAAGGCATCTGTGAGGGGAGTTTATCCTGGGAACCACTGCTTGCTTCCCTACTCCAAGGATAAGGGCCAGAGCACAGGTCCTGGAACAATCCCGAGGCAGACTGAGAGCAAATCTGCAATAAAAGTGCAAGTAGCACCCATTGTCCATCCTGAAATGCCAACTGGCATTGTATACCAGGTTTTGCAGTAGGAAACCCAGCCATATATCTCCCAGTAAGGTTAGAGCTTCTATTTGGCAAATATTTCTTTGTGTAGGCTACTTTAGCAGTCACTTTCATAACATAATTTCAGACCTGGAAAACATCCAGAGCTACAGCTTTACCCTTTGTTTGGAAAAAACAAGACATTAAACCAGCTGTTCAAAACTGACCACAGAAAAAGGAAACTTGAGGAACTGTCTGAAGGATTTGATCTTTCTTACTTCAGGCACAGACAATGCACTTCTTCCTTGTGAGGGGAAAAGGAGGGGCAGACATTGATCTCTTCACTGTGGTGAGCAGTGACAGGACTGGAGGGAACAGCCTGAAGTTGTGCCAGGGGAGGATTAGGCTGGATATTAGGAAAAGGGTCTTCACCCTGAGGGTGGTTGGGCATGGGACCAGGATCCCCAGGGAAGTGGTTGCAGCACCAAGCCTGACAGAGTTCAAGAACCATTTGGAAAATGCTTTCAAATATATGGTGTGATTTTTGGGATGGTCCTGGGGAGAGTCAGAAGTTGGACTCAGTGATCTTAGAGGGTCCCTTCCAACTCAGGATATTCTATGATTCTATGATTCTAAATTGGTTAAATTAAATCTTTAGCACAGAATTCTTTCTACATCCTAGACATCACTGCATAAGATGTATTGGACCTTTCTGAAAAGACATATTTTTCTCCTATGTCTGCACAGTATAGCAAAGCCTAAGTTTGTCTCTGCCCAGTGAATGTTTTCCATTTTATTTGTTGTTTTCCACACCCAGAACAATCCATCCAGGGGAGCTCAAAGTGTAACAGTGTCATTAAGAATGGTATTTTCATATGCACCAGTAACATTAGCCAGCCACCGTTCCTATTGACTTCAGAACTAAATCAAGGCCAAATCACTTTTTAAATACTACTAACATGTTGTTTTCAGTAGTGTAATTCATGAACATTTCATTAATCCTCCTTGAAATTGCATCTGTGCATTACTTTGCTGACCTGTTACTTTTAGCTACCCCTCAGTTACTTTCAAATCCCACGCTATATATGCAGAAACATTTTGTTTCTGCTTCAGTCATCTTGTCTTCTTATATCTAGTGTAATTAATATGTTTCCCTAACTCTTACATAATAGAAAATACACAGAAATAAATTATCACCTAATGCATGGAATGTCTCCTCTCTGAGGAAAATATAAATAGATACAACAGTGCAGTTTGGAAAACAATCGAACAGGTGTATGACAGAGGTACCTAAAATTATAAGCATATGAGTTATGTGAACTGGGAATAAATATTCATTGTGTTTTGCAGCACACCAGCTATGGGAAGCAAATGAAATTTTTGGGGAATACTGTTTCACACAGCATATAGTTACAGCAGGAGACTCCCTATGACGGGCAGTTGTTGAGACTGAACAGAATTCAAGAAAAATTAATGAAAAATAAAGTATTACTGAGGGCTAAGAAAAACAAAAAGCTGGAAAAAAAAAGCTATATTACTTTCCTTAGCCACAGACTGTGGGAAGATGGAGGAAGTAAAAGGAAAAGCCTAATCCTATTCTGTGTGTTCCCAAATGTCTGGCCACTGACAGAGACAGGTAGAGAGATGGTTTGAGTCACTATAGCCATTCTTTTTAATGGATATTTTAAAATTTAAAGTACTTAAATCTCTGATTCTTTTCACTAAATAACTGCAAATGACACTTCTCTCTGTGGGATACGGTAAACACGCTGCATTTCTGGAGTGCCAAAAAAGCATTCATTACCATGCAGGTGTGTGTCAGCTAGTACATACTGTGTTTGTCACACATTATACTGGAAGGCAGGGAGGTTAATGACAAATATGGCTGAAGATGTGAGTAAATTACTGAATAAATAGGAATCAAAAGTTCTCATTCTGAACTTAATGGACTCGGTTCTTTGCAAGTAGGACAATGTAACTACTAAAGAGTGGGATCGTGAATTAAGAAACAAAAGAGAAAAAGTCTTGTGAATCAAGGGCAAATAACATTCTCAAGGTGTTTTTTCTACTCTTAAGTTCTAGTTTTTATTAGCAATTTTGTATGAAGCCTCACAAATGCAACAGTCCACTAGTGATTCTATTTTCTTGTCTGTTCCACCAATACATCCATCTGAGGTATGGGATCATTAAAAAACATTGGCAAAACATTAGGTTGTCTGATTCTATCCTCAAAGTGGTTCTGCAAGGAAAACCAACCTTGTTTGGTTGTTCTGAATCTGGTTTTCAGCAGAGTTCGAGTAAAAAATGCCT
This sequence comes from Monarcha castaneiventris obscurior, assembly GCA_026261815.1. Classification (NCBI taxonomy): domain Eukaryota; kingdom Metazoa; phylum Chordata; class Aves; order Passeriformes; family Monarchidae; genus Monarcha; species Monarcha castaneiventris. The sequence goes on from JAMPIT010000890.1 coordinate 4,627,682, forward strand.
ATTTGAGGACAGTTGAGAACACGTTGGAAATTGCAGAACTCAGGACTGGATGAGGTTAGGAATTGACTGACAAATCAGGTTGTAGCATATGTAAAGAAACACAAACACAAAAATATGAAATTGTTAATTTTGACATAAATTTCTTAGATATTTCCACTCACCAATTCAACTTTTAAGTGAAAAACAGAAAAGTACCAAATCTCTTTTCCCTAGACGGTGTGATCAATGGTGAGAGTTTGAGGATCTAAACTCTGTTTCTGACTTTGCCACAGACTAGCTATGGTTTTGGTAAGTCTCTTACTCCTTTTGGGCATCAATATTTCAGCCTCAGGGTAAAAGTACTTCCCTAATCCATCCTTCTTTTCCTGATCATAAATCACTCAAAGAACCTATTGCCCACTACAACAGGAAATGTAACCCAAGGATGTTCAGGATTTGGTTTCTAGCCTTGGCTAGCTTAGATTTGAACTCATATTCAAATATCAAAAACAATCCATGATATAAAATATGCTGCAAAAATAAATGTTAGCATTGCAGTCCAAATTAAATTATTTGGAACGATAACAATTAAGCGGCTCACCTTATCAAAATGACCTATGCTTCTCTTAGAAAACCAACTGCTCGCTATTAGTAAAATGAATATCTGAGAAATTTCTTTGAAATTTTTTGTCATCAAAACTTCTTTTCTGTGAAGTATCTTGATTTTGATGAAACTGCAATTTTTGATGGAGGATCATTGTCGTCTAGAGGATCCAGACATTGCACCTCATCCTTCTTCTCTAATCTAGACAAGAGGAAAAAAAATTCTGCAATCTTCTCCATTTTTTCTGCTGACTGGGACAGTTGTAAATGGGCTTAATGATACTCTGGGACTCCCAAAGTCCAGGAAAATTTCCATACATCTCTGCAGAACGACTACACAGTGTCCAATGGAATTGCTCAAGGGCACAATTTGAAAGTCTTTACTTCTCAAAAGTAATGTAAAACATGCATGGAGAAAAATTTTCTCTCTACTCCCCTGCTCCTTGTGAACCTTGATGATAATGGGGAAAAGATAGAACTTTCTTTTTTCCCCTCAATAAATGGCCATAGATTTATATGATTGAGCTCACTGTGAGAGGTCTGGGCTGACAGGAGTCAGCCAAATTCACATTTCCTTCACACACTTCATGCCAGCCTCCTGCTGATCTCTGCTCATTCTGATGTCTGGGGGACCCCAAGGAAGAATGATGAAGATAATGCAAAACACAAACACTACACCAGAGAGTGGAAAAAAGACAATTAATGTATTTACTTCTCTGCTATGCTGACAAGCACAAATACCCCAAATAAATATATTAAATAATTCAAAAATTAAACTTAAAAATACTGTAGAAGTCTGATTCAAAAAACCCAAAAAATCTAATAACAATTTATACAGTCCAGTAAGTCCCAATGGAGGAGGGTATGATTTTTCAGCTCTTTCTTTACAAAATATAAACATTGGAAGACAGAGGTCCCCAGTGAACCAGGGAGAGATCTGGGGAAAAAAACCCATCTAGTGCTTCATCGACTGAGAGACAGTGCTCCTGAACAACATCACTAATGTTGGGAATGCACTGAATAATTAACCTTTCCATTAACAATCAAAGATAACTATAGGAAAAACTTGAGAACCCTTGGCTTTGCCGAAGGCTAAAGAGCAAACTCAAGAGTTCAATGAGGTCCTTCAAATGCAGTATTTATCTGACCTAGTTCAGACTGGTACAATACACACACCTGGCACTATCTTCTTAGTCAATAGGGAGAAATATTTCTCAATTCCTTCATTCCCAGAAAGAAATCCAAAACAGGCCAGCTGGACTGCTTTTTTAAAGTGCTTGTTTCCGGGAATATTAAGCATGACTTGAAAACTGTCTCAGAGACAGACATCTGCTCAGTAGCCATTTGAGATTATTTGACAAATCTTACTGAAAGTGATGTCAAATAAATGTTTATAAAGGCCTATTTGTGGGCATTATTGTGGTTAATTAAGAAAATAAAAACAAAGTTAGGCTTCACAAAGAAACAAATAACTTCCATAGATCACATTGAAATATAATTCAATATTTCTTTGCTATAATAAAGTAACTTTGGGACATACTCAAAAATATTCTGATGACAAGTAGTTTCAGGGTCTAGTGTTTTAATATTCAAGCAATGTTAATTTTAATATCATTTCTCTGGGTGGGGGCATGAGATTTATTTTTCCAGGATTGCAGGACTGTTCTCTCTTGCTGGAACAGAATGATTCATTTCAAGGGGCCTGAATTACTTTGATGCTCGGAGTGATGTTGAACTCTGGCCTGTTCCAACAGGTCTGCCTTTTTCTTGTGATCAGGGCTCCAGACCTGGATGCAGTACTCCAGGTGGGGTCTCATGAGAGTGAAGCAGTGGGGAAGAACCATCTCCCTTTACCTGCTGGCCTTTTCTTTTGATGCAGCCCAGGATACACCTGGCAACTACACTCTCCAGGGTACAACTGGCTTTCTGGGCTGCAAGTGCACATTGCCAGCTCATACCCAAATTTCCATCTGTGAGAATCCCCCCATCCTTCTCTGTCTTTATCTGCAGAGCTGCTCTCAATGCGTTCTTCCCCCAGTCTGTACTCATGTCTGGGATTTGGAAACACACACGAGTGTTTGGTGCTGTGTAGTCTTTTGCAGTTGAGAAGTGCTTTGGTAAGAGCAATGTATTTTTGCTGTGATGGTTATGGAAGTATTTTTCCAGGCTGGTCTTCTAACAGCCAGAGGCCATTTTGGTATCTGCAGAATTCTAATGACAGCTTGTGTTCTTATCTCCTCCCACCCATGTTATTAAAGTAGACAAACACACAAACATTTCTGCCAACAGAAGCACTTTCAATTATTAGAAATTTCACTTACACTGTCCAGAAAACTGTTCTGTTTGCAGACTATCCAAATGGGCTCATGATAATTTGGCAGATGTCTAATTCAGAAGAGAGGAAAAGTTCTCTAAAAATTTACGGCAGAAACTTGCAAAGCTATATACCACAAGAACAGAGCTGACTTACATTTACTCATTACTGGCACCTTATGGTGGGTTGTTACAGTAATTCTGTCCCAGATGCAAGTTAAGATACAGAAAAGAGCTCAATATTTATGATACTGATGAGGCATGCAAAAGTGAAAGTGTTTATTAGGAAGTTGGGCTACTCCTTAGACCTGAATACTGAAAATACTTCATCATCTCCCTTTGCAAACAACTGTCTCTTGCCACCTCTTTGGCTGAAGACACCTTGTTTATTCAAGACTTGGAGTAATAAAGGGGACAAAAGAAAGGGTAAAAATAGCCAAAACAAACAGCAGAAGATTTAGATTATTTTTTCAATCAGACTACCTAACTGAATGTGACAAAGAAAGGACAGTATAGTCAGATAGTTCATTTGGTCCTCAATCCACAAAATCAAATAATCACTGCTTTGCATCTGACCTGTTCTTTGCTGCACAAGGGCTTTGTGGTTTAAAGGAAGTGAACAATTGACCTTCCATGCTGAGGTTTCTGATGTGAAATAGGCCCCAGAATCCAAACTGTATATATGCCAAATACATATCCTTGTTACTGAAAATGCCAAAAAAGCTTCCTTCCCCGGAGTCAGAGGATGCTCTTTGGCAGAGGGTGCCACTTGTGCTTACGTGTTTCTGAGGGAGAAACTGTCACAGCCATGAGGTTGTTCTAACAGGTGCCAAAATCCCAATAGGCTTTACAATCCTAGACAATACTTGACTGCAGGTTTTCCCCTTTGACACAGCAATAGACATCTGCCTACAGACAGTATTGCCAGCTGCATGGTGTTACAGATCTCTGGACAAATGTGATAGATACATTTCAAACTGCCTTGCTCCCCAGAGAGCCCTGCTCAGGAATCTCAGGAACAGATCAGTATCCCGATTCAGATTTGGGGGACATTAAAACATGTGAAAATTAATCAGTTTGTGTCTACCAACAAGGCATCACACAAAATGCATGTAATGCATTTACTGCAGCAGTATGAACTTCTCTTAAGTGTATTATTAGAGGTCTCTTAGGTGGCTATGGACTCAAAAAGACTCCCCACTATTGGGAGGAATCATATATACCAAGGAAAACGCATTAGAAATTTTCTAATAAAGAAATCAGGGCATCAAGCAAAAGGAACAGCTTACAGTTCTGTGCAACATTAACATTCTTTTCTTTGATTTTTTTTTTGTCACTTCAGGAACACTTATCATCATGCTCTAGTTATAAAAGCAGTACTTTGGCTACTTACAAGTTAATTGAGGTTGAAGCAAAAATTAAACATAATTAGAAGGTCCATGGTCTTAGACCATGGCAATCCAGGCTATTCCTTTTGTGCAAAACTTCATCTTAAATGAGTCTTTGTTTCAATAAAAGATCTGTTAATTAGCATCATGAACTCCATCTGCCAAATTGAGACTGAGCTCTCTCTGCGCATTTCCCATACTCTGAACAAAAGACTTCAAGTAACTATTAAGATGATGCATTTTTAGTAGCATAAAACCCTGAAATGCTAATCCATGACAGAAGGAATTAGTGTTTCATACACAATAACTTAAAAAGCAAGGAAAGTGTTAGCTTATGATTTACTGAATATATGAAGACAAGGTCTTGATTCCCATCCATTAAAGTTTTCATCAGACTAGTTACAATTCTTAAATGCATTAGTGTCAGAGTTTAAGTTTCTTGCTTTTTTTTTTTCCCCTGAAATGATATGGACTTTGACTAACCAAAATGAAAGACCTTATACAAGATTCTGGCTCTTGCTCTTAAAGAAGTGTCCATTGTCCAAAGGATTCTTGAACTCTGGAAGTCTTGGTTCTGTGACCACTTCCCTGGACAGCTTGTTCCAGTGCCCATCCACACTGAGTAAAGGAACTTTTTCCAATATCCAACCTAAACTCCCCCAACAGAGCTTCATGCTGTTCCTTGGGTCCTGTCAAAGATCATCAGAGAGAAATGAGTAAGGCTAATGAGTGTCCATATGCCCTAGAAAGGAATCCGGCCTGACACACAGGTGAAAAGCTGTGGAAGGGGTGAATTCAAGCCCCCTCCCAGCTGGGCTGGTGAGCAGATCTGACAGATGAAGAAATAAACCCTTTTCCTGCCCTACTTCCTCGTGCTGCTGGGAAATAATATTTTTCAACAGAGTAGTTGAAATATTTATGCAGAAATTCACCCATCGAAACAGTCTATTTGTATGTTTCAACTTAAACACATGGTGGAAATATTTAAATGTATGTATTTGTTATGATTCCTAGATTACCATATTCCCTATTGCCATATATATGTTTCTACCTATAAAGTTGCTTAATTTTACCTATAGTACAACTGAAAATGATAAAACATGCAGAAAAAAAATCATTTTCATCCCACTCTGTTTCTGTATGCTATGGTATACACATAATAAATGCAGTTTGGAGATGGCAGTCATAAATCAACATCACACTCTCTGGAAAATTCTGCCCTTCTCAATTTCCAATGCTCCCTGCAAAAATTCAGCACAATCGTGAGAACTCAGCAAAAGAAGTCCTATTTCTACATGTGGAATTACCATCCAATATAATGTTATTTCACATAATGTTATCATGGGAAAACATACTTTGAGTAAAACAGCGCAAAAATTTGGCCAGATCCCATTACTCGTAGATCTTAATAACAGCTCTCAAAATACCAGTTTATATGTACAAAAGCTTAATGAACCATACAGTGATCACTTACAGAGACTGGAACTGCAGCTGGCAGAAGGGAGAAAGGGGAAAATATGGTTGTTGCTCAGCCATAACCGATGAGGAGTTAACACGGAGCAACTGCAGAGACAAAGCAGCACTTCCCCTGGCGGGGTAGCTATTTGTTCAGAATAAAGGTTACTGCCATTCATTTGAATAAAAAGGGCACTGTATGTAACTTAACTGTCAGACAAGATACAGCTGAATGGGGCTTTTGTCGAGAATGATAAAAGACAAGAAATTCGGGTATAATGAGGTCTGTTTCATACATACCAGGTAACCTTCTGAAAGTTCTTATTTTCCCAGGATACTATCAACTTGCTGTTAAAATAACTGTGGTATTTTGGCCTCAGAAATCCTGCCATGGAGACAATCACAAATATTTGCTACTTTTGAATTGAAAAAGTACTTGCCTGGGCTGCCATGTGCTTTCTCCAGATACTTTACTGCCCTGACTGAAAAAAATATATTCTCACATGTCTATGGGGGCATTGTTGATGGAGTACTTCATGGAGATTGATTTATTGAACTCATCTTATCTGGGGGACCGATTTGTTCTTGCTCTCAGTGCTTTCCTGGAGCAACACACCTATGGTCTGATCCTCAAACTATGAAAACATGTTACAGTGCATGAAAACAGAACAATCTGGTCTTAAATATGCAATTCCTCTAGTGGAAAAAAAAAAGACAGCTGCTGCTTTCCTATTAAGTTTACATAAAAAGAAAGAACAATTTTAGAAGATGAAAATTCAACTGAGTTTAATGATGCAATGACTCTGGGGTCAGATCACAGCAAATTAGCTGCCTACAGAGTTAGTATTTCACTTGCAGGCTTTCTGCTCTGTATTGTATCTGAACAAAAAGCTCTGTATATGTATCTGAACAAAAAGCCCAGGACAGACTGTTTTTTTCACCTTTGCACAGAAGTGGTTTTTTGTAAGGCCTCATTTTTTTTGAAAGAAGTCCTCAGTCTTTGAAAGTCCTAATTTTTTTGAAATTACTGTGTCTGAGTAACTTCGCGGGTGGGAAAAGGCCAAAATAAGGAAGTCCAGGTAACTTTGCTTCAAGTCCCTTATCCATTTCTAATTACATAATTTTTATTGTGTGCTCTCTTTAGCATGTTAACTACATGAAGAAACATCATGGGAATAATGCCATGAATAAAAAATATTGCAAACTGGTTTCTTAAATCTACCTTTTCACACTGACAAGTCTGCAAACTTGCTTATATGCTTTTGAACATGAGAAATATAAAGAATCTTGTCTCAACAATATTCCCAGTAATCAAAACATCTAAGCTTCAGGCAGATACCCAGTAAGGGAAATTTCAGATCACAGAGTTAAAGGCTTTTCCAGGATTAAGTGAATGAAAGCTGGGTCTCAAAAAGAAAAAATGTCAGGCAACTTTAGCAAAGGATGTTGCTGTAAGTAGTAGCTAACAGGAAGCTTTCTACCTGTATTTATTTGCAAACTAATCAGGAGTCTGAATTGACATCTTGCTAAATATTTCAGTTATGTCATACCAAAGTGCAGTAGCAAAGATTACAAACCAGGATGTCTTAGTAAACTGGAAAATCTCAGGGTAAGAATGACATTCTTAACATTCTGAGAATTCCTCATCATCACTTAGTGTTAAATAAAAGCAAAAGAAAACAAACAAACAAAACAACCCCAAAACAAAAAGAAAGTATAAATGAAAACCTCAGATTTTATTGTTACACTGCAGGCTGGGTCTTGAATCTCAAAAGACCTCTTTTATTCTACACAATAGAAACAATAATGACGTGCTGGTGCTGCTGTTCCCTCTGAAAGGGATGATGGAGCAGAGTTTGTTAGTAAATGAGAAGAACCTATTTAAATATTTGGATTAGCAGTAAATAGAAGTGCTTTCACTCACCTGCTTGTCCCTCAGTCTGCGCAGGGAAAATTAGAAAAATTCTACACTGTTTGTTTCAAAAGTGAGGCAACATCATCGTGCTGCCCTTACCCTCATCTTCTCTATAGCTCACCCAATCTGTTTTATGCCACCTGTCAGGACCTGCTTGCATTTAACTTGACAAAATTCATGCTCTTTCGCAATTTATTTAAAGTGAAGTTCAGTGCAGAAGTTATCTTGCTTGCATCTTCTATGCCCTAGTTTTCTTTTTACTTACATTTTCTATGTTTAAAAACTTCCTTTGTTAGTCTGGTTTCACTGCTTTGGAGAACAGTGTTATAATATGCTGCTTTTTCTTCTCTGCTTTGATTTCCTTTGGTTATTCATTTACACAAGATTTCCTACCTTCATCCACGAAAAGAACAAATGCTATTCTTTGGGATTTCAGTGGTTAGAGATTTTAACATATCAATTACTGCCTTTCATTTATCTTTTACATCAATGGAATAATAAAAAGAGCAGCAGTGCTACACGAAAAAGTCAAAGCCAAAAGATTTGAAAACGAAGTTAGCTCTGGTTTCTAGGGGAGGAATAGTTACGCAAAATCATCCGCATCTAGTATTTTGAAAGAGATCTCAAAACCATAATTAATAATCCTCACTGAAAGCCATGAATAACTGAATGACGGATTTAACAACACACCTGTGGAAATTTTGCCATCTGTCCTCAGTGTTTGTCACAACTGCTGCACTACTATTGAGCCATGCACACCTCATCCAGATGTCAGAAGTACCTTTATATCATTACGCTGGGTTTTTCAGTGATAACTGGAACCATCCCTTAAAACATAAAACTGTCAGACACTATTGAGATATCATAGTAAGTTTGAGTACAATGTTTAAACAGAGAATGAACTGAAAAGTGACCAGAACCTTGGGTTTTTGCTTAACATTACCAGCATCAGAACAAATATAAATCTCTCGGTAGGAGTTTTGATGTGACATTAAACATGACCTTTAAAGTAACTGATTGAAATGGGGTTCTTTGAAAAAGAAAGACATGTATGAATGTTGAGGTAAGTACTGCATTCATTAATGTTAGTCTCACTGAGTTTAAAAAACTTTTTTGAAATAAATGCACTAGTTATTGCTAGTGTCAGAGTCAGAAATTAATTCTAACTCATCTTTATCACATAGGTTACTTGGCAGCCAATATTCAAAAAACTAATGTTAAAGGCATGCCAGTGCAAAATCAACTAACAGACTGAGCATTTCGGATGGACGTGGAAGTGAATGAAATCATGATCAGCCAGAGTTTTCCTAGGGAAAAAGAGGAAGAAAAAAAAAGAAAAGTCAGGTCTCCTATTTTTCCACCTAGCACCCAGCATTCCTGCACCATGAACCCTTGTTTCCCCAGCACCATGCCTATCAGACCAGCATTCTGTACAACCCTGCTGAGCAGTGTTTGTTAAATCACCCCCCCTTCGGTGCCAGGTCTTTATAAAACAACAGATTTGAAGGGAGCCCTAACCCTCTAGGTCATTCTCAAAGAGCACCTCTGAGATTTAGAGAACTGAATTTTATCACTTGTAAACTGTACTCCAGAGTTTGAAATTTCAAAAGCTGTGCAGCAAAAACACAGGTTAAAGTCGCACCGAAGGTCTCAGTTCTCCTTTCAAATACCTCACTCCCTGTGCAGTCCCTTTCAGTCTGTGAATTTGCCAGTAAGGTTTCTTTCCCAAGCCTAATGGCTTTTTTCCCACATCTCAATTATGGCTGTGGTTTGGTAGCATTTCCACAAAGTCAGAACTGAGGATGCAAATGCCTATTATAAGCAGTACCCAAAGTCCAATCTCAAAAGCAAATTCCTTGGCTTCCAAAAAAAAAAGAAAAGAAAAAAATAATATATATATAAGGGGTTGTGTCTGGTATTTATTTACAAAATGCTAAAGACAGTGAGATCATAGTCTTGACTAGGATTTCTTATGCTATAAGGCACTGCTTTCTGGGTTCAATACAGCTTTTAACGAAAGTCAGATAATTTTACCAATAAAATCTGTTATGCAGGTAAGGAAAAAGTAAGAAGAAGGGAAGATGTGTTCATGATCTAAAAATATGCTAAAAGTAACTCAGATTGTATTGTTTCCTTCTCAGTACAGAATGCTGTAAAAAGGGCAAGCTTATTTAGCAGAATAGCTGAGTGAATAAAGAAGAGAAAAAAAAGGCTTCCTATATTTTTATACCATGAATTTTTACCTTATTTTAATTCAGGAGAATAGACTCTTAGCCATCTCTAAAACTTTCATTTAAAAATGGGAATTACTATTTTTCTGAAGTCATATGACCTTATTCCAAATACATTAGTGACAGATGACACTGCATGACCCGATGACTATTTTGTTTAGTTGTAAAACCAGGAACAGAGAACAAGAGCACTTTAAGGTTACCAAGCTGAAAAAATTGCTTGGAATAATACTTGAAAGGAAGGGATTATTCTGTGGCTGGTTTATGGTCACAGCTTGTACTTCAGCAAGTATTATGTCATGCATTGTTGTGGATTGTGTCTAGGATTTTCTAGACGACTCTAACAAAGCCAGTTAAAATGGGCTATACAAATGGCCTTCATATTTGGAGATATAATCTAACCCATTTCAGAATAGAGATATTTATAAATATTTCTTATTTCGTTACAGAGAATGAAGTACTATGACATGTTTTTTAGCTGTTCTCAAATAGGGGTTTGAGATGGCAATGGAAAAGTCTTTTCAAAAGGCTTTTGGGACTGCAGTCTAAAAGGTGGTAGCCTATTGATTGACTAAGCTAGATCCTTATTGAAAATAAGTCAACTTTTGATCTGTTCAATCACTATTTTACCTTTATAAATCAAAGAACAAAGAACAAACTGTAGGGGAAGGCTCCAAAGCATATTCCCACTGTAAAATACCATTAAGCAGTTACTGCTGCAATCCCATGGCAATGCTTCTCCAGCTCCATGCAGTTAAATCAGACCCAGAAAATCCCCATACCAAACAAAGACAGAATAAGATAGAGGCAGTGATGTTACTTCCACCACATCACATAACTAACCCTCTCTAATTTCCTTCAAACATGGAACCAACCAGGTAATGTGCATCTTCACACAGGTTTCATGAATGTTTTGGGGGCCTCAAAATACAGTATGATTCCATAAGCAAAAGACACATAAAGAAACCAGTTCCCATCCTATTTACAAGGAAATCTCTTTCAGCAATCTATAATGGACAATATAAAGGAGGGGTTTAGGTGTGCCAGAGAAAGGATTCAGTGTGCTAAAATTTTCACGAATGATAAGAAAAGCTAAGCTTCTCTAAGTACAGCTGCTAGAAAGCTTTTGTTAGAAAGCAAAAGGAAATCTGCTCTGTGATCTGTCAGGAAGGAAGAGCGTGGGAGAATCAGCTGTTTTCACTAAGTATGGTCTAAGTAAAACAAGTTGTTATCTCTAGACGATGTGTGATGCCTTCCTCTACCCCAGGTACTGAAGCACAACCAAAACACGTGAATCACAGATATAAAACTGCTCCAGACCTTAAGCATAGGCTTAGCTAAAGCACCAGCATGCATACATAGCACATTTATTGCTTACAAAGTTCTCCAAAGTTTAAAGCTCGCTGAAGAGTTGTATATACAACAGGTAAAAGTCCTTATTTCCATTCACTCTGAAGAAAAGGCATTGCAGATTTCTTTCCTTTGTCATTTCTTTCCTCATGTCATATAAAAACTATATTCCTCAGTCCCTTATTTTACTTCCATTCATGTATTGAGTCGATTCATGGCGATGGGACGGTTTGATTTTTTTTTTTCCTGGGGGTTGAGGAAGAATTTCCAGAAATCTGGAAACAGATTTCAAGAGTAGAAAATTGAAGTTTCTCTTTGGAAAAGGGTAGTGAGACATGGAAAGAGATAAGAAAGGAGGACATGAGTTAAGAGCAAATAATTCCTGGTGCCACTGGTTATTCTCAAGTAATCTACAGATGGAAATCTGTATATCCAGTTATATCCAGAAGATGAGAAATGCAAGAGAAGGGAATGAAAAAAAACCAAAACAAACCAAAACACAGCACATTTGCTTTGTTTTAAACATATCCAGGATAAAAGTAATGTATTGTGATTAATCTCTGCCCTGAATTATATAATTTGGTAATAAAGAAACCCAGGAACTGTTTGGTTTTCTTCTTCCATTGTAACTGCTTGAAAAATTCCCGTTATGTAGAAGGTATGTTTTCAAGAAATGCAAGTCAAATTTCCGTGAGCACAAACCTAAAAAAAGCTGCCACATCACAAAAAGCTGCATCCAGGGGGAAGGCTGCAAGCATAAATAAATGCCCACACTTGCTTGAATAGCATCAGCTTTCCAGTGTTGTCAGCTGTGTGTTCACGAGGGATTTTGCACATCTTTCAGCAAAACTGGAGTTCCCAAAGCCAAGTGAGCAGCTCAGGAAGGTTACATGTGCTTCTCCCCAGTGGGGGCTAAAGGTCACAAACCAATGAACAGATTGAAATGAAGCACACAGAGCAAGATTTCAATGGGCTATGAAGACAATTTGTTAAGTACTGTTCCACACTTCATATCATTCATTTTCTTCAGATCAGTATTCTGATAATTCATAAGACAAGAAGCTCTACTCAGCATTAATATGTAGAGAACTCCACAGGGCAATTAATTTAAAAGGCAAAGCTGCAAAGGAGTCATAAATTAAGGATTTATTCTGTTAAAATATAACATCAGAGGGTATCACAAAGCAGAAAAGACTTCTCATCTTGAAGCACACTATACGTGGCCACTGTGTTATGACAATACACTTTGTCAGGTGACACATTTCTGGAGATATGGACAAACTGGCTTTCCCACAGAGCTCTTTGCTTTGGGCTTCACTCACAGCTCAAAGGTCAGGAGTAGGAAGAAGAGGAGGTGTGTCCCCACAAGACACTCGGCTTAGAACAGGGAGATTAATTATCTGTAGCTGACCTGAATTGTGAGTTTTGGTAAGATCTTCACTGAGGCTCAGCTTTACCAGTAGCTATCAGTTCTGGTTTGGTTGACAAGGTTGCAAAGGCCAAGAGCCATGGATAAACTCCTCAACCAGATTGCCATTCCAGAGATGATTTAGCTGCATCAATCTTACTCCCAACTCTACATCAGTGCTCAGAATTGTCTCTTTCCTTACATCTAAACAAACCTGAACTTTGATTTTGAATAAAAATGTTCTTTGTTTGAAAATCAAGAGTTAAAACTTGTCTCTTTTGTTGCCCTCACTTTCATACTATTTAAATTACTCACACCTTATTAATTTCTTTAAATTGTACACTGGTTAAAGCAAACAATTTTAAATCCAAAAACAGAGCAACCATATTGAGACAATGAAATACCAAAAATGTGATGAGGTCATTGATTAAAATGTTCCCTTCAGCAAACAGTAAATAAATGACAGCATGAATTCCCATTTGGCTCAGGAAGCAAAGCCAGCACAACTCACTTCAATAGCTGCCAAAGAATCATTGACTATGAGGGATCAAACTCTCTGCTAGCTCACTAATATCAAAGCAGAGAGATTAATCATGTACTGCAATTCAGAGGAAACTGTTGCATGACCCATCACTGCTTTTGATCCATGCAGGTTAGGTTTACCTTTGGCAGATCCCTGTGATAAGGTTTGCAGAACAGCCTGGACACACCCATGTCCACTGCAGTTTTACTGATACCCCTTCAACAATCTTCCTAATTCCATAAAACTTTTAAACGCTTTTGGGAATACAAAGTACTTTTCAATCCTTGTTTATCCCAATTCAGTTGTTGTGAGAGGCAGTCAATCACTGAAGCAGCTGCTAGCTGAAGAGCCTTGCAATATATTCTGCACACCAAGATGCATTTTTCATCTGACATACACAAGACTTCTCTCACATCTGCAACTTGCATGGTTAGTCTTTGTTATTGATAATTTCCTACTGGACTAAGACATATCTTAAAAATATTCACTCTCTTTGGCAAGAAACAAAAGATACAGCACAGCTAGCGCTCAATAGGGTTTTACTTGGAAAAGAATTTGCTGTAGGTAACAACATGGTTAAATGGAAGTAGGGCAAGTAATTCTGTATCTTCTCTTACCCAAAGCAGGCCAAAACCTTAATCATGAAGTCAGTATTAGAATTCTGTTCTCAATGGGAACAGAGTATTTTTAAAATAAGTAATTTACAGTGGATATTGTCAGACAAACACTGAGCATACAAGGATATCATGGGGTTTTTTTAATGCTCTTTTTTAAAAGGAACTTAACCAGCCTCTGTAATGAAACTAAAAATGAAAATTTACCAAGGTCATACTCCTACGCTCTTGATGAAGTCATCCAGAACTTTCCAGAACTCCATCCAAATTTCCTTGCACCTCTCAGTGACAAGCCTTCAGCACACTCGGGGGAAATTATTCCTTTTGGTGCTTCTATACAAAGTAGTGGATACAACTGCTCAGTGGCAGATTGGCTCTGATTGCACATCTAATATTAGACAGCCCTAACTCTCGGTAGGATTTTCAGAGAGAGACTATTGACTTACTGTCCTTGTGTGTCAAACCAACAACCTGTAAATCATATCACAAAGTATATGGGGAGTTTATTTCTGAGGCCAGACAGGGAGATAAAGAATAAAGATGCACCTAGAAAAGATTGAAATTCAAATCACTGATTTCCTGAGGCAAAATTAGTAAAGGTTTTTTCTCATACTTTACACTTAAACCTGACTTTTCTCCTGCAGAAAAGCTTTCTGTTGGCTAGAATAATACCAACTAATCAAAAAGTTAGTTTCTTCTGTTAAACCCATTAAACCCAGATCTAACTACTTATGGGAGTGCATTTTAGGTTTTTTGCTGTTTTTCCATAATGAAAACATGTAAAAAAATTGCTTGGACTAATGTAAGGATATAAATGCATTTACTGAAGAAAAAGCAGAATAAAGAACACTCGATGCATTTAGCATGCCAAAATTTAAATGTATTATATTGGTAGGAGTGGTTTTGTGAAACAAGAATAAATTTATACTTAGCAGAAATTCTACTTAAAAGGTTAAAAGTTCTCAAGACTTCTTTATTCTAGAAGAAATTAAAGAATTTCCAAAATATAGTATCATAAGCCTTATTACAGCATTGGCTGCCTTGAGCTCTCCCCTGTATTTTATGATCAGCTATATATTTTCCTCTTGACAGATTGATAACTTTGGTCTTGCTGCTTACAAGCTCCAAATACGAACCAAACCAGCGGGGGCAGGGTGTGGTGTGCATAAAGAAATCTCTGTGGGATTTCATGCTAATATCGTCCAGTTTTCTCCTGTTATGTTGTAAAAATGTCTGTACTCAGTGCTACTGCATGGAAACATGGAAAAAATACCAAGAAGACGAAATGAAGGTGAGCAATGAGAGAGAGGATCAGCTGCACAGAACAGCTCAGTGCCAATCTCATACTAGCGTTTGAGAGCACTGTGATTGCTACTCTCCACTCAAGAGAAAAGTATATTTCACCAATGTCAGGTTAATGAAACTAAAATGAAAAAAATAAAAAAAAAATTAAAATTAAATAGAATAAAATAAATGAATAGAAATAAAAATAAATGAAAAGAAATTAAAGTAAAATAAAAATAAATTAAAATAAAAAATACATTAAAATAAAATAAAAACAAATAAAATAAAAATAAATTAAAATAAAGGTAATATAAAATAAATGAAAATAAAATAGAAATACTTTTATAAATTTAATATAATTTTAATTTAAATTTATTTAACTACATTTCACTTTATTTTAATTTTATTTTTATTTATTTTATTTTTATTAAATTAATCCTATCCAACGACTAGCCTTACTTGTCCTTTTAGAATACTTTCAAATTAATTTGCAACCTTTATATTGCTTTTATCTTCAATATGTTCTTCTCAGCTAAAGATGACATGAATTTAACATTTCATTGCGCCATATATACTTCTATCCACTCACTCCAGTAATTATTAAAAGTGGCAGAAGGAAAAATCTGAAATTCTAATTCCACTTGTTTGGTGTCATAAGGATAATTTCTAGGTTCATAAGACACCAAGGAGGATCTGTTTCCAAAGGCCAGCTATGCTTGTTGAGGTTCAAGACAAAGGCAGTTATTAATCTGAGGGCCATCTGACAAGACCTGTTGGCCATAAAGAAACCTCATTATTGCCGTGGACTACAACATGGACTACTGAGGAAAAGGCAGCAGAACCAATGCTAAAACTGACACCAGAAACATGACACATCTTTCCTTTGGCTGAATAGTTTGTATCCAACTGCTTCTGTTGTAAAAAAAGTTGGGCAATTTAAAAAAGTGAACAGCAAGAGCAGTGTTAACAAGGTGGTGCTTCTGAAATCTCCATTTCACACAAACTAATTGATGGCTCTGCAGATAGTCAGCATTGCCCAACCCCACCCTGATGTTTTCAGTCAATAAAAGACCTCTTGTGTCTCTATTTTAATTCAAATTAGTAAAGAAATCCTTGCCTACATAAGGTACTCAGATTTTCTTTTTTTAATGTTATTGTGCCACTATGAGTTTTCTCAGGATATAGAGATCGGGACAGGGGCAAAACCTGTCGTTCAAAGCTGCCAGAGCTTTTAATACTGATTATGAACATTCTGCCTTGAATAAACAGTGTTTGCAGCAAGTATTATATCTTATTCTGCATGAGAAAAAGTACTTACAACACATGCAATACTTTGGTGACAAAACTTTGGGGTTTTTTTGAGGAACTAAACAATTTTTTCTCTTGAGTGGTATTAGCATCAGATGGAAAAAGGAGACATGGAGTGACACTGTTGATGCTGAAGTGTGCTGCACCATGCACGCTTGACCCTTGCAAATTTCCCCAACTCCCTCTATAAACCCCAAAGTCTGACATGCCCCAGAGAGAAGCAGGAAGTTGCCTGCATGATGCTCAGATTTTGGAGAGTCTTCACGACAAGGACCTTCTCTATCCTGATCAGATCACCCTTTGACTTCTGATTTAAGCAAAAACTCTTACAGATATTTTGTTAATTAATTTTATGTGCTGGGCAGAAATGCACAGCATAAGCAATAACTGCACAGAAACAGAACGTATCAAAGGTTTGTATCAATCATAGTGCTCATTTACTCCTTTTTTTCTATCTTCTGAATGTAGATTAGCACTTGATCTCAAGTTTAGTTTCATCTATTTATATATTTATTTATTTATTTTGGCCATTGTGCAGAACAGTGGCTTGGTGATACTGCCCCAAAACATAAATACTGCCATAACTCTGTCATTTGACCCAGTGCCCAGTGTTGTATGAATTAAATTAATTACGTTTGTTTTTTAATTTTTCTAATGTAAGCAGGATGCTAAAACAAGAATTATTAATTTTAAGAGATTGTTTTGAACATAGGATGTTCATATTCTCAAAAGTTGTGTTACTTTACGGATTCTCCAAGGGGCAGTGTGGGAATATTTTAAGTGAATTTAGAATGTCTTTGCTGTTTTCAGCTAGTTTTGATTATTTAAGTCACATCAGGTCAGGATTTCATACTTCCCATTGGCTACAAGTTTGTTTTAAAGTCAATAATGCTCCCAGCTACATCAAAAAGTCCCACTTGCAGTGCTCTGACTCTACCACCTCCCAGGGCAGCCCATTCCAATATCTAGTCACCTCTTCTTTGAAGAAATTCTTCCTAATGTTAAAGGCCAGTAATACCAACAAGTCTTTTGGACAAAAATACTAAACACAATAAATAAACACAAACTAATTTTTCCCTGGTTTGTGAGAGTGTGGAACATCAGCAACAGAAAAATCCTGTTACTTCTGCTGGAGTTGTTATCCACATCCTAAGTGAAAGTACCTAGGAACTACAGGAAAGGAAGATTAACTGAGATTTTTTTTTTTTTAATTAAAGTTCTTATAGTAAAGCAGTACAAATTTGAGAAAAGGCTCAATTGAGGTCCAAAACTGAAGCAAATCAGCACTGTTCTTAATAGTAATGGAAGTGCTTAGTGTGGTATTACTGTTTCAGGAAAATAGTCTCCTTTTTGAGGACAAAAAGCACATCTTTTTGTCTTTGAACTTTTCTGCTCAGCTTTTGTAGTTGTACAAGGACTTTCCCTTCAGGTCAAACAGTTCAGGCCTCTGTGTGCAGCACACCAATCATCTCTGGAATTAAAAACCTTAAGCCCACGAACTCTTCCAGCCCCAACTTTATTAATCTAGTCCTTTGCTTTTTTAGGCCCTTTATGTAGGAGATGATTTTTGCAAAATTCCTTGCCTGTGGGAACAAGTTTGCTTGTCTTACTGCAGTATCTGAGGTGGAAAGGTCTAAGTATGAGCCAGCTGGGCTTGCTTATTGCACTGTCACATCAGCAGTGGCTTTTTGCATTAGGTGAACATCCAGCTTTGGAATAATCAGGAAGCAGCTCTGCTCAGTCAGGTCGTGATAGGGACCTGCAGTACGAGGGTATGTGGGAAGTATCACTGAAAAGTTGCTGCATTTATTACCTAGAAAGAAAAAAATCAATTATCTATTCTGAAGTAACAACAGTCTTCTGGAAAGTTGAGAGGGAAATAGCAGCAAAAGAGGATTAATGGAGCAGTTAGTGTGGTATTGATTAGGCCTCTGGCTTGTGGGGCTCATTCTGGATTTGGCTAAAAGTCAACTTTACCCAAATAATGACTGAATAGATTTTTTGCTGTGATAAGAGGACCAAATCCTGCATGCAAAAATAGTAGACAGTGAGTGGCTGGCTGTAATGTTTTATGTAGCTCACAGTCTCCCAGAATATTAGTTTTATACAGAAGAATAAGTCATGCAACTGCATAACATTTTCAGCTATTTTCCCCACCTCTTTCCACCATTAACACAGACCACATTGGAGGTAAAAACCTTGCTCATGAGGCAAATGTTAAGAGTGGAAACTACCAGAAAAAAAAATATATATTCTGAATAAAAGGTATATGACATTTTCCGACACAGAGAGAACACCTGAGTATCTGGTATTCTGCTTTAAAAAAAGGCTTCAGGTTGTTGGTGGTTTTGCAGAGCAGAAAGGAAATCCACTCTCTAGAACTAGATTCTACATAGGTTTACAAACTTTAGGAACTGAGATGCTTTCCAACAGAATGGGTATTCATGAAGGTACAAACTCAGCTGTGGCAGTGGACTCTTTTCTCCAGAGGAAGGCTTTTCCATGTTTTGCTCTAGGAATGTTACTGTGTTAATAATGTTAATAATCTCTGATGTTACTTAATCATTTAAGACCTGGAAATGGCATAAGAAATGAGCAGGAGGAACATTAATGCAAAATTAAGGAAACTAGCTAAAAGTAACTAAAACAAGGAAGAATGTTATAAGGCTGAACATACCACCTGATGGCAGATGAAAGTAAGAGTTAATAATTTTAAAAAATATCTTTACTATGTATTTGATGCCCAAAATATGTTTGTTTCATTGGGTTTTTTTTCACTCTTCATTTTCTCGTCATTAGAAGAAAAATCCCTAAAAGCAATAGAACAGCAGCAACAGAGGAAGTGGCAAAATTCAAAATCAGACATTTGATTTCTGTCCCATTCAAATAGCGACTATGGAGTGAGAAATTGGAAAAAAATCTGTACCAAGAGGTGAAAATACTGGAAAAGAGGGATATATTCATAAATCAGTAAGTTACAGTAGCGTATTCTAGCTCTAGTGTAGAATAGGCTGTTTGCATGAAAAATATGTAGATTTAAAATGCAATAAAAAAGACCAACAAAAGAAATCAATAACGATACATTTTATTTCAAGCAGTCATAACAGCAGTGCCACATCCATCAGTCATATTTTCCTAGGCCCTGTATATAATAATCCCCCTGATCCCTATATAATTGCCAGCTTCACCTTTTGAATTATCAACAGCTCTCATAGCTTATTGCTCCGTACTTTCTTAATAAGCGCCTGCAATCAATAATCTTCCTACTGAGTAAGCAGCAACCAGCCAGCCAAACACGGGGTGTAAATGTTTCAGAAGTGATCATTACAGGGATGTGAATGACAAGGTGACTGGGCTAATGCAATAGGCATGTAGTAAAGACATCATTTGGAAAATCCGCTTACTGGAACGTGCAGGTGCCTTGCCATGGCAAAATGCTCGTTCTGCAGAGGAGAATATTTACCCTTGGAAATGAAACCTCAAATCCTCCTGGAGGGCATTTTTTTTCCTGAGATGGCAGTCACCATTACCAGACTTTCACAGCTTGCCATCAAAACAAACCATCCAGCACGTCTACAGCCGACCTAATTCATTTGGAAATGCAACAGCTCACTGTTTCACACAAACTCTGCAGTGATTGATAACAGGGATTTGCATACAAATTTGAGAATAGTGTCACTTTGCTGACAATGGTTTAAATAATAATGTGTATAACAAGGGCCCTCACAATTTTTTTCTACTACAACTAAACACCAACACACAAAACATCCACCTATGCTTGAGAATTATTTCTTAAATTTCACACACAGAACAAAGAAACATTGATCCAGACTCACATAAATTAAATAGAACTTTGAACAGAGACAGTTTTTCCAGAGTGCTCAGTACTCACAATGGACATATGTCCAAAGCTTACTTTGTCAACAAAAAAAAAGGTGAAATGTTTTCAAAACGTCCTGATTAAATAAGTGGTCATTTTCTTGCATTCTTCATAGAGGCTGCAGGCACTGAGCTCAGTCCATGTATTTAGGCACATGAGTGAATTCCACAGGAAATACTCAGAACTTCTGAAAATATAACTGTTTATGTAAATGTCTAAATGAATGGTTTTGGGTTTTTTTGTTTTGTTATGCGGTCTGAAGGCTCCTTGGGATAGTGGGTGAATTGTGGTGACTCACAGTGGCAAAATGTTTTCCTTCAGAAGTAACATCAAGAGCTCATTAAACGTGATCATTCTCACCATGCACTTACATCCACTGTTCTTCGGAGATGACAGTGCATAGGAAGATGAAAATCCTGGCAATTTGTTGAAATTCACAAGAGATAACAAGAAAAAAATATATTTATCCATATTTTTAATGTTATTTTTGAACTCACAAAAGCCTTGTGGTAAATCCAGAGTTTGATCAAGAGCATGACAGAAACTGATATGGAAAGTACTACCAAAATAGAAACAGAGTTTTACCCTTATCATATTAACTATGAGTTAGCATTTGTCTTTGTTGACAGGTGGTTTATTTAAACATTTTTTCTTGATCAATTTTTTTTTACGTATTATTGATTTTTCATACTGGCTTGTAAGATATTTGAAATAAAAGCAAAAGGCATATTCATTTCACAATGAAAGCTAAACTAAACTGTAGGTGAGAAGAAAATGAAAAAAAAAAATTAAAATCCACAGTGGCCTGTTCTTCAATAAACCATCAGTGCCAAGACTCCAAGCAATTACTTATTTCTTGACAATCCTGTTTGCAGCTAAATCAGAGTTCAGTGCCTGTTTATTTTGTTTCTTTTTATTTTCTCTGAGGTTTTGTTCTCCAGAGGCCTCATACTACTTACTGTTTTTTGTTTTTCTTTAAGCAGTGAATGACTAGTGGGCTTTCCCTATGAAGGATGTGCTGAAACTTAATATCTAGAAGTCCTGCAAAGTACTCAGCCTACTAAATTAGCTACAAAAAATCATTGCTGGCATTCTGACATGCACATTACCACAAAACCCAGTAAAAAGACCTTTAGGCAAGACTGCTGGTGAGACATTAGATGAGATGATGATGATAATGATAGGAAGCTGATCATTAAACAGCATACTCTTAAGGGACCACTTCTGCCACTCTTAATTGTTCCATGTTTCTGTCTTAGAGCTTTATATATTGTCCAGCACAGCAGCACCATCTAAGTGCTACAGCCTGTCAGCAGACCCAGCAACGTGTGCAGTGCATGGCCTGGCCTGTCTCATTTTTAAGAGGGAAAAAATGCATTAGAGATGAATTTACACATTGTTTCCCACTGGTTTGCTTCTGTTGGTAGGACAGTGATGTACAGGAGAGTTAGATGTTTATTAATTTCATATACTTCAGTGAATTGCTTAGGGATTGAAGTGTCACACACCATATGAATATGCACACGAGGGTATGGCCTGGAAATGGGTTCTGTCAGTATTATAAAAGAGTAGGTTTCTGCCTCTAAGGGTGCTTCTTTTAAATGAAGGAGAGAGCTGTGTGTTTGTAGCTAGAGCAGGGGCAGCCTCCACTGTTTTTCAGGCATGTCCTCATGTTCATCTCCCCCTTCTGGCCTAAACAAAACTAAAAAGCCTTACCTTTTGTGAAAAAATATCATGAACACTATCTGTTGACCTAAAGAACTGTAGGCTTTCCAGTCCTCCCTCTTGCTTTTCACCATAAAGCAGCTATTGACAGAGAAACTACTAAATTGTTCTTGCTTTTTCATTCCCTGCTCCTAAGTGGTGCTAACAAACCTCCTCATGTTCCTCGTTCCCTGATTGATTTCTCTGCTTCAGAAAGGTGGGAACATCCTGCAGTTTCCCAGGACTTCAAAACCACCATTGTGCTCCTGGCAGGGACTACCAAGAGTCCTGTCAAGAAAGGTCAAAGATATGGCTCAATTCTGGAGACTCTCAGGCTCTGATCCAAAGCTTACAATTATTGTACAGAGTCTTTTAACATCCTTTAAGAAAGTTTAGATATTTCTCATGAGTGGGAAAGTCTCTACTGGTGACAACAGGCCTCAACAGAACCACCAACCATGGACTGGCTGAAAAGTAATCCCACTACACTTAAAACCAAAAGCTCTGCTTTACTATCCTTATAAGCAGTTTCGGACACCTGGACTCAAAATTGGATCCTCTAAGACTTCTACTACAGACTGTGCAAGCAGCTCAGGCACGTAACCCATCAGAAGTGGATGGATCAAGTGCACAAGTGCTTCAGAACAGCAGCAATATCCAGTGTGACTGTATATACAACTTTGTCACTGCTCAGGTATGCTCACATGGCAAATTAACAGCTGGCCTTTTGAGGTAAGCATGCAAACAGGTGACACCTGTATTCCAGAGCTTGCAATAGCAAATCTAAATGAATTT
Organism: Monarcha castaneiventris obscurior; assembly: GCA_026261815.1. Taxonomy (NCBI): domain Eukaryota; kingdom Metazoa; phylum Chordata; class Aves; order Passeriformes; family Monarchidae; genus Monarcha; species Monarcha castaneiventris. The sequence goes on from JAMPIT010000890.1 coordinate 4,650,432, forward strand.
GAACAGAAAGGTTGAAAATGAATAATAAAAACGCTATTTGGTTAGCAATGCATAGTTGCCAATTCATCAATTAATAAAACCAAAATTAATTGCCAACTTTGAAATTACCTCATCTATTTTCAAAAGAAGCTGACAGCTTGATGTATTAAAATAAGAATGATCACTTATTGTAAACAAATTTCAGTTTATTCCACCCCCCCCCCCCCAAGCTCTTTAATTTCAAGAAGGATGGTGCACCTCGTTTTTGTGTCTGCTGGACAACCTTCAGCCCTGCATTAGCTAATTAATTCGAAGAAGGAAGAATGTCTTTTCCACAGATTCATCAGTATGGCTAATATTATTTATATCCAACCATAAATAATACAGGGGAAAATATCTTTGAGTTCCTGGGGGATGCTGCTCTCACTTTAACCCTGTATTAATCCTTAGAAGATTAAGAAAGCAATGGTAATACGTGGCATCACTGGTAACAAGAGCACCTTGGTAGTGTGGAGGTGAAGGTAATAAAGCATGGTTTCAGAAACAGGAGCAGAGAAAGCACATGCATGCAAAATAAGGGAAGGAAATGCAAACCTATATAAGGAGAACAGGGGACAAAGGTGCATTGCTTTAATTTAAAGTAAGGGGGCTGAGGTGATGTGTTGTCAAGGAATAGAAAAAGTATTGAGGAAGGTTTGAAAAAAGAAAAGAAGAAGAAGTGATATAGGTAAATAAAACCACTGAAAGGGCAATATGTTGAAATTGAATATTGCTGAAAACCAACAATACTTGTTGGTATATGGAAGGGCAGGCTTTCTTCAGTCTGTGGTGACAACTTCATGAAGAACCCTTCATAAACTCAAAAAGATCACTTCAACAGGTTTTTTCTGAGAGGATGCCACAGGGCTTAGCAGGAAGCACAGAAACCCAAGGCAGAAATGTCAAATGGCAGGAAGAGAGAGGAGAAAGAGAGCAGTCCAGAGCAAGCTCTGTTTGCACAGGGGTGTTAACTCTGAACTGTGAGAATATTTTAAGTAGCAGACAGTGTGATTCCTGAGGAAGTCAGGATGCTGCAATGGGAAGCACAGTGCAGTGATTCAGGAAAAAGCAGGACTGATATTAAACTTAAGTTAATGTTTCAACTATTAAAAGGCTTTGAGTGCCTACCTTTAATCTTCTAAATGTGCACATGCACAAGTTACTGAACTGTATGTCTGGAATACTGTCATGTGAAGCACACTACTTCCCAACAAATGGACATGACTGAGTTTTATTTAGATAAAACGGCACGGTACACCAGGGCTGGCAAACATTTTTCTTCTTTCAAAAGGTCTAGCTGTAAGTGCAGGTTTGTTGGGGTTTTTTTGTTTCTTGTTTTAATTATTTCTTTCATTCCCTAATAGTTTTCCTTTTATTATTTTTTTTTTCATTTCCCTTAAGCAGTTTTGAAAGAACAGCTGGAAATTCTGAATCACATGTACAATTTGTGTATTTCATTTCACGTGCTAAATTTAATTTCAACTCCATCATTTCAGGAAATCCTCTCTATCTTTTCATATCTCAGGGCGTTTAATGTTTTCTGTCTATCTGATACCTGCTAATTTAAGTACATGAATATTTATTTAAGTATTTGAATACTTAAATGCATTATGAGTAAATTGGCATATGCCATGGTAAAGTCAGTCTACTAATTCATGTGGGGATTTCTACCACACAGTAAATAAAATGTTCTTCTGCATGAAAATCATGCTTGAAAACAAACACACAAAAAAATCTACCTGTGAAATTTTCTAATACTCTAAAAGATCAAAATCAAGCTGCAGTACTGTTGACAGGTTCTCTTGTCCTTCAGCATGGCACTACAGTAATTATAGTCTCAGTCTTCAAAAAAAACCCAAAGAAGTAAAACAAACAAAAATCCCCAAACAAACAAATAACCAACAAAGAAAACTCTAAATGTAAGCTGTTCCAGTCCTGAGGCAGCTCATACATTCATGGATGACTGAAGAAGAGCATCTAAATCAGCTTTTTAACATAAAATAGAATTTCTTTTTGCCCCATGCCTTTATTTATCTCATGTGTTACTCCAAACTCACTAACACTGGCTTATGCCACTGAAGTCAGCCCAAGACAAGAATAGTGTCCATGTCAGGTCACAGTTAGATCCTTTACTCCCACTCTCCTTTTTTCAGTCCTGTTGAAAAGTAGCACTGTGGTTATTCCATTCCACACTATTACAGCACCAACTCCGATGTCTCACAGCTGGCAACGATTTCTGTTATTTTTTTCTCAAATCTCCAGCTCCTAATGCCCTGAAAGAGGAGGTGCAACAGGCTGTGGTATGGAGCATTAGGACAGGAGCAACTCTGAGAGAGATATGGACTTACTGAAGTGAAGAAACAAAAATCATTGAGGGACTGGAATATCTCTCCTGTGAGGAAAGGCTGAAATAGGACTGTTCCTTGTGGAGAAGGGGAGTTTGGGGGGGGATTATTATTAATGATTCATCTAGTTAATCTCATTAAATCTCTTTAAATTTTACTAACCTTATTATCTAATTAATCTCATTAAATCTAGATAACACCTGAAGGCAAGGTGTAAGGATGACATAGCCAGGCTCTTTTCAGTGGTTCCCAGTGACAGGATCAGAAGTGATGGACAGGAGGTTACACCTGAACATCAAGAAACACTTTTTCACTGTGAAAAAGTGCTGCGAACAGCAGTTTACAGTGTATCACAACTTCTTTTCTTATGTGGAAAGAGCAGCACTCTAAAGTCCTGAGATATCTGAATCATAAATCAAGCCAGAAGTTGCTCAGAAGTTCCCCTCCCAACCCCATCCCCAAGCCTCAGAGCCCAAGTAAATACACTTTAAACTCTAGCTTGTGATATTTGACAGATTAATGTGAATCCTAACCATTACATTAAAGATGGAGGAAAGGAAACAATTAGTTATCAAGCACTGAAAATTGACACAAATGTAGCATAAACTGGCAAAAATTAGTCATGAAGAGAGAGAAACAGTGTCCCTGGTTTTCTGACCCTCTCTTCACCACTCACAGGTTTTATTGTTGGCCAAGAAAAGAGGAAGAAGGGAAGCACAAAAATAGGCCATTGGAAGGCAGGAAATGAAGAGAGAAGAGACAGAACTGAAGTGCAGAAATCACAAGCCTCACTTTCAGAATCTCAAGTTCAGAGTCAAAGAGACTTTCCACTCTATCACAAGACTCCACAGATTTAACTTTTTCCATTAACCCTTACATTGGCTTGCATAATAAAAGTGATAGCAGAGCAAAAACTTTGTATTTTGGTCCTAAGTTGAACTGCAGTCAACTTGTGGCAACCTGTTTACCTGTGATAAAAGTGGCAAAGTTCTGACCTTATCCTTACTGTCCTTCAGATTTAAAATGTCCTGTGTCACTGCCATGCTCTAAGGATAAGCATATGCAATGTCACTAAATACTCGGATTCTACTACAATACAGATAAAGAGAGATTTGCAGGTATCATATTCTGTCTTCTGTTGTACTTTTTTTAGTAGAGATAGAGTTAATTTTCTCCAGAATACCTTTTATGGGGCTGTGTGTTGGATTTTTTTTGTTTTGCTTGTGTGTACAACTTTTTCTTTACATCTTAAACTGTACCTCAAACCGTTTTTTACACTTTTACCATGCTGATCCTCTCTATCTCTGTGGGGAGGAGAGGCTGAACCAGTGTCTGTGTGAGGCCAAACTGCCTGCTGGGGTTAAATCACAATCAAAACCAATTATGTAATCTTTTTCAATTAGGTATTGATGTACTGCCAATAAATAAAAAACTGCTCCTGACCATGGACTGTAATTTTTTCTGATTTCATATGGCTTGCTTAATTAAATTAGCAACATAATTTGCATTTGTTGGATACAGTCAGTTCCAAAGCCCTGCCAGAAGGAAAAATAGTAGCAAGTTGTACCTCTCACAGTAGGGACAGCAAAGATTTCTTATTTTTATTTCACCTTGACCCAGTGTGAGCAGCATTCCCCAGCAAGCCTACCATTACAGCAAGGTTTAGAGGTGAGAAAACATTAGCAGTTGCAAATTCTATCCAAAAGGCACTTAGCACTTTCTGCACAAATTTGGCTATGTTCTTCCTTCACTTGTATCCTGCAATAAAATTCCCTGAAATCAATGGAAAGGCTTCTTCCTGTATCCTGAAATGTATCCTTCCAGTCAGCTGAAATCTATTCATAGAAGATACATCACATTTTGTGAGCTTCCCTAAAAGTCCCTGCAACTCTGGAAACCTTTTTGCCCTATACAATTTTAAAATTATCTGCTACATAATAACAAAACCAAACTCATGAATGCTTCCTTATCATTGCAGTATCTCAATAGCCATTCACCATCTGGCATTTTCTCCTGGAAAAAAAAAGACTTCAAGGAACCCACACTGTGTCCCCCAGCTAGGCCAATGTGGCCAAGGATGCCCTCCAACCCTACAAAGCATAAGATTCATTTATATGGCCAAGGATGCCCTCCAACCCCACAAAGCATAAGATACATTTATGCCTTGTAGCCTTTTTGCATCTCCAAGGCACTGATCTTCAAGGCTGCAGAATTGGAATGGCTCTGACGGCAGGAAAGTGTCAGTACTATCACTAGCAGCCAACACAAAGCCAGTTCAGAACCAGCATACCCTGATTTGGCACTGTATTTGCCTTATTGTAAATTGTAGTCTCAATCTGAGTGTGGGGTGAGAAGTGGATTTCAAAGCCTCTGCCCAGCACGTTCCCGTCTCTGCTTCAGACTTGCCTATTTGTTGTGCAAATTATTCTCTTTCCCAACATTGGTAGAGTTCTCTCAGCCGATGCATCTGAGCACTCTGTAACCTGTAATGTATTTACCCTCACAGCACCCCTGAGGGCAGTAGAGTACAATTATCCCCGTTTTACTGATGGAAAACTGCAGTATAAAACAGATTAAGCCATTCACACACGGATCAAGAGCTCTTTGCTCTACTTATTGTGAGCAGGTCATCTTGCTGCTAGTTTTCCATTTGGCTTGAGTCCCAGTGAGCAGCTGAGCACCACGTCCAGCCGACAAAACTCTGCTCCAAGAAATCACCACGAAACCCCAAACCTTAATAAAAGAATGAAGGTGTAAGTAAAACCTTTCTCTTGGGAATACTTCTAGCTCATGAATACCACGGAAGGAAGTGCCAGTTGCAACTCAGTCTCTCCATCACAGCAAAGACTCTGTGGATGAGCTGTCCTAGGACATGAAGTTGCTGTCCTGCCCCCCATTCCCAGCTCACACTGCTGGGCCCTGCTTCCACGAGGGCACAGTTCTGGGGCTGGTTATGGGATTGTCTTGCTTCAAGCAGAAAACACTCACTACTGAGAGTGAACAGCAGCGACCTGGTCATCACACACAGGCCTGACTGATGCAGGAAACATCACAGAACTGCTCCCTGGTTTGTCTCTCAGAGCTACGAACTTTATATATCGGGGATATAAATTAAATTGTATGGTGGAATGACAAAGTCCATCATCACACATGAACAACCAGGAGTCAGTGTGATATGGGGTACACGTTCTGCTCTAGTATTTCCCTCTAAAGCATTTGTAATGGGCCTTTGGGAAAGTTTGCCTTTCTGGAAAGTTTAGTGCTGAGCCATTTTAAAAGTTTTGGAATTTCTTCTGCTTGCTACGAACATTTTGATTCGAACTCCCTGTATGATCACCAGCAAGAACCTCATGGATCAGGAACCAGGAGAAAAGGAAAAGCAGATTTTGTGCTGGGGAGAAAAGCCCACCAGTGCTATGCTCCAGTGACCACACAGTGCCATCCACCCCTGCAAACACAAGGTCAAACAACTTCCACTGGAGACTTTAGGAAACACAGCTCATGAGTCAGACACAGAAAAAACTGGAATGTCCCAAAAAGAAGGCATAATTACACTTACTAGCATGACCTGCTACTAGAGCCTGCATGGACAAAAGAGCTGTATTTTGTTTTATTTTATTTTATTTTATTTTATTTTATTTTATTTTATTTTATTTTATTTTATTTTATTTTATTTTATTTTATTTTATTTTATTTTATTTTATATTTTATTTTATTTTTTACTTTACTTTTGTTTAATTGTATTTTTATTTTGTTTTATTATTTACTTTATTTCTGCTTTATTTTCATTTATTCTATTTTCAATTTATTTCTATTTTATTTTGCCTTATTTTAAATTTGCCTTAACTTATTTTTATTCATTTTATTTAATTTTTTTTATTTTAAATTTTTTAGATTAATTATTTTGTTGTTTTATTTTTAGTTTGTTTCATTTTTATTTAATTCCTAATTTAATTTCATTTAATTTCTTATTTTTTAATTTTTTTCTACTTTAATTTTATTTTCCATTTTCTCTTTTACTTTTTATTTTATTTTCTATTTTTTATTTTAGTATCTATTCTATTTTAATTTCTTTTTTATTCTTATCGTGTTTTCTATTTTCTATTTTATTTTTTATTTTATTTTTTAAATTTTTATTTTATTTTTTCTATTTTAATAAAAAATAAATGAAAATAAAACCTAAACAGAAAAAAATTAAAATAAATCTAAATAGAATAAATAAAATAAAATAAAATAAAATAAAATAAAAAATTAGAATAAAAGTAAAATAATATTTTTTTAAATTAGATGAATTAAACTAAACTAAACTAAACTAAAAAGATAAAGAAAGGAACCTGTAATAGGTGCAGGAATTCAGCCCTTTCAGGAGAAGAGGTGCCATGCAGGATCTCTCCCTGCTGCAGGGCCCTCTGTACATCAGGGCTGGTGCCTGAGTTTTCCATCAGTCGAATGACTTCTGCCCCCAAAGAATGCATGGTCATGGAAAATTCAACCTTTAAAAATAAAGCTTTTCCTACTAAGGTTTCTCATATGACAGTGACTAAACATTAAACTGTCCAGAAGCAGACCATATATTCATTAATTTTATTTATCAGTACCATGGACAGAAGGATAAAATATTCATGTAAAGCAAAGACAAACCTACTCTTTGTTGGTTTTAGGTTTTTTCTGTTTTCTCTTATTTTCTCTTTTAACCTAGTGCTGCTTAGCACAATGACATGGACCTGTGAATGATTTCTGTTGCTGGTCTAAATCAGCAAAGAAAGGGCAGTTTAGATGTGTTAGTAAAATCTTCACCTCAGTCTGCTTCAGTGCATAATTGTAATAGGAGTTGTGACATTGTTTATATCATAGAGATTAAATTTTGCTTTCACATCCCAGACATTTCACGTTGTAAATCTTTTAACACTGTAAATCTCTTCACAGCTTGCTTCGTATCCTGGTCTCAGTCACTCAGGATCTGCCATTCTGGGTTAGACCATGGTATCACTGTGTGACAAATATTGGTAAAGGGGTTTGCTGTTAGCACTCCCTCTACGGAAAAAAGAGGGGAGAAAAAAAAAGAAAGACGCAGGCTTTTACCCTTCCAAACCATGTGTCCCAATCTAGCATAAAGGATAGGAATTATTTTTATGACAGAAAGCATCTGTGGCCCACAACCTTATTCTGATTCCTCTTCCTCCCTCTTACCAATTCCCCTATTTCTTGACAACAATTTGACATCTAGACATAGTAAACTGTGGTACAAAGCCTGCTATAGACATGAGATGTGTGTGGTCTTGCTGGGGTAAGGTTGCCTTAGAAGTGTTAAAATATTTGCCACCTTTTCCAGAAAGGAAAATTTGTAATCAAGTTTAAAGACTAAGTTTGTTCTTAAATGCTTTCCTCAATAAGATAGATTTATGAAGTACCCAATTTCTTCCCTGTTTCAAGGTCTTAAATGACAGTAACACCTGCACATCCATGCTAAAAAATACTCAGAAGAGTTTTCCTGTGAAATTCACCTCGTACTTTTGGCTAGCATCAAATTCCACACCTGACAAAGAGCTGATTCATTTTCCTTTGGGAATTGCATGGATCAGTATTTGCTGTATGAGTTTCTTGGCATCAGGTTGGCAGCAAGTGTTCTAGTTAACTGTACCTGAGCACAATTAGATTTCAGACACACTCTAATGCTATTCCTTTTTTCAGGTCAGTGATCAAATGTGGTAGAATGAGTTGAAAGGCAGCATATCCAAGTGTTACTCTCTAACTCAAGACCAGCATCTATTCTCTTGCCCTGCTGCGAACTTACGTACATCAATTTTTTTTTTTTTTTTGCTGGCCCTTAATTCAGTTACAATTGCTACTTCAATAGCCATAGAAATGACGTTTCCCTCATTCTCCCATTCAGACAAAAACCTGTTTTTCTGCAAAGGGTCTCCTTTACTTCTTCACGCGTGACAGTGGCAGCTCCTGATGCTCTTTCTGTTCTAATCACTGTGAGGAACAGTTTAATAATGCCTGTACTTCTCTCCCAGCATGACAAACACACTGATTTGCTTCATAAGAGGCATTTATGTGATTATTTAGGACCTTGCCCAAGGGTTTTGTATTTTCTATCACTGAGAGAAAGGGGAAACAAGCATGTGAGTTTATACATGTATCTAAGTGGAAAGCTGTCCCCCTCTTTTTTAACCTCCAGTACCAGAGAATCATTTAATTTGAAACTAATTTCTGACCTCTGCTGCATCTCTACTTAAGCACATGAACACCTACTGCTATTTTGTGCCAACAGATGCTCGTGTTCTCTTAAATGCTTATGCATTGCAAAATTAGAACTGCATTTGTAATCATTAGACTTGATGCTAATTTAAATCTCAGTTTCTGTAACAGTCCAAGGAGCTGTAGAAAGAACAGATTAATGAGCAAGATCACAAGCAAAGGTGCAAAACCAGAAAATCTGAAATAAAACACAACACTGAAAATGGATATGCACACTATCATGGGTAAAGCCATAAACTGAACAAGAAGATATCACTGCAAACCACAGTGTACTAAAGGTGACATCGTTCATGCCTTCAGATATGCAGTGCATTTCCTGCACATTTCAGACCTATAAAACAGAGCAGGTTTGTCCAGGAGGCCTTCAGTTATGTTTCAGTAATTTATAAGCACAGAATGGATTAAAAAAAATATTTTTAAAAGTTTTAGCAAAACACAATCATTAGCATTAATTCATTCTAGAAAAGGGGCTGTGCACAAAGAGAATCAATTGGATATTCTGAAAGAAATATTCAAGACAGACACTTTGGAATGGAAAATACATTTTAGTCCCAGTAAATGTACCAACAGATAAGGCTTAAAAGGCCATCTCATACTTCTGAAAGTCCAGTGAGTTTTGTCACTTCTGAGCTTCTGTTGAACTCTAGAGTTAGTGCTTGAATTATTTTGGTTCTGCTTCAGAAGATGCAAATGAAGAGGGCAAACAAAACCAAACTGACCAAACTAAACATTTTATTTCAATTTAAATTTTAATTATTTCCTATTTTTATCTTATTATTGATTAATTTAATTTTATTTAATTTTATTTTAATTTTTATTTATTTTATGAATTTTTATTATATTTTATTTTTATTTGAATTTAAATTATTTTATTTTGTTTTTATTTTATTGCATTGCATTTTTATTCGTTTTTTATTTTGGTTTATTTATTTTAAATTATTCCTATTTTATTTTATTTTATTTTATTTTAATTTTATTTTTACTTTTTTTACAAAATAAATATTTTATAAAATTTCATAAAATAAAAATACTTTTAAATTAATGAAAAAATCAAATAAAAAGTAAAAAATAAAAGAGAAATGAAATAAAATAAAATATTGGGAAAAAATAGGAATAATTAAGATAAATTAAACTAAAACACATAAAAAGTAAAAATGAAAATGAAAATGAAAATGAAAATGAAAATGAAAATGAAAATGAAAATGAAAATGAAAATGAAAATAAAAAAAATGAATGTAATAGGATAAAATAAAATATCAAATAAAATAAAGAAATGACTTTGGGATGCAATTGCTGTCATCCTTCTCAGTCTCTTCCCTTCTCTTCTTTCAGTTGTTCAAGTCTGTTGTTCTTCCACTCAGTGAACATCAAATGTTGTTTTCCCTCATTCATTTCCAGTCAGCCTTCTCTTTCAACATCTCACTCCTCAAAATTCGTATCTATTTAAGAGCCATTTGCTCAGTTTTATGCTAATATTAGCAAGTCTTTCCAAGACATGGAAATCAAAAATATTTTGGTTTTTTTCCTCTTCACACTGCAACAAGTGAGACTGAAAGACTTGGTTACTCAATCACTAATTCCCAAGGTCCAAATCCCCCTGATTTGACCGAAGTCAAACCAATCTGCCAGAGACTTATTAGCAATATTACCATGATGAGTGAAAGGATGATGATTTATCTAGGAGGGCAGAACACAGCATTCCAGTACACTGGAATGTAGTTTACATCTTGGCAGATTATAAAAATGTAGATGAAATGCATGCATCAAGTTTACAAATCACATCAGCCTGACGAGATTTTAAAGGCCGATCAGCAAAAAACCACTCCATTAGCTCTAATAACAAGTCCAGAGTGAGAAGATGCCTGAATGGCCTCCTGAAGGAGTTCAGAAGAACCTGAAATGTATTTAAAAATAAGTACATCAGTACCACTACTTTCAGTGTATGCTACAAAACTCGTGGCAGAAGAGAAAAACCAATTCCCATTACTTGGGTTAGCTGAAGACAGTTCTGGAAGAGCAGAATAGTCATAACCACAGCTGAAATAAAAAGCAACCCGGTGGCTTCATTGTGGCTCCTTTATAGTCAAGTAATATTGAAATGCATGTAACAGACTTAAAAAACTTTAAGGCTTCACTGCACAGAGAGTGAGGGAGTACAAGCAGGAAAGGAACTCCAGCAGAAATGGGACTTAGTTCCAGCAGCTTGGAACTGCCAAAACAGCGCTCAGCTGTGGAATTCTGAAGTTCTCACAGACATGGATCCATGCTAACTGGAAAGTGCATGTACAAAACCAAGCAAACAGAAGGAGCTGTGGCAAACACGTGAAGTTAAGGACTGTTTTTTAGAAGAAGGGTGAGGGAGAGAGGGTTATGTGTGTGTGTAGGGCCCAGAGGAGGAAGTTCAATCTGATCCTCTGCATGCAATGTTAACAACCTTTTGCACTCTGTCAGGTGTCATCACTTAAATCAGATAAAAATTTGTGGCTTTTTCTGCTTTGGGGTTTTTTTTTTTTTGGGTTGTTTTTTTTTTTTCTGAAAGAACACATCCTGCATGCCTGGCAGTGGCCTTAGTTTTCACAGAACCTTTTCATCCCACTGCAACGAAGTGAAAAATACATGGGTTCCCAATGTCCAGAGCTTCCCAATGTTTAAGTGATGATAAAGAGTGAAAAATTCATCACATCTCTCCTTCATTATGATTGTCAGCTTCTGTAAGTGAATAAATTAATTATTTCATTCAATTCATAATTTAGTCTAGCCCTTTATGTCGTCTTTTTGATCCCTCTTGAGCTAGGATTTTGTTTTGCTGTAGTACACTTCTGTTGGTTTGAAGATGACACTGAAGCCACAAGCAACATTAAAAGCTCCAACTATAGTAGGTTCGCTCTTTTCATGTTTGCTGCAACATGTTTCATATTAAAATGCCATTTGGGCATTACTGTCTCAAATAAAATGAAAATGCTTCAGAATCCCCGAGCGTTCTGCAAGGTAATATTATATTTCACATGTAAATCCCTTTCTTTTTCTTTTCCCCAGGCTTTTTCTATAAATCTCAAAGAAAACATTTGGTTTCTCTCAAAGTAGTTAAAACCTATAAAGATTCCCTTTAAATTATTTATCTACCACACTCCCATCGTAAAAACTTCCACTGTCTGAAGGGTTCTGTGAGGTCTTAAGGGACGATGTATAAATATATTGGTTTGGCACAGCCTGGTTTTAGGTAGCAGGGGGGCCACAGGGACAGCTCCTGTGAGGAAGCTGCTGGAAGCTTCCACCATGTCTGGCAGAGCCAGTGGCTGATGGCTCTGAAGGTGGACACGCTGCTGGCCAAAACTGTGCCAATGAGAGAGGCTGGTAATGCCTCTGTGGTGACAGATTTAAGAAGAAAATCAAAACAAAGTAATGAGATTTTGGGATTCTAGTCAGAGAAGAGGAGGAGGTGAGACCATGTGAGGGAAACAACATGGGGACACCAAGGGCAGTGAAGAACTAGGGGCAGGAGATGCTCCAGGCACTGGAGCCGAGGTTCCTCTGCAGGCCGTGGTGCAGGCCATGGTGAAGCAGCTGTGCCCCTGCAGCCCGTGGGGATCCACGGGGGATGCAGAGATCCACCCGCAGCCCGTGGGGATCCATGGGGGATGCAGAGATCCACCCGCAGCCCATGGGGATCCACGGGGGATGCAGAGATCCACCCGCAGCCCGTGGGGATCCACGGGGGATGCAGAGATCCACCCGCAGCCCGTGGGGATCCACGGGGGATGCAGAGATCCACCCGCAGCCCGTGGGGATCCACGGGGGATGCAGAGATCCACCCGCAGCCCGTGGGGATCCACGGGGGATGCAGAGATCCACCCGCAGCCCGCGGGGATCCACGGGGGATGCAGAGATCCACCCGCAGCCCCTGGGGATCCACGGGGGGTGCAGAGATCCACCCGCAGCCCGTGGGGATCCACGGGGGATGCAGAGATCCACCCGCAGCCCGTGGGGATCCACGGGGGATGCAGAGATCCACCCGCAGCCCCTGGGGATCCACGGGGGATGCAGAGATCCACCTGCAGCCCGTGGGGATCCACGGGGGATGCAGAGATCCACCCGCAGCCCCTGGGGATCCACGGGGGATGCAGAGATCCACCCGCAGCCCGTGGGGATCCACGGGGGACGCAGAGATCCACCCACAGCCTGTGGGGATCCACGGGGGATGCAGAGATCCACCCGCAGCCCCTGAGATCCACGGGGGATGCAGAGATGCCTGGAGGAGGCTGTGATCCAGTGGGAGACCTGGTGGTGAGAGAGGCCCCTGCTTCCAGGCTGGAGCAGCCTGTCCTTGGAGCACTGCACCCCGTGGAAAGAGAGACCCACAGCACAGCAGTTTTGGGAGGGCTGTGTGCAGTTCCAAGAGTTGTTCAGACAAATCTCTCTTTCATATGACCATGCCTTGGATATGCACACATGTAGCACAGAAAAAAAGAAGTTATCAGGCTTGAGAGGAGGAAATGGATTGTTCTCTAGGTTTGAGTGACATTTTCACAGTGACATGGGCCAAAACAAAAAACAGAAGGAGAAAGGAAGTTTTTTAGAATGACAATGGGTTTTATGTACTTCAAAGCTGTCAATTATCTTTTAGTTTGTTATTGCCAGCCCAGAGCAGTTTCAGATGCAAAGGAAACTGGTTTGGGCAAAGTGACTGCTAAAACACTATTTCATCCTCCCTATCATATGCTGCTGCTTCTTCCATAAGTCCCTGTCCCAGTGCTAACTCACAGTAGGCTATTCCCTCACTCCGCCTTGCCCTTTTGGATGAGAAGGAATAGTTGTGGATGGCAAGCACTTAAAAACTTCAGTCCAAGACCATACCACTGAAACATGATAAATAAAGCGTGCCATAACAACAGTAAAGCAAGATCAACACAATCTCTTGCACCTAAATCTTAAGCTTAGATACTTTGCAGCAATCAAAACCTTTAACAATGCTGCAGAATCACAGCCCCACACGTTTACCTGTCCAGCATTGCATAATTGCATACATGAGATTGCCTTATAGAATCTACTCATCTCTTCTGGTTGTGACAGCGCATTATTTGTAGGGATAAGAAATGTTATGGAGATTTTCCTGAATGATTCAGTAGAACTGGAACTAAATGTAATCATGCATTTGTAGCAATGAATTTCTTGTTTCGTTCACATTGGGAGTTTTCATCTGAATAGTCACACTTAATTTTAAGCATGCCCTGTGTTTTATGCTTTACACAAATCATAGGTGAGAAAGACTTGGATAATACTGATTTCAACAAACAAACTTTTAAATTCTTTCCAGGCACACAGAAAGTCAAACACTTAAGAACACGCAACACATATCCATAACTTACTTACTATGTGTAGTTCCTGTGTCACCTACTGCAGGTGACCCTGCCTTGGCAAGGTTGGATGAGATGATCTCCAGAGGTCCCTTCCAACCCTAACAATTCTGTGATTCTGTAAACAATGAACTGAAAACATCAGAAAATAGCTTGAAAAAAATCATCTAATATGGAAAAATTAAAGCTTAATATATTAATATATTATCATGTTCTATAACATACCACTTCAATTTTCAATAGAAAACTGATCATAAAATATTGAAAATACTTCATATTATGCTATAGATTTTAAATAGCACAGGCAAAATTCAAATGCAATTATCTTGTGTTAGGCCAGCTGATACAGCAACCAAAACCAGACAAAATTTTGCAATTAGTGTTCTGTCATAAATTCATGTAAAGAATAGAACAATCCATCTTAAATGCAGGTTAATGATTATAGCTCTTAATGTAATCTAATTACATAAATCAATTGCACCACAAGAGAGGGAGAGGTAGTTAACCTCTGTCAATAGCGAGAAGGGGAATCTGTTAGCATCTGTGCAAAAGAAGGGAGACAGCATAAAAATTCCTGTGAGCAATAAAACCAATATCTCTGTCTTGTTCACAATTTTAGTATCTTTGTTATGAATTCATATTCTAAAATTCTAAAATGCTTTTCAACGCATTTTATATGACCCCTCCCCAGTTTTCCTGATTTATATCCTTAGACTACTGGGGAGTTGGTGAAATGATAGTACTATTATTTTAAACTTCCAGTGCTGGAATAAGACACTTAACACTCACCTTTAGTCCAGACAGATTATTTAAAGACCAGAATCCTCATGGACAAAAGAATGGATGCTACCCAAAGCTATGATGAAAACAAGAGAAAAAAAGGCAAATCATTTGGTTAGCCAAAAAGGGAAGCAAGTCTAAATATTGTTTACCAAACAAAGGCCGGGAAAAACCAAACTATAAAATCAGAGGAATGGTTCCCATCATAATTTCCTTGAAGTTTTGCTTTTCTCTTGTCTAAAAGGATTTGTATGCTCAAAAGCTTGTCTGCTTTCCCTGCTATCATATCAAATACTGCTTTTCCAATGAAACTTCATCTTGCTGATGCTCCCACATCACCACAACCACAACAGCCTTACTATCCTGATTTTTTTCCTGAACCATTAAGATTATATGAGAAATTAGTGCAGATTCTATCAAAAAATGTTTTGCAAATGTGAAGTAACATAACTGCAAATGACAGTGTGTATGAACAGTACCACTCCACTTTCTAAAAATGTCTTCTTGCATGCCAACTGCTGGCACTAAAACCCTAGAATGCTCCACATGCTGCAGGCTCAGGAACTATGACACGTTTGATCCTTAAGGAAGTTTTCCAAGGAACCTGACTGTGAACTTCAGACCAGCTTCTACAAACAGCTTGCTATGCTAAGGCTGTTCAAGAAAGATACCAAAAAGTATAAAAAAATTCCTAATGGCTATGAAGTATTCAGGGTTTTTACTTCACAAAGCAGTGTATAGACACACAGAGAAATCATTATACCTTTGCTAATCCTCACTAAATATTCTGTCGGTTTTCACAGCAGCCATAAAGAGGACTAGGCTTTGGACATGAGTAAAAAGTACACAGAGCTTTCCTCACATTAGACAAGATCACCTTATTCCCCTGAGTAAGAACAACCATGCTTGTAGTGCATTTATAACCTGGTTTGAGACACTTGCAAACCAAGCAATAAATACTGAAATATTAGCTACAGTTATGTGACTTTACTGAGGTCTGATTGTATTTTTCAAGGTATCCTTAAGGAAGTTTACACTTAATAAGAACAGTGACAGAAACACTGCCCAGAGGAGCAGAGTACACCTATCACAGGAGTACAAAATGAGTACACACAGTTCCTATATGGGCATTACATAAATTAGGGATCAAGAGACACTGTATTGCAAGATGGCACTGTCAGCACCTTCTCACCACTTTCTAATTCTCTACTTCACTGTAAATCTAAAAAGCTCTAACATAAGTTACTGCTAGAAAAACAACTTCTTAATTAATAAAGTCTTAAACTAAGGCATTGATTGTAAGTGGAGTCATAAGCTTGTCTACTAGAACAAGTTATCACTTGAAACATCATTTATGAAGACTTGATGGAACATGCTAATGTTAATAACAAATACTTTGCAAGCAATATATCCAGAGTTTCCAATATACAGAAGATCACATCCTACTATCAAGGCTCACTGGCTGACACATCTTCAAGACTCTGCAGCTCAGAAAATACAGCAGAAATTCAGAAATTATCCTCTAAGGATCTGCATCAGAGAGAATGCATTCCTGCACTTGATACGAATTCTCCATTAAAAAAACATTATTCCATTTCAAAATAAAAACTGAATACTTTTTACTGAAGAGAATGTCAACTCTGCATGGAAAACAGAATCTTCACTTGTAAAATTTAGCTTCTTTTGGAAAGCAGATTAATTTTTCAGCTTTATTCTCTAATCTTTTCATAAGGTATTTTTCAAAATCCAAAAACATGTAAAAGTAGATGAAACAGAACAGGTACATGTTGTATTTAAAAAAAAAATATTTCACCCTCCAAAAATAAACTTTTGTGCCTAAGCATCCACCTAAGCACTCAAGCAAAAGTAATGTAGGAGTTAAGGTCTCATGGTGTCATACTCAGGGCTGTCTGGATCTCCTCGGGCAGTGAAATTCCCTACCTAGCAGCAGGCTATACAAATTTTCAGTTTAACCCAGACAAAAGTGAACTCACAACTTTCGTATCACATTGAGTCAATTTATTCCAACAGACCTTTTATGACCAGCTCCACTTTGGAAGTCAACCTATACCTGCGTTGAAGAAAACGTGCTCCTAAGTGTCATTTTTTGATATATTCTCTCTTTACATGTCAGTCCCCAGTACATAAATTGGAACAAACATCCTTCATTCCTCTGTCTTGTCAACTAAGATTTTAATTTCCTGAGTGCAGTGGCTTATGTGCATTTCCAAGTCTCCCTGCAGAGAGCTTTGAATTCAGCTGGGGCTCCATGGTAGATGCCAGGCACACAAAAGCACGGTGCAGGATCCAAAGCAGAAGTGATTCATACTGAATTAGAACTCACAAGACCTCCTCATTAAAAAATTCCACAGTGGCTCTACTTACCATGCATGTCATCCCCTAAAGTACTTGCATAGCATCTGCCACCCACCAATAATTAACTGCCTGAGAGTGAAGAAAGGTGCGTGCAGCAAGTCAGATTGTCTGTTCCCCCATGTTCTGCCCTTAAAGGGATGTGAAAAGGGTAAAAACACCAAGACACAGCAGCAATTACTTCACCACACAAAAGCACAAGGCAGCAAAGAATGTTTACACTTCAGCACTGACAGAGCAGATGAACAGAGCTACCACAGAGCAACACTATAAGCTCTGAAAAGATTTGCATTTAAGCGTGTATTAAACTCCCTCAGAGCTTTCCTGCCAACACAAATTGTGCTGGCTTGACTACAGTGGAACTGTCAGAATTCAGCAGCCCAGTCCACGCGTGTGTGTGCTTACAGGAGCACAAAGATGCTCACACAGGCTGACACAAAGTCACACAAGGACAAGGGATCATTACAGCAATGTAAATGCATCCAGCCTAGCAAAACTGTGCTGCTGGAACAGAAAGATCACGACTAGGAGCAGCATATTTTCACAGAAGAAACCTGCCTTTCAGAGAACAGATTTGCTCAGCCAACACAATGCAAAGGTTCAGAGAAACAAGAAGCAAGGGGATTCTGAAATAGATGAAAACGAGGAGGCACTGAGTGCAGCCGTTATGACAAAGTCACCGTATTATTGACCAAATATTATTGCATTAAAGCTACGGGGTATCACAGAGACTTTTTTCAGCTTATTAGCTGCCAAAAAATATAGAAGAAAATTATAAAATTTATGCACAGACCAGATCCTTACAGAGAGAAAGAACACATGAAACATTCCCCTTACAGTGGCAAATACCTTGCTTACATATTGGGAGAAAAAAAAACCCTGGAAAACCAAGATATAGAGTGAAAGAACAGTTCTTGTGTATAATATATTGGTAGCACCAGGCCCTAGCACTTCAGTAAACACAATCAAAGCAGCACAGCTGGAATTTGTAGCCCACTGTGCTATCAGTTTATGAAGAGCTGCTTAATAGAGACAGAGCCATCTGGGCCAATTACAGACAACACATCTTAGGCACAATGGAAATGATTCCAAGTCACTGTGTTCAACATAGTCTTCTATTCAACAAAAGAAAAAAAAATCAACAAACTCTTCTTTTGTCTTGCTTTCCCTTTGGTGCCTACAAAACAAGGACCAGTAGCAATGACTTTGGCTTAGACTAAACATGCTGCAATGCTAGGGTAATTTCCTGTCTACTTAATAGAAGGGATTTGGATGCAAAGATTTATAAGGGAAGAAATCAACATAATTTTCTGAAAGTTTCAATATAAAAAAGTAAATCTGAGTTTTGGACTTGTCCACTCCTTCCCATGTTATATACAAAGGACTCGTCTGGGAATAAGCAGACCCGTTTTCACTTCAGTATATTCACATCACATGGAGGAAATAAAAAGAAAACATGCTGTAATGCCACCAGCACACCATTACGATAAAGCTTATGCAATAAACCAGAATAAAACAGAACTAAAAGGATAGAAATATTATTACACTCCTGATGCCCAATCTGCCAACATGTTGCATCAGCACAGCTGATGCGTATTTTATGCCTTTTTGTTTGCTTTTCTTCTAACAAATTCTGCTTGGCAAAATGAAATCATTCATGGGACCTGTCCTTTGCACTCCCAGCAGGACTGTAATAAGTGGTTAGTCCAGTATAAAACCTATCTCTATTTAATAAAAACATTAATAGATATAGCCACCAAGTGACATGTAAAGGAATTTCTTCTGGAAAAAAATCCTATGTTTAAGGTGTCCCATTGGTTGTAAATAACTTACTGAATATTCAGCAGTAAAAATTTCACTGGGCTACATAAAACTACTTAATGTCCTAGTAGTGAGTTATCCTCTCTGTGGAGAATACTGGGATCTTGTTCATTCCTGTGAGGAACACTGCAAAAAGAAAAATTATTTTTCACCCTTAGCAGAAGACACAGCAATGACATATGTGATAGACATGCTCAGTACATGTTCAAATAGGTACCGAAAATCACGGTGAGTAACTCTGAGCCTTCCTGTTATAAAACTGCTTCAGAAAAGGGCTTCATTCCAGTACTTCTGCTGAAATTCATAGGAACTCACCTGGCAAACGTAAAAACAGAACTGCTCAGTAGGGAGCTGTTACCATCTACCTTCAGTGATTGGCTTTATAAAATAATTGCTTCTTTCATTACTCTCCAGGAAAAAAAAAAAAAAGCTAAAAAGTTATGAACACTTCTGTCTTGCACTAACTTATATGACAACAAATAAAATCTATCTTTATTATACTGAGTAAGGTTTGTGTTTAAATCTGTAAGCAAACAGGCACAAGGATGGTGTGGGAAAATGACAGGGGGTAAAATTAGAGAAAACTGGGAAATTATATGCACATTCCAACAGAAGTTATAATAGTCAGGGAATTCAGAGAATATGGTGAAATGCAGAGGCTAAATGCAATGCCCCAAACCTCTGTGACACTCCCCACACAATACATGTCAAGGGAGATGAAATAAAGGGTGAAGCTGAATGAAGACACTGGTCAGGATGTTGTAATCCCTGCAGGAATGGGAACTTGATGTTCTCGTGTAGGTGATAAACCACATAGCAGCTGTCATCCAAGGGAGAGAGGAGAAGATGACCTGCTGCTGAATGAACAACTGTGGCAAAATAACTCTCAGGTGAACTTTGCTTATTATAATGTTGTCATAACTAACACACACCTGCATCCCAAAGCTACCCTCTTCCAAGGTACGACCACGCCTCCCTGGGAATGTGATCTTTATTTTATTGACTGCACATCTGAGAGCCAAGAGAGAGAATTTTACACCTCTGGGCTGCTCAGAGCAGAGTCCCCATGATGGGATGCTGGATGGGCACAGAGGTTTCAGATTTCCTATGGAACTGACAGACCCATCAAACACAGAGGGTTTGAGGAAATCCTCCCTTTCTCATGACACAGGGCTCCTGTTAAGAAGAAAAAATTAATGCAAAATAACTTGGAGAAGTCCTAGCACACACTGAACATTGGCTGGGTAACAGAATGACAGAGAAGTAAAATCTCAAAACACACTGATGGAAACATTTCTGGAAGCAAACATATACAGAAAGACATGGTTTATGGTAGCAAGATATTGTCATCATCAAAACCATTAGATTTAATCTTTCATTCTGAAATGAATATTCTAGTTGGATGTTGGCACAAAGCTGAACCCAATGAAGCATGAAATTACAGGAAGGTATTCTTACACTATTTGCTGCTTAAGTGCATCTGCATTTTTTTCACAGAGAGTACTCAAATTACTTTACAAATACCAAGATGCTATTTTACAGATGGGGAGACTGAATGGTGGTGTTTGC
Organism: Monarcha castaneiventris obscurior; assembly: GCA_026261815.1. Lineage (NCBI taxonomy): Eukaryota > Metazoa > Chordata > Aves > Passeriformes > Monarchidae > Monarcha > Monarcha castaneiventris. Next base: position 4,670,956 of record JAMPIT010000890.1, read on the forward strand.
TGCACAGGAATAACGAGCAGTTTAGCAACAGAGGTTTCACACCCAGTGGGGCTTAATTCAAACAGTGCTACCTCATGAGTCACGCTTCCAAGGCATGACTATGCAAATAACTTCTGCATGTTTTTGTTTCTCTGACAAATCCTCTCCCTAGTCAAGAGACTTCTAGGTTGTCAGACAAAGAGCATTAAATTCCCTTTGTCACAATATGCAAGAGAAATGTTTTTTCAGAGCTCAAGCTAATCAAAAGGAGGTGGGTTTGGGTGGGGGTTTTTGCTTTTATGGCAAGGGCATCAAAGCAACTTAGCCATGGAAAGAAATAAAAAAAGATTTAAGAAATTAGTTTATTGGAGACCAAACTGCAACCATATCCCAAACCTCGAATTTGGTAGCTAGACACCCAGAGAGCTGGGGAAGATGGAGAGAGTCCCATTCAGAGTCCTTGCCCAGGGACTCTTTTCACTGATTAATCATTTACTGTAAAATACAGAAATAGCCCCAGGTACACAGAGCAGAATAAAGCACTGATTCTAAGCTTCTGAATGTTTTTATGCTTTTGAGCTTTTTTTAATGCTTTTTGAGGTCTGTAAACATACATATATATAACAGCAAAAGATCTAAACAAATAATCTTCTACATCCTAAGACAGAAAATAACCCTACCTAGAATTTTCCCGGCCTAAACCAGTACTTTTCAGAGCTGCATCTTTGCAGTTTATTTTATAAGAAACTTAAAAAGGTGAAGTATCCAATGGCATAGCATAATGAAGGAGATACCTTTTTGCTGATTGTTAATTTGCAGAATAATTCATATTGGTGGAAGAAACAATGTTTCCTGAGAAAATTTCATGTCAAAAACATGTTAAATAAGAAGAATGTCTGGAGAGATGGAACTGCAGTGCCTGCATATTGAGTGAGAAGACTTTGGGATTAATTAAAAAATACTAGCTACTTCTACCAGCATGCATTCTCAGACATTGCAAAAATTCACCAGATACTATGAAGTGCTAGCAGTAACCAAGAACAAACAAAGCAAAAAATTAAAAAAAAATACAACCGCACACAAAAAAAACCCTCCCCAAAGCAAACATCTGCATCTAAAAGAAGTGTAAAAGCTCAAAGTGTCAGAGAGAAGAGACTTAATAGACATAGAACTTTTATATAATGAAATCAATTGAACATCAAATAATTTTTGACCAAAAAAAAAAAAAAAAAAGGTAACAGTAATGTTTGCAATTGTCATTTTAGCGGAAAAAATTGATTCCAAGAATGTGAGTTTAGGATAGCAATTTCTCTTTACTTGCATTATTGGTGATTCACACTATGAAAAAAAAAAATGTACTACTACTTTTAGTTTTTTTAACACAAATTTCCACCAACTATTGAAAATGAATGAATCTCCAATGCCAACGAAAATTTTCAATCCATTCTATTTCAATCTACAGGTATTCTAATTCCTGCACGTTTCCCTCATTTCTTCATATGAATATATTCATATTAATGATGATGATATTCACATTCGTTCATCAGCATTTTACATATTATTTCTAGCTGATCCATCACCTTTGGTAGAGAACAAGTAAAACATCAGAACAGGCATAGAAGTCTTTACAAAATCTTCAATCCAGTATTTTAAAATCTGGGTGTCCAACTAAAGAGACACTCTACAGCTTCAAGAAATGTTGGGGCCTGCATGATAAAAAGAGTGAAAAACTTCCCTCAGTAAATTCTTATACTATCCTCAATTTATATAATCAGGATTTTTGGATCAGGAGAACGACTGGCAACTAAAATTTTTAAGATCCATGAATCTGTCCCTAAACCTCTGCACCCTTTAATCTATTCTTCTGTGCATTGTCAGTTACAAAATATCATATTTCTTAATGATTACTTGTGAATACAATGTAAAATTCCTACATAAAAGTATCTCTGCAGAAAAAAATTACCTTTACTTTTCAAACACAGAAAACAGTAATTTATCTCTTATGAATCCGAATACTCACTTTTCAAAATATGGTGATGCATTAAAAATTAGCTTAAATGTGTTATTTTTTCTTTTCTTTTCTTTTTTTTTTTTAAGCAGCAGGAGTAGGAAAATTAAGAAATATAGATATGTTTGCACTCTTCAGAGTGGATATACCACAGAGCAGGGAGAACTGAGGCATGAGACAAAATGACAAATTTTGTATACAAATAGCAGCCAGGCAGGAAGATATTCTGTGTTAAACAAAGACAAAAAAATAAACCTATAGGAAAGTACTATAGCTGTGGGGCACAGGGGTCACTTTATGAAATCCTCAGACCAGACTGAGGAGATAAAGCAGCTACAAAGACAGTCTGGCACTGTTATCTCAGTCAGTCTTTTCACACAGTCTTCAGTATAAGGCTGCCCATGAAATACAAGTTTTATCTGGGAGTTGGACACAAAGATTCTTACTGGTCACTTCCATCTTGAGATATTCTATAATTTATAAAATTATTGCCTTTTTCAGTATCTACTTCAGCAGGCTACCCTGGAGATTTATGACACCAGTATCTCTCAATGTAATACTTACATTTACACTTAATGTAAGTGTAATTTACAATTACACTTACATTACATTTACATGGTAATGGCAAGCCCATTACCATGCAAAGGAAGAAAATCCCAGATTTTATTTCCAGAGGAAGTTCTTAAATCAAAACAACCCTGAGCAGACTTAGATCTCCAGGGTGCAACAGAAGAAAAAAATTAAATTAAATGAAATTAATTTTTAAAATTCTTTAAAATTCTTTGATTAAGCAAGATGACAGGTTCATATGAAGCAATCATTTCCTTGAAGAGTGCTACTCAGCACCAGCATGTCCATATCCAGCCTAGAGCAGCAGAACACTTGAGCACTGGCAAGAACTTATTCAGTGCTGTTCTCCTACAAATCCTGAGTTGTCCCTTTAAGGGAAGATGCTGCAGCACATGGCAGCACCACGCCTCTCACAGCATTGTCCTTGCCTTCCTGGTGCATATTTTGCAGCAGTTTAGAGGCTGGAGACACAGGCTGAAATAAAAAGCCTGCAAATTCATCTGCTGGAGCAGGCAGGTTTTTGATCTCTAACCAGAATGTATTTGGTAAAAGGAGCACACCACAGATGCCCCCTCAAGGCAGCCCAGAATTCCTATCTGCCAGTAGCACATAAGGTTTAATCAACATGTGAGAAAGAAGGAGAGAAAGCATCTGCTGACCTGCTCTAGCCAAAACACAGACAATTTCATTCTTCTTAAGATGAAGTAACTCAGCAAGCAATACCCTATTTTATTACGGGGGAAATGCAAAGCAGCCAACCATTCCTACTAAATCAAACTATCCTGAACTGCCCTCTGAAGCTGCAGTCCTCAGGACTGGAGTCTGGGATCTGCCAAATTAAAACACTGAAACATTACTTAAGCAATCACCATTTTATAAATAGGAGAACAACTTCCCCTGTAGCCAAATCTCCATATGTGAGGCAACAAACGTTTCCATATTTTAAATGTTAGCTCTTCTGGAGACACACCTCATTTAAGACAGTATCTTGTTAACCTGCCAAGTCTAAAATACCTGTACTATGAGAATACTGGGTTCATATTCATATCCTCAGCTCTGTAAATCCTTGACTTCAACAGACATAACTCAGTGCACATCAGCTACAGATCCAGCACACTGTTTATTGCTGAACTTGCATAGATGGAAGTGCTTTGAAAAATATAATGTCCCTGTCATCCATTTCAGAAATGTATTTTCATGATGACTGGTCAAAGCTGGCTTTTCCCTTGCATTTTCCCTGCTTTACTGGCAGCTATTTTGGACAATTTTATTTATTTTAAAATGTTTTTCCTCATCCTTCTTATCAGCTCCCTTCGAGCATGGAAAGGCCATGATAAGGACTCTCCAGAGACCTCTCCTAAGTCTTTCCAGGCTGAGCATGTGGCAACCCAAGATACAGCTGGTATCCAGATATGACTGTAAGTCAATCATCTTACTCCATAAATAGGGAACAGCCTGTTGAACTCTCCAGCATGGCAGTGGGCTGCACACCGGGATCTCCCCATGACTGGGGAAGCCTCTCAAAATTGTTCCTTGAGGCAGAGAAATTCCTCGCAACAGATTTGCAGTGTGAATAATAGCATGATAAACTTTGAAGTCTTAGGTGATATAAAGGATAGATTGTAGACATATAATCCCTTAGACACAAACTTTTGACCAAGTCTCAGACTAAGTCTGGATCCAGCTGCACCCAAACTCCTTTTAGAAGGGGGTTTAGGAACTAAGGGAGTCCTTTCTGAAACTCATGGCTCAGTGGGAGGGTGTCCCTGGCAGTTTTATCTGACCTTGTCCTCTAGGCAGTAAACCATCAAGTGTACCTTACCATGAGATCTTGTTAAAACCCCGCCACATTCACTATCAAACTTTGTTAAATCACTGTTTTATATCAATTAATGAATTTCTACTTCTCTGTTACAAGAGAAGGCACAGCATCATCCATGACATCTGGGTGTAATATTTCAATTACAATGCCTATTTTCAACAGATTACCTCATGAGCAATTAATTTGCTAAAAATTTTTTGCCCAGCCAGATGGATGCCTTAAAAAAATTTCTTTCAAGCACCTACAATGAAAATGTGCTCATGTGAATGTGTGAATTAGGAATAGGTGTGAAAAAAATACCACGAAAAAAAAGAGACATTGAGTAGAACTTTCACCTAAAAACAACAGATAAGCACACTTAGTTTTGACATTTAACTCGGTTTCTTTTGGTTAAGCTCTTATGGGGACCTTTCATTGGTTCAGACCAATGGTTTTGACTGTAACTGGTCGGGACAAATAAATGCTGAACTTGAGTTTGGCTAATGCGCGGATATCAGAAACTGTGTCTGAGAAAGAAGATCTGGAAAAGTTTATGCGAAGGTATTTATGTGTAAAAATAATATAAAAATAACACATGGGCAGTTTTACTTCAAAGACTAATGTAAAAAATGAACAGCCAGAATACAGTAGAAAGTTATTTTGCGTTTTTGATTTTCTGTGGGTTTTTTTAAAGTAAAATTAATCTAGGGACAGGGAACAGAACGAAGCATAAGCAATAAGTTCAACACAGAAGTGTTATTCTAAATAAAAGGAGTAGTCTCCCAGTAACCAACCTTTTATTATTTAGACTGCATAAAATTACAAATAACACTGATTTCCATCCAAGAAGCTGCAAAAAAGAATAAATCAATGTACCTTTTTAAGGCAAGCATTGTTACCTTCATTCTGGTGGAGGACAAAACACTGCACATTGTGATGAAGGGACTATTCATATGCATTCAGTATTTACATAATATCTGACAATGATGAGTTCTATCAGATTTCATTGTGTGCCCAATTTACATAGTCATAAAAATATCTGAAAATACAGCCCCAGTTTATGGCCTGTTTATGGACACCTTATTTCCTTGCTACACACAAACAAGGCACCAAAAGTGGATAGAGAAACAACCCACACTTGATTCTCCAGGCTTTTCTGTAGGCAAGTGATAATATCTTTTAATTCATAACCCAAAATATAGGAAAACACTCCTGGTGTGCAGACACAAAGCTGATTAAAGAGCCAGACTGTCAGTGGAGCAGCTTACTGGCAATTAGTTACCCGAATAAAAAGAAGGCCGTCACAACAGAGCAGCCTCCCATGAGTTACAGTCACCTTTGTACTTGGACTAAATTTGCCAAAAGCACAGAAATATTTCACAGTTTGTAAGAAGAACTTGCAAGAGTTCAGGGGCTACTTTTAAAGAGAGAAAAATTACAAATTCACCACCAAGTGTAGACACTTAAAAGCTTAAAGGCAATGAACACAGAAAGCAAAAGAACCTCAGGAAAGTTGTGGGAAAAAAAGTAATATATAGATATAGATATAGATGTATTTTCTCAAATAATAGCCCTGAAGTTTAAGAAACAATTTACTGAAGCATGGCAGTTGCTATTAGCCCTATAGAGTTTGTGAAAAAAAGGGCCAGTGGAGTTGAATTGCGTATTTGGTACAGTAGGCAAACAATGCTAACAAACAGAATATGAGTGGTAGACTATTGTGACAGAGAAAACAGAAATATGCAAGAACAAGCAATCAAGTCCCCAAAAGATCATGTACTCATTACTGGTGAAGTAGCAAGTCCACTTAAGTTTCCTTAAGCTGCCTAATACAGTTCATACTGAGACAAAATCTGAACTCTCACAGCCTGACTGCAGAACTACCATGAGGTGATGGGAATGACAGATTCTGATAACATGACGTCACATCTTAGAAGAAAAGGAAAAAAAAGAGTTTGAAAATTAGGCCAAAATGTTCCCACTTGTGTGCCTTACGTTGTCATCAGCAGAAATCTGTACTTTGGCACCTAAGTCCAAGTGGCTTTATTTCATCACTCACAGCTATTAAATAAAACCTTTGATGTGAGACCGATAGAAGATTCACCACCTCTATACATTTCAACATTTTTAGTTGCATGCCTATTTTCAGTATAAAACCTGAATGAAAAAAAAGCTCCTGAGAAAAGGAAAGTGCAATTATCCTCACTCAAGTTCGTCCCCAAACATATGATGCAGTTAAAAACCTAAAAAAAACCCCATGCATGAAGGTATTTTGTAGTACTTATGAAATTGCTTCATAGACAAATACGGAAGTCAAGTCAGGCCTCTAGGTGAAAAATCACACTGAATTAATTAAATTTCAAATGTTAATACATAAACATGTAGAATATATAGGTTCTTAAGGTTTAAAATAGTCCAAATATTTCAAGACAGATCACAATGCATGAGATATAAAATAGTTATCCATTACACAGATGGAGTTGTCTTGCTGGAAGAGAAGAAAGTATAGTAAGAATCAACCAAAATATATCACTCCAGATAAAATCCATTTTTCAATAATAAAAAAAGTGCTTAGCTAAATAGGGATTTATCTAGATATGCGCTGATATTTTTAAAATATCAAATAAAACATTGGATATCTCCATATGAGAAAGATTACATGTTTTATTTCAAAATGTTGTGTCTACATACAGATCTGTGCTGGTCACAGCAGACAAGTTTCCAGCTTCCACACATGCTTCCTTTCTGCTTTGAATAAATCACAAACACAGTTAACTTTTATAGGATTACTTCTCCATGCATTGTGTATTATTAGATGCAGAAGCAGGGACATCTCTTCTCTCAGGGTACTTTTGGCTGCACAGGAAAGAGGAAACAAAATAAGATTTTTTTGACTGGTTTTGCATTCCAAGGAGGTTTAGATACCTACCTATTCAAATAGGCAGGTGTTTAGCCAGCCCAGCCCTAAGAAGGGCTGGTACATCTCCCTACAGTCATCAGAATGCAGAGTTCAGCACTCATTTGCAAGGAACATAATTAATACAGTAGAAATCTTTGTTTAAACGTTGCCTTGGCTGAGCATGTTCAAAATGAATGTCACATTGAATTCCTGCAGTTGATGCTTTCATTTACATTTGATATGGGACTCAGATCCCTTGTAAGAGTTTTGGAAAGCAGCACGTGCATCTTTATTTTTTAAAAAAGCTCTTAGTGTTCAAGGGTGTTTTCCACCAAGTTTGAGACTTGGCAGGCAGTTGCAGGCCTCTCAGTGATTTCCATTTCAACATTTGATTTATTAAAAACACCCTAGACATAGTTTAATTTACTTGCAAATTTTTATTATTTTTTTTTTGCCTGCCTTTAAATGGAAAACCTGTGCACTTGAAAATTGTTTATTTTCACAGCAGCATCTGCAAATATCTGTGTAATGTCTGTTGAAATTCTATTCTATAATTTCTTGCAGCAGTATTTCTTCAGGAACCATAGTTGATATGCTTGTAACTTCTTTAGCAGCTGCTTTAAAGGAATAATTTTTCTTTGCCTCTCCCAGCTCTGGATAAAGAAAAAACCCAATGTCACTAAGTTTTCCTAGATCAATTTCATTGTGTATGTATCGATAAAGTGGGCAGAGAACATTTGTAAAAAGATGGTAGCTTGAGTTGAGTCTCTGGTATGTTATTTGTGTAGCAGAGACATGCATCACAAAACATTTCTTAATTTACAGTACTTGAAATTCTCTGGTATATTTAATCTACAATCATAAGGATCTTGCAACCAAGAATCAGTTCAGCCAGTCTAACAGGAGTTCAGTTTTTTGGATTACAAGGTCCTCATGTGATCACACCTTCCTATATTTACTTAAAATACTTGCTTCTCCTGGATTGGTGCACAGCTTGAACCCAAAACTCTCTGGCACATTCAGATCTGTGTCATTTAGCAGCTTCCTAAAAGGAAGGTTTCATGAGTAACTTGGAACAGTGATTCATTCCTGCAATGCACAATCAAAATACGTCAGTAACTGCTGGAAATGTAAATTTCAGATTCTGTTTTCCTGTGATCGTGGTAATTTGGGTAGTCAAAATTTAAAGTTAAAAAATGCTCATTCTTCAAACTATGCCTTTCTAATGATAAGTACTATAACTGGATGGAAAACCCCTTAACTTTTGTGGAGTTCACAATATTTGGTGTCTCTAAGCCTCCAAATAAACTTATTTTCCATCTGCATTTGTACATACATGCAAGTTAGGCTATGAAAAACAAGATGAATTCTGTCTGATGAAAAGTAGCTTGGACTGAAAGTTATACTCCAGATATTTTCCATATGAAAGTACTTACCAAGAAAAATTTATGTTTCATGAAATGTACCTTAAATTAAATCCAAAATATAAGAAATTGCTCTGGTAACTTTGGCTGAGAAATAGCTTATTAATGATTTTTCATATCTAACATCAGGAAGTATTATAAAATACATTTTTGTATATGTTACTGATTTGCCACATTTTTTAAATTGCTGATTAAGAAAAGTATTCTAATTTACTAAGTTGCAGGTTAGTAGTACTCCGAGCTTAAAACACATTTTTAAGAGAATTAATTCTGATTAATAAATAAATTTCTATCAAATGATTAATCTCTTGATTATTTTAATTAGAATTTGCCAAACGTACATTATTTCTACTACTAGAGTAGGCAATAAATTATATATGCTCCTAGTTTTATATGGCTTCCAGGCTTGACAAATTGCTTATTCAGAATAACTAACTAATCTATCACTTTTTTAGCAAAGAGTACAAAGTGTAAAAAGAATCCTAATAAATTTACTAAACACCATCTATGTACAGAATGAAATTAAACAAATCAAATTAAAATTTCATTTGCACACATGGTTAAGCAGGAGAATGTTCTCAGGTACTAGAAGCTGACAATTAAATGCAATGAGCCTAATAACTAATTGTTTCCACCTTCTAGAAATTTCTGCATTTTCAAGTAATTACCAACACAAGCTCTCTTTGCTTTTCTGGGACACTTGATCAATAAAAGCAGCACAAAGGACAGAAGTTACTCCAGCCTAAGCCTCCAGTGCAGGACAGTTTTAAGGTTTCTGGAGAAAATGAATTTATAATTTCCTGAAAATGAAGCACAAATGCTGTAAAGTTAACTCATTCAGTGCCTGCTCCAGGGGGGCAATGCCATCCTGCCAGAACCTGACCTGATGTGACAGCCTTTAGGCCACTGAGCAAGCCAGGCTGAGTGGGCTCTAAGCTCACACTACACCAGGTGCACATCCAAACACCAACCCTGTGTCTGCCAGCAGTCACTGATACCCCACCATCTAAGAAACTTCCGGAGTTTTTCCTCTCCCTATTTCCTTTTCCAGTGCACAGCCCAAATTTAGCTGAGCTCTTCTTTCTGGGGGTCTGGCTGTGTAGCCATATTGATGAGAAAAGAAGGATTTGGATATGCTCTAACTCACAACTAAACCTGGTTTTTTTTACAGGTTGTGGATCTCCTAATGGCCTTTTCACCAGAAACCTGGTGAAAAGTGTTCTACAGCCAAGTCATCTGTACAGCAGGGGAAGCAGAAGACGTGTACAGTATTTAATTCTCACCCAAAGGCCTGGGTTCACATTTCCTGTGAGGTCCATGCATGAATACCCAGACATGCAATCTGATTCTGCAAGGGAAATATAAAAATGCCCCTCCAATGCTCCTCCATCACAGATGCTTTTTCCTTTGTGCCACCACTGGATGGGAATTATCCTTCAAAACATCTCATATTGCAACTATATGTTACAAAAAGCATTCTTAAAAAGAGATCCTTGCTGGTACAATGATGTGTGCCCACAGAACTGTGGTCAGGTAGGAGAAAAGTTCTCAGAGACTTCTCTTTTGCAGCTTACCCCAGCCTGGCTTTAAACAAACCTATTTTGTATTACAATGCTTTGGTTAGTTTCTAACAGTTCTAGAAGTCTGAAAAAATAAGGGAAAGCCTGCTCTTCTGTTCAAGGCAGCTGAGGCAGTTTAGTGCTAACAAAAACACAATCAGTGGATCAGTTGTTCTTGAAAAAAAAAAAAAAAGCCTTTTGAACCTCAGTCAAAACTTACAGTTTTGGTGTCTGTCTATGGTTTTGGCCTAAAATGTGTAAAGATTTTTATTTAACTATGAAGTTCTTGTTAAAACTAAACCAATATTGACACCTTTTATTATACAGATTTCTTAAAATCAGAAGTGAAGACATTTACATGTTTCATCTCCCATGTTAGCACTTCCTTTGTTGTACAGCTTCAACAATTTAAGTCTTTGAGGAAGGCAGCAGTTCAATCCCTGCAAAGCATGTAAGCTGTGAGCCCCAGATCCCAGGCTAAAGAATAAAGGACCATGACACAGCTGTCATCGCTGGAGTCCATGGCATTTTTAATCTTGTAAGAGTCTGCCTAATAGCTGTTGTCTGCTTCATTGTCTCAGAGCTATAATTTGGCCAAGCATGTGAGTGCAATTTTGACATCCACCCCTTAAAAACCCATTATCTCTTTGCAACAGTGTACAAAACACTCAAACAGTCAAAGCAGGAGGAAAATCAATAACAGCACTATAATGCAATTATTCCAAGCATCTATATTAAGTCTGCACATATCCTTTTCCATCCTCAATTTTGCTATCAGCTGTTATCAACAGCCTGCTGAATACAACAGGAAGTGGGAGAGTAAAGATGATAAATGCATACAGCTTTCTCTGTAAGCAGGCAATATTGTGAACAAACGGATGGAATAACACTGAGATCAGCAGGCCTCCCTATTGCTGGAGATTTTCTTGCCTGTTTTCAGCACAGGAACTGATGGCAGTGAGCGTTTTCCACTTTCTGTAACAGCAGTCCATCACAGTATGTATTTATCTAACTAGAAAAATGTATGTTTATATGTAACTAGAAATAAAAAATCTAAAAGTGTTTAGCAAGTTTTGAAACTTGCTTGTAGCTTTGTGGGAAATAGGTTGATGAAACAGTTCAGAACTGAAATAAACAAGCTTTGTATTAAAAAAAAGAAAGTATAATTGCACAGTTTTAAGGGCAGAAATCCTGTTTTAATGACAGACACAGAACCTGAAGCTACAAGAGGAAACTTCGGCTCTGTGCTTATTCTTTTTTATCTCTAGAGATAGACAGCTGTTGACATGGTTTGACCGGAATTTTAGCAAAAGCACTTGCAAGCTAATTGCCAGGATTGTCTAGATATCTGCCTATACAAAAAAAAATTAGTTTTTATTTGCACACCTCAACAGTGTCTTAGCTATTGAAGCTTCTCTACTTAGAGGACATGGTCTTTTAGACCAAAACTTTGCCTCTCACAACTAACAAGGGAGCAATTTCTTAAGCATTACCTTTGTACTCCTGCCAATCTTCAACCTACAGCAAGAGCTTCAGTATTCACCTCCTCAAAGTGCCTTTCCCCAGTGTTTCCTCTAAAGCTCGGTGACAGAAAGAACAGCTTTCTTGTTAGCAGCTCAGTCATCAATTGCCAGAGTTCAACCACATTTCTGCTACCTCCCTTTCTTCTTCTTCTTTTCTTTCCTAGGCACAAGCTTCTGCAGCACCTGGGTGCCTCCTTACAGCTTAGGCTCCCCTGCTCATCGTTAGTGTGGCTCCCATGTTCAGACAGCTTTCTTTAATCTTTGCAGTGCAAAAGCACTGCAATTATCCTTCCCATTGCATTTCTCTTCTCAGCCTTTGGCTCCCCTCTGCCACTCCTTTTCTCTTTTTTATCTTTACTTCCCTTGTCCATTGATGTTCAGCGTTTCTTGACACATTTCTGATGCACAGAAATCACATATTCCTTCTTAAGATCCCTTTTTTGTGAAAAGAAATTAATTTGCATAGAGTTGGATGACTGATACATTTGAAGCTAATAAAGACATTTAAACAAGGGGCAGAAGGGTAAGAAGAAATTGCTTGCTAGTGTCAATTTTTTGACTGCTGTCTCCATGGAAGAGAGGAAAGGCTCCAATACAGTGATTTTATCGTCCAAAAGTATTTTATGTTTTACTGTCCTTAGAAGATGGATTTAAGATACATTCTGTTGCACACTGTAATGTGTTATCAGTATGTACCCCTTTTACTAGGGAGAGTTAAATTCTGTTATATCCCACTAGTGAATAAGCATTAAAATTTTCCTTTTCCTGGGTTGTACAGGCCATGACCTAGAAGTCTCAATTCTTTTGTTTATGCAGTTAAATACCATCCATGTTGTCTGGAAAGTCCCAGTTCAGTCCTTAGGGTTTTGGCCATCTTTCCACTCTCACATAGTTCACCATACCTGTGCCTGATTCCTTGTATAAAGACAATGTTCATAAGAAGCTGTGGTATTATTTGTTAGACCAATTGATACATCCACAAAACACAGATCATCTTTCAGGGAAGGTCTTTAAATTTTATCTTAAATTTTATCTTCAACTTTATTTTTCACAATTTGTCTCAAGATGTCTCAGCATCCTTTCAGATGTTGTCTTAGTTATATCTTTAGAATGTCCTGTCTGCCCTACTTGTACCACACGAAACACAAACCTTCATGCCTAGAGGAGTATGGACAGGATAAAAAACCCTACTGTTTAAAGTGAAAGTGCATTTTTTTCATGCTTGTGTTCAAAGAAGAAGAAAGTACCAGCTGGAAAACAAAATTTTGCTAAGCCAGCTTGAAACATTTGTACTTTGTTCTTTGAAAGTATGCTGTCTTGGAAACACTGACTTAAGGGATATAGGAAGGAAAGAAAAGAGCGTTGGAAACTGGATGAGAGGAAAGATGTACACATCAGTAATTTATAGACGTGTTTAGTTTGGTCAGCTAGCTCAGACCCAAAATTTCTTATTCCATGGAGGGAATAAGTTATTCCATGGAGGGCCTATGGTTCTCTGAAATCTGAACGTGGAAAGGAGAAGATTTCACTGCTCCATAAAATTGCTATCGCCTCAAAACTGAGTGTCTCTTCACATGGCATAAATGTGAGAGCAGGCAGGAAGGATCAACTTCTGGGGGCATAAACCAGTGCTGAATCTGAGCAGGTTTGTGTCTGGTCCCCTACTGCCATACTTTTGAATACTGCTATCCAGAGGCTGATTATCAGCCAGTCCTTCAACTGGTTTTACTTTGACATTGTTGTGACATCTGCATATCTCCCAGACTTTCACATTCAGCTCTGTGAAAGAACAATCTCCAATCAGGTCACAGCTCCTGGCAGCACGGGAAGGTTTAAGTGACTTCCCAAAGATCAAGCAGCTCTGTGGCAGAATAGGGATAGTTACAACTGGAGCTTTCCAGAAGAGAAAGCAGAAAACAGCGATCCCTGCTTGTAGCATTTTGAGGCACTTCCATGTTGCCTAGGGTAATTGCTCCAGGAATTCTGTAACCACAGAACCCCATAAAAACTTACCATCAAATGGTTCCTCTTCAGGATTCAGCACCAGATGCCAGTATATACTCTCTGAAACGTAAAATTGTTGGAAAATATTTGGATTTTTTTTTCATTGATGAAACAGGGTCTGCCTAATAAAAGTCATGAGGGTACCAATGGGGAATACATTGTTAGGGGAGACTGGATCATGAGACCCTTTCACAAAAGACTCCTTTCAAAAACCATATTGATTTAATACCCACTATTTCAGGAATGCTCAGTATCAAGCAACCTTTGTCCTTGACTCTATGTAACAGGGAGCTCATGACTGCAGAGAACTTGCTGGCTATCATCCAGGGAAACAGAACTCTGAAAATCTATTTAAATATTTGGTGTGTTGCTTGTTGGTGTTTTTTCTGTTCATAGAAAAGTCCAGGATAATAATTGCTTTTTTGCAGCTGTGCAGATGAAATAACTCACTTGGGATATTTTTTTAGTTTAACACATATATGATTCCCTTCCCCACGGTGCCCTTCCTCAAAAACTTCCAGTCCCTAAGGAAATGCTGTGTTTCAGTGTCAAAAGAGGTATGAAAAGCATACTAATGAAACATTTGATTTTGAAGTATATTTAAAAATGCAAAATCCCTCTTGAAATGGAATTATGACATTTTGAAGCAGTGGTGGATTGGATAGATTCAGCTAAAAATTAAATTACACACCATAAAGCAATCTTCCTGCTTAATGCACGGCTTAAAGAAACTCTGAAAGAGCATAACAAAGAAATAAACACATCTCTTGCTTCAGAAGGAGGTGGTTTAAAGTCTGTTTCACTCCTCCGAAGCTCAGCTGCGTGTAGAGTTGAGCAGTTCTACGATGTGTGGGGGGAGCATCCTTGAGATCTACCAAGTCTTAGAGACACAAGGGAGATCCCTGACACTTCAGAAATGAGCACACCCTTTCTAAGCAGAGGCTTCAAAGAGGACAAGACAGAAAGTTTTCTCTTTGAAATATTCAACTGCTAAAAGAAACTGTATTTCTTATTGTTTTTCCTCAACTCTACTCGGCTTACAGCTCAAACCTTGCACATACGGGCTATTTTGAAAGCAATAATTAAAAAAATTATTCCTCTGGAGTGTAAGAGTGCATTTCAAATTATTGTAGCTATGTATTCCTTTGTTACTGTGTCAGATTTTGTTTTCTATGATGTCTTTCACAATTTTATCAGCTCTTGCCTTACTGTAATTTTGTGCTTTTTCCAAAATTTGGATGAATGTCTGTTGGAATGTTTGAACATTTGTTGAACGTTTTAATCTTCTCGAGTCCTGTTCCTGCACTCCTGTATTTAGTGGCACTTTGAGTTTCATCCAAACTCTGAAAACAATGTTCTGTTGTTCATGGCTGTGACGGGTGGAAGAAGGTTCAGAAGACATGGCCAAGGGAGATGTGCCCGTGAAACTCAGCTCACTGAAAGAATGTGACTGCCCTGACTTAAACAGGCCACAAGCAGGGAGGCAGTTTGTGGCTCCACATAACACCGAGTATAAAATCAGACCAAAAAAAAGTTTGGAAAAGAGCAATGGCTTCGACCCACATATGCACAGCATCATAAAGATGGGCAGTTGGAATCACAACGATATTGTGATTAAACTGTATATTGTGATTACTATGCATTTTTCTAAATGTAACTTACATTAATATTGTTTTATGCAATATGTTCTATCTTTATATAAGTTAATGTGATATTAAACACTACACCCTCCACGTATGAAATGCCTAAAAGGAGCTGGTCATAGGTATTGAAGTCTAAAGATGAATCTGAATAAACAGCTGACAAAAATCCCAATGGGTTTAAAAACAGTTTGAAGGAGTTAAAGCCTAGAAGAAACAGATTTTCGAATCCTTTGTTTAAGATTTTATGGTAATTAAGTTAATAATTAACACAATTATTAACTTAATAATAACATAATTTTTTGAGGGATGAATGATAGTCCTGGGAAATAATCTCAAGCCTGGTGGAGGTTGACTCATAGACATGTCATTCCCTCCCCACCATCTGAAGCAAACTGGACAACAGTACATGTCACTTTTTAAATTGATTCTAAGTTATATTTTCAGAAGCTCTCATTATCCCCTTTATGCCTACTAAATTTTATATAATATATGATTAGTAATTATCATAGACTATATTGCATTATTAATATATAATACATTATTATATTTTAATACATTATGTTTTTATATAATCAGAGTATTATTGCTTAAATAGCAGATGACACTGTAACTTCGGGCATAAATACATTACCTAGCTAATTTAAGCTGTTTATTTTATTCCTTGCATAACCAGACTAATCTGGACAGATCTAGGCAGAAATTTTTGTGTGCAGGGTCTGAAGCAAGTTCTTAAGCAAATGCCACCACATTTCAAAAAATGTAATTTATGGGAAAAATGTCTCTGCATGGCCTAGAGTTATTGTCTATTCGTTTGATTTCTCGCCAAGTAACGAGGCATAATTAAAGTAAGTTCTAGCTTGTTGTATGGGAGGGGGACAGTTTGTGAACTTTGGACTTGATTTGTTTATCACAAGCCTGATAATTAATTCAATATCTAATGTAGGTCTTCTAAAAAAAATAGTTGAAAAAAAAGTTCAAAGTCTGTTAGACGGTTGAACAAGGTCCTCAGCATCATTCCACTGAAGTCATTGCAGTCAAGCATCAAAGAGGATTTGCTATCTGTGACTCAGTTTTCATGTAAATTCCCACCTCTGCAACTAGCAGCATATACTGCTCAGGGCTCTTTTGCTTACTTGATTATTTATAACAATTAAATAGAATGAAACTAGAGTACTTTTACATTGTTTTGAGAGTGGAACATGGCCTCATTCTGACAAGACCTCTGACCTAGTGTTGGTCCAAATTAATTTTGTGGTGCAACTAAAATTGATTTCTAGAAACAAACATAAAAGAGGTGAAGAAAAGTGACTCTGACTCCTCAAAATTCCAGTTTTTGAGACAGCATCCCAGACATTTGGACAGTGTTCACTGTCTGTTCCTGTCACTGCTGCCAGCTACTTGCAAATATATCCTGACACAGAGAAACTGTGATAAGGAAGAACCATCTCTTGCCAATATGGTTGCCCAAGGGAGTTGGGCTGCCTAAACATTTGTGGAAGCAGGACTTTATGTTGCTGACCATTTGTGAATGGTCATGCCTTAAAAGAAAATAAAAGGAAACCAAAGCTTGTCATTATAGTCTACTTTCTGCCTTGTCTATTTATCTGTATGACAAAACAAACAACATTAAACCTGAGAACTTGTCTAGTTTAATTTAAGGAAATCTAATACTCAGCGCTGCTTTTAGTAAGTAGGTCAGAAAATTCCCCAGGGCATCCAACATGCATTTTGTGAGTTGTTAGGCAAATGAACTTAAATAAAGGGACACAGGAGATTTTAGCATTTACATCATGATCTCTTCTTGGGATTAAAAGGAAACAAAAGAAGCTGTAAGAGTCTTACTACTATCTTGGCTCAATATTCCCCTCCCATGATGTGAAAGGGTGTCTCAGAAATCTCGGGCTTTGTAAGCATAGGTGTAATACCAGTGTACATTTATTAAAGCTTTGGCTCTGTCACACCTCACCCCAAGTGACACAGACTTTGGATATTAGCAGCCCATTTGAAAAGGGATTGAGCTCCGCTTTCACACCCAAAGCATAAGGACAGTTTGTGCTCCTCCAGATTCTCCTGGGTTGTTAGTTCAGGAGACAGGGAATTAATCCTCAGGCTTCCATATCCCAAAACAGGATGCATCAGTCAAACTTCTCAGTCTCTCATCCATTATAATGTTGCCCCTGGCTGGTCCATACAGGGGGTCTGATACCTTTTCCAACAGCTGGGTTAAAGTGATCTCCCTTCTTACTCCAGAAGAGGCTAATGGAAAATGCTTAGTGAGGTGAATTTCAAACTATGACCCTCCCCTCAAAATGATCCTTCTGAACATGGTCTTTGGGGTGATCCAAACCAAGTCCAGCTCTCTTTGGATTTGGGTGTAGCTGGAAGCTGTGAATTTTCACCAGGAAGCAGGACTGCTGTGGGAAAGGGTGTGCAGAGCTAAGGAAAAAAAAAATATACACATATATATATATATATATCCTTCCTACTCTGTAAAGATATATAATGTAGTTCGTTTTGCTGACATGCAAATTTCAGTTTTGGTGGTGGGCTTTTCGGATAAGAAAACACCCTTTTCCCATGATCTTTCATAGCATTTATATGCTTGTGGCTCCTATTTCTCTTCGAATTTTTATTTTGACTTCATGGACAGTCCATCCTGACCTAGCTGGACTGAAACCTACAACTTAATTACTGGAATGAATCAAGCAATTCATCGTCACCAAAAATCTAACTTTTTTCTGG
This sequence comes from Monarcha castaneiventris obscurior, assembly GCA_026261815.1. NCBI lineage: Eukaryota > Metazoa > Chordata > Aves > Passeriformes > Monarchidae > Monarcha > Monarcha castaneiventris. The sequence continues at coordinate 4,689,108 of JAMPIT010000890.1, forward strand.
TAAGTGTGTTATCAACAACCAAGCTGCTGTTCTCCTAGCTCTATCAGGTATTAAGCATAATTCAGTGAACAGTTTTTATGGATAATTCTGGCTTTATTATAGGTGACCCCCAAGAACTTCCTAGTGAATATTCAGTAATTGGAAGCAAAGACATTTTGCAGTGGGTACTCAGAGAATATGTCTTTCTGAGCAGATGAGTGCAGTTCTCGAAGCTGATTTTCAGTGTGCCTACTCCTTTTTACTTTATTTTCTTGTGGATGCACAAGACTTAAATGTCATATCCTTTCCCAACCACATGACATCAATATCTACTGATGTCAGCCATTTCCTAGACTTGTTCTACCAGCATTCTTACTTTCTAGCCATCTAGAATGATGCATATAAACACAATTTAAAGTTCTCCAGGATTTTTAGGCATCCACAGTTCCTTCTGCACCATTTCATAGGTCAGCAACAGAATAGGATGTCAGTAATTACCCCACCATACTGCCAGTAACAAACCATCTGTTTGATGGATTAGAAATTCATTACATGGTTTCTTAAAATTAAGTAAAGCTTCTTCCAATGGAACTTTATCTCATCAAACCTGCGGAGAGCTATTGCCCTAATAAACCAGATCAATTGAAGTTCTGCTCTCTAGCATGGAACTCCCTCCTCAGTGTTATAATAGGTAGGTTTACACTGCCATTCATTAGCTCTATTGCCATTGACCTGCTAATTGAACCCTTTGCCAAGCGGGAATAATCTAGTAGCTAACCCATAAAATACTAAATGTTCAGGAAGACAATGGGATAAAATACATTTTGTCTCAGTAATGAAGCTGTAATTAGTCACATTACAATTCCATATCTATTCATAATACGGGCATATAACTACAAGCAAGCTGGGAAATATACCAACTTTAATTTCCAGACAAGTGTTATCAACCAGACATTTTCAAGGGTGTACACAGAAAGCAGAAAGACATTTTGTAAGTATACGATGGGTCATTGCTGGGCCCTTTCAGCTCTTTCATGTTTACTTCCAGAATTTGGCTTTTAGAGGAAAAAAGGGTACCCTTTTTTAGGGTAGAGATTCAATCCTGTTTGTAATATGCTTTACTCTTGGAGGAAAGCCAGCTTATAAATGCTAAGCATTCTTATTTGTTTTCTTTGTTATTGTAATATTTTCCCATCACTTTCAAAAACCAGCCACCTTTCCCCTCTGAAACAAAAGCTTCCATATTAAATTTATCTACTCTACGCTTAAAAAGCATCTAACATTCCGGGAAGAAAAGAATAGAAATGTCACAGCATAAAATACAATCTCTTCTTTGTGGAAATTTCTGTCATATTTTATCTGCATCCTACATCTACATATGAATGGACAAGTATTCATCGTGAAACCATTAGGCCTTCACAAGATGAAAGGAAATATAAATAGTTTGAAAAATGAATACAAATACACATGAAATGTGTGTGCTTTTTTCCAGCATGATGCATGGTATTTTTCTGCTCTGCATTAGACAAAAATGTGAGCACATTAAGGGCTTAAAGAGTTGGAAGTGTTCAAAAATATCCTGATTGGAACCAGAACCAGATCAGAAATATGAGCAGGTTTTGAGCTACTGTACCTTAACTCCAGCCAAACTCAATGAGCCCTTTGTGAGATCATTTAAAGTGCACGTGTAAATCCCTGCTCGCCCAAGGCAGTCCTAAGTAGCCAGAATTATAGATCCCCTATCTGCTTATCATCTCACCCAGACCAATTCTTTTGCCTTCTCTTAAAAAAAAAAAAATATTTTTCTTATCCCAGATCTTCAGAGCATGATTTAACAAGTCTCCCTTTCTTTAAGCTGTATCCCCATAGTCATACCATAGTTGCTATGCAGAAATGTTTCTACCAAAATATCAGCACTTCATCTTATCTAACAAATGACATCAGTCTTATCTTGTTCTGAACTCTAAACAAAGTGTGTCAAACCTGCCAAAAAATTTAGGTTAGTTCTTCTGTTAGAAAAGCCTTTTTAAAGTATTTATATTGATGGACAGGTGTAGGGAATTCAGGTGGATGAGAATCCCACCCTTTAATTGCTGTTACATTTGTGTCCATTGCTCTGGTCAAATGCTCACAGTTGTACTGATCTGGAATGGATAAACAGCAGTTTATTTTACCTTAGAGATTTTATTTCCCATATTTGAATGTGGAACACACAGGAAGCAATCTACCACCTACTAGGGAAAAATAGTTCAGAGACAGTCATCCACAACATCTGCAAAATATAAGAAATGTGAAGATTATTCTCTAAAATATACTTCCAGGTGTATGAAACCGAGATTCACTGTGACCTTTTTACAGCTTAAACCTACAGTAACGTGTCATTTGATCTTACAAAAGAATTCATGGCAATGGTAATTTCTGGTGCTTGTGTTAAGATTTTTAAATTATTACTTTATAATTAAAAAATATTAAATATTAAAAAGTATTGAGCATGAAAAAAATATTTTCTGGAGGTGCATTTGAAATATGACCTTGGAATTAACTTGACCTTCAGTGGAAACAAGCTGAATTTTCTGGCTGCAAGGCACTTGTCTGCTCTTGACCTACACTTTATGCTCTTCCTACACTTACTTTTTCTATGGGAAGCAATACATCTATGAGATAATGATCAAGAAATCAAAGCTCCTTGGGTTTGGTTTTCTCAAGTCTGCAGTACTGAAAAGATAAACTGAAACCCTTTTTTTAGGGTGATGATGGGTGTCCAGTTTAAGAGATCTCTAAGATTCCTATTTTGTGGACAATGTGAGCCCAGAACTTATAACACCTGAAGCCAGGTCTGCAAGAACCTAGACATCAGACAACTTATCCCTAAAGAATTGCAGGTGCTAAATGCAGCAAATTCTTGTTTCGCCCAGATCATGAGACAAAGGTTGGCTCTTTACATATTTATCTGTTAGCAGCAGAAAGCAAGTTGGGTTTCAAATGTAGTATTGTGCTTCTGTTTCCTTGTGGATGGAGGAAGTCAAATACTGGAAGATACCTCCTTTGTCCACAGCCCTAAGCTGCGTATTAGGCATCCTCTTGAAATGTGTTCTTGCTCCTTCTCTCAGACATATTTCTCAAAGCTATGCAACTCCCTCCTCAGCATCTGGGGTTCGGGTAGAGCCTTCTCCTGTTTTGAGCAACTGATTACACAGCTGAGGTTTGTTATTCCTTAATGGAAAAGATGTCTTAGGCTTCCCAGACCACAAGCTCTGCCTTAACCCTTGCACACAAAGAACAGGTTTCTAGGGTGACCAAGCACTGGAACAGGTCACCCAGAGAGGCTGAGGAGTCTCCTCCTCTGGAGCTATCCAAACCTGCCTGTTTGTGATCCTGTGCAACCTTCTCTAGGTGAACTGGCTTTAGCAGGGGGGTTGTGCCAGGTGATGTCCAGAGATCCCCTCCAAATCCAACTGTTTTGCGCTGACTCTGATTCTCTCTTAAAAGGTTTATGTTAGGACTTGAGTCCTGCCTGAAGAGCCTCACTTGGGACTTTCACAGACACTCCCTTCCCCCAGACCTGTGATGTCTGTATAAGTACAGTTCCTGGACTCTAAGCCTGGTCTGAGCTTTGCTGTCAGTGGCTCTATGCCTGCTCTTGCTCTCTACCAAGCATGGCTTGCTCCCTACTCTTTCTGAGTTGTTTTCAGAGCAGCCTTTTCACCTCGTATTTTTCCAAAGGTCACTGCCTGTTACTGTCCCTGACTCTGCACAGGAACTATGGGGTTGTGTCTTTGCCACTGAGGCAAATACACCGGCATGTCAGGTCTCCTAGCGTGCCTTGCTTGGTGGAGCAAGCAGAGATCTCCAGTGACAGCTACTGGATTATCTTGTAGTAGTAAATGCAGCAGGCAATGGCAAAAAGATGTATTTTTAAGCTAGGGGGCTCTTGCGGTATTTCATATTAGCAGCTCTCTAATGATAATGGGTGTTTAATTTCAGGTCAGCATAATCTCACTGAATCAGTCTGTGAACCACCTGCTCCCTTTTACCACCTGAAATGGGCTGAAAGCATTTGTAAAATTTCTGTTCAGTGGTAGCTTTACTCATACTCTGCTCTCACGTTGCACGTTTTAGATGCAAGATTACTTTTGTAGTATTTCTTTCTCAATATTTGAGTGAGATTTCCAATTAACAAAGAACTTTTTCCCCGAATGGGCTCTCTCAAAAGGAGAATGCTCTCCAGATCTGGAAAAGGAACAACTGCATCTTGGTGAAGAAAACTTGCAGCATAACCTGGAATGTGGTTCTTGGGCTAGATAGGTAGTCATTGGTATCTTAAGAGTAACATCGTTTTTTATTCACTCTGTTTAAAAGCACTGCAAAACTCAGGACTTAACTCTGCACTTCATTATTTTTATGGCATTAAAAGCCCTTGCTTGATTTGACATCTGCCACCCTTTCACTATCTCAGGTGTCACAACAGCTCCAAAGCTGTCCTCATGTCTTTTCTGCATTTCCTTCTGATTTTGCTCTGAGCAGTCAACAAGGCAATTTTAAAAGGATTGCACTGAATGGTGTTGTCCTTTCAGCTGAAGAAAGGGTCACTGCATGGTGCAAAAGCACATTATAAAGTTATGAGACTCGGTTTGAAAACAGATGAAGGAGGGAAACAAGGTAATGTAAGTAAAATCATAAAATGAATTTTATGTATCATTAATTCTGATAACTGATTTTATTACTTTAGAAAATTATTATGGCAATCTGCTACAAAATACTTAACCTAATTTAAATTTCAGAACAAAATTTTTTGGCAAATCACTGTAAGCAATATTTTTAATCAATAGAGTGAAGCTAATTTAGACTTTAAATGCTTCAGAAATTATGAGTTTGCTAAGATAAGCTTTTTTCTATTTTCTTGCTTCTGTATTTCAATGCTATTATTAGGAGAAGAACTTTGACAACTATATTCTCCCTCTGTATGTACAAAAAAAGAAACCAAAACCCTGAACACAGATTATAGCAATGTTTTTAACAGAAAATGCTCTATTGATGTGGTGGCAGTGACTCAAGCTCAAGATCTAATTACTTACCCACTAAATGAGTTGGCAGTAGACTCAGATCATTTAGGGTCTGTCTGCTTTTTCCTATCAGGGCCGGCTTACGTCCTAACCCGGAGTAAAGTTTAGGAAGCTAACCCCGCCTCCCCACTCCACCCCTCACCCCACCCCTTTCCATCCTAGATGTGTTTATGTTCTCCAATTCCCCACCAGAAATTGTTCTGGTCAGTGTAAACCAGAAGAAAACAATAGAGGCAACTTTGGGTCTTTAGTCTTCTCTACTGGTCTTCTAAATATGAAAATATAGCCCCTGATACGAGGCAACAAAGCTGCTTCTCTTAAACACATCATATCCTCCTTCACCTAAATATTGCCATTTAACCTGGGATTGTGCTGTATGTGCTAACACAGTCCTTACAAATGGCTCCAAGACCCTTTGTGCTCTTGTGAAATGTGAGGGCATTTTGGTTTCATCCCAGGATGGCAATGTTTTCCTATGTTTTCACTGCCTGTGTGGCATCTAATAAAAAACCAGATTATATTTCTGCATGCTCAGCTGAAGTCTGTTGCTACCATTCTGTTTGTATTCATCTCCTTTCAAATACTTGGGATATTTCTTTTGTCAGTTCTCTGCCCAAATGCCTGGTACTTGTGTCTAGGACTCTTCAACCTTGATTTAAATGCTTGTATGAAGAACTGAGTTCCCATACTCCAGAATATATTTCTTACTAGTACTGCTTTTTGACTTATTTCTTTTGAATGGTCTTTGGATCTTGCAAATACAGGGCATATTTTACCTTTCTTTTAAGGCAAGTAGGAAATCTTGCAGATACCCTAAGGATATTAACTCTGCTTTTAATAGTTTTCTTTGCATTCAAGATCAGAACTACTTTAACTTTATCCCCTATAGCATCTAAAATATAGAGGCCCTCATTTAGAGGCCCTCATTTTTGGGGCCTTTGAGAAATGACCTTAATAAATTCCCTATTGCCCCTGAGATGAAGTTGTTCAGCCCATAAGGAGAATCTCCTATTTCCTACATCTCTAAACGAACAGTAACTCTTTTGTATGTTTGTAACCAATTCAAGGAGCCTGCAGTTAGAGCTGAAATATTGATTTAAAACAGGGTTCAACTTTGCCTGGCATAAAGATACAGGAACTTTGATGCTGTAAGCCAGAGAGCTCTGAAACCTACCTATTATAGTTTAATTTTGTTCAAGGGTTTTGGAGGATATGTGGGGAGGAGGATGAGAGTGCTGCAGTTTTTTCTGCTTTTCTCAGGGTATCAAAAGCACATGAGGTCAGCTCTCCTTGCCATAGTAAATGAAGATAATGAATGGAAAGCGCATGTGCGTGTGAAAAGAGAAGGAAAAAAAAGCTACACTGAGATAGCTCTGGGAAAAACTTCAGGAAAATGATCCCCTCTCATACTAAGTCTGTTCTGATAAAATGTAAAGCATTCTGTTACGTGGGTTTTTCTGCTTGTTAGCAAGAGTGCTCAGATTGCCCGACAAAATCAAATTGTAGATGAAATATCAGCTGTAAGAAAGAAATGAAAATTTTCCCTTCATAAAAAGTCACTGGTCTCACACTCTGGTTTGGACTCAATTACCATTTCTTGAGGAAGGTCTGAACTGTCAATCCCACACTTTCAATGAGGTAAGTAGTAACACCTAGTATGCTGCCATACTTCCACAGTATGCTTCCATAGCATAGGGATTTATGTTCCTCTACCCTTTCTATTTCTATATTAGCTTTGGGCTTTTTTAGGCAAGTGTTAACGTGTGATGAGAAAACATTTATTTTCCCCACTGTGATGATTTTCTATATGTGATGCCCTTTTTGCTTCAAAGCTTTTGGAGGTGGAGAGTCCTCAGTCTACTGAGGAAGGACTGGAACCAGCTTCACAGCCTGCACAGAAATCAGTGAAGGAGAATGGTGGTTCTGGACACTGAAATGCCTTGAGTTCCCATGCTGAATGCCCTTGGGCACAATGTTGAATTTTGCCACCAGTTTTCTCTGTCTGCCTTCCACCCAGATGTCTCAAGGGTCATGAGGGATCACAAGGAAGAGACATTTTGTGCCTAAGGGTGTTCAAGGGCTTAAAAATCAAGGATGGTCCTTGTTCATTTAGATGCATGGTCTTACCACTTACTGGATTAATCGTGCTGAACTACTAAACCTAGGAGCAGGTGGATTTGATGGGTGTCACATTTGAAGTTTGTTTCAGAACATTATTGCTCTCTTTGCTCTCTTTGCTTTCAGTTAGCTTGCTGTTAGAAAATTAAAAGAATACATCAGTGTGAGACCTGCAATTCCCAATAAACAGAAATTCTTTCCTCCCCTGAGACCGAATTAATCCAAAGGCACTGTAGCCTTCAAAGAGCCTGAATTCTGAATCTGTATTGAGATAATTCCATCCTGCCTGCTTCCTCTTCCTGGGATAAGTGTAGCCACATGGGAGGAGTGGTGGTAGTAAAGACATGCATCTTACTGGGCCACATATGCTTGAAGAATACTCTTGGTTGCCTGTGGGGATGAATCTGAAATTAGACTGTTTAGACATATTTAATGCACTAGACTCTTTTCTGAAATGCTGGAAGAGACTTAGGCAAGTCATTTCACCTCTCTGTGCCTCTGAGGCACCTCATGCTGTCAGATTTTTTTAGACAAATGGGATGCATTTCAGGCCAGGGCTAGACTTGACTTTATCCTGTTACAGCTAACCTGCAGGAATCCCTTTCTTTCTGAAGAATTACAGGAGCAGAAAAACATTAAACTATTCATGGACTAGAAAGAAGGCATTGCAAAATCACAGAGAAGGCACTGTTATCTGTATATCAGCTTGTTCACTGCTGAAATAATTCCTAGTGCTACCTGGTCACCTCTGCATCCTGAGCTGCTCCATAATGTTCCAGTGTGACTCCACACCAAGTAATGAGCTGATAGCTTTTGAGGTCTCAAGACACTGACAACTTGTCTTTGGAAAGCTGTAAGTGTCTAAACTTATTCATCTTTCAGGTAATCTGATCTGGCTAGCATAATTTTGTTCCCTTGGTCTTTTTGTCCATATGTCTCTGTATTCAGCCCCCTGGCTTGGTTTCCTGTCTCACTGTTGCTTTGAATTAAATGTATTCCCTCCCATTAAATCAGTCATGTTTGTGCTGTCATTCTCCTGCATGTCTGATGATCCTAGTCTTCACTTAACTTGATTTGCCATCCACTCTGGCTTTTATAGATGAGCTTTTATGTATTCATCTGCAATAATGCTCACACAGGTGAGAGCACATCTAACTGCTTAATGGCACTTCTTCATTAATGTAAAGCCTGGAGGCTTGTGTAAATTCCCTATTTTCACCACATTTCCATCAGCTTATGTCAGATGAAGAACCAGTTGAGAGTTTTTTTGCCCACCTCTCTCCTAAAAGCCTCTGGAAAATCTCTTGTGTGCAAGTCATGAAGAAACATCTCGCATTGTTACTCTCGAAATTGCTGTTTAGCATAGACAGGTGACACAAAAGGGAATGTCTAATTCCCACTCCCAAAATGATGCAAGAGAAATACTGCTTCCATATGCAAGCTGACTCAGAAAGAAACTTAAAGGTGAATTTTAGTTTAATCTTGAGCCAGAAACTCCAAAATCTGGAAACAAGCCTTGATGAAAATCTGTGGGGCTGTGGCTCTCTGCACTGGGGTTTGTGAGTATTAAGTAAGTGAGAATTAAGCCTGAGTTCTGCTTTGTTTCAGTGGTGTCTGGGCTTCTCTTCTACACAGATCCTTTCTATTACTGAAGTAGAAAATCCTCTCAAAAACAACAGAAATTATTTAACAAAATGTTTACTTTAGTCAGAGCACTAAAATTTGGATGCACCCAATTAAATCACTTGCGAGCTCCAAGAGTATTGTCTATGTACCTCTGAAAATCTGTCTCAGTACCTGTAGAACAGATTTTTGTCTGACTTAAAAGTCATGGTAAATACAATCATGAAGTGATGTAGCTGTGGGAATTGACATCTATGTGTTCCAAAACCACTTACAAGCCATCATGTTTCAAACAAAATTGACAGAATAAATGATGTAAAAATGTTGTATTTGACAGCCTTCATGAAATTATGGGCTTAGGCACTCAAGAAAGAGCTTCCTAAAATCTGCAGAATGGAAACACAGCAGTGCCTCTTCTGTTTTAAGATACTTAGAGAATACTCCAGAGAGGAGGCCCACTGGAGACACGAGAATTCACTAGAAACTAAACTTTACTCTTTCTGCAGTCAGAAATCTTCTGGTAAACTTAGGCATTTAAAAATTCAGGCACAGGCCTCTCCAAACACTTCATTTGCATTATTCCTGAGCTCCACTGAATACCTTGGGAAAAGAGTTGCTAGATCTTTCTGGAAGAAGAAAAGTGCTTCTGCAAGCACTTAAATATTTACTCACTGAAAAGTGATTAATTAACTTTCTGGGATGTTTTCTATTTGTGTAATTTACTGTAATGCATCCATCAGGACAGTTAATTTAGTGACACAAGCACAACATGAAGAAATGCCATGTCAGCCAAAGTTAATGTCTTTCCCTACCTTATGCTGGAGATGACTACTATTTACAAGATTGATACTATTTACAAGAGGATGTAGTGTCATGACAAGGGGAAATGGCTTCAAACTGAAGGAGAATAAGTTCAGACTAGATATTAGGGAGAATTTTTTTTACTGTGGGGATGATGAGGCAGTAGAACAAGTTGTCCAGAAAAGTTGTGGCTGGCCCATCCCTTAAAGTGTTCAAGGCCAGGCTGGATGAAGCTTGGGACAACCTGGTCTAGTGGAAGGTGTCCCTGCCTAGGGAAGGGGGGCTGGAACTAGGTGATCTTTAAGGTCCCTTCCAACCCAATTCATTCTAAAATTCATTCCATAGTGTGTTCTATGATTACTGGCTGTTGTGGTCCCCAGTGGCACCATATTACATTGAGGAAGCAGAGGTGCTCACCAAGCAATGCTTGTGAGCTGCTTGACTGGGACCTTTTTGAATGAAATGCCTCTTCCCTCTAGGAAGCCAGGCAAAAAAAAGCTGTTTCACCTTCTTGATGCACCCCACAAGTTTTCCACATTAGGAGAGGGCAAATTCTGTTCACTCAGCTGATAGTCAACGAAGCATGACAGCTCTTAAGCTCAATTTTTTTTTTTATGGATGGTGGTGGTTATACAATGGGGGAACATACAGCCGGCTCAGGAGCCTGGTGCTGTCTTGAGTCTTCTTAAGTTTCAATTTTGTCCATCAGTGGCAGTGTTTCCACTCGTGTTGGCTGGTTCATCATGGTATACGGGGAGGGAGCATCCTCCGGAAAGATGCCACCTCACTAATGTATTTAGAGGTTTGCAGTGGGACCTTGAGGCTGAATGTGAGGCTGAACTACAGCGTGAAGTGTTAGGAGAGCCTTTCTAATGCCTTTGCTCATGATGGCCATTAGAAAATCTCTTGCTTTTCTGTGTCTGTTTTGCAGCTGAAAGGCTGGGGAGGAGGGAAATCCTCCACAGAATTCCACGTGGGACTGGCAGAGGTCATGGCAGGGGAGCAGATTCATGACAGGTCCATCCCTTAGTGCGATGCAGTGTGTTACAGATCATCAAGGTGGCTGTGAGCTAATCAGAAGAGCTTTGTGGCACAACAGAGCCCAGCAGCTCCTTGTTGCAATCCCACAGCAGCTGAAGAGGAGCACTGCCCAGAGTCATTTTCCCTGGTAGGTGGGTTATGGAACATAAAGTGGAGCAGAAATGGAGTGTCTACAGGCTGCTGGTTCCAGCATACTTGAGGCAATATATGGAAGAGATTGTAGTGATTTTTTAGCTTTCCCTTGCCTAGACCTGCACAGCACCAGCTTTAAGTAGTCTAACAACAACTTGGTTCCCTTCACAGACTTTGTCATACTTCCATCTATTGCCATGAGTCAGTTCAGACCCTTGGCTTAACTCTGTGCTCCATCTGTGCTTCAGTTTATGTATCTAGGTGTTATTGACCACACATACAGTTTTATTGTTCTCAGAGTCATTTGGTTTCTATTCGATTTTGGTTTCATCTTGTTCATAATGGCAAACTCTGTTGCTTTCCTCCTTCAACACCCCATTAATATCATTTTTCCAGAAAAGAATTTTGCATTCTGCATTCTTTTTTCAGTTGTTGAGAGGAAATACAATTTGTCTCTAAAGCCATCATCTTACACTCCTCTTAATTACTGAAAGTACTGCAGATGTGAACTGCCTTCCTGAACAGTTCATTTTAGCCTTTAGTTCCTACACTGTCTGAGGAATTTTGTAGGATGATGAACATTAAATCAAAAATAGGACAAAAGTTGGACTCTCATCACATCACTTTGCTTATAAATAAAAATTGACAAGGCAGCCACTAGACATTTTAAACCAACTCACATTTTGGAAGTGTTCTTATAGTTGGAAAATTCGCTTTCCTTTTGTTTAGTTCAAGTGCAACATTTTCAGAGAGCTGAGTACAGAATAAAATGCTTTGTGTAGCCATTCTGAGTGGAGACAGCTAGCACTGAAGTCCTTCAGTTGTTTTCCATTGCCTCTCTCTTCTGAGGAATGATACCAGCCTCTCAGTTCTCCAGGGTTCTTGCCTTAGTGCCTGCCATGACAAGACCTCCTTCCTCTCTAAGCAATGTCTTTTAAATGGACTGAAAATCACCCACAGTGACAGCTCCTTTATTGCTCCTGGAAACTATGAAAATATATACCCTTAAAAAATTGTTCTCCTGTGGTGGCTTGAATAATGTGCTTCTACTTTACAAATGGTTTCCAGATAATGTACCACGGGGGAAACCCTTTATGCCCTTGAAGGCATATCCCTTGCATGCTGTATATCAGCCCTGAGATACATAAAATTCTTAACAGTATCCCTTGTGTTTAAACTTTCTCCCATTCACACAACATTTCCTTATTACTTACATTTATGGGCGGTGAATCTGTGGTGTCCATTACACAGATCAGTGTTTACTATCCCTCTTAATGTGTTTCATTTAGACTACAGCTTTATAGTGCATCTTCTTTTTTCTCTCCACTGTCTTACTATTAAATACTGCTGTTTGGCCTTTGTTCATGCGTGCATTTTTTTTTTTTAAGAAAAAGCTTTCTTCCAGTTGTAAAGCCCTGCTTTTTTAAAATATTTCCAACACTGTAAGTCAGTTTTTGCAAGAATTTACTGAAAAGGTAGGTGAGAATATAGCTAAATGCAATCCATGATGAAATGGCTAAATAACAAGGTTTTGTACTGTGCTAGAAATAGTTTTCAGGACTTAGGACCAACAGAACTTACAACCCTAATGTAAAGAAGCTGAGAAAGTGAACTGCAGCACAAAAACCTCCCTGTGTTTGGGTTGATGTTCCATCTCACCAAATGCTGCTGTCTTTGTATCCATAACCCACTAATCTGGTTGGCTGAGAGATGGATTTAAGTGTTAATATTTACCAAATGGTAAATATGGGCATGGGCATGGAATTTCATGAGAATAACTGTCTGTATGGAAACTTTGAGATATGAATGCTTGTCTTCTGTCTGTTTTGAATCAATTTGTCTAGAGCAGGTAGATTTTTCCAGAACGGGAACTCTCTCTCACCACACAGATGTGCTATTTTTCTGCTCCATGTTATCTTATCCTGGGGTAGAACATCTTGTTCTGCTGCTAAATCTCTCCTGAATGGCTCAAAAAACAAGTCTGCAATTTGATACAAGGTATCTCAGTGTAGTGCTGTATTTTGGTTGCAACTGTGAAAATTCAAAGCCAAAGCATTTTCTACAGGGAAACAACTTTTCTCCTAGTTACTGGTGTGGACACAAAAAAAGGACATTACAGATTAAAAAAAACCCCAAACAACCCTGTCTAGCTGTAGTCAGAACACTTATGTGAGGACTAGACTATTTATGGAATACATAAAAACAGTCTAGAGCAATATGTATGGGTGACTGAATTAATTGCTAAAAGTTGCACTACATGTTTCCTAGTAGCAAAGAACAGAATGGGTTAAGAATTGCCAATTTTTCTATTAATCCAAAGGAAGAATTTTGGCCACGTATTTCACCCCCCACTTTGTCTGGAGGACTAGAAAGTGCAGGGTTAATGTTGTAATGTAGCAGAATCCTGAGGAGATGATGTCAAGCACAGCTCTGTTGTTCTGTGTGAGCAAGAAGGTGTAAGAACAGTGACTTAAGGAGAAAAGCCATTTTCTGTCAAGCATTACTCTCACTAAAGGATGGTGTGTAGGCCTGGTCTGTTGGTATAAAACTGGAAGGTATGTCCTGTTAGATATTTGCCAGCAGAAGGAGAAAATGACTGGTGCCATTGCAGCTCCCAAGGCTTTTCCAGATGCTGCTTCTGCAGTGGCAGCAATGGAATAAGTCTAAACTCATGTTTTTATTGCCTTCTGCAATGGAACAAGGAGCAATATTAACACCTTTAATTATTTCCTTTAATTTCCCGATAAGACTGAGGTTTTAGAGTATTCCCATCTTTTCACTGGAAGGTTTTCTGTTGGAAAATTTTATGACCAGCTCCATTGCCTATCAACCCTAATGATTTTAGCACCATTATAAATGAGGTTGCGAGCTTCTTCTAAATGGAAAGACATAAAGATCTTGTCAGTCCAAGCAGTCTTGGTTTTGGGTTTACCAGATTCTTAGCAGCTCATCAGCTGGCAAACTTTTTCAAATAATCTCTGAGATCAAGATCAAAAGATCTGAAACTGTAATGCAGACTCTAATTAGGCTGTCAGAAGTTATGCAGCCGCGAAGATAATTCAGCAGTTAATCAGGGCATATCGAATACTAAGAAAAATATGTTTATTCAAACTCAGATCTTAGTACATTTTCATTGAAATTTTCTCCACATTGTCATTTTCTGTAAAATGTTCGTAGCAAAATCAAGTGACTTTATAGTTAATAGTTCTCGTTCCTTAAGTAGGACTTAAAGTAGTCTTTAATAATGCAATTTTTCAGTTTTGAAGAACTATATGTTTCAGTTCTGTTTCAGAAGAGAAAATCAAGGTAAAACTATGTATATTAAATGAAATTTTAAAGATGAGAACAAAAGGTTTATATAAAAGACTAATATCACACTCTAAAACAATTATTTTGGAATGTCTACACAAAAGACAGTTTTATGTTTCAGTTCTCTTTAATGGACAATGAGTTATCAGATTTTGACATAATTATTAATGTAAAAAGCCGCACTTTAAGTGCCCAAAATTGCAGTTAGTATTAGGCTTGAATTCATCCACTGGTTTATGCATCAAGTTGAGATATTGAAAGCTGAGGATCAGTCATTTGAGGCTGATTCCATCAGTGCAAAGAGATGGACACATGCAGACCATTGACATATTTGTTTTCATTTTCCCTCTGTACATGCCAGAATCTCTCAACTCAGTTTGTAGGGAGCTGAGGACGGGTATGTTTTATGAGCTGCCTAAGTCTGTATCAGGTATGTCTAGTCCTTGGACACCTCCTCAGTCTTGGACTAGATTTTTCAAGAGACCCTTCACATGAATACCCAATTCCTATTACTTTTGCTTTCTTCTGTTCTCAACCTCTGGTTTTTGCTGGGGCAGGGTTTCAGCAAACAAGTTGGTGGGTTAATTAATGCCTTTTCTGTTTCAGCTTAGGTGAAGATGCTCTTGTCAACAGCTTCCAGGCAGAGTCCAATCCATTTGCTAGGCTGGAGAGTGTTGAGAATGGTTTAAAACACTCCACTTCTTATCTCAGTGTTGTTATTAAATTTGGCTTCCACGTATTTGTTTTAAGACTTTCCAAGCAGCTTTAAAGCATAACCTGAGAGTGTGGAGAAAAGGCAAGAAGGTCTCCTGGCTGAGGAAGGAGGGTTACATCCCTTGGTGTGTAGATATGCTTTCATGCTCCCTGCCTTTGGTAAAAAACAGGAAAACAGCCTCACTACCAACTTCACTGCACATTATTTGCTTGTTTAGGGGTATCCAGGTTCAGCTGGCACCTGCTGTGTGAGCAACCAAGGTCTCTAATGTCCATCTGCTGTTCAACTATTTTATTTGATAACAGCTGATGCCAAGCTCTGGTGCACCTCTCTGGCATACTCAGCCTTTGAACACAGAGAGTTTTGTATAAAGAAAAGAACTGAAACTGGGACTGGCTGATGAAAACAGTGAATCAACATCATCCTCCCAGAGTGAGCAAAAGGCAAACCACAACTTGCTGCAGATTGCAGGTGGGCCAGAATCCAGTGATCTGTGCCAAATGATAACAACAGAGATTTGGAGCCAGCTTGTGCTTTTTTATTTCTTTTAAGATGTGCTGAATGCTTCATAGAGTCTGAAAAATATTCCATGAGAATGCAATTCAGCTAACATATAGCTTTGTAATTAATGGCTCTCGCTTGCTCTTTTTTTTCCTCTTAAATGGACACATTTGCATGCAGACAGCATCTCTCTTTATACAAACCCTTCTGTTCCTACCAATCACTCAGCTGAAGTCATAGCCCTTTTTTTGTGACACCAGCATGGGTTGCTATGTGATTATGATGTTAAGGAGAGTACATTATGGCTCCAGGTGAGGAATGAACAGCAGGGGCAGACAAAATTGCAACTCAAAAATATACTGCTTGCATGCAAATACTGACATTGTGATATCACAAATGTTACAGTGTAAGATTTGCAGGATATGGAACATGCAAATAATTGTAAGCAGAGCTGTTCTCCAGGCTCTCCAAAGTTCTCTAGCAACCATTACTTAAAAAAAAAATAAAAGTGAATGTGCATGATTTCTTTGTAAGCATGAATTCTTAGGGTTTACTGATTTGTTTTTTTCTTCTATGAGGAAATATCTGTTCTGCTCAACTTTTTTAATTTCCTGTGTGTTCCCATTTTTACAGTTTCCAGTTCTTAGCTGTGTGCCTCAGCCAGCAGGCAGTTCTGTGTGAACACAGCCTGGATGCTCAGAGTCTGTGCTACCAACCAGAGTTCTTACTCAGAAATGAAACTTCAGAAACCAAACCCAACTTCAAACAGGAGTACATCAGTTGTGTTGGGCATTTGGGCATTCTTGCACACAGAAAGTGCAGGGAAACTGTCAAAATTATTTCAAATGTGTGCTTTTTAAAATGTAGGACAGGGATTTTTTGCAACTGTGACGTTCTGATTAACAATCATACACAATCTTGAAAATTAGGTAACACAAAAGGATCTCTGATGATCACTTACTTAGCTGTCATACACTTTTTGTCCTTTTCATGATATTTCCTTCCTATTAGTAATAACAATTGGTAGAAATAATAGTGACTAGAAAGAACAAGGCTTCACTTCCCTAGATACAGAGAAAAGAATAAATTGTTGCCTTAAATGGTTTAGGGTTCTGAGGATACCAGAATAGCATTTTAGTAAGAATTTACTACAAAAATATCATCCATTGAGACTGAGGTTTTCATTAAGCATTCCTGCTGTTTCAAATGGAAAATGTTTTAACTCTATGAAAAATCAGAAATTAGTTTGTTCATCAAGGATGAAGGTAAATGAAACCTCTTCAGCACATGTACCATATCTGGATTTGTATTGCAGCAGGCTGATGACTGTGTTTAGTACCTGTATTGATTCCTTACTACTTCGTTTTTTTCCAGTGTTGACTAGGAGACGTTTCTGATTTTCTTACTATAAAACAGTCCTCAAAGTTAAAAGAAACTTGAACGTCTTCAGAATCATGCTTTTCAGCACTGATTAGAGATGGGTGGAATTCAAATACTGTTCTATTCCTCGACCTTGAATTAAGGCCAGTCTGAAACCTACACAGCTGGAAAATACTGCTGGTGAGAAAGTCAAAAGTGGTAGGGTCCGTTCCCTGTCCACTAGTAAAAAAACAGTTTTCCCCCTTCATGGTATTTGGAAAAAAAATATTGCAAACAAACTGAAAAAAAGCCCCATGAAAAATTCAGCATTTTTCATGTATACTTGTGATCCCAAAAGTTGACTGGAGTAAAATACTTCTCTCTTTATCTTGCCCCCTATTTCAGATTAACTGCAAGTGTTCTCTGGATTTATATATTGTGAAGTGACTCTCTTTTTGCAGCAGTACCCCTTACTGAGTTGAGAAGCTCAACATGAGCTGGGACTGGGTTCTTGCAGCCCAGAAATCCACCCATGTCCTGGTGTCGTGGTTTAAGCCACAGGGAAAGTAGGCAGCACACAGCTGCTTGCTGAACCCTCCCTTTTCCCCCCTCCACCCCAGTGGAAAGGGGAGGAGAATCAAAGCAAAACTTGTATGTTTAGATAAGAACAATTTAATAGCTGAAAGTAAGGTAAAATACAGTAATAATGGTAAATAATGATAATAATAATGGTATTAAAAAGGGTAAAACAAGTGATGCACAACACGATGGCTCACCACCCACTGACTAATTCCAGACCCCTGTTCCTGAACCCAGATCAGCCCTTCCTTCTGGGTAACTCCCCCCAGTTTATGTACTGGGCATGACATTTTATGGTGTGGAACATCCCTTTGGTCAGTTTGGGTCATCTGTCCCAGCTGTGCTCCATCCCAGTTTCTTTTGCAAACCTCCTCACTGGCAGAGCATGAGACAAGTGGGGAAAAAGCATCTTTAACTTAGGATAAACCTTAACTTAGCAAAAACAAAACCATCAGTGTATTATCAACAACATTCTCATTCAGAATCCAAAACACAGCACTGCAACAGCTCCTGAGCAGAAATTAACTTTACCCTGGCTGAAACCAGGGCACCTGGGCTGCATCAAAAGACATATGACCAACAGGCTGAGGGAGGTGATTAACCCCCTCTACTCTGCTTTCATAAGACCCCACCTGGAGTTCAGCTCTGGGGTCCCCAACAGAAGGAGGTTGTGGACTTGGTGGAGCGAGTTCAAAGGAAGACTAAAAAGATGATCAGAGGGACAGAGCATCTGCTACGAAGAAAGGCTGAGAGAGTTGGGGTTGTTTTGCCTGGAGAAGGGAAACCTCTGGGTAGACATTCCAGCAGACTTTTAGTACCTACAGGAAGGCTGGAATCTTTGTATGAGGGCATGTAGTGATACAACACAGGGTAATGGCTTTAAACTTAAAGGGTGTAGGTTTAATTTAGATATTTTTCACGTCAGGGTGGTGCGGCACTAAAACAGATTGCCCAGAGAAGTTATGATACCATCCCTGGATGTGGTTTAGGTTATGTTGGACAGGGCTGAGCAATTTGGTCTAGTAGAAGGTGTCCCTGCCCATGTCCAGGGGGTTGGTCTAGATGGTCTTTAAGGTCCCTTCTAACCCAAACTATTCTATGATTCTATAACTCTAGGTTTGCTTAAACCAGGAATGTTCCCCTGATTCCTAGAGACTTTCCTTAGACAAATAAGGAGTTGTGTGGAGGCCGTTTTCTGGTGAGCCTGGCCATGATTTGTAGTCTCAGTACTGCTCCACACACTGCAAGACCAAGATTTTATCTAAGTCATAAACAGCTTCCTTTTTGGAGGAAAATGCATAATACCTTGGATCTCTTTACCCATAAAGTCTCCAGTATTAATATAACTGGACCTGGGATACCAAATATGCAATTGGTTCCTCCTGCTGTTAAGATATCTTTAATCTCTTTATCCGTGTGTTAGACACCCACCATATATCCCAGCAAAGACCTGGGAAGTAGGACCTTGTGGGAAATACAGTCCAGGGGTCATAAGGTTGTTGAACTATAGCAGGCAGGAGGTACCACAAAAGCATTTCAGAATCAGCTCAGGTACAGTTACACAGCAGAATATATATTTATATTAAGATGTATTCATGATTATATAGAGAATATTCATTACCCAGGGTCAGTGGCTTTCTATAATCTAGCAAAAAAAACTATCACTAAAACCTGATTTGCAAATGACCTACCAGCAGGACTGGACACAGGGCAAAAATATTTGCATTTAAAATATATTCAGAGGTGGTTAGCTCATGCTTTCTTTAGCTATGTAGTATTCTCTTCTTGTACAAATATTTGCTAGCCAGAGATGGTGGGGATTAGCATAGATGTGGATGTGTTGCACCAATAGATTAAATGTTAAATAGACCTCTTCATGGGTGTGCTCAAACTAGTTTCAGAACTGAATAGTGTCTACATTTTTCATTTCGTTTGGTGAGGGTGTTGGGGGGACCAGTGTGGAGAAGAGAAGAATGGGATGGTTATGGCAATGCTAGTTATTTTTCAGTTGGAAGGAAAGGAAAGCAAAGGAAAGCAAAGGAAAGCAAAGGAAAGCAAAGGAAAGCAAAGGAAAGCAAAGGAAAGCAAAGGAAAGCAAAGGAAAGCAAAGGAAGATTGTTGTTGGGACTGAAAGGAAAACTTCACCCAGTTTGACTGAGCTGTAATGCTAAAATCACAAAGGAGACAGGACTTAATTAATGAATAGTAATATTCTTTCTTATTATTCCCCACTATTTCTGGCCTTGAATAGCTCCACTATTTTATGATGCCCCTTGAATTGTGTAATAGAGAAAAGAATGAGCAACTTTCAACTTAAACAAAGCAGAACTCCATTCAGCTATACTTTGACTGTTGCTAAGTCACAGTGAATGGGGTGAAAACCTTTCAAAGACTTCCTGGGAGAATCTTGTACCTCTTTTTCTCCAGTGGAGAGAAAATATTTTTTCTCTAAAAGAAGAAAAGATATCTACAAGCTAAATGAAAAAGTTCCATAGAAGACCAAAAAAAAAAAAAAAAGAAAGAAGACAAAGCTTATTCAGGCTTATTCCTATTCCAAGAGCCTCTGGAGGATTAATGTTTTATCAAACTGGACCAGTTATTTCAGTGTCTAAGCACAGACTGTTGAAACATATCTCTTGGCATTTCCTTTGGCTTCCTATGGCTAGACAGAAAAGCGAGCCTAACCAAGCAGAGCTGTGGGATGGTTGGGCAGCTCTATAAAGTGAAATTTCTTGAAATATCTGCATATAACCTAACCAGTGCACCGATGCTGAACATTGAAGACCTTCTGGGCTGCTTTAAAAAACCATGAGATTAATTTTCTTTTGTTGTTACTTGGTATTTTTTTCCAAGACTTTATATCCTGATTTTATTTGGGGTCAGTAAGTTCTATAAATCTGGACGACTTAGCAAATATTGGAAGATGAGACATGCTGTGTGAATTAATAGGTTGGACATTTCAAAACTAGGTTTTAATCCACTAGGTTTACATCCTAACTTCCTGTCTACCAGGTTTCCTGGTTAACTGGAGATGTCCCAGTTGGCTGGAACTTAGCCAACATAATGCCCACCTACAAGAAGGATCGGAAGGAGGATCTTGGGTATTGAGGCCTGTCAGCCTAACCTTGGTGCCAGGGCTGATCATCTTGAGTGTCATCATGCAGAGTGTGCAGGATAACCAGGGGAACAGGGGCAGTCAGCATGGGTTTAGAAAAGGCAGATCCTGATTTTTTTTTCTATTTATTATTCTATTTATTTTTCTATTTTCTGTAAATTGCTGCCAGGCCTTTTGACCCTGATTGCCGTGGAAGCTGACACAAAGCAGCTCTGTTTAACTTACCTTCTTTTCTGCCTCTTTTCCTGCCTAAAAGACTCAATTTGTTGTCTGTCTGAAGTTGCCCAAAGGAGCTGCAGGTACAGTTCTCATTAGTTTCCATAAAATCATAGAATCTTTAAGGTTGGAAAAGACCTCTAAGATCATTGAGTTAAGCTAGCTCCACCTTGTTCACCCCTGAATCATATCCCAAGTCACACCAGGTTTCTGAACATTTCCAGGGTTGCTGATCCACTGCTTCCATGGGCAGCCTGTTCTGAGCCCTGACCATGCTTTCAGCAAAGATATTTTCCCTAATATCTGATCTAAACCTCCCCTGTCGATAACTGTAGTACTGCTTTTTGTCACCTGAGATGAATACGTTCACCACAGTGCAATTGTCAGTGTACCCTGCCATGTTAGCTGTAGTTGCAAATTGTCCTTTCTCCTAGTTGTAGTGTGTTTGGATAAGCAAAAGGTGTGAAAAATGCTTATAGTGGAAGAAAAATACATGCTTTTCCATAATTCAAGCCAGCTCTGTGATCATGACAATTGGTTTTGTGGTCAATTGACAGCAAGAGAGTTTGGATCTGCTCAGAGGGAAAATTAATCTTTTGAAAGAGAGCAAGAAGAAATGCAAGTGGCATTTCAGGATTAACCTTTAAAGGACTTATAATAGATCAGTATAATTGAAATTACGGTAACCAGTAAATAAAATTATTGCTATGCCCTAGACTTTCTCAGTCCTGAGAAACACAAAGAATTTTTCTAAAAAATAGACACTACTTATTCTGACTTCCTCCACCTCACCTATTTGGACTGATAATTTAATTTCAAAATAAGACGAGAAATTCTTTAAACTAGATCATTAATTTAATACTTATCAGATCTCAGTAACTAGCAAATACCTACAGAAAACATGATATACTCAGTGCCCAGCAAATAAAAGGGAGTTGTGGAGCAGCCAATCTAATTACTTAAATCTCTCTACCCAGGGAAGAGTCTTCCCGTCCCTCATTAGGATTCTGAGCCACGTCTGTAGCCTGAGGAGAACAAAGACATGAGATGAAGGGGCAATGAAAGGAAAGTAGGGAAGCGTAGACAGTTTCTTATTTTGCTGAAGGAAAGCAGGATAAATGACATAGCCAGGAGCCACAGAAGTCCAGGTGAAAGTGGTATTCTGTCCTTTCTGTGCCACTGCCACTGCGTGCTGCTTGCTGTTCAGCACTTCTCTTTGCTGGAAGCTCTGCACATTTCCTAATGACACCTGCTCTGCAGCCTGGCTAGGCAAGGATGTCATGCTGGAAAACTGCCTGTTGTGAAGTAGGATTGTGACAATTCTTGTGTCTTCCTCCCAGATCTTGTATCATCCTCTCATGGCCCCTTTTTGGGTACCTACCATGCTGTCCAGGAAATCCTGGTCCCCCTCTTTCTTTTGACAAATAGGAGGTGCATGCCCTCTGCTCAACCAGAATCCACACACTGCATCTTGCTGCCTGGTTGTAAGGCTGTTGTTTGCATAAAATTCCTGTCCCTTTTTGAATGCATCTGTAGAAAGGAAGGCCCACAACTCGATAACAAGGCCCTGAGTTGAGAGAGGACAGACAGATGTCCACCTTACTGATTTCACTCCTACTAACAGATGAGACACCAAGGGGACTCCTTAGACATGGAAGAAAACAGGTCTTTGATCTTCCTTGCAGAGGAGGAGAATGGCTAAGTGAAATTTAGGAAACTGGAAATTTAAGAAGTTAAAACAAAGGGGGACATGACCCAGGATATGGAAAACAGGTGCCATCTGTCCTAGGATCCAGAACTGGCTGGACTACGTGCATCTATTCCATAAAGAGAATGAATGGAAAGGACTTTAAATTCCTAAAATTGTCTTACTGGATAAGAAATAGGGAAAATTCAGATGTGCAGTGTGAGATAAACAAACCTGTTCAAAGTTTCTCACAGAAACACAGTTCAAGGCCAGCACAGCAGCTTCCTGAGCTGAGCAAACTCCGTGAAGTGCACTCAGGCAAATCTGAGGCAAATAGACAAACATATTAGTTTCAATCACATAAAGTTCTTTGGGAATATGAAATGTTTTCATAGGCCTATATCTAAGCCACAGGTTCTTGTCATTCAAGCAGTAGTCACTAGAATAAATAATTGTACAAGTACAGAGGGTAGCCCTGAGGGTGACTTCCTGAATGGACAACCTACCTTGACCTGCAGGAGACTAAATCTATATCTGTTAAAATGTGTAATTTAGTGATCTTGAATGATTGATCCAGACTCTGACATTTTTGGTGTGATTTGCTTGATGTATGACCTGGCTTGTTTCATGAGGATGGTTCTCCAGACCAGGAAACCTGGACACTGAGCCAGAAGGATCAGATTTCACCATCAACACAGAAACAGAGATCAGGAAATTGATCCCAAAGCCTAGCACAAGCATCAAGAGTACAGAATGTCAGATAAGAGGTTCTGGGGCATCCTCCAAGGGTGAGAGATGGGAAGTAAGAAACTCGGGAAAGATTGAGGTTGAATTTGGCTGTTTTTTCAAGAGGGTTATGATCTGATGTTCATGGGTTCTGAATGATTTGAGAGAGTGGTCCATCCTGTACCCCATGGGCTGTGAGAATCCTCTGTCCTTGATTCTGTCTGTGAGTCTCCTCTGGTGTAAGAAAAAAGAGTAGTAGCTCTATGGCATGTGGCTCTTGAAAGGATTTAAGCAAGTAAATAATTTCCTGTCATTAAATCAGTGTATTTCAACATGTTGGAGCTAGGATTTTCTTTTCCTAGTCAAGTCCTTAACAAACGGAACATGAAACAGCAGGAAAGCTGGCTTCCCTCCAAGAGTAGGACTATATAAAGTTCAATATATTTGCAACTTTGTTGCTATCCTTGAATGACAGCAGTTTTTCATATCTATTATTTCCCTTTAAATAAATAACCTTTGCTTTACATCCTACTTAATTCTGTATGTAAAGTTCTGAATAATATGTTATGTCAATTATTTATTAATATCAAAGTTAATTTTAATAAGTAGATGCAAAGATCACCTGGTTTCCTTTCTTAATGCTTTTCCAGGTTTTTGTTTCCAGCATTTTTTAAAATATTTTTGTTTACAGAAGGACTTGACATTGAATATAACTGCTTGAAATTTATTGTTTGTAGGTTCTGAAATCATTACAATTTTATTGGCAATTGTGTAAAATGCAGAATATGGCTGTGCTGAAGGGTTAACAAATCATTATGGACAAAATGACTGATCAAGCTGTTCATTGTGATAGCAGGGATGCATGGGATTGCTCCACCATCCTTGGAGGGTCCATTTCATGTATCTGTGTGACTACTGGGAGCACAGAAAGTGCCAAACCTGCTCTGTTCTCTTCCTGGCTGTGCTTGGTAGCAGTGGATTAAAAGAACAGTTCCCAAAACCTCAGAGTAGGGAACTGTGTGATATCAGCTAGTTAATTGATGGACTCTGAGACTTACACTGTTCAGGACTTGGAAAAATCATACTGTAAAGCCACAAGGTGATTATCCACATCCATGTGTCTGTACTTTTTTATAGGAATCATGGAGAAGATAATAAAGATATCTTTTCAATATATTACTTGTCTCTAAATAGTATTCTTCATTGCTAGTTCCTCATTTAAGTTGTCTTTTTGACAGCAATGGTGAGCCAAATGATGAGCAATGATGTTGCCTTTGATGTATATAATGGAATCTGTGGTATTGAAGTACATTCAGATGATTAAAATCTTGTATTAATACCATGGAAATATTTCAAGACTGTCACTTTCTCTGCTTGAACACCTCAAATATGTGTTCATTGCAATTTAGTTACTCAGTTGCCTGTTTGGTCTCCTCAGGGTTTGGCAGTGTGATTGAATTACTCCCTGTGGCCCATGGGTCAGAGTGCCACTGGCAAGGTGCTTTTGTGTCACAGGCTGAAAGAAACTTACCTAAACTCAAACTCTTCCTGCTAGATCCTTGAAAGGTGTCAAAATCCATCTTCTTAAGACTAATGGATGCATCTGGTGATGCTGTTTGGCTGCTTCCTTTTGGCTTCCCACATGGAAGTCATGCCCTTTCAGGAATCTGGTCCCTGCTGTGTTGAAAAGCAGGTATAAAGAATTGCAAGTCTGTGTTATAATGTGAGCCAGGCCATACAGCTGGACAAGCTAGGAGTGTTTGTGCTGGCAGCAATCATCTCCCCTTAAGACATTTTTTAATCTTGTAGTGAAGATACACAAAAACACTGATGAGTTTCTGAAGAGCTTGGTGGTTTGCACAGCTGCAACGTCTCTTACTGGTTTTGACTGTTGATTAGGCTGATTTTTCCCCCTAATATTCCCATATTATTTCACTCATTTCCTTTTCTCCTTTTCCTTGACTAGCTATCTTAACAGATTCCTCGAATAATGTAGCAAAGATTTTTATCTGGTCTGTTCCAAAAAGGATGTTTATCTCTGCTGTCGTTCTTAATACTGTTCTTGGTGGCTGGAATATTTGAACACATCCTTCTTTCAATAAACTATCAGAATAGTGGTTCATCCCACCAGAATGTAAAGGGCAAAACCTTTCCATAAACTTTAGAATCCTACATAGATAGATGTCTCAAAATTGAGGGTGATAGGTCAAGGGGTCCTTCTGGATTCTTGTTGCTTCTTGACAATCCTACTTTAAATATCACCATCTCATTGCCATCTCTCATTTCTAAAAATCAGAACCAAGCCTGATAAGGTAAGGATCTCCTTTTACCTTTCTTCTTCTCTCTGCTTTAGCTACTTGTCTGTCTTGGGTTTAGCTCTGAAGACCTTGCCTATATGTGTTCTTCTCCACCCCCCAAAGACTCCTAAACTGAGAGATGTTTTGTCCATTGAACCTCAGTTTATTGCTTTCACTCAGAAGTCGTATTTCTCACACTTCAGATTCTGACATGCTTCTCCCTGACTACCTTCCTCATGGACTGAAAAAAAAAAACAACCAGAAATCCAGCCTCTTTTCAAGACATTCCTACTAACACTGTGACAGAACCTGTTTTGAATGGAACAGAAGCTTAGCGCCCATTAATGTCTGGCACTCATATCCCATGGGATCTGGATATGTTTGTATCCTGAATTTTCTTTCCTCAGATTAGGACTAGGGGTTAGGGGTAGGGGCTAGGGTCAGGGTTAGTTAGTGTTAGGATAAATATTAGGTTAGGGATTAGGTTTAGAGTTAGGGTTGAGTTAGTGTTAGGATTGGGAGCTAGGGTTTAGGGTTAGGGTTAGGGATTAGGTTTAGGTTTAGGTTCAGTGTTAGGGTCTGGGTCTGGGTTAGAGTTAGGGTTATGTTCAGGGTCGCTGTTGAGTTCGGGTTTAGGCTTAGGATTTTGTCTTCCTTTCATTTAGCAGGGAAAACAATATTTTACTTTAAATTTACATTTCTATATAATGACCTTTATGCCATAATGATTCCTATATGGGGTCAGCTTCAGCCTGTTAGCATCAAAACTGTCATCTGGGTACCAGGGAATGTGGAATTACTGTGTAATAGCATATCCTATGAGCAAGTCGTGGGTACCATAAATAAGTTTACCCATAAATCCTTGTCCAGCTCCGATCAAGGAATGTTTGAGCACAAAGGTTGGGTAAAAGGTGTCAGTCAAGCATGTGTAGACAGTATGGTGGTCATGGTTTGCTAGCCAGTGCTCATCTGGGCTTGCTAATACGAGATATTAAGAAAATTATGGGAAAAATGGACTTTTATGAATGTACTTCTTGAAAAAAGAAGAAGGGATTCTGTGTTGGCATGTCTGCCTTTTTTGTTCATACTTGCCCCTTGGATTTTATCACTCCATTTACGCTGATGTTGCAGAAAGTAGTAGTGTATATATATGATCAAAATATCACTGAGGCATAATATAAACACTCTAAAACAAGTGGCAAATTACCTGCACTTCTTTTGGTATTGATTGCAAAAACATTAATCATGTTGAATTCTTTTGCTATTATGCAATTGAATGTAAGAGATACTTCCATCTAAAGCACTGAGTAATTTTAAGGGTAAATAATCTAAATACCATCCTGATTGTGTCTCAGAGCTCTATACTCAAAATACAAGTATACAGTAAAGGAGGAAAAATGAGCTTTAATTTTTTGGTGTTTAGTGGAACAGCCAAAATTGTTTTTGCTATAGGTTCAGATGAATCTGACTAAGCAGTTCATTTGCTCTGCTGATGCACTGTTTTCCTTTCCTGGAGTCTGTTTTTGTTGTAATGGGATGCGCTTTCATGTAGATGACAGGAGAGAGGTGTTAAGATGTTATACATGACTGTGCAGCATGCTCATATTTCCTCCTGTTAGCCAAGAACAACTAATTGGCAAAGCTGTTTTGGCAGAAGTGTCTTACTCAGAAGTGATTTCAAGCAAAAGGAAAGGAGCAACACAGCCCACTTATGGCTTGGGGTCCTTCTAGTGAATCAAGAACATCCCCTTCCCCTCAAAATAATCATCCCTTTCCTGAAAAGCATGGGATTCTGAGGATGGTATGTGAGCTGCAATGTAAATGCAATGTATGTCCAATGTATATGCAATGTATATGCTTGCCTACAAGAGCAAATTCCTGAATGGCTCATTCCTAGATCTCATGCTGGTTTATCTCTAAGTGGAAGGAAGTTTGGCCCTGCTGAAACATGAACATACAAGTGATATCAATCTCCAGTTCTCAGTGGGCAAGTGCATGAGAGGACAGGTCTGTGAAGCAGTTTTCCCAGTGTCCCGTTGTTAAGTCTCTGTGATACTTAAAAATGCTATTTTTTAACCATCAAGAAACAGAAGGAGTGCTGTTTTTAAGGGCAAAAATTCTTCAGAGCCATAGGAATACAAACTTAAACCAGTTCTTTGACTGGCTAGCATGTGCCAGGTAGCACACTGGGTCTGTGTGGACTGACAGGGTACCAGATCTACGTGCTTTCCATCCTGTCACACCTCTGTTACTGCTGCTTTTGTCTGTAACATATCATAACAACATAGGTCATCATTAGGCGACAGCAGGTATAAGCCACAGCTTGAAATTCTTGAAAAACTGATGTGGGATATCCCAAGGGAGGATATTTATGTCAGCAGTTGAGGCACTTCCAGCAGCAAACCACTATTAGAAGTGCGTGGGCCAAGTGTAGCTTTAGCTTTATTGCTTCATCCATAATCTCAAGGAGAACGTGCACTAGGCTCTCTTATGTGATTTCTGACTTGTTACTCTGTTCTTCTTCTCAAGTCTTGAATAAAGCAGTTCTCAAACTTATCACTGACACTCTTAAGCACATTTAATTTGCAAATATTGTCCAGACAACCTGTTTATTAGCAGTCAGACTCCAGTAAACTCAGCAACTAATTAATTTAATGCTTAATTTTGACAATGGCAATTTAAACTCTTGGTTTATATGGGTGACACAGTTCAGGCAGGATGCAGGTCAATTAATTTGGACATGCCAATGGCTGTAAATGCTCTAACATAGCTAATTTAGATGATTTTGGCTGTTGCACTGCTTTAGGCGTGTCTATGCAATAACGGTGAGTATATCTTCTCTTGGCTCATATACTTGCCAGTATGAAGTGTCATTTAGACTAGTGGTGCCGAAAAAGACTTGGGTTATTAAGTTTTGTACATAAACTTTTTGACTCTTGACCCAAATTTGCTATGAATTTGCTGCTGAAGCGTATACGTACAGAGTGGAAGTTCTACAAGATAGGAAAGTGGTGCCATGAATCATATGGCTGATTACTGCGTTAGCCTTTTCTTAGCCACTTAGCAGCTGGAGAGCAGAGATAAACTTGGTATTTTGTGGTTACAATTGCAAAAAATATAATGGATGAGTTGAAAAAACCCCCAAAATTTTCCTATTCTTCTGCTGCGTCTGAAGGTGCTTCCCCACTTCGTAGCTCACTGGGGTTTCTGGTGGATTGCTTGCTGTTTCCCAGATTCCTAGAGAACAAGTGAGGCAAAGCACAGGTGTGCTGAATCTATATGTTGGGAAGATGTTTCTCATTTTCTTTTGAGAGCATATGTGCACGGATTTGGGTTTGGTTTTATTTTTAGGGTAGTAATGAAAATGAGCAGGCATAAAAGTAGCTTTCTACAGAGCTGCTCTCTGTCAGCTCACATGCTTCAGGTATTCTCACCACATCTCCTGGGACCTGAGTACAAGGAGAGGGTCTGACCTCTTCATCAAGCTCTTGCAGATTTGCCTTTCCAAATAACTAAAGAGAGATGCTAGCTCAAAGTGTCTCACTTAGGAAATTGAGATTATAAGGCATGTTTGAACTCCGCATTCCCAGATATATTGATCTTGTGGGATGTTCAGGGTAAACTTCCTGACGTGTGGCACTGAAAAGAAACTGCAGGGAAGATGGAAGACCTTATACTGGGTTTCTTAGTTCACTGGAGGAAAATACATGGCAAAAAGGACTATTTGAGGAAATAAATTTAATTTACTTCCAATCAATAACAAAATGGAATCATAGCAAGAAATAAAACCAAAACTAAACATGCATTTCCACCACTCCCTCTTCTTTCCAGGCTGATTTTCACTCCTGATCCAGCAGGCAGCACAGCGGGATGAGGAACGGGTGTCGTGGTCTTCCCACCGCAATTTGTCTCTGTTGTTCCTTTCTCTTCATGCTGTTCCTCTGCCTCGGTGTGGGGTCCCTCACATGGGGGACAGTCCCTAATGGCTGAAGACCACTGAAGGAACCTGAAGGTGCACGAGTCCACGGGACCTCCTGAGATACATCTGTGAGTCCTGAGAGAACTGCACAAGACTAAGCCACTATCCATCATATTTGAGAAGACACATCAGCCTGATGGAGGCCCCACTGACTGGAAAAGGGGAAATACCCTATTAGGGCTATGAGGGAGACATTGCAGTGTGTGCTCAATTGTTACGGATGCCAACTGATTTAAGTCAGGCAGAGATGTAGTGAATATTTTAAATACAGGAAAAGCTTACCAGAGAATTCAGCCAAGAGATGCACAGCCAAAAGAACCAGATTGAGATGATTCAGTTCTCATAGAAATATGTTTATTTTTGGATATAAGTAAGCTGTCACTTAAGTTTTGGTTAGAAACATTCACTTTTATTTGATAAACAAGTCATCATTCATAGCCAAAAAAACTCATAAATATTTCTCTATGAAAATTAGAGTTTTCCATAGAAAACTGAGATGCTTTATGAAAAGCATTTTTTTTTTTTGTAAGACAGCTATTTTGACTGAATTTTTATTTGAAAAAAATAGGGTAAAGTCCCTCATTGCCTTTGAGTTTGAATGCAAAAGGCGAAAAACTTGAATGTTAGGAAACCAAAAAAGGGAAAAAGGATCCAGAGGATGATGAAGGAAACCGTATGGAGGTAGGAAGTGCATGTCAGGTTGATAAAGAAAGAGCTTTCCTTTCTTCTGTGTTTTGCCTCATTCTGACATCTATTTCACTTTTAGAATAGAAGATCTGAGCCATATCTTTGTTATGATATAAATGATATGAAATAAAAATTCAGCTCAACTCAAAAGAAAACAAGTCAAACTTTGCAATGGGAATGTTATTCCTGTTTAAATCTCCTGTTGGTTGCCTGCATTTATGGAAGAAACTTCAGGCACCTAAGTAGATGTACATTGTGATTGCAAGAAAATCATAAAAGGCCTGAGCAATCTGTGTGGAGAGTGCACGGTAAAAAATTGTCTTTGGACACAGAAAGTGGAAGCAAACTTTCTCTCATGAGAAAAGCCATCCTGCTGATCAGTTTCCTCTAGACATAGAAGCCTCATTTGGGAATCATATTTTTGTCCAGATTGGTTCGTTTGTTTGTTTTCTCAGAAATGGTTCATCTGTTCCTTACAGGTTTACAGGTAGTGTAAGGCAACAGATTTTTTTTCAGCCCACACTGCTTCCCTGGTTGAAGTGAGAATTTGTCATTTTTATGGTTGCTTGTGTCTTCCTATTTGATGTCTATGTAAGGTTGTTCAGGTTTCAAAAGCAAATGATTTTTGCAATGCTTTCTGTTTTCCATGGGAGTTGCCACCTGCTAATGAAATCTTGCCTAAGGACTCATAATCAGTCAGAATTTGGTCAAACCATGACACTTCAAGGTGTGCAGTTTCCAAGAGCAGAGAAAAAGATCCGTGGTCTATCCCATACATATGTATGTGTGTGTATATATATATATATATTTATATATATGCACACATAATTTCAATATTATTTTTTTAATATCTAATAACCTCCATAGAGTGAACTTTTGTTTAGGGAGGCTTGCTGAAATGGAAACTCACATACCTAACCACTGGTTCCTGGTGGATACTGGTCTTGAATGTGTAGTGAGAACAGTCCAAGAAGCACAACAAACTCTTCACTTCACCATTAGGTTTCCAGAGCTGTAAAAGTTCTCTGAGATCACTGAAGTTTACGTGATTTCCAGTGTAGTGCACAAACTAAACACACACTGCTGGGTTATTTGATATATTTGGTGCAAAGATGTGAACAGATGAGTGGACCTTGGACCCAGATCTGAACGAGCTTTTAAAGGAATTGAGCAATGAAGAATTTTAATTGGCACCTGTCATTTGGGTTATTTTTCCTGGGTTACTAACGAGATGAAAGGCAGTCAGAGTGCAGAATGGCAACAGCTGTCTTTGAACATAATATCTTGGAGGTAATACCAGCTCTTTCTTCCAGAAGACATTTCTATTATCTAGGCCACCAAATGATGTGAAAATCATTTTAAAGACTTTTCTCCTGGACAGAACTTGCAAGCAGTATTTAAAACTAAAAATACAGAGGTATCTGTAATAATTACTCTTTTCTGTCTCAAGCTGTGATGTTTTATTAATTCTTGAGAAATAGTTTTATTCACCTATTTTCATACAAGGTACACCAATAAGTATATTAAGTCTTTGAGAACTGTATAACATTGAAAATTGGATCAGGTTTTGGTATGTTTTCTGGGTTATGAGAAACACCCACATTCAAATTGAGAAGCAAACCTCAGACACCTTGAAGGCTGGAGATTTTAAAGGGCTTCACACTGGTTTATTGTAGAAGAGGAAATTTCATCAAAGTGGGATTTGGTGTATTTTTTATTGACGAGTCAGCAAAAGAAACTCCAGCCAAGAACTACAATGGGAAAATGGAAAGGTACATGATTAATGAAGTTTCCTGACTTTGATGAAGCAGAGAGAACTATCTCACAACAGAGGCACTATCTCACACACCACCCCTGACACTACAGCAATATTGCAATGCTCCTTGAGCTTCTTAGGAGCTGGGGATTGATTTCAAAGCACATCACATCAGCACTTAAAACCTGAAATGCACAAGGCCAGAAGACCAGAGGACTGGATTAAGCCACTTTCCTCTCCTGCTACTGCTTTCTGGGAGGAGAGATGTCCCAAGCTGTCTATATACATGTGACTGTGGCTTTCCAATGGCTCATGTACTGAAGCATGTCTAAGACTGAGGCTTTCTTGTATTGAGGGGGCAAGCAGCCATGAAATATCTTCACAGTTTCATGAAAAATCTTCTGGCTTTCTTCAGGTTCCTCATCTTGCCCTTAATTTACTGGTGAGGGTGAAGGACACGGCTGTGTCATTGTTTATTTA
This sequence comes from Monarcha castaneiventris obscurior, assembly GCA_026261815.1. Classification (NCBI taxonomy): domain Eukaryota; kingdom Metazoa; phylum Chordata; class Aves; order Passeriformes; family Monarchidae; genus Monarcha; species Monarcha castaneiventris. Next base: position 4,721,271 of record JAMPIT010000890.1, read on the forward strand.
TTTATTTGTTTGTTTGTTTATCATTCTGGCAAGCAGGCTGTGGTTATCTGGAATACATTTCCCCCTATGACAGCCACTTTTAATTTATTTGAGTGAGCGATCTCTCCTCTCTGACACTTTTGCTGTTTGAAAAATATGATGCAGTGTGATTGAGGAGGCAATGTAATTAACCATGGTACAACCAGGATCACCAGATCCTTTTAGCTTTACACAAATGCAGCTCTTCCATTTTTGGACCTACGCATCTCTACTCAAGTGCTAAGTCTAACATTTTGCCTTGTTTTGTTGTTTTTGTTTTTTTTTTTACAAAGCTCAGGGTTGCTAAACACTGGAATGCCACAAAAATATTTTTTTCTATATATTTCTGTATATTTCTGTCTATTTTGTGTTACAGGACAGGAAAAATAATGAATTTATAATCATTCTATTCCAGAAAATTTGACCAATAGAGTTTGAAAGAAAAGACATGTTACGATATTCAGTGTTTTACAGCTGGAAGAGTAAAATAGGCAGAATTCCTGTGCCATCTACACAAGTTTATAAGTGGATAAACTGGGAGGAAGTGAGTCAGACCAAAGGTTTCTCAGTGAAGGTCACCCAGGAATAAGGGAGTAACCACCTTTACACTGATAACCTCCTGCCTGGATGTCTCATGCTTCAGGCTACAGTGCTGATCTTGTCCTGACAGCAAGGTACCTACAGCTACTGCTCAGAAACTTGCGCAGTTTCTGAGTGCACTCTGTGATGAATGCATAATAAAAGCAAGAACTTATTAGGACAAAAACATTTTAGGGTCTGATTAATCTAGGCAGAGATTGAAGTAAGGGGAGGATGTTGAAGGCGACTAATACATTTCAGTGAATATGCAAGACAATATTGCTGAAGTTGATGAAGACAGCTTTATATTTAAAGAGATCAGGATTCAGAACAACTTTTGTGACTTATTATGCAGAGAAAATTATTACAGCCCATTAAAAATTACGTTTCACACAAAATGGAAAATCTGATTAGTGTACCTCAGAGTGGCTAGCTTCTAAAATTATAAAATTAATGGATATATGAAATATTTAATTTCATACATAAATATCTGTTAATAGAAATTAATTACTGCATGCAATAAAAGTCATTTATTGCACATAGCGGATCAAATGTTAAATATGAGATGAAGTAAAAATGTGAGCATTTTCATTGCTTATGTGTAAGTTATTTGGTTATCTGGTGAAGATTTTTGTTACTGTATAAACAATATAAATCAAACTCAGTGATAAGATAAACTCTTTATATATTTTCAGTGTCTCTTAAACGGTAATAAAAGGAGTCCTTGTTCATGGAGAGGATCAGCTGTAAGTGCAATTGATCTCAGATATCACCGGGAGTGCAAGAAGTTAATGAAATAAAATTTATGCTTCAGAGTTTACAGAACTGTAACTTGTGCTTCCATCATAATGAATTTTCAGGCTATTGAACTATGAAAATAAGTACAACATCTGCAGCTTTTGCAATTGTCCTAGATGAACAGCACTCTCATATGTTGATTTTTGATGCATTGATCTTCTGATCTGGCAAACACATATTTGATGTGCCATGAATTAAGCTGAGCTTATCTTTCAGCCAGCTCCTGTCACTTGCACTGGATTTACTGGCTTTGTTATTGTGCATCACCTCATCTCCCAGTCTTCCTCTACTATATGAAAACTTCCTGCATCCATGCAGGGAGGCCATTCACTGTCCTAATCTTGTTGAGCTGCAGCTTCTGTTGACAGTTGTTTTCTCCTCCTGGTTTGAGCTTCTGGTGCACCTGCTTGACAGCAGAGCATGGCAAATTAAAAAAGCCCTCGACTGAGAGTAAACATTACTTAACAACAATCAAAGCATCAGTGTCTTATCAGTATTCTTCTCATAGCAAAGACAAAACACAGCACTGTACTGACTACCACGGAAAATAGTGAGAAAACCAACTCCATTCCAGCTGAATAGGTACCTAGGTGAAAGTTCCCACCTTGCAGCCTGAGGCTTCAGCAAATCCAGGTAGTTGAGCTAATCAATTAATGTAAAGCAAACAGCATATTGAATCACATGGTATTATAACTCTGTGCAACTCATTCTATTTAAAGCATAATTATTTAAGCTGAACAACTGATATTTCTCAACAGTGGATGGAAATGTGCAAGAATAAGGTAGTATTCTTTTACATGGTTTAAGTCAGGTAGTGCTAGTTAATGTCCTATGAAATGCTGAGAGGCATTGGTAGGAACAGCATGTCCAGCTGTATTTAATTAGCCATGTTATTTGGAATTCATCTGTGCTAGTGTCATCCTTTTGCTGTGTTAAACAAAACAACTGGAGGTGAAAACAGATACAGTGGTCTAACAAAACCAGAATTGCTGCCTGAAGCTACTCGGCATGCAAGGAAATAGCTCATTTTCAGGAGAAACAGGATTACAAAATGTCTGACTGCTCGGGAAAAATGGACTTACTGGGGGGGTCCATCCTCTTCTGAAGTAGACAATAGAGGAAGGCTTTGAATGCTGTTAGTCATTAATAATGTAAGTGATAAAAAAGGGTGATTAGGGTGGGTGACAAAAGTTGGTAACTTAACAGCTACTCTTAAGCTTGAGGGCAAAAACTACTTAAATTATAGAGAGTACATTTCCACTGCTCTGCTGCCCAAAGCCTTGGAGGTCCACTGTTATAAATGAAATCCAGAAAAAGAAACAGTTTCTGGATGTCTTTTACTTAGGAAAGCTAAAAACCACTGCCAATTTGGATGGTATTTTAATAATTTTCCAGGTTTATCATTAGCCTCTGTAATCTAGAATAGATAAATTATTTGTCTTTTTGGCTGGTGGCACTCATATCCTGAAATTTACCTAATTAAAGTCTATCTGAAAATGTCATAACATACCTCCAGTCGCTGTCTTCAGAGGACAGGCTTTGGCTGGACTTACAAGCTGGAATTTGAGCTGTTGCATTAAGTCCTTGTTTGAGTGAGACACACACCAAATATCACAGGATGATAATAACCTCTGTTAAAATGATGCTGTATAATTGAAAGCTAACAGCAAAAACACCCTGAGAAGCACCAGAAAGTTACTTGCAAGTTCTAAGAATAAAGCAAATGAGACCAAATTCTCATTTTTTCTGATGTTCGGTTGTGTCCTGTGGTAATGCCATGTTCAAAGGTAACTTGAACAAGCCTTGCCATTTAAGCAGACTTTTTGACATGATCACAATGTAAATCACAACTGTGAGGTTTTTCTCCTGAGAATGGTAAATTATTGTCCTGATATATAATTTAAAAGAGTGTTACATCCTACAAACAAGCTGTCATGGCACAGACAGTTGTTCTGTGTCCATGGTCTGCTTTTTTGAGGCTAAGAAACACAGAATACTTTAAAGGCATACTTTCCCATAGGAAGTTGCATGCAGTGAATCTCATACACTCTTAAAGCAATCAATGCTTGAAATGGATGGTCATACTGAAAGTCCTATAAATATTGCTTTCCAAATTTCTTGCCTCCTCAGAGAACCACTGAGCTTCAAACTATAGACAAGTTCTGAGTTTTCAAGTAGTTTTCAAGGAAAAGTTTGCCCACTGTCTCTGATGACAGTTTATGAATTGCTAGTCTGAATCCTTAATGCAGTGGAGGGAGAACATGTATTTATTATTGTTGCCTTCTGGCAGGGATGGGGAGATTTGGGGGTTCACCTTGGGATAGTAACAAATTCGGGTGCCAAGTAACAAGAAAATCTGGTGGGAGGTGCACTTGTGGGACTGGAGCCAGAGACAGCTGATATATTTTGCTTGAAGGCAATTAGGGACTTGTTAACCCACAGGTACTGTGGTGTTCATCGAGGCTGGCAGCAAATGTTACATGTGTTTAAAGATAGTCCATTGTTTTTCTGGGAATGTCCAGGTACTGTGTGGCAGAGAATGTCAGACAGACTCCTTTGAAGCATTTAAATGATGTGTTTTAATTGCAGTAAATGTCCTTTCTAGATACCCTGCAGTACTCTCTTTCATTTCTTTCAAGAGGTAAGTCTTTACAGACAGGGGTGGTGTAAGGCCTGTTTTCCCTCACCAATAAAATGGAAATGAAACTTGTTACCCCTCTGCAGAATTATCGTGGTTTCCTGAAAGAAATGCTATCAAAATTTTCAATTAAATGTATCACTACTACAAAGGGTGGAAAGGTATATTGAGGCAATCAAGAAATTTATGCTGTGTTATTGGAAAAAGTAGTCTACAATATAATGCAAACTTCTGATTAGGCTATGTAAATTTAATGTCAGTGGTGATTTTATAGTGTGATATCTAAGGTTCTAAGGTATATGTTACAATGAAACTTAAGGGGTTTATTATAAATAATGTGAGGAGGAGGGTTTGATTAAACCTGGTGTGAAGTGAGATAGGAAATGGCTTTCCCATCTGGAGTGAATGTCTGCAGGAGGGAACCAGTAACTGCCAAAACACTGTGAAAGATCTCTCCCTGGAGTGCCAGAAGCTCAGGGATTAGCATGGTTACCCACTTGCCTGGTAGGAAACTTGATTTCAAACCATGTTTTGACAGGCTTGTCAGGTGGAAAAAGACCAGAGATGGCAGAAGCTAACTTTCAAACCTCATTTTTTCCTTTTTTTCCTCTATTTTTTTTGTTTTATTTTTTTAAAGGGTGAAACACCAAGCAGCCTTATCTCCTCTTCTCCTCCTTTTGAATCCATTCATAGTCCTTTCCTGCTTTGCCTGTTTAAATAAAATAATAGCTTAAGGGAGGGGGTTTATTTTAAACTACATTTACTAAAGAACTCACATCATCAACTGGGGTATAAACTTTCTTGTTTAAACATGAGGTTGAGTGAATGAGGAACCCACTGGCAGGCTCAATGAGAGAGGATATGGCCATGCTGATCTTCCTGATGGTATAATGCAACCATGACCACTGTGCCGAGAGGATAATTGATGTCTGGTCTTAAAATCTGAGGGATTTGAATAACAAAGTTGATCTTGGAGGATTAAGTAATTGAGAAAAGAATGATAGAGCTTCTGCTATCAAAGGACTCAACATAAATCTGCCTGCTTAATTGCTTTAGGAAGTGTGCAGACATACATAAACAGAAATCCATGTGGTTTCAGGTGGTTCAATTCACTAGGTGCTGGTGTGGGACTTAGAATTTGAATCTCAGAGACACTGAGAGGACTCAAAAGTATTTGTAAATGCTGCAAGGACCCCCAATACAGTAAGTGTCACTGGGATGGCACAAGCTTCTGAAAAGAGGTTTTTTTATAAGAGATACCACTGCTGACATGTAAAAATAACTGCAAAAGGCACTGAGGCAGAAACAAGGGTTCTGACTGCTTATACTGTCCATGGAAATGCAAACCCACTGACCTTCTGGAGACAGATTTCATCCTTTCCTTTGTCCTCAGGTTTGTCTACTTTCATCTAGGATGACTTTCAAAACAGGACAGCTAAAAGGACTGTATTGGAACAGATACAGTCCCAACGGTTTTGGAAAGGTTTATACTTGCACAGTGGTTCGTATTACAGGGATAAAGTTATGCATACCATTATGGTTTCATGTCAGCTAAAAGTCCTCTGATCTAATGCCATTCTTTTCTCTGAATCTGGAAATTATGATCTTTGTCATGTCTTGTTAGAGAGCGTGAAATTATATTTGCAGATACTTATGCACAGTATAATAGCACTCTGTTAGTAAAATGCAATGCAGTGCAGATTCCCTCTCACACCCTCCCTTCACTGTGAAATGGACTCAGCAAAGGTTCAAGAGCAAAAAGAATCTCAGGCCATTTAACTTTCAGTTGTCTGCTTCTGAAACTTGGAAAACAACAGCCATGCATGATTTTATTAACTCCCTGTAGATACCATCTACTAGAGGCATTTCCTATATTCATGCCTAATCAAATCCAACATGTAAAGTAAAGCCCAGTGAGGGATGATTAAATTCACCTCTTTCTTGCAACCAGCTGCCGTGCAGTGTTTAGCACAATCCAAATGTGAGAATGTCAATGACCACAAAAGAGAAGTGCTGTGTAAATGGCATGAAGCTGAGCTGGGAGAGGTTTAGGTTGGATATCAGGAAAAAGGTTTTCCAACTAAAGAGCTAAAAGACAGCATTGTGTGTTAATGGGTTTAGACCATATTTTTTGTGGCCACTGTGAAAGTGAAGAGAAATCCGAACTTTTTTTGACTTTTATTATTTGGGCCTGTTTGCAGTTATTTGCAAGCTCTTCCTTTTTTACAATCAGAGCATGAGTGTGGTGGCATCCACTTGCTTTGAATTCCACTTTCCTGATTTAGGACTTTCTTCACTGCAGGCTTTGGAGGCATGCTGGCAACCCAGGCTGTGTACACTGACACTCTTACATTGCAGATAAATAGGACCATGCATTTTTAAATGTACATAGTAGCCACAATGGCCGCATGCCTGAGTTTCTCCCAGAGTTTGCATGTGAGATTTGACTAAAATCTAGAGATGGCTTTTGCTCTCTCTCCCTTCCTACTTCAAAGAGATGTGTCTCCACAAAGAATGAACAATCCTTTGAAGTAGCTTTTTGAATTCTCAAATATGTTACACTTCTGAAGAAGAAGGAAGAACATTGAAAAAGATCACAGCAAAATAATACAATTTACCACAGAATCATCAACCTTATCAGAAACTTGCAAATCTTACTCTGGTAGTTAAACATTTACTGCAAAATTAGCAAATAATGCTTCAAGATTGAACCCTTCAACATTCAGTCTGTGTCTGAATTGTTCAGCAATTCATTGTTCAATATTTAGGTCCCTTGCTTTGTAGCTTGTTTTTGCTTTTCTCCAAGAGGAAGATCTAAAGCATCCTCCTTTTTCAAAGGTAAAAATCTTCACACAATACACTGAAGGAATGGAAACTGAAATCCTTTGCTCAATTGTTAAATGTATAGAATTAATAAAAGATTAAGTATTTACTTGCCTTAGCCTCACATAATTACTGCCTATATTGTTTCTCTTGTGGCAGCTCCTTAGAGGATTAAAATTTGTTTTTATTAGAAATTGTGGCATTAGTTATCAATTATGTCAGGTGTCAGGGGCTTGGGTTGGAGTTCAGGCTTTGGGTGGAGTTGCATTATTCATGTCTGAGTTTCTTTTTGACTGTCATGTGGCAAAAGTGTCATATTAAACACTGGAAGCAAAATGGGCATTGGAACTTCTGAGGCTGGATTATCATGGTCATGTCCCCCCAATCTCTTGAAGACCAAGATGCATTTTTTTTCTTACAAATGACATGTGATGATTTGTGCAAGGAATAAGGACATTCGCTTTAGGAATTTATTTCAACTCCACATTCCCCAAATAACCTTGAAAAACAACCTTTATATTATGTTGGTGTATATCAAGGGATGTGATATTAAAACAGCTGAAATCAGAATCTGGCCCTTGGCATGGGGAAAAACGTTATGGCTTTCTCATGAGTTTTGCAAGTTGTTACAGAGACTGTCCTTCAGAGCATAACCTGACCTTTTTCCTTGAGAAATGTTTATGCAGCATATGACTTATATACAGAATTATAGCTACAGCGAAATTGTGCACAGAGCTATTAATTTGGTTGAATGTCTAGTAGACAACAATAAATCTAGTTGACATTATGAGACCCTGATAATAGTCCTTGTTGACGGGTTGCAACAAAAAGGTTTACAAGCTTCTTCATTAGTAGAAAGTCAGTTAACAAATAAAGCTAAGTAAACTTGATACTCGATTCTGTTTGGCTCAGGTAGTTGTGCTGTGGGCTGCCCACTGTGTCTATTCATTAAAAAAGGGAAAGAAAACAGGGTTCAAAGCCCATTTTACAAGCCAGTGCTTATTGCTGTGGGAGTATCCATAGATCTGAGAGCAAAACAACTTTCTCTGAAAGGGGCTGTTGACTCATTTCTTTCATCAGTGAGAGTAGCAACTGTATACTTCATTTGCACAAGAAGTTTCACATTTTAAGACTCATTGCTGAAAACACCTCATTATACTTCTCTGTAGAATGGCTCTGGATGTTGATTGCATCTGTTGTCTTAAGGAATGAAGTTATTTTCCAAGATGGGGATAAACTTGGTGTACACATTTGCTCAGGACCTACACAATATTTGTGTAATAATTTCCACAGCTGGGACTTATATTTGCTTCAGTTTTTCGTTTCAGTTCTCTGTTTTGCTCAGCCAATGCTCTGAAGCCGCTGGGGCATTAGAGATGTAACAGGAATTAATTTTTTCTTTTTTTTCCTTTTTATCTTTTCTCCAGTCCTCCCCCCTTCGCCCCACCTTTATATCAATGCCTGTGCAATGATTTCAGTTAGTGCTTATCCTGCAGAGAGGCAACTGCTGCTTTCATCAAGGAAAACTCCGCAGTACTTTGGCTTGTGAATGCCATCATCTGATATCAGAACTTAACTCTTTCTGTTAGGGAGCTATGGGGAAGCAAACCTTCTCATGCCTAGGAGTGCAAAAAGAACTAGAATTGCCGGAGCAAATGGATGTGGAGTCTGCATCCTTGGATGTAGTCCAAAGCCATCTGAACACAGCCCTGAGCAAGTGGCTTTATATGGTCCTCCTTGAGCAGGGGGGTTGGGCCAGAGGACCTCCAGAGGTCTGTTCCAACCTTAACCACTTTGAGATTTTGTGATAACCTACCTTTGGGTCAGTATGGAGAAGGTTTGGGGGTCACTGTTAGAATTACAGTCAGGAGAGACAGGAAAAAAATGTTGGCTGTGTTTATGAAAAATATATGTTCATATACACAGGCTCAGCTAAATCTATATACACTTCTTCTCTTCTTATTCATAGCATCATAGAATCAACAATATCCCACATTGAGACAAATAAGTAAAATAGTTTAGCAGGATATCTTAGCATGCTCCTGGGTTTAAATATCTGAATGGTTATTTTGTAAGTACTCTCAGTGATTTTAGATGCCCAAGTGCACATCTGGGAGTCTGACGCCTGAAGGGTTTTGGATTTACTTTTGAAGGTGTAGGTTCTAGAATTTTTGAAATGTTGTTTCTTCAAATACATGTTCTTCCTTTAAGTGACAAGAAGTTTTTACTTAGTCATTACTACAAAGACAGCTAAGAGCATTACAGGAAAAAAATCCTCAATATTCTTTTCTGTTCTTCGTGGACTGCTAAGAAAATAAGGGGCCATGCTGTCATCCCAGAATCTTTTTTGTTGTTGGCAACACTGTATACACCAATGGCTGGATAATGAATACTTCAGGAGTCAAAATAGATGATGTCACTGAAGAATGTTGGTGGTTTGAAGTTTCGTTACATTTGGTTTTATTCCTCCAGAAAGGAAATGGACCGGTGATCAGAAAAGCAGTTGTTTGAGCTGCCATCTGAATCTGTGGGGAATAAAAGTTGGGCACCAGTTGTGTCAGCTTTTAGTTTTCTGTCTAGAAGAACACATTTAAAAATATTCACTGCTGTGGGGGAAGAAACATACCTAGTTGGTCCTCATTGCAGTTTTTCACATTTCTGTGCAACTAAGACAAAGTAATCATAGTAAATCACAGAGTGCAGCGTTACTTTGGTATCTTTGAGTCTTCTTTGGAAGCAGGCACAGTCAAATGCCAAGCCTAGCCCTGATTGACACAATATGCTGAGTGGCAATGTTGTAGAGCCTCATTGCATTTGTTGGACTTGCTCTGATGGAAGTGAAGATACCTGAGATTAAAAATACAAACATGGCTCTGCTGTAGCCTCCAGCCTTCTCAGTTCACTTCAGCGAGACACAGAATGTGAAGTTTTTAGTTGCAGAAGGTCAGACCAGGTGCCCCCTGCTACTCTCTTAGCATGGTAACATGGCATGGCATGTTGCCTCAACACGAAGTGAGATGCCTGCCTTTTCCTGCCATAAGCCTTATAAAAGTCTGATGAAGAGAATTTTCTGTATCTGTCTCTCTCCATCTTTTATTCTTTGGAAACATTGCCTCCTTCAGCAAGGCAATGGATTTTAGATGAAAACATCATAGTGAGTGTAGGATAATATACATTATATACATGTGTACGAATGTATGAGTACATACATGTGAGTTTATGTACTGTGTTTTAAGGTAGCTTGATGTTTCCTGGTCTGCATTTTTCTCTGGTCTGTCAGTGCTACAGACTACAGTGTGCTAAAGGCTGTAGAGTGATGCATATATAAAGGTGACCAAACTCCTCTTTATCCCTTTTTACTTCTTAGCATGAATTTCTCAGATAAACTCTGAAATTAAAGGAGCTTTCTTTTCAATGGATTAATCTGTACTTAGTTGAGGCCCAGACAGCTCTGTTAACAAGTTATGGGAAGTGTTATGAAAATAAGCCCAGAAAAAGAAAGCTTCACTAAATTGGCGTGGTTGGTTGAGGTTTTAAAGGGATCTGGAGCTACTGGGAATTACTTAGGCACTGCTGGTGATGGGTGTAGGGGCACAGCATCTGTTCCATCCTCCCAGTCCCTGCAGGCACACTCCCTCTGGGCCTTGTGGCTGTTGAGTTTTGTAATGCTCAAGCCCGTCAAGGTGATCTGCTGCTTCTGCCCTTTGAGGAAACCGAATATTTAACTCAACACTTCGGCAGACCCTGACTATCAGCTCTGTGTCAGTGCAGGACACCTTTTTAATCAATCTGGTTTTCTCAGTGAGAAGAATTCCCTATTAAGTTTACAGAGTGACAAGAAAAATAGATTTATTACCGAAGTTAATGTCATAATTTCTGTAGAATAAAAGCACTATGGCTAATGCTATGATGAGGTATCACTAATAGCATTACTAATTATAACTGCTGCAAGTTTATAAATAGCTAAAGAATATCATTAAGTATGTGAATCATGAAGAGCTAGCTTAATTGTGTCTTGTCTTGTTATCAGACAAAGACAGTTCTTTGACTAATACTTGAAAATCCTTATCCGTGAAAAACATCAGGATTTCATTATTTAACTCAAATATTTCAGTACTCATGCAGTATAGATACTGTGGTTCCTTCCTCTGCTCTACAAATATGGGCCTTCTTTTTGTACATTAATGTACAGAATAGCTTCTGTTCTACACAGACTCTCTGAAATCTTTCATGCCTCAAGTCCCAGCAGTATCCTTTGCCTAATTTTGTTTCATTCACATGAGAGGCTGCGAATGTGGCTTGCAAACACCCTTCAAATGTGTCTCTTGATCTCAGTAGGATTTCAAAAAGAGGCATAGATGCAAATGTGATACCAAGACTGTAACTTGCCTGACTACTGTTAGAGGTTACTTTAAAATTTGCCCATGGGCTTTGGGATTTATTCAGTGTATATTGTGCATTGTTCATAAGCTCCTCAGAGCCAGCAAGGAAGTAGGTTGCATGATCATTTACACTGCAAGTACAAAAGGAAATTTAAGATCTTTTCTGTGTACAGCAGGAGTTAGTTGGTGATAAGCAGGGTCCAATAAAGAGTTTGGTTTAAGGTTGTATGTTAAAATCTGAATTTTTAATGAATTTTTTTCCTTTTTTTCCTTTTTTCTCCTTCCCTTTTTTTTCTTTTTAGACCTTTATTATCTTTAAATACACTTTCCAATGACTTCTAATCTTTGAATATCTGCTCTGAGATTAGGATATGTCCTTATTATGATTATTCTTCAATAAAAAAAAGAAAAAGATATGTGAAGGACAGGCTGGGGCTGCAGTTACACACTCTGAAGTTACTGTGTATGCTGTTTCACAGTTACAATATATTTCCTGAAATATACTTGTCTCAAAGTTAATGTCAACTGAGGCATAACCACCAAGACTGCAATTAAGTCCAGTCACAATCCAAAATCTTGGTCAATACATATTAGGATTATGAAGCAAAACCTGCACTGATGTTTTGGGGCTGAGCAGTCCTTTTAGATGGGACCCCTCATTGAAATGACTTCTATCACCTAACCCTGAGCAAGTCAGTGTGAAGATTCATGGTGATTTAAATAGGAGGTATGAAAGGTCTCTCCTACAAATCAGCTTTACAACTCCCTGTTTATGAACTTCTGACCGTGTATTGCCCTTGTGGTAAACAGACTCTTAAAAGAATCTGCTGTTGGCAAATAAATTACATAAAGATGGTATCTGATGGAATATTCCAGGCTCTTCTTTAAGCCTGGAAACACAGCACATTATGCAGTTTACTTGAAAACTTCAGAATGTTTTAAGATCCAGTGTCTTCTCTAGCTAAGTAATGATGCTTGTGATTCTGAATATTCATTAGTGGTGACACCTTCCATGATGTCACTGTCAGGAATTGAAGAGGGGAGAAAAAAGAAGAAAACCAGATAAGTTTCCTTTATAGACACCATATTCCAGACACTGAGAGCTTTGAAGAAAATGTGCCCTGTGGTCTGGGAAGAGAGAAAGGCTTCACACAACTAAATATTATTTGTGTATTTGCACCAATGCCTGTATTTTGTATTTTATCATAAAGCATGAAGAAACAGAACACAAATAAAGTTCCAAAAACTTGTGCTAAATGATCACTTAGCATTTTTTTCCAAAGACTTGGACTTTAAATGCAACTATTGTTTCAAATAAATGAGAATGACTGTGTAATGCATAGACTCAGTTCACATTAGCTTAATTGAACATCTTTCATACATATTGTGCCTGGTAAGAAGTGCTGATAGATTTTTTCCTTTACTTGCTACAATATAGTTGTAATTTTGCAGTTTATATAGATTTAAATTTTGATAAATTTTATTTTTACAAAGCAACTGTAACTAGTATTTTTTAAAGAATTCTTGTGGAAAAAGAGAAAATATCAGAGGTAAGCCTGTTGTTTGTTATCAGTATATAATCTGGAGAAAGACTTGTCTCTAACCTGAAGATCTTGGTCTGCTTCTTAACAAAGATTTTAGTGATGCTGGCTTTAGTAGAAGAACTTCCTCTAGCCCTTCTCTTCCCCCAAACCTGATGGTTTTTCATGAAAGCACAGCAAAATATGCTCTGAGAAACCTCAAGCCAAATCAAAGCAATACACTTCAGCGTGCCACACCCCCAGCCTCTGTGGGAAGGAAAGGATTTCACGAGCTTGGCAGTCATATGAATGTCCAATCCTTGTGCCTATTTTGAGAGAATATTTGTGCTTACCAGACAGCTGTTTGGATTCTGCTACAAATGCTCTTTGAAAGTAAAAAATGGGAGAAGCATATTTAAAAAAGTCCCAAGTATCCTATCAAAACATTTACAAGAATTTGAAACTTGAGGGTCTGAATGCCTTGCGTGCATTGTAAAAAGAAATGTAACTGGTTAACTCTAAGCATTATTTTTTAGATATTGATATAGCAGAGTAAGCAGGCGTCACACTTATACACATGAAAAGTTAGGTTTTTAATAAGAAAACTTTGAAAATTAATTTGCATGCTATAACTCTTCAGTTTTTCAATTTAAAAAATATTACGCTCACACTACGTGTGATCTGATCCAGAATACAGAGTTTAAGCCTCAAAGAGTGCTATAGCTTCAAAGAACCTTAGAATCCAAAATTTCCACATCCTACCCCTAAGATCCAAGCTATTGTTATTCTCAAAATTACTAAGTCTGAAACAACTGTATCCTTTCTTCTTTCTCATACATATTCTCAGTGATGGCACAGAAGAATTGAAAGGCCTCGAAAGAAATTGAATGTGTGGGTTGCTGCACTCCTTTTCCAGGCTGATGAATCTCATTCTTAAGCTGCTCCTGCTGTTAAAGGCTTAGCTTGTCTTGTCACCATCTTGACCCCTTTTTGCGTTGCTTATCTTTTCAGAAACCTTAGAATTCTTTACAGAGCTGTAGATTCAGATGCTGCACACATTTAATGCTATAATCTGCTCTTTACTCCTTTCCTAAAAATTCTGAACTTCTTCCTTGCTTCCTGACTATTACTGAACACTGGAGTTGTATTTTCATACAGTTAACTGTTTTTACCTTATGACTCCTTCCTAAGTGGTAACAGTCAGCTCAGAAGCTGCCTTCATACACTTCTATCATGATTGTTTTTTCTTCTTTCACTTTACACTGAATGCTATGTGCAATTTCAGTGCCCTGGCACTCAGTGTCATTCCCCAACACATTATTCCTCAGTATATAATTAGATTTGCAGGTTACTGGCTGCACTTACCAGAAATGGATGTTGATTGCAGCATGCATTCCTTACATACAAGCTATGTACCTCTAGATGGAGTCGGGAGCCTTCGTCTGTGTCAGGCTTACAAGTGCAGCTGAGTTGTTTTGCTTCTTGTAGTTTTGGATATGATGCTCCCTAGGAGCATCTGGACACTAAGTGATCTGAGCAGGGCTTTTTTGCGTTTCATTTCTTCTACTTCTTTTTTGTGATCTTTCATAAGCATTGAATTTGTGGGGAGAATATGGGTTAAGTTTGGAAAAGGCAGAGTAGATGTTCCAACACATCTCAGATTTGGATGTAACTAAAAGAGGATTAGAGCTCTGAATTAGAGCTGCCCTTAGGGGTTTGCCACAAAGTCATCCATTTCCAGCTTATTCTGTCTTCTCACGCTTCTTTTGCTTCTCAAATTGCAAATTGCAGTAGATGGGCTGAAACTTCCACAGCGGGTGTGTCTGTACTGCATTTTTTGTCACACTTTCCTTACCAAATTATTTTTCAAGATCAACTTTAAAATTAAATTTTTACTTAAAAAATACCTAGCTGGAGGCCTGTCAGTAGTGGTGTGCCCCACAGCTCAGTACTGGGCTCAGGATTAACTTATTCATCAAGTATGAATTCCCAGCAAGTTCACTGATGACACAAAGCGGGAGTGCTGTGTCCAGTTCTAGGCTCCTCAGGATAAGCAAGGCATGGAGCCCCTGGAGGGAGTACTGGAGAGCTGCAAGAATGATTAAGGGACTGGAGCATCTCTCTTGTGAGGAAAGGCTGAGGGAGCTGGGCCTGCTTAGCCTATCAGTGTGTATATAAATGTGGGAAGGGAGGGTGTCAAGAGGATGCAGCCAGGCCCTTTTCAGTGGTCCTGAGCAATAAAGTGAGAGGGAATGGGCAGAAACTGATGCACAGAAAGTTCCACCTGAACATGAGGAAGAACTTCATTACTGTGCAGGTGACCAAGCACTGGAACAAATCAATCAGAGAGCTTATGGAGTCTCCTTCCCTGGAAATATTCAAAAGCTGTCTTGACACAATCCCTGGTGACCTGCTCTAAGTTACCCTACTGGAACAGGAAGTTTGACCAGATGACATCCAGCAGTCCCTTCCAACCTTACCCATTCTGTAATCCTGTGATATTTTTTCCTTTTTATTTTTCACTTATATAAAACTAAACTTATGTTATTTCATATCTTATCATTGGTTTGATACCATGTATACATATGCATCTATCTATATCTCTAAAACTCTAAAACTCTGCTTCCCTCCTTTCTGTTACTACTTTCCATCTTTTAAGATGTCTAGCCAAGCTTTGAGACTGCTTCATGTGTTTTGCAGCTGGGGAACCTCCAAGCAGTGAAAGATCCAGAGCTCTTTCTATTGACAGATCCCCTGATCTCATTCACTATTTCTAATTGTTACTGTCTGCCTACTGGTTGTCTGAAAAATGATGGAAACTTTTGCATGAATTTTCTTAATTTGCTAAATTTCCACAAGGAATAATATTCCCTGTGCTGATTCTAGCAACGGTGTCTGGATACAATTATGACCATTTCCTCTGGGGCTACAGGCATCCTCAGAAGATGTGGATTTAACAAATTTAGTTAAAGCTGTCAATAAAATAATTCTGTCAGTGGAAAAAATTAGTTGACATTCATCTGTGTTTGTCTTCCCCATTTCAGTCAGTGTATTCCTTCCTCAGTCCTGCTTCTTTACAAAGAAAAGTTGTTTAGATGAACACACTTTCCTTTCATAACCAAGACCTGTAGCAACATGAAGACATCCACAACTAAATTAAAGATTTATACTTTAGGGAAGAGACCTGATGAATACTAATTTAAGGAATAACCTAAAGTGCTAATGAAGCTGCCTATCTAAGGATCAGTCTAATAGGAAGACTTGTGGGTTCTGATCTGCGTGTAATAAGGGCACAGTAGCAACTTAGAGCACTTATATTGTCACAAATGTATTTGCTGTTATATTCTGGGCCAACAGTAAAAGCAGAAGTGAGATGCTCTACCTGAGCACAACTCTTAATCCAAGGTGTCTTGGCTTGCAGACAGGAAATGGAACCCAGGAAGCCATTCTTCTTCAGAGAATTCCTTCTAACCAACTTTTTCTGTCTTGGTTTTACTATTATAAATAGTCCATACACTCTTTTTTAATATTATTAACTACAATTCACTAAAAATATGTGTCAGTACATACATAAGCGTGTATAAAGGCAGAAGGCAAAGAGAAAGACTGGTGAAACACTTGATATTTCTCTCTTTATTGCTCTGCCTTCCAGCCCTCTCACCAGCTTTGCTGTCCTCTGGATGCATTCGAGGACCTTCGCATCCTTTTAAACTGTGGGGCCCAGAAATGCACTCAGGGTGAGGCTGTCTCAACTCTGAGTCTAGTGGGATAGTCACTCTTTTCTTGGGCTGCTTGTGCTGTGTTTGAAGCACCCCAGGATGGCGTTTGCCCCTTTGGCTGCTGGTGTACACACTTCTGGCTCACACTGAGCTGCTGCTGACGACCACTCCCAAATCCCTTCCTGCAGGGCTGCTCTCCAGCCCCCCCTCTCCCTATTTACACTTGTGCCTGGCCTTGCTTTGCTCTGGGTGCAGAACCTGGCACTTGGTAAATTTGATCCTATTAACCATGTCAGTACAAGAAAGGTCAATTTAACTCTAGGTGGTC
Source organism: Monarcha castaneiventris obscurior (assembly GCA_026261815.1). Taxonomy (NCBI): domain Eukaryota; kingdom Metazoa; phylum Chordata; class Aves; order Passeriformes; family Monarchidae; genus Monarcha; species Monarcha castaneiventris. The sequence goes on from JAMPIT010000890.1 coordinate 4,738,076, forward strand.
AGTAGATCTAATGAGTATTCAGCTTTGGGGTTTTCGGTATTGTAGGGGTTTCTTGGAGATTTTTTTTTTTTGCTTGTTGTTTTTTTCTTTTTTTTTTTTTTATTTTTTAATAGCACATTGTTTCAGGTTCTTGTACCAGCCCAAATATTTCCACAGATGCCTCAGGCAAAAAGCTGGCAACCAGCATATCAGCAGCACACAGTACTCACCAAGTACTCTTTCAAGAAAACAGCTTGAAATCGCTTATTCCAAGCCAGTCACACTACAGAGAGGCAGGAGAGAGGAGCAGAAAGCAGCCAGACATCTTTTGGCAACTGGACCTCAGCACTGGCCACATTGGAGACATGAGCAAGACTGGTTTTTAGCATGTTCTTACTGCCTGTCTCCAGCCAAGGGCAGATATCTGTCAAACCACTGAGAACAAGAGCAGCCAGAAGCTCATCCCATTTCCCTTTTCCCTGTGGAGATGACAAAGGCAGGCTGCCGGGTTGGTGCTGTGATGTGGTGACTCCTGCAGCACTGCAGATATATCAGAGAGTCTTAACACCACAGTGGTGTCTTACTTAACTCCAGGCCTGGTGTATAGTCTGGAGATCTAAGACAAGGCAGAGCATCAGTATAGGTACTTCTGTGAGGTTGTAGGAAAGGGCAGAATGGGATTTTCTAATCCCAAAACGTTCCCTGGAAAACCAGACAAAGTATACATCAGTAAACAAATGAGCACAATAAATATTTACAGACTAATAAGCAAAGGCTTCCCATATTGTAAGCACATAACAAAAAAAAAAAAAAAAAAAAATTCCTTTACAATATCTATAAAGAAAATACAAACTAATTGCTGAAAAGTGTTATACCCCAAACCTACTGAAGTCTTAGTACTGACCTGGAAGAAAAATCTAGCAGAATGCAGTGAAGTTAATGAAGTTTGAGAATGATGCAAAATTTCTTTATGACCTTCTTACTTCCATAGACACCAGAAACCCAGGATACTGGCAATTGGCTCTCTGGGGTAATATCTCCACAGATCCCTAGGCTTTGGTTACTGAGCTGCCCAGCTAATGAATCAACATTTTTGATGCCTTGTGTGTGAGAGAAATAGTGAGGGAACCACTGTTCTCCCACACAAGACCTTATTCACACATCCTTCCTCAGTGACAGTGAACTGAAAAAGATCAGTGCTCCTTTTTGCAAGAACACAATCTATCAGCTTTATTACAATCTGGTGTAGCTGCTACTCCTGAATGTGTTTTGGCAAAAAGCAGTGTTTGCACTCTAAAATAGCCTTGGCTAGCCCAGTTGTTTTCAACTAGAATGGCTTAAGGAGCTCTTGTCCTGTTGCATTGGATGTTTTGAGCCTTTAGCTGCTACATCAGCAACTAAATGGGATTATGTGCAACAATAGGTAGTTTCTGCTGCACAGGGTACAAAACTTCTGGTGGTGCTGAGAGAAATGCTTAGTTCTGGGCAGCCTGAAAACACACCAGGCTGCAAAGTCTGTCTCGCTCCTGAGCTGTTAAATTTAAGTTTCTGCAACTATTAGTCAGCTTGTATTTGAACTGAGCTATCAAAATTATTACTATAAAGTGAAAAGAACATGGGAGGGTTTGTTATTACTGTTTTGTATGTGTCTGTTGGGTTTTGTTTCCCTCAAGCAAAAGTTAAAATTTACAGTGCTCCTACAGATGGTCATTGTAGAAAGGCCTCTCTCTCCTCACTCATGCCTGCACCTCTCTCCATACATGGGATTGCTGAGGTATATAATGGTCCTTCCACACATTTCCCTTCTTTGACTTTAGTATTAAGTCTTCTAACGTTTAAGCATTTGTGTCAGTCCTTATGTTGATAGCAGTGAAAATTGTATTTCTTCCTACTGATACATATATTTAGTCAGATTTTTCTTCCTGCAATATACTTCATTAAAAAAAACCCAAAAGACAGTTCATCAAAAGTAAAGTGTTTTCTTAAATTGTTTCCTGAAATGAAAATTGAAAAAAAACTGTTTAGATAGGTAACAACATTTTATTTTGATCTTTGTGGAACAAAACCTTCTAATCTAATTTCAGCATTTTGTTTACTTCATATTTATAAAACAATATAAAGAAAAGCCTAAAAAATGAAATTAAATATATTGACTTTTCAACACTAAGTATATTACTTGAAGGACTTTTCAGTTAACAGAATATTTACATGAAACGCTTTTGTTCTGCTACAAATGCTACAAGAAAAGACATTTCAAAATCAGGAAACTTAGCTGAAGACATGGCCACCACATGGTTTTAATGGATAGACAAAAAACATGTAGCACCAGGAGATTTCACCAAGTGCTTCATCTATCAAAAGCTAAAAGCTGATGGCTATTTAATAATGAATTTACCAGTGCAAAACATTTCATTTTGTGTCTCACAATTAGTTGCCCATCTTCGATAAGCATGTCAGTGTTAGGAACTAGAAAGTTCTAAGCACTTTGGTTGTTTCTGTGAACTGACAGCCAATACCCAACAGGTGGTTTCAGAGTGGCTGCCATAGAGCAAAGCAATCACAGTTCCGTCAGCTGTTAATGATTCAGGAAAGATTCCAACAAATGTTCAGGTATTTCATTACTATTTTAAAAAATGTTCATCTTCCTCTTGAGAGGAAGAAACAACCTTTTGAGAAACAATTGTTCCTCCAGTCTCATACAAACTATGAAGAGAAATGCACATGGCAAAGCTTCTCTTGGATCCATGAATAAGATACCACCTGTGCCAAAATCTGACATGCAAGTTGAGAGACTCGAAAAACTTACACAGCAGGGAAAACATCAGCTTGCTTTTATAGCTAGAAACAATGCAGAGAAAACTAAACATCCTTTTTTTTAAAAATCACTGGAAAAACTCACAGAAATTTGAGCATGTGCATAATCCCATAAACACAGACGACATGTAATGTTCTCTGCCTTCATCTTGAATGGAAATACATATTTGTGTGTAATTTCCATTTGAGAACAGTGTGCTGTGGAGGGTGGCAACCTGAAGACCAAAGAGTTATACAACAACAACAAAAAATGCTAGTATCTTGGTGTAGTCAAAGCTGTCTTGTACTTAGAGCTGTAGAAAACAGCTATTGAGAAAAAGCAAACCTCCTTTACTGCATCTGAAGCTGAGAATTCGGACATCACTGTCTGCAAAATTGTTATTCTCTTCAGAATTGGCATGAAAATTTGCTCATATTTCAAATAAGAATATAAAGCTTAAAAAATGAGAAAGAAGAATTCTTAAAAAAAAAAATAAAGGAAGGAGAAAGAAAGGCCCCTGGTCTACTGGAACAAAAAATGCAAGCAACAACTGCCTATATTCAAGATGTTGTTCTGTGTCATGCTTTCTGTAGCCATATCACTGGTCCTCCACAATGTTTTCACTGCAATGGAATATGCCTTTCATTTTTTAATCAAGTTGAAAATACCAGAAACCTAGCAAAAAAGCCATAGGAGCAGAAAGCTGTTTTACATTGTCATAGTAACAGAAATTTAACAGTAACCATATTTGCCAGAAATTTGTGAAACATTGCTCTGGGCAAATTTACATTGAACAAATTTTTAATTTGTTGTATAATTATTAAATAATGCCATTCAAATATAATGAATAATGCAATTCTCATTCATATTCACCAAGGACTTTACTTTTAATAGTTCTCATCAGTCTGGACAGTTTGCTTTTTGGGGCAGATAAGTAGGAATTTATCTGAGATTTTTTTGAAATGTTTTACCTTCTGGAATTCAGGGAAAGGGGAAAGAATGAGAGTCTGTGTTATCATGGAAGTGAGTAGCAGAAGCTTAGACAATAGAGTACATAATTCATAACCACAGCCTATTATTTAGGCTGAAATGCTCCTCTCTAAAACAAAGATAACAACAAATGCGTGTAGCCATGAAAAAGTCAGACAGCTTGCATAAAGAGCCCTTTTTGTCCAATTTCCTGCTGCGAAGAGAATAAGAATAACATTCTGGTCCAAACAAATCCAGTGACTGTTTTGTTAAATAGGATTAGCATTAGGATTAGTGCTATAACCTCAATTTCTGTTCTAACATAGAAAGCTACTTCTGACCAAGTCTAGCTCTTCCAATCCTGCTGTTTACTGTCTTGCTATCACTCTCCTATCAGATCAGCTTTCCCACCTTTAGGGGCCTCTTCCTATAGTGGGAATGTTTCATTTCCTCCTGCTAGCTGAATTCTAATTTCCAGATAGCAATTTGGGTATGACAGACAAAGCTGTGAGACAGGGTTCTGCCAAACAGAGGCACATCGAGTGTTTTTTGTGAACATTTTCTGGGTGCACCGCATGGATATAAGAAAACTCAAACACTTTCTTCCTCACGGATAAGAGTCCTGAGATTTTATGGGTAAAAGAAAAGGAGAAAGAGAAGTAAGTGAGCCTCTGACTTAGCTAGTGCATCATCTGTCAGTAGAGTATTTATGGAAAAACATGGCCACTTTCTTTCTGCCAACTCATCAAACATAAGGTGAGACTGCAAAAGGCTGAATTTCTTGTCTTAAAAATGGAACTGAGTCAGGTGACCACGGGACATGTGCAAAGAGTGTGGAAACCACACCTTATTCAAGAGAGGCTAAGCTCAGAGGCACAGCCCTCCTCTGGGGGGAGTCGGGTGACACGGTGGTTGACACACAAAGGGATGGAGTGCACTGGGCTATGGCAAATCCTGGTCCAGAGGCAAAATAATTGGGAATATCAAGGAATGGTATTGTACATAAGTGAACCAGAGAAAGGCTGTTACCTTCACCTGCTTTTCTGGCTGCAAGTTTATCCACAGATAAAAAAAAAAAAAAAGAAAAAAGAAAAAAGAAAAAAAAAAAAGTGATTTCTACATCTACTTATCTACCTGCTACACTGGGATTTCTACATCTACTTATCTACCAGCTGGACACTGAGCAGTTTCCAAAGAAATCTCTGTATCTATTTAGATGTTTTAAAAATACTCTTGTTTCTTATTTGCAACTTATATTAATTTTCCTTGTCTACATTTCTTTTATAGAAAATCAATGGGCCTCAGCACACTACAAACATTTTAGCAGTTTCCCTTTAAGCTTGCAATATATTTCTTAATTATCCTTTCCATTAATAATCCTTGTACACGTACAGTTATTCAATATTTAAAACTAAAACTGTAAATGAAATCTAGATGCCTTACTTCAGCTTAAAACTTATACAAAACCAAAGCTTTTTTTAAAAAAAATCATTCAGGTCTTTCAGGATCCATTAAAAAGCACCATTTATAGAAGACAATCATTATAAGCCTTAGTGGCACTATATTATCTTTCTTTACATTAAAATTTTGAAGAGCAAAGCTGTAAAATAATACTTCCTTTTGTTTTCCTCTTCTTCAGCATTTATAAGTGGAAGAAAAATACCCACTTTATGGTAAGTCCCTGAAAAACAAATTTTATCATCATTTTTGTTATTTAAGCGCGTCTACTACATGTGTTTTAAGTGTATGATCAGGAGAAAGATAATTTCTTAAATTTAGGAAGTAAAGAAGAAGAAAAGTTAGTTAGCTCTACCAAAATTTTAAAGAGGTGGTTGTCTTTATACAACTGCTATCCAAGTTTTGCCCTTGCAACTAGATGCTTATGAATCTGTACATCAAAACTCCCTCCAAAAGACTTCTGCTTTAGATAGGGATAATTTCAGACTCTGACCTTTGAAGCTTTTGAAACAAATCACTACCTAGAGTCTAAAAGGGGCACTTTAAGGAAAGAGCTTCTTATCCAGAAGGGTACCTCTCCTTTTTCTCTTTATCCTGGCAAATCACTACATGTCCCCATCCCTGACATTTAATTGCAGCTAAAGCAGGTGGAGAAGGGGTGTGTGTGGGGAGGCAGGAGGTGTTTCCATTGCAATAAATGGCTATGCTTCCTTTTCTACACTTAGTACTTTGAAAAACAAGGAAGCCTAATTGCCTTTGAAAGAAGTGCCCAAAGTTCTTTTTAAACTAAAGTATATTTGTTGAAATGTGTCACTCTGATGAGCTGATTCCCCCTTTGGATCTCACACCGGTAAGAAATTTTGTATTCATGCTCCACCACAAATTTAAAGGGAAAGAAAGCAGTTTTAAACATTTTTTTCTTCTACAATATTTGAAGAATATATTTTTGTGGCAGGTGGATATAAGCTGTGTCCCACGCCTGAGTGACACTAGCCTTCTGAAATCCAGAACTGGCTGAAGTTACATTAGGTCTTGTCCCATGTGTGGATCACAGTACAAATTGAAATAGGCTGGCATCCCGAAGATGTGGCATCTGTCACTGGCCTTGTGACATCTGTGATTATGAGCAGCCAGAAACTCACTTATTTTGCTATCTCAGTCCTCATCTAAATGTTGGGTTGCTACTGCTTTAAGAGAAGGAATTGACAAATGGTGAAATATACGGAGAGGCAAAAATTGTAACCATATTATCACCGAATGATTGAGCCTGGAAGGAATGTCTGGTCCAACATCCCTGCTCAAGTAGGGCCAGTTGGCCAGGACTATATCCAGACAGCTTTTGAATACCATGGAGGATGGAGATTTCACAGCCTCTTTGGTCAACCTATGCCAGTTCTTGGTCACCCCCTCAATGAAAAAGTGTTTCCTGGGGCTCAGGAGAAACCTCCTGTGTTTCATTTTCTGCTATGGTTTTGCAGATAAGCCACAGAAAAAGCATTTCCATAAGATACCATGTGCTTGTGAGTACCAGTGTGTTGGCCTGTTTTCCCTTGCCCACTCTTCCTGAGCTGATGTCTTTTGTTGAAGCTGGATATAAGATAGAGCGTGTTCCATGAAAAATAAGATGAAAATATTTTGCAGCAGAGAAACCTTTTTTCAGGGTAAGTTTCTCTAGGAGTTCCTATTAGGTCCCAGTGTTCATAGTGAAGTTATGGCAGAACTAGCCTGACTTTAGTAATCGTCACTTCGTGGTGGATTGCAGTGGTTCAGTTTTTTAAATGAAATGGCAGTTAAAAAAACCATCAAAATGAGGTATGGATAAACATTCCAAAGGGCAATTCCATATCATTCCCATCAATTTATTCCTCCTCTAATGAACATCCGGAACAAGAAAAGCTCTTATATTCTCCACCTCTTGACTTTCCAGCATCCACAGACTCTACAAAATAAAATGTTAGCAAAGCACCTATTTGTCTTCACATTAAAAAAAAAAAGCTTCCCTTTATAATTTCTTTCAGAGTATTGAATGCTAATATGCCTTGAGGGTGCATTTAGACTAAGCTTTAAAAGCTTCTTTTTCCCAACAAAATTATAATTGTGCTTGATTAAAAAAAGAAAACAACAATGATAACAAAAACAGCAAAAACAAAAAACAAAACAACAAACACAAAAAAACATTTGCAAGAAATCATGTAATACCCAAATTCTGGACTTTAAGGTGGTGTGGTAGGGTGAAATCACCTTTTTGCTCGAGACACATCCGAAGTGCCAAAACCTCTTAAATGCATGACTAGGTCAGGAAAGGAAGAGGTTCTCTCATTTTCAAGAGACTATCCACAAACACAGAAATTTGAACTGTAAAGTACAGTTTGCTTCTTTGTTTTTATTTTTTATTTGGCCACCCAACAAGAAAGAAAATGAGGCAGAAAAAAATCCACTGCTCACTGAGCTTGTCTCTGCATTTCTGGACTTCCCCCTTCCCTTCATTTGCCTCCATACATTTGCTGCAGCATCCTGTCTCCTGCACGGGCTGTGGGTCAGCTGCAGTATGTGAATGGTATATGTGTTTGTCTTTTTCCCCAAGGTCAAGAATAAGAGGTAGTTCCAAAGGCAGGTTTACAATGCTATTGTCCTTTGTGAAAAACAGAGCCATTTAATCTCCCTAACAGTGACTCTAATTAAGGATGCAAATATTCAATTAATTTGGAATACGCAAAGGGCTTCACAATTGAGTGAAATAATATGAAGGAAGTAATTGGCCTGGGACCACAATTTATCTTTATACTCTCTCCATTTCACAAAGGCTAAGAGTTATGTTTTATTCACACACTTGAGTACCAAAGCCCTGGGGATCCGGGATATTTAATTACATCACAGAAGCACACACAATGGTTACAATTCACAGGATTCCTTTTCTACATTCCCCACCCTGTTAGCACACAGCTCCCTGCTTTGCTGTCCTGGGAAAGAGGTGTATGGAAGGAAATGGCTTTGAGGAATGTGTATTTATGGAGTGCTTAGAAGCTTGTACCTCAAACCAATCTCTCTGCCTGAGCAAGACTGGTAAATTATCGTTACTCTGCAAATCCCTTGTAGTAAAGAAATTACAGTGTGCCATGATGGAGAGAAGCAAACCAAGGGGGAACCTTTCAATGGTGGGAAGATGAACAGCACCATGCAACAGGCCCAGACCTATTGGCTGGGAGTGAGGAGATCTTAATTTGTGCTCTGTTACTGCCCCAGATGTTGTATGAGTTGTTGGATGAATCTCCTATATGTCTTGCAAATCTGCAGTCCCTTGGTGATTGTTGGAGCAACTCCCTTTCCCTCCCTAGCTCATTGATGCTAATGACAGGCTTTCTACTCATCATCTGGATATTGCCCGGGGGTCACAGTGAAGACAACTCATTCCAGATGTAATAGAAAAAAACACCTGACAACCAGAACAGCTCCTTCAACTCAACCCTACTCTGGCCACTACCACAGAGAAAGGCCTTGCAAAATATTCTCTCTCATGGGAAAGGATTTTTGTATGGGACTAGTATTTTAGGAAGGTTTTTCGAACAAAACGTACAGGCATCTTCAACTGGAATACCTGGATAAACTCTCAAAGTATTCCATCTCATTAGTTAAATGGAATGTCTTGTCTCACAGCAGCTGCTTAGGTGAGGTGGTATCTTTTTCCAAACAAATAAAGGAAATACCTAGGGAGTTCTCAGTCAGAGATATGTTCTGTCTGTCTGGAGCATAAAGCCAAAAATCAGGCTATAAGGCCCAGAAACAAGCACATCCAAATGATTGGTAATTACTAAATATCAAGTTCCAGGGCATCTATCACTGCCCTAATGTCCTTTCATCTCCAGTGAGCTGTGAAGCGTTTATAAATGACAGTGTTGCATGAACTCAGTCAGGTGATGCATCCCCTCATTTTCTCTTAACAACAAGGCGCAGATTCAGTATGCCAGACTCAGCATCAGAAATCAGAGGCTGGACATGAGTCATCATTGTGTGCTCCCAGCCCAGGAAGCCAAACGTGTCCTGGGCTGCATCCAAAGCAGGGTGGGCAGCAGGTGAGGGAGGGCATTCTGCCCCTCTGCTCTGCTCTGGTGGGACCTCACCTGCAGTGCTGCATCCAGCTCTGGGGTCCCAGCACAGGAAGGACTGTCAGAGTGAGTCCAGAGGAGGCCACCAAGATGATCAGAGGGATGGAGCACTTCTCCTATGAGGAAAGGCTGAGAGAGTTGGGGGTGTTCAGCTTGGAAAAGAGAAGGCTTTGGGCTGACCTAATTGCAGCCTTTCAGTACCTGAAGGGAGTTGACAAGAAAGAGGGATTTTGTGTGCAGGTATTTGCTTTGTTACTTTTTCTCAAAACCATCTTAGGTGCAGAACTAAGTTCATCTTCGATAAAACCTGTCATAGGATTAGAGCTCCACTCTGTAACCTTGTCAGAGTAGCACCTTCTTATTTCATGTCTTAAAGCTGACCTAGGCATTGAAATACTTATGCTGTATTTCCTTATATTTATTCAAACATGTTTTTCATAACTTCCCTTGCCCCCTGAAAATCACTAGCCAAATTTTATCCAGATGTTTGGCACTCTTGAAGAAATACTCCAACAGCAAGAAAATGTGTGTTCAAAAAAAAGCTGAGGCGAAATCGATTTCAATAATAAAACATATTTCATTTTCAAGTTCCTGAGATATTGTTAAAAAGAAGGAGCAGAACAAATAGGCTAGGAACATGAAAGATATGTTGACAGAGTTCTAGCAAACATTCAGCAGGAAATTTGAAGTTAAACTGATGCTCACATTATGCCTTTTGTAATGGCATCCATTAAGGATGCCATAGGCAGGATTTCACTTCTTCCTGAAAGCTAAAGATTACTGTAATCTTAATTTAATATGTGCTCTCTCTGGTTGTAATGTTTATTTAGAATGCAAAAAGCCTTACATAGCTACTGCCCTTTTTATTTAACATTGCATCAAACGATTGAACAAGTAACGCAAAAAAATTGTTCTTAAACAACATTGAGCTTGCAATCCCAGGCTGTTACAAGGCAAAACCATCAGAACTTATTTTACCTCCATTATGTACTGGAGGATAATGACAATGGCCATGTATATCTGACTGCTTTCCCTCAGAAAGCCTCTCCAGTTCCTGCAGAGACAGAGTCACCTCAGGAAGTGGTAGGACTGAGGCAATTGTTTGTTTTGGGTCAATTGGAATTGCATTTCAGGAAACTCATCTCTTTTCATTCACCAGAGAGGCAGCCTAAGACAACTGCCCAGCTACCTTAGCCTGCTGAGGTAATTCCTTGACATAAGGCCACATGAATACTCTCCGTTTCTGAAGCAGTAGAATACAGCTGCAAAGTACGCTTCTCTGACAAAAATTTTCAGAAGTTCTGTTTGTTGTCTTTTCTTCAGCACTGAGTTCATACAATAAACCCCAGCTTTCTGTTGGAGGCTCACTATCTTATCATACCTCACTATCTCCTAAGCTGCAGGAGAAAGGAAGATCAGTGGACACAATTTTTTATTTCAAGTATTCTGAACAGGGTTGGAAAGGCAAGTCTGTGTTTTTAATAATTTCTGTCTCTGAACATGTCTTTTCTCCTCTGTAATTTCTTGTTTATTTTTAGTATCAATAATTCTATAGCAACAAGCAGGCTGTAGTCTATATACAAATCAGGAATACTTTAAAATGCAAACGTCAGCATTTTAAACAAGCTAAACAAGGGACTGCACACTAATTCTGTATAGGATTTTCAAGTGAGCTACCCTCAAGGGACCATATAATCATTAAAACAAAGAGGTTTGAAAATCGAATTTAATATTGCACTTCAGCATGTCAGAGAAAATTCTATTGCATCTTTTTATATTTTTCCTAGCTCAAATACTCTTGCTCACTTTCCTATGAGTGTAACAACTTGGCTTTAACTTATTATTTGTGTGGATATCAGGTGCTTCAATAATCACTTAAAGATTTCGCTTTTATGCTTTGGAGGAAAGGGGAGCTCCAGGTAGAGTATAATAAGGGTCAGAAAGCTCAAAGGAGAAAAAAAGAGACAAGAATAGTAACACTGGCAAATCTTTAAATAAAATGTCTGGTGCCAAGAACACCAACTTTCGTAACTGAAAGATTAATGGGTTTTGCAATTTCATTTATCATAAATACCAGATGTATTTGGGTGGGACAATGAAAAATACCTGGGGGAATTAGATATTGCAATCCCATTAAAAAAAAAAATCAGGTTCTTTTGAAAACCATGTCTCTCAAGATAAAAATAAATGTTTCTATTTGGCTTTCCTCCTGCTAAGTCCTGCAAAATATTGTGTACAGGACATAATAACTTAATCATACAAAGAAAAAAAAAACTGAATAGAAGATAATTTATGTCTTCTGGAAAGGCCCAAAGGGGACAGTTCTCCATCTCCAGTTTGCAGTGAACTGTAGTCACCAAAATGCAGCTAATTCAGTGCAATTTCAACCTTTTGTGTTCCAGAATTTCTGGATTTTCTAGCAGCCCCTTCAAGCTAGAAAGTCCCAAGCAGTTCATACTCCATATATATTATGGTTGGAGAGTACAAATACTTCACTTGGAAAACAAGGGTATTCTTTGTATTATTTCAATGGATGTTGCCTGAGAGATAAATAAAAAAGCTTGTATTTTTCAAAATTGTTGTGCCTGAGAAATCAGTTTATGCAGAGATAATTAATTTTTGGAAAGACACCCTCAAAAATTTATTTGCCTGGTTGACTGGTCGGCAACATTTTTCAGACCCATGTGGAGAAATTTCTGTGATTAGACATTCAGTAAAGGAATAGGATAGATGTTGGACAGCTCCTTAGGTGGTATGTTCAGTAATCTTTTGTAAAGTTTTCATGAGCTGTCACCATTCTCAAATCAATGAAGATGTCTGGGGCTGCTTGCAGACTTCCAAGTGTTCAGCACTAAATCTGACTGTTGCATTTGGACAGAACCCAGGTGATGATTATGCAGGCAGAGGTTAAGATCTGAGTACTTGAATTCAGTTGTTCCTGAGCCATTACTTTGGGAAAGTTCACTGATATTTTTAAATTTTGAACAAGAACAACATTCAGCACAACCACAGGCCATTTACCAAATGAGACAATATTAAAAATGCCATATTATGCATCATTCACCCAGCTGAGTTTCATTAAAAACCAAATATCTATCGAAAAGGGATTCTGAAAAGGCCAGTCATATCTCAGAACTTTTAACATAATATGACTCAGTTTACTACCAATGTCTTTGGCAGTGGGGGATACAGGGTTATCCCTAAGTCAATCCTCTAAAATATATTGCGAGCTCTCACAGAAGCTATGGATGCTATAGGCTTGCTGCTGGATTGAAAAGAAGCTTTGACTCTTCTTGTCTTCCTATTTATACATGTATATATATATCTCTCTCTCTCTATATATATCTATCTTTTGGGACTACATGAAAAGGTAAACAACCAGCAGATTTTCTTTACACACTCAAGTTTTGACCATCTCAGTACAGTTACCATTTGCTCTGCCATCTAAACCTAAAATTCTCTGGAACTTCAATATCTGTACTGCTTTACTATTTCCCATGCCTTGTGCTCTTCTTTTTACCCCATGTAGCGTATTTATCTCCCTGCTGCATCCCTTTTCTGCCAGACTTTCCTGAGCATCTTTGCTGAACTAATTCAACCTAAAATAAAAGCGGGCCCATTTTCAATGAGGGCAAGTTTTTAGCTTGTTAGACAAACAGGAGAGTGAAGTTATCCTTACTTAGGGACACATTGAAACCAACGACAATCTGACCACATGGTGTTGTGGCAACCATGAGCAAAGTGACTGATTTGGGGTGAAGTGGAAGAAACCCAGCTCAGAAGAGGGAGGTCGAAGCAGGCTTGTCTGCAATTTATTTGCAGCACTGTCTTCTGCTTGCACACCTCTGGATGAACTAAGAGCTTGCCTCCTCAGCTGAAAGCACATCTATTTCTACACACTTTTATTAGAGCTGGCAGCTTGTCATTCCAGTATATCCTTCTGTTGCAGTGTATTGCATGGCACAACATTGCAGTGTGATGAAATGGAATGTCAGAGCCACATCAGATATAGTTAGAGTTATATGTGCCTGTGTCCAGCGAGGGAAAAACACTATTAGATCACAGAGCCATTTCACTAGGTGGTACACGGGGTTAGGAGTCACTTTTTTGCCAAGTTCAGCTAGTCTTATCATAATAGGAAGCTTATCTATGTCATTTAGCTCCTCAGTGCCACAAAATCAACATGAAACAGTTAGACCATTTTAAATTTGTCCATCATGTTGTCACCTGCAACATGGAAGTTGCATAATGAATGTAAGGATTGATCCATGAGGCAAAATAAAATGGAATTCCAGTGTTCACAGCATTTTTATTAGGGATCTGCAAGAAGCTGAAGTGACATTTTTATTAATAAATGGTACCATTGACACTTTCTGGGTTGGTTTCAGTCAGGGGAACACCAGAGTGGGTGATGGTTGCACAGTCTAGCATGTAAGCGTGGTCTCAGAGAACTTATTCTTTGTTTCTCTTTCCGGTGGTGACCTGCCTTGGGCTTTAGAGGATGCCACTCAATTTTCTGAGAGGGCGATTCAGTTGCAATTGAAATTTTATCATTAGTTTAACAAGGCATTTTTAGTCCATTTGAGAACCACAAACCCATTTCTTGATGAGGGTTGTATTTTCTTATTTCCAGCAAAATGCTATTGTCATGGAATTTTAATGTTTCCGTTGGGATTTTTTTATTTTCTTCTCTTTTGTTTGCAAACAAAAGCAAAACTTTATTTTTCCAAGTACTTCTACTCTCCAGCAATTGAGACTGCAAAGGAAGTTTTGCTTTTTATAACTCCATATGAGGCCCAAGCTTCAAGCCATGCTTCCAAACACTATTGGAATACTACAGAAGACAACAGCACCCAATATTAAGAGTGGGGATGGGTGAGGAAAATACATTTTCTAGGACAGTTGGACATGTGCCTTCATGGTATGACAACACATGGCATTGTCATCAATGGCTGTAAAAGTAGCAAAACAAATTGCATCACTTACCCACTGTAAAGGTTCAGTGAGGACACACCTGCATGGCCTGGTTTAGGAAGTTCCAGCAGTTTTATATTTGCTTAATTTTCACTTTCCAGGAGACAGCAGCAAAGGCTAATGTGCTCCATCTTCTCCTTAAACTGAGGGGATTTTTTCACCTACTGGGTTACACGCCAATTGAAGATACCAGATTGCCTAAGCAGAAAAACATTAGCATTGTAACAGAACTCATTAATAGTAGCACATTCTTCAGAGCTTGACATTACAGGGAGGCTCAAGTTATAGACAGACCCCTCAAAAAGGGAATGGAAATGGCCTCCCCAGGCCCCACAGATATTTTTGTACTTGTGCATGCTATCCTGAGAAATGTTTCACCTCTGACAAGCACTTTCTTTCCTTCAGAGTGAGTGGTTGAAAAGTCCTTTTCTGGAGACATTCATCTTGACTTTGTGAAGGGAAATTATAGTTATTACAGAACAGCCAAAACCTGTATAAAAAGAATTAGACAAAAGTAAGCATATTCAGAAAAATGAAGCTACAGGATAGCAGAATTCCAGCACTTTACAGTGCCTTAAATTCTATCATTTATTATCTTTTCAACTTTGTAACCATTTCGGTGATAGATAAATAGATTGTTCCATTCTCCCCTTCCCTTTCAATTTTAGGTAAAAATAGCCTGATCACTCCTTCCAACCTTAAGATAAAAGGTTTCATATTTTAAACTCTTTTCCATAGCATGTCTCTGATCATCACATAAATGCCCCAAGGCATCTTGTGCAATTGTGTTTATATATGGGTCCTATTCTGAACTGAATTGAGTGCCCTGAAGATGATAAACTTGGGAAGCTGACCTGGGACATAGTTGCATAGATTTCTGTGTAAAAAGTGTTATGAAACAAAGAAACTTCATCTATAAAACAGAAAAAAGTGACTCACCTGATTCTTTTTTTCTTACAGATGCACACTACTTGCCTTTCCATTATTTTCTCTTCAAGAGAAAACAGGTTTATGACAACATTTAATTTTCTGTCATTTCTGCAGAGTCCTTATCGATGAGAAGCATGCAAGGATGTCATTTAATAATGGGTGCATTTGTCCACAAATGCTTAATTATATCAATAATGAAAGGTTTCTTGTTGATCATGTTCTGTAAATATGCAAGTGCAAAATTTTACCGACTTAAATACAGTATTGGTGTATATCAAAGAGTGATGTTGCTATGCTTAAATGTTCACCAACAAAAGTATTTTTTGAAGTTGGGTTTGTGAAATTTTCATATGTGCCATGCCCATTACTCACATAAGCCACATAATTAAGAAATTTCCTATGAAAACCCATAGCAGAAATTATTAATCAACTGACTATGTGGAAGTGATTAAACACCTGAATAATTTCAAAAAATGGCTTGCAATCCAAACTCCAAAGTTCTTCAAACATCTTTGAATATTATGGTGATAATTAATGGATAAAATAGTGGAAAACAAAATTTGTCCAAAACCATATTTATTGGTAACTTTTGGTTTCCTCAGCTCACAGTATGTAAATGGAATTTATTACCTGCTCTGAAATCAGAGTAAAAAGGTAATAAATACATGTTTATTCGTCTTCATTCAACTCCCCTGTTCTTTTCAGTAAAATATTTCTCTCTTAATACTTTCAAAGGAACAGAAGGAAGTTACTTGCAATTCCATTAGGTCCTTTTAAGACATAGCATATCAAGTAAATAGATATTAAATTCTCAGGTCTTGGTAGCTTATGTCAATTTTGTAATTTCCCATTAAAAAGAAACAGGAATTGTTTTTAAAGGAGCATGTCATCCTGAGTGCCACTGCACAGCTCATAAATCTGGTCCTTGTTTTAATTTTGTGTGTCAGAAAATGACTCATTTGTTCATTACGACATTAATTCATTCACAACAGTACTTTGTCAGGGAAGTGCAGCTGCTATAAAACTAATCATCTCAAACTATCTACTCCCTGGAAAGACAAGGATACCTCCTTCTCATGATGGGTGGAAGCATACCTGGCCTCAAAAAATGGCTTACACTTTAAATTGCATTGGTCTTAATAACAAGTATTCTTAGAAACCAACTAACAAACATCAGTGACAAGTATTCTTAGAATTACCCCAGCTCATTAGGGTCGATTAGTTTAAAACAGCACTACCAGAGTATTCGCAGAGTCACAGAATGGGTAAGGTTGGAACTTTTACATCCCTTCTAAATATTTCTAAATAGAGAGAACGAGGAAGCAATTTTTGTGAATATTGTCACGTCTTTGCCTTTTGTGGGGCAGAGGGTGTGTCACTCACTGTGGTAGCTGGTTATACTCTGCTGGAAAGCTGTCCTCCATGAGGACTCCAGCACCAGTAGCTATCCCTGTGCAGTGCACTCAGTTGTGGAAACCAGGGCTCATGACATGGTGGTGCTGACAACATTTATTCCCCTTGGATTCTCCTGCTTACCTTCCATCCAGTTTTAGGGATCCCTTCCTCTTCATCCTATGGGATTGAATAGCCTGGTATGGGAACTTCGCTGTCCTGGGAATCAAACCTGAATGCAGGAGAGTGAAAGGACAGTCCTGGCTGTCAGAGTGAAGAATGGACAGAGAGCAGAAATTAATAATTTCCTAGATTATGGATTCAAATTTGGATTTGCAGCTGCCCTTGATATTGTTGTTTAGTTTGCTATTTATTTATCTTTGCATCTACACATCTCAGCTGGGATTAGAGCTTGTTGCTGATACATGGAATACAGGAGATGTATGGTTGAAGCTGGTGATCAGCTGGCTGTGCTATGCTGCATCCACATCATTATCTCCACAGTCACATTTTTGTGCAGCTACTTGGACCAACTGTGAAACATACCAGTAACCTCTATTCTAGCAGGAACACCAAGAAAATGCAATGTTTTCCTTGGAGAACTCTGAAAACAGTTTCCTGAGCGTCTGTCAGCCCTTCTAACTTTCAGGAGTAATTTTTCTGGTAGATGAGGAGAGGTTGTTATCTTACTCTACTAAAAGGTTGTAGGTTAGAAAGGTTTTTTGTTCTTACTGTTGTAGCATGTTTGTATTTCCAATTTGCTTAACGTGCCTGGAGAGTTGTGAAAGACACTCTTTAAATCAGGTGAGGAAATCATGTGCTTAGATTTTTCTATGAATTAATCAAAGGTTATGGCAAAGATTATTTCCCTCTTCTTCTTCTCCCACATTGTTTCCCTCTGCTTACTGTACCTTTCTTGTTCCAGTGAGCTGACATATTTGAAAAACAGAAAGCTGTATGGCTTGAAACAAAGAATAGGAGCCTGCAACTGTTGGGGTGATGAAAGAAATGGGTTTTGTCACTAAACAGGATTAAGCCACTATGAAGTAAAGTGAATCTAGAGATACATAGTTCAGACTCTGACAGAGTTTTGTTAGATGTGCTCCTGTTAAAGACATAAGTGCTTCAGATGAGCTTTCATGCTAACAATCCTGAGGCTACTTTTCTACTTTACTATAAACTCAGTCACAATGCAGATGGTAGTTTATGATGACAAAAACTGAAATTAAGAGCTGTCATGGAGTGTATCTTCTATTCTGGGAATTTTCAGGGCTTGCTTTTCAATACAAAAAAGTAACCTGCAGAGACAGAAAAGGGAGATGAAATTAATTTTTTTTAATGGAGTATTTCTAAGATTGTTCTGAATCCATTTAAAAAGTGGGTTTTTTTTCCTTCTTGTTTGTAATTTCTGTTGATTTAGGAGGGATTATCTTTTTTTGCATCATTAATTTCTGTCCTTGTGCTCTTTGAAATGTATTATCCAAGACTGCTTGCTTTTATTGGAGGCCAGTTATTTTCCTATTTCAGAGCAGTGGCTTTCTAACCAGAAGCAGATCCAAAGCTAAATCACAGACCCATCCACTTCCTCTATATTGTGGATGTTTAGTATCTGAATATTTTTCTAGTAGATGAGCCTTCCATTTTTCAGTGTATACATCAACCTTGAAGGTGATTTTGAATGAAAAAAAATTGTAAATATGCCATCTGATTGAAGTCTGTCCTTCAGAGAATTAGCACCTACATTTGAGTGTTAAATGACATGATATAATTTGTCAGCATGATGTTCATTCTTCGTTAGTACTGATTGTATTGAAATCACAGCAGAAGTGAATTTGCAAATAAGGGCTTTGTTTAATTCTCTGAGTTGATGGGATGCCAGATTTCAGTGGCATTAGATGGACTGTAATGGAAAACATTTTCCTACTAGAAGAACTATATTCTGTAGCTGTAGGAGACAGCAAAAATGTGGTCTCTCCTTGCCCCTTGCCTCAGATAAACTCATGGTGTACATTCACTGGAGTTTATTCATATTGATTTTTCATTTTATAAATCACTTTACCATTGCAGCACCTTGACAAGCTTACATGTTAAAGCACAACACATTAATATTTACTTTCTGCCTAAAAAGCCACACACAGGCTTTCTTTGCTTTCTAATGATATTCAGGCATGAATGAAAAGAGGCTGAGAAAAGCAGTGTCTACAATGGGAATCCATCTGATTTATACCCCTGAAGTGGAAAATTATTATAGTTGCAATAATATACTTTCACATAAGCTGTCACAAGTGGAGGGAAGCTTGGCCAATAAAGACCCATTTTCTGAAATGAAACAAGTCAAATGATCCGTCCTTCAATGTCCAGCCAAAAGGCAGTTATCAAAACTTGGAAAAATTTCCTCAAGACATCAGTAAAGGGGAAGGGAAGCTGCCTAAAGATCGCAGTGTTTGTCGTGCACCCATGGGGAGGGAGTAGGGAAAGATCTTCTTCCCCGATGTTTGCGTTTGGTATGAGCTGTGTCTAAAATAACAGATGGAAGATTTATCTCCCTGAAGCTTAGCCATTTAGGACAAATTGCACATCTGCAGCTGGCACAGATGCAGTGGGTGTTGGAGCCAACCTTAAGGAGTGAGGCCGGAGACGTTCTCCCATTGTCTTCTGCAGTATCATCTGTCCCTTTCTTTTGTCAGGGGCCACAGGAGGTTGCCGTGGTTTTACTTGCTCCTTGGTAGGAAGCATTATGCTTTCCTTTCACCAGGTGGTTATGGGCTGGTGAGTGGGGTGTTGTGGTCCATTCCTTTCTCCCAAGGAGAGAAAGTTTGGCAAAAGTGCTGCCTTTTGCATGAGGGCATAAGATGAGGATGTCTGCTGGGCCCAGAGGCATCTCTAGGGATTTCCAAATGCTTTTTTGAACATGTATCCAAATTATTCCCCTGCACATTTGTATTTTAAAATTACTTGTGGATGTGAAAGGTTTATTTTAAGTCTGTGTTAATGCTTCTGTGAAGTGAGTGCTTTGCTCTAGAATTATGTGTATGCTCTGGGGAAATTTTTGAGTTTCTCTTTTTCAAGTATGTAAGGGTTGCAAATTAAGCTGTAGGATTGAGACGCTGCTTTTATTTGGTGACTTCTAGCTGTTTATAAATTTGCCAAGATTTCTGCTTCCTTGTTGTTAGGGGTTTTTTTATCAGTACTTTTCTCTCTCTTGGCTTCCTTTGTATAAATGAATGAAAATGTAGTTCTAGTGAAATTGTGTGAATGTACTATGGTTGAGAGGACTGTAATAGGCTTTGGTTAAACTGATGATAACAGTGGGGTCAGGTCTTTGTAAGCCCATGGAGCACTGCTAAAAGGGGATAAAGTCTGACCAAACTGTAAGCTAAATCAGAGACAGAGATGGGACTCTCTTACACCCTTGGCTGAGATTAACCCTACCTGAAGTTTAGCTACCTTAGACTCCCTCCGTAGCTGATGAATTAGAACAAGTTCTGTCCAGAGTGCAATTCCTTCTAACCATGCCAAGAAACTTGCTTTTTAGTAAATGAAGGAAATCTAAAAGCAGAAGTTCAGGGACAGGAAGCTCCACTAACTTGGAGAGCACTCTTGCAAAGCAGGAGAGTGGATGAAAAATCTGCTTAGGAGCATACCTTTCACTTAAAAGGCCCTTTCTTATCTACAAAGATAAAAGCACTTTAAAAAATCTGTGCTCTGTATTTTTTTTTAACAGTCATATATATGCAGAGAGACTAGAAGCAATTTGTACAAAAGCTGTGTTATAGTGAATAAAATCTCTCTATTAAATTAACAATCAAGCTCTTATTACCAGTCCTGTCACAAATTTTTGGCACCATCTTTGATGGGGTGTTTGGGGCCACTCTCTCTGGAAAGCACACTTCCCACCAAAGCACTGGAATGAAGTGATTTCTGCTCAATCTCTGCACCCAGCAAGGATTTCTTTAGAAATATGCTCATGTTACTCTGCTTCCCAAGAAGTAATAAAATGCTTGCTGACCTACAGCTTTTCTGTCTCTTCTGTCTCTTGCCCTGCTGGGAAAAAAATATCTCTTCAATGGAGACAGAGAGTTTTCAGGCTCTCATTTGTTCATGAATAGCTAAGTCCACAGGGCTCTTTTATGGAATAAATATTTTTTTAATATACTTTTTTTTTTTTTAATTGCTGTGATTACAAGACTTTTATTGTGGGTGCTGTCAGCACTTTTTATCCTTCCTAGATGCTAAAAGTGCTCAGGATTTTGTCACAAGTGTTGTGATCCTGGTGTTTTTCACTCTGAGAAAGAGATCTTGCACTCTGGATACTAAGAAAAGTTCCTGTTGCCTGTACTATCTGTAGTTACCTCTTTGATCACTAGAGGTTGTTGTGTACATGCAAGCTTAAAACCTGCTTGCTCTTCCGAGATGCCATGGAAAAGGGCTAAGGAATTCAGGGGTTGAGGGAGTAGAGGAAAGGGATTTTGTTCATATGGACTGGCAATCCTGGCCTTTGGGCCAATGGTCAGTGATACACTCTGAATTTTGTGTTCTTATCCTGTAAGATTGAAAGTTCGAGCTCCTTGCCTCTTTATTAACACGTAACTGTACCAGAGCATAAAGACACAAGTTACAAACTCAATATTAGCATTCTTTGCTGTAAATGTCCCCAGATTTATCATAACTTTGTGGGTTTGGTGACTATTTTCTCTAGAATAGACCTTGAAGTCTGGTGTTTCATTACACAAGACTGAAAATATTCTTCACTAGTCACAATTTCTTGTTCTTGTACCAGCTTCTTGTGGACTCTCCTGGATCAAGGGGAGAGATTGGATGGAATAATGTAATTTCAGACAAAAAGGATATTTTTTCTTCTTTAATGACCAATATATTAAACAGGAAATTCCAGCTAGTACACAAACAAAAAAAAATAAAACCCCAATCGAACCTGCATTCTCATCTCTCCACACACCCACACACCCACCTTTGATGTTATAGGCAGAATATAGACCTATTACTCGCCATCCTGTCATGGAAAGCCAAAGCTCAAGATTTGACAGGGGAGAGGCTTTCATCCTTAACCAGAGCAAAGACAGATTTTGTTGTCAGGAACTGGCCATTTCGAGGAACAAGCCATTTGCTTATGATGTGACACGTTTAATCTATCCAACAGTCAGATAGCTCTACCTTTGGACTTTAGTTTTGTCCATCTTTATATGTTTCCCCCACCATAGGATGGTGTTTCTTACTGTAGCAGTTTGAATTTGGTTCCCCGTACGGGCCACCAATTCATGTAGCAGTTTAAGGGTTAACTGTGGGCACTAGCCCTCCCCCCGATGTCCTTGCAGTGAGATAAGCTGTAGGAGGAAAAGCAAAAGCAGGCACACAACTTGAAAGAAGGGGAAAAAAAAGTTTAATTAACACCCAGATGTTAAAACAACAGAACAAACTTTTCAGAGCCATCCCCACTTTCTCCCCTTTCCCAAAAATCAGGGTCACAGTCCTAGGAAAAGGGGGAGAAAAGTGGGTTTCCCTCTAGCCTGACGTGGCTACACAAACTGCTACTCTTTACCCTTTTTTTCCATGAGCCCTTTCGCAGCTCTCACGACTGCTAAAAACTAGGCTTTTCACATGGGGCTAATTACTAGTTTAAGAATGAACCAGTTTCTTTTTGGACTTGGAACATTTAGGCTTTCTCTCGCCACCAACCTACAGAAATAAGCCTCTCCCTGCTTCTATGTATATACCCAACACCACCAACAACCACCAAAAAAAACCCACCCCCACACAACAAAAAACAAACACAACACAAACCACCAACCAAAAACCCCCCCACCACCACCACCCCACCCCCCACACCCCCACCCCCCCCCCAACCCCACCCCCCCCCCACAACCCCCACCAAACACCCCACACAAACCCCACAAACAACCCCCCCACCCCACCAACACCCCCCCCCCCCCCCACCACCAAACAACCCCCCCAACCCCCCCCCCACCAAAAAACAACACCCCCACCCCCCCACACCCAAACCCACCCCCCCCACCCCAACCCCACCCACCACCAAACCCCCAAAACCCCCCCCCAAAAAAAACAAACCACCCAACCCAAACAACCCCACACACACCCAAAAAACCAACCACAAAAAACACCCACCAAAAACAAAACCCCCCACCACCACACCAAACAAACAACAACCAACACCAAGTCTCTGTGGTGTCCCAGTGGCATGAGAGGTGGCAGAGTTATCCCCCTGGCTCGGTTGGAAACTCCCATTATACCTGTCAGCGTGGGTGTCTCTTATCTAATATTGAGAATGGTTTCACTGAGAGCTCAGCTGCAGCCTCTCTGGAAGATTTTTATTAGATAATGGTTCTGATTTATGGTTTAATTTAACTAAGTTGGATCAACATCTGACAGGGCTCCCTCTGATTTTCCCCTTGCAAGTACAGCTGGGACCCTCTCTGTCCTATCTCTTCTGAGGCGTCCACTTTACTGCGCCAGCAAGTGGATGCCTATGCTACAATGTCAAAAAAATCCCCAAAACAAAACAAACCAAACAAAAAAACTCAAACAAAACACTCAAACAAACAAACAAATTATTTTTAAAAATAGAGTAACGAGTAGTTCTTTCTTGCAAAGCGAATGACACCTCAGAAAAAGATCTCTTATATTTCAGAAGAGCTGTGCCTGATCTCTGCAGAATCAGGTCTGTCTTGCTCAGGAAATAGACTAATTTTTGGAACCAGCTTTGTGACTATATGGGTTTCTAATTTTTATAAATGTTTATTAAAAAACTAAAGTCTTACCAACAGTCTGCCACTTAAAAGCGCTAATGTCTTTCTTTTCCATACTAAACCTACAGGTGTTGGCTAACAGAACAAAACGTGGAGTAATACCGAAGCGAATGGTAACTGAAGAATGCCCAGAAAATAAAATAAGTGTGGGAGTGAAACAGGGACATAACTCTTGCAGTCCTCCCTCTACTTGCCCTTGGTGAGGCTAAGAGGAAAAAAGAGGCCAGATTAGGGAGTTTGTTCAGCAAGGGAATAGGCTGCCATGTGTTAGGATGTTACTTCGACCTTGCTCTGGCCCATTGAAAAGAAACACTGCACAATGAGTATGGGGTGCCTGTATTTTAGAGCAGATTGCACACTTCTGCATCATTTTGGTTTTCCTTATAAAAACCCTTCTCATAGAGGAGAGTATATAAAGCATGATGTAACCTGAAAATGCACTATACTATATACGGAGAAGTGCTCTGTCTCTCAGTCTGAATGGAAAGTCATCCTTCTAAATCAACAGAATTTCTAGTGGACCTAAATTGATGTAAAGGATTTTACATTCTATTTTGTGTTAATTTTTATTAATAGCCTGCATACTAAATGCCTCCTTTAAATCTTTATGCTGTTAGCTTTAACATTTTAAACTTCACAGGTTCTTTTGTGAGTTTTGCTCCTTTAACTGTGAAGTAGCCAGGGATTTATGTAATTATGAAGCGCTGTGTTTCCTGAGAAAACTAGGACACAAGTTTCCCAGGAGGAATTAGCAAATAATTAAAATATCGAGGAAAAGAAAACAACAGTGAAGCATCAGCCAACAGGGCTACAGATCTCTGATATTTGACAGCATTTTTATTTGGTTTGTTTTTAAGAATTTCAGCTAAAGGATGTCCTGTGCTTGATTCTCGTGCTGCTGTGCTGGGGTGAAGGAAACTAGATGCAAGAATTGGACTCAATAAGTTCTGCCCTGCATCTGCCAAGGTTAATGTACATGCATCTGCTTCATAGTTTGCCATCTCTCTCCTATTCCATGTTGTTCTTTTGTCCTCCTTTTTTTTTCTCTCCTCCCTTTGTCCTGACTTTTCCTTCACTTTAGACAATCAGTATTCCTACCACTGTTTGATACCTCCCGTGCCTCTGCCAGAGGCAGAATGACATATTCGTGCCAACTTTGGCTTTCCTTGTGCTCTTCTGTGTTTGTAATTCCACAAAATAAAATTTAAGGTGACCTTTATTCCTCTGGAGTCTGAGGTCTGAGATCAACCTCATGTCTCAGGGTGCACATATCTCCCCCTAAGCTGAGCTTCCTTTTCGGAATCATTCCCAAGGGAGAAGAGGGAACAAAGACTGGAGACATAAGGTGTCTGAACTACAGTTTCTATATTCATAGAAACAAACTGATACCTTAAAAGTTCAGATCTTGTACAAAACTTGTTGTGATTGTATATTTGTGTAGATTTTCCTTTTTTTTTTTTTTTTTTTGTGGAACAGAAGCTCATTGATTTAATCGTTTTTTGCTTATCATATTATACTCAGTAGTGCTTAATTTCTGTAGAAGCAGAGGCAGTGGAGATCAATATTGTAACACTTACACTTTGCTGAAGAGTACTTATTGACTGCCTTTTCACCTAATTACATGTGACCATCTAGTCGTCATCTTTTAAAAAAAAGAAAGAGGGAGTTCTTAATCCCATTTGGACATGGCAAGAGAACATCTTCCTATGCTTTGCAGTGTGCTGCATATTACGTGTTAAACCACTGCACATCTGTGATGAGAAGCCATTTGAAAGGCAATTAAAGCTAAAGGGTCTGTGTGTGTATTATGTGTAAATCTCTGAAGCTGGCTTTTGTGCCAGGAGTACCTTTCTCCTCAAAGGAATTATCATTTCAGTGATCACAGTCTAAGAAGCAATAAACTGTTGAAGAGCATGCTCAATTAATGGCCTTAATTTCTAAACTGAAGTGTCTGTTTAGGAGCGTATGAGTGAATTATGCTCAGATTTAATTCTGAATTCAATATACTGTATCAATTTTTGGAAGCCAACCTGTCGAACACCAGCTGTGTGTTTTAGTGACAGGTTTTGATAGGAGCCAGCAGCCTTTTTTGTATTAACAGACAAATTTATTGTTCACATCATGGAAAAAGGGAGTATCCAAAGATGTAATATTCATGTGAGAATGCTGCTGGTCTTCTACTTCAGCTGTGAAAATTTGTACCTGAAGCTGTATTACATTTTCAGTTGTCATTGTTTCTTGTACACTATTGGAAGTTCCTTGTTTCAAAGATTTTTATGATATCCCAAGAAACCATTTTTAGGAAGTTGAATTAAATTTTTCCTATATCCTAATAATCTTTGAAATTCCCTCCACTCTAAATAAAATCCAGTTCATTTTGATTCCTCTCTGGATTATTAATCAAGTTGGTGAAAGACAAAATGGCTCCAGCTTGCATGGAAAGCTGTAGGGATTTTGACATGCTGTAAGCAGAGTGGAGAGAAATCTGCTTCAGGGGCCTGGTGAAATGAATGCTGATTCACTGTTAGCTTTGATCTCTGGCTGGTTAGGTTGGCTTATTCCTTACAAATATTCCTTTTCATCTCCTTTGCAGCTTCTTTCCTGAAAGTATGGCTGTGAGTTCTCAACTGAACATAACTGAGTTAAGGTGACTTTAAAAGTGCTGTCTGTGACTAAACCTTGGTAACCAGCTGTGTGATTATTCTGAATGAGCTCCAATTCCAGGGAAAAATAGTGCTAGCCCTAATGACATCACTGTTTTTTGAGATAAATGCAGGCTGAATGTAGACTATTATATCCTCCTTCCTTTTGTGAGTATGGATATCTGCATGTGTCCTGAGGATGTGTTTTATGTGACAGTAATTGAGAGGCCGTGCAGCCCAGGATGGAAAGAAAGGTCTGCTGAACTGCAGACAACTGTAAGAACACCACTGAGGATACTTAAGGGATGCTAAATCACACCCTGCATGAACATCCGCTTTCTGATTGCACAAAATTTAAAGCATTCTTCACCCCACCTGTCTTTCCTTGACAACTGCTTTTCCCACATGCTTGAGCAGTGAGGTATGTGCCACCCTGGATTTGTTTTCTTCCTGTGCATGTTCTTCCTAATCAAATGCCACAAACTACCACTCAGTTACTGGTGATCTCTGTATATGAACCTTCTCCTGGTGTGCTAGCCAAGTCCTGTCAGCAGTGGTAAGAGGGTTTGGTCAATGTGGGGTTGATTGTTGTCTTTTGGTGTTGTCTCCTCTGATCTACCACTACAAGTATGTCCCATGCTTCATGGAAAATATGTGATCTTGGAATAACTCTCAAAGCTGTATGCAATTAAGGACTAGCAGAACAACTTAATAACTAAAAGAATACCACCAGCACCTCACCCTCCAAAGCAGATGTCAGAAAAGGCAAAATATCTTAACTTAGTTCTTGCAACAAAGCATCAAAACCAAGTTATTTGTTTGTGGGATTGGTGGCTTCTGGAGGAAGAGTTTTGGTAGAAAACTTGGAGCTGTTGCCAACAAACATAACAGCACCTGCTAGATGCTGATGGGATGTTGTACAGCTGTGGCTCCAGTGCACTATTTGGAGTAATCTACATTGAAAAATTTCCATGTAATTTGGGGAACACAAGACATTTGATGGAGTCTGCTACTTGTGAGGTCCTGGGTAAGAATCTGAATGCCAGCAAGAGTTGGAAATAGCTTTCTTTATTAAAAAGCTGGTGGGTAATGGGAGAGGGTATTTCAGGGTAATTAGTGTTTCCAAAGGCATCAGTAGGGCTCCTATTTGTCTGTCCTGGATCGAGATACTTTTTAGACAATAGAATTCAGCTTTTGTTAGGGAATTCATTAGTGGAGACAACAACAAGGCCTCAAATGAGTCTTCCATCTGAGAGAAATGAACTTGTTCAGGTATTGTGAGGAGTGTTGTTTTCTAGGTCATTGCAATCCACTGCAATCATGGCAGTGAAACTTGCCATGTCCCTGGTCTGTGATATTCAAAAGAGATGCTGAATGAGAAGAAGTTGTAGGAATTTCTTTTTCTACCTCTTCACTAGAAGACACCACGGTAAATCTCATCTTGCCAATCCCCTCACTCTCCAGAAGTTAGGTTAGTGTTCCTTTGGCTTTGGTGCTGTCTGGTGTAGAAAGTTGACACTTTGAGTAGAGCTGAGGAAAATACCCCTATAATCTGAGCAGTAGAGCTGTTGCAAAAAAAACTTTTAAAAGTTGATTGAAAAGCAAAACATAAATCATCCAAGTTCTTTTCAGAAACAGCTGGTATTTGATTTAATACCCAGTGTTTTATCTTCCTGTGTTTACCTTGTCCTGTGGTGAAGACCTCTCAGGGTGTCTAATATAATAATACTTCAGAATGGAAGCAGAAAGGGCAAAGAAAAATATGAAGAACAAGTCACCAAATTGTATTAAACTTTCTTAAATGTGTTAGGAACAAGAACAGAGTCAGGAGATTTTTACATTACTTCAGCAGCCTCTGGATGAGCAGTTTCTGAAGAGGAGGGGGGTGGTTTCTCTCAGCACCCGTTTGAACTGAAGATCCAGTGGCTTGCCTCGAAGACAGGAAAGTTTCAAGTTTTGCTGTATTGCCTTCAATTCTCCTTTTGAAGGAATTTTAATTTAACTGCTTTAATTTCACTAGTATGGATTAAGAGTCTAATTGCTAATAGTAATGATCTGTTTAAGAAAAGTGTGTGCTTAAGCTCTGGGCATTGGAAAATGTGCCATAGGGATGACCTTCTGTTGCAACCATGCAGACTTTCAGAATGGTGGCATTTTGGATGGTTTCGTTTCAAAGTCAGGCTTTCCATTTCATCTGAAAAAGAATCTCTGGGGGAATCCTTCAACACCTCAAAACTGGACAATTTTTGATTTGTCTGCTCCGATTGGAACTGTTTTTTTCAGGAGATTGACTGGATGGCTTCCTGAAATCTGTTCAATCAATGTGACTCTATGATCATGTGGGGTGTCTCCATTTATTTCTATTTTGGGATGGGAGGGAAAGCCCAGGGATAGCACCAAGGGAGTAGATAAGTGGGACTAAAAGCACAAGTGAGATATGGTCTCCACAGACCTTGGCAGTTAGGAGCCAAGATTTAAAGTTCCTGGAAACCTTGTTGGTCTCCGGTCCTACGTTACTAATTCTGCAGGTATAAAAGCTGAAATTCCCCTCCCAGGAGCCAGTTTTGATGGTGATTATTGCAATGTTCAGACTTGTCTCTAGCACTGGTCTCAAGCGCAGCATGGCTGCAGATAATGTCTTTTTCGGGGTCCAAGATGAAATAGTTTTGCATTACATCACATTGTTCTCTGAGTAGAATTTGTTTCTGAACTGAAGTGCTCTTCACAAACTGGCACAGAAAAACTGTCAAGGGGTGCTAGTCCTGCTATGAACACAAGTGTTTGTTACCTGCATAAATGATTTATGGTGTTAAATTCTTGTGTTTAAGCTTGATTGTAACCAGTCCCTTGTTGTGGCAGGCCAGATTCTTCATACTACCTTAAAAGAAAGAAAAGAAGTCCTCCTTTAGACCTCTCTATTTTTTTTTTATGAAAGGAGATTAAACTGTTCGAGAGCACTAAATGTCAGTCTTGCAGATTTCTAGAGCAAGTTAGAAGCCAGTGTGTGATATGAAACCTTGCATTTGTCTTCTCTCTTCCTCCCCTTAAATAAATAAATGGCAGGATGGCAATGATAATGCAAAGTAAACCAGTTTCCTTATTTCTTTTCAGAACTAGTAAGGCAGAAGATCATAATAAAATGTCACGTTTCAAACCCTTTGTGCAACTGAACTACTACTGGCCTTGCTGCCCAGTGGGCGCCTTTCCAATATATTCAGATTTACACTTGTTTAGAATTGAAAAATATGTAATTTGTGGTTCATAAACCATCAAATCATCCACATTCACCTGCCATGTTCCTCACCTTCTCAGACTGTCTTCTGCTTCTGCGACTTCCCCATTCTCCTCCCATCCTAACTCCAGTTATGTTACATTCTGACCTTATGTGCTTTTTCTCAAAAAAAAAATATATATACAGCTGTCTACCCAACCTTGTACTAAACTCCTGCTTTACCTTGAGGCAGATTCTAATATGCATGTAATGCATTCCAGGGCTGAAGCTCCTACATGGTTTATACTCACAGCCCAACAGTGTTATGGAGCTCTATTTTACAGGGTGCCGACAACTTTATGAGTTTGCTTTAGTTTGTATTCCAAAGCAGTTGCTTAAACTGTGACTTTGCCTTGTTTGCTTACAAATAAGCAACGTATTTTTTAAATGAACTCTTTTTGGCACTTTACTACTACTCCCTCAATACGGGGTGTTTAACGTCTGTCATGGTTTCATCTTGCTATCAGAAAATATCATGAAAAAGAGAACACTTCCTTAAAACAACAGACACCAAGAAGGCCTTTTGCAGCCCCAGGTTTTCAGCACACTTCTACTTACTTACATAAGTAATTTGATTTCAAGGGGGTTATGCATAAAAAAAATGATAGTGCCCATATGAGTGTTTACATGGTTCAGAATATGATTAGGTGCCCCTGCAACAAGTGTCATTTCTTCCAGCTCCAGTTGCTGAAGCTGCTAATTGCCCAATAAGACAGATAGCTGCAAGCAGACCTTCATCAAATATATCCTCCATGAAAATATTCAAGTATTAAGTATGTGAAAATCTATAATAATAAGAAAAATATAGATTTTTGGTTCTTCTCTGAAATGTAACACACACTTTGAGGCATCTTGTTTTCCTGGCAATACAGAATAAAATCTTAAAATGCATGGATATGTTTTCTTTCAATAACATCCTAAATGGGATTATCAAAATTGGAACCTTTTGGAAAAGCACTTCTCCTGTATTAGGCACACTGTGCTTGGTACAAAAGCTATGCTGATACAGTGGTTGTTTTTCTCTCTTATTTTTTTTCTTTATCAATATTAAAGATTGAGGTGGAGGTAGGGGAATAACCCTTAAAAAAATCACCATTCTGGGAAAAACTGGGGTCATGCTGAATCTAGAGTTAAGACTCACAGAACTTTGACAATAATGCCCATCACTGACCTTTGATAAACTTACTGCTCTGAAAGTGTTGAAAGGTTAATTTGTTGTTGCTATATTAAGTCAAACACAATATTGCCTTTCCACACTACCTTACTTATCCTGAATTGGATTCTGTCTTATCTTTCAGCTAGAGTAAACTTCACATAAACTCTGAATTGCTAGTTTGGCTAGCTAATGTCACACTTGTGTTGAATATATCAGATCTAAATCAAATGCATATTGGAAACTCACCTGTTGGAGAGTC
This sequence comes from Monarcha castaneiventris obscurior, assembly GCA_026261815.1. Classification (NCBI taxonomy): domain Eukaryota; kingdom Metazoa; phylum Chordata; class Aves; order Passeriformes; family Monarchidae; genus Monarcha; species Monarcha castaneiventris. The sequence goes on from JAMPIT010000890.1 coordinate 4,768,785, forward strand.
ACAATTACAAAGGGACAGCATGGGAATGGAAAGGATAAAATTGCTTGCTGGCAATATCAATTCTTTTTGAAATCAAATAAGCAGGTGATGAAATGACTCAGAGACGTCTGATGATGGATTTATGCCAGGCCCTAGGGGAGTTACTAAATGCACAACTTAGAAGTCCTTGAATTAGTCCCATTCTATCAAGGGACTGCCTCAGGCTGGGTGAAGTAGTTTTGTTTCATAACATTTCCGGAGTACTAAGCTCCAGAACTTGCTGATCTGCAAGCTGGTGAAGGAAATCAGAATAAACATACACAATTGCCTGCATACTCCTGAATTACTGTGTGCTGCACTGAGCCAGGAGATCTCCTTCTGCTCCTTCCCAGCCCCTTCACTGTTTAACACTTTATCCTGTGTTTTCTTGATTATACCAGCACAGCTGTTTGTGCACCTGAATGAAAAACTAGACTCAGGAAATTGATCTCAGTGAAGTGGTGTGTGCAAAGCATCTGAGTGGGTGTGGTGTGTGTTTTTTGTGTGGTTTGTTTGTTTTTTCCTTAATGACCCTGCTTTGGGAAAATTCAGCAGAGTCTCTACAAAATGTGCAAGAGACTGAGAGCAGAGTTTTGCCAAGTGAGAGAATTAGAGGGCCTTAAATGTTGATTGATCAACTGAAAGTTGAAGATGTCTTATATTCTCTTAGCTATAAACCGTTTGTTAAATGCATTTTCCCTCTAAAGCATTGAGGGTTATTACTATTACCTTAAAACCAGATGAGTGACCAGAGATATTTTAAAGGTGATGTACACACAAATGCAGCCATTTACACAAAGTGTATAGGAGATTATTTTAACTTCCTTTTGTCCCTCACTATCAGGAGGTAACGGCAGCTGATACAGCTGGTAGGAAATGAAAGGACCATTTAAAAGCAAGCTAAGTAACCCGCAGCTACCATGTACATGAAAAGAAAGCACTTTTTACTTTCTCATCACTGTTAAAAGCTCAGTATTTACTTGAGGTGATTTTTGAATTCTGGAAGCCTGTTTAGCTTGATTTATTTGTGGCTTGAGAGTTCAGATGCAAAGGCATATTTGTCATTTAATTCTTGCTGCAAGGCTTGCCAAATACCCTGTGACTCTAATGAACCTGGAGGGAGACTTCTTTACTTATGAACATGCTTTAAATTAAAAGTACCAACTGGCAGCTGAATTTTGAAGGTTGAGTGCACAACAGGGGGAAAGAGCAAATGGTAGAGCACTGCTCATATCCACAATTGAGGACATTTTTTCCCCTGGAAAGGTGTGCCCTTATGGAGATTTCGAACAGCATTTCCTCCACCATGCTGCTCCTTGTCCTTTTTCCTGAATGCCAAAGTTAAAAACCTGCTTTATTTTTCCTCCATTTTGATGTATGCTGAGCACCCTAGGCAGTATATGCTTGGTTGCCAATGTAATGGGAAGCAGAAGGAACTTTGGAAAAAGCTGAAAAATAAAAATTAAATTCAGCTCTGGAAATCACCTTCTTTCCAATGATCTGTTGAAAAACAGCAAAACTGTGTCTAATCCTAGCAAAGGCACAGTCAGTGTCCCCTTGGTGGACAAATCTAGTAAGGTCAGGTTTCCTTTGGCAATTATAAGCATAGAAACTACTTGTCTCTTAAGGCTCAAAATAATAATGTTTCTTCTCTGCAGGGGAAAGACTTAACTCTTCTTCCCCTTCCCTTTTTGGAGCTCCATCATGATGGAAACTTTGAAGCATCTGCTTGGCACCTCTTGCCTCCAGCACACTTTGCCTTAGCCTTTGCTAAGGACTTGCCACAGCATCAGTAGCAGTCAGGAGTATTTGCAGGCAGCGAGCCCCATGCCCCAGCTGCTGCAGTGAGGTTTTCTTCCTTTTGGGTTCTGGCTGGTTTTTCAGGCTGCTGTGGATCCCAGTGCACATGCAAGCTCTGTGAATGTACTTCAACCTCTTCTGCCTCCCAAGAAGGTTCACCGAGTTTCTCTCAGCACAGCAATCATCCTCACTCCCAGAGGGGTCAAATGGTCTTTCTGTGCTTCTTGAAAGGAAGTAAGAAAAGATTTGATTTCTGCCCTTTTAGCTCAACAGCATAGTTAATAAAGAAATTCTATGATGAAGAAAAAAAGGACAGTGAAGAAAAAATATCTAAGAACTTTTTGGGCAAGTCATAAGGCAGAGATATCTTGACCTTTGTATCAATTTACCCCATGGTTTCAAAGGAGGGTTTTGGGAGTGCTTCTATGTTAGTGTGTGTTTGCTTACTTGTTTTGTTCTTTTACTGAAATGATATTTGTAGGTTTAAATCACAATTTAGGCTAAAGTTTAAGTTCTTTCACTTTATTATAAAGTGCTGTGAATGAAAATTAAGTGTCTGGTGAGCTGCTACACAAATCAAGTTAGAAGTCTCAAACACTCTGTGCTTCCCAGCTTGAACTGGAAGGAATTGAAATGACAGGGGAAGCTCTGATTTGGTTTTCATGACTGGAGAGAATTCAGCACAGCAAAAAGCTGAGCTCTTGGAACAGAGGAAAATGGGATTAAGGTGCAGACATTTTGCCAGACCTGCCTGGTTGTGGTTTAAATGAGGCTTTCATTCATAAATGGATACAATTATGTATTTATTTGTGCATTTTTCAGAAAAATATTTTGGCTTTAAATTGAATAAATGCCATAAGTTTGAAAGGGACAGTGGATACTGTAGAATATATTTTCATATAAACTAGCATAAAGCAAATTCTAAAATCTCTAGATGTTAGCATGTCAAGACAAATAAAAAACAGCTACCATTGAGTGCGATGGTATCCATCCTTTATTAAATCTCTCTCAATTTTTAATTTGAGGCACAGGTGAACAAGTGAAGACATTGGGGAGAAATCTTAATTTTTTGATGGATAACTGTTGTTTCTCAGTAATAGTGAGGGTAGGATTAACTCTTACTCTGCTTGAAGTTAGGCATTCTATTGACCTTTAGACTTAGGGACATTCACCTTCATCCTGCTACCACATTCATATTGCACCTGGATTATGGGCCGAGCAAGCAGTGGGATGTGGCAAAGCAGTAAGAATAAAGAGCTGAGTTTCACTGCACTTCTGTGAAAAATTTCCTCCTCTGTGCAGGTACCCAGGTGCTCCCAAGCAGCCAAGACCTGGCCAACAGGTAGATTTGCAGGGTTTAAGGTGTTAATTTTACACCATCCAAGAAGAGTGAAGAAGATGTGCACACTTTGCAGCTTTCAGATAAACATTTAGCCAACAAACTGAATTGAAAGTAGTGCCTCTGAACTTTCTGTTTCACAAGAGGCTGTCCCGTAAAACAGATTCGTTTGCTACCTTTTTTTACTCAAAGCTGGTGCCTGTTAATTTTTCTTTTCCCTTGACTTTTAATAGAAGAACTTCTAAAGAGTTACATCAGTTCTGTTTGTGACTGGTTAAATGCACACAGTTGACAAATCCCACTTTTAGGGACAACAGGATCATCTGCAGACATTACTTTTCTGCCAGTTTTCATCTGTTTTATTTCACTGTAATTTCATTCATCCTCATCAAAAACAGTAATTCTGGTTTTTATCATCAAATATCCCAGCTTCCAAGCATGCAGCTCAGATTGAAAGGCATAGCTGAAATCTCCAGTAAGCATTCTGTGGAAGAAATACAGACCCGTTTAAGTAGCTCTAGGAAAACTGCCTTCTGCATAAATTTTTACCAGATGCAAAACTTCCCATTAAAGATACTTAAGGCTACAGTAGTTGCAGCTTCAAAGACAAGGAGACATGAGAGCTGAATTATCCATTTCCACGTGCTTCATCTGCAGTCTGCTTCCCTTTAACATGCTATATTACCATCTGGGCCTGCTAATTGTGCTTCATGAGTGCACATTGCAACTGACTTGCCAAAAGCCAAGGTATTAATCTCTCTAATCTTCCACCGAGGTTTATGTTCCCACAGTCACACTGAATTTCAAATTGGCTGTTGTGTGGCCACAGTAAATGATGGGCCAGAGACGCTCTGTGAACTTTTACAGAGATTAGTAAATACAAAAACTAATCTGTTGTCCATGAAAACAACTCCTAAACCAGTTACTGCTCTACAGCCTTACTGAGGTTGGTCATACCTCATACAGTTGATTCTGGCCCATCGATCCAGCCTGTCCAGTTCCCTCTGCAGAACATTCCTACCCTCCAGCAGACCAACATACCTGCCCAGCTTGGTGTCATTTACAAATTCACTGAGGGTGCATTCAATCCCCTCATCCAGATTATTGATAAAAATATAAAACAAAACTGGCCCCAGTACCCAGCCCTTTCCATGCGAGATAATTGATAGTTCTAAAACATATTTATAGAATCACCACAATACATAATTCTGCACCTCTGACAACTTTTCTTCGAGGTGTGAATCAAGGAGTTTTGAAAACCAAGCTGCTTCCTGTTACAAGTTGGGCTCCGTTCCTTTTTGATGGGGTTTTAAATATGGAGATCTGCCTCTGTCTGTGTAGAGGATGAGCAGAGGGGTAGCACCACAGGTTAGAAGGTGAAACATCACAGCATACACCAAAGCGTGGAGAAGCTCCTCCCCATCAAACTCCATGCAGCCTGTGGTTTCAGGGATACCACTGGTGCTCTCTTCATGAATTCTTTTTTCCTTGCAATACACTGGTGGGGTTCACTGTAATGGTTTGAAAACAAACCAGAGCGAGATCCCAAGTCAGGGTTAAAATTTAATAGGGAAAATAAATAATTAAAAATAAGTGAAATAATACAAGGGAAAAAAAGGAAAAGAAAAACATAGACAAAGTCAAATACAACCTGACACCCTATTAGGGTGGTGGTAGTAGTCCAGATGCGGTAGTTCAGTCGAATTGGTGATCCTATGGGAAGTCTAGTCTCCAGCTGAAGGTCCAGTGGTAGCTCTTGTCCTCCAGGAATCCAGTAGACAGCCCCCCGTGGCGTTCAGAAGCCCAGATTTATCTGGGATGGAATGCTTGATTCCCCCCTCTGGGCGGAGCCTCTCACAATGGGATGATGAGTCATGAGGCCAGGTGTTGATGGGCTCGTTAACAGCAGATAGTCCGGGGGGGGAGTTACTGCTGAGTCATGCCGCACAACATTAATGGGCCATTAACAGAACAATAGCCTGGAGGGAGGAGGCAAGGAAACACTGCCCCACCTGGTTTCAACGGTTCATGAGGGTGGTAATAGAATACACTGCAAAATACACTGCAATGGACATTCACCATGAGATTTTTTTGCTTGTTGGTTTTAATGTGGTGTTAGCCTTGTTCTCTGACCCCACAGGATCCATCTATGCGAGATGTCTCATTCAGATACGGACTTCCTCAGGACTGCTTTTTACCCTGCTAATGTAGAGGTCTGCATTACTAACAGACAGGCAAAGAAACTTACGCTGTTATGAGCTCATCTGGTCAGTAAGTATTTAATTCCACTGCTGAATCTCACTTGAACCTGCCCTGAATAATTTATAAGTGAGAACTCATGATAGAGATCTCTGATGAATCGCAGACAGTAAGTGCTGAGGGCTGTTATGCCTATTTGTCATGCACCTCTATTTCATCAATTATTTCTTCTGAATAGTGATATTTTACATCTCTATTTAGTTCAAGTTGTCAATTCTCTGCCTGCTTCATGCACTCTCTATTTTCTCCTATTTATTTTCTTGCCTACCCTAGAATCTTCTCTGTATAAAGAAATACACAGTATGCATGTCTCTAGTTGTAAGTTTTTGCAGCATGAAAGAAGGATTAAGATACTTGGGAACTATTTAGTCTCTTCTTTTTGTGCACGGATGCGGCATCTTGTAGTTTGCCTTTTTGAATTTTATTCAGTTCTCATAGGCTCACTACTCAAGTTTGTCCAGATCCCTCTGGATGGCATCCCATCCTTCTGCTGTGTTAGCAGCACTGCTCAGTCTCATGTCACCAGCGAAATTGCTGAGGGTGCACTTGATCTCTCCATGTTATTGATGAAGACATTAAAGACCACTGGTTCCACCACAGAGCCCTGAGGGATGCCACTCATCACTGACCTCCAGCTGGACATTGAGCCATTGAGCACATCTCTCCATCCAGTCAATTGCTAAACCTCTGAATAGCCCACCCTTCAATTCCATGGCTCTCCAATCAGATAAGGATGCAGAGTGAGACCATGCTGAAGGCCTTACAGAAGTCTAAATGGATGACATGTGTTGCCCTTCCTTTGTCAGCCGTTACCATTATTCCAGCATAGAAGGCCACAAGGTCCGTCAGGCAGGATTTGCCCTTAGTGAAGCTGAGCTGGCTGTCTTGGAAAAATGAGAGAACTTGTTGGGAATACTCTTGAGCTACTGTTCCTGGGGGGTAACAACAGAGAAGAATTGAGGATGACAATTTTCATGCCCTGGAAATGCTCCACTGGGGTCAAACACCTATCATGGCATCATATGCATATTTATTACTAATTAGTATTGATTTTATACCACCATTCAGCAGGAACTGCTTCTTATAAAGAGTTGCAAACATCTGCGTTTCTAGTTCCCATTCTCTGCTTTACACATGCTCAGCCAACATGGGTCAGGTGTGCCAGGGGTCTGGTGTTAGCACTAAGGACAATCATAAAATCCCTTGAGAGAAAACACATTACTTTGAAATTTCTACTTTCCTAACAGTCCCAAGACTAGAGGTAAAAGAATGTAATTAATGTATGTGGCTGTTTTATTTCCTTCTAGTCACTTCAGAAATCCAAGACCAAAAAGAATCCAGAAGGCTTCAAAGATTGTGTTTAGCTAAAGAGAATGAATAAGAACTATCTGAGTTTTGTAATCCAGAAGTCTGGATTAGAAGTTAGGTTTAAATCAACAAAGCAGACAGAAGACATACCCTGTAACACCTTTCTGCACAGTGGAAGAGGGAAATTTTATTTTGAAAACACACTAAAGGATTTTCACAAGAGAAGCTTATGTTAGAAACAGGATAATGGACAGCTGAGAGAGTGAGGTTTTTTGACAGTAGAAGGAATTAATTCATACTTTTGAAAGACCGTATTTAGGCTGGAAATTTTCAAGGAATCAAATATATATGGCATTGAAGCAAGCAATGTAATTTTTGCTGTGAGGCTAAAAATGGGAGGGAAATTGTGGAGGAGAGAAATGAAGGGATAAAAGAGATGAAGATTACAGATTGGCTCTTTTATTTCTGAGGCTTTCCTGGGCTTCATACCTTGTCTGTAGTGCTGAAAAATAAGTGGCTGAGGCAAGGAGTCAGCTGTGGAGACACAGGCAAAGGCTGAAGGACTTTTGCACATTTCTTTTTTTAATGTAAGTAATGCCCATTCCACATCCAAGGTCTGGCTACATGTTTTATACAGTCTCGTGTGTTGTGATATGCACCCCACTAAAGGGAACAGCCATAACAGTGATCTGTACAAGCTTTGAATGATGTGTGTTGCTTGTTCCTTAATTCATCCTGTACCACTCTCAGTAGCTGGATGAGATCCTTCCTCAGAAAGAGCTGGATACAGCACGGCTACAAGGAACACCCAGTGTGCAGCAGCACGCTGTGCACTCTAGCCAGCTCCTTTCCTTGTAGCTGACAACAGCCAGCTGCACAAAGCTGTAGGAAAAGTGTGTTGTGCGTGGGATTCAAAACCAAAGGCCAACAGGCAATAACCTGCATGGTGCTTTGACAGAGAAAATGCAGGGGAAAACCACACCATCTCTGTATCTTTCAGCATTTTGGTGAGGCATAGGGAACTAGTAATTTCCTCATGTGCGTGAGGCTGAGGATGATTAGCAGACTTTTCTCCCACCTATCCTTTCAACCTAGGTATGCTTGAAGGAGAGACAAATATGTTGATCCCTGACAGATGGGATTATCCATGTGAGAACAGATTTAGTAATCTGAATCTGGAATTTGGCTGCTAATCTGCCCTTTTTGGAAGCAAGTAAATTGGATGACATTCGTTCATTAGCATAAGATCTGAAAGTTGAGAGAGGAACTGGGTCTTTCTGTACAAGTCACGAATTGTCACAGCTAAAAGCAGAGCAATTTGGAAGAGATGCCAAGCCTGGAGTTGGAGTGTCTGTTTTTTAGATATCAGCAAACAGAGACAGATGTATGTGACACCTAAATCCTTTCACAGAGTAATCCAATTCTGTCTCCAGGAGGGAACTGCACACACCAAAAAAAAAAAAAAAAAAAAAAGCATTGGCCAGGCATGTGCTTAAAGATCAGTGATTCCAGCTTGGTGGATTTACCTGTCTGGGAGGAAATCCTTGACATTATGTTGAGAACTGAGGAATGGTGAATGCTTTTGTCCCTACTCATCTGGTTGTTTCAGTCCTTTCTTTGCAGAGGTTGGTTTGGTATTTAACTTCATCTGTATTGTGCTGTTGGTAGTCTTTTGAAGGAGGAAAGTTTTTTTGGGCAAACACATCAGCATTAATGGTGATTGCTGATTGCAATTTTTAATAACAGACACCTGCTTGTAATCACTTTTTCCAAGTTCAACAATAGTATTGATGAAAAATATGTGACATCTGAGTTGTTGAGGAGGGTGATGTTACTTTTGATCCAAAACTGCACATCTTTTAAACACTTTTGAACTCTGCAGCATGAAGCATGCAGCCTTATGTGGCTGTTTTTCTCTTTTCCTTGCAGACAACAATATAACAAAGAAAGTATTGAACAATCACTGTATGTATCATGAAAATATAGATAGTGGTAGCTCCCTAATTCTAAAGTACTCATCCTATGATTTCCTGCAATTTTTTATTTGCACACTACTTAGAAAATGCATGTTATAAACTTCACATATAAAATCTTCTATAATATCTATTGGGGAAGAATAGAAAGTGGATAAATATTTTTGCCAAAAAAGTGTTGGGGTTTTTTAAATAAAAAGTAGATAAACTGGTCTAGTCAGCTTTCTGTACAAAACCCCTCACAAACACCAAAATACTATCAGCTGTTTTATCCCTCAGTAATCTGGAGCACATTTAACACTGCTCTTAATTCAAATGTAAAGTTTAGGAGTACTGTATCATGAAAGTTCCCCAGCACATTTCTGTCGCTGAATGGGCCAGAATTCAGCTCGCCTTCCTACAGCTTTGCTAACATGAATCATTCCACCCTTCACAATGGCAGATTTTTGGACAGTGGCAAGTCCTTCTCCATGAAAGGTACAGCTTTAGGTCCTGCAGTGCATCCTGGGCACTGATCAATCTGGACTTTGCTCAATGTTTTACTGTGCGTGTGCTGCTCTTCAGGTTTATACAACCTCTGCAGAATGGGTTAGAGATGCCAGTGTGCCAGGCAGTCAGCTATCTCCTTTCCCCTTGGTGTTCCCTCCCCTGCAATAATGTAGTATTTATGGTTTTAATTAACTCACAGCAAATTCATTGCTTGTCCATCCTGTAAAACACAGTAAAAGGCTGCAGATGTGCACACAGACAAGGCCTTGGGTTTTTTCAGAAGGCAGAGGAGTGTACATTGCAAATTTTGTAGGAGCTATGCATCTACCTGGCTGGCTTTCAGGAGAATTTATTGCAATTTTAAGTGTTGCTCAGTGTTTTTTTCTCTAGAACCTGAGGTTTCCATGCAGTGTAATTGGCAGGATGTAAAGTCTGTGGCCATGCCTGATGCTTTAATGTGGACAAAACTGGGATATTCTCCTTTATGATAGGAGCTCCATGTTCATGTGTCAGACTTTTTAAAAACTTCATACTCACCTGCATGTCTGTCCATTATAAGTCATCTGATTAACTATTTAATTTACCCTGATTTCTATGCAAAGGCCGCACAGTTCATGGATTATGGACTGGATGAGAGACCCTCCAGGAATCAGCAGCTGTCATGAGTGAGGTTGATGTGGCATGGGCATTGCCAGGGGCATTTTTTTCATAAGTTGCCCTATGAAACTCAGATGCATGAGGTAAGTTTTAATTTGCAACATATAACCTGGAACATAGGAAATGTTGCACATCTGTGTGCATGTGGATGTATATTTGTAGAAATGTCTCCATAGATAGGTACACACAGAAAATTAACAGAAGAATCCATGCTTCAGGCATTCATCAGTCCTGCAGTGTGTTTATGATTTAAAGGTAAAATATAATATAGTATAATAGAAATAATATAATTAATATTTAAGATATGATATGATATGATATGATACGATATGATATTATATTATATTATATTACATTATACCATACAATATAATATAATAGCTGTACAAAGAGAATTTAAATTAAGATTTCAGAGTGATTGATGAGAATATTTAGATGAGCGTTGCATCCAAGAAAATATGGATATGACAGATCATGAATTGTCTATGAAAGGCCTGATAACACATCCAGGTCTCTAAGCCAATCTAGGAAGCCAAATTAAGGATGGATATGATCAGTAGAAAAGGCTGCATTGAATGAATGAATGAATGAAGAGATGTTATCAAATGGTAGATTATCTCAAAGAGGCTAGGTATTGAAATACCATGTATTATTTTTCTAGCTTATACCTAGTTGAGGGAGTCCTTTTGGAGATAATGATCTCACAGTTTTTTAAAAGGCAGGGAATTTCTGAAGAACAGAATGACAAAGAAAGATTGGTTTTACTTTGTGGAGCTTTTTTAATCTAATTTTTTCCCCTAAAGTTCAGTTTATCTGCAGCTTGGTTCTTCATGGTGTGAGGGAAAGCAAGAGATTATAATGGGTGACGTACTTGGGGTTAGCTGATTTGTGGGGGGGCAGTGTGCAAAATGCCCCAGCTTGTGACATTTGCTGCTGAAGCTCCAAGGACTATTCACTGCCTGTAGGTAGCTGAAGGCACATATTTTCTTCACTGCTAAATCAGTGGTTGTTAGTTGCACAACTTAATTAGAATGAATGATCTTGTGGTGCAGTGTAATTTGTGTGGTGGAGGGAGTTTCTTTGGGAGTCAGATGCAAGACACTGAAGGTAAGCACAGATCTTGCCAAGAGTGTAGGAATACCGTTATGTTTGTTTTGAAGTGTTTACTTGGAAACCAGATATTTCTGGCAATCATGGGAATACCATCTGGTTCTGTTGCCTTAAACTCCCCTGGGTCTTGGTATGAGAGGTCAGGGACCTGTTTTGAGCTCTAAACTAGAGTAACTGCATAGTTTCATGCCTGAAGAGTTGTTAAAACTAATAGAAGGGTGACTGGATTTCAGGAGAATCATGATCAATTCCTGGCCATACTACTGTCCTACTGAGTCCCTGTGTACCTCATCTTTGTTCTGTGCTTCAGTTATCCCACCAAGAAAACTGCCAGAGGCAGCCTCTTTCTACAAAGCCTTTGAACAGCTCTAGAATTAAAGCATCTTCCCAATTTGTGTGTTGCATGCAGGTGAAAGTGAAGCTGCTCCCTTATATGAATCCAAGGCAAAATCTCCTGGGTTGTTCCTGTGGCATACAGTTTCCTACAAAAGGAAAATAAGGTGCTCAAATGGAGCCACTGCACAGGCCACTGAGTGGACGAGCACAGGCACCTCCTCCTGGGGTGTCCATCTAAAATAAGTAATCTGAGTCCAGCTCTGGAAGTACCAGTTTCTCTCTGCAGAGTAGGAAGGATTCCAGAGGACTACAGCAGACATTCCCATTGTTGTTTGCAGTACCCCCACTTGCATCTTTTCCTGACACTTCCTCCTTTTCCTGACTGTGGTACAATCCTTCACTTGTGTCAGTTGTTTCTCTCGAGTTTATTCCATCCTAACATGACAGTCTTGAAACAGAACAGAAGTCAAGGGACCTCTATGGTTTGAAGGATCAAAATCCTACCCTGTCCCCTTACTTAGGTTCTGTCTGCCAACAGAAAGCTAAACCAAATCTGAAGGAGAAACAGGACAAGTCTTGTTGTTTCTCTTTTTCCCCTCTGGGAGGGAAGAAGGTGAAAGACCAAGTTCTAACAAAATATAGTTAAAAATTTAAGTGTACCTAAATTTAAGGGGAGTGAAATTTTTGCTGTTTTGGGAGTTTGCATATGTGTGTCACTAGAGGTTGTTTTTCCAAGTTCAGCAGTCACTTACAAACATGCAGAATAAAATTTTTGCACTGTGCTATGTAATGAAAGATGAAGAATTGAGAATGTATGTCTGTGTGTGTTCTCACTGATTGTCTGCATACCAAGGCTTACGGATTGGGTGCCAAACTCTGCTGGTATTTGGTGCCTTAGGTGACTTCAATAAATGAACAGCAGTTCAGAAGATTTCAGTAGGAACTGTGCATGTGTATATCCTTGGGAAACATTTGTCTCTTGGGTTATCAGAATCTATTCTACCTCCTGTCCTCTCATCAAACCGAAATAAATAAGTGCATCAGGGACAGTATATATGATACTGTAATACAAAGAATAAAACTGAATCAGTGGCTTTGTGCTCCTTTGCTAAAGAATGGGCTTCAGAAAGAAATTAAAATCGATTTCTTTAAATGTCTTTGTCAAGAGACATGTGGGTCTTGCATACAGGGGTTTTGGACCTTCTTTTTGTTGTAGCTCTTTTTACAAACCAACACTGAAGTTTCTCCCAAATAACTTCAATAACTATGTTAAAGGCAATTTAGTAGGATCTATATTACTAAGGTATAATTTTTCCCAGCAGGGTAATTTTAACCTCATCTAAGGCACAAGACTGCTCCCTTGGGCCTGCTGAAAGCAAATATTGCTATAGTTTTCACTGTTAAAAGACAAAAAAAAACCCCAAAACCAAACAAAATAAAAAAGGAAGGGAGAAGAAAAAAGAAAAAAATCACTGTAAGAAACTTAACTCCTGCCTGTGGAGCTTTTGCCTAGGCAAATAGGGTGAATAAGTTTTATTGGGAGTAGCTGCAAAATGATTGTCAGAAGTCCATGGGAAGGTAGAAAGATAAAGGACTGTGTGAGGAAGATAGTAAAGTAATATTCTTTTACCTCATGTTTTTGGTTCTGCATGATGTTTGAGAGAGGAAGAAGGAATCTTATGGATGGGTGGGAGGCTGGGAAATGACAGTCTGGATCAAAATACGGAGGAGAGCAGCTTGGGACGCTGAGGTGCAATGGCGGCACGGAATAAAGAAGGAGGGATGCCCTGTGCTCCAGCCTGGTTGGCAAGGGCCACTTGTGAATGAAGTGATCATCTCTACTACACTTGTGTTGATGTGAGGGTGAAGATTTCACCAAGCTTTACATTATGATTTGTGTGATATTTTCCCAGTGATAATGTCATTTCTATAGGAATTTTAACAACATGCATGTTTAGATTTTGTTACGGTGAAGGTAGATATTTGCATGAACGATACAAAAAACTGAGACAGGAATAAAATGCCCTTGGAACACATACGGCAACATATCACTTACCTAAATGCTCTGGGTTGTCCCAGTCATTAAAGAGTTACACTCTTATCAATGAGATGAGAACTTTTTGCAGCCAGTGATTTAACCACAGTCTGTCATGTACAGTGGTTGGCAAAGATACTTTAGCACATATGACCATGTAGAGGTTAAAACATGACCCAGCTGACTACTGGAGTAGCAAATATACTTCCTTTATATGGTAGTAGCAGCAAAATTATTGTCTTGAAAGAGCCTCATAAGCAGGGACATTCATACTAGAACTTGTACAGTCATGCATTCCAGCACTGGTTCTTACCCCCTCACCCTTTTCAGAGAAACTCCAGAATAAATAAGGCACTAACTTTTAGACCTATTCTGAGGTAAGGTTTGAAGGATATTTTCTTTAGGAAACCAGCAAGGTCCCAGAGTGAGAACTGTCTCATTGAAGTATCTATTAGTCAGGCCTTGGTCTTGTGAGCCTGAGGGCTGTTAGCTTTAAATGCATCAGCAGCTGCTAATTGCTGCAGTACAGCAGGAGGAGAGAGTCAGTCTCCAGAGTACTGCTGTAAGATAAATAGTAATGCTGATTGTGGGGTGTGAAATAGCTCGATGCCAAATCTACACTAGGATTTACCTGCTTTGCAAGTGCTAAGATTATGGAGCTTGTTGGCTTTTTTTATTTTTTTGGCTATGATTCTGGCTGTGAACTAGGAAAGGAAAAAGTTCACTGTGCTTAACCATGACTCTCTCAGCATATGTAGATTTACATAGATTTACTTGGGAAGTGGTGCTTGCAAAGAGCCTTAATTCTATGATTTACAATTTTATTTCCCCTAGGCAATGCCTATATTTGTTGACTGCTGGGTCTCGGTAAGAGCTCCCCTCTGCTGTTATTGTTCATTCATGGAGCAAATATGGACAAGTTCTTCAACCATCTGCAAGTCCTAAATGAGCCCGGAGTGATTTTTGTGCAAAATTCTATTCCCCAACATGTGAAGGATGTGAACCTGTCAGAGTGAGTCCAGAGTAGGACCATGAAGATGATCAGAGGGCTGGAACATTTCTCCTATGAAGACAGGCTGAGAGAGTTGGAGCTGTTGAGGCTGGAGATGAGAAGACTCCGGGGACACCCTGTAGCAATCTTCTAGTACCTAAAGGGGGCCTACAAGGAAGCAGGAGAGGGACTTTGTGCAAGGGTATGCAGTGATAGGACAAAGGGTGATGGCTTTAAACTGAGAATAGGGATTTCATGTAGCTATTAGGAAGGAATTCTTTACTGTGTGCGTGGTGAGACACTGGAACGGCTTTCCCAGATGCCCATTCCTGGAAACGTTAAAGGCCAGGTTGGATGTGCCTTATTTTTGACAGAAAACTTTTGAAGTTACTCTACTGTGTACAGATTTAAAAGCTTAACTTCGCTACTGTGTTTTACAGTCTTGACTTATGTTGCTTCTGAACTGTCTGGAGAAAACATGATAAATATTTTTCATTACTATATCCAAGTACAGTCCTGAACGATTTCTTTTGTCACTGAGTTGTTTTTACGAATATTGGTGACCGAATTGTGTAATGCTAGTTTGATACCACAGCTTTCTACAATCAAATACTCTCTTGCTGAATAACTTGGGGTTAAAGTTAACTTTGAGAGTAAAAACATGCAGTAAGTTGTGGACTTGGTATGATTTCTGCTTTGTCCCTGTATTGTGTTTGAATGAATCCTGAAGTTCAGGCTGTAGTGTTTGGCAGATTGCTTCTGCAGCAACAACCAGTATAAAATCGACTCAGGCTTCTCAAATCAAAATGAGCCTTGTCCACTGGGGAAAGCTCTTCTCAGCAGGCTAGATAATGTCATCTCACACTGTTCCTGGGAGGAATTAGGGAAGGAATTTAGATACCTTCCTATATCAAACAGTTTTCTAATGGGCATTAAAAAACTGTTTTACTTGTTACTGTTATCTCTTCGGAAAGCGCTGCTTGATACTTGCAACTTTATCACTGAATTCCCCTTATTTTTAAGGGCTGGATTCACAGCTCTGCCAACCTGCACTGCTGAATGAGCCATATAGACAGTCTGGGAACACTCTTGTGTTTGGGGTTAAATCCCATGCTTGCTCCTCCATTCATTGCTGCTCTAAGGGATCAATTAAAGAAGGTTTTACTTTAATCTACAGCTAACTCCAGCCCGTAGGAATGCATGCATTTGGTATTCTTGGGCACATACAGGCTGTACCTAACCTAGCATATAAGAGATCTGAGTATGAAGTAAAATGAATTTGCATTTCCAAATTTGTCGTCTTTGCTAATTAGCATAGCTGCAGGCAAACTCAGATAGGTCTTTAAGGAAACCTAGAGAAAATCTCAGAAGGCATAACCATTAGAGACGATGTGTCATTCCAGCTAATCAGGGTTTAATTTCCCTCCTCTCCACTTTCTAACCTATTAACTGAACTGTGCTTGTGGATAATGGTTTTAGAAGTCGACCTGTAGTCAAGTATATCTTGCCAAAAGAAATCCCACTCAGTGTACGTGAAATTCTGTCTGTTTGGGAGATCACATTTCTGGATAGGTAGTCTTTGAAAGTGCAGCAATTACATATTCAACAACCAGTTACTGTTACCTGGCTGCAATACTATAACACACTGACTTTAATTCTGTCTCTTTACATTGCCTGCCTACATCAAAGCCTGTTGTTTTAAGGCAGAATAGAACACCAATTGATGTGAAAGTGATTTGGATTCTTTATGCTCAGCTGGCACACAGAAAATGACCATAAACATGTCATTGAAATGGGAAGTTTTTGCACATTTTTTCCAGAAAAGTACACAATGTGTAAGTGATTAATTAGATTTGATGCACACTTTTTCTTTATGGAGCACCTGTCCATCATAACCAGCCTTATTCAAAGCAGTTTTCTGATGAAGAAGCAATAGTATTTGGAGGATTCTCTGATGCTAGGTGACCTGTAAACCAGCTGCACCTAGCACATGGACCATTAAATGGGAGTGGAGAGGATGCTTAACTTCAGTGAGATGTCTACTGCTTTGTGGGCTGTCAGCCTACAGAAGAGAGCAAAAAAAAAAAGGTGCATGAAATAGCTGCTGAATAATGCAACAGGGAAAAAAATTCTCCACATGTGCAGCAAAACATGGGCACAAAATCTGTTTCCAGATCCCACCTTCCTGTTTGTCACCATATGGCATTTTCATGTTTAAGTGTCCCCATCACATCTGCTGAGCAGTCTAACTTCCTAGGTTTGACCCACATTTCCTCTGTGACCTCAGTGCTGTCTTTGAGATCCTGATACTTCAAAGTGTTGTAATGGGCTTGGGACAATCTGAGCTCAGTCTTCATTCACACTTCAAATGGCGCAGGATCAAAATTAGCTATTGTTTCTCTTAATCTTTCTTGGCACAGGTATGGTAATGCTTGCTATTTCCAGTGCAAACTGGAAGCTCTTCACTGAGGAGGACTCACAACATTTGTAGTTCTCTTCTGCTTGCCAACAGACAGTAACTAATGCTTCTGGAGACTGTGATTTTTCCTGTTCCCTCTGATATTTGCCCGGCCTGCACTCCTGCGATCTCCCCAAGGAGGGCAGCACACAAATTTGGATTTAACTCTGCTATATGACAGGTTCTAGCAAATGTTCAGATTGCTTGAGTAGTTCCAGATGCAGGGAGTGCCTCCTGTTAAAATATATAATCTGCAAATGATCCGTGGGGTATGGAATTGACTGGGCTGTCTCATTGGGCCACAATTAGGCAATAAAACAATACCTGCAGAAAGAGAGAAAAAATTAGAGTTGTTTTGGGATTCTCTGCTGTTTTTCTTGCTGTAATCTTCTCTTCCCCACACTCCACTCATCTGTCCTGAGCTGACTGCACAAACTATGACCTTCTATTTCTCTAAGCAGATTTCAATAGACAACTGCATGAAAAGACAGTGTGGGAGGTGCATGACATTCCTTTCTGTGTGTTGACTCTAAGAATTTAAAAAAAACCAACCCAGACTCTTTCTAATACATATTCTGCTGACAGAAACTGGAAGAAAAATGCCCCAGTTTGTTATGTCTGGTAACCTGGCATGGAATATGAGCACTATTTCATCCCAGCTACCCTGCTTGCATATTCATTCCGTACTGAAAAGTAGAATGGCCTCTCTTCTTTCACTGGAATGACTGTATGGATTTTCCAATTCTGGCAAAAGCAGTGATCAGTTCTTTAAATGCCTGTAGCTTTGCTTGACGATGGTGGGAATAATCTCATTCTCCACAATTTACTCGTCCTGTTCCTGTTGAGAGCAAAAAGCAGAAGTGGTTTGTGCTTTCCCCCAAACATACATTTTTGTGCTAAAGCAATATCTGTGTATTAATGTCGCTTTCACTGTTCCCCTTCTCTGTAATCATCAGACCAGGCTGTATCTGGCCTTGTGATATTTTAATATCAAATGATGTTGGTTCATAAGACTACTTAAGTGACCTCACTTGTTTGCCTGAGAAGGGATGTTTGATTTCTGTGGTCACCTTCTCAGATCCATGAGAAAGCCTAAAGCTCAACTAGAAATACTTTCCCTACTACTCAGATATAGGGAATGTTTTGCTTACCACGTCAACAGCCCTGCTAAATAGTTTCCAGCAGAGCTGGAGCAATTGGCAAGCTTGATGGTTTGTGCTCACTCCTGGCACCTCTTGATAAGCAAGAAGATTTGCAATTTAGAAACCCTGCGTAAGGCAGATGTGTATAAGTGTTACGAATGGCTAAGTGCTCATGTAGAGTGGTTGAACAAAATATATAAAACATATAAAGAGCATAAATGTAATTTTATTCAAATCTAATCCTTTCCCTAAAGGAAAGATAGCTTTGGATTTTGTACTACCAGCAGCAGCATAACTATACAAATGTGTTTTGACTTAAAATAACTTAATTGTATCTATATTTCCAAAAAATACCCCTCAACTTTTTGGATTAAAAAAACCCAACACACATACACATATGCACGCACACAAAATAAACCAAACCAAAAAAAACAACTTTTTTTTTTCCCCCAATAGCTCCTCTAAATGACTTGAGGAGGAAGTTGTAGATAATCAGCTAGATTGTTAGTGTCATGTGAATACACTGTGTTCCCATTGCTCTGCAATGTGACAGGACAGGCAGAATGATGCAGTCGGTTACTGGGAGGCCTGGTAATATGTTTTTATTAGATTTCCTAGATCTGAGTTGACATTTCAGTCACCTTGGCTGAAGAGTGACACAGCACACCTAATTTAATGTAGGCTACATAGCTGTAAAATGTGAGCAAAACAATGATGATTCAGAGCTCATATTCTAGCTAATAAAAGTTGGGCTTTATAGTGAGCTTTTGGGGGTTTTGGTGTTTTGGAGGTTTTTTTCAAAGGAACACAAGAAATGAGCTTCTTCTATTTAGTCAAGGAGCAAACAAAAAAGCTTTGCATCAGACTTTCCTGTATATCTGCTCTGGAAAGAGTAAATGGCAACAAATTTGTACTTAGTAAATACAGATTTGTATTAGTTTTATTAGGTCAGAAAAAGATGTCATTGAAGTGAGGCATCTCTGCTGTGTAAGTGGTCTGAAATCCGTTTTGAACATTATCTTGTGATTTTTTGTTTTGAAAAAAAAGTTTCCAAGCTGAATCCTAGTGTGGCAGTACCCCTCAAAGGAAACTATCCATAATTTCTGTGGCATTGCAGGGAGCAGTCAGTGGCTGTTAGATCAATGAATCCATTTTGAATATTTGCAGCTCTCATGTGTCCCACAGGGAAGCATGGCCTAGAGTCAAATCCATGTGCTGGCACATGTGAGAAGTGAGCAAGCAGCTCTGTGGAGCTTAGCTGCCTTCTGGGGTTGCACCATGACAAGCAGGTTTTAAGATATGGAATGCTTCAGGAAGTTCTCACTTGCTTTTTTGCTTCTCCCACTATCAGGAGTTACTCCTTGTACCAGTGCTGATGTTGATCTAAGACAGAGCAGCCACAGACCTGCACTGCGCTCCTCAGGCTGATCTGCCTGAGGGGTGAGACGCCTTTTCAGCATTTGGGATATTTTTGTGTAGATCTCTTTTCAGGAATGGATGCGTCCGCCCTTGTCTTGTGTGGAATGAACAGTCTGCCTGGGGGTAGATGAAGAGATTGGGAAAGGGTTCCTTCAGCTGTGTTGGGGCGCCTGTCTATACAACCCATGTAGGTTTGCAGGGCTTGGTTCACTTTATAAATCTTCCCCTCACTAAGAATACTATCTGAATTTCAACACCCGAAGATGAGAGCCTTCTATGTTGATTACAGTTCACAGGCCTATCTAGTCCAGACATTTAATTTTTCTTTAGTGTTCATACTTACAGCCAAAACATCTGACACTTAAGTTTTTTTCAGGGTAAATTTATAGTGTATCGAAAAATGTTGTCCAACATAGTAATGCTGAAACGATGCTTGAATCGGGGGTCCTTTTGTAGTGCTACAGGAAATTCTCCCTGTCTGTGCTACTGTTTGCATTTTTAAGTAGGTTCCCATAAGGCAATGTCTGCTGGTGTCCTTTGAACTGGATTAGATTTTGTGTCTGAGATACAGCTCAGTCAGCTTCACACTGCACAGAGTTTACACACCATTCCATGTGCTACCATGTTGCCTTGCATATTCATAGCTTTTAGCACCTTTGAGAGAGGCAGGTTTTTTTTATGGAATTAGTGGCATCAGAGCTGTCCCAGGACTTGAAATACTTGCTGATTTGTGGTGGTTCTGCAGTATTACCAGTACTGGTAATAAAACACTTTCCTGTATATGTACCATTGTTAAGGGGACCTCATTTACTTTCTGTCTATGACTTCCAACTGTGTTGCTCTCACCATGCATTATCCATGTGCAACCTTGTAAATAGCTTCTAGTTCTTACAGCACTGATATAAATCAGAGGGCCATTTTCTCTGGGGGACTTCAGCCTTAAGCTCTACAGCTTGTTTTGAAATGAAAACCGTGTTCAATTAGGGTGATTTGTTTGCTGCACAGAGATTTAAGTATCTCATACTGCCATTTATAGAGAGGCAGAGCGGGGAGGATATAAACACAGCATGAGTATTTCTTGTGTGTTCTGCCTTCCACTTCCACCTACCTCTTTTCCAGAGATCTCCAGCTGAGATACAGTCTGCTGGAAGTGGGGTGTGATGAGAGTGCTACCAACAGTGTAGGCTGTGAGATGATCTATTCATAGATGATTCTGTTCACAGAGGTGGAGAAAAGTCTAGGGTGCATCTCACACACACACCGGTTTGAAGTTAAGTTCCCAAATAAATAACCTGCTTTTCAAGACATCTTGCTAGATAAAAACCAATAGAAAAATTGAGCAAGAAAAAATGCTCCTGAAATAATATTCTTGGCCTTAAGGGAGGATAAGATATATAAATTTGCTTTGAACCAAGATATTAACTTGGGGGTTTTTGTGTGTTACTCACAGAAGGACTTAGAAGGATATTTGGCAAAGAAAGTTCAGAGTGCTCTGTGTTTTTGTATTCTCGTGGTCTCATATGGGTCCACCCATAAGGTTTCTGTGGGGACTCCCAGTAGTTTAGCTCATTGCCCTGCTTTTGGCAGCTCAGCCTCCTGCTCTGGCCTTGCTCTATATCCCTCTGGTAACTTCTGGCTCTCATTCCTGTAAAACTGGTCAGGCTGTCCCTACTTCACTTCCAGATGTAGCCCCCAATTACAAAGCTTATTTTACTGAAAAAGGTCGAATTTCTCTTTCCAGTGAAAAAGGTCGAATTTCTCTTCTCCAGAGAGAAGTGCTCCTCCTGCCACAAGGCATATCAGGCCTGTGACTTGCTGTGGGATGGGGAGAGACATCTGATGTGTATCCCTGACATTCTTGTTTGCTATATGGGTGACTTTTCAGACAATACCATGAAGATTATTAGAAGGGAATCCCACATAGTTTCACTCAGCCCTTTTGACTTTCATCAACCCTACTCTTGGCTCTGTGTCCAAGATTTTGCTTCTCCTGCTGCAGCTGAGCTTGGTTCTCTGTTGTCCTTGCCTCTGTTCCATTAATGCCATAGTGAATGACTGCTCTGGGGTAGGGAACAGGGAGTAGGGCCATGGTATCTCCCTAGACTAACCTGTCACAGGTGTGATCTCAGGGCCAGATCCTCAGGAAATGAAGGAACAAACCCTGAAGGTTTTCACATCCCCATTACACATGTCCTGTGGGATTTACTTCAAGTTACATTTTGTTTGGTCTCAAACTTCCTGACTCAATAAGTTTTTGGAGCTCTCTCAAGGAAATCCGTCCCATGAGACTTGCTCTACCACAGGACACAGTTTGAGACGTTCTCTGAAGTGCCACGTGAAGATACCCTCAGACAGATGAGGGTATCACTTGAGTACACCCATCCATGTCCCTGCTGTCAGTCCCCATGCTGAATTTGGACAGCATCTGTTGCTCTACATCGTGAAGGGAAAAGTGAAAGACTTAATCCCAAAGTTGTATCATCTCATCCAGAATAGGCAAGGAATGATAAGGAAAAAGAGCTGAGCGGGCACAAAGAGAGCCTAGTAACAGTAAAAGGGAGAGAAAATCAGATCAGGACCCTGACATGGAAAGGTGATGAGGCCTGAAGACCCAATTGCAAGGAGGGAATTATGCATGAAGAGGCTGTGAAAGGTCTGCATAGCAAATGACTCTTTCAGAGACTGGTGTAGAGAGGTCATGGTATAAGAGAAATGAAGGCTGAACAGATACGGGGTGAGGGGAAGAGGAAAAGGCTGGGAAATCTCTGGTCTGCAAATTTCTCAGAATGGGGGATGCACCTTAAGAAAGTATTTCTGCAGACTTGCCTTGTTCTTAAGCTTTTCCAGTCATCCACTGTTAGCCCCATCAAAGATATTTTTCCTTCACTTGAGAAAGTGGTTATAACATGGCATATATGGAGGTGGCATTTGGATATGCCCTCGTAAGAGGAGAAAGGGGCTGACCAGATCATTCATCAGCAGAGAAATGAGGACTACTAAAATGTGAGGGCTATTAAGGTGTGAAGATGGTGTTAGTGGAGGTGGAAAGTACAGAAATGGATGGTAGGATACAGAACAGAAACATGCATGATGGGCAGATTTATGGACATGTTTCTGTCTTTATGGTGGCAGCAGCGTAGCTGTAATATTCAGGTCACTGTTGCAGTCCTGGTTTTGCTCCTCCTGCTGTCTCCATTTGCTTCATGTCTCTGAACGTTTTCTTTCATAAAAGCAGCCAGCCTGCATCTGGGGGAAGTGGGAAACGCAGCAAACTGACCTTTACAACCAGGGATGTTCTTGGGCGCTTCTTATGCTTTTATCCAACTGTGCAGCGCTCTTCAGCTAACAGCAAAACTGAATCACAGCAAAATTAATTGCTGATACAGTGTAAGGAAACACATCACACATGCAATTTAAACACTGAAGGTTTTTGCAGAGGGGGGAGAAAAGCAGTGGTGTGCACAGCTCTGTGGCTGTAGAGCTGTTCCAATACTGTTGCAGCCTGAGTTGCTCCAAATCCTTTGGGTACATTTTCAGCTTTTTCACAGTTGTGTACACACTTGATTACTGTTTGTGCAAATCTCCAGTTGAGAGAGAGAGCGAGTAATTCCAGCAAAGCAGGACAAAACTGGTAAACTGTGGGAGTCTTGACAAGGCCATTTGTTGTCATAGTCTCAGGAGGCTGATTGTGGTCTAAGACTAAAAGGGCGCAGGAGAGGGAGTAGGGGTAGAGAAGGAAGACGTGAAGAGAGTTTATTGGGGAAGTGCACAGATAGATAAGAAGCTGGCTTATTACTAACCTATAGAATTATTATAGAATTACTAGTATTGTGTGTTGAAAGGAAGGTAATTTGGATCCTGCAATTAAATATGTATTAGACATATGGAACTGCTATTTTATCTTTCTGTAGATGTGATAGAAATGAGTTTAATTAATATGCTTTGTGAAATTTCGCTGTCTAGATGAGTCATGGTGTTTATGTGTATGTGTGTGTATATTATCTGTGTGTGTGTCGATAATCACTTTGCATTTACACGGCCAAAACTGCCAAACTCCAGTCAGGGACTGGACGAAAACCTGTAGGGTGCTAGAGGGAGTTTGTAGAGAGCCGAAGGGAGTTTCCATACAGTGCAAAACTCCTGCCCCAGGGGAGGTATCTGGCCATTCCCACCTGAACCTGAGAGTATATTAACCCACTGAGCTCAGTGTTTTCTGGGCTTCCCTCACCCCTGAGGGATCAAGACTCGGATCATCACTTTGACCAACAGACATTGAAATTACAACAATCAGGTCTCGTCGGGGGATCCAGAGATGGTCACTGTATACCTTTCTACTCTTATCCTTTGTTTCTCTTCTTAAGTGTTATCTTTATGCTTTTATGCTGTTGCATTCCTAACCAAAATGGCTACATTTTCAAATTTGCAAAGTGCCCTATTCGAGCTTAATGTTCTAAAGTGTGCAAGTAAAATTTTGTTATTGAACCTCCTGAGATTTTTGTTGTTTCTTCTGCACACAGCCCAGAGTAAATCAAACAGCCTTCCCCTAACCCATCAAGCAGACCTGAACATAACAATAGTAGCACTTCTATATTGTTGTACATTCTCCCTTCAAAAAGTATCAATGTCTTCAGCTTTTCACAGTTGCCTCTAAAACCTGAAATGTTTGAGCAGGAGTTTCTAAGAGAAGGAAAATCCACTGCCTGTCTTCAAGTTTGCTGTACAATTGTGCTTATTGTCAAGCTTTGGATACAGGAAATTGACAGAAAACAAGAGATTTTCATTACATATTTGTCCCCAGAATGAAATTATGGTCTGTGCTGTACTTTTCTTATCCTCCTGGTTTTACTGGAATGGCAACTGTAACTTCACAGCAGAATTTGTTTTACCTCTCTGAGGAGTCACTAACTTAAAAACCAAAGGTTTGTAGCATACCTTGGTATTTATATGAAATCTTCACATATATGTCTATGAATACACACATACCTAGATCCACAAATTATGCTTAGGTTTATAAATGTAGCTCTAGAATGATCTCACTCACTGACCAAGAAAATTGCCACAAGACCTAAGGACCGGTTCAGCTTTTTCTGTAGCAATACTTGCTTTGAGCAGCTTGACCTTTAGGTGCAGAGTATAACCCTCTGAGAGGGGAAAGGAAGATAAATTATACAGAACGATAAATTATTTACAGAAAGATAAATTATTTCAGCACGAACTCTTTAAGTTCTAACATTTTAAACATCTAACCTAAACACCGTTGTTCAAAGAGGAAATGATTTGCTCATGTTTTACAATATTTCATGCCAAATTCGTGACGTAAAAGGCAGCTGCTTCCTAACACTGATGAGAGCACAGCCAGGTTTTGTGCAACCCCTATGCATAAGCAGCTCTTGTCAGCTGTTCTGTAGCAGGTGTCAAAGCATTCAGTGACATCCTTTGCAAAAGGTGAGTGAATTCTGAACAAGAGTCCAGGCTCTGAATCTGCCTGAGGCAAGCCAAGGACAGGATGAGAAGGCCAGCCCTGGGCAGTGCAGGTAGTTGGCAGCTCTGTGCTCCCAGCCTGGAATAGCTAATGAGAACAGCTTTGGGAGGACTCGCTATGGTCCAAAGGAAGCATAAACATCCCTGCACAGGAAAGTTTCTGGAACGTTTACTGCCATTGTTCTACAGGATCCTTCTAAGATAAAATGAACCAGTCCAAGAGGGCTGCCAGAAAAGTAATGTAATATTTCTGCTTCCTTTATACAACAGTGACCAAGGCGATACCAGCGGGGTCTGTAAGGCAATGGTGCCATTTGATGTCAAGTCCCATAGTTATGAGTTTGTGCTGCAGATAAGCACTCACTCTGATTCCAAGGCTGCCATAATTTGGAGGGAGATAGCCCATTTCTATACCACAGATGGCTTAATGTCCTGCCAGCTATTTTGTCATTGATTCTTCGTTTGTTTTTTTATGAAAGACAATGATGGATGGCAAGATGGGGATTGGGATAACAAGGTGTTTCCTACAATAAGCAAAGATCAGGTTTGTGGCCACCTGAGGAACCTGAATGTACATAAGTCATCCCAGAGCCCTGAGGGAATTGGCTGATGTAGTTGCCAAGCCACTCTCCATGACATTTGAAAGTCCATGGCAGTCAGGTGAAGTCCCAGGTGACTGGAAAAAGGGAACCTTTGTACCCACCTTTTAACAAGGCAGAAAGGAGACCCTGAGAACTACTGAGCTGTCAGCCTCACCTCTGTGCCTGGGAATATCATGGCACAGATCCTCCTAAGGCACATGGAGGAGAGGGAGGTGATAAAGTTCTGCCTGACCAGCCCCGTGGCCTTCTGTGATGGAGTGACTCCATCAGTGGACAAGGGAGAGGCTACAAATGCCTTATATTTGGACTTCTGTAAAGTCTTTGACAAGGTCCCCAACAATATCCTTTACTTTAAATGTTGTTCTTCTACTTGTGGACTTTGATTTAAACTGGAAGCTTTTGCCAAAACTAAGAAAACCAATAATCTTCCTTTTATTAAATTATAAAACAAACTGTACTGAACAAATATTTCCTTTAAAATAAAAAAATACCCTTCTTCATTGCATTTTCCTGGTAAAACTGACTTCATTAGTTTTATTGAACCATTTTTACTCATTAAAATTTAAAAACATTTGTTGATGAAACAAGGGAAGCTAAATAAATTTTAAAATAATTCAACACTAACTTACTCCTGCTAATATATGAAGGTGCTACGTTGCTTTCTGGAATATTTTGAGCTTAACTCCTAAAGGAATTTCAATATTTTAGTGGGTTCTCTTGAATTCATTTAACTAGGAGTTTTTATCCTTCATTTAGTCCACACTTTGTGGCTGGAAGGGTCCTCTGAGGGAAAGGAAAATGGAAAAGTTTATTGTTCTGTTCCTGTCATCACCCAGACTCCAAATGAGATTGTGGATCTCTGTGTATTGGCTAAGTGGGCAAAAAAGGGTCACATTCCATTTTCATGTATTAGTTGAGGGGATGCCTGTTTTTCTGTGGTCCACATACTAAAATATTTACAGTGGCAATTTTAGAGGAGGACACCAGCATATCTTGAATAAAAGAAAAGGGTCTAATATCACCAAAATCCTCCTCCTTTCCTGCAGCATGTAGAAAGTAAATAAGGTTTTGGAAAGGAGCAATGTTTTTTTCCAGTCAGAGTATCTGAAACTGTTTTTGACTTCCTTGATTTTCGGAGTTAGTTCTTAAAGAAGGTCTTTACTGGCAGTCAGAAGAGCATGTGGGTTAGAAAACAGGTACATGTTCTCATGTGCTAAGGGAAACTAGGATTTTATAGATACCTGGAGTTACAGATGTGTAGCAGGTGCTTCTATTCCAACTCTATTCCCTTTGCAGCAGAAACAGAGTGTACACTAAAAATGTTGTTTCATTGAACCAATTTGCTCAGTTGCGCAAATGTTTTCACTAAGGAAGCTTGTCACACATTTTTATTTAAAGGAGACCTATGTTTGTAGTTTCAAGAAAGTTACTAACATTGTGACTTCCAGAGAATAAATAACACAGCTCATTTTCTCTCCTACCTGTCAGATGATGCAAATATAGCATTGCCAAAGGATTTTACAGTAAATAGTTTGTCTGTATACCAACTTTTTAGGCAATCACAGGATTAGCTCACATCTAAATTTATGCTATCATTCACTGTAGTTGGTTATTTCAGATGATTCTTGTATTTTACTGTATTAAAAGTATTGTTTTAAATTAAATAAAGAGCTGCATGGTAATTTGTATTTATCTGTTAATTCCTTAAAGGGTTCCATTAAAATATGTAGTCTCTTTAATAAGCATCTTCAAATAAGAGATTGTGCACAAATGTGCCATTTTGGTTAAAACAGGGCAATGCAAGATGTTTTCAAAAAAACCTATTTATTAATTAACTCTCCTGTGCTGTTAGTAATCAGTTGTGTTGCTTGTTTACAGAACTTGTGTTTCAGTTTGGCAGGATTTGCAGAGCTAGCAGTGTACATTTTCACTTTATGTAAAGCAAATAGGGATGAAAATTGAGGTAACACCACAAGGTTGTTACGTTAAATGGAAAAACTTGCTGGGCCTGAATTTAGTTCCCTGGAGACTGACAAACACTTCTAAATTAAAGAAAATGTAATGTAAAATTGTAAGAATTTAGAGAGACTCAAAGGCATTCTGCTTATATTATTTAAAGCCAGTGGCAAATTAACAATTGTCCTTCTGACATCCGGGACAAGTGCTGCGTTGCTCAAAGTTCTGTATTCTAAAATACAAATAATTTGGTAATTTTAACAAGTTACCTAATTTCCATGCAGGCACTGTTAGGCCTTCATCAGTGCTTTGAAGCATGCTCCTTGTTTTCTATTTGTTTAAACAAATCTAAAGTCTTGTGCACTAGAGTTCTGGCTATCTCCTCTGAGGGTGTTGAAGTGGCGTTTTCACTTCTGTGAATGCAAGATGTGGCAAAGTGTCTATAGGTGGCAGCCCCTTGCAGCCTAGAAGGGTCCTCCACAATAATTCTTCAATGAAACATAAAACATTAACAGAGTTGTGATGTTGACATGGCTGTGACACCATAAAAACTGAAGAATTAAGTCATAAAATCTATGGCTCTCACCTCAGGCTTTTCATTTTCATTATGAGGAGACCTCTTGAATTAAAATAGTTTGAAATGAACCTCTGCTATGTCCAGAAGAGTAGATCATCTGGAACTAATGACTACTAGTGTACTGGATATTGCTACTGCCAAACCTTTCAGGCTGAACTCTGGGTCTCTTCAGAATGTATTTTGCAGCTGACTGCTAATACAGTCATGGCTTTGTCAAGGGCCCAGATCCAGGGTTTTCTATGGAAATGTCCAAACACCCTCATAAAGGACCTGCAAATGCATGTCGTGATGATTCTTCCGAGCATAGCAGCAACTTTATTTATTGACTTGATATTACAGGAACATTTTTTTTTTTTTTTTTTGGCATTACTAATGGAAACAGGTATTTTATCTGATTTTCCTCTCTTTTCCATTTGGTTAACAAAGACAATTTTTATATTTTTAAATCAGGAATCAAAGATCTCATCTGCAAAGACCCATGCCTCTTCCAAATGTCTGTAACCTGGCACGACAAAATCAAAGCCTAAAACTAATTTTTCTTTTTCCTAGCATACCATGGTAGAGGCCTGTCACACAATTTGAAGGAAAACCTTCTACAGAGTGATGTTGTCTTTGTACTGCTAATTCAATAACATATAATACAAGCCCCCATTTCAGAGGAAGTGATAAATTGCAGCTTATATATCTGAAAACTTCGACAATTAATCTAACATTTGATTAAAGCTGAATATTAATATTTTAAAGCCAGATGTTTAAGTGCATAGTGATAAAATAACTGGGTGCCTGGGTACAAAGCAGATAAATAATAGGCTTCTTTTTCATGGATCTTAACAGGTATTGAGTGCTGCTGGAAATGTGGCTCCATTGGGGATAGTAAAAGGCATTTACCATCTGGCCCATGAAGATATACAGAGTGCCCTGGGAAGCTGGGAAGATCAGGTTTTTCTTTCTGTGTTAGGCTTTGGGTAAGTACCTGCATTGCTTGTTAATGTAATTCCCAACTGCAGAGCCAGGACAGGGAGAGGGACATGATCGTTCATCCTCCTGTTCATGCTGGGGCGGGGACAGTGGTTTTGATCTCCTGGCGTGGTGGTGCCATGCACAAAATGACCTAGGATGAAAGGCTGTCCCTTTCCTCTGTAGTGGGCTGTGTGTGTTTTCTCCAGAGAGGTGATGTCCTGCAGGGGCAGATATAAACAGGACTGAGGTGTGCTGAATGATGACTTCATGTTTTCTGTATGCTCCATTCAGGTTTTACTGAGCCCACTGGTTTCACTAGAGGTGGACAGCAAACAACTATGGCATTTAAACTCATCTGAGATGGGAATTTACAAAAAAAAGAAGTCAGAGGTAGCATGTACAGTTTGTCTGTCAGAAATGAGCCCTGTTAGAAGAGCTCTGTGTCTGTCAGGGCTTCAAACCATACAATAATGAAGAAGGTATAAGTGGTGAACATGGATGGAGAGTTTGCTGTACCATAACAAACCGTGTGAGTTTTGATCTGGAAAGTTCTGAGGGCCTAAGCAGCGCTGCACTGGTGAATTTGAAAGTAAAGCAGCAAAGCAAGCCCACTACTGGCAGAATTGCCCTGCAGTGATTTACATCTCCACTGGAGAAAGCTGTGAACTGCAAAGGGTTGAAGATCATGGCTGCAGTAGGCAGAATTCAGCTTAGGAAGAGTCTCTGCCAGGGTTTAACCTGTGACTGACTTTGTGTCTCTGTTTCAGGCCTCCTACCAGAGTTACACAGAATGTAGCATCCATATTTTGAAAAAGGCTCTGTGGTCCCAACCACCTCACAGTGTCTTCCTGTTTAGAGCATTTCTGGGATTAATATTCCCACACTGTGCTGCTCCACACCCCCTCCACAAGATTTACTTCACTGTCAACTCACTCACTGCCCATCTGTGGTGAAAAGTTCCTTGGATGACAACAGGAAATGTCAGCAAAAATACACTGAAAGCACTGCAAATGATTCAAGATATATCAATTCGCTCATGGATTATTTACATTATTCTCAAGAGCTCAGGCATTTTTACATTTTTACATTTTTTTTCCTAGTATTCATTTAGGCTTTTGTCTGGTGAACATTCCTATGATGTCCAGCTGCCCTTTCATCTCAGCATCCTTGAAGGATCCAATATACAGGAAGGGTAATACACTGTGATGGGAAATATTGTATATGGACAGAAGACATATGAAAGAAAGGGACAAACAGTGGATACCAAATCTGTGTACTTTAGTTTGGTCAAGGCACTGAATCAAGTTTGTCTGAAAACTTTCCACATTTTGCAAAACATTTTTCTCTTGAAATACTGATTTTATTCTTTTTTAAGATAATGCAAAATTATTTGCACTTTATAAAATTATTTCTGAGATTAATTGCAATTTTGGGAGGTTTTGTGTATGTTTTACAGTATAATTACATTGGCTGTCCAAGAAAATAAATATTTCACCCAAATGTATTATGTTTCCTGGGAGCTATGGTTCTGTTCCTCATCTTTTTTTCCTGGTTCAGGCTTCTTCACAAGATCAATTTTTCTGTGCCTGTCTTTGATGCAAATGTCCTGTTGCTATGACTGGAATTCTGCCTGCAAAAGTCAACAGCAAATGACACTCAAGCCATCTTGGTTCATCCGATGCCATGTGGCAGCTTTCTGAAATGACTGCTTCAATTTTCAAACTAATTGGGGGTTCAAACTGTCACTGGAAAGAAGAAATTCCTGTTCTGTACATGGAGAAGCAATTATTATTTTTTCCAAATGGTTTTAGTGGCATGAAAGCTGTACAAGTCATTTGGATTGTGACAGCTATAATTCTTAGAGAACCCATTAGCTCATATGGTGAGACATCCCCCCCCCCCTTTTTTTTTTTTCTCTCCTTTCAGAAGATGTCCATAACAGTTTGTGGCAGTCTGGCTGAACCAGACTTATCTCTAAAGGAGAGTGTTAGCAGGCATTTTTCAAAGGCTTTTTTTTCCCCCGAGAATGTGACCTTTAACACAGGCTCCTCATTAACTGCAGTCATTTAACACAAAATGCCAGTAGCAGGGTATTTTTTCCAGTTACCATAGCAATATCATAGGATATCAGATGGTGTCAATAAACAAAACTCCACTGAAACATTATCATTTTTGAGCCACGTCTATTAAGACAGTTTAGTTTATCTAAGATCAGGTGGTGATGAGTTCAGCTTGTATTTTTGTACCTTCATGTGACATTTGGTTGTTTTGTGCATGTGTGGCCCTTATACTGCTTGCCTACACATCCTCCTACTCCCCTCAAGGACTGCTGTGCTAAAGTGGGTTTGTAAAAACTCATCACTCCCCCTGCCTTTTGGCCACCTGCAATCTCTGCAGTTCCCCTGCCTGATGGCAGGGAGTTTTGTGGTGAGGGGACACATTTAAGAGGCCTTTTATTTTGCTCTGACACTTAGCATTTTGTAACTTTTTTTTTTAAACTGGAGAAGAGGTAGCTGTCTGTGCATTCCTCCAGTCTTCATATCTCATCAGGACTCCAGGATTCTTTACTATTATCATTACTATACTTGATGGTTTTGGGGTCTATTTTGGTGCAAGACCACAGACCTGCTTTTCCTTCTGACCCATAGAAGAACAAAGATAAAAATACCTGCATAGTTCTTCGTATAATTTGCTCCTTCCAGCTCCAGTGAATTACCACCTGGAAGAAGAGAATGGAAGAGGGTTATTCCTTATTTCTTTGAGGGGTTTGAGAAAACGTATCATCAGCATAAGCCATCTGACAGTGTCAGTTCCTATGTTGGAAAAGCTGTGCAAACATTTACAGAAGTGACCTCACTTGTTTTATGAATATTTTCCTTGCCCATTGACTGCACCTCATGATACTTAGGGTCTCATGGAAACAGAACCAATTAAAGCAACACTCACAAAACCCAGTGTAAATCTCACATTTCAGTGCAAGCATCCAGTACATGGATACGAAACCACAGGCAGAATTTAGACTACTAAAAAGAAAGAGGGGCATTTCATTTTAATTTTCTGATGTACGTGATGCTTGGAAAAAAAGTCACTGAATAACCAAAACTGATACATGAGTACTTTACAGACACTAGATGTTCTTTAGGAGAAAGTGTTTTCCTCCCACTATCACAAGGCAATACCACGCTCAGAAATCCTAATTAGTGGTGGGCCATGAGGCAACCATGGTATAATTTTGTGTCCACCTACTCCCAGATATCAACTGGTTCAGTTGCAAAATCGTGATGCTGAGATCATTTCTACAGATTTTCAA
The DNA here is from genome assembly GCA_026261815.1 of Monarcha castaneiventris obscurior. Classification (NCBI taxonomy): domain Eukaryota; kingdom Metazoa; phylum Chordata; class Aves; order Passeriformes; family Monarchidae; genus Monarcha; species Monarcha castaneiventris. The sequence continues at coordinate 4,801,005 of JAMPIT010000890.1, forward strand.
CAGTAGTACAAAACATTAAAATAATTGTGTACAGCTGCACCCTACTTCTCATGTTTCTACTATTTTCCTACCTGATACTCTTCATTTTCTGTATTCTAGATGTCACATTTTCAGCTCATGGGAAAGGTATATCTGCTTTTTCCATTACTGTGCATGTGCCTCTTTAAAATATGGGACAGTATCACCTCTGAGACAGATTGTATTTACCAGCTTTTGTTTCCTTACAATCAAAAACTTCAGCTTAAGAACTTTAAGAAGTCACCTGAATGGGAAAATTTGTCCATTTGCAAAAATAAAATTCTTCAGTTTTGTATCCTGGAAGTTTGTCTCATTGTGCACCAATATTAACAGGGAAGAACATAAAGTGTTCTTGTTCAGAAGTGTGAATGACTGTAATACAATGGGGCACAGTACACAACAATTGGAAGGAAATTCTCACAATGCAGCTGGAAAGAAATCCTAATAGTAATTGTTATTAGGACATGGGGTTAGAAATAAAAAAAGTCAATTTTTTAGTCTGCTCCTGTGTAAGCACATTTGCAAAAGTGATATCCTTTTTTTTTCTTTTTTTCTGATACCTGCTTAACTGAAGAAGAAATAAGTTGCACTTGAGATTTTAGTTAAAGTCATAGAGTCATCCAGGGCAGGACTGAAAACTGAGCTTCAGTTGTAGTTGACTGAGTTAATCGGGACTGTCATTTATTGAACGAAGTAATTTGGAATCCGTGTCACACAAAATGCTTGAACCACTTGCCAGTACCAGCCTCACACAAGTGCAAAGATTTTTGTCAGGATTAGTTCTTCCAAAAGCAGTTAGTGTTTGGTGGGAACGGCCTTTTCTTGCCACATAAAACGACTTATAGCAGCAATCATAAAACAATGCACTCATGGCAATTTTGTGGGTTCATTGTATATAGGTTTTGAAGAAATACAAGAAATTCCTTTTTTTAAAAAAAAAAGAAAGGCCTGCTCCTTAATTACACTGTTTGTTGCATTTCTAGTTCACTGAGTATGTTCTCTTAATAAAGAGCTAAGAAAAGTAAAACATTCTCTAAAACATTCATAGGCAACAACCACTTTTTATGCTTCTACCTCTCTTCTCTTGTTACTTTAGTTCTTCCATGTGAAAGAGTCCCCATATGACCTTTTTTGGTGTTTCCTCAGCTGATTCAATCCCTCTTTTCAGAACCTCTTCCATCTCTTTCTCTTATTTCTTCTTTTTTTTTTCTCCCTGTAGATAACCAGAAGTGAATGGGATTCCCTCTAATAATCTTCATATTATCCCAATACATTAAATAATTTCAATATAATATTCTGTACTGTCTCTGTTTCACAGTCTTGGGATATAGAGTGAGAATATCTTTTGAAAAATATGTCCTCACTGTGTTTATTCCTTCTGGTCTCTTCTCCCTTCAACGGTCCTTTATTGAACTGTTCTGCCAGTTCATCCCACCTCCACCTAATTATGCCAGCTGCTTCTAGAATTCATCACAACTTTTTCTGGTGACTAATCTGAATATACTGCTCCCATCTGTTTCTGTGATATGACATGACTATGATAAGCAATAACATTTCTATACAGTCTTCTGGGGTTAATTTTCCTTTCAGAAGAGGTGATCTAATGCTACTCTATGACGTGACAGCTGATGTGTGGCCACCAGAGCTGTGGCCAGCAGGTAGAGGGAGGTGATTTTCCCCCATCTCACTCCTCCCTTGTGAGATCCCACCTGGAGTACTGTGTCCAGCTCTGGAGCCTCCAGCATGAGAAAGATGTGGTCCTGTTAGAGCAGGTCCAGAAGAGGCCATGGAGATGATCAGAAGGCTGGAGCACATCTCCTACAAAGACAGGCTAAGAGAGTTGGGGTTGTTCAGCCCAGAGAAGGCTCTGGGGAACCTCTCTGTGGTTTTCCATTACTGCAAGGGAAACTTACGAAAAAGAAGTTGGACCTAGGTGGTATTAAAGGTCCTTTCCCACCCAAGCCATTCCATGATTCTACGATGGGGAGGTGTAAGACTGGGAGAAGTTGTTCAGTCTTTCAAAAAAAATAAGGAAAGAGTGAAAGTTTTCTAAGAAATTGCTACTTATAGTAAGTTTAAGATGAAGTAAAGGGAACAGCTTTTTCTGCTCAATATGTAGTTAAGCTGTAGAACTCCTTAAAAAACAACTTCATAATAAATTGCTTCAGAGAGATGTAGGCCATATCCAGTATCCATGGGCATGATAACCTGAGTCTTTGTCTCAGGATGTCAATATAAGCTGTTCTTAGGAGATGAGATTGCACAGGTGAGGAAGGATCAGCTATGCTTATCTTAAAGACACCACACTGGGTTGGACTAATCCTTGATTTGAACAATTGGAGCTACTCTTGCATCTTTCCGTACTGAACACGGACATTGCTATTATTTTTTTGTACTTTTGCCACTGTCTTTAAAACAGAGGAATGATGTCATGAAAATTCCCTTAAAATCTTGCAGTCTAGATGTGAGCACAAAGGCAGTGTAGACAGCTATCCACTGCTGTATAAAACAAACAAAACAAAAAGAGCCACGAGAATTAGGCATGTAAGCTGACAACTTATTTCCTGCCTTACACATAATGTTGTAGAAAATCCCCTGAGTCATAAAGATGCCACCAAATTTTTAGCTTTACAGATTGCTCAGGACGTGCCACCTGTCCTCAGATCTGTAAACATGATTCTGACTACGGAGGAGCTTTGCATTAACATAAAGATAACAGAAAAATTCTTTACATGATGCAGGACTTTTTTGCATTGCTGATAAGGACTGTACATTCAGATATGAACATTCACTGAAGGAGACAGGCTGTATTCAGTTTTCATATAAGAAGTGCTTTCATATATTCTGCTAGCCTATAGACAATATCCAACTGACTGTATCCCTTTATGCCAAGGAAAATTTTAGCACATGCACATCTCTTCCTATCTTCTTTCCCCAAAGAAATCAATTTAGATGGATGTCGAAATGAATAATTTCATTGGGGAAATCATTGTAACTGCTAGAAATTAATCTAGGTAGACCTATAATTTAATTCTTAGAGCGACAGTGAATCTAGTTACATTATTTAATGTAAACTAAGTTTATTGTAACCATAGGGATAGAATGGAATAACAATAACTATCATAAAGTAACTATTACAGTCTGTGTGCCTAAATCAATGCAACCTATTCTTTGCTAAAGCTATAAAGCTATACAATTACAAAATACCAGAGATATGAGGCAGAGAGGCGTTAGGGTTTTTCAGGTGAAAAATGTAGGAAGGAACACTAAGGGTGCCCTCTACCCAATAAATGTATTCAACAGAAAATTAAAATATTATATTCCATTTTCTTTTGTAGACAGCCTTTTATTGGTGAAGGTAATAAAAGAGGCGTCTGGCATTCGAGTGTATTTCCCATCAGCAGATGTGTAAACTGTTCTTGAAACTTAACCACAGAGCCTGAATAGATGAGGTGGGACCTCTGCTACTGTTCATGATGTCATATTTAGAATTCAATGACTATTTTTTATTTCTCATCCTACATGAGCATGGTCATCATACGCACCTTGACTTTGCCATGCCTTTGCTCATGCTGCAAGATTCTGTATTGTATGATTACATAAAATCCTTTTCCTATGTTCTCATGAAGCCCAGGTCTGTGGGCAGGTTCTTTCTCTCCTGAATTTTTGGCTAACATCTGTCCAGGTGCTCTGCTGTGGTATATGTGGAAGTATTCCAATAAAAAGGTTAAAGGTGAATTTTAGGAGCTAGAAATGTGCCCACTGAGAACTCTAGGCTCTGGTAGACCAGACATCATGGCATAGACTGAGGAAACAACTTTTGGGCCCAGAAGAATCTGGTCCACTGTAAGAAGCTTTAAGTCTGAATGGAGGTGCGTGCCTTGCCCAAAGCCACTAAACTCTGCCACATGGTGAAGTTCTTAAACAAACAAACAAACAAGCAAACAAGAAAAAGAAAGCTCTACTAGGAGTAACTATAGGTGCTGTAAAATGTCAATGATTGCTTCACCTAATAGGGCACTTTGTTCTGAATAGTACTGTGTCTGCTTGGACTTTGAGTGCATGCATCTCTAAATTGAGTTATTTTCTTAATATTTATGAAGCTGGACTGTGATAATTAATTGCTGTACAGTTGGGAAGAAACAGGCAGAGCAATTTACCTAAGATCAAAGTAGGCAGATGGCAGGGAGAAAGGGCAAAGATTCAAGCTCACATCTCAAACATTAAACCACAGCTTAAATCATACAGATTTTTGTTTTTCCCTATTAGGAAATATCACTTCCCCCCTCCTCCTGCCCCCCCACCTTCCCTCCCCATTTAGGACAGTCTGAATTTTATTTTACATTTAAAATTAAGCTTGATCTTTCCCATTACACTGGAAAAACATTAATCCTCCTCAATTTAGAGCACTTATCTTCTCGGGGTGGAATGAACTTCTTTTAGAATTTACAAGTAAGCCATTAATTAGTTTAGGACTGAAAATTAATTTTTAGTTATGTCTTTTAAGAACTTTAACATCTGTGCTACTGGGTTTTTTTGTCCTGAAGGTTCTTAGTTCTCTTAGAGAGTAAGCAAACTTCTTCAAGCTCTTCACACCATTAAAAATAATTGAAAGTGTGTGTGTAAGTTATATTTGAGAAGGAAATTAGCTTGCAATTAAGTGAAATTATTGATGATAATTTCTTGACTGTGTAATGATGGGTTTTAGGAAATACATAATGTCTCAGTAATGTTTTATTTTTTACCCTTAAGTTAGTCTCAGCCTTAAAACCTGCTTAGCTTTATTTGTGTGGTAATTGGCACTCAGGGGGAATTTGGAGTGCATCACCCAGTTGGATTTGCTCCAGGCCCTTCTCTCTCTCCCAGAAATGATCACACTACTTATTTAGGGGCTTGGAGTAAAGGTGGACTCATCTGCACAGTACTCCCTCCTTCCCTGTCTTCCCCTAAGCAGCTCTGGGATGGAAAACCCCAGGTTCTGCTAGAAGGAACCATCAGGCTAGATTTATTTCAAGTAACTTAACAACAAAATATTCTGCTCCTCTGCAAGCATAAGCTTGGATGGATTGCTTCTATGACAAGGTCCACACTCAATGTGCTGACAGTTCTCCCTTGTCCTGCCCTACAACCTTGGATTTGCTGCATAAAGGGATCAGAACCCTACAATGAGCTTGCACTCAAGGTTCTGTGCCTTAAAGCATCTGACTGCCATGCAGCCAAACCCCTCAGGAGGCTGAGTCCATTTGACCTCCTGGCATACAGTGCAAGCCAGGACTTTTCAGCCTGTCATGCTGAAATGAAGGTGATCTTTTATGGGTAACCAGAGCATGCCTGCTGCTGTGTGCTTCACAAGCACTCCGCAGATAACATGAAAAACAGGGGATTGGGATGAGTCTGCCTGCTCCCAATGAAAAGCTGGAATGAGTAAGGAGCCTTTTACCATCTAGGAGGTACAGGCTGAAGGAATACAGGAGCTGCTGCTCACTTGTTTCCCTGACACTACAGAAACATTTTCCCAGGACATGGGGGCCATTAAGTGCACAAATTTTCTTTGAGATTAGGAGGTTCAGTTGGTTGGCATGGCTGATGCACACAAGTTTCTGCAAGCAGTTCTGAGTACTGGCAATTATTTCCCATATGACATCCTTACAGCTCCCTTCTTACCTGAAATACCGTCTTCAGTTGGGTCAAGAGGAGGTGGTCTCTAACACAAATTTGAAATTTGGGGTTTTTTATGTTTCACATACTTGAAATGCTCCTGTGGCATGGTTCACCTCCCTGTTAAAGGTGAACAAAAGCCAAGGCCCACATTGTTCTCAGCACAGACATGTTTTACAAGACCCACATCACCTTGCAGCTATGTTGTGTGTCACAAAATGTCAAATAAATCCTCTCTGACTGTTAGCTGCATTATCCTTATTGCAGTGGAGTACTTAAGGAGCCACTGTGCAAAACATCTCCCAAGCTTTCACAAATCATTTTGCCCATGATCAAAGAGCACTGAACATGGGGCTAATTTGTATCTTTACCCCAAAATGCTGTTTCAGTGAAAATAACACATTTAGGAGATTTACAGTAGAGCTGACCTTTTCTCAGGGAGAACACAACTTTACATCAGAAGGTTTTGGGCTAAGGGAAGACTTGTCCCAAGTCAGAAAATGCTCTTCTTTCCAATGAAATATATCAATGGTAATAAGTGGAGTGGCTATTCTGTGAGGGTGGGACAAATTATGACATGCAGACTAAGCAATTTTGCCTCAGTCCTCTCTAAAGACAGTGATGGAAGCTCATTATGGCAGGAAAAAGAGACCATGAAGGCCAGGGAAATAGAAATTGCTATATTCAGAATGTTTTGGAAGCACTAAAGTTTCAATGATTGTGTGGGGTGCTCAGGTGTTCACTGTCTCACATCACACACTTCCCTTCCACTGCTAACACCTGCAGCTCTCAAGAGTAGAAGGTCCCCCAAGGAGGACCCTGAGGCACATTGTGACAATGCCACTAAAATACAACACAGTTCTGACTATTTTGCTATTTCCTTACCACCCTTTGGAGCTGGCTGCCCCACAGTGTGAACACGCAGTGCACTGGGGAAGGACTCTAATTCATCCTTAAACTGAGATGTGCTGTTTACTTGTGGCTTCCAACGGGACAACATAAAGCAAAGTAATCTATCTCCAGACAAAAGGTGACAGATTCTGAATTTAGGGAGTTAATCTCTGGTGTGCTGACACGAGATATACAGAGAAATAACAGATTAGTGGAGAAACTCACTTGAGACTAAATGTAGGATGGATGGTTGCATCAAGTATATCATACAGTGTTTTATCTAGATTCCTGTCACACCTGTGAGCACAGTACTTGAAGAAGGCTGTAATTGATAGCTTAAAAACTACAAGTATGCTGTCAGCTTGCAGCTTCCTTATGCATATCCAGTGCTAAGGAAGGCATTTTCTAGCGTTTCAATTTATTTCAAACCAGTAAAATACTCTGGTTTAAGAAATGAGTGCCCATGCCAAAATGGTGAAGAAGCAAGTCAGTTGAAAGTGATACACAAAATGAATTCCAGAATTAGGACTTCAGCTTTATTGAAAAGTTGTTTAAAATGCTCTGAAATTTATCTTGGTTGATGCAGTCCTGTCTCCCCGAAATCTGGATTGCTTTTCAGTGAGCAAAACCAGTTTCTAATGAATCCAATGAAAAACTTCTGACAGGCTGTTTCCCTAGAACCATATAATTTCATGCTATATCCTTGATCCAAAAACAGTGACACATTTGAACTTATGACATTGGATAAAAACCACCATTTTTAGCCAGTGAAAGATCTTTGGGTATTGTGTTGCATTTTGCACATCTTTTGTGTTAACACTAAGGATTCCTATTTGCAAGAAGGCTAAAAGTATACATTTGAAATAAATAAAGAAGCCTGACAAAGACAGAAATCTGAAAGGTTATTTGAGAGCTTCACGATTTAAATCTTCCTCAGGAAGATGGTATAATTAACACTGGTTTAGAAGAACAGAACAAAAAGCAAAGGGGGTTGCCCATAAGGCTGTCAGTACAGCTGAACTCACATTTGACTTGACCTGAGACCTCATAGTTTGGTACAAAGCTGAAGTAGGCTCCGTTCTGGTTTTACACAGCTAAATTTGATGAAAGCTTGAAAAAGCCAGCAGGCCATAAGCATTCTCCATTATTAATAATGCAAAAGCAGCATGAAGGCAAAATAAATTCTGGTATACAAACAGACAGTTCATCTTTTCTATACTTTCTAACCCATACAGGATATTCCTAACAAAAGCTTGGGAGAGATCTTTCTTAGTTGTGTGTAGGGGTTTTCACATGTATCAGGCTGTTTTCTCATCAGGAATAAATCAGTCTTTTTGCCCAAACTTCATTATTACATGCAGAGGCAGAAAAGGGTCTTGTGATTCATTTTAACAAGACATAAAACTTCCTGTTTATGCTGGAGTGTAAACATTTGATCATATGGAAATGAGGGAGTATATGCTCCAAAACTAAATGTACTCTAGTCCAACAAAAAGAATCACAGCCTGTGTCAGCAACAGCTGATGTTGAATTTGGTGTCTTCAAGTAATCTAGAGATGTATGTACCTGGCCTTAGGTGTGCTTCTGGCTCAAAAACACCTCAGATCACTGATTTGAATGGGAGGGGCAGAAAATTGCTTAAAAATTTCTCATAAAACTCAACAGAAAAAAATAACCCCTGCAGCAAAGAATTGGATGGCAACTTCCTTTTCCCGTTATTGCAGACCTGAGCCTTACCAATGCAACAACATCTCTTTCTCTTGGCTGGATCTCTGGTTTTCTGGCAGAGCAGTCTGCATGTCACGATCTGAAGTTGGCAGAAGAAACATCAATATATAGTGAGGAAAATTTTCTAAATACAGATAGATATTTAACTCAGTGTCAGCTTCATGAAAAAAAGTTGGTTCTGGAAGGATGGTTTTACTACACCAAGTGGCTTCACAGTAAAACAAACTGCAATAAGTTCATGCAAAATTATAATTCTAGGCCATTGGGCTGGTGGTGAAAGGAATAATATTAGAACCGGAAGTAAATATTTTTCCTTTCTGAGCTGTGAGAACCAAGTTTTAGATTTAACTGATAAACAACACCAGTAGGAGTGTTACTATCTTTTGGAGACATTAAATTGGGTTCAAGGCTCTAAGTGCAAGAGCTGGGTTAGTAATTGATGCATGTAGAAAACGTTCGTCTTGTAAATCTTTCAGTGACAATAATGATGAACGGTAGTTTGCACTCATCATGAGGCCTCCCTAGGAAGGTCTCAAGGATCCTTGACAATCAATAATTAAGCCTAGTAGCAGCCTCTGTGTTGCTTAAGAATTTTACTAGCTTGGAGAGAAAGAAACTGAGATAAAGACAACTTTCTTCCCAACTTCTCCATCCCATCTCTCCTGCCATGGTGGAAGGACACTAGAGAAGGTCATATTGTCAGAAGGTACTACAGATATTAATTTGAAGGAGGAGCATTCTCTGATAGGAGAGAGAATTGGTCTCACTTCACTGAATGGAGATTTGTGTGTATGAGCTGAACACCCAGACTTTGTGCCCGCTTTTATTCTTCCAATTCTCTCTCCCATCCTGTTGTGGTCAGGGCAGTGAGAGAGTGGCTGTGGGGCTCTTGCTGGCTAAGCCAGCAAGCCCATAATATAAACTCAACAGAAACGAGACATTTGAAATAGGTCAGATGAATGAAAGACTAAAAGTGAATGCTCTTCTTCGCTGACAACTAATATGTCTAGATCAAAACCATAGATATCTAGCTTTTACACATATCACATGAAGCAAGACAACTTCCACATACTAAACTCCTTCTGTCTTGAGAGTCGTCGTTGTTGTCTATAGGCCTTAGTGGACCTCAAAGTAACCCTGTCTTACATTACCACAGAAGGAGAAGATGAAAATTCTAAAATGAAATTTCTAAAAATCAGTTGCTGGGAACTTTTTCTTGGCCCCCCTGATGCCAGAGGAAGGTCTGGCAGTGACTTTGCTGGGGTCATAAATTCTCAGTATCTCTGAAGACAGAGTGGGTGCTCAGCCCTATTTAATCCAGAGGTTTCTAATCTAGTACAGTCTAGCACAGCATATGGCCATCTATCCATTGCCAAAGGGAAGTTCCATTATATGTAGAATAGAGATGCAAATTTTATTTTTCACTTGAAAAATATTAGACAGAAATATCTTACTCCAAGACCAGTCCAGGTCCCCTCCCAGCTCTGACATTGCTTGTTATTGTCAATCCTTTTGACATTTTCCAACACTCAGAATACCTGCCCCTGCTGAACTGTAATTAAATCAGAAGAAAAATGGTATTTAAAACTTTTAGTAATTTTTAAATGGCTTTTTTCAGCACCAGTGAAGAACATAAAGCATATAGCTGATTTGATAAACAAAAATCCATCAAGGCCAGCCAAACACTTTGCTTGACTCAAGTGTGTCAGTGTGGTTTTCATGGGTCACTTCCCGAGTCCAACAAGTCTAGTATTTTGGCATGGCCAGTCATTAATATTTCATTGTAGTCTCTAAAAGCTGAGAAAGGGCTTATCCTCTGATTCATGATGGCTTTAATGCCTTGAGTGTTGGGGTTTTTTTTCCTAACATTTGACCTCACTTTCACCATTTTTTTTCCTTCTTGTTCACATTCTACATAGCAATAGCAGTTCAGGGAGTTGCTATCATCCTTGTTTTGCAAGTAGAAACTTTGAAGTGCAGTTATCAAAAAGAGACCAGCAGCACTAAGCATAGGCACAAAGACTCCCCAACAACTTCTGTTCCCATCTTGTCCAATAATCCAATAAAATGTGAAGAGGGGACTTAAACTAAGTTTACAAAAATTGGGCACCTCACAAAAAAGAAGGTACCTAGTCGATGTGGGAGAGTTTACCAAATATTTTTTTAGTATCTAATAGCAATTAGAGGCTGTAGGATATCTCAGAACTCCTGACCTTTTCTTTTATTCATTTACATCTCTGATGCTCATTTGAAGCAATAATATTAATTTTAAAATGGAAAGAACCTTAAGGATAAAAAAAGCAGAGAAAACATCAACATTGTTGTAAGAAATAATGTTGCCCTCTAGTTTTAGTCTTGAGCAGGAAGAAAGGAAAGGAGTCATTGCAGCTATCAGGACAGGGAGTTAGGGGAATGCTCAGACCTCCCACCTGTGATGTTAAAACCAAGAGGAGAATTAAGCAAATGGCAAGTTATATATGCTTATTCTTTCAATGAATGAGGAGGGGGAGCAAGAAATAAACTATCTGCCAAATATTAATTCCCCTGAATGAGGGGGGAGAGCAAAAAATGTTGGTTCAAGGCTGATGAATGAGATCAGCTATCTGCAAAGTAATAATTCCTCTACTGTTGAGTGAGTGGAAATGAGAGACCTCTTTTACCTGGGCAGGTTTTCAGGTTTTGCCCCTCTACCCAATGAATTACTAGCAGAGAGTGATGCTGTTTTTCCTGTTCTCTTGACCTGAATGACTGTGTTGCCATTCCAGAGAAAATTGTGTGGAAAGAATAGTTTTGATTTTTTATAATTTAGAGAACCTGTGAGTTTTCAAAAGGAGTCTGATCTCCCAGGTCATCTGTTGGACATAACAAGCAATAAGGGAAGGAAGCAAGTGATGGGAGAAAGAGAGAAGAAACAAAGGGAAGAATAAAGGTAATAATAAGAAGAAAAAGAGAACATCACGATGGTTGATAGCTATCTGACAGATATTTTAGAAGCTTGGGAGACAGGGTTTTCTGAAGAAGAACAGTGGAAGTTTCCCATTTTGATACAATTTTCTTTCTCATTGATACTATGAATGAAAACATACTGAAAGTCTGTGCGTAAACAAGCTGCAGCAAGAGAAAAATGGAGTACGGTGGTCAAGGTAAGGATTACCACTGTTCTGAGTGATTGTTGCAAACCCTTCAGTGGGGAAATATCTACAAAGTTTAAAAGCTTAGAGGCTGTGGTCAAAATCTGCAGCCCAGACAGCTCACCCAGTCCTAGTCTCAATACACAAGAAGTTCTGAATGTGCCAGAGGGCTAAGAACCACAGCACAGTGGTACTGTGTGCTCTTCATCTCCCTTGGACATCTTGGAGCTGAGGCTTAGCAGCACCAGCAGCCAGGAGGGTTTAAATTCATCTGAAATAGACCTGAAAAGTTTCCCCTGAGATACTTAGGTATTCTCCCCAAGGAAAAACAGCTTTTGCAAACAGCTCAAGGTTCTTCTGTATGCTTCTGCAAAGAATGTTTCCTTTCCTGGGGGAGAGAAATGTTGAATGAAAACATGTTTTATGGTGAAAACAAAAGCAATTTTTCTAACCTTGTAGCTGTCTTTGGACAGAAAGGCTTTTATGAGTGTTTACCTGCTTGGCGGCTGGTAAATACACTGAACAGCTTTATGAGAAATTAAATTCTAAATGGCTACAGATATAATATTTCTGCTGCTGTTATCAGGCTATGATTTCAGCCAACTTAATGGAAACTTGATGCGATAAGAGCTTTGTTACTTGAAAAGGAGTATCGTTATATTGTTTGTGTGGGTTTCTTTTTAGACTGCCGTCAACCAGGAATATAATGTTGGGGGAATTTAAATTAAGAGGAAAGATATTTGCACAGGGATTAAGATGGGAGGGGAAAAATGTTGGGGAGAAATAGAGTTAATAACTGCATCTATGTTAGTGTTTGTGATTGGAGTCTAAAGTTACACTACCCAGATCTACAAAAAAAAAAAGAAAGGAAAAAAAAAGAAATATTGTCAGTAAGGCAATGACAGAGCAAGAAAGCAAGATAAACACAATGAGGTGCAAGTACAATCTCTTTAAAGTAGACTGTCAATTTAGATAATTTGCAGGCATCTGGGCATGTGGCTATCAACACAAATATCTTAATTGCTTTCCCACAGGTCTTACACAGTAGTGCTTCTTCTTTATCTGCTTTTTCTTGAAGGCATCTTGTTGAACCTTTCCTAACCAATTTTCTTTCTACAAGTTTGGAATTTTTTGCACTTTTAAAAGTTACTCTGCTTCCTATAACCACTTAATCCAGTAATTTTTTTGTTCTTCATTCAGTTGTTACTGGCAGGGAAGAAGCTCATGTTTGTGTGGTCCATTCATTAGTCTAAATAAATGAGAATTAATTTTTCACAAGTAATGTGTTTGCAATTATTATTTTCTCTGTTTGAAGTTGTGAATAGAACACAGAAAGAATCATATCATGTTGATCATGGAACCTTATTTCTTCTACTGAATAAAGAGCTGAACAGAGAAAAAATTGTTAGTTGTAACAAACCCACATAGAAGAGAAATAACACTCCCGTGGAGAAGAGCACACATGAAATGTGACTGACACCTATTCTGTTTCCTTAAGTGCTTTTTGGGTTTTGGGCCTTGACTGCTGTGTGCTGTTTGTCTGAAAAATCCAGCTACTCTACTGAGATGAATAAATATGGAAAGATTTCAAATGGGCATTGGAAGTTTTGTTCTGTTTCTGTTTTCTCTTTGTATAACTGTGCAGTGGAATCCTAAAATTTGTGTGTTCCGTAATTCTGCTCAAAAAGATGTTAATTATTTTTTAGTTTTATATCTGTCTGTGATGAATGTGTGGTTCATACTTGAAAAAAAAGTGTACCAGATGAAATCCCCTTTTTATCATTTGGTGCATTTTTTGTGTGAAAACAACCAAGAGAATGAACATAGGGCAATAAAATTTGCCTCATCCTTGAAAAACAAAAGAAATTCATCAAAATTATTAGTAGAAACATCCCTCAAAGTCTCTACGCTAATAGAAACATTCACTAAGATTAAACCTTCCTGTCTTAGTCCAACATGATGGAAAAAGGATAATTAAAACATTGAGAAATGTCACGGCATTGCTGCCTGTGTGTTTGCATAGTCAGGGAAACACAAGGAGCTTGTAAAGGATTCCTGCATATAAATGTTGAATTAGAAAATATATGTCCTTACAGTGAAACCATCAGAGAAGGCAGAGGCGGGGGCTGACTGGGATAACAGGATTTCTGTTCTGTGAACAAGTGCCTCAGTGCTTGTTAAGAAAAAGAGATGGCAGATGTTAGAAGCTTGAAAATGATGTTTTGGCAATGACAGAGTTAGGTTTCCTGCTGGTCGGTACTAACCTAGAAAGGACAGTTCTGCTTCAGCATTTCCAGTTTTCATATTTGTCTGTTTCTCTTTCTTGGTACTTTTTGTTGATTTGTATTTTTTATTTTCTGTTTAAAAATGAAAAAAAAAATCTGTTAATTGAAGAAAATAAAAGAAAAAGGGGAGAATGTGATTTTTAAGTGAACATAATGGGGTCTTTTCAATGATTGAGAAAACCATAATAGAAAGCCTGATCTTCTTGCCAACAATTTAACTGTGGGTACAAAACTGTTTGCAGTGGATTTGTATTGTATAGTGCAGTGGAGTAGTTCTTATCCAAGGTGATACAACAGCAAAAGAGTGTTTCCATCAAATAATATGTTGTCATAAAACTCAGTGCTATCCATATGAGCAGCAGTTCATAATAAAAAGTAATGGGTGTGTAAAGTATTTAAACCATGTTTTGATTCTGAAATGGGTCATGAACAAATATATGGGAAGGTATGTTCAGTTTCACAACATTCCATAACCTGAAATGGGATTAATTTAGTGGCACATAAAGTCACGTTGCCAGGATGGGAAGTGAAGAACGCCATGTTCATCTGAAATTTAGGTTCCCAGCTGTGGTTCCCAGGGGTTCCCAGGATAGGTTGGTAGTGCTTTTGGCACAAGTCAGGTCTCTTAACCTTTGTAGCTTTATTTTAGCCAGGTGGAAGCAAATCCTTTTTTTGTTGTCCTTAATCTGGAGGTCTTGAGTTGGATACCACAGACCTTCCTTTCTTCCCATGAAAACTGAACAGCTTAGGAGCGTGGTGTGCGAGTCCAGAGCATCATGACCTGGCCCAAGAGTTTCCACCTGAAAATCAGTTTGTGAGGGACCCAGAAATACCCAAACGGATGGAGAAAAATTGGCACCTCTGTCCTAGAAACAGGGTCCTAAAGAGTAATGTTTACTGTATGAACAAAGTATCAGAAAAATTCGATTGTTGGCAGTGTCAGTTGTTTTCTAAACTACATAATAGCAAATTCCAGAATTGCAATGCTGCATTCAGCTAGCTTTTAGACAGAATTTTTGCTGCTTTGCAGCAGTTTGTAGTCATATTAAAAGGCTGTTTAAATTTTTCAAGAATTGGCATTGCTAAGTTCAAAAATTTTTAAACTATTTTATGGTAAAGAGGACTTCTTTTCAGTCCCAAATGATGGCAGAGGCCAGATGTGCTCCCTCGAGAAATACTTTTGCCAAAGTCTAAGCAGACAAACCAATCCCTCGAAATCCAAGAGATTCCAGTGTTGAGTGACTGTCTTTTTTATTTCGTCTCACTAAAAGAAGGCCTGCAGTTTCTGGAGGGGCCCCACCTTTGTTGGGTTACTCTGTACTTGGCACATCCAGTCCTGCAAAGCATTTTCCTGCTTTCAGACCACTTAGAGGTGTAGTACACATCTCCTCCAATGCACTTAGCTAACGTACCATTAGCCACTGGCATAACTACTGAGCAGTTACCGAAGTGCTCTGACAATATTATGTCCTACAATATTTGCTTTGCCAAGGCTTTTGCAGATTCAGTTTGTGCCTTTCAAGCCACTCAGCAAAGGGAAAGAAACCACTCCCTGTTACATGCAAAACTTTTTAGGTCTCGGAGAGCAGAAGTGACTCTGGCTCTCGAGGGACACATTCTGTCAAACACACACACCACCATTACCATTTTGATATCACTACTATGGTGCTGATTAGAGTTTTTAAGCAACTCTGGTGGTTTTAGCATCTGTGACAGGGAATTTAATTGGTGCAGCACTGCTGTGTTAAGCAGCTGAAGTGTCCACAAGGGACTGCTGGGCTCCCAGCTCTCTGTGAAGACAGGAGGAGATCCTCAACAGCTTGTCCACAATAGCTGATGATGATCTTATCCCTTATGTTCATGTTTTGCCAAGGCTTATTGCTGTGGGCAAACATGATGTTTCAGCTTCAGCTGTGTCTTGTGAACAGGGTACTTCCTTGAGCTACTCATGTCTGAAGGAAAGCTTGTGAAAGGTTTAGCTAAGGACTAAAGTACAGGTCAGAAAATACAGAAATACAGCAACCACACGAGAAAAATGCATTTATCCAGTTCAAACAGTTTGGCTCTGAAAGCATAGCTATAATGTCAGATCAGGTCCCATCAGCTGAGGGGGAGCAGTGTGGTGTTGCTGCATGACCCAGGAAGATCGTGTCCTTTGGACTTTCCAATTACTCTGTGTCAGGAATAAGGCTGAGATTCCAAATCTGTTGCTGGCTGCATGGTTCAGATATTATTGTAAATGCAAATAAATACAGAAATCACTTTTAAGAAAAGAAAAAAAGGTATTCTCTCAGGTCAGCTTTAAAATGTTTCTGCTCAGATTTATTCCTTTCTGATTTTTCTGGAACCATTCAAAAGTGATTTTTCCCAGCCATGGAAAGGTTTTGCTTTAGATCAGCTGCTTTTTTCACATCCTTGACTTTACCAAATCATCAGGTCTTGAGGGCATTGCCCTGTGAGAACAGCTAAATGGGGAGGGTGAGCTCATACACACAATAGAAAGCTCAAGAACAGTTCCCAGGTAAATAACAGTTGCTGACAATTTCCCATTAATACGCTTTTTCACCACAGGGGTTTTATGTGAATTTTCTCTAACTGTGCAGGTAAAACCTGCAGTCCTGAACACTTGGTTAATATTGTCTCTTTGGCACATCATATAGATAAGTAAATTTTTTTTTGCAGTAAAGTTCATGTTCTAGCATTATACTCTCACTTATGAAAGTATTTGTAATGTGCCTCTTAAGCAATTGCTGTTCAGTTGATGAGCTCAAGATAAATTACAGCTTTCCATGTCTTATCATTTTTCTTTACATTTTGTTTCAACAAAATATAAGAGGGCTGAATAATCTTTTCAGAGTCCTAGCTCAGCTTCCATTGCTCTTCTTTCTAACCAAGTATTTTAACAAATACTATAATCAAGAAAATAGAGGTGGTTTGCACAGTGCAGCCTCTTATATTATCGCATCTCCTTTATGGATAATAAATGCTGACAGGGCCTGCAGGCTGTTAGACCCCCAGCTATTTCTGTGCCCTGGCTTCTTAAGTGCTGTTGGAGCTGATTGCATACCCTTTCCTGACGTGAGACAAGTTCTCTTCTGCAGAAAAATGTGAACCACACAGAGGAAAGAGTGTCTCCTGATGTTGCTCTTCATTGCATCTTTCTTTACTGTTTGACTGTAGTAAAACATACAGTGAAGCAAGCATCTCAAAGATGGCAAGGAATTCAAATGAGAAACTTCTTCAGATGGAAAAATCAACATTGCACTGAACAAATTTTCAGAATATTTTCTCTCACCAAGGAGAAGATTTTTTTGGTCTGCGTTTTTTCTTTTCAGAAATGTCATGCTCCCAGCCTCTTTGTCTTGTGTTTGAATTTCTGGATAAAGAGGCAATTTGGAAAGCTGTAATGTTTAATTATGATTCTGAATAACTCAACACCCTGAACCTCTAAAACCATGAAATAAAGCAAGATCCTGGGGGGATTCTTTTGTCCTTTTAATTATTTTTTCTAATTCAAGATGGCCTCATTTCTCAGCAATCTTGGGATTTGTGATAGCCTGGCTTTTGATCTCTCTCTTCTCCATCTAGTAATTTTCTTCATGCCACAATTATTCTTGTGTGGAACTACTTCTTTAATATATGATGAAGACATAAGCTTCAGTACTAATCACCCAGACCTGAAATGTTTCACCAGAAATCCTTCCTGCTCTCTCTGACAGCAATGAAGCCACACAGTTCTTTTGTGTCGTTTGCTGAAGCAGAAATACTTCTCTTTATAGGATGGTGCTCAGCTCACGAGTGGAACAACATGACTTCAATCAGGAAACTCTCCAAATCATCCTGCAGCAGAAGACAAAGTTCTTGTAGTTCCAGCTGTGTGTCTGAAATCTAATCACCAAATTCTTTGGCAGGTCTTTGGCAGGTCTTTGGCAGATCTTTGGCAGGTCTTTGGCAGATTGGCTCGAAGGCTTAATATGCTATGCTCCCTCTTCCCTCCATGGCATGTCTTGTCCTCCTGCCTGGAGCTGCTCCAGGGAGACCTTTTCACTCTCTGCAACTCTCTGAAAGGAGATTGTAGCCAGTTGGGGGTTGGCCTCGTCTCCCAGGACAAGAGGACATAGCCTCAAGCTGCACCAGTGGAGGGTCAGGTTGGACATCAGGAAGAATTTCTTCACCAAAAACATTGTCAAGCGTTGGAAGGGCTGCTCAGGGAAGTGGTGGAGTCCAATCCCTGGAATTATTCAAGAAATGGCTCAATGAGGTACTTAGTGCTGTGGTTTAGTTGATATGGTGGTGTTTGGTTGAAGGATGGACTCAATGGTTTTGGAGATCTTTTCCAGCCTCAGTGATTCTGTGGTTCTCTGATTTGTGCCTTTGTGCCTTGCTTCCCACCCTATTGCTCCCACTTCCTAGGCCAGGATGCAGTGTTCAGCCCCTACAGTGTGAGGCACCATAGCAGATCTGTGGGATCGGGGCAGGATCCATGGGTAGGCAAATTTGCCCATCTCTCCCTGCACTGGTTCTATCCACTCTGTCTGAAGGATCTGGTGTTGGCTGCTCTTAAAAAGGTGGGACGAGCTAGATAAATGCAGCCCGACACATCCTGTGTTCACAGACAACATTGTTTGTTAATGAACAAAGCTGGATCTGCTGTTTGTTCACTTTTCACAACGATTTATCATTTGGGAATGCATTTTTCATGGAGAATAAAAAAAATTTGAAAGCACCTGAGGCATTTAGACAGGCTCAAAGCTCCAAAGAAGCCTTTTTACTTAGATGTTCTGCTAGCTGAATTAAATAGATTGATAGGGATAATAGATATTAATTCATACCACAGGGTGTGCATGCTAGGTTGCCTCCAGGTATTTGGGGAAAAGCACAAAATTCAGTTAAATCCAAACTCACTTGTGTAGAGGCAATCCATATACCAGAATCCCACAGATAACAAATCAAAAGTAAAAGGAAACTTGATGGTAGTTAATGAGGGCATTTTTTGCTCTATATATCCAGTGTGTTTGAAGGTGTTGTGATGGGAGTGTCACAAAACTTTGGAAAGAAAATTGATATTTTTCTGACTTTTTGTGGGGCTTTAGTGCTGTTTACACCCCTCTGAATCAGGTGCCTGCAGTATGGACCTGGTACCTGCTCATGCCAGTGCTCCTTCTGGAAGGATGGGGGTGATACCTCTACTGAAGGATGAGCTAGTGCCCAGAGAAGCCGGTCATGTATTCTGGAGGAGGATGGCTGCTTTTCATTGCAGGACAGTGTACTAACCCTGCTGGTATTCCTCTGCCCTGAAATCCTCTCTTCTACTTCACTGAAATTTATCCTAAGCTGCCTTTGTCCCCAAGTCAGGCACTCGAGGAAAGGGTTTGCAGCCAAGGTTGCACCCTGAATGTGATGAGCAGAATTTGGCACAGTCACCATCACATCAAAAGTCATCTTGCAAACTGGCTTTGTCCTCAGTTTCTTTTGTATCCTGGAGGCTCAGGTCAAAATCACTGAAGTTGCAAAGTGCTTTAAGGAAACCTGGGTTTAAGCTGTGTTAGTTTGAAAACAGTGCAGGATCCACATCCTTCTGGAGCAGCCCTGATGTAGAGTTAGAGGGCTTGCTTTGAGTTTTGCTGTTCCAAGAGATTTTGGGAGCTGTTTGAAAGAACATTCGTTGCCCAGGCCAGATGAAGATGCTTTATTGTGTGTGCACCGAGAGCAAATATCAACATTTCTGTAAAAGAAAAAAAAGAGATGATTTTTACTCCATAGAATTGCTTCCAGCAGTAGGACACTGAAGATGCAGATGTAAGCAGTGTTGCATTTTGGACATGGCTGCATGAGGAAAAGGGAGAGCAAGAACATTAAGGCACAAAGTTTTAGGGCTAGGACAGCTGACGCAAATTGAAAAAAAAGGATATTTCATACCATAATCATTCATATGACGTCTGCTCAGATATAAAAACCAAGCAAATTACAATGGCATCCCTTCCTTTGAATGTGTCATCTGTATCTCCCTGCTTGGTTAACAAACTCTCTGAGGGTGCACCAAAAAAAAGTGAAAAATCAAAATCTATGCCAAGATTGTTTTAAGTACAATTTTTTTGAGTCCTAATAGAATTTCATCCCAATGATGCAGGAATAAAACAATAGCCAAATCAGTTAAACCAGTGGCACATAATCATTCACATGAAAGTGGGAACCCAAGTGCTGATTCCACTTAAGCATAACTCTTCTTTGGTGAAATTGGGAGGTCTGGATACCATAAAAGGGGTCCAGGAGGGCTGTCAAAAGAGCTATGCGTGGAGAGACAGACTGCTTAAGAAAAACATGCCTGGTTCCAAAAGCATTTTGTTCCACGTAAACTCATCTGCAGAAGAGTTTTGGCTCACATGAGAAAGTGTGAGGAAAAGGAACTGACTAATCATGGGAGAAACTGAAGGCACATCTACCAATTTCAGGAAGGACTGTCTTTCTCCTTCTCTCTCTTACCAGCTAGGTGATAATTAAAATACATCTATGCAGAAGAATTCTATCTCCCTGAATAAGAGAAGCCTTGAAGTCCTGGGAAATTTTGAAAGTTAAGCAGCCTTAATGTGACACAAAGCAATTTTTAACTTGTCATTGCCTACAGAAAAAGTAAAGCTCCAACACTTATTCTGGATTTCCTCAAAATTAGTATATTCTTGCAGTTATTCAGAACTCTCAAAAGGATGAGAACCAAAGGTCAGGATGATCAAAAGTTCAGAGTGCCCTGAAGGGATGAATAGGAATGCTACAAGTGGGTTGGCAGTTTATTGGCAGTGATAATAATGGTAGGGGATGTCTTAGCTGGCAGATAGAAAGTGTTCTGTGCCATGACAAAAGCTTGTGGGGCCAGCCTCAACTGAGAGCCACATAGCAGCTGTCACTCTGCATGTCTGGCTGACTGGCTTTCTCAGGACTGAGTTAAACAGCCCTTGGCCTCAACTTCCATTTCTAAGCAGCAAGAATATTTATGTGGCAGCTTTCCGACTCATCTCCTGCAGCAGGGACAGCCTGTAGGCAGGCTCGCTCTTATGGGGGAGTGCTCTTCATCCCAGCAGCATATCCTGCACCAGAGGGAGAACAGCCCTCCTGCCCAGGACACTGCACTGAGGCAAGGTGAAATGCAAGTCTTTCCATCTTGCCACTCGTGGTAACCCCTCACCATGTTTGTGCCTACTGACCAGCCAGTGTATTCCAGCAGCAGAGTTTCCTAAGCCAGATGTTAACTCAGGATTTCAGGTGGGTGACCTGCAGGTCATAACCTAGATGTGTGTGTTTTTCAGAAATATCTTTTATATGCTCCTGTTTGATAGGCTGGCAGGCTGTCTTTTTCTCACTACAAATTGCTTTTGTGGTGTTTTCTTTCAGCTGTTCTGTCATACCAGGAAGTTTTTCTCACCTGGCTCAAGAGAGACGGGAACTCTGTTTGAAACAGTCTGTGACAAACATGCAAATAACCTGATCCAGACTTGGATGTGAATTTTCATTTCTCCAAAAGGCAGTCTTCTTTCAAACTGGGGCTTTTGCTCTGTCCTTGAAAGAGACGGGAGCTAGTTGCAGAATGCAGATCTGTAGGAAAGTTTTCAACATCCTGCTGTGTGATGGCCTATACCTTGTATTTAATTTCAGGTCACTTTCTAGCACTGGGTATTTAATTTCTCATCTGTCCTATGAGTCCTACTTTACTTTACAATTGTTGATGCCTCTGAAAGCTCCTGCCAACAGTTTGCCATCTGTTTTAAACTAAAACCATTTAGTTTCTCTTGATGTGAGACAAAGCCATCTGATACGAAAATATGAACAGTAGGTGGCCAGCTTATCACTTTTTAATGTACATGAAAACTCACAAACAGTATGCAGGGGCTTTGGTAATGTTCACCATCTACAGACCCTTCCAGAGAGCCTCATTTAAGGCTAAGTGCAGCCATCTCCTAGATGTGCAGGATTATGACTCCACCTCAAGAGACTATTCTTTTATCATCACCACTGTTCATTTAAAATATGTGTGAAACTATGGGAAAACTGTTTTCTTGTTTGAAACGACTCTAACTTTTCTTAATTTAGGAGTCATTAAAATGTTGGTGCTTGTGCACCTGAATGTTCCTTAAGTGCCCCTGGTGTGAGTGGAGAG
Organism: Monarcha castaneiventris obscurior; assembly: GCA_026261815.1. Taxonomy (NCBI): domain Eukaryota; kingdom Metazoa; phylum Chordata; class Aves; order Passeriformes; family Monarchidae; genus Monarcha; species Monarcha castaneiventris. The sequence goes on from JAMPIT010000890.1 coordinate 4,822,865, forward strand.
AGGAATGACTGCTCATTATGTCTCTTATGAGAGAAATGAGGACTGTCAGGTGAAAATAGCAGGAGATGGATTAAAACCAAGAGGCAGTTCTTGTGTGTGGCACTCCTGGCCAAAGCTTGGCTGCAAAGTGTTTCGGGGATTCAAGTGGAAACAGGAAAAGTTGGTGAAGAGAACTACAGTGTGAGGCTTTCTTGAACATAAAAGCAACATCCATCTCAGGAATGGAGGCTGGGAAGCACATGACAGAAATGTTACTCTGTTTGACTTCGTCTGATATTCCTCCCTAGAAAATCTCTTCAGTCCACTCTCAGGAGCCGGAGGTCTTTGGTCAGCAGAAGCACAGAGTAGAGACATGGAGTGGGATGTTGGAGACATGGACAGTGGTATGCTTTTGCTGTCATCAGGGGAAGACAGTTTTCCTTCTGATAAACTGACAGTGACTGCCATGTGAAAAAGAAGTCCTCTTCAAGCCTTCTTAGACTGAGAGCAGCTTTGGCCTTCAAAAGTGCCTTTCATTACTTCAGGCCATTTTCTCAAATTATGGGTCTAAAATGGAAGCACCGGTGAATTACTTTATATAAAAAAATACACAGTTGAGACAAATCAACGTGAAGCAACAGAGAAATCAATAATGATGCATCATAAGAGCCAAAATCTGTAGGAACTCTGTTTTGTAATGGTGCTGGTTTTTAGCTGAAATAGTGGCTCACCATTTGAACCACTCCAGCACTGGGGGAAAAGACCTCAGAGCAGGTCCCAAATGAATTAATTTTGCTGTACCTCTTATGCTACAGCTGCAACAAGAGGCAGGACCAAAACAGAATGTGAGGAGAGCACTATGGCAGCTGTAGGTGGAAGAGAGCAAGTTAGGAAGCAGTGGCTGGACCTGGGTTGGAATATAAGGTAACAAGAGGAGCAACTGCCCAGAAATTTACAGAGAAACAGAAAGGTGCCCAGAAACGATGCTGGTTCAGGAAAAGAATATGTCCTGGAAAAGTATCTGTATAAGTGAAGAGGCAGAGGAGTCTGTAGCCTGTTGCATTGTGCTAAAATGGAAAGGCCACTGTTTGCAAGCCCTGGTCACTTAGGAACCAGGTCAGACCCGTGGTTCAGCAAGATACTGCCCTCTGTGTTTCTACTGTGCTTTTTAAAGTGATCTACTGACTTAAGGGAATATTTTTCAAAAGTTATCACAGGGGGATTTACGAACACACAGCTCAGTTCCTCTCAAAAACTCTTATGCTCCCAAATTAAGCTCTCTTGAAATCTCCCTAGTAACCATTATTTATAATACAGCCCAATTCTAACAGTTGCATCTTAATTTTTCCCTTTCATTTATGAAATATTAGTGATCATTTTAGCTTCTTGAAAGATAAAGGACAATGGTACAAATTGTATTTCTTCCAACTTGCATTTTTATAATTAGTTCCCAGCCGGCCTTTTTCATCGTTCCTGAAATGTAACTGAACCAGTGATAGAAAGAAAAAGGAAACAAAGGAAAATCAAAGCCGTGTTTGATCAGTATTGGAGTATGTATCAATCCTAAACCAAATGCTTCTGGCAGCTTCCAAAAAAAGGAATACAAAGAAAGAAATTGTATTACGGGAGAGTCATCTGCAGATCACTGTTAACAATAATTAACAGTACAAAAAAAAGGGATTCTCACGGGAATATGCATCTTCCAAAGATAAGGTAATGGCGTTGTACCCTCTAACTGATTACATGAATTGATGCCTTGATCACAGCACTTCAGATAAGGCACTGACAAATCAGTGCTGCCACTGGCACTTAGGAGAAAGAGGAGCAATTGGTGCAGTTTCTGGGACCATTCCCAGTGTAGAGATCCCACACAAATGTGATGTCGATAAAAAGTTTTCTAATCCAACCCAAAACCCACGGGGGGAAAATGAGAGTGCCCGAGCAGGACAGGGAACTTGCCTTGTTTTATTGGAGTGTCCACCCAGAAAAACTGAGAACCAAATTGGACCAGACAACAGTGTGACTGTATCCACAAGTTTTTAGTTTAAGAACAGTATAAAGACTCTAAAAGAAGAGACAAGCCCTTCCCAAAGGAGCTTGGGGTGATGTTAGAGGTCAGGATTGAAAATGTTTTAACTTAAGACCTTGAATACCATCCCACTAGGTTTAAAACAAAGCTAAGCTTTTTTGTGCACTAAGGGAAGCTTTGTTTTAAAGGGAAACTTAGCTTTAAAACAGAGAGAAACTTTGTACTGGATTTGGGCCTTCAAATTTCTTGTATTTTTCTAAGACATAATATTTTAGGCAGCCTGGTGCTTACATCTTTCTTTGCTGGGTTTCCCATTTGGAAAAAGGATATTTGTTTCCTTAGTTCTGTGCAGAACAGGCCAGACTTTCAGTTGTCTGCACACCACATGTCCTTCGGTCTGGTTATCCCAGCTCATTCCAGATGAAGTTAAGGTCTAGTACAAGCCTATACAATCCATATACAGAGACTCATGTATGAATTTATGTAAGTGGGAACACAGTTAGTCTGATTTAATGTAAATATAGTCCATAAAATTTATATTGATAACCACTTTAATGTCAGCTAGATTCTTTTCTGTACATGAAAATTGAAAGAGCCAGTTCTGCAGTACCTTTTCATTCACTCTCCTGTAGCAGATGCAAAAGTAGTTTGTTTTGATGATTGCAATGTGAAAGACTCTTTGTCCAGTAGGCTTTATATGTAATCTTTCCAGATGGCCACTCTCTTAGCAAAGTGGGGTAAAGTAGGAGCCCACTCCGGATGTGAAGTCCAGCTGTTTGCCAGCTGGATTTTCAAAGGCACAGGCTGATCCCAAGATCACTTACCTTTGTCTCGACATGTTTTGTGCTGCATTTCTAAAGTTTGTCATTCACAGCTGCCATGCCTGATCTTACTGTGCACTCAGTATGGAAACAGCTTCCTGGAAAACACAAGGAGTGAAAAAAAAACACCCCAATTTTCTCATCATAAGCACATTGCAAATGAACAGTTTTGCTGAGGGGATTTGATGAAAACTTCACTCTTGAACTCATGCAACTATTCCTCCCTTCCCAACATTAAGATCATTATGAAGACTATTTTTAAATTGTTTTAAACATTAGGAAAAAGAATGAAAACATGCAGTGTAAGACCATATGCCTTAGCTGTGCTTTCTTGTTCATACTCATTCATGACACAAGATAAGTTTTTCAGAAAGGCAGAGAGGCAGTGTGTGGTTTCCACCTTAGTGAAATCAGGACACTTCTGAAGGATTTCTATCTGGTAGTTATGAACTGAATCGCAAGCAGTAATTAGCAGAAAAAAAAATCAAAATTTAGGTGGCTGCTTCAGTCAGATTAAAGTTAAGCACATGCTTAGATTTAATGGGATACCTTGAAAAACCCACTTGTGTCAGCATGAATGCTTATCTTATGCATATATTTACATTTAGGAATATATTTACTGTGAAACAGAAAACTTCAAGTAGCTCATTTAAGTAAATTGTGTTCCCATGAAGAAATAAAAGTTCTTTACGTGATAAAAGTGGTAAAAAGCCCCTGTCTTTAGACTTGCTGCTAAGAGAGAAGATTGTCTTTCCGCAGTGTCACTACCACGTTGAATGGTGAAAATATCATGTAATCACCTTAATTTTCAAAATGTCTGTGAAACATCGTAGTGAAGACACGTGGGAGGGAAGATCTGATCCAATGAGCACTCAGTTTTCACTTTACACAGAAGATGAAGCCAAACTCTTCTTGGAGTTATGCAGCACAAGGGTAAGGAGGCTAATAATTAGTAGATAGGTTCTTGCAAGTGGGAGCAGCTGAGAACTGGAGCATCTGAGAACTGGAACAGGCTGTGGAGTCTCCATTCTCGGATAATTTTGAAACTAATCTCTGCAAGAGAAGACAAGACTCTGCAAAAACTCATTTGATGGAGCTGTGCTTCGAGCAAATTTGAACCCAAGGCCTCCAGAGAGCCCTTTCCAACCTGAGTTATTTGGTGATTGAGATGTTAACATCAAGCAAGGAAGAGAGAACCAAATGAAGGAATGTAAGATAATGCACCAGAAGTAAGTAAAATTGAGGATGAGTTGCTGTGAAGGTGGTGGATTGATGGCCACAGACTTCAGTATTGAGAAGAGCATGAGATATATGAAATTACTCCCTTTGTGAAGATTTTGGATTCCTGGAACTGCGCAGTATGTGCTAGGTGGGATTTTCTGAAGTATTTAGATGTCTTTTGTTCAGATTCATGCCAAGAGGCCCCTCTGCATTTGAGTCTTTCAAATGTCCCAAATATATTTGGGATTCATTCATGTGGGGACTGCTGGAGTCTACCTTGCTCTTAGACTCATGTACTGGCAAAGAATAACTTGACGTGTGGAAGTAAACTCGAGATTGCTGACTTTGGTTCTCCAACATGAAATGAGATCACACAGAAATCAAAGTGGTCTTAAGGATGAGTCCAGAACAAACTTTCACCACTGCCTACAAAGGTGTTTCCCAGGATCATTCTGAAATTCTTTTAGGAATGGCCCAAATCTGATAAAAGTAAAAAAAAAAAAAAAAAGTGTTACAGTAAAGTGTAAGATGCTGAGTAATAGGAAATAATTTTGAGAATCTCACTTGAAGCTTCTATTTTTGGATCAATTGCTACTGGTGAATTAAGGCAGAAAAATGTTGGGGGTATTTTCAAAAACTGAGAACAAAATTTTGCTCTGACTTTATTCATATGCCTTTTGATCTACTTAGTCATAGATCAAATCTATACAGGTGTCCATGAAAAGCAGGTTTTTTAAAAAATCCATCAAACAAACCATCCCAACATGAGCCTAACTAATCAGTATTGCATCATTCAGTTGGGGAAACAGAAGCTGAACTGTGTTACCGTGGTAACTGTTCTCACTATTTGACTTCACACTTGGGAGTATCACATTTTGAAAAAAGACTATTTGCATCATTTTTGTGGCCCAAACAATCTTCTCTGTTCAAAAAGGAAAATCCTTATATTTAATGCAAATATGTCAAGAGAAAACCTGGTGCTACCCTTCTAAAGTGTACTCCACATCACATCTGGTAGGCTTGGACATAATTAATTGCAAGTGGAATGTAAAGGAATGGCAAGCCAAAAATCTTTAACATAATTTCTAATCATGCCTTATGCCAATCTCTCAGTCCTGCCAGTGTGAACCAATGATCCTAGGGATGGGATTTGATGTTTTCTGGCACCTGAAAGAAACTGTCAGTAGTTTTTGGGAACAAAAATGAGAGAATTCTTAATAGAATTTACCAACTCCAGGATATCACTTGCTGAGGGCTGTTTGACAACAAAAATCAGTGCATGTTCCAGGAGAGAATGGTAGCCTTATCCAGAGAGGAGACAGAACATTCAATTCCCAGACATATCCCCACCTGTGTTTTACTGTGAGCAAACTTTCCTCCTTTCTTTTTTCTCTCTTACAACAGTTCATCCTCTTGCTCACATGACCAGCTGAATGGTCAGATTCCTACCAAAGCTGTGTGCCTGGATGAAGTAGTCATGGCCTGAACCATGCAGACAGGTTATTGAATCTGAAAATCTGCTCATTCAAGTGGATGTGCCAGGTAACAGAGAGCAGCAGAGCTTCTTTGAAGTCAGGATGAGAGCCTGGATCAGAGCTAACTTCTCTGGAACTCTAATCCCTGTACCACACAGCCCTGGGAGACAGGTCAGGATTCAAACATCCTGTCCAAAAATAAGGTGGTGTTACTGAAAGGGAAGCTATGTGTGTATCCAAAACCACATTTTTCTCTTTTTTGCTTAATCTTGGAGCTCTGTGTTTAGACCAGCAACAACGACATATCCCAACATTTGAGCAGCCAAGAAGCCCTGGAAGGACCCAAGTATGACTTGCCAGAAGAACACCCTGAGATCGAACTGACTCAAGACTGCACAAAAGAAAACATGGACACTAGATATATTTGCCTTGCAGGCCATCAGCTTCTTGATAGTGTAGCTTTAGCCACTATGTACATCAGAAAAAATTAGTAATTGCCATCAGTTGCACATGAGTCCTATGCAGTTACCTCACTCTGGTTTCTACCCCGGTCTCTGTCACAAGCAGGCATTGTCTGTGCTAACTCCTAAGCTTTAGCTCCCTCTAACTCCAGTGGTGACAGCTCCTGGGGAAATGGGAGCCACTGTCACAGGGGTAAGCCAGCACCAAGAAGGGCATGCACCCTCTGCACCACCATGGCAACTCTGGGAGACTCCAGTAAACCACATTTCCTCTAACCCTACCTCCCATCTTGTCTACATTAGACACCAAACTGGGAAGCTCTCCCCAGTTAAAAAAGCATAAACACTTCATGTGCCGGGGCTATCTGAATACAGGTGCTAGCATTTAATAAAATTGCAAAGGAAGAGGTAGTTGATACACAGCTGATAAAACCAGGAACTAGAACAGAGCACTACGATGAGAAGAGCCATATTTGGTTCAACTCCCAATGCTTAAAGCCTTCTGGATACATCAAACTATGGGACATCCCCTGGCTCATCCTTGATAACATCAGCAGGATACCCAGAGAGTTCATCTTGTTGCCTAATTGGCCAGACTGGTGAAAACAGATGTCCAGGTTTCTGTATGTGAATATGTGTGGCTGCAGCTGAACAGCAACATGTACTTCTGGTGTCCAGCCAGCCTGAAACCTTTCCTCACTGAGCAGCACACGGCCCCTGGAGCACAGGCTACCAGCTGCACCCTGGGGAACCATTGCTGTGTGCTCCATACTGCCCCAGTCACTCATATCCCTAATCCAACTGTCTTTACAGCAATTAAACCTTGAAGCAAGAATTTCTGTGGAGAGCTCAAAGCAAAAACTGACAAAGGAATATGGGTGCTGGTTCTTGCCTCTATTTCCTTGCTGTGGGCAGTTTGCTGCCTTCCGGCTCTCCCTTCTTCCCGTGGTGATGACTGCTGTATCCAATCTTTCTGTACAACCACAGTGCAGCCTGAATGTTCCTCTCTCTGCAAGGGACTTGACAAAAGAGTGTGTTTTAGGGAAGTCCACACATTCAGACAACCAGGAGGTGTCTGGTTCCTTACTCAGCTATGGTATTTCCCCTTTGTGTGTGACTTTCAGCATTACACCTTCTTGGCTTCCATTCAGCAGAGCACTTAAACACTAGATCTGCATTCAGTTTTGCAGTTGAGGCTTATTTTAATTTTTTGTATTCTTTTTTAAAAAAGCCAAGGATCTATTTGGAAATACAGAAAAATTTCCAAAAATTTTCTAAGGTTTGCTGAATTGTTCCTGTAAAAATAAAGTGGAAAAAAACTTTTTAACCAATGTTGATGTTGCCATTTTTAAGTGTAATGTGCTTATTTCTCTATTTAGAAGAATTGTGTCTGATAGAATAAGAAGAAATAGTCTGGTGGAATGTCCTGCATGGAGGATCAGGAGGTAGCTGTCCTCCAAACAAGGAAGAAGACAAGCCTGACTAACTCAGACACTGCCCTAAAATGACATTTTTGTAGCTTTTTTTTCTACAATGATATAAAGATAGAAGAGCATGTCACCCTGTCATCTGGTAGTATACTCAAAAGTCCTGGAAAATATCACAGGTCAATTTATTTCAAAGCAGTTTCTTCCGAGTGTATCTGACAAAAACTTTCTTACATCTGGCTGTTTTCTAAGGCACACGTAAAAGTATATTTTTGAAAAGCTCTGCTTCAGCCCTAAAAGAAAGAATGAACCACTCAGCCAGTATCAGAGCTACTTGTACAAAGCAAAAGAACACTAAAATAACAATTTGCTACTATGAAATCATGAGTAACAACCTTACCAAGACTTCTTAGGCTTGATAAAAACTTATTTTCAATTTGAATTGCATCTGTGCTCATTATATCATTTCTCCTCATTGTCACTGTACAACAGATACTTTGCCTTTTGAGGCAAATACATCAAATCCTGGTGCTGCTCATCTTCACCCTCATTCACCATGCTCACAGTGACTCAGTACTGAGTTACCCTGAATGTAAACAAAGTGCCTTCGATCCCGTGTGTTGATGAATTTCTCTGATATGCTGATGATGTGTTATCTCTCTAGTCACTGTGGCAAGTCACGTGATTTTATGTGCTGTGTCTATAATACCAGCCTGCTCCCACAAACATTGATGACAGCCAGGAACAGGGAACATGTTTGCATTAAATCAGGAGCGTGTTGAAGTTGAAGTCTGTCACTTCAAGTGACTCTGAGTCTCAGTGCTCTCTTCTTCATTGAATATCTGTTTGAAAAATGATTGGTCTTGCCACCCATGGATATGGCAGGTGTTACACCATGACATATCAAAGAAGGGATCCCAGTTCTCCTGGTTTTACCATATGACAGTTTTCTCGGGCCATAAAAAGCTTTTGGAGGGAAGTTCTTTGCCTTCAAAGCAGCTATTAACTGCAATGGTCAGCATAACATTTTTATTTTTGAGAAATATTTGTCCTGCATTGCTATAATTTTGATGAATAGATAAGGAAAAAGCAAGCAAGCAGGAACACAAGGTGAGGATGTTAACTAGGAGGGACGAAGTCTAGATTCAGCCCTTGTTCCAGGAAAATTTTCCTGCAATTTGAATAAAAGACTCTGAATCAAATGCAGAACAGAAGGATCCTTTTCTCTTTAATTTCAGGGTCTCCTTTGGTATGGCTCCAGGTCTGGTCCAGAAGAGCATTTTCACTAGTGCAGCATCATACTATGGGAGGCCTAAATTCTGCATACAAACAGAACCCAAGAGGACTGAGCACAAGGTGGATGAGGAGACAACTACTGACAGCTATACGGAAGTTTGGAATCTTGCTGATCACTAGGTGATGGGGACTTTAGGGAATAGGTGAGTATGAGAGGCAAACAAATCAGTTAAGTAGTTATAGAAATGTTGTTCCTGTTTTTTAAAGTCTTGACCTTCTTACTGTCTTCCAATTATTTTATTTTTCCCTGGACTGTGATTCTTAGGCATATTTGCTGTCCTTCAGAAAGATTCTTTGTGCTGCTTCAGGTAGTTAGACCATGTTGTGGGCTGGTTTCCTGCATGCTCTGAAGTTGTTAGTTATCATGCTGAGCTTGAGGTATGTAGGCTCTGTATCAGATTGCCTTTATACACTCTGGATGTGGTACATGAATGAGGTAAAGAAGACAGGGAAAATGGTATTTTACATTCCAATAGGCTGTGAAATCCAAATCTAGCATGAGAGAAACCACAAACACTGAAAGCTTTCAAAAACATTTTTCCTTGAAACATTTCATGACTTCACCTTCAAAAAAATATTCTCTACATTTTCAGAAGAAATTCTCATCTGAGGTCATGTGGATCTGATCTGTGATAACAGATTAACTTTTGCTGACTTCAGTCACAAAACACTGTGTTCCCCTGAGCTCAGTCTTGCTTTCTTGGCTTCTCTCAGATCTGTAGGAACTGGTTGAGACAAACACATTTATCTGACTGTTCCCCGCTCAGACTATGAGAGTCTGTATTAACAGAGGGTGTCATGTTAATCCTCATGTAGTTTTTCCTCAGCTAGTGATAGCTCCAAATCAGATTATTGTATCAAAATGTAGTGCTTTGAAATGCTTCTCTACATGGCTTATGTTAATTCCATTATAATGGACCACAATCACACAATTGTGATGGTAATATTTTTCACTGCTGTTGAAGATAGCTTGGCATGGGCCCAGAAAAAATGTTTCTCCAGACACAAATAGATACCAGCTCTTACATCCTTGATAAGAACAAACATTCTATACCCTTCCATAAAAATGCAGCAGTGAAAGATTGTTGAGACACTCATTAGAAATGTCTGTAGGTTTGGAGTGAGGGGGGTTGGTTGTCTTTTTTTACACATGCAACATATCTTAATGATGCATTGAGTAAGGATTGCTTTGATAGGTATGTGAGGAGAAGAAGCCCAGACAGTGAATGAAAATTATCTTTATGCTGCTAGAGAGTGGGAAGACTGAAATAACTCATATGTTGTCTAGTAAGGCTGAAATAATGTCAAGGGATTGTAAAGAGTCATCAACACCACCTCAGCAAGGGACAGAATCCAACTTATTGTGTAGCTAAACAGAACTTCCATGAGACAGTAAATTAATATTGTGTATGGAAAATAACACAGCGTATTAAATTAGATGGAGATAAAACACACAACCTGCTTTTATGGTAATGTATGATAACGTCATTTCACACATTTAAATATTTTGTGACACAGGTGTCTTGTTTCAAGGCCTTTTCAAAATGAGGAAACTGAAGCAAAGTGAAAATGAGATGACTTGTCCACGGTTGTTCAGCTGGTAATTTCAGGGTCCCAGGCCACTGTTGGGGCAACAAGCTTTCTTCTAAAAAATCCCAGGGTATTGCCTTGGAGTGTCACCATTTTTATTAAGCTCAAACACTCAGGGAAAGCATGCACATCCTGAGGATACTACCCCAGGAAAGTCCACGTCCTACACTGGGTGATGGGAGAGGTGGGCAGAAGCTGGGGCTTGGGTCTTCCATTTAATTACACAAGCAAGGCCCAGGGGAGCTGAATTACACTGTAAGACCCAAGCAGAGAAGAGCAGATTTATAAGAGATTTAGAATTACTTGAGTTGAGGTCTATGATGACTGAATTATTCTCTCTCTAAAGACGAAAATATTTCCTAACCTTCTGTTTACTACTGCTTACTATTGAGCTTACGAGCAAACTTGAAATATGTTAGAGAGAAAGCTGACCTCTTTTGTCATTGATTTAATCATCTGTCTAACCTTACAGGTCCCCAACAGTTTGCAAAATAACAATTTTTATCTCATAACTTCTTTGGTCTTTTGCACATTGTCTCATTTTGGTTTATTTTATCTTTTGAAGACATTCCATGACTGATTTGATTAAATCAATGCAAGGAAGATTTGATAGGAAGAATTTAATTATTATTTTTCTATGGGGAGGCTAGACAATCAGCCTGATAAATCCAGGGGATCCTTGGGACTAATGCAGAGGCAACTAAGGTTATCCATATTATAGTCCATGACTAAATATCTGCTGTCTGGTGTTTGTGAAAGCCCAGAGTGCTGAGCAGGTAGAGTTTGAGACCTGACTGGGCTGTGACTGTCACAATTCAGGTTACCTGCATGTTCCATCACCTCCTGCTGGAGGGATTAGGAAACCTTGCCTCCCTTAACTTTGCAGCCACACAACTTTACAGTGAAGATTCAGGAAATATGTGGTGGTGTACTATTTGTCCTGGATATAGCACACTCAGCATGTCTGCACCACAGGTGGTTTTGTGTTTCAGTCTGTGCAAAGGGGTAGCAGATTTCTACTTACTCCTTTCATGCCATGAAGTTTTTAATTCGCCTTCACTGCTGCATAGTCAGGGTTAGGGACGAGAAACATCACAGGATTAGAGATGTTATCTTAACCTCTTTGTCCTTCAGTCCTTCAAAAAATGCAGGCCTGGAGGAGTAGGAGAAGAAGAAAAGCATGATTTGATCCAAAAGATTATTTAAGATATGCATATGTTTCCCTTAGGTGAATAGATGACAGTTTTTTCAGACTACATACATTGCAATTGAAATGGAGAGAGGCAATAACAAAAAAAAAGGGGGAGGGGGGTATAATTTTCTTGCTTGTGCTGTAATTTCATAGTATTTTGCCTGAAACACTGGGTTTTGTGCTACTGTGATCAGGTATTGTATAACTGTACAGCTATACAAAAAACTTCCATCAGTTGCTAGTGGCATCCATAGGAAGAGAGTTAAGAACATGTTTCCAGGGCTTTTTTTCCTTTTTATTATTATATTCTTCATTCTGGTAATCGGAGAGGAAAGCCAGGCCATCTTCCTGCTTGAGCAGATTGGGAATGCTCTAAGTATCCTGCAGATGAAAATCACCACTCACATACACGTTGATATTCATCCTGTCTGGAATTTGTAAGTAAATGTGTGTTTCTAACCCTAAGAGTAGCAGAGAATAGGTGCAGTCTGCACCTGAAAACACCAGTGGGAGCCTGGGCCAGTGCTTAGGGAGGTGATCGAGACCATGGATCTGTTATACAGCTGTAGCTGGGAGGGTGGAGGGCGAAAGAACTTGGAGCTGTTTTCCCTATTATGTAAATTCGAGCACGTTGGAGACTTTTCTCTTTGTGGCAGAACCCGGCTGCTGGGAAAGGCAGATCTCCTCTGATGAGCAGTCAGTGTTGGAAATGGTCTTTTCCATTTTGATTTTCTCTCAAAACTATATTTCCTTGCTGTCTAAGAACAAGAACGTTGCGAAGATCTTAGGACAATGGAAACAGAAGAAAACCTCAGTTCAGCACGAAATTTTGGGTTGACAAAATTCAATCGATGAGGTGAGGCTGGAGCAGACTGAAGACAGCTTGTAGTGCTGGAGCAGACAGACCAGCCCAGGAACGCGCTGTTCAAGGGACAAAATTGTGTTGCGTTTAACCAGTACTGAGCTCTAAGGAGAGAAAAAGATCATCTGGGATACACCCTAGTGGTGGGATTTTGAATACTTCCCTGCAGACTGCCCGAGGACCTGCACGCATTTTTCTCTTGCTGACAGTTTGCATTTTAAGGTTTACCTACACAAAAACAAAGACCATGTACATACAGAACACCTTACCGGAAAAGGACTCTGCGAAATAGAAGTAAAATCTTCATGGTCATTAATTTCTTTTGAAATTCTAGTTAACACTGGGTCCAGCAATACAACTGTGACTATATTTATTCAAGGAAACCAAGGCTGTTAGAAAAAGTAGACGTGTACAATTCAGTAATTAAATCGATTTTCAAAACCTTGAGAATGTGGCTCTCCTAATAATCTCGCAAGGTCAAACACTTGTTCCAATGATTGTAATTACACAGTAAGGACTTTACGTTACTATTTTTTTATTCTTAAATGGTCATTGCTTTGCAGGGCACAAAACAAAAAATTAAAAGCCACAATGAATCAAATCTTCTTCTATGAGGTAGAACCATCCTTATGTCTAAAATGGGGTAATAGAAGTTTAGATATTTCAAATATTCTGACAAGCCAATTTGCAAATCCTTTACAATTAAGTCTTCTCATAATTAGTCTCTAAATTTCATCTCAAATTGAAAATTTTTTTTTTTTTTTTTTCTTTTTGTGAGGAAAGCAATCTGAAGAAATGTTGCTTTAGGAATTTCAAAAACTATCAGATATCTTTTTTTTTTCTTTGAAAGATTGAAAATCCTCAGTAATATAAGACATGTGAGGAGCGTGGGTTGTTTCCCCTCAAGTTTTTTTAACAAAGAAAAGTGTCTTTAAAAGAAGTCATACTTATGTCTCTGTTTGTAACACTGAACGAGTATTCATATTTCAAAGTCTTGGTGGCTTTTGAAGGTAACCACCCTTTGTTAAAACTACACTTAGTGAGCCTTGGTTCACAGCCTAGCTCTGTGTATTTCTCTTTCTCTTAAATTCTACTCCCTCTTTATTCTTTCATGGTCTATTTCAGGCAAAAGGGGCGAAGAGGAAACTTAATCTCATAAATTTAGGTGACAGTGAACCTAAGTTCACTGTAAGTTGAAGTTGTATCTAAGAGAGAGATTGATCAGAAGTAGTTAAGCTGTTCAGAAAAGAACCCAACCAAAGAAACAGAAAAACCCACACCCAGATACTGGATTCCCGTTCCCTTTCTGGTGAGCTGGGGAGTTCTTCTTACTGCTTGCTTTAATGTATCTTGCAGATCTCTGTCTTCCTGTGTGGAGAGTATTTGTCATGCATTAGTGTGCTAGTGAGGTATTTTTCTTGAATTGCACTGATTCTCATCAATATAATTTTTCAATGAGATTCTGATTTTTTTTAGTTACTTTTGATTTTCTAACCAGAGAAAGAATGCAGGAATTAATCCAGTTCAAATCCAAACCTAAAAAATCCTTCACTTAACTTCTGATCTGCAAAGAATGTGAGATGGTATGAACCAGGAAAAACAACAGACCCAAACCAGACCCTTTGTGACAGATTTTTCCAATGTCCTCACTGAGTATGCTGGTGAAGTCAGGAGAAGGATTTACTGACGCAGAATCTGACCCCAAAAAGAGAAGTAAAGAGCAGCTCTAGCAATTCTGACATTAGAGGATGTCTCCTTGCGTTTCCTAGAGGTTCTTTAGATGTTACAGCAGATTAAATTGTAATGTATGTTCCCATAGTAACTACATTTTTCTTAGTCAGTTTTGTTCCTGTGTACATTTATTAACTTTTTGAGCTTAAATGCAATAATAATGAAATATATAATACCATTCAAGCCTAATTAAGGGAGAGGGTAAAAAAATAATAGAAAATACTATAAAAACAAAGGGAGAAGAAGGACAACAAGAAGACAATTTTAGAGATGGGCACCTTAGACAAAAAGAGTTAAACATATAAACGTGTCGTAAAGCATTGTGGACTTCCCACTAAGCATTTTTGATGTACAAATTGCCAAAGAATGGTGTGGGAACAGGACAAATAATTGGTTTGGGATTTCTTACTCTACATTTTGTAGGTAGACTGTAGTTGATAGAAAGTAGCAAAGCATTCATAGCGCTTTGGACTTGCTAGGTCTAGTAAAAAGAATAATTCATTTATAGTTCTGAGGAAAAAGTAACTTGGGGCTTTTGCATCCTTCTTTTGCCATCTGTAGAGCTTGGTGTCATTTTCAGTGCTTTGTAGGGTCTAATAGCTGTAATATTGAGAAAAAACGACAAGTTCCCTCTGCTCAGTAGCCCCCATGTAAGACTGCAGGTCACTACTATAAAGCTTCTTTTTCAGTTATTTGCCTTTCCTCAGTCTGTGGGATTTAATAGTGTTAGAAAAGTGTTTAAATAACTGACTGTTAAAAATATTTTGCTTTTGTTTCGTTTTTCACTTTCCCTTCGAACTCCAAGTTTCCAAAGGCTTTTATATTGTCCCACATGTCAAAACCAAAATGTAAAAACAAGATATATTTTCTCTCAGAAATAAGCAAATCTGCAAAGATTTGCTTGTTTTTGCATTGAATTTACCAATGTTCTATATTTCTTTAAACACTTCTCTGTTCGGTTGCAAGGGAACACAATATAGGAGCTGTGCCAGAATGTTTTACTGAAGTATGAAAAACAAGGCAGTGACTTACAGATACTGATAAAATGGTACCCTATGTCTCCAAGCTCACAAACAACACAACTTGCTTTAAAATTTACATATAAATCAGAAAATAAATAAATCTACATTTACCTGATGCAATCTAGGAAATTAATCAAGTGAGGAATGCTTCACAGAGATTAGTGTCTCCTTTGCCCAGAAGATGTAAAATTAAACATGAGATGTTTAAATCCCATGTATTTGCTAGTGGAGCATTGCTCTGTGATGTTTCACTAGAATAAGGCACAAGCATCAGTGATCAATTTTACATTGCCCTAAATGGTACCCCTCATTTTCCTTGTTTATCTTTCTTCTCTGTGTTCATAACAACACATTCCTACATCATGTGAGTGAGCTGAGGACATGACCTAGAACCACCCCACCTAAAACTCACCTTTCTGACTTTCTTGGTACATACAGGGTGCAGCAGGGCTGTCAGCTTCCCACATAGTTGCCCAGGAATTAGCAAGTGGCGTTTGGGACTAGAGAGATTAGTAAATGGGTACTGTCACAGGGAATTGTCCCCTCCTTGTCCTAGCTGGTCCATTGGCCTTGTGAGACATGACACAAAATATACCCAACAGCACCACTGAAAATGGGAAGTTCCAGGCTCTCAAGGACAGAGAAGCAGTCTTGAGCCCCTCTGGGGCAGACCAAATTCCTGCTACCTGGCATTCTGTGGTAATTTCAGTTACTTAAGTAAATATCTGTGGATGGCATTCTAAATCTTTGGGTTCTGTTATACTTGTGTGTCTTTACATATATATATATGTGTGTGTGTGTGTCTTTGTGTCCACATATGTGGTTGCTCAGCCCTTCTGTGTTTCGTAACGTCACAGAGGAAATTACTGCTGCAGAATGTTGTACTATAAAAGAGTGTGGAAACACTTATAAATATGTAAATATACATCAGGGAAAAAAAACAAGCTTGAAACATTCTCATTTGTATTTAAGGTTTAAGAATTAGAGCTGAGAAGCTCACATTGTCCCCTAATGTTTCAAGGCACCACATCTAGATTTAGTGGAGTTTAGGCTTTTATTCCCATTGATTTTCAATCTCTATTAGTAACACACAGGCAAGTGGTGTTGTCACGTTGCTCACAGTACCAAAAAATGAGTCATTTTATGTCAGTGGTTTTGTTCTAACCAAGCACCTGTTTCTAGACAAGAAACAAATCAGTTTACCTACACAATCTGGTGCACTGAGCTCCCTAAGTTACGCAGACATAAGTATGCATGGCCAAGCCTCCAGACTTTTTCAAAAGCTCACATCATGCGCTCAGCTTCCTGCGAGTTGAAAGGCACTTTACAAAAGCATTTGCACCCCTTGGGACTGACATTGAATCAAAAGGCCAGAGAGTTGGCACAGAGCTTGAAAGGTATTAGTCAGGATGCTCTACAGAGCACAGAGTCAAAGCAGAAAAATTCTGCCTTCAGCTGAAGGGAACACCTCCTAGAAACTCATCCTCTTCTCTACTCTTCAGGACACTCACTTTTTACCAGGTAAATTGCTACACTAATCCAGAGCCCCTGAGACTGTAGCTTCACTCCAGTGGCTGATGGTTTGTTACTGTGGCTGTGGGATCAGGCACCTCATCATCACTTTTGCATTGCTGTAGCATGATATCTAGGTATCTTCTTCCTGCTTTAGCATATGCAAACACTAAGGCACATCTTTGGAAAACTTTTTTCTGATTTCTTTTTTTATTTTTTTACTGTTTCACGTTGCATTCCCAGAAGAATGCAAAAAACCAGAAAGCTGCTTCCCTGCCCATAGCAGATAATTGTTTCCAGACCAAAGGTGGTTATACCGTAATTACAATCTTTCTGTCAATGAAAGTTTCATATCCTCTAATGAGTAGGTAGACATGTACACAGCTATGTTCCCTGCATAAATATGAGCATTCCTGCCACAAAACAGGCCAATTAGTTTGGCTGTTGTTTTTTTCTCAGCATATGTGTCTGTTTTAATAATGTTTTTAATGTTTTAATAATTTAATAATTAAGCACCCTCCAGGAAATCTCTCATTTTCTTAATAATTTTATTTATCGAATGCATCTTTAGTATTGCTTGGCTGTAAAACTCAAACCTTTATCCCGCTGTTGATGCTATTTTTTTATTATGTATTCTGATAGTGCCTGCCATGGCAGTGCCATGGATCGTGACCGTGTAGCGTGTTCTGCCTTAGCAAGGGACCAGTGGGAAAGACATGGAGCTCGTGGTCCAAGCAGGTGGAAGCAGTGCTGCAAAGTGCCCTTCCAAGGCCCCCAGGAACCATTTCTGTCCATTTTCATGGGGTACAGGTGCTTGAGCACAGTCCAAAGATAGCCCTTTTGCCTTGAGTTAGACAACAGTAAATAGCACAGCATCAATGCTGTTTTCAGGTGGGCAGAGGTAGATTTAGAGCAGAGGAGAGATTTTTTTTCAGGAAGTACTTTATCGTCTGTCCTTGTGGGGGCCAAAAATCTCAAAAAAAGTATCCTGTCTAACCAGACAAGGCAGCTTGAAATGGTGCATGGGGCAGGGATCTGGGGCCCTCAATTCAGAGGCCCTAATTCAATGCTGGGAGAAGGGAGTTTGTTCAGCCAACCAATAATTTGGTAAGAGAGCTTACTTGAGACTGACCCTAATTGATTTACCCAAAGGCTTTCTGAAAGAATCCTCCAAAGAAATTGATCTAAGCAGTCCCATGATCATTGCACAACCACCTCTGCAATAAAACCCTAATACTGCAAAAGATGAAAAATCAAACAGTACTTCAAAGAGTATTTTCCTCTTCCTCCAAGGGAAGACTGTGACTAAAGCTGAGTAAATAATTTATAATTAATTTATAAATGTTGGCTGTTTTCCATTAGTGAAGTGTTCACAACATGAAAACAATTTTCTCAAAGGTACTCAAAATTATTCACTGAATAATGTCTGCAAATAATCCTTAGTCTTTAACGTATTCATTTTCTTGCAAATCACAGATTTCATAAAATAGAGGAGTTTTGACTGGATGTCCCTATTGTATGGCATATTCCTCTGTGTGGATAAAATTTTTGGAATAGTGAGGATTTTTGAAGCAAACTATGAAATATTCTGTCTCCATTTTGGATGAATAGCACATTTACAATTCTTAAACAGCAAATTTTTTTGCAGATAGACTCATTTGCAAGTCAAAATAGGGTCCAATGAAACCACTGGAAGTCCCACTTGCTTTGAGTGTCATCTCTGAGATGGTTCCTAGCTTCCAGCTGATGGGTGTGCAGCAAGCAGGATGCACTGTTGTGACAGACAGTGAGTGAGGAGGGTGTCAGGAGAATCCACTGATTCCTCCTCTACCTTTGCATAAATCAGAACCTAGACTTATAAGAAACCTCAATACGTCTAAGAAGGGCTACTTCATTGATTTGCCCCAGAATGAAATTATCTGGCAAGATATTAAATTTGTAGATTTCTCAATTTCATTAGTGAGAGACAAAGAAAACAGTTAACTTTGAGAAAAACAGGTGTATTTAAACACGACTATTTTTGAGAGGAGAGAGCCATGCTTTTAGAGTAACACCTAGTCAGGCAGAGCAGAAAATTATGTTTTCTCCTTGGACTCTGAGGGTCCAGGCTTTAGAAGGCAAAAGCATTTTGGCTTCTTTCCACAGCAGGGAACAGAAAAAGATTCCAAGTAAAACCTTGTCTGTCCCTTTCATGACAGCACAGAGCTCTGCAGATAAGATTCCCCTACTGACCTAATTATCTGTTTATCTGTGCAGCAAAAAAAGGCAAACAATGAGAGGTGGTTGACCCCTCCAGAAAAGATTCAGGAGGTCCCTTGGAAAGGCCAGACCAGCCCTGTAGCATCCTTTAATCTTACAACTCACCTAGTCATGTCTGTCCCTGCTTTACAACATTCTTACTTCACGACTTTTTCCAAGCTTACTGACTCAGTAAAAGTTCCTTTCATAGCCACCCTGGAAGTGTTGCTTTGCTTTGCTTTCTTTGCCAATCTGTGTTCTTTGCAAGTGTTCAAGCACTTGACTGGAAGTTTCACTAAATTAGCTGTTTGGAAGGATGCTCCTTCTCTGCACAGAGAATCATGTAAAAGCTTGGCACAGCCAGGGAGAAGTCTGCTTTTGGCTGAGGTTCTTTGTAATGAAACTTAGTCTTTTCCAGTGAGGTGACATGGTTGCCAGGTAATCATGTAAACTGATCATTTGGGTCATGCAAGAAATTAAGTTGATGGATAAAACTGGGTCCATCTTATTCTGCCACTTTGACAAGCCACTGACCCTTGAACGGAGTTGAAAAATATCTTAGTAGAGCAGGTGGAAGTTTTTGTGGTTTGTATTTTTGGGAATTTTGATCAAAAAGAGGCCTGTGTCAATGGTATTTCTTCCAATTACTTTTTTTTTGCAAAAGATGTTCCTTTGAATGCCATTGATTTGCCACAGTATTCAAAATGAAATAATTTCAACGATCATCTTTTGCCCTTTTTCAATGATTTTGCTTAAAAAGTAAATGGGATTAGCTCATTTTTTCTTGGTTTTTCATTCCTTTTTTTGGAGAAAGACAGCTTAACATGGGAAAGGTATTTAAAAAAAAAGAGTCGGTCTTGCCCATCAAAACATAGTGAACCATATTTAAAGAACTCTTTATAAATTAAAAACTTCCAGAATTGCAAATTGTCTTTGAACTATCCATTTTCTATATAAAATTTAATTGCCCTTTTTAACTATCCTGTTTCTACAGTCAGTGGGCACATGTCAATATCCTTCTCCTTTCTTATAAGTTAAATAAGGAAAAATCATGTTTTCAGCATTTACCTGACTTTGAAATAGATTTTTCAGAAAGTCTGACTGCCCTACAGTTTTTAATGTGTACCTGTCACCAGATGAAATAGTTTGAAATCTGTATGGAGCTTCAGGACTGAAGTTACCAAATAGAAATTATTTCTTTTTAATTTATATATATATATATATCTATATAAAAATGAATTCTGCATATTTTCTGGGCAGCCTTGTGGGTTGTTGTTTTCTTTTTCCACCACGGAATCTCTAAATATGTGTTTGCAAGTAGCCCAAGTGGTATTTCCTAGGGCTGTAAGCAGCAAGGGAAGCTTTGGTGACTGTCTCGAGAGGTAAATGGTGTCTCCCTCCTTTGCAGATCAGCAAAACTGCAGTGAGGTGAATTTCTCTGTAACGAAAAGAAAGAGCTTGGCATTTCCTCTCTTCTTTAAGAAGCAGAGGTACGATGTTAGTTCCATTTGTTCCAGTCTGCAAACACTAAAAATTGTCCACTTTTAACATATCGGTGCCTCTCTAATGGCTCACTGCAGAAGGAGCTGAAACTAACAATTCATCTTCCAGCAATTTCCTTTGCAAAGAAAGCATTGATGAGGACTCTCAACAAAGTAGACAAGCTTGTCTTTTAAAAGACAGCCATCTCCCCCTTCCAATTTTCAGTCCAAATATTTCCCACTGATGAATTTTTGTGAGGGTATTGTGACTATTTATGAGGTATCATTACATTTATGAGGTTCTCATGAAAGGGGCATTTACTCTTCATCTTCTTGTGCTCCTTGCTGAGAGTGTAGGAAAGAAATAAAGGAGCTGGCAGGGTTCCCCCTCCTATACAAATGTGGATTTCCCCTGCCGGGGATTTAAATGCAACATGAGTGTGGTGTAACTACAGGAAGATCTTCCCAGGTCTTTGTGGGAATGTGCATATTCCTGGGTGACACTTACCACAAGAAAGACATAGAAGACTGGAGCATATTCAGAGAAGAGCAACAAAGCAGGTGAAGGGTCTGGAGCACAGGTGTTATGACAAAAAGATGAAAGAACTGGGGTGGATTAGCCTAAAGGAAAGGAGGCTCAGGGGAGACCTTATTGCTCTCTACAGCTATCCAAAAGGACATTGTGGAGAGGTGGATGTCATTCTCTTTTCCCTGGTAGCAAGTGGTAAGACGAGAAGAAATGGCCTCAAGTTGCAGCAAGGGAGGTTTAGACTGGATACTCTGAAAAATTTCTTCATGAGAAAAGGTTTTCAAGCACGGAAATAGGCTGCTCTGGGAAATGGTTGAGTCACCATACCTGGAAGTGTTTAAAAGACACATAAATGTAGCTCTGAGAGACAGGAGCAGTGGACATGTGTCGTGTTCAAGCCCAGCTGGAAATCAAGCACCATGTGGCAACTCACTCTTTCCCCCCCTGCTCTGATGGAACTGGGAGGACAATCAAAGTAAAACCCATAGATTGAGATAAGAACAATTTAATAGTTGAAAATAAAGTAAAGTACAGAAGTAATGGTAAATAATAATGATAATAAAAGGGAAAAACAAGTGATGCACAATGCAATTGATCACCACCCACTGACTGATGCCAGACTGCCCTTCCCCAGCCTAGATCAGCCACTCTTCTGGGTAGCTCCCCCCAGTTTATGTACACAGCATGATATTTCATGGTGTGGAACATCCCTTTGGTCAGTTTGGGTCACCTGTCTTGGATGGGATCCATCCCAGTTTCTCTTGCAAACCTCCTCACAGGCAGAGCATGAGACAAGGGGGGAAAATGTCCTTGACTTAGAGTAAACACAACTTAGTAAAAACCCAAAACTTCAATGCGTTATCAACACCATTCTCATTCCAAATCTCCTGAGAAGAAATTAACTCCACCCCTGCTGACATCAGGACAGCATGGCACTGCCAGATTAACAGTTGGACTCGGTGACCTTAGAGGTCTTTTTCAGCCTTAATGATTTCATGATTCTATGACTGTCCTTTCCACATTTGTGTGCTTTCATGGGTTGGAACTGAAATCAGTTCAAAACAGCCCTGCCAGAAAGGCACATGGCCCAAGTTGTGGCCCCATGTTAGCTCAGCAAGGGATGCAAAACTAATCCACTATATCTTGCTGTCTGGTTTCCTGGGATTGTGCTATTTGTCAGTGCTAATTACAAAGATGGCAATGCTAAATTCATTGGGAGATAAGAGAGGCAGATGGCATATTCATTTATTAAAAAACCACTGACTCCTTCTATTTTTTGTAGCTCTTTGTGCTTTCATTAGGATTTACATTTTAAATTATACATGATCCAATAAACCAGCATGGCACCTCATTATCAAGGATGTATCTTCAAGTCTCTACCTGAAGGGACAGTTGAGGATTTTTTCTGCTTCATATCCCTTGGTTTAAGAACCTGCTGGCTTGCTTTATCTCAGTTTACTTCAAAGTTTCCAGTTGTGTCAATGCAAACTTGGCAACTTGGCAAAACGCAAATTCAAAACTTTCAGCTGATTCCAAACAGTATGCAGGGAAGATGTGGTTTTACAAAGCTCTGGCTTGCTCAATGGGAGTGTTTAATTAGCCATTAACCAAATATGTCCTTTTGGTGCCTAGGACCAGAAAGGAGGGGAGGGCAAACAAAGCCTTGTAGGCTTACAGCTTATTCTGGAAATCAGTGGAAACAATTTAGTTTTTTTCTTAGGTGCGATAACTTTAGTTATGACTCAGATATGAGATGCTGAGACCCATAGGGGAGGGTGGGACTGTACATGTTCTCTGTGAAGATCAGGTGCAGGGCAATAATTAAGGCATAATCAGAGTATCTTCCTGCTGCTTTTCAATCACCATTCAGCTAATAATGACTTTATAGATTAAATACCAAGTTGCAGCTATGTTAGGCAAGTGCAACATAAAAGCAAGACTGATGTTTAAAGAAATTAGGTAAACAGTCAATGAAGCATAGCATCTCATTCATATTAATCTCCAGCAGAGACCTGGTTGTTCCAGTCAATGATTCAATCATTTGCTTGCCTAAGTATTTTACTTCCCTCTGTGCATTCTCCATTACATTCTTCCTTTCAGAATTCACCTCCTTCCTCTCAGGTGTTCCCAAGGTTAAACACCCAGCCTTCACCCCCTCTTCTTCATGGTAATTTCTGAAGGAAAGGGGCTAAGGGGAAAAAAAAAAAAGAAAACACCAACTAGAAAACTGCTAGAAATATACACATATATGTGCACACATATGCACACATTTATATTAAAAATTATCTGCAATTAGCCATTAACCTCCACTATCTCTGTGTGGCAGAGCTACATCACTCATAGAGGTTGGCAGCATGGTAAAATGTTTCTGTTTTTAAAGACTGTTTGATGATTATTCTTGCTGCAGAACTCCACAGCAGACTGGGCTGCACTGCTGGGAAAGCAGCTGGAAAATCAAGCATGGTGAAAGATGGGCAGGCACAGGCCCCCACCACTGCCCCATTTGTCCTTGCACGGGCTATGTAGGATAATGGGGAGCAGCTCAGAGTGCAGGGCAAGTCTGCATTTGCACATCTCACGTGCACTAGCCCTTGCTAAATGCTGCTCTAATCTAACAGCATGAAAATAGACAACTACCAAAATTGGGCTGATGATTGATTGGCATGTTCCTTGCTTCTCTTGTCATTTTCCTTGTCTTATGTTTTCTTCAGTAAATGCACTTGGCAAACTTGGGCAGGATGTCTTCTTGTCAGTCAGCAGGACTGGGAGCAACAGCACAAGTATTTTAAAAGGATCACAATCCTTTGGGCAACTCAGAGACCAAACTATGGCTATGGAGGCTCAGTTCTGAGGCAGCTGCTGTTAAGGAGCACATCACTTTCAGCCAGTCTGTACTGCCAATAAGGCTCTGTAATTATGACTCCACACCTGACTGAGCAGTGGAAACATAAGAAGTATTAACTGGTCTTAGCTGTGAACCCCTTTCTTTTGCTGGTTTAGATATTTGGTTTGTGTCTTGGAACTCCTGGCTGCATGAATATTTTAACTACAGTCAGAGGATTAGGAAGATTGGTAACACTCGAAATAGATGTTATTGAAATGTGAGTGGTTTGAGAAGAATCAGGAATTGTAAGAAAAGATTCACTCTTTCTGCCATCCTCCTTTTCGGTATCAGTCTTCTTGTATGTGAATTGTACCAATGAGGATTTTTTTTTTTTTTTTTTTTGCAAAGAGGAAAGAAATTACACATAAGCAGAAGAAAGAATGGCATTAAATTAGCAAAGATAAAATATTAATTATGTGAAAATGCAAAGCAGGGAGAAAAATCAATTGTGAGGAAACAGCATAAGAAAAGAACCTCTTAGCCTCGTCAGATGCTTTGTGGCACAAAGCCTTCAATCAGAAATGTGCTGATACTAAATTATCCCTGGATCTGATCTAGCTCTAATAATTGAAAACTCCCACTGCTGGAACAAAACCAGTTTGCTGAATGAACACTAATTTCTCAGACTGGATATTAAGTAGACAAAGCTGTTGCATGCATCCAATCAGATTTGTATTTTTATTCCATGACACACTACATCCTACACTGTGTTGTGATTTAAAATTATCACAGCCTGCCCTGTGACATGCGTCAGTGAGAGTTACATTTTCTTTAGCACTTTCTGTCTTCACAGCTGTGATTATAAATTCTGAAAGCAGATTTTCAGAAAGATATATTAGAAAAGGTGTACAGATTAAATCATTTGTTTATTTAGTATCTTATTCACACTTTTGGCCCCTAGATTTTGTAGTTGTGTCTGTCAGATAGCTCAGTATGATTTTGAAAATAAGGCTTGCCTGTGAAGAGCACTCTTTACTCTTTCTCTTCTCCTCTTGTTTGTGTGGGTTCCCACATCTCTGAAAAAAAATGATTGCACTCTACTAACTGTGGCACCAAGCCATCTGACCTGACTTTTTCTCTTTTTTTTCCCAAAAGTAGAAATGTACTCAATTTGAGAGACAAACTGTGAGTTTTGCTTGTAAAAAAATATGAAAAGGGAGTAGAAATAAATTAAAAACTTGCTCAGTGTAAAAAACATTTAAAATTCATTAAATTTTTTATCTACAGTGACTCTACTAAAATGTTAAAATTTCAGTAAATAATTATTACTTCAGGGGGAATTGGTGTTTATCCTTTTTCTCCCCAACAATTTGTTTTAAACTTTTCTGTAATCACTTTGCTTATTCCTTTGGAGGGCTTACCAACAGCTCTTGTTGCCCACTGTAGTCACTGACAATTGTCCAGCATCACCACCTGGAGCTGGATTTATCCTTTGTGTCCTGATTCAGGGCAATAAATATGCACACATATCAGTACAGATCAGCTTTAAGGTGATAACTCTTAGCATGTAGTTATGTGCATATCTGACACTGGCTTTCCTGGTTGGATTACAATTTGAGGAATGTATTTCAATGAATAAACATTCTTTATTCAATGAAATGTGAATCTACACTGGAGAGCAGTCAGGAAAACAGGGCATCAAGAATTACTGCAGCTGAGCAAAAGTTTAGTGCTCTAGCTCAGTACTAAAGTGTCAAGTCTCCTCCATCAGGAAAATTTCTTCAGTGCCATATTTCTGATTAGTTGGTGTTTTGAGGGAGTTATACACTTGCTACTAATCCTGCAAATATGAGTGGTTGGATCTGGGGCTTTATTTCACAGCGTAGCAAGGAGTTCTCATTTGAACATCCCTTAGAAATAAAGGTATTTTCTTCTAAGAAATTTTATACAATAGCTTGATGGACCAAAAAAAAAAAACCTCTCTCTCCATGAACCAAAAAGACCTGCTCTGCAACTGCAGTGAGGGAAAGTCCATACAGGGTCTGCCCAATGCTGCACAAAAGCAGAGCTCCCAGCATCTGAAAGGATGTAAAGTTTTCGTGCTGTATACACCTATCTATCTGTCTGTCTGTCTATCATCTATCTGTCTGCACATCTATCTATCTATCTATCTATCTATCTATCTATCTATCTATCTATCCATCTATTTTATTAAAAGAGCTCTTTTATTAAGCCAGATGCTGTTAGGCCTTTCTTACTGAGATCCAGGAAGAATCATTATCATCCTCATAATGGAACCATCACAGGGAGTGGTTTGGGTTAGAAGGGACCTTCAAAGACCATGTAGCTCATAGACCCACAGTCATGCACAGGGACATTAGACCAGGTTTCTCAAAGCCCCATCCAACAAGACCATGAACATTGCCAGGAATGGGTCTTCCCCAAGTTCTCTGCTGTGGAGATGTGTTCCGGTGTCTCACTAGTCTCGTAGTGAAGAATTTCTTCTTTATGTCTAACCTAAACCTACCCTATTTCCTCATCCTATGTTACCCCTCATCCTATTGCTACAATCCCTGATAAGGAAATCCTCCCCACTTTTCTTCAAGTCCCCCCACTAGGTACTGAAAGGTCGATGTAAGGCTTCACAGAGCCTTCTTTTCTCTAGGCTAAACAATCCCAACACTCAGAGTGTCCTTACAAGGGAGGTGCTGCAGGCCCCTGATCATGATCATGGCCCTCCTCTGGACCTGCTAACAGGTTTATGAATTTCCTGCGCTCGAACCCCAGCACCGTTCACAGTGCTCCAGCTGGGGTCCCACGAGAGCAGAGTCAAGGGAGGGAATCACCTCTGTCATCCTGATGGCCACAGAAGACAATTGGCTTTCGGGGCTGTGAGTGCACAGTGCCAGCTCATCTTAATTTTTTACCCACCCATACCCCTAAGCCTTTCTCCACAGGGCTGCTGTCAATCACCCATTGCCCAGCCTGTTTGGGATTGCACTGTTAGTCTCTCTCTCACCCTCACTCCCACCAGCACAGAGCAATCGTCCTCAGGGAAGTTCTGCTGAAAGCATAACAAACACTCCTTCATGCTTTCTGGCACACGGCAGAGCCAAAATAAAATTTAATTATAAAATATAGTTTTAAAGTTAAATGTTACTTGCTACTAAACTTTTATTTCAGCTTTGATAAGCACAGCTTTCCTTAAATGCTCAAAGGAACGATTTATGACTACAAAGGCATCTTTCTGAAGTGGCATTTCTTCACCTCCTCTGCAAGAAAAGGTAGTTTAAAATAAATACAGGGCATAAAAATTATACAATCCACTAGTTTTTCTGCTTAAAAAGCATGACTCTGTGGATGGGAAATGGAAGTTCAGGGAAGAGAGGGTTGTCAACATCTTTTTGGCAGAAGGCTTTTGCGAAGGAAACTCTGTCTGTGGTGTGTCTAATGTGGTTGACAGGTTCAAAAAGCCCTGTCCACTTGATGTTCTCCCAGCCTGTACATGGAGGCCACTCTGGGCCTGACCAGGGCTAAACCAAGGTGCAAAATGCAAAATACAAAATATATTTCCAATTCCACCTGCCATCTGCACCTGGAGAACTAGAGAGTTTGCACAGAGATTAAGTCTGGTCTTTACAACAGATTTAAAATTATCCCCAGGACGTGATGTAGCTGTGGCTGAATGTCAGTTGCTCATGCAACTGGAAATCTTTCCTACTAAAGGGAGATGCATGGAGAAGGCAGAGCACAAAAGGCAGAATATGCACACAGAGCAATCAGCAGTGACAGTTGTGAACCCGTGCCTAAAATCTAGACTCTAATTATACCTTTGCTGCAGTCT
Organism: Monarcha castaneiventris obscurior; assembly: GCA_026261815.1. NCBI lineage: Eukaryota > Metazoa > Chordata > Aves > Passeriformes > Monarchidae > Monarcha > Monarcha castaneiventris. The sequence goes on from JAMPIT010000890.1 coordinate 4,850,399, forward strand.
TGAGTGCAATGACAATTGTGTTAATGAGGGTCAGCACTCATGAAGTTACATAACAACCCTTATGCCGTGCCCTACATCAGCTGTAGGGTCTTAGAAAAGCCTCAGACCCCTTAGCTCCAGGCTACTGAGTACCCCAGTGAGGGCTCAGTTTGTAGCAAAAGCCACAGAGCGGTTTGTATGGGGATACTGAGGCTGGAATTGAACTGAAATGGAGGAACAGCAGCAGGGTATCAAACAAAATTGAGCCGTTAACATTTCATCATTTTTGCCTTTTCTGCTCAATAGACCAAATCTGCTCCATTTGTATTTCTGCTGAAGCCTCATTGCTGGATGAAATGCAAATAATTACCTCTGCAATGAAAGTAACTTGGCTATTTCATTCCATACCTTGGGGGACATGTTGAGGAAAGGGATAGTACTGCATAATGAGCTTCTCCTGTGGTGCCAGGGGAGAAGGAGTATTCAGAGCTTGAGATGGTACTGGATGGCTCAGGCTGAGAACAGATGCATGCCTCCAGGGCTTGCCAAGCTGGAAACTGTCCTCCTCCTTTATCATGGTTCAATCTCCCACATATGTAACACGCCAAGGCTGCCTCAGTTTTATGTTTGCCAGTTGGGAGAGGTGAGGCCACAATTCTCTTTCAGTCTGTGAAGCCCGATAAAAAGGTGTTTTACTTTGACTGACAGGATGCTAATAGCACAATCTCCCAGCACAACTGCCATTACAATTTGGTCTGTCGAAAATACAGTTCTTGTAATTCTGAGCAAACACTGCCCTGTTTACTGCTCTGTTAAATGCAGAGCTTCAAGTGACCAGACAGTGGGAATGTTTGATAACCCTGGCTACTGTAGAGCTTGCCAAAACAAGGGGCTGGTGAAATGGATCCACCCAGGCTGGAAGTTTTGAGAGATGTTCAACCTCTAATGTTCTGTTATGTCTTCAGAGCAGCTGCTTTGGCTTTACCCTGACCTCCATCGTGCTCTTCTGCCTGCTCCATGAGGACATTAAGAGAAGAAGTGGTGGGTGGAAAATTGCCTAACATTAGCTTGTGTGAAAGTGACCCACGTAGATTTTATTCTCATTAATTCAAGCTGGACTTGGTGGGATTTGTTAGGTAAGGGTTTATTCCATGGCACCGTATGGAAGGTAGCCACGATACTGAGTGAAGTGGCAGCACCAGCTAAGCTGCAGCAGCCACTGTAGCAGAGTTACTGCCACACTCCTGGGCCGCTCTGTAATATGGGGGTGGCACCATCTGTGAGACAGAGCCTGCAGCTGGGAATGTTGGGTGACATTCCTTGTGAGGAAACAGCTAAGCAGGAGTCTGGATGGCTTTGTTCCTAGCAAGCTCCTCATGCTCCACAGCTGTAGCTCCAAGATGGCCCTGTCTGACTCTCTCATTCCAGAAATCTCCATGTTCTCAGAGTTTGAGGAGACAGCCCTGCTGCAAGATTCCCCTGTCAACAAACCTCTGTTCCTCATCACAAAATGTGTCAGCAGAGCCACAAGTGTTGATTGCTTCAGCTAAAAATAAGCCATTTTGAAGACACAAAGCCACTGCAAGGAAAAAATTATCTTCATCCGATGTCTGTAAAGATTTTAAGAGAAAATAGTTCACTAATTTTTTTCTCTCCTATGAGCCAGAATTCAAGCAAGTTAAGCTTAATAAAATTTTGAAAAAGATCGTTTGTATACTCCTTCTCACTTGACTCCTTTGAACACAAGGTCCTTCATATCTTACATGCAGCATTCATTGTCAGCATTCATTTCTCTCCTTAAACATTTGAGCTATTACTGCCCATCTATTTCTAGACACTATTTCTCTAGCATGACCTTTGATGTCATGAAACCTAGCTATGGGAAAATAAGGAAACAAATCTCTGCCCCACAGCAATAAAAACAAACTCAAATACCATTTTTTAAATATTAATTTTCACATTTCCAACAAACTATACTGTTCATATCTCAGGATCTGTTAGGCCAGAAGAAGATCAGAATATATTGCCATATATTTCAGGAAAAATGGTTCTTGCTAGGTTAATATTTTTAATGAAATACAAATATAGCTAATTGGGAATTAATTTTTATAAATTCAGAAAAGATAAGATTTAGGAAAACAATCAAACCTTAGTGCCCTGTCTGATGAAGACTACACAGAATTGCTGATGTTCTGACATCAACTAGCTTGTCTGAAGAATAGAGTCCTCAGGAGAAAATCAATCTTCTTATTGATATCAGTCCAGTATTTAGTACAACAGGTTATTGTACTACAGTACAAATGCATGAATCAATTTATTACTAGTATAATTGTTATCATTATTTACATTATTATTATTATTACATGTATTGTGTAAAGCTATCTCAAGTGTCAAAAAATAGTAAAATGGAAATGCTTCATAATTCCACTGTGAAAATCAGTGAAAGCTACAAAATGTTACTTTCTAATGACTTAGAATGTTTCAGGTCATATTCAAAAAACAAAGCTTGATGACTGTCCTTGGGATGAATGCCCAGATTTCAAAAATACTTTTCAGTTTGAAACTTTCTTCTACACTGTGAAAATACCTTGGTCTTTAAGTATCTGTGAGCCCAAAATTGAAGAAAGAAACTGCTAGTCCTTCAGAGTGCCATGGGATAATGGTATGAATTGAGAACAATAATGTGTGGTGAACTGAAAGGTTTTGTCTTGTCAGGACACAGCCTCATATTTCTTCATTCTTCCTGCAACAAATAATGAATTTTTCTTTTTTGTAGTTTCAGAAAATTGTTTCCAGTGACAAAGGAGAAAAGAGACCAAACAGGAACTGCAACATACCCATTGTAAAATCAGCAATACAAAACCACCAGAGATCTGGACTAAACACGGTATTATTGTTGGCAAATAGGCCAAACATGGTAACAGTGATATCAACCAGCTGAGAATCATGCTTTGGTTCCAAACCAAGGGTCCTCTTTTCATGATCCATTATTACTATTCATGTCCCTGCCCTTGATAACTGGTTGGAACTAGATGATCTTTAAAGTTCCTTCCAACCCTAACCATTGTATGATTCAAGAAGTCTGCACAGCTCAGTCGATTCTTTACAGGTGGGAGAAGCACTGTCCTGCGGGTGTTTACCACTGCTAAGGATTACCACCACATCTTTAAACACTCCTACAAGTGACAAAGATCCTGAACAGATCTATGAAAACCAAACTAGCTGTGTATCAGGATGCTCTTTTGTTGCTTATCAGATATGCTCCAGCATTTTTCCTTTGCAAGAAGAACTTCCCAGCTAGGAGCTGAATACTCTAATCACTGTCATAATTCATGAAAGTCACTTGCTTTGAAAATAATGAAAATGTTATCATAATTGTCAAAATGATGGTTCAGTAATCTAGGAATGCTTGTTATCTTGCCGGCTGTATGTTGTGGACCTGGTCCAAAACCCAGGAATATAAATGAGAGGCTTTTCATTGGCCTCAGCAAGTCTTGGATCAGGCCTTCCATTAAGATTGAGGAAGGAAACAGCCACTGCTCTAGTGCTGAGACAGGGTGCATGAACAAAGAACTAGTGCTAAGGTCAGTGAAGGGGTTCCTGGATGTAAGCTGTGGAGTACAGCAACATCCAAAATGGTCCATCGGCACAAGGCAAAGTTACTATTCCAGCTATTACTAACTGGGTTGCACAGACGTCTCTGCCATTCATTGGATGTGCATTCTGCTTTCTGGCAGCATTTTAAAGTTCCTTTAATAGAATATGAAACTAATCATGATGAATGATAAGCCAGATTTTATTATGTTCTGTTTAATTATAAAAACATATCTACCTAGTTTTATAAAAAGCAGATTAGCTGAAATGCAATGTGTCTTCACTGAACAGCCATGGAAGGAATGAACTAAAGAGGAAAGGCGGTAAGCAAATCATCTAAGTCAGTGCAAAAAGATTTAGGTGCACCCTTTTTATTGTGCCCCGTAATAAAAATCCCCTCCCCTCAAATATCAGGTGGATGTACCTTTTATAAATCTGAATCAGCCACTCATTTTTATACTGGGATTGGGTTTTATGACAGTATCTTAATCCAAGCATTTTCTGCACTGCTGTTCTGCTGATTTATGACTGAACTGCTATTTATTTAGTGGGAAGGCATCCTATGAGGAAATGATTGTGTCCTACTCCAAAGGAATCAGCCGACAAATCCCACCAAAACCTTTTTTTTTGCAATTACTCAGTAACACTTATTAGGGAAATTAAAATTCATGAGAAGAGATTTTGATAACTGCTGAAGCAGCGGCTCACATTTCCAGATGGTCTGCACAAAAGTGACATCCTACACCCCTCGTGATAGTACGATGTGTTGGCAAGTGATCGTGGACGTTTGCTTATTTAATTAATAGAGGGTTGCACATCATTCAGCAATAAAGCCTGTGTGCTCAGCTCCACCGAAAGTCATATGTGCCTTGAGTAAGGATTATGGAGGATTTAGGCTCTACTGTCAAAACCTGCATTCCTCAACACCGTATCAGCTGCCCTCTACCACAGCAAAATCCACAATTTTCAACTAAGGGAGCAAGGAACTTCTTCTGGCATCACCGGTGGATAAAAGTAGTGGCATACACTGCTACTTTTTAAAGCACAGGAGGGGATGGACCCCATTAAAAAGGGCAACAAAACCCGAAACCACCACCTGTGTGTTGGAACATGCATAATTCTGGGAAGAACCATCAGAAAGAAAAATTCCTGTGCTTTGTTGCAGTACAGTCTCAAGGCCACTCCCTTTCAGGAGTGTTGTCTCCTTGGAAAAAAGCTTTTTGCCAGTGTTTCCACTAATGATCACTAGAGCAGTCAGCAAGCTGCCCATAAACACACACCCCTAGTGATTGGAATAGATTTACAGGCAACTCAGAAGAAAGGAGAAAATGCAATAAATTCAGTTGCAGCGGGAGCAATACCTGTGTTGCTATGAGATAGTGAAGACAAACCTGAGTGCATGTGCAGCTTCCATCATAGCTGTATCAACAGCATGTACTCCCACACCTATTTTTGCCTAATAGATACCTTCTGTTCTCTGTTCTTTTCTTGGGTCCCCTACTTCACTCACATTTAATGCAGAGTTAGCTTTTAGTGAGTTCTATATGCTGGGATTTTCAAAGTGACTTGAGGCTATTGACTTTCAATAGGATTTGGGTAGCTAATTGCCTTTTCCTTTGTACTTTACAGATTCCAGACATAGCTCTTCTGTGAGTTCATTTTAGTCTTTTATGACTGAATTTCCTGAAATGTTATATCCCTTTTGAAAGGGAAAAAAAAAAAAAAGAAAAGAAAAAAAGTGCCCCTGTCCCTTTTTAATGTAAACTGAAGGAAATAGTTGTCCTTTTTCCTCTAAAGGTCCAAAGCTCTTGGTCTCTTATCTATTTAAGTTAAACAGTACAGACATCGAATGCATTAATTCAAGTCTCGTTGAGTTCTTGATTACAGCCTGGCAGCTGATCTGGGTTGTAGAGGTTTCCCCTGTAGACCCTTCTCAGTGTGTGCCATGCAGTGGCGGTTTAGAGCCTGTTAAGGGGGTGAGAATGTTGAAAATCCAACAAAAAGCCTTGGGGCTGCCCATTCAGAACCTTCTGTTTCAGTCTTTCACACCCAGCCTGCATAATCTATCGCTGTCTGTCAGAGCTGACATGCGGCTTTGACCCCTGGTTGTCCAGAGGATCTTGTCTTTTGTCTCACTGCTGTGGGTAGCTGTGTGTCAGCAGCTGCTTACTGCCAGTCTCAGAAAGAAAAAGGCAAGAGATGGTCGGTACAAAACAGAAACAAGCCATTCACAACACAGCAGATAGGCCCATAAACATTAAAGGAAAAACAAATAGAGATTTTGTAATGGTAGCAGAAGTGTGCCGAAGACATCCAGAAAAACAGAACGAGCGCATGGAAAAAGCAAACTGCAGAGTGAGTTTTTGTGAATGCTACCTCAGCAAGAATGAACCAGGCAGATGCACAGTTGAGAGAACTACGTGTAGAAAACAAATTAGGAGTAACCAGAGCTTGTAGGTCATGGGTAAAATGCAGGGAAGAGGGAGAGAAACATTAGTCACCGGTTAAAATTTGTCCTTTTCTCTATTTTTCTCTGTCTTTGCTGAGCTCATGGACTGTGTTCTGGCTTCAGGCAACTCAGTGCCCTTCTCAGCAAGGGATGGGAATAACTCTACAGAGCAGGTGTGCTGTAAGCTGTTTTGAAAGTAATTTACACACAAGGAGACTTCACTGGAAATGGAAAAGAAGTAGGTATAGAAAAGCAAATAGAATATTCTGTGCCAGCCTTTTTTGTCCAACACAACACTGCTGTGTGACTGTCAGAAGAAACATTAGGCACCTCTGTTAGAGACTAAAAATTACTTAAAGTCCTTCAAAAAAGGGGCTGAATAGATTAGCAATTTATTAAGGTCACACGGGCTTTTGGAGGACAGCATTTGCGTAATGAAAGAAGCTGCAGAGCCTCCAGGATGATTTTGTGTCAGCATACCTTGTGCCAGTTACAAGTTTCCTATTGTTTTACCTCCCAAACCATCTCCAGATACAGGAATCTGCAGAAAATCCGCTGTACCTGAACTTGTGCCTAGACAAGGGTATTACCTCTCCTATAATCCAGCTACAGTGTCAATACCACTTAAGGATGGGTGTGAGCTGTTTCTAGATAAGTAAATACTGATGTCAATACTTGTTCCATTTCACTTCCAGGGTTCCCTGAGTAATGTGTCTCAGGATTACTCCTCATAAAATTTGGAGCCATGGTTGCTGCTTCTCAGCTTCCCTAGGCACAAAATGTGATTCTTGCTGATTGAGCTATCAAAGGAACTGCTTTAGAGTCTCATGGATTCAAACCACTGTGGCACATGTTCAGGAAATTATCTTTGTTCAGCAAAATGGCCCTTTATGACCATGTACATCTTTATTGCAAAGGTTTCAAGGTATCTCCAGCAGAACTCCACAGTCTGAAATAAAGAGTCAGATTTTGTCTGCTGAGTTATCACAGGTTTGGAGTTTCTGCAACTTAAACCGAGAAAATAAGTTAAATACATACTGTTTGGCATTTTACAGACTGAATTCCTCAGGGCAATGGAAGCCCATCTAGGAAAAATACCAAAACCCAAACAACAAAACCAAAACCAAAACCAAAACCAAAACAAAAGGAGAAACCCAACAAAAAAACCCCCAAAACCCAAAACAAAACAAACAAACAAAAACAAACCAAAACAAACAAACAAGAAAATCCCCCACTCCAATATGACACCACTTAAAAGATAAAAGCCTACGTGTCGCACTTTGCATTCGGACTTGCTGAATTTCATTAGATTCTCGTTGGCCCAGTTGTCAAGTGTGTCCATCAGACCCCACAGACTCGTGGCTATTCAGATTCATCAGCTGGTCTCAAACCTGCTCTTTGCTTACAGTGGGAGGGACTTCTCTCCCCTAACCCCCATCTAAAAGCTCAGGGACTCAGAGATGTCTCTGACTGCCAGAAAAGACTGGGGCAAAGAGCCTCAGCCCTCTACATACCAGTTGTCACCAGTTCTCTCTTCTCATTTATCTCCTTAGCACAACATGGAACACAGATGACTGCTAGGCTAAACTTATTCCTGAATCAGAGTCTGTTTAATACCCAGGAAAGGACCTGTAGTTTCTGCTAAGTAAACTGCAGAGGAATTGATTGCAAAAAGATCAAAATCAGATTCATGATGTATGGCAGATTTCACCTTGATATCATTCATGTGTGGAAGAAATGGTCTGAGATAAGAGAAACAACAGCAAAATAGTTTTCTACAAGCAAATATCCCCAGGTTATAAAGCTCGTCTTGTTCAATTTGGCACAATTTAATTACATTATTTAAGGAATTTCTTGCTAGTCATTGTGTAATTAGGCAAATTTGAGTAGCTAAGTCAGCAATTACCAGCACAACTGTATTCATAAGTTGAAACTTAATTGTTTTATTGAATGTCATTGCTCCATATTTGAGAAACTATCGCATTTCAGGTAATTACAATGTGCCAGCACGACAGAAAACTAGTAACACATATAAGCACATTTCTTGGGTTTTTTGCAAAATTGTAATGAGCTATGGGAGGAGAAAAAGTTGATAACCATTTCGTGGTTTGTGCTCATGTATAACCACTCCACACAATGACACTAAAAGTGATTCAGGCTGTCAAAGATAAGCCCAAGCAACTCAGACAGAAGAAATTTCCCTCCTTCATCCCCATCTCATCTGTTTCAGTAGCTTAGAGCATCTCTTTCTGGAGTTTCATGTCTCCTCATCACCATGATAGCTCAGGGCAGGAAAAACACCTCCACCAGCATCCATACTGGGTCCAGTGGCTCCAGGCTGGTCCATGCTGGGCTACACCACTGCAGAGCAAATATTGTCAGGGAGGTTTTCAGGGAGGTTTTAAGTCACTGAATTATCAGCTCTGGAGTTAACCCAGCCTGCTTCCTTGGACAGCTGTGCCAGATGTGCTGAGATGTGCTGTGTGGAGGTGAGGCTTGGAAAACTCACCTCCTCTGAAAAACCACATTCTATTGCTTTCCAGTCATTTAAATGTTATTGTCGGGCCTCTCAGATGGAAAGCTCTGCTTTTGCAGGACCCCTAACATAAGAAAGTGACCACAATATTTTTCCTTATGAGTTAACAATAAGATTTATCTCAGGAGGAGCTTCTGAGGTGGGCACTGTAAAGACATCCTTGTTCTTTTGTGGAATAGAGAAATTTTTCTCCAAGTTGCTGAGTTCCTGCACAGCAGAACAGCAGAGGATATTGGAACCCTTTTGTACTTTGAAAGGGTCAAGGCTGCCAGGAGGGACACTTGAAGATACAGTCACTGTTACAGAGGACCCAACAATATTTCACATATGAGGACACCAATCCTTAAGATGCCTTTGAAGGTAATAAATTATTTCTACAGTGGGAAAAACTGAGCTTCAGAGGCCGAACTTATTTAGGGCCAGTTAAATGTTGAGGGTAGAACCAAGCCTCCAGTCACAAGTCACAGTCCCAGTCTTAAAAAACATTGTTTCCTCAAAATAAAATGTTATTTCCCCTCAGTTCACAAATGTTTCATGGGACTAGTTCTTTTCCTGTGCCAACAGAACTATTCAGATGTGACCAAAAGTCAAACAATCTTTATAATGTGAATTGCTTTAGGTTGCTTGTTTCTATCTTTCTCCCTGCTTTACCTCTTGGTAGAAGTCTGCTTGACCTCTACTAAGCTCTCATTTCACATAGAAATTCTAGCAGTGCCCCATAGAGGCCAATTTGATTTGAAGATTGCAGGAGACAGAAAGGATAAAGTTAATAAAATTGTCAGACTGTAAATAGCCACTTGATGTTATTTAATGTTTCTTCTGTTCAAAAAGGTCACAAGGATCATCTTCCAATTCTCTTATGAGGAAAATCAAGCATTAAGGGAAGGAACATTTGTGTCAAGTTCACTTCACTGCTCAAGTGCAGAAAAAAATGAAGAAAATCCTACTATTGGCTAATGACTGCATCACACTTTTGTGAGCCATGGCTAAAAATAGATGGATGAATAAATACTCCTAATAAGAATAAAAAATGTAAAAAATGTTCTAACCCCTTTCCCTCCTCAAAAAGATAAGGAAGAAGATAAAGATAAAGAAGAAGATAAAGAAGGTGTCATCTGGCAACTAATCACACAGCTGCTACTTCATTCCCCACCACATGGGGTGGGGGAAAGGATCAGAAGGGCAAAACTGAGGAAACTTGTGGATTGAGATAAAGATACTTTAATAGGTAAAGCAAAAGCTGTGAATGCAAGCAATATAAAACAAATTCCTTCAGTATTTCCCAAGTGCTTAGCCATCCCTAGGAGACCAGAGCTCAATTTTCAGCACAGAACCCAAACATAGCCCCATTAAAACTACTATGAAGAAGTTTAACTCTTTAATCTAAAAGCAGCATTTCTACTTATAAAAAATAAAGCAAAACAAACTTCAGTTCCGTACCCACTTTTTAATTTTGGGGTTCTAGTTTTTTAAAGTATCTTCCACCATATAATGAGTTTCTTCATGGTAAGAATGTGATTGCATCTTTCAACCCAAGGGCAAATCAAAGTCTAAAGGTGTTTCATCTTCAAGGCACTTAACATGAAAATAATCTGTTGGAAGTCTAAGTTAAGAAAAATTACACTACACATATATGCTTTGTGCATTTCTGACCCTACCCAAAATTTTTCATCTTCATATGCCTGGTACTTACCCAAAATCACACATTGTCTTTATGTCAAAAAGCATTTTCATTAAAAGTCTGGAACTTCTATTATAGATATGCCACCTTTGTGTCTGCAGGCTGAAATTAAAGTTATTTAAAGTGGCTGAAAAATATGACTGGAGATTTTACAAGCAATCAGAGGCTGGTAGGAGGTGTAAATTAGAAAGATTATGACACAAATCACTGTAAATTCTTGTGCTAACCAATTACCAGCATAAAAAGTACAATCTTTTTTCTGTACTACTTTTTGCAGAACAGTATCAGTGACCTGGCAAAAATTTATGCTCTAGGGAAAGGTGGATTAGAAAGATAATTGGACAGAGAGAGAAATATTAATAGCATACAAAATCTTCTTCTGTTAGAATATGGATACAAATTTGGTCCATGATCTGTTGCCACTGAAAGATATTGTCAGGTTAGTAATGTTCATGGATATTGCAGTCTCCAGTTTATTTCCTAGAGGTCATTAATTAACATGTCTGCTTTGGAAATCTGAAGAAAAAAGATGAAAAATGGAACTGGAAGTCTGATGGGGACTGCCTTGCTACTGCAAGCAGGTTCAAATCATACAGATATTAAAGAAATACTTTGAGAGTGAGTTATAAATACTTCAAGTCTACCACCAGACCCATTTGACATCCATCACTGCCACTTTCAGATGAGAATGTAGTATTTTTATTTTTCTAATGCAGTGTTATGCAACTTTGAGGACCAAAAGATCACCTTCCCATGAAGACTGTGCTTTGGTGTGTAGCAGCATCTAAAATGGACTCTCTTCTCCAAGGGCATTTAGAGTTCCATCTTTCATTGCCATCAGTACACATCTCCCAGACTTCTTCCAGTGATGGAGCTCTGATTGTAAAATTCATCTAACTGAGTCACAATAAACATAATGCCAGACACCTGATATACCTTGAGCAGCAACTGGGAGTTTGTTCTGAAGAGAAAATTCTGCTAATTTTCAGAAATCCTTAAATTATGATAATCCTCTTGACAATTAAGTGTTTACTGAACCAGGAAAGAAAATTGTGTCACCATATGTATCCATGGTTCTCTCACACTTTTAATAAAACTTGGAAATTGGACAAAGCCTAAGAAAAGTAGCAAGAGATATTGAAACTCTGGAGCAGCTCTCAAGTAAGGAATGACAGACAGAATAGACTAAATTTGTGCACCCTGGGCAAGAGACAGCTGAAGATATGTTGGATATAAAACTGTGAATAACATGCAGAGGATAGAGAGGGATTGACTACTCATTCTCTTCCAGTACAAGCATCAGGAGTATCAAATGAGGACAGCAAAGCCACAAATTAAAGGAGGTGGTTCTTCAGGCAACAGGTGGTAGAACTACCTGCTCAACACCTTCCAAAGGACCTTGTTTCTGAAAGAGGTTGTCAGGAGCTCACGGAGAGACTGGATGAAAGACTTGGAAGAAAGAACCATGAAGACATTTCTAAAGAGATAGACAAACTATGGCAGGAAGAGCCCTGCTCTGCATGTGGTCCAAGAACAGGCAAGTGTCATGTATGCTTTGCTGGCAACAGAAAATGGCACTAGATTGGACCTGTGAGAAGAACATCTGTGTTTATCAATGCTTTCCATGTTTCATTCCTCTGTATGTATTTCTCTCCATATAGTCACATTCCATAGGTTTGGAGAGCTCAAAGAGCACCTCCCTCAAAAAAGCTACAGCAATAATCTTTCTGAGGTTTCAATTTAAGCTGTTTTGCCACAGCGTTCCTGTTACCCGTCTCAGAAAGAGCGCCACAGCAAGGAGACTCCTGTGTCCTGAAACCTCCTGAACACATTTTAACTCCCTAATGCCCTGTATAGAATAAATATATTACTTTAATTTATGGTGTTGAACCCCTAAGCACTTTGTTCTTTGCAGACTGTTCCCTTCCACTGAAGTGGAGTGGAGGGATGACCCTGTTTGAGGAGATATAAGGCAATCAAACTTTTTTTTTCCTCACTAGAGGATGGGATGAATAAAAGTTATATAATATTAATCAGTTATTACTATTATTATTATTATCAAGTGTGCTCAGATTTTACCTCAGGCTCATTTCAGAGACTCATTTCTGTCACAGTTTGCAAGGCTAAAAAAGCACAATTAGTAGAACTCTGTACTAGTATAGTTTTTCCAGATCTCCACGCTTGAGTTGGTGCAAGAACCCAATGGGAGAATCTGTTGTTGAGGTAAAAGTGAGGGAAAATGGAGTCTATGGATGCCATTAACTCCTAAATTTCAATGTTCTTGTAGAACATGCCCAGCTTCCAGCTCTTAATGAGATATGCAATTCTTAATCTGAGTTCTAAACACAGTGTCAGGAGGGCAACTAGATGCGTAAGAATAAAAGTTGTCATGGAAGATTGTCCTGCCAGTCATAAATTTCTTCACATGTTTTTTGATCATGGCCCTTTCCTAGCGTATCCAGTTTTGATCAACTGTAAAGGCTAATTAACCTCTACATGTTTTGAAGAATAAAGGGAGTTTAAAATAGCACCTGTGCCAGTACTGTCACACACAGGTTCCTTGCTCAAAACTGAGTTACTCCTGCTGAAGTAGGAGATAGCAGGGAAAAAAACATGGACAGAAAGAGCTCTAAACCATGTGTTGGATGCAAAATCCCCCTCTACCAAAGTGCAGGGGTTAAAAGGTGTAAAGGGGCTGCAGATGTTAATGGTAACAGGACCTAAAAAATATGTGCTCTCCTCTTAATCATCTGACAAACAGAAAAAGAGCAGCAGAACAGCTGAAAGGAGTAGCAGGATCTTGGTTTTTATGGGAAGTTTGAGTGATCTATGAAATCACCTTGTGGAGCACAGAAGTCACATGTGGAACACAGAAGTCACATGTGGAACACAAGATGAGGTTTTCATTGTGACAGAGGTGATTAAACTGCTGTAGGATGCAGACCTTTGCTGACATAAGTGTTAATGCTGTTAAGCTCTACTGACAAATGTGAGGAATCTCTTAATGTGCCACTTTATAGTTTTCTTTGCTATTTCTCAATTTGCCATTCACAACTTCAGAATTCATTCTGGAAAAAAATTAACAGCCACGATAACTCCTCATTTTATCAAGATGTTCCTCCTTGACTATTTAACCTGAGCTCCTGGAGTCATGTGATTAGCTGAAAATTTTTTCTTGTCCATAGAGTTTGTTTTATAATCTGGTGACAGGATTGAAAAAACCAACAAACCCACTGTCACCAAAAAAGCCCCACTCCACACTGCAAATCTGAATGGAGAGACAATTTTGTGCCTGGTAACTACTAGCTGAAAAGCTGACAGGAAGCATGGGATTCATCTTCTGTAAAATGTCCCCACAATTACATAGACTTACTTATTGAAGTACTTAATCTATTATTTCCTGAACATATCATGTGGATGAAGCTGCACTTACGTTTTTTGCAGAAACAATTACAGAGATTTTTTTTCCTGAAACCTACACAGTATTTGCAAGGAAGATTCCTTTCTGTGAACAGAAATTTAGAATAAAACCAATGTGCCACTAGTTGTCATGGTGCCAGGATTTGACAACTACAGCTGATACAGCATAGTATCACTTTCAAGCCAAAGTTTTTGTAGAGATGGAAGAGCCTTCAATCAGGAAACCTGATGAATTGATTCCACTGTGATACGTGGGCAGAGAGTGAAAGCAGCAATACCAGCCATTACTGAAATGAGATTGTGGGGTTAGAGGAGATGAGGTGGAAAGGAAGAGCAATAAAATCAGGGAAGTTAAAAAAAGGAGGGGATGAGTGGGAAAAAGAAGGAAGGACAGAACAGATAGTGTTTATTCAAAAAGATATGAAAAAAGATGAAGCGAGAAAAATAAAAACAAAGAGTTGAAGAAAAACAAGGGAATAAAGGATAAGGTAAACAGAAAAACAGAAGATGAATTTACATGAGCATTATTTTTTAATTTACAATCAGAGTTGACTGAAATTATCAGTTGTTTACAATGGGAAATTGGCAGTTTTCTGGTTTTGTCTGGAGGGTAGGGGACTTTTGTTTCTGTAAGGGAGTAGAAGCCATGCGAGTATTTTTTAAAGTAGGAGTATACAAGTCACATAATCACCACAATTTCATAAATAAGCTTGGTCTTTCTCAGAGCAAAAATGTAAAGATACATTCATTATCTAGAATTACAAGCATGCAAAACAAATCTAAGACAAATTCATAAGTAGGTGTTCAGTGGGGCTCTAAATTAGAGTTGTATCCATCCAGGTACTTCCATCTTTCAAGAAACACAACCCAGCTCTGGCATTTCAAGCAGGAATGTGCCCAGTGAAATTAAATTACCCATTGATAAATGTGGATCCAGTTACTTATTTGACAGAACAGCTTCAGAATGGTCAACTGGGAAATAAAATATGTGGTACTTTGTGTCCTCTCTCTAGCAAGTCAGCATTGGCTCATGAAGCACCACTGGCGAGTGTGTCTGCTGGTTCTCACCATCTGTCTCAGGCCAGTGGCCACAGAAATGTGCTGGAGCTCACTGCAAGTGAGGATATGCTTCCCCTGGGAAATGAGTAGATTCAGGGGAAATCAACCCCTCCATCCAGACAAAGTGGGACACACTGAAGGACAGTGGTCAAAAACTTTCTCAGCAGAGAGCCAAACTGATTTCCAGTGAGGCATCTGGAGTGAGAGAGAGCTTGTGAAGCACATGGACTTGATTCCCAAAGGAGTTTAAAAGGTAATAAAAGGAGTCATAAGGGGTTGAAAACTTTATTGCAGTCTAAGCTGAGACACTCTCCCTGCATACATTAGAATAAAGGTCAGGCTTCCTTTACCAAATCCATGAGACATGTACAAATCAACTAGACAGCATTTATCCCTATTATAATTTCTATTCTGATACTAAAAGTAAGAAGGCTAAACAAACAAACAAACAAAACCCCCAAACAAACAAAAAATGCAACACAAAAAAAGGGCTTCCAAAAAGAATATTGGAGAAGGGCTTTCCCAGGAGATAGCTCACCATTGAAAACTGATTTAATAAATGAACTTAACACACATGCTTTGCTTTAAAGCATATATTTATTCCATATTCATCAGAGAATATAAATTTGCATTATGCAGGGATTCAGTAGAATCAAGGCATCCATACAAGATTAAACATGGGTTCGAATGCTTTGCTGAATCAGGGCACAGTTTAGGTATCAAGGAACTGTAATTCTGCTCTTTCTACAGTTGGTAAATTTGATAGTGATGTGCAGGTTATACCCCTTCCATGCCTCTCAAATTATCATCTGTGGGAGTACCACAGTGTGACTCTGACATACAGAGAACTAATGAATACTTCATAAGACTCTCAGTTATTATTTAATCACAGCTCCTTTATGAGCTGATGGAATTTGTGTTGATGCGAAGGCAAAACAGCACAGCACTGAAATGTAATAGTGAAAACAAAGCTAAAACTAAATGAAGTTACTATTAAAAGTAGGAGAAGCACAGAAGAGAAATATGAAGTAATGATTGAAAACACAGATATTTGAAATCTTTTCTCAAAAAGACCGGTGTAAAGAAAGTAAGACAAAGTGCTCATTTCTATGGGATGACACTACAATTCATTCTTATGCGGACGATCAATTTTTTCCACAAATGTCCCATTAATTAATCTGCGAGTCAGAGCTAAACTAATCTGCAAGGACAATACCTAAGAAAAATAAGCATTTAAAAACCTGGCCTAAACTGACATTTTTTTTCCTAAACTTATTTTTTCTCCAAGAATATGTGAAGCAGAATGGATATTACAGGTAGTCAAAAATGAAATCTTTTCTTTGCTTACTAAACTGCTACCAGCAAAATTAACAGCCCAATCAAGATTATTAACTCTAAGGGCAACAACTTTAATTATTTCATTATTTAGATTAATTGTATCTGAGATTTCTTTTTCCAAACCATTGTTATTATGACCAATTTTATGTAGAACTAGTCAATATTCCAGATTTCATAACACCCATGTGCCAAGTCCCAATTCTCTGTGCTCATACTGCATTATTTATACTGTTGTAATAAGGCCTGATCTAAAGCCCTTTGAAGTAAATGAAAAGACTCACACTGACTTCAAAGGACTTTCTATTAGGCCCAGAGTATTTTCTTTGCAGGGTTTTTGTACTTGATAATATCTGATATGGTAAAATTTGTGCTGCCTCTCTCCCCCTCACCCCCACCCTGGGTGTTATTTTCTATATTTATGGGTTACTTATTATCTGGACTTTTTTTTTTGTTTTATGCAAGGATAATTTTTAATGAAGAATAATGTTTTAAAAGCAAAAGATTGAAAAAATTCACTTCAAGAGTGTCAAAATCAAATATTTTGGAAATAAAAATTTCATTTTGTGAATACTGGAAAATTTTAAATATTGAGTAAAATAATTACTCAGTATTTTAGGCTATTTTTCCTGCAGGTTTCACGTGGGTTTGTGAATAGGTTTATCTTCCTCAAACTGTATTTCTATTAATGAGTTTTCAGTGGGTGCCAAATATAATGCTTAGCCATAAAAATCCAGCTGGCAATAATTTCAGAGGAAAACAAACTTTTGCAATTCACAGAAATCCTTGCCCCTATTAACCTTATTGCCTATGATAAAGATTCTGAAATAGGTTTCTTTGGACCAGCTCAAATCCCTGTGTATCATGACTGAATTCTATAAATTTTACATTTCACAGTGGGTACACCTTTGCTTAAGACTTTTAGGATGTATAGCACCCTGTCTTTCCCTTCCCTTCTTCTAAATTAAAGTAGAGGATTCACAGTCTCCCACCTTATTTCTCTTTAGTCTTTTGTGTAGTAAGATGTGGGTGTTAGCAAGAATATCTTACTTCCTCTTTTTATGCAGTTAGGCCCTCCAAAATAATTTGGAGAAGGTTGTTTTCCATGCAGTATGCATGCAACCTTCATAACATTCTCATTATTTTTCATTCATTAGCGGACATCATTTTTCATTAGCATTTTTCAGGCCAGCAGCTTCTGGGGGAAGTTTTTTCTCTATTACATACAAATTCTTGAGCAGAGGCAAGATCAGTGACGAATAATTACATGATGTATAATGAAACTATGTGGTTTGTTTTATTTTACTTCCACTAGATTAACACCTGAATGTCCTGATGTTTAGATCAGTGTGCTACAGTTCAAAGGGTGTGAGCCAAAGTGTACTGAAATCAATAGAAATCTTTCAATTGATCAAAACGGACTTTTGGTCTCAATTTAACACATCCTACAAATTAATTTCACTTACTGTCAATCTAATGTTGTAGATTAATTTCTCTGATGAGCAAACTGTGAGCTAACAATTTTGGTTTCCATTTGTCAAAAGATTTTTGGGTCATTTGTAATGAAACCATGAGTAGAAGGCATTTAGAAAGATGCAAGTCAAGAAAGAGATGTAAGTCCTAGACCCTCTTTTGCAGGTAGCTATCTGTGGTAGTGAGCAGTGTCATGCGGATCAAATGGCACAATGACCTCATTTTACCTCCACTCCCATGCTAAAGGCAATGTCAGATAAAAGGCACCCTTCACAGCACTTGCAAAATAATGCCGAGCCCAGCAAACTCCTTAAATAGAGCAAAGCAGAGGAGTGGAAATATGGTTATTCAAGGACTCAACAACCCCACGTGCTGCAGTTCCATCCCGGAATTAACTAGATCTCTCCTTTCTCATGACCTTAAACCTCACAAGTGCGCTGGCTTCCAGCCAGCATGGTGCCCCCCTAAACTTGGAATGCAAACAACAAGTAAACCCCATTTCTGAATTGCTCCTGTAGCACCAGTTGAAGCTGGAAACCATCTCTGATGAACAGACACCATTCCGGTCATCTGTCTGGACTCAATGGATTCAACTCCTTCAGATTAGAAGATGACAAAAGTTTCAGTTCTTTCATGTATTGATGTTATTCTCTGTCCTAAAGGCTGTCAACTGGAGGGGAATTATCAGAAGCAGCCAACCTGGAATTGCATCTGAGACTGTGGAGGCTGATATATGTTCCTGCTGAGCAGCAGGACAGTGCACACTGATTCATGGAAGAGAGAAATGTCATTATTCACAGAGTTTCCTCCAGCTGCATAAGCCATTTATCACTTTCAATCAGTATTACTCACAAAGAAAGAGCAAACTCAGGGTATGGACACCATGTTCACCCTTTTAACAATTCCTAATTTACCAAACACAAGATATTTGTTCCTACTTTACAACGGCCTTGTGATGAAACAGGCAACTAAAAGCATTCATTTCATGTTATATATTTCAGGACCTCAAATGACTCTATTTTAGTCACAACAAAGGACCATCAAAAGTAACTTGTGGGTACAAAGAGAACAGATATATCCATCTACCATACCTTCATGGCCACATAAATCTAATAAAAACAGAAATATATAGGATGAGCAGAGAGAATTAAAATGGCCCTAACACCTGCATTTCCAAAAAAGAGTGCCCAAAACCATTTGCAGAATCAAAAGATAACTGAGGTGGGAAGGGACATCACAGGTCATGTAGTCAACCTCCCCTACACAAAGTAGGATCAGCTAAAGAAGGTTGGCCCAAGATTTCATCCATTACCTTTTTTTAAGATCTCAGAGGATGGAGACCCCACTCTCTCTCTCTACACAGCTTGTCCCCATGTTCAATCAACCTCAGAATAACAGGTTTTTTATTTACACAGAATTTTCTGTATTTCAGTTTGTGCCCATAGTCTCCTGTCCTGTCACTGGATACCTCTAAGAAGTCTCTTGCTCCATCTTCCTTAGCCTTCTCCATCACATCCATCATACATCTGTCATCCTCTGTCACATCTTGTCCCCTTTTTTAAAGAGCAAAGCCCAAAACTAGAACAGCATTTAAACTGGGACCTTGCTGCTACCAAGAAGAATAGAAGATTTACTGAGAATATGTTCCATATGAAAACCCTTCCTGGAAGTACCAGACGTGTCCTGCTAATAGAACAAAGATGCAGAGCCTTCAAAGAGGATGAGCAATCACCTGTTGCTCTGGCTCATGAATATGATATCAGCATGCACCCATATTTTCACACCTCTACATGATGAGGAGTGAGACAGCTTCCTGAAAATGCATGGGAATTTGAGTAGAAGTTGCTTCTAAAACATCATGAATCACTTCTTTTTAAGATGAGCCACCTCTCATCCCTCAGAATGTTATAATGATACACATCTCAGCCAGTGCAGAAATACAGGTTACTCATCACAGACATCTTCCTCCTTCCTGAAGGAAGAAATATGTTCATTATAAGCCCAATTCACCAGCCCCTCGGTAGACTAGGCAGATCAGCAGCAGAGAGCTCAGCAACACAAACTATGTCACAGATACTACAAGACTCCAAGTACATATGAAAAAACATTGCAGGTGTCAGTGGTTAAAACAGATCAGAGCTGGAGTGGCACTGCCTTGTTTGAATTGTGGTTTTCTAAGATCATGATGATGAAACTTCACGCCCTTCTGCAATGACACATGAAGATGGGACCACATCCATAAGAACAATCTTGTCTGTTGGTGGGTACATACATACATGGAGAATATATAAATACCTTTTTTCTCATTATCTCATTATCTCAGACCCATCTAACTGGAGGGTGTTTTCTAGGCCAGTTTTGCATAAATGGAGGAACAATAGCTATAACACAAGTGATCCTTTCAGTAGGCATAAAAGTGACTCCAAGAAGACTTTTCTGTGTCCCATTGAAAATAACTTCATCTTTTTTATCTTGACCCACAAATTTACCTCTTCAGGTCCTTTTCGATGCCATCATGATGATGTCTTCATATCATCATGCACTGCAGTTTTTACAGTACAACCTTACAAGACACACAAAAATGCGTCTCCCAGGAATAGAATAAGGAAGGGATGTTCTGATCTGCATGTAATGAGCAGAAAAGGGCCTTGCAAGAGTGTCAAAATGAAATACTGCTTGTCCTAGTAATATAGTTTTTCTCTTTCACCTTGGTTGTGATGAGGAAAGGTTGATCCCATTGTCTCTCATCATAGGAGAATATCAGTTTGAGACCACCTGAGGAACCTGAAGTTCATGGGATCCTGGGTGCCAGGGTCCTGAGGGAATAGGATTATATAGTTGCCAAAACACTCTCCCTCGTATTTGAAAAGTCACAGTAGTCAGGCAAAGTCCCTGGTGAATAGAGAAGCAAAAAACCTCACACTCATTCTTAAAAAGAGTAAAAAAGAACTACCAGCCTGTCAGCCTCCCCTCTGTGCATAGTAAGACCATGGAGTAGATCCTCCTGGAACATGAGTTGAAACATGGAAGACAGGAAGGTGATTAGAAAAAGCCAACAGGGCTTCACAAAGAGCAAACGGTGTCTGACAGTGGAATGACAGCATCAGTGGGCAGGGGAAGAGCTATGGATGCCATCTACCTGGACGTCTGTAAGGCCTTAACATGGCAATCCACAACTATCTTACCTCTAAATTGGAGGGAGATGGTTTGATGGATGGACTGTTAGATGGATAAGGACTTGGCTGGAAGGCTGCATACAAAGAGTTAAAGCCAATTGCTCAATGTACAGGTGGAAACCAGTTACAGGCAGGGTTTTCCAAGGGGCCGTACTGGGACCAGTGCTATTTAATATGTTCATCTGCAATACTGATAATGAGACTGAAGACATCCTTGGCAAGTTTGCAGATGACAACAAGCACTGTGCTGCAGTTGATTCAATACAGAGTGGAGCATTCAGAGAGACCTTAAAAGGCTTGAGCTGGGCTCATGTGAACCTCATGAAGGTCAATAAGGCCAAGTCCAAGTCCAGTTTGGATAGGGTTATGAGCAAGCTGGTCTAGTGGAAAATGTTCCTGTCCATGACAGAGGGTTTGGAAATAGGTGATATTTCAGTGTCCCTTCCATTCCAACCCATTTTATCATTCTATACGCACAAGTTTGATCTGGCCCACATTTTGATTTATTTCCTTTGGGAAAACTCCTACCTTCTGTTTACTTACATGTATTCTAAAGAACAGGATTTTTAATGAGAAGAGTAAAATTGACATATTTATGTTTGCAGTAACCAATCCTCCTACACAGTTGAGATGGGGACAGTATTTAAATGACTTTTCTGCATCAATAATTTGGATTTCTGTAGCAGAAAATTAATTTGTTTCTTCTCTGTTGAAAAGAACTCAATGCATATTCCTGTATCCCAGCTGGACTTGCAACACAAGAGAAAGAAGCAACAGCACACTTAGATGAAGAAATAGGATACAGAGCCCTTCCAAAAGACAATTGTATTTTCATCAGATCCTGATGGCAAGTATTTCCCTGTTGTGTTAAAGACAATACAAGCAGAACTTGAACGACAAAGAAATGGAAATAATAGTCAGCAGAAATATAATTATTATATTCATGCAACACAGGACTGTGCAGTGTGAGTAAACAGCAGAAGTAGTGTAGCTTTTCATCTGATCCCTGCAAGTATGTTGCCTTTCCTCTCACTTTTCATGTTCTTATGTAAATATCTGCTGCTGATTAGCAGCACCCAGCATGAAGAGGAGATTACTGGCCTAAATAGGCCTTCTACTGTGAGCCACTCTCATATGTTAGCAAGACCATGTTCATCCTCAGGTGCAGAGTCATGGCCATATGAATTCTCCCAGAGCCATTGCAAACAAGTTTAGTTCTCCTTGAATCATGAACTACCATAATAGACATATGCACAAAAATCTTCCTGCTCCCTTTCCTGTACCAGTCCTACAGTCCAACTTCTGTTTCCAAAAATAAACCTGAACCTTTTACCTGAGTATTGAATTGCATTTTCAAAGCAGAACCTGTACTTGCAGATGTCTATCTTGTGATTACAGTCAGAACATAAACTTAAAGCCACACTGCTTGGTATTTCTTATTCAAAGCCTGGATACAAATCTACAGGTGCTGATGCCAGTGGCACATAATTTGTTCCTGCAGTGATATCGCCTGATTAGCCATCTGCTACTGCATCAAGAGTTTTGTTACCTTCAGCTTAACCATGTCATGTTTTCAGCTGATCTGCATTTTGGTTTATGAAGGAACATTGCAGCAAAAGCACCAGTGGTTTATAAAGCTGGTAAAAACAGTGATAATTGTAGAAGGAAACAAAAAATGCAAATGAAAATATTTCCCTGTTGTCTGCTCTGTGAAAATGACAATACATTTAAAGGTGAACACTTCCTATTGTCTCTACTTATATAGACATCATTACTTGGAAAGGGGTATTTGAGCTTTCTGTAAAAATTAAGCAAGTTCAGGCACTGGGTAAGGAATTCATTTGCTTCTGATAATATTCAAAAATGAGGGCAGAATTCAGACTAGCACACAAGTAGAGACTTTGTGACAGGGAGGTATAGCACAGCCACAAGGAGCCTAAACAGATCAAGAAAAGCTGTCCTATCTAAAGGAACAGGAATATTAATGTCCACATCAGAGTGAAATCAACCATTTTCTTTGGTGGTTTCAGCCATCCCCACAGTCCTTACTTGCCTGTAAATCTACTTATATTGTTGAACATATTTGTTTCAAACCATCTGCTTAAGAGCAGGGGCTAATGGAAAATAGAAATGGCCTTGGAACAATTAATGGAAGGCAAGTGCCATTAAATGAGAAAAGATTGAGGAGCCAGATGGCTGGTGTCGACGCTGACTTACAGCTACAGAAACTTGCCTGACTTCCCCTGCAGAGAGAAGTGATTAGCTCTGGTGAAACTAGACTGTCAAGTGTTCTCTCATAGCCTGTGTGTCAGAGGGGAGAGAGAAGACCTGTGTAGTTTTCCCTAGATTTAAGGCCTGTTGTGTACTTCTGGAGCTTAGCAGAAAGTCGCACAATAATCTTCACAAGGTGGGTGAGCAGCACACTGAGCAGATCACCCAGTGTCCAGAATAAAACTAAGCATCATCACGATCTGCTCATATTTACCCCATACTCTTCTTAGACACAGGGCATTGCTGAGTAATACAGAAACTGTCTGGCCTCAGACTTTACTCGCTGACAATTGAGACTTTATATTGGATCAGATCCTTACGTGGACACCAATTGAAGCCTTTTGCAAGAATTTGAGTGGGGTTTGCTTGCAGGGAGATAATCCCTTGATGTTTTCAGTCCTTTTGGTGGAGTAAATCCAGAATAAAAACAAAGCCCATCATCTAACTTTTTTCTGCAAGTTAGAACTTCCTTTCACTTTTCTTTTTATTTTTTTATCAGATTCCCAAATATCGTTCCTCAGGTCAAAAGCAAGGATTATAGATCCATAACAGAGCTAGCTCAGGCAACAGAATTTGTCTTCCAGCATGAGTACATTGAAGTACCACAAATCCAAACTCTTGCTCCTACACACTCAAGGAGATCCTGTTTGCCCATATGTTTCAATATGAACATTTATTCTTCCACCCATAAGAGTCTGCCTGAATCTTAACTACTGTTTATCATTCTGCAGGGTCCATGACTGAAAGGCAGAATGTAGCCTACAGAACCAATAAATCTTTTGGAAAAGGATTTTAACTGCATATGAAATTTAATATAAATACAGAAGAATATATTTTTTCATATATTTAATAAAATTAAGAAATCACTAAAAGAAATTCCATTACCTGACAAGTATAATCTAAGCTACTAATGTGTCACAGAATGTGTTAAGATACAAATTAGGATTCCTATGAAAGGAGCTTGACTTTTACACATTTATGTTCATAGATTTTAAAGTGATACCGGAATCAACTTGTTAGGCTATGACAGAGTTTCCAGTTGGATTTCAAAAACATCCATTTCTAGAGTGAAAAATATGTTTTTCAAATATGCCATGGAAAAAAAAATATAAGGGACTAAACAAAAAGAAATGAGATTTTTTTAAAATTTCCTGCGGAGAACAAAGACCAGGAAAACATTGACTTTTTTTTCCTTCCAGTAATGCAAACATTAATATTACAGAAGTGACAAGAAGGTAGTCACTTTTCCCAGGGGTAAGAAGGAAGCAGGAACAGAGGAAGGAGTCAGGATGAAATAAATTAATAAACAGCTCTAGCACATGGAAAAGCAGCTAGTATAACCGACGAGGATATTTAAAGAAGCATGTCTTCATGGGGAAGGGAATCCATTTTTCTCCAATGTTTGACCATCCAGTTGAAATATCAGCAGATTAAACAAACAGAAAAATAGAGAAAGCTGGAATCTGCCAGATGCTGCTCTAAGTGCTGGCCCCATTAAAATGTGAGTGAATTATTCATGTACTCTTGTCATGAACAAAGGGCCACAGGTGACAGCAATTGAAACACACAGGGACCAAACATCGGTGATGCAAGAATGTTTATTGAAAAGAGGCACAGATATTTATACTGTTTAAGCTTCTGCATAACAATTTCCATTTGTCCTGTCTGCAGGCTAGTTAATGCATAGCAAGCTATAATGTTACTTTTTCTTTTGCACACTCGCTTATCTTGCATCAGGATGTTCTGCAATCTTCAACAGGGTGTTCTGTTCTGTGCAAAAGGATGTGATTTTTGTAGTTTCTTCTATCTGCATCTTTTTCATAGCTCCTGCTGCACCATTTTTAAAAAGTTAGCTGCGCTGCTCATGTTTAGCCCATTCTGTTCTGCAACACACAGGAACCAGCAGTGCATGCTCTGGGTGCCTTTATTCCATGAAAAAAACATATTTCATTTGGCACTTAATTCTTAGCCACCAGATTTTGCTCCCTAGCAGTGATCAGCAGCTATCCTTGTAGGAAGCTGAGCTTATGCATTTGGAGTACCTGAACCTTTTGGCCTCTATAGTGGCACGTATGCCATAGTAGGGATCATGAGCAAGAGCAGCAAGAGATATGATACGTAGCTTAGTTCTTCCAAAGAACAACTTGAAGGTCTGTGGGGGATGTAAGGGACACTCACCATGCAAAATCATGTCTTGTTACCTTCAGTTATGTGTAGTGTATGCCTTCATCAACAGCAATATTAGAAACCACCCACTGCAGTTCCTGAGGAAAAATGCTGTGGAGACCATGAAAGTATTCCACCAAAATGCTCTATTTTTCCTATAAAAGTTGAACCCTCTGAGTTATATTAATGGTTTCATTAACATGACTCCAAACAATCTCTGTTGCAAACTTACCAGTTTGAGCCCCCTCAATTCTACTGGGCCAAGCCCAAGAGTCTCAGCAGAAGTAAGGGTTTATAATTGCTGGTTACTACAGGAGAAAAATTAATATTTCTTCTGCCATGCCTGCAAGACAAGAGAACATGGGGATAAAGGCAAAGATAGATTGATGTAATTTTTGCATTTTTCTGTTCATGACAGTCTCTCAGGATTGGATATCCTCTTGTTTTCCTGCTTCCTAAACAAATTTATGGGTTTATACACTCCTGTATTAAGGTTTGGCTCCAAGACTGTCCTTAGTCACATTTCATCTGGTTCTCGTTTGCAATGGCTTCTTTGGGAAGTCCAAAAAACTTCATCTTTCTGTTACTTTCTCTCTCTGTCATCGAGGTGTAGATTGCTTACCTCCATTTTACCCACCAACATCACAGGAGACAGACAGACACAACGCTGTTTTGTGTGTTGTGTTCTCTGATACTGGCCCTCCTCAAGGTGAGGAATTGAATTGGCTGTAGCTTAGATTTGCCCAGTAAGCAATACAGGAAATGTGAGTAATTTCAAAAGAATTGTAGCATCATAGAGTCCTTTAGGCTGGAAAAGACCTTTAAGACCACAGAGTCCAACCTAACACCACTATGTTCTCCTCTAAACCATGTCCCTAAGTGTCACACCTACACGTCTCCATGAATGGTGAGTAAACCACTTCCCTGGCCAGCCTGTTCCAATGCTTCATAACTTTTTTGGTGAAGAAATGTTTCCTAACATCCAATCTAAGCCTCCCCTGGCACAACCTGAGGCCATTTCTTCTTGTCCTATTGCTTGTAACCTGGGAGAAGAGACCAGTCCTGACCTTGCTACAACCTCCTCAGGTAGTCATAGAGAGTGATAAGGTCCCCCCTGAGCCTCATTTCTTCCAGGCTAAACAATTCTAGTTCCCTTAACTACTCCTCAAAAGTTCTCTAGATCATTCACCAGATTCACTGCCTGTCTTTGGATGCTTTTTTTTTTAATTTTTTTTTTTTTTAAACTTGATTTGAAGTGCTGAAGCTCAGCCAAAGAAGCTCATTACAAGGGTGGACACATATGGAGGGTGCACAAGGGAAGAAAGAAAGTTGACTTTGGTGTTAGATGTTAAAGATTTCAGAATGGACAGGATCAAACAACAGTATTTGATATGGTCAGTGCTATCTAAACCACTAGTACTTGAAAATTCACTTTGACACAAGGAACTCAATGTGCTGAAAGAGCTTTGTTCCAGGAAAGAAAAGAAAACCCATTAATTGTGTGTGCACACAGGTTTGTGCCTATGCACACACATTTGAGGTACGTTTGTCCCACACACTTCAAACACAGGTTATCTGGTCAGTTAGCACTCACTGTGCATATTTAAAGACCTTTATTTGCATGGGAGATTTTCAATTGCAGTTGTTAGAGGAGCTATCAGCTGAAAGTATTACAAAAACATTCAACAAAATGCAGTCGAGTTTTGATTTTTCAGCAGACTTTTAAGATTAGACAAAACTTTTAGAAGAGTGGGACAATACTATCAGTGGATATTTCTCCAAGCTCTGACTAATTAATACTCAAGGTTGAGTTACTCCTGAGAAGCTACTGTTAGCACACACTTAAAATTCCTGAAGAAAAAGATTACCGTGTGGTTTTGGACTCTATTCCTTCCTTAAGTAGTAGTAGGTAGCTAAAGCAGAACACAGTCTCTTCAGGCATTACAACTTTTTAAAATCACAGCAAGTATTTTACAAATCTCTTCAGGATTGTTGGATTCTGTACAATTGTCTGGAAGGGGTCTTTGCCATGGAGAAAAAAAAGCCCACAGTAAACTGCAAAGATGGTTCAGTTACAGGATTCTTCCTTTACTTTATCTTCGGCCTGGCTGTGCTTGGAACATGAAGCAAAAAGGAAGAGACAAGGAGTAGAAAGTTCAACAGGTACAAATAACCATGGTGAAATTATTGAATATAATTTCATTCTCAGACAGATTTTTGCATCAGTCGTAGATTTTGTCAGTGCTGGTAAGCTTAGGTTAAAACCATCGCTACCACAGACTTCCTGTTTTGGTTCCATATGTGAGTAATCACTACCAATTTTGCATTGTGATGTTCAAATTCAATATGAAGAGAAAAAGTCTAGTGTGTCTGGCGCAGACAAAGCATAGATATTTTCAAGTAGTATTAAATATACAAGCAGCAGTACATTAAAACAGAATTAATTTGAAACACATTTGACCAGTAAGAACACCAGTATCTTTCAGCAGTGTATTAGTCTCAGAGCTTTTTTTTCTAACACCTCACAGAGCTTTTTCTAGACTAAGTCAAGACAAGAGCAAAATTAAAACCGACTGTACACTGACCTTTATTCACCTCATCTCAGTGCAATATGGTAAAAAATTATTCAGATTAAATAGCAAATGATCCACTCTTTTTCCTTCTTTGTCAGCCCTTCACATAACATTGTGGACATTTTCTCCTAGATTTGTTCTTGCAAAGGAAGTAAAAGTTTCCACTCCCAAAGTGAATTATCTTAGATCAGCAGAAAGTTTACCATGTTTTAGACTACAAAGGCATCTATCATGGGCCACTTCCAAGTCTGAATTTCCTGGTAAGTATTCCTGAAGGCTCTGTGAGGAGACTTCCAGAAAACATTTTTGAGCTCTAAATTGGATGACAGTGTGATCCTTCCTACTTTTCTTTCAACTTACAGAGTTTACAACATAAAATCAGCAAGTACATGGGGATGTGCAGCCACCAGTGGAGCATCTGGTACAGCAGAGAGAAACAGACCAAGAGAATAAAAAGCAGTGAGTCTGAAAAACGAAATGTCTCCAGAAAACCTGGTCTATGAGAGTGAACATACCTGTGCCCACACCAATAGCAGCCAGGCTCAAGTGTCCACCTTAAAGAACACCTCTGGGCTGCATGGACCATCAATCTAAGCCAGTGAAACAATTCCTACCAGAATTCTATAAGCAAAAGGTATTACTTTGCCCCTAAAAAGAGAGCTGTAAAAGATGAACAAGTTGAAAATGTTCCACTGGAAAAATACAGAAATTTCGCAAAGTTCTTTTCCCTTACTGTGTCTAAAAATATAACTGAAGCTTGTGAAAGATAAAAAGGGATGTTTTTGAAGGGTTTTATTAGAAACAATTTATCAGTTTGCAGCCATGGAAATTAAAAATTTAGGAAATGCTTATTAACATGTGAGGAAAATTGGTGGAACATCCATTAACTGCAACTAAAATATTAATAAAATGCTCATAAACATCACAAAAGGGTAGAGCATTAGCACTGTCCCTTGAGTCACACATAAGTATAGATAAAGATGTCCTCTGCAGCAGGATTATTGGGGAACTGCTCAGATTCCAACTCCATAAGCATTTTACCAAACACTGCTACTATTCCAAGGAACAGATCATCTTTGAGAACACACACAATCTGACTCTTCCATAAAACATTTATATACACCAGCTTTCATTTTTGTTTCGGAGGGTTGGGATCACTGTTCTTTGTGTTTATCTACTTTCTCTACTACTTTCTCCTAGACCAGAACTCATTTTTTGAGAAAACTTTCTTCTGTTTAATTTGGCCATCCAGTTTAATTTGATACAACTTTTCATTTGCAATGTTTGTCTTTCAAGTTATGTGCAAGACAGATAAAAATGAAGTTAAAAATCCCCTTTAAACTTATAAGCTCAGACATTGTACGAGAAAGTTTGTGTGTTTATACATATAATACACAGGATTTCTAGTAAAACTACTTAACGTCATATTCTCCATTTATTTCATGCACATGAATATCTGTCTGGGAGGCAAGACTTCCAGATTTTATACCAAGGAACAAACCAGTTACATTTGCTCAAAACTATCAAACAAAATGGGTAGAGAAACAACTACCTAGGAATGTAGGAAATCCACATAGAGATTCCTGTAATGAATCAGGCAGAGGTAAAAGTTGACATTGTCCTTCACCCTAGATGAATATGCCTCTTCTTGTCTAAATTGTTATTAATTACTTATGAAACAGGGCACAGCTGCAACAGGGAGACAGAAAAATGTCATCCAACTGCAGCCAGCAGCTCAGCAATTCAACACCTAGAGGGAGGTTTGTGCCCTCTGAGTTTTCAGGTGGGTCTGCCATTTCTTCCCTGGCCTTAATCCACAGCCCATCACATCCCCCTGAAGAACATGGTATGAAAAAATTCCCCATAGGAATTTCTGGTTTGGTGTCATCTAATGAGGCCTCTCAGATCTCTCTTTCCCATCATCTAAATACTTAGCATTTGGAGACACAGAAGTCGAAGTTACAGAAACATCCCATTCCACTTGCCCAAGCTGCTATCCACTTTTTCTTACAAGATATTATTAATTTCCAGGCACTGAGCCTTGCCTGCATTAGTGCTTGTCAGCAACAGTGGAAGATAAAGCTGGTCACTCTTGCCTTCCCCACTGTTGTGACTAGGAGGAGAAGGTTGCACCTAACAACATGGTGAAGCAGAAAGCCCTTTTCCTGAGCAACACACAGTGGTTTTTGGGGAGAGGAGGGGCAGATCAGGCACCATTACTTGGTTCCTGGCATTTCTACCATGATATCCAATAGTAACACCTTCCACAAATATTTTTCTGTGGTTCTATGACCATCAGCAGTTCAGAAATATTACTCAAAGGCCATATTTTCAAACCCCACTCTGACTCTTCCCATGTGGAAAATAAGGGATCCATTAAACAGGCAGGAGATATAGATTTCCTTAATCTCACAACTTGCATTTGTAAAGCAAAGCACTGATAAAGTACTACTAAGGAACAATGGCATACATTTAAACATAAATAAATACTAGTCACAGGGAACCAGAGACAGCCTGACAGAGTCCCAACCCTATGTGGCCAGAATGGTGAGTAGCACCAAAGACAACACTGAGGGGCAGTTCTATGAAATTATCTGCCCCAGACAATGTATCTTCTGTGCCATGGCATGAGATGCTAAGACAGACTGGTCACATCAGGCCCTAAAGAGATGGACAGGTCTGTTCTTGAAAAGGCTGTCTCTACCTAGCCCAGTCATTGGGCTCTAAAGCACACCAAGTCCTGGTGAAGAGAAAATGTGGGCCTCAAGTGAGTAGAGGCAAAATCCCAAAAGTCTGCTGAGTGAGTAAGTGGATCCTTCTGCTGCCGAGGTTTTCCCCAGATTCATCTAAATTATGCTATCACTTTTCAAGTTTAGGGAAAAATATTGACCTTAAATTGAACATTTCCAGCAGGAGTAAATTTCATACCATTATTGTAGATGCATTTCTATTCTAAGAGGCATTTTACTGAGTGCATAAGCTATAGCTGTATGGATTTGGGCAAGCAAATACTGCTGTGAAGTGAAATTCCTATTTTACTACCTCTCCTCCTTTTATTCTTCCTCCGCAAAAAGTAAAGTTGAGCTATTTAAGGGAAGCTGCTGTCCATCAGACAACACAGCTGCAAGGATGCTTTCTCTTTTTGATAAAACTGTTGTGAGGAGGTTATTGTAAACTTTCTGAGTTTAGTGGAAAATGGTTAGAATAGTGTGGCATGGGAAATAATTTGCTAAAAAAACCAAACTGCATCCTGGTTTTATTTGTCCCTTTCGTCCTTTGCCAAGATTTCTTTCTCCCTTCTTTTTAGCTTTTTCCTTCTCCTGGCCCCCTCCCGGCCCCCTCCCAGTTATCAAATACATCCTTTCAAAACTGTCACTGAGGTAAGCATTTACTGAATAGAAACTTCCTATTGCAGTGGAACAGAATAATGAATGACCAAGGAATTGTTGGTTTGAACATGTATGGAAGACCCTCCATCTTTTATGCATGTGCGAGATTCCCGTTAGTATTAACAGGCATATTGTGAGTGCACTGAAAAGTGACAAGATGTCTGTAGTCACTCAACTGCTGATTCTTCCCACCACAAAAGTGAGAATAGCGCAGAAACTTCTTTAACCCTGTGTCCGGAGCAAGTGGATTCCTAAAGCACTCAGCCCTTAACAAGTGCATGTGGCAGGTTGTAAAGCACTGATCCCATCTTCTGGGCGTTTTAAGATCTACTCTTTGACATTCTTTAAAACGGTAAAGGGAAAGAAATAAATAAGAAAAAAAATTAACAAGACCCTCCACATGCTGTTCTTCTCTGTAGAGAGAATGGCCATTGGTTTTCGGAACTGTCTTTTCAGATGCTATTTCCTCAAAAGTATCTTTATCAAGGAATTCAAGGAATTATCAAGGAAAGCTCTCTATTCACTCTGGAAACTGGGACTTGAGTACTGCTTTATTCATTATTTAAAGGTACAACATCTACCTAGGACACGAGACAAACTGCTTTATATGTTCCTTGAATGTATTGCTTAGAAACATTGGTTTATCTGCTATTTTTTACTTCTTTTTGCAACTCAAAGGTTTTTCCACTCCTGCTTTGCTTAAATCCTCAGGGTATCAGCAGAAGTGAATGGAACATTGAATCATTTCCCCCAAGCAACAGAAACTCTTGTGAAAATAACAGGACAGGCAGTCTAAGATGAAGAATCCAGATCCACTAAAGGTGTGCTGCTCCACAGAGTCTGCTGCCAACAAATTAGAGCAGTAAAGCATAGAAGATGCTGGGGGGTCCTGGGTTTTGAGGCACTTAGCCCACTAAAATCCTACATAATGGGAGCTTGCCTGGCTTACCCCTTTTAATAGTAAAGCTATTCTCTGCATTTATCTTCAAACCAGCCTGTGCTAAAGATGAGAAAGCCTATTTGCCTTAAGGAATGCACAGCTTGCTAATTACTCACTCAAACAGAACAGAGGTGAACACCTGATCAACAAAAAGGATATTAGCAGTGCCAAGAAGACAAAGATGGTAAATATAGCATGGAGAGGAAACTGATTTTGTTATTTTGGAGCACTCCAGTTAAAACTATTTTGATCCAGTAGATTCTAACTATGTCCTGGTACCGCACTGTGAAACTTACATTTATCATCATGGGAGGCTTTAAGGGCAAACAATCACGTTGACATAATGCTTACCTCAAACCATATTAGTCTAAAAGAAATAAAAATACTCATTCACAAAATTACTGAAAGGAAATACCATTGTAAGAATTCATGGAGTTGCAGGAAGAGAAACCGTAGAGTTACTGATCAACTTAGTACATTTGTCCAAACAAATTCTTACTTTGCTGAAGGCAAGTGATCACTTGCAATGCAATGAACACATTCACTACAAGGCATTTCCAAAACCAAATCAGTACATTTCATCTAAATGGTTTTTTTCCTGTCTACAAGCATAAGATGGTATTTATGTCTCATTACTGGATCTCAATGGAAACAAGTCAGGATCAATTAAAACACGAGGGATCATGAAGATCTCAGGGTGAATGGTCCCAATTATGCTTCTAAAGAAAAACCAATAATCCAAAAAGTGACTGACCCAGATAGACTTACATATCCAGAGGAGAAAGAATGATATAGAAACAAATAAACCACGAGTTCTAGATTATTTCCATTTTTTAATGCTAGCAATAGTTGTACCTCAATTTAACTTAATAAACACTCACTTGTCTGTGAGAAAAGACAGAAAGCTGTCATCTGAGTCAAGATTTGAATCAGGTCCACTTAGCCTTTAGGTTGTCGGTCTTCTTTTATAGGCAACAACCTTTCCACTGCTGTAGTTTCTCCAAGAGGCTTACCAAAGTAAAAACTCAATAATGGAGTACTAGGTGAATTTCTGTTCACGCACAATTCTGTGAAAGTTCTGTGATTTTCACAATATCTGCAATTCTGTTGAGAGTTTGAAGAAAAAGCATACCATCCTTGGCATTAAGCAGAGAGAAAAAAGCCAAGAAACCCCAAAAAAAGTAATTCATGCAACTTTGAAATAATCTAAGGTCAAGCTACTGTAAGCTTGGGATATTAATGTATACAGTACGCCTCTGAGTGCATCTCAGATTTGCAATCAAATTGCAGTTCTGAAGGGTGCTGTCATTATAACCCAATCATAATATCATATATGAAGAGTTTTCTTAGACCAGCTTGGAAATAATTTTCACCCTGAGTCTTCAAGCTCCTTTGGAAGAATTTCAAACAAGGTGAGGAACCATCTAACTTGAGTAACAGAGCACTCCTCTGAGAAAAGAGCAATACAATGCAGACATACATCTTAAAATCATGGAGATTCTTAATGTTAAAGACTGAGGAGATGCTGCAGCTTCATTGGAAATGCTGTAGAATAGGTGGGGAGCTGGATCTATCAGTTATTACTATTTATGCTCCAGAGCACAGAGAATGCTGTAGCAAGGATGTGCACAATATTTACATATATGGTTCTGATGGTTAGACACTTCACCGGAAATTTCATGTCCAGACGACTAAATGGAAATATCTTTTTTCTTTTTTTCTCAGATACCTACAGAAAGGAGGATGTTGTAAATATAATATTAAAGAAGTAGTTTTCATAGAAGTTGAGAAGTTATTTTGGAAATAGACTAATTATTGCTTGAAGTAGAAAGTTGGAGGCCAGAGAACAACTACCAAGTCTCACAGCCACATCCATAGCGTATGACAACATCAGATAAATTGCTATAAGTAAACACAAACACCAAAACTTTAGATAAAGTGTGAGACGGAATCTTACCATACCAAGACACCTCATCTGTACTATTGATAATGAGTCTAGTCCAAAGAATAAACAGTGTTAAGAAGGCATTTGGCCACATTCAAATTCTCTGACTGATGCTTCATCAAGACCACTGTGAGGAAAGTAATCTCCCTAAATTATCTCATGAAAAGGACCTTTCACTGGGTTTGCCTTCGATGCTTCCACAACAGCCACAGAAATGTCATAATCACTGCAGAAGGCACAACTACTCTTGTCTCTGCTACAGCTTCAGCTGGATTCTATTTGCCCAACATGATCATAGTAACTGGATAAGGTTCACTAAAAATCATGAATAGCTCCTTTCTTTGGCATAAATGTATAGAAGATACATGCTGTATGACTGCCATAATTTTTGGGATACAAAATGCCATCTTTGAAGACAAGAGAAAGGTGACACCTCTAGAACTCATGAAAAGAAATCACACTTACCAGATCTAGACCAAACAGGGAAAAGAATGAGAGTTCTTACAGGAACTTTTTCCCACCTTGCAGGAATTCATTTGCAATCTGTAATCCCATTCCAGAACACCAGCTGGTGTCACTGAATGACATTATCAATCCTGCAAGCAAGGATGAGGAGCTTGGCTCTCAGCAGCTTCCACCTTGCAAACGCTGCTGCAGATTCTAGCACACACCACACATGTGGCATGCAAGTGATTGAGCAAGGATGCGCTGTCTAACAAGCTGTGGCTGGGTGATGGTTGCCAAAAAGACTCTGAATCATCAGCAGACTGGGACCACTGGCACCTACAGTCATCCCAAAGCCTAACAGATGAAACTCCTGTGGAGGCAATGGATGTACATGTGTTGGGGAAGGTCTCCTGCACAGACTGTGAAAGTTACAAAAGAGTGCTCATCAAAAATTGAGGTTAGCTTTTGACCACAGTGTGCAAGGTCATTACAATCTGTGTTTTGAGGGATAAATAAGAGAGAATTATTATGTAATTTAAAATAATCTGGAT
This sequence comes from Monarcha castaneiventris obscurior, assembly GCA_026261815.1. Classification (NCBI taxonomy): domain Eukaryota; kingdom Metazoa; phylum Chordata; class Aves; order Passeriformes; family Monarchidae; genus Monarcha; species Monarcha castaneiventris. The sequence goes on from JAMPIT010000890.1 coordinate 4,885,383, forward strand.
AGGCTGGGATTTACCTCTCTGAACCTTAACTTTAGACTTTCTTTACAGACAGAATAAGACATTAACCCTTCAGATGGTGATTCATCCCATCTCTGCTGAGAGGGAATGAATCAACCTCTGATTTTAGTGCTTTCTCTGTTGATTACAAGAAGGGCTGAGATGATTACACTCTTATACTAAGGGCCATATAGTTACCACTCGTTTGAACACAGGTAAATCCACCCATTCTGTGTTACAGATGCCACACAGTTCATTTAACATTTTTTCATTAGGGAAAAATACTCTTAATCCATATCAGTGTTATCTATTTAATGCTGTACAGAGCCCTTTAGGGCAATAAATGTACACCTTAAGCAGCAAATATGAGACCATAAAAATAGGGAACCAAACATTGTCTCTGCTCATCTCTTGTTCTACAAAGTTTACTCTGGCCATCAGAAGTCAGGTTACAAAAAGCCTTTGAAGGCATCATGGTGACTTCACCTCAGGTGGCACAAATAGTTAAAATTTCTTGCCTTGGATCACTGACTGCAGAAGTACATCAATTTAATAGTGTTTCATCCCCACAGAGAACCTGGGAATCGTGCAAGGTGCTTCATTAGTGGCCACGCTTACTTGTCACCTGCATTGCACACTGCAATTAGAAGGAAATGTGTGGCTTTCAAAAAAGCAAGCGTCTTTACCTAAGCAGCAACCATTGGAAAGTTCTTTTCCAATTTTTGTCTATTCTTCTGCTCTGAATAGTTCCTATCTCAATATTTTCCATATTTATTCAATCAAGTGTTATTTTATCCAGATTTATGGTAGGTAAACTAGTTATACTGAGCAGAGCATGATTGTTTTCTCATGGTTTAAAGCATTGCTGATTTTTATCATACACTCTACATAAAAAATCATCTCTCTATTGTGAACATACTCAAGTACTTGCTTCTAGTTATTTCCATTTTTCTCCTGGAGTTTAGGATGCATCTCCTCAAAATGGATGACATTTATTGTCTCTTCTTTTCTCCTAACTTAGTTTTCCACTTCAGCTGCACCTACTGCAATGGAAATTTGAAACAGCTCAGTGAGAAAATGAAACACAATATATTGAGCTTCCTGCTACCTCACCTTTTGGCTCCCTCTCTAATTTCTTTACAAAAGGCAGGTCTTCTGCTCCATTATTTAGTGCTTTGTACAGAACAGATTCATCATCTCTGAAACTGGTTCTGCAAAACAAACATTCGTTTTCTTTAAAAAGTCCTCCATTAAAATCTCTTATATATTTTTTATTCTGTGAGACTTCTTACATTCAACTACTGAGGAAAAAAAAGCCTTGCCACCAGTTCCAAAGCTAAAGTAACACTGCAAAAGCAGCATCTTCTGAAATTCACATGATCTTTAAGAGGGTGGTAATAGGTCAAGTGTACAGACAGCTATTGTTAAACAATACTGTGAGAGTTTGTATATTTACAAGGAAAGGAGAAAACAAGCTGTTACCTCTCTTTTCCTCAGCCCTTAGCTCCTTGGATTCTTCTCCTTGAACAATTTTGAACTTGTAATGAGATATGGTGCCTTACATATGTGGAATGTGGCTGCAGGAATGTGGCTGCAAGTATGTGAGAAGAACACTTAGGGAAGCAAAATTCTCTTTAGTACTTGGGGATTTTGTTTGGGGGGCTTTTTCAGGTTTTTTTTTAGTGTAAGTTTTTTTCTGTTTTGTCTTGGGTTGGGGTTTTTTTCTTAAATTTCCCTGGTTGATGAGGATAGATATTACAGTCCCTCTGATGTTTCTGTTCATGTGCAGTTCAAAATTAAAAGTTCTCATCTAACAAGTCTAAAATGTTCTCACTGGAAAACTGCAGTTATGCTGGTAAAAGTTTTCTTTCCAAGAAAAATTAGAAACTGGCAGGTTGCTATCTGCAAGCTTGATTGTTTCTATTTTCTTATCTAAAGACATACTCCTGGAAAGTCTGTGCATGCATTGTCTATCTTTCTTCATTGTAGTTTTCAGGAGAAGGTAGAAAAAGGCACACAAAGCCATTCAGTCTCCTGGAATTTGCCCACGGATTTTTATTTTCTGTTGAAGAGTGAAAAGGCAATAAATTGTAAACAGAAATTATTTTGAAAATTTTCTTCAGTTTAAATGTGTGTGTTCATGTGTTTTTCATGTAAATTTGGGATGCATTTTGTGATGCAGTTTTCCCTGGAAGTAATTTTCTCTTTCTGAACACCTCAGATATTCAAAGGGAAAAGCAAATCTAAGGCCCTTCTCCCTGTTAGTCAACCAAAGCTTTACCTACCTTCATACACAACTTTTTCAATTAGCTATATTTAGCTAAATGGGGAAAAATTCACCTTGGTGTAATGCCTTTACTACCTTGGAGTTTCTGCAGTTTTGAATTTGGCCCCTAGGAATTCATTATTCTTTTGGATAGATGGCTGAGGTTTATGAATGACACTTTTAATGTGGTCCGGAGAGTATGATCTAGGTAGTTTGGTAGGCTATGTCCCTTTAAACCCAAAAACTAGACTAGTCCCTCCATGCAGTATTTACAGAGTCAGAAATTACATAAGGTTATGTTATTCACTGTATTCAGCCTAAACTCTGCATGTGCTTGATGATAGACTTTATAGTTACTTGAGTGGCAAAGCAATGCTAATGAAATTGCCTGATGGTTCTAGAATAGTTGCTCAAAATTTGTTGTACAAATCCATGAGATGTTAAAAAAAAAAAGCATTCCCATTTTCTTACTTTTTCGTTTGCTTTTTCACTCCATACTGTTTTGTACAACATTTGAAGCTGTGGCAGTCTGACCCTAGAGTTGATTGAGACTAGCAATTGGCATTGCTAGCTGAAAAGGACAGGGATCTATCTAGAGTCATCTAGTTCACATGAGGTAAAGTAAATGAGTTTTTGATTGGATGGTTTAATCTGAATCAGAGGTATCAGTTTTTATTTTGAAATATCTCAAATTTCTTTTCTTGAATTGAGGCTCTGCCCCTCATTCATAGTGGAGTTTCTCCTCCAGTTTTAAACCAATTTTGAAATTTTTAAGTTAGTCATGAGGAGAAATATTTTGTTGGCAGTTTTCTAATCCTGATACTCATGCATACTCAAAGCAATTTTTTAATACAGCCACAACACAGACCGAAGATAAATTTTGTACAAGGTAAGTTCTGTCCCAAACCCAATGCTTCCTTCTTATGAAAACAATTCCTAAAATCTGGATAGCTACTACAGCAGAATATATGTATCTCTAAGAAAGAAAACGGGAAGCAGACTCTACATACAGTAGTCTATTACTATTTCCTGGGGAAGTAATTATGATGAGGCAGCTAGGTGCTTTCATCTTTCTTTTTTTTTCTTGCCAAGAACAGCTTCTCTCTGTTATGCTACTTACCTGGTGGATAGAGCTAGAACAAGGTGTTTAATGAAAATGTCTTTCCAATGTTTTCTTAAAATCTTCAATTCATTAAGTCTCCTACTTCAGGGTTCTGATCATCAAATAAGATTCTCTATGTTGGCACAGCTGTACCTGTTGTGGACACAGAAGAAACAGGCATGAGACAGAGCTACAAAAACAAAGGATCTTTCCTGACCAGTGTGGGAGACAAGCAGCCCAAAATGCAGGATGTTAACCATCTTCTTTGGAAGGGCCCCATTCACAAGGATTATTTTCTTAAATGTTTCTGACTAGTCCTATTAAAACTATTAATAAAATCAAAGAGTAACATGAACAGGATGAAGAGGTAAAATTGGTGTCCTTTATTACTGGGATCAAAGACTCAGTTTCACAAGCTAGTCTAACAGCTTGTTATCCCTTCTTTATTCACATCATCCTGTCCTTGGCAGAGAATATACGCGGATTTTAAAGGCATCACTTTTGAAAATGGTTATATCCCATCAGAGACACTCTCTGGTACCTTTTCAGCTTCATACTAAATTAAAACAGTATATTGTCGTTTGTGTACCACTATATAAGCACATATAGGAATATTTTTTGCCCTGGTGAAATATCAGTTCTTATCTGTTCATCTTGCTCCCACACTAATACTAGTAATTTCACTACCACCTCATAAAAATCTCATAGAACTTCAGCATCAGAACATGAACAACTCAAATTCATTACTGTTTCAAGAAAATGTTTTCACTGTGCAATTTTAAGCCACTTCTAGTGCAATAATTCCACACACCTCAAGGTGGTCTTGCCTTATGATCCCATTAAAAAAAAAGGAAGAGTTGCCTTCCCAATCAATGACAAATCATTACATGTCAACTTACATGGCTTTCTTTATGCACTCTGGGAGATGTCCCAAACAGCTAGGCCTCCTGAGGATCCATGTCCCCTTTACATGCATTGTTTCAGGTGCCAGATTTGGCATTCAAAGAATGGTTTGGGTTGGAAGGGACTGTGCAGTTTAGCTGGCAGGTGCAGTACCACTGGATAAGATAAGGATTTGTCTGTATTCCCATACTGTCCTTACAATTCAGTGCTAGAAATGAAAAAAGAAAAAAAAACAAACAAACCAAACAAAAACCCCCAAACAAATGCATAAAATCAAACAAAACCAAATGAAAACACAACAGGGAATTGATCATGTCTGCTATTTTGCCTTTTGCTGGAAGAGGCGTAATTTTTAGAATTTTGATTCACTTCAGTGAATAACGCAGTGCTATAGAAGTTCCCCCCTGGAATCAGCTTCCTGCCTGGAAGGATTTATCTTTCTTATGTAAGAAAGATAACTCCTGAAACACATTTTCCATAATCTTTATGTTTTCATGTGGGCCTACTTTCCCTGTATATTGTCTAAAAAGGGTAGCCATCACAGTGGTTGCAAGAAATGGCAAATTATTGCTAAATTTGGGCAAGGAAACAACTCTTACAAGGGGACAGTCACATTTCCCAAAAAATTTTCCTGTCATAAAATCTTAGCACTTCTGGATAAGGACATATCCTTATATGTGGCATATGTGGCAATATACAGACAAGAAGACTCTTTGAGGCTGCCAGTGAAACAAAGGAGAATGCTCCAGCCATAAGTGTCCAAAGTTTTTTCCTTTAATTAGAGAGCCCAGAATGTTTTCTCAAAGGCAAACATCATCACTGCCATTTTTCAGGTGGGCAAACTAAGTCACCTATGTTAGGGGACTTGTCAAGAACTGATAGGCAGCTGAGTAAGACATAGGTTTCTCTGCTTGACCCTTCTACTGCCAGGGAGGAAGATAATAGGAGAGCTACAAGTCCTCTTCAGGACTAGCAGAGGGAGAAATATGCCTGACCTATGATTCAACCCTATCATCTAATTCTGTATCTCAGTGTTCTTTCACGGAATATTTCTTCTTGCTCCTGGGAAAAACAGGACACAGGACTGAGTGGACACCTGATCTCATCCAGCTTCTCTTGGGCTGCAGTCTTAGACATACTTTCTTTTAAAGTTTAAATTTGACAATGTTTGGCTACTTCATATTTTAATAACCACAAATCTCAGAATCTTGAGACCCACCTATGCCAATTTCTGGGAAAATGCTAGAAGCATTTAAAGCCTGAGGGGAAAAAAATCAAAACAAATTCCTCATTGCAATGGAAACAAATATAAAACAGACTTACAAAAATCAATTCCAACAAAGTGACATTTTCTACCCCTGCCTGGTTATATTCTGTATAAAAAAAAAAGTTGGTTGGTTTTTTTTAATCATCTCAAAATAGTAAGAAAAAGGCTAGTTGTGAAGGCGTTGGTTTACTCTGAAGAGTAAGTGGCATGTTGATCAATCTGGTGTTTGGTGAAGACAGGACCCTGGAAATACATCTCATGGTTTTATTATATCACAGTTTTTGGGTGACAAGCTAAGGAGTCACTGGGTTTGCAGCAAACCTTACTGATATGTTAGAACAAACCAGGAACTCAGAGGTTTGAGACCAATGCAGGCCATTTCTGGCAGGTAATTTGCAAGGATGGGAAACTCATCTTGTGTTCAGGGATTAGATATGATATTACGCTTAAATTAGATATACAGTGCTTCCTAAATAGTACTAGCAAAGTGCTTTCTTTATCAGGAATCTCATCTGATAATCTGCCCTCGTTTCTGGTTCCAGATAGGAGCAAGCAGTGTTCCTACTAATTTTTTTTCTCTCATATTAAGTGGGTGTCTTAGTTTTCACTCACCCTACCCACTGCTTTTTTATCTGCACCGATGTGTTTTCGCCCTGATCCTGCACTGCAGGGCAAGAGCAAAGGGCTGTAGCCTCTTTTATTTTGGCTCCAAAATTTTGAAAGCTCCAACAAAAGACAATGCTTCTTCTGTCCCTATTCTTCTGCCTTTTTAAGTCCCCCTCCAGCCTTGCTTCTGAGCGGCTGCAGGTACGCCTCCCACCCTAATGGTGGCAGAAAAACCCTACACTTCACTCCATTGACTGCAGATAAAGCAGACTGCAGCGGGGGAAAGAAACGGGGCACATCCTGCCACAGTTTAAAAACAAAAAAAAAAAAACAAACAAAACCATCGACAAAGTGAGGGATGCTCAATAGATCATTGTGAGGGAAAAGACTGCAACTGTTTAATTTAGAGATGAACTCGGAAGTTACATAAAAGACTGAGCCAAATCTATAAATGATAAAATCAAGAGGCCTTATTGCTCACATCCCCCAGACTAGAAGAAATGCTATAAAATTCTTTCCTAACCCTTGGAATTAACTGTCAGGAGACTTGGTATTTTTAGTGTGAAATAACACCAAAACAGATTTGGTACCTTTGTGGACGTCTCCTAAACAATTATAGTAGATGTGGAATGAAATGAGTGTGTTCACATAACTGACTTACAGGTAAAATATGTTTGCTTAAGAGCCAAGCTAAAATTTGGGTGATGTTTTTGAACATTCATTTTCTTCTAGTAGACAATTATAAAATTCCCTTGGCACAATCAGCTTCTGAGTCAGCCAAAGCCAGTCATGTATCTCCTACACTTATCCTATGGTTACATTACACAATCTGACAAGTTAAACTAAACTGGAATCACATCAATCACCTGATTCTAACACAGAATATTGTTTAAAAAAGAAAACCAAAGCAAAACAATGTTTCTGATTACAAGTAACAGTCACAAACTTCAGAGCTTGCTATAATAAATCAAATGCATCATTCTGTGTTTCATGGGGCTAAAAAAGAACTTTTTATTTTTAAGACAAAAGACAGTCCAGCATAAGCAACTCAGTAATCTGCTTGTTTTAGATCCACCTATGGTGAAATGCAGTCATCACTAATTAATATTGCTAACATTTTCATTCCTCCTACTTTCTGAGTGTGTACATCTGTCAGAACAATTGATCCCTTGCAGCAGTGACAGGAGGAGCACTGAATTTTCTCATTATGATCAAAATATGCTGAGTGATTATAACTTACCACATCTGATACCATGCCTCGGCTCTTCAAAATTTACTGATATAATTTATTTTCAGAAATGCTGAAAATGAGGTAACAGACAAGCAACACAAAACCGGAGCTCCTTCAAATCAGCAATATGATACTGCTCAGGTAACTCTGGGAAGACTCGCAGAATTCATGAGTACAGTTAAGTCAAAAAAAAATTTGAATTTGGTAAATTGTGTGTAATGTAAAGACAATGTGCAAAAGAAATCCTTGTCCTCTTGTAGGGGTACTATTCATGCTGCCATAAAACCCACGCAACAACTATATGACATGATGAAACACAGCATCAACTAAAGAGTTAATTTGGAAGGGATTTCTGGAAGCTGCCCAACCTGACATGGGACACAATGTTATACAGATTGAGTCATATTTTTTATTCCCCACGGCTCTTCCAGATAATACTTTCAAAACCATCATCTGTCCTCTATTTTTAACCCCATCTTAATTTTGACTGAGTTTCTGCCTCCTCCTCCGTATCCGACTTGCTAAAGGCAAAAATTTCACAATTAAAAACCACATTTGTGAAGTGGACAAAACAGTTACCAAAGACAGAAACAGGGGGAAGAGAACAGTCAAAAAGCACCAAACCCCCTGGAAAACAATCTGGTTAAAGCATACCTGCTACTGTAGGTTGTCTTAGGATCACTGGATAGGAAATAGACATTTGTCTCCAGCCATGGCCGTGGGCAGTGAGAGCCCTCATGCATTACTGAGCAGGAGCCTGCAAAGCTGACATCAAACAATGCCTCGCCCGTGTCTGAAAGGTGCAGACAGGGGTCAGCTCTGTGACTGCCAGTGGTGATTTAAAGCACAAGTGTAATTGGAAACACAAATGGGAGCTTGTGTTGTTTGGCTTTAACAGGGAGCTTTTGAGAATGGCACCATGTGACTGCATAAATAGCAAAAACACCAATCAACCCTGCAAAGAAAGAGTTACAGAGTGGGACAGGGGAGTTATCCTCTGCCAGGCTACAGAAACTTGAGTGCTTCCTGGCAGATCCAAAACATCCAGCACAAACTGTTCCTCTGAGAGGGACTGTCACCTTACATGTAAGAATTTGGAAAGAAAGAGATACAATTTGAGCATTAATTATGTTTATCCTCATCTGCCAGGTAGAAGATGTCAAATGCCTCAAGGTCTAAGTGTTTGGAAGAGGCCTGAAGTCTTTACAATCCGATGCTGCTTTAGAAGTGCCACTGCAGCTCAGGTTCTTTGCCTTTTAAAAAGGAGGCCATTCTTCTCCTAGGCCCTGGAAAGGCTGAGAGCCTTCAAGCTTCTGATGATCGTGAGAAGCATAATCTAATGTGCATGTCGTGCAGAAATATTCATTTCATCAGAGAGTTCAAGCTGACATGCTACTGTCTAGAGTTCCTAGCTGCTCCTCTGCAGAGCAGTTGCAGGTTCCCCTTTATGATATTCTTTAATAATTCTCTGTGTTTTTATTGTGTCACATTTGATTGGTTTGGTCATTAATTTTGTTCAATTAAGATCAATGGCAGTTTCAGCATCACCTTGAATTGCAGCAGTCACACACCTACTCTTTGAGTCTAAAGGTACTCAACCACCCTTTTTACTAACATTTTCCCATACCCTTATTCGTTCTTGTTGAACCTCAATTAATTCTGCATTATCCTTCTTATGATTAAGTACCTAGAACTGAACGTAGCTTTTAAAGTAAAGCAGAGCTATTAATACAAATAACAGCACTTGTAATTGCTTCTATATTATTATTTATCCTCCTGCATCCTTCTATTTTTTGGCTTCTCTTAACAAAGCTGCAGATCAAGAAAAGACTGTATTGATCTGCCAAAAATTCTTTGGTTAAATTGTTTCAAGATCTCATTCTTCTGTCTTTACCTCATAGCCTAAGGCAGAATCTTTTTGACTCTGAATTCCTAAAAGCCCCCTAGACAGCAGCCATATGTAATGTTGCTGCAACATTCGTGCAGAAGATGGACAATAGAGTTGTACAAGCTAACCACAACATTTTGAAATACCATCCCTTGTTCCATATGACTAGAGGAGAGGCTGCCAAACAAGAACAGAGTGTAGGAGGAGGATCTTCAAAAGCTGTTAGCTTTAGACTGAAATCCATAAAACCCAGCGGGAAGCTCTTGTAAGTGAAACGTTCTCCATGTTTATTGCACGCTTCCAAAGACTTGCTGAACCAACATGCTGCTGGAAAGACAGAATTTGACTTGTTGAATTCTTTCCTCTTCCAGGAAATGGCTGTGTTAAGGTCAGGTAGTTTTCAAAATTTGAGTCCAGCTAGTGCTTTCTCAAGGGACGATACAAAAGAATGCTGTTTTCTGAAAAGATAAGGGAGTCTTCTTCACCAAGAACTTGACAGATATTACTGTGCAGTGGCTGCACTTCAACATCAAGGGCTTTCTCCCATCTCACAGTTTTCCATGAATGTGAATTCTTGTCTCATGTCACTCGAGTACTTTGGAGAGGAAAACTAGACAGAGTATTCAATTTATTAAGTTTCTCCAGGCATGGATATTCTTCAAGTATGACTTCCAACATTGCTCTGCCTTCTGTTGGTTCATTTTTGATCTGAATAAATCAAAGAGATGTACACAGTTTTGCACCCGTGGCTAGCTTTCGAGAAGCCCAGTGCTTTGCTCAGCCCTGCTGGGATTTACTTTTGTATGCACACTTGATTTTCCTGGAAATTTGAATTTCCCTTTGTCTGATACAATTTCATGGCTGTGGCAAACCCACACAGTTCAGCATGAGGTTGGAAACTGTTGCTATCATAGTGCCAAGAGATAATTAGCTCAGCAATGTTAACACACATGCTTGGCATTCATTATCAGACAGGGTGGGAACAGAATGCAGCACAAGATTTCCACCACAGTTGTCCACTGACCCTGCTGTCTGCTCTGTCCCAGCTGCCCACACTTCCACTCTTTCTCTGCAGCCATGGCATCGGTTTGTTCAGGTATCAGGTGCCAGAAAGCACTATGAGAAACACATTCACCTGTTCTTCCTCCCCTTTTGGGGTACCTTTCCTTCCCCTGTCTCCCCAACACCTCTGCACTGCCCAGCTCCTCTCTTCTGTCCGTGTTGACTAGCCCACAGGTTGGTTTCCTACTTTCCAGGAAGGGCAAATGGAGCTCAGAAGGACACACATGGAAATCTCTATCCTTAAAATGAAAGCTCACTGGCAAGGCCAGCAGAGGTGATATTTGAATGCCTGTATTTCAAAAGTTCTGTGTTGGAAAACCACTGTTTTCCATGTTTGCTGCATTTGACCAAGGAAGAGTGAAGAGAGTTGTCTAAATCAGAAGACAGCTTTGCACACACAGTGTCCGAATAGCTTGCAAATATTTCATTATTGACAACGTAAAACAATGTAAAATGCTTTGTGCCTCAGAAGTGGATGAAATCCACCTTCTTGGAAGCAATACCTGTGGGGTTTATGGACTTGAGCCATAAATCTTTCCTTCCAAGCAGCTCCTTTTAGCCCTTGATCATAATGTTAAAAATCCCAAGAGAGGCCTGACACAGTAACTGTTATTAATTATCATTTGTTCGTCTCTTTATGACCTTTTTCTCTGAGAAAATGGCTGCGCATTACTTGGTGAACATTTCAGATGACAGTGCAATTTCCTAGACAGCCTTGATGTTGTAACAGTTACCTGAAAGAATAATTTCTGTACAGTTCTGCCTATCTGGAGGACGTTTTATACAATAGAAAGGAAAAAGATTATTCATTCAAAAAAAAAAAAAACCCAAAAAAACAAACAAAAAACCCTACACCAATAACATCCTCAGTATTAAAAAAAAACCCCAAACCAAAAACCCCTAGCCTGACAAACGTCCTCAAGCTGAAGATATTTGATATTATTTCTATTGGGTCTGTAATAGGTTTGGTTAATCTTTGTGAGTATTTCATATTATGTAAACAGCTATTATTATTAGGCAATACATTTTCTAACACATCCCAATTAAGCAGTCTCCCAAGGGAATAAAAGGAACTCTTTTTTACTTGGAAGTACAACAAGCTAGCCAGATTGAAAGTCATATTATAAATCTCAAAGCAACAATATTTTTTAAAAACAGCACACAACAAACCTTCCCTGGCTCGGGAGCAACAGCAAATATGTTAATATATAACAGCAAGTATGTTACTATGTATGGGAGGAAACAAAAAAGGAGAATAAACCCAATGCTTCTGCAAAAGTTATGTGGAAGATAGATTTTGAAAAATGTATAGCAGTCCCAGAAATTCCAATGCTAGTTTACCGGGCTAATCTGAAATGCCACTGAAACCCTTTGAAAACCCAGGTCTAAATGCTTGTGTCTGAGATGCTGGACAGTAAATTCGTTTGGAAAGTCAATGGCAAGTCCTAATTTTTGAGGTTGGTGTGCACCTACAGGTCTTACCCGCTTTATCTTGGATAAAGAAATGGTGCTTGCAATTTAACTCTTCCACATCTTTGGCTACAGAAACAATGACTATCAGTAACTCTGAGCCTAATTTTATCAATATTTTTGAACAAAATGTACAGAACTGGAAGAGATTCATAATATTTCAAAGAAACCAACCCATTTACATGCATGTGTTTGACTATCTTAACCCTACAGGACTAATGTTTACTTCTGATAGAAGGAAGAGAGAGAATTTCAAAGTGAAGAGAGAAGAATTAAAGTGCAGAAATGGAAATCACTCTGGCTTGTGTGATGAAAAACATGCTCACTGCATGTCAAGGAGGTCAGTCTAGTTAGCATCAGTATGTGAAAGATTTGGAACAACTGCAAATCTTGTACCACTACCTGTAGGGCTGAGGCAAAACAGAAGTGAAAAAACCTCTAGTAGTAAATCCACTGCCATTTTATTTGCAGTGAACCTTCTTTAAATTCCAAGCAGATACAAACAAACTACATGCTAGTTCTCTCTGTAGGAATATTTGTTTTGGAGTGGGATCAGCAGTATTCCCTAATCCCCATTTTTATTAGTAGTCCACAGAAAAATTTCAAAGTGACAGTTATAAAGTACTGAACCCCACTACATCAGCAGAAAGCACATCAACACACCAAGCAGCAGTTCTTCCCATAAAGCCACACTGCTTTATGTAGGAGACATTTCCTATTCAGGCAGTCCCTTAGAGAACTGGACAGCATTTGGGATAATTCCCAAATATCAAAGAATACAAAGTAGGCAGAAGTTAAAGGAGACAGTCAGCCAAAATATTTCTCTTTCTTTAACCCTGAGAAAGAATCCTTTGAAAAGTGCCAGGGTAGAATCTGTCCATCCTGATTATTTTGAATAATCCTTTGTTCCACCGAGCCTACCCATTGAAATGAAACTGGAAATACTAAGAATCTCCATTAACTCTGTTGGGCTGAGGGGAATAAATATGAGAAGGAAGAATGAAAATCATGTTATAAACTTTAAAAAAACCCCAAACAAACAAACAAGAAATGAATGAACCAAAGATAAATATGTTACTGGGTAAAATAAAATGAAAATCTTCTTTCTTTTCATTTTTTTCTCTTCTCCACTTCCTGTATTAACAGCAGAGGGCTGTTTTTCACTCAGAAATGCCTCTTTACAATAAGCATGTCCAAACCTGATTAGAAAACTGTTTTTCCCAACATCATTTGGCTTTAGTTGAATTGCTATGGTTTCCCACCCTTCCTATGAATCAGCACTCCTTTTCCATCATCCATCACTTTCCACACAGTCTGCACTCTTCTGTCTACCCTGGGCCTAAAAGAAATAATGCACTGGCTATACATCTGCCTTCTCTGAGGTCCTTTACACCCACTAAAGAATGTGCATCTAAAAAAGCAACAAGATGTACTTTTCTTACTTTGGAGAAATTAGGACGTGTTGAATATAAAAATATTTTCTCAGAGATGTGCAAAATATTTGAATGTTTAAATATTTACATATTATAATAGAACTCACAGGTTCCAAACAAGTATTAGAGATCTTTAGCTTGGGGCTCTATATAATGCAGCCAAAACACAAAGTGGAACACCCTAAAATAATAAGCAACAGATGGATGGAATAGGAAAAGAAAAAAAAAAAAAAAAAGGAAACAAAAAGAAAATAAAAACTTATGGAAGAATAGGTGGAAGCTTAGTGAGTTGTGAACCTTGTTCTTATTATTTTGCAGTACTCTGTCCCTACCAAAGTAGCACAGAGATAAACACAAAGGTATGGAGTGGATTTGTGGCATCTGTGAGTCTGGCCCACAAATTACAGTTAAAAGAGGGAAGGAATTCAGAGGACAGGACAAACTGAAGCAGAAGCTTCAGAAACAAGGACAAAAAAGATTAAACATTTTAATGGAAAGGAGAGAAAGTAGAAACAGCAGAATAGGTGATTTTTCCTTGTAAAATTCATCACTGGTACTGCCTGGGTGAAACTCTTTCACCCTTCACAGGCTCAGCCAACCATGACGAGGACACGGGCTCAGTCTGTGAAGAGACCAGGAGCAGAAATGTTTAGTATAGCATGGACTGATTCTCTAAAATGCTGAAACAAAATCTAGAACAAACTTGGGTCTTGTTTTAGCTGAGTGCTGACTGTTGCTCCCTGGGAAGCTCAGACACAAGCCCCAGATTGCATCCTGCAAACTTCAGTGGGCAAGAAAATCAGGACTGTTGTGATAAACTCAGCCAAGTGTGGGATGGGTTAGACCAAAATGAGAATAATAGGGGAGTTGTACTACAGGGGTAGGTTTCAGAGAAAAGAACATCCAATATGCCACCAGACATCTGTACTGCTGAGGGCAGAAAGAGAGATAAAAGCTGTAGGTCAGCTTCTACAGAAGTAACAAATGGCAGTAGCTAGAGTAAAAAGAAAATAGAAGGCATAAAGAGATAAATAAACTCTCTGTAAAAATTAAGTCAGGCTTGGCATTCAGACGTCATTGCTGAAGGCCATGCTACTGACAAAAGCCACTGATAGGCATCTTTTTAAATTTATCCATTTCAAGTTGAAATCACCATTAAAAAACCAAAACACTGTAAGAGAGAACAAGAAACAAAAAACAAAGCAAAACAAAAAAACCCAAACCAAAACAAAAAACCCCAACAAAACAAAAAAACCCAAACAAATAAAAAAACAAACCAGAGCACTATCTTTTCCTTCCCCTGAATTATGCTATCCTTACCAGCCACACTTGGGTACTGAATCCAGCTCTGGGCTCCCCAGCAGAAGAGAGACATGGAACAATGGTAGGCAGCCCAGCAAAGGGTCACAAATATGCTCTGGAGCATTCTCGTGGGGAAAGTCCAAGAGACCTGAGGCCATTCCACCTAGAGAAGGGAATTTTCATGGGGACTTAATCAATATCAATATGCACAAATATCTGAAGGAATGGTGCAAATAAGATGGAGCCAGGCTCTTTTCAGTGGTACCCAGTGACAGGACCAGAGGCAGTAGACACAAACTGAAATAGGGAGGTTTTTTACCCTCTGGACACAAGAAAACTCTTTTCACTATGATTGTGACAGCAGCTGCACAGGTATCCCAGAGAAGCCCCCTGGAGTGTCCCTCTTTGGAGATATTCCTATCTAGAAAAGATCCTGGGTAACCTGCTTAGGCATGGGAGCTGGACCAAGATGACCTCCAGCGGTTCCTTTCAGCCCCAACCCTTCTGTGATTCTCCTTTACAATAATGAATCGGTTAATAACTTTTATTTTACAGAAAAAGCAGTAATGTTCTAAGAAACTGCCCTCCTTTGTATCTTTAGGAAGGATGTTACTTGACACAGGTTGCCTTTAGACTCTTTAGTACTGAAAACAGGGACAAAAGAACACGTTCAAAGTGGATGAAAGAACTTACACTAAATACCTACCCCCACACCTCACTGGAATTTTTAGTTCATATATATTTTCATATAGCAACTATGATCTCTTTGCTTTCACTACATGTTGCAAAGAAAATCATAGAGGCTTTTGAAGGGTTAATGGTTGGTTAGCAGATATTTTAGGGTATGTTACCAACAGGAGCAACATGCGTAATAGATGTTTATGAAAATGTCAGTGGGAAATGTTACACACAATTACAAGCAACCTATTGACTTCTCAGAACTTAAAACAAGGTATTAAATATCTATGAGTAATTATTAACTTTAAACAAAGTATTTCTGTACACATTCGTAATACTGTTCATGACTACCTTCTCATACCAATAGCTGAATGAAACCTTCATTTCTATTGATATCCTCTACTTATTTCATACTAGAGATTTAAAGGAAGTGTTTCTAACTGTTTCTAAGTGTTTCCCAAACTGAAAGGTTTTTCACTTCTTTTATTTTTCAGACCTGGTAAAATTATACTTCCAGTGCATCCCCAAACCAAAAACAACATCCTTGAAAAGTGAAACAGGAAGTAGCAACTGTCTATTACAATTAAGGACAAAATTAAAGTACTCTGTTAGATGTTACTCAAATATCTTCTTCTTTTCCTTAAGAAGATATCTTAATTTAGCATGGCAGCATTGAGGACTGATAGGATTTTCATGATGCTCCATTGTATTTGAAAAGTATAATAAGATGGAAAAGTGTTTAACCTTTCTCTTTGGTGAACATAGATCTTATTGTCAGCTTTGGAAGCAATAAAGCTATGATTTACTCTGTGAGCGTGATTGGTAGTGACAGAATACAGGAATCTTTGGGGCTGGACTCATTGTGTGAGATTTAAGGGAAAATTATTTCTAAACAAAACTAAATTAAATGGTTAACTAGTCATCAGTTAACTGATACCCAGGTAGATAGGAGAGAGGGGAGATATGGACAGATTTTATGCACAGAATCTAAATAGAGTAAAGCTGATCCAGGCATTGTTTTGTATATTATCATTTCATTCTTTCCTACTAAGGAGGATAGATGGGACAATTCCCTCAAAACCTAGAAAGTAGGAATGCTCCTTTTCTTCAGATGTGCATTGCAGATGGAAGTACAGGGGGAGAGATACAGATGCATAAATGCACTCACGCATAGAAACTCACAGAGAAAATATGTGATGAAGTGGTGTGATAGAAAAACTGGAATTCATATGCTACTCCCACGTGGCAGACACCAGCAAAGTGGCCATAACATTCCAAACACATGTACACAGATTCCTTATTCCACACAAGTCTCATTATGAGTTCTGCATATGCCATCTATTTACAGTTCATCTATGTTAAAGAATTTCGAGCAGTTATAGCCATTATGTGTCCCTCTGCCTAATCATCAAGTGCCTTTGGTACTATCAGTTCAGATACATTCACTGCAGCCAGGCAACAATATGTGTCCAAGATGTTTTAGAAATCTCTGACTTCTGGACATCTTGCTAATGGGTAACGGTGTGAACATACCAGAAGCAGTATCTTTGATGCTGACAGGGTCTAAATCATATGCAGTGTACTGGTGTGTGGTGTGCACTTCCACTACCTGGCAGAAATCTCTGCCTTCAGGATTTTGGGTTTTTGTTCTGTTACTAGGCAAGGAGCAGATTTTGCCTATCCTGGGCCTCAGTGAGCTTTGGTGGGAGAGAAAAGGGATTAGAAAGAAGCTGCAGTTGAAGTTACTGGGAGGGAAATAATCTGGGTAGAATTTAATTAGAAATGTTAAATGCAATTCTTTGTCTAGACTTGCAGCTCATCACTGCAGCCATTAAAAGAGAGGGCTACAACCTATTCCTCTACTTCTGCATCTCCCAATTGTCCCTCCCCACAATCAAATCAGGAAAGTATGGACTGAAGTCTCTCTAGTTTCCATGTCAGTTGCCACAGCATTCCCTGGCAGCCCTGTGGAGGGGTAGCTGTGAAAGCTTTGTTCAACCCTGCATGTCCAAATGCCTCTTTTGGGCCACCTGAAGGGCAGATGCAGAACTCATATGCCCACCCCTCCTTTGGCTGTTCCTGGAGCACTGTCCCTATGAGTGCCCAGAACAGGGAGAGTCCTCAGGGGATTGCAGTGCAGCACACAAGGAAACTTCTATTAAGCTCACTCCAAGGCAGATTTGTCAGACACTTTAAACTTGGACACAAAATTTGCCTGAAACACATCCCTCTGAAACCAGACAGCCATGCTGCAAGCTCTCTTCAGAGGCAAAAACTACAGCTTTTCTGGGAACAGTAAGACTTTCCAGCAAAAAAAGAAAAAAGCAGAAAAAAGCCAAAGAATTAATTCCTCCCTAATTTAATTAATCATTTTAGCTGTGACTTAAATATAAGGCAAATGTAATAAAAACATCAGGCTGAGACAAACTGCTGTCGAAAGTGTTGGCTGGAAGCATTAAAACGTGGCAAAGTTGCACACAGCTGAGTGTTGGCTGCTGTACTTGCTGTGTCTGTTTGGGGCACCACTGCCATGCAGTGTTCTGCATATTGCAGGTATTTTAAATAACTGCTTGCTCCTTGCCCACTGCAATCTCAGTTTTTGGAGGCCTCACAGAGCAGCTCTGCTTTTGTAAGTCTTGTGCAATGGCCATGTGGGCACCTGAAGCCTTTCCAGTCCTGAAATCTCTTAACAACAGCTCCCATGGAGCAAATATGTTATTGAAAGTGGAAGGCTGTTTAAAATTTCCAGAGAGTGACAATCCTGCTTATATCAGCTATGCAGCAACCTTGAAAACATGTGGAAGTAGAGATCTGACCTGCGAAAATGCATTTTTAACAGCTAAAATTCCTGAAAGTGACAGGAAGGTTAAAAGCATGTTGAAACAATTTAAGGAAGAGACCAACTAAACATCAGAGACTCACTGTAATTATTTCAACTTAGGCATTATAAATCCAGGATTTTAATAAGTAAGTTTTAATTTAAAATAAGTAAGCTGAGTTGTGGAAATGCCCTCACCAACAGCAGAGAAACTGTCTGCTTTTACTGAAACTATGCCATGGTAATGCAGGGATGATTAATGTATAATAGATACTGTGACTTGAGATCAGAATACAGTTCCTGTAAATGATACATTAGATTAAAATAAAATTATAATTTTGCCCCATTTTGGCACTAGAACTTTCAAAGCAGTTGAATACAACGAACATTTGAAGAAGATGAATAACAATTTTTTTTTTCTGGCTAGAAAGGTACTGGTGCTTAACACTACATATAGAAGAGGATCCAATTTTTAATTAGTTTCATCAGATAAACATGTTCATGTATTTGTTTGAATTTCATGTAAAATTCATTCTTTGCCCAGTCAATGCTGTAATTCCAAAGAAGCAATATATTGTCTTCCTCCTTAGTGAAGAGAACAAATTACTGTTAACTGTACAAACTCATCTCACCTTAAAGAAGAACCAAAACTTTTGTAAAATATGAAAAAGGGAATAAACCATCACATGAAAAAAAAGAAAATTCACCTTCCCTTGTCTTTATCAGACCTTATCAAAGTTTCCAAGACACATAAGCAAACTAAAAAACTGGGAACTGCAATAGGAAGGGAAATTCAATGTTGACTAAGTAACATATGCAGTAGGAATCATTTATATTTTTACTAGGTTTTAAATCTGTTATTTAATAATTAAAAAAAAAAAAAGGTAGACTGTTCCCCCAACCCAAGAAAAGTACTGCTACAAAAATTTAAAGATAATTAAGAAAACCTGCCCTAAAAGTGCTACTTCAGAGGTGTTTCTTCACAGAGGGCTATATGACAAAGATAGACACACTTGGGAATTAACTAAGTGTAAAGAAATGTCTCTTTAAGGAGAGTCAAACATTCATGTTATTAATTTTAGAAAATAAAAATGCAGGATCTGCAATGAAAAAGGTACCCACAGTGTCCAAATGTGCTGTAAAGGGAAGAAAACCTTCACAAGCAAGAATTGAAATCTAAATATGGAAAATTGAAACCTGATCATGAGAAAAGCATCCTACACATTTCCTTGTGAAACTCCTTGCTACAAAGTGCTGTTAGAATCAGTAACTCAGAAGCATTCAAAGTAAGATATGGATATGGAAAATGCCCAGGGTTTTATGCCATATCAACAACAAAGTGTTTTAGAAGGGTTATCAGCCTGACTATCTGATCATTAGCCTTATCTCCCTGTGAAATATAAAGCAAAAGCTGCTGTTGAGGGGAAATACAGGCCTGAATGGACCAATCATCAGATTCAACACCACAAGACAGTGCCCACACTGCCACTGCTTCCCTGCCACCAGTAGCCTTTCTTAAACAACATTTTTCTAAAGCACAGTAACCATTCGCATATTCAAATATATATTAAATATTAAACTAATTTCTCATATTGATATCTTGGATTTTGGACATGCCAGGCAGCCAATCTGTACTCATCTGTCATCTAAAGCATGAGTGTAATGGGATGATGCCATGGTTTTCCTAAAGTGCATTGCAATCACAGATCTGTTTCTTAAAGCAAGAAGAGACCATTAGATAATGTAGTGTTGATTTATTACACAGGCAGATAGCATCAGAAGGAACCTGTTTTGCAGTCCAGTTGCCTTTTTTGATTCAGACAACTGTTACACATGTTCACAGAACAGATTAGCAGGTTTGGATACTGGCTTGTGTTAGTTACAAGCAGGTTTGGACAGTTCCTTTTTCTTTGATATGTGTATGGCCCAAGGCTATCCAGAAAATAATAATCTTGCGTAACAATATATATTTCAAACCTAAAGAAGGGAAATACAGGTTAGATATATGGAAGAAATTCTTTACTGTGAGAGTGATGAGACACTGGAACAGGTTGTCTAGAGAAGCTGTGGATGCCTCATCCCTGGCAACGTTCAAGGGCATTAAGCAACCTGGTCTAGTGGGAGGTGTTCCTGCCCACATCAGGGGGATTGGAACTGCATGATTTTTAGGGTCCCTTTCAATGAAAACCACTCTATGATTCTATAACATCGACACTTGGACATTGCTTGTGATGAAAAATTTAATACCGCTTTCAATGTTATACGTGAAAGAAACTTAAATGACCATTAAAATAGAGCCTTGTCTGTAAAATTGGAAACTTAAGTACAGTTCCCTGCTCCGAGTGGTATAAGATTTCTTAACTTAAGCTCAGAATTATGCCAATCTGTGCATCTAATCTTCAAGAAGTTGGCCTTCAAGCACAGATTCCCTGAAATTTTTAGACTGACTCCAAGACAAATAACCAGCCTCTCAGTGATGGGCTTCTACTAGTCCCTTACTTTGATGCCAATGCAGGCACAGAACTGTAAAAGTGGGACCTCTGGGAGAAGCAAATTCAGAGAGCACGACTGTGTTGTCTGGAAGAAAAGACATTGCAGGTTGCCTGCCACAACCTTGTTGCCACAGTACCTCCCTCTGAACGTGTGTTGGTGCACCCAGGGTGAGAATGAATCAGCACTGCGGCATCAACAACACACCACTTCCCCTATTAGGGACACCTGTTGATAATTTAACAGCCTGAAGAACAGCTGAAAAATGAGTCTCAGTGCTGGCAGCCAGCACATCTATTCAGCAGTAAATCTTTCCTCTTCAGCGGTTATTCAAGGCACTTGCTCCTACACTCTTGTTTACAATGGCTTAGCTCTGTTGGTATTTGTGTGTAGAGAGAACACAAGAAAAGAAGAAATGTAGGCAGTGTATTATCACCTAAGATAAGTGAAGGCTGCCTGCCTCTGTGGCACATCAAAAGTAGGATTAACCATGCGTATGTGTGAAAAAAACAAAAAACTAAAACCAAAAAAAACACCAACACAACTTTTAGAAAAACTGTTTCCCTTAAAAAAACAAAAGATCACCAACAGATATCTTAAATGGAGGACAGAACTGAGAGGCAAAGCCAGATACTTCCCACCAGAAGGAAAACGAGAGAGTGGGTCTAATCTTCTAGTCCCAGAGGAGAGAGAAGTGGACCTGCTTCTTTTACTGTGGCCTTAGATGGAAAGCATTGAAAGGTTTCATTTCAATTCAAAGGTGAAATGATACCATATATGAAATAATCTTCAATTCCTTAGTGCTCTGGACATCCTGTTTATCAGTTTTTTATCCCAACACTGACAGATGAGCAGGGGGCTGAAAGGCATCTGAACAATCCAACCCAGTCATAGCCCTTCATCAAGATCCTTGCAGCTGTGTCCAAGAGTAACAGAAATGCAGTCCAGATATGATATCTATGTTGAGGTTGCTGTTGTGGCTCTAACCATGTTAAATTAAATCTAACCAGATTTAACCTCTGACAATTCTAGACAAATATCCAGCTGTGACATTTCACCAGAGCATATTTTTGTGATCTAAAGGAGGGTAATTTAATGTATAGATAGCAGTGTCGTGAGGGGAGGGAACACTGACACAAATAGTCACCAATAATGGGTGTATATAATGGCAATATTTGTTTGTGGTTTCCTGTGTCAGGAGGGAATCATTTCACCTCTTTTGGAAGCCATCCTTTTTCAAAGGACACAGCCACAAACTTCATCATGCCAATTACAGTCAGCATTAAGAAGGTCTGAACGGTCTCTGACATATGGCTGAGTTTAGAAACAGAGCACTAAAATAATATCCTGCCTAAATGGCTTTCTGACAATGCTAGAAAACGTTGTCTATTCTATTTATGCAGTGAAATTAAAAATAAACAAAAATATTCATAAAAGAATACTTGAAACACTTTTCAAAGCTTTATAAAAGTCACAGTCCCAGCTCTCTCATGTAAATCTCAATGATTTGAAGGGAAATGCTAAGAAGAAAATACTTCAGGGAAATTTTTGCTCCAACTATTGTGATCCCTCTTCTTTAATTTCTCTTCTTGATAGAAACTTTTGCATCCTATATTCAGTGTATGGGCTCTTGGAGTGTAGACTGGTGAATTTCCTCATTCCCACACACCTTTGGACTCTCTCTTTAACTGTTCTAATGAAGAACAAGGACAAATTTCAGAGAATCGGATAATGGTTTGGGTTGAAAGAGACCTTAAAGACCATCTAGTTCCAACAGCCCTGCCATGGGCAGGGACATCTTTCAGCAGTCCAGATTGCTCAGAGCCCAAACCAACTTGGCCTTGGACACTTCCAGGAAGAGGACATCCACAATTTATCTGGGCAATCTGAAAGAATTTCTTCCCAACATCTAGTCTAAATCTACTCTCTTTCAGTTTAAAGCCATTTCCCCCTGTCCTGTCACTGCATGCACTTGTAAGCAGTCACTCTCCATCTTTCCTGTAGGCTCCCTTCAGGTGCTAGAAGGCCATAATTAGATCACCAGAAGGCTTCTCTTTTCCATCCTGAACAATCCAAATTCTTCTTAGCCTTTCCTCATAGGAGAGGTTCTCCACCCCTCTGGTCATCTGGGTGGCCTCCTCTGGACTCACTCCAACAGCTCCATGTCCTTCCTGTGCTGGGACCCCGGAGGTGGATGCAGTGCTCCAAGTGGGGTCTCAGCAGAGCAGAGCAGAGCAGAGCAGAGCAGAGCAGAGCAGAGCAGAGGGGCAGAATCTCCCTCCTTCCCTTGCCCTGCTGGCCACACTGCTTTGGATATATTTGGCTTTCTGGGCTGTGAGTGCACATGGCTGGGTCACGTTCAGCCTCTCACCCACCAGCAGCCCCAAGCCCCTCTGCCAGGGCTGATATCCACCCCCCAGCCTGTGCTGATACCTGGGGTTGCCCTGACTCAGGTGCAGCACCTTGCACTGGAAACCTCCCATATTGCCACAAAAATACAGTTCTCATTCACTGGCCAGCTTTCCTTGTAAAACAAATTCAGCTTAAAATCAGGTCCAAGAAAGAAAAGAATTTGTCTCAAAGGTACTGACAGCACACACACTGGCTAAAGACATTTGCAAATGCTCTTACAAGACCATGGTTTTCAAATAATGTTTTACAAAGTTTTGGATTAGACATCTGAATATTTATTCTATGGATGAAACAATACACAGCCCTCACTGTGATGGAGAAATAGAGGGTTTAGGGAAAAAATAAAGTTAGTCAAGACACTCAGGTATGCAAGAACTATAGAAAAGGCAGTGTAAGGAAGAAGCAGTTTCTTCTTCAGCATCCGGTTAGAGGCTGCAAGAGGTCTGCTTGGATGACAAGCTGAGGCTGTTAGTATTTCAACATTATGATCAGTGATAGGTTCAGAAACTTAAACCCATTACTTAATAAGATCACTGGAGATTTAAAAAAAAAAAAAGAAAGAGAGAGCAGGAGGGATAGAGGGAGACAGTGAAAAATTTAAGTATTCAAACATAAAGACTCCCTGATTGACATCTATAATTACATTTTGAAACTCATGCCAGAGCAATATGTCTACTCATCTGTAGCAAGGTCTGAACATTCAGCTTGGTAACTTCTAGGGACTGTATTTGGAATGTTTTACTGGGTCACTAATTGGGTTTTATTTAATAAACCTTTTCTCAAACGGATAATCTTAGAGGAGGAAGTGCAAATTTTTTAATATTTTAACTTATTTTTTATTTTGTCACCTAATGTTCTAATTGGACGTGTTTGATTGAATCATGCAGAACTGAATTAGGAATGGTTTAGTCATCTCGAATATTCTGCTGTAGTCCAGGAAGAGGATAAAACAGTAAAAGTTCAATTTTAACATACTCATTATTATTTTAGAAGAAAAATATTCTCAAAGTACATTGAAAATTGGTGTCCATCCACAAGTTTGTCATTGTAGATAATGATAAATCTTATTCCTGCTTATTCTCCCAACAGAAGTATATATTTTTTAGGAATATAAGAAATGAACTGTGACCCATTTGAATAAAATGGAGATGGGCCAGTTTTAATAAGTGGATTTTGTTCCCTTCTTTCATTTCCATGAAGACCATGAAAAATTGGACCAAAATAATTGGCTGCCTCTTTTAGCTGGATTTCTATGCATGGAAAGGATAAATAGCACTTATGCCTGGTACTAGCACAAGGCCTGAAGCTACAAAATGAGCTCTTATATGTTACCGTTGGAGGCCAAAACCAATTTAAACATCAATGACCTCAATGGATTTTTGGATCAGACTACTTGGAAAGAAAGCATAGAATTAGTTTGGACTATCTCTGTCCAAGTTAGAGTGAGCACATTTTTCACCACTCTTTTAAATAACAGCAAAGGGAGAATTAGGAAGGAAAACAAGAGCTTTTTCAAAGATCCCACCAGTTTTAGAAAAATGCCTCATGTGTTTGAAGACTCTCTTCATATTATTCCAGATTTTTATAAAACACTTACAAGTTTACTTCAAAAATAAATAACACCATTTAATAATAAGAGTTTAAAAATACTTTGGAAGATTCTCAATGAAATTTGTGTTCCTTTAGGATAGGACTCATGTCATCTAAATTTTACCATCTGAAAACTGGTGTCTCTCCTCAGCTAGACACTTTACACACTTGTTTAAGGATTTGTGAAAATTACAGAGGTAATTCAGCCTACTGAGGTATGGTGGGTTGTTTTGCCCACGGATCATAAGGGCAACAGGAGAAGAGAATAGTTTGGATAAGATTTCTAACATTTTAGACAAATCATGTTAAGCAGAAAGAACCAAGTTCTTGATACAGACAGAAAGGCCTGCTTTAAGGTGCCAAACAGTTACAATTGAACTGCTGTCTTACGGTTGGGCCATTATAGATGAAATGGAATAATTAAATAATAATACAGGAACTTATAAAAGTTCTTGGAAATCATTTTTCAGTCTGTTCTTGTTACAGGAAATTCTGTTATCTCAAGCCATTTCAAAGCTTTTAGTAATGTGCAATTTATGGATTGCCTTGGGTCATGAGGATACACACCTTAAAAATAACTAGTGAGAGACAGAATGGAAGCTCACAAGCATAGGGGAAAGAGTTTCCTTCTGATCTCATTACATAATGGTCTATCTCAGTTTTGAGACTATTCTCATTTTTAGACACAGAGACAAAAGCCTTTCTTGGGAAAGTGGAAAAATTTGAACATGTGGAGAGTCCTGCCAAGAATAAACTTCTCTTTCCATCCATACCAGTATACAAGGAAGGAGAGTAACCTCCAACAATGGGTGGCTGTTTGCAAGAAATATGAATCTCTTCAACCCTCACAATCTGTTCTAGAAGAGAACAAGTGCTCACAGCACTATGCTAAATAGAGGGGGAAGGAATTAACAGGTAGCATGCAGTAGAAAGTCAAAGATTTGTGCTTAGTGGAACAGATCACATGATTGAGACCTCCTTAGATGTGACTTGTATGAGCAGCTGTTGATGGGAGAGAGAAACTATATCCCTAAACTTAGCATAGCTGGTATTTCTCACCCCTATTTCACTTCTTATTATTTCTTCAAAATATTTTGTAGTGTTTCCAAGAGTAGATTTTCAGCCGAGACTAGAATATCAGTCATAGTGACAAAGAGAACAAATTCTAATTAGTCTCTTTAAAGTCACAATTAATAACATCAAAGTTATAATTTCTTTAAAAATTTCAATATATCTTCATGGATGATTCAGTGATGATTTTATTCTAGAAAATTTCACATGAATGCTTCTGTTTGAGTTTTGATATAATTTATATCATATCCTCTGCTAACTTCTGTCTGGGAAACTGGGATTGGTAGTGTGAATCCTGAAATATTAAGAGATTGTTTTTTAAAAAAAGGAACAAATGAGCTTTAACCAAAAAAAGAGAAACCAAAAATACACTGAAACTAGACAGTTCATAATGACTCCCAGTCCCTGCAATAAACAGAGTGAGGATGTATACCTAATGAAAATATGATATAGTGAAATGGTCTAATGAAAGGTGTCCCTGCCCACAGCAGTGGGGTTGGCATTAAATGACCTTTAAGGCCCCTTCCAACCTAAGCCATTCTATGAATCTATGATTCTATGATGGTTCTATGATTCTATGCTTCTATGCTTCTATGATGTAATACCTTCTTTCACATTAACAGCTCCCTAGTAAATTATTACCATCTGACCTACAGAAAAGAGCAAATAATACTCTGAAAGAGAAAGAACAGATAAAAACGGGAACATCCAGGCCAATACTACCATCAGCTTTTCTGGCATTATAAACAGAGATTTCTCTAGTAAATGGAAATTAACCCCATGACTTCACATTCACTAGGGTCTCTGGCAGAGTATTTGCAAGCCAGAGGTTTTCCAGGCTGTGTAACTTCCTGTCTTTAGTGGCAGTGGGACTCTATAGCCAGATTAGATTACATTTGCCACCCTACTGTATGTTTGTCTAGGCAACCACAGAAATGCTTTGAAACTAATGGGCAAGGACAGCTGTCTCAAAGGGTTCTGCAAAACCACGATCCAGGTATGACGCTAGGATGGCTTGTTTGCACAGAAAAGTTGGCAGTTGTAGCTACTGCGAGTAAGGAGAAAACAAATGTGATTCTATTTTAGTTATGCTGGTATAATGTCCACATCAGAGAGTTCTATTTTAGAGAAAAAGTCACTCTGTTCAGCAGTAACAACACTTTGCCTCACTGGAGCAAAACCGGACCAACACCTGTTCTTCTCAAATTAGAGGGTGAAGGGATTTTCTTGACACTTTTGTTATTTTTCTCTTTGTGAAAAAAGAAACAAAACAAAAATGGTTCTGCAAGTTTCACCAGGAGGAATAAAAGAAGGGGAGAAAAATGGATTTTGTCCGGATTCTTGCCCTTGCATCCACACACTAAATAAAGGAATACTGATGACAGTCAGTTCTAAATCACAAAAGAAAAGCGTCAAAGTTAAAATAAAGTCTTCTGACTGAATTGCAATGTTGCCACATCCCATGCCCTTTCTGGAACACTTTGGAATGAAAATGTTTCATTCACTTGTTCTGGGGTATTGGTGGGGGTTTTTTTATGGTTTGTTTTTTTTTTTGTGGTGAACAAAACTGACAGGAATCTGGAGGGAACGTTCTTCCCTTGGTGGCCCCAGCCCAGTGGGGGTGATGGGGCAACCACAGGTAGAGAGGGGAGAGGAAGTTATGTCCTGAGTTTAATGTGCCACCACACATTAGTAGTATCCATGGTTATACACAGGCAGCACCCCTTGGATGTGCAGTCAGGGAGGGGGGAGAAGAGAGGGAAAAGCATGGAAGGGTGTTTAATATCTATTGACTGGCTAATTACCCAATAGGCCGGCATTCCGATGGAACATGACTTCTGCAGAAGCTGCATAGTGAATGCATTTGCTGTGGTACAGAAATTAGGGACACTCATTTGGTAAGAGGGTCTGTTAAGGACGGAATGTCTCTCTGATGACAGTTCAGTTCTGTGGGAAGCTAGAAAAGCACAAAACTGCTGCTAAGAGTAGCTCTGACAGGAATAGGTAAGTGTGGGTTGAAGCAATCATGATTCATGATTAACTTATGGGAGCTAATCAAAAATCCTGTGGGCAATCCCTGGACCCCTACTGTCTTCAAAGCCTCTCACAGCAGTCTCTCTGTATGAAGAAGGGTATTACATAAAGATGGGGAATGATTTTTAAGGGACCTGGATGAGAATTTGCTGGAATGGGCTCCTGTGCAATCCTGTGGTTGGCAGCGTCATCGCCTTTCCCATGACATGTTCCTGTGATGTTGGCTTGCTTGGTGAGCCTGTTTGAGCAGGTTAGGATATGCTTTCAGACACAAAACCAGATCTGAATAACAAATCAGAATGATTAGGACTCATCAAAAAAATCTTGCCTTGACATGCCTAAAGCAGAGAGATGCTAGGTGCCCTGCCCTCCCATCTCCCATCTCCCTCCTCCCATCTCCCTCCTCCCCTGCTGCAGTCAGAGGCATGTGAAGAGTAGATATGGTCAGACAGAGAGGCTCCATGTGGGTCACAGTGGGAGATGCTCTTGGACTGGGCAATATTAAGGTGATACAGCAGGAAACAGGAACAGCAGCTTTAATGTAATCATGATCCATATATTTTCCTTTGAAACATGAGAATCTGATAATACTCAGGGCTTGCTGAGCTTCCCAGTTTGGCCATGGAGCACACAAGGTTTATGTGAATCACTGTCAGAGGGCAAGTTTAAATTGTGATAAGTAGCCTATATGTAAAAGCAGTATTTCTGCATCAAGTAATAAGGCTATGCTTCCTGGGAAAGGAGTGGTTGAAATCCATCCCTTGTCACACAGTATCGCGAACAATAAATGTAATTTTAAATCCATTAAAATGCTGCCAAATACATTAAACAAAAATATACAGAGGATTTATTCACCAGAAGATTTACAGATTTCCTGAGTAGTACATCATTATCGGAACTGTCAATTTGAAAATAAAAATTGTCAAACCATCACTGAAACACCATAAAAGCTGTGACAGAAATAGACAATAACTACTAAGTTTTTTAAAAATAAAACCCTCAGCAAACCCACTCTACACACAATTATCACCTTTGTTGACTACCAAGGAAACAGTAAAGTACTGAAGGATACCAAAGAGAAGTCTGGTATCCAGCATAGTTAGCATCAGCACTCTCCAATTATTAAGTGTACTGTTGAAAAGCAGCTTGTCGTGCATTTAATGATGGGATCCAGAGGAGCTAACATGCAAACCAGATAAAATCCCAGCTAAAAGATGATCATTTGTTCTCACAGTGCTGTGGCTTGGATTTGGACCCCTTACTGGGCTCCTGACCGGTCAGCCTCACACTTGTTAGCTTCCTTGGTTAAGCTGAGGCAAAGACAAGAAGTAGTTTTGTCACAGTCTGCAGGTAATTATTAAGTAAGAAATTTCTGGCACACAGCTTTGAGTAAGCCTTTCCTACTCACAAGCTTACCAGGCTGATGTGTTCAAATTCCAGGAAGCCAGTCCCATGCCTGGCTTTGATTTGAGAACACTAGAGTGGCATCTTTCCCTTCCACGTCCTTTATGACCACTCCACCCCATTATTTCCTAGTAGACACAGGATTATATTGTAATATTGACCCACAAGTAAAGTCTAGGGCTGTTGGTCCCTGATGGTCTAGTAATTTAAGCACACCTTTCTCTTACCTCCCATATCTTGCATGTTCTCCAGATTTATAAATTGACCCTCAAAGGACATCTGGCAGTTAAAAACAAACAGGCACAGAGCCCACAGAAGTGATTCTATACCTGGTTGATCTGAAATCCGATATTATAACATCTATACTGTGCTGTGCTATTTCCCTAATGCAGTTTCTTCATCATGCCTGTCCACTTTCTGAAGATAGAAGGAGCCCAGGATCGTTCACTTTGACACAGCTCCTTCTTTGCACCATGTGAGCTCTCTTTCCCAAGAATCCCACTTCCCATCTTGCTCACTAGCTGAGTCAGATCCACTTGCAGCAAAAGTGTGCCTCACTTTCCTTCCCAGAAGATGGTCCCTTATCACATCTTTGCCATTATATTTTTAAGATGCTACACCAAACACTTGTTTATAAAGAAATTCTTGTGCTGGTCCCTTGCAGGGAATGTCTGTGCTGTTATGATCTCACTACTTCACAGGGCTTCTGCTTGGATGAAAGTCATTTACTCCATTATTCTTCATGTTAATTACATGTCCACTCTTGATAAGATTTCACTGATGGCAGATGTAAAAGATAACAGAGAAAGTGGCCAGTGTTCCATTCAAAATGAGTTTGTAGTTTCACACTTGGAAGCATAAAGAGATCTGAATAGGTGGCTTATTAACAGATCAGGAGGAGTCTTAATGAACTCCTATGGCTGAGAAATGAAGCAAGACTACCCCAGATTAAAAGGAACCCTTTATGCAGGGAGAAAACTTAACCCTTTAAAGGACTTAGCAGGGACCATGATTCTGTGCCTTTTGAAATCTTCATGATAAACTTGCAAGTCCTAAAACAACTCTGTCGGGTCCTCTTCTCAGGCTTGTACTCAGAAGCAGGAAGGATTGATTATCAGAATGTTTCCTGGTTTAAAAATAGTAGCATTGCTTTATGGAGGGGTATGGTGGCAGTTACACTGCAAAACTATTTCAAAGGAATTTGGTACTTGCCCATCATGCTACATCTTGGAGAAGATCAACAAAAGAGAGACACCCATAGAGAGCTTTTCTATTAAATGACTGACCACAGTGAAAGAGAATGAAG
Source organism: Monarcha castaneiventris obscurior (assembly GCA_026261815.1). Classification (NCBI taxonomy): domain Eukaryota; kingdom Metazoa; phylum Chordata; class Aves; order Passeriformes; family Monarchidae; genus Monarcha; species Monarcha castaneiventris. The sequence continues at coordinate 4,915,713 of JAMPIT010000890.1, forward strand.
GGACTGGTGTTGGGTCAGTATTTCTTCAAGACGTATTTGGATGTGATGATCTTCATCCTGGAATCTGATGAAGGCAACATTAAACTGAGTGACTTCACTGAATCCCTGGGTTGGGGATCTGGAGTTTTGAAGTCAGTGACTAAATCTGCATCAGCTTAAATAAAACCTAGCAAAAAGTTGTAGGGGTTGTGACACAAAAGTGAATGGAATTACTGCAGCGTAGCAAGTTCATTGTGGTTTAGATTAACGCATTATTTTAATGCATTTTAGATAGCATTTGCTGGTGGCAAAGGATACTGCTCTAGTCAGTTCCTGTAGCACTGCTGATGTCATTATCTGCAGTAATTCATTTGTCTATCATCATGCTAAGCTTTTCCTGGCTGCTGGTGTACCCTGGATTATGAGCAGTTTTGTATTAGAAGACTGCAAAAACTGACCCTCAGTTTGGTTGCACCTTTATTCAGCTTTGTGAAATGCTATTTGGTCACTTAATTCCATGCCTTGTCAGTACTATCCCTAAACTGTGGTACTCTATAGGCTGATTTGAGCTGATGCCTTGAACGTCCTTAGCTGGCCTGATTATTTATTCTTGCTGGATCTGTAGCCCAGACACATTCCTTTGTATTTCACACAGTTACACTCACAATATTATTATTTATTAACCCTATTTTACAGATGGTGAAGAAGTGAAATTGAAGAAGCGATAATGAGTGAGACTTTGAGGTACCCTGCAAACTCACTCCTGCTTTAAAAAGGAAAACTGCAGTAGGTATGCTAACAGAATCAGACTCTCTCAAGCACAGCCACCCCACTTGTTTATGTTATTACTCCCTTTTGCAAAGCAAAATCCCAAAAGCTGAAGTAATTTTTGCGGTACAAACATAATTTAGCTTGATTTGCACGTTGTTGTCCTTTTGAAATCCTGGCAACCAGAGATAGGTGTCCTGCTTTGGCTGTGGACATCTGGTCACCCTCAAATGGAGCCAGTAATGCTAATTAATTCGAGCAGTACACAATGCCTTGTTCTGTACTGTCATAATTCACTGAAGGCAGTGAAAGCTATACCCCTCTCTGTGAGGTTGCAAGCAAGCACGTGATTGGAATATTATTCCATCTGTATTTCACATTCTTCATTAGCCCTCATTTACCGCAAAGGAAAGTTCAATTGCTCATACTTGGGAAAAACAGCAGGTTAATTTAACTTGCTGAATAGACCTTTTACCACTAGGAAAGCTTAATAATTTCCAAAAACACTACCAGTTTTGTTTATTGCATATTAACTGCAAAATAGTTTAAATAAACAACTACCTTAGCTTCACTTCTCTTCCAAAATCTCACAAACAAACAAAAATCCAAGCCAGTACCTTTCACTTCCAGTAAGGTTTAGCTATTTAATAGCCTTAAGTGCCTTTGAAAATACCCTGTTTAATGGAAGAAAAGTTTTAGTATGAGGGGTAGCAAATATTTTACATCTGCAGAAAAGGATAGTAATTTATGAGTCCCAATTGCTTTACTTTAAGAATCTGGGGGCTAAGTGACATTTTCAGTACAAGTACCAATTATCTGTGTATTCAGCTTCTTCCATCACTGGATTTATCTCCATTCCAGATTGTTGCATAACATGCTTTTAAGGGAAAATTTCAGCCAGTGGAACCCGCAGCTGGATGGCAAGGCATGGCTTAGTGAAAATATTATTTCAGTGACAAGTGTGATATACCAGATTTGGGGGGGTAGGGGTGGTGACAACAGGGGAGACTCAATAAATACACCTACAGACTTAATTCACATGCACACCAGACCATATCTTTAAAGCAAATTTACTGGTTTTCTACATTTTCCTGTTGGATATCCCCAGGTATTGTGATAGCAGCAGCAAGGGAAGGTGGAGTTATAACTCAACAGTAATTTCCCTAGTGCCTGTAAATAACAAACATTGTTAGCAAATGAGTGATAGAGGTCAATGGGCCATAGAGTCATTAGATGGTTTAATGATATGCTGCAGGTTATCTCAGGGCACCGGTGCTCTAATGACATTCTCAGCCTTCCCTGCAGCAAATAACCTCTGCAACCCGAGATAAGCAGTTGCATTGTGCAATACATACAATATCAAATGACCCCAGCAAGAAAATTTCTCTTCTGTTTGACATTTAATGTGCAAGTATCCGTCAAAACCTGTCCTGGGAGGAGTGCTGTACTTCTTAAATCTGTTTTTGCTAACTGAGAAGCTATTAAAGGGCAGAACCCAAAAGTCCTCAGACCTGTGGCTCATGGATAGAAGGGTAGTATCTGAAGAATGCCTAGCAGGAAGTCTGTTGTTTTGCTTTCCTGGCTGTTGCTTGGTCTTTGCAAAGGCATAGTCCAGTGAGTAAAAGTATGAACAATATGGTCTGTTTTTGTGCTGGAGGTCATAGTAAAAGGTCATAGCAGATCAAGTAATCTCAAGTCTTTGAATTTATGAGAACTGCTGGGTCACTTGCCAATGGGAGGTTTAGGAGTAGGATGGTAATTCAAATTATCTTGATTTGGCATCAGCACGTTAAGTATGAAAGGGTAAAGAAACTTCAGTGCTACCCCAGAGGTGGCTGTTCAGACTCTCAACCTCTGAGAATGGTATGAGGTAATACTAGAGATGGAAGACTATGTAAAGTAAGGCATGAATGACATTTTGTCAAAGAAAGAATAAGGCATCACCAACTTGGAGTTTCTCAGAAAAGACACTGTAAATGAAACAGAAAATATTTACCTGAGCTTTTCCATGACAAGGAGTTTAAATGTAGACAGTATATCTATTACTTAATTGTTACAAAATTTAATAATTAATTGTTTCATAAAACAATGTTTCTTAAGCATTAACAAGTTTGTAATTTAAAAGCAAAAAAATGCAATAGAAAAAGTGTCTGAGACCACAAGGGAGATGAGGAGTAGAGGCTGGAAAACCACTGCAAGAGTTCCAGGAATCCCTTTTCTCTTGCAAAGGGAGGGCTACTCAGCAAGGTCATGAGCTGGGAGCCACTTCCTTCATCTGGCTTGTTACTCTGTTATGACTTGTTAGCGTGTCAGCTTTTAATCTGGTGATCACTTAATGTATGATTGCAGTGGTATGAGTTCCTACCTATTATCTCTGCCTCACCACCCAAAAGTAGTTTGTATATATAGCAAGGACACTTAATAAGCTGAAGTAGCTGTTACCGACCTAAATTTACTACCTCTTAATATAAGACTAGGGTTGTAAACTTTTTAAAATGCAATTGTATCAAAGCCTTAAAATGAAGAAACAGTACTCTGATGATGAAATACACTCTTTTTTTTCCTGTTCAGAACATAAAGGTACTATGAAATTTCCTGAGCTAAGATTACTAGGAGAGCCAAACAGGGGGCATTTTCTATAGTAGTACCCTCTGTTACCTTCACCCTGATGAACAGCTATGTGAGAAATAATGGACAAAGTTGTAACACAGGTCATCTATTTTTGATAAACGTTATGTTAGAACATCGCTGGGAACACCTATGTGCAATTTGCCTGACTTTCTGGGAGGAGGAATTGGGAAAGGAATGTGCACACACAACATTTTAAACTCAGAGAGCTGGTGAGACAAATATAAAAAGGACAAAAACCTGAAGCGAAATTCAATATAAACTGTGGAGCAGATTTGTGCATTTATCAGGCTTCTAATTGGGCAGGACTTCCAAGGGGATCAACAGTTCCATTTAGAATAATTGAACCACTTCCCTTTGGGTCAGATAATGTGATTCAGTCCTTGAAGGTCTCACTGGATTCATTCAGTTGCAAGCCTTTAAAAATTTCCTGAAGGCTGCCAGTAAAACTTAGCATGCTTTTTTTTAATGGCACTGCAAATTGACAGACCAGCCCATCCTGGGCGCTGCTGTGCATGTGTGAGACTTTGGCTTCCTCAGTCAAATTTCACTGACATCAATCAAAATGTACAAAAGCTATCAGAGGACAATAGACAAATAAATATGGACTAAGAGCACAATCACCCAAGTCTTGTTTTCACAGGCTGACAGGCTACAGAGTTGAAGTCAGGCATCTGAAAGCAAGAAAGTCGCATAACCTCCTTACAGGGCAAGGTCTTCAGGACGTAGTTGACAAATATCACTAGCTTTTTCTACTCTTTTTCTTAGCTATTCTGAAGTTTTAGAATGCAGCACACAGGGGCACTCAATCCACCACTGAAAATCAGAGACCTCCAAGCCACAAAGGACCTTTCCAGGGTTCATTTTTTAAACACACGGCTGACTGGGGACATCATGAAAGCCCTGGGGTCTTGGGTCTTTCAGGATTAATCCAATTACTTGAAAAACAGCTGGGTGCAGATGAGAATGTGACTTCTAAAATAAAACATGAATCATGTTTGTGGGTATGCACTGTCTATCTCTCACAAGTGAAATTTCATCCCACTAAAACTAACGACAGCAAAGACTTGGTGTCAACAAAACATTAACACACTGCAAGTAGGTTGCCAGCACATAAAATAAGGGCTCAAGGGCAGATAGCCTGCAAGGTTTAGACTACTTGGCATGGGAAGAGGAGCTTCCATGTCAGAATATGAGCAGGGAAGACACTTAGACACACCAGTCAAAACACCCAGATCTCAGACCCAGGAGAACCCTGCTGCAGCAAGATTTTTTCCCCACTGTGATACTCACAGACATCATCAAGTTCCCCTTCACCTCTCCCCTCATAGACCTTTACTCTGACTTGTTTTTCTATGTAGAAAATATAGATCTTTCAGAGGCTTCCAGAGCCATGCCAGAGCTCCACAGAGTGGGACTGTGCCCCTGACCGTGCTGCTCATTTAACACCCGTGAGGAGTCAGGGGGCCCAAGCTACAACCATTGTACACCACAACAGAGTGCAAGTGGATGTTTCTTTCTTTAAGAACCTGTGCACAGCCCTAATTGTGTGGAACAGTCTTAGTGTTAATGAAGTCCAAATCCTGGACTTCACCCAGGAATAGTCCTGGGACTATCCAGTCACAGGAATGAAAGGCAAAGAAAAGCTTGACAGGAGGAAGGGGCTTGACAAAACCCCACAAGTTTATCCTTATCATGTTGCCTTCCTACAAAGCTGAGATTTATCCTATCTACAGACCTTTAGATTGTTCCACTATATTACCTGGAAGTACCTGCTTTTAAGTGCTAGAATTTCCCTCTTTCTCATTAGCTAAGGATGAGGCACCAAGGGCTAGATTTGCTTCAGAAAGGCAGATTCACATGGCGTACTCTGGGGTTTGACGCTTCCCAGGACACAAAGTGAAATCCACTGAAACAGCCACGGCTCAGTAAGAACAGACACAAGAGGGTTTTGTTTCTGGAGTATGATGGTAGCTGTCATTGTGAGTGGAAAGGAGGACAACGCAGTAGGAATGACACATGTATGAGGCAGTAAACAGAGTAGTGCCAACTGTGGATGTTTCTTCTAATTTGGATGGGATTGGCTACAATAATTTACTGTCCTGCCCTGGAATTTGCTCTTTTTTTTTTTTAATGGAAACTTTCTTAGCTGCAGGGCTTAATTAACTGGGATTTTATTTGGGGCAGGGGGGAAGGGGGAGATGGAGGAGGAGTATGAGGAGTTTTCTTAAATGGGAGTAATTCCCTTTAAAATCTGTCTTACGCTACAGCAATCACTCACATAATTATGTATGATACATTCTGGTGTAACTCAACCTTTGGTCTGCTCTACACGGGGGAAATTAACCAGCAGAGCTGTTCTGTAATAACTTCCATTATTGCTATTTTGGTATAATTTAACTATTCTGGAATAACTCCCCAGTGCAGATATTCAGCTCCAGAATAAAAGCAATTTTATTCCAGAGTAATTACTCTGCTTCCAGGAGGGAATAATCATTCTAGAATAAAGTCACTTTTATTTCAGACTCAAATATGCAGGGAGTTACTTGGGCATAGCTCCCCAACAAAGTTATTGTGGTGCCCGTTAATTTTTTCATGTATGCAGAAATGTTAGTAGCCTTCAGCAATGATGTGTCTTGTTATATTTGTCTGTGTTTATATGCTAATCTGCATAAAATTAAGCACTGAGATCTAGTGGAGAATGTGTTAAGCTGTGTGAATTTTCTTTTTTACCTTGTCACACACAGACAGTTCAAGATTTTGTAATAAACATGTATCTAATCTGAAAAAAATAAAAAATGTTGGAATACTTTCCTCTGCATAAATTGTATGATATGTCAGTGCAATCTGAAGTTTATTTCCAACAGTTTGCAAAAATAGTCAAACAAAAAAACAAGTATACATGCACACACAAAACTATTTTGAATTTCAGAATTGACTTGGTAAACACGTAAAATGACTGCAAAGGCAAATTTAAAGCAATTCTATGGAACAGATCCTCCTGGAAGCTGTGCTAAGGCACATGGAGGACGGGGAGGTGATTTGAGACAGCCAGCACGGCTTCACCAAGGGCAAGTCCTGCCTGACCAACCCCATGGCCTTCTGTGATGGGGTGACTCAGCAATGGACAGCGGAAGAGCTACAGATGTCATCTCTCCGGACCTCTGTAAAGCCTTTAACACTGTCCCGCATGTCATCCTCCTCCCTAAATGTGGGAGTTGGGTACTCTGCACAAATGCTGGTTCTTATCTTCACCTCTGGGACGCTTTACCTCGAGCCCGAACAGATGAGAAATGCCTGCAGATGTTGTTTCAGGTTGTTTATTTCTCCTTATCTCTGCCAGCTCTCAGCTCCGGCCGCACATCTGATGCAGCCGAGTCCGAGTGGGAACTGCCCAGTCCTGGGCTGTCCTGTCCTTTTTGTGCCCTTTCCATGATCCAGCCATTCTTCACAACGGATTTATTATTTACTATTCTATACCAATTAATTTGCACCTATTCTAGACATGTAATTTCTACCTCTTTTTCATTCTACCAATCATTTTGTGCCACCACTACAAGAGAAGATGGAGGAGAAGGAGAAGAAGAGGAAGAACAGGGCAACGCCCAAAATCCTCCATCTTAAACCCTTCGTCCTCATATTAAAAACCCTAAAATCTACTTTTTACCTTGAAAAATACTAAACCACTACTCATTTTCACCTTCTTTTGTTCTGCAATGCCTTGCGCTGAGTCGGCAATTTTTCCCATGGGCTGAGGACAAAGACGGTGCCATTCTGGGCTTCTTGCCAGGGTCTGGGACCTCCTTGTCGGGGCTTCCAACCCCCCAGGGCAGCCTGAGGCATGCCTTGGGTTCCAACACCTAAATTGTAGAGATATGGTTTTCGTGGGTGGGCTCTACAACGGATAAGGAGTTGGATAGATGTTTGCATCTGGAGAGCAGCCAATACCTCAACATCCAGAGGGAGACCAGTAATGAGTGATGTCCCTCAGGGATCTGTATTGGTATCAGTACTGTTTAATATCTTAATATCTGTTTAATATCTTAATATCTGATTCTAGTTCAGACTACAAAGGGCCAGCAGAAGTTTGGAGACACTTCCTTACCTGGTTAGCCAGAGACTTCCTCTGAACCACTTTGATGTCAAAAGAAATGTTCTCATTGCATCTCAGTCAAATTCTAACTCTGGGACAAGATGCAAATTAATAAGCATTTAATGAGAATTTTTCAGTTGCCCTCGTTTCAGTTATGGGAAACCACATAAAAGCAAACAACAATTTAACTTAACCTTTAACAAATTTTTGTCTATAAATTCAAAGATTAAATTCAAAAAATTAAAAAACAATAGGACATCTGTTATGTATAAACAATGCTGTGTTGTTTCAATTCAGATCAGAAAGTGAAGTTGGTAAACTGGTATTTATTTGAGGTTAGGAATGTTCTTTCACAGTTATTCTGCTGTCTGTGAAAATCATCTATTTTGAGTAGGATCCTGACAGTTTCTGAGCTTCTTCTGTCAGGCATTCAGCACCTGTCAGAAGCAAGCTCTTAGGTACTTCTTTTTAATACACAAATTTATATATACTCCATGTTAAGGGAGTTGGCAGATAGACAGACTGGTATGTATTTTGAAGAAATAGCAAATTGTTCTTCTGCAGTGTAGTTATAGGCTGCTTTCGTGGTCATTAAAACCTATTTTAACTTTATCCAATAATTTTCTTCCATTTGTATTGGAAAATCTTAGACTGAAAATTGTACCAATCATGCTGAAAATGAATAAGGACACCTCTGCAAAATCTGAGAAAGGACATTTAGGATTATTCTGGATTTATGACAATAAATTTTGCCTGGATTTTAACCATCTGTTCTTCGGTTACTTCACAATTTCAGTACTATCACCTTGGGATCAAGCGGCTGTATTCAGAATGGGGAGTTTATATTTAAATTAATTAAGGACTTGAACTGGTTTAGCTGGGGATCTTTTGGGGAAGTTGCTAATGATTTCAGGGGCAGTATGTCCAGCTGTATGTATGATGTCCACCTTGTTTTTAGATTTGTCAAGACACAGAGTACACTATTGTCACATGATGATCTAAGTTGATTTGAAACAAAACCAAGTCTTGGTCTCTAAATCTAATCTAGAATGTATCTTCTGCACATTTCTCATTCTGTAATTAATTCAAAGTCCATCTCAAGATGTTCCACCTGGAAAGCATGAGATATTAAGTTGATAAAAAAATCAACACTTTACAAAACAAGGAGATTTCCTCTGGATAATCAGCACAGTTACAGGGGTAAGGCAGAATGTATGCATAAGCATATTTTAAAAACTAATTACATTCTAATCCATTTCATTCAGAGTCATTTTCATTTGACAGATGGAGACAATTTTGCAAACAGTGTTTGAACCAGCAGTATAAAGTAGCTCTTTCTGGCTATACATTTTAGTAAGAGAAGACCTACAAAATGATCTGTATGGCATTACTGTGCTCTCTCAGAAATAGCTTTCTGAAAGTTAAAAATGGAACTCAAACTTTCAAATTACAAAAAAAACCACGAAAACAAAAACCCAAAAAAAACCAACTAAAAAAGCAATATGATGGGCCACTCCCTTGTCAAATTATATTTTCTGTTTTTCACAAAGAAGCCTGACACCGGCACACTTGTTCTGGTCTAAGTTCTATCATTCAAAAATAGCCCATTTCTCTTGACTTTTGATTGTTTGCATTTTGCCTGGGAATTTTGCATGCCCATTTCAAGTGAGAATAGGTGTTTTTATCCCAGATTTAAGAGCCAGCTTGCAAAAATATTATTTTTGCTGCAATAATTTTACTTCAAAGCTGAAGTAGCATTCATTACATTTCATAAATCATTGTTTTTACAAAGCTTGATATTAGTTTGCTATACAAGTAAGAAAAGGTAGCAAACGTGCATGTACTGAGTATGTGCACTTCACAAAGAGAAAATGTAAATTTTAGAGCAAAATTAGTGAATAATCTAAGGCCTGATAAGGGATTTAGGGCTCTTTTTAGACATATGGTTGGTAACAGCCTACTCTGAACAGTGATCCTGCCATCTGCAAACACAGTCCTGCACTCAGACCTGCTAAAAAGCACAACAATTTCATAATCCCTCTCTTTCAGTAACTTGCCTGGGGTATTCCTGTGCATTTCCAAAGATGACAAAATTGCTGCATTTACAATGCAGACTGATAGTGATCCTAGAGTTTGGTGAAGTGGTAGAGCAGATGCACACATTATTCCAATGTTTTCTGTCAAGAAATACGTTCTTGTGTTTTATCCTTTTGAGTCCAGTGCTTTGTGAAGTGTCTGATTTGCTGTGTGAGAGCACTACCTTCACAGGAAAGCCTAAAAGTCAGATTTATGGATTATAATGCAGTTACCATTTGACTGGCATTTCTGCATGACCGGATTCAAGCCGGAGTTCTGCTGATCTGACAGGTTGATGGGATGCCAGCAATCCCAGCCCGTATGCCTACATTTCTCCTGCCAAATGGCCAAAAATTTTAGCTGGAAAAAAACCTTACTGTGTCATTTAGAAATATCTGAATGTTCCATATCCAAAATTCATGAATTTGTATTATTTAAAACCTTTTCTTCTAAGCCACCATCATTTTTGAAAGCTTTGAGTCAAGTCACGAAAGTATATACGGTAAAGTGAGGAAAAAAACAAACAGATGTAACTGGATGAAAAAAAAGGAAGGAAAAATTTACCAACTTGTCCAGATACCAGAAAGATAAATCCAGCTCAATTCAGACTATGTAAGAGTGTTCCTTTTCATCTTTATCACATACAGATCTCAAGCTTAACCTAGTCAGCTGTAGGTCACAGTCATATGTTCATAGCACCTGTAAATACACATGGTCAAAGTGTGGGGCTAGAAGTACTGAGGCAGCAAATAACTCTCTGATTTCTTCCTAAGTTTCCCCCAAGATCCTGGCAAGGGGTATGAGGTGATATGGCAGAGCTTATCCAAATGCTCTCCCTAACAGAGGCAGCACCACCCTTGCTCCAGTCTATACCTGCCTCTAAAAGCTTTTCGCAGCATAAAGGCACAAAACCTCTTTGTAAGTGGTTGACAAGGGAATACTAAACTTTGGACAAATCATAATTTCTTCAGTCTCACCTCCAAAGCCCAGCTGGATACATTACACCTTGAAGAATGGAAGACACTGGTCTGGTTTGGACTCTGCTCACTGTGGACTTTTTCCCTTATACTTTGGAAAGGATTTACAAGAAAGAAATTTAGCAGCTGGCTGGAGCTGCATTATCACAGCAGTGGGAAATTCGGTGGGTATCATCAGATTTTTGTGAACTAACGTCAGGCTTCCTGAACTGCTGCTTTATTTGTGCCCTGTGGGAATGCAGCCAATATTGTCATGGTATCGCCGAGGCAAATCACAGAACAAAACCTGCTGATGATTTCCTGTTTCATACTCCCTATATACCCCCTTGTTGCCAATGATTTCATGAAAGAGATATCACAGCCCATCCAGATGTACTGGACTCCTTATTTATGCTTCATTACAAGGCACCCCCATCACCCCATCTACTTACCTTGCCCTATTATGTATGCCTGATTTCAATTGAAAAGAAAAAAGGAAAAAGAAAAAAGGAAAAAGATGCTCCACTTTCAAAGGCACTCTGCATATCTGCATTCTCAGGGAGAGTTTGCCTTTTAAAAATTTCCACGTATCTTCACGAAACACCCTTAAAAACTTGGGACTTTATTGGGGAGAATATTAATTTTAGGTATTCTGGTCCTGTATATTTAAAACCCAGATGTTCCAGACTGTGGAAAACCACCCCCAAATTGTCCATTTTCCTGTCTAGTACGAAGACTTTACTTTTGCAGGCTGTCACACATACAATGCACCTGCCCTTGCTTCACATCCTGACTACCCTGGTGAAATTAAAATGCATATTTCCTTTCCTGAATTTCCTCTTGATGCCTCTCCCCCTGTGACAATTAGTGGTACTAGTTGAAGAAGCAGCCTGTGCAACAGAGAGTGACATAGAATAATGTGTCATGTCAGATATATTAAGCGTTTTAAGGCATCACAGACCTGGAGGATTGCAGACAAAAAGAAACAATTGTTTGAATCCTAAAAAAAAGTTATACAAAACCACAGGGAATTTGAGCTTTAGTAGTACCTGTGATTTCTGTTCAAGGTGGAGGCATGTGCACAGTTATGGCTCTAATATTAAGATTGCTATTGCCATTAGCTTTTTAATAGCATTGTTTTGAAAGGTCAAAATTAACGCTGCGTGCTTTGGGAGTTTTTTCACTCTTTTTTTTTTCCTGTGGACATTGATGATGGCAGCAGGGTTGAGCCAAAATATACCAGTAACTTCTGGTAATCACCTCTGCCAAGTGATAGTGAAGTAGGATTTTCTATGCTTTAGCTTTATGGGTTCCCTGATTTTGTTGTGATGCTGTGTGGCTGCTGAACACACTCAGTGCTGAGGGCTGGTGTTCAATGGGGCTCTGGACAACTGAACTACCTAGAGGTTCTTAACCCAAATTCACGTAGAAGTATGAAGTTCAAAGGCCTTGTGGTGTGCTAATAAGTTACCTGGATAGGCCAGAAACATCCCACAATATCTTCCTCTTTTTGCCAGGAAATTTATTTCCAGAATCCACTAACAACAGCACCAGTGTTACTTAGAGTAACTAGGAGACAGAACCACATTCTTACTCTCTACATTTCTTTTTGGTTGGTTTTTATATTAGTGAATCTGCTGCTCTGATGAAGACTCATTTTCATTGTGTGATGAAACCCTAAAGCTTGCCACAAAAACACTGCCTAATCACAAGCAAGAGAACCACCAGGGAGAAGGCAGTGAGGAGAAGCTCCAGTGCAGCTGTAGAAATCCAGTGGTTGTTAGGGTATGAAAATAAATTTATGTTTGAGAGAAAAAAAGATTTGTTAAATTTAACATTATTAAGGCTGTTCCACTGGATTTGATTAACACCCTATCTCAGGTAAGAAAGAACAATCCTGTTCACCAGAAGTGGGTCCCAAAATTTCATGCACGACCAGAAAGGATACCAGCTTTGAGAGATAAGTTTTGTACATGAAAGCAAAGGAAGCAACACTTCAAGCCTTTATAAAAGTCCAGGGACTTTACATTCACACAAACCATGCTGCTACAAAGAGGGACAGTTTGCAGCACTCACAAATTTAACCTTAGTTTCCCAAGGACTTCTGAGGAGTCATACAGAAAATATTATTAGATGTCCTTGACTGAAGCTTAGAAGAAAAAAAGTAAAGTGGTATCAGTCTGCAGAAGAGAGATCAGTCTCAACATGTTGGAAGCAAAGCTCAGTACTCAGTGGACTAGATTACCAGATCACAAATGACACAATCTAAGAAAAACTGAGAGCGAGAAGCCTTAAAAATTCTGCTGATACTGGACTAGAGTAAAGAGCATGAGAGATTTCTTGCTTCCTGCACTGATCACAAACAAAAGCAGCATCCAATCTTGAGACAGAGCTAAAAACACATCTTGAAAAAGGCAAAGGTTGTTGCTTCTGTAGAATATGGAGGAGGGTGAAAATATGCCTGAAATAAGGCTTCATAGAGATAAATTGTACTGTAGAAGAACAGAAATCTACATTTTAAAAAAATCAGATAGACAAAAGCTTGACTAATTTTAAATCTGAAAATAATAAAGATATGGCAACTTTCCAGTATATACAAAAATGCCACAGGGAAAAGCCCTAAAACAAATATTTTCAGCATGAATAAATTTTTGGAAACAGGACAAAAGGTAGAATGAAGAACACAATAAGATTATGTACATATGACTGTGCTGAAGAGAATATAGGATCCATGACCCAATATTGTCAGATGTGTGTATCCTGCAATGTTCTCCCAGCAGCTGGAGTGGAACCTAAGTGTGAATACAGGTGCTTCTCCTCGAGATTTGCCTCCTTTGTAAGAGCAGCACTCCGAAGAAAGGAAAGACTTCAGGAAGAATGAGAAATGCCTTCAGCTTCTTCCAATACAGTGCACATGGGAAATGGAGAGCAAGGGTGTGTTTCCTCCAGCCCAGTCTCTGCCTGCTCAAAAATAAGTTCTTCAGGCTGAAACAAAATGAATTCATCCACAGTCAGTCCTAGGGAAATACGTAAATTAATCTCTGAAGAGAGGCACCTAGCAAACTTCCTTGACAACAAAGGGAGCCTAGAGGACATCTCAGGTTGTGTGTCTAACATGAAGATGAGTAAAATCAGCTGGGATTGATCCCATGAGGAGTTTTGAAGATTCAAATCTCATGTAGGGAGCCAGAGCATCAAACAGCATTGGCAGAGGTTGCTGACCAGAGCAGTATGGGACTGAACCCCTCAAGTTTCTTCAGATGTACCCAAGAGGGATTATTGCATGAACTATATTTCTGTACCAGCTTTCACTGCAAGGGGTAAGTGTAAAATAATTCTCCCATTAAGGGCTTGAAAGATTTTGATTTGAGCCAGTAACTGTTAGAGCTCCAACTTGTTTTATGTGCTCTAGAATAAGTGAAGCAACACATGAGGCTCCTTAGTTATCATGCACAATGAACAAGCTCAGCAAATTCAGTGTTAAATGTGAGAAAGTTCAAACACACCAAGACTTGGCAGTGCATACTCCTGGCACAAATGAAATTTTAACTTGTCCCTTTGGAATATCATGCAATACCACTGTCATTTCAACAAGAGCACTTGAATAGCTTTGACCCAGATGAAACCAAATGACTTTGGTAAAGACACCATGGTTTATTTCCCTGTCTTCCACTGGCATCAGCAAAGAGAAATTATCTTGCATGGCTGCTCTAATTATGCATGCCCACACCATGAAACTTCCCTGTCTTTTAAGCAGTCTAGTTTAATTCATTGGAACATGTAAACTAATCATTTACTCGTAATGCCTTGAAAAATTCACCCTGTGCCCAGAGAATAAGTCTTGTCAGCTTGCTGAGGTTACACTGTGGTTTTATGACCCCAGCCCTTTGTTAAGAACAAAACTCAACTGCAGAATGCCATGAGCAAGAGCCTCCAAAGTCTAGAGCAAGGTTTCTGTGCTCAGAGTCCTCTGCAATACCCCCTCCCCAAGCCTAATATGAAAGAGTTTATTTTCTGTAAGTCTTTTACTGCTGTTAACTGCCCATGTCATGTCTTCATTTAATGGCTGTGGCTTCCCCTAAGTTTATTTACTTGCCCCTGAAGCTTTGAATGTAGGACCGCTTACATTTAATTACTTTATAAGGCAGCTTGAATAGTAAATGTGTGTGTCTGCTAATTGATAGCTCCTTCTCAATGAGGCTTTGTATCTTATCCTTGCCTGTCCCCTTGGGTGCTCTGGGTAGCTTCATTGTTAGGATTGCTGATTCAAATAAAAAGGCTACAGGAAATTCAGATTTGATACTGTTCAGCGTAGCCCAGTAAATGTGATCCACATCTGACCTCCGGGGAGGTGTGTACAAAGGGGAATAAACAACTGTGCTGACGAGAGAAGCACATGGATTGCATGTCTGAGGCTAGGTTGCCATTGCCTACCCATCCTTTACAACATAATCTTTGTTTAAAGTAGGCGTAGGTGAATTAATCAGGTCAGCTGAAGATTGAAGCAGGTAATCAGCATGCCAGAAACATTCTCAAGGGACAACTGTCCAGCAGGACAAACATCAGTGTAAACTTTGCCACTGAGCTGAGCAACAGTGAGCCCAGATGTTGTAAACTCTGGAATTGTGAAAAATTTTCAGCCACGGATTGCTTTCTTCAATAAACACAAGCATCATGCCACTACCCAGGAAACTAACAACTGCTGCTTTCTACTCCTGCCTGGGATGGGGCCCTCTCAGACTTGTTTTCTACTTCCTAGAGGAGTGCCCTGTCTACATGGGACCTTAGACTGGTCAGGAGCAAACAACAATTTTGGAAGAGGGAATATCAGCACTGCTTGGGCATAAGATAATTAATAATTTAGGGCCCATGCACATGGCCAGGTTTTTGTCCAAAGCGAAATGATCTTGCTGAAACAGAAATCAGCATTATGCATTGTTTAAAGGGGAACTCAATACTGAAGAGAAAGTCTTTGCTGTGAAAAGTTTGGGGAGTTGCTCAGGTAGAAGCAGTGGCTGCTGAGTGATGTTTCAGGATATGACACAGCACCCAGAGACTTGGATGAAACTTTTCATATGAAGTGCTAAAGAGATGGGCTGTACAGTAGCAGAGACAGGCTATTTAGTATGCCTGTGACTGCTACAGGACTCAAAATGTTTTCCCTTTGGGAAAAGAAAAAGAAAAAGAAAACAAAAAAATGTAGACGTTTCTGGACATGTCACACTTACAGACAAGTGTACATGGGTTATTCTTGTAGTCTGAAATTTTGCACTGAATGCTTGATAGGAATACTCTAGGAAAATCAGCAGTGCAAATATAAACCTTACAACAATATCCAGATGACTGAAGCTATCATTTGACTTGGAAAACCTATTATGTATTCCTCGTGTTATTCCAATAGATGTAAAACCAACGTTGTGCTAGGCGCTACATTAGAGAGTATTCAAAGGAAATTGTCCAAAGTTATTTGGGGGATTGGCATAAATTGCACTCTTAAAGAGAAAGGAAAAGCTTGCTCTTTGTGTCATAATATAAGAAGTAGACTGGAAATTACATCCTTATAAGGTGATCATAAGCTCCAAATACATGGCAGTGGATCCATGAAGTTTTGGAACCTATTTCCTTTACTCCGCAAGTACATAGAGATTTATGTAGCATCCTTGCTTGTACTGAGTGTAACATGAAATATTTCTGGTTTGCTGGAGCAACTGATAAACAATACCAAGCTTCCATTTGTATATCAGGGTCTTCAGTCTTCTGTGCTCATGTACAGAAAATTGTTATTGCATAAAGATTTAACCAGAAAACATTTTTAAGCAAAAGCAGGCATACATTCTTGCCAGAGATCAAGACTGGTCAGAAACACATTCACAGTTAATTTTACTTTTCTCTGTAAACCTTCTGCAAGTCAGATGAATTGCCAGGCAGGTTTCTGGTGTTCTTTTTTAAAAAATCTGTTCTTAAAAAGCCCACTTTTTGCTTTGTAGTTTCAGTGGAGATAAAACAACTGTGCACATCTGTGTTTTCCTAGTTACTGTATTTATTTGTTTTGTTCTTGCATTTCTTCCTTATTCTTTGCATATCTGCCTGAATTGTGATAGAAATTGCTGTGCTCAAACAAACTCTTCCTGGCTCCTTGTCTTTCTCTGTTTATCCTTTTCATATGACCTTGGCATATTTTCTTCTCTGTTGTCATTCCTAAATATTGTTTTCTCTTTCAGGTTCAACTTTTCTGACTTCTTTGCTCCCATCATCACTTTTATGATTCTCATTTTAAAGCCCATCATAAAAATCTTTGTTTTCTGTTTTATGTCTCTGTCTTCCCTTTCCTTCTTGTAAAAACACTGACTGTTTTCTCGGGAAGCTGTTAGGTGTCATTTATTTTTCCTTTGTTTCCCTTACACTATAGCTTTAGATAATGGAGGATATGCAACAAAATATACATGGTTTTGAAAAAACAACATACAATTGAATTAAAATTACAACACAAAAATGAGGGAAAATAGATTCTAGTGAACTACATGACACAGGGCAGATGCCATTCTCTTGTTTTGGTACTGGACCTTGCTGAGATCCAACTCTGCAGGTCTAGCCTTATAGACAGGAGGCTTTGCAGCATTCAGCCCTCAGAGTTTAGGATTTCAGGTGTCCTGCTGACAGTCTTTCTTCTATCTACTCTGGTTTCCACCCTCTGGTTTCTGAGTTGCAGCTATCGCTCAGCCTTTCACTTTACACTGAATATGATAATAAAAGGATTTCTGACATCAACAAAGCACAGTCACAATAAACAACAGGAGTTGTCCACTTGGTCAGAAAACACCAGAAGTTTTTAAATTCATTCTTTCCAGTAGCAAATGCCTTATCATAATGCATCGTCATCCCCAGAATATATATCTTTATCAGAAAATTAATTCTAAGATGACACCATTTCTTTTGTTATCAGTGATCACGTCTGGATAAATGGAACAGAATATTTCAAGTGAATATTCAGCATTTGCAAGCATGTGTTCCAATTATTTTCTATCATTAACTTTTTGGACAACAATCATTGAGATGGTGAAAAATGGATAGTCTGATTGGAGGGAAAAAACATGTTATATGAGGTGCGATTTGCTTTGTTTTGGGTTTTTTTAATTGTTATTTTCAACAACTAGATGAACTTAAGTACGACCTAGAGCTCACACTGTCCATTGCCCTCCATTAAGACCCTATTCTCCAAGTGGGCCCACTGGAGTGGACACAAAAATGCAATTGAACAACACAACTCAAAGTCTAAAGCTCTGCATCACGCAAAACACTCAAAGTGTCACTGCTTGAAGAGTAAGCATTGAGAAAGATTTTTAAAAGAGCATTAATTCGTTAATATTTTCTGTAATCTAATACTTTCTAGTAACCAACAGATTAAACATTGCACTTTGCAAACTGCTCCACTTCCCGAATGAATCATTATATGAAATCATGCAAGCTGGTGCACTTCATAAGCTTTAACTTTCATGGTATTATGCAGTGATCATTTAATGTAAAAAAGAGAACATCCTTACTTAGAAAGCCCACACCCATTCTCCAAGTGCTGTACATCACTCAGCACTGACTATCCAGGATGACTGCCCAAACCATTAGGAGAGAAGGTCACATCTGTTTTCAGGTTCTTTTTTCTGGTCAAAAGTGCCTTCTAGGCTTTGCTGCATAAAGTGGAAAAAAAAAAAAAAAAGAAGGCAAAATGTCCTTTAATGCAGACCAGTACCTTTCTGAAAAGCAGACAGCCTGATGGGTATGCAGCTCTGTTGGGTAATAAAAGTTTACTATTCACCTGCATCTTCTGCACTCTGTGGGATCATGCACACTTCACAGGCATTTGATTCTCTCATGTGTTAGGGGGTTACCTGATATACTTTCCCATGTGAATCTTTTGGGAACTCACACAGATGAGTACTGATTTCATGACCAGGTTTAGCTGTGACAAGAGAGGTGCCCTATTCAAACAAATCCATCTTTACTTTCCATGCGTTATTATCCTCTTCTGACTTAGTCCTCTCCAGAGTCCTGGGTTTCTTCCTTTTTTTTTCCGTGGTGATTGGTATTTCCTGGCATAGGAATTTCAATTGCTGTATTCTCCATTGCCTTGAAGGCCCCGTTGCTGAAGAGTAAAAGCTCACTCTGTGTACACTGAACGACTCATTTACCTCAGCTGAGCTGTACTGCTTTGTGCCAGCTGAGGAGCTGACCTACCTTTAAGAAGTATAAGTTGACAGGAGGCACTCTTTTAACAAAAAAATAATAAAATTGTTTGTTACCTATCTTTACCCTGATAAGTTCTTTCATTTCTGCTACTGACACCTCAACATCTGAATTCGACACCCAGAGATAACATAGGCAGTGATACTAAAAGAGTTTATGTACTCCAAGTAGTCCCCTGGCATAAATCTTTGAAGGCTCAGAGCCCTAAAAAATACAACTGATGTACATGTATTGGTTCATAAATTCTGTTTATTACATCTTTGGCTGCCCTCTATTTGTTTTCCATACTCTCCTCTGCATGCTGAAAAAGATGTTCCCCTACAGCTTGTGCCTACTCTGGTCCATTTTTTCTATAACAAACTAAAATACCAGAATAGGTTTGGTAGCAGAGATTTTTTGAGTTTTGTCTTTGCAGTGACAACAAACACATACTAATGAATAGTCAAGTAAGCAGACATAAATAATTAACAGATTTTCTTATTATTTTTAGAACATGCTAATTCTGGCTGGATCCTGGCATATAGAACAAGGGAATGCTTTGTAAAATCCCCTGTTGTATTACAGAAATGTTACAGAAATGTTACCATTTCTTTTTCTTCCCATTCGACTTTCAGATTCCTATTCCCTCTTGAAGAGAAAGACAACAAAGTCAACCTACCACAGCAGAATTTTAACCAGTGGTTAATTAGCCATTCAGCTTCAATTTAAAATTAAATTGCTTTCCAAAATATTTTTGTATATTTCCTGAATTTCCTGGATGAATTTTTCCTTTAAAAGAAAGGAAGGTTATTTAATTGAACACCACAGGTTTTGCTATCCAGGTTTTTGTCTTTTTTTTTTTTTTTTTTTGGATATGGTCTTACTTACAGTGGTAACTGGCAAGCAATCCTGCTTCAATAAATCAAAAAGCACAGCTGGGTGCCAAAAGAAAACACTTACAATGAGTCTCTCCTACTGAAGCCACATGATTTTAACTGATATTGACAAGCAGTACATTATATCTTGGTTGAGAAAATTTAGTTAATATTGAATCACACACCAAAAAAATGAAAAATAAAAAAAAAAAATTATTTTAGAGAACTCAGTGCTCTGGAGGTGACCATTTTTCTACCTTCACACACTCTAACAATTACCCAAAGGGATGCATTTGAGGGTAGCGTGAGCAAGACACACAATATTTAATAATGCTGGACTCTAATTCTGACCGGCTGTTGTGATTTTCTTTTCAAACCACTGCTCGTCTTTCATTGACGAGTGCTTTATACACTTTGGAAAATAAGAGATAGCTGAATATATGACATCATTGCTGCTAACACCAGGAAACAAAAGAGGCACATTTACATGAGAAAGGTGGCTTTTCTGCGGCAGTGAAGGGAGGGAGGGTCACAGGTTCATTCCTCTGTTTGCCGGCTATGGATAGTGCTATAGGCTTACCATGCCTTACACTGCGGGGCTCCCAGTCAGCAGAAACAGCACTGAGCCCATTGCTGACTACAAAAAGACCATTATCCCCTAATAACAGTTGTGCTGTCTGTGACTTTTGCATGGCACTAGGAGTTCGTTTCATGTTCAATGGCTCTCTGAGAGAAGAACAAACCAGTCTGCCTCTTCTTTGTACGG
Source organism: Monarcha castaneiventris obscurior (assembly GCA_026261815.1). NCBI lineage: Eukaryota > Metazoa > Chordata > Aves > Passeriformes > Monarchidae > Monarcha > Monarcha castaneiventris. Next base: position 4,936,071 of record JAMPIT010000890.1, read on the forward strand.
GTTTGTTCTGTGAGGGCAAGGGACCAAGAACAGGGGAAGTTGTTTCGTGGCTGCTGTTGTCAGCAAGTCTCCCCCATACAGTTACTGACTTAATTTGACCTCTTTATGGTAGCAAACGCCATGCACATGCTGTGCAGAAATTAAAAGATGAGGCTTTGGATCACAGGAGTTCCTCAAAATCCCCACAAAGACCCCAAATTAATTCCAATATATTGTTTCCTGCAGCTCAAGAGGTCCATAGTATAAATGAGCCTACATTAACAGGGGACATTTTGACAACTATCATAAATCTAGAGTTTTCTTTGAGTGTACTTCATCCAACACAGAATTTTTGGCACATACAACAGCCTTGGGGGAAAAAAAAAACAAATCCTAGGATCTTGCTTTTGGTTTGAGAAAAGAAGTAATGATCTGAGATTACAAAGTTATGTATGTCTGGAAATGTTTTTACATCACAAAACATGCTCTTCTTAGTTTCAGGGAGAAAGTGGGAAGTGTGCTGTTCCTCATCATGACTTGTGAGACTAGCAGGAAGAAGCGTGCTCTTGAAGATGCTCTGCAAGCTCAGGAAGCATGTTCCCTGGAAATAAGCAAAATAAGCCACCCCACTCCCTCTCAGCAACATCAGTGTGATTCAGGGTTGCACAAGGTATGTAAAAGTGAAACTGCAAAGTGGTACATCTAGGCTTTTTCCATAAAGTGAAATAGTTAATAGAAAGGACTATAGATCCTCATGAAATTATAGATAACTCCAGTGCTATTTCATTAAACAGATGTTGAATGGACAGGACTCTTTTAAAGCTCAAATTAGGTAGCTCTAAACCATCAAAAGACTAATCTCTTCTTCCTGCTTACCCTCACATGCTGGAAATGTCTGTCTCTTATTTGCCAACAAAATGTCAAAGGCCTTACCTAACGTTTTTAATAGAAAGCTGACCACAGGGCAGCCCAGAAACTGCTGCATTAGTAAAATACTCTGAAAGGGACACTGCCACCTTAAACCAACAAAGGCTGTGTCCCAATTAAGGGGCACAGTAATATTCTATTCTAGTGTCTCAATGAAAAAACATCAGCAATTCCTCCCTATGCACAAAAATCCCAAACGGGCCACAAAATCCACTTGCTCTACCACTGCACCTGAGGTGACCCTGCCACAGCAAACATGTTATCGCTGCTGGAATCATAAGCAGCAGACAGACTGTTTCACAGAGCAGGATATTTATATACCCAATGTGCTCGACAGGCTGCTCAAAAGAGCAGACGAGCACAGCATTCAAAAAACACTGGGTGTGTTTGTGTGATATGCCTGTGTATGTAGACAACTCAAAACACTGTTCTCTTGAACTCAGACAGTTTCCAATATCAATTTTTCTACTTATTTATTTATTTATTTATTTATTTATTTTAGTGACTATTTGACATTCCTTCTTAAGCTTAGAAAATTAAGCCTCCTGCTTCATCACTCAACACCCTCCCTGCCATATGGTTGCTCTGATTCATCCCAGCCATCAGCTGGTGCAGTGCACAGTTCAGGGATGTTTTAAGTTTTACCATATTTAAGGGCAGGACGATTTATATATTGCTCATCTTTTTGATATTCTGGACTTGGATGTGCCAACTAACAACACTCATCACTGTCTGAATTAATTATATTCTTTTTTTCTTTCAGACGACCAGTCAATGCAGGAGGTGGGAAGGGGAAAAAGTGTTTCAATTCCAATTCTCCTATGCCCAAGGCTGTGAAACCTGTAAATGTAATGCAGCGTACTTTCTCTGTTGCAAATTTAGCCCAATTCCCTCACAGCAAGTTCAGATACATTAAGAAAAAATAGACCACATTGTGTACAAGTGATTTAAGCTGCAACTGCTGGGCTTTGGTGTTATATTTATTCCCTGAAAGGTTTATCCAAATGCGTTTGAAATGTAGAAAATTGATGACATTAGACAGCATTATACACTGGCCTGCTCTTTAAGTACCAACAAATCATTCAAACAAATAGCTCTACAGAGGGAAACACAGGCAGGAAAAGCATTTTTATAAAGGCACAAGACAGGGCATTCCCACTGTGGAGCCTATTCCCACACTTTCTCTATTGCCCAGAGACAAGAAGACGCTTGTCTGCCAAGCCTCAAATCTCGAAGCCCAGAACCAATGCTACCACCAAGGCCATCACCAATATCCCCATGTAAACAGCAGCTAACAGATAGACCTGCCTTTGTATCCACAGCTGCTTCAGATAAATGTTCCGCACATCTGCCAGCCACAAAATACACAAAAAATCAAAACACAGTTTACCCAACCCATTACAACAACAGCAAGCCGACCATATTGGGCTTTTTCTCAGTCACTAAACAAACCACAGAGAAGAAAGAGTAAGATGGATCAGAATCGAGCAAATAAGTGCAACCACTGGAAAAACAATGTATGTTTTCACTCTATTTAAAAACATAGGTCACAGATAGCTTTACCCAATCTAACAAATTGTTTTTATGTCCAGAAATATTTGTAAAGGAAAGAAGTTTAATTTCTGATGATTAAAATCTGTTTGAATGGTGTGACTGATAAACACTGTGTAACATTTACACAATACTTTTCGCATATGTTTGAGCATTTAAAAGATTGGGATTCGGATTAGATTATCTTCAGAGGTCCCTTCCAACCCTAACTATTCTGTGATCCTGTGACTTGCATATGTTAAATTGCATATTATATAATTGACTCTAAAAGAGTACTCCTAAGCCAGGCAAGATCTGAACCAGAGAGAGGTTTGTTTTTGGTGGTTTTTTTTAATTACTGGTATAGTCAAAACAGACAAGCTTTCAAGTATACAAGCTTTTCTTCAAGCTTGAAAGAAAACCAGAGGTCTTTGGAGTTACATGGAGGCTGAGAATAACCACTTTGAATTTGTTAATCAGTTAGATCATTTGAGAGAAAATGCAGCGGGCACCTCAGAAACACCTGCAACAAAACAGATGATAAGATATGTATCTCCTGTGAGAAAAGGAGAGGGGTAATTGATCATCAATTGAACTTGCAAGAATTAGCAGTCATGGAAATAAGAAATGCTATGAAATGTGCTATAAAAGTAGTATTTCTCCAATCAATTCTTTATTTCCAATAGTATTATGAGTTTTAGTTCCCAGGCACTTACCCTGAAGCATTTCTCAGGTTTCCCTTGAAGATAAGAACTGAGTAGGCAAAAATTAAATGAAGGGTTTGTAAGAAATATTCTTTCTCAGATCTTTTAGTGTGTCTGTTTTCCATCAATTATTCACTCATTCGAGTGTCTATTGATTGGTTGGTTTCACACATGCAATTTCCTTGTGGATGTTCGATGTGCTTGCTAAAGTGTATTACACATGGGATATGTAAGCTCCAGGTCTTGTAATGATCCAGTGGAGAATAAGGCATTGTAAGAGTGGAGATATGTGGGCAGTCCTCACACATGATGTTCATGTGCTATGGATCTGTTTATGTGTGTTCACCCTTCAGAGTGCTGCTGTAGTGTTTAGTAAAGATCCACACTGAGGGCTGGAGGGCTGTTGAAGGAGCTGCCTCTTGGCAGGGGAACAATTATTGCATTTGTGGTGGACTTGAGGGACTCCAGATGATAAAGGGGTCATTTATATAATCCGAGGTATGGCATAAGCATAAGCAGGAGCATGACAGAATAGACATTTAAAATATCTTTTCCAAGGTGGCTCATTGCGAAAATAGCATATTGCAAAACCCTCTGCATGAGGCAGCTGTGCCGTCACTGTCAGATAGGGAAAGTGAAGTTATGTGTGAAAATGAAAAGGAGTTGACTGATTTGAATTGCTGAGGATTGCTCTCCATGTTGTACACACTCAGGGTATTCTTGGAGGCTTCCATGATGTGTGGTGTTTGACAGGTAATACCTGTCAAAACTAGGCTGGTGCTCGTGAAGTTTGGCTTATGAAGGAAGTCTTCTCTATCCTGCAGCCAGGATGTAGCATCTCCTTCAAGTTCCATCACCCTGTTCAGTGTAGTCTTTGTGGATCAAGACATTATAGATCTTTGTCTGTGGGCTTACTCACCGTGTAAGGACTGTGTTTTAAGCACTGCTAAGGGTGGATTTCAGAAAGAGGCTGTGATACCACATTTTTATGCTGAATATTTAAATGGTCATTCTTACCCTAAAGGAGTTATTCTAGCTGCCTAGGTGGGATTTTGGCTTGTCAACCAGGCTCCTTCTTCAGACAGTGGAGACATTTCCCTGCAGAGGCAGACCACGCCATTTTGTGTAAGGTAGGTAGGAAGTACCATTTGAAGACATCCGTGGTACTCCCTTAGCTGCCTGTAGTTAATACAAGGACTCAGTTTTCTTCTCAAACATTCTCTCTCCCGTCAGCTTCTTCACAAAATAAATGAACTGTTGTTCTTTCACAGGGTGAGATTTACAGGTTTCTTTTTCCAACCCATTGGCATGAAAATGCTTAATGGTGGTATTCCTACAAGCTCCAAGTATAAGGTATTTCACAAGAAAACACAATTCTTCAATAATATCTGGTAAAAAAAACAAACCCTCAACTCTCAAAAATCCACCAGAAGGGGGACTGAGGAAGAAACTGACTCAAAAAACGCAGGAGTAAACTCCTTGAGCTCAGCAGTTCCTATAGTTCCAGAACAGTGAATGTTTCCAATATTCTTGGATGAGTTGGGCAATCCATCTACAAATATTTACTAAAGATGTGTGAGCTGGCACTGGTGTTTGGGAGTCAGTCTCTATCCAGATGGTCTTGCTTTAATCACTGGACCAGGACTGTTGAATTTCTCTTAGTTTACAGCAGCTAGAGTCAAAACAGGACAATATAAGTTTCCTGTTCATTTTTACATCCAAGCTATCTATTCCTGTTCTTGCAGCCTTGGCTCAACTATTCCTGTTTCAGCAGCTTCCCAGCCAAGAGCTTCCTCTTCTGATGGTCTCTTGGGACAGAGTGAAAGGAATGGGCATCTGAGCACAAGCAGCTCAATCACCACGCCGTTATCCATGACAGATTATGGCAGTCTTACTCCTACAAAATACTGGCACCACACACAGTCTAGCTCTGCCCTGTCGTCCTGTCTGTACAATTTGACTGACTGAAGCATTGCCCAGGAGTCCTTTCCAGCCATTTTGGGCTTTCTGCAGGTTCAGACAGTATCTCATATGCCTAAACTGCATGTTTTAGATTTTCCTGAAAAAATAAGACAAAAACCTGACTGTTTTGCTTTCAAGGGAAGGTGAGTTGAAGAAAGACATGCAACCTTAGGAACTGCAAGGCTTCTGAAGGACCTCCTGTTTATCTCAATCCATCTCAGCAGATAATAATTTCTTTCCAATGATCATTTCTTTAAAAATCTGAGATGCTCTGACGGTAGTAATGTCAAAGTAACCTCATTCAACCTAATCAGCATCAAATGCTTCCTAAATGCTGCTAACCACAAACAAATTTTGGAAATTAATCTCACTATCAGTGATCAAACTGCTAACACAGAGAGGAATTTTAGTTCATTAACAGTGAATATGATACTAATAAGTACCTCAGGCAATTAAAACCAAGCACAGCATTGTATTAGGGTACTTGCTGCACTTTGAACGGCCAGGTGAACATGTATTTCATGCAGTCCATGCAGCAGTGCAATGGCCCCAGATTGAAAACCAGCTACATCTGTTGCTTCTCTTTTTGTTGACTACAAAATCCTGTCAGGTCTGTGCAAAAATCTGCTGAACACAAGCAAGAAAAGGTAGGTGGGTGCTAATAAGAATGGCTTGAAACCCTGTTTATATAAAATCCAGAAGTTTCTTATTAAAGAATTTAGAAGTATTCTCAAAGCTAGCACCAGCTGCCAGTGCTGCTATGCCATAATTGTTTAGATGCTATGGTAACAGACAATGTGAAAAACACTGAGGTAGTTGTACAACACTTCACTTCATCTGACCATTACATTTACTTTTAATCCATATACATCTACCAGTGGATGTTCTAGATTAAAGCTCCAATGAATTAAAAATCTGAAAAAAACCTTAGCTAAAACATCCATGCTTCACTCAGTTGATATGGAAATGAAGCATACACTATGAGTCTATTCACTAGCTCTTAGTCACTATCATCCCCTTTTTCTTCTGACCCAGACACAACTTTTTTATAAAGAAATCTCACTAGAAGTTTTGATAAGTGAGTGTGAAAGAAAGCATGATTCCAAGATTAGGTCAAACAGGTCATGGAGAACTATGAACTGTCCTGTCACTGTTCTCCTAGCAAAAAATAATAAATAAATTGGAAAAGTTAAAAAAAACCCCAAACAAACAATAAAACTTCACACACTCTTCCGTAGGTACACTGATAGTAACACTTGTGTGACAAGTAAGGTTTGCACATATGTCAGATGTTCTGTATAAGGCAAACTACAGGTCAAATAATTATCTAACACCTCACCTTTTAGTAACTGCAACTAACCCCATCATCCCTTTAGCTCTGCCTCTGGGGAGTAAAGAAAGGCTCTTAATTCAGCGTTAACAAAACAAGAGCAACTAGGGTAGCTGGTATCTACACTCAAACAGGACTGAATAAAACTATCAGCAATGCAGTTGGGTAGCAGCTACAATTTAAATTAGATAAATGTGAAGTGATACGGAGTGCAAGAAAAAGCCTAATTATTTTTCACACACTGCTGGGATCTAAATTACCTAGAGATCTAAATTACCTAGAGTATTTCAGGAACAGATCTAGCACTTATCGTTAGCAGGCTGGCGTGCTGCTGAGATTTCAGAACAAGGAAGTGATTGGGCAAAATTATAAAAATTGCAAGGATTGCTAAAAGAAATATTGGAATAGACTAGGATTTTATAATTTGGTGATACTTTTCCCCCCTTCCTTAATATTGTGCACAGGGTAGTCTGTCTCAAGTTCAAACTCCTGTGTGCCACAGATGGTAAAGTTTTGTATGGACAGCGGATAAGGGAGTGAAGAAAGATTAAATATTGAGAACAATTAAAATAACCAAGGCTATTTAGTTTAAAAAGGAAGAGCATAAGAACGACCACCAAAAATAATGAATAGTTTAGGGGGAAGAGATCTGGTACTCCTCCATAGCCAGTCCCAGCCCCATTACACAATTACAAGAGACAAGTTGATTAAATTGACAGGCAGAAAATGTGAAATGAACAGAAGGTAAAGTGTTTTAAAGTAGCACATTATCAGTCCATGGAATTCAATGTCACAGGAAATTGTTGAGGAAAAGAATTTAACAGGATTTTAAGAGGGTTGAGTTATTTATATTGACAAGTAAAACTTTTGTGTCTACATGAAGTTAAGTCAAGAATGTAAGGGGCTTTAACCCTTCAGGCAGTAGGAAGTTGTGGGGAGAGGATTGCAGAGAGGCATCAGGATGCACGAAGCCAAGGGGAGTTCTTCCTTGGAACTTCAGAGATGGCAGAGTGCCTGTTAGGGCAGCCTTCACGTTTACAGTATTTGGTGAGGAAGGAAGAGAAGAGGGTACCCTGGCATTTGCTCAGATTTTGATTGTGGTCAGGATAACATGTGAGATCCATGTGAGTTCTTCCTAAAACAACAAAACTCCAGATATTTAATACACCAAAACTCACTGGACATGGGGTTGCAGGCTTTTGCTTGCCTGCAAAAGCTGGACACCAGCTCACTGCAGAGCTGTCCCTCCGGGCTCTTTCCTCAAGGAATGATCACGTGTGCTCAGCTAAAGCTCTGCTACAGTGCTCTACTACACACTATGAAGACTGGACACCTAGACTATTTTCTTTTCAAATGTTTTGCAGGCTTTTCAGGTAACGAGAAAAGATAATGAAAGTATTGCACAGTGTCTCACATTCCCTTAATCCAAACGAAGCTACAATGAACAGATGTGCAACGTGTTATTACACAAATCATACGATACTTACTTGAATGGGACACTTTTAATAAGGAAGCATTCAAAAGGAAACAACAATTATTGCTGCTAGAAGGCATGTGACTTACTGAACTGCAATGTTTGGGTATTTTTTTAAACCAGGTGAAATTAAGGACATTACCAGGCTTAGAAATCCTACCAGGCAGTGTGGATTGCGCCATTAGCTGCCTAAGTACCTTAGCACTGTGTTGTTTTGGTTCTCAAGAGTTATTTAAATGTCCAATTCCCAGTGACACTGTTAAGATCAAAGGTGCCTACGTGAAGGTTTACATTTCCTGTAGTGCAAGGATAATATTGCCAAGCCTGATAGGCACGTTCACTGCATACACCCTTTTCCTTATCTGCTGCATCTCAAAATGGTGTTTGTATTTCTCATATTTGCTGTGGATTTAGGCATGGATTTAGCTCCCAGTGAAATCAGCAAGGCCTAGACTCAGACCTCAGGTTAAACATACGAATGGATTCTGAATGAGATGAGAGTATTGAGTTATGATGTTATGACATTACAGAGGGATAACTACATAGGTAGTGCCAACCAGCAGCTTTGTGGGTTTTCATTTGTGTCTCCAAATTGCTTGGTCCCTTTTAAGAGCTCTGGAGAAGCATATTTCCCTCATTTTTCAAGAGATTGCTTTCATCAGTTCCTGCAGAGTTTCTCTAACTAAATCAGTGCCTCATTTTAATACATTTGACACAATAATGCTCTGCAGCTGCACACAGAAGGCACGGATAAACAGAGCAGTAAATTAACAGGCCTCTCTGAAAACTTCCCAGCTAAAATTCTTGTCAGATTTTCTCAGTCACAAAAAAAGAAAAAGGCAAAAAATCTCCAAAACCCTAATAAAATATCCATCAGTGCTTTATCATGCATTTAAAATTCAGATCCAAACAGGTTTTGGTTTTTTATCCCTTCTGACTTTCTCAAAGGCATTTAATTGATATTTAACCCTTCTGATACTCATTTAAAGGGACAAGTTAACAAGACCTGGCACATTTCTGAATGACAGGGGAACAAGCCTATAATGCTCATCTTTGCACCTACTTGCTGACCACTCAGAAAAAAAAAATTGCGGCATGTTAAACAATTAGAATCCACCTTCAGGTAAGATATGAGCCTGTGCCAAGGTCGAGGTTCCAGCTGAAGTAATATTCTTATGTTTAAATATCCTCTTTTATATCACTTGAAAGATTATGTTTCTGACCTAAACCCATCCACTGTCTCTGGTATGCTGTTAAATATATCCCAGGCCCAGTAAGGCCTGACTTCTAAGTCTGAAGTCCTTCAGGGAGACAAATCCCGTGGTAAATCTGTTTTATAGTAAGAAACTAATTTTTATTCAATTTGGTTAAGAAATTGTGTGAGGAAATTTTTTTTCTATTTAAAATAGCTTTTTAATGAAAATTTGCACTGATTGTATTTTTAATCAAATTGCACCAGGTTTATGGCAAAAGCCTCATATATTTCAGTTGCAATTGGCTATGAAAACAAAATGTATCACTTTTGGTTGAGACTTTTGGTTTTCACAGAGGAAAAACATTACTTCCTAGCTATTTTTAAATTTGCTCCTGGTCTAATAAGGAAAGTACAAAAGAAATAAAAGCCAAGAGAATATCAAGTTTAGCCATTGATGACGCACATGTGATTGCCTCACTGGAAGGAGTAATAACCTGGGAGATGCATGTCAGATTCCTTCATGCACAAACTTGCCAGATATCACAAGGGGTGTGACACACAAACCTGTGTAAGGAACTTTGCCACTCTTGCAGAAAGCTGCAGCACTTTAATGCAATGTGCTAAATGAAATTTTATGCCCAGAAGATTCAGTTAACTTCTGAGCAATGTACTCTCAGCAATATTTAAAACTCACTCTGATAGTCTGCAGCTGGCAGCTATTTTCCACTCACCAAATGTATTTCCCTTTTCCACATTTTAGGTAACTTTTTGCTTGCCTCTCTACTCTGGTTGGTCACAGCCTATGAATCTCTCTGCTTTCCTTTCCTGATTTTTATTTCCTCCTCCTCCTGTTTTAAACAAACACCTGCAGCTATCCACTGGCAGCCTTCTCTCCCTTTCCTCTGGTGGATACCTCTTTGTCAGCCCTTTTTTCCCAGGAACTGCTTGAGTTCAGGAGCCTATGCAATGCACTGTAAAACAGATATAGGGCAATGTCTGCAGCATATAATATGGAAGAATCACATGTTTTTACAGAGTCAGTGCTACTGTTGTTCTTCCTCTTTAGTGTGCGGTTCCATTCCTGTCTACATTGGTCATTTGTCTTCTGCTACAGAATAAAAGTTTACGAGGGCATAATGATAACAGTTCTCTATCCTTCCATGCATATAAAATCTCAATTTTCTTCCACTGTTCAGAGAGGAAAACGTGTGCCCTGTGAGGTATGGGGATGAATGCTCACCAGTCCCTAAGATCCATAACCACCTGCCCTACCTATCCTGGCAGAGTCAGTTTATGCCTTTATTCTGCAAAAATAGGTAAACAGTGATTTGGGATCTGCTGGATCAAAAAGAGTTCAAAAAGTGACATTGCACCTTCTTTGCATGGATATTAAACTTCTCATGAGATACTAGCTAAGAATGGGGATTTGTCTTGATGTTCTTGCTCAAAGGCTCAGCTGCAGAAGCTGTCCAGTAACTCAGCAACCGATGTATGTCAGAGATGCCAACACATTTCTGCCAAGCAGAATTCACTGATGCATTCACTTGTTAGTCAGGATATCCAAGCACTCCATGTATAGCCTGAGCATATTTTTACTCTTTAGGTTGAAAGATGCTGGGTGAGTGTGCAAGATTTATGGTAACAGTAGCATTATGCCTTTAAAATTCCTGTTTAGTTTTCCATTTTCCAAGGAAATGGATTCATTCAAATAAATGGCTTGTAAGGCTGGGATTTTCAAAAGCATTTAGCATTGGCTTGTATCAGCTATCTGAATTCCAGAGAGTCTGCTCCTGACATCAGTGCCAGCAGACTCATGACAGTGATGGGCACTTTGAAAGACCACACGTACACACACATTTATTCAAATTTATTGTGCAAAGTTAAACTGAAGGTGCACACAGCACTCAGCACCCACAACTGGAACCAGCTTCTTTACAGAATATAGTCCTTGTCTACAGAAATCAATTGTCTTTAATGATAATTGTTAGTGCCACTGGAGTACCCAGATTTTTTTCTGACACAACATCCTACCGATTGTGCCTGAGCCCCTATTAAAGTTAAGATATAACTCCTGGCTTCAGTGGCTCAGAACTGGACCCAGAAAAAAGACAGTGCATGACTGCAAGACAGACAAAGCCTGGCTGGAAACAAATCTGTCAAACTCAACACCTGCTGGCTCCTGTTCACTGAGCCAAGATAAAACAGGGCTCTGGTGCAACTACCTGAGGAACTGAATGAAGATGTAAGCACATAGCAATGTATCTATATGAATCCGTGGTCACTGTTTTTGTGTGTAGAGGTACAGAATTATTGCATGTCTTTGTCACAGAAATATGAGGAAACAACTCTGCACTCATGACTCTGCAGCCATTGAAAATTATAGTCTGCATATTCCCAAGATATCACTGAGCACTTGTGTTAGAATGCTTTTATGTCTCGATTAATTTTTCTTTCTATTTTAGCTAAGCAAATTTTCTTCATTAGAGGCTACATACAGAACATACAATATTTGAACCTCTAAAAGAAACTGGTCTGGCTCGTTAGAAACTCATTCAGTAGAAACTCCCCCTAAACAAGAGTCTCAGAGCAAGAGAATACCTGCAAATTCTCCCCTATGCTCAGAGATTTTCAGTCTTTTCAAACCTTAGTATGAAAATTCTAACCTTTAACTTCCTCTCTCTCTCCTCCTCCAATTTAAAAAAGAAAAATTCTGAGTAAGAAAGATGCTAAAATGGAAGTTTGAGTGTGCTATAAAAGAAAAAGGAAAAAAAATACAAAATCTGACACTGGGGAACTTCTCAGCAGAAAGGTTTGTTATGAAAATCTAAACTTAGAGAAGCCAGTTCCTGGCTATATCCCCCATGTGCAGGATAACAAACATGCACTTTCATGTTCCTCATTGGGCTCCGGTGGAAGAGTTGGACCTTTTAATCCAGTCATGTGTTTGAGCTCTCCATTTGTTGAAGCAATTTTGGAAACATCTCCATGTTCACTTTCATCCAGTAGCAGGGTGAGTGGTGGCAGGGGATTGTCAAGAAGTGTGGGAATCTCAGGGATCCCTGCAAGAGTCCCCAGTCAACACCTCCAGGTGTCCTGGGCTAGCTGAATCACTGGTGCAGTTTTTATGTCCTACATCCTTAGAGCAGTTTCTCTGTCCTACATCCTCGCCTCTTACCAGATGCCTGTGTGGCACATCCCACATTCCTGGTGGAGCACGGCCAAAACAAGGTAACTGCAGCAGACACAGGCACTGCACTGCTATTTCCAGCCCGTACATTGTACCAATCAAGCTCTTCTTTGAGAGAAGCAGTCCTTATTAATTTGGTGACATGTGCACATAAAAGTTCTGGATTCCTAAACAACTCCCCCAGTGCCTCCCCCACAAGCTGAATAATAACCATCTGGTGGAGCAATTTTTAAAAAGTACAGAGATGCCAGAATTTTTTTGGCGAGGTTTTAATCAAATTGAAGAAGGCAAACCCACAAACAACAGCCTCCTTCACTCCACAAGCCTGATCCATCCACAGACATTTTCCCTCCTGCGCTTTGGAGGAGGAGTCTGGTGTCCTGTGGGGAAAATAAAACCACAGAATATAATTGTTATGTTAAAAATCATACTTAATGGGGAGCAGAATAAATCCCACAGATACTTGTGTTTCTAGCATTTATCAGCTCCCTTTTCTTGATTCTGAAAACTTCTCAATCTTTTACATGTTTTGTATCTGTGTGAAACTGTAATTGCCAGATACTCTCCAAGTTTTATTTCAGTTTTGATTTTCTGTAGTGCACTTGCTTTGCAAAGTTTTATCCAGTGAGTTTGGGTGAATATCAACTGTTCAGATTTGGAATTGGGACGTTTACATGCAAAGTCTTTCTTCGACAGAGTTTCTTTCACAACCCTGTAAGAAAATCATCATTTTGATGCAGCTTGGATTGTGCTCTAGCAGTTGGAGAAGATGCAGTGACTCTACAAAATGTACACAGAGATCAAGGCCTTACAGTTTAAAAATGCCCTTTGAACAGCTCACATGTAGACTATTCTTTCTCCTTTCCCAGGACAAAGTCTTTTATAAGGAATATTATTAAGTCACATTTGCAAAGATGGCCATACATGCCCGGAACAAGTTTGAATGCCCTCCAGAGCTGCTCCTTAACTTGCACAGGCAGGTGTCTGGGGTTTCCTTCCGCTATTACTTGCTCTTGAGCTGGAATGGGAATGCTGTGTTCCCTTATCTGAATGGACAAAGCCTGTTTTCATACTGCAACGTCAGTGACTCCTGCCTGGAAACTGGCTCCACCCAAGAGCTGGAGCTGGGCTGCATTCATGCAAAGGAAAAAGGGTTCCTCTGCACCAGGAACAAGACTCTCCTAGTGTGGGCTGGGGGTTAGAGCCATCATCCATCTTCACTTCAGCTCCTCCCTCTCCAGCCAGTATTTACACTGCCCTGCTGAATGATGGCAGGAAGGCAGCTGGATGAAAGCAATGGCTAGTCTTTAGTAATTGGCAGCATTTCAACAAATACAACTGCTAGAAAAGGTGTTGTGCTTGGCTGAAAGGTCAAGCCCCCGCTATCTCTTTTTCTTGATTATCAGATTGCCAGAGTTTGCATTTCTTGGATTTTAATCTCTTCCTTACACAAGGGAAACAATATTTCATTTAAGATAGAGGCCCTTCTTCAACACCTCTTCCACAGCAGGGTGTTGATTTCAATACCACATGTCAGAAATAATCAATCTGGTTTTATTTCAAGGTTAACTAGAGCAATTTTATTGCTTTTGAGTAGAGAATTAATGTTACAGAGCAGAAATAGCATATCCACTCAAAGCAAAAGTGCTTTGGCCTCTGGAGTTAATGGAGAGTCCTCAGCAATCTGTGACAGATATTGCTAATCTTTTGCCTCAAATTAAAAGAATGTAGAAATAATTTCACACCTAAATCAGCAAATGGGGTTGGGCCTTTTTTCCTTTTTTTTTTGGTCAGCTTTGGGACATGTTTGTTCTGAGCAACTGGATTCAAAGTTTCTCTTCATATTTAACTTATACTAAAAAAATCGCAAGTAATTATGAAGTGTTTTCAGCGAGTCCAATGAGTTGGATCCTGATCTTATTTCCCTCATACAGTAGCTTAATAAAGCTCTATTTGTACAGGCAGGAGCACAACTCGTTGCTTTTGTACTCCTGCAAATCAGTCTGAATCACTGCACATTCCCATCCACCTTGTCTGTGCCTCGGTACAGTGACTGCATTTCTGGGAGTGAAAGCAGAGAAACTTTTGTTTCAACGCTTTATCTGAACCCTGGACAGCAAAACCACCTGCAATTTGTATTTCATAAGTGCCACCACTTCCCATTTCTACCTCCACAATCACATCAGCATGGTGTCAGAAGGGAAGATTTTTTCCAGTAATGGGCCATCTGACAGACTTATCAGGAAACTCCAAGCACATCGTTAACATTTTCTACCAGAGAAGCCTTGACAGTGTCTGTGCTCATTCATCTTTTTCCTTCACCCCACACCCAATTCATCACACTGAATACTCATTCTACTGGGCTGCTAAGCTCCTGATGAAAAACAGGGACATCCCAGGTTGCTTCAGGAAAATGTCTTAAATCCATTTGTTACTTGAATGAAGAAAAGGATGTTTTGTTTGAGGAGCTAACAAGTGAGGGAACATTCCAGACACTCTAAAAGAGGTTACCCATCTTTGGTTATGCAAGCTGAGAACATCCCAGAGAAAGCAAAAAAGAACATCCTTGTCATTTGTCATTGACATGCCTAACAAAGTGATACCTATATTTTCATAAACATCTAATGTGACAGAGATTTTCAGAGTGAGATTTACTGGGACTGATAGCAGAACAGGGTAGGAGACTTGGAATATTACAATTTTTCCTACTCCTTCCCCATAATACAGCTGTATTTTCAATGTTAAGTGGAGCCAAGTGCTACTAAGAGAGCATCTGCCTTGCTAAATATAACAGCCCCAAGTGCTTGATGGCCTTTTGTATTGTATTGTTCACTTCTGTGTTTGCCTACTCTAAGTGATAAGGGTAAAAAACCTAGTTAATATTAAGCATAGAAGGTGAAGGGGGGAGAGAAGGCATTTCATTAGATGATTTTTTTTTAATGAAATCTCTTTGGAGGAAGTGCTGGAAAACTAGATCTCTATGTGACAACACGGTTTGGGACTTGGTTCAAGTAATGTCTGACATATATTTAAAGGATTCAGCCTGATTTATTTTTTTGCTAGTAGTAGTAGTAGTAGTAGTCATAGTACTAATAGTATTTCACTCCTTTGGTTTGTTCTTGCTCTGCTTTGGTTGGAAGTCAGCTGCATCCCTTTCTTAGTCTAATACCAAATCAGATATTCTCTATGTAAGTAGTGCAGTCAAAATGCTTGGAGGGAAAGTGGCAAAACCCACTTTCCTCCCTGCACTGATATCTTTCTCCTCTTCACACACACATCAGTTATAGACTGAAAAGAACTTGTGTCCCAGAAAAGATGAAAGATCTTTATGTGTGCCATAATATTAATCATCCTTCTAATACTATAATAACATTTGGAGAAATTGCCATATTACTGGATGACTTCTAAATGAATATGTTATTTTTCTTAATAAGAGCTTTCATAAACTATCATTCAGTCTTTATCAAAAACTGAATACCTGTGCCTGCCATGAATTTGGTCTGCTACAAAAATGTTGGGGTTTATTGACGGATTGAATGATTGAAAAATGTAATTCTTTGCATAAGAAAACTTTAGGGTTCAGGGTTCCTATTTGGAGGCATCCAGCTTGAGCTGTAGTGCCAAAAAAGAGAACTTTACAGAAGAATTTCCTCTTTGGCTTTATGGACTCAGCAGAAACCAAGAGCCAAGCCCTGTTATGGTGGCTGGCATAATTTCCATGACAAAACAAAAGTTTCAAGAACTCCTTCAGAAGCTGGCTGAACCCCTGAGCTTAATTAGCAAAGTAATTGGCCTCTGGTTCAGATGGAAGAACTGTGGAATGGTAGAGATGCAGCATGGTACAGATGATGTTTAAATCAGGTTTCCTAAATATGCACATTTAGTGTACTTAATTGACTGTAAAATAATTGTTCTGTGCAATATAATTATGTTGTGGCAGAGACCAAGGCTTCCAAACATCTCAAAGGCAAATGTTTACAGGCCCAGAATTAAGACATTATTCTCTCCTAAAATATACAGCAAAACAACAAAAGTGTTTTATCTCCACAGTGAGGTCTTTGCATCAGACTTGAGGCTATATTTAAGATGCTCTCATTGTTTTCTTCCTCTAATTTTCTACCCTTCCTCATGCTATTTTAGTTTAGCAATACAGATGTAAATAGACTTCAAACCATGGGTAGGAATGAGGATTAAAGTCCTTGTATGACATGAGTGGCTTCAGCTAGACCAGAATATCTAAGTCTACTCCAGTGAGAATTTCAGGTGTCAAAGAAGTAGGCATCTCCCTGAGTTGGAGTGTTGAAGGTGGAGGATGGGACAATATCTGTTTGAATGCTGATCTGTGAACAGACCAGTGTTAATGAGAGAAATCTGTTTCCCTCCAATTTGAGAGTTGTAGCCTCACCCTGGCTGAGGGTGGGGGCAGGGGCATGTTGCAGTGTGAGGGTGTTCTTCCCTGAGGGAGAAAAGCCAGCTGGGAGCACAGAGCACAGTTATATTTCAGAAAATAATAATGAAGTACCAACTAAAAATCTGACTTGCACAGCTCTCCTCCTCATCTAACACTGCTGTTTATTTTCAAGATATCATCAACACGAAGCAGTGTTTCTTCACAAAGGTGTTGCCTCTATTAAAGGTTCATCAGGTCTTGTATCCTGTACCTGGATGCTCAGGGAGAAGCACATTGTGTGGAACAGTCTTATTTTCAGCTTGCTTTCCAGAAACAACAGGCACTAAGTCTTTCCAGCTGGAAATCTTTCACTGCCTCCAGTAGTGCTTCCCAGCAGTCACATTTATATGGACCACATCATTCTTACTCCTGAAAGCTTCTTGGTGTCATTTGCAAGAAAGACCCACCTTGTAAGTAACGAGCTTCATGTTCTGCCCATTAGGGGGAAGTGAATTAGTGGAATTAGGGCTGCCTCTGCTTATGATGGATACAGAGGAATCTGCACAATATCATCATGTCAAGAAGAGAAAATTAAGAGATGGGGCAGTGGGAACTGCAGATGGGGCTGTGTTCTAGGTTAGCATTATTGTGTTATCAACATGGAGCATTGAGCCCTGAATCAGAGAAAGCATCTGCCCCTTTTCCAGGGAGCTAGGTGTAGAACTGCTGAAACTCTCTAAAACCCCTCAGGAACAGAAACATCTGGAACTCCACTAACAATGTGATGAGAGAACTCCAACATTGGCAACACATTTAAACAGACAAGGATTGGCATAGCAGAGGGAAAGCTGAATTATTCTTTTGATTAATAATAAATCCTGTTGCCCTTTAAGTAGATATTTTTAATGCTTAATATTTATCACATATCTTTGATAATAGAATACCCCAAATATAGCCCATTAGCTTTAAACACTGGAGGACATTAGCAGAACAGGCTTTTGTATGTGTAGAAAAAATGGGAGACAGATTTGATAAATTATTGGTCATGGAGAATTTGAGCAGCCCATCTTCTCCATTGTCAAATGCGATAAATTTTTAAAGATCAGAGTGTATGTCAAATGGAGTTCATAAAGTGGAAAATGACACTATTTACTTTCATCAAATAAAATGCTGTAAAAATTTATGGCTCTGTACCTCAAAAATCTGTCTGAATGCTACTGTTATTTTGTGTAACACTAGCAACCCAAGCTAATAGGGCTATAAACTAAGTTATGCCAGCAGAAGTTCCTAAAAAAATAAATTTAAAAATCCTAAATTCATAAACATACGCCGCATTTTTGACTGCTGTGTAAGGGGAAATGTTGTAAGCTTATAACTAGCAGAGATGGGAATGTCATCTAAAGTCAGCTGAGAAACCTGACCTCTATCATGACCATCATACACCTTGAAATGAGATGTGATGGTTTTAACCATCTTAACATGCAGATACCCACATGCAAAGGTAGTAAAAATAGTCCTGATTCAGTTTTGCCAACAAGGTATTTAATTGCACAGTATCAGCTGGATTTCTTTCATACTGCTCCAGAAATCACTAGAACAGTAACATGTTCTACATTCCTGTTTCAACTACACTGAGGCAAACTGGGCCTATTTTGTCCACAGTCTCATCTTTCTGACAGAAGTGATCATTAATATTGTGATCATCAAGACAGTCATCTTGATTGACCACAAAACTAGTGTTTTGTGCTTTTTTCCACTCTCTCCAGAGCCAGGAGATGACAATTTCCTGCCTCAAACACTCTTAAGATCACAAATTCCCACCGTGGCAAAGTGTGTCAAACAAAGATCACCCTGAGTCATGGGACAGATGTAGTGGGAATCTTCGGCCACCAAAGCTGCCTTGCCTGCTCTGCATCCTTCCCCCCTCCCCCCCCCCCCCAAATATGCCTCCATGGGTTCCTGGAACTCTGTAATTTAGGCCATGGGAGCATGAGATAAGAGATAAGATAAAGGTGGTACTATTGTCTTGAGTGTTATCTCGGACCTAGGATGAGGTAACAGAGCTGGGGGAACACTAATAATGGATACAAAGGATCCTCAAGGAAAGACAACTCAGCAACTGTGCTGAAATCAGCTAATTCCAGCAGGGGGAGAACACAACTCATCGACTCAACACAGGAAACCCACCAACTCAAAATAAAATACTGAGCACAGGACTAACTGACATTAGAAATGAGGGAATCATTTAAATGATAGAGTAAGAGAATTGTGTAGCCAACGAGGATTAATTCCTTTGTTTGCTAATACAAAAAACAGTGAAGTTTCCAATGACTTTGGGATCCACACCTCTGAGGTCTGAAAATGGATACGTCTACTGCAGGTATATTTTGGAATGCTCTTGTAATAGTAGAAACAGAAATAACTCTCTTATAAAAGGGCCCATGTGCAGTGGTGGCACTTATCTTCTGCATCTGCCCACAGATCTCCTTGTTGCTTTGATTGGAGGAATCCAGCTTGAATACAGATTCATCTAGTTAAAAATCTGAGGTGTAGAATTAACACCTTTGTCAGTGATATTCTGATTTCCCTCGATAGATGCAGCAGCTTGGTAAAACATCAGTAGAAGTCTCAGTTAAAAATTTGGGCCCTGTATCAGAAGGGTAACTTAAAAATATAGTCATCCATACTTGTGAGGAGTTCAGCTACAAAGATAGTCAATGCTCTTTGATGTTTCTTCTGTAAAGTAAAGCACTGAGCAGCTGGAAATCCTTAAAGGGCTAAATGGTGACTCGACTGGGTTTTTTCCTACCTGACTCTCTGACTGTATCTCCCATTTCTTTCCTCCAGTCTGTAGTCAGAGCATTTACCCATTAAGTGAGCAAAAAGCACCAGGCTGGGTTCTGTGACCTGGCCTTCCCTCCAGTAATACACACTGAACTGCTTGCTACAAGCCTAGAAATGAACCAGCACTCGGCCATGAGGCAACAGAAGGGAGACAGTGCAAATTGCATGAATGCAACTGTCGCCCTGGTTTTCACAGTGCTCCATGTTTTTACTTTTGTAGTAGAAGTTCTCATGCTCTTTCTATAAACATAGCTCTTGTTTTCTAACCGGCTAAGGATGTTTACTGAACTTTTAGATTGTTGTTCATTCCTTTCTCCAAGGCGGAGAAAGGTGATAGACTGTGTTCCTATCCTGTAAAATGCTAGAGGTGTTAACCTCATCCACCAATGTATGATTGTTTTAGAAGAGGTATAAAAGTGTGATAATAAAGGTGGGCAGGGCCCTTTTCGCTCTGCTCGGTGGCTGACCTGCTGCTACCTGCTGTTTGAATCTGCGTGTTCGTGTCCGACACTGTGACATGCAACAACTTTCAGTACAGAGCCACCAGCAGCAATAGCTCCCCTTGATGTTAAACATGAACCAAAGCCAAGTTAGGAAATACGTTGTGGTTTTTTTTCCTTCCTCTTAAAACAGTTTGGACTGAGGCCCATTTTCTCTTTCCGTGCTCTAGCTATGAATTCTCAGTTACCATTCCTGCTAGAGGAAATATAATACCTGCACTTCCTACTGCTGAAAAGTCTGGGCAGAGATGAGCCACAAGCTCAACCTCCACATAAACACACAAATTCATCGTTAAACTCCCTCTCTAATTTGAGTGGTAATCAGCGTGGGTAGTTACCGTCTGATAATTATCTGGCATTGAGATGTTGTTAGCCAGATTTCTCCCATTTCAAGACACTTTATAGAGTTGCGTGATGACAGGAGAAGGATGAGAGCCAATCGCGAGCCCCAGAGTGCACAACATTCCCTCTAAAAGGAGTCTAACATGTATCGGCAATGCAACAGGGTGCGGAATCTCAGGCGTGAGCAAATGAGGTTGGGTCCAGAAAATATGGGCTTGTGTAATCAAACAGCTTCCACATTACACCAAACAGATTGCTGCCATTAATATTTATACACGGAAACTTGAGATCTGTGACTCAAGGAAGGACAGCAAGTTTATAATAAATCACTGTGCTGTTTATAGTTCTGCAAAGAAAGAGTAAATGAAACGTCTCCTTTCCACGCACAATCTTTGACAATAATTATGCTTAAGAATGCACATCCTACGAGCCTTTGTAAACTAATGCCATGCAATAAGGACTTTTCCTTTTTATGTTGGGATTAAAATTCAGCTTCCTGTGGTGAACCTTCTCAGCAGCACTTGAGACTGAGACAGGCAAAGGCTCAAAGCCTAATTTATCAGACAATAATCATGAGAAGAAATTTAAGATGCAGAGAGCTATTAGCTTGACCTGTCCATACACTTGTCACAATGTGCTTCATGCCCTTGCTTCGGGAAGTGACAGGAGTGCTTAATATAATCTCTCATTTCTCAAAACCAAAGCCATCCATGCTGAAATCAGTAGGCTTTTGCCCTGTGAAAGCACTGGCACAGTACAGGAACAGAAGAATGCTGTCGTGGGTGTATATAACACCCCTTGCTCAGCTGGTGCTTTTCCTCATCAACACAGCTCACCAACAGACCTATGGAGCAAACCTTTCCTTCCTCTTGTAAGTCCAGGTTGTTCTCATCTGAACCTCGCAAAATGTGAAACTCTACCATTTCATCTTATTAGTATACTTGCAGGAAATTATTTTTGCAATTATCAGATATTTCAGATTCACTCTGACATTTAATCAACTACAAACACAGTTTATTGCTTGATGTCTTCAAGTGCCATGAACATTATCCCTTAAATAGAACATGTTTTGTTTTATGGTTTAATTAGTTACTGCTAAAAGACATTATCTTATTGCATTCATGCTTGTCTAGATTTTCTGTTTGCTGTAATTGGCAGATAAAATACAGGTATAGAGTATTAGCAGAAATCAAGTGTATATAATTTCATGCATTCTAACAATTTGCAAATAAAGATGTTTTTGAGAGTAATGAAAGGGTATGAACAAGTTTTGAAGAAATTAGCAGGCTCTGATGTTATCAGAGAGCACAAAGGTGGAGGCAAAGCAAAGAGCACTTTGGTGGTTTTTTTTTAAAAAATCACAGCAAAGCAACTGTTCAGAAGTACAGTGTGTTGGCATCCACTTCATTTCTCAAATTCCTAGGAAGATGCGCAAATTGGCAATACTGTGTTCGTTTCAATGATGGAACACAGTAGGTAGGATTCTCTGCAGTGTTTCTATCTAAATCTGCTCCAGCCAGCTTCAGGAGAGGGGTCAGGCTCCAATAGTCTTGTCCAATAGTGGCTGTGTGTCTGCTACTACCTCAACAGTGTGTATAGCTTGTGATTGCATGCTCACACTCACCAGGCATAGTAAAGCTGGAAATGCAAATATTGGTCTTCTCTCCTTGTGCTGGAGGTGATGTCTCCATTCCAATAGTTCCTATATGTTGTGCTTAAATATAGTTGCCACTTAGCCCAGCTGGCCAAAGTGGAGCACAGACTTGTTCTGCTTAGCTCAGTGGTCCTCTGTACTGCAGCCATGGGGGAATCCGTGGTCTGTTTGTCACCCTTGCAGAAGGCAATTTAAAATAAGCTGGTTTTCAGTAAACTAAAGTCATGTCACAGTGACCCACATCTCCACTGGAAAATCTAGAGGTAATGAAACTCAGAGACAGAGGAAAACCGATTCAGGATGGGTGCCTTTGAGAATTTCAATCCCTAGAAATTGTTATAATCAGAAGTGCTTTCTGGAACAGAACGGTGTGGTGGATGCCTGAAACTTGCTGCAACTGCAGTGCATTAATAATGTTTTAGATATCAATTCAGCAAACATGCTTTGAGACTTGAAGGATGTAGATGTATTCTTCATCACCGAAGTCTGAAAATACAGCTGGGCAAATTCTTTTCAGAAGATAATAAGCGCAAAAATGTGATTTCATGAATTTTTGGGCTGAAGTTGACAAAATGTTTTGAGGAAAAAATTGTAGGCTGTAACATCAAAGCACTTCAATGTTTTCTAAAGTAGAGTTTTCCACTTTTTACTTGGGAGTGCTGTTCATAATTCAAAATGGGAAAAAATCAACAATCTGAAGCCCTAGGAGAACTCATTTACTTTAAAACTTGCCAACATGTTACGAATACACTCCTCTCTTTCCTGTTGGATTTTTGGTTTAATAAAAGTTTGTTTTCTATCTGCCCAAACCAACACTTTCTTTTTTATTTCATCACCACCACCACATTTTTTCACTCTCTGCTCACTTTTTTAATTCATTTCCACAGTCTTCATGTTGCAACCAGGACACAGCAGAGTTTCAAAGCCTATCAAGTGAAAGTCAAATATGCTAATGCTAACGTTAATAATTTTAAGATGTTTGCAAGCAGGATTAAAACACAGCAATTCCTTTGAGGGAGGAAAAAAGGGCTGATCAATCCCCACAGCCACGCTTACTCACCACCAGCTTTTTTTTTTAGGGGATTTTACTCAGCACTATTCTCTCACACAGGCAGGCTGGAGACATTCCTGGCACTGATTTCCTCTCTGTCCCGTTCCTCCCCCAGCTTCCTCCCAGCTCACATCACAGCTCATGTCTGGCTGCAGCGGCCGTGCTCTTGCAAGGCTACATTTGTCACTCTCTGCCCACCTATTGGAGCTGCTTCTGTAGTCACAACTGAGGTATTAATTAGAGTGGTCTGGGCAGTCACAACTCATCACTGCTCCCTGTTCTGGGAATTCACTGGAGAATAACATCCGTGACCAGACCTTCCAGAACATACATACTTGGAAATGCCTTGAACGCTACTTCTTGCACACATTTTTCTTTCCCACAGGCATGCTGTTGACCTTCAAAGTCTAGATTGTTTATCTCATTTCAAACTAGTTCTGCATGCCATTGATTTTGCTATGTAGGAGGATTCTCTTTGACCTATCATTGCAGCTCTGATGTAGGAAACACCTTTTTTTTTCCTTCCAAACAGGAGAAAATCAGATGGCGATGTTTTGAGAGCTTAATGAAATAATTAAAATAATCTCTAAATAAGTACATTTAAAAATCTGTAAAAAGAAAAAGAGAATGAAAAGCAATGTAGAATACATTAATTGGAATATTCTAATTTTAAAGGTATTACTTTTGCAGATGTTGACAAACCATATCATAGACAAAATTAGCCAATTTATTATCCACACTATAATAATTAAGGATCACAAGGTTAAGAGTGTGAAATCCCTTAAAATCTCTGTTGCATTCCAGGGTATATTTATTTCTATTATTTAAATCTGAGAACTAAAATGTACTGAGCTTATTAAATCCTCCTAAATAAACTGCCTATGGATAAAGGGGAGATGTACTAGACAATAAAAAACCCTAGCATCTCTTCCTAGGTCTTCCAGGTCTTTCATACAACTCTCCTAATTTGTGGTTTAATGAGAAAATCTGTGCAGGATCAACATACTGTAGAGGAAGCAATGCCATGGAAAGTCTTTATGTTCCTGATGCAAATGCATCTCTTTCTCCTACATTAGCATACTTTTTCTGTAATGAAATGTTTTTTTCTGTAATGAATTGATACTTATGTGTGTTACTTATCTTCTGGCATGCATTAATTTCAATGCTTTAATTGTCTGACATGACTCAGATTTCCAGGAGCATCTATTGGAGCTGGACACCTAGGTCATAGAAAGGGGCTTCAGCAAGGCACTTTGCAAAAGATCCTCAGGGGCTCTACCCCAATTGTAAGTGATTCTGGAAATTCCTAAACCACAAATTGACCACACCTTCTCTGCTTGACCACACAAGAAGTGTCTTGAGTCTCAACAGCCACATGGTCACAGCAGGCTTGTTCTTTTACGTATCTTGTTTGGAAAACAACTTTATAAGCAAAAACTTACTTGTGCAGATGTTCAGAGAAATCAGGTATCAGAAGCTCTGAATATCACTGCAACCAATGGCCCATGAACACACAAAAAACCGCTTTCTTCTTTCTTCCTTTCAATTTTTTCTGACACTATATAGAGTAAATTTCATCAATACCCTCAGAAAGTCCCAATGGCAAAGCCACAGACTTCAAACCATAAAACATTTCCAGTCTAGTGTCATTTACACAACTTCACCAAAGGCTTCTTCTGCTGATTAACTAGTTTATCACTTAAACCAGTCATTTAATAGTCCACAAAAGTCTGTAATAAAATGCTCTGCTGGCAATTATTGTAATTAGGCATACCTGTCATTTTAAATCTGATTCTGCATGCATCTCCAGAGATTTAATCATTCAAGGTAGATCACCAAGTAGCTGGTTGAGTTAATTATTTGAATAATCTACAATTCAGACACTTAATATTATACCTAAGTATTCCCAAGTGTGCCTGCATTTTCTGCTCCAGTCTGCAGAAGTTTGGCAATGCTAAAGGGAATCTTTGCTGTCGGTTGTAACAGTACAAGATAAGGGCATTGTTAATCCATTGCTACTGTGGATTCTTCTGTCCCCAGATGAAATGGGTTGGCATGAAGACTCGTGTATCTGGGCAGTCAGACCAAGGCACAAAATCAAGAGTTGAGATGCTGAGTTGAACAAAGTTGAACAAAAAATTTAATCTCAACTTGTTGCTTTTAGAGCTGTGCAGTGGTTTGACCCTGGCTGGATGCCAGGTGCCCACCAAAGCTGCTCTTTCACCCTCCCTCTTCAGACAGATGGGGGAAGAGAAATTTTAAAAAGGGCTCATGGGTCAGGATATGGAGATCTGTTGGACTTGGGGGAAAGCTGCTGGGAGCTTCCCAGAGAATCCATCCCTGCAGCTGTGCCCCACTTAAAACTTTATCAAGCAAAAAACCTTATCAAGCAAATCCAACAAACATTGAAAATAAAAGGAGCCTATGTCTTAGTTGCAGGTCCTAAGAATAAATCCAAGATTCCTTCAGGTTTCAAGTGAGACTTTTCCGTCTAGTGGTAGAATCTGGAATTAAAATGTGCTCAGAAGAGTATGAAAGCAACCACCTAAAGCATTTAAAGGAGCTCAGCGAGACCACCACTGTAACTCATTTAATGTCTCCACTTTAATACCTCCTTTTAGGGAGGAGAACTGATAGCCTTTGCCAGTTACCCTAACAAGCATATGAACCACTCAGTCTGCTGAAGGAAGAAACAACTCAAATGCCCAGAAAGTCTATTTTTTTTCTGAGAAAACATGGGTGGAGGAATAGCACTTAAAGATGAAGGACTTGAAGGACAAAGAGATTTTTGGATATTACAAACCAGCAACATGCTGCCCTGGCAGACCTGGCACAGGCTCTGCTGTGACTCAACTACTGCTAGCAATGAGCTGTGTCAAAAACACTGAAAGAGCTATTGGTAGTCTCACTTGAAAACTTCAGTGTTATTCCTCTTCCTCACTCTTCTTCCTCCTCTTACTTGTAGGAGAATCAGCCCTGTCCTTCCCTCCAGGTAGGGGTCATTGAGATCAGGAACAGGCAAGGGAGCTCCTGAACTGTAACAAGAATTTTTGTGCAGAAGGTCCGAGATAGCAGTGGGAGAGTGAATCCCTTGAAATGAAGGGAACAAATAAGAATGCAAATCTATTCAAGAAATGAAAATAATAGTCCTCATGATCTCTGTTGAGGAGGAAGAAGACAGCTGACCTGTGATCTGTAAATTCTAGAGGTTGCTGCTTATCCTTAATGTTCCCTTTCTTTAAGAATTCTCAAAATAAGATATGAAAGAAGACTGCAGCTTTCTCCCACATAATAAAGGTAGTAAAGCATGATATTCATAAAGGTCACTGTGCCTTGGCAGAGGAGGAGAGATGGATTTCTATTACTGGATTTCTCTCTTCTGTCTGCTTTTGTATGAATCACAAGCTGACGTAATTTGAACTTAGAGGATACTTGATAAAAAGATAAAACATTTGTTTACCCCACGGTGCTTGCAGACTACACTGACAGAGGCACTGCTATTTACAGAGAGGTGGGTGACGTAATCCACCTCTGCAGATTCCAGCAAGTACTCAGGAACTTTGAAGGGGTTGGGAGCATCATGAGACTCTCCCCTTCCTTTGCACCTCTTGGGGCTTGGAGTAAAGAATGTGTCTGCCACATCCTGGTGTGCACTTTTCCTGATCTGCACCAGCAGGGAGGGCAAGGGCTAACCTGGGAAACTGCAGAGGGTCCATCCCATCCTCAAATTGTTTACATGTGTCCTTTGCAGTGTGGCTAATCCTTGAGAAAGCAAGCGCTGTAAGAACCCAGCCCTTCCTCACTACAGAGCAAAAAGACTGTCTTTTAAGTTGCCATATGTGAAGCTGCATTTTTTAACAAGTGTTTAGCGCACAATTTTTCCAAGTGGTGATGTGCAGCAGGCAGTTCATTAAGATGTATCTTCATCTAATTGAGTGTTTTCCACTTACAGTATCATTTGGCCAAAAGCCAAGTGAGAGAACTTATGAGGTAAGGTACGTGTCATGTTCAGCATATCCCAAATCCTGCAATACACCCACAGAACCATGGATTGCAGAGGCTGATATGAGCTTGGGAGACGGCCTCAAATTGAATAGTGATGATCTGCATTTTCACTGCTACCTGATGCACTCCTGAGGCTGCAGTCACATGGCTCCAATCAAAGGTAGTCTTTGCTGGTGTAAATTTATTTTGTGTCGATAGTAGTAGATAAGAATAATACACATAGCACCTTCTATTGAAACCACATGTTAAATCAGGGTCATACTTTAACGAAAATGTACATCTCTAAGGAGAAATATGAATAGTAAAGGTATTGTTTAGCAGAAAAAAAAGCTGGAGAAATTATGGATGCCACCTTATGAATGGTAGTTCAAGGAAGTTCACTGAGCCTGAAATGTTGCAGCACTCTTAAGTTTAACCCCAACCCGTGGAAGGTGGATTCTTTACAGTTACTATATATCCATGAAAAATTGTGTTTTCTGTGGAAAGCGTGACTGGCTTCTTGTTGCATCTTTATGATTTCTTTCCCGTAGAGAAAAGGAAATAGAGACTCCCAGGCTAAGAGTTTGAAAACAGCCAGCAAGGGTCTGGTCCTATCCTGCTGAGGCAAATAGAATTCTTACACCAGATTTTTGGAAAGGAGCAGAGTTGCCTCTGCACTGGAGAGTTTAGAAAACACCATCCTGCTGTTTGCAATCATGGCTTTACAAAATAATTGTAACTGTATTTTATGTTCTACATGTTGTCTCACAGCCTTTGTAAAATGATCGGGAATTAACCATTAGAAAAGCCTGACTTGTGTTTTCCAAAATGGGAAAGAAACCTTCCAAAAGGACACAATACGTCTAAACTTGATAATATTTTAAATTTCTATTTGCCTGGGTATTCAGCTGATAGATGGTCAGGCTTACAAAGTCAAACACTCATTTGCATACGTCTGCACATCTAAATCCCATCGAGCCAGCTTTTCAGGGTCCTTGCTCAAGGAGATCAAGGCTTTTTCCTGATTCTAGGAAAGGTGACTCTCAAAAAAGTGCACTTCTATTTTCCATAACTAATGCTTTCAAATTTACAGCCTAATGTCTTTGAAAACTAAGATTCCACAATTTTTTTCATAGCACTTGCTAAGGTAGTTCCAGCCTCTGTATACGAATATAATGTCCAACAACATTTATTTCAGTGTAAATTTTGAGGTATTTGTGAGGGATAAAATCTGTTCCTTTGCTTCTGATCAAGCACAAAATACCTATTATGTATTTCCACTTTCTCTGTGTGCCAGGCTATTCTTTGATTCCAGCTTTCCCTTGAAAATTATGCATGCACTTCCCAAATAATGTGACAGAAAACTGTTGGCTCAATGGGAATCAATGAGCAAGGAAAAGACATCAGTCTCAATAGGAGCAAAAGGTCTGATGGGAAAAAATGATGCCTCTGTTTCTCAAAAAAGCCAAAAGGGAAATCAATGGCACAGTTAAAAGAACACTGTGCAGAGGAACTAGATCAGTCTTTGACGACTTATTTTTTGCCATCGTATTTCCCCCCCGCAACACACACAAAAAAAACCAAACCATAATCTATTTTAAGTGTCCCTTGGACAACAAAATACTCCATTCTTCCCAAATGAGGGATGTGATCATCTGAAGCATTTCTGTTGCTAAGAAACTTGCTAACATTAAAGCCAGGACAATGCATTAATCAGCCTCCTGCATTTGTTAAGGCAACCTCCCAGTGTCCTGTGCCTCCTGTGCTCTTGTGAATTGGCTGGAGGTTGAAGTTAATAAACTGGCTCCATGCTCTGAAGAGTTTGCAAACAGCAAAGTAAACATTTCACCTCATCACAAGCTCCCAAGAAAAGGGCTGGCTGGGTCAGTGAAGAAAAGCTTTGGCTCCTTGTAAAATAGGGAGTGCACCCAAAGTGAACAGTATTGAAAAATACTGGGTAGTTATTTCAGGGTCCTTAGACTAAACAGTTCTGCAGAGCTTCAGTGTTTAGTGCTCATCTGTAGCTGGACAGAGCTCCATACAGTTCATTCAATCACCTATTTTAATAAAGAATGTGACTTTTTAAACCACAGTATTGAATTCCAGAAATACTGAAAAGAAAATGCACATCATGGGCTGTATAAAAAGTTTACTGAAAAGTAATACAATTTCCCCATATAGTACTGATTACTGTGGCACAGGTTCAATGAGTTAAATGATGCATGCTCAAAGAAGTGGCAGCTGATTTTTCCAGAGAATAAGTGGGGTACTGGGCTTTTAAGACTGGAGAGTTCACTTGTGTAAGTCCATAATTGGAGAAAAACATCGAGGGTTAGTAACCTGAGCACAGGACTGGTCACCAGGAGTGCTTGGTAAAGGTATATTTGCACAAATTTTACCATTTTTCTCTTGGATGGGGGTTGGAGATAATCAAGGCATTGTGAACAAAAAAGCATTGAGAGTAATGCATTTCAGTCCACATAGATTTTTCCGAGAGAACAGTGATGTTCTTGAATTGGCTGAAATTTGGACCCATTTCCAATTATTTCCTGTTAGTAAGGTATTGTATTTCTCTGAGTCTGATACACACTGACCTCTACTCCTGCCTCAACATATGGTGTCCTTTTTCCATAGAAACTCAATAGCAGCAGAATACCTTGTGATTGATCTCCTTTGAATGTTAACAAGCAAAGAACACGCCATTAATAAAATCCAAAGTATGAAAATCTATCTGTCATCAGTATGATGAATCTAGCCCATAATTCCACAAATCAAATCCCTCTGTGAAAGCAATGGCTGTTCACAGATCAATTTGTGGATTCAGAGTAAATCAAAAATGAACTGCCCAGAAGCAAAACATTGAGTCCATCTAATTTAAAAAGCATTCTAGTTGCTAGGTCAGATTATTCACACAGAGTTAGTATATGCCTGCTTATACCTATATCTGCAGATTGGAGTCACCATTTTAAACACTCCTTCCAGTGAAAAGTGGGTACTTGGCAAAACTGTGGAAATGAACCATCACATAAGGAGTGAGCTGGATGTGGAGATTTGCTATACTCCCAAGTTACAAGTTTTTATGGCTGATTTTTTCTTGTTTTTACAGGCAAAGATATTAGAAATATTACCTTAATTTCTGGGGGGGGCAGGGATGGGGTGAAAAGTGACGATTTGCAAAAAAGAGTCCTTTCACCTCTAAGCTGATCACAAGCCATTGCTTTCTTTATATGTGAACATGAAGAATGAAATACAGTAGATGCAAAGGTGGGTCTTGTTTTCTAATGACTTTCACCATCCACCCGGGGAAGAATTTGGGTTTCTAGGCAGCTATGCTTAGGCTGCCTAAATAATGCAGGAAGAAAGGTGCAAAAATGAAAACAGAAGAAAACCTTTACAACTTTGCTGTTAAGAATTAGTTTGTGGAAACAGTGTCCTGGGTTTGTTTCAGAAACTCTTTCACATAAAACTTAGATTAGTTCCATGAGGACAGACAGTACTTGCACCTTTGCCACCTTAGTGCTCTGCCTGCTGTGCCACCCTGTCTGCTTCCTCTCCTGCTACTGCCAGTCCCTGGGACTTGAATTCCCTTCTGCTGGATGGACATTTTCAGCAGCTTAGCTACTCCAGCTCAAACAGCCTCTTGCCAAGTGATTAGGGAAGTTTCCAAAGGGACAGCTCTCCTTCTCCACTCTCTGCTGCTTATCTTTATTGACAGCCCTAACCTCTACTCTGTTACAGAAATGGTGAGTTGTATGTCCATCTTTTGCAGGGAAAAGCTGAGCCCAGTATCTTGTCCTAAGCATGGGATAGCTTTCCTTCTTTCTACCTTTGCAGATGCTCTTAATAAAAAAGTGCTTTCCTGTCAATCCCCTCTCCACAGTATTTGGTATTAGATGGTACAAGCATTCCTTATCTGTGCTGTATATAGTCCCAGCCAAGCCATGGCTTTCCTCAGTGCCTGTGTGCATCAGCCAGGGCACCCTGTAGATCATCTCACATGGCTCAAGCTGAGCTATACCAAAACACACAGGGAAAATCCTGTCCACTCACTGTGGTGATTAACCCCAGGATGTTTGATGGACTTCACAATGCCTCTGGCACTTTTGAGCATGAAGTGCCATTGGCTGGGAGGAAAGAGCTGGCAGGAGGACAGGAAACAGCACTCTGCCTTCTCTATTTAATCCTCACCATATTTTGTTCATTTTTGTCTGCAGAAACCACTTAATTCAATATGGATACACAGCTAAGAGCAATAGGGAGTCGGAATCATATTTTGCAGATCAGGCACCAGTGGAACTGAACACTTACATACCTCCAAGAGAATTTCATGTGTTAGTCCGTGCTTGCCAGAAACAAAGAGCAGTAGAATCTCCAAAATGGAAAGCCGGTGTCCAGTTCAACCATTAAAATCTGGCAGAAAAGCAAAAAAGTTTGCACTGGTAAAAACCAGCTGCTAGAGAAAAGAGGAATAAGACACAGCAAAGGAGAGCTGAGCCCTCAGAAGCAGCTTTTCAAGTGTCCAGCACAGCAAAAACACATTAAGGGAAAAACTTTTACTATCAGTAATAAACAACAAACACAGGTGATCAGGGAAATGCAGGGATTGATAGAGAAGAGAAGTGGATATGAAGACAATAATCTTGCAGATGAAATACTAACCTCGTGTCAGTTAGGGAGTACAAGGTACAGCCTTAGAAAACCAGCAGTGAAAATGAAACCAGGCCTGTACAAGCTGTGAAGACAAATAAAAGCTTCTGCAGTCATATAAAGCAGTAATCTTGCTGAGTGAACACTGTAGGCTTTGAAAGACAGGGCAAGCATACAGAACCAGGAATCTCAATGACTTCCTTACATCTATGCTCACCAGGGAGATGGCAGGAAGCAGGAATAATTTTGCTGCATGTAAACAGGGGAGGAAGAAAATAACTAGCAAGTGAGGAAGGTCAGAAAGGAATTAGATCAGTCAAAAAAACTCCAGATAGCTTCAGGACTTGACAAAATAGGACATTTTCAATATTTTTATTGATGCTAGCTAGGGACTAGAGAGAAATTAATCTGACCTCCCTTGTTTTAAGATGTTAACTAGGGAGGAACCATGAAAATACAACCCTTTACAAAAAGGTTCACAGGTGTTTTCCAGTGAAATCATTAGCTGATTTTGCTATCTCTTTATTAATGGGATTCAAATTAACTATTTTGTTTCTTTGATAAGTAAATAATTAGATCTCATCTCAATAAGCTTCAGAAGAACAGAGTTTTTGTGTCCAAATGAAGTTCAAGTCTTTTTTCCTCGACTGTTTGGCTGCTGTTGTTTCAGAAGACTGGCCTTTAAAAACCAGCCCTCCTTTCAGCTGGAGACCACAACGAAGTCACAAATCCACGATGATGATATCAAATTGTTGCTATGAAAACAAAAGCCATGCTACAGATTCAATATTAGCAGTTTTCCAAGATTCAGAAGAGGGCAAGACAGTCTGTGGAAGTGCCAAATCTTACTTGAAATCATGTCCTTCATAAACAAGCATATGAAACAATAGAACATAACACTGTCACTGTGAATTGGAGACACGTGAATATTTTTAATCTTGAGGCCTCACTAAAATGCATTAACTGCTATGAAATATGACAGGGCCCTGGTCTGTCTTTTTGTGGGGGAACATGAATACCATCAAACTTGTGCTAGAGTGCTACAAAAGAAATGTGCTTTGCATATTGGATCTTAGAATTATCTGACACACTGATGGCATTTTTTTGCACTTACGTTACAATA
Source organism: Monarcha castaneiventris obscurior (assembly GCA_026261815.1). Classification (NCBI taxonomy): domain Eukaryota; kingdom Metazoa; phylum Chordata; class Aves; order Passeriformes; family Monarchidae; genus Monarcha; species Monarcha castaneiventris. Next base: position 4,968,894 of record JAMPIT010000890.1, read on the forward strand.
TGTGAGATTTTACCTTAAAATTTAGTTCCTGCCAACACATGCATTTATATTAATATCACATATTTCACTTAAAATGCATCTCTGAGGACAAATTTGAAAATATGTACCTAGCATGCCCTGATGGAAAAGAAGGATAGACACAGTCTTTACATTTTTTTTCAAAATATCTCATTTGCCTTTTAGTTAAATCACATTTTCACTAGGACTGACTTCTGTCCTTTTTGTTTGCTACTAGCAAAACTGCCTGTATGAATTAATGCAAAATAGAACTTGAACATTACAAATAACATACATGCTCTGCTTTTTTTCAGTCACCAAAGATAGCAACTGACACTTTTCAAAGGAGTTGCTTTAATTGCTGCACGAAACCTTGTGGCTTGGTTTGGTCGTGCTGTGTGACTTCTCTAACCTTGGTGGGTTTACACGATGTGTAAAACCAGATGTATAAACCCCAAAAGAAGGTAAAAAACATTTTGGCAGATGTATGGAGCACTAAGCAGTGCAATGTCTGCTCTGATGGACCATAGAATGGTCAGAAACAGGGTGGTGTAGAGCTACATCCCACCAAAATTGCATTGTTACCCAGGAATTAGGAAAAGTTGAGGAACTTTCGCTGCAAACTTCAGGAATGTTGGAGTGAAACAAATCATTGTTTCATAGCAGATTTGTTGTGGGGCTAGAAAGAAACTGTGAATGTTCACTTTTTCAATACTGATGTTCCTATCACTCCCAACATATCCTTCAACCTCTTAAAAATAATGGAAGAGACTCTGTAGATTTACCTTCAGAAACACCTTGTTGCCATCACTAGGTACCTGAGAAAAATAGTTTTTGTGTCTAAACACTTCTGCTCCTATTTAAATATTTAAAGCCTTTTAGGAGTTTCAATAAGAATGTGGTGAGCAAGACAAAAGTAGTCTGCTGTAACTACATCACACTTAGAGCCTCATCCTTTCCCTCTCCTGCATTGTTTTCTAGACAGTGTTGCAAGGACTTCAGCAGTAAAGCTCACTGGGTTTCAGCAGGCTGGACAGAGCACCCACTGCCAGGCTTTGATGGTTCTCATTTATGTGATAGCTGTTGTCCACACTGCAGTAGCATCAGCACTGCCAGATTGGCCACTTGGGTTTGAGCTTCTCCTTATCAGTAAATGGCCTAATCAGCATGGCAAGTAGCTGTGTGTTCATAACAAAGAAACAAATTATTATCATTATTATTTCTGTTGTTATTATTATTATTGTTACCATTATTACCATCATCGTCATCATGGTTATAATTATTATAATTATCAACATAAACTGAGAAGCTGTTAAAAATGTTAGTCTAATTAAGGTGAGGAAATTTATATTTTCTGAAATTATTGAAATTCTTTACCAGTTTAAGTATGGGGTAAAAATCCCTCAATCTGAATGCACATTCTGCAGTTGCCAATTTTGCCAACCATGCCACTGGTGAATATTCCAGGAAAGTATTTTAGCATCTTATTACAGAAAATAATACTCAGAATGCATATGGACTGGAAAACTTTATTCCATGTGCTATGGGCACTTGGAATCTTGTTTTTCTGAGAGTTTATTTATTTATTTACCAGTAGCCCTCAAATCACAGAATCATTAGGTTTGGAAGGGACCTCTGGAGATCATCTACTCCAGCCCCCTTGCCAAGAGGGGTGTAACCTAGAGCAGGAGACACAGCAATACATCCAGGTGGGTTTGGAATGCCTCCAGAGAGGGAGAATCCATGACCTCCGTGGGCAGCTGTTCCAGCGCTCTGCCACCCTCAATGTAAAGCAATTCTTCCTCGTGTTGAGGTGGAACTTGTTGTGTTATGGTTTATGGCCATTACTCCTTGTTCTGTCACTGGGCACCACTGGAAAGAGTCTGGCACCCTCCTCTTGGCACCCGCCTTTGAGATATTTAAATGTACTGATGAGAAAACCTATTAATTGTTGGCTCAGCTAGTACCTTAGATTTGCTGAGGTCAAATCTTTACTCACTAAACCAAAAGGATGCTAGTTTTGCAACATCTCTGGCTATATGCATAAAGTACAGTAAAAAAAAGCCTTTTTTTCCCTCCCCCCATAGCTACTTGAGTGTAAGCATCTTGACAAGGCTTGGAAAAGATGCAAATCTATCAGAAACTGCAGTTCTGCCTAGTCAGAAGTGACAAAACAGTCAGGCTCTGAGTCCCAGAGAGTATATCTCCATTACAGCTGTGCTGACGGGATCCCATAAGAACAAGCCTCAGATCTATGGGAGATGCAAAACCAACCAGTAAATATATGGAGAGAATACAGCACATGGAATTGTGGTGAAACATTGTAACTATTAAATAAAAGGCCTGTGCAATTTATTTTAACATTTAATCTGCAGAAGGGTATTCAGCTGTACTAATTTCTCCCTAAGCTTTGCATTTAAGAGTATGTGTTTAACATTAAGTCAGACTTTCCAATGCCAAAAGCAAAAATTGACATGATTTCCAGATGTAGATTTTAGTAGATCATGTCTCAGATAATTAAGGGCTGTCAGATCTGAGTGGGTTAGTAATTGAAGCTGTATAGAACACAATTTATTGTCAAACAATACCAGACCTTCAGTGAAAAGCAGAAATCACATCTCTCTAACACAGGCTTTTCATTCTGGGAATAAGCTTGGAGGTATGGATTGAAAACATCATATTTCCCTTCCAAATGGAAAAGTTAAAACAAACAAAAAGCAGTTCCCTGGAACACACTCTATGTGTGCTGTGTTATTTGTCTCCCCACATTCCCGTGCTTGCTTCTTGTTTTCTTCTGGAAAACATGTACAAATTACGCAGTTTCCCTAACCTACTCTACTTAGAGGAGACAGACCTGAACATCAACTGTTTGTATTCAGCTCAGTGCTGCTCAAAATAGTTTATAGTTGAGAATAAACTGAACCATCAGAAATAGGATCTCAATCCTTTGAAATGTCAGCAGATCAAGTTCACTGCACAAGCAGGAGCTGAATTTTCAATCCAGAAGGCTGCATCATTGTCAAAAGCTCAAGATTATTTAGGTGAGTTGATTTACTAACATGGCAACTAACGAGATTTGTGCTCCAAAGTTTGATTTATACTTTAGATTCATCTTGTCAGACCGGCTGTAAATAATATCTGCTAAGAGCAACATTTTACATGGTCCATTTTCAGTTTGCTCAGATTGCTGAGAAGCCCACAGTAAGTCATCTCAAGCATCGGACTCAAACTCTGCCTTGTCCTGGGCCACCGTTTAGGAAAGCTAAAAGAATACTGGCAAATGGGATTTTAGGGACTGGCAAGAACCTGACTCAGCATCTGCAAAGGCTAAGCAGGTCTCCCAGTTCAGGATATCCCTGTTTATCTACTTCACAATTTGGACAGGCCCATGGATGGAAAGAACCAGACCCGTGGCTGATCTCCCCCACTTCCCTTCAGTGACATCCAGGAGCAGGATTATCTAATGCTGATAGCATTAATTCACTGCAACCAAGTGCAAAATGGTCCTTACCTACAGCAGGTCTTTGGTTTTACCCCAAGGGAGAGAATAAAATGAACACAGTCTTCTCTCAGTCTGCCCTACCAAAAAAAAAAAGAAAGGTGACTTGGGCAACTTTGACACATCAATACTGAAGATAAATCAGAGAGCAGAGAAAGGTAAAACAGGGCTCTTGCTTTCCAAATCCTGTCAGGCAGCTTCACAAAGTTGTTCTTTCACAGCATTCACACTTTTAATCTTTTATTGTTGACTAGATCTGAATATCACAATGAAAAAAAACAAAGAAGTGTTGAAGAATCTTTTCATTTTTTCCTTTTATATTCTAACTTTAAAAGTTGTTGGGAATATTAATGAATGAATAAAATAGAAACACATTTTAGAAAGAAGGCAATGTGTTTTCGCTAAGGTTTGGAAGTACAAGTTGCAGTTTGGGTACATAACATGAACTTCAAGTAATGATCTGCAGACAGCCTCCCACAGGGAAATCGGTGGCACCTATAACAAAGCCAGTTTGCTACATACTTTTCTGTCTTCAGCATGCTTGAAGTTCATCAGAGCACAAACAGAAAACGCAGCAAGGACAGAAAATTCTGCAAATGGCAGCATTCTAAAAGGCTGCATGTCTCAGAATGTGTCCACTTTCCTTTTGCATCCAGTGGCCAGCTGGGTTACGCACAGGGAGTGTCTATGCTCCATTTTCATACCTGCACTGGACTCAAGGTTCCATAAAGAGATGTCTCACGTTTTTGGATGAGTGGCTTCATTTCAGCAGTGGCATGGAGAGGTCCTGTATGCAGCTGCTGGATGCTGCCAAGCTACAGCAACCCAAGACAGGAGGAGCTGTGTAACTTCTAAAGTCTGTCCCCATGTAATCAAAAGCAGAGCTGGGGCTCGGCTTCCCAGCATCTGCTCTGCAGCAACCCCACACCCCACAACAGCTTCCCTAGCAAAGCTCAAATCCTTAGTACAAAGGAGTCATTGAAAAGCAAACCATTTTAATCTGTGGGATAGAAAGAGGTTCTGCAGCCAAGCTGACAATTCTCCCTCTTTAGTATTGATTGAATGGTCATTTGTTATAATGATGGCTAAAACAGTCAAGCAGATGCTACAAATATTGCTGTTTAGATTTATAAATGTAGAAAACTGCTTGTCTGCTTGCCACAGAAAAATGCAAAACTTCACATCCTCTGTTCTCCAAACACAGTTACCCAGGTAGATTTTCTGGCATATATTTCCTTTTGCTTTTTGTGTTTTAATAACAGAATATTTCACAGACCAATGGCAAATTTGTGAAGGCTAATGATGTGGTGCCATGTGTCTACCTCAGATCTCCACCTCCAGTGCTAGGGAAGATAATAACCCAGGATAACTCAGCAGACGTGCTAACTTATCATGTCAACAGGGAATGTTTATCCTGCACATGCAGGATCAGTTTTACCTCAAGAGGTTTGGCACAGAAGAGCTGATAAATTCACAGCATGCATTCAAAAGCTGCTTTCAACAAAACATTTCCACTTTTATTCTGGCGATGCTCAGATGTGGCTGAAGAAATCTCCACAAAGTGAAAGAGGAGACGGGGCCAGGAAGTACAGATTAAAGAGAAATCATAGCTGAATTGTGCTTGATTTTTTCAGCTGCATCAAATATCAAGGGCTTGCTCATTGCACAGTGGAAGGAGGCAAATGAATATAACATGGACAATGTCTGGACAATAGCAATAAGTGTGACTATAGCTAATAAAAGGGGGCAGTACAAATACAAGTAAGCAAATTAGCATATGGAAGGTAAAAGCACCATTTCATCATGCCACACCGACAAAATTACCCCAGAAAATTGAATGTAGAGCTCTAATTGATGCAATTGAGAGAGACAGTGAAGCTAATCTGAGTACTTAATGACTATGATGGGAGCATCACAATGTAATTGCAATGTACTTTTTTTGCCACAATGTATCATCACACCACCTCTGTTCCTCTGGAACAAATACATTTATTTGAATAGAAGCACTTAGATCCCCAAATCCCTTTGTTTCATGACAAAACCTGCACGCCATCTCCTCTGTCAAGGAGCTGCAGTTTTGGATACCTGTGGTTGTAGCACAGTGTTTATTTTGGGATCTGTTACATATCTGTGCCTCTGTGCTGCCAAAATTGTGAATTTACTTAATTTGTTAACTTAACTGGTCCAGAGAGAACTATGGGGGCTGTCCTGCAAGGACATCATATTTCTTCCCCAAATGCAGCCCCCTCATGTGTTACAAAACTACCTTGGTTGACATACTTGATGCCAAACCTCCTCAGTGAAGAGGGAAACTGATTTTTCCCTTTCCATCATTTAAGCACTTCATCTATCATTTTCATCATGTGTAAAATGAAAACAATACCAGTCTTCTTCCCAAAGGCATCATTAGACCCAGCTCACTAGTTTCCTCTAAGAGATTCCACAGATTAGAGTAGAAAAATGTGGTGGTGGTGGTGGTGTTGTTGTTGTTATTATTATTATTATTATTTCACCACTATCAGGATGTTTCATGCAAGAAGTTATAAGACAGCAAAAAAAAAAAGTAAGGAAGAAGCAATACCCTTTTCTTTGGTATCGTTTTCTTCTCTCTTATATACTTTCTATAACTGGTCCTGTCTCTGTGTAGCAACGTGCCTGCTGCTACAGGCCTGTGACATATTACATTACTAGCGAAGAGATGTGGTTGAAAATACCTTGTTTCTTGCCATACTTTTCAATAGCATTTCTTCCCCTTCTCTCATAGCAACTTGCTAAAGATTGCTATTGTTCCCCTTGGGGGAAATAAGAAAGAAAAAGCAAATACTTCCCTTTTTCTTTTTTTTCTTTTTTTCTTTTTTCCTTTTTTCCTTTTTTTCTTTTTTTCTTTTTTTTAACAGAAGTGGTTAGCTTTTTGAAAGGATGTTAAGACATTCCTGAATTATTTCTGAGAAAGTGCTTCTTTTCTATTAAATTGCTATTTTTTTCTTAAAAAGGATTTTCTCTGAAGAGAACTCTTAAAATAAACAGATAAATTGAAGAATTTTAAATATTAAAATTGTTTAACCTGCTTTGCTGAGCACATAGGTGCTACTATTAAAATCAGCAGCATGTGTTTGTAAAGCTGTGTGCTATTTTTCAGTAAACCCATACATGCATTGCAAATTGCTCCTGTTGACCAGTGGTGGATCTTCCAAAACTTTTTGTATATAAAATTTAGGGGAAAAAAGATAAGGATAAGGACCCCTCAAGATGTGTACTGCAGCCTTTCCCAGCAAAAAAGGATGTTGAAACAAGGGTTTCCAGCAGACTACAGGCATCAATAAACAGAAACAACTTATTTCCATGGAAACAGCTCATCTAAAACCTGGACAAAGAAAGCATTACCTGACTGTGTGTCATCTTTAACATGAAGTAGGTGAGGTGAACTATTCTGTCATGGAATCTGGCTGGCTCCCTGGAGCAGAAGAACTGTGGTCCCCAGCCGAAGGCAAGCCATGGCACATGGCCCAAGTTTAGGACGGTGGATGGATATCTGCATTCCAGTGTCCTAGTCCCATGGAGGGTAGGAATTAAGCTGTTATTGTAAAAGGTATGCAGCACTAGCAGGATGGTTTTGTGCTATCCTTGTGATTCAGGACAGGGAAACATGTTTGAAAGATGTATTAATCACTGCAAATCAGCTGGATCACTTGCCTTAGCAATTTTATCCAATGGATAGGGAAAGGTGCAACTGTATTTATCACAGTTTAAATGCTACTGGCACCCAGAGTGAAGATCACCAGTGTGTTTGAACAATACATTTCCTACTAGCACTTTTGTAATTTCCCCCTGAACTGGAACTTTCTGCAGAGCTAGAGCAAACATAGAGCAAATATAATTCACATTGCAAACATAAATACATGCTGTGTTAGAGGGGGAGAGAATGCACTTCTCCTGGTGTTTAGACTAATCTTCAGTTTGTAAGGGGTTGTATAGGAAGTTGGCAAGAGCTGGGTGCCAGCAGAACCAGCTTGGCAAGGGAGGCAGGCATCCCTGAGAAAACCCTGTGGGGGGCCTGGTAAAAATGACCTCAGATTTGGCCAAGTGAGGAGTCTTTGAGAACAGCATTTTGCATACATGTGGCAGTGTTTTGGTTTGTTTCATTATCTAACAAAAGCATTCAGAGTGAATATAAGCTGCTCTCCTGCATGCACAAGCAGCTAACTGGCAGGCAGGCTGAGTGTTCACACCTTCTGAGGTACATACTGAGTGAGCCATTTCTTCTTTTATTCACTGCTTAATAAAATGCACATAAAGTGCTCCACTTGGACTCCTGCAATGATTGAAAAATCTGGCTAAGCAAGTTTGGGGAGCACTGTGATGATTTAGACATTGCTACAGGACCAGGAATCTCAGAAGGCCCTGCTGTTTTCTCTCCGGATCTGCTAAGTGCAGGCCTGCAGTCACCTCATACTAAAGCAGCAGGAGGTGAGAATCCTCATCCTCTCTAAAAGCAGAAAATACCAGGAATGCCCAACATGAGGCCTCAAGACCACAAATTGCAGGATTCGAGCACGTACTTTGTCATTATCTGAATTCTCCTTGTGGATTACTGAGATTGCCAACTATCCAGGGCTTTAGCTTGCCGTAATCTTCATGCTAAAAAGACTTTCTTTTTTCCCCACTTCTGTGCTGGATGTACTAGAACATGACTTAATCTTTGTGAGATTCATTCTGGATCACTATGCTCTTGATTATGTAATTTGCCAAGGTGTACTACTTAAGGAAAAGCAGGTGCTCAGTGCAGCTTCTCACATCAGAGTTTAGCAGCCAGTTTCCCAATGCAGGCACCTATTTTGTATTGACTGAAGGCGACAAAAAAAGTGCTGCTTCCATTTTTGGGCTCAGTTTGAGGTGTCCAAGGCAGTTTTTTTGCAGTTGATTTGTTCTCAATGTCCAAGCTGCAGATGACATCTGCGTGGGGAAATAGGAAGGGAAGGATGCTTCCCACGGGAGGAGCTCTGGGAAGGGGGTTGTTGTAGGTGCTGAATCCTCTGTGTGTGACTTCCTTAGGGTGTTGGGATTTTGTTGTTCCTAATGATGCTCTGGGCACCCGACAACCCTGATTAAGTATATTTATATTTTCAGTGCTACATTCTTTTCTTGTAACAGGGAAGGCCAGAAAGACAAAGGATCTGATCCCATCTGCTTTCCAGCATGTGACAACACCTGGCAGTGCTAGGACTCAGAAAGGGACGGAGAATCAGTATATTTGGAGGTTATTTTCATAACTTACACCAGGCTTTCAGATACCTCCTGACCAAGCAAGCTGCAATGGAAACAGACTTTCATAGATTTCCAAGAACTCTCCATAGAAGTGCTAGCATTATCTCCATTTGTATAAGAGTGTAATTCTTGGGCACTCAGAGACTAAAGATGCAGTCCAAAGCATTAGTGGCTGTTATTACTATTTGTTTTCATATTGTATCACCTTCAATGAAGACCCATTCTTAGGTCAGTTCTGTAGTCACTGCACAGTTACAAAACTAAATGACAGTTCATGCACAAATGAGCTCAAACCCCAAATAACAGCATGTTTTAACAAGAAATGCATTCAGAACTTCTGTCTTTCCTGGTTAGCCAGGAAATGAGCCTTTTTTTGCCTCTGTCAAAGGCCTGGCAGGAGTCATCCTTCATTTGGACATCCTTATTGGACATCCATAACAAGCAGCTCTCCCTGACACTGACCACAGACAGTACAGCAAAAAAAAAATGAACCTGGATGCCACATTTAAAGTTACTTTGGGGTGCACGGAACCATCAGCCTGCCATGCTCAGCACCACTGGGGATGGTTTTATGAGCTCTAAACCTTGAGCTGCCTCAGGTTCACCTCTGCTTTCACCTGTCCAGCTATGACGAGGACAGGGCAGGGAAAGGAGAAGGAAATTTACCTAGTGACTGCAAAAAGCACTATATTGTTTTTCCAGGAAAAAAACCCAGCAGAATTCTTGATGTTACCAGATATTCGTACTAGCACAGGCAGGATGATATCTCAGCATAAGTGTGCATTGTGCCAAAAAGACAGACAAAAAAGAAATCCTAGGTGGCCTTGAAATTACAGAGTGTGTGCTGCAGGAGCTTTTACATTCCTGTGCAAAATGCTTCAAATCCAGAACAAAACCATGTCTAAAAATAAGCCCATAAAAGATATATGATGGCATTGCTCTGTGTGAGTTCATGTGCATTGGACAAACACGAGAATCACCAAGCAAACTGTAGGTTTCATGCAAGATGCTCACAGTCATTTACTTTTTGTGACTGATACAAGTTCCACTCTTATCCTGAAAGAGAAAACATTGATAGATCCCAGAGCAAAGCAATTGTTTCAACAAAGTAAATTGAATCCAAACATGAAAATAAGATGGAAGACCTATTTTCCAGAGTTGTAGACACACCTAATTAGAGCTCTCAGCTGCAGACTCTAGAGATTCTAAATGAATGGGAATGACATATTACTAGAAGTAAAATAATATGAGCCGGAAGACATGGCGTAATTTACTTCTAACAGATTATGTGAAGCTATGTAAAGATTATACCAACAGTTAAGTGATCTGAAACTCTACCAGCCCAACCAGAAATGTTTAAGCACACTGCTGTCCTCCCAGGCACTGTAAAATCGCAGTGCTGCTGAATAATAACATAACTTCCCATATGTAAGCCAGCTGGTTTGCACAAATGTTTTAAAGTGCTCGTGACCAATACTTTGCTGTGGTATGACAAGCTTGCAGTATCTGACAGATGAGAGCTGCAGACTTGCAATGCAAGCAGCCAGTGCAATGAAAAGTTTTCAGTTCTTGAATGGATATTTTTTGTTGCCCACAGTTTATTGAGAGCTCTATAAATTGTGAGGAGCTATCAACAGTAACACTATACTTATAGGTGTGATATGATCTCTCTTGCAGCTGGCTTTGGTACCGGACTGAGATCTGGCTCTTGTGAATGCAAACAGAGGCTGTTCATGACTTAAAGTGTACATGAGACACTGGGCAAAGGAGACAAAGAAAATATGAATACCCTTTTAACAGATATTTTGATAAAATTCGGATGACTGCTATAGGAGAGAGACCTAAAATGGCTGTCTTGTGATACTTCTCCATCCTACCTACCCTAACCTCCTAGATATGCAGTAAAGGCAACAAACAGCTGCCTGCCAGGATGATGATGATAATGTTACAAGGTGCAGGCAACAATGTAAAGAATGGCTAGCCTGAAATCTGCCTGAAACAAATGTCCAACAAGAAAAATATGGGGTAGCCCCTGATTTCTCCTGAAAAACAACTAGCACTCAAAGTAGATGGAGTGCTGTCACAGAAATAACTAAAAGGAAAAAATTTACCAAGAAGAGGAAGGTAAGTAGATGTAGCTTTAGTCCATTTTAGAGGGATGACCTAAATAACAAGAAAAAAGGAAGGTAAATTAAACTGAAGCTAAAGTCTGAAGGAGAAATGATAAGCTGACCTATAATTAATAGAGTAATATCTTTTAAAGACAAGAGAGACCAAATAATCATCTACTGTGATGTACTGCTCTAGTGCTCTGAGAAGAACAGGATTGTGAGAGGTTTGACATTCACCTTTTTTTTAGTTAAGACCTAAAACTGACTATTTGAAAATTCTCTATGAGAGAAAATGCTGAAAAGGCTTGTCTGAGTTCAGGAAAATGGACAAAAAAGAAAGAAAATAACAAAATCGTGGAAATTCTGTCTGCTTAACAAATATTATTGAAAAATAAAGACAGTATCATAGAACGTAGAATGAAATGCTTTTCAGAATGAAAACCGACATTTGGCTTTGAAAAAAAATTGAACTGTAAAATTTACAATTCTGAGAAGTTTTTTTCCCTCTCAGAGAACATGTGTGAAATGAACTTATTTGCACTTGGGGGTTTTTTTTGATAGTAAATTTTCCCATGAAGAAAGGTGCTACCCAGATTCTTCTCAGCTCACCTTTTTCCATGTAGGTCAGACTAACCAATTCTGCCCAAAGCTCATATTTTCCAGCTGTGCAAAGGTAGACTTTAAAAAATATATCTGGTCAGAGCAGAAGAGCATCAAGGGATAAAGAATTAATTGTATTTTTACCATGACACTGAAAGATTATGAATCAAATGCTTTAAAAGCAGCCCAGGAGACCAAATGGATCAAAAAAAGACTGATCAAAACAGGGAAAAATTGTATCCAACTTCTTCAGTCTTTTCAAGAGAAAAGGGACTAATCAGAGGATAGTGAGGCATTCAACCAGGTTGCCCAGAGAAGAAAGGTTATGCCATGATGAGTCGAGGAATATAGCCCTGGGATGGTGCAGAATTCCTGATGAGTGTGAGTTTGTGGTTAGTGGGTTTTTACCCCCTCTGTCAAGGACTGGCAGCAATAACCCATCCATAAAGTTGTGGAGGTGACTTTTGGGTGTGACTGCTGTTGAATGCCCAGAGCAAGCTGATGCAGCAGGTGATGGGAAGCAGGGTCACAAGGATTACAACACTGAAAGCCAGGTCATGTAAGGATCCATTTTGTAAACGGGACACCTCAGGAAGAGATATTACAGCAACAAAGCTAAAAAAAGCTAACCTGTTTTACTTAGCACATAAACAAATGAGGAGCACCCACGCTGATACTGCACCTACATGGGAGAGTAAGAGAGGGCTTTTTAACTCCTAGTCCTCTTTAATGGGATTACTGTTACATACACAACTATGCACCTCACCTGCACAAGGTTTCCTGTAGATTTGGAAAGAATATATCCCTTTTAAAAGCTTTCTTTGCATTCAGCCATTTTTCCAAGTTGCTTAACGCAATAAGAAAGTAAACAAACCAAACCAACCAAGAAACCAAAAAAAAAGTTAAATGTAAAAGAATTACATTTGCATAGTGGAGAATTTAGAGGAGTGATGGTTCTCTAGAGTCTTTCTGTTTTTGACCCATGCTATAATTAATTACAGTATAAAATGTCTTCCAGAATAATTGCAATCAGGTTAGAAAATGTCAGCTGCTCACCTGTGCATTCTAAAGAAGTGTCTGGGTTGTGCTTTTAAAGCTACATGAAAACAAACCCAGCTAGAAACTTTTGCAATTCAAAATATTTAGCTGAATGACAAGAAAACTAATCCTTGGTTTATTATTAGACATGATAAAAGGTTTCTGAACATCCTAGATGTTCATATTTTTCTTTTGCTTTTTTAATGCAGTGCTACACTGAAAAATGACTTTGTCAAAAAACATAGCTGAGTCTTTTGGAAGTGAGAAGTGGTTGTTGAAACACAAAACAAAATGCCTCAAAGAGGTCTAATGTTTGGAGATGTGTGCTCTGATCTTTCTCTTTTCCACACCCTTTGAGGATGGCATCAAGTCTGATGTCCAAAGATTGAGGTGCTCAGAATCATTAGCTTCCCTTGAAACACCAAGGAAAGAGAAGCTGGCTCAGGTTATCTGTCCTTGGTGCAAAATCATTTAAAACCAGAGGTTTATTTCAGACCTTTGACATAAGTTTTGCTGCTCCCATTAGCTCCAGAGCACAAACAAAGCAGTGGGAGAGTGCCATGGAGGCACTGGCTTCTGCTGTATGTGTTACTGATTGAGCACACTGCAAAACAGCTGAGGCACTTCTGATTTTGACTGTGGAGGCTCCTGATCCTGTCCTTTCAACCAAGACACCAGGAATCACACATCACCAGCAGATTTGTTAAACTTGTGGCTGGTATCTCAGTGGAGGTTTGCTGGCAATGACATTAACTTCCTGAAGGCCATCCTTTAACCATGGGACCAGATGCTCCCACCCCTAGTGAGATGTGGATGGCAATAGCCTCCCTTTCCAACTCTGAAAGCCAGATCAAGCAAGTTAAAAGTAGCACTGTGGAGGAAAGCACAGGGTATTCCTGATCTTGTGTGGAGGAAACCAGCATCCTAGAACATGCCAGTGATTGCATTCACAAGGCAATTAGAAGCACTCTGTGAGACTTGTTGGAAATTCATTACTCACGTTGATGTGTGAAAAGGAACAAACAAATTATTCACTGGGACCAGACTGTTATCAAGGGAAGCAGCTGAGGGAAAGGAATCCTTTCACTTGTAAAGGGAGCACTTGTGACGCAGGATCACTAAGACACAATAAACATAGTGCTCCAGAATGCTATTTTGACAGATCCAATTTTTGGAATGAAATCACATGCTAAGTGGCATGCTTAAGCAGATGCTGGGAGAAATCAAATTAGGGCTGGATTTAAATGATACTTTGAAATTATTTTAGTAGTTCTTATTGATTAGGAAATGTAATTTTACAAGACAATATTGTGCATAATCAAAATGCACTCATAAAGAAAAAGGTCAGGATATTACTGAGAAATGGTCTTTTATTTTTGCAGTAGTTAGTGAAGAAGACTGAAAACAGTAAAAGTAAGCATCTTTTCCAAAGCATGGGCTACTAGGTTCCCTTAATTTGAAGTTAGCAAATTTAATATGATTTATTCAAACCGCCAGGAGCTGTATGCCTGTTCCCTTTCTGTGTACATTTCTGCTGATATACCTGTGAAATTTTATGCTACTATCCTAAATATTTTTCTGATTTCATTTTATTAGGGAGGAGATAAATTGTGTTTCATCACATTTTGTACTGAACAGTCATCTGATGAATGTATTTGTCTTCATTTTATTAATTTTGAATAATTAATGCCCCCAAACTGGAAGTTTTCCCATGTTACAAATCCACTTAATAGGTACCTCAGTCAGAGCAGCTCTGATTTGCAGGGACACAGCAGGAGGAGCAGCAACATATAGGATAGATCCCTGTGCAACCCCTTTTCTGTATTTGTGCTCATTTCAGCTGGCATCTCACAGATCATATTTCCCCACTGAGGAGGAGAAGCCATAACTTCTGCTGAGGGAGTCCTAAGAATCAATCCACAATGGCAAAAATCCAGGCAGTGGTACATTCTATTGGGTTCAAACTGGCCTGAGAGAGACAGTCCGCCTTCCACTGACAGAAAAAGTGGCTTTCACAGCTTGCTAGTGAAAGAAAGCAAAAAACAAAAATGCTGGTAAAAATGAATTCTGAACTGTCAGAAATTATTCATCTAGATGGGTTCTACTCTGTTCCCCCAAGTAGTATGCAAACATCTCATTCAGTAATATAAAAATATTTCATTTGGATAATAGCTGAACTATACAATTTATTATCAAAATTATATGCTGGATACATGTAATGAAGGAGGTGTGTAAATTCAGTATTTTCATGCATATTTTATTAAACAATGCTAGCTGAAACAAACAGAACTGGAAAAGTAGAAACAAAACACATTCACATTATCGAAATGAAACATTCATGCCTTTGCAAAACCAAACAAGAAAATAGAAATGGTTCATTTAAACATTTTCCTGTCAAAAAACCCCTAAAATTGACATCCTCCCATGAAATGTTCTGATTTTAAAAACTGTTATTCTCTGTTGAGGGAAAAGTGTACTGTTTTCTAAAATGGAGATCAGTCCTGACGGCTGTGACTTGTTCCCAACCTCTCCCCTCCCATTTGGAGATGCAGCCTGAGATGATAGCAACATCTTTGTGAGAGGTGACTCTTAAAATGGTACATCTGGACTGGTCAGGCTGTGCACCCAGCAGGCCCTTTGCAAATAGCACAAGAAGGTATCTGAGCATAATGCAATGGTAAATTAAAATGACTGCAGGTGATAGCGTTTTAACTGCTCTAAAGCTACCTGGCACTAGTAAGCAGAATCACAGCCACTCCAAAACAGGTTTCCTCCAAGTTATGGAAAGGTCATTTTCTCTTTCCTGACTTGAAAGAACCTTGCACCCTAAGAAAAAGTGATAAAGACCTGTATGTTTCTATGTGATCCTAGTTCAGCTGCTGCACCCTTGAAATTAGTCTCCCCCAGCCATGTCCTACCAGCCTGGTTTCCCACTCCTCTTGGCTCATTAACACCAAGTGATAAAGTGATATACCTGATCAAACATCCAGGCTGACTGTCTGAGAGAAAAAGTTACTTTGCTCCTCCTGAGAGTAAATTTCTCCCAAATTCATCCAGAGAAATAAAGTCAACTGAATAAAAATAAGTAGGAGTGCATCTGACAACTATTTGTAAGAGCTCCATAAATTCACTTATTTCCCATCACTTAGTGCACTTCAGGAATGGGAAAGATGAATGTGCTTTCCTCTCCATCTGAGGGGGCTTGTAGCTATCATTAAGAGGGTATTATTGCTGAAGTCTAATTACATTCTTTAATGTATGCTGATAAAAGCAGAAGAGGAATTGTTCTAAAACTTTATTCCATCACTGGCTCTTTTATCCATGCTAAAACCAGTCACCAAGTAAACAAAATCTGGTGAGAACAAGCTTCACATGATAGCATTTTTACCGCTCTTCCCAGCAGGAAATGTGATGAGAGGGAGGAGCAGAGAAGTAGGAAGACTTTTAAGTGTATTTTTTGTACAATTGAAGTTTACATTTTGGTGACTTTCCTAGTTGAAGAGCTTTTTCATTTCAGTAGCAGTGGCTTACATTAGGGACTATCTGGATTCATTTCTTGCTAATCCTCATCTGGTTACTACACCTGAAGTCATCTTTGAGCTCTCTTTTCATTGTCCACAGGTGTGATCAGACCTTAAGCAGTTTGGGGCCAGGGTAGCCCATCTCCTCACTACCCTATAGCACATGAAGACTCTACTCTCTTACTGAGGTTTCCAGACACCATCGGAGTATGGTGAGTAATTTCCACAGCATTTGCCACCTGGATAGATGGGATTTTGCATGTTTATTTGCTTGAACCCTTATTCTTTGCACTCATTGTTCTCAGACATACCCGGGGAGCATACAGCAGTTTACCTATTTTTTACCTTCTCTTTTTTTTCCTAATGAAATGTTTCTTTGACCTTTAAACACTAGTGAAGGCAGATGACAATGTGCACAAAATGCTTGTCTTAATTGTTTTGAGTGATGTGACTTCATTATGAAACTTCTTTCAGAAGCTTAATTACTCCCAGTGCTGCATTTACAGCAAGGGGAAGGTATCAAATGAGACAACGAAGGGAGTTCAGTGGTTTTTGATCTTATTTTCTGAAATCGGGCGATCTCATGCTCTCACCATTTATTAATACAGATCATTTCCTCCCATTTCTCACAATTGAATTGAGTCGCTGTTTGCATGCTGATGGGGCAAATAAGTGGGGAGCTGCGTTCGTCACTGCCTGATAATGGATGAGAGCTGCTTGTTCAGAGACAGGCAGTTCCTCTGGAGGCCCTGTGATTTGCCAGAATATATTACATTTTTCCAAGATTATTGCAAAGCAGATGATTAATATTGCATGCTCAAATGGCCTTTTCAAGGACTGAGCAGGGAGTACGGGGGGACTAAGGGAAAGCCTCAGAAGACTAATTTCCTATCTGCACATTGTGATAGAAATGCATAATTGCAAACAGTGCTTTGTAACTTGCCAGTATAAAAGAGGCAAGCCACTGAGCAATGTGTAGCCAGAGGAAATGTGTCTTCAGCTGACAAAACCAGCAGAGTCCTGTTGAAATCAATGTGCCTCTGCTGGTTTGCAGCAGTGAAGAATTTTGCCCAGGAAGATTACTAGGGAGGTGAAGCAGGGCATTACCATAGGTGAAGCAGTGGTCTTAGCAGGATGAAGAAACACAGTCCTAAAATCAAGGGCAGCTTCTGGTATGGACTCTACAGGATTATCCAACTGGAAGAAGGATGCTTAGAAAAATTAGGCGGTATCTGCTGTGCAGTAGTAAAGGAATGTGCTGCATCTCAGTCTGAGTGGGAGGGTGAGGAAGAGCTGGTAGCTCTTTGCTATGGCAGCTTTGTACGGGCTGGATGAAGCGTTTCTGTTGGTTTAGGGTGACTATGAAATGTGTTAAAGATGTGCCTAAGACTACATTGGCTTTTGTAGTCAGCAAAGAACTCTGCAAAGCCCATAGCAGGGGAATGCAATAGTGGTGGAAATGCTTTAATAGAGTTGAGTGGTGTAGGTGAGAAATGGCTGTATAAAGCATTTCTGAGCTCTTGCCTCTCTGGTGTAGCTTGGGTCATATTTTGGCAGTGTTGGAAAGCAAAGCCTTGTGTAAATGCCCCCACATGACTGAGCTGGTTTTGGATGGACCTTGGGTGGGCTCTGTGATTTTTATGGCTACAGCAGCAGCAGTGTGGCTTCTACCTTTCAGGCACAAGGACTTGAACCAAATTCAGATGTGAGCCTAAATAATGTGAGAAAATGTCTAAAATGATTCACCTTCCCCTTCTTTAGCCTTTGCAGGAGCACTTTTGGCAAGCTGCACATATCATGACTCAAAATCCTGGGAGCACATCCAAACTGGAAATGCTTCCCTCTCCTTCCACTCACGTGTCCTCCCAGCTGTGTTCACTGCAGGCAGGTTGTGCTATTCCTGACACGCTCAAGTTTTGATGCCACCTTGTTTTGGCCACTGCTTTCTGTGTGTATTTGTCATTTATTTCTTCCACTCCCTTACTGCTCCAACAGAGGTCCCCTCTAGGGTGATACTGCCAATGTTTTCCTACCTGTCGGAGAGAGAAGGAGGGTGTGTTGTGCTGGGAGACTCTTGGGTCTGTTACAAGTGCAAAGGCTGTGCACTGTGTTTGCTACCCTGAAGAGATCAGCCAAAATCACACTTAATATACAGAATATATATATTATATATAACATGAATGTATGTATGTCCTTACCAATTCCCACCTAGCCAGATAGGGTCTGATGACATCTAAGTGTCTATTCAGCATCGTTTGTGCTTCACCTACACTGCTAGCTCTGAGCTGAATGTAAGGCCACAGAAAGCAATTCAGCTCTTCTTGGTTCTGGATTCTCAGGTAAGGGTTGAAAAAAGGCTGAGTTCACTCTATGTGCAAGCATATTCTTGTTGGAGCTTTAGTTAGTCCAATTGTGCATCCATTGCACACTAAGTGTATTTCTACAGCCTAAATATGATTCATATCCCCTCAGGCTTCATCAAAGCATGTTGCCTAAAGCAAAAAAAAGTTGCTAAAAATTTTTGTTAAAAAAACTTGTTGACCTCACTATGTTTGTGAGGAGACTTTCAGAGAGGGTTGATTTTGGTTTATTTTTTTTTTTTTTTTGTTAATTAAAGATTCACTTTTTAGTCCTGTGGGTCCAATCTTGCCGCAGAACTATTGGTCTGGAAATCCAATTTTTTGTATTTGATGCTTAGATTACTTGCTTGTTTATTGTCCCAAGAAGGATTCTGAAACTTAAAAAACTACAAAAAAGACCTCAGAAGAAACCAATTGTAGTATATGATGAGTGAAGAGATCTGTGTAGCCTGGGACCTTTGGCCTCCTGATAGTGTTTTTGTATAACTAAGTTTAAAAAGAATGTTTTGTTCCCCTTTTAAAAATCTGCACACATAAATTGATCACTCTGAGACTGTTGTGTTGCATCAGGAGTAGGACAGTAATCTGGGAGAAGTGTTGGTTTATTTCCTTGCCATCAATTATCTGGTAAATATTTGGGAACAGTGAGCATTTTCAATAGATGTTAGGTGGGAGAATGGGGGTGGAAAAGGTCATGGCCCAGGTGATTTATCTGCAGGAAATAATTCAGCTGCTTCGTAAAACCACTTCTGCATCTGGCCCTTTGATTGCCAAACTATTCATTCTTCCTGATGCATCAGATAAATGCTTATGTGAAGAAACAAAATAAAGAGCTGCTACAGTAGAGCAGAAGGCAGATAATTCAAACATGGAAAAGCTGCGATGTCATGGGAGATGTACATAAGCATCCCTTTGTTCCTTTGTCCTTCTCCTGGCTGTGGGAACAAGCCAAGCCTTAATAACAAATGTGCTAATTCACTTTCTCAGTTAGCTGTTTGGGAAGAGGTTTTGCACTGTTGTGTGGCTGACCCACAGGATAAATTCAAAGAGATATTACAATAAAGGGGGAGGGGGCCATAACACAATTTCCACGGTGGCTCTGTTCGGTGCAGATCAATGAAGAGGCTTCATCAGTGCCAGCCCACTGGCAGTATGGCATCCAACCCATGCTGCAAACTGCTTGTGAGCAGTGCACATTCCTTGATACTGTATTTACATAGCTTAATGGAATTTTAAAAGGTCAAAATCCAAGCAGTGTACACTTTGGAGCATTAACTACGTGCAATTGTGTTGCTGCATTCTTAATTGCGTCTTCAGAGTACTGGAGTTTTTTCTTCTTTAGTTTTTTTTCCTTTGTTAACTGTGGGGCTTTCTGACATGAGAACTACCCCTTTTAAAATTTATGAGTTGCAACAGGGACAACAGACCCTGCAACCCATCTGACAGGAATGCTTTTAAATCTCTCTCTGTTTGGAGTGGAGGTAGGTGTAAATGCAGTAAATGTTCATCATTCCAGTATTAATGAAGTTAAATGGTATTTATTTCAAGCTACAGGAAAATAGGGCAAGGAATAGTGCTGATGGATATTTAAAAACTAAAGTTTGATTTTTGATACCCTAAGGCAAACTCTATTTTATGCTGGTTATGTTGGTAGCTGGCTGAAACATCTTTTGCCTTGTTTTGGACCACATCTGGGGACCACAAGACCTTTACCAAGCCCTCAGGCTGTTTGCCTCTGAAGGGAGAGTCTCAAGCTGGTCAATCACCAGAGGACAGAGCCATATATACTGACTTACAGTATAAAGGCATCAGTTACTTTAAAGAGCAGGTGTGCAGTGTCCTGTGCTTGCTCTGTCTGATCTGAACATCCTAGAGCTGAGTACACATTGTATATTAAACCCTAATTATGGGATGTGCTATCCTTTCCAAATGACCATGTCCAGCATGGAGGGCACTGCATACAGCAAAATCCCACCCAGCTCTACTAAGATGTTTCTATCAGCCTTTTCCCTGGGCCAAAATATTTGGTGTATGAGCTAGTAATGAATCAGCAGCCCACGTAGATAAGACGTTAGCTCATATTTGTTCTTGCCAATAATCATCAGCCCTGTAATTGGTTTCCTTCAGTGCAGTCTATGCATAGACTAAGTTGTCAGCTCAGAGAAGTCTGCCATGAAGCCCCTAAGCAAGTCAGACAGACCCCTGAGTTATCCCAGCAGGCCTGATAAGGAGATACAGTGATGGAGAGGACTTTCTGTGCTGCTTATTCCTTTTCCAGCCATCCTCCACCCCCATGGGTTTTTGCCATGCTCAGAGCACATGTTTCACATAGGCAGTTGGTGTTGATCTTTCTCTGCTGAGCTATTTTCCAAGTAGAAGTGAAAATGTGTGCATTTATTATCAGTTTCTTGTCACTTGTTGCTTGCTGTTAGAGAAACAATTATCTGTGGGATTTGAGTTGTTTATAATATCTGGTCTCTGAGGTCACTGGCAAATGAGGGTTCACTTCAGCTCTAGGGTTCTGATTGCGTTACTTTGGTAACTGGGGGAGCAAAAGGCTGCTTTGTCCTTCTTCTAGAAAGAGAGGCTGGCTCCCAATTCAGGCTTTTGACAAACTGTCCAGGATTTTTATGGAGGTTATACTGCATCCCTTGCAACTTTGTAATGGCTCTGATGCATAAAATATGATCCTTAAGAGCTTTTTCCTCAGGGAGAAACTGGCTGGGAGTAGTCAGGAGAACTGGTTTTGCAACAAGTCTCAAGTGATTCCATAGGCATAACCATCCTGCTTAATCTCACCATGTTCTTGCAGAGGCGTGTGGCTTCCCAGCAGAGCTCATCGTGTGTTTGCTACGTCAGGGCTCAGCCACATGATCCAGATAATCCACCTTATGAAGATACCATGAGTCAGCTCATGGTGTGGCTCCTGCTGCAGCCCCTTCCTCCCTTTCCCCTTTTTATCTCCTGTTGACAAGGTGATATATTTTTGCCAAACATGGCAAAATGGTGTTCAGTGAAACAAGCAGGTCGCACTTCTGGAACATCTATGCTGACTTTTCAACCAAGACTGGAAGGCACCTACCCCTGCTGGGTGCAGCTCCATTCTAATTCTTCCTTCCCCAAATCAGGATAAAACTCCTCATCTCAGTAAGACCACACAGGTGGTGCTAATGCCAAGAATTCTTCAGCACCTCTCCCCTGCAAGCCACACCAGGGAGCAGGAATGTCATTTCAAAAACATTTTTTTCTGCTGTCAAGCTGCTGGAGCTTCAAAGCAGTTTCTTTCTGTCTGTGTTTTCGTGCAGTTTGATGCCTGTGCTTTTAGGGTTTACACATTAATGTTTGTTTCAGGCAGTCTGCAATAGCTCGTGGCACACAGGGCAAAACCCTCTTACAAATATAAGACCTTTAGTTACCCTGGCTTAATTCTGTTCAAAACAATTCTTACAAGATAAGAGAGATCATTAGCTCTTCGGGTTCATGAGATGGCAAGAATTAAGAGAAGTTGCTCTGCTGCTCTGTGAACTAGTGTACACAGAGCACTAGAGAAGGGCAGGGGTAAGAAATGGGCTTTTCTGAGCTGTTCTCAGGGAAGAATTATTTTCTACCCACAAAATAGAAAATATCTTTCTCTTGGTACTTCTGAAAATGACTAGTGGAATGAATTAATGCAATGTAATGAAGTGCAATAGTGAAGTGAAGTGAGGTGAAACACATGTTCTCAAATCCCCTTTCAGCAACTTCTTGGAGATCATAAAATGCTGAAACTCCAGAGCCTCTTAATGCCAACTTCAGCTTCAAAACCACCCCTATTTTGACACTTAAAATGTCAGGTTCCTGACATCATCTTGCTGTGTTTGTGCCCTGCCATTGTGTCTGGAGGAGATGGCACACTCCCTTCTAAAGGCTGCATTTAATCTGCTTTCTAAAAGTATGTTTTTCAGCCATTAAGCTCTGCTCTCTGATTAGAACTCTTCCAAAGGAGCCTTGTTTTTTAATCAATGTTTTGCTCCAAGGACAGGAGGAGTTTAAAATGTTAATTTCTGCTGTTCCTAGATGTCTCCATGCCATCTCCCCTGAAACTGAAGTAGTGGGTTTGAGTCATCCTTGAAGTATTCCAGTTTTATGCTGAAATCAGTTGGATACACATGGTAAAAATGCAGTAATGCAGCAGTGAATCATCTCAGCAAAAACTTGGAGTTTGTGGCATCCAATTCTACAATGCTCCATGGAGTACATTGCTGATTAAACTATGGGTGCCATCGCTTCCTCAAATTAGTTTTTAAAACTGCATGAGGGATAACTTCCTCCTGGTTTTCTTGGACTAGCAAGGAAGCAGAAGAGTAAAGGTGCAATATTATCCTTATTTATTTTTAATTTTTTTTCCTGTGATTTATTATCTGAGACACTGGATGTTTCCCTGAGAGTTATGTTTCTTTGACATGTCTTTTCAATATTGCCATTTATTTGTTTAGGCTGAGAGACCTGAATTTACAATATCTAATGTTTTGGTGAAGTTCTTGCAGGCTCAGGGAGTGTGTGAAATGAAAATTCCTCCTCCTGTTAAAGGAATTCTACTTGCCTTGGACGAAATGTCAGGAACATCATAATGTCTTTTTTTTTTTTTTTTTTTTTTTTTTTGCAAACACCTTATTTTTATCAATGTCCATTGAACACTGTGCAATGGTTTTTTATTCTGAATATTGCTTTTTCTGGTCTGCAGAGGTTAAGGGAATGATCAGGACTTATCACATTATCAGAAGGTATTAAAAATATGGAAGGTGATGAGAAGGGCTCAGTGTAACTACTAGCAGCATATAAAAATGAATAATGTGTAGCTTAACTGTTTTGATGCTGCTTCTATTTGCCTTATCTATGAAAGATACAGCAATCCTCTGCCTTGCCAGTTGCTCCTCTCATCTACCCCAACTCACTGCTATTTGTCCTCTTGGCTTCAGTCTCCATCCCCAGCCTTTCCTGGCTTCCAATAAAATGGGGGAAGGGAAAAAGGAGGAAAAAATACCAAAACCAGCCTAAAAAGTTTGGGGAAAATATTGGAGATCCTTGTGCTCCCATCATGCAGAGAAAAGAGGTTGCTTAGGATCATAATCTGTTCTTGTGCAAAGATGCTCACGTGTCCAGTGCAGGAAGAACATTGATTTAAGTCTCTGCCTCTAAAGAACAAAGATGATGAAAAATTCAATGCAAAACTGTTGGCAAATGCAGCTAAATACCACTTGATGAATCACCAGTGTAATCTACCAGTATCACAAGACTCTAGCAAAAGTGACAGCAGATAGCTTATCCCAAACGGCACAAAAATTATGGATGTGGTATTCGTAACATCTCTGAGTAAGTAGTCTGGAGACTGGTCAATATGGAAAAAATATGAGCAGTCCCTTGTTAAATGTCTGCACTAAATATTTATTTATTAGTCTGGCAAAATGGATCACACGATGTGCATAGATGGCGCAGAGCATGTTGCCCTTGCTGCTCAGCTTGAGGGAGACACAGGAAGGTTAGTTGGGTTAGAAACCAGGTCAAGCAATCAGCCAAGGAGCTGGGAACGACAACATTATGTGCTGTCAGACCAAATCTAACCTGCTAAAAACACAAGCAGGGCAGGCAGTGATCTTGCCCGCTAGTTCAGTGCCTCTGTCCCTGCTGAGACACTGCTGAAACACTTTATCTCATTGAAAATATGTTTTTTTCAAAAACATAAACAGAACCCAATGCCATACAGGAGAACAATTTCTAAAGGAGATCCAGTTATTATGTTGAGAAATGTTAAGAAACCTTAGTTGAGAGCTGAGAGTGAAGATTTCTATACCAAACTGTAGATAACACCAGTGACAACAGTCAATGTGTTACCTAGAGTTTTATACTGCATTTTAGCAAGCTTTTCTTTTTCAGTAGAAAATGCATAAATATATTCCTTCTGAGTAACAGAAACAAATTATTTTAAGGGTCAATATGATTTGAAGTTTTTTTTTTTTTTTACTTTGAGGAGGCCCATTTGAATA
This sequence comes from Monarcha castaneiventris obscurior, assembly GCA_026261815.1. Taxonomy (NCBI): domain Eukaryota; kingdom Metazoa; phylum Chordata; class Aves; order Passeriformes; family Monarchidae; genus Monarcha; species Monarcha castaneiventris. The sequence continues at coordinate 4,993,308 of JAMPIT010000890.1, forward strand.
ATGCTCATGATGGGGTTTTGTTTTAAAACATATATTTGACACTTTAGACCTGGGAATACCTCTGAAGTCTTCAGTTTCAATTTGGCCATCTTCATGTCTGTGTTGAGGGAGGAACATAATGGTGAAAACAGGCTTTGCAAAACCTCTCAGTGTTGGTTTTCTGCCCAGTGATACACTAGAGGACTTGGCTGTGTGAATGTGTATGTTCTGGAACATCAGAGATGAGGAGAAATGGAAATCAGCACTGCATTTTTCCTTCCCTTCAAAACCACTGCCATAATATGATCTCCATTTGCTGTCATGCCAGTCAGTGTGTGTAGGCTGTGTCTAGCCTATTTCAGGTCTGAAGAAGGCGTCATACACGGGAGCTATCAAGGCTCAGCTCCTAGGATTTGCAGGAAATCGAATTTGATGGATCAGTAATCTCATCTGCTTTTCAAATCCCATTTGCTTTTGCCCCACTGAAAGCATCAATAAGCTAAAATGTCCCTGACCTGTCAGCTGTGGAGTCACCTCTGTAGCTGGCATAGATGGACTAGATGGTGTAGATGAAGGCTGCTGGGGCAGTCTTTTAGTGTTTTCTTCCTGTCTCACTAAGGGTTTGGAAGATACCATCATTTCCTACAGAACATATCTAACAGAAGACTGCTGTTTTCATGTAGATTTATCCTATGGATCCCGAGCCAATATTCATATAAAGTGCTCATTCTATGTGTGTGTGGATGATAGGGGATGCTGCTTTTAAGACAGGAGGAAAAAGCAGTGGATGGACAGAGGGAGTTTTAAGATTTTTTTTTCCCCAACATGAAAGAAATAATCTTTATTTGGGTTATATTTTCTTTAAAAAACACCTCACACTTTCTAAACTCAAAAAAGTTACTTTCTATATTTTTTGGCCTCCTTATACCTGCTTAAGTTTACCAGCATATTGAAGGATGGAGACTTTCAAGTCTTTGAAAGCTGAGACTACTTTTCAGTGAAGTCACCAGGAGCTTCATGACTAATTTTAGTAGGGAGGGGGAAGGTGAGCAATTCTTGCCACCTGACAACAGACAGGAAGCTGAGTACCTCCACAATTGCTCATCTGCTGACAATTCAAGAGTATTTTGCAGTCTTTAAATAGACAACATAAAAGGTTGCCTCTACACTTGCCTCTGAAAACAGGAGGAAAGAGGAAAGTTGCAAAAAGTTTCCATGGCTGCTCTGTTTTGTTTTTTTTTTAGTTTTTTGCTCAGAAAAACTGCCCACCAATTTCTTGTTTGTCCTCCATCCTGTGCCACTTCTGTCGTCATCCTTCACTCACACCTGTGTATGACTAAAGGTTTTTTGTCCTTTGTGATCCAGCTCTTTAAACACCAGAAGTGCTGAGTGCAAGGGACCTCTCGATGTTATCCAGTCTAATTCTCACTCACTTTCTCCTCAAACAACATTTATCTAAGAACCTTAGAAGCATCAATCTTCTTTAGCAAGTGACAGCATCTTATGAAAAATCCAGGCTATCTGCAGCTTTGTGACCCTTCCAATTTAAAGCCTGTTCCTCTTCCTCATCTCCTCTACTTTCCTGTGGCTATGGCAGGTTGCCAAGCCTTTCAGCAGGCCACTTCTACATTTTGTTTTTCCCTCTGTTCCTTTCTCTTCCTACTAAGTTGTCCAACTCCCTGTAAATTTGAAAATTTACCATCTCTTGTCTCCTTTACAAGTTAATATGGCCCCGTTGGGCACACATGGAAGAAGCCAATAATCAAATACCACAGAAGGTGGAAGTGCTTTGTTTGTCATAGTGCTGGATCACTCTCCAATGAAAAACCATTATCCCATTGAGTCATTCAATACATGTTCTTTGAGTAACATACACCAAGATAGCAACTGAAGTGCTTGGTGACTATGGCCATAAAAATAAGGTGAGAAATATTGCTTGCTCTTTCTGCCCATCTCAGATTACGTGACAGCCATACCATGAGTGTTCCTTGGCTTGAAATGCCTGCCTCTTCCCTCTGCTGAGAAAGACAGAGCCAGGGAGAGCAGACTGCAGCATGTGGGAAGCAGAAGGCCATGGAAAAAGATGCACTTGCTGCAGCTGCTGCTGCTGAGTTATTGACGGTGGACAAGCGTTGTGGAAGCGCGTAGAACAGACATGGGGAAAGGTGGAAAGGGGAAAGGTGTGCTGAGAAGTGGGCCTGGGGAAAAAGCCCAAAGCAAAAGGAACTGTGGGGGCCTCCTCTGCCAGGGAGCTGTGGCTGCTGAGCTTCCAGACAGAGCGTGGTAGCTAAGACAGCAGCAGAAACATTCATTAAAATGACTGTTTTAGCTTTTTGGACAATTAGTCCGATAATTACGCCACTTATTTATTATAATAGCCTGCAGTTAATGGATGCTCTGCAAGGGAATTAATGTCTCCAAATTATTTTAGAAATACCCTGAATATGCCATCTTTTTAAATAATAATGCAGAACGTCTCTGCAGGATGTTTAAATAAGTTGCAGATTGCTGTGTCAGGGCAGCCTGCTACCCAGACATGCTGACCGCTGTTCAAAAGCCATACTTGCTCCTCAGAAAGTCAAGCACACATTAAGGAAAAATCTCTTGCCATGGGGCTGGGAGCAGGACCCTGAAGCTGCTGTGTGCACTACCAGAGCAGGGATGCTCTGCAGCTCTGTAGTAAGCTGTGTACACCCATTGAGGCCCTGCTCGTGCTTTGCTTCCATCAACAGCAGGGTAATACCTCGCCTGCCTCAGCCTTGGCTTGGTTTGTGCCCTGCCTCTTTGTCAGAAAGAGATGGTGCCTTTGCCTACAGGCTGTGGCAAGCCTATTTATGATCTGCTCAGCACAGCCTGTCAGAGGCAGTTAAGATACCTTCACCTAAGCAAATGCTACTTGCTATTGCCTTGTTATAAAACAAAGGTCGTTTGAACTGAAAATACCTCTGTTCCTAACCAGAGAGGGGGAGAGCTCTGTCTGACTTCCTGCTGAAGCAGCACAGGAGCCATGGGAGTGGGAAGGGAGCAGAAGCTGGAAGCTAAGGCAGCTCTTGCCAGAGCACAGATGATGTTGACTGAGTTTGCATGGGTAAAACAAGCAGCCTCTCCAACCCTCGGTCTGGGTTTCAGCTGGCTGATCCAAGGCTCCATGTGGAGCAGTGCAGCTGTGTGACCTTGCCTGATTTCACTAATTGCCATTAAGATGCGATAAAGTCCATGAGCTAAATGATTTGTAAGATGAGAGAAAGAGATAGCAGGTCCAAGGATTCAAAAGCAGAAATACAGCCTTGACAAAGGCATAAAACTCTAAGGAAAAAATGGCAACTGGGCACTGTCAAGCATCAGCCTTCTCTCACGCAGCAACACAGACAACCATTTCCCCACTGCCCGTGCTGGAAGCGACGTGGCAATTTCCCTGTCGGGGTAGTGATTGTGCCCATGTTAGTCCACGGTGGACAGCCAGAAGCAGGGCTGCTTCAGCAGTTGCTTCATTCCCCTACCCCACTGCCCTGACTGCACTGGTTTCATTTTGCAATCATATTAATTCTCATCTCCAGCTCCTTCTTCATGCTGACACAGCAGAGAAAAAGGAGTGGTCCAGTAGTGGTTGCTTAGTGCCACACTGCTCTTTTCAGACACCCACAGCCTCAGCAGGGTGAATGTAAACCTCCTGTGCCCCAGCCAGGACTAGAGCCTGGATCTGTGAATCCTAACTCCAACAGCTACAGTGGTACTCAAGGCACTGTAGCAACCCAGACAGCGAGTGATTTGCACTGATTTGCATGGAGTAAATCAGCTGTACACGAAAAGCTGCAATATTTAATACCTCCATTAACTGCATTTATATCCAAGGGGCAGGATGGAGCCTATCTTTATGTGTGCCTTGGTTTTGTGACACTGCTATATTTTTCAAGAAGGACAAGATGTTCTGTTCTACAAAGCAGCACCTACTGAACGATACGAACTAGCCAGGTACTTAAAATGATAATGGTCGCTAACCTCTAATGGACTGAAAACTGTGTAAACCTGACAAATCCCATAAAATGAAGATAATTATGCCTTCTGTACCAGGCGTTTTTTGAACATGAACAATGTGAGTTCAGGAAGAATAAAGATTCACTGAAGCTACAGGGGAAATAATGGCAGCTAGTATTCATGGGGCTGTAACAAAATATTGTTTACAGATCTCCACTGGTTGCAAAATTGTCTATACTGAAGAAACTGGATGTAGTCTAAGGCAAAGATTGAAGGAGCGTAAAACATGTAATATTGTAGTTACAAGGTACATAAAATCTTATTGGATCTGTGATAAATATTTGTGCCTGAGCAATTTTACATTTTACAAACTGCTTTCCCTGGAGGATGGTTAAAGAATACTAGGGCACCCTATTTATCAGTTTTAAAATCTAGGGGCTCCCATGACCAATGATGAGGATGCAACACACCTGTTCTCAGAAGTGTCCAATTAATTGTTTAGTTTTGTATTGAAAATATTATCTTCTTTTTTATTGAAGCTGCTTTCAATAAATAGGGGTATCATCTCTTGGTCTGCATTAATAAAGGCAGAAGATGTCCCTAAAGTGATGCTAGCTTGGAATTGAAACCATATATTAAACTTCCCATGGGGGATGAGGAGTCCACAATGCAGAGTTAACTGGAAGCTCTGCATTCAGCTGCTGTACAACATTTGGAATTTTTCTGTGGGACTTGGAAGAGGCTGTGCTGTACATTTTAAAAGTGTTTAGCAAAAACTGCAGGCATGTACTTTGTGAAATTTGTGGATGGGGAAGGAGGGCATTTAAAGATAAGACTCCTTAAGTTGCAACTAAATGTTTTCTGCAATCTTATATTTTAAAATCCAGAAGGATCTCACATGGACAAGTGTGTTTTTTCCTTTTGACTTGGCCTCTTATACATTTACACTGGTAATTCCTTAGGCATTTTTCTGTTGGTCCTCATTGATTGTTCCTGGGTGTAGCCTTTTTCCCCTTGGGAAGAAGTGTCCACTTTTTTTCATGCATGGAAGGAATTTAAAATGCTAAAACTAAAATAAATCTTCCCTGTAGATTACTTTCTCTTTTCCCACATCACTTTTTGTTCAAATCTCAAGCTTGCTCCTAGCTCAACCCTCCAAAAGAAGAGCTTACCTTCACCTTTTCCTGATAACATCTTATCTGTCAACTTCCTTTCTATTCATTAACCAGTGTGGAGGTTTATTCCTTGCTCTTGAAAACAAGTATTTCCATCGTTCCTCGCAGAGGTGCCTGCTAATTACCAGGTCAAATAGTCTCAGGATGTGGTTTGGTGTTCTCATTGAGTCATCTGTGTGTTTTCTGAAGAATTGATTTGGAGAAAGCAGAAGAGGCTGCCAAGTCACCACAATTATCCCGGGGAGAGCTAACAACTCTGAGCCTGGTGCAAATCTCTGTGCTGCTGAACAACTGACTGACAGCACGTAAAAAACAGAGAGATTATTTAAAATTGTGTCTACCATTGTGCAGATTTGGTATAGGGCTTGTGCTGTGTGATACAAAGAAATATTAGTAGTGCCTCTCTGAACAAAAGAAGCCTTCTATCCACCTTTTTGGTAGGTAGGGGGTAATATTTTAAGGAACTGCTGTATCTGCATTGTTTCATGCTGGATGAGGACTGGAACAGCAATATTAGAGGGAAGGTGTTTCTCTTTCAGAAGCCAAATCTAAGGTAATGGTCAGCAGTTAAAATATCTACAAAAATGGGGGCATTGGAAAGAGGAAGAGGCAGGCTGCCATGGATCACTTGCACAGTAGTTCCATATAATGTATTTATATGTGCACGCACCATTGCTTGCACCCCTGGAGCTGTTTCGAGGGTTAGAGCAGAATATTTTTTATTATGGAGTAAATGCCACCACTCGTATATTTTGCCTCTCATAATTCTGAGACTAGGCAATGTAGCAAAGAGGATTTAAGTAACCCAGCCCTAACCAAAATGATCAAAAGCAGATGGCTTTGACTAGGTTGCTTTTCAGAATCGTTGGTGGGCACTGGGCAGTTTTACCCATCCGCTGCAGTCGGGTGACTTGGAAAATGAACATGTTAGGGAAGTTAAATGCCAGGGTAGGAAGCTCAGTGCCACATAGCTGTAAATAACTTCATGGTATTCCATATGATTAAACATCTTTAACTGGTTGATCACTTCCCATTAGTTATCTGGACAGGACTGAGATTAAATTAAAGTCTTGCAACCTACTGGGAGAGCTCACAACTACACAAGCTTACAAGCAATTTGGCTACCAGGCCACTCTGGGCAGCTCACAGAGGAAGAGAGTTAAAGTCAATTATCATCCCTCTCACCCACTTAATTTCTGAAATGGCAACATAAATAGACAAACAAAGGTGTGTGTAGGTAATGGTGAAAGTCTGGATTGAATGATCAGACATGCAGCACATCATATGGTTTTTATTTTTGTGTGATGTATCATAGTCCTGATATTTTTTTGCAGCTTTACCTGTATTGAAACACCACAGGGGAAAGCCCCTGCCTCTATCTGCTCCAGATATACATTAAAATTAACAAATTTTCTGCTATCTTCATAATCAGAAAAAAAAGTAGCCAGAAAGATAAACAGATGTCTAATCGCATGCAGCAACAGTCATCACTCTGTCTTTCCTGATCTCTAGTAGCCTGAAGAAATAGAAGCTGCATTTTGCATCATGTCCTGAAAGTCATCAGTCCACATCCACTAAGAAGTGGTGCAAAATGCTGGCAAGTCTATTCCCAGCAAGCAACCAGAGTCCAGGCTGAAAGTCCCTGGAAAGTGCAACTTGTATAATGAAGCCTTCCTACACCTCAGTTGTCAGGAGCAGGAAGCAGGCTGCTATCACCTCTCCAAGATTTAACTTGTGCCTATATTTGTGCTTTGCCACATCTATATTTCTTGCAGAGAAAAGCATCAAAATCTGAATTCCCCATATTGCAATGTTTATTAATTCCATTCATTTTGTAAAGGCAGGAAATATTGAGGTGTAAGCTCAAAGGGAAGCGTGATTTTTTCAGTTTCATGCTTTGAGTAAAAATCAAAGACAGACTGCTAGACCCACCTTTCATCTGTACAAAATGTTTTTTGTCAGCCTCCTTAATGTATTTGATGCAGTGTTTTCTGTACATTGGCTTCAGCAGAAGGCTGTGTTTTTGCAAGGTGCAAAACCACTTTGCTCTTTTGATTTGTTGTGAGGAGACAGATGTGTATCAATCTGTTCTTCATCCACTAAAGTCAATATTCTGAATCAGCTGGTAGAGTAATGGAAAAGCCAGGGCTAGATCCTGGGTCTGTACCTGAACTCCAGTGCAGTCTGTAAAGCAATGCAGGGGGATTGATGCCTGATCCTTAAGGTGCCATCCTTAAAGCAAAAGATCCTTTGCCTGTGCAAAACCTAAAGTTGAAATGCAGAAGATAAGGGCTGGGTTTCTTGGTCTTGCATCCTTGCTCAACTCACATCTCTAAGGCACCACTGGAGTCCAGTTCTGGCAGCTATTTGAACACTTGGAGGGTGGGCTGCTTACCATCTTCTCAGTACTTCCCAGTCTGGAAAGCAGGGAAAGTGTCTTCCAAAAATGGGGAGGAACAAGGGTGCCTTCTGAAGCTGAGCAGCTGCTGGAGCAATGCTCTTGCTCACTGTGTGTGCAGCTCCCGCAAATCTTGCCCTCCTGGGCGTTTGTGCACAGGACATCTGCAGCTCATGCACACCCTGGCCACCTTGCAGGCAGCCAAGAGTTCACCCATGAAAGTGTTCTTCATGACATCTGGGCAAGCCAGAGTGAAGGCATGGGGTCCAGTATGCCAAGAGGGGCACGTTTGTTAAATCCACCATGCTCTGGTGTTGTGGGGCTGGGAAAAGCTGCTGTTCAGGAAGGCATTACTGAAGAGACAACACAGCTCTGCCTTTCCCCATGCTTTCAGAGAAAATGCCCCTTAGAGTACCAACTTCTTGCTGAGATGGTCACAGAGGCTCATCAGAGTTATATGGCTTCTTTGATGCTAAACTAAACTAACATCTGGCTAAACTTTTATTGCTTCTTCTACTTGTGCTCATTCCTAAGGTTTTATTGAAGGGAAGGGCAAATATGAAAATGTTAATATACAGTAAACTATTGGATTGTGACTGTTGCTATCATGATCCCATGTGTAGGTCATCGCTCTGTTTTGTTAGCACTTTTCTGGGAAATTACTTTGGTGAGTTTAACTTAGTGGGCACTGTTATAAACAAGCTGATTGGACATCTTGTCCTGAGCATTGCTCTTCCCTGGACAGGAGAAAAGATTGATATAGGAGCATAGCAAGAAAACATGTTGCAAGCAAGGGACTGAGATTTCTTCCCTGCAGGATATTTTAAGATGTTTCCACTTGTAATTATTAAGCAGAATATGAGTGTTTTCCTTAGTGCCTTACAAAAAAAAAGAGCGATGTTTTCAGCCATGTTACCAGTAAGAATAAAGGAAGAGATGATCAGAGCCACCAGTTTTTGAGAACACCTACAACAAGCATGCTGGGAAGACAGAAAACCTGTCACAAAGTCTCATGTAAGAGAGACAAGCCATGCTTAATCAAAGCTGACAAAAAATCAAGACTTTTCAAGGCAATACCTGCAGTAAAAGATAAGTATTCAGACACTGTCAGTCTCTGCAAACATCTCCTGGTGCCACCAGGTAAAAAAAAAATATCCTCATCAGTAATACGTGATTTTCATTCCACTGTATATGTCACCAAACCAGCCTTTCTCAAAACTTGGCTGCAGAAATTTCTGAGGTAGTGAACTATCCGGAGCTTTGGTTCCACAATCCCATCTCCAGGGAAAAGCCACATGAAGTTGAGCAGCCAGGGAGAAACAAGGTTAGGAAGAGGTGGGATACCAGAGCACAATTTAGTAAGACAAGGTCAAATTTTATCCTTTTTTTCTGGAAGGAAATCTTAATTTCTTAATGTTCACCCGAATAAATTTCTGCAGCACTACAAAAAAATGAACCAAGATAATAATTTGTCCACGATTCTGAATTTTGAGGAGGAAGGCAGGCCTTGGCGTCTAGAGAGCAAACAGGCAACTCATCTAAAGACTGAACACAGGAAATAGAAGCAATAGTAGGCTGGGAAGCAAAATGACCACTAGAAACCTATATTCTTTTTGGTCAAGTTGCTTCTGAAGACACATCCTGAGTGTTTTGCTGCTGCCCATTGCTGGCTTAAAATCAACACAATGCCACTCTTGGCATAATAAAGTACATGTATTGTTCAAATACATTGTTCAAAATGCTTATTTTTAAATACTCTATTTAATGATTCTTTCACATGCCACATGCTGGGTAATAACAGGAGAGGGCTCAATTGTTTTTAAAAACAAATTAATGGACCAAAAAATCCCTTTTGGCTATGAAAAGAGCAGTTTGTGAGATTGCTATAAATGCAACTATGTTTTAGCTTTGTGCTCCCAGACTCATCACTTCGTGCTTTCTCCAAACTTTTGTGTAGCCAGTGCTGCTTTAGCCAAGATTTTTGTTGGAGACCACATCTTTCTTTTAATGACATGGTGGGGACAGTATCCTTAGTGGTGATTTCACATATCTGTAGGTTTACCCAGTTTAAGTACATTCTCATTAGGGAATTGTTAAATTTTCCAAAGCTATGTGCAAAAGACAGATTTCTCAGCAATATAAAGTAAGAAAATACTTTCTATTTCTTTTTATTTCTTCTCTGCTTTGTCGCTGTTTTGATTTCCAAATAAACTACTGTCTGTCTGCTATCTTCTCCTGCCTTGGGTCTCACATATGGGATTGTCCTGCTGGCAACATATTTTGGCAACTGCTACCAAAGAAAAAGTTCAAATCTGTTTTGGACTTTGTCTTTGGAAAAAAAAAAAAAAAAAAAAAGGAGTTCTTTTCCAGCCTTTATGTCCATGGTTAATTCTGCAGAATTGGATGGTACAATGAAGATGTCCAAGTCCAGCTGAATATTGGCTGCCTGTACCTGGGAGTGATGACACCTAGGTCACTGGGCTTCTCAAACTCCTTTTGGTTTTAATAGCTCACTGACCAGGTTCTCAAAGTGATCTTGTTCTTTGAAAAAGAGACTCGATAAGCTTTTAGCACACTGAAGTGCAAAAGCACCTGATGCTTTTTATACTCTTTCAGAGGCTTCACTTCCTTTCTTTCAAAGCATTTGTGTCTCAAAACGAATTTAAAGATAGTATAATGTGTAATGTCTGATTTACAAATTTGCATTTTGTAATTAATTCTACAAAAGCCTGACATGCTGGACATATGGGTGTGCTGAGGAACATTCAATTAGCTTCTATTCTAATATTCAGATGTTAGGTCTCTCATATCATATGTTTCTTGGGAAAAGAAACATTTTGGTAGCCATCCTTTGAGAAAACAGATCTCTTTCCTGTTTATGAGCTGGCATGGGAAAGCTGGTTATTTCTTTGCACACACAGCCCAACTGACCTGGGTTTCTGGCGTGCACAGTCCCTGCTGATGGCTTAATTTTAGACCCAGTGTCTAAGAAAGAGTTAATATTTGTTCTTTTTTTTTTTAACATCAATTACTGTGAGTAGTTACACAACACCTAACCCTTGAATAAAAATGACCAATGCATTTGGTACTTTTTTCCTCTTTAGATATTTTACCATGCCTTTTTTGACTTCAAGAAGTTGTTTGTGCCATTTTACTCCCCCAAGCCAGATGTCTATCTTTCTTCATGTTCTGAAAACAATATATGATTGAAGAAATTTCAGAAATAATGTAGAAATTTATTACATACTTGCTTTTAAAAAATTATTTCTGAATGCAATTTAGAAATATAATCTAGAATAGAGTTTTTTAAACAGCAATGCCTCTGCTAATGGGAAGTATTGTTCCATGACTGTCTGCCCAAGAGGAGATCTGTAGACTCACAAACAAGTTCTAGTGTGGGCTAGGTGTTCTTTCTGTCTTACCCACCTTTTTCTGTAGAGAAAGTTGTGCCCACAGGATGGCACAACAATAGGTTGGGGAAATGTTATTTTCATTCCTCTGGTAAGGAAAATCTTACAGTAGGAAGTATGTTTCAGCAATTTTTGCCACACAGCTGTTCTTAGCATGAAAGCCTTCATTGCTAGACTTTTGCTGCTCTTTAACTTGACCTAACATTGTTTGTACGCGGCTTTCTAAGCTGTGATGTCGTTATTAAACACCTCCAAGTCCCACTCTTTGCTGTCCCCATTCATAAACTTGCACCTCTGTCCCACACTGTATGAAGAGGCATGAACTTATCTGTGGACTTGCAGCAAAATGCTGTAGGGTGTTCCCTGGAGTCTCATAAGCTGCCTCTGTTTCAGCAGTGTACCTTTCAGATGAGACTGCAGGGTCTGTGATCCACAGTCGTGCCCTCAGCTGGCTTCTAGACCGCCCCCCACCCCCAGCAGAGAGCTTGTTGAAGCCACAGGCTGTCAGGCTCAATTATTTGCACAGCATCTTAATAGGACTTGCAGTTTCCCTAAAAAAAAAAAAAAACCAACACACCACCAACAAAAAAAATGCCACTAGGGTCAATTGTCCTTTCTTTAAAATTGGTTTTATGGAATTCATCTCTCCCTGGGAGATTTGAGGCACTCCTGGAATTACTGCATAATCAAGTCATGTCTTCTCTGGGGACTACACTGCTATGAAATCAAATAATGTTGTAATCTCGATGTGAAAACCAACTTCAGTCAGCACCTTTGATCTCAAAGGTTTGTGAGTGTCACTGAAAGAATTACTTTGAGCCTGATAGTCTTCCAATCAAATTGCAGCAAGTATTGACTGTGATTTCTCCCAAACCTGCAACCCAAGCAAGAAAGGGCCTGGGCAGGTCTTAATGAGAGGCTGCCAAAAAAAAGACTCACATGACATGAGAGAGGTATTTTAGGACCTATTGCTTTCCTCAAGGGCTTTCCATAGTTGTAGCACTGCAGTGTGGTTTAGTAAGTGCAGAGCTAAAGGGATTACTGGTTGCACTGCTGAATGTAACTATGGTCCAGATCCTTTGTGCCCTACAGCTGTCCTGTGGCCTTATTTAGGGAAGCTAACTGGCAACTTTTCACTCAAAACAAGACTTTCTGTGTGAAATGGGCTTTCGCTGGAAAGGCATCATTCTTGTTTCCCTGTTTTTTGGAAACAAATCTTACAGAAAAACAAGATAGGGGAAAATGCACTTTTTTACTGCTTTGGTCAGTCTTTTCTGTTTTCAGTTTCATTTTTCATTGGTAACAAAGAAGGCTGTTTTCACTGGCATTTTTTAAGATGAAAAAAATTCCTATGAAAAATAATTGGTCTTTTTCAACTGCCTCCATATGAGAGCCATATAAACTCTAATCCTGCAGCTGGGGCTATTAACCCATGCTTCTGTACCCTAGCAAAGCTGTATTGAAATCAGTGGAGCAGAGCACGATTGGCAGCAAGAATGAGTATAAGATCAGTGGCCAATTAGGCAAAAAGACAGCTCAAGACTGTTATGATAGTGGCAGCTAAAGCATTGTCTTCTTAGGTAACAGAGATAAATCACTGAAAACAAATCCACATGGCTTTGTAGAAAAGCACCAAATAAGAGTTCTACAATATTGTAGTGGATCTGCTGGGGGAAAAAAAATGTCTTTTTGACAATGTTTTGCAGTAGTTTCTTAAATTATTACATCTAGAGAACAGAAATACGCCACAGCTTTTTGTGCTCAAGTTAATATTGGGGTGAGGAAAATATTTGGTTTTCATCTCTACCAGTTTTACTGCATGCTGTAATTGCATCTTTTGCTGTACCAAGGGACACATTCAGCCAGCCTTGCCAGCTTGCTTCCACTGAAGTCATGGGAAATTTTATTTGATTATCATGCCAGATAGAGGAGAACATTTTCATGCAATGCCTGTGTTTCAGCCGCTTCCTTTTAAGTATTCCTTTGCAAGTGGTTAATGATAATGATAATTTGATAATTTCTTTATGATTATACTTTACTGTAGAAAGAAAGGCTAGGTGGTCATGCAGTTCATCTGTGTTCTCTTTCTCTCCAAAATTTCTGGACCTTTTTGACCCCTCTTAAGCAAATCTGTCACATGGCAGAATATTTCAAGCTTTTAATTTTCTATAGGGTCTGTGAAAGTAGCTAATTGGTCTCACTGGAAATGCCTAAATGAAGGTGATTTCAGGATGAGCTGACACTTCGTCAGTCACCAGAGCCACAGCACAGGAGGAAGCCACTAGAAACAGCCTGGATGTATGAAAAGCCCCAGTTACAACTTATGTTTTCTTGGGTACCAAAGCCAGAATGCTCTCAGATGCAGAAGCATTAGACCAGGATTTGGCAACTTCATGCCCACAGACATTACAGCTGGTGCTCACAGGATGCAGGAAACCATGTTGCAGTGAGTTTTGGGGCTCTCTTGGGTTACAGTTGAAAGAGAAAATACTTTCCATGCACAAAGGAAAAAAAAAGAGAAAAAAAAATATAAAGAGGTCAAGTTCCAAAGCTTAGAAAGCGATCAGTAATTCATTAGTGAAGCTCTAAGAGTTATTAGCTCTGAAGAAGTCATGATCTACTCACAGATAGTCTGCAAGTACAAAGAGATGAAATACACCAGATAATTTATCTGTTGTATGGGAATCCCTTTGTTCTAGCCATTAATTTTTGCTATATAATTTCTTTCTCTATAATTTACTTGCCCTTTCATACTGTTTCTTTTTTAAAATATCATTTTGTATTTGTCTTTTATTTCCTCATTTAATTATGTGCATAAAAAGAATAAAATACTGAAATGTTTAAACAACTCATTAAAACCTGCTTGTAATCCTCTGTCTGGGACAAAAGCTGCTGCTGTGTTCAATAATCCAGAATACTCTAGCTTTATCTATCTTCTAAAAATCTCGTAAATCACTACTGTGGGCTAACTCCAGTTTCTTGTAAGTCAAGTAAATCACAAACTGGATCTCTCAAGGAGAATGTCCCGGCACTTTTAACTGTCTATACAGCTTCTGTCTTCATCCACTGCTGTGGTACAAAGCCTTTGCTCCATAATCGCTACTACACACACAGCCTGGAGTTCCACTGAATTATTGGAAGGTGAGAGTGAGGCTTTCAGAGACAGGATTTTCATGCTCATAAATTTTATTGGTGTCATCTTATTCACAAGATATATGTAGGTCTCCTACAATATCTGTGACATCCATATCCTGCCTTATAATCACACTGTGCCACAACCATCACAATGATTAAAGAGATTACTTTTTTTTTCCCTTGTGTGGCGAGATTAGGGAAGTTCAGTTAAATGGGAGAAGAGCGATGAAGGAGTGCAGTTCTATATCATGATCACTTCCAGGGAGAGGCCTTTAGAGGAACCTTCCCTGTGCCCCTGAGGACTCAAGGAGCAACATTTTCAAGTCATGAGGGAGAGTGGGCACCTGCCTCCTTCCCCCCTTTCTGGGACAGCTTAGTACTAGGTCCTGCTTTTGAAGCAGATCTTGTCCTGCAAAAAGCCCGCAGCAAGACTGCAAAACCCGCCAGACAGACTGGACACAGCCACGAGGTGATGAGGCACAAATTTGACGGTGGCTCTGGGAGGGGCAGTAGCTGCATCCCACAGTGGGATGGGGGGAATATGCCTGGGTGGGAGGCTCCAGGAGAATGCACCTCTCCCCATCCTCTTGTACCTATCAGCCACCTCAGCACCTCCTACCTAAGGGATACTCTAATATTGCTGTTGAGACTCACCGGATTCTCTTTGCTGTTCCTATTTCTACCCACCCTCCTTCCCCTGCCCTGGTTCTCCTCTTCAGTGTGTCTATTTCACTTCAGGCAGTGGTTTTGATTGCATCATTTGAGTCTCCATTGTAGTTGCAGTAGAGACAATAATAGCCTCTGTGTATCTTCCGTCTATAATTATTAAAATAGGATCTGGGACTGACTCTGACTTTATAAAGAGAGCAGGGTGGATGTGAAGGGGCACAACAGCAGGGCCAGAACTGGGTCTTATGGAAATCCCAGTGGCCCTCAGTTCTTCTGTGTCCCTTCCTCTGAAAGTGAGGCTAGAATACACAGACTACTGTGAGCCTTCTGGTCTGCTGTCCCACAGAGGATAAGCTTTTGACTCAAAAATCACCCATTTTAAGTTATGTACACACCACAGCTTACAGACCCAAAGGAGAACACTGCAATATTTGTGGTTTAATCGGATAGGAAAATGAGCAAAGTATTTGTGATAGTCCCTGTCTAACTTCAAGACTACCAGGGCACCAAATAGGTCTTAAATATCAGAGAGGAAATTCTGAGTTGAGGGTGTCAACTTGTCCTGAATGCGTCCTAGATTTCCCAGGCACAGTACGTCTCCCATTAACGTGTGGTTGATGGAACAGATGGGCTGCAATGCTTGAGCAGGGACATGGGTTACAGGGAGGCTGCAAGACTTTGATTTCCACTTAAAACTGCTGGCATTGTTTTAGTGCTACCTCTTAGCTGTCTTGTTTTAAAGGGCAGTGAGTCTTTGCAATAATGCCATGTCCTAAACTGCCGGACAAAGGGCACTCACTACTATGTGGTCTTAGCACTTTAGAAAACATCGTAGCCCCATAAATAGAGACACAATGAGCCATCACCTGGTTTTATTGGAAGGTCGCAGCAGACGAGGATGTCTGAAATCACAAATCACAGCACCAACTTCTTAATATTCCTGCCTCAGCTTTCTCTTCTGTCGACCCGGACTGGTAACAGCTTCCTGCCTACCAGGGATGCTACAAAGATTAATTATACTCCAGATTATGAGACAATTTAAAGCATTATTTTTATTCTAAGTAGCACTGTTTATATCATAACAACCTGGGAAGAATTTAAGTGGCTCCCTACCTACCATCTTACGCTTGCATTTTCAGTTAAGGTAGATCCCCTTTATCATGTCACCCTTGTCCCTAACGTTGCCAGGCAGGTTACAGCTGTGCATTTCAAAAGCAGATTCCGAGTCCTGTTGTCAGCTACAGCTTGGGAAGGATTTGGCAGGGAAGAGAGGAACCCTTCTCCATGTCCCCTGTCCATCCTTTTTTTCTGAGTTTCCCAGGTAGTTTTTCTGCTTAAACTCTATTACATCCCCTGCAAAGAAAGATTAGGCTGCCTTTTGCGTACTTCTGCTAATGAGGATAGCAGAAATACTCGAAGCTACCCCCAGAGCTGTGGAAATAAATAGAATCTGGGCAGTAGCTGTTCCTGAAGGCTCTCCCTGTCCTGCTAGTTGAGAACTCGAGAACAGTTTCCTTTGCCTGTGTGCTTGCTGGTAGCAGGCAAGTTTCTTTTTCCTTACCAGAAATGTTCCGGCAAACTTCCCTGTGAATTTAAAGGAAGGGGTTTTAATGCGTGCTTTTAGCCTTGGCAGCGAGGCCAAGTTTGGACTCGGTGATGATTTCCAGACGCTCAAAGGCATTGCCCAGTAGAGGGAGCAAAGGGAGCACTGTGGACACCACACTTGCGGAGGCTCGCAGAAAGGCTTCCCCAGTATAGGCAATCCTTATGTGCTTCTCACCAGTCCCACCGGCGGGTCAGCCTGGGTCGCTGTGCCACTGAGCCATGCACACGCAATGCCCAGGAAAAAAACGGCCTTTGGATAGCCAGGTCCTGCCAATGAAGCCAGACAGACAGAGCATCAGCTGCTGGTGCCCAGGGTTTAAAAATATTTCCTCGATACTTGCTTCTTGAAATCCTCTATAATAATTTATTTAAATAATATGTAACAATTCAAATCTGTTATTTCGATTAATTATCAGGCGATTAGTATGTATCAATTAATAATATATAATTATTAATATAATCATTAATATATATAGGATTTAGTAATAATTACCCTTTGACAAATTTGGGGGTGATTCCCATGGACATCATCCAATTTTCCCTCAATAGCAAGCAGTGTGCAAGGCTTCATGAGCCACTAGAACTCTCTTAATTCTGCTGCTAAGGACCATTTCCTCTGTCTTGTGTTCAGTCTTGTGAACTGGCCCAGGGATGTGGTGTACCAAGCCCCAGTGGGGCTGGAAACCGAAAGCTTCTCTGCTTGGAGGTTGGGTTTCCTCACTCGAGGTGGGATAGGGTAGCTGGCACTGCTCAGGCTAAAACAGACAAACACAAAGTGCAACAGAAGGGAAAATCTCAGTGTTGGAAGACAACACATCAGTTTTTCTGGTTACAATTAGTGCATACCTGCCTTTCACCAGCTTAGTTATGACTGCCTAATTCCGTGCAGTGCTTATTTTCTAATTAGCTTGTAAAATGTTATAAAAGCCATTAGATACATATTCAGAATATTACTTCTTGCATTTACTAAAGATTTTCCTGTAGAGCAATCTGGCCACATCAACACAAATCCCCTCCTGTTACAGTAATACCAAAACCCTTAGTGCTTTTGTATTTGGGTAAATATCTGACTTCAACATGAGGTTTTTTTTCTTTTTTCTGAGACTTTTGGCTAAATAAAGACCATACTTCTCCCTAAAATGTGTATGTCACAGTGAACTGAAAAACTGTAGCACATCTTATTCAAAGACATTGAATGAGCCAAATATTTTTTGCCTCTGCATCATTTTCATGGCTTTAATTAAAAAAAAAAAAGTACTATAAAGAACATTAATGGCAAAAGTTTAGACTTTCATTTATTTGAAGCAACAAAGAAGGAATATTTTTTAAAAGGTTTTCAAATAGCCCCTTTTTCTCTGAGTGACAAAAAAAGAGAAAGGTGCAATTAAAAGTCACACCCATAACAAATATAGAACAAAAGTTTAAAACTTACCATTAGGTTAAGGTATCTTTGAATTAGTTTCTAGGGAACAAGCTCTGCTCTGACTTGCTGCTCTCTAATTTCAGAGGGATCTGTTTGTTACTAATTTGTTTTATTTTAGCCTAAATACATATACAAGGTGCAAAGCAGTGGACCAGAATAATTAATGGAAGAGCATTAGGGAAGCTAGACTATGTTTGTATTTGTGTCCAACAACAATAATCCAGGAGCATTTCATATACGAGGCATACTTATAAACGAGTTACACAGGCTGAATCAACTTT
This sequence comes from Monarcha castaneiventris obscurior, assembly GCA_026261815.1. NCBI lineage: Eukaryota > Metazoa > Chordata > Aves > Passeriformes > Monarchidae > Monarcha > Monarcha castaneiventris. The sequence continues at coordinate 5,011,358 of JAMPIT010000890.1, forward strand.
CGAAATCAATAGGAACAGAGCATAGAAAAAATCCATGCTATTTCAATTCCAACAATTACCAGAGAGTTAACCAGCCTCTGAGAGAAATGTTATCAGGATTGACACGTTTCCAAAGTGTATTCTGATTTTAGCTAAGTCTTATCTTATGACAGAGAAATGTTTTGTTGGATGTGTTCCAGCTTGTTCTTCACGTTATTAGGTTTTTAATTCTTGGTTTTCTTAATACAATGACTTTTTTTTTTTTTTCCCCTGCGGTAATTGGAACAGAAGTAAGAGTGTTCTATTCTTCTGGCAGTCATATTCCCTTCAGTGGCTTTCTTTTAAGTAACAAGACATCGCAGCAGTGAGAACTAAAAGGCTACACACAGGCTCCTCAGGTGGCTCTGATGATTGAGTGGTGGCTAACAACAGGCAGCTCATTGTGACGGCTCGGCCGCCACCGTCGTGCCGAGGCTGAAAGCGAATACACGTGTGCATTTAGAATTCCCTAAAGATGTATTCTGTTTGATCCGCAAGGGATTGCTTCGGCTCTTACAAAAGTATCTAGCAGAAAATACCTTTGTTCCCATGAATGGGAGTGGGTCTGCTTTTCCATTTTCCTTCTCTCCCAGTGCTTTTATTTGCAGCCCTTTCAAGCCTGAGTTATCGCAAACGTGATATTGGGTGAGACACTTGTGTCAGCACCCTTGACTCCTTCAGCTATGGTGTTTTACCTGTTTGAAAACCTCCATGGACCTACCACCTAGAAAATGAACAGCTATTAATAACACACTGAGATGTCACAAAAAACCCAATATCATGACAGTAATGAGAGCAACATTAGCTCAATCCAGGGTCTGAGGATGTGTGATGATCCTTTAGAAACTTCATCCATGGTGTATGCACAAGGTATTATTCAGGGCACATCACGTTACATGCACAGTGGAGCCCTATCTTTATTATTCACAGAAGCTGGACATTTGTCCTGTGCTGTGCATGCTTTGCTGCCATGAAGATCCAGTTGTGTCCGGTACCACAGATGCAGCAGATGAAAGCCAGTTTTGCAACAGGGAGTTTTTCTAAATGCAAAACACAAGCTAGAGGCCTAATTAAGCACCATCAGGCTCTCCATTTCCTTCAGGAGATGTTGGGCCTTTAGCAGAAATAAGCACTGTTGCATGGAGTGTAATGGCAGATATTTGCTACCTGCACCATTAGAAAACCCTCGGGATCCTGAAAACAGCTTTGTGAAAATGCAGTTTCAAGCCTTGTTTTATTGCCATGGAACTGCTGGGTCCTTCCTACTGTACTAACACATAGTATAAATACGTGTGCCGAAATGAACTGGAGGCCACAATTGAAAATAAAATATGTGGAGTTACTCAGTGCTGCGAACTGGCTCCTGGAATCTACATACTAAGCACTGGTAACAGCCTGACTCCTTGAAATCTTAAAAAACCTCCAAACCAAATAACAACATCCAAAAAAACACCACACACACACACAAAACAAACCAAAAAACAAACAAACAAAACCCCCAAAAATGTAAAAGAATCCACTGGGGTAGGAAAAAAGCAAATTGTGTAGTTTATGTTTTGGCTGACTCTGAGGTGTTTGCACGCAAATTCTTTGCACAATGCCAGAAAAAAACAAGGAGATTGCAGGTAGCAGGGGGAAAAGCAATGCAGTCAAGGGGAAGAGACGTAAAATCTCAATTTCCTTATGGATTCCTTCTGGAATCATGCGAACAAGCTGTCTTAGGGACACATTCACATCCTTTGTGTGGCAGAGATAGAGGAGAGCCTGGGAAGCGAGCACTGCCATGGCTCCTCTGTACACCCCTCTCTCCCCGGGAAAACCTCTCAGTCCTGGTGCCCCACAAGGTAAACAGCCCCTGTGGCACTGCTGGGACCAAAGCTCACAGCTCCTCTCTCAGTGAGCTGATACAATTCTTCCTTGTTAAGCACAAAAATGTTCAAAGCCATGATTTCAAGCTTGACCGTGACCCCCTATGAAAACAGGTCAGGCAATTAACTCATCATGAAAAACATTCTTTTTTTTCCCCTCCCTCCCTTATCTCATTCTAAATCTATTTCAACTTCATGGGGGGATTAGATACCAACACGCCTTGTGTTGATTCCTTTTGTCATGGACTCAATGAATCCTTCATTTTCCCCTTTTCCACTTCATCCAAGCTCCATAAAATGCCCAGGAAGCATTACTTTAACAGTGTGATGACAGTTTAATTAGATCAAGACTGCAGCAGAAGGGGGAGTATCGGGATTGGAGGCAGCTGTGGGTTACAGTCAGGATGTTTGCAGCTCAGCCTTCCTCCAGCCCACCTAAGTAAGGGCAGCTTGGGGGCAGCTGCTGATACTTACATCTGGTTTTCCCTTCAGGCCCATCTGAGGGCCAGTGGCTCATCTAAATTATTGGGTTACAATATCTGTTGGGTTTTTTAATTTGATTTCCATTTCTGAAGTTTATGATACCAAGGTTTGTGCTCAGTGTTATCTGAATGAGCAGCAAAGAGTAATAATGCAGGTACACAGAAGCCACAATCCTGGTCTCACTAAAATTCATGGCAGAACTTCTACCGACTCAAAGAAAGGCAAGCTTTCAGCTCCAGCTTCCCAGGTAAAAAAGTCAGAAGCGTTAATTAGGAGGGCTCTGAAAGAAGATTTATTCTCATATGAACAGTGTCTTTTGCCACAAAGTCCATGGCTGTTTGACTTGGAATCTCAGCCTTTCTTGTGAGAGACATGCACTGTAGCTGTTTTACAGCTCTATAGAGTAGGATGGAGAGAAATTGACCTAGGTGCTATAAGGAATATCAGGCAGTAAAATTTAGGCACTTTGACTCCTATTTTTCCACACGTCTCAGATTTAATAGGTGATTTTTAACACTGATTTATGTATGAAAGTGCACTGGTTTCAGTGTGCACACTCAGGACTCCCAGGTGGGAGACATTTTATTGACCTTTTGACAGTATCTCATTAACAAAGGCTACTTTTCAGCTGGAAATCTACTTTAATATAACATGCATATGGCTATTCTGCACTGTATTCGCTATTTGGTATAATTTGGTTAAATGCATCTGTTATGCAGTATTCTCAATTCTTTTGTATTTTTTTCCTAACACTCTGTTACATGCATAGATGAAGCTTTTTTTAAAGATTTTGAATCTGAAGAAAAATCACTGAGATGATAACACCTTTTTGTCTCACGTCACCATCTGCTGCGTCATCTCTGCAACGCAAACCATCCTCATTGCTATGTACTATCTTCTAGAATAGATCTTAGATCAAATCTTGCTCTAACTCTTGCATTCGTGAGGAAATATAACACAGGGAAGCTCTTTCTTACCTTCAGTATTTTCAGTCTTCTATATTTAGGTTTCCTTTTACCTTGGTGTCGCGTGCCTGACCTTTAATGCAACAATTCTCAGTGCACCAGCACCAAGCAGAGAAGTGTTATGCATCCTATATTCCAGATGGACAACTAAGGCTTGCCTAAGGTCACACTGGACTGCTTGTGGAAGATTAAGGACTTAACTCCAAGTCTTTCACATACCAGAGAACTACCTCCAGCACCAGACCCACCAGACACTTCAATTTGCTGCTGTTCACGCCCTGCCCCTGACACTTACACAGCCTGTGTCCAGGACATCTTCTGGAATATGCACATCTCAATGCCTGGGGTCCCCCTACCCTCCCCACTAAACATACTAGCCATTTAGCCAGGTAGCGTAAGAAATCCAGAATATTTCTGACGCAAGTAGGAGATTTTTTTCAACTGGGACATGCTAGATTTTCACGTATTTATTAGGTTTACATGGCAAAATTTTGGTAGCAAAGGAGCTGCAGGGGTGGTTTCTGTAAGAAGAGATCAGGAGCTGTCCCCATGTCGGAAAATTCCACGTACCTCCAAGAAGGCCCCAATGCTGGCCAAAGCAGAGCCCACCAGTGAGCTTGGAGATGCTAATTTTGTCAGAATCTGTTGTGCCCATGACAGTAATTGCCAAGTGGTCTCACTATCCTTAACTCAACCCACAAGATTCTTGTCATATTTTGTCCTCTCTCTCTCACTGAGGAAGCTGAGTGATAGAGCAGCTTGGTAGGCACCTGGCAGCCAGCAAAGGTCAACCCACCACAATATAATTATTATTGCAACCTGCCTTGATGAGACCATTGACATTACTCCACAGAGGTGTTATGGGTATCTGGGTCAACACATGTTCTTTTCTTTGCAAATATGAAGTTAATTGAATTAACTCTTGTATGCCACATTAATGCTGCTAGAACTGAAAGGAGGATGTGCCCTGTTGAACTTGTGTGATTTGTGTCTTAATGTGCACTTGTTTTTAAGGTATTTCCTAGCAAAATAAGTAATTATATCTTTAACAGCATCTAGCTATTAAAAATCCAATAAACAAGTCAGAAAGTAGAGAAATAAGTGTGTTACCTGTATGAGTGCTCTGAAGACACTGAACATCAAGGAGTTTGCCTTTGTCACCTCTCTGCCACTGCAAGTCACCCAAATAAGGTTTTCTGTAACTGAGCTAATGATAAATCTGCAACTCTGAAAGAACAGCTTTCTATCTTTAGGCTTCAGCTATGCTTTTCTTTTGTGTGTATAGCCTATTTATGGAATGCTGCTGTTGAACTTGAATGCAAACCAGAAGAGTGTTCCTGCCTAAATTGTCTATAAATACCTTAGGGGTTTTTACTGTCCATATTCTTGTGAAGTCCTGGGTGTGCTGCTTTGCTCAAGTATTTGTTTATTCCTCATTCAACATTCATTGTCTGTCTTCAAAAAGTGACCTCTTGAAATGTACACCCCACCTCTGTATGAGGCTGCTATTTTTATATAACCCTGAGAACACTGAGGCTGTAGGGGCCTCCATGAGACAGGAATATACAGAAACCTGTGCGTGACAATTGCCATGGTGGATGCACCGAGGCACAGAAAACATACAGATTATTTAGGAAACTAACAAAGGAAAGGATTTTAGCGGAAATAATGCTGTAATCTACCATTTTAGATTAGACTGTTTACTTGTCCCATATGCCCGTAAGGCATCCAGAATAGGATGCAAATGATGGCAATAGACGAAAATGCAGAGCAGAAGCGTTAGAGGATAATTTGTACCTAGGAAAATTTTCCTCATTAATTAGGCACAGATTCATGCCCTCAGGCAGAAAGCTTTCAAGAATCTTTCAAATCCTGAGCTTTGGGTTTGTCCTAGGCTTTTTGGTGGGGTTTTTGTGGTGTTTTTTTTTTTTGGTTTGCCATGCTCTGTAACAATCTCAGCCTCTTCTTGCTGCGGTATCACATGTCAACAAGTTTTATAGGCTGGTCACTCAACAAACACACATAGTTTCTCTTAAGAGGTTTGATTTACCTGTTTTTCTGACTCTTTGAATCTCTTTAGGGCCTGAGCTGGAGGTGTGAAGGAGTCCACCCTTCTATAAAATTAAGCTCTTTGACTTCCCATTACATCCTTCCCTATGGCTTGAAGAAGAGAGGGACAAGGACAGAGTAATGACATCCTGCACACTTCAATCCACACTGCATAGGGCATTATAATTGCTTAATAATTTTCTCCTCCTTGTCATTATGTATTATGTCATTAGTGAACACTCCTGTATCTTGTGATGGGCTTGTGGCCATTTTTTGGGGCATTGCCCTCACCAGCCTACAGCAGCACTGAGGGTGTCACATCCCTTGGAGCTCCCCTTTGGACACCCAGGACTTGAAGGACTGAAGGACTGTGCTCATCTCAGCTTAGCAGACAAATTACAGAGTATATTATCCCAGATATGGGACAAATACACTGATGCTGGCTTTGGAAAATGCATGTGAAAATGCAAAATTATATTTACACCCATGCAAATGTATGTGCTTTTCCCAGGGGCTTTGAAATAGTGAAAAACAAACTCTAAATAGGCCAAAAGCAAAACAAACTTGCTTTTAAGTTAAAAAAAAATTCAAGAGAAGAAAACTGCAGCCTACACTGAGCCTCATTTGACACTGGAAATATGAACGCTGGCCACAGTTTTGATAGCAGTAGTGTAGCATAGTTAAATTTGCTTGGGTAACCAAAGAGAAAACTTCCAAACTTCAGTAGAAAATTGCAAGTTAAATATATTACATTTAAATTTAAATTATCAACTAGCAGCCTTATTCACACAATTCACTGTTTGAATCTATTGTAAATCAGTGAGTCGAAAAACATAGAGTTACTACATGTCTTTTCTGCAGGAATTTATGGCATTTTGACTTTGGGGGGAGGGATTACACCTAAAAATAAGAAATACTTTGCAAAACAAAATTTAGAGCCTCTTGAGTATATAATAATTTGAGATTTTGTTTTGGTAACGTGCTATCAATTATTACTTTTACATTTGTTTAATGATCCATAATGGAAAATAATTTTCAAGACAGGCTCCGTTCCAGTGAAGGTGAAGCGAAATAGGAATTTGTCAAACCTGAATGGTACTTGGATTTATGCAACTTAAAGCAAAGCCTGAATAATCAGAAATCAGACCCAAAACTGAAATGCTGGCTTTATAAGAAATGAAGGGGCCATATGCAATCCAGAAAACAATTCATTCAGTTTTACAAGGACAAAAATGTTCACTTATAAAATTGTGCAAGAAGCTAAACAGGCTGACATCACCATCTCTTGGGTAATATTACACTACAGGTTTGTCTGGTTTGGTTTTTTGTTGGTTTTGGTTTGGGTTTGTTTTTTTTTCTCCTTATCCTATAGAGCTCAAGTACTGCAAGTACTAAATGCTTTGTGAATACCCTTGTTGATGTGGCTTTCAAGTCTTCGAGGCTGTAAGTGGGTGGGGAAGGCTGAGTGTGTGTGGTGTGTAATAGGCCCACTAATAAATCCTTGGTACAAATCAAAAGCCTAGAAGAATTTTGCATGGCATTTAAGCAAAATGAGTCTTCTGGCAGTGGAAGTTGACTGAAGCTTTGTTTTCCCACCAAAAGTACCAATTTCTGGTAGTGAAATAAGCTATTGTATTTCTTCTTGTTTATATCTAGAACTCCTTGTGTTTGAATTTTGGAGTAGGGTGCAGGACTGGAGTACAAAGAAAGCAGCAATAATAAAGAGACATGAAAGGGTGGGATAAAATTGGGGTACTCAAAATAGCATTACTCCCCATGATGTCAAGACCCTAACTCTTTAGCTGCTTTCTGTTGTGATTTAAATTAACAGCAGAAGTCAGTTTGTCCTTTAGATTCAAGGAGCATGGCCAGTGCCCTCAGGCCCTAGTACAGGTCATGTATTGAAATGCTTACACAGACTCAGGTTGCCGGCTCAAGATCAAGGAAATAAAATTCCTGTCTCAAAATGCATCTCTCAGGCATTTTGTTGCAACAAACTTGTTTATTTGTTCGTTTGTCTGAACTGCTTTTTGTCTAAGCAGGGGAGAGGACAAAACCTTTCAGCAAAGATGTGGAGAAATATATCAGGAACATTTCTTTGTGTTTTCAGAGCAGATAGAATGCCAAAGTCAGATGTGAACTGTAGTCTTACACATCTGTGCTTTCTGCTTCCCCATGTCTCTTCCCCTTGGCCCAGGTTCACTTTTCAAAAAGTTAGGGCTGGTTCATTCAGCTGCTAAGGCTCTGTGCTGAAGTTGGCCACAGTGTGCAGATATTAATTCAACGGCTGGGTTTCTGCAATTCGATATACAATTGAATGTGCATAATCTGAGCAGTACGATTGATTTAACATCAGTGTGGCAACTTTAGCTTTCAGTTTTCATGAATTATGTGTTTGAATTTTGAACTTTAATGCTGTACTAATGAAGACATTTGCATTTAATGACATACCAGTGAAGCTGAATAGGCCTGCCACCTCCTAAACTCTTAGAAGTTTCAGCTCTGTGAAAATCTCTTGCTGAAAATGTGAACAGCAGCTGGTAGATTGCCTGGCTGAAATGCTGTAGTCTTGATCATGAAAAGAGAAGAAACACAACATCAACAAGATCTCATGAATCTTTTGACATAGTTTTATGACCATTGTCTCAATATATCATACCCCTTGTACCTAGAGTCTAATAAAACTTAAATAAAGCCAAATGATTTAATATTCATATTGAAACATAATTATAGAAAGATATATGACAGAACCACCAAAGAGATGGGATGAACAGAATTGTTATCCCAGATTCTTGAAATGTTTGTGATTTTTTTTAATGCATCAACCAAATTATGTAGAGAGATCTGAAGGAAGATGTCAGAAATATCCAAAATTGCCTTGCTCTGACAAGAGCACTAAGAAGCACATTCTCCAAGGTACTTTGTTAACCAGCTCCCAATGACTTCAGCAGCAACAACAAAGTTGGTTGAGGATGTGGAAATAAGTTTCTGGAACCATCAGTATGGACATACTTTCTGACCTCAATGGAGGCATTGAAACAGTGGAATTATTTATAGTTCCATTCATTGTGTTTTAAATCTGGCATTTCTAAATTTCAAGAGATTTAAAAATATCTAGCTGAAAGAAAAAATAGTAATTTTAATAATATATAATTATTATTTGATAACTGATTGTAATTATTTTCGAAAAAAATTTGTTCAGAACATCGATAGGAATTCTGCTTCCCCTTAATTTTTTAATTTAAACATTTCTGGCTTTATTTCAAACTGCTGTAGTCTTGTCTTTAGAAAGAAAATATCAACAATTACTTCTTTTTAGAAAAAAGAATTAGTAGAATTTCCCATCTTTAAAACTGACTTTTTTTTTTAAATGACTTTTTATTCAGCTAAAATTTAAAAACTCTTTTCCACATGAAAGTAGCTTTCAAAGTTCAAAAATACATTGACTCTAGTCCTATGTTTTTGACAAGCTTTTATAATAAGTTATCTCATTGCATGCATAAATTAGTTGGTTTTTAGCCTCATAACCACCTGGAACATACAAGTCTTTCACAACAGAGACAGAGATATAAATGTATAATATGGAAAAAGAAAAACACAACTCTCAAAGGAATATCAAACCTTTCAACTTGAAGGTTAAATATGGGCATTAAAAGGAATCCAATTAAATTGAAAACAGGGGTGTACTAAATTGCCCAACTGTAATAAATTCATTTTGTATGGATAAAGGAAAACATAACAATTCATAATAAGTACACGTGCTTCTTAAGTACAACTGTTTCTAAAAGTAATTAGAGTAGATCATTCTTTGTTCCAGACCCATGTTCTCAGTAGTCTGATGGGTTTAGCAGTGCAGAGGCACCAGTGCTGCTTGGGGAGATGGGAAATGTGCAGGAGCAGTAATGTGCAATGGGAAAACAACCTCGTATAAAATTTAAGTCTGCTATATAAAAACAGGAAATAAAAGTAGGAATCGGATGTTTCTCATTGTTAAACTTTAAAGACTATACCTTGCATTTCTGTGATTTTACAGCTGGTTTAAATGCTAATTAATTGCTAGCTTTTAGGTCCCCTCTTGTACCAGCATGATGTAATAACTGGGGTTAGATTTTCCAAAAAATGTGATCTCTCTGTTTCAGCCTCTAGACAACCAAATTGTCAAAGCAGCTTATTCCTGGCAGTCCCCCCCACCCCAACAGGAAGGAAAGAAAGAAGGAGTCCTTTTGTTCCAGATGTCTTACAAAGTCAGGCTCACCTTTGTGTTTCAGCTGCATAGTCCAAACTCCAGTAAGAGCCACGGTCAATCATAAGATTCATAAGGCTGGTAAGGCTCAGAGCTGCCTGTGGAAGTGCACATGTTATAGTACAAGACAAAAGACTGTTTGAATGACCATTGTCATGTTTCCTCTCCCCTCCCCAGTTTCAAGAGCTGTCTTTCTCAATGTTGGAAGGAATATGGCTGCTGTTGGTTAAGAATGATATATCAGAAAGCCAAAAACCCAGGATCAATAGGAAAAAGAAACCAAATAAAAAGCCCAGCCAAAAGGGCAGTGAACTTGCAGGTCAGGAGAGCTACTGAGCATGATGGCAACCTGTAGATTTTTCACCAAAATAAATTATTTTGCTGAGAATAATGCATGAAGGATTTGCATGCAGGCAGTGTCAGAGGGCAGATTTACACAGTGATTGGGATTGCATGAAAAAGCTGATTCATTAAGGTCCGATGCATTCTTAAGGAGAAAGTGTAGAACAAGTGCCATTATTTAAAAGTACATTTCTCACTCACTGAGTCAAGATTCCCAGGAGCTATGAAAGGCAATCATGCGGTTCTCAAGTGATTGGAAATGTCATTATAATGTAAAATGCAGAAAACTTAATCCCCGTAACTTTTTCCACAGCTTTTTTCCTGCCTGGACAGATGTTCCTTGTCAGCCTCTTAAAAAATACATGGACCATAATACAGGCTCACCATGGTCACTGTGAAATGGTGTTAGTCTAAGTATTAGTTGAAGGCAAGAACAGGAACAGGAAAACTTTTACTCTAAATAAAATATGTGTCTTTTGGCCAGTTGAGCAGAGAGGTATAACAAAAACCAGGAAATTAGGCAAAACCCCCTATTCTTATGTAGTAGATGGTGTAGATGTTAAAAAGCTGTGCTCAGAGGTTATGATAGACTTTGAAATAAAAGGGTTAAGACAGGCTGTGGGACACATGGGGCTCTGAAATCCAGTGAAAGGACCTCAAAATTTCTTCAATGTTCATTTCAAGGAACAGCCTAAAGAGCAAGGAAGATCAGAGGCTTCAGATATGATGAAAAACATGTGGAATTATAGAATGATTTGGGTTGGAAGGGACCGTAAAGAACATCCAGTTCTAACCTAGTTCCCTTGTATGCTTGAGATTTTAATCTGCTGGGTTACAATCACTTTCCAAAGGTTGTCTGAAGAGGGGAGCTCGGCATGATGGAACACACTGTTTTAGCTGTAGAGCTGGTACAATGAAATCGTGCTTGTGTGTATTGCTCTTCAGATTTTTGAAAAATTCTCAAGAGTTAGATTTTCTCAATTCCCATTTAAGCCAGTTCAGCCTGCCTTCAGAAAAGGAAACAGGCCAGAAGTTGGTATAACACAGGTGCCCCCTTAAAGACTTACAAATCAGAGGTCATAGTCATAATGTCTCATTAATTTTTCTATTTAGCATTCTTATAGTCTACTACATGTCAGTCTGATCACCCTTAGCAGGTTCTTGCCTTATTTTGAAGAGAACAAGCTAAATATGACTTGACCCCAACTTGGCCACAGTTTTTTTCTTGCCATGCCCATTTTATGACTCCTATGTCTGGTTTCCCAGGCTAGTTCATCACAATGCAAAGAAATAGGTTTGTACAATCAGGACGATGAATGACTAAATGCAGCATGAATTTTCTCCGTGGTAAACAAATGTCATTAGCATTGGTGGGCTAAGTCAAACAACTTGCACTCCCTCTAATTCTTAGAGTGCAGGTATTTACATTACAGAAAACAGCCCTACTTTAATCTCTTTCTTTTTGGAAAGCTCAGGAACGGGTGGCATGGATAATTAACTTCCCTTACTGGGAAATTGTGGCTCCTTCTGGATGCTGTGCCACTTTTGGGCAATTTCAGAGGAGTGCGAAAATTTACAGGATTACCTGAGGATAAGAATCTTTTTGCACCAAGGAAAAATGTTGTAATGGCCTACAAGCAGAATTTGTGCTGCATAAAACAAGCCCCAGAGAGTCCTCAAATCTTTGAGGCTGAACCAGAACTTGTCAAAGTCTCTGCTACCACCTATGCAATGGCTTCCCACAGCAGGTGAGGTTCTGCTCTGTGATATATGGGGAGATCCAGTAACCATCAGCAAAATTAGGATAATCTAATTCCTGCTTGATTACATAAGTACATAATAAATTTACAGTGGATAGGACAGGAGAGAATAAAAGTATATACAAATATAATACAAAAATATAAATCCTCCAAGATATAATTCCTATACTAACCTAAGCTCTTCCCCTTGCCATCATGACAAAGCTCATTTCTCCCATCCAGAATGAATCACTTCTGTCGAACACCTGTGGCAACAAGAAGATCTCTCCAAAGGAAAAAAAAAAGAGAAGAAGAAAAACAAAAGGAATCCCTCAAACAACAAAACAAGTTGAAACCTGAATTCCCAACTCGGGGTATAATCAGATAGTGATTTTTTGACTGCCATGGGAATGGAGCATGAAATAGGACTACATATACAGCTCAACCTGAATAAACTCTCTAGATAGGGAATGACACATTTTAAAAAGTGATTGATTGAAAAATGGTAAAACAAGCAGATATTATCACAGATATTTTCACAAGGGAAACATACCTCTTTACATTACCTTCCCACAAGTTTGCTAGTATAGGTATGCTTATGGATGCTTTAACAATGTTTTGTTCCTTTAGGTGGGTTTATTTTCATGAATTAATGTTTTGTTGCTAGGCTAACTCTTGACTTATTTTTTCTTTTTATTTATTTTTAAAAAGCCCTAGTCCTCAATTTAGAACAGTCTGAAGGGGCTTCCATTCCTCCTCCCCCTAAATAATTTATCCACAGAAAACTGCAGTTTCCATTAACGTAAGGCTACTCATGAGTCTAGGTAAATGCCATGAACAGAGACAACTGGATGCAGTGGCAAAACTCAAGTGCAAGCTAAAGAGCAAGAAGATGGTTAAGTAGCCATTCAGTTCTCAGGAGTATCCAGTGGTTTCGTTCATCCGCCATCCAAACCATTTACTGATAGGCAACAATGTAGTAGTCATATTTCAGAACATAGAACAACCAGAACGTAAAAAATGGGTAGTGGATCTGCTGATCACTCCAGTATCCTCCCCAATGAAATATGGGTAGGGCAAGCACCAAGTGGTGCTTCAGCAGAGGGCTCTCACAGACGCTGCAGGGTGCATTGCTACACAGGGTGTGGGAGGCTTGGCATTTGACAACTCTTAAAGCAGTTCTTGTCTTTGAATGTGCCCCATGGCTTTTTCACATGTGCATAAGTCACCAGCAGCTCCACTGCTCTGTGGCCATGAGTCCCCCATTCTAATGCCAAATGCCATGAAAAAAGGACTTCCTTTCTTTGTTTCAAAACTAGACTTGCCTAGTTTCATTTGATGCCTTCGAGTTCTCAGATTGGAAGAGACAGGGAACATTAGTTCCTGTGCGTGCTGTCCATGCCTTCTTGTGACTTTATGGTCCTAAGGCAAACCAGAAAAATAAAAATATGCCCCCTGCTAGGATGCTTTTGGTTACTTGCAGCTGCACTACAAGGTCTGTACATACAGAGCAGTTTATGGCAGCTGGGAAGGATTTTCATGGCTAAGGATGATATATGGTGTACCCAGCTGAACTGAAAGGCAATGGGTCTTGCACACAAGTCATTTTTATGCCCTCTTTTCCTCCTAGAATCAAAATGCACCAATTCACCCAAGCAGGATTTTAATTTCCCAGCATTATCTTCATGTGTGCATCTAATATAGCTAAATCCTTAGACTTTGCTGCTTTTCTAGATGAGCAGGTGGTTCAAAGGTTTCGACACAACCATTCTCAGTTTGGGATTTAATGACTTACAGCAGGGAGCTGAAGCAAAATGCCACACTGCATAACTGATTTCAACTCAGCTCTGACAGTTTGCACAGTCCAAGGATCCATCCCCAAAGAAGGTGGTTGCTAAATTCATATTTTTCTAAGAGCAGTCACAAAGTATTTACAAGTTCTCCAAGAGCCTTAAAGCAAATGTGAGGGAACTTCTCTTTTCCTGGACCTCTTTCATGTGCCAGGGGAAGCAGCTTTTCTTTAGCTTGCAAAAACCTCAAAGAAAAAGAAAAAAATCACTGTCTTCAGTGGGAAGGTTGACTATCCCATGCTGTTTTGGGGTCGATGGGAAGAGTTTGGCAGTTCAAAGACTACCAAAGAAAAAAATCACCTCACTTTTTTTTTTCTTTTTTAACTTCATTATAGTTTAAGTATAGGGATAGCTTATAATATGTGTATTTTAAACATTGTTTAAATTATAATGAATAATTTAAAGTATTGGAGCAATAGCAAGATTAGTGCTCTCACAATTTGGGCCAGTTGGGTATGGCAGTGTGGTGTGGGCTCCTGTGTGGGTGACTGGGGACTGGAGTAGGAAAGCCTACAGAAGTAGGTGTTTATTTTTTGTCTTTTTTTCCACCACTACAGCTGCTTAGCTGGTTTTTCTAAGTGTCAGGTTTGAACTCTATGTTTAAGCAAGTAAGTTACCAACGGAAAATAGGATTGTCTCGGAAATTTTTCCCTAGTCATGAAAAACTGGGTTCTCCTGGAATTTCTGTTCCTACATCCCGTGTTTCTCAAAGCACAGCCAGTGCTCCAGTTTCCTCAAGTGCATGGTCAAATACCAAGAATTTGACGTTCACCAACCAAAATCAGAAGAGGATAATGAGAAGTAAAACAAATTCCTCATGGGGGAGGTGGAGGAGCAGGCTCTGATCTATTCTCTGGTGACAAGACCTGAGGGAATGACATGTCAGGGGAGGTTTAGGTTGGATATTAGGAAAAGGTTCTTCAGCCAGAGCGTGGTTGGACACTGGAACAGGCATCCCAGGGAACTGGTTACAGCACCAAGCCTGACAGAGTTCAAGAAATATTTGGATGGCATTCTCAGGCACATGGGGTGTGTTGTGCAGGGCCCAGAGCTGGACTTTGGTGATCCTCACAGGTCCTTTCCAACCTGGCTTATTCTGTTATCCTACGATTCTATGAAATCTTAAGAACACCTTCCCTCCACCACTCCCTCCTGCAAGACAAAGAGGAAGTTTCTGGCAATTTCTCAGAGAAGCCACTCCTGTACCCACTCCGCTACGGGAGCTGTGCTGTGCCAACCCAATACAGCCTTGCACCCAGCATTCCTGTAAACATTTACCCTTCAACAACAGCCCGCAGGCTGCCGCTGTGTGTTTGCATTATTCCACAAATACTTTCTGTTGTGAATAATGTAAAAATCATTGCCTATTGTGCTTCAGCTTCTTTAGTGTTTCGGAAAATAGAACACACACGGAAGTAGCGCAACATTGTGCTTCAAGTCTAGGTTTTGTTTGGTTTTTGGTTTTGTTGGGATTTTTTTTTGGTGTTTCGTTGGGGTTTCTTTTTCCTGCTATTTTTTCATCCTGTTTGAATGATCTGGTGGTGAAGCATCTGTCATTGTATAGCAACCTTTTTCACCGACATTGCTGCTCTTAGGCACTTGAAATAAAATGTCCTTTTCTCAGCAGAAGGCTGGGTTGTGGTTACTGGCTGGTGC
Organism: Monarcha castaneiventris obscurior; assembly: GCA_026261815.1. Classification (NCBI taxonomy): domain Eukaryota; kingdom Metazoa; phylum Chordata; class Aves; order Passeriformes; family Monarchidae; genus Monarcha; species Monarcha castaneiventris. The sequence goes on from JAMPIT010000890.1 coordinate 5,026,571, forward strand.
ACAGGAATTGTTCCACCTACCTGTGAGAGGCAGCTCTTTCCGTGCCATGACAGACCCACTGCCTAGGAGCTTGTGACTCTAAGATGATAAAATAAAAATATTGTATCAGCCAGAAAGTGCAGGGTAAATCCAAATGGGCTGAGTGCAATACAGTTCAAACTGAGATGTATTTTTCCCTGTGTGCATTGTATCAGTTTATCTTACAGAGGTTTTGGCAAATTTTTGCTTTTTATGGTAGGGCATGAATTTGCTAAAAGGAGCAGGAAGGAGAAAAAAGATTTTAAGGAAGAGTCTTGGGAACTAAGAAATGCATGTATTAATATTAGAGTAATATACATACATATGCAAATCCCTGGTTCTGGGTGATCTCAAGGTATTACAGCGATTTGCCTCCCACCTTCCCACCCAAGGGGTAAGAGGGGAAAAAACACCTAATTTTCTACTTTTTCCTGAAGAATCCTTGAAAAATATATTTTGTTTGATCAACTAAAATCAGCTTTCTAACAAGGACAAAACAATTAATGACTGAATGGCTATTTTCTTTTTAAAAAACATAATAAAAAATCAATTTCCCAATGAGAGGTGTTACAAGAAAAAATTCAGCCTGATTTTCTACTATAGCAATTACTACTGAAAACAGAAAAACAACCAGGGACTGATCAATATATTAGTGAAACATGCATAGGGGATTCATTTTCTGAAGGAAAACAAAAGTAAGAGATGGGACTGCCTCACAGAGAAAGAAATCCTTAAAAAACAAAAAGTGCCAGTACCAACAGAGTTGTCTCTGAACACATAAAGGTAAAAGAAAGGTGGCATCTCTGCCACGTCTCATAAAGAATAAATCTCCATGGACATTATATATATTTTTATATATATATATATATATATATATATGTATAAAAACCCCAGAATCACATCAAAGAAAGTATTAGTCTAGATCATACTAATGAACTTTGCCAACAACCCACACACTTAAACATGGTTGCATTAAGTGTTTCTGTAAATATTTCAAGTAAGAAAAAATCAGTAACAATCAGACTGTTGATTCGTATTCCATGAAGGAACATAAGACACAAATTTATTAATAAATTATTCACCAGCTTTGCTCTCAAGTGTATTGAGAGCTGGCAAAATGTCCATGGCTAAGGGTAATGCTAAATAGCTGCACATAAAACAGAGAGATGCTGTCAGGTAGTGTAACACAGAGATTACTGGCAGGTCTTGACTTAGTCAACATCCTCGTTAATGATACTAAAGCATAAGTAAACAGAAACATAATGAAATCTGTTGGTAGCTGGAAGGAACTGCATGCCAGTGCCAAAGAAAGTGGAATAACACAGAAGAAATTAAATGCTTGGGTGTCAAATAAAAATCCACTACATCAAATGAATAAAAATATTCCATTCATACTTGAGAAGACCCACAGGCATGTCTCAGATTAATTTTATATCCATCACCAGGCACCGGTAGCCAGGCAATCAGAGTAGTTCCAAAAAAGTCAGTGAAAACACCAGTGAAGATTGAAGGAAGCATGAACCTGTTTCCCCCTGCTGACAAGCACCTTTTTAAGGAGTGTGGCAAAGAGAGCAAAAAGTGATTTTTGGTGCTGCGTGGTGAGGTGCATTGTCTGTGTTACAGAGACGTAGCAAGTCTTCTGACATAACCTTCAGCACACCATTGATTATATTATCAGTACTTTTAAAAATCTGTTAAATTGTTACTCGAAATCTTTAGAGGTGAGGGGGGGTGAATAATACCAAAGGTATTTTCATAAATCTATAAACTTGAAAACATTTATCTTAAGGTGCTAAATTAGTAAGTGACTCAAGGAACCTTATTTGCTCTGGCTACCTCACAACCTGTACTGAGAAAAATGTTGTTGCTGAGACCTCGAAGTGCTGTTTTGCCTGCTGTTTTCATTAGAAGCCATTCATGTTTTATTTAGATAGCTTCAATCAATGTGTATCTCTGTTTTATTTTTCAGTTAAACCCTGCCAGAGCAATCAACCTCGTCTGCAAAGTGTTCTACATCCTCTCTAAGTGAATGCCTTCCAGTACTGTAAACTTTGGGTAGTTAATTGTTCTTAGAGAAAAGGGAGGTATTTCTTGATAGCAAGGCAATCATTTATGCAACAATGTGTTGTGTGTATTTTGAATACAAAATTCATATCACACTGTTTTGGTATTTCTGCCATTTGGTGCCCTGCATGTTGTCCTATTGGGTCTAGCATAGAGGGAAAACACCTTCTCTGATTCTTTAAAAGCAGATTGGGGACAAATGGGAATGATGGATCCATTTAGCTGGAAAAAATTGCTCTAGTAAGGGGAGGTGCCTGGATATGTTAGTAGTTGAAGATAGAAAGCAGGTTGTAGGAGTTAATGGCTGCTCCTGATGTGGAAAGAGCTCACTGATGGAGTTCCTAAAAACTGTGTGTGTGAGGAGCTGTGCTGTTCCCCATGTTTATAAACAGACTAAAAAAGGATTGTTGAAATGAAAAGGTCCCAACAAAATAAAGAAGTTGGCCAAGATAGTGGAAACAAGGGCTGACCAAAGTTTTACCAAATTATTTTTGAAGGTGAAGAGGCCAGGTAATAAAATGCCAGGTGAAACCCACTGGAAACAGATTAAGGTGATGTACCTTGGAAAAAGCAATCCAAGACTCAAGCGAACAATATGAGCTCTAAGCTGGCTGTAACTGTCAGGAGCAAGACCATGAAAAGACCAGCTTAATCCTGGAAAATGCTGAGTAAAATCATAGGAGGTTTTATGGAGCAGATAAAGAACAGAAAATACTATTAAACTCCAGTACAACCCCAAAGTTCATCCCTGTTTTGAACACCGTGTGCTACTCTGACTCCTTCACCTGCAAACAAAATATGATTAAAAATTCAGAGGAGAATGACAAAGGTGACAAAACCTATGGGGCAATTTCCCCATGATAAATGAGCAAGTGGTTTAGGACTCTTGCTATGGGTCAAACTTGACTTGAGAGGAGATGGTAGTTTTTAGGAGTCACAGTGCTAGATGGAGCCAGACACAGAAGAAACCCATGGGGTGGTGGGGGCCAGCCTAACCTGGCTTTACCAGGGCTGTTTTTATGGGGGCTCAACATCTAAATGGCCCCAAGCGAGAAACAGCATCAGATTGTGCAGCAGAAATCCAGAAAGCATTACTAACTGTGAAAAAAGCCCCCTCCACATGTAATTGAGAAAGTTCCTGAAATTAAAACAGGTGAAAGAGTACTTGGGGAAAAATTCCACGAGTGCTTGTGCTGTTGTTGCAGTGTGTGCTTAGGGGGACAGCTGGAGCACGTGTGTGGTGGCAGGGTGTGTGTGTAAGCTGTTTATATCCAGAACATGAACCATATGCTGCTTTTAAATCTTCTGCAACTAAGCAGCCGTGTCTCCCTGATCAGACCTTATCTTTAAAATGATGACCGACTTCTGGGACTTTCTTCTGTGCTCACTTCCTGCTCCTGTGAACCTGAACATGGCTCTTGGGAAACATTGTGGATTGACAGCTTCAGCAACTACAAAAAATAGACATGATAATTGCTGTCAGAGAAGGACTGGAAAGAGAAACTGAGAGCTTAATTACAGCTGCAAAGGAATGGGCTCTTTGTACAGGCAATGATAAAAGGAAGATAGAGGGAAGGAAGTACAGAGCATAAGAATTGCAGTCAGCATTTGGAGACTATTAGAAGTTCAGTTTATGATCATAACAATACAGCTAGAGATTTTTTTAAAGTGCAGCCTAAAAGGCTGTCAAATCGGGCACCGTGCATTCTGCAAGAGCCACAAAACACAAGTGGCTTTATCACAATAGGATAGTAATAGAGGATTTATTGCAATTTTAGTCCAAGTGAGAAATACTGATGCATAAAAATCCTCTTGAGATTTTTTGTTGGCTGCTAATGGCCATAAGACACATGCTAGTAGATCCAGCATGGTGGCCTTAGAAAGGAGGGAGACTGTATCCTCATGGACACTGCTTGTCCACTTCTTGAAAATGCCAGACAGAACGCAGCATAATGCAAACACACGACTGGCAATGACACAGAAAGCATAATTACAATTCCTTCAAAAATTATTAGGAAAACCAATGAAAATATAAATAAATAAAATTTTAAAAATATATAAACCAAGTATAAACCAATATTGTGCACATCAGAAACATATACCATGCACCTTCCTAAAACCAAATATAAAACATGATAATTGCATCCAAAACTCATGGATAGCTGGATTTGAATTGGTTCCTATGAAAACCTGGATGGTATGGCAGAAAAACAGACACAACAGCAGCAGCAACAGTGCCCCCTAGATATTGCTAACACATCTATAGAAATACACACTCATGATTAGCATTTATATACTACAGATAAAACCCTGGCTGGTTTTGATGTGTCTGCCACACAATGAGATCCAGCTTGATGAAGCGGGTGGCCTCTCCTTGCCCAATATTCTTTGTACAGGAAAACTATGCATGAAGGTCAGCTAGGTACAGATATGGCCTGAAGAGCTGAATGCAGGATTCTGCCTTGGCCATTCCATTCCCTCCAGCTTCTATGCTCAGGATCAGCTCTGCAGCCTGAAGAGACTCTTCTGCTTCAGCCTCTGTTTAGCCCAGGGGCTGGGATACACAGGCCTGGGGTGCAGAAGAGGCAAACAAGGGTCCCCACTGGAAAGGCTGTATCTTACTGCCCTCCCTGAATGAAAACCAGCTTTATTTCTTTAGGGATGACCCTTCCCTTTCAATACTTGCATTAAAGCAAATACGCTTTTCTTCAAAGTTGTAAATGACACTCAGGAATTTGTCAGAGGGGGATGCTCAAGGTCAGCAAAAGAAAAGCCAGCAGTCTGCAGGTGTTTGGTCACAAAGCCAAGCAACAGAATACCCACCTGTATGTCAGTCCTTGGAAAAGCACTGAGGAGCATGCAACACCACAGTTTTGAACCCTCCAAGCTAGAGGGTTAAAGACAAAAAAAATAACATTAAGAAAATAACACCTCAACTAGCTCATCAATAAGGTCAGCAGTCCTAGGAGGAATCCTTAGTCCAAGACCTTAAATACAGAAAAGCGTGAGTGTGGACAGCTAGTATTTAACAGAGCCAACAAGGCAATGAGTGAAACTAATTAAAAGTAAAAAAAAACCCAAAAAACCAAAAAATAACCCAAACAAAAAACCCAGGGGGAACCCAGACAAAACCAAACAACAAACCCAACAAAATAAAAGAATGAAAAAACCAACCAAAAAATCCATCATCAACAAAAACAAAACCAAATCAACCAAACAAAAACCAAAACAATAAAAAAGGTACACATCAAAGTCCAGTCATATTTTGACATGAAAGAGAACAATGTAGGGGCCAGTGATATTACACTGCCCTTAGACTCATCACAAATTTCACAGGGAGTGACGGTTTCTCCCTTCTTTGCAAACACAACTTGCAATCTTCAACATGTAAATAGACATAAACTACAAGGAATTTTATTGGCCTTGTTTAAAAAGGCCATTCTATGTCACTGTTCCAGAAAGAAGAAGGCTTTTAACTTTTAATCTAGATTCAAGTTTATGAGGGGCATCCTGGATCGACCACCACAAAGTGGGTATTTTGCTGTTTGCATCATATTTGATGGTGTTCTCCACTGCCACATCCAGGCCATCTAGTGCCCAGAAAATGTCACAAGCAAGAATGTGGCACCAGGTAAGCAACACTGTAAAAAACAGCTGTACTGCAGCTCTGTCCTTGCACAGATCATTTCAACAAGCTGAAACTGAGCGAGATGTACCTGAGGAAAAGGATGTTCTGGATAACACAGGTCACTGGGAGCTCTGTGCATATTGGTGTTCTGAGCTCAGACCACTGCAGACACATTAGCTGAAGTTAGCTGAGGACTAAGCCCAATGGCAGATTGTCTTCAGTTTAAAGAGGCAACTGTGCTTTTGGGAGGTAAGAACCTGATGGCAGCTCCCTGGTTTTGCTTTGAAGACAGAACTGACACCATCTCCAACTCATTCGTAACTCAGCAGTTGAGTGCTGGAACAGGAAGTTGCTACTTCTGTTTGTTCCTCCGGGTGTCTTCATAGACTGCAATTCTCCACAATTTGGAGCACTGAAGAGCACAAAATATGAATGAAAGGCAAAATTCCCATAGCAGTTTGTTTGGAAAATCAGCCTTAAAATTCTATTAATGTTAACGGTATTTAGGGGTTTAGCTGTGTCCTGTGAAAGAGCCTGGTGATCCAGGACACATCAATTTGCCAGTCAATTTACAGGGGCCTGGCACTGGATACAAATCTCCAAAATGTATTGAGGGTCACATCTGAAAAGCAATTCCAATGCTTGAACCTTATTCCCTACTTACTGCTCTAAGCATCTCTTCAACAAAATGATATTCATATTTTCCAAATCACTATGCTGCTCTCATCTTGGCTCACCGAGAAGCTGTTGTGTGTACTAATTGGTGTGGTATGTCCTATACATTAGGGTGTCTGGCTTAATTTGGAAATCTTCTTAAAATGCATACTTGATTTATTGATTGTACAGCTTAGACGATGAAATGAGATGGGGTGAATTTTAGAGTTATGAATAATAAACTCCTGCTCAGCCAAAGCTACCAAGTGATGAGTTCAAGCTTAAAGAGATGCCACCACTACACATTTCACACGTGCTAATATCAGGCTACCTACAGTCCTAGCTATGTGTTTGTTATTTTTCTTTTTAGCCATGCAAAAGTAGGGATTAGTGTGTAAGGGGTTTAGGAGCACAATTCCCACTGGCCTCTGCTGAGATTATGCACCTGAAAACCTCTTTTGAAATCTGCTCCAGATATTGATTGCTGTCAGATTTCCATTTGGCTGAATAGGTGAGGTCCCTGACCCCCTTTTCTTGTGTGCTGGTTGATAACATTTTATAGTCCACCCTGTTATCCTTCATGAAAGACATTAGGTACATCTTGCTTGCTCTTTCCCTTTCAGAATTTGTCTCAGCAAGTCTCTTTCTTCTACAGCCCTAATGAGCACAAAATTAATTGGGTACATATGTAGCCATGCTTAGGAACATTCAAGACTACCTGGAACTGTCACCCTTTTTGCACTGTTATGGTATCAGTACCTTGGTAATGGTACTCAGCATTTTACACAGCCCTCAGGTGTGAGTCCACCAGCCTTTTCTGCATTTCAATCATCTCTTCCAAGTTGTTGGGTGCCTCTGCTGGTACATTTCAGTGTTTTGTTTGCTTTCTCTTCAGCTGCCAGGCACTGTGCTAACTATCTGAAGATCAGATCGCCCATTTGTCTTGGATCATTTTCCTGTGCCTCCATCAGAGGAAGCATTAAAACATTTATAAAATGAATGTGTGTAACAAGGACGTGCCAATCAACTGTACAGTAGGGGGTAAAAAAAGCCATTATTTCAGTGACTGCTGATATGAGTTAAAAGAAAACTGAACTTAATAAAAAATCATTCTACCGATTTCTGAAACAGAGTCCAGGAGGCAAAAAGGTCATGTAGAAGACCAGAAAGATCAATTGCATGTCTCTGCACAACCACCCATTTCTTAAAGCCCTGATTTTCGGTGTAATCCCTTTGTCTATGTTTTGACCCAGTCTTATTTGATTTATGTTTTTTATTCATTAAATTGTAGGCATGAGGCATCCGCTCAAGACTTAACCTTATGCATGTTTCACTGAAGGGATTTTCTGTTGTATTTGATACAAACCACTCTACCTGGTTTTATTATTTGAAATATTCAAAATCTGTCTTTGTGCTATTGATTTCTTTCTTTTTGGAACCTGATCTACCCCTAGCAATAGCATTTAGTCTTAAAAATAATTAGGATCACTTTACCACTGCAGCATAACCTCAAGTAAGAAAGTTAATTTCCTATTCAGTTTAGAATTTTTCCATTAATACCATGAATACTAAATTTATACCATGGCAGTCAAAGTCCTCAGAGAGTACCTTTAAACCGCCAGTTTTTTAGCTGTGATCATTTCCTACTTCTGTTTCCCAAATGGCTTTAAATCCTCCCACAGTGTTGCAACAAGAGTGGTATTTTCCCTTGTTTTTTAGTCTCTAATTCTGCTTGCCAGGAGATAGGTGAGGTAAGTGTTTACAGATGATGTGAGCATTACAGGATAGATGGTTAAGAGTACTGCAAAAATGCCGTGCCCAGCAGTCCCCAGGGCTGATTCAACATTTCTCCCAGTAGCTCAAATTTCTCTCAAGCCCAGCAAGCAGTGTGAACTGGAACCTTGCCTTCTGGACATCAGTAGAATTCATCCTTCATAGTAACGCTGTGAGGGATGCTAGTGGTGGATTTGCCACTCTTCCTCATGGGACATGTTGGTTTCTTGCAGTGTGTAAAGGCTTCATGATCCTGGCTGGTGGAGTTATGCTAAGCTGCAGCATGCAACATATGTTGAATGCACAGCATTCAAGTGTCCTATAGATTAAGGTCAGTCCATTGGTTTCCTCAGGAGTATGGGCACGGAGTGTGTGTGTGTTGTTGGGTTGTTTGTTATAAAGAACATCTAATTTTCCTGAATACTGCAAGAGTAAATCAACAAGCAGCCCAGAAATTACTGTCCGCCTTTTTGGTCCTAAAAATCATTCTGCTTCTTATCCTTTTCAGCCAAGCCATTCCTTTTGCTGTTCATTGGGTTTTTTCCTGGTTTCCTTGAACTTTTCTGACTTCTATCAGCAGCTGCAACCAACAAACCCCTTTGCTTCCAAATGTGCTGTCATTCTAGGGAAGCCTCTCTGATGCCACAGTTTATTTACTCTGCTATTTCTGCTTCCTGTTGTTTCAGCAATAACTGTGTGGAAGAGCATTTAATTGCTCTTCCCATTTAGCCTGGCTGAAGCATGCTCAGCACACCCATCTGCTTTAACGTGACTTCTACATCAAAGTCCCACCCCTGCTCTACAACAGCCAGTTACATCTCACAGCCTAATTTATCCACACACAAAAAGAGCTTTTATTTGAAAATAGAATCGGAGCTAGCTCTGAGAATTCACGGGTTCAAATTAATGAGGAAAAAAAAAAGCAACACAAGTTCTTTAAAGTGAAATTCTAGTGACAATTTTTATTTTCTCCCACATTACATATGTACTAGAACAACAAAGACAGATCATGCTTTCCAAACAGCTGAAATAACTTGGAATCATAGAGGAAGTCTGTATTGTTAGGTTTCAATTAAGCTAAATTATTAATGATTTTTGTGTCTAACTGCCTTATTACCTTGACTACAGACAGATTCAAGTCAACAGTTCAGATAGTTTTTATGCATGGCCATTTTGCAATTCATGTCTAAGCCACCAGTCAACCAGACATCACCAGTCTTCCACAGTGGGGCTGCACAGCCTTCCCAGCTGGACTAAATACTACACTTTTCAGGGCAACATCCTATCTGGAGCATCTATCCAAGTCTTTCCATGTCCCTGCTGCCTACACTTCAGGAAGCACTGAAACAGCACTGACGCCCACCAAAGGAGTAGGAATACCAAAAGAAAATCAAGCATATTTCTGTTTGTCATGGTTTACCTCAGCCATCAACAAAGCCCTGCACAACAGCTCACTCACTCCCCCACCAGCAAGATTGGTGAGGGATTTGGAACAGCAAAAGCTAGAAAACCCGTGGGCTGAGATAAAGACAGTTTAATAGGAAAAGCAAAAGTGGCGCACTCAGGCAAAGCAAAACAAGGAATTAATTCAGTGCTTCCCATGGGCAGGAATATGTTCAGTCATCTCCAAGAGAGCAGGGCCCCAGCACACCTAATGGTGACTTGAGAAGAAAAACACCATCCCTCCAAACATCCCTCCTTCCTCCTTCTTCTCCTCACTTTATAGACTGAGCATGATGCCACGTGGTCTGGAATATCCCTTTGGTTAGTTTTGGTCACCTGGCCTGTCTGTGTCTCCTCCCAGCCTCCTGTGTCTCCATCCCCAGCCTCCCTGCCAGTGTGGCAGTCCACACAAGAGAAGAGGCCTTGGCTCTGTACAAGCCCTGCTCAGCAGTAACAAAACCATCTTTAGATTATCATCGCTGTGTTCAGCACAAATCCAAAACACAGACCAATAATAGCCTCTGTGCACAAAATTAACTCTACCCCAGCTGAAACCAGCACAATGTTATAGAGACACTGAGAACCCATCTTCTGCTGCGCCGGGCACTGGGCATGAACAGGCTGCAAGGAAATATGTTAGCTAAAAGTTGGGTACCAGACTTCCCACGACGCTTTCTCTCTTTTTCTCTCCTGTTTTGTTGGTGCCAAGGCACTGCAAACCTATTATGGTTGGCCAGCGTGCTGTGGCTTAAACCATCCCTTAAGTGGAAAGCATTTATTTGACAGCCCATGTTTTCAAAATTAAATCATTGTTAGTTGCATTTTCTATGTAATATGGGAGGGGCTGTTTTGTTATTTTTTGAGGTTATTCTCGTACCTAGAAAAATAGTATCAAAATGAAGAGGAAGGCACAGATTAAGAGGAAGAGACTACAAAAGTCAGATTAAGTGTGAGCCTTGTCGCTGATTTCCACTCTTGAACTACTTGTTATTTTGGAATTTTGCTTGAGCCCAGTGCAAGCAATTCCACTGAGGTTCATGCCTAAAAATGAACGTGGGAATACTCAGCATGCAAAAACATGAGGTGCTTCCCTGGCAGGGAGGGATCTCACGGTGCTTTCCTATCTATCTATCTATCTATCTATCTATCTATCTATCTATCTATCTATCTATCTATCTATCTATCTATCTATCTATCTATCATTACTTGTTAAAGAATCTGGCAAGCTCAAATTGTTGGGATTTTATGATGGAAATGTGGGTTTATCAGAGATAAACTGAGTTTTGCTGGATCTACAGCAGGAAGTCTGTGATGTTTATTTGTATCCCTCCACAGCATTTGTTTTTAAAAATTCATGTAGTTTTGTAATGATAGTTCTTCAGACTGGGAAAAAAAGGGTGAAAACCAAACATAATATTTGATCATGAAGTAAAGAAAACATCATATGTTTTATGTAGGCAACTGGTAACAGTCCTGAAAACAGAAATGTGTATCCATGAATTGGCCCAGATGACGTGCATATTTGAGAATAAGGTAATTCATTACAGAATGTAATGGCTCAGTGACAGATGTTTATGGAAGTTAATGGAAATATGAGGGAAAGAGAGAAAGCAAATAGGACACATCTTCAGAAAAAGAAGAAAAAAACCAGGAGAAAATAATCAGAATCAAAGTCAATTACAATTCACTAAACCTACTTTTAAACCATCGTAAAATAATGAAATTATCATTAAAGCTCCACATCTACCTGGGGGATAACGGAATAATGAGCAACAAACTATGCAGATGCCATGGTGCTAGGGTGGCGTGTGTGACAAATCCTCCTGAAGTAAATTGATTGGGAACCCAAAATCCTGGGTGAACAGATTCAAATAATACAACTTGAAATGGATTTTTTTTTTTTTTCCATGGAAGAAAGTGTTCTGGAAACCTCTAAGGTTGCAATTTGGTTCTGTTACAGGTTTCCTAGAGTAAAACACCACAATGAATTTCAAGGCCTAAAGGCTGTCTGCCTCTGCAAGTAAAAAATACCTGAATGCCAGAGTGATGGATATGGAAAAGAATAGGAGTAGATTATAGAGTCTTACAAAATGATAGAGCAGCACAACAAATCAATGCACTTTGGGGTTGCTGGTGAAGGTAAGTTATATCCTCCAACTGCACAGAATAACTGCTCTTTATGTAATCACACCTGGGATATGTCATTAAATTGCAATACCTCATTACCCGTCCTTACAAAACACGGAAGAGTTTCAGGGAATTCAGATCCGAACAAGAAAAATGATCAGACTCTTGGAAAGACTGATACACAAGGAGAGATTAAGTAGCTTAAATATATAGCTTATCTAATCGATAATTAAGCAAGGGAAGGATAATGGCTTAAAATATGTAAGAGAAGGATAATTATTTTGCATGATGCATGGTCACAGTTCAGCACAGTGCTAAAACACATGTGCAGATCCATCAGCCCAGCAAAACACCAGCGTACGTGATTTCAGTGGCGCTTCAGCACATACCTAAATTTAAACATGCATTGAAGTACTTTGATTAATTTGGGCCATAACCACAAGTAATAGTATGAAATTAAGAAATGCAAAAATGTAGGCTGAACAGCAGGAAAATCTTCCAAACGGTGAGATATATGAGACTGGGGAGTAATCACTCAAGGGAATTGGTGGAAACCTTATCCCTGGACACAATTCAAGTTTTGCTGGACAAAGTACTGGGAAAATATCCTTTGGGGAATAATCTTGCTGTTGCCTCTGGAGACAACTGCACAACCTACTGTAACTATTCTGTGTCTGAGTTTTTCTGGGCTGACTCACAGCATTAAGCCTTAGACATGATTTTAAAAAGCACCAATAGCGCAACAGGCTGGTGGCATTCTGAAGCTCTTCCTTGCCTCCCCCCACAATTTATTGGGTTTTTTCCGTCTTCATTATATGGAATGCTATGACGGGGGAAAAACACCACCACACTTCTAGCTTAAGTGGGTTTTTGTCTTTTTTTTACTCACTGACTAAACATTGATTTCATTCTCACTGCTGCATTACAACAGAGCTTTAAGATATAGAGGAAATCTAATTTCAACTTGTAGGGCTTTGTTTCACTCTCGGAGCATGTGTGGTGAATGGTGAAATCATCAGACACGTAATTGTATATTGAAGAATCTCATATCTCTTATCTCTGAGCATCCCAGCAGAAGCAGTATTAAAGATTTGGTGGTTTTGGTTTTTTTGGTTGTTGGTTAGTTGGTTTTGTGGGGTTTTTTTTTTGTTGGTTTGCTTCAATTTGGGTTGTTTTTTTGTTTTGTTTTGTTTTTTTTGGTTTTTTTTTTTTTTTGGTTTTTTTTTTTTTGTTTTCCCCTCCATGCAGATCCTAGAAGAAAGGCTGCTACAAAAAGGACTTTTCCAAAGATGGAGCAATAGATTCTCCAGGGCTTTTTCCATTGGGGATAACAATTTTGGTAAGGCAAATGCAAGGTCCAAACCACAACGGCTTTTTAATTGCTTTGAAATCTACTTTTTCTTAAGTAAATGATTGTAGAAGACTGTGCACCATTCACTTGGACATGTGGGGCTATTCTGCAGCCATGTAGGAAAGGCCAGGTGTTCTCCAACAGGACTTTGCAGAGATCTACTGGAAATGGAAATGGTTGAGACAGATCTGTTAAAAATTGAAGATTTCCCTTCCCTGACCACAGTCGATATTCTTCCTTTATTTTTTGCACTGTCAATGAATGGGCCCTGATTTTATTATTGGGAAAACAGCACTTATGTTTATTGGTACTAATTTTCCACTGCACATCAGTGCATGCAGAATAGCAATTCTTAACCTTAAATACACATTTCTGCGCCTGTCTAACTAGCAATTCAGCTAGGAACATGTGTGAGCATCGTCCTGACTCATGGCCCAAGTTAACAAACAAGATTACTTAATTCCCTTATCCCATTTAAAAGGATGGCCTTGCAGGGTCTCCATCATCAGGGATACTTAAGAGCTTATTAAAGAAAAAGCTGAGCAGGATAATAAACTGAGTGGGTCTCCCACTGGGCTGGACCAGGAGGCCTCATTTGGGCCCTTCCAGCTCTCTTGGCTACAGTCAAAGCTGGGGGTGCAGCAGCATCTCCCCAAATAGGTCTGGTCTCTGGGATAGTTGCCTGTGTCAGCTCTCAGGCAACAAAACGGCAACTTTCTTCCTTTTTGTTTGTTTTGTTGTTAAAAAAGTTTGATTTGTTTAGGTCCTTCCAATAAAAACTAAAAGCAAACAGACAATTTGGTTTGTGAGAAAAGTGGTTCTCATGTTCCAGCCAAGCACTATTATTTCTGGAGGTCCCATGTAAGCATTTAAGATTACAAATGTTAACGCAGAGGCAGGCTTCTTGTCCTCTTTCCTCGAGGTTCCTGATTCTCAGCAGATGAGGGGGTTCACGTTTCCCACCTCCTGGGGGTGCCAGTGCAAGGACGGAATCTTGCTGGCCCCAGCTGATGAGCTCCATCCCCGTGCTGGACCACAGGGAGACCATCCTTGATGGGAAGGCAGGCTATGATGGGCTGCTTGGCTGGGGACGGCTGAGAGGCAAATCGTGAGCTGGGGAATCTAGTGGGGAATGGGTCTGTGCTGGAAATACAGGCTGCAGTTGGCTTCCTGGAAGGGGAGCAGCGGGCAGAGCACCCGATCGGGGGCGAGGATCACACAGGCGATGGATCCGTGCCGCAAAGGCAGGCTGCAACTGGCAGCTTGGATGGGGACTAAAGTCCAAGCGGCCAATGGGGATGTGGGAGATCCAGTGCGGAGTGGGTCTGTGCCCTGTATGGAGGCTGCGATTGGCGCCAGGCAGGGCAGCCACGGGCAGGGTGTCCAACGGGGCGGTGCGGGATCCTTTCGGGAGGGGACGGCGGGGCAGGTGGAGGCGGGCGGGGGCCGTGGGTGCAGAGGGCTCGGAGCAGTGCGGGGCAGTGCGGGCGCGGTGCGGTGCGGTGCCGGCCGGCTGCTAGGTGGAGCCCGCGTCCGCGCAACCCAGATCCGGGCCCTCGGCGCTCCCCCGCCCCTCGGCTCGCCGCCCGCCCGGCTCCGTGCGGCCGCCGCCGGGCAGGGCAGCAGCGCCGCGCCGCCCGCCGCCGCCTCCTCCCCGGGCCCCGTTCCCCGCTCCCGGCCCGGCCCTGCGGGGGACGCGGCTGCCGCGGAGCGCCCTGCCCTGCCCTGCCCTGCCCTGCCCTGCCGTGCGCGGTGCGTGTGCGCTGTGCCCAGCCGAGCCGTGCCCAGCCGTGCCGAGCCGAGCCGAGCCGAGCCATGCGGCCCCCCCGCGCCCGCTGAGCACCGCGCGGGGCGCGCCCGCCCAGCCGCCCCCTCCGCGCCCGCGGAGCCGCCCCCTCCGCCCGCCCGCCCGCGCCGAGCCGCGCCGAGCCGGGGCTGGCGGTCTCCGCAGCGGGAGGAGGAGGAAGAGGAGGAAGGATCCAGGGTGTCTGCGGAGCGCGGGGGGCTGAGGACCACCCGCCTCCCTCTGCGCGGGCGCCTTTGTGTCCCCCAGCCCCGGCGGAGCGAGGGGCCGCGGGCAGGGGAGCGGATGCGAAGAGCGGCTGGTGCTGGAGGGGAGAGAGAGAAAGGGGGATGGTGGACGATTTCTCTCCTTTTTTATTTTTTTTTTGGTGGTCTCTTCGGCAGCGGCTGTTCTTCCCCAGCAGCAGCAGCAGCGGCGGCGGCGGCAGCAGCGGCAGCAGCAGCACAGGCAATGACTCTGCCGCATCCGAATCGCCTGGCTGGTGGTGCCGGCTCCGGAGACATCACCTTGCTCTGAAGTTGCCCACCTGGAGGAGGTAAATCGGAGTGGGGCTTTCGTCCAGAGGGGTCGGCGACGGCGGGGAAGAAGAGGGAGCGATCGCCTCCCCCATCCCCACACACCCTCATTCTCCGGGAGGAAGCTTGTATAGCAGAAGAACACGGCAGAAAAGGAAAGACTTTACTTCTTTCTGTTTTTTCCCTTTTTTTTTTTTTTTCTTTTTTAAATTTTTCCTTGCTTGAGGGACGTTCCGTGCTTCTCATCCCCCCGTTTTGCTTCTGGCTGGGGGCTTTGGTACTGTGGCCAGGTCTGCTTCCTACTCCCACCCCTGGTTTTAATGGCTGGATTGTGGCAGCAGCTCCCTGCTGCAGGTTGTTGAGGATCTGATGGGGACTCGCATCTCAGGAGCCGGAGGTGACTAAAGGTAACTAACCAGCGGATGGATGCTCAGCAGCCCTTGCCTGGCCCTCAGTTGCACCCTTGCCCGCTTGCGTTGGGCTGAAGGGTGCCGGCCGCCCTGGGCGCACGCTTGGATTGAATTATGCTATAATAAGGATAGTTTGTCTTCAGGGGGGCTGTATCCTCCAGGTAACGGGGGAGCATCTCTCTGGGGCTGCATGCTGGGCGGCAGTGGAGACGTGGGATGCGCATCTTGTTTGGAAATGCCTTGTAGACTCCAGCCTGGTTTGGCTGTGGACAGCTAGGGTGGCAAAGGGAGTGAGGAGATGGAGGGGACCTGGTAGGTTTTGTTCGTGCTCTCTCTTGGGTTTTTTTTTGGTTGGTTTTTTTTTTTTTTTTTTTTTTTTCTGAAAGGCAGCACGTTGGACCGCGGGGTTTGCTGGTGTTACACTGAGGAATTCCTGAGTTTCATTATGTTTCCTCAATCTCCCCCCTTCTCCCCGCCTTTCTCCGTCTTCATGCACACTCCTTCGTGGATCTGCGTTGCTGTTTGATTGCTGAAAGGTGCCTCGAGAAGCAATTGCTTCCTTGGATATCAGGGGGCACGAGTGGGGGGATGTTGCCGAATTAGGGGTGTGGGCTGGGGGCTGCCTGTGCGTGGATTTGAGGGGGTAGGGTAGAGGTGTGCATCCAGCAGCCCCGGGTTACAGGTAGACGCGAGCTTCGCCTTCCCGTGCAGCCAGCGAGCGAAAGGCACGGTGTAGGTAGGGATGTGCAGAGCTCCCCACCTCCCGCCCGTGAGGCTGCGTTCGCTGCCTCTTAACAGGATAGGACTGGCGTTTGTTTTGAGCGAGGGCCGATGTGTATGGCTGAAAGACGAAAATTGCATTTTTAATGCCTTTTGCCTTTTAACCCTTTGTTTATTTGCTCCCTTAATTATTTATTTGTGCTCCCTTTGCAGTCATCTTTTGACTGCGTAACTTGGAAGTACGGTTGTAAGGCTGATGGTTCCTCCCTGCCATCAGCCAGAGAGCTGTTTCCCACTTTAAGGAGCCTACCTCCAGCTGGTGCCCGTTAGTGCTAATGAAGATGTAGCTACACTACCCCAGAGATGTGCCCTGGGTGTTCGGGGGATTGCCTTCAGGGACTGAGTTTGATCAGCAGCCTTGCATCCAGAGTTGTCCATGGAGGTAACGCTGACCTCCAATACATGTAGTTGTTTTTTTTTTTCCCCTCACCCTTTCTCCTACAATGGCAGATGTTTAGTTTTTCTTGAGGGATGGCGAGGTAGGAAAAGAGGCTCTCTTCCTCCTTTTCCTGATAGGCATGAGATTCTTCTCTGCGGTGGTTAAAACAACTCGTATTTCGGCCAACAGCAATGTATTGTTGCCTGCTTGTCAGCTGTAGTGTTCGTTATCACTTTAGACAAAACAACCCATGTCTATTTTATTTACTTTCCTGTTTAGATCACTTCTTAGGAGTTATTGCCATTTCTACTCTCACAGTTCTGGTTCCAGGCAGCCAGCTGCTTAGAGGGAGGCTGAGATGCAGGAAAAAGGGTGAAAATGCCATTTGTTTCTTGATACAAGGCAGATAGGTAGTCTGCTGGCTGCAGTTTCTCTCTGTATTATAGCACTGATTATTCCAGAGTGTAGGATCAAAATTTTCAAAGCTGACTAAAAAGAAATCTTCCCTGGAGTTGAAAAGAAATAAATTGCATTTTCATTGTGGAATGCTGCCTCTTAAGAGTGCAGCCAATGCTGCCTGCTTGGTATTGAGTAGTAGCATGTGCTTTGTAGAGCTCATTTATCATCATTTCCAGGGGTTTGCAATACGAACAGGCTTCTACTGTGCATTCATTAGGGAAAATTCTTCTATGGAGTTTTTCATGGGAGTAAACCAGGTGTTGCAGGTTAAAATGGGCTGCTGTCAAAAAGTCTGCAGTCATCACTTAAGATCCGTGCCAATGT
Organism: Monarcha castaneiventris obscurior; assembly: GCA_026261815.1. Classification (NCBI taxonomy): domain Eukaryota; kingdom Metazoa; phylum Chordata; class Aves; order Passeriformes; family Monarchidae; genus Monarcha; species Monarcha castaneiventris. Next base: position 5,044,300 of record JAMPIT010000890.1, read on the forward strand.
TGGGTGACAAAGTTCAGGTTAGGGCTCCATGGTAAAGCTGTATTTTTTTCCTAAAGATTAAACTGCTCCGAGAGAAAAGGAGTCAGTCCCCCTTGTTGTGGTTGAGGCTGCTCCTGTTCCTGCTCTTTAGGAGTACTTTAAGAGTACTTTTTCCTTATTTAGGCTTCATTTACTATAAAGTGACTGTTGTCTTGTTACCTGCTAGCAAAAAATAAAGTGAATACAAATCTATGGTGTGTTTATTTCCAAAAGGAGTGAAGTTTTTATAAAGCTAGTCTTGACCTGGGAGTTCCATATAATTTCTGTTCTTGAATAAATATGTATTTTTGCTTTTCTTCTTGGGGTGGTTAGGAGAAGGTATGTTTAGTTTCACATTGAATTCCAGAACAAGATAAATGACAGTGTAGATTGATGATAGTGAAAACATCGAGCGCTGCTTTGTGGGGCGGTGAGATTTTAATGGTATTTATTAAGTTGAGGCTACTGAGTCCTCACGGAGATGTTTTTTGTGACAAAAGCAGGAGCTGGTGTTTCAGTTCCTTGGTGCCCTCCGGAGATTAAGTAGTTTATGCCTCAGCCTGGAATATTTGAGTTTCTCCCTGAGCCCTGCCGGGTCCATCCCTCCACCCCCCTCCTTTGTTTGCTTGGCTGTGCATCCCACAGGTTGGAATGCCATGGGGACCACGTCGTTCCTCCCACTCGGGGGTGATGTGGCTGAGGTACTCAGCTTGCCTATCCGAGCATTAATTGCAGAAAAGGCTTTTTTCCTCCTAAAACAGAAAGCAAATTGCCCTGTGCCTGCTGGTGCAAACGTGAAGCCGGTGCTCTTTGCTGTCTGGGAGGGAAGTGTGAGCAGGTTTGTGGGTGAATATGCAGGCACACACCTCCAGCCGGCTGACTGATGAGCTGGGTGTCTCAGCCCAGCGTTGCAGGGCTGTCAGAAAAACAAATAAATAAATATTTAGGGGCAGGTAGAGCAAATTACCGGCCAGGTCTGAAGAGGAGCATGCATGACCTTTAGCTTTGGGCAGCACTCAGCTGGAGGGCCTGATGCTGCCGTCAGGGTTTTCACATTCAGAGCATGAGGGGATGCATCATCAACACATTTATTCATGCACACGGGGGCGGGAAGTCTTTGTAAATGGAGAAGTCCCAGGAATGGGTGATTTATTATTAATTTTAATACTAATAGTGTTGGGACTGGTGTAGATTGACTAGGAAGCTATTTAATGCATGACACAGTATAAAGGATGGGTTAAAGATTGATGAAAGAGATGGAATTCAGGGAGCAAGAATGGATCAGGGAAAAGCTAAAGCATGGAGGATGGGCACAAGGATTTCTACGCTTTAAATAAGATCCTTTTTTTTTTTTTCCTGTTGTAATTATGTTACTTGGTGGTTGTAGAAACAGCCCGATGCTGTGATTGGAGTGATTTCTATAAAAATTTTTATTCCCTAGAGACTTCTTTCACATCACAAGTAGTTTGGAAGAACAACTGAAAAACTAATTTTTTTTGGAGTGACGATCATCTGAGAGCTAGACATTACGATATTGATGTGTTGTTGAGGACAATACTGAAACAATCAGGACAGCCCTGCAAAAGAAGTTTTTTTCTGCCCCTTTTGATGGGATGCTTTCTGGGGTGGGATGTACTTGGTGAACATAGACATGCTGCAGAGGTGTTTCTGGACATCAGTTTCTTCCCTGCTGGTCCTTTTCTCATTCCATAGATGCTCTCCTGCTGGCATGGGAATATGGGAAATGCACCATGATGGCAAAGGCTGAGTGTACATCCACGCTTCAGTCTCTGCTATGTCTTTAGGCAGTGCTTTCAGTTGCAGGATGGAGAGCTAGAAATTGTCATTTGTAGGCGTTCAGTATGCACTGGTGTATTTGTAGGAGTGTACCTGTCCCAGTAAGGTGGTGTGACGTGCTGCTCTCTGACTGCCTCATCTCTTGGGGTCATGCCTGCTTGCCAAATGTCTGTCACGATCCTCACTAGCACTTAATGTCAGGCTCTTTAATCCCTACTTGGGATGCATGTGAATATGTCCTGTTTCTGTAGGTGTTGAGATGCTCCAGCACTCCCTGATCTCATCCTAGTGCCTACTGGCAGTGGAAGCTCCCAGAGCAGGCTGATGAAGTAGAAGAACTTTGCTTTTAAGCATCTACTTTTAATTCTTGCCTCCTTCAATGGCAAGGAAACCACCTCCTACTCAAATCTGTGATGTGATTATATCTAGGACGTTATCTCATTGCCTGTTTTTGGCCTCCAGGTTAGCAGTGTAGTGCTTGCTTTATGTTCCTCACTAGATAATCTTTACAGTGCAGTCTGAAATTCCTGGCTGCGAGCTAAGTGTTCGTTTTTAAGACAACTTCTCTAAGGACACCTTGACACTACTGCTTTTACTTCAACAGTCTTTTCAGAGAGCCTTCTGATTTTGCCTGTAAGGCAGATGTTTTTACCAGTCATTGCACCAAGCATCTGTAACTATAGCAAGGTAGCTAGTCTTTTCGGGCAATGAAAACGTCATTTTAATAGTGTTCTGGACCATGGTTTTACTTATTAAGTGGTGCTTAGTGTGGGATTTTTTCCAGCCTGCCTGAAACCTCTGTTTTCCTCTGTCTGAGTTTTTTTTTTTTCTTTCCCCCTTTTTGAACTTTTCGTCTCTATTTCTTCAGGCCCACTCCCATCTGGGGAAGGTACAGCTGCATGTGTGATGGGAGTTCCCACTGTAGTCAATGGAGCACTTCTGTTGGCTTCCCTGTGAGGGGAAGATGCTCAAGAATCTCACATGTGGTATCTTCTGAAAAGAAGCTCCAGAATCTCAGACGTGGTATCTTTTCAAAAACATTCCCCTGCTTCAACATCAAGTTTCTAGTAATCGTTTTGTAACATCTTTTCCAGACGTGGCATTTCAGGCTGAACAAAGCAATGAACACAGATGAAGAGTTGAAATCTGTGTACACTCCTAAAATGTGTTCATGAAAACAGTCAAAAATTAAAATCAATACACTTTTGTTTGAGGCTTGACAGCTTTCAGTTTCAAGGGTCGAGAAATAAACACCATTTTGAAGAAAGCAAAGAAGAGTTTGGCAGCTGTCCCAGTTAAGCAATATGAAGTTGTAGATTTCATTTAAATGCCTAAGAGTACTAAACCTTTACAGAGCATCCATTGGTGCTCACTCTGCCAGGATTTTTGAAAATTATTTTTTTAAAGCACGTTGGTCAACATGTGAGTAATTACACAGGAATTATTTCAGTGGCTACAAACCTAATGCTTCAGAGGCCTGTAGCACAACTCCGATTCATTGCAGTGGGTACCTGTCAGGGAACAGCTTTGAAATATTATGCACTGTGTTTTGAGTAGGTTGCATTATAGCTTTGCTACTATTAATTGTAAGAGCTTTACTGATTTGATTGCAGTTGCATTGATTTATATCAGGTAAAGTAATTGATTTTGAACTTTGGAACGGAGCTATGCATTTCTAAAACTTGGAGCAAAGTGTCATAAATACAAAGGACCAACATGAGTGTTTTCTTACAGCAATGCAAAGTTAAAATGAAGTGAAAAAGGACTCTCTGTGCTTTTGTAGAAGCAGTGCTTAAAACTTAGCCATGAATTGCCCTACTGCAAAGTCCTGCTCAAAGGTGCCAGCGTTGCACAGCACTGTTCTGAAAAGAGGTTTAGTCTAAACCTGGCCCCTTTGGATAAGACTCTTAGTGGTTTTATACCAGTGGCAAGTAGTTCATTTGTAAGAGTCATTCCATGCAGTATATATGAGTTTTTACAGTAAGTCCCTTTCCCACTCCTTGGGAAGCAAGAATCTACTTACAGAGGTGAGGGCACTACATCAATGAACACTGTTTAAAGTTTGGGGGATAGGAGCATTCTGACAAATCCAGTCTTAGATCATCTGTTTATTATTTGCAGGCACATATATAGACATAAAAATACCATGATTTGGGGAACAGACACTTCTGATTTTTTTTGTCAGACTCAGGGAAGTGAAAAAGAATTTTGGGTGTAGGTGCAATCTAAGAAGGTATATTGTACCTATACCCAGAACATATATACCTACATCTGTACGTCTGTGTGTGCATACATAGGTTTTGTTTGTGAAATGATGGTGCTGATGCATAGAGTTGTATTTTTTTTTTTTTTTTTTATTCTCTTGCTGGAAAGACTCTCCCTATTTATCTTCTGATTCTTTTTTGGTAGGTGCAGTAATGGACAATAACTTGTGCATGGGCCTGCAGTTTTAAAATTTTAACTGAGTTGCTTGGTTAGTAGTCCAACACCAAAATAGAACATGTTTTATCAGAGTCAGTGCTGGTCCTTGCTTATTTGTTGTAGCAGGCTTTTTCCATTCTGAAGTTGCTGATCCCAAGCCTGCCTTAATGAGATTTTTTTTCACTGCCCTCACAGTGAGGAAGAGAAGCTTCACTGTGTTGCAGAAGTGCTGTTTGCAGCGTACTCAGGGATGTCAACATTTTCCTTCAAGCAAGGAGTAAGGGGCATGTTAGCTACAAGTATGCTGCCTAACTTTGGGCAGGCCTAGGTTCGATGGGGAATTTAGCTCAGAAGAGCCCAGCACTGGGAGCTGCTGGGCTGTGGTCTGTTTTTTTAGTGATAAACCGTGTTGTGTGTTGTGTTGGAGGACGCCAGGAGATGAGTGAAGCCTTAGCTGTTGGGTCGGTGGGTCTGTGTTTAGCAGCCCTGCAGAGGCACTGCTCTGCCTTCCTCTTCAGTGTCCCAAAGTGAGCCTTGGCTTAAGCCCGTGAGAATAGGGGAGGGACCCAAGCCCAGTTTTTGATGTTCTGCATGGGTGGGTACCTTGAATACTCAAATGCATTCCAGTGACAGCTGACCCCATAAGGAGATTTTCAATAGCTCTCTGGATTTTTTTTCTCAGTTTTTTTTCCTTCCTTCCAAGCCCCCCCCCCCCCCTTATTTTATTTTAATTTAATTTTATTTATTTTTATTTTATTTTTATTTTTTTCTCTTCCAAGGACTGCTGGAGGAAAGAAAAAAAAACCCACCCTTTGTAGCTGTCTTTCTTTACACATTTCACTGATGGATACAGTTGAGGAGAGTTTCAGGGATCAGGTTAACTCCTTTTCTTTCACTCTGCCTTTGCGTGTTTGTGTTACTGACTGAAAACATTGTGATTTCGATATGTTGCAAATTCCCACCGCTCACTTCAAAGGGCACAGGTTTTTTTTGTTTGAGTGCTTCTGTTTCAGCAAGATACATGCTGCAGGTTTTTTACCCATATGTGCTATGTAATGGGAATCCTTACTTGCAACTTTTGTTGTTGTGTTCTTTTGCATTTTTGGTTTGGCTTTTGGGGGGTTTTTTGTCTCCTTCTTTTTTTTCCCATGCATTTACAAAAGACTTTGGGATTCTACCCTGAATGATTTTTTTAATGTGAAGTCTATCTGGAGGTACACAGTACTGGTCTGTAATCCTGTAGTAGATGGCTTATCCGGAGTATCCAGAGAACAGCCGTTCTTGTTTCCAGCACACCACAGATTTCTATACTGGACATTGTGTCTCAGCTAAAGCTTGTTGTAACTGTATGTGTAATTTAAAATGTCATTTCTTTGGATTTTGGATATTGCAATCACAGGCTGTAACAGTTTGAAAATTTGATGTATATATCCCACTTCCTTCCGAGGGAAATTATGATGTGACTACTGCACTTGCAATTCCCACAGCACAGACTTCTTCAAGAAAATGTCATTTTGGATTATCTTTAATGGATGCAGCTGTGTGGAATGTCTGTGTGTCTTTTTTTTTCTTTTTTTTCTTTTTTTTTAGAGGACAGTAATGTTACAATTGCTGCTTTATTTGGTACAACTCCAAAACGACACATACCTCCTTGAGTAAAATTCTTCCTGATAGGTATTTGAAATATAGCAATTGCACTGCGTAGAGGGATAACTTGTGACCTTCTGACAAGGGATCCACAATTACAATAGTAATGCACTTTATAGATCTCCTTAAGTAGGTCACCAATTTGCAATGAGTCTCTCTAAGGTCTGTGCAAGGCCTTTCGATTGCAGGAGTGGGGAACCTTTTTTTGTACAACATCGCTGATTTTCAAAAGGGAGGCTGAAATTGCAAAATCACAGGGTGGATAAGGTTGGAAGGGACCACAGGGGGTCATGTGATCCAGCCTCCCTACTGATGCAGTATCATCCTAGAGCACATGGTGCAGGTTTGCATTCAGACTATCCTTGAATATCTCCTGTCAGGGAGACTCAGAGTCTTTTTGGGCAATCTGTTCCAGTGCTTGGTCACCAAACACAGTAAAAAAGTTCTTCCTCATGTTCAGGTGGAACTTCCTGTGCCTCAGGTTCTGCCTGTTGCCTCTCTTCCTTTTGCTTGGCACCACTGAGAAGAGCCTGGAAACATCACCTTGACACCTCCCTTCAGGTACTCATAGACATTGATGAGGTCCCCTCTCAGTCATCTCTTTAAGATTGAACAAGCCCAGCTCTCTTAGCCTGTTACTTATATCTCAGCAAGAGAAACAGAATCATGGAATCATGGAATGGTTTGGGTTAGAAGGGACCTTAAAGATCATCTCATTCCCTACCCCACCAAGGGCAGGAATACCTTCCAACTGGATGAGGTTGCTCAATGCCCCATCCAACCTGGCCATAAACACTCACTGTCTGGGCATCTGCAGCTTCCCTGGGCAACCTGTCCCAGTGCCTCACCACCCTCACAGTAAAGAATTTCTTCCATAAACGCTTCAGTCCCTTAATGCTCTAGGCCCCTCATCATCTTTCTTGGCCTCCACTGGACTCACTCCAGGAGCTCCATGCCTTTTGTCCTGAGGAGCCCCGCACTGGACACAGCACTCCAGGCGAGGCATCACCAGGGTTGAGCAGAGGGGCAGGATCACCCCCCTCGACCTGCTGGCAATGCTCTTCCCAGTGCACCCCAGGATACCATCGGCCTTCTTGGCCACCAGGGCACTGCTGGCTCATGGATGGCTTGGTGTCCACCAGGACCCTCAGGTCCTTCTCCATGGAGCTGCTTCCCAGCAGCTCAGCACCCAGCTTGTGCTGGTGTGTGGGGTTATTCTGCCCCAGGTGTAGGACCCTGCATTTGCCTTTGCTGAATTTCAGATGATTTCTGCTGAAGAGCTGCACATCTCTCTAGAGAATCAGCCACTTCTCCCAGCCTTGGGTCATCAGTGAACTTGCTGAGGAGGCATCTGCCCCTTTGTGCAAGTCACTGATTAACTGGACCCAGTATTGAACCATGGGGGACAGCACCAGTGACAGGCCTCCAAGTGAACCCTGTGCAGTGACTATGACCCTCTGGGACCTGCAGTGCAGCCATTTCTCAATTCACCTCGCTGTCCCCTCATCCATTCCACACATCCTGAGCTTGCCTGTGAGGATGTTGTGAGAGATAGCGTCTAAAGCCTTGCTGAAGTCAAGGTAAACAATATCCACTGCAACAAGGGAATGATACCTATGTAAGTATCCTTGTTTTGGTGAGAAATACAGGCACACATCACTGAGCACATGAGGATATTCCCAGCTGAGCAGCCCTGTGTTTGCAGTGGAGCTGAGACCCTGAGTGAAACTCAAGATGTTTGAAACATGTAGAAAGATGTTTGCCAATAGACTCAAGCAGTTGCTCATGCCAGCCTAAACTAAGTTGTAATTTCCCTGTTCAAGGGGAGAATCTGGACCTCCACAGTGTCTGCAGGGATGTTTTTGACAGGGAAAATGGGATATGATGGGGAATATATCTCAGAGCTGCCTCACTGTTTGTCTTAAGATTTGGGAGCAGCAGATGGGGGGTTGTCTTCTCCAATGCCTTTATGCTTGGTTGCTCCCTCATCCCGAGCAAGCAAAGGGCAGCCCAGCATAACCTATGAGCCAGGCTGTAAGGGTGAGGATGCCAGCTTTTGTTTGACCCTTTTCAAGCTGTAGGCTTGAGCACAGCAAGAGTCCACGGTTATCCCAAGTTCATGTAATTTGGGGGCAAAGCCTATTTCAGCAGTTGTCATTGTGGTAAAGCTGATAACTAAAATGCATAAATAAATAACTATTAATTGAGTAACAGGCAAGTTAGTGAAGAATACCATTTAAGTCTGATCTGTCATAATACAGATGTATTTTGCAGTAGTAGTAACATAATGCTGGGTTTTTGAGCTGGCTCCTCTTACTTCTACAACAAAATAAAAGGCAAAGTGTGTTTTGACCTAGGGGTGCCAAGTCCACTCCCAGTTTCTAACTCAAAATAGGTCTCTGCTGTGCTGCAGTAGGAGCTATAGTTAAACACCCAGCAGATAATCACATTTTGGGGTTTTTTTTTTACTCTAAATCACTTTTCCTTTTATACCATAGACATTTGTGTGGATGATTCCTTGTTGACCACAAAGATGAGGTTTTTGTTTCTTTCATTTACGTCCTCTATTGAATTAGCAAAGTTATGCAGTTTTGTCTGTTGCACTTGGGTGGGATGCTGCAGTGATTTAATTTAAAATGAAAGAAAGATGTCTTTATTTTAGGGAGAACCATGGCTAAGTGGTGAAAGTAAGCAGGTCTAGCCATTACCAGAAGCCCTAATTAGAAGAAATCCCATGTACGGTTGACCTTGACTATTGAGACAACCCTCAAAGAAGAAAGAGCACTAAAAATTAGTATGCTGCCAGCGCTGCACTTTTATTATTTGATGTTATTAAGCAAACTCGGTGTGTATTTCTTTTTTTGAAGCGTTTGATTAAATGTGTGATCTTATCTTGGTGAAATGGCCTGCTGGGCTGCAGACAGTGGTGTTCAGAAATGAAATTTGTTTAGAGCCTCTGAACAGACATTTATTCAATGAGACCTTTCTTGAATAATAGATGTGACAGTGAGACAGCTGTGCTACGTGTTTTAGGGGTTGGGCTTTTTATTTTTTTTGGTGTAGGGTGTTGCAATGTGATTGGGGGGGTAAGATAAACCAAGTGAGGCAGGTCTGAGAATAGGCTGTAGGTAAATTATTGTGTGTTGCAGATTCAGGACCTAGTTCTGACGAGACTTATTTTCAGATCAAGCTTTACATGCTTCAGGACTTCCCTTGGCATATGGTTTGGCATATCAAGTGATGCACATATACATCTAGCTCTGTATCAATAATCTTATCCTTTAGCTAGAGCTTTTAGTGGCTTAGATTTTGTAGAAATAAAAAAAAAAAAAACAAAACCCACCAACACAAATTTCCAAACAGGGCTTTGACTCCTGTGGTCAGTGCTGATGTTGTTGATGGTAGTTGACTCTTGTGATCAGTGCTGATGTCCTTAAGCAGTCCTGTGTTTTATGATAGTTCCAAATCAGTGAGACGAAGGAAGGGAGGCTTCACCACAGGGTGTTTAACCTCTTGTATTGTGTCCAACAAGGAGAAAATGTGAAATGTAGGTAAATATTCTCATCTTCATTGTTTTTCTCATCAGTGTGCTGGTTTTGGCTGGGCTAGAGTTAATTTTCTTTATAGTAGTTGGTATGGGGCTGTGTTTGGGATTAGTGCTGGAAACAGTGTCAATAATTCAGGGGTGTTTTGGTCACTGCTGAGCAGCTCTTGCACAGAGTCAAGGCCTCTTCTGCCTCTCACCCCACCCTGCCAGTGAGGATGCTGGGGGTGCACAGGGAGCTGGGAGGGGACACAGCCAGGACAGCTGATCCCAGCTGACCCAAGGGATATTCCATTCCATGTGGCATCATGCTCAGCATATAGAGCTGGGGGAAGATGAAGGAAGTGGAAGATATTTGTAGCATCTTTTTGTCTTCCCAAGTAACCACTATGTGTGGTGGAGCCCTGCTTACCTGGGTATGGATGAACATCTGCCCGCTCATGGGAAGCAGTGAATAAATTCCTTGTTCTGCTCTGCTTGCCTGCACAGCTTTTGCTTTACCTATTAACCTGCCCTTACCTCAACCCTTGAGTTTTCTCACTGTTACTCTGATTCTCTCCCCTGTTCTGTTGTGGGGAGCAAGGGAGCAGCTCTGTGGGGCTTTGTTGCCAGCTGGGGTTAAACAATGACAGTTGAAATCACAGTGATTTTATACTGGGCACAGCTATCATGGAACCCTTCACCAGGGAAAGCATATTCCAAAGGAGCTTCCAATTCTGAAGCATTATTGGACATCCAGTGGTAAATATCTGTTTTTCCAACAAAACAGTCGATGTCATTATAGTTTTCCATACAACTCACAGGGTTAAAAGTTCATTGAATGTGGGAACTGCACAGGTTTTTCAGGTGCTGACACAACTACATGACTTGCTTTTCCCAGTATCAAGCTGAGAACATAAGTACCTGGAAGTATATTAATTTAAACTTTCTTTTTCTGTAGTGGGCTGTGGTGATCTTTGAGGGCTAGATGTGTGAGTTTTCTGAGTGATTTAGTCTTCCCCTGCAAAAGAAGGGCGAAGTCCACTTTCAAAGGAAAGGAGCCCCAGAGTGCCTCTGCTGCAAAAATGTTTTGATCAATCCCCATCTGCCCCACTACTTCCCTGCATTGTACAGCAGCTGTCTTTGCATCAGGTTAGATGGTGACTAAGTGATTCCTCCTTCTAGAGGTAAACCCAAAGCCCTTGCTTACAGGAGCTGAGAGAAGATGGGAACTCCACACCTTACATCCTGAAGTGCCAACTTAGGAGGCCTCCAATGTTTAATGCTCCAGCTGCTTGCCTTCCCTGGTCTTTGGTTAAGGGGATTGCTTTTCCTAGGAGCTGGACAGCTCTCAGAACTTTCTAATAACTTCTAATAATGCATATATTTTTTCTGTCCTGGTGCTCTGCTAATCCCACCAGATGCCAAATGCAGATTTGTGAGTACTGGAATTCACGTGTCTGTGAGCCCCGCTTATTTTGCCATGATGTTTGCCTGAGCTTCAGGGGTAATTTCTCCTTGCAAGGTGATTTTTATATGGTACACTGAGGAGGAACATGGTCTGTGAACATGTAGCTTCCCATCATATTTTAAGGGGCTCTTCCACACATCTCCAGCTGGATATGAGTTGTCTTTTCAGCAGAAACTGCATGCCTAGAGCCATGGGTCAGAGACCAGCAAACATGATCCTTTTGAGCATCCTAGATGGTGTTCTCAGGGCTGCCTTGGTGCTGAGGGTGGTGAAACTGCCTGCCATGAAATCATCATCCAGGGATGGTGGTGGATGAAGAGGAAGGGTAAGGGCAAGGGGAGCTGGGTTTATAACCATTTTACTGGTTGCACAAGGATGACAGGTGTTCTTGGCTCTGGCTTGAATTCAGTGAGGTGCTCAGACAGGCCCTATTTCATCTGGGTCCTGCACGGAAGCTAGAAATGGTCCTTTATGGAGATGAAATTTACATATGAAAGCACAGCCTGCTGGAAAAGTAATGGTCCCATTATGTTCTCCTTAAGCTAGACGTCAGACAGGAAGAGGAAGATGGAAAATTCACTGGACTGAAGTCTACTTGACATCTGCTCTTCTACAGAACTAACTTGGTCCAAGTACCTCCATATATATCTGTTCCTGAGCTGAGTCTGATAATTTGTTTCTGAATTGGGAATGACATCTTGTTATAATATTTAAAATTTTTGTTCTTTTTTTTTTATATAAGTGCTGCAGAGCTATAGCATTTCACCTAATTTTGAACTTTCAGTGGGTCTGGAAAATGAGCCAAAAAATCCACTACAGATAAATTTCTAGGGTGGCTGTTTAAATAAAGGAGGTGGCATTCTTTACTAGCGTTCTGTTGCTCCTAAAGCTAAGCTATTTTTTTAAATTAAAAGAAAGGTTGCTTGCCATGTGTGCTGGGTGTGCTGGTTGGGTTGGTGCACATTGTGAAAGCACCAGTGATGCTTCCATCCTGAGAGATGTGGTGGCCCTTGGCAAGGGTGCATGAGAGTAGGAGGTATTTTATAGGGGAAGGGGACTCCTTTTCCCTGTCTGGAAGTCACCTGTGCAGAACTTGAGGACTTTGTAAAGTCATGTGGACTTTAAAGGCTGAAGGTCCCAGACATGCCAGTGCTCTGTGGCAAAAACTAATGCTAAGCAAAGGCCACAAGGAGGGGAAAGTTCCTCCTTAGAGCTCAAGGGAGTCCCCTTTGCCAGATGTTACAAAACCTACCAGAAGGGGATAGTGCCCATGTTGAGGCAGCACAAGGTGTCCACCTGCAGTGCATGCTGATTATTCCACTTGGCAACATTTCTTGCTTTCTACTCCCGTTGAATTTTTGCCTAATTTTGCCTAACACGGCTAATTTGTGTTAGGGAGTAAGGGACTAATGACAGCCATACAGTTAAACCTGTGTGTGTGTATGCAGTAATAAGGTTCAAAGGTCGCTGTGTAATTATGTTAAGTTTCCAGCCTCCTTGCTAATTTTCTGTTGATTGAGGGAGAAAGGAGGATACTTTTGTGTCCTGACAAGTGTCTTCCCTTCCAGGAAAGCAGGAGCTGATTCCTGGCTACTCCAGCTTTTTCCTAGCCGGATGCCGACTCCATTTTCTTTATTTTCTCCACTTTCATTTCCAGACTCATTGTGTCAGGCATCCTGGGTATGTAAAGATGATCAATGTGTATCTACTGGTGCTATTGTAACATGGAGCAATTATTTAAATTAATCAAGAGGACATTGTTCATGAACAGGATGGGATAAAATAATAGCGGGAGCAACGCTTTGTTTAATGCAGGTTTGTGGTCTCAGTATCGAGATTTCAGGTGCTGGCAAGACACTTCATCATCTGGGAAGACCTGCTGGGAGCCACAAATAAATCATGTTGTGAAATCTTGATGTTGCCGTGCAATGTTTGCACTTTGGTGTTCAGCTCTAGGTGCTGGTGTCACATCATGGCAAAAACGGTATCGGCATGTGCCGATGGAGGAGGAGGAGCAGGCAGCGTTGTGGTTGCCTCCATTTTCTGGAGGCAGTGAGAGATCATGAAGGGATGCATGGGGCTTTTTTTTTTTCTCTCCTTCTGTTTTGAGTTTTCCCACCACCTTACTGATCAGTTCTCATCTTACTTAACTGTGGAGCACTGCGAGCCCTTGACTCAGGAGTCCTCTGCACTCCCTTGGAGGAGAGAAGCCCGAGGGCAAAAGGACTCTCTAGGTTACAGTGACAAAGTGAACCACCCCCAGCATGCCTTGTTTCTGTATGGCAATACCTTGTATCCAGTTGGTAAATTGGGTTCTCCCCCACCCCCTGCCACACACAGCTCCTGTCTCTCTGTCCCCGAGTTTGCCCCGGGTGATCCCACAAAGAGCTGAAATCACGAGAGCTGAAATCACTTGTAGCTGAGACATTGCTGCACTTGCTGAGATCCCCGCTGTGCAGGAAGGCTGCCTTGGCCCCTAGGAGAGTTGTTCTTTGCTGGACACTCTTTCTAGGAGGGTCCTGGCTTTCTGGTGCTTGACCAGCATCAGACCTCCTTGTGACAACTTACATTTTAGGATACCAGACCAGTGAAAAATGTATTTGCTGTTTTTTCATATGGGTATGATTTCGTTGCACTTGTCTCTATACTGTTCTGGTCACGGAAGGGTATAGTAAAGAAACAGTTTCTGTTTTCAAACTGAGAAGAAGCTGTCTTTCCCTTATTAATTTGGCTTTGGTCAATGCACTGAAATCTTCAAAGTGATATGGAAATGTCCCTTAGTTTGCATGCTTGGACGAAGGCCAGATGAGGTTTTCTTGTGTGGGCTCGCTTTGTTTGTTTTTCTCAAAAACTCTCTGTTGATTCAGGCCAGTTGCTGCTGATACAGTCTTTGGATACAGTGTTTGCAGCTAATTAAAATGGCCTGTAACTGAGAGCTGAATGTTGTGGACTTGAATTTTCCTGCACATTAGTCATGTAAGAGGTTGCTTGGAAAAGTAAAAGGTGAACCTGCTTGAAGAGGCTTGCAAATATCTGCTTCATTCAATGTGGAGATGTTGAATCTAGTGGTGACTCATAATATTGCTAAAATATGGGGGAAATTAAAGATTATTTAAAAAGTACAATGTCTTGTCACTTTATTTTACTGATACTTAATAACTTTGAGGTTATTATGCACCTCTTATGTATAATATGTATATTATAATCTTATCATTAACAGGACTGTTGCCTGCAGGTCCAGGCAGCAGAAGTATTGAGTTCAGTTGTACAAGTGTGGCAGGGTGTAATCCCCTCGTGCCTCATCATTTGTCTCCTGAACTTCCTTCAGTCCCCATGCTGACCTTTATGGATTCGTGTGTTTTCTCTTTGGAGAGCTCCAAGTATGTCACTGATTAAAAATGATATTTGAACACTCCATTGGGAAGTTGCATATATACAGCAACTTGACCAAAATCACGATGTGCCAAAGCCTGTGAATTTTGGAGATACCTTAGAAGTTGTTGCTGTTCCAGAAATAATACCTGTTATACCATGGATATGAAAGGAATAAAGATACAGAGCTTGCTTTTTTATTTATTTTTTTTTTTTTAACTATTGCTTTATGCAGAAATAGTGGTTGATGCTTGGATCCTGCTTGTGCATATTTTTATAATGACAAATGCTTAGCTTTTCCTTACGATTAACCTTGGCTCCAAATTTCTTGAGCTTCTGCTGGCTGCTTTTTGATGGATATGGCACTCTTGCAACTTTGCCTTTTTCTCTTCCTGAACAAAATTATTTGAGCTGGTCAAATACCTAGAAAAACATCCCTGTGAGCAGCCTGCCTTGCTCTCCTGGTATCTTCCCAGACATTGAGCTGGGCTGAGTTGCACTGAGTGAGATGCTGCTGCAGCTGGAGAGCATCCACTGGGACACGTTTGGTGGTGGGTCAGCTGATCACTGCTGTAGGCAGTGGATAAGTCTGGTGTGGTTAACAGGCTCATTAGCGAGCTTTCATTGCAGTGCTGAAGTGTGGTGGACAGGAAGCGGGCATTGTTCGGGCTTGTTTGGATAGCTAATTGGTATTTTTATAATTTTATTCTTTTATTCTGCATCCCACTTTTGCCGTGGGATTAGTGTGTCTGGCTTTTGTGGTTTTTTATTTTGATTTTGGGAGTTGTTTTGGGGTTGGGCTTTTGTGTGGGTTTGTTTGTTTGTTTGGGATTTTTCTTTTTTTGTGTGGTTTTTTTGTTTGTTTGATTGTTGGGTTTTTTTTGTTTTTCTTTTTTTTTTTTTAAAGCAGAAAGATGAGGTAGGTTTTGTTTATCTGGTCCAACTGAGATGTCTGTATGCAAGCTAATAATTTCAACTGACCTTCTGTCTAATGGAAAGAGGCAGGCACTTTTGAAGCATGATTCCTTTCCTTCTCATGTAGACGTTTAAAATATGTCAGATGAATCTCATCCTAAAAAGCTTATTTCTCTTCACTGACTGTAAAGGGAGCCTAAGGTGCCAAACTCAGATAGAGACATTTACATTGCAGATACCTTAAGATGGAGGAGGTGAATCCCACCCCAGGAAATTACTCTCCTTGGCTTGCAGTGCATTTCCAATTTAAATGTGAATCTGTGTGATAAGCTGGTACCTGGCACAGCGAAGCTGATTCATCCAGAAGTGCATGGAGAGGAATTGAAATGGTCCCTGATCTTCACAGAGCCTGTGCCCAGGAGGAGCTCTCACTTCAGCTGGTGTAAGACATGTACCTTAAATGTCACGAAAATAAATGCAAGTGTGGTGTCACACGAGTGATCCCTATCCCTCCTGTTCCTGTGCAGTCCTGTGCGTTGAGTGGGACTCCCATCATGGGCTTTTGTACCTCCATGATTTTTTTCCTCAAGAACATGGAGTAACCTGCAAACCTGAGCAATTAGACCTCTGCTCTCCCTTCTTCTTTCAAGGACTGAAAACCTAAAAGTCTGTGAAGATGCTGAAAAGGCAGATGCTGGGAGATATGTCTGCCTTGTGTGGGAAGGCATCCCTTGGGTAGGTGCCCTGGGATGCTGAGCCAGTTGGTGGGAGAGGAGCTTCCCAGAATGCAGGCCGAAGCTCCTGGTTCCAGGCAAATTAATGGTTTATGTAACAAAGCTATGTCCTGTGAATAAGATATATGTAGATCCTGCTAGTCTCTTCAAGACTCAAAAAAAAAAAAAAAAAAAGGATTTTTTTTTCTACCCTCCTTTCTTGAGTCCCTGAGAGCTGCAGTTTGGACAGATGTTCCAGTGCAAGTTTTGACTGCTTCCCCTCCAACCCCAAATCAACCCTCTTCATTTCCCATCTGTTTCTCTGACTCTATGGGCAACCAAGCTGGGAAACGAAGCTCTAATTTTAAAATCTCTGTTGAATTTGTAACTCTTGCTAGCCTGTTTTCACCTGGGATTGTTTTCCTGGCTGGTTTACAGCTAATTTTTGTGTAGCTCATAGTAGTAGCACAAGGTGTGGGACAGTGCAGAGCTGCTCAAGATGTGTATGATGTTTCCTCTGCGGTGTTGGAGTCTCTCTCAGCCTTCCTGTTTCCAATCCCAGGTGATCTGAAGGTCAGTCCCCAGTGTGTTGGCTAATTCTCCTGCCCTAGGGAACACTGAGCATTGTATATATGAGTATTACACAGTAAATGTGTGAGCAGGAAAGTGCACATACATACACATACATGGATACTTCATGCCTTCTTTGCCACAGTCTTCAATACCAAGACCAGTTGTGCTCAGGATACCCAGCCCTCAGAGTTGGAAGTTGGTGATGGGGAGATGAGTGAAGCCCCCATAATCCATGAGGAAATGATTAGCAGCCTGCTGTGCCAGTCGGGCACTCACAAGTCTGTGGGCCCTGGTGGGATCCACTGTCAGGTGTTCAGGAGGTGTCTGGGTCAGCTGCTAGGTGATGATTTAGTGGTTTAGAGTCATTAGTGGAGTTTAGTGGAGTTACAGTCGTAGTGCTGGGGGGATGGGTGGACTTGATGATCTTAAAGGTCTCTTCCAACTTTGACGATTCTGTGATTCTCTATATGTGTGTGTGTGTATGTATGCTAACTTGCTTAGCAAGTCGTCTGCTGTTCTCTTTCTTCCTGCTGTTTCTAACATACTCCAGTGAAAACTAACACAAATCGAACCTCAGCATCATGCAAATTGATTTTAAAATTGGTACAGAACTTTGGAGAAAGAGAGGTGCGAGAGCAAACTGCATCTTGCATCTCAAAACCAGAGCTATATATGCACAGCACATGCCTGAATCCATCAATATTGCAGATATGTAGCACTAAATTCACTCACCCTGTTCCTAATTACTTGGTGTTGGTTTCTTCTCCACACTGTTGGTTTTAATTTTTTAAGCAGGTGACTGAATTCTTGAACAGCCCTGACTTTTGAACTGGATGGAAATGGGGATTTTTAGGAATGTACTGTAGCAATCTCCCACTGGTGGCTGAGTTTTTGGTATTTTTTTTTTTAACAGCTGGTGTAATTTCTGTGGTGCCATTGGGTGATTTTGCCCTCATTAGAGGACTAAGGGAAGATTTCTTTGTTCTTCAGTCTTGATGTAAAATGGCATATATTGCTTTTTCTAAATAGAGGAGAGCTGATCGAATTATTTAAATGCAGAATAACAACTACTGATGGAGCATTTAAAACTTATGTTGTTCTGAATAAGTTTTAATGAACAGTGAAAACAAAGCAGATGTTGCTGAGTGCTTACTTCAGTGTAGCTTAAAAATAATTTGTGCTTTATGGTAATAATTGTCAGTTCTAATTAAAAAATTGAAGGAAAGCAATATGGAGTTAGATCGAATGAACGATTTTGTGTGACTTGTTACCTCAAAAAAGAAAGAAAAAAAAAAGGGATAATATTGCTTGAAAGTTTTAGCTGCTTTAGCTGGAAATGAACAATTCTTATTCAGGGGATTGAGAATGTTCTATTCAGGGTTACTTGGTAGTCCTTGATCTTGGTTCTTTTGCCTCAAGTCACTGATTATGAAGCATATTCATGCCTTCCATAGTCTTCTGAAGCTATGTGTGTGTTTCATTACAGTTTTTTACAATGTGTTTGTGTCTGTTTGTAGCATAGTCTTGTTGTTTTGCTCTGGTTGCTGGGGATTTATCAGTGCATCAAACATCCTTACTTACTTTTACGTCAGCATTGTACCCTGACTCCAGCGGCCAAATAAAGTGCTTTTGCACTGACCTCTTCGTGAAATTTTCTTGAGGTCACGAAGACATCTATGTTCATCTTGAATAAAATTAATTAGCATTAAAAAAAAAACTTGGAACAGTTTGAAGGCTGTAGATCTCCTAAGTGTGAGTTCAAAATCTCTGTTCCTCTCCCAGGCAACACTTGCTGACAGTCAGGGTTCAAGGGATTTAAACATGATACTTAATGCTATCTTAGTTGAATCTTACTTTCAGCAATTTTCCTAGTATTTGCAAATTGGAACTCTGAACAAATCTTCTTTTTACTGGAGAAAGCTACGTTTCTGGTAGAGCTTGTTATACACTGGAGGCTCTGCTCAGTACAACTTAGCATCTGCCTCTGTAAGAATTGATTGAGGCTGAATGGCATTGAGGTGTTGCATTATGAGCAGCCTTTCCTACTGAAGGACACACTTGAATAGACAAGTCCAAGCACCGGCTCCTTTCTGAATACTATTTTGTATTTCTGCAAATCTCCTCATCTCTTGTGGTGAAAACCTTAAATATTATTTTAATGTAGGCTTGTGTTCCCACTGGTTTTACAGCAGCTGTTAATATAAACTGTTCATGAAGCTGCTCTAGCTTCTGCAGTGTCGTGTTAGGTGGGAGGGTTTTATTATTATGTCTTTAAAGATTGACTTTTGTTTGTTTGTTTGTTTGTTCTTTAAAGCATGTAAATTTGAAGCTCTGTTAGTAAAAATGGGCCACGGGGATTGGTTGGCATAATGTGTATAAGAAAGACAGTGTAGCAAAGAAGCAGCTTGTTTACAGAACAAGGAAAAGTTAGAGGAACCACTTCAATAGCTGCATCTGCACTTCAGTAGTTATATCTTGGCAAGAGATCAGTTTTGATTTCTATATTGGTAAAGTGGTATTTAGATAGCTTTTTCTATAGGTGGCTTTTTCCAAAGCTGAAATTCTGAGAATGTGCAGTTTCTTAAGATTCATCCTGCTTGAACACCTTGAATGTTTTTAATATTTGGCCTTTATAGCCAAAACTGCTGTTCTTATGAATAGTGTTTAACAGTGTTCAGGAATGGCATGTATGTTTGCTCTATTCTTGCAGTAATTTATTTTTATATTTTCACTCCCTCGTTTAAAAACAAAATCTTAAAAGGGGTATGATAATTACCAGTTATTAACCTTCATTTGCCATTAGTCGTGTTGAAAGCTGGCATCAAAAATGCTGTGAGTGTTAAGAAATGTTTTAATTAGGTCATTAGATCCTATGTGATTTAGTGATAGCCCAGGGAGAAATGATAACAGGAAGAGGTGTAAACGGGCAGAGCCTTGATTCAACAAAGCATTTATACAGATGCACTAATAGGGCATCCTATTAGCTCCCTTGCAGTTGAGCATTGGCTTTGCTGGGTTGGAGCCTACAACCAGATTTTCACCTCAGGTGGGGAGGGCTCAGTATCTTGGCAGAAGTCGCTGGTGCTGTTTACCTGGTGAAGTTGGTCAGTTTTGGCTCCACGGGTACCATTTCTGTGTTAGCTGGATGTGGTGCCACACACTGGGCATATCTGCCTTAGAACTTCTCCTCTGCTGTGATTTCTGCTTTGGGATTGTTGTTAATCTCTTGGGGGTGAAAAACAAAACAAAACAAAACAAAAAAAAAAAAAACAACAAAAAAAGAGGACTCAGTGTTAAATTAGTAAATTTTACCTCAAACTGGAAAATGACATCTTGGTTCTCCTTTACTGCCTTGAGCTTCAATGGATGCTTTCCACTGTGGCAACATAAATGTGTGTATTTTTATCAATATAATTTTCTGTGCTTGGGGGGAAAAAAATGTTTCCTAAAGGGCCCATTGCCTGCCTGGATTTTTATGTCTTCCCAGTAAATGGCTTATAGCAGGAAATATTGGGTTGATTTCAGAAGTCAAAAAAATTGACATTTAATTAGGGGGATGTTTCTTTGGCCTGTTTTACTAAAAAAGGGGAAAAATCTGACATAGTAATTTTGAAGAGATGTTTAGCAGCCACAAACTGTCATATCCTGTGCAATCAGATTCTAACCTTTTTTTACTTAGAGCACAATCAATAAGATTAATATTTTATCACATATTCCCTTCCTGCCTTTAAAAAGTGATTTGCCAGGAGAGAAAGCTTATTTAATGGTTGTACAGGTCACTGTCCTCTATGCCATGCCCTGGTAACTTTTGAACCTGCTGTGGAATTTGATTACCAGAAGAGGAGAGGTCTCAAATTATTTTCTTTGAATTCTGTGCAGGCTGGTGCCTGGTTTTTCATAACCTCAGGTTGTTTTCTTTTTACAAGCGGAGACTAGTGAGACCTGAACCTCAAATGATGTATTGAGACAGTGCTCATAGCACCTTCAGTGGGGCTGCAGTCTATTTATACCATCTGCAGCCTGGCTTTAATTGATGGGGTTTTTTACCTTTTTAGGTGAACATAAATTATATGAACACTTTACAGTCCAAAGTAATAAAAAATCTGAATTGTCACCATTTCTTTCTAATCGTATCACAAGGCAGATTCCCAAGTAAAGTATGCACATAAACTTTTAGCCCATTGAAATATGCATATATAATTTAATTTGCATATATTAAATTCTTAGTTTCATTAATGATTTAAGATTCTTTTGCAGTTGGAAGTCTCTGTCACATTTTTTCTTGATTGAATTGCCTATTCTATTCAAATAAGACTTGGTAATATTGCTTGTGCATTACAGAATGATACTGGTAACTTTGTTAGACCTTTTATCAACATGATTAATTTATAACTGGCTGCGGTGTATTATTAGCTAAAGATATATTACAGTGTAAGACTTCAGCAGAGTGGAAATTTTAAAGTGCAGATGAGATGGCAATTGCAGGGCATGTAGCTGAGAAGGTGAAAGAAGGGAGGAAACCTTGGCATCTTACATCAAAAGAGCATTTTCATATTAACATTGTTAAAAAGGCAGTAAACTGGATTTGTGGTTTCCTTATAAATACAAATATTAACTGGTATGAAAAATTCAAAGAGCTCCTTTTCTTTTTTATTTCTATTGTGCAACTGCAAAATAAATGCAGCCTACTTTAAATAAATTTTGAGCAGCAGCATGTTAAATGAGTGAAGTGCCTTATTTTGCTTCTTGCCCTGTGCTGCCTTGGAAGCTGCTGTTGCTCGTGGGCTTTTTCCTTTACTGTAATTGTTTCTTTCTTTTGGGGGGGTTGCAGGAGTATTGCCCCACTAAGACAAGGTAATTTTTTGGTTTGTTTTGAGGTGACTTCCCATTCCTGTTCACCAACAGGCAACCTTCTGGTACTTAGCAAACACGATTTTTATAAGATTACTTTGTAGGAGGCTGCTGTTGTTGGGTTGCACCTTCTCTTCATCTCTTCGAAACATCCAAATCATTGTCTTCTATTTTCCTTGGAAAACAGAGTAGTCTGTCTGGTTCTTTGATAACCCCATAATCCTAACTCTGACCAGAGCTATTTTGTCTGTGGAGCACCTGTACCATGGTTTCTAAGAACCAAATAAAACTAATCAAAGACGCAACCAGCAAGCAGGGTCTGGAAAGTGGCAGCTCAGTTCATGGAGAGAGTGAAGCTTCCATGCAGGAGGGCTCTTCCAGGAGTAATGGATGGAAATCCTTTAAAGGAAAAACAAGGGCTGGGGACAAGATGTAACGCAGCAGGGGTTGAGGTAGGAATGGGTGAATCGAGGAGCCCCTGTGTGTTAGGTCCAGGCATGTGTAGACTTTTTGGTGGCGTTTTATGGTCTCAATATTTATTTCATGGGGTGGATGCATCCTGCTTTTTATCCTTTTTCCCTGCCTACTGTGTGTGCTGAAATGGGAAGCAAATCTGGACTGTCCTCTCCAAGATGTTGTTGATACCAAAGCATGTTGTAGTTGTCCATGACAGCCCTGATTCTGTAGGTCCGTGTGTTAACTGTAGAGGAGAGTGGTCCCATGAAGCTAAAGTTGGACTTCTTAGGTATTTGAATGTACACATGTAGATGATTGTGCTTGCCTGGGTTTGACTATGGGATATTGCAATGGGCTGATCTTGAGTTTTCTGAGGTGCTCTGGTTATAGAGAAGGGAGGATTGAAGAAACTGTAAGAGAGAAAGTGGACAGTTACTGAGAACGGAGAAATCACACACTGCTGAAAGTTTTCCTTTTCACTGAACATTAGATATTCTCAAAGAATGTACTGACACTTGCTCTTGAGTACTCCCAGATTGCACTTTGATATTAATTGAACCAAGGACTAAAATTCCTGCTTTGTTGATTGATTTTTTTCTTAATTTTAAACTGATTAATGTTTTCATTTGAATAGCACTGCTGACTCTGCAGAAGATGTGATCTTTTAATTAGCAGATGTCAGGATTAGCATTAGTGTTGAGCTGTAATTAGCATTTGTACGCATAGTAAAAGACCCAGGCTTAGTTTGGCAGCAAGGAGAATGAAATTATAGGTAGTGGTGTAACTTGGCACTTGCCTGCATATCTGTAATGGGTTTTTTTGAAAAGTGAAACCCACAAGTATCATGATCAAAGCAGGAAGTCTAGCAGATTAATGGCTGATAAAAAAATTACATATAAACTATTGGTATTGTTCTGTTAGCTAAATCACAAGTTTTGTTGGCCTAACAGAATTTAATATATCTAATTGTCACACACTGATGCTCTTAAATTGAAGGCTGCAAAGTGCTAATGGTTTCTTGGCTAGACTGTAGCAGCAGCAGTGTGCGTGGTCACGGATGTCTCTGGGAATGGTACTTGGAGTAGAAGAGACCTAACTGAAGCAGGTGCCATTTGGGGCTCTTAGAGTCCCACTTCAGCTTAATTTAAAGAACTAATGTTCACTGACCTTATGCTCCTGTTTGCAGAAGTGAGGGTTTATGTGGAGGGGTTGTATGTGAATGTAGGAGGAAGCAAGACACAGTGTGTTTATCACAGGTCAGAAGGATGCAGGCACAGGAAGTAATGAAATCTGGATGTCTCCTAGAAAGGAGGCCTTTCCTTTCCTGCTGATGAAAACCAAGCATGATTCCAAGTCAATGAAAAGAGAACATCACTGGCTAATATATGACTTAAAAGCTGATTGTTGATTATTGTGGGGAAATCTATTCAGTAGCATTTTATCCATGCAAAGGAAAAGATAATCCTTTTTAATCCTGCTAAGGTAATTGAAGACAATGGTGATTTCTGTGACCATTAGTCAAACAATTAGACAGAACTCAGTAGTTCTGCTTTTTGGTACACCAAAGGAAAGTAAAAACCACTTAATTATAGTATTACAGGAATGGAGGTTGAGAGTTCACAGGTCAGCGGTGCTTGGGGGAAAAAAGGAGCCTTCTGTACAGCACATCTGTGATAATGGTCATAATGTTATGATACAGAATGAGTTTGCAGGGCTCCCACGGCCGGGTAGGAGAGCAGGATTCTATTCCTGCCTTGTGTGCGTGCGTCATTCTTTCTGGTTTTGGTCTCTTTGTTGCATCTAAACCTCAGTGAAATGCGGTTAATGATTCTGACGACCTTTGTCAAGGTGCTCTGAAATTCACCTCTGACAAGTGCTGTTTTAGGATGATGAGTTACTTCTGCTTGCCACTTCCTTGTGGTTTTAAACTCTATTGGAGATTAACAAGACAAAGAAAAAGACAAATGTTATGCAAGTTAAACTATGAAATGATGCTTTAAAAATGAAAATTTTTTGAGAGGAAGCATAGAAATGAGCCTTGAATCCATATCAGTATTTTTTTCTCTCCTGCTTTACAGCTGAATGTTTAAAGGTAACAAAAAATTCAAATGCTTAAAGCAGATGCTCCCCTCTTGCATTTCCACCAGGGAGAAGCGAGAAGGATTTAGCTATCATCTTGCATGTACAAATAATGCCTATAAGCATAACCCCCCCCCGCAAACAAACTTTTTCTTGCTTCCAAACCCCTGCTTGGATCTCTGGAAACAGCCATGAATGATCATAGGCACTTAACATATGCTGGTTTGTGTGGGTTTGTATGGTTGAATTTGAACTTCCCTCCAGTGCTTTATTTCTGAAAGGAAAAAGAATTGCTGTCAAGAATGAAGGTTTTTCAAGGTGTTGACCTTTTGAGGAAAGAGCCTGGTGCATGGGCAGCATTGCAAACCTGCAGTGATCATTCACTAAAATAGCATTAAGAGCAATGGTGTGTCTGATTTGTCAAATGAAGAAGTGGCACATCTCACCTTCCTGCTGAATAAATACAGCTCATAGCAGAGGGTAATACTGTCATCATAACATAATTGAAATTATATTATTCCAATGTACAATTCAATAAAACTAACCACAGTAGTGGAGTTATCGATTTAAACTCAGTTAAAAGCAGTTCACATATTCAGTTCAAAATATTTCTGATGAATATCAGCCCTGGTAATATGATTTCCTTCATTCAGTAGGAGAAGTTTTTATCAGCTTGAAAGATCAGATAAAATGTTAAGAAACAATTTGATTTTTGCACCATTGGCCTAAACAAATGGACACCTTAGCAGTGAGATCTCCTAATTTTTGTCAGTCTCCACATTTCCGATACATCCTCAGCTTTTAGTATAATAATAATAATAATATTAATAATAACAAAAGGATTATTTAATGGCACTTGTTCAAAGGAGGTGTCCTTTTTTGCTTCAGGCAGCCACTGCTAGTTGTAGGCGTGATCATTTGTCATGTAAAGGTATGGATGGCTCCGACCTCTTCTGCACCAGAGGAAGGAGTCTGCAGTAATTACTTGGGTTTTTCCTAGTGTAATTAGTGAGTAATCTGCTGTGACATCTAAGTACAACATATGTAGTCAGCCTGTGAGTAATATGTTGTTTAGTGAATTGTAAAGCAATGTCACCCTTTTTTAAGTGGTATTGCAGGAAAGCCTTTTGCAGACTCTAGTTCTCAAGGCTATTTGTTCATGTATCTTTCTGCTGTGTCCAAAGAGGAGCAACAGAGCTGGGGAAGGGTCTGGAGCACAAGTCTTAACAGGAGTGTCTGAGGAAACCGGGGTTGTTTAGTCTGGACAAAAGGAGGCTCAGGGGAGACTTAGCACTGTCTACACCTGCCTGACAGGAGGGTGCAGCCAGGTAGGGTTCGGGTCTTTCCTTACCAGTAACAAGTGACAGGACAAGAGGAAATGGCCTCAGGTTGCAGCAGTGGGGGTTTCGATTGGATATTAGGGAAAAAATCTTCGTCAAAATGATTATGAAGCAGTGGAATATGCTGCCTTGAGAAGTGGTGGAGTCACCATCCCTGGAAGTATTTAAAAGATGCGTAGTTGTGCTTAGGAGCATGGTTCAGTAGTGGACTTAGCATTACTGGGTTGAACCTGATCTTGGAGATCTTTTCCAATCTAAATAATTCTATGATTCTAAGAGGCCACTGAAACACAGGGATGCAAGAGCATCGATCATTTCTTGAGAGGGGAAATGAAAATATATAGGATTGGCATTTGCTTCTTGCTTGTGACAGGATCAGTACTTCAATCCTAAGGCCAATATTGCTCTTCTTTTTCCATCCTGTTTTCTTCTGTTCCTTTCTGGTTTAGATCCACTTTTAAGAGGGCCTCTCAACAGTTAATACTTTGAGAATTTAGATCTTACAGTAAGTGTACTAGTTATCTCTGGCTTTATGGACAGAATAGCTATCAACTGTGTACTATCACTTCTCTTCCTATGGAAGTGAGAGAGTCTTGCAAAAAATCTGTAAGTTTCTTTCTACCCCCTGGCTTTCGAGAGCTATGTTCAACTCTTGCCATTTTATATGTAACTTTTGCCAAAAAATATCAACTTGTATACTCTCCTCTTGTGCATACTTGCTCAAACTACAGTACTTGTTCTGTGCTTACACATCTTCCTGCTTTGTGGCACGTGTTTTACAAAACCTCTTGTGGTAGGAGCATGCCAGCTGTATGCAACCTGCTGAGCAAACTGACCTCAGTCAGATCTTTGCTTTGTCTGAGACTGCTTTATCACTCTGAACCTGAGATGTAAGACATAGTCCATGTTGCTTCTAAATGTGGTGGCAAGGAAGTCACTGATAGCCGAAAGCATGTGACAAAAACTTTACGTTTAAGTTAGATTGCTTGCATTTCATTTAACCTAATTTTTCCTGTTTGGCATGTTCAGAGAGATGTAAACCAGTCTCTTCTATTAGCAGCACATCTAATTGATTTCAGAGTGAGGAAACAACTAAAGCTGGAGCTCACAGCCAACGTTATTCCTGCTTGCAATGTCCTGAATACTTCAATTTATTGCACCATTCCTATTAAAAGGCAGGTTGTGTGTGTAAACGAAGAAAGGGACAGTGTCTGCACTTGCTCATGTTGTTCATTAGGCTACACCTAATTTTCTTTTACTTGTCATTGCTTGGGTTGATGGCTCCCCACCTGTGCCCATATAGCTGCTGCTCCACGTCCTTTGTTCTGCATAGGTAGTACTGGAAGTGGTTTGAGGAAGAAGAACTCCAACAATGAGAGTAAGGTTTGTCCTGGAAATGGATCTTGGCTGGTGACTTGAAGGGGTTCAAGCCCAGAGTCAATATTCACAACTCACCTGGCTACAAATACAAGTAACCTGCAATTAGGAGTGTAAGCTTGAGTTTGTTGTTTAATGGTATTTTTGGTAAGTCCAGAATTCCCAATTTGATACATAGTATTAGGGGTTGGTACATTATTTTTTTCACTTGAGAACTGTGCAAAAAATTAGTAGGAAAATTTTGTGCTACCCATTGAGGCAAATTAGGCACACATTTGTGTTTAAATAAATGTGCAGAGTCGTGCTGCAGTACCTGGTTCCACAGGGAGTCTTTGAAGATGCACCTTGAGCAAATTCCTTATATACACTGGCTCCAGCACCAATCCCAAGAGTATTTTCATGGGCCACCACCAGCCCAGCTCTGCTGCCCAAAGGTGTCCCTGAGCTCAGCCCCTGAGGCTTCAGTTCCAGAATGGCTACAAAACAATGCTGAGACTGTCTCTTACCACCCAGCGAAACTTCCCTCCCTTGTAAGAAGTCTTCTGTCCCTGGCATTCCTGCTTCCAGAGAGTAACCCCTTCTTGTAGTTGGACTTCTTGCCCTCTGTGCCAGGTCATTCTTCAGTCACAAATTACCACTGCTGAGCTGTCACCATTAGCATTCTTCACTGTGTGATTTTCCCTCCCTTTCTCCTGGTTTAGGATTTGTTACAAACTCAGGAAGAACATTTTGAACAGCCTCTAGCAGTGCTGCTGGTGGTACTTCACCCATGCAGCATCCTACCAAAATCTCTTGTAAAGTTCTAGATGGTTTGAATGTGCATTCATGGCTGTGCCCAAATGTTGCAGAGTTGCTGAATTTTGTCATGCGCAATTCAGTTATTGTCACGTCATTCAGAGTTTTTAGGAAGATTTTTTTGTTTTGAGTTTGGGATTTTAAAAAGTGCAGCTGATGTGCTTGTGAATCTTTTTGCATGGTTGTGCCATGATCCTGCTTGGTAAAAGCATCAACAGCTAGGACTCATTGAAACAAAAACAACAGAAATCAAAATGGAACATTTGAGGTTGCACTGGGGGGAAACTCTGCTCCAGACATAACAGAACACCCAGAAACTTTAAAGTTATTTCAGAGTCCCACCAATTTAGTCTTATTTATTAATGTGGGTATATAGAAGTCAACTTTCCTTGAGTGAATGAGGGTTGTGAAGCTGCTGGATCTCTCTTAGTTTGGAGCTGCCATGTGTCAGGAGCAGAGATCTGGAGCAATGGTATCATGGAATGTCTCCTGTCCTCCTGCAAACCCAGGGATGAGACAGGAGCAACAATGAGCCCTGCAAAAAGAAGCCTGTGTAGTGGTGTGAGAATGCTTTACTTGAGAGGTGATCAGCACACAGAGGAGTTAGTGTATCTGACCAGATGAGCTATAGTTCAGCTCTCTGAGCGGAAAAAAAAAAAAAAAAGGCAGCACTTATATAAACTGCACGTGTATAAGCTGTGCTGATTTGGCTGCTTTCACCTCCTGGGGCGCAGTTATTTGAGCAGGTGGTGAGGAGAAGCTCTGCTTGTGGTGTGGGTGCATGTGGAAATTCATTAGCTTGAGAAAATATCCCCACCCTAGTGGTACTGGTTACTAGCTGGGTTATTTGAGGAGGAGTGCTGACCTTTGCTGCGTTTCCATGTGCTGGGCCCTCACAGGAGCAGGCATCTGGAGGGGTGCTGCTCTGCTCTGCTCTGCCCTGCCAGGCAAGGCTGGAGGGCTCTTATCTCCTTCCTTCCGCCTTGATAACAGCACTTGTCATCTCGCCGCGCATGTGGGTTTTACACAGCTCAGCGTGCTTTCCTGCAGACACCAAAATATTAATTATAATGCTGTAAAAATTAATTGAAACACAGCATAATCTCTGTTAAGTAAGGTCACTGAAATTGTCTTAAAATAGACTGCTCAAGAAATAAGATGAAATCTCTCTACAGAGAAGCTTAGCAGATTTCCTGTGCCAGTCCTCTTGAGATCCTTCTTATTGCCATTAAAGTGCACTCAGTATTTCTGTATTTTCCCTTAGAGTTCCTGCCAGCTTTCCTATTCTGCTCATCTCTGCTAACCTGTTATAGTGTTTTTGCCTCCCTTGCCCAGATGGTGATGATGGGGGCCAAGCGCTAACTGGTGGCATCTTTGTCTGAGCGTTGATTCCTTTGGAGAAGATATGAGCCTATGGAAGATGTCATGGAGGTGCAGTCTGGTGATTCTTTGATTCCTATTACAGGTCTAATACCTGTGCTAATCCTGAAAGAGCAGAGCTGGCACAAAACATTTGGTTGTTAGTGCGTACCCAGTGCCTTCAAAGTTGGTTCAGCAAAGTAAGTAGAAGGATGAAATCCCACCAGCTTCCCAGTGGCCCCAGTCCAACTGTTTTATGGCTTGTGGAAATGGCAGCTGTGTCTTTTTCATCCATTTGAAGCCAGCTAGTATTAAATGTGGTTAGATTTGGAAACAGAATGTATGTTTACTCTAGAGATTGTTCTTATTTCATTGAATTGGCTATTGGAAATAGATGGCCCATAACTTCAGTGTGACAGTGGGATGCAAGCTGGCATTTTAGTTAGGGATGCTGCCAGTGATGTCGTTGCATCAATAAATTCAGGCAGCCATGTGGTGCAATAAGCCTTTACTTTGAGAGGCTTTGTGAACGGGAACTCTTGACAGTTTGCAATTTCTGGTGACATCTGCTACATTTTATTTTATTTTAAGGTAAACTGCTGTCTGGAAAGGTAAAATTACCACCTGCAGTCAGAGAAGGTCTAACTGGACCAAACAAGCTTCCCGATGTGTAATAGTGTGACCTTTTTTCCAGCTCTGGTTTTCTCTTTTGGTGTTGTAAAGTCCTTTTCTCTGACTGCACATCAATGGCCTGCAGAAATAGTAACCTTCAAGTAGAGGGGGAAAAAAAAGAAAGAAAAGAAATAAGAGCTTCAGGTGAGCGAGATGAGGGCACATGTGAAGGAGCTGCTGTGTTGTCTGGATGCTGTGATGTGCTGTGCCTTTCAGCCCTGTGCTCCAAAGACAAGTCCTTCTACAACTGCTTCTTTTTTTTTTTTAATTCTTTCCTGTTGACAAAATCTTGGAGAGGAAATAGTAGGTATGTGTGAATCCAGCTGTCCTAAAGCTGATATGATAGAAAGAGGTTGCTTGGACATCACAGCCAGGTGAGAAGAGAGCGTATGGGGCTTTGGTGGGCAGAGGAGGGAGCTCAGATCAGAGCCTGCGCTGCCTTTTTTTCATCTTTTTTTTTTTTTTTTGGTTGTTGTTTTTGATAAAAATCATATGTTTTTTGAAGGAGCCTCCTGAGGAAGAGAGGATAGCAGCATTGTGTGTGAATTTTTAATTCACTCATGTTATAGAGCTTCGAGGAAAAATCTGGATGGCTTAGCACTTAATGATTTTCTGTGATTTTGAATGATATAAAGATAACTTTATGTAGTGCGAACTTGAGGCTGCTGTGGTCTGTGAACTCATGCAGCAGTGGGGAAGGGAATATGTTGCAAACCACAGCCATTAATCCTAGCAGTTTTTTTGTTAGGCTTCGTGGAGGCATGTCTTGCCATGTAGAAATTGAAATAAGTCATTGCAGCGGAAATTTGAAAATCAGACAGCAACCTTCTCTTAGATTTGACTTCACACAAGGCATCTGAACTGCATTATATCCATATTTTTAAAATTTGTGGCTAAACTTTGCAAGAAAAGAGCAATCAGACTTCATGTTGTGATGACAAAGGGTGGATCCACTGTCAGGGTGATTAGAGGCTCAGGCTATCCCCAGCAATTGCCATACTGTAAATATTCAGTCCTCCTTAGCCTGAAGCCAGCAGCCTATAACCCTTTTAGAGAAGAAATGCAATGAGGTTGTGAGCCAGCGGACCCATTTGGAAATGTATTCTTCCTCGGCTGTTGGGTGTTACAGCACTAAAAATAAATTAAAAGGCACCATCATGGGATATTATTACTAGCTTATGATGCAACTTAACTGCTGATAGACAGTCTATTATACCAATTCCTTCTGGCTGCTGACAGCTCACCAGGTGCTTGGAAATGTCAGCCCCTGCCCCAGGATATATGGAGAGGTTATGGTTTAATTTTCAGGTCTTCTGTGCTTTCTGTGGGTGGAGAGTAGCAGGGAGTTGGCCCCAGGAGTCTTGCATCCCGCCCGTGTTTTTCAGTGTTGTTTAGCCTACCTGAACAGTGCTCTTGCAAATCTCTTTGTTCTGTCAGACTCGTGGGTTTTGGTGTGTTATCACCTCCTATGCTGGTAGTCACTTTTTTTTTCTTTGTTGGCTTTATTGAAACCATCTCAATTAGCTCATATTGATGCCGCTTCTTTTTTTTTTTTCTTCCCTGCTTAAGGAGGGACCCACTCAGCCTTCCTGGTATGTTTGGTAACTGTATAATTAGAAAGCTAAAAATAATGTACGGAAAGCAGCAGTTTCACAGGAGGTGTCCCAGTTTGGCAACACTGGGCTCTGAGTCACACTCACTTCACTGAGAGCTGAGCTGGTTGGAGACAGCAGTGAGTATTGGGCACTGCCTTTCTGAGCAGCCAGGCTCTGCCAGTGTGTGGTGGCCATCCAGCCCCACTGCTGACAGTGCCAGTGTGCTGTGGGTGGAGATTTATTGCACCCGGCCCAGCGCTCCTGAGGATCCTGGTACAAGGAGCAGTGAGACAAAGCAAAGAGTGAATGTCCCCATGTTTGTCTGACAGCCAGCAGATCTCAGCTCTATCAGCAGGAATTTGATTCTTAGAGATAGTACTGCAAGCAGTGTTCAATTTTTTTTTAATTATTATTTTTTTGCTTCCTTCCATGCAGTGACAGGCCATAAATTTCTCTTTCTCTCGTGCTGGCTTTTATTATTTACTGGTGCTGTGTTAATTCCCAGAATCTGAACTCCAGTCAGGACCCCATTAATGTTGATTCGTTACAG
This sequence comes from Monarcha castaneiventris obscurior, assembly GCA_026261815.1. Classification (NCBI taxonomy): domain Eukaryota; kingdom Metazoa; phylum Chordata; class Aves; order Passeriformes; family Monarchidae; genus Monarcha; species Monarcha castaneiventris. The sequence goes on from JAMPIT010000890.1 coordinate 5,075,824, forward strand.
ACCCACCATAAGAAAGGAGGTCTCTGGAAGCCTGTTTTACACCCTCTCTTTATACTTTGAATGCGTGCTGTGCTGGGATAAAGTTTGAATGAAGGAATTTGCAAATTATGAAATACTGTTTCATACTATGCTGTTGCACCAGGTGAAAACCTTCTTGTTGCCAATTTATCATCATATTTATCGTGCATCTTCCAGTGTACACTCTTTTTCATCAGCCCTATCACTTAGATTTGTGTGGTCCCAGGGGAATCTCAGCCCACTGGCTGCCTCACCTTGTAACTGTCTGGGAAACTTTTAATTATGAATCTTAAAAATGATGGTACCCAAATACAGGTGGAAAGACTGCCCAGCTTTTTGTCTTTAAGCATTTATTACTCTGTGAATCACTCAGCCTGGTCTTCTGGGGGCTGCCTTGTGACTTTCAAGGACTGAACAGCTGAGATGCCATCGGGGCGGCGGGAAGTCAGGACTGACTGCACAGAAAGCTCATAGGGATTAACTTAGTTATTTATCCCCTTCGTTCTCACTTTAATCTTCCTTTAGTAACCAAATTCAGCGGACTGCAGAGCTGCTTAAAGGTCTGCCTTGTTCTGACCAGTTTCTTTAAAACTTTATTTTGTCTCTTAGGTGAAATAGGGATTAAATTTTCAGCATGGTTTGTCAGCCATGCTTAGTTCGAATTACAGTAAATCATTAAATCTGCTGCCATTGGCTTTAGAGGGGAAGCAAATGCAGCTCAGTACTGGGACCATTAAACTTCCAGGAAATGGTGAATACCAAAAATAAATAAAAATGCATGAGAAACAGGTTTTGGCTGAGGAATTCTAACCTTCATTACAAGTGCTTTTTAGAACCTCTGAGACTGGTTTGCTGTCTTTGGAAGGAGCATGACTGTGTCATAGCTGGACTAAGCTTTGGGGGAGGAAAGGAGGGCTGCTGTGCTAGGGGTAGGTGCCCTGGTGGGCAGGGCTGGGCACTCTGGATCAGGGCACACAGCCAAAAACTGGCATTTCTAGCCCTGTGATGGTTTACCTTCAATAAGTTGTAGGAGTTTGAATTTATTCTCATTGGGTCAGTGAAAGAGGGTATAATAACTGTCTTGGGGAGGGAGGGGAAGGCATGCATGTAGGTTTGTTTATCTGGGTTGCTGTGGGTCATTTATTCATTGCTGGAGCACAGTGTGGCTCTTGCACATATTTATTTACTTGCTAATGAAAAAGCTGCAGAATTTTGGAGGAAGGGCTGGGAACGCTGATTTGGTATCTGAATGCCTTCCATATTCATGCTGTGTGCAAGCAGATATGTCTTTATATCCCATTTTGAAATTCTAATCTGTGATGCTGTAGATGAGCTGTGGGATGGTGGCTGACATTTCAGCTCATTTCTTACCATTTTAGTTTTAATCAGAAGCTAGTGCTCAACTTTTATATAAACACTGGTAAATCAGCTCCACGTGATAATGAGAATTGTGATTTTATTCTTTGTAACATGACATTTTGACCATTAAATTTTGACACAGTAAACTAATTTCTCAAGAATTCTTATCAACAGTTACATAGAGAAGCATTCATATGTATCCAGGGTCATGGCTGCAATTGACAGGAATTAAATACTTTTGCCACCCAGGTTATAGGTGAGTGACAGACCTCACAGAATTCAGTGAGATTTTTATGAGGAATTTTTCAGTCTCTGGCCTCTGATGTCACCAAGCTCCTTAGAAAAGAGGAGAACTTCAAAAGGAGGACTGTGCTGTATCAGAGCTCTCATTAAACTACTAAAACTTGTCCTTCTTACCCTGTTTTCCAGATTGATTTGTAACTAATCTTTTAACAGCACACAAAATCTGCAGGCCACCTGCAAGAAGCGGGGCTATTTCCATTTAATAATATTTTCTCAACAGAGATACAAAAGAAATGCCCTGCAGAGTTAATCACAATATCCATTGAGAATAAACATGCAAAGTGTTACATCAACAGCGTTCCTACGTGTGCAGCACTCCAAGCTCCACTGCTATTAATAATATGTTGAGAAGGCATGGGTGTGTAAAGGAATGAAGATGTTCTATGCATATATATATTTATATATACCCACCAACTGTATAACCTACATGCTAGACTTTACATTGCACTGTATCAGTTTCATCCTCCTGCTGCCTGCAGGACTTCCCTGGACTTAATTACATGCTGGAAGATCCTCGCAGCATCAAACGGTAGATACATTATTAAAAAGAAGAGCTTGGCAATGGCACAAGCTACATTCAGGAGTGCTAACTATAAAATGCTGGGTGATGACTTGTTTTTGTCAAGCTGGTTTGCCACACGTGCACCCCAAACCATCCTAGCTGCAGGTGGAAATACAGTTAGGTCATCAGAGGGGGGGATGGATGTGTAGCCACCTGAAATTTATTTAGATAATAAACAGTTCCAGTACAGAAAATAATCCTTAAAAGCTAAGTCCTGGGGATTTCTTCAGAAGAGAAGTTGCTTTTGCCCCTAGGAGCAAACCAATTTGCTTGAGAGAGCTGGTGAGCAAGCTGCCTGCTGCTGGCTGCAAAAGGAGCAGTGCTGTGAATCATTGTAAAGAGGAGAACCCTGAAAAAAATCACATTTTTACATGTCAAAGCTGGGTTACATGTGTTACCTGGGTTACTTGGGTTGCTTTTGGCGCTGCAGAGCTTCTTTTGCCCCTTCCTCTCCCTCCTTATTTTATTTTGTATGGAACAAGACTCCTGTCTATGGAGGAGAGAAGATTCACAGCAATGAAAGCATTGAACCTCTTGGTTCACACCTGGTCTGCTGGGCTTTTTTTGCCCTTCACAGTTTTATAAACAACCATGCAGGAGCTCAGCTTTAGGTGTGTCCTACATAGAGCTTTAGGTGAATCCTATATAGAGCTCTGGATGTGTCTGCTTTACAGACAGGTGCAGCTCTGGCAGTCTCGTGGGGCTGCAGCCAGTCCTGATTTATATTTGGGCGCTTTTACTGGTGAGACAAATTACCTGTGTTTGACTCCTCTGATGGAGGGGAAGGTTTCACAATTAGCAACTTCTGATGCTTTGCTGCGCTGGAGAGTCAGCTCAGATCCCAGTGTGGTGTGTTGGAGCCGGTGTTTGGCTTCAAGGCACGAGAGGGTGGCTGTTGAAATCATCCTTCTGCCTGCTCTGTGCTCCTGGCTGGCCACGTTCTCCCCTGTTGTTCGGCATTCATCAAAATGCAGTGCTTGGAGAATGGATTTGCTGTGCTCTGCAGGAGCTGCCTGCAGTGCTCCCTTCAGTGGGGAAGAGCAGCAGTGTCCCAGCCTGCCTCAGCACTGGGAGGATGCTTGGGCTAGACCTGTCCAGGTGTGAGGGTGCACCTTGACTCGACACCTTAGTGCCTCTATTCAATGGAGATGAAATAGATAAACCTGAGTATTTTACACCCATGTGTGTACTCCTATATTCATCTGTACACCTACATATATACAAATACACATACACATATACTCAAAAGTAAATATACCTTCTAATTCCTCAGCTTTCAGTGATGAAATTACTCTTTACATTCCTGGGTATGTGCATTGCATATACATGTTTGCAAAACCAACAAGAGCAGGACACAGTTCTCCCTTCCAGGGACGTTGTCCTTCCTCTAGGAATCCCAAGTTTACCTATTTGCTTTGCAGGTCCCAGGGTGCTAACTTAAGATGGTATCACTTTCTGGGCAATTTGAAATGCTAATATTAGTCAGAAATTTGAAGTGTACGCTTCTGGGCAAGAGACAGGATGCCAAAACCAACATTTATCCATTAAAGTCAATCTTAATTACAACAAAGCTAAGTATTCTGATCTGACCACAAGATTTGCTTTGAGTTTCCTTTTTATTATTTATTTTTTGTCAGTTCATGTCTTTATAGTGAACCACATTCATACTTGCTTATTAAAAAACCCAAAATTATTCCTGCCTTTTTTCTTTTTTTTTTTTTTTTTTGTGAGGGGAAGAGATTTAGTTTTGCTCAAAATGGAAATGAAGAATCAATAATTTCTTTCTTTCTCTTTCTCTCTCCCTTCCCTTCCCTTCCCTTCCCTTCCCTTCCCTTCCCTTCCCTTCCCTTCCCTTCCCTTCCCTTCCCTTCCCTTCCCTTCCCTTCCTCCCTTCCCTTCCCTTCCCTTTCCCTTCCCTTCCCTTCCCTTCCCTTCCCTTCCCTTCCCTTCCTCCTTCCCTTCCCTTCCCTTCCCTTCCCTTCCCTTCCCTTCCCTCCTTCTTAATTTGTTTTTAGCTTCTTGCTGCAGTCTTATCCTTCTCCTCCTCCTTTTTGTCCAGAAATAATAGCTTTCTCAGAGCCCTCTGCCTGCTGGAAAGGCTGTATTTACCAGCTTGACCAGATTCCTCATGTAATCAGCACAGATGTCATGCACCACCTTTCTTCTCCCTGGGTCTGAGGCTATGGTGATTTTAATGGGTTTAAAGACAACTTCAGCATTAATAAGAGAAACGTTCATTTATTTCTATTGCTTCTGACAGGTTATGCAGATGTTGCAGTTATTGTAACGTTTTGTGCTTCAGATATCAGATGTACTTTGATAATTTTACAAGATGTGTTTTGCCTAATTATTTCATCCCTGTTTAATTCAGGTTGTCCTTGACGTCGGGAGCACGTGACTTGGATTCCCGGGAAGGGATTTAAATTCCTGGGCTTGCTAGGACTCGCAGAAATAGCTCCTTCTTGCCTCAGACATCAACCAGCAGCATCTCTGCTGTCTGTGCCTCAGCCAGGTCAGGGGTCTTTGGCTTCTGCTCCACCTCAGCTCTTCCTGGCCTTGGTTGGATGGTGGCTCTGGCTTTCCCTGAAAGCCATGGGTGACCCCAGGCAATGCTGCTCCAGCCCTGTCCCTCTGAGGTGAACCTTCAGCTTGTAGTGCTGGAGGATTTCCCTTGAAAGGGCTTGAGGAAGGGAAAATATTGTGGACAGACCAAAAAAATGGCTCTTCTTAGAGATGTAATGCATTAACTGCAGTCAGCAGTCAGGCAGTATTGCTTTCATTGCATTAGTTGGGTTTTTCTTATTCTAGCAAGCATAGTGGGGTTAAAAGTAATTAAATTCCTCAATTTCCCTTTCCATAAATTCCTGGGGCTTGGCTGTTGTTTGTATTTATTTATTTAGTATTTATTATTTGTAGTTGAAATTAGAGCAAAGGATTTATTTAAAAATGGCTGCAGAAAAAGCAAAGAGTAGAAAATGAAATTAAAATGTGATGGAGGCAGAAGTTAAGAAATTAATAAATTTAAATGAAGGAAAAAAGTAGGCTTCTATTTTTTTTAATTATTATTTTAAGGGCATCGCCTTTTAAGTATTGCAAGTGGAAATAGGCAGAAAGTATTAAAAAAACCCCAGCCTCTCCTTTTTACCATTGCTGCTGGATGCACCCAGCTGTGCTCACAGCAAGTTTTTCTGCAGGAGTAAAGTCAGTGTGGAAAGTCTCTACATGGGGCAGCATTGTTTTTGTTGATCCCTAGCACAGCTCCTGCATACAGACAAGACTTGGAGGTCTGTGGTAATTTCAGTGCTAGGGAACGAAGTAATTGCAGCCAGGGAATTATTTTCTAATTGTACTGTACTGGACTTGCAGAGGAGAGGTTATATCCAAGGCAGTTACTGCTATGAGCTTTCTGTAAGCCCGTTTGTGTGTTTGGCACACCTTTTGGGGTAGCATTGGTGCCACAGGGAGGATGAGCCTTTCCAAAGCTCCATCCTGGCATTGATGGCAAGGTTCTTTGACAAAAGAGCACAGAAAATCACTTATGCTGCTCAGTGGTGCTGATGTTGCCCTGAAAAAGAGGCTGGTGCACGTCTTTGGTGCCAAGCAGACACGTAATTACATGTGAGGGATTGAAAATTTTGGAAATTTGGATGTTTTGCTCATTCTGGATAGAAACTATTAATAAGGAGGTGAAGGAGACCCTAGGTTGGTACCCAGTGAATCTTAACAAGGTTTTGGGGACATTGGTGGCTCGATTGCAAATGAAGTCTGTGCTCCATTGTCTGGTTGGTAGGCTGTGCTCCTTAAGCTGCACTTGAAGTGAAGGAGATGAAGGTGGTTACATGCAGAAACATCATTTTACAAGGAAGGAAAATTGTCCCAATCATACTTACCGAGTTTGTTGCTTTTTCGGTCAACCTGAAGCACCATGTATCTTTTTTAAAAGGCTGAAATTACTCAAAATAACTGGATTTGTAGTTTTGAAAGTCAGTTGTAAAGTAATTTTCTGATCATTTTGCTGACTGAGACAGCAGCATGTTGTATTTCTGCTCCTTTTGTCCCTTAAGACCTTCATAAAATGAGATCTTCTACCTCATGAACCAGTCAAAATGACTGCATTCTAAAGTAAATATGAAGGCATCAGTGAACATAATTTTCTTTGAGTTCAGTCCTGGTCTAATGGCTTTGACAGAACATCCAGTTAATTTTGCTCTAGGCTTCTGCTGCAATCTATCCTAAGGAAATTACTGAGGATGATCAGATTTCTTTGTTTGTGAGAGGTGAACGCTGCTGAGTTGCTGGCTTGCTCCTTGCTGGTGTTGCCATGAGCTGAGGTTGCCTTTCCAGAGAGCATGAGTGGGGATGCACGGGTGGAGAGTTCCTCCAGAGGGAGGGATACCTCGTGTCCTCCACGCAGGCTGGCATTGCAGTGGCTGTAGTAAGGCAGTGGCTCTCTAAATGTGTGTTCACTGCTCTGCAGTAGGGGCAATGCCTCAGAGACCTCCTTGAGTAGTTCTGGGGCTGATCCCTCCTTGCCCTGCCAGAAAGCCTTTTGCTCATCCTTCCTGTTCCCAGCTGACAAGCACAGCACAATGCTTTCCCTGCATTTAAATGCCCCTGGGTGAAAGTAAGGCATTAACCATAAAGCCACTTGGCCTATCCATAACTACTGGCCCAGAGGCTCATGTGTTGCATGGTGGAAAGTCATTGCATTCTGCACACCAGCAGTGCTTTGCATGGGCCAGCAGAGAAGCTGATGTGGAGCTCTTGCCCCAGACAATTTGTACACCTCACAGTTAGGTGTTTTGCATATAAGTGTTGGCAAATTAATGGCTCGGTTGCCATGTTGTTATTAACCCACATGGTCTTGCACTGAGTAGCATTTGCACGTTCTTGGGTGGTGGTCCAGTTGTTTGAAGTTTACTGTTTCCTTCAGAAGAAAGTCTTAAAGCAGAGAAGAAGTAGGGAGAAAGCCACTTGTCTTAATAAAGAAAAAAATATACCAAAAGTGTGTGGACACAAGAAGCAAGAAAAGTTGAGTATCATAGGGTCATAGAATGGTTTGGTTTAGCAGGGACAATGAAGATCATCTAGTTCCACTCCCCCTCCATGGGCAGGGGCACCTTTCAGTAGACCAGGTTAATTAAAGCCACATCCAACCTGGCCTTGAACACTTCCAGGGATGGGCATCTACCACTTCTCTGGGCAACCTGTTCCAGTGCCTCACCACCCTCAGAGTAAAGAATTTTTTCCTGATGTCTAATCTAAATCTACCCTCTTTCAGCTTGAAGCCATTCCCACTTATTCTATCACTACATAGCCTTTTAAAAACCAGCTTCATGTAGTGGAAGGGAAACAAGAAATGAAGCAATATCCCTTGCTAACTGCGAGCAGGGCTCTTGCAACAAGTCCTGACCCAGGCAAATTCTCTTCCTCCTTTTCAGTTTAACACAGCAAAACATGCTGCCTTTCCCTCTTCCCAAATTGGTCCTCCTGCATGAGCCGTGATCTTGCCGAGTACAGAGCATGAATACATAAAAATATTCTGTGTTTGTAGTTTTGAAAGCAGTGTGTTTAGAGTCAAAAATAATATTCTGAACAAATTGGTGCAGGGACTGTGATCTGAAACTACTGTACTTTTGCATTCTAAAAGCAGTAATTTTGGACTTTGAGTCTCAATTTACTCTTAAAAGAAAAAGGTTGTTTAACCTTAAAAGGAATAAAATGGAGCACAAGTTTACTACCTAGCTTTTAATATCTTTTCAGAAGACATATGTTTTGCAATAATGTCAGGGTTTTTGAGTTTAGTTTTATCATAAAATAGGCTTTTTGAGTAAATTGTTTAATCAGAAATGTTGGCAGTAAAACACAGTTTTCGTTTTCTCCAAAATAGCATTGGTTGTTTTTTTTTTCCACGCAGAATATTTATGGAAAATGTTCCTATTTTATGTTTTCTGTGGAGAGAAGTTTATAACTGGCTCAGTAAACTATTTCATGCTTTCACTACTGATATCACTGCATTTTAAAATGTTAGACTTAAAAATCCGTAGTCATTCCTTGGAGAGGGGGTCGTTTTCCATCTTCTCCATTGCACCAAGCCTAAGGAGGCCGGGCATGCCATTCCCAAGTTTACTCAAGGGTGATGCTCCTGGGTGCTGGCCTGAGCCAGCCGAGCTTTTCTGGGCTGTTGACTTTATTCATCTCGCCGCATTCATCTCCCTGCATATCCACAGGGCGAGCATTTAGCCAGGAATGCGTCCCGTTTTAGAGACGGACAAAGCCCTCCACCGCCTACCCCTTCCCCGCCGTGTTTACTGCCGCGGTCCGTGGTGGTTTGCATCACAATCACCCAACCAGTTTTCCAGGAGCTGAAAGACTTTATCTTACGAGTATCATTCCTGAGGTATTCATTTGTTGCTGCAGCCAGTTGTTGGGCAGGATTTGCAGACAGTCCTGAAGGTTGGGAAACAGTCAGTAGATGCCATGCGCTGATTTCCAGCCCTGTCTGAATCACAGACTGAACCACTGAGATTGTGCTGCCCAGCCAGGTATTTAAATCCTCTTAGTCAAAGACAATATCCCCCATTTAAACACTACCTGTTATGGCGAATTCTTGCATAGGTATCTTTCTTTTTATCTCAAAATAGTCCCCAACCTCTTCTGAAATCAATGTTTCCTTTCCGTCTATGAAATATGTTTCAGTGGGAGTACTTTCGTTGTGGATTTCTGTGTTGATGAGTCCGAGAGTGGAAACCCCGGAATATGCCAGTGGAAAAGTTGGCAGAAATTATAAATTTAGATATTTTGCTCAGGGTCTTAATGAGCTTTTTAAACCTTTCTACTGACTTACCTTTACTTTCTTCTTCCTGGTTCTGCACTTTCATTGTCATTTGGAAAGTCAATAATGCAAAGAAAAGCATTGCTAGAAAAAGAGAAAATGTGTTTTTTTCCCTGTTTTTTTTCATCATCATTATTTTTTTTCCCATCTTTCCTTTCTTTTTTTCTTTTCTGTTTCCATGTGAGGATAGGAACTGAAACGACCAGTAATTAATGAACTTAAAAAAAAAATCTCCTTTAACGAACATGATAGTTTGTTCGTTGCCCTTGGGGAGTATTTTTTTGAAGGTCTGTGGCTAAATCTTGTTGATTTCAGGATGAAATAGGAGCCTAAACACCTTTTAAAATTCTTTCTGGTAGCACTTAGGGCACTTTATAAGTCAGTGGGATTTGTGTGTTTATGTCAATGAAGGACTTATGAAAATCGTATTTAGCAGTTTTAGAGGCAGACCCACCAGTGGAAGCTATGGGCATTTGTTTAATAAGTTGCTTAGGCGCTGCTGATAATCTGAAATGATTGCAGGTTTCCTATGTAGAACTTAAAGTCCACTTCCTTTGGCCCAGGATAATTTTTCATTGCCTTTTCTGTTTCATAGTAGAATCCATGGAGGCCCTTCATGTTTCTGAAAGTAAGGCAATACACAAGAAGCTGTGTTTCCCTGAAGTAATACAGAAATCTTAAAGACTGAGGAGAAGAAAAGCATTCTGCAGTTAATACAGCATGTATTATCACTCTCTAGTCAAGCAGGCAGATCAGTTCTTATCTGACTTTCAAAATAAATTCACACTCAGAGTGATCTAAGGCTCTTCTGCAGGGTTGGTTGCATCCTGCTTGCTGGGAAGGGCTGATCCCACCTCCAGCTTGGCTACTGCTGACTGTCCAGGTCAAGGTACGTGTCTGTAAAGCCTTACATGCAGAAAAATCTTTGAATTCAGTTTCAGGTGAAGCTATGATCTTGCCACAAATGTTTTCCCTCCTTTTAAAAAATACTTTTGATTTGTGGTGGTTTCTTTCCTTTTTTTTTTTTAATTTTTAAAATTTTTTATTTGCTCAAACCCATACACTTGGGGCAGGAGCAGCAGTAAATCTCATACCAGTGTATTTGAGAAGGGTTTCCTTGGAGAAGTGCTGGATGCACTTTCAAAAGGCAGGACTGTGCCTCATAGCAGGAATGTTTTCTGCCGAAAAGTTACATTGGGTGAAAATAACTCTTCCCTAAAACAATCCTCATCTATCCTTTGCTGTCTGCTTTCTGCCAGCTTCCATTGCTGCTGATGGGGTCCAGCCAGAGAAACCATTAAAGATAGGCTGGATGGGAGATGGGTCTTTACAAAATCTGCCTCTAATGTTAAAGCATTTAAAAAAAACACAGCTGAGTACTTGCTGTAAGAAAGTAGTGGCACAGAATGTGACTACCATTTTCCACCTCCATTATTCTACCATTGGAGTTCATTGGGATAGCTTAAGCCAGGGTTAAAGCTGGGCATGTTCCTTCCCTGGATTCCTACCTTGAATCACAGCCTCAGTGTGAGAACAGTTTTAAACTTACTAGAAGGTTCTGAGTGCCTGTAAAAATATTTCTGAAGCATTGCTTTCCTGGAATAGAGGTGTATAGATGAGATACTGCCCTTGGCTTCATGTGGTGCATCCAGAGGGGGTCTGAAATTTCCTGGTGGTTTGCGATTAAAAGAAATCTATAATAATAAATGCTGGAACAAGCTGAAAAAAAAGTGAAAAAAATGCAACCTAGGGAGCCTGTTTTAGTTCTAGGAGTATTTAAACAATCGTTAGACCTTAAATATTGGAATTAAGGGTTTGTTTTCTGAATACTGCTGCCAGCTAGCATGCTTTGGGATGCTGTAGTAAAGCTGAGGGATTCACCTGCTAAATTTAGGTTCTTCTCCACTCAAAATCTTTTCTTTGCTTCTTTCTGAAAGCATTTCCGAACAGATTTTCCTGGCATAAAATACGGGGTGGTGTAGAAGATGTAACATAACCCTCCTAAACAAACACACACGCTTATCCCCCTCTCTCACCAGCTTTATTTAAAGAGATCTTCCAGACCTCTCCAGCCCCTGCACGAGGTTTCTTCAAAGGGGAAAACTTTCAGAGACTTAAATACTTACTTTGAAACGGTTGTAAAGATTGCAGCTTCTGGAGCAAAGCCTAGCTTTTGCAGGAGTCTGTTCACCAGGTGTGAGAATCCATGGGCTGCTGGCCAGTATCAACCCCATATATTAGGTTTGCGGGCCAGTGTAAACCCAATAAAGCATCTTTGAGGTCTTGCAGCTTTGAAGTTTGGGGAAGGAGTCTTGCCAGCCCCAAAGAAGAGGCTCTGAAGTTGGAAACAACCACGATTAGTTTAGGAAGGATTTGCTGGCTTGATGTTTCGCTATGGGATGCTGCAGACATCTCTGCAGAGACGCTGTTTGCTGCTGCACTGAGATTCCTGATTTCTTTCCTAACTATTCCTAAGTCTCAAGTAATTGTTCCATGAGTGATTTTTGTAGCACTTCTGGTTTATATTCCAGACTGTCTGGTGGCATCAATCTTGATTTCTACAAAATATCAATTGATCGTGTAAATGTGTTTTTAAGCAGCAAAATGCCATTGAGTTTAATATGAAAATGAAACCATATTGGCAGAAGCTAAATTACATGCTGGATTTAGAAAACAGAGCGGATGCCTGTTCCGGCGTGAATTGATCCCAAGCTAGTGTGAATTCCCGAGGGTGGTTATTGCGTTTATTGCTAAGGTGGGTGATGAGTTCACATCATCCCTGTTGCCCTGGGAGCCAAGGATAATGTGTCCCTCGGGTACTGGCTTCAGTTCTTATTTTCCTACTGTAAACTCTCCATCTGAGCATGGACCTGAGATCTTTCCTGAGCTGGGATGGGTATGGTTTTAGCTGAGTTCAGTATCTTGTCTCAGAAAGTATCACCCAGCTTTCTACAGCAGGGAGAATTTTCAATCTGTTAGTTTTGATGTACTGGTACCTTGCCGGTAGCGGCGTGAGCTTTATTGAGTGAGGCTGCTTTTGACCTTTCCAAAGACTCTTCTGGCTGTCACTATTCTGTCTGGGTGTATGGAGGAGTTGGTGGCCTTGGCAGATCCCCAGCTGTGCTTCCTGCTCGATTTGGAGACAGGGATGCGTGCACCAAAGTGGCTTTTCATTTTTGCTGTTCAACTTTCATGGCACTCTACTCCCCAAGTGCTGATACAGTAAATCTTTGCTTAGGTCTGTAGTTTTCTAAACTTATGTGTGATGCATCATCAGGATGGTGCTAAAGCAATCTGTAAAAAGATGCTTGCTGTGCAGGTAAACATTTCTTATTTGTCTCCACTATCAAATGAAGTGCAATATTTTCATATATTTTGCATTTATCCAGCTATCTTGGTGTATAAGTGATGCAATTCAATTTGTAGTTTTCCTTACCAAGAAATAATACAGCTCTTCACTTTAAATACAGTACTCTTTCGTGAGTAATTTGAGGATCAGTTGGTCCTGTTCTTATTACTGTCTAGTTTACTGTGAAGAGAGCTGGATGTCTGAATTTTGGCATGTATCAGGTTTGAAGCTGCTTCACTTTCACATAGTAGATGATGATGGCTCTGTCAGACAAACCCTGTTAAAACTTGTTCATTGCTCAAAATGGAAACATGAACAGCTGCTCGTTGCTTGTCTGTGTCTTGGCTAATTTTTAGGGATGGGTTTGTTCTCATTTAGTAGCAGTTGTATGATAGCTGTCAAATTGTCTGATTATTTATAATTTATAATAATAATTATTTATTAATTTTACTTCAGTGTTTAATTCATGTTTCTAAACGGCCTGACATTGCTCATGAAGTGTCAACAGAAAATTTAACTTGCAACTGATGAGGAAGTACAAGTGCTCTGAAATAGAAATTTGAGCATCCCTGGATATAGGAGGAGCCTTTTATTATCTGCTTGTATATTTTGACCCTCTTTGCTGTCACAACTGATCACCCTACGGATTTTTGACATGGAAATCTTCCCATTCCGTTGTCTTACAGGTGTGGAGCTGGGGCAAGGTGATATGCTGAGTCACACAGGTGCCCTGGCTCCCTTCCCACTTGTCTTTGCTCCCCCCGAGCCATGGAAATTGTGTCTGTGGTTGTAACATTAGTGTAAGGTGTTGCTGGTGGTGGAAAGCGTGCTTGCTGAGTGATGCAAGAGCCCTGCACAATTTATAGGATAATTACTTGAGCTCGGTGAGCAGAAATTGAGGACTCGTTCCCCTCCCAAGGCTTGGGGATACCATGAGAAGAAACACTAAGGTAAGAGTCTCTTGGTCTGCCCTTCCTCAAGGGCTAATAAAACACTTAAAAATGCTGCCACCTTAATGTCACTGGCTTTCAGTCCCCTTGGCTTTCAAGGAAGCTTTTTTCTGTTGCACAGGCCAGAAAGTGACACTCACATCCCTGAGCCTCTCCCCCTCGAGACACCTTGTCATAGTTGTCTGTGTGTGAGGAGGTTCTCAGAGAATTTTATCACCCAGTTAAATGTTCTACCTGGTGGATCTGGTGATTTTTGTTTTTTTTTTAATTTAATTTTTTTTTAATTCCATTCATTTACTAACGCTAAAAGAAAATGTACAACAGGGGTTTCCTAGTAGCATGATGGTTTTTTGTTTGCATTGCTCATGAAAGTAAGTGAAAAGCCACTTAAGCTGGACTCAAGTCTCCTTGTAGAATAGAGGTCCTATTTGGATCTCTTCACACAGCCTTGCAGTAAAATAATTTTATGTTTTCCTTTAGGTATTTTTGTTCCTGCATGTGGACAAGATAAATAGGTCATTGAGATTTCAGCAGCCCTCACAGTCCCTGAGAAAAGGAGGAAATTATGGAGGCATAGGAGGGAAATGCTATGATCTGAATAATGCTGAACTGTTGAGCAGAACCTCCCAGTGAAGCTTGTTGATAACCTCCTCCCTTTGCTGGGAAAACAGCTTTGCTGATATTCAGGGTATGCACAAAACTCTATCCCATGATCCAGAAGGAAAAGGGAGGGAGGTGAGGGACAGAGAAAACTTGTTCCCTGGGCAAGTCAGCTTAATTGCTGCCTCATGTGCTGTGTGGGTGAGCAATCTTGGTAAAGGAAGATCAAAGGAACAAGATTTTAAGGTCATTGCTGCTGTACCAGCTCCAAGCAGCAACCTTGGCACTGAGCAAGGACTTCTGTTTTCAGGGCCACCTGGGAAATAGTGCTGTATTTTTTTCCCATCCTAGTGGTGGCAGAGCTAGTGGGTACTGGCGGTACTGGCTTAGATAAACCCTTCCCTGCTTTGGAAAGCAGAAAGGTTGTGGCACTTCTCATTTAAACTCGATTATTCTAGCCTGTGGTTTGAGGGGAGTTTTTGTCTGTTGAACATAGTTGTAATTCTCTAAATTTTAAGCTCAGATAACTAAGGCTGAGTTATAGAAGTCTTCTTTTTAATATCTTAAGCAGGAAGAATTTGTATCCAGAGAGAAAATAGTCTAGAAATGCAGGTATTTAGGTCAGATACAAGTGAAATAATGATTGTGCTGTTCTGGGCAATTTATCTAATGCTTTTTACCTTGGAGCTGTGCATGGATTGACACCACTGTGGGCTCCAGGCTGACCTCTTTGGTGGGTGCTTGAGATGACATGCAGGGAAGGAATGTTCACTTGATAATTTTGAAGTTTGAGAGTCCCTAGTGTGCATAGCTGAGGCGTCATTATGGTAAGAATCTTGAAAATTTAAGAAGCACTAAGCAGTGTATTTGTACGAGATGAGCGACTTTAAACATTCACTTTTTAAGGCAAAATTATTTCCAGAATTTATCTTCTTGACCTACTGTGTGGCTATAACACATAGTTCCAAATATAGCATTTTTATAAATGACCATTCCTGTTGCCAGTAATAGGTCTTAGGCAGTACATTGCCATGACACCTGACTTGCTGCAAGTACAAGTTTTTTATTAATGGGCTGATAAAGTTGCTGTTGCATTGCATCTTGTGGTCATTGCCTCCTGCAGTATAAATACACATAATAATGTTGTTTAACGTGACACGTACTGTTTCACCATATTGACATTTCCATTCTAATGCACTATACCTGTCTGGTGAGGCTACCTTTAATGTGCACCACAAGCATAAAAATCATCAGCAGAAAAGAAAAACAACCCACTTGAAGAAATGATAGCTAGTTTAGTATTGTATTACTTCTGGGAAAGTTTTATGTGTGAGCAAATGTTGCAGTTTTTCAGAGCGTGCTCCAAACCTCAAAATGTGTTGTGCAACCAGCGTAATAAAATGGTGATTGAGCCATGGGAAAGGTGCTGCATCTCCCAGAGGGAAAATTGCTCCTTAGTCATTTAGCCTTTGGCTGTTCTAAAGGAGATGCAGTCACAGAGTACAGAAGTTGGATTATGCACAGCCCCCACTTTGCTGACTCTCCGTCTTTATAAAATTGAGTGGAATATCTTCAACGTGGAATATCTTCAACATGAAATATGGAGGGAGGAGAGGGAAAGTGTCTAGAGATGGCAGGGGAATAGAGCTAGAAAGGACCAGGGGGCTTGGGGAATAGGACTTCCAACACAAGGAAGTGCAGTAGAGTCTACTGTTTTCATTGGGGAGCAGAGCTCATTTTGTTGTTTTTTATTTTGCTATAAAATTTGTGAAGAGAGAGTGGAAAACCTGTGAGATTTTCCTTTTTTAATGCTCCTGAAGACTACTGGGAGAGTTCAAATTTGCAACACAAAATTTGATAGACTCCTATTGTATAAGGTAAAAACACCATCCTTAGATATCTTGGAGATTAAAAAATCATATGTCAGGGTATTCCTTCATGCTGAGCATCTCTTTCCCCCTCTGCCCTGTGGGCACTGTGCTTGTACACTGCAGTTCCAAGATCAACTGGAGCTTCATTTTGCCCAAATTTTTCACATCTTCCTATGGAGCTCCAACCAAGTAAATTTGTAAGTATTTTTGGTGGGGTTTTTTGTTTTTTCTTTTTTCTTTTCTTTTTTGTCCCCAGAGAAGTGGTGCTTGTGCTTTGGCAAGTGCAAATAAGAAGTGACATGGTCGGCAGCAGCGACTCTGAATCGGCCCTTGTCTCCCATTGTGTCCTTTGCCAATTAAAGGTCATTCTCAGGGCACAGCAGTGGGGACACAGGGGCTAAGCCTATTGTCCACCCATTAATGTTCACTGAGATCAGAAGCAGCTGAAAAATTCGGGGGCTAAACCCAGTTTTTGTATGTTGGCAGGGCGATGCTGGGAAAAGAGGCACATAAGCATTCATGCCTAAGGATGATGCACTGCTCCCACCAGTGCCCAACTCTGCTTGATTTGTCCCAAGCTGCTGCTGGCTCTGTTACCTTCCTCCGTGTCTCGGTGGTGGGATGCTCTTTGGGACAGGCACTCCAGCTTCTCGTTGGTGTCACTGTGCAGATGGGATGCTGACAGTGCTGACATGGTAAGAGCAGACCTGCTTTCCAAGAGCAGTGTGGCTCCACTGCTTTCTTTCTATACCACATCTCCTTGGAGGATATCAGGGCTTTGAAGGCAGTCCTGGTTTGAAGGTTGCAATGCTCTTGTAGGATGAGCTCTTAAGGTCTTTGTTTTAGACATGGCAGAACCAAGTGGAGAGATGTTTGTGCTCCAGCACATTGAAATCTCTGCTAAATTTT
Organism: Monarcha castaneiventris obscurior; assembly: GCA_026261815.1. NCBI lineage: Eukaryota > Metazoa > Chordata > Aves > Passeriformes > Monarchidae > Monarcha > Monarcha castaneiventris. The sequence continues at coordinate 5,092,580 of JAMPIT010000890.1, forward strand.
GGTAGATGGCAAGAGGTGGTGTGGAGCAAGTGATGCCCAGTGCAAAAAGTCAGTAACAAATGGAGAATGTTGAGCTGGGAGGAGCAGCTCTGTTTGGGGGCATCTTCTCCCATGTTTTAGTGGTTTACTTTCTGTCTGGTTCTTGTATTTTCAGTATTTCTGGTGTGCTTATTTACCATTCTGGCAATTTTAGAAAGCAAATGGTGAAAACTTTCTTTCTCTGCTTCCTTTTTGGAGGCTTAATACAGTAAGAGCAATGGAAATCAGCAGCTAAAATACAGTTGCTGCCATGCCATATATCTTTATCCATAAATTACCCTTGGTGAAGGCAAAAGGCTCAAGTGGGGTTGACAGCGAGGGATGATAGATCTGGGACTGGAATTAGGAGTTTTCTTAAACAGAAGGGAGTTAGATAGCAGGCTTTCCTTTGAGTGTGCAGGATGGGTGAACTTTGACTGTGGTGCTTCCATGGGTTAATGCCAGGCTCAGGTGTGATCCTTTGAATTTGTAGCTGAGACGGAAGAAGTAATGGTGTAAATGTGCCAAGGCAGCAGGATTAATAACAGGTGTTAAACCATATTTCAGGAGATGTCTCTACTCGGAAAACATACATCTCCAGCCTCTTGAGCCCTGCATTGTTTTGTAGGGGCTTTATTTCATGTTGGGCATGACAATTTGATAGCAAATTTTCTTCACCTTATGTTCTCTAGGCAACTTCTCAATGTGACTGTCATATCTTGTTATCTTTTTTACCATGAATCACATGGTTTAATTTTTTTTTTTTTTTAAATTCTGGTGCAGCTCCTGGAATTGAAATATTTAGTGCTAATTTCGTCATTCATTAAAAAAATAATTTTCAGCAATAATACCGAGCACCCAGTGTCAGCAAAGGTGCACTGAAATCTTTCTAAACATATGCTGATGAGTCCCTCTTGTTCTCTGAGTACTGCCCAGGGGGCTGAAGGAGGCCAGGAACTGAAGATGCTCTTTAGCCAAAGGTTTCTGCTGCATTTTTATTGTTGTCTAACCAGTGTTTCTTAGTAGAGACAGGATGAGCTGATGAGGCACCTGTAGAAATTAATGTCAGGGCGACTTTTTCTTACAGGTCTGAGTAGCATCCCAAGGTGAAAGCCTGGTTCCTTTGGAAGGATTGCCAAATTTGCATCGACTGGAGGCAGTCAGGGTACCACAAGCAGGTTTTATTGCACTGCTTGCAGCTACAGCATTATAACAATTGGCAGGAGAGACACCGCAGGTACTATTGACTTTGGCTACTGTAGTAGGAAGTGCATGGTTTAATAAAATGAATGCCTAAATGCAAGGAAAGATAACCAGTGTACTCATCCTGTGCAGGAGTCCTCGATGTTATCCCTCTAAGTGTGTGTCATGGTCATGGTTTTGGCGAACTCATCCAGTGGACAGTGGAACCTGCAGGAGGTTAAACCTTTGCCAGCCCCTCAGCTGATGGTCCCAAACACAAGGAGGAGGCAGCAGAGCTGGATCTGTCCCTCAGTGGGTGTTGGTCCCTCCTCCACTTGCCCAGAAGTGCCGTCCTTCTGATTTATGATGCCTGCCTTTGGTTTCAGCATCAGCATTGCTCGTGTCTGCTGTCTTAATTTCTCATGCCTGACAACCTTCATGGGTGAGTTGGCTTTCCACTCCTTGATCCAGAACATTTCTCAGTTTATTGCTCACACAACAGAGTCTTTTAATTGAATTTATATTTGTTTGGATAGCACTTGTCAGTGGGGCATGAATCTTCATCAGGTTCAGTCGTCTTTCACTGAGCTCATACGTAATCGCCACAGTAAGTGCTCCAAAACTGGAATGCTTGTTCCCCGTTGAGGGGAAAGGAAGCTGCTTTGGAGCATGGCTGCCTTTTTCCAATGCCCATCCAATACTTTGCACCATCAAGCTCTTTTCCCATGCTGGAGACCACTAATAGGGTTGTGATTCTTGGGGTGTTTTTTTTAAATGCAAATGGAATATTTATTTAAGATAATTGAGACTGTGGTTATTTTTAATACTGGTGGAGAAGTGAGATACGCCAAGGCATCATGATGGAAACCCTGAGAGGAAGGGGGGTGTATGGTCAGATGCTTTCCCTTTGCACGTTGAAGGACCAGAGTCTCCTGTGGAATAAGCAGCTCCCCTTTTGCAGAGTCTGGGTTGAAAGGCCCTAAGACCTTGAGAATTACTGACACAGGAAACACGGTAACAGTGCTGGAAAAGGGATAAAAGAAACAGTACTGTAGTAATTCAGTTAACAATATGTTCGACAGAACACATTCATAACTCTTCCTACTTGGGGACACAATTTGCTTGCTGTATTATGCCAGTAGAGATAACCCCTAATTCCTTTCGTATCCTGTTTTGGAATCATTTTGTTAAACAAAAGCCTCTGAGTCCTCCTTTGTTGCTGAGAACAAATGGTGAGATTTTGGGGACTGTAGCTACTTTTGTTATTCACAAATTCCAGAGCCTTTCAAAATTCTTCATCATTCACATTCTGGGCTTCACCACACAATCATTCATTATGTCAGCAGCTGCCTGGGGAGTCTCACTTCAGCTCATTCAGCCAAATAATAAGCACTGGGACAACTGCTTCTGCATTAAAATAATAATAAAATAATAAATAGAGATTCTTGCATGTGCAGAACATTGTGGCTATCTTCTGCTTTTTGACACATGCCTGTGTCAAAGTCAGTGATCAGTTTTGCTCAGTGTCTGTGTTGGAATGAGCCTGGCCATTCGGGAAATTATGTTTTTGATATGACCAAACACTTCAGTTCTGCCCAGCTCTTGGTGTTTTTTAAACATGTTTTATTTCTCAAATATCTCTTTCGTATTCCATTCATTTAACAGGAGGATTTGGGATGCTCACCTGCCGTGCCTTTGCAGTTGTATTAGCATATATGTGTATTACTGTGGAGATAACATAGCCCAGCAAGCACAAAGTGGTTATTCGTGGTGGGGAAACAGGATTGCAAATGAGTGACCGGCACAGTGAATGTGTTATCTTCTGGTGAAACTGTTTTATTTTTCAAGTGAGTGGATCCAAGAACCTAATAGTATGATTAGTGCGAGGCTTCACTCTTCCTCTTTAGTTAGGATAAGGAATGTAATTTGCAAAGTGAGGCAGGATTATTCCTTCCATCTCCTGTGCAAACAGGGCGTTAGCTGGCTTCCCGTGCAGTATGCAAATATCAACATCCCATCATGCAAGGTATCCGTGCTGCAATCTGCCTGGTGGCAGACTAATCCAGGAGGGCTTTATCCAGATGTCATTCCACCCCGAAATCTGAAGTGATGCACCCTACCTGTGCCGTTGCCTCATTCATCTAAGTGAAATTTGCATGCTGATTTAGCTGAGCAAAGGAAAGCCGCTTTATAGCTTTTCAGGGATGTATAGCTTTCCATACATCAGGCAGACTGTGCATGACGTTTCCACCTTTTGCTGAACTCTTCCTGCCTACACAGATAGTACCACATGCAACTGAAACCCACTATTGATTGTGTGGAAGCAGTTCTGTCTGTTAGAGGAAGTAATTTGGATGTTTATGGGAGATTGGTTGGAAAAAAAAAACCACCTAGTTCTTTTTTATTACTTTTTTTTTTTTTTTTTTTTTAAATAAGTGAGTATGACTTCCCAAAGACTGGTGTTAGCCAATTGTAAGACTGGGTCTGGAAAGGTTTGGTAAAGATTTTTCTCTGTGAGCATTAATACAATGTCTGGACACGGGTTTCTTGTCCTACCCAGCTGGCCTCACTCCTTTTTCTACATACACTGGGCAACAAAAAACAGAAAGGGAGAAGAAAAGCATTTAAATTGTATTTGTAGCTGTTGTTCTTCTTGGTGAAGCACATAGAGCTCGTATTTTCAAATGACATAATTTGTTTTCAAGTATTAGTTCAGCAACAGGAGCTCCTTGTACCCCACCATCTCCTCTGTGCCTTGGAGATGGGGACATTGCTTTTCCAACTTGAAGCTGAGCTTTGATCTACACAGTCTCCACTGTTGCTCACCACAGCCATGCTGTGGCTAGTTCATATTTGTTGTCAAGTACTTTTTTTGTCTGTTTCTTTTTCTTTCTTTCCTGTTTGTTTGGTGGTTTTTGGTTAGGGCTTCTTTTTCTTTTGAATAATGGAAAATGTCCTCAACTGTTGCACCTTGGTGAAGAGACTGTGTTTTCTTTTCTCCTTGAAGAGCTGCTAGCTCAAGTGAGCCCTCTCAGCTGGGCATTCTGTGGCAACACAACTGCCAGTTATTTACATATTGCATGTTTTGTTGGCGTTTCTTTGGAGCTTCGTAACCTCTTGTGCAACTCTAAACCCAAACAACAGGCCTTGTGAGCCACATTCCTAACTTGACATGTAGCAAAGTGCCTTTTCCTCCCTCCTTCCACACCCCCTACGCCCCAGTTTGGCTCCCAGCCTTATTCCTTCTATTTCTACACCTCCCTGCTTCAATCTCTGCAGAGGATGCTCAGCCTACGCCTTTGCATAGCTGAAGCATCTCAAAAGGGCATGGTTTTGATGACTTTCAGGTGGCCTGGGCCCCAGCCTCCATGTCCAGCAGCTTCAGCCTGATTTTTTTTAAAGTAGTTCTTAGTCACTCCTTGGCTGCTTCACCTCTTACTCATTTCTCTGCCCGATCTTAACTTTTATGAGTGTTTTTCTACTCTGTGTTCGTGTAGTAAGGTTGGAAAAGCCCCTTTTTCCCCCTGCTGCTTGCCTGGAGGAGAGTTGAAGAGGTGGTGTGAGTGATGGCTCTTCTTGGGTGAAGTCAGTGCTGGGCCTTCTCTTCTAGCAGGTCCTTCAGGCAGCATTTGTGAACCTACGTAAAAAATCCCTTCTTATCTTTCCCAGAATACCCAAGGCACATTGTAAAGTGAGATGGGCTGCAGTCTTCATGGCCAAATCTAAATGTGTCTTGCGCTAGTGTTGGATATGCTCAATAAAGAAAGAAATTTAAAAAAAAAACCCCGGCAATAGGTTCTGATGGGGAAAATTCCTTTTCAGAATTTGAGTGGCTGGAAAGCTGCCTGGCAGAAAAGGACCTGGACATGCTGGTCAACAGCAGCTGAACATGAACCAGCCTGTACCCAGGAGGCCAAGAAGGCCAATGGCATCCTGGCCTGGGTCAGCAATAGTGTGGCCAGCAGGATCAGGGCAGGGATTGTCTCCCTGTACTCAGCACTGGCCAGGCCACACCTTGAGTGCTGTGTCCAGTTCTGGGCCCCTCCCTACAAGAAAGACATTGAGGGGCTGGAGTGTGTCCAGAGAAGGGCAGCGGAGCTGGGTAAGGGTCTGGAGCATGAGTCTGATGAGGAGCAGCCGAGGGAGCTGGGAGTGTTTAGTCTGGAGGAGACGGAAAAGGATCTTATTGCACTCTAAAATTACCTGAAAGAAGGTTGTATAAAGGTAGGGGTCTGTCTTTTCTCCCAGGTAACTTGTGACAGGACAAGAGGAAATAGCCAGAGGAGGTTTAGATTGCATATTAGGAAAAATTTGTTTGCTGGAAAGGTGGTCAGTCATTGGGACAGGCTGCCCAGGGAAGCAGTGGAATCTACATGACAGTAAAGAGTTTAAAAACTGTGTCTGTGTGGCACTTAAGGACATGGCAACTGTGGTGGTTCTGGGTTAATGGTTGGACTCTGCATTTTAGAGGGCTTTTCCATCCCTACGATTCTATGATAATGCCATTTCGTTTTTTTTTTTTTTTTTCTAGGTTGCTTTGTGCTTCCTAAAAAACTGAAGTGATGCCTGTCCGTGCAGTAGCTTCCTAGACCTTCCCCAGCACCTTGATGCAGTTTCAGAGCTCTGTCAGCAGGGCAGAGCCCTGTGTGTACACTGTCTGCAGAGTCTGTATGCTGAGGTGTATTCACTCTACAATTTCCAAGTTGAGAATGCAGCCTGGGTGTGAAGGGTGAGGTCTGATCCCCTTCATCTGTTTTTCTCAATTTAACTGCTGGGGCCCTCTTTGCAAAATTTAACAGAGGTCTGGGAAGAAACATAATTAGATCTTTATGCAATAGCTACACAAGTTATGCAGAGGCTGTGAGGACAAGCATCATTTCTGCTGGCCTGCCCTCTTGGCAAGCAATTTGCTTTTTGTACATGCTTTTGGACACTTCTGTCTGGGTCAAGATGAATCACTCCCTGAATTCCCCTGACTATATTTACCCAATCGCTGCTGGCTATAAAAGGAGCCTGGTGAGTATTTAGGCTGCTGATGGCTCTGTTTTAGCCACCAGCCTTTGGGCAGCTGAATCTTTTGTCTAAGGCTCATTAGCCTCGAAACTGCTGGGAAATGATGATCTGAATGCCAGGAACCCCTGCAGCTGTGCCACCCCAGGAGGTGGAGAGGCAGGTAGGCATGGGGGTTGCAGCCCCTCCCATCCCTCCAGCATTTAACATGCCCAGTGGAAAGCTCCTCCTGAAACCTTTACCCCAAAATTTGTGTTTCCCTGGGCAAACACAGTCCATCAGGGCTGTGCCTGCAGGTCAGCTAAGTAGGGTTCTCCATTCACAGACCCTGTAAGGGTCCCTGCTGTGGGGTTCTGGGCAGCTATTGGTCCTTGAGGGGGTCTGGTGCTACAAAGACGTATTGTGTAAGACTGGCAAAATATCAAGTTGCAGCAGCTTTCCCATGAACTAGGCTTACTATGAGTGCAGGAGCAAATAGCTTATCTTCCAGTCTCATTGCTAGAATGGATATGCCATAAGCATTCCAGAAATACACTCTTTAAAGATACATAAAGAAGACTGTGTAAAAATCCGTATCTGTTCAGTTACAGTGTGATGCAAGAGCTATGCTTTCAATAGCAAGCTGAGAGCTGCTGGAGAAATGGTTGAACATGGGGCAGGGTGGCAAGGAGCTCTTGCTAGCACATTCTCTGGTTTTCCTGCACTCCAGCATCCCCTTTCCCTGACACAGGCAGCAGCTGTTGCTGCTGCACACAGATGTGGCAAAGTCCTCCAGGTAGGGAAGAGCTGCCACTCTGTCAGAGGAGCAGCTGCTCTTAAATGGTTATTTTCCTCTGTGATTTCCCCCAGCTCTGAGTCTCACTGATATCTCCTCATATGGTGCCTGCCTCTTCCAGCTCCCAGAGTACTTCTTGCGTGTCAGGGAGGCATTTCTCCTTTCTTGTCTTTTTGAAGAGATGAGGGCTGAAGGCTTTGCTCTTATTTTTGGAAGCCTCCACCCAGCATATCCAGTTTAGTTTGTCTGTAGTGTGCTGGGTGACCCATGAAACCAGGTATCCTCCTCTCTTCCCCTGAACAGCCCCTCCAAACACAAACTGAGATCTCCACATTTCTTGTATCTGATGCATTTTGATTATTTCAGGCCATGAATTTTCATGTTATTCAGGGAAAATTCCTTTTAATCTTGCATTTTGCACTTTACTTGCCCAAATCTATACTTGTTTTCCCTGTTACCTGCCTTGGATCTAGATACCAGCAGAGTTAAAAGGTACTGGTTTGACTTTTTGACTTTTGCAATTTGGTCATATAAACTTCAATCCTCTTTTCGCTTTCCTACATCTGCTTTTACACTGGATTTATATGTGCCTTCCATGCCTCAGCCATGACTGAGAAACTTCACCACAGTGTAGGTGTGGATTGAGCTTTCCCATATTTCTGCTTCTTTGCTCTTAGGAAATCCTTTTTCTTAGCACAACTGGTGGTTGTTGCTAACTTATTTCATTCAGGAAGGAAAGGCACACCTCTATCAGTGTCTTTGCTGATCAGGCACCTTGGATATAATTTTGACTGGGCACTATTTTGAGATAACACCTCCTCTACCATGATCTAGAAGCTGCCTGGCAGGAGTTGTGCTTTCAGGTGGCAGCCCCCTACTTTTGTGGAGCCTGGACCTTTGCTATGTTCACTTTCAAATACCTGAGCTCACTCATTTTATCAGTGTTTTTACAGGTACTGGTCCTTGTTCCAGTATACCTCACACATCTGTCTGCTGACCATAACGTTATCTTTTCAGGTGGAAGATTTTTTTTTTTTTTTTTTTCAGAGAGGAAGTAACTTTCTGGAGAAAAAATCCTTATTTTTTAAATGAGAGGTTTGGGGCAAGGATAATTGTTTCACATTCTCTAAAATGTCATCATAGTCTTTTATTGTTGCAGATTCACAAAATACGTTAATGTGCATAATCATCTTCCAGTAATCAAGGAGAAAATGAGTCATTATTTGGGTTAATGTATTTTAAACACTAAAAAAACAAGTTTGCCTTTTTGCATCCTGTAGCTCTGTTGGACTCCTGCACAAGTTTGAGAGCCTGAAGAGATCAGCCTTCTTTCACTGTCAACTATTTGCGTTCAGGCACTAGTTTATTTTTTTAAGCAAAGGACAAAACTGAGCTAAAATCTTGAGCAGACTGCTTTTTTTCTCTGTCCAGAGTGTATCAGCTTTGGCCACAAATATTCAGGAAGGCATTTTAGTTCAACTTTGTCTCAGTTTTTCTCAACAGAACACAATAATGGAGATTTCAGTTTTGTCAGTACTCTTGGTTTGACCACATTCCTGCTGCTTTGTTGATGGTCACCAGTGATGTTTGGATGTCCTCAGACTCAGGGCTGGATGACCCTTTGCTGAGCTCTGGCTCCTTAGGCTGCTGTTAACCTGTTGGTTTGAGGTGTTTCCAAAGCTGTGTGTGATCTCTGCGAGCTGCATGTACCATGAAAAGATGCTGTGTGTCTGTTCTCAAAGACAAAAACCATTTCTGAGAATGGTCTATGTGCATTTGGCCAAATGAGAAAATAGCACTGCGGTGGTGGTCTCAAATCAGGCTAACGAGAGAGGAAGTAAAATTTAAACACACAGATTTCAAAGGAGTAAACCCACCCCACGCTTGCAGTCTGGGGCACTTAACAACGTCTTTCCATTTAACCTGCAGACCTGTGTGGCCATATTTATTTAATCTGCCGACATCCAGGCACAGATGTACTGACAGGGAATCTGTGATCTTAAGCTTTGCAATCAGTCCTGTCTCCTGCCCTGAGGAGATGCTGGAGGAACATCCCCTCTCCTGGTGGCTGCTTGGGTTGTGGGGCTTTGTGGTGTCTCTCAGGCTGGGGAGAAGCTGCCATGTTTTGCCGTATCTGTCCCATCCCCTGCCTCTTGCCACACTGTCTGATAGTGTAGGTCTGATTTTTGCTCCCCTGACCTCAGTGAAGTCTGTTGAATGCTAGTGGAAGGCTCAGTCAGAGCTTCAGCAGCCCCTGGTTTATCATCCATAATACTTAGGATAATATGACAGCAAGGGCAAGGATGAGAGCACTGGAAGAGCTGCTGAATCCAAGTGTGCAGCTGGGTCAGGATGTGACCCCGACTGTGCACAGCAGTATGTAGGACACACACCCTGGCTGTCAATAACCAAACTGGTTTTGTGTCCTGACTTTAATGATACATCTCTCGGAGGGGTGGTTACTCCAAATGCTCCCTGTTTTCCTGCATTCCTAGGCAAGGCTATGTCTGGAATCACCCCCTAGCCTTTCAAGCTACTGATGGTCCTTTTACTGCTGATTGCAGCATTAAGGTAGAGTGAAATAATTTTGCAAATCCTGTGCATCGCCACTAACACGTCTTTAGTATTATCAGGCAAGGTGTATTTTTAGTTGTGATAAGCTTTCTAAATGCAAACAAAGCAAGCAGCAAATTCTTCCTTTCAGCTGTAACAGTATTTTTATTTGTGTGGCTTTGTGTATGTCAGGAGAAATAGAGTTTCCTTTTCTTCTACTTACGCCACTTAGTGCAGAAAAGATGGGAATACATAGGGTAGTTTAATGCAGATGTCAAAAACTACTATAGAGGAGTAAAGTAGTCACAAAAGAACAATATACGAGGTCTTTGGAAAAGGAGGAGAGCGCAAGCAGCAGTGTGTATGAAAGGAAACCTGCACAGGATAAATTCCTTAGTATAAATCCTTTGTAAGTTACTATTCTTGCAGTTTGTGGCTTTGTTTAGTATCAGATTGCCTTCATCTTGCGGGCTTCTGCAACTGGAGTTTATCAGGATTGAGTGACATGAAAGTGTTTGCATATTCATAAATTAGTCTTTTTAAGACTTCCCAGTGGGACTTTTAACTATGCTTAGTCTGCTTATCCATTCAAATCCACCGCTACAGTGTTTTAAAACTTGAAATCATAACTGCATCTGAATTTCACCATGAAACAAAATATTGTAAGTGAGGACACATGTTAGCAATCAACACAAGGTCTTCCAAATGAACCCTTGTGCTGCAGGACGGGAGGCTGTTTCCAGGGAAGTATTGACAGACCCTTGATCAGTTGAAGCCCGGGGCACTGAAATCCATCAGTAGGCACAGAGGTTAACGCAGAGCAGGTTTTGGAGGTGCTCAGTGCTTCTCAGCAATGGACCAGATTGTTTCTGTATCTCAGCCATAGCTGGCTGATCTTCATCAGGCTAGCTGTAAATCACGTCATGGGGAAGGTGCAGAGGTAACAGCAAGGAGAAGAATCTGCTTAAATTGTGTGTGTGGAGCAATCACAGCATTTTCGCAATCTCCATGTGCCCCCGAGTGCTGACATTTTGACTGGAAGTAAATTTTTCATGTAGAAACAGGAGTTGTGTTGAATTGTTTGTCTTATCTCAGTCCTTTCCATTTTCATACAAGCTTTGGCCAATCAGTGGGATTGCTGATTGAATTTGTTCAATTAACAGAGACTTTCATGTTATAGAAATGAAAATTCTTATTTTTAAAATTTATCGCTGGATAGCTAAAATGGCCAACTGTGGATGAACTTTTCAGAAGATAAGAAACAATTAAAGTTGAGTGTCATGGCTGTAATTTTCCAGCAGACTGGAGATCTTGTGGGTCACACTTATTAGATGTCCAACTTGCCTTTTTTTTTTTAATATGAGATGTTATTTTTAAAGGGCAAGTGTGCAGCATTTAAAAATATTCTGATAGCAAATTTTTGTGTGCACTGAAAGTAGTTGTTTTTGAAACAAGCAAGTAGATGACTAAAGATGCTTGTTATAGTGAAGAGAAGTAGAAAAATCCAAATATTTGGTGCATTACAGTACAAGGGGGAAACCCTGGGAAAAGTGCTACACCATAACACAAAGCACTGCAGAATGGAGGTGCTGAAAATAAAGGCACAGGAATATTTTTGGAAAAAGCTGATGTAGTTGGCTGAGGTTAGAAAAGTACAAACACATCCTCTGTTACTCGTGAGGGCAGAGGGCAACTTGTAAAAATAGCAGGTAAATTTCTCATTTAATATTTTAATGAATTCTGTAATTTGTAAAGCCCTAGGCCATGTTAATTAATTTATTTATTTTTTTATTAAATTGAAATTATTTCTTCTTCTAAGTTGCTGTGAAATTCCTTAATTCATTTGGCATGCCTTGGCCACTACAACAGTAGAATAATAAGAGACCTCTGATCCTGGTTGTGTGCACATTGTATTTTACTGTATAGCAGCCTGCATTTCCTAGCAGTACTCTTATCTTCTTCTCCTTTAAAGCAATACAGTTTAACTTTGCAGGCCCTGTCATCCAGCAGTAATTTTCTGTCACTGCAGGATACCAATCCCCTGTTTGCAGCTCAGATGCATTTTAGCACTTCACCCTGTTAGAACACGTCATTGTTTGAGGGCTTATGTAGATGAGGGATCTGTAGGCTGAGTCTCTTAAAACTGAACTCACTGTCTTGTTTCAAACATTCAGCACTATTTTTTACCATAGTTACTTTATTTTGGTCCTTGTCTTGTATTTGCATTTTGACAGATTGAAAAATAGGCAAAAGGAAAAGAACACCCAAACCCATCTTCTGACCTCTCCCTATTTTTAATTCCTGTGGTGGTTCTTTTATTATAGCTAGGTTTGCCTGGGATCATTTAATGTAGTTAGACCACTGTTATATTTCTTTACCCATTCATGACCAAATTAGGTTTGATTTTATGTTTAACTTAGTAAGACTAAGAGGAATAAGGCTGTAGAAAACACAAAAATTACTCAGAACAGTTGAAGTTGGAAAAAAAAAAAAAAGAAGTGCAAATAGGATGACTTTATTAATGTAAAGAGAATAACAAGAAAACATAAAATGAGAGAGTAAAGAGAAACAGTAGGATCCCATGCAGAACACTGTAATACTTCATGTGCATAAGCTCCTGCTTTTTGCATGTGAATGTGAGAAGTCAACTCAATCCGGCTGCTGACTTGTGAGGGATTGGAATTTAACCTGCTCTAGCTGGGACTTTCTCTTGGTTTATTATTTTCTGTGTTAGGCTTGAGTATGGACTGGTGGAGAAGTTTGGAAATCTGTCCTTCCTTGCTACACCACAGTTTGTTACAACACAGTGGGATTCAATGACTTTGTAAGCAGTTTTGTGGTTGCTAAATTCACTTTTCCTGTGATTTGATGTGATTTTTAGATTAACCATTTTCAAATTTCTCTTCCTTTTTAAAAGACACATTGTATTACTGTTCTTTGAGCCCTGTGGAAATTGTAAAATAGGTTCCATAAATAATAGACGAGTTAAAAAACCCTTTGTTAAAAACAGTCAAGAATTCCTGATGTCTACAAGATTAAGCTCTCTGCCCAGCCTTGCCCACTTAAAAAACCACCCTAAGAGATATCGAAAATTTTCGGTGCAAACAGACCAAGTCCCACACTTATTCCTGATTCCCAGTTTCTCCACCTGCAAAATAAAACATATTTTACCCATGTTGAAGCCCCCTACTTCCAAGCTGGCTTGTCAAGCAGTGTGTTTGCACAGACATTCTATCTGCAGCAAGTTGTCCCATCCAGAAGGTGCCTATGGAGATTTGGGAGCACCTGTGCAAGGCTCCACATGTCTGGTTTTGCCCCACTCCCTCCCTCTCTTCCCAGTGCCAGTGATGCTGAATCCCAGCATCCTCCTGTGTGCTGAGGAATGCAGCTAGGCACGAGCAGGGGGGCTCTGGAGAAGCAAGGGAGAAAACTACTTTTGGGGCAGGTTTCCCTAGGTGAAAGCTGTTTTCCTGGGAGCTGGTACTTGGCAGAGAGGCCTGTGCAACTGTCCTGAAATGGGCCCTGACCTTCTTTTCTTTGTCATAGAGCTGGATCAAGCTCTGGTTCCTCTTTGAATGCCCTATGGAACAGGTGATCCTAAAATATACAAGGCAGTGAACATAACTGGGAAAGGAATCCCTTCTCAAGTGCCTTTTTCTTTCTTTGACTATTTTTAGGGTATGTTGTATTTCCTTACCTCCTGTAGATTTTTTTTTTTTCCTTAAAGGCATGAAGGGCTAGAAGCATGCAGCAATGCTCGGCAGCATGGGGTCTCCAGGGAACATAGCATCACTAGCTGTTCCTTGTTTAGGAAGAAGGTGGTGTTGTGGGGTCAGAGGTGGCATGGGTGGAGGTGGAAAACCTTGTACTGCAGGGGGACGAGGCACCTGCAGCAGGAAGGGCTGTCATTACCTGGCACAGAGAATTTAGATTAAGGAAAGAACGGATCAAAGGAAGAGCTGTTTGAGCAAGTTGTCTTTTGGTTTTTTTTAATGTGAAATCACATTGACTGAAATAAATTTGAGGTGGAGAAACCAAATGGTAATTTTAATGATGCAGCAAAGTGTAATGATGAAATACAGTTCTTCGGGCTCCATTTCATCATAGTGTGTACCTTTAAAGCCATGGGCTTCAGGGGGCAGAGATTGTAGCATCTATCTGTTCAGGCCTTTATTTGACATGGTTGGGTAGGCTATTGAATTTCCTACTCCCTGCCTTTAGCTTAGCTGTGTACTATATGTTCTCCACAATACCTCAAGCTGAAAATTGATCTCTGGTCAATACTGTGTGATGATTCGAACCACTCCCGTAATCAGCACCACTCGTTGAATGAAATTCGTCGTGGGAGGCCTGATTATTGTCTCCACCAGGACTAACCCTACTGAAAGGGCTATCAGACTGTCTGAATTTGGACACTTTGGACAACTGCCATGAGGAATTATCTATGCTTCCAGAAAGGGCTAAATTGAGCAGAGATGAAGTGCTGGTGTTTATTGATTTCCTTTTTTTAAAAAAAAAAACCCACAACTTTTTTTCTTTTTTCCCTTCACTCCTCCTGACTAGGTAGAGCAGAGGCAGCTTTAACTACATGTTCTGGGTGCATTGCTGCAGTGATGATGAATCTTTTTTGACCCCATGTCAAATTGGCACACACTGGAAGATTTCAGGGATTCTTTTTAAGGAAAGACCTTTTGTCAAAAATGCCACGTCATGTAAAGCCGCCTCGTGGTCCTCTTGGCTATATGCTGTGGACAAAGTAGAACAGAAAGGTGCCACAGTTGAGGCTGAGCACTTACCAGTTTGTGTATCAGCCTCAGTACAGAAGTTCTTGATCTACTGGAACAGGAAAGAGGAACAGCAGCCTTCAAGTAAATGCCTGGTTAAAGAGGGGTTCACCATGCAAAGTGATTTCCATTAGGTCATTTTTTGGTATACCCTTGTCTTACATCATGAAATTTTCTGGTGCTGTTAAGTAAAAGGGACATACTATACTAGCACAATGAAGAGCTTAGTAGCAGCTAATAATATTTAAACACTTGATACTTGCTTACATAATGGCTTTTATTTCTCCTATGCTGTGCTCAGGAGCACAGAAGGCGGGTCAGATTTTTTTTTTCCACTAGTGTGGAAAATTTCAGTAGTGCTGGTGCAGCCTGTACTGGGAGACCCTGTTTCATTCTGCAGGAGCACATGCCACTGATCTTTATTAAAAATGTATTTCAAATAGCAGTAACAAATGAAGTGCAAATACCATGACTGCATTTACTTCACAGAATGTTTTTAAAGTTACTGTGGATTAGGGCATGCCAAGCTTTAATCATGGAGAACCAAAGGGTGAAACTACACCACTGCGCACTGTTGCCTGCCTACCCAAAGAGCTTTATGCAGTAACAGTGCATGGCCCAGGCTTGCTAATAGCACAGTTTGTCTTCCCAGTGACAACTCCTCTGCCTCTGACTCGAGGACCTAGACTGAAATCTTAATCTCACTGCAAAGCTCTCATTGACGTGTATGGACTTTGCTTCAGCTCCGTTTGATGGAGCGCAGGGGAAGCTTTGAAAGCATTCAGGCCAAAGTCTCTTCACCAAGGGTGTTGTGCCTGTTTGTCACCAGATAACCCCGCATCTTTTAATAGAGTTAAAGCTTCGTGGGCAGGCTCTGCCCTTGGTTAATGCCATGGCATTGTTCCCATTGGCTTCAAAAGGAGGAGGCACTTAGACTGGGACTCTCAAAGGCCCTTAGGACCCTAAGTCCCATTCATTTCCTGATTTCAGTGGGACTTAGAGTTCTAAATCCCTTTGTGAATCTAAGCCATAATGCTCTACTGTCTAGGCACAAGTATTAACAAGAGTTCTCTTTTTATCCTCTTAGCATGGTAAGCCTGGAAAGTGGAGCTCTGTGTTATCTTCCCCGTGCTCCTGAAATAGGCTGAGAATATGTGTAGCTGTTTAAATATGGAAGTTATCTTCTTACTTGAGTCTGGCTTATCATCTCCTCCAGAACTATAAAAACAAACAAGTCTGAATGACCAAGCTCCTTTCTGAGCTGAAACTCTGCAGGATGGGTGTTGGGGTGGAGAATGGGTAACCTGAGTGAAGGGGGAGGAGTACATCATTGCTTTAACCCCTTTCTGTCCTTCTCCCAGCCAGCTTGGTTCCTTGGGGTGTGCATGAGAATCATCTACGTGACAAACCCTTTCCATACTGGTAACTGTGCTGTGGAAGAACCTTGTGCCATAGTATCCACAGGCACTTGATCCACAAAACCTGTGGGATAGCTAGGTACTCACTAGTGGGGCCATAGAAAGCAAACCCTCAGTATAAAACCTTCACAAGAGCTTCTTACTGCCATTCTTTCAATGCCAAATGAGCTTTTTGCATCTGCTTCCTCATTTCCAAATCTATTGATAATGGGCCCAGTGCTCAGCTGATGCAAATTAGCTTAGTGCCACTGAAATCAGGTCACTTGCTGTGTTGATTTGACTTGTCTGAGGAGCTGATATAGGCTCTCTGGTTCTTCTGGTGTTAAACAGTTTTCCCTCTGTTGCCATCTTCTTCCATTCAAGAGCAATGTGAGTCTAGAAATGACTTTGAGTGAAAGAAAAAGCTGTGCGATGTGTTATGTCAAAAGTAAATAATGTATAGGCTTACAGAGGATCTAATGATTAGTTGTTGGCATATATTCGTGATAGATTAGGAATCCTTATCCCATTAATGGGTCAACTCTTAGCCTCTGTGATAAATAGCTTGGATTGACAGAGAAGGAAAATGATGAGGTGTATTCTCTTTGCTATGATGATCCTAAGAAACAAGGAAAAATCCTTTCACCAAAGTGTATAAAACACCCAGTTGATGTACAGTTAGTGCAGGGAACTGCTACAGAGGTGCCACTCAAATCCTGCCATTTACAGTAAAGTGTGTTTGCAGCAGGTAAGGCTTTAACTTAACTGGTTTTGGGTCGATTTCTAAATCCCTGAAATATGAGGACTCACCATCTTCCGCTGTTCCAGAGAGGAATGGGATATTAATAGTTGTGCAAGTTAATGGGAATAGAGAACATAGCATGCTCTTGCATTTAGGGGCCAGGGGTAACAACGCTGCTGGGCTCAATTCTGCTCCTCCCCTAGTGAGCCTCCTGCTGAGCCCAGAATGAGCTTCTCCAGGCAGCACTGCAATGCTAAGTTTCTTTCTCCTGTTGTGGATCACTGTGGTTTTAGTGGCTTGTGCCACAGTTTTCTCTGCAAATGGGGCTGTTCTTGCTTTTAGGTAATTTTGCTACAAATGAGTGAGTCCCAAGTACGGCATGGAGTTTTGTAAGTGGAGAGGTCTTGGTTAGTGAGACTGTCAGAAGATTTTGCACCCTCAAGGGACATGTATTCCTCCACACTTACCTGTTTCACTATCTCTCGTATCAGTTGGGTCTGAAGATCCTGAGGGAGGCTCAAAGCCCAGCTTGAAACAGTTGGTTTTTCACGGGACATTCAGGGCCATTTCCATGCTGAATTCCCTACTCGTGGTAGGAGAGAGTGGCATTCCAGGAGGATGCACAAAGTACCTAAGCACAGCATTTAGCAGTGCTGGCCCAGACATGAGAGTGGGGAGGGCTGGCCTTGCAGTGGACTCCAGACTGCAATTCAGGTGACCTGTGCTCACACCATTGATTTTCCATCTGACCTTGCATAAGGTGCATAACCTCCTCCTGCCCTGGTTGGCCATCTGCACCGCAGGGACAGCGCCACTGCCTCTTTCATGGTCTTTGTCCTCAGACTTATTGAATATATATTGTTCAGGGCAGAAGGGGTTTTACTTTACGTGTGTGCAGTACTTAGCGGGCTGGAGCTTAGGACTCCACTGGGATTTTTGGGTACTACGGTAGTAGTAAAATAATGAATGATAGCTTGCGTGCTGCTTTCCTCCCACTTCATCACTATTGCCATCCTGACCCTTTCCTGCCTATAAAGTTCCCATATTGGCTTTGAAATTGTCTCCTGTGACTGTCAGTCTCTGCAACAATTGATGGGTAATGTGTAACTTATGCCACCAATGGGCATTTTGCATTTTTACTTCATTACTGGTTGCAGGTACCTTGATTTGGGAACAGTCCCAGGCTGTAAACTCATTATTTGCTGAAGCTATGTTTAAAGTTTAATGGAGTAGCAAAAAACCTAACCTGGCATGCCCTTGAGAAGTTTGAGGTGTTATTCCACCATCAAGAGCCATTGTTGAAGCTTCCACAAGCTTTATTGCATCCTGGCTTTAACAGATATACTGGAACAAAATGTTAAAATGTTTGCTTGAAAGTCTGCAATTAGACTTGCTGGGGAATGGTTATAGAGCATATTAGACAGAGTGGCTCTTAAATAATCTTTTCAAAAGCAAATTCATCTGGTTCTCAGAATTGCTTTCTCTAAAATTGCCAGTTGCCATGACCAACAGGGCTCCAGTGACTCTCAGGAATGTATCACTGTAAAAGTGATTGGAGATTAATTAAACAGTTTCATCATCTGGTGGAATAGCTAAAATACACACTTGCTTTGTGGGAAGTTGGCAGTAAAAGGGGTATGTCTGGTGGCCAGAGGTGCTGCTGTGCATTGTGGAGGCAGCATGTTGCCCTTTTGATGCTTTGGCAACTTCTTCAGCTCTTCCCTTCATGACTTTGGTGGTGAGGCAAGAGCAGGGCATGGCTGAGTATTGCCTGGGGCATCAGGGACCTCTCACTCAGGACAGGAGGAGGGGTCATGGTCCCTTTCAAGAGAAAGCCAAAAATTTTATCTTTGTCTTTTGTAGTTTTCTGGGTGGTAGCTGATCTGATAATGAGGGACTTAGAGCTATCTATTTAATCCCAGGGTCTAAAGGATGAAGCTTTTCTTTTCTGAATTTGCATAAAAGAAAAAAGAAAAAAAAGAAAGATGCCTTCTGCATGTCATGTTTCACTTTCACTGGCAGCTTCTGCCTCTCCAACTGTTGGTTGCTAAAACGTGTGTTTGTTGTGGGTGGAAAGCAGGGTAGTAAACACATGATCCTCTCCAAACATCAAGCAAATTCGGTGTGTCCCCCCCACTCCCTATTTTGAATCACAAATTTTTCTTTAACCCTTTGGAAATAATTTGAAAATCCATGTTGTACACCTGTGAAGGATAAGTGTAACCATAAGATCCTGTGAGCTTAAGCTTAAAATCTTCATGTTTCATACTCTGAATGGTACACATACCTGCCTTAATTTTATTTTTAAAGTAGATATTCCTATTCCACCTCCTCCTGGAATTAACAATGTCTTTGTCATTAATGATCAAGGTAATTCCAATAAGAAAAAAATCGCATGAATTTTTAAAATGGTTCCAATTCATGCTTTCTTTCTTCTTCTTTTCACCCTGCCCCATGGAAACGATTATAAATGTATGAGAAAATGTATGGTTATGCAGGTCAAATTATCCTTCAACAATTATTTTTATGTTTTGAATCTTACTCTAATACCCATGTGTCAGAATTTTGGAGGCTCAGATTTTCTGATCCTAATGTCACTTCATTTTTTGGCTACAGGGAGCAACTGTTGCCTCCAAAGGACAGGAGCAGAGAGGGTTTTGTAAGCACAGGACACACCAGGATGCCATGTGCGTGTTCAGTGTGCAGAGCTCATGCTGTGACAGGCAAAGGCACTGGGTGTAGCTCCAAAAAGCAGCATTCTTGGTGCATCCTTGCTGATGCTCCTCACCTTGGCTGTCCTGTTACTCCTGGAGTGTGAAGAACCCATGTATGGCCACACGTTGTGTTCCGTGCTGTGCCACCCTCAGCAGTGCTGCTGCTCCCTCTCATCCCCGAGTGACCGGCTGAAGCACTTCCTTGTGGCACCAGCTGCATCGAGGAGGCTTCGAAGGTGCTGATCATTTCATGGTGTCCCTTCTTGGGCAAGGACATGAGATAGCCAGACTCCTTCCAGATCTATTAGAAATCCTGTAGGAAAAAAGGTAGCAAACCCTTGGTGGAAAGTTGTCTGCTGTAGCAGATGAGCATCGTTGTGGTGATCTCAGTTCTCACTGTAACTTCTTTTTATTAAGATCTGAATACAAAAACCAACTTAGATGGGTATAAGATGTTACTGTGCAGTTTATTTCTCCTAACCTACTAGAGTGTATCCTTGCCCGAGGCAATACAACATGCTGTCAGATTGTCAGAGTGGAGTTGTACCAAACATGAAGAAGATGGAAAAAACCCCCCTTCATTTTGTTCTGGCCTTAAATGCAGCAAGATGACAAAGAAATCCAGTATAAACCTTTAGGCAGTCTATGCCTTTATTGCAGCCCTTGAAAATAATCCAGTAAACAAGCAAACAAGCGTAATTTGGAGTGAATGGTGAAATGCTGTGTTTCTCTTTAGTCAGCTCTCTGCAGTCTTCAAAGATAGGTTAAGTGTCTGGCGGAAGGAGGATTTGTGTGTAGTCAAAGGGCCATGCTTTATCCTAAAAATGACCTGATTGCCTAATTATTATTTTTTCCCCAACCAGCTGTAGTTGTAAATACCATCTAAATATGGACTGGAAGGGTTGGTATCTTGTTTTTACTTTGCTCGCTTTGTGTTTCCCCTCTGGCCTTCAAAGATTTGCTGTTTGTGGCGTTGTGTTTTCCCCCTGGAGTGAAGAAAAAACCCCAAACCAAAGCATTTCATCAGGGGTATGAAGATCTCAGGGTCAAATTGCAGACTTAGCAGTAGAATATCTAAAATATTTTCTTATTTAATTTTGTAGAATGGCACCTGTCAAGTCAACAATACATCCTTTTAAGAAAGCATTATGTTTCCTAGTCCTAAGATCACTGCATGTCAGTTGTTCTGTATATACGTGCCATATATATATGTGTGTGTGTAGATGTATATTCACTAGGAAATTTAAGTAAATTGGGTAAGTAATCATGTCTCCTCTCCTCTGAAACCATTCCCTCTCAGCAAGATTAACCTGCTCAGTAGCAGAGGGTAAATCCTTTCTGAAACACTTCCTGAGAGCTAAGTGCTCAAGAATTTGAAGAAAGGCTGAAATCAGTGGGCTTTGGGCATCTCAGCCCTGTCCCTTAGTAATTCCATAATTCCACATTGCTGTGTAACTTCACATCCTGAACCCTGTCCCTCTGGTGTTAAGAAGGAACAATGGATATATAGTGAGCCCCTTTACAGTATTTTGTATTCCCTTGGCTGTTGGCCTCATTTTATTACCTGCACAGTATTGAAATGCTGAGTACACAGTTATTAACGTAATTTTGACTCCTTTGTGCAGTTTGTTTCAGATGTATTGCTGTACTCCAGAAGCAGTGATGAGTTTATTTTCTCCTGACTATTGCAAAAATCTATCTATGTGTGTAATTACTTGGGTGACTCTGCAGATGGAGGAGTCAAGGTTGGAGAACTCTGCCTACTGGCTTCAGGTTTGGGGTCAGACTTGCCCACACAGAGAGTGTGTGTTGTGCTCTGTTTATTTGAAGCATGAGCTGCCCTGACTTCAATCGTGGTTTTTTGTGCACTAAACTTTTGCAGTGGAAATCCTCAGTTTTCACTTCAGCTTTCCTTTATCTTTCTGGAAGTTCAACTCTCACTTCAGCTTCTCAGATTTACTCCTGTTGGATGGGGGGTGCCCAAAAGAGAAAAGGATGCTGCTGGTGCCTGGGAAGGCATGAATACTTTAAACACCTTCTGCCTCCAGACAACTCAGGTCTGCACAGAAAACTCTTGGAAATGTGTGCATTGAGTAGAAAGGAGCAATGCAGAGGGCCTTTCAGGAGGAAGGAGAAAAGGCATCTGGCAGCATAAGAAATAGCCAGCATCATTCTTACGGGAGCATCCAGTTTGGGAAATCCAGAGTCATGAATCAATTCCCTTTGCCAGGGGCTGCAGCAGAGAAATTGGTAGGTTTCCTCTTAAGTGGTCCTGTGTGGCCCCAGGAGTTGGACTTTGATGATCCTTGTGGGTCCTACTCCTACTCAGGATATTCCATGACTCTGTGATTCTTTGAAGTGCTGCTGAGTGCCCGGTGCCTCCCAGCACTTGCCTGCTCTCATCTTGCTGGGTGCTGCCAGCTCTGCCTGCTGGGCTCTGAGTGCCTCCCAGCCCTGCCATATTCTGCTGAATATGCTTTTTCCTTGCACAGCTGCGTTCATTTTCCTGCAGTGGAGTCCCTTGTGAGGCTCCCTGCCTCAGGAATTCGTTTGTCAGCCTGCAGGATTCAAAAATAGCATCCAACCTTCTGCAGGGACTCCCTGGCTGGAGTAAACAGAGCAGCCCCGTGCTATGACTCCACACACTTCAGTGGCCAAGCATCTCCTCTGGGTACTTTGCTCTTATTTGCCTGTGAAAAAAAAGTAACTGGCACTTGGGGTTCTTGATTTCTCCAAAGCCTTAAGCTGCCTTTGGCTGACTTCCATCCACAGCAGAGGAAGGAAGGGAAGCCTGGCTGAGCAGTGCCTGGTGGCTCTCTTGGGGAAGGCAGGCATTTTGGTTCCAGATGCAAACTGGCTCCACACAGCTTGCTGGGGCTCTGTTGCTGCCTCCCAGTCAAGTTGAGAAGTTATATGAGTCCAGTTTCCCCGCAGAGGAGTGCAATGCCACTCCCTGCCTGTGCCAGTTCTTTTTCCCTGGGAAATAAAATGGCTAAAAGGTGTAAAAAGTTCATGTGGACTCTGGAAGCAAGCCTGTGTTTTGGGGTCCTATTGCTTTCTCTCCTTCATGCCTTACTGGTATTTATGGAGATTTTTTCATGAGGGACTTGGAAAGTCCGCTCAGTCCTCCCTCTTAAATATGTGTTCCCAGTGTTGTCTTGTTTCCAGGCTAAGGCATAATGTTGCTATCAAAGCCTCCCCCTTGGGCTCACCATGGAGTGTAGCATATTTTTGGCCTTAAGCGAGGGAAGCAGATGATAAGCTGAAGCTAGTTATCCTTGTGTTGAAAGTGCCAGAGTGGGGCCAGCAGTCCCTGCTGCTGCGGGTATGGACCTGCTACGGACACCTTACCTTCCATTATTCCATGCCCTGTGCCAGCTGCTTCTTTTCAAGGCATTGCAACATCCTAGGAAGTTACTCTGCAGGGGAAATGATCAGTGCAGTCTTAGTCCTGCCTCCACATGTCCTTGTGAAGCAAAGTGTTAATTGTCCATTTCTTGCAGAGATTGAGAGATGGCATTTTTCTCCCCACTCCTTGTGTATACACAGTTTCTGGGTTTTCTTTAGTTTTGATAGGAGGAAAAGTGCTGAGTGATAGATACAGATCCCCATTCTAGACTTGGCTTTCATGTGAGGACCTCTGCTCTTGACTTCAGAGGGTCCTGAGCAGCCTTGCTAGGTGAGAATGCATAGGTATGGTTCACGTCAGGAGAAAAAGGAGCATTGCTGTGTAATATCTGCAAATCAATTCTGTTTCCCCTTTTGAGGATTCAGCCAAATCGCCTGCCTTCGGCTTCTGTTCCCAGGAAAATACAAAGATGTGTTAGCCAGAAGGAACATAGCTGAGGGAGGAGCACCAGGCACACCCAGCAGCCTTGTCTCTTGTACCTCACAATTGCCTGTTGATATTCGGAGTTCCTGGAAAGCTGTCTGTGCTGCTACTCCTTGCTGAGGGTTGATACTTGCAGGAAGCATGTGAAATCCTACCTTGACAACTTTAATGAACACAGGGCATTACTGAGAAGGTTTCCTGCCTGCTGTCAAAAATGCCAGACCTCTTGGTTGCCCTCAAAGACCTGGAAGCCTTGAAGCACTTTCAGACTTTCCTGCTGTTCAAGTATTCTGTGTAACAAATATCCTAAAGACAACTTCAGAGCAGGATGGCTCTGATTGCAGTACAAGACTATCAAATGGTTTCTCTAATCCTTTGATTAATTTTGCCCTTTTTCTGGAAACAGGGGCCTGAGCCTCGCTTGCCCTCCATCCAGTCACTAATTCAAGTCCCACAGGAAATCCCAGCAGCATTAGTGCTTTCAGAAAAGCAGGAGTGTCCTTCAGTTGTCAGAGTTGAAGGGAATTGTAGAAAGTTGAAGGGAATTGTCTTTTCTACAGTAACAAGTGGTTGATTTTGTGATCCAATCTCCTATCTTGACCTCCTGGATTGGGAACCCGCTTGGACATAGGTTTATATGCTACATATAAACCTATGTCCAAGGCAAATATTTGGCAGATGTCAGAAGCTGTGTTTCCCATGTTGCAGTGATACTGAACTCTCTACCTTTTCTTTTAATGTAGCCTCTGTTTTACTCATTCCTGATGATGTGAGATGTACCAGCTCCTTCCTGGGCCATATCCCTTGCTGTATTCCTCTTGGTGTAGTCAGCAATGTACAAGACAATTAAAATTATTTACTCTCCAAAGTGCTGTGATTAGAAGAGAAAGCTGACTTGTAAGCATCTTCAAGGATAAGTGTAAGTCCTCTGTTACTTGGGGGAAAAAAAGAGGAGCTGCTAAAACTCTCCAGAAGATCTTATCTGTAAAACATTTATTTGCCTTTTTTTTATTCCCCCCCTTTTCCTTGCTATTTAGAGAGATGGAATAGTATTTTATGAGCTGTGTTAACTGAATCTTAGCTGTGATGTGACTCTAAGGTAGGAACTGCTATGGAGCAGAGATGAACCGCAGCAGGATTTTATTGCATAATGTCCGGAGCTGCCGCTGATCTGAAACACTTGCAGCTTGCCAGTGCTCGGGTGGTGGGTGGCTGCTGGCTCACCAGGGTGCAGGACTCAAGTCAGGCTGAAGGATGGAGATACTCAGGAATTAGAGGGCCGCAGACCTGCTGAGCAGGACCACAAATCATGCCTTAACTTGTATTTGCACAGTGGTCTGAAGATGATAATGTTGCCTAAATGTTCGCTTGAGCTTCAGCATGAATTAAATCAAATAGAAACATGGTTTGGGTTTTATTTTCAAAACATTGCAGTTGGGCAAAGTTTTTGTAGTGGCTTTCTGGTTTTGTTCATTTAAATATTTATGAAGAGTATGAGGAAAAGATTTCATTAAGAAAGAAATCTTGCAGTATTCAACTGAGATGTCTTCATATGTAGTTCTGTGGTGTAACTGCAGCACCAAGTCCTGCAGAATCCTTTGCTTTTGTGGCTACAGTAAAACATGTATGATGACACTGAGAAGGGCAGTCAGGTTTAGATGTAGCTCTCCCCTGACCCTTCAAATTTTGCAACAGGAGTTACCACTAATTACCCTCTTTCTGGAGCAGGGCACAGACTGACCAGCAGTGACTGCACTCACTGTGGTTGGAGCAGTGAGCTAAAATCCTCTGGCTGGTGTTACACAGAAATCCAAAGCAGCTGAGCCATCAGTCCCTTCCAGCCTGGAAATGGGAGAAACTGGGCCAGGATTCAGGGGAACGGTGCCCAAACCTGGGCTTTAAAACACAGCCTTGCAAATTGCAGACATGCTAAAGCCCCAGTGGCTCCTGTGGCTGTTGAAAGCTGTCTTGGGAGTCTCGGCCACTTCATCCAGGTGACTGAAGGCTTTAGGACCGATTTGGGGAACCTCAGCCTGTGTTTCTGGGGGATTTATCTTCTAGCAGCCCTGACTTTTGTTTGCAGCTGCAAGGATGATCAAGGCCTGACATGCAAGGACCTACAAGGTCTTAGCAAATGATAAAAATATATAAGGAAGTCTGTTGGGTTTTTTCCCCCACTCACAGTAAGCCTTGCTGGGTAAGACAGTCCCTCTCAGTTTAATAATGTCTTTGTGCTCTTCATCTTCCTACTGTGCTGTGCAGAATCTCAGCCTTTAACATTTTTCACCTTGTTGGATTCCCTGTGTCTATTAGTACAGTGGATGAGTCATCTGGCGTATTTAAGTGCAAACCTTGGGAGAAGATAGCTCTAAAATTGCCTTTGCTACTGGAAGCTGATAAGCTCATTACATATGCAAAAAAGGATGCGTATATCAGGCAAAGCCAATATATGACTTGGTAGCGAAGACCAGTCGGAAATACAAAATATATGTAACGATGAATTTAAACACCGTACTAAATCACAGCTGTGCCGTTTTATTGGACATTCCTTCCTCAACTATGAAAGCTTTAGCTATCTTATAAATCTGTCTCTTAATAGTTAGCAGTTACAGTTCTTTATAATTTATTTATCGGATACTGCTCAGCAAAAATGCACCTTCCTGTCAGCTTCCTTTATATACTGCATTTTGTTCAACGCTGCAAGCCGAAATTTTTTGCTATGCTCTCTCTGCTGGTGCCACGTGAATGATTGAAGTACAGTCTAGAGGTTGTGAAGATTGGTGTTACAAAGAAGTCCTTGTGCAGCTGGCACTGAGCAAGGGCTTGAGATGGGCTTCTGCAAGCAGCTCCTTGCATTTATCCTCTGGGACCACCTGCTGCTTTGGGTTTGCTTAGCTCTGTGGACATTGGGACCTCTTAGAGCAGTCCAAAGTGGGCATGATAAGTGTGCATCAGCCATCAGGGGTTGCTGGGATCCCAGTTTAGACCAGTTGCTATCATTTTTATCACCCTAATGTGATGCTTAGTGGAGTCACTTGTTCCAGATGTGGGAATAGGTGTGAATGTCTCTGATAAGTGTTCAAGGAGATCCCAGCCAGCTAATAAATTGCAATTTGAGGATGTTGAACGTGACTTGTGATGCTCGTCAGGTATGTGTACAGACTGCCTTTCAGGGTGGTTCTGACCTCAGCTGTCATGGCCCCCCCCAGCCATCTGGTGTGAAGCAGCCATTGACATCTGGGAGCCACCATGGGTTTGTCCATCCTTCTTTCCTTTCAGGTCATTAGTGTGTCACCAGCACTTCCAGTCAATCAAGAAAGTGGTATTCAATCCTAACTCTACCTAATGTTTTTTAATTTTTCTGTCCAGGGTTTTTACTGGTAAGTCTAATACTGGATGAAAACATACTGCCTGTCAATATTCTGCTAAGTGACTAGCTCTTTTTTTTACTCTTCATACTATTTAAACAATTATAGTCTCCTTTTGTCATTCACTTGATGTTTTTTCAACCAGTATTCTGGTACCATCTTCTGGTAAAATGTTTCGGATACCATGTCTTTGTTTATACTTCTCTGTATCAATGAAGAAGCACCAGCAGGAATGGAGTTTCTCTGTGAGGTTCAGCAGAGGGCAGATTCACAAGACTCATTTCTCTGTGGCGTTCAGCTGCTGAGGCTTTTTGGCCAAATGATGTCTGTAATGGTTTATACAAAAAGAAGGGAAATTTAAAGCATCTTTTTGTTCTAATTACTAGAGGTCTGCCTTCTTCATTTCAGGTCAAACCATTAGTAAGATCTCCTCTTCCGTGTTAAGGAAATCCTGAGCACTGCTCATCATATTAAGAGTTGATTATTCCTTTCATATATCTAAACACAAGCCAACTGTGAATAAAACTGTGGTATCCATTGAGACCTCCATGTGCAGAACTTCTTAAAGGGTCACCCAAGAAAAGTGCACTTTTTCTTAATGCCTTTATTTATTTTTTTTTAAATTCAGAAAGGATTAATAATATGTGGCTTGTGGAAAACATACCAACCAAAAACATGCCTAGAAGATAGTCAAGTTTTAACTATTGTCTTCAACTGAGTCCAGTTTTCTAGAAGCAGAAAGTATCTATAATGTGGGCTTGGAGTGGGTAAAAAAAAGTCACCCTGTTGGTTGGTGCTTTTGTTATCAAGTATCATCACACAAAAGTTTTGATTTACTCGAAACCTGTGTCTCTGCCAGTTCCTGCAATAAGTTTTTCTCACAGGCATCCCATTCAGTATGTCTCTGTAATTTAAATAAGTAATTTAGCTCCTTAAAAAAAGCATATGATTACCTGGAATACTTTCCTGCATTTTTAATTTGCTTTTACTCGTGTCAGACTACTGATGACATTGCAAAATGAAATGAATATTTGATTGCAGAGTTTATAGCAAATGCAGGTCTAATTGCTTAAGCCAGTCATGTTTATCTATATGGTGCCATCAAACTTCTTTTGGAAAAATACAGCAAGACCCCAGTCTGGCAAGGGCCCTTAACCACATCCTTAATTTTTATCCTCACTAGTTTTATGGGGGCTGCTAGGACTTCTCAGTTATTTGAAGCTGAGAAGGGGGCTGGCTTGTTTTCCTTGTGCTGAGGTTTGCACCCTGTATTAGGGATGTAATGAGCTGGTGGGTCCTGGTATCTCAGAGCACATCTAGAGTTAAACACATGCTTAAACTGTGCAGTTGGTTGTTTTGTTTAGTAAAATGCACCCATCAGCTGAATGAGAACTGCTACTTTGAGCATCCATGTTGTCTAAGATTCAAGGAGAGGCCAAGAAAGCAGCAGTTTTGCTGTTTGGTCAGGTGTGGCAAATGCAAGTGGCAGCTTGGCAGCAGTAGGACTTCTCTGTCACAGATATTTAAGCAAGTTATTAAAAAACTTACTCTTGTCCTTTCTGTGAAAAATTGTGGTGAGTAGTTGAGAGATGTTTTGTTTATGCTGGCTAGCTGCAAACAAAACTTTATTGTTTACCTTTTTAAAAAAAAATTAGGATGGAATCAAGCAAGGAAATTTAGAAAGTAAAAAAAAAAATAAAGGTATTGAAAAACAGTGAACTTATCAAGCACACACAGAAGATGTGTTAGTGAGAGCTGGTTGTGTGCTGCCTCTGGAAAACTGACATCTACAACAATTAAAATACATTCATCTGTTCCAAAGGGAAGCCCAGAATTGGTTTGATTATTAGTTACCCCTTCTATATCACAGCACATAACTTGACACATTTGTTCAGAATTCCAGAAGTTTTCATGGAAACAGAGGATTACCCAAACTGCTTGCCTGGAGTTGATCAGGTAGTGGCACAGCACCTGGTTTAATTGAGAGCCCTGTGTGGTAGGGTGATGCTTCACCTGCATGACATGGGGTGACACACGTGAAATCCAGGCTTGAGTGTCTAAACCTTCATTAAAACTGTTGCAGGGGGATGCAGGAGGATAACTCCTGAGGATTTTAATGGGATTGCAGGTGTGTGGCAGATACTGTTGGGGGCACCATTAAAGGTGCAAGCACCCTGTGCCAGAAAAGTTTCCTGTACACCCAGAGCAGCTCTTGTTCCCCTTTGGCTTGGAATGTATCTGACACTTGATCCTGGAGCTGCCAGGAGCCAGGGTCTGTCTGCTTGTAATCTGTTCCACTTTCTGGTGCAAAGAAGAAAATACTTCTAATGTGAAATCCATTTTAAAACACACATAAAAAAGAAAAAGCCCCTACAGCTGTTTGAAAGCTGTTCGGAAGTATGGCATATTAGAAATAGTCCCAGCTGAAATGGATTAGCAGGCAGAGTTCAAGTGAGGAGGTCAAATTTGTAAACTGAATGCAATTTATCTTGTGGCACTGCAGTTTATCACATGGTTGCAGGAATAAAGAAATGCCCCACACACGCACATATTCACACCTAATAATTTAAGAATAACTGGAAAAGGTCTTAAAAGACATTAAAAGGCTTCTGATGACATCATGCTATCTGAGGTAATAAAACAAAGATGGTTTAAGTCAGTTCCAAAGCAACTGTAGCCAGAGATGTCTTTATATGCCAGTCTTTATATATATTTCATATCTCAGGAAAAAGGTGAATGAATCCTAATATTGCACACTAACTGTGTGAAGAGACAGTGGTTAAGATTTTTCCTCTCATGGATTTCTTCATGCTACATTTCATATATTTATTTAACATTTATAGAGATTCTTTAATATCTGGATTAGCTGCATTTACAGATCTTTAAAACATGTGGGATGGTTTGTCCTGTAGAAAATCAAAAGAAAACTTTTTCAAGGCCTGACTGTGTAGTTTCCTTGGAGCCTCTCCTTTTGGGAAAGTTATATTTTCTGCTTTAGAAGGAGCAGTAGCCTTTTTTTCCTTCCTTTTTACAGTCTTTGGATTAGCTGGAGGGTTTCTAATTGAGTTTGTGTAGCAGATTGTTGGACAGTTGATTTCATGAGGGTGTCTGCATAGAAAGCCTCTGCTTTTCTGGTGGCTTCAGATCCTGGTGGTGCAGAATGTCCAAGGCCCATGCTTTGTCAGTGTTGTCACGTTGGTGATCTTCAATGTGTTGGGATTGCATTTTCCCTGACAGGAAGCAAAGCTCACAGAATGAGCTTGTAGAAGATGCCCTTTAGAATCTGATCTTGGGACTTTGAGATTGGTCTGTGTTGTCTTGAGTCAATGCAGCCTGTTTATAACCTTTAGTCTTGGTTATGAGTATCATCTAAGCTTGTGCATGTGTGTTCATTGTGCTCTGTTGTGAAAGGTGTTCCTCTGCCCTTCAAAAGATGTTTACAAGTGTCACCAAAACAGAAAAGGTGATGGGTCTCCTTTTGGAGGAGGACTGTGACTGCTAAGCCACTTGGAATTAAAAGGTCAGGATAATTCTGCATTTTAGTCACATTTGGTGCTAAGTTTAATGATAAGGACATTTTTTCAAAGACACTTTAGGTGGTGTAAACTCCAGGGAAAGATGTTAGTGTCACATTAATAATAATTATTTAGAAGTGTGACAAACTCATCTTGAGCAGCCTCTATTAGACACAATTTTGGAATGAAATTTAAAGTAGAAGGTAATTTCTAGATGCAATTAAAAACTTGTCAGAGTGGAGAAGCATCCACTTTCTGTCTCATTTTGATGGTAAGCACTGTAATGAAGTGGCTCAGCCTGGCATTTTCCTGCCTGCAGCTTGATCATGGACAATCCTAGTGCAGTATCTGATGCAGCTGAATTTCTAATGCATTAAGCTCTAAATGTTCTCAGAGGCAAAATACCCCAAACTTGTTTTCTATGATAATTTTCTTTTAAGGATGTTTTTTTAAACAAGTCCCTGAAGCATCAGTACCCCTTATTCCAATTATATTCATTTCAAGATGTGATCCCTGCAGAAAACTATGGAATTGATATGTTTGCAGCTTATCCTCGTGTGCCAGTTGCTAGAGGGATAGTAACTGGAGCATGCAGCCCTCCTTCCAGCATGCCTTTCCAGGCTGCATATTTCTGAACTCCTCCTTTGCTTTTGCCTGCTTATCTTCTATATTATTGAGGAATTTGATATCAGCCTTAGAGCTTCTTTGGTTTTACACCAAACCCATCATATTTTGCTGTTTATGCATCCCCATTCACCACTTCCAGTTACTCCAATCTACTTCTAGCCCAGACAGCCGCTGTAATTAGGCCATGGATGGACTGTTTAATTGTGACCATCTAGCCCCAAGGATGATTTTCTTTGTTCCTCAGTCTGGTTTTGCCACCTGCATTTCTTAGAGCCTCATTTCAAGTTAACAAACTTTGGTGGATGGCATTGTGGGCCTAAAATATCCATTGCATGCTAGTGTCCATGTTTTTATCTTGACATTTTCCACAAGCAGGACGTTTAATGGCCCATCTATGAGTGTTTTGTCTTGATTTCTTGCAAGGCTGGCCTTTTCAAAGGAGCTGGTGGTGACTAAGCAGAGAGAGCTCATTCTAAATCGGAATTATTGGACTTGATGTCCCTCAAACCCTCAGCACCACTGACCATGCTGAGATCATGTCTAAGTTCCCACATAGTCTATGATCCACAGTGAGATCCCTATAGGACCATCCCTTTCTGGTGTATTTCCATGGTTTAGGATGCCCTTGGGCTACAAACTGTGGCAGATCTTCACAAGTGCCTTCCTAATTGTGGCTGACAGCAATACAAAAATCAATTTAGCATGGAAAAAAAAGGAAGCCAATATGTCCTAAGTTTGGATGCTGGTGTCTGGTGGGATTTTTGATTTGTGTGTGTTGTTTTGGTAGAGATTGGAAGAGTTCTAAGTTTGTGCAGTGCTAGGCATTTTATGGCATATTTAAATGTCTATAGCATAATTCGCTTTACCATCAAAAGGCATAAATGTCAGCCTATTGACACATTATAAAGACACAAATGGAATGTAGCCTGGCAGACTGGTGCTGGTTTTGAGGTTTAATAGTACATCTGTATCATTTATCCCAGCAGGAAATAACACAGGATGTTGCCTTGTAATTTTTTACTACTGTATAATAAAATGTAACCACAATAAATGGTGTCTAAGCAAGTAATGAAGCAGATTCTGGATTTTGTCCAGTGTGCCTTTACCACTTAGGTTAGTTTTGCCCCCTACAAGTTTAGGCAAGATGTGATTTTGACTGGATAGAAACAGAATGTGGATCTCTTTAATGTGTTACACACATATCTATAGAGACCTTTCTATGCATTCCACCTCTTAATTGGCTGGTGTTAGCAGTGTGCCAGTTCGTTCCTCTTTAAATAACTCCCATCCTAAGCTGAACTGTCCTTGAAAGGGTCTGTTCTGCATTTCTGCACTTCAAGAATGTCTTTGCAGGTTGATTGCTTTCCCAAATGTCCTCTCTGTGATACGGTGTTATGTGCAAGTAGGCTTTGATAAAAACTCGAGCGGCGATATTTCATGGATGTGTTATCGGATTCATGCAAATGGAGAGCAGGGATTTGGCGTGTTTGTGTTGCTCGAGTTTAATTTATGGCACATTCCCTGCTCAATGCTAATGGGGCATCTCATACACCTTTCAGCATCCTGGAAGGGGCTGTGTCCTGCCAGGTGCCAGTCCTTTCCTGGCTTCAGTGTCTGGGCTGCTGCACTGCTGCAGACTGGGAATTTTTTTTTTTTTTATTAAAGCCACAAGAAGTCTGAGAAAGGAGTCAGCACTCCTCTAGGCACTTCTGCAGGGGCCTGATAATGCAGAAGGGCTCTCTGGTTGCTTTGTAACATCTGTCCTGCAATGTTCCAAGTGAAGAAAAATATGAAAACATTATTCTGTGCATATGAGAGTGCTGCACATTTGTAAAAAGACAATTAACATAGAAATGAGGGAAGCTTTTGATTCATCAAGTAGATTCAACAGACTGTGTCATTTCCTTGATTTTCATTTTAATTAGGATTAATCAGTTTTATCTCCTAAGGTCTTTGCAGAGAATTTACACGAAACAGAAGACTTTGGTCAGCAGTGTGCCAGTGTAATAGCCCCTACTTGAAGAAATCCAGCTGTGGCACGTATAACCAGGATTAGATTTGGCAGGGCTCCAGGCTCCCCTCTCCTCTCTCATTAAATGCCTTGCTGTGGCAGGGAGCTCTCTGGATCTTCCAATACCAGATCCTGGGTTTCACAGAGCTGCCTGGTTGCTTGCTTCAAAAAACCACTTGGAACCAGTATATTGCTTGGTAAAAAATATCTCTGGGATGCCAGCTTGAAATAATGGCTGCTCTCTGCTTCAAAGACAGGCTCAAAAACTCTCACTTAACCCCAGCACCCGTTGGTCCCAACAGCTGGGGGCTAGAGCCAGCTGAGAGAAAATGAAGCTGACCTTTTTCTCCTCAAACTCAATATATTTAACAGAAGCATTTGGGTTTGGATGGAGTTTCAGATTAGTTAGAAGTGGAGAGTGAGGGAAATGAGCCAGGTAGTTCTATAGGAAGGAGAGCAGCAAGCCAGTGGCCTCGTAGGGGAAGCAGCAAGGTTTGAGTGTGTGTTCTGCATCCTGCACAGCAGAAGCAGGACTCCAACACACCCTAGGTGAGAGTTGCAGTCCCACTGTTGGGCTGTGTTGTCTTTCTTCTCCTTCTTTCTTAGTTTTTTACGTATTTTTAGAAGGCTCGTATCCCAAGAAGAAAAAAACCAGAATCTTCAAAAATAGTTACAAAAGCAAATGAAATTTTCCAGGTTTAGTTATTAGACATATTTCTGAGTGGACAAATTTCATCATGGAAATTAGAATAATTTGCAAACATGATAAGCATTTTATTATGATTGTTTTTCAGTACCTGAAATAGATGTCTTGCAAGGAAAACTTCCATATTATGTGCAAGCGAAAATTTATCTTCTCGTTTTTTTCTTTAGCAGAGAGGACATAATTGTTCCAAAATACATGAAATGTAAATGTTTTCCTATTAATTGTAGGAGAACAATATTTCAACCATGTGGGTCCTACAACAGTAAATATCAAGCGTAGGCTTTAAGCATCTTGTACACTCAACAGATTTGAAAGCCATTAAGCATATGAACAAGGAGAAAATGGAGACAGAAGGCAAAAAACGCTGAAGGGAAAATCCTGCTGAAAGCTCACAAAGCATTTTCAAGCTTACAGAAATGACCTGCTCTGTTCCTGTTACACAGAAGTGTTAAAATGAGAGCAGACGACCCCTTTCCCCCAAATCATTCATCTGTTATGTCTGCGATGTATTTAGACTGAATCCTTTCCCAGATGCTGCGGATCTGTCGGTTCCAGGGGAAATTAATGGGATTTTACCATTTGCTTTGAGGAAAAGAGGACTGGACTTTCTCCTGCTGTCTTTGGCAGGAAGGAGCAAGGAGCTTTCCTGTCTGCTCTCTTTAAATATTGCGTCTTTTCAAGCTTTTTTTGCCAGATAGCCTAATTTGTGTTACTGCAATATACCATGTTGGAAAATTGCAGAGGTTAATGTACAGCACTATGATACACAACCATAATGGTAGACTCTAATGTTTTTTAAATGGTAAACCAAAGGCATTTGTAATACGAGTTGTAGTGAATTGCCTGCACTTCTTGCCAGAGATTAGTTTAGCATTGCTGTTAATATTTTATGCACTGAAGTTGTTTGCAAAGACGAAAAGCTTCACTCGCTTTGCGCACTTGTGCTTTGTTCTGTCCCTGTACAAAGCACAACAGAACCACTCTCTTCCTGATGAATTGTGTGTCAAGAAGTTCTATCAAATTATAGTTTTACTGCATTGGAAAGATTTTTCTAGTAATCAGTGAAGACTACATCAGATTTATGGTGTCATAACTGAGCCAGGTAGGTAGAAATCTAACCTTTTGTAATATCACAGGTTGCATATTAATGTTTTAAATATCTAAACCACACATGAATGACGTAGGACATTTTTACTTTAAATGTTACTGTAGAGATTTGATGGTACATAATCCCATTAAAACAGAAGAGTGCAAGAGGAAATGATCCATTTGCAATTATAATTATGCATATTGAGATTGACCATTCTTTAAAAAATTGGAAGTGCAAGGTTGAGAAGGGTGCTTGAGCAATCACTCTTTGTTGAGAGCATTGATGGAAGCATAAAAAATTTGAGGGCGATTGATTTGTCAGTAATCTGCATGAAAAAGTATGGGAAGCATTTCTTTGGAACATGAAGGGGAGGTAACCCTTTCACTGTCATGGTTAGCTTTGCTTGGAGAGCCACCACTAAAAGACATGATCAAAACCAGAACAGCAACTGAACTACTTCACTTGCTCTTGTCACTTGATAAATAAAGAGTATTAGTTGATCAGCTTAGTTTTGGAGAGTCAGCATGGCCTCATGAGTACTCCAGAGGAGGTGGGTTTTGTTCTGGTTCTGTCAGAGGCCTCCTTTTTGACCTGGAGCAACAATTTTTTGTCTGTGTCTTTCTTTCTGCTGTTCCTTGATTGACTTGTCTTCTTGGAGGATGAGCTCTTCAGGAGAGCGATTTCTTTGAATTGTATTCTGTGAACAATGAAGTCTGAGCCTCACCAAACCCTCTAGGGGCTTCTCTAAAAGAAATTATAATTGTTAGCTTTAATCACTTCCATCAGAAGAGCTTGGTAATGGAGGATGGCAGTGTGGAGGATTTGGAGAAATCTGTAGGGTGCCTGTTAATTAAGTCACCCTGGGTGCAGGTTGCTGATTTGGTTTCATTTGGCTGATGTGGAGATGCTGATGCCCGGGAGCGAGGCACCGCTGCTCCATATGGGTTTTCATCCCCAAAAGCACAATGCTGGGTGCTCCCTCCTCTGCTTCTGCGGAGCCAGAAGGGAGGTGCTTGGTATGTTTTAGCAAGCAAGGCTTTTTCAGAAGCCTCTTTCTGGTTGCCTAAAAAAATTCATGTGCTTTTTTGTGGGTCTCTCTGTTGTGAGCATTTGCGACAGAAATTGGACTGCTTGGCTTTTTGCAGTGAAGACAGCTGCTTGAGGGTGAGCCATCCCATCCTGACGGGTTCTCCTCCAAGCCTTTGCTGTTGCCAAACAGAGTGTTTATCTTTGCTGTGCTTATTAGCAGCTTCTGGTCTGGGATGGAGGTGCTGCAGCATGCCAGTTTGCAGATTAATTACCCTTCTTGTGGCATCTAGTGATGCAGAGCATTGTGTCCTTTTCCTCTTTGGGTGGATGCATTACTCACCATAGAAGAGGATTCAGAAATATTTAGCCACATGAACACCAGCAGCTGTGTTAGTAAAAGTGGGCTGTGTTGAAGGATCTACATTATTCATTCAGCAGTAAACTTGGCAGGTAGAGCTCCAGGGTAATATGGGATGAAGCAAGGGAGAGAGGTGATTTCCCCTCTCCTTAGCATCCTGAGTGAAGCCACTTTCCACATTGTCCAGGCAGAGTATGACCAGGGGAGAACTAGGGAAGAAGCAGCAAATGCTTTCTGAGGAGCACTGTAGGTTTGAGGGTGAGCGGGTTAGTCAGGTGACGTGGAGAGCAGTAAAAGAGGATCAAAACAAGATTCCCTTGCATAAAGGACAGGAGCTCCACTGCTCTGAGTATTAGGAGGAGTCAGAGGTAAAGGAATGCCTCTTTCTTTGGTGTGTTTATTCTCTCTTTTAGGGCTAATGCCAAATCCCTGTAGTTCCTGCAGTGTGCCACTGCCAGTGAGAGCCGACTCTCTAACAAGTATTTTGCAAGATCTTTGCTCTTGCAGGAATCCCTGTATAGTTCCCTTCTTATTTTAATCAGAACAAGAATTCCCCAATCTGCATTTTAAATCTGCATAGAAATAGCATATGGCAGAGGCCAACTCAAGGTTACACATTTGGCATTTGGGAAGGGAAGGCAAGAAAAATTTACCAGTCAGTACACTCACATTATGATAAAATAAAGGTGATCTGGGAGAAGAGCATGTGCTGAATCCTAAAATGACACAGAAGAGCCATAAACCACAGTATGTTGTGCTATCTCTAATCCTTTATGCTCCAAGCAGGAGTAAAATGTGGGGTATCATAAATGAAACAAAGATCTTGTTTTAATTTTATTTTAAAAGCTGTTGCAAGGCAGTGGGGTAGCAAACATTAGCTTCTTCAAACTAGTCAAGCTACAATTTCTCTGCTCTGTATTGCTCCCATCAAATGAGAATTATTCTCCAAAAGCTTTTTGGAACCAAGTAAAGGTTTTGCTATAAACCACAAGCGGAGTAGTCTAAACAAATGGCATCTTTCCTAGAAATAATGTATATGGATGCCCTTATGAGGTGTTGCCTGGTCTGCTCTACACTTGTAAAAGTGGTTTTTCCTACTGAAACTGTATATATTTGGTCAAAATCCAAGGCTGAAAATGGGTATAGTCCCTACATCTAGAGACTTTTTCATTTGTACAGTGAGGAATAATAACTGGCCTTACCCTGAGTTTGCCTGTAAATTTCTTAGATGATCCAAAGCCTGTTTATTGCTTACAGAGGCAATTTTGCTGACAGGCAAGCTGGAATAGGTCTCTTTTTCTTCCAGAGCATCCATACTTGCCTATTATAGAGAAATCACTCAAAAAGCAGCATGCATGCTGGACTCTCAAGCCTTGTTTTAAGTTTTAATTTACTTGTCTGACTTCCAAGGTTACTGAATGCAAGCAATTGCTTCTTCAGTACATAAATAAGATGAATTATGCGTTAGGGACCAATGCCTCAGCCTCGTTCTTCTCATGCTCTCAGGGGAGGACCTGCCGAGGAGTGCTTAGAGCTGGGCTACAACTTTCTTTTTCTGCCATTTGAAAATTAAAGTAAGATGGTTCTGGATTAGCTAAGATGTGAAACTGGAACCTCAGGACCACTTTTTTTTGGTCCGAAGCTTTTTGAAGGTGTAGGGTGGTCCAGGGCGTGGAAACATGGCAGCAGAGTGAAAGCTGTGCTACAGCCCTGGTTGGGAAAGGATTGGGGACCCACTGCTGCAGCTGGAACAGCTGGCCCCAGTTTAACACTGGATCCTATTTTAGTCAGCCTTTAAAGTTTTTTCATTTCAATACACTTCTTTCAAATGACATGACTTGTGTTCTCCCCTGCAGGTTGCAGAAAATGAGCTGGGTTTGTAGTTAATGTTGGAAGCAAAATTCAGGCAGGAGGACTCATTGCTGTTTCCCTTGCATGGGTTTTTAATTATATTTTCTAATTGTTTCGCTGGGATGGAGTGAGGTCCCGGGGTCCTGTGCCATCCAGCTTGACTCTGACAAGACTGATTCTCACTGAAGTTTCATCTGTAGCAATCCCAACTGTGAGGAGCAATTTCTCATGTGTAATTAATCCTAATAAAACCAACACTTCCAGGAGGCTGACCTGGATCCATCCATTTCATTGTTTTGTCAATTAATGTTATATTTAGCATCTAACACTATAATTAGAAGAAAATACTGAAGATGTAAAGGGACAGAGAAATTCTAAGTTGTAGCTGCTGAGGAAAAGGAATTACTATCCTTGCAATCATAATTTATTTTAACTTCTTTTCAAACTAGATGTTTTTTATTCTGGTGCAGCAACCTCTAGAAACCTCTGATAAATTGTCTGGTTTAACACTAGTTTATCCAGATGACACTGGAGTCTGTTGTGGTGAAGAGATACTCATGTACCTGCATTTGTGTTTGATACCTACTTGAATCTCTAAGGTTTTTTTTAATTATTATTATTATTATTGGCAGTGATATTTTCCACTGATTTTTCACCTGACCATTGTTAGATATGTGTTAGTACTGTCTTCCCATGCAAAGATATGCTTCATAGACATTAAAAATTCTTACAGGCTTTTCAATATCAGATCTGTTGACCAAAATCAGTTGTTCATTGCTGTATCCTCTGGTAAATGTGTAGCAGAAAGTTCAAGAGTGCTTAATAAGTCCTCAGAGGCAAATATAAATGTTTTTTAATTGTTTTCTTTTTCTCTTTGCTTCCAGAAATGTTGAATACAGCACTCTGCAAAAAATAGCGTGTGGATTTCTAGCACCTGAAGAACAAGAAAAGGTAATTACTGGACCATACAGTCTAGGCTCATTTGTTTGCTGTGCTAAAATATTTAGACCTGATCACGTTGCATGAGCCTCCAACACCGTCTCTGCATATGGGTTTTGTGTATTTTCAGTTATGCAGGCACAGTTGTTTCTTGAGAATATTCCTTTATGTAAAGGGAACAAGGGAACAAAACCAGCAGAGCATGAAAATGCTGAAGCAAATGGTAGGGAAGAGCATACCGTGAATATTTTTGGTGCATGTAGAAGTGAAAAGGGTAAAAGGGGGGGGGGGGGGCGGAAATCAAGGCTTAAATGTGCCAGTGGAAAATGGGCTGCAGACTTGGCTGTGTTTGCAAGATTGCCTGGTGCAGCCTTGCAGCCTGCTGGGCCGGTGTCGGAGGAGGCTCGGCGTTCATCAGTGTTACAGCAGCCTGCTCGTGTTTCAGCGACCCAGCACCTCGTGGGGTGGTGCACCCTGCTCCAGAGGTTGCTGAGCTGCTCTGCTGCCTGCAAGCCTGCCTCTTGCAATCGAGTTTCTTCATCCTCCTGGGTCGTGACATTTTGTTGGGGCAACGCAGCTCGGCAGGGCTGTGGCTCAGTTGCTGGTGTTAAACAAAATGCTGCTCATCAAACTTTCATGAGACACTTTGCCAGGGGCTGCCTCTTGAAAGAGTAGGCTCCAGAAAGCAGTGAGCAGAGCTGTGCTGCTCCGTACTGCTGCCATCTCCTGTATTTTCTTCTACCTTCTTTCCAAGGCTGAGAGGTGAGCACCCCTACAGGGCCTCGCGTGTATTTTGCACTCTTTCCTCCCTGGAGGCAAGTGAAATAAAAGCTGGACAGGGCAGGCCATGGCCATGTTGAAGAGTGATGGTCCTGCTTCAGCTGGTACATCCCTTCAGCTCTTTGGTGATCCAGAAGAGGGACCAGGAACTTGCCTCTGCCTTGAAGTCTGTGTAGGGCATCATTGTTACTGGGGTTAAGCTGAGGAATCTACATGAACTGAGCCTTTTCAGTAAGTTTTTGTAGTAATTAATAAAATAACTTCAAAGTAAGAAAAGATGTCAGTAGGTACCAGTATGAAGAACAAAATGAATATACCATGTGAAGGTCTGTAATTTTGAGTATAGCAAAGCAAGCCTAGTTAGACTTAAAAACATGGATGTGAAGAGAGAGAGACAGCAGATGCTGCTGGGGTCAGGAAACTTTCTGTATGAGCACATGACACGTTTTTACAAGACACTTCATTTCATTGCTTGGGTTTGAAAAATGCATGTGAGTGACATCTTGTGTTCACTACATCTGCAGTGCCATACTGCTGATAATTAGCACGTGCATTTTAGAGGCAGTAGCCAAGATGACAAACACAGACAAATGATAGGGTGGAACAGTTCTGCTTTCTCAGTGTATCAGCATTATCATTTTCTGAAAGTCCATCTTTCCACTCTACAAATGAATGTGTCATCTTAGGGAGCATGTTGAAAAACACTTCAAGGACCTAAATTTGCAACCTGTGTGGAACCTTGTGTATTTTTCCTGTGGTGGTCTCTGCATGCAAAATCATGACAGGAGAGGAAAAAGAGCAGACAGAAGAAGCTGCTCTTGGAGCAAAGAAATGCTTGATCAAAGTGCATTAAACTTTTGGAGAACCACATTCTCCTGTACTCGGGGTTACAGTATTTTGTACTACATTCCATGTCCTAGCAAATGGGATTCATTTTCTTGGATATTTCCATTTGGATTTATGGTGTCATTTAAAACTCTGTAATGCTTTCCGTCACCATAATTTCTCTGCTCATTTCTCTGCTGCGGGACTGTCATGTTTGGGCACTTGACACATATGGGACATATAGGATAACTTTAGTGGGAGTCAGAAAATTCAGTGCTCTGAGTATAAGTCTGTTTATCCATGTCAAAAAGAAAGGTTGAAAAATCGCGTTTCTTTAAAATAATGAGTTTTCCAAGGGGAATAATGGAAAGGTGGTGCAGATTACAGTATGACACGATATGTTGGCGAGGAGGAAGAATGTGCCGTGCTGTTGAGTTTCACTGGTATTTCACTGCTCTTTTATAAGCAGGTGAAATATTAGTTAAGTTATCCGTGCAATTTAAAATTATCTCTACAAGTTCAGTCATTTATGTTTATTTATGCTTTTGGTACAGCTGTAAAGAGATTTTTAAAAAGAAGCAGTATTTCTTTTTGCAAGTAAGAGATTAAAAACCTGCCCACATTCATCATGGCTACGTGCTTTCTGAGGCCTTGAAGCACAACTACCCACACTTCTGCAATATGGCTCAGACATGGGAATTATTCCCACTGGATTTTTTAAAAGCTATAGGTGTTGTTTTAAAGTTTCCCATAAGCAATATTGTAAGTAGGTAAGGGTATATATGCAGCAAAGAAATGGCCACTCATGTTGTTATATTTGATTTCCTCCTCTGTGAGGTCACGTAGTCACACACAGTTTTTTTTTCATCCCACGAACGGGATCCCACAGAGTCATTTAGCTCTGTCAGCTATGTGAGCAGAGCAACCATGAGCTCTTTTACTCCTCCAGACTGCAGCGATGTCCTTTTATTTGGTGCTGCATGGCACTGGGTTGCAATGGCCAGGCTAGGGATGTATCAGATATATTTCATGGCAGTGAAGACATGGTAGCTGCTCTGCACATGAGCCAGCCCCTAGGAAAGGCTTTGCCCCATCTTATGGAGGTAGTGACCTTGATGGGGATGTTCACCCCC
Organism: Monarcha castaneiventris obscurior; assembly: GCA_026261815.1. Classification (NCBI taxonomy): domain Eukaryota; kingdom Metazoa; phylum Chordata; class Aves; order Passeriformes; family Monarchidae; genus Monarcha; species Monarcha castaneiventris. Next base: position 5,133,819 of record JAMPIT010000890.1, read on the forward strand.
ATGCAATGGGAGCTTTTTGCAGATGGAGTGAATTTCATGCTGTGCTGCTGGGTCCAAAGCTGCAGAAACTGAGACTGTGCTTTTATTTCCTGCATGGCCAGACCGAAGGAAGAAATCCCACGGCTCAAGGGCATGAGAAGCGCTCTCTTCTTTTGTTCTTGGTGTCTTTTTTTTTTTTTTTTTTAACTGGCTGGCCATGACATTAAGATTTCTAATTAATTTAGAAACCACAGGCAGTTGAAGAGAGTGAGCAATGTAATAACTGGGCCATGGGGCAGAGTAAAAGCACATCAATTATTCAGGCCGTCGCTGCTGCTTATTCCCTTCCCAAAGCTGGGCTGGCTGTCAGCGTGTGTCAGTGATGCTGCTAATGCCCTTCAGAATTTACATGCATAAATAGTGGCCTTTTAAAATCTGCATGAGGGTAACTTCAGTATTTCCAGCAATAGCTTCCAGCAGCATGCTCTGTCTAGAGGTGCTGGGGGCTCCAACCACTATTTTGGGTGCCTTGTTGAAAACTGGGATCTTGACAGGCACATCCCCCAGAAGCCTCTGCTGTGGAGTAGTTGCTCCTCAAAGAGGTTGAGGGGCACCCCGAGCCACGCAAAGAAAGGAACAGTCCTGCTTTAAAATGCAGGTGGTGTCTGAGAGTGTTCTCTCTGGGCTAGTAAAGTCCAGTGTTCCTTACAATGCATCATCCCCTCCTTCTGTTTCTGTTATCTCTCCAAAGCACAGGCTGTGAAGATGCCTTGGATGCCAGTACACTTGCTCTATGGGGTTGAGGAGCAGGAAGCATCCTTCTCCTCACTGCTCTGGCTGTTGCAGGTTCTGCACTTAGAGCAGTTGGAAAGTTTAAAACAGAGGAAACTTTTCTCACTGCCAAGAACTACATTCACAGGACTAGCAGTGGCTGTCTTACATGGGTGCACCTCAAAGTCTCATGTTTGGGATGCCACAGGAAGCAACACTGATTCCTACATTGAACCCGCAAGGGGAGTGAAAACTGGGAGACCTGCTGGATTTTTCTGCCATGGACTACAAGTGTATGACAAAGTCTTATTTTTCTGTCTGGTTGGCATGGTTATCCCTACTGCTGGAGGCAGCCACCTTGTTTTTTAAAAAGTGAACTAGTTTGTGAAGGCAACAAAATAAAATGAGCCTTACTAATTATGTGTTGTGCCGGCAAAATGACCAGCTTGGGTTTGGAAAATGCTGGCTGTAATTAATGGTGAAAGGCTTTTTCTCTCATCTGTGTAGCCATTATGAATCACTTCTCCCCATGAAAACTTTTAAATCTGTCTCACTGGGGAGCCTGAGGAGGAACAGGTAAAATGGATTCGCCTTAATAGCTGCAGTTGTAACTTAAACACTTGAAATGATATTAAGCATCTTTCTCCATTAGCATTTCATGTTGATCCTGATGATATACCAGCCGAGGCTAAGACAGGATCAACGTTCATTAAATGGAAGAAACTAAACTCTGTAGACAAATGCTTTGGCTAAATGGGGCCTTCATTGCACTGAGAACAAGAATGCAATTATCTGAAATGTTTGTTTACAAAATCTAATTCCTGGGGAGTATCTTCTCAGATTGCCGCTTACATCTCTTGGGCTGGTTTTGTTGCCAAGGCTTGCAGGTTGACAGATTTTGCAAAGCTTGGTTGTAGTATGTATATAACAGATGTTTCAAACTTTGCACGGTAAAGCTGAACCCAAGTGAAGAGCAGGGGCTAAGCTGCAGGTGTGCCAGAGTTTATTTGTGCAATCCTCACATTTATTTTACAGTTTGCAGTTAGGTGCAATTAATAATAATTATTAGATGTTCCAGGTATTAAACAGCATAGGCTGAAGAGAAGCTGGAAATTGTGCAGCACTGAGTGCTGTTATTGCTGTCCTCCTGCCCCCCACCTGGAGCCTAGCCCAGGGGAATCACCGAAGGATTCCAGCTGGGTGAGGATGCACCTCTGCCAGGATAACTGCATGAAGAGCCTTGTCCTGGTTGGCTGACAAACATGGGCACCCTCAGAAGGTGATTTCACCCATCCACAATGCAAATGGTGCTCTAGAAATGCTGCTTCTCTTTGGGTTACAGGAACAGCCAGTGGAAAACCCAACTGCTGCCACCCAGATATTAGAGCAGATTTTGTCACTCTGTAGGGTTTGTGGGGTGGGAGGGATCAGGTATTTTGAGCCTGTGCTGATACCAACAAAACAGCATCATACTATTTGTAAGCATGCAGTAAAACATTGCACTGCATGCTTGGATATGGTGTGGCAATATTTGTTAGCTTTTTTTTTTTTTTTGTAGTCCATGTGGTGGCTTTGCTTTCCTTGCAGTTTTTTCGTGTCTTCCCTGCAACTGCATGGTGTCTGCACTTACCCATGGGTGATACTGAGCAAGTGAGCATTTCCTGGACACATTTCCCCCGTGTATCTGGTGGCAAACATGAAACAGTTACCAGAATAATACATTTTCTTCCCCATTTGCTGAATACAGGATATTAATGAAATAGTCGGTGTAATCTGTTTGGCGATGGCTTGTAGCCATGTTAAATGGTGGGGAACAGACTAATGAAGTCCATCCTCTTGATGGATAAGGGCTACAATTTACTAAGCCTGCAGTAAGTGAAGTAAAACAAAGTTGCTTTTGCGTAGTGTGCAGAGTGGTGGGTGATGCGCAGGTATGTCTGTGTATGTTGTACTGAGTACAGCAACAGAGGTGGGGGGGTGAGCTCTGGACCTCTGTGGGAGTTTGGGATAGGATGGAGCTGCTGCAGAGGCTCCCTACCCAGTTGCAAGAGGTAAAGTCTCAAAGTCTTCCAGATGTCTTAGCCATGACTTGTTAACAAGCTCATTGCAGCGTTGTGGGTCTTGCTGCCTCCTCCCGTGCAAAGGATGCTCCCCAGCAGTGCTTCTCCTTCAGGCAGCAAGCAGGGAATTGCAGGAGTCGATGCAGGGGCTTGCTCCTTGAGAGGCACTGCTCAGGAGATCCCTTGGGAGCCTATGCTAATACAGCATTTAAAACTCTGCTTTTTCAGTGTCAGCACTGGAAATGACAAATGCTTCCCTTCATTTGAGGGAAGTGTGTCTGATATTATGTGCTTATATGTGCCTGAGAGTCTATTCTCAAGACAGTACATGGGCCTATCTCCTATGAAAGCTAATTGCACTATTAGGAGAAGATATCCTGCTAACTTAATAAGATACATTTATTTGTGTCTTCGAGGATTTTTTTTCTGAGGTGGAAGAAATCCTGAACGGCGGCAAATTTTATTTGAAGCGTATTGTTCTTTGCTGTCCGTTCCTCCCTCCCCATGTCAAAACTGTTCTGGAAATTGAAAATATTTTATAAGTTCAAGGCACACAAATGTAATTGAAGGCAGGCAGCACTTAAGAGAGGTGAAGGGGAATTCATCGTGCAGCTAACTTGAGGCTGATTTTTTTTCCTGTGGGATAGTCAGTAGGAAGCAGCATTGCCAACGGGGCTGTATACATTGAAGGTATAGAAAACTCAGGTGAACAGAAAGAATCGTGGCCAATGTGTCCCCCTTTGCCCCTGCTCTGATGTGACTTTAGCCCTGCCAGAGATGCTGTCAAGAATCTGGGGTAAATTGAGAGTTTTATTGCGTGGGGCCTGCCTTGGGATGGAGGACAGGACTTGGGGCCGGGGTGGCTGCATCTACCCCCTCCCCAGAAGCCCCCTCCTCTTGGCATCCCACAATGCAGATCATCTTCGTCTTCTCTGCCTTCCACTGACAGTTAAAGCATTAGGAGCTGGGCACTGAGATTTTGTACCAGCATGATTTGAGCTTAAGTCTAATTTAGACAAAAGTTTAAAGAGCTCTCTCCCCTCCCTCTCATGAAAGTACACTGGAGAGTCTAAATGCAGTGTATGTGGCTTGGAGACATTTCCCTGTGGTTTATTGCTTTGCTTTTATTGATGGGCTGTGTTTGCTTTCACACAAACTGATTCATTCGGACACAATGATTTGTTTCGCAGAAGTTGTTTGCTTAGGGATGAAGGCTGAATTAAGGGGGTTTTATGGGGTAGAAACTTTATTTCCACAGACTTCTTCAGATCTCAGTTCCACTCCCTGCAACGTTTGTACAGACTCAGATAAAGTGGCCCTTGGCCAAACTGGGAGGATGCAATGTGCCAAGTAGCTGTAGGGAGAGCATGAGGATATGTTAAACTACAGAGAGCTTTTGAAAATTTTAGAATGTCCTGCAGGAGCAAAACGATGGACCTTGTAAAAAAATGCAAGTTGATCTGATTCTGCTTTTTAATTTCCAAAAATAAGAGCAAAATTGGAACAATCAATCCAATTTTATTAAAATATGAAGATATGCTAAGTACAGCATTAGATATGTATTTTTTTCACTATAAATACATCCCCAAGGCATCATTCTATTTTTAAGATGAACTTGGTATTATGATAATGTAAAAGAAGTCTATAATTTATAATTCCAGTTGGAGGTGAAGAAATTTAACATGTCAGCTTCTCTATTCATTACTCCAGCAGTCAAGACTAACAGACTGTTCCTTCACCTTTGCTGTCAATCATTTATATAGACCCATTATGGATTCGGTTAAAAAATATATGTATCATAAGAGAAAATGCAGCAGAAAAAGGTTCAACATACTAATTTAAAAAAATAAAAAAAACGACTCATCTGTAAGAGTACATTTGGTCCTACACTGTATGAGCTTCACGGCCAAAACTCCTCAACTATTACTCTGGTCTTTCTGAAGGTGCCATATGGACTAAGTTGAGAAGTGGCTCTCCAGTGTTTGTGTGTTGGAAAAAGCTGGTGACAGCTGACAGTCACTTCTTGTACCATTTTGAAACACTTACTGCCTGGCAGTTCTTTGGGGGAAAAGAAGAAAAAAAAAAAAAGAGGAGGTAAAAGATAAAGTTGTATGTTGGTATTTAGGTCTTCATTGTGCAGAGCCACCCAGGTATGCTGGAAAAAAAGATGCATTCTGTCTGGGTTGAGATCTTTATTAATTTTAAGCATTAGTTTTGGAGTTTTGAGCCTTAAGGTCTCCAGTGCAGTGCTTCTTTAGCACTCAATTTAGAGGGGACATAATTGCATTGACCTCTGTTCTGCCCGTACTAAATATTCAGTGTGCTCCAAAATAATTCCACAGACCTGAAACTGGAAAAGCAGATTCCTTATTGAGATGCATAAATACAGTTGCAGGTCTTGTAATCTTGTTTAAAAGCAGCAGCATTTCTTTGGGGTAAGTTTATTATGACAAAATGTACATGGCCAAACTTAAATATAGTTAACCTAATATGATCAGACTGATTTGGAGCAGAGGTAGGTCAACACTAAGTGCTTTTGAAAATCTCATCCCACTTCTCTAGAGATGAGGGCTGTGAGTGCACAGCCTCAGCCAAAGTCATGCTGAAGAGGCAGAAGGAATGTTTCTCAGTGGACAGAGGCTTCATGTGGACAGCAGAAGCATGGAGCAGACTGGGATTTGCATCCAGATGGAATAATATCCAGCTTTGCCCAAGGCACAAGGCTTGGAAGTTAACCTACTTGGTTGCATCTGTGACTCTCTGCAACTGGCAAAATATGCCCATGGGCAGCCTCCCTGTTGTGGGGTGGGTAGGGGCATCCTCTCCTCTCATGTTTTGATCAGTACTGCTGCACCAAGGGAGTACAGATGAAAAACTTGAGGCTCCTGGCTCCAGTTTTCTCTTTGGTCTTACAAAGGTAGTGAGTAACCTTGGGATTTGTAGCACTTGCCGGAATCTCATGGCATGGAAGTTTATTTTTGGTGTAACATTTTAATTTAAATACCTAAAGGTCCAGTGCTATTTTAGGCATTTGAGTGAGTAGAGTCTTGCTGTTGCATGTGGGAAAAGGCTTGAGGGCTCTCCTCTTGAACCTCTGTGAATTGTGCACGTGACTGATTTAGTGAACGAGTTGAAAATACAAGGTCTGCTGAGGCCACGGAAGGAGTATCCACACCCTCTGCATGCATGACTTCCCACTGAAGTAAGTGGAGCTGTGTTTTTTGGATGGAGCCTGAGTTTGGCTCCTAGACCACGTGGCTATGATAAGAGTTTTGACCAGATCCAAGTCACGCAGTATCGGTCCCGTTGCGATCAGTGAGATGATTCACTCTGATACCTCATCCTCAGCTATTACTCACTGCTGGTGCTTCATCCTGTGCATGTCCAGCTGATGGAGGGGCTTCTCCCATCAACTGTGGTGTCCTGATAGCAAATGAGTGCGGTCTGCACGTGCCTCCTCTCCTCTCTTTCTCTTTTTTCTTGGACCACAAATCTACAATTTTAAGAGTGATTTCTGCTATTGAAAAAAAAAAATAAATACAGCATAAACAGTAAGTTTAGCTTTTGAACTACAGCAGCATAGTGCCTTTTGTTAAAGCACACAGCTGCTTTATATATAACATGCGTGTGACTTAAATCTTATGGGTTTCTTTCCGTGATCAACCATTTTATACAGGAACACACTGAGTAAGTGGGTCTAAACCTATTGAGGCTAACCCTTTGAGACAGACTTTTGCATGTCCTTATTACATGAAGCCTGCAAAAGACTGGAAAGACATTTTGTCAGTGTCAGTGTATCCCTGGGCTAGGCCTGACACCAAATAAAAGAAAGAAAAACCTGCAAATGCTCAAGGCAGAGGATGGGAAAGAAGCAGCAGGTTGAGTAAACAGATGGGGTGGGCCAACATTAAGAGCAGGATGGTTATGGTAAGTGTAATGTGCAGAAGTCACAGTACATCAGCTGGCTAATCAGTGCTGAATGATTTGTAGGCATCTCAGCAGAGGTGAGTTTTAAGGAGGTTTGAAGGAGAACGGTGTCATGGCTCTGCAGATTTGTACTCTTCTCCTGCAGAAAAAGGGACTCTGCGAAAGGCATGGAGGTTATTACTTCAGTTCTGCTTTTCTGCATATATTCTTCCTTTTCTATATTCTTTTTTCTCTTCTTTTTTTTTTCAATTATTTTTTTTCTCCACATTTGCTACAGAGTCTCTAATGAGCCAGGATGGTTGTTGGCCCAGATGCTGCACTGCAAATGCTATTTTTTAAACCAGCTGAGAATCTGGCCTGATATTTAGCAGTCGCTTAGTACTTTCATCTTCAAAGTACTGTGCAAACATTAATTAATTCTGCTGGGGAGCGTACAAGAAGGTGCTGCTGGAATAGTTATGCAAACTGCAGAGCACAAGAGATGGCAAGGACAGTGTTGCTGGGCTTGGGAGGTCTATGCTTACATACATAATTCAGCAGAGCACAGCACAACAGGTGCTTTCATGGCAGAAAAATTGCTTTTAGGTACCTGTTTTTTCCATTGAGGGGGTGCTTGGTGTTTTCATTGGAAGAATGTTGCTGCTGCCCTGCTTGGGTAGATGGGCAATCTGGGATTTCTGTTTCCACATCTGCCCCCTGCAGATGGGCTCAAGCTGTCAGAGACAGTAGCTGAGCAGCCAGGCAAATGCTCTGTGGATGCTCAGTGCTGAGGTAGGGAGGCTGTGCAGAAGTCAGGGCTGCAGTTGCATGCTTTTCACTCAGAAAATGAATAAACCACTTGCAGCACATGCAGATTAGGAGGTGCACCGTGCTGTGCTCTGCACTGGCAGCTCTTTGCACGGGAAAAAACATTTTTCCCATGCAGATGTTGGCTTGGGCAGGAGTGAAAAAGCTCAGCAGAGCTGCACAAACGACTGTGGGAAAGCCTTCCATCTTCACTTAAGGGCAGCATCATCAACCTTTTGGCTGCAGTAACCTGCCCTGGAGAGGATGAGGAGCGCTCACCCATCCCCTGCTGCTGGCTCTGCACAGGCCGGGCAGCAGCAGCTACAGAGCAGCAGCAGCAGCAGCATCTAAAGCTGGCACAACCACCAGCATCTCCCAGCTGCACACCTAACACGCTCTGGCACAAGGCAATCAACACTGCCTGTGCTTTGAGACTTGCCTGGAGCACCACTTTTGAGTGAAAACACAGCTCCAGACACCGAATCCACTCAACCGATCATTATATTAAAAGGAGCTTTAAAAAGATCATGCCTACTGATGCCAAATTATTAGCAGAGAACCACATAAGCCTTGTATGACTTGATTAATGTTGTATCAATCCATTCCAGGTCGAAACAGGCATCTAGGGGCAAGAAGGTGTGTAATTTTTTGGTGTGATGGGGGTAAGTTGGAGTGGGAGTACTGATGAAACAGAAAGGGAAGGCAGAGGGATGCTTGATGCCAGAAAATAACGTGTCTGGAAAGAGATTTTGCTCGTTGGATGTCTTTTGGGAATTGGATGTGAGTCTGTGCTTTGATCTGAAAGCTGAAGGCAAGAGGTGTATTCATACTGAGTGGAAATGGGTTTTTGAGCAAAAGACAGGTTCAGGTTGATAGGAGGGGAGTTGGGTTTTGGTTAGATTTTGCTGGCCTTGTTCGGATGAGCAGATGGTGGCGAAACTTTAAACTTCTCGCACAACTCATTTAATGACAATTATCACCATGGCAATTTTTGGAAGCTGTGCAGATGTATTTAGAAAAAGTGTATTTCTTTTAGCTTTGCCAAAATAGGTCGATAAAATGTTCCTGATGGCAGGTTTGTATTCACTGAGATCCCACTGATAGTTTTCTGAATTTATTGTTCAAGTTGGTGAGTTAAGGAGCCAAGGAAAGAGAGATCACAGCTGAGACAGTTGCTTTTCTAGTGTGCATGGCCTATGCATTTAAGATAGTAAAATTATATCTAGAACTGCACAGTTTTAATTTCCCTCTCTTCCTAAGATTTCAATAGATTAGCATGATCAGAAATATTTCTTTTTAATCTCAAGATATTACTATGCCTAGGTTTGCATGAAAGGCAAGGCTGGATGTCTTGAGGCTTGAAAGCTGTAATCAAAGATGTTTATATGAAATTTTAGTGTTCCATCATATCTTACCGTCTTGGGAGTGAAAAAATAAACTTAATGAACCTAGATCAGACAGATTTGTGATGAAGTCCCAAAGAAGAGAGAGGGTTTGCAAGTAGCTGTGATTTTGCTGTGTGATTTTAATTTTATGGGCCCCTGTTGTTCAACGTTTTCTTCAGACTAACTAAGAGTTGCATTAAATATTAAACAAACGGTGTGATGATTCATAAAGAGGGTCATGAGCTCCATATGTGAGTTAGAAATTTAATCTCCAGCTGGTTTCACTATAATCCATGTCATATGTTCAGGATCAGAGAACTCCAGTGTCTTCGAATAATTAGTTAGTGATCAAAACAGAAAAAAAAAAATCCATTGAAACAATTTTCTCTTAGAAAAAGCTGTTTCTTCAAAACAAAAATTGCTTGTTAAAGCTCATTAATTTTAATGGGGTTTTCTTTTGAGCGGAAGTACAACAAAAATAATTTGGAAGATGTCAATGTCTTCTTGATAGTTGCAGAATTGATAGTATTTTTTGTGTTCAATGTCTTGTATTTAGAGTTGTTACTCTTACTCTGTTTCAATAGCAAAAGAGGAAAGTCAGACTTTTTCTTTTCATCAAATGTTGTTTATTTTAATTAACCTAAAATAACTTTCTTTCTAGAATGCTGTTTCACCAGAAAGGAAAACTTGATTAGCTTTTTTCTGATATGTGTATATAATTTTAATACTAGTTCAGGTATGGAACAAAGAATTAAAATCTCCAAGTCTTTTATTTGGATTAGGAAATTAATTTTTTTCCCTGCTTCCCCCCGGAGCCCTGGAAAAATACCTGTCAGCCTTTCGTTGCAGAGACAAATATGCTGAGGTTTTCCCCAGGCCTTGCAGAGGTTGCATCCTCCTTTGCATGACAATTATGAGGGGATGCTGGGGGATACCAAATGAGTGAGGAACTTGCTCATCCTTTATAGCAGCCTTGCACACACACACAAGTGCTCATCCAGTTTCCAGTTTCCCAAGAGGTTTTTCTTTGCTCCAGCTTTCAGCCTGCACACAGATGCATGCATGGAGTTTTCGTATTGTCTCGGCTGCATCTAACCTTTGAGCTATAAAAGGTGTTTTTTTGGGGGGAATTTGGAGGTTAAATATTGCATCTACCCTCAAGACGTTCCGTGGAGGCAGTGGAAGTGGAGGCTCTGTTCCTGTGGGGTGGGTTACTTCCCATGTGGTACTGAATGTTGTGTGGCTCTAACTAAGGACTCTTGCAGTTGCATTTGGCTGCTCAGCTCATGAAGTCAGTCCCAGCACATTCTTGAATTTAAAAGCAGGCATATGGATGCACACAGAAGTCGAGTTTTAATGCCTATAGTGTCTTTAGATCTCTGAAAATATGACTATACTTAGTCTCCTAGGGAGGAGGGCTGTCTTTCTTGGTGTGTGGCTTGGGTCTTACCTCTTTGTTCAGAAGGAATTAGGGTATGCTGTTTCCTTCCCTGTGCCAAGATGGCAGGATCTGGAAGTTCTAGGAGAGCTGATGGGATGGGATCTGTGGAGTCACTGGCCCAGTTTCCCATTCAGGGCAGGACAGTTGTCTGCATGAGACCAGCTTGGTGGTGACTTTGTACAGCTGTCATCTTAAAAACCTCCAAGGCTGGAGGTAGCACTGTCTCTCTTATGACCACTGAATGCTTATTTTTAAATCCTTTTCTTCTTTTACTGGGAAAAATGTGTAGACATGAACAAATTTAAGGTAAGAAAAAATAAGCTGGATTTAAAAAATGAAGAATTGACATCTACTTAACTGTGTTAAAACCATGTAATAGGGAAGCATGCAAATGGTTACGCAAGCAGGAGTTTGGTATCTAATTGTAAATTAGATAGACAGCTGCAGGGTGTCAATAGACATATGGCAGGAATGTAAATAGTTTGCTTGCACTTTAGTGACATCCTGGAAGGCTGTGTGTAAACTTTCTGAAGTGAAGAGAGAAAAAACGATTTCCTGGAAAAGAGGGTTTTCGAGAGAAATAATTGCTAATAAATAATCTGTGTCCCTCTGGAAGGCGAAAGTTTTATTTTGGCACTCGCTGAAAAAGCAGCCTCTAATCAGACTGCATTTTCCCGTTTGGCTGGCGAGCACCAAGCAAGCTGAGGAAGGTGCCAGTTGCATTGCTGGAGCCACCATAGATCAGAGCAGCTCCTCCATGGGACCTGCCTGCTGATTTCAGCATGACCTCCTGGCAGATGCTTTGTGTCTGCCAGGATTTAGGGAAGATGACAAAGAGGAGGGTAAACAGTTGAGTGATTCAAGAGAGGGTGTCAGATTCTGGAATGTAAATTCGTATGTCAGTGGCCAACACTCCTAGGTCTTCCACCAAACAGAATACAAGACTTGCCTGTGTCCCAGCTGTTGGGCTTGCTGCTGCTTATAGCCACCTTTAAAATAATATCCTAGTGGAGTGCAATGCTGTAAGACACTAATTTTGGCTTATTTTGGAAGCCAGCAAAGCTGTCTAAATATTTAATGCTCTTTCGTTAATAGCTGGCCATCATATGTTTTGCTTTATATTAGATGATACTATCGAGGCCATAAAAATTCCCAATCTAATTAATGGTAGCTAAGGTTGGTGCTCATATTATCTAAAAGACAGAGCAAGAGTAAACCTTGAATAGCATGCTTGATTTCTGGATGAGTGTCCAGTGACTCACTTCTTCAATAATTGTTATAAAGTTTGCAGTGGGCCAAACTCTGGCACTTTTGAGGTCAACAGTAGCTATTCCAGTTTACTTTGTTGGGTTCGTGCATCTGCCTTAGGGACAGATTTCAGTCCCATAGCTTGTTAATTGTAATTTTAGTCAAAGGGCCAGACTTACTTAGGAACTTTATTTAATTTTTTTTATAAGACAATTTCTGAAGGATGCAAAGAAGCTTTTATGGAGTGGAAGCAGTGAAAGGGGAGCGAGGAAAATCAAAGAAATTCAGACATCAGTAATATTTCAAAAGTACATTTCACAAGGGAGTTTTCCTTAACTCTCCTTCAAAGATGACATGACAGAAAATTTGGTTATTAATCAATGGTGCTATCTCTCTGTTGGGTTCAAGAACGCTTTTTAGAAATGAAGATTAACATCTGGTTTAGTCTACAAAGAATTTTTAGAATTGTAAAACTGTAAGTAACCATAAATTACTTAAAGTGCGTGGAGGATTAATATGAGAAAAAAACACATTTCCAAGCATTGTTCTTTAAGAGGTGAGCTTAGCCTGTGTAGTCATAAGAGTTATGTCATTGGTGTATCCTTACCAAATAATTGCAAACATATAGCACAAATCAGTCCCTGGAATCAGTGGACACACAAATACACTGTAGGGAGTTTTATTACAGCAGAGCTTGAGGATTGCAAAACCAATTTTCCACAGAAAAATTGCTTTCATATGATCTGAGTGCCATGATTTGGTTTATTTGAAACACTGTAAGTCGAGCTGTTTGCTGGTGTTCCTAGCAGGCCTCTGTAATTCTATGTTTATTTACAAAGGTCTAATTTAGAATAGAAATTATTCCCACTGTTTGTAAATAAGAAACTGGAATATGGAATATTTCTTACTTGTGTGTGTGTGTATTTAACTGGATAATTTTCCACTCATGGTGTAGGAAGGCGTGGCTCTTAGCAACGGCCATTGCTTTCCTAAAGTTACTCTGAAATGTGAGATGTGAGCTCTATTCTCCTTTATTGCAGCACATTTCTGATTTGGTTTGCAGCAAGCAGAGGACCTTGCAGTCAGCCTGTGGCCATAATACTGTGGATGTTTTCTTCCCATTACTGGACTTAGGTATTTTAGTAGCTTTCACCTGCTTTCTCAAAGCACTTCTGTATTCACTTAAAAATATCAGTAAGTTAAGCCCCTGTTAGCTATGGTAGCATTTTGGCATTTTAATGGCAGGTCATTGGCATTTTAATGACTCTGCAACTCAGTTCTGCTCCAGGTGAGCCTAGAGAACAACATGATGAAGTTCTTTTCACATCCATGTTGGAAATAATTTGCTATGAAGAGGTGCCTAGTAGCTTTGGGTGGTTTTCTGATTGTCAAAACCTTGATGTATTTTTAGTGCTGAATAGGCAAGGATTGTAAGTGGATAAAATGTTTTTTCTTCTTCTGGAAAGACTGGTTAGTACTTTTGTTGGTGGGTTTCTCTGGGAAGGCAAGGTTGAACTTCCTGTACGTGAAAGAAGCCTGATGATTTCTTTCAGTCTTAAGAAACCATAAGTAACTTCTTTTCTAGTGTGTGGTTTTGCACTTACATGTCTAAATTGAGTGCAGCGGGTGCTGAATCAGGCCCTCAAAGAATGCTTAGGAGTGAATTCCTAAAATACTTAAACCTGATTTTCACCAGCTACAGATGGATAGAGCATTAATTCTTTGTATTCTCCATGGGCTTCCCTGTAGTGAGACTTGCCTGTATTCCCAGTCTCTTGTTTTCCATCAGTGTGGATATTTGGGTCACTATCTCCTCTCTTCTTATCTTCCATCCGTACCTTAATTCTCTTCAAATCTGTATCCTCCTTGGGTCCCACGTGTGACTGGTAGGCAGCTCTGTGAAAAAGTGAAGGCTCAGTCTGAGCAAAAGTGTTGCTGATTATTGCTTGCCTCTTTTAAAGCCCTCTTAGGTGTTTTTCAGTGCTTCAGCAAATATGTGGTCATTATATTCTTCTTCTGGCTTTCTCCTTCTCTGTCTTTCTAGTCTGAGTGCATTTGAGCTGTGCCTAAGGGCACTGTGCCACCGCAGGAGCCTGTAGGTCCTACGTTCCAATGGGAGGGTTCCCTGGTCCCAGTAAAGAAGATACTCAGTGGTGGTGGGGTGAGATCTCTCAGCTGGGAGATGCCCATTTCTGCCACAGCTCCAGCCATGTCCTGTTGGGGCTGCTGTAAGATGTGTAAACTGAACCTGTTTTCCAGTAGTGGAAAGGTAGAAAGGGAAGAGGATTTGGCTGCTGCAGAAAACGTCAGCTTTTTCTAGGGGAGAATGGGAAAAATTGAAAAAGGAAGGCCATTTCTAGTACCAATCCTGCAGAAGAATCTAACAGTGCTAAAACCTGCAAGTTTGGCTCACTCATCCTGAGCTGGTTGGTCCTTCCCAAGTGCTGCATGACTTTCTCCCCTGCCTGACTGCTTCCTCTGGGTGCTTTACAGCTGTGTGACCTCCACACTACCCACTGGTAGATGAGCAAAGAGGTGTTTTATCAAGGGAACATGGACTACAGGAGAAAATGGAACATTTCAATGCTGCCAGAAGGACTGTAGTGGACCAACTGATGGAAAACTGTTCCCAAGACAGTTTTGATTTGCTTTCATTGTCTTTGAAATAATTTAGGTTTCCTGGGGGGAATTTTGTTTTTGCGTAATGCTTTATGTTCTTGGAGTTTTGATGAAATGTCAGAATCTGTGGAGTTTTTCCAGCTAAAGTCAGAAGTTTCGTCTTGTTTTTTTGAAGATGGGAAGCGAAATTTCTTTAAGATTTAAGGGTGTAAAACCTTTTTTTTTAAATAAGAGTTTAGCATTCAGAAACTCCTGTTAATCTTGCTACCTTCGGTAATACTCTAACCTGCTGAGAGAGACAGAAAAAAAAATTAGAAAGTATCTCCATCAACACCCCAATATATAACTCTCTGCAGTGCCAGCTCCTGCTGGCTGGTTGCCTTTGATTAACATTTTCTGGATTGGCATAACTGAAGTTTGCATATAAATTGCATGTTTACTAATGTACATTTTTATTTTCCATTGTCTTGGCTTGACAGAAGCTTCACCCTCTGGGCTTGCTGTGTTTCACTCTGACATATTGAGGGAAGCTCAAAAGTCTTTCTTTGTTGTCCATTTTTAAATGAAAATGTTACACCCTGAAGTTGAGCAGCACAGCCTTCTTTAATGCAATATGCAGTTTGCACTCAGATCACTTGCTCCTGATATAATTTATACATGAATCATGAATTATGTTTGGATTCTCAGGAAGCAAAAATAAATTGGGTAGAGCCACATCCAATTATGTAATGAATTCCTCACGGTAAAATTTACGGCAGGGATGTTGCAAAGTGGAACACTGATAAAAGATTTCCAAAAGATTTGCTGCAGTATCTCGTGATAAAAAACTAACCTCTGTCCATTTTAGGCATAGTAGAGCCATTTTGATTCAAATAATGAAATATTTAAAGGTGCATGGGATAGTTTTTCATTGTAGCTTAAGTGCCAGTGCATAGAACAAGGAGGAAAAGAAGTACTTGGTGCAGTCTCACCAAACAAAAGTTCTTTCCCAACATTTTGTAAAGAACCTCCTTCATAACTCTTTTTTATGTCTCTAAAAGCACTTTCTATGCTGCATCTAACAGATTATATGTTAGGAGCTATTTCCTGACCCCTCGACTTGACTTTTTTTAAACTCACTGCTGAACCCTGCCTTGCCGGGCAAAATGTGGCTCATGAGCTTTTGTAAGGTGAGCAAACAACCGGTGGCACTGGGAGAAGCCTTGGTAATTTCACCTCTGTTTGTGGCATTGATTTCTTTTAATGGCTTTTTGTTTGTATTTCCTTCTACATGTTTCTCACTGTGTCTTGACCTGTTGCTTTTGATTCATTTTTCACTCAATACTCAAGTAGCACAGGCTTGGGTCATGTTGTGCAGGTGTTTTTCTGAGCAGGACTTCTTCACTCTGTCCAGTGAGATGTTCTTCTTCAAAACCCATTACATGGCTCCTAAAAGCTGCATATCCATCTCAGCTGAAGGGTGAACAGTTGGATACATCCATGGTGTTTCTATTAAATAAATCTCCTTCTGGTGCTGCAGCTCAAATTAGAAAATTTTCACGACAGTGACCAAATACTTGAACCATGTAGACATCAAGAGCTATTAAGGGAACATTTTCCTTTCTTTGCTTTGAGTTTCCTGTCTCAGCAAATCTTCATGCTACTTTGCACCAGAAGAACACCTGTCTGTGTGGTAGGGAGCTGGCTTTTGTGTGGAAATCAGGATAGTCACAATCCAAGAGCTTTGCAAGTAGAACATCATAGCAACTCCCAAAGTTTAATACCATTTAAGTGATAAATGTCTATTGGATTGACTCCGTGAAATGTTGAAGTGAGCTTATACAGGGGAGGAGCCCAGGGCTTGGGCTTCTCATTCCTGCATGTTTTCGTGGTTCCCTGTGGTGGCTTTAATTTTCCAAAAGTTAAGGGTACTATCTTGGCCCACTCTCAAGCTGATGACAGGAGGTTTGCCATCATCTCAACAGGCTGAGCATTTCCCGGAATGGGATTAGAGGGGATGTGTGCCCTGATAGAATTCAAGGTCAGAGAGAGAAAGAAAATGCCCTTTTTCTACAAAAAAGCAGCCTTAAACTCTCATTCCTGCTGCCCACATGGCTGTATGGAAAGGTGCAGGAGACATGGCTGGGGCAGCCTCAGAGGGGGTTTCTAACCAGAGAGTGTGGTCTAAGCAGTCATTTAGGTGACCACAGGCTGTGGTTTGCATCAAGGGCTGTGTAGTGGGAGCATTGCCAAACCAACAGGCATGTCTTCTGATGGGCTCTTCCCAAACCCAGACTGAATTATTCCATTCCCTTGGTGATGAGACCAGTCCAGTGTTTTCCCCTGTGATCAAAGTGATGTTTGCCAGTGCTGTTCTTCAATATACACCCAGCGCTAATCATACTGAATTTTGTACCGAGTGGATTCCAATTGGGCAGGTCAGAGTGGAGCTGACAGGAGTTGGGTGCTTGTGCTCACAGCTCTGCTCCAACTATAAGCTTGGGGAAGGTGTCCCAAGTGAATGTTTTTTTGGACATCAAAAGCCATAACAAAGTCAAGATGAACTGAAAAGTTCCTGAGAGTTTACAGCTTTCCCCATAGTCTTAGCTAAGCAAAACTTGATTTTTTTTCCTTCTAAGTGCAAATTCAAGCTGAGACAATAATTAGCATCCTGTTTGTTTGTTTGTTTGTCACCTTGAAGGAAGAAAGGTCAAATATAGTTAGCCTGAGAACTACTTTGCCTTTCCCCCTTGAAGCATTTAATTAGAATTTCTCATGTAACGTAAAAAAGAGACAGTAGAGAGCTTGCTGAAATGACTTATCCATTTAAGACTTCTTTTTTCCCCCCTCTTTTTATTTCTTGCTGGCTTCATAGACCAATTTATAATTTTTCTGAAGAAGTGACAGGTTTAAACACTTAACCCTTCTTGCAGAGAATAGGCAGGGTTGGTTTTTTTTGTTTTTAGAAAGGAGGGCTGTAAATCAACACAATATACAAATAAAACTACTTCTGTATAAGGCAGTAAGAGGCAGTTTAGAAAATGCCCAGAATGAATGTCCTACAACTTGTGCCTCGTTTTTTTTCCCCCCCTGGAATACATACATAACTGCTGAATGCATAACTATTTGAAAACAGACTAATTATTTCTTGGGTTCTTTCCCAGTATTTTTTCACCTTTGTTTGGTTCTTCTTTCTTTATTTTTTTTTCTTTTCTTTTTTTCCCTCCCAGAGGACAGGATTGCTAGATAACTGCAACTGTCCATGTTAGGTTGTGAGCTTGGTTCAGTGGTTTTCATGATGGGATGCAATTGCAGAGAGGAGAGAGGCTGTGTGGATTGCTGGGTTAAAGATCAGGATTGCTGTGCGTCACAACAGCTGAAAAACCCTAAACATTTTTTTTTCCCTTCAGTCATGTTCATTGGAGTTACAGCTGGAAGGATGCTTCCCTTATTCTCTCTCCTGCAGTGCAGTGTTCTCTCATGCCTGCACAGGGATAGCCACTGATTTTCTTTAAAATCCCAATGTAACTCCTTTCTGTGCCCACCCACAGGACTGAGCTACCCTGTGGGTTTTTTTTACCCATACATATACTCATTTATTGTTTAAGGTGTGCATTAAAGTGCAGCTATAACCCCCACCACCAACCCCCCCCCCAAAAAAAAAAAAAGCAGTCAAAACAGCAGAATGGATTTGCACTATTACCTGTGTCATGGTATTAAAACTGGAATTTTTCTGAAACTTCTTTCCCCTGTGTGCTGTCCCATACATTTTATCTCCCAGAAAGCTGAAGTTTGTAACCACTTCTAATCCAGGTCTTTTTGCTGTCATAACTTTTACTAGCAATGCAAAGCCCCAGAGAGGATTAGCCAACCTGAACATTTCAAATTTTAAACTTCAGTAAGTCTTGAGTTGTAAGTAGGGAGAAAAAGCCTTTCTTTAGTCATTTTCAAATAAACTTACTATCTGCCCCACCATACCTTCCTCTCCGGCTCCTGCAGTAAAACTGCATTTTTTTGGTGGATGTAGAATAAAAACCCTTAAAGGGAAAAATCGTGCTCATCCTTTCTTAGCACAGAGAGGTGGCAGAGCCTGGAAAATGCCAGAACACAAGGATGATTTTTCAGTCTCTTCTGTGTGGAGAAAGGCTCCTGTGAACCCTGCCCCTAACCAACATCTTGCAGGCACTAACTGCATCTGGCTTTTAGACTGGACACCTAAACCTGCTGACTATAAAGAGCGAAGATTTGAAGGTCTCAGGTTTTAAATCATAGAAACCACTCTACCTTTTTACAGATATATCAAGAGCCAGCAGATCTCCCTGTTTGTAGCGAGAGCTGCTTGGTGGCAAGTCAATAAAACAAACAAACAAACAAAAATTTATGATGTTTTCATTTCTATTTGAGTACCTGTGTCACGTCTGTGAGGATGCAGAGACATGCAGAACTGCTTGACTCTTTCCCAAAACCTTCCTCAAAAATGCAGCAGTATTTGGTGTCAGAAATTAAGACACATACCTCAGCAAATGCCCATAGGCTGGAGTCTGTAAAAGTGAAGAGAGAAAGACAGATTTACTGTCACACCTGGAAGGAAAAAAAAAAATTCTTAAAAAGTGGAGAAGAAAATTATAGGATTACTGCAGTCAAAATAGTCTGATGGTGTGGGGTTTTTTTGTTGAGGTTTGTTTTTTTCTTTTTCGGCAGTGGAAATATATAAATTTGTTTCTGCATTGCACATTTATATTCATGCTGCTTAGACAAACCATTAAAATAGCAATTCAAAAGGCAATATTATATTTAAATGTCAGACAATTGAGATTTCAGTTATTTCTTAGCAAAGGGCTCCAACTGAGAACATACCAGCCCATAGTCTTGTGGGAGAAAATAGCCCATAGTGGACAATTATAAACCAAATAGGCAGAGATATGTGGTGTCTATTTCATTTGGGTTTTTTTCAGAATTATTCCACATTTCAGAAATGGCAACAAAAAAGCCATTAATGGGTAACTGATTTCTATAAGCATTTTGTGTTTCCTACATTAATTAGTTGTGATTTTGTAAAAGGTGGCTCTGTTTGGCTGGTTGTGCTTTTATTTTCAATGAACTTTAGTAACTCATCAGGTTGATGAAGAGGAAAAGTCTTTTTGGACAGGGCAAAAAGTAGGTAAGGGAAGATCTGGGTGATGAGGTCTCATTGACTTGGCTGTGGTATAAAGAATGTGTTACAGCAGACCTTCATCTGGCTTTAATGCAGGCTTGTCTCTATTACATCTTCTTCCAAGTGAGGGAATTAAGGAGTCCCACTCGAGTAGGATTAAAATATTTTAAACAGGTCTCTGTTTCTTTAGAAGGAGTTTTGCATATTCAGGAGGAATTTTATTTATTCTAGAGGAAACCAGGGTGTCGAGCAGTTTCTTGACTATATGTCAAAAAAGGGAGGCAAGGAGGGTGAGAAACAGTCTTATGCCATCCTTGCTTGTCAGTTCAGATTACAATGTGGAAATTAACAGTGCAAACTAAGAGCCAGATTCAGATGTGGCATATTGTTAGAGGCACAGCCATAATTTGCTTATGATATATTAAAAAACAGAAACACCTCAAGCTGAATTAGGTAGTGTTGATTGCCAGTTCCCTCCTGCATAAATGCCATTAGATGCCTAAAGTTACAAATTGCTTTAATAACTTTCACAACTGATTGGTAATCACCCTGCAGTTAATGAAATAGGGAAAACACCTCTCGCTAAATTCATTGTCTTCATTTCCTCCTGCATAATTTCCAAGGTGTAGAGATCATTTTCAACAGATCCCGAGCTAGAAAGGTCATCTGTTAAGTTTTACTTATATTCACATTTGTATCTTCCTTTTTCAGTGCACAGAGCTATATATCCAAGCCAGCCTTCCTGTGCCCTGTTGTCCATTGCAGGACACTTTATGCAACACACTCCAGCATCTGGCTGCTTGTTACTCCCAAGGAGATCTTTCCATCTCAGTGGAAATGGTGCTGAGGGCAAGTTTACCGGAGTTGTTCTTGCTGTGTGTCCATCCAGGCAGTTGGAGAATCACGCTGTAAACCCCCACAGCAGCACACTTAAAGCCTTATAAAACCATGTGAGCTGAAGAATTGCAGTTCAGGATAGACTGGTTTGATGCAGTTGAGGTTTTTTTGTGTCCTCCCAAAGTGGTAAGAGTTACAATAATTGGTCTCTGGAAAAGTCCCATAAAATTGTGCTGTCGTTTAAGGATAAAATTAGTGGCTGCCAGTTAATGGTGCAGGAATTATATACATGGCACTGAGCTGAGTGCAACACTTTACCTCTTGCTAGATTTCAGAGGCATTAATGTCCCTTAACAAACATCTGAAGGTAATTTCAAAAGGTGTGGGGGTGGTTATAGAAAAGAGCACAACGGTGTTTTATAGTTGAGATTGCCTATGTATTAGACAGCTCTGACAGAGCGTGTAATTAATTTTTTAAGTGTTTCTATTAAAGAATAAATAACTAGTAATACATATGGCACATTATAAATGTTTCAAATGTGCTGTAGTTGGGCTAGATGTTAAGTTATGGCTTTGTTGTGGTTTTTAGCAGAATCAGCAGAGGTAAAATTGGCCATTTAGGGTCAGGTTTTCTCAAGTGCATTTAGCACACATTGAGAGTATAAGTACAGTGGCCTTGTTTTGGAAAAGTTGTCACATCCAGGCTGTGTATCAGCAAAATTCAAGAGCATGGTGGTGGTTTCTGCCATCATTGCTGTCCTCAAAGAAAAGTCAGCTGATTTCTCCAACAGTCTCTGCTGACAGTGAATATCTAAATGTGTGCTGAGTGCTTTTGAAACTCTGGTCCTTAGCTTTTTATATGATCTATAATTTTATATGCAGTGCATCTAAAGGAGAATATGTATGATTCATATACACATACAGGAACAACACAGAGGGATCATTTTAATATAAATCCCAGTGCTGTTTGTTATGTTCTGAAATATTGCATAGAATAATTCAAATATTTATAGATGGTAGTTCAGCTTGTGCTTTGCTTGCAGCATTTGCCTTTCTTCATGTCTCAGTTGAACCATTCCTCCTTCCTTCCTTTGCAATGTAAACATTGCCCGTGCCCAGCACGGTCCTTCTGCTCCTTCCTGTGGAAACTCAAATGTGTAAAACACCCCTCAGATCCTGGGTCCCATTTTCTGCCCTGGTCACTGGGGCTGTACCAAGGAGCAGGGCTGCATTTCTTTGCCACATGCTCCATAAGGATTGGAGGACTTCGCTCTGCTTTGTGTGGAGTGTGTCCTTTTGGGGCTCCTAAGGCAGAGGAGCTTGTGTAACATCTCCTTGTATATAGAGTAAGTTATGACTTTGCTAGATGTGAAGTGATGATTAGAAGGGTATTAACATCTGCATATTCGTGCTGACCACACACAGTGTCTTGGCCTGGCAGTCCTGCCCTGGGGGGTTCCTTCTAAGTGGCTTCTTTTCACCGTTCATAAAAGGGGTTTTTTTCCTTACCAGGGAAGCCCCAAGGTGCCCCAAGAACCCCTTAGGTTTGAGATGTTCCCCTAAGGAAGGTTTGATATAATTACCCATACAGATCTGCGTCTGTCATCAGCAACAGAGGGTAATTAATCTGAATGTATGAAGTTGCCTCTTTAGGAAGTTGTGCATTTTGCATGTTTCTCCTTTTGCTCGTGCTTTAATTCTTCACCGCCTGGCTGGGAGACAGAGAAACAGTATAGTGTCAACATTGAGAAGTGTGGGATAATATCAAAATGCTCTAGTTTCCATTGAACAGATGATGGTAAGAAGTTATTTTAATGGGTTTGTTGAGAATTGTGCTTTCAAAGACTCTTTAAATTATTGCAGACTGTGCTGCTGGGATATGTATGGGAAACAGCCATTTTAATTAGGAAGATACACTTGGAAATGAAAAGTCATTTTTTAAATGTAATTTCCTTTGTGAGTGTTTTACTGACCACTTGAATTTACTTACCACACAGTCCTAGTGATAAAATAGGTATTTATGGGTTGGTTTTTAATTAGAAATAATGGCTGGTAGAATTGAAGTGATTAATCATCTTATCCATATAAGCTGTGGTAGTCCTAGTGAAAGACAGTTGTGTTGACAGTTTAGAGAGTGATCTAATGGCACGTTTTGTCCTTAAACAACACCACTACCAATGCAGTCACATTCTGGCTTGGAGGAGGAGAAACAGGCTATCCTACTTTAGTGAACTTCAGATGGGGTCGACTGAAGAAATACTTAACAAAGCTGGAGTTTTGGCCTTGTGGGTGTCACTGGCATCCAAATAAGAGTAATTAAAAGGGTAATCCAATGATGTGGCTTTATTTCTCCATGCAAATGGTGCTTGGAGGGAGTGGACCAGGGATGACAGATTTATGGAGAGAGTGCTCATGACAGCAGGCTTGCTGCTGAAACACTTGGGCAGATGCGAGTGAGTATTGTTTCAGGAAGGATCAGAGATTTTTAATCAGCCTTTTCTTTCTTGGTTGAGAAGCGTGGGGACAGAAGTTACAAGAAACCCAACTTAACAGCTTTAAAGGCCTCAGCAGAAAGAGGGTAAGAGTTTGGGGAGCGTAGCACAAGGAGAATTTTGCATGTAATGCCAGTTAGCTTTATTGAGTCATACATTTCCTTTACCCTCTCTGCCCGAGGAGGTTTCCACTCCATATTTCAAAATGTTGTGTGTAAGAAGCAAGAGCCAGTGTGGGGTGAGGTGTATATTTTAGCATGTAAGAAAAGACAGCCAGTGCATATAATTTTCTGGAAAGTAATGAAGTGTCATGGAAAGTGCATGAAATAAATGTGTTTTTATGTACTCATTTTAGAAATCAAGTTAGGGATAAGATTTGCCTTTTTATTAAAGGGTCTTTGCAGAAGTCTGCATCCATGTGTGAGCTGTGTGACTGCTGCTAATGGCTCTACCTATTTTTTACTCTGAAGTTATGCTAATTATCTTTGCCAGAATCAAGGCACTTTCTCCCTTTTCAGTATCCATAGGAACCCATTGGGGATGAAAAAGCCTGACATTTTGATTCCCAGCGTTTGTTTCCCTAATCAAAAATAAAGGTATAATGGACTAGAAGAAGCAATTTCATTTAGTCTTCTCATCACAGCAGGTTTTATTATTCACTTGAATCTCACTGCATTTTATTAAATTATACTTTTGTTTGAGTTTGAGGCATTGCTTTTCAAGGAGAGCCCACTGCAGCCCATTTTGTAATAATGTGTGTTTTCTCATAAGCTTTGTGTTCACTAAGCGAGCTTGAAATTTCTCCCTGGCCTCCCTAATTTCTGAGTTTGGTGCAGAAACCAAATCACTGCCTGCCTGTTTGTTGCCCCCTGCCCCATCCTGCAGATTGGAGCCTGTCCTTGCTAATGTAGGCAAAACAGAGGCAGGGCTACATCACATTGCTGGCTGATTTTCTTAACAAAACAGGCTTTGCAAAAGCTCCTTAAATTCAATTTGCATTTGTAAAACAAAAACACAGCGCAGCATGGTCCGCTGGGAGATTTTCATGCTATGCAGGTATATTTTCAGAAGTGGTAATCAAATATTCTGGTGCCGTACACACACGGTTTCTGGTTTAGCTGTGGTCCTTTTGTTTTGTTTGGGATGAAAGTGAATGACTGTTGTTGCTTTCCCATTGAAGAAATCCATTCAGAGGACAACAGAAATGTAAGCTGCTCTGAAAGTGCTGTTTATAGACTTGAAAACCGGTTGAAAGGCGGTTTTGTCATCCTCTAAACCTTCTCGTGGTGGTTCATGTGTATGGCCAAAGATCCTTCATCTCTGAGGGAGACCTGTGGTAGCTGACGCTGAGCCCAGGCGTGTGTGAGAGAGCTGCACCACCACTGGTGAGATGAAAAGACTTTTACTTTGTATTTCTCATTTTACTGCCTGCTCATCAGAACAGGCCTGCTTAGTGAATAGCAAAAGTTCCACGCATCAGGGGGAACACACAAAAACTGATGGGATAATTCAGTAGATGTAAAAACAAGTCTCTGGGTCCATCTAGGGTACAACTTGATGCCTGTGATGTTGCTAAGGTATTATTTATTAAGGTATAAGTCATATTTATGTAGATATTTTTGTTCTAATTTTGTCTGTGTCTGCCTGTAATACTTTTCTGCTAATTGTAGGCTGAGAACTTTAATTTACTCTCATAGAAATGTTCTCAGAATGAACTTGCTGGCACTTCTTTTCTGGAAAGAGGCTTCTTTTAAACGAGACATCTTGCATAGTCATTTGGACTAAAATACCTCTCATTTCCAAACGTGCAGGGTTTCTCCTGTCTTTCCCCAGAGCACTCTGAACCCAGTGTGGAGGTGGCCACTGATTCACCTGGGGCTGAAGGGCAGGTTTTGGTGTCTCCTAACTGCTCCTGTGGCCACGTAGAAGTGAGTGGCCTCACAAGCCATTTTCTTTTCAGAGGTCTTTAAAAAAAGCTGCGAGCAAGACTTAATTTATGCGTTAGGCAGAGACCCTGTTTGATGGTTTATAGCCAGTGTGTATGAAGTAAGTATGACTTTCACTAAAGAGGAGGCATGTCTTTTAGCTCAGCTGAGGAATGGGGAAATGTGGGCCATAAAGACAATATTGTAATAGAGTCTCCCTTTTTAGTACCAAACTGTGTGCTGCACTTCTGAAAAGCCTGGAGTTCTGGGGGCTGAGCTGATCAGAGCTCAGCATGCTTTTTTTCTCTTGCCTTATAACCCTTGTTAACTTCTCAACTTGTCAAGTACATGGTGGTTTATGAAATTTTAAAGCTAACAGTATGCTACGCAGGGATGTCAGCGATACGCTAGACTTTTGAGTGCATCCTGAGATGAATAAATCATGAAGTCACAGAAAGTTGCAATTAAAGAACCCAAACCTGGATGCTTGAAATATTAGACCTGGGTTCGTGTGACTTTAAACAACAATCACGGCTGGAAGCGGTCCACACTTGAATTGTAGATCAGCAATAGGAAAAAAGGAAAAAGAAAAAAGGTATCTGTGAAATATGTGTCTCTTCCAGGACATCAGACTGATATTTACTGACCTTAAGCAGAATTTTTATTGAAGGAGTTGATTCCCTTCAGCTCAAACAGGTAGCTATGATCCCACCTCAGTGGAGATGGAAATTGCCTGGCCTGATTTCCTCCTGGTCCTGCTTCTTTATAAATGAAGATAATCCTTCGTTTGATGTTTACTTAGTTGGTGACCTTCCTGTATATGGCTGAGTCTCTGCAAAGATGCTGCAGGTTATATTCATTTTTGCTAGAATCCACTGTGGCTTTAGCTGCTACGCTGTGACTGTGGGTCAGGCAAGGGTTGCATTAACATTTCATCCCATCCCCATCTCCCCAGTCGCCTTTGAGATATTTCTGATTTTCCACAGACTTGAGATGAGCAGCCGATGCGTCTCATGCTTGCATCGCTTCTTATTTTAGCTTTCCCCTCAAAAAAATGTGGGAAAAGCATTGCCATTATGGCTGTGTGTTTCAAGAGGGTCTCCGTGGGAATCGTGCCTTGTCCGTGGGTAGGGACACCCGGTGAGTCACAGCTCTGACTTCACGTCCATGAGTAATCTCCCTGACTTCAACAGGATTACCCAGGTGTTTAAAATAAAACTGTGCTGTAGAGGTCTGTGGGATTACAGGACCAGAAAGATTGGTTGTGTGACTAGTCACCGAGATTTTCTTTTATTTTCTCATTTTATGAGTTTGAAAAGTCAATAAAAACTAATGCAAAACACATGCATGATTAAGGCAGGGGCTTAGCTGCTGCTGTGCTGGGAAGTTCACAGTTAGGGTTTCTGGAGGAACCCTCTCATGGTTTTTCTTCCTTACGTGTTTTCACTATTAAAAATGTGTATTATGTATCCACATGTATGGACTGATAGCACCTCAGTTAAGGTCATTTTTAACTAAAAGCAAATCTGTTTCACCAATCTGACTGGGTCAGGTGGACACACCGCTTGGCCTCGGTTTCTTGTGGTTTTGTTTTTCTCTCCTCAGTCATTTCTTAGTATCACCCTTATTGCTGCAGTTTCCAAATAGCTTCCAGCGGTGCACATCTGTACATGCTCTTTCATCTGCTCCCCAGGGAAAGACGGATGTGGAGTCGAGTGTTTTGGTTGTGAAGGTTTATATAACCATGCACATGCTTATGTGAGTAATGTATATGTATGTGCTGTACTAGAAAGGGGAAGTAAGCGCAAAATTACCCTTACACCCCAAGCCAAAGGTTTGTCCACCCCGAGCAGCTGCCAACAAACCATTCTGTGGGCAAACCTGACCCAACTGCAAATTTACACACCCCCACCTCTCTGGCCTGGGTGATCTCTATGGCCATAAGGTCATTGAGGGCCTCTGCAGTAACAGCAAACTACATGAGCATGACTGGAACATTGTGGTTTTTTATTTTTTGCAGGCTGAAAAAGGTTAAAAATCACCGTGTGACCTGTGTGTATATAGAGTCCCAAATTTTTTCATCCTGAAGTCTTTCTTCCTTCCAGGTTGTCCTCTGTTTCTGACTGCCTTGTGCTGCTGTGAATGTCCTGCCCCGTCCCTCCCCTTCAGAGGCTAACAGGGTCCATTTGTAAGAGTTTTCATGGGAAACATTAATATCGGGAAAAGGAAGTTGGAAGCAAAACCACTAAGTATATGGATTTCATCTTACTTTCTGAAAATTGATTTTAGATTTTATTTTCCCTCCTGTGAAACATTTCTAAAATTATAGGAATATTAACCTGCTTGCAGAACTTATTTATTTCAGTAAAAATGGTATTTTTCTCATGGCTGGAAGCTTATGCAGCTGTAAGATAATGAAGAACTCACACATATCTGATTTTTGATTTAAAAAAGAAAAGCTGTGGAAACCAATTGTTAAGATTTGAGGATGCTGGTGACATGAGATGCATGTATGTCTTAAATAGATGCCAGCTGGAAAGAAAGAAGAAACTTTTTTTTTTTTATTGGTTCCTATCAACAGTGCAGTGGCGAACATGAAATCCTTGTTAGGGACGTAGGAATAGTTCTCTTTTACACACAGCACATACAGGAAAGGGAGGAGGGCCTAGATTCACATCTCTTCCTCTGTGGTGTTTTACTTCCGTTAATAGTGTGCCTGAGCTGGTTTCACTGAGATGTTCCTTAAAGTGAAGTAATTTGAGCATGCAGTCGTTCTGCCCCTGTCTCCCCCTCCCCTCCCTGGCTCTTCAGTAATTGCTTCCTGGTTCACATTCATTTGGCACGCTAATTGTTAGAGTTAAGAAATAAGAGGCTTGCCAAGATGCAGGAGAATTAAAGTGATTGCCCTTTTGTCTGCAGAAACAGTGGAAGCTAATAATTATTACTCTTACATCTTTGTTGTGAAAACTTCTCTCTCCCGTTCTCAGTTTCCCAGACCTCTGTTTTTCCTTTGACAAAAAGCGATCTGATTTGATGTACATAGGCAGTACTTCAGAATCCATCACTCACAGCCACAGCCTTCCCAGCCTACTGTATATTAACAAGCAGATGTGTCATCCTGCAGACTGCTCAATAATAGATCTTTTTAAGAACTACTTTTCCTCTGTGTAGTTCAGATACTCCAGAACTAGAATTTAAGCACTGCTTTCATTTTATATAGAGATATCAGGAGATACTCAGCTTAATGTAGAGGTGTATATTTGCATTTGCAGAACATTTTGTCTTCCTTTATTCTCTTTGCAGACACAAGGCTTGGAATGCCAAATAGCTCATCAAGATATACAGTGTGCAGAGAGACAATAATGTCTGTCTGGGTTTTTTTTTTTTTTTTCATTTTTTTTCCAAAATTACTTCATTACATTGCTTTCAAAGGAGCCCGAGGAACTAAGAAGTGCATAAAATCAGTTTTCATCTCCTTGGGGTGCTTGCTTCCTGAGGATGAAGGGATGCTGCCCTTGCTGAAGCAGCACTTCAGTCTCATGGGCTCACTCCTGCAAACATCCCTGTGACTTCGCTTTTCTGTCCTGCAAACTCCTTGTCAAGTGGTTTCTCCTGTCCATGCTGGTCAGAACGCTGTGGATTTTGATGAAAACCAGAAACCTCCCTGTTTTCTATTAATTTGGGCTCCTCCTGCCTTCTGCTGAAAATAAACAGGGCAGGAGGTGAGCCAGCTGGGAGAGAGCAAGGATATAAAACTGTGTTGGAGCAGAGCTGCTAGGAATGCCAACCAGCTCTCATCTCAGGTTTTTCCCCTGGATTCTCAAT
The DNA here is from genome assembly GCA_026261815.1 of Monarcha castaneiventris obscurior. NCBI lineage: Eukaryota > Metazoa > Chordata > Aves > Passeriformes > Monarchidae > Monarcha > Monarcha castaneiventris. The sequence goes on from JAMPIT010000890.1 coordinate 5,162,248, forward strand.
GATTTTAAGGGAAATCAGGCTTTCTAGGACTCTTGGAAGACTGCTATGTAGAGACAGCAAGGACCAAATTGAAGTAACTTATAAGGCATGCTGATGACCACAAAGGTGCTGTAAAACAAACAGCAGGGCATGTTATTGTTATTATTCAAATATTATCCAGTTCCTGTAACATCTGGGAAGCCCAGACATGGATCGGAACCAGATGTGCTCTGTGCTTTATGACTGCAGAGCAGAGAGGGACAGCTGCCCCAGAGCCCCCTCATTGTAAAGTGTCATAGATGGGGTGTAGGGAGGCTGTGGGACAGTGATCTACATCAGTGATCTGCTTGTCAGCCTCAGCAGAAAGCAGAGTCTATTTAAAAATCCACCAAATAAACGCAAGTGGGAGTGCATGTGTTGATTTTAGTGACACTTACAAGGCCTGGAGTGGTTTTTTAGACCCTCTAAAAACAGATGTGGGGTCTGTCTTTGGCATTGCAGCAAGGGGAGGGGTTTAGGGAAGGATCAGAGGGATTTTTCCAGCAATGAGTGTGTCTCTTCTCTGCATGCCAGTGTAAGAGAAAACATGTTTGTTTGGTTTTCAGATATACAAATTCAGGGGGAAAGGTGCCACGGCAGAGTAGAAGTACATCTTGGTAGCAGGAGAGGTGATGTTCAAGTTGGAGGTAAGCCATGAAAGAATTCTGGAGCTCAAAGCACCGCATTTATTCTGGATGTGTGAAACGGAGGTAACCGCGAAAGAAAAACATGGAAGTGGGATGTGGTCAAAGCAACAAGGTGCAGAAAGGATCTTCATGGCAGCGTTTGGAAAGAAAACAAATGTGTCAGGATGATTTTCTGCAAGGCCACAGGAGAGGATGTTGCAGTAACCAAAACGTGAGTCCTTGGAAAGGAAGGGCTCAAACATTTTACGGAGCTGTGAGCTCCATAAAAAAAACCCTTCTTGGGTACAGCAAGGAAAATGTGTGTATGTAAAGCACAGCCTTAGGATTCCAGGCGCACCCTGGCTTTTAGTGAGCTTAAATAACCTGCTGGGACCACACTCAAAGCTGAATCACAGCAGAGTGTTAGCAGGACCACAGTGAGGAGGCCTGCAGTGTCCCTGGGGAGTAGAAGGGGAAAGATAAAATGAGAGCAGAAGCAGGGAGGGGAAGAAAAATGTCCTCTCGTTGCTTCTTGTATACTGGTAAATGTTTTTGTGATAAAGCCTTCCTGGAAGGAGAGAGGGCACGGCCAGGCTCCCCAGCACGGAACAGCGTCACTGGGAGCTTCATGGAGCCTGGTTTACTGAGTTGGGTTCTGCCACTCAAGCTGATTTTAACATGAGACCTTGTGTGCAGCGTGTCGTGGTTCCTGTTCTGTTTAACTTTGTTGTTTTCATTTTCTGGTAAAACATTAGCTTTTAATTTTTTTTCACTTGCTTCTACTAGTTAGTCACCCATCCACTTTAAAGCTGTTCCAACAGCTGAATTTTACCTGCCTTTTCCCTAGGCATCAGTCTGATTGGCACCTCTTCCTCTGTCCAGCTGCCAGTGTCCACAAATCATAAAAAAACCCAATTTATCTTTCTGCCCTTCTTTCAAATATGATTGAAAAGAGCCCCTGGGTTCAGAGGCGCAGGAAAAGGAGTGAAGGCAATTAAAAGAGACTCAAAAAAGGGTGGTTGCATTGCTCTGGCTTCCTTAGGAAACATGGGAAAAAAGATTGCATTGTAAAATCTGGGGGAGGGAAGACCTGTTTTTCATTTTAAACAAACATCACTGTTGCTGTGGAGCGGGCTGGTTTTTGTGGGTTTTCTTTTGGGACGGTCGTTTCCCCCCCCCCCCCCAAATTTGATTTAAATTTGGTGAAACTTCTTCTGAACCTTCAAGGTAATGAATTTGTAATATTCGTAATTTGATGGATTTTAAAGCCAAAGGAGTGATGCCTGCCTTCTGCATGTCAAAGGAAGTTCACTTGAAATTGCAAGGGAGCTATGTGAAGCACCTGACTTGGTGCAGAGCTTTGGCGGTGGAAAGACTCCTTAAAAATTCCTAATTGATTCTAAAAATTAAGCCATTATGTAAATGTTTGTAATTCCGGGCTGCTCTGAGAAGCTTCATTAGTAGGAATACAAGAGCAGGAATTAATTTTACTTATGTGTAATGAAGAGCGGATGGGTCCTGAGGAAAGGCTGCAAAGAGGAGGGAAAGGGATGCTTGTTTCCCCTTTACCAGCTCTGTTCATGGAGTGCCATTTCACAGGGATTATGTGCTATTTGGTTTTATTTTATGTGGGGGGTATCTGTGAATATACAGCATGGGATTACACTTTTATTGTCTGCCATGAATCCCTCATAAGGGTAGGACAATGTGGAGATGTGCAGCCAATGTTGCATTACAGGGATGCATTAGGGGTCTCTGTCTCCCCCAGTAATGACCAATTAACGACCATTGAGATAAGCAATTGAGAAGTCAGGGCTACTTACAGCTTTAACTCATTATTTCCTCACCACCCATGGACAAAGAGGCCATTATTAGTATAGTTTTATTCAATGAGTATTTCAGATGAGCACGGGACTCGCTTCATGCTCTGGCGGGGGTGCTACCTGGACATTTTGCTTCCAGCCTGTGTGATACCTTTATGAAATAACATAACAGGAAGAAAATCCCAGATCTCTGTGGAGGCTGGAAGAAGTTTATTCAGTCGCTGTTCAGCAGGGATAGGCTGGTAGGATTTCCAGGAGGGCTTGGCACGAGCTTTGATGGTGATGCACTTCAGCTCAACAGAAGTGAAATTTCAGGTGTACTTCTTGTGCCAAATTTACTGTGTAAAATGAGGCACAGAAACATCATGTCTGCACTTTCACAGAGTGGAGTTCACTGCTGTAAACCTCCAGGGGTTTTGCTGGGCCAACTCAGTGAGAAAAACAAAGAAATAGAGAGGGTGGTGACAGAAGAGGTGTACCCTCACATCTGTTTGACATCATATTTTCAAACCAATAGTGAAATAAGATATGCTCATTTATTTGAATAATTAAGCTGAGAAGCAGGGACTTCAGGTAAAATCTTGGTTCCACTTGAAGGTGGGGGCACATTGTCATTTAATGTCCCTAAGACATGCTTTGTACTCCCTACCTTGAGTTTTATGTCACTGGGCATTGCGGTCTTGTTTCAGAGCTGGATGTTTAATGACTGGTACTAATAAAAGTTATTGACCAATCACAGTGGCAGAGAAGGCTTGGAATGAGAAAAGGAGGCAGAGAAGTCTCAAAAGAGCAAAGATAACTGGTTGGGATTGGACAGGCAATGCCGTTGGCAACAAAGGGAGAAGGGTGGAGAACCACATACGATGCCACTAAAACCAGTTGCCTTGTCCAGTAGTAATAAATGCCTCAAGCAGCACTTGAAGCTGGGACCTTCAGCAGCAAAAACACAAGTCAGGGGGAATATGCAGTACCTGAGAATGCTCTTTTGGCGGCTGGGACTGGACTGTTGACACCCCAGATACAGAAGCTGTACTACCAGGCATATTTGCCAACCTGCTGCTCTTTTACCTCTGTCGATGACAATGGTTGCTGCCACAGGGAGCCATCAGCATCCTCAAGCAGAATGTGTCCTTTGTTTTGAAAAAAAAAATAAAATTCCCGCTTTTATTGCTTCATCCTGCACAGCCTCACACAATGTGACAGTGTGATCCCTCCAGGTTTTATATTATGGGCTCCCTTTGCCAGGGCTTGGGGGCACAGTGGTGTTACTAATGAGCTCTTCTGTGTGGCTGCTGGGCAGAGGGGTGGGAAAGAATAGGGAGATGTCCTTTTGTATTGCCCAGGCATCAAATACAAATGCTTTGTAATAACAGAAAGGAAGAGGCAGGGGAGCCCTTGTAAATACATTTAGAAGAGGCTGTGGAGGTGATACAGAAACAGGTTTGTATCTGTGGCTTCAGGAGGGAAGGACAATTAGGTGTTTCCATACATGCCCCTCAGTGCTGCTTTCATTCCTTCATCCTGGGAGCCTTGCTGGGTCTTCCCTCAAACCCACACAGCACGTGAGTACTCAAAAAAAGAAGGAAAAGGACAGGGACCAAGAAGTTGTTTTGCTTTGGTGCCACAGCTTCAGGGTGATAGTGGGGAAGTTTCACTATCCATCAATGCTGAATTTGGGCCCCCAGCCCTGCCTCGTTCCTTGGGAATGAGGCATTATGGCTCTCAGCTGTGGCCTCAGCTGTGCCTGGGGAGGAGGCATTTAGCTCTTCTCCTCTCAGGTGGTTCCCATGTTGGATGCTGGAGGGGATCCTGCTTTATAACAGCTTGTTGGGGTGCTCCTGCTGGGTGATCACAGCAAGAGGAGGCTACTGGAGGTGATGGTACGTGAGTCAGGGGTTTAGTGATTGATAATTCTTATCAGCAAAAAGAGGAATGGGTTTTTTCAGGGTGGGTTTTGTGGGGTCTTTGAGGCTTTCTTGATCAACAGAAATGGGGTTTGGGTCTAATTAAATTGATGTGTTTTCAATAAGGCACTGAGTCCATATCCATTGGCTGCATCTCTTCAGTGTGTGCAGTGGTCCTTTTTGATCCTCTCCACTCCTTGATGCTGTCACTGCTCTTCTTTTTGCCTGAAAACACAGGTAATACCTTACATGGTGTTACAAAAGCTTAATGCTTGTCTCAGGTATTCAACCCAAAGTTAGGCTATGCTCAGACTTAAAATGTTACTAAATGTGAGTTAATAGCTCTTAAAATGAGTGTTCCTGGTGGTGGCAACGTTTCTCAGCCAGAAGTGAAATGGAGAAATGAAAGATGAAGACTGTTTTATTTGAAGCCTCGTATTATTGCACTTTGAAAGGGTTTATGGTGTTGTGGTTGCTCAGGGAAAAGCAGAGGCAGGACACAAACAGGCTGTGGGGAGCTTTGTGTGTCTCTGAAGCCCTGCCTTCATTATTATGCAGTGCAAGTGGCTGTTGGCACAAGAACAAATTCCACTGTAAATTATGTGTGATTTACATGAGAAGCTCATTAATTCTCTAACACCAGATTTAGATGGTTTCATTTGTAAAGGGTGTCATTTTAAACACCACTCAAACACATTTCCTTCTATCTGCTGACTCAGAGTGTGTGCTGAGAGATGATAAACAATAAAGTGTGTGTGTGTTCATAAATACATGCACACAGGCACACATTAGAAAATGGAATCAATTAGAAGGTGTGCTTTGTGTTTAGCAGTGCTGCCTGTGATGCACAGATTGGCTGCCTGTTTTATAATTTTGCCTGCCTTGATGCTTGTGCATTGTGGACCTTGCAGGGCTTTTTTGTGTTGCATTTACTGGTGCAGAGGTAAGCCCTTTTCATTTTGATTTTTAGTGTTAAACTTGTATTTTAATGCTTATTCTGTGCTGCTGTGGCCCTCATTTTAAGGGCTTCCCCTTCCTGGACAAGCCTCTGCCCTGGCTTTGGGAGCAGCAAGACTCAGCATTAGTGAGCAATACAATTCTGTAGCATAAGTAATAAGAAGAGTGTCTTACTTTGTTTTTTGTGATATATTCCTGGTTTTTCCCAACACTACCATAACTCAGAAGTTTAGCAAAAATAATAGTGAGAAGAAATAAAAAAAAAAATTCCTCAGTGGAAATATTTTTTTACTGGGGGCTCCGTCTCTTGCTCCAAGATAGATACAGCTGATAGGCACACCAGAAGTGGCTGTGGTTGCAGCTCATATGTTGAGGCAATGTAGTCCATAGTTTCATTTAATGCTGCTTTTGCATTAAGCTGCATGACCCTTCTGCATTAGCTGAAAGAATTATATGGTCATTTTCAGCTTGTACTTATTGTTTTAATCCAGCATCTGGAGCTATGTGTTCTCTGATATAGGGCTGATGCCGAAATTTGGACGATGGTGTAAGTGTTTTATCATACGTTCATGTGCTGTTCGGGTTTAAGTTGCAGCTTATAATTATTTTAAATGGGCAGTTGCTCTTTAGAAAATCTTAAGCTTGACGCAAACAATAAATGGAGGACAAGCTGCCAGACTCACCTTTGAAGTCTCTCTGGCCTAAGGAAACTGTTCCTTGACATCTCATTACTTTCCTTCTCTTATTAGAAACAAATGTGGATTTCCTACACATAGATTAAATATGGCATGAATTAAGAAAGCTGAGTTAGGCAGCAGCAAAAGAGGAGAAATTATGCCATGCTCTGCTGTGGTTTTGTTTATCAGGACATAAGTCTGAATTTATTATTTTTTATGACTTGTAAGTCAGTGCAAGGAAAGAAAAAGGAGCAGTAATTTTTTTCCTACGACAATCAATCTACTGTTTCATACGCATTTAAACAATTTTGCCACAGGGAAAAGAAAAACATGCCTGTCTTAAGTAACCCAAACATCCATGGTGGTTGTTCTTCTGCACGTAGCAGGGCTTTCCTTGCTCAGGGTCAATTTTTTTCTGTTATGTGGAGAAAGTGATTTTGACTCAAAAGGTATGGGAAAATGAAGGCAGGGTTTCAGTAGGGGAGGAGGGAAATCCTGTAGCTCTTGTGCTTGCAAACAGCACGTATCAGACCTTCCCTGACCTTTTTTTTGGGCCCCAAGCTGAAGTTTTATGTCATGACCCGTCTGCACCACTTGCTAGGAGTGGATAAATGTGTTTTTGAAAATAAGAATACTGTCAATTTTATTTTTTTTCCCCTCCAACAAAACTGCTTGCATAGAAGCTCCTTATCTAATTTATTAGAGACAAAATTCTGGGGTGGAGGGGGGAACAAACCAAGAAACATTGTGTTATTTTCATTTGTCTTTAACAGCTTCTCACAGAATAGCACGGGAACCACATTCTGTTTGATGTTACAAAGAGTTGTAAAGGTGGTGACTGTGCTTTGCCCCTCTCCTCACACTCACTCTATTTTGAACTGGAGTGTGTGTTGGGAAGGAGGTAGGATGGGTTACATGTGGTTGTGGGTTGCAAACAGACAGAAATCCTATACCCAAAGCTAGCACGTGGCAGAATGGGTCACTCTTCAGGTGGTGCCACCCTGCATACTCTGAATAGATAAGCCACTGAGTGTAAACCCTGTGTTGGCTTGATTGCTTTTTTTCTATAGTGCTTCTCTTGAAAGCCCAGTGCTTCTGCAGGCACAGGATAGGTTCTTTCTAGCTTGGTATTGCTTTAGCTTGGCTAAACATTAGGTCTGGAAAATAATTTTGAAATTAATTCATGGGTTTTTTTTATTTTTTTCTGGGGGAACATGTTTAGGTCAGTTTTGTTTGAACTGTCCTAAAATATTTTACCCTCAAAAGGCATTTGTGATTTCAGCCAGCTGTTCCCTTATAGACTGAGAAGGAGGCCTGTGCCTGGTGCAAATCTGTGCAAGTATTATTGGAAAAAAAATATTATAGGAACAGTGCCAGATGACACCAACTGTTAATGGCATTCATTAAGCATCATGTTCTACCACAATGTTATTTTCCAGTGTAGACAAGCCCTCAATGAGCTCTCCCTTTCCTTTCCCCAAACCTATCATTCAATATACTGCCTTTAGTGGAATATTTTAATTCTTTGTAAGTTTTCATAAAAAGTTTTTTTTTGTAGTTCAAAATGCAAACAGAGCACCTAGTGCTTATTTATCCATGAGGTTCAAGGTGAGAGCCTCTTGGTTATAAACAGTTTCCATCTTGAAAAATATACAGCCGTAGGTAGGCAAGATGGACAAAAGGTGGGAGAAAAGAATTATCCTTATTTAATAGGTCTACTGAGGCAGAAAGGGAAAACAAATATCCCTAGTTTTTTAGACTTACAAGTCTACAGTGTAATCCTATTTGGAGAAACACAGTGGAATACAGGAGTGAAACGTACCTTATTTCTGTAAGGGAAACCTCCATGAACGTTTTTTAGCTTATGTTCCTGGTACATAAGAGGCCAGGCCAAGTATTTCCAAAAATAAAATGAAACACTCTGCCAGCAAACTACTCTATATGTGTGTATATATTCATACACACACATATATATATATAAAAATAAGAAAAGTCTTATTGCATCTCTTCTATATGAGGATGTTTGGGTTTGGTTTCTGCAGGTACTGTTCATACCAAACATGTATGTAGGTCATTTTGTTTCCAACCAAAGCATTGAAGAAAATCAGCAGTTAACGCTATGCAAAGTGGAATGAGGCAAGCCTGTCACCTGTAATATGACAAGGTATTAACTTCTTAAGTTGGAGAAATTTAGCTGGACAGGCTGGAGTTTTAATCTGACTCCTGACTGCTGTGTCAAATAAATTTTAGCTAAGTGAGGCAAATGTTTATAATTTCAGAGTAGCTTAATTTTTACACATTAAGCAAATTGGTATCTCATTCTAGGCTCTGAAATAGGGAGGCAACTCAGCATGAGTCTGTGTGTGATTTATTTAACAAGAGACCTGCTTAGGGACTGTGAAGTCAGCTTGGAGTTGAGCTGGTGCTCAGCATTCATGCACTATGGCGTTATCTCCCTCAAATGGCAGCTTCACAGAGAGGCAAACTCAGAAGTTCTAAAACTCAGAAATTCACAGATGAAACTCAAAGTTTATGAGCCTGTCTCTTTTGTTTTTGTGGTGGTTTGGTGCTGGCATAACTCTAATGACATCAGGCACTTAAGGAGTGACACTGCTGTAATAAAGACCTGGAGACTAATGGTGTTTGCCATAGCATTCCTCATCCAGTCCTTGTCTGCTGCCAAAAGCTCCCTGTTTGACTCTGCTCACCCTTCCCACAGTTGAATGTACATTAGTTGACCAACAGCAGTTCCTGCCTTTGGTGCTCAGGATCTGAATTTATTCTTCCACCCAAGCAGGAGCCAAACCTCAGTCGGCTCAGTTTCTGAGATCAGACAAAATCTGGTTTATGGCCATGGGCAGGAGCTCTAATGGTGGTAGTGTTAATTCACAAAATGAATGATCAGTTGTTTTAAAGGCCAGGGGAAGCTTAATGCAGCACAGGACAGACATTGTTGTCCTTTCGGTGGTGATGTGTACAGTTCTGTATAGGTCGTGCTGTTCCTTGATTTATTTTCACTTATCCTCACTGAACTGTGGCCACTGAAGGTGTCACCTTCTTGCTGGACCCTTTCCTGCAGTTGGTGTCTGGTCTGCCCATGCAGAAGAAGTGGATGTTTTATTTCTGGGTTAGTTTGTATTTTGCATGTTGTTTCTCTTTGGGGCTTTCCCAGTGAATTATAAGTAACCTGTGTTTTTCTTTAAAGCCTGATCCCCCTGAATTTGAGAGAGTGATTATGGAGGAAACACACTAGTTCTTAAAATGCTACAAATAGCGTTTAATCTCATCCCTCCCTTCCTCCCATGCTTTAAAATCTTTAAGGATCCCTAAACAGGCACTTTTTAAATCAAAGCATTAAGAAGCAAAAGTGTGGTGCAGAATTATGAGCCAGATGCTGATCCTGGTAACCAGGTATGCCATTCCCTCACACCCACTCAGCTTTCCTTGTGGCATTTCCCCAAAGAGGACCCTGGGGCTGGACGCAAGCTGAGATCAATCCCCAGCCTGTGGCATCTGTTTGCTGAGGGTTGGAGCTGCTTATTGAGCTCAAGTTGTGTGAACTGAGAAACGGAGACAACGTGATGCTGGGAGCGAGCCTGGATCTTGGGAACACGTTGCTTAAGTGACCAGAAACTAAGCTGCTGTGTGTGTGCCAAACCAAAGTTAAAAGCCGTGTGGGTTTCAGAACTTTCTTTTTTTTGAGAAAACACTTGTTTAAGAATAAGCTGCATTCAATGATTGATTGCTTGTTGCTCTTGCCCTGCTATTTGTACTCTCAGCTTTGACTTACACCATACACCTGAGGCCTTGCATTATAGGGAGCACAGTATGCACATCAGAAAGCTGAAAATTTGGCCAAAATTTTGAGGTCTTGGAGTGCTGAATTGAGGGATATTTCTGGAGGAAGTAGTGCTGCTCTGCTTTGTTGGATCAGACTAAAAAGGGAGGAGGGATTTTTCTCATAGCAGTTTTTCCCCCTAGCTTTTTCTAAGTTTTGCTTGGGACTCTGAGGTTGCTTTGAATGTTGCATTAAGCATTTTACTTCTCAGCTGCAGGTAGGTGCTGTTCCATGTCTGCACCTTGTGTAGAGAAAAATTAAGAAATTAAGGAAAAATTGTTTTGAATCTTTTTTACTGATCTGCTGGTGGTAAAGAGCGGAAGGGGAAGTCTTTTCATGTGGAGCAGAGGAGGAAGATGCTGGGTGTGGAAGAAGCCTGTGCTTTTAATTTTATATTCTCAAGACCCCAGCTTACTTTCTGTGCAAGGAAAGAGAGAGGATGGTGGGGGAAGGCATAGTTCTGGGACATCTGGCACCAGTGAAGCTCTTGCTGGTGATTAGGTCCATCTTGAGATCAGCCTTTCTAGCTAACACATAATTACTGGGGTTTTGTTCCTACTTCGAATGTTTAACATATGATACGTCCATACATTGTTTTTCCTTGCAGTTCATTTTTCCCCTCTCGTGTGATTTGCAGGATTTACACACTTGGTTTGTGTTGATGGTGCCTCTCCTGACAGTTCTTTTGTATATAAAGGTTAAGGCAGCTCGTGGGCTCGTGAAGACCAGGAGTATTATGCTTGAGCCCAGCATTAGTCATGCTTAGCTGCTGACATACTAACTTGGCACTAAATCATGGCTTCTTTTGTTAACTAGATGCCACCATTTTAGGGAACTCTACTTGTGCAACTTGCTGTCAGGCTGATGAAGCAGTCAAAAATGATGCCACTGCACAGCCTCTCCCTTCCACATATGCCCATTCTCCAATTGTGGCAGGAGAACTGGAAAATACAGCCAAGTGAACAGAAAACGCAAATTGGCTTCATATTGTTACTGGAGCAAGTATCTTTCTCTAGGAAGAAATGTGAAAAATTAGAAGATGCTACTAAAGTTTGCATGAGAAGTTCTGCACCTCCTTGCAAGAGGCGAAGTAGTGCTCTCCTGGCAAAGGTGATTGGGAAGAGTTATGTTGCCAGGTGGTTTTCTGTCGATACTGAAATTGGATTAAAAAGGTAACAAATGTTACCACGCTTGCTTTCTCCTTTTCTCTTTGGAAGCTGATCAGGCAGTGCAGAGGACAGCATCAGAACTAAAGGAGGCTTTAGCTGTCTCTTGGGCTCAAGCCCTCTTCAGGGAGAAGGTTGTTCATCTTTGTAAGGAGGTGGGATCATTGGCTTTCTCATCTGCAGCTGTCTAGGTACTGCCTCATACCTAAGGGGGGTTGCTGGATTGTTTTGTCTTGTAGTTGTGTTATTTTGTTGTGATTGTGGTTCTCTGTCTGAATCTGGTGGAGCTGAAATCCACTGACAGGGCAAACAGTGAGCAAACATTTCAGGGCATCTCATGGCCGACAGCCTGATGAAAGAAGTGGGCAGGACTGTATTTATGAGCCATTACCCCTTAGCTGTTTTCATGAGCCTAATAAAAGGTTTCTTTGATTTTTCATCTTTGCCTTTGCTGCTTGTTACGCTAAGGAGCCCTATCAAGTACAAGAAAAAAAAAAAAATCACTTACCAAAATCTGCTACTACAGCTGAGAAGTTAAACCATGGACCTCGGTTGTCAATTTGCTGTGTGGTTTTCTTCAGTGTTTCTCTTTTTTACCCTCTCCATAGGTCAACCTTATATGCACATGACCATGGTACCCATAGTCAGTTTATGGTATCTAGAAGAACAGTATGTTACTTACAGGGTTTTTTTTATAAGATTAGTTAAAGATATGAGTACAGCAAATAACACAGCCTGATTTATGACCATCTTGGGATATCCCCTCCCCTTCTCAGCTTTTCTACAGTGACAGATGGAAGAAAATATCTTTCCAATTTTAAGAGTTAGTTATAACTGTGCACAAGGACAGGCACCACGTGGACCTCTGTGGGAAGTAGTTTTGATTTCTTAAACGTGGATCACACCCCATTCAGCTTCAGAAGAGAGAGGACCCCCCCAACTGACATTTTTAATGAGCTAGGGGAGAGTGTTAAAAACTGCCTGCCTATCTACCTACAAAGCCTCAGGGTAGAGAGCTAAATCGTTGTGAAGCATTAGAAGTAGAAGAGATTATCTAACCAGGCATTTTCTCTGGTGTAAATGGTATTCATGTATGTTTTCTTTTTTCTTTTTAATTTCTCTATTTTCTTATAAAGCAGCATGAGTGACTGTGCTCCCATCAGCAGCCTTGATTAACTCTTGTCTAGCTGGCAGCCTGAAAAAAAATATAGCAAGCACAATTTCCTTGTAGGCTTGAGGCACTCAAACAAATTCAGTCTCCTTTATATTTTTTCTTCCCTAAAGATATTGAAAGGGGAGCATATGTGGAAGAGTAAGTGTGTGCATGGAGATATTTTTGTCTGTATTTGTAAATATCTGGGTTGACCTGGAACCTGGAGGAATACCTGTGAGTAGGATACTTTATGAAAAAAAATAAATAGAAAGCCTTTGGTAGTGGAACTTAATGGAATTAAGGAAAACATTGGATTTTGGGTGCTGTTTCAAAGTCTTTTTCATCAGAATGGAAGTGGCATAATCAATATGTAGCTCTTTGGCTGTAAACTCTTCAGATTTAGCTGAAATCACATTAAATGGAATAGATTTTATTTGTGGCCTGGGCAGTAGGGTTGTATTTAACTGAACTCTGTGGAAGTCAGCTATTTGGGAGCTGCCAGCTCTTCACAAAGTGATGCTGTGTCTGTAGCTGTACCTAAACAAATCATGGTATCATTCCTATGTCATTACTGGTGTGGGTCCTGCTTTATAAACACCAACTGAATACAGAAAGTTCTGGTGGTGTGTGTCCTGTTTGCTCTTCCTAATTTGCCCATTGATTTCTTTGCCCATCTGGTCTCAGGTGAGTTTTGTTATGCCTTTCCTGTTCCAAGGCATCTTTGCAAGAAACAATCTCCCTGCCATTGATTTGAAAAGCTCTGCTGCAAGCGAAATTGCAGGGCGGAGTTTTGGGAAGGTGAGGGTCTGGGTTGGGTTTGCAGCTGTGTGGAGCACCTGTAACCTTGAGAGATGTCTGTAGGAACAGTTGTATTTACCACTGCTGAAAAGGACACGTGTTGGTTTTAAGTTCAATATTCACACAGTCAGTCTGTAGTGGGATCTACATGTAGGAAGACAACAATAATTATTTATATTAACTACCAAAAAAGCTATTAATAGATGCATTTGGAAAGCCTCAGAAGCCAGTATTTCCAATTGCGAAACACTTTGTAAAAATTATTTTTGTGTCTTGCAAAGAAACCACCATACCACACAAACAGAATCCAAATGAAAAACTGTCTTGTGTTCTGGAGATGCTGTCATGAGAAAGGCCTCCTATGTAGCATCTGTTCACACATCCCACATATTGTGTAAATATATCCCCTTCAAGTATTTAATCTTCCCAGAAGTTATGCTTGCCTTTCTTCTCCAAACAAGAAAGCTGGAATCCTCTCCCTCCTTAGAAAACCCACCTGTAGTTTGGCAAACTACCAGATTAAGATTGTTTGGGTTGGGTTAGTTTTGGGGTTTTTTTTGATAATGCTCCAATTTTAAATTTTGCATAAAATCTGTAAATGTTTCTGGAGTTATGAGTGATCTCATTTCCCCCTTTCCCCCATTCCCTAGGAACATTCCTAATAAGTTACTCAATCTTTCTCTCTTCTGAACAGGGAGAATTTCAGCCATAAATAAGGCAACACTTGAAGTCGTAAATAATGTTTGGACAGCTTGTGCTGAGGGTTTCCCAAAGGGAAGGAATTATTTTGTTGTGGCAGTGTATCATGGGGCTGTCCGGTGTCACGCTTGGAGAGCTGATGGTGTTGCTTTGGAGCAGGCTGTTTCTTGTGCAGAGCTCCTCCAAGTATCTGGAAGCTGGATTGTGACTCCTGAAAAATTGGTTTGTGGGATAGCAAAGTAAATCACACTGATGAGAAGAGGGAAAGGGGAAGAAGGAAGGGGGAGAATTGAAGCCACCAAATACTAACTGGTGCTAAGAAATTCCATGCTAAGGCTGAAACTGCAGCTTTATCTCATGACTTGGTGGGGGGAAAAAAAGGCAGGAACATATGTCAATGACAGATTGCCAACCTTAGCATTTAATTCCTGGCATTTTGTGGGTTTATAGGATTTGCTGACAAAAAGATGAGGGGGAAGGGTTGGATGGGATGTAATTTCCTGAGTGTTCTTCTTGAGGGGAAAAAAATCTCAACCCATCTTCTTTTATTTGAATATATTGGAAACAGCCTGAACAATCGTAGTTTTTCATTAGAGTAAATACCTTTGAGTTATGACACTTTCTCTTCTTTAAAAGCAGTTTCCAAAGCATTGGAGAAGTATGCATAATTAAATACTTTCCTTATTTGAACTTCATTGGGAGGCAGTCTATTTCTTTCTTCGTTTGACACCTCTGTGCTGTGCAGACTCGTGGTCTGTTGAAATGTGCGTGTTCACAAAGATGTGAAGAGCCCCAGTCTGCCTGTTCCACAAAGATGTATAATGAGCAATGTTTTGAACACTTCTGAGAAGCAAGACAGCGAGGATATTAAAAACTACACCCTATATTGCACCCAAGTGTTTATTTAATAGACACTGAGTAGCCACAGTATATAAAAAATTCTGTGTGCTCCCTCGCTTTGGCTTTTTGTGTCTAAATCTCTGTCTACCCATTGAAATATCCTTGATCTGAAAGCCTCTAAGCTGCCTTTGGCATGGGCCCTTGACAGGGAACCATTTTAAGAGATGCAATTAGAAGTCCTGCTGAACTTTTGGAAATTTCATTTGGATACTCTGAATATGATATACTGAGTGGCCGAGCTGGAGGAAGTTATTAAAACTTTGCAGGAAAACCATGAAGCAGTTGGAATATAAATTATTTCTTTTCATTTTTTTCATTTCTTTTTCCTCTCTGTACCAGTTCCTGGAGGAAGGAGGTGGGGATTAGAGGGCTTTTTTTTTCCTTTGGAGGTATGACCTGTGTCTCTCTTGACCAAGAAATAGCTTGGGAAAAGGAGAATGCTGTGCTTTATGGAAGGGTTGAAGCATTTTCAGAAAAGGCTCTTGGCTATGTTAAAGGTCTTTTAATAATCACAGAGGCCCTGTTTAAGTGTGCATCCATCACTGCCATTTTTCTCATTGAACAGGAGTACATGGAGACTTCTTTCAGGGTTGGGTGCCAGTTTGCAAAGTGCTGGGTTGCAATTTTTTCCCTTTTTGCATCAACATCTAAGGAGAAGTCAAAGGCCTTATCTTTTGGCTCTCGATTCTCTCAGTATGTACTTCAGTGAGTTTGAGGTTCCCTGGCATTACAGAAGGAATACGCAAATGTAATTTCCTTTTTTTCCTGTTGCTGATAGAAGATTTTGCAGATTGGAGCTTCTGTTCTGGTAATGGGAAGGCCCTCCTAACCTGAGCAAATCTGATAGTATAAGATGTGTGTGGGTCTGAGTTGGTTGATGAACCTTGTGAAGTCCACTGATGACAACTCCAGTGGGAATTAAAATACACCTTGAACCCTTTGTGTTCTGAGTTTTCTGAGCTGACAAAGTGCTCTAACAAAATCATATGTTTTATATTCTCCATGAGTTATTTGTTTGTTTCAGGGCTCATGAAATTTAGCAGGTGGACAGGCCAGTCAGCAGTACTTGTAAAGCCCATGAGCTTGTCTTTGCTGGTTGAGAGACTTGAAAATCCCCAACAAAGTGTGGATGTCCATAATAATCTTCATTGATCTGCCATGAAAGGTTTGGGGGAGTTTGCAAAATACTTTAGTAAACCAGAAGATCATATAACCACCCACAGCATGCCATTTCTTTGAGTATTCTTTTAGGATCTTAACATGCTGAAATCCATCCCTCTCAGGCTCATGAGGGTTACAAAGCCTGTGGGGAGGGCAAGTGGTGTTTTCAATCCTGCTCTGACGAGCTGTGGATTTGTCCTTCTGTGCTCCATTTCATTTGGTTTTGCCAGCAAAGAGTTTTGTATTGTCAATGGACTTTCCTACTGCAGATTGAGTGACTTAAGCTTGGGCTTTGACAAAATGCATGTCTCTGAGCAGGTAGAAACCCTGAATTAATGAGATGGAGTGTGTCACTTCTCTGTGTAACAAGTTTGAGCATCGCATGTGTCAGCACAGACCACGCTGCTGGTTCATGCAGATAGATGTGAGCAGAGAAGAGAGAAAAGCATTGCTTAGTGTTGTCTGTTGGACTTGCAGAAAGGAAGTGAAGAAATATTTGCGTGCTTAGTCCTGTGGCGAACCCATGGTGGAAAGTTGAGAGAGCTGTCCTTTTGGGCACATGTAGGCAGGGGAGTTTGTAGGGTGATTACATACCTGAGTGGTGTAAATACCACATGGTAAGCTCTCTTGTGCTGCTTTCCTGAATGGTGCTTGTTTTAAAGTCCTGAAGTGCTAAAGAACAGGCCTAAAATCCCTCTTTCCCTGCCTGGTGCAATGGTAGGGTAGAGTTGGTACACAGAGGGGCTCCAGTCTACAGGCTGGTGCTATCTGGGCCTCCAGGACAGGGAGATGAAAGCACTTCCAAACTTGATTCTCTTTTGGAATATGGTGGTTCCTGTGTTCTTTCTGGAGAAACATCTGCCTGGATGTAATCTTTTGCCTAAGACTGTGATTAGCAAATGCCCCATTTTGGCCAACGAGGGCTGAGTACAGCGCCTTGCAGTGGGATTCTTTCCCTAAGAGAAATGAACTGAGTTGTCTAGCTTGTGTGCATGCACATCTGTACATGCATACCTTCTGCACACTAATTTGTTGTAAATTGCTGCCAGCTTTTGAACTTAGAGGGGAGGATGGAAAGGCCAAGAAAACCAGAAGAGCAGAGGGGGAAAGCCCACCCCACCTTTCAAGTATCTCAGGTTCTCTTAACAAAACCTGTGTGCTTGCAGGGCCCATTTGGCATTCATGCAGCCTTGACAAATATTTTTGCAGCTGGGTTGGTGCTAATTAGTTTTGGAAAGACCTCCATGCAGAACTCTCTGTTGCTTAACTTCAGGTCCCTGGATTGCTTGAGTCTGGGAAAGCATGTGGAGGGCTATGGCTAAAGGGTTGTCCCATCCTAGTGCTCTGGGCTAGGCATCCACTGTAGGTGATGTTTGAAGACAATGGCATGTCAAGCCTAGGATGGCCATTTGAATCAAGAGATAATAGATGCCTGAAAGTAGCTTGTGGTTTCCCTTGATGCTCTTGTGGCGGAAATGTGGGGTGTTCCCAGCTAAACAAAAAGATAAGAACATGCCCACAAGTGTGAGGGAAGTCCAGGAGAGCAAGTAATTTTTATTTTCCAGCATTTAAAACTGATGGATAAACCCTGACCATCCTGCTGTAGTTACAAAGTGTTTCACAGCAGCAGGACTGGTGTGTTGGGTACCCTGGGAAGCAGGGCTGGGGCAGCTTGCAATGGTCCCTGTCATGGTTTGGTGCCCTTGAAGCCCAGTGCACACAGGTGCACCTGGTAGAGCTGCAGCTGCAAGAGGAAGGTGAAGGGTGTAATAGTGCCTCCTGATGCTGTTCATCTGCTTAGTGTGCAACTGATAATTCAGCTTGATCTAAGTGTTCATGTTTAACCATAAAATAAATTTTGTGGTGAGAGTAGCAAGCCAGGTACTTTTCTATATTTTTTTTTCTTTTTGTTCCTGTTGGGACTCTGCAGTGACACCCGCTCATACCAGGTGGTAGTACAGTGTTTATTTGTAGAAAGAAACAACCAGGTTGGGAAAGAAGAGCTGTTTGGCTTGGTCTCCATCTCTTGCATGCCCTGACTTTGGGTGTGTTATAAGTTATTACATAGAGGTTTGTGACTTCAAGTTTGCCCCTGAGCCCTGGAAGTGTTGTATGTCCCACCTGAACTCTCTGTCTTAAAGGTATTTCCTCTTAAGGATATTGCCTGCCTTTATTTTAGGTTCTGCTCCCTTCAAACTCTTCTAAGAGGATTGCACAGATAATGTTTCATGGAATAATTTTTTTTCATTTGAGGGAATAATGTAAATGTATGCAAGCAGGATGTTATTGTGCAAGAGCTGTGATGTGTTTATATAAGGTGGGAGGGCTTGATTTATAGCACTGAATATTTAATGGGAATAAGTCTGGGTGTCTGAGATCTCTGCTTCTTTGTGTGAGTTGGCAGATAGAAGGGTGGCAGGTCAGGCAGGTTTTTCTGTATGCACCTTGTGGGTTTTCATGTGTTGGTGTTTTACATCATTATGTCAATTTAGTGAGGCAAAAGGAAACACTTTTAATTTGGGTTTTGAAAGCATGGGGAATAGGGGAATTTATTTCCCTATTTGCCTGTCCCTACATTCTTCCCATTTGTTCCTGGAAGCAGCCCCAGCCCCTGTGCCTGCAGAGCAGTGTGTTCCACTGGAGTTCCAGCTCCAGGACATTGCTCACTGGCAGCAGCAGTACACATACATGATGAAGAGGTAGCTGGAATAGTCAGTAGACTAAACTACAAGTTGAAAAACTTTTTTTTTCCTTTTTTTTTTCTTAAAGTACAACTTATTATGCAGGTGTCTGTAGGCTTCTTTTAGCTGTAGGGACCTGCAGTGAGATCCATTGAAAAATGCAGAAGGTAGCTGTGAAGTATGCATGGAAAGACTGATATTTATTTATTCACTTTAAATCTGAAGCTGTGTCTGCAAAATCAACATGCTTCTGATCTACAAAAAATCCCCACTGTTCCCAAAGCCAGGTAGGGAATGTGAGGGAACACTCAGGTGCCCAGCAGAGGGACTGCTCAGGCAGTGCCAGACTGGCTTTTTTCACACCCCATTCCTGATGTTGGCATCTAAGGGATGAAAGGCAAATGCACCTTTGAAGTGTCATTTTGGGGACAGGAAAATAACACCACAAAGGAAGACTGGGAAATTTCTGGTTTATGAAAAATTGAATTAATTGTTTGTAGTTCTTCCCCCCACCCCCCAATTGAATTCAAGAGCAGGTAAATCAGTAAAATGTTGATAATGTGTAAATAATTGCTTCTGAATATAGAAAAGAACTATTATAGCACGCACAGTTAGTGATGAAAGACCACAGGGTGATTGGTTAGCCTTTGGAACATTAGAGTAATGTGCTCCATCTAAATAGATAGATAGATGCTTTGCCTGGGCTAATTTTTCCAAGAGTGAATTGATGATATACAATCAGGAGATGTCAGAAAAGAAAGCATCCACCCTTGAATGGCAAAACTCAATTGTTTCAGACACAATTGATAGTGGCCAGTATTGGACTCTCACTAATGGTTGCTGAAAGTGTTAGATTGGCTTTTTTTCATCAGACCTCAGATTTGGCCTGACAGCAGCAAGTGTTTTCTATCGAAGTGTTCGTTTCCTTCCCCCCCTTTCCTGTTCTTTTTTTAGTCATTTGACAATAATTTACTACTTTGCTTAGCTTTTTAGTCAGTTGTCTCCCACTCCGGAAAGCCAGGTTTCTTAAGTGCTTCTATGATGCCAAGTTAATTGCCCGAAAATAAGTGCTTGAAGATGGATCAAGTATTGTCTCATCAGCATTCAGCATCCCTGCCAGAGCATGGGAGGGGGAAGGAAGGCAACGCCAGGAAGATCTGAAGAAAAGAGTTGGGGAACAAAGGAAAGCACAACTGTCCTGCAAATGGCCCTGAGCGTGGCCAGGCAGCAAAGCTCTCCCTGGATGTGGCTGAATCCCTGCTGTACTTGCAGGTTGTGGAGTGAAATGTCATTAGTGCTGCAGTGTGGACACAGGTGGGATTGGTCTCCGCAGCCCCATATGAGAGGGGGGACTGTGCTTTTGGGTGGCCCCGTGCTTGACTCTTCCTAAGGCCAAGCTGAGGCATGTCCCTGCCTATTCAGTGTTGCCACTGCCTCATTTTCTCTGCCTCTCTGTAGAGCAAGGGAGGAAAAATGGCATTCCTGGCTTGTCATTAAGGTGAGGGTGATTTCTAGATAAATGAGCAGTCTCAGAGGTATGCCTAAAATGCAAAGATACACAAGAGTGTTGGTGCAAGTTAGAAGTGTGGAGAGCAGAGGAGAAATCACAGCTGGTGCCTGTTGAGTCCACCTCGCTGCTGGTATGTAGTGCAGTCAGCACGAGACTGGATAAAGCACAGCACCTTTTTTTGTGTGTGGATAGTATGGGGAGAAAAAGAAAAAAAAGAAGGAAAAAAAAAAGATATAGCTACTGCAATGAAAAGATGTTCATTTGAGGCAGGGCAGGATGGTTTTTATTGGATTAAGTACCCAGAAACCCCATTTAAGGGGACTTTGAAGTGAGGGACTTTGAAGAAGCTGTGGGGACGAGGGGTGGAGACAAATGCCTGACCAACATAAGAGACACTCTGCAGGGACTGAAGTGCAAGTTGGATCGTGCTGAAAGTCCCAGTGCCTCAGCTGTAGGCAGGCCAGTGGCTCCTTGAGAGAGTGCAAAAATGTTTGGGTACCTGGCTGTTCAGCCCTGCTTGTCACCTCGAGTTGGCTCCCCAGATATGGGGAGAGGAAGGGGACTACCACCTCCTCCAGACTTGCCAATGCTGCCAGGGCTTTGCTTTATCCTCCTTTGCCAAATACAGCCAGGGCTGCTCCCTGGGATTTAACAAATCCTCTACTATTCCAGCCCCTGAGGGTATTGCCAGTGCTCTTGATCCCTCCTGCCCCATTCTTCCTCTGACTGCTTATGCTTGAGCGCATTGGACTCTGCATCCCAAGAGATTTCTTGCAGTCTTCTGGGACACTCTGGGCAGATTTGCTCTAATGGTATCCACATTTGTGCCAGCCCCCTTACCTGACCTCAGTGAGTTTCAATACCTTTCTGCTCGCCTTTAATCTGGGAGAGCCGCCCTGCTCTGGAGAGGGAGCAGGCTTTTATTCCGGCTCGTGCGTCGTCAGCGGATTTGTTAACTAAGCTGTATATGTAAAACCTTTAATAAATGTGATGTCAGCGCTTTAGAGAACCTGCCTGACTTTCACATCCCATTGGCAGGGCCTGCAGTCAGAAATACCTGTTCTTGCACGAGAAAATTTGATAGAGGTGTGTGAATATGTGTGTAATCTCTATTAGTCACTTTGGAGAGCACACTCATTATTTGGAAGCGTTTTCTACCTTTCAGCCCTCATCTTGAGATCAGAAATGTTGCAGTCCTTTACTTGATTAGGCAGGACTGAAAGTAAATAATTACAGTTGAAAAGCACTCTGAAAATTATTTAATATTGCTTTAATAAGGGCTCTCCATCTACATTTGTGCCTTTTGTCAGATGGGCAACCCTCGATTAACGCCTCGATCTTTCTTTGCCGGTCACCTGTGAATGTTACCCCATTTATCACCTGTGTTTCTGAAGGACCTTTCGCTGCTGTGTCTGTGCAGCTCTTCCATACCTCATTCACCAAACAGGTTGTGGCTGGCAATAACCAGGAAAAGAGTGTAATGAGGCAGAGAGAGCCCAGCATGCCTGGTGCGTGGATTCAGCTGCATCCTCGGTGATAAATTCGCACGTACACCTTGGTCGGTGCTCACACAGTAATGTCAGCTCAATAACAGCCCTTCAGGGTGCCAGGGTGGATTTTACATTTATAATGAATGAGGATTTTATTGTTGTTGCTAGCAGCGAAGAAGTTTAGTGATAGTCCAGTTCTCAGCCTCATGAGAAGCAGAAATGATGAAAGCAACACTGCGGCATTCCTCAGCACACATTTGATCCATCAATCACCCAGACAAAGCATGCACTCCTAAACCATTAAAGTGTGACATCTTCTTCTCAGACTTTTGAGTTTACTGACTTTAAAGCAGCAAGTCAATTAGGAAGCCAAACCTAGGCTGGAAGGAGAAGAAAAAACACTATTAAAATACTAACTTGACATGCTTAGGTTTGTTTGATAGGCTAACAGACTGCTAATATTTAATTTAAAAAACCTGGATGCTGTCCAAAGCAAACTTACGAATAGTATAAGTCATATTAAAGCAAACTTTCATTAAGCACCAGCTTTCTCATAATTAGTTTCAGCAGAATGATACAGTTTCAGAGAAACTATGGCATTTCTTTATTTAGGTAACAGAGCTTTCTGCTAAAGGTTATTTCCAGAGGGTTACTCATCGCGTGGTGTGATGAATTAAATGGGGGACGGAAAAATCCAGAAGAAAACCTGGGCCAGGAGTCCTGCTCCTGTTTGCTTCCTGATGGTCCCTTGAACATTGCAATAAAATTTAACTTCTATCAACAGTCACTGGGGGTTACTTCATGGGAGGAACTGTGTTGGTCGCAGCTCTCTGTTGGAAATGCCACTGTTAGTTACCTGCCCAAGGCCTGGGCAGGAAGAAAAGTACCAAGAAATGCAGCATTGAGTGGTTCTGAAATGAGATTGTCTTCTTAAATGACAGACCAAGGGAGTCAAATGGGTGTACTGGAGATAAAGATTTGACTGATGACAGATGCTTGCAGCCCTTCTATGCTTGCACCCTGTCCCACTGTGCCATGGTGTGGCTGTGACTGAAGTGGATTGTATGTCCCTGCCATTGAAAGTCATAAAGTTTTGTTTCCAGAGATTTTGGACTGGTGCAGGATTTACGCTTTTGCTTTTTCTTTCACTAACTGTATTAAGTTAATTGCTTGTGAGGGGAGGAACATGCTCAGAAATAACCAAAGGGAGCTAGGAGCCCAAATTCTCTTGCTTAAGCTGTCCTTGATTCCTTAAATAGAAGTACACATGTGCAAAAATACAAAATGCATCCAAAAATAATTAGACATTATGATGTGTAATTAGTAACTCTTCTCATTACTATTATTATTTTAAAGCTTTTGTACTTTCACAGTAGTTCTAGCATTTGACCTAGTAAAACCTCTGCAATGATCAGGAGCAGGGGAGGATTTTTTTACTCTTCAGCATGTGTTTGTTTTCAATGTCCATGCCTTAGAAGCCATAATACGTGTATGTGACGAGTGTTTGTATTTCCTGGGTGAGGGGGATGAGTTGTGGGAGACAAAGGCGTCAGTGGGTGGCGTCAGCAAGAAGCAATGAAGGTGGCCCTCGACACAAGTCCTGCAGCTGCTCCTCAGAGGCATGGGGAGTTCATGTTCTTGACAGCTTCCCCTCCAAGGTCTTCAGATTGGCTCTTAATTGGCAAGCTCATTAGCAGGCTCGCTAACAGGAGGGAGAGCGAGCCAAATTTGTATTCTGTCAGCACTTGCTGTGAGGAGTCAGTAATCAAACAGCTTTTTTTACAGTGTCCTTTTTGGTGTCTACTTCTAATGGCTCAGGTTTGTAGGTCTGCTATAAACCCCAATAAATATAACAGCCATTAATAACTGATTGACCAAAGGGATTTATGTAATCATGGGATTACAGCTCCTAATTCCTTCCTGCAGTCATGTTTCTGCATTTCATTGATCGGGGAACTGGCTGTAACACTGATTTAAACTAATGGCATGACAACACAAGGGTGGCTTTAATGCCACTTGGATGCCAAAAGGTTGCTTAGGTGGGGAGTGATGCTTAGGCTGGTTTCACAGCACTGGAAAAATGAGGTGGGAAACGGTTGAGTGTCATGGAGGGCAGTTCTTCCAGGAATTGCAGCCAACTCACTTAGTAGTCATCTGGGAGGAGGTGGCCACACGAGGCTGGAGTAAGCCACCTCCTGCTCCCAAGCTGCTCCCATGACTGTCGGGCATGTGTCCTCACTGTGTGTCACCAGCTGGCCCTCCCCATCAGGCTGTGTCTCTGTGCCCTTCCTCTAACTGGTGTGCAGTGGTGGGACTGACTAACACCAACTATCAGCTCATCCACGCATTTCAAACTCATATTTTTAAAACCCCTTCAAGTCTCTTCCAGAAATTACTAAGGAGTGTTTCCTCTGAGGGTACTGCCTGAGTGTCTTCCCTAACTGTCCAGGTCTCTTGTCTGAAATTTGACCTGAATTTTTCACTTGAAAATGAAATTGATTTTTTTTTTTTTTTCCGGATGTAACTGAAATGAATGCTGGTGGCAAGAGGGTTTGGTTTGCTGAGCACAGGATGCTCCTGCACTAGTAAGGTAGAAATACTCCAGGTTGCAGAGGTGCTGTGGGTAAGGATAGGGTGGTGGGGATAGGCATTGTAAGGCAGCTCTTGCTGGGCTAGCTTGTTGCTGTCTGCTAAAAAGCTGCAACTTAAGGTAAAGAGATGAAACCCGAACCTGTGAAAGTGTGTGTCAGCTCATCAGTGCATTTAAGTAGGTTGTGGGAACTGCCTCTAATGAACCCTCTCTTTTCCATCTTAAAGTAAATGAAATTAAGCTGAAAAAAAAGCTGAATAGAAAGCATCAGATGGCGGTGGTAGACAGTCAGTGTTTGTAATGTGAAATGTGCTCTGGATTCCCAAGGCATAGGATGCAGATGGGGCCACGTGTGCAATGCCTTTGAACGCCAAACGCGCCAGCTACATCTGAAAGGTATCAAACCCAAAATCTGAACAGCAGTGAGTGGTTATCAGCTCTGTTAGGGAAAATCTTCTGTGAAAAGTGGCTGCTGGTAGAAAAACAGACAATATGCAGAGATGAAATGCTTTTCATCTGTGTTTCTGAACTGGATGTTTTCCCCCAAGCTTAAATTATTTATTGTCTTCTTTTTTTTCTTTTTCTCTCTTTCAGAAAAGCAGCACTGACAGCCACATAGTTACAGTGAATATGAGGAAAACAAATAAAAAGTAGAAGTGAGCTTGCTGGGTTGATGCCCTTGCTCCCTTGCGTAGTAGTGCACAGAGTAGAGCTTGCTGTAAGGGCTGTGGATGGTGTTTTCTGCTTCACCCTTCCATCCAACAGTGGAAACAATTCCTAAGGGTAGCAGGAGTCTTTGCCATCCAACTCTGGGAACAGTAACCCTGTTGTGTTATTTTGGTAGGCTTCAAGAAATCAGGCCTCTCTAAGAACAAGGGTTTCTGGACAAGCTGTTGCCATTTCTGCTTCCACCCTGGTTCTGGACACACTGTGTCTTCTCTGCTCGGGCTTGGTGCATGGTGGGCACAGCCAAGGGAAAGCTGCCTTTCCCCAAAGGGAATCTCACTTTGTTTTCTTAACGGCTCCACGTGTTTCTGCCGTCCTAGGGCTTAGTTGGTATAAAAAGTAATACCACAACTTTGTGTGTCTATTAATTTTTCTTTTTTTTTTTTCTTTTTATTTGCCAACAGCTCAGAACTGAGTGTTAAGACTTAAAAATGTTGTATCTGGGTTCTCTTTCAGGGGACAGCATGAATGAGCAGCAGATGCTGGATTAATGTCTTGTCCTAATCTCCTTTTATTTGCAAATATCCAGTTCCTTGCAGATGGCTCTGAACAACAAAAAGCGTACACAGCCTGCCTCTGGGGAAAATTAGGTTGTTTGTGGCCACTGCTGTCTGCGCTGTAATCCCTGCTGGCAATTTCTTCTTTTGTCACCGGAGCAAGGGTTCAGTGGCACTTTGAAGGCACGGCACAGCGAGGTGGTATTGGAAGCAGCATCCCTTTAGGCTCTGAAGCAGGGAGGTGGAAAGAGAAAGAAGACGACTTTCTCTTTTCAGAGAGCAGGTGGTTGCATTTGTTTCTTCTCATCACCCTTTCACCAGTGCTACGAGAAGGGAGTCAGGACAACCAGCTAATGTGAGCTTCTCTCCTGGTTGCATGAGATGTCTTCCTGTGGCCATGGGCTGACTCTGGAGCTACTTTCAAGACAGACTGTCAGTTCTTTATCTCTGCTGTCCCTAAGCTTAGCTGATGTGCAGCAAGGCAGTGCTCATTTCTGACTTTACTCTCAATTTGTCAGAGTTTGACAAAAGAGATCAAATTTTATGTGATGAATTAAGGGCAGGGCTGGGCAATAACTGCTTTCATGAAAGGTGGAGGAAAAAGCTGCTTATCAGGAGATAATCAATCATGAAAATCAAATTATCAGATTAATCTTTGTGACCTGACTGTGCATCAAATACTGACAACAAAAAAATGCAAGAATCTTCCATTAAAAAATTAATGGTGCTGCAGGAGAGCTGAGCCTGAGGGTACTGTGTGTGAGCAGGGGTACAAGGTGGTACTGTAAAATCTGTCACTGCTGACTACGCAGCAAGGAGATTGACATCTCCAGTACAATGTCACATTCTTAGGCCCAAGTGGGATGCTTTTTAACACTAAGAAGGCAGGAAATCGCAGAAGATAATTAGCTCCCAATGATGTATCACTAAGGTACCTGAAGCAGCTTCCTGGATGCTGCCTAGGTAATCTAGGTGCCAGCCTGAGTTTTTAAATTTCTTCTCTTTTTTTAACACGAATTTTTGTGAGTTTGTTGTATGGATTATAAAGAAGATCTCCTCTCCTTTTATCTCTTTGGTGGCAGTGGCTGGGGTTGCCAGCTCTGCCTGCAAGCCAGTCCTGGGGGAGCTGTAGCCCTTGGACCAGCACATGAAGGTGAGCTCTGAGCAGAAATGGCAGTGGCTGCAGGCACTTCAGGAGAGGATCTGATGTTTTTACCTTCAGAGCAGACAAAGCCCCTCACACCTCCAGTTTGTGGCTGCATGCCTGTCAGGACTGGTAGCTCCACTAAAAATAATCGAAAATGAGGCTTCTCCATCACTTAAACACCTTTTTAAAGGTGGGATTAGTTAGGAAGATTTATTCTGCATCAGCTTAAAGCATACTGAAAGTCTGTGAAGTACAAACATACTAGTACTGTAATTATAATTGCAGTGTGAGACCTACTTTTCATCAAGTCTATCATGGCAGCAATAGCAGTGAAGCTGTGGTGGGACAAGACTCCCTTGTCACAATTTCTGGCACTTGAGTCAGGTTGATTAAGCATCCCGCAGGTATGCAGACATGCTTTAGTTGCACTTTTGACAGAAATATGTCTGTGCCTTGAGGCTCCTGCATTTTTGGAAGTATGGGGTTTATCTTATTTAAAGCCCAGGAATTGAAACAAGTTATGTGCATTTTTTTTTCACTTTAAAAGCTGACAAAATTGCTCCAATATATAGGCCCTATCCTAAATTTTCTGCCATCACTGGATGCTCCACCAGACATGAGTAGTGAATAGGACAGGTCTGACTGGAGACAAAAAGCCTGTCTTCTAATGCAACACTTTTAATGTAGCCTTTCCTTCATTTTCCCCTCTTCTCTTTGTTAGAATTTTTTTTCAATAATTGCATTGAAATTTGAAAAACTTTTTTTGGCTGCAATCTGTAAGAAGGAAGCTCAGCCAGATGTGCTCTCATACACAGGCACTTCTCTAGCTAGAGGGTGTGTGTCATCTGAGTGCCCAGTGCGTGTCGTTGTCTGTGCTGGGCCCTCTGACTTTTAGGGCAGGAAGGCTGCTTGGTTAAATTAAAAAAAAAAAAAAAAAAAAAATTGCTGTTTCCAGATGGCAATTAAGACACGTCCAGGGTTTGTGCCATGACATTTTGTTCTGTCATAACTGCTTCCTCATGCTGTTGCTTTCTGATCCTCTCATCTTTTCATGGCAGACTGCTGCAGGTGGCTTGGCCCAGGTGTAGCATCTCAGACAGATGACTTGAGGACCTGTCAAAAAAGAACTCTGTTTTTTGCAGTGTTGAACAGGCTGTACTTTTTAAAAATGGGTTAAGGGAATTTGAAATATCTCCTACACTTAGTCTGTGTCTCTGAATTCAGGATTTTGAAGGATGCTTTGCAGGCGAACGTCCTCCTTGGAAGGAGATTTTGTCTTTGGTTTGGTTATGGGGCATTTCATAGATTTGGACAGTGGTAGTGAATCCCCAGGGGAAAAAGAGCTGCAGTATAGTTTTGAATGGGCATCAGTATTTTGCTATTAGCTCCTGCTGGTTTGGAGTGCTGAGACACATCCCTTGGGAGGGAAAATAGCACAAGCCATGTCGCAGCATGTTGTGTGAGCCAAAGAAAATAATTGGGCTTTGGAAATCTGTGCATGCTCCTACTGCAGGGTGGGGTCCAGTCCCTCACAGATGTCCAGCTGATGGCCTTCAGGTGGATTTTGGGTGGTTTGGGGAGCAGAGCAGGGTTACCTTGTCCACAAACCAGCTGGGGTAAAGGCAGACTGGGGCTTGTCCCTAGATGAGCAACAGTTTGCTGCAGGAGCAGTCATGGGCTGCAGCCGTATGACCACTGTTTCTCCAGCATCCTTTGTGCTCTTTGCTGTCTGTGGAAGTGTGTCTGGAAGGAGTCACTGCAGGCCAACCCTTGCTACTGTGGTGTAATCCCAGCTCTGCTCATCCCAGGCTCCTGTTGGGAGTTGCATGCTCATACTGACCAGTGCTTAGTAAAAGTGCCTTGGCACTGGTTTGTTGTAGGGTTTTTGGTTTGGGATTTTTTTTTTCCCCCCCTCTTGGAGCACACTGCCACTGTCTAATAGTACCAAGGCTGATACATCTGTAGTTTGGTAAAACAGATCAAGGCAGTGCTGCCAGCTCTAAGAATAATGCTGTCTCCAAAGCACATGGAGGAGGATTAAATGGTTTTCCAGCAACCTGCTGCCATCTGTGCAAACCGTTTCCTAAAATACGCTGGTAAATGCCTGTGGGAAGAGCTGCAAGTCTGGTTGTGTTTGCAAACCAGTAGATTAGTCACGGGTCCTGTCAGCAAGGTTAGACAGACATCAGCAGCCTAGGTGGAAAGGCAGCAGTAGGAGAGGGCAGGTACAGAGCCAGCTGTGTGGAGTAACGCCGACTCCTTGGAGGTGGTGGGGAAGGAGAGGTGGCAGCACCAGAGAACTGGGAGGTTTTGAATCCTTGCTCAGTAGAGATGTCTCCCAGAGCATCGGTGTCATTAGGCAGAGATTGGCCATTTTGAGTAGGGCAGCGGTGATGGTGGTATCATCATCAAACGATTTCTGTAGAGATGAGAGGCTGCTATTTCTACAGATTCACTTTGAGCCAGATTCTGCAGCTTTCACTTGCATTCAGCAACTTGATTTTCTGAATCCTGTGGGTTTTGGGGAGAGCTATTGAGTGCTAAACCCAGATCAGTTTGAATATTGGTGGAATAATCTGGTTTTATTACACCAAGTGATATATTGAAACTTTGTAATTAAAAGGGGGAGAGGGATCTTCAAAACATTCTGCTGTTCATATTGCTGTCTCGCCTAAGAAATGTATCTTTCTGGGAGACGCTTTCCCACTGAAGTGTGCATCTCTGCAGAAGGAAAAAACAAATACCGACTCTGACATAAGCTCTGTTCTTCCTTGAGGCCTGTGAGATAGCAGCATAAAATGTGACATTTAACATCAGCCTTTTCTAAAGGCTTCTAGATAATTGTGAAGGATTCTTTTGTTCAGACCAGTCACTTTTCACAGATCTTCTGAAAAAACTTTAGAGGGGAATATCAAAAGCAGAAACTTTCCACTCTGATCTGGAAACCACTGCATTAAGAGGTCTGTTTTTAGCATTTGTCTCACCTTTAAACTGATAATGCTTCAGCTGTCTTGCTCTTGCTGGAAACTGGTGGGTTCATGACCATGAATTCAAAGCTGCTGTACTGATGCTTGTCATACTTGAAATGAGTCAGGACTGTGAAGAGCCCAGTCATGAAAATGATCCATTATTCTGATGACCTCTCTCATGTGAAGGCAGGATTAGTCACTGGTGTTTTTTTGGTGTCCTGCTATCAGCTGTTTTATATGGAAATCGTGAGCTCTTTGAGGTTGAAGATTCCGGCTACCTGATGTTATACCACCTAGGGCAGTGGGGCTCAGAGCCAGGATAGAAATCTTCATTCAGCTAAAATTATTCCAGGGAAAATGTTTTGGCTTGAGACTGGAAAACCCAAAAATAAAAACAGGTTCCTTCAGTCATGGTCAACAAAGTCTCTCTTGATGGTTCCAAGTACTTTTTTGAAGGATCAGGAAGTCAATTTGAGGCTTATAAGTAAACTAGAACATACTCCCCTCTAGAAAAGTGACATTAAATCAAACAAGCTTTAGCACCAGTATGTCAGGGAGGTCGGACAAGGACATATCACAGATGAGTTGCAGAGGTGTAAGCAGAACAGAGGCTCCCAAATTCCACCTCCTTGCCTTGCCCCTCCCATTCCATGCAACTTCTCATCATCAAGTAGGGTAGGAAGAAAGCTCTACTTTTGGTGGGATATGTCAAGCACTTCAGTTGGATGTGAAGCTTAACTTGGAGAAAGAGAGCTTGAAGCTTGAACGTGCTTATGGATTTGGGATTTTGTGCCCTCTCTCTTCCCTTGGAGAACTCTGATTTGCTGCTCTGAATGCTTTCTGTGAACGTCTGGACTTAAGTTAAGACTGTACAAAACCATCCATTTACATCTGGCTTCATGTTGAAGTTGTAAATACTCTGCTGGCACCGTGAGAGAAAAGCAAGCAGATTATCCCAAGTCACAACCATCATTGGGGTGGTGCTGCCTCTTCCCTGAACTTTTCTTGGGGGCTTGAGCCAAATTTCAGATTTGTGGTGAAACCTAAACGCAGGTCAGCACAGTGCTGCCTCAGACATGGTAACAAAACCCCTTGCTTGGTGCTATTTATAATCTTTTAATTGGTATTCTGGCCTGCCGAGCTCTCTGGGGACTGAAATAATAGTGACCGTAACTCGGCTCCCAACAGTGGCCCATTTCCAGCAGGGTTGCTCTCTTCTGTAGCTGTTGAGTCCACATTAAACGATCCTGTTGACCTGTCTTTCCCCCTCTCACAGGGGCCTTATAACATGGTACAAACACGGGGTTCTTAACAACCTGGCTGGCACAAGCAGGAGGAAATCTGGTGTAGTTGTGCTTCCACCTGGAAGGTTCCCAAAGCTCAGGCTCTGGCAGCACTGACCTTCCCCTCCTGCTCTACATACCTTTTTGTTGAAATCGATAGGCTCTTGGCAGTGTGTGTGTGTTGTGAGGGGCTTAAAAATGGAGCAGAAATATTGGAAAGTAATCTGAACAAGGAATAAACTCAAAGCAAGGCGTCTGTGGAGTAAGAGGAGCTCTAATCGAGTGGATTAGTTGATAGCCAGTGATTTCCTGTTGTCTGCCACCAGTCCCTTAACTTTTTCCATGGTTCCACCTTTAAAACCATTGTGTGCCTTGGTGCCTTGTTTTATAATATGTAACTGATGGAGGATAATTTGCCTGGTGCTTTGGCTGGCTATTACTGGTTTTTACAGCTGGGAGAAACTAATTTATTCATTCTAGCCTCCAGCATGTCACAATTCTTTTATTTTCCAAGCTGCCTCTCTCTGGATTCCTGTAGCCTGGGTTTGAGGTAGTCCATAAGCTGTAACTCCTACCCTTTCTTGTACTCAAGAATATGTTGTCATAACTCTTACACATACTTGGACAGAACCCTGCCAAGGAATCCTTTCCCTCTTCTCCCAGTAGCATTAGGCTTCCAACAGTCCCTGTGCCAGCAGCATGTCTGAGGATGGGCGGTGCTGGGGTGTTGCTTCTCTGGCTCTTACATCTTTTGTACATCCTACACCTCTTGTGTTTTCTGGAGGTTTTGTGGTTGGTTGCTTGGTTGTTTCTTTGAAGTTGTTGGTTGGTTGGTTGTTTTCTTCTCCCCTCATCTTTGGTGGTGAAACTTCAGTGTTGTATCGAAGGTGCTTCATGCACCAGTTGCCCAGGGCTGCTTTTGGTGCTGTGGTTACTTGCAGCAAAAAACAAACCTTTTGGATGCACAGGACATAGGGCAGCAGTGTGTGCCTGCTTTGAATACTCATCTTCTCTCCCAAGTGACTTTGAAATGTGATAATATACTGTTTGTTTTTAGGTTTGTGTTTTTGGGTTTTGTTTACAAAGAATAAAGTTGTATGGCTGCTGTGGGGTTTTTTATCTTTGTGAAATGATAATATTTTTATAAAGCACTTTTGTTAGTAGTAATATACATAGACTTCAGCTGACTGATGGCCAGATGCAGAAGAGCTGTCTGCTTCTCTTTCAGGTAACCAAAATAAGCTAGGGAAAGAAACAGAGTTGCAGGGAAGGGGGTTGGTTTAGGATTTACACTACCCTTGCTGATGGCAGTTCTTGATCCAGAAATTTAAAGTGTGCTTTCTCACAGAGGCAGCTAGATAGATGCCTCATTCATGGGCAGATTACTGTGAGAACCCGTGGTGGTACACCATGGTTTGTAGCACATATTTGCTGTTGTCCTGCAGGAACAGGTTGAGACAGATCTCACAAGGGAGCAAATGATGTCCTGCTAACCATGGAATTAGGTGTGTGAACAGATTCACCAAGGAACATGCTGTAAGTTACCCTGTTTCAGAACAGGGTATTTGGGCCAGGTGAAGTTCTAATGCTGGGTTTGAATACATTGCTGTCACAGGCAGCATTGCTCTTCTGCTTGCAGGCCACTTCTGTTTTGGCCTGATTTCCAGAGTTTTCCTTCAATCATAGCAGAAGCAATTTGGTCCACAAATAGGACTTTTTATGTTAACATTTATTATTCTAATTAAGGAAACCTATGACGTCCAAGATAATGCTTTGCGTTTGCAGCTAGGCATCAGTTCCCCATTTATTAATATCCATGAGTACTTCTCTGTTGTGGCTGAGTGCAGTTTGGATGAGGCCATAACATAGCACTTGAAAATGATGAAAGAATGTCTGCTAAGGCTAAATCCTTGTCTGTCTAAGGCAGTTTTGTGGTGCTTGGGTGTATTGGCTGTTTTGGCCTTGAGCACAGTTTAATGAGCGGCTTCTTAAACAAGCAAAGGATTCTTCCAGCTTTATGCAGAAGCTCAGAATCTTCCTGCATCCTGTGCTCCTGAGAGGATGGTGACTGGGGTAGAGTTGTTGTGTCTTTCCATGTGAGAGCACTGTCTGCTGGTAGCACAAGCTGCTGAAAGGACAGCTCAGAATTGCCTTTTCCAGCAGTTTCACTGTGAAACTCTCCATATTTGGTATCTTCCTTGAAATCTCAGCTCCTTCAGTTCCATCACTGCATGTGAATTGTAGCTTCAGATTTTGCCTGTGATCTATGGAGTGAACAAAAGACTCCAAAAATCAGCGTTCTGGTAAGGGGAGGCATCTCGCTGTCTCCACACCTGGAAAATCTTAATGATAAAAAAATAATCCAGTCAGTCCTTAAGAGAGGGCAGTGTATTTTTTTTTTCCTTTAGAAAAAAAAAATAATCTCGATTTTTCAGGCAATGAACAGTAATATTAGAGAGCAATGGTCTGCAAAACAGAAGCAATTCAAGTACATTAGGGGATGATAGCACTACAGAGAAAGCACACAGAATCAAGGTAACACAGGCAGCATTTGCCCTACTTTTATTTTCTAATTTTTTATTTTGGCTCAGTGTCAAGCATGGAGGTTCCAGCTCTTGGAACCTGCCTTCTGATATTGCAATTTATTTTTTTGTTCCTGTCCCATGTTCATACTTTTTTGTGCGTATATTATAAACAGGTGAGTGGAGGCATTGCAGCAGGCAAGAAAAGTCATGAAGTTTGGTCTTGCATTTGTTACTCTGTTGTTTCTGCATTAAGTGCAGTCTGTGTTTGCTTCCTTTAAACCTGTGTTAAAATAAGAGGAGCTTAAAAAGAAAAGATGGAGGCCTACACGCACACTGTTTACTGTCGGTCAGCAAACCCCGGGGAGAGGTGTTTCATCATCTACTGGCTGAGAATTTAAAACCAACAAATCCCTCCCCTGCGGAGATATAAAGCCCTTGTGAACAGTTAGTTCATTATCATAGTCTCTGTTTTGCTCCCAAGTTCTTTCCTTCAGAGAGTCACCTATTTAACAACCCTCTCGTGTGAAGGGCCTTGGGAAGATCAGGCGAGCTTTGGGCTGCGTGGGCTGGCCGTGGGGAGGGAGGGGAGAGCAGGGTGTGTGTGCCAGTGGTGTTGGCCATCCTTGCTGCCTAAGGGAGCTCCTGCAGGAGGTGACTGCTGTTCCCCACCTCCGTGCTGGGAGCAGCTCTGGTGGCACCATGGGATGGCAGCTTTTGGTTGTGCTCTCTCTCTGCCGCCTTGCAGGTGGCTGGGAGTTGCGTTCTGGGGGGAATAAGCATGACGTTTTACACAGGTGAAAAAAAAAAAGAAAAATGTTTGTGCGCCTGACCTGTGTTGCAGGGGTGTCTGGCAGCTCACTTTTTCAGCTGATGCTTTGATGTGTTTTCAGAGTGGCTGTGGCACTGTGAATGAGGGACAGTGACTGACCTGGATTTTGGTAAAAAAACCCAAACAAAACAGGCAGGCAGGTGAGATTTCGTCAAGTGCCAGAAGAAATAGATGATAGACTGGCAAATGATATTTTTTTATCTTTTAAACTGTACAGCTCTCATTTCCCTGAACACGGTTTAAAGTTTTTTTTCCCCTTCCATTGTAAATGATAAACTCTTCCAAGGAGGGGAGCAATCATTTCTACATTGTACTAAATGCCAAGACACATTGGTACTTACATAAAGAATGACTGTTTCATCTTTTTATCTTTTTTGTGTGTGTGTACGTCTTCCTGCCTGTCTGACATATCTGTTTTTGGCATCCTCCTACCTGTCTGACTTAATGAAGGCTGTTTCTACAGAGGCAGCCTTTTTGTTGCACTGTCTTCTATAGCCATGGACTGGGTAAAAGTTGATAACCCTCTAACAGCAGCTGGGGAAAGTAGTTGATAGGTGTCCTGTGCTGAAGAGAAGCCTCTTTGTCATGGAATCAGTTAGGCTGGAAAATACATAAAACATGGAGTTCAGCCATAAGCATAGCACTTCAAGTCCACCGCTAAACCATGTCCTGAAGAGCCACATCTACACCTCTTTTTAAATACCTCAAGGAATGGTGGCTCCTCCACTTCCCTGGGCAGTCTGTTCTAATGCTTGACAACCATTTCAGTGAAGAAATTTTTCCAAATACCCAGTCTAAAACTTCCCCTGATGCAACTTGAGGCCACTTCCTATCATCCTATCATTTCTTACCTGGGAGGAGAGACCAACCCCAGGTTGTGACAATGTTCTTTCAGGGAGTTGCAGAGGTAGCAGGGTCTCTCCTCAGCCTCCTTTTCCCCAGGCTAAACAACCCCAGCTCCCTCAGCTGCTCCTCGTAGGACTTACCTTCGAGACCTTTCATCAGCTTTGTTGCCCTTCTCTGGAAATGCTCCAGAACCTCAGTGCAGCGAGGGGACCAGAACTGAACTCAGGATTTGAGGTGCAGCCTTACCAGCACTGAGTACAGCACCCAATCCCTGCCCTGGTCCTGCTGGCCACACTATAGCTGATGCAGGCCAGGTGCCATTGGCCTTCTTGGCCCCTTGGGCATATCCTGGCTCGTGTTCAGCTGTGTAGACCGGCACCCTGCGGGTCCTTTTCCACTGGGCAGCTTTCCAGCTTCTCTCCCCCAGCCTGTAGCGCTGCAATGGGTTGTTGTGACTCAAGTGCAGTACCTGGCACTTGCTCTTGTTGAACACCATACAGCTGGCCTTGTCCCATCAATTCAGCTTGTCCAAATTGTAGGTGTGTTGGTAGCCAATCTGAGGGAAATGCTACC
Organism: Monarcha castaneiventris obscurior; assembly: GCA_026261815.1. Lineage (NCBI taxonomy): Eukaryota > Metazoa > Chordata > Aves > Passeriformes > Monarchidae > Monarcha > Monarcha castaneiventris. The sequence continues at coordinate 5,197,634 of JAMPIT010000890.1, forward strand.
AGCTCCCCTCCCCTTTTGCCAACCTACTCTATCATCTATTTTCTGAGATTTCTCTGTTGTTAACTAGTGTTGCTAAGTTCTGCCTGGAACCTACCTTCTCAGGGGAAAGGGATAGTTGACTTCTTCCTCCCGGAGACCAAAGATTTCAATGTTGCAGTCCATCAGGTGCTCAGGTGAAGATAATGCCAGGGTAGCTTCCCCTCAGCTTCATGTTGGATGAAGCTGACTTCATTTTTTCTCTCTATCTGCCTCCAAACAGTGTGATAAGTTTTGGGCTTTGTGCCCATCTCTGAGCTGAATTCTCACTTGAACTTCCATCTTCAGCTTGTGAGACTGCAGATTTGTACTGCCAATGGCTACTCCTTCACAGGAAGTGTTGCTTACAGGATGGAAACTCCAGAAGCAGATTTAATGTTGGAAAGGATTTTCTAAATGATTTTGTTCTCTTATTTCCAAGAACCACATGGGCATTTAATGCTCTTCCTAGTCCACAGGAAATTAACTCCAGGTTGAATCAAAGGACATCTCAGGGGAGCTCGGTCTCTGTGAAACACTGGTGGAAAGTAAATAGTTTCTCTGGTGGGTTTTTTGTTTTCTTATTATAGCATGTACGTGCAAATCCCTGTTTTAAAGAGAGGGAGTGTGTTTTTGTGGTGCCTGTTCAAGTGCTCCAAAGTTCCCCTTTGTGTGAATGCAGAAAAAGAAGCTTCTCTTGGTGTAGCAGCACTTTTTTGCTCGTATAGCTGTGCACCCCTGTAACATCCACCTTGGTCCAGTGTTCCATCTGAGAGTGCTGACATGTGCAGAGCCTGCATAGCTGCTGAGAGGGCTTCCATTCATCTCCTTTTCTGCTGTTATAACCTCTTAGTTCTTCTGCTCTTGTAGGTTTCGCTTAATGTTTGGTATTTCAGGTCAAGAACCATGCCTTTTAATCAGGCTGCAAATCACCTGGTACTTTTTGAGAACTGTGTAATAGTGATTTGCTGTCAACCTCTCAAAGCTGCAAAGAAAGTTGAATTCTTACCAGAACAAAGGGTGATCACCTTTTGATGAATAAACTCTCATGCAGTTAACATAGTAACTATAATGTCTCCAGACATCTGTCCTCTCTCTTTTGCCAGCTCTCCATATGGCAGAGAGTAAAAAGGAAAATCCCCCATGAAATGTGTTGCTGTGTTTCATGGGACCATTCCCTACTCAGCCACTGCCACGATCCAGCCCTGAAATTAGCCCCTGTTCATGTAGAATATGGTGGTGCTTCATAATCAAAGCTCTGCAGGGCTGCAGAGCCCAGGAGGTACCTGCTGTCACAGCAGTGTTGAACGCTCTGTGAAAGATAAAACCAGTTCTGAGGGAGATTTTGCCACTCATGGAGGACAGTCAGGGTCTTTTGGGTATGTGTGCTGGTTTTGACTGGGGAAGAGTTAGTTTTCTTCACAGTAGCTGGTATGGGTTGTGCTGGAGACAGTGTGGGTAATTCAGGGGTGTTTTGGTCACTGCTGAGCAGCTCTTGCACAGCACCAAGGCCTCTTCTGCCTCTCACCCCACCCTGCCAATGCGGAGGCTGAGGGTGCACAGAGAGCTGGGAGGGGACACAGCCAGCACAGCTGATCCCAGCTGACCCAAGGGATATTTCATCCATATGGCATCTTGCCCAGCAAATAGAGCTGGAGGAAGGGGGAGACACTTTTAGAGTGATAGTGCTTGTCTTCCCAAGTAACCATGGAGCGTGATGGAGCCCTGCTTACCTGGGTATGGCTGAACAGTTGCCCGCCCATGGGAAGCAGGGAGATGAATTCCTTGTTTTGCTTTGCTTCTGTGCACAGCTTTTGTTTTGCCTATTAAAGTGACTTTATCTCAACCCACGAGTTTTCTCACTTTTACCCTTCCAATTATCACCCCCTTCCCACTTGGGAGGAAGTGAATGAGCAGCTGTGTGGGGCTTGGTTGTTGTCTGGGATTAAACCATGACACTATCAAGAGACCTACTCTCATGCAGAGGGGGCACTGGGGTATTTATTAAGGAATTTTCCTTGAAGCATTGGCCAGGTGTTCCAAAGACTGATACAGGATTTGCTGTGCCTTGAACCCACTGCATCTTCATGAAGAAAAATGTTTTGAAAGTTGCTTTTGCTTTAGATTCACATCTTCTTGATAGATGGCAGGAAGGGTGTTTAAAAAAAACAAACCCTAGAACTAATTAAGAAAGAATGTAGGTAGGCAATGGGATGGAAACTGAGGGAGAAGAGAAAAATAAAAGTTTGTTTATTTTTAGTGATTAACATAGAAGTTGTCTCTGATATGCTCTTGCTTGGATGGCTTCTGTCATAAGTTTCTCAGGGGATGATGACAAAAACTAGTTAGAATCCATTTGCTTCCATGTTACTGACTTGCTGTTGCAACAAATGTGAGAGTTGTGTGTGTGACTTTCTTCTCTCATTTCCTTAGATCCTGAGCAGCAAAGAGATTGCCAGATTGTCTGATAAATGGTTCCAGGAGAACCTGGTCAGAAGGATTTTGTGAGCTCCCGAGGATTAGGGACTGGGATATAAACATCTGCTGCTTTTGTAAATTGGCTTCATCACCCTCTTGTGGCAGCGAGTTACCTGGCTTAGGTAGGACAGGGGAAATTTCTTCAAGATGTTTTGATTTACTGCTTTTTAAGACTGCTGGGTGACCCTTGATCCTGTCTGGAGGAACACAGGCTACCCAAATCACTTTGCACACTGTGACTAATCCCCTTGCTTTGGGAGAGTTCTCCAAGTGATGTGTTTCTGTCACACCCAGGATGTAGGGTTGCAGGATATCTCTGTTTTGGTGAGCCAAGTTTTGTCGAAGCGAGGAGGCTTCTTGCTACTATGCAATGTGTGTCCCCTTTTGAGATCGTAAAACTGCTTGTTAAATTAGTCCCAACTAGTAACTCAAGGGGTGGTGAGGGAGACTTAGTGGGCAGCTTTCTGTTTGTGGCCCTAAGCAATCTGTTGGTTTTACACTGGCTTTTGCAACATGAAAAAAAAAGGATTGAAATGCTGATAAGGAAACTAAACCGTCTCGGGGTGGGGTTGGAGGCAAAGCAAGGAAACACAGGATTAGAATTATGGGCAAGAAAAGGGAAATAAATGACTGCTGGCTGCATTGTAACTGTACTTTGACCCAAACTTTCTGTAGGTCCAAGTGTCTGGAAGTCCTTTCATATGTCTTTGAATAGGTCAGCAGTATCATAGGTCGAAATCCAAAAGATTGCTTTATTCAGCTGGAAGGGGCAAGTATTTGAATCATGAGACTTTGAGCACAGGTCATTAGTGCAGAGAAGGGATAAAATAAATCGTGGGAGCCATTAACACAACAGTGATTAAAATATATCATAGTGGTGCCATAATTGGTACCTCGGCTGAGTGAGAAGTGAAGTACTCCAAGCTAGTTGTATTAAGTGTTCATTTCTGAGAGGCTGACAAAGATTTATGGCTTCTTTTCTGTAAGTCCCATTTAGTCTCTGTAGCACTACATCTTTTACTGATGCACATAAGAAACAGTTACTGTTAATGACTGGACCATTTCTCTGAAGGGTATGTTTAAAATCTGATTATTCTGGAGGAGAGGGGGAAGCGCTGTAGACCTTGAGCCACCTTTTGCTAAGGCTGTGTTGTTTTTAGAGTACCTCTGTAGGTGCTGCTTGGCTATTTAAATGCAGTTTGACCTCTTCACTTGCTGAAGGACAGCAGCCATGTTCTCCCCACAAGTTTTGGCCTGCTGGGGCACTTTGGGGCTCCATGATGGCTTCAAGGCATTCAGTCTCAGATAAAAAAATCTTCTGCAAACCATTATTCCTGTGTGCCTGGCCTAAAAGCTGTGTTAGCAATTTAATGGCCCCTTGGTCAAGCTAACAGGCCCTGGACTGGGGTCTGAAAGCAGCATTAGGGATCCCCCCTGGGTCTCTGAGAGCCTTAGCACTGGGGTCACCATGGGGGCTGAGCTGCAAGGTGTGGGGGGAGGAGAATGGCTTCTTGAGGGTCATCAGAGGGAAGCCCTGGGGTCAGGAGTGGCTGCAGAGGCAAGGGACACTGCTGGTGGAGGCTGTGGGGTAGGACCCACACCCCTTAGGGGTAGTGTGCAGCCCCAAAGAGAAGGTCCCGGTGTCCAGAGGTGTTGCTGCTCCCCCGCAGGAGGGAAGGGAGCAAGGCCAGGAGGTGGCCTCAGTGAGTGCTCAGGGCTCCCCCTGAGATGCTACTGGGAAACTGGGGGGGTTCCTGTGCAGCCTCTTGCTACCCCTGCTGCTGCTGCTTCTGCCAAAACACCTGAATCTCTAACTTGCTAAGGAAATCCCTCTGGAGGCCTCTGATGCCAGGTCTCCTTGGCAGCACTCTGTGGTGATGCATTCTGCCACAGGAAAGCAGTAGTAGGGTGCTTTCATGTTCCAGGACTTTAAAAAAAAATAAAAAATTTTATTTAAAGTTTTGTATTAAAAAGTGTATCTATGTACAACATATGTGTACAACTCGCATATACTTTTCAGAAGGAGCAGTGCATTTTATCTGTCAGTACTTGCTGCTGCTGTGGTCTTTGAACTTGTAATCTTCCTAAACATCTCCTGACCCTCTGAGCTGTCTAGCTGGTATTTATTGTTTTACCAATGTGTTTATCCCCCAGTCCTTTTCTAATCCTGCCCCGGTTTTCACCCTGAGACCAGGGAAGCAGTGGGGGGAGGGAGAGCAAGGTAAGTGTGTCCCCAGAAGTTCTTCACCTGGCTGGGAAGGAAGAGAGGGATGTGTGAGTGTCCAGTGGCTGACAGGCTTATCTGTCTCTGGATGCACATTAAAATAAGCCCAGGCATTCATTTTGCCTGGTTTGGCCCCAACTTAGTGATGTGCTTTGTCTGCACCCCTGTGTGCTCAGCAGGAGCAGTTTCCAGTCAGGCAGTGTGTGCCACAAACCCATCCAGGTAGCCTTGCTCAGTTGCCCGAGGTTGTTGTATCTCAGTGTTCAGCCTGATAATTTAAAAAAGCAGAATAATTAAAAAAACTTTTTTTTCTTCGTAATGTATTTTGACAAACATTTGATGCTGCCAGGGGTCATTGTAATGGTCTGATTCTTGACTTCAGGTTTTGGGAAGTATTAATTAGGAGTTTCAGTCTCCAGTTTTACATTATGCAAGGTGATGGAAATGTTTCAGAAGGTGAAGAAAAGGAGTGTGGAAGTATAGCTGTACAGAATCAATAGGTTCACATTGCTGCTCGTTTGGTTAGTGGCTTCCCAATATTGCCCCTGAACAGTATTGATTTAATTTTCTCAGTGTGGATACAGCATAGCTTTGCTTTACACCACAGAGACACGAGTTTCATGTTTTCATTTCATAGTGATTTTCATGCAGGCTGCCTTTGAAATTGCTGGCCTTACGGATACAATTATTGGCTTTGTGAAGATGAGCTCTGGCTTTGCTGGTTATCCCTGCAATTGTTTCTGTCCTGCCTCTGATAACCATGTGGTGGTGTTCCTGAGCATTCCTCTTTGTTCCTTTTCTTAATATGGGAAAACCTTTTCAGATGCTCTACAGTTAAGAAGATAAAGGAAGGTGTTTTAAGGGTTGGGGTTTGCTGCATTTCATAAGAACTTTTCTGATTTAAATTACAGTGAGAAAATGTAGAGACACTGAAGGGCTGTGAGGAACACTGAGTCCTGGTTTAGTCTTAAGTGTGGACTGCAGGTATTCTCTGAAACTATGTACGTGACAATTATTTCATTAGGTAGGGTGAACCTGCCTGCTTGACTTTTTCAGTTAAACTGCATAAAACCCTGCTGCTGACTGGAAGATTAGTATTCAAAAATGAATCAAAGGTGCTGGCTGTTTTTGCAAGGATAGGTAGTGTAATGCTGTGGAGAGGAAGGCACAAGGAAGTCCTATGGATCAAAAGTACTATGCTAACCATTTCGGGATTCGCTCCTTTTTCTTTTTTCTATTTTTTTTTTTTTTTTGAAAGACAGCCCTGAGCTTTACTCCCAATTATTCCTGACGTGAGCTTTGTAGCTATAGTGTTTGCTTGGCCAGTGGTGCCATGCGTGGTAGGGAAGACTCTGACGCTGCCTCTCTAGTACCAATCATTTGTGGATGAGAATAGCAAGGCATAGACTAGGTCAGGGAAAGATCAGTGGAAGAGCACTCCAGTCTGGCACCTCACTTGTCTGAAAGCTGGTGAAGGTGTTTCAAGGCAGGTAGGAAACTAAAGTATGAAGAGGGAGCTGAAATGCAAGAGAGCCTTGCAGAGGAAAGTGCTTGAACTAATTCTGTGGCACTGGAGAATGGCACTGCTGGAACATACTCCACTCCCTCGATTCTCTTCCCTACCGGTGCCTTTCTGCACGAGGAATGCTGAATTTGGTGGGGTGGACCAGAGAGGATGTTGCATTCATCCTTACTGCTGGTACCCTGTGAGTTTGCCACCAGGGAGCAGCCCCTCTGTCTGACTAGCTGTTCTGGTTTAATTGTAGCTAACTTCTAATTCATTATAAAGAGAATTCTAGGGAGGTCTGTGTCCACAGCTCTTCTTGACCTGTTAGCTCCTCTCAGTCTTGCCTTTACTGACAGTAATGAAAGGCTTGAACTCATGGCAGTATTTCTGAGGGAAGAGTCAGTGGCTTTGGGGCTGAGCTCTGTGGGTTGGAAGTTCTGGGTATTTAGAAGGAGGAGCATATGCAGGCTGAAGTACATTTGGTAGCAGGAAAACGTTGACCTGAAAATGTGTGTGGATTTTGCAGTGCAGGAGGATGGGGGAGAGAAGGGCTTTGCCCTTTTGCTGAGGGAAGCACAGCAGAAATGATGGGGGAATCAGGAACATGGAGAGCTTTCCAGCAGCAGCTTTCATTTGCAGCAGAATGGTTGTTCCTTCTGGTTCCACTCTCAGCTCATCTGAGGCTGCCCAGTGGTGTGACCATTTTATGCAGCAGTGATCTGAGTGATCACATTGAACATATCTTCTCCTCCGAGTAGAGGGAAAATTGCTTTAAGTTACTGGCAGTTTTGAGGAGAGGAAAAAAATCCAGGGATACTCTTTTCTCCAGCAAATTGACTTTCTTAATCCAAATCATATATCAGCCAGAATGTTTCAACACAACTGAAATCTTCTGTTAAGAGCACCTTAGTCTCTTAAAATGAGGTTCCATGGATTGAAACATTATCAAAAAAAGTAATTTCTAACTGGGTAATAGGAAAAAACTAATTTAAAAAAATATGGAAATTGATAACTATTTTCAGGCAAATGGTAAAATTCAGAAAAAGGTCATTTGGATCAGAAGTGCTGGGGTAAGAGCAAACCTGTATCTTTTGTGTTCTGAAGGAAGAGCTTACATAATTTTAATTCTCAAGGAGGCGATAAAGGGAACTTTGTCAGGATTTCCCTGATATGTGCAGGTTGCTTGAGAAGTCCTGACATACCCAGTCATGTGAGCCAGGGATCTCTGGTGCCTGAGAGTGAAATTCAGTTCTGCTGCTGGATAACCCAGCATGATTTCCTTGTCTCTGAGTTGATTAACTCCTTCCTCTTCAGGTGATACGACTTGTAAAGACCTCAGGCTTGTAAAACCACCCGATTTTCTTGTGTTTGGAGTGGACTGTGTTAGTCTCAATGTTGGATTTTTTTAAAAAGAAGGGCAGTTGTAGAAGGGGGAGAAACTTCTAAAAGTTTCCCAACCTTATTAACATGGAAAGGCATTTTAGTTTTCTGCTGTCAATATGTGGCTGTGGCACTCAACAAGACCCTCATGGGTGAAGACTCAGCCTCTGACATTAGTGGAGCTCTTTGGCAAACATTGCTTTCTCCCTCTAGCTGTGACTGAAGCTGTGACAAGGTGCTTGTTTGGGTCATCTGTCCCCCCCCTTCACTCTGCCAGTCTGAGCCCCACATCAGTGGGTTTGATTCCTAATGTAGGGGGAAGAAATAATGCATGAACTCTGATAAATTTCTGATGGCAAACAGTCCCGTTTGGACTCTCCTGCTCTCTCACCCTAAGGCTATCTACAGCCTGAAATGTACTGGCATGCAGTGCTTTGGCTTTTTACATGCAGATTCTGGAGCATTTGATGCTGAATTGTTCCTGGTGATCGCATCCAATTTAGGAATGCTATTTCTGTTTTCTTCCATAATGAGACAGCCCTGGCTGGGACCTCGGTCTGTGGGCTTGTGTATGATGCACTGCTGGACTGTACTGGCTGTGTTTGCACTGCAAGGGAGCTTTGGGCAAAGGCAGTGTTGGGTTGTGTGGTCAGATGGGATGCCAGGGAGCAACCTACCCCTTCTTGCTCTCAGAAAACACATTGAAGTCTTCCCTCCATATTTCTGTAGCAGTATAAGCAAAGCTCAGATGGAAAAATGTTACGTTGGGGAAAATTAATTACATGTGATTGAGCTTTTTCCTCGATGGTAAGTTTGGATCAACAGAAGGTCATGATCTTGCTCTTAGCTGAAATACGGTTCTCTCTCAATTCAGACACTGCCTCTTTGGGGTCCTTTTGCTTTGGGAATGAAACTGAAAATGTAAGGTAAGCCATGAATGAAAGGATCTTAATGTTAGATTTTTAGCCATCAGTTGGCTCTCCTATATTTGATAGATTTTCCCATCACAGGCAATCTGTGTTCTTGCTTGCTCAGATCCACACTGGTGCCAAGTGCTAAACAATGACACTATCTATCTTTCTGCACAATTTGCCAATTTTGGTTACTTTTGAAGCCCAGTGTTTCTGCTTTACCCTTGTGAATCTCCCTTATAGGGAGAACAAAATGAACAGAAGAGTGATTTCTTTAGCAAAATATTTAGGGTTGATGTCTCTCTGTCATTTATTCCCTTGTTTTATAAACCACAGTGCTTAGTCCACTTACAGTAAAATAAGTCGAAATAAAGATGTAGTAAGGAGTTGTTGTTTGTTGTTTACAGTGAATTGCCTTTCAGATAATCAAATGAAGTACTTTATTGCAGTTTCACTTCCAGCTATGACCTTAAATAACAAAGGTTTTACTTGCTGCTTACTAGGCTTGGGGTGATGTTTTCAGAAGCTCTCTCTTGATTGTACATCTTCCTTCAGCCATCAGCAGGATTTTGCCAGTGACCTCAGATGAGCTAGCATTAGAGCAGAAGTGCTTTTGAAACCTTCTCTTGCAGAGGCATGAGAAATGGGGTCTTTCTTTCACAGGGAACATTTCAGGAGTTACCAGAATTCTCTCTCTTCCCCCCCAATTCATGTTACCTATCAAACATAGCCACATTTTGGTATTTACAGAGTCCCCTGCAAAATATCACAAGAGACAGGCCCATATATCAGATTAATTATCTTGCCTTCTACTTGCCAGAGGTGCTTAATTTCTTCTTTGGAATTGAATGTGACTCCTGCAATTAAATGTTACTCCTTGACTACTGAGACATCTCACTTTTTATCTAGGGGAAAGCAAGGCATTAAGAGCAAAATCAGAAGTGGACTTGGATACCACAAATAAAGGTGTTACAGCAAATTTTACAGCTGTTATACTCAGGTATATGGAAATAAGGTTATTTGCTGTTTCCTTAAAAATAGTGGAAGCTGAATAATTAAGTTCATTGCAGTTTCTAGTGGTACAGCCAGTCTGACTGTATTTGATGGTATTTGATTTTGCCAGATACCTGACAGAGTTAAATGTTTGCAATCATTTTTTGATTATTCTAAATTCAATGCATACTTTAAAATGTAAAATGTTATAGAAGTTTGTTGCTTCAGTTGGACATACTACAAATGAGAGCATTGTTATTGAATGCAGTCACTCTAGTCCTGCAGTAGTTTAGCTAAAAGATAAATTAAAATCCCGTGATTTCAGGGGAAGTCAAGTAGGACTCCCGAGTTTCCCTCCAAGTTTATTTGGGGGGAAAAAGGCATTGAAGAATTTTCGGGGTTAAATTTGGGGTTTCCTCCTCCCCATTCTTTACATGACACTGCATCATTTTCTGGGATTTAAGATAATGTTCTGTGGTAAAGTCTGCTGTCAGCTTTCCTGTGGACCTCTCAGTGGTTGTTACTATGTAGCAGGTCATTAACAAATGTGTTTGAGGCTTACAGAGGCAGGCACATGTTATACAGACAAATTTCAGGACAGGTGTATTTTCTCTTTAAGTGGCTGCTACTGATCCTCAGCTATGAGGCATGAAAAGAGGACAAGTATCTCGCATTCCTTACTCAGCGCCCAAGACAATTCTCTTAAAAAGCACGTTTGTCCTGATTGTCCTCACAATTAATTTCTGCTAGAAAGCACTCAAGGAATTAATTAATTTTAGCCTTTCACTCATCCAAGTATTTTACTGTTTGGAAACTTGATAGTACCCATTAAAAAAAGCACACATGCTTACTGGAGTAAGATTTTCTTTTGCAAAACTTGCTTTTCTTTTGCAAAAAGCATGTATTTGGCCTTAAAATACCTTTTGCAAGAGTTAAGGTGCTAGTCACTTTGGAGAAGAGCTGGCTACCATGTATGTTGTGATGATGCCAAGTTGTGAAGTGAGAGTGTGGGCTTCAGCTGGAAGCCCCTGGTGAAATTCCATCCAGGTTTAAATGTTCTGTTTAGTTAAGATCCCTCTTGTAGTTTCAGCTGGAAATATCTGGCCTTTGTTTCACTTCAGAAGTGAAGAGAGTGTGTGTGATCTGTATTATATAAATATTTTATCTATCCAGAGCTTCTCTCGTATAAAATGTTTCCTTTGTAGTACCAGGAGAAGTGTTGACTCTCAGCTGTAACGCAGTGGCCCTTTCAGATTTGAAGTCGCTCTTGTGCGTAGTGATACGATGTTCCTCATTAGGAAGGAGATCAAAAAAAAGTTGCAGTCTTTCCGCTTGTGTTTGAGGGGTATTTTCCTTAGAGATTGGACTGGGTGCAGTTCTGAAGGGCTGCTTCTGCAGGGCTCAAGGAGATGTTGGGTATTTATGACTGGTTATCAAAGTCGGCTGGAAATGGTCTGCTTACTGGCTGAAGGTTGATTTCAGAGTTGAAGGGCACACATAGAAATCCCCAGCCCCTCTCTTTCTACAAAAGAGTGTCTTCCTGCCATTCTTTGTTGATTGGACAGAATGAGTGAGGAAAGGGGAAGGAGGAAGAAAGTTGTGTTTTGCTGTGAGAATGCCTAAGACCTTTCATAACTAGGCTTTCGGTGAGATGGTGACCTCTGTTAGCAGAATATAAGTAATAACAAAAGTATCTGTGCAGAAAATGAGTGCAATAATTAAATCTCTTTCTTTCTGTTTTACCCTTCAAAGATCAAAGAGGTTCAACTCTTGATTAATGTGTAACAGAATTCATTAACATGGTAAAATGTGGAAAAACAGGCTATTGGTTATTACTACACAGACATTTGCTTTAGGGAACTGTAAATACTTTTTGTTCAGTAATTTGGCCTATTGCTTTTGCTATTGTTTCTGTGTGTGCAACTCACTCGAGAATTACCACACCTAGAAATTTAGAGGCAACCTTTATACTTCAGTATGCATTTTTTTTTTTTTTTTAATCATTCAGAATGCTGCTTCTGTGTTCCTGTCTTGCTTTCCCAGTCAGTGTGTGCAGGGCTTTGCCTCGCTTGCCCGCTCTTTTTCTACTACATCAAGTGCTGTTTATTTTTCTCCTAGCAACCTGCTGGGCTGCTCTTTGTCTCTAAGTCTAAAAAGAAGATTTTTTTTTTCTTTCTTTTTTTTTTTCCCCTTGTAGGTATGACTGTTTAAGGTTGACTGCTTGTGTTGAAAAATGTGACAAAATTTCTCACCTGCTGATGCTCATTTTTGAGGTACTCCCAAAAGAACAAATTCTAGCTAAGATTTTTTTTCCAACACAGCAAGGTCAGGAGTTTTTCATAGATTTTACTTCAATCCAGAGTCTTTTTTAATTTGCATAATTTGCTTGAATAATGTAGCCCTCCTAATATTTTCCAAGCCACTTACACTTAACTAATCACTTACACTTATCTTCAGCATAAACCTCATTGATTTTATTTCTCATTGAAAACATCAGTAGTAGCAAATATAATCCTATTGGCTCACAGTCTATTAGAAATAAAATTATATTAAATGTCTTGTGGGGTGTGAAGAGGTTAAATCAAGGAGAGTCATCTGAGAAAGTCATCCTGGTGTGTAAAACATAAATCTGGTTTATATTTAAACTACGTGTCACCCGCCAGCTAAAAATAGCAATGATCATTAAAAGCCAATTTGCTGCTAAACATTAATAGACATTTATTACATCATAACAGATCTGAAAGACAATTAAACTTACCTTTTTCCTAGATAACTCTCCTTTAAAAATGTTATTCACCTGGCTTTTGCCATTAATCTCATTTACTAGCGATTTTTGTTCCCCTTGATGTTGTGCATGTATGCATAGAGTTGTGTGTAAGGTGGTTTCCTGTTGTTACTCTTTCAAGAGCAGTGTGTTTTCAATGGGAAAAGCTATTATCCCTCCTTATATTGCCTGTTAACTTCCAAATCAGCACAAAAAGTGAAGGAAATTACCCTTTCTTAGAGCAGAACAAGTAATATCTGCTACCATCCATTTGAGAAGGGAATACTAAGCAAGACAGGATAAAAAACACACTGGATGCACATTTTACACTTAGGAAACAGATGACAGCTTTCTTGCTGTTGTCATTGCAGTTCCTCAGTCAGGTGGTACCTTTTCCCTGTTTTACTACTTCATATAGTCATATTTGCAAGTAGTGACTGGAGCTGGAGACAGTCAAAGGCTGAGGAAACCCAGCACTCAAAAGTCCTGCTTGCTACGAGAAGTGCACTCATGCTCCTGGTATTTCTGGTGCATGTGTTGCTATCTGTCAGGTCCCATGGAACGAGCCATCAAAGGGGGCAGGCTCTGTGCTTCAGCCCAGCAGTGCTCAGTGCTCTGTAGCTAAAGATGTCTTTAACTGTGCTCTTTAACCTTCAGAGCCAAAGAACTCTGGGGCCAACCGGGCTGTGAAAGGAGAGTGCCCCAGGGTAGACACAAGGGCAGCCCTTTCCTCCTTTTGTGAATTGCAGAGCTCACAAAAAGCGGTCCACGATCATCTTTGTAAGTAAGAAACTTCTCTGGCATAATGCTACTTTTGGGCAGCAAACAGCTGCTCCTGGCTGATGCATGGAGGGAAAGAGGCCACTAATATGAGCTCTGAGCTGCCTCCTGATGAATTCAGGCAAAGGAGAAATGGATTCTGCCTGCATTCCCCTACACACCCCAGCAAGAAATCCTATCCTTGTAGTGAAGGTAAATGTCACTAAACTATCTCTGTATAGATCTGCAGCTGCTGGTCAGTCTGGGCCAGTGCAAGTTAGAGGTTCTTGCCTGCCAGGAAGAGGAAAGGAAGAAAATTAAAGGTGATATAAAGGAGACAGAGCAGGGAGGGAGAGATAGGGAGGATAAAAGAATATTGAAAAATATTTTAAAGGCTGCATCCAGAAGCATTTAGGAATATTTGTCCTCTGGTCCCAATATCACACTTCACTTCCCCAGTTTGAACTCTCATGGAATTTACTGTCACTTCCTTTGGCTAATTTTCTCCTTAGAGGCTGTCACTTCCTCACATTAAAGCAAGATTCGGTGCAGGATCTGTGCTGTCACAATAACAGCCCTGTTAAGGCACTTGGAGAAACGGGGCCAGTATGTGTGGGAGAGGTGATGCCTCAAAATATAAGCTGAGTTTGTGGCAGCAAAGGGAAATTAAAATGATGCTGACCCTGGTGATAAGCCTGTCTGCATTTTCAGTGCACACACCACACATGTTTTATTTGTCACAGAAGAATTGCTGAAGGCTCTGTGGAATGCAAATAAGCATTGCGAGAGTATTGTCAAACCCAGACTTTCAACATCCTGAATCATTCACAGGAAAAAAAAAATCCAAGATTTGATTACAAGTCATGTGAATTTCAAATCAAAAATGTTGAATTATGTTTATTTACCATTGGTTTACTGAGCCTCAGAGCTGTATTTGGGTCCTGTTTTTCAGTTTTTCTTCACAAGGAGAAATTTACTTGAAAAGAAAGCTGAAATTTTTATTATTGCAAGGAGCTGCCACATATTGAGTTTTGCAATGAAATCATAACTGTTGGCAGTACTGTGAAGAGAGCTTGCCTATGCATTATTTTTCCTCTATAAGGATGTGGTATAAACTGAAACATTTGAGAAATATGGGTGTATTATGTAGGTATAATAAATTTTTGAGGAAGATCTTAACACCTCCCTGAAATTTTCCGTAACATTGTTGTAATAATTGCTGTATGCAATGATGATGTAGGACTGTTTCAGGTGGTCAGAAGTTTATGCTGCTGTGCAACTTGTCTGAAGAGCTGTATAGCTTTTCCCAAGACTTACAGGGTTGGTTTTTTTTTTGCCCTGATGGGTTTGGAATGGAGGAACTGACATGCTTCTTGCCAGCTGTGAGCTGCTTTAGCAGGTGGTGCTTAACCAGTGAGAGTACCAAGTTTTCTGTAATCAGTTTTCAGAAAGCCCGTTGATCTGGGGTGGTAATGCAATACAAACATTTGCATATTTTACCACATCCTCGCATGATACTCTGCACCTTTTGAAATTTTGCATGTGTTATCATATATTTGCACACACACAGGGACCTTGTGAATGGTGTACTTTCCTCTTAAATCTGTAATGAAGTATATTGCCAAGGATAACCAGCAGGCACTTAAAGAAAGTCTGGAACGTTCAGTAGCTGTGATTTTCAGATGTACAGTTCAGTACATTCTTTCTAAGCATCTGGACCATATTTCCAAGCTCTTAACTTTTCTCTGTCTGTTCCTTCCCCCCATCCTTCCATGTGTAGTCACAAGATGTGTGAATGGCTTCGCTATTTGTATAATTATCATTTCCTGCTGAAATTGCTTTGATTCTGGATTGAATGGGAAAACCAACAAGCAGCTGATAGCTCAAGTTCCCCTTTTTACCTATACAGGAAAAAAAAAAAAACCAGTATATTTAGCCAGTCTGTATTCGGGTGTGCTTTTATCAAAGGCTTGATTAATCTAAAATGAATTAACTCAGTTAACACTTGAGAGTTATTCTGCAGCAAATCCCGCAGAACGTCTAAAGAGCTCTTTGTCACTTTGAATTATAGCCTAAACAGGTGGTTGATGAGCTTGGTTTGAACTGAGAGTGGCTCCTTGCTGCCCTGGCCGCTCCCCTCAGGGAAGTGTAAGTAGTACTGCAGTGATACCGGAGAATCCAGGATAAACACAAACTTGTTAGACCTTGCTGTCATTGTGGCTTGTTTTTAAGGTTTTTAAAATTACTTTCCAGAGTGCTACATCAGGTGTAAGGGAGGAACTAACAGGCAGAATGATCTTGGGTTTTCAAACAATATGGATGAAATGGATATTAATGTACAGGAATGGCAATTAAGTGCAATAGAGGTGCAAGTGCACATTTTAAATCTTTCCTGGAATAAGTGACTTAGAACTACCATGCAATTTTTCACATCTTGGCTGAGAGGGTTGAAGTGTTTCCTTCAGAGTTCACAGCCCCAGCAGAGGTGTGAGAGCAGAAGCAGGGTCTGCAGAACAGAAAAAGGAAGTAGATGTGAGCATTTTGAACCACAAGCTGGTGAGTCCTGGCACCCTAAGAAGGCTCACTGGCTCTCTCACAGTCCTTCCTCGCATCTGGCAAACTTAAAACTTGAAATGAAGAGCTAAAATCCATGGGCAACTTATGATCTTGAGAACCAGAAATGGTTTGTTCTGAACTCAGAAGTACTGAGTGGTATAGGATGAACATTCTCCTGGGCTGAACGCAGACAGAGATAAAAGTTTACAGATGATTCTGTGTCTCAGAAACGTGTTCCTGACTTCTTAAAAACGCACATGGAAAGACCTGTCCATGAATGACCACGTCCCTGTAGGAGGAGCTTCAGTGGATGGCTGTGAGTGAAAGTGCATGTGGAAATGCCAGGAGTGCAGCCTGCTCCTGCCCTGCTCCCCCTGTGTTATATACAGCTGCTAATGTCTGTGGGACCTTTACATGGCAGGTTGTGTTGCTGTCCCCCACAAAGTGACCAGGGAGCCACATCCTGGGAACCTGACAGGGAAAGGGATTTGAAACAGGATAAAGGTGGAAAGAGGTTGGAGGGGAAAAACCTTTCCTTTTTAGTAATGTTGCAAAAAAAAAAAAAAAAAAGGTATTTTGCAAACAACTTATGCCCAAATGTATTGCAGCAGTTCTTTTGTTTAGCCATTCATAATGGGAGTGGAAATACAGCTCATTCTCTTACTTAAAGAAATTTTCTAACAATAAATTGCAGTTAATTCAATTTTGCAGAGATTGCATGTTTTATTTTTTCTTGCTGGGGTTATTTCTCTTCTCTCTCTTAACAAAATTCTGAATATGTTGCCTGAAATAAATTATCTCAAGTAGCAGATGCTGAGAATGGGGAATTACACCCATGGTTCCAGCTTGGACCATCAGCTTCAAGGAGTTTAATTACTTCCCAACTTTTCCCCTCGTAAATAGTGACTTTAATCAATATTTTTTGAAACATCACACTTATTTTTGACTTAGTAGGTGACTTTTGCCAAAGGAGGAGAATAAGTGGGGGAACCTTTTCTGTTAAGAAATATAAAACAATCCTTGTATCCTTGATTCGTTTAAGCTACTTCTACTATGCACATTTTCAGGGGTGGGGAGAAAATTGCTGCAAGTAGAAGTGAATACGAAAACCCCAGTGTTTCTATTTGGCTTTTGCTAATGGGCCCCTCTGTAAGACAATCTGGCCTCTCACCTGGCTGTACCCCAAGTGCCCAGAAAATGCTGGATACCTGGAGCAGCTTTTGCCATGTGAGAAGGGTAGTGTACAGGTTTGTGCAGGTGCAATTGCTTGTGTTTGGAAGAAGGCAGTAAATAAATGGAGTTCTGACAGGTTTGGCTTGTGCTGCTCTGAATTCTGCTTTGAATTCAGCCTATCTGTTCACTCACCACATGAACTGGTTTCCTTTTCTTTTTCACCCTCCCTGTAGACTGTCGACAGATGAGCACAGAAAATGCTCCATGTGCTGCTTGACATCAACTGCTGAAGAACAGACTTGGGTAGATGTTGAGTTTGTCAGTGTATCTATAATGCTCTTTTGTGAGCAACGCCTTGATAAATACTTCACTGCTCATCTCTTCACTACGAGGCCTTAGCTGCCTTTATTTAGCTTTCTCCTATTCTGTCAGTAGCACTTTGAGCTGGATTTTTGGGAACTACCAGCATGCAGTTCTGGTTTGGGTGATGCGGCAGATCAGACTGTGAAGGTGTCAGGGGCAGCCCTTTGGGCATAAAGGTCAGTGAGCAGAAGAACTTTCTCTTAAATCAATGCAGGCTGCATCATCTTTGTGGTTAAAGTCCAAACCCCTTAAGTCAAGCCCTTAAATTTTTCACTGTGATAGTGTATTCCTGTCTTGCATCAATAAATGTAGCACTCCGCACCGAACAGTTCACAGGTAGTGAACTGTTTCCCCTAGTTTCTCTCTTTAGCTGTGCTTTACCTGGAGGTAATCCAAAGATGAAGTGAATTTTGTTTTGCAGGCCTCTTTCTGTGCCTTACAATGCTGCTTGTGGGGGTTGAGCGGCCATTAAGAAAAATGGTTGTTCCACTCATTTCCTATGTAGCTGTTTCCCTGCAGATACCCAGTTCACAAACACACTGTGATTATTTGATTACGTGCAATACAAACCCACCCAGAATTTTGCAGCATTCCAATGTATTTGGTTAATCTTCTGGTGCCCTGAGTTGTTAAACATAACTGGCATGTCTCCAGACACATTGTGTATTTGGTCATATTTGTGTGTGAGCTTAAGCTGAAGGGGTCGATGGCTTTGCAGAAGCAAGTTTAAGGGCAAGGTGGTGCCAGCCAGGGTGTGCAGACACCACCTGACAGGCCATGGCTCTGACGTGTT
Source organism: Monarcha castaneiventris obscurior (assembly GCA_026261815.1). NCBI lineage: Eukaryota > Metazoa > Chordata > Aves > Passeriformes > Monarchidae > Monarcha > Monarcha castaneiventris. The sequence continues at coordinate 5,215,550 of JAMPIT010000890.1, forward strand.
CTCCTCTGGCAGGAAGGACTGTAGAGAAGAGAATATTTGGTCAGATTTACAACTGGAGTAAATGATGCATAGTGATGAGCTAGTCCTGTTGTTTCTTCTGCACAGGAGCTTTGTGACTCAATAATGTACTTTCCAGGAGGATAAGATATTTATTTGTGGCTCTGGTGGTTCCAAGACATTAGTTCCCAAAAATTACTGTTTGGACTTTGCAGAGGGCATGTGAATCCTTTGCTCATTCGGCCTCAGCCCATGAGGTACTAGAAAAAAAATCCTAGAATCCTATCAAGAAGGAATGTATAGACAGATAAAAAAAAAATTAAAGGGCACTATGTAAATATTTTGCTGACAATTATCCCTTCTCTGGGATAGGGAGCTTAATTAATTTGTGGCTTCTTCGATTTCTACCCAAAACCCTTTCACTGCACCATAATGTTATCTCTTTCTAACAGGCTTAGATTATTCAGAACTGATTCAGTTTAAACAAATAAAAATTGAAAACAAACCTTTGTTCCTTCACTGCCTGACTGAGCTTTTGCTTCAGGGAAGTGTACCTGTGCTTGGATAGCTTTCACCCATCTCTGTATGCCTTTTCAAATCCTGTAGCACAAAAAGCTTCTCACTTTTAAAACTTTACAGAGGGTGCTATAGAAAAAGCCATGCATAAATAATAGCAGTGCTGTAGTTTGATGTGTACTGGTAGCCTACTAAAATATAAATGGAAAACTTGATCACTGTTTAGAATGTACAATTTAAAATATTCATGAGGCTCTTCCCTATTTGAAAAACTTTTAATATTATCAATGACCATTTTGATTAGTCCCAGTTCAAGCAAAGTTTTAATTTCAAGGATGTCCATAAAGAAGCCACTTGACTGCAGATTGACCTTGATTTTTTAGAAACCCTATTTACAGAGAGGAGAAGAACACTATGGAAACTAAATGCTACATTTGAGTGAACAAATTGCAGGGACAGACTGGGGAGGAGAGTCCAGTGAGAGAATAAAATCTTGGCAGTGCAAGATATATTTATTAAAGAAAATGCAGCTTCTTTATAGACTTTGGTTGTGAACAATGTGGGGTTTTATTTAGTTGAACAGCAAAGATAGGAAGCAAAACAAAGGCCACTTTGTCATGCCAGACTTTCAGAAATATACCCACATCACAATGGCATGCAGCACAGTTTTTTCATACAGCTTTTTGGCTCAGACTCGGTTTTGGGTAAGAACAAAAGTTGGCAAAAACAGCTTCTGTGCTCAGAGAAGAATAACTTCTGTTGATCAGAGATTTTTGGAGAGATTTTTAATTAGACCGGTACTGTGAAGACTGCAGAGTCTAAGGAGTTCAAAACAGATATGTAAAGTACTTTTCAATTCCTCATATTTCCTCATCATTTCAGAGTCAGTGGGGAGCTAAGTTTCAAACTGCTGCCGTGGTTTAACTCTGTATAGTTGTTTTTTCCTGCCAAGTTTGAGTCACTGTGGCCATCTAGCCCCTTCTGGAGAGATTAAAATGATGGAAAGCTGGAATAGGTTCTCCAGTTAAATGAGTGAATGTTTCTATTCAAGCATGGATTCAGATTTCCCCGCGCTTTGCTGGAAGCGCGTGGGATGGACAAGACCATTATTTTTAATTCCACAATAAATAACTGCAGAGCTCGACTAGCAGTGAGTCTCTGGCAGTGAGTAGAAAGTGGCTGGTTTATAGGATAAGGATGACTTTGGGCTCTACTTGGGTTCAAAGCTTGGTCCAGATTCAGTGATTAAAAGCCATACAGGTCGCCTCAAACAAAGAGAGGCTTTTTGGCATATCATCAGTGGAAATACTCCCAAACTATGTTACTAATCCCACTGCCTGGCCTGGTGTCTTGCCGTTAGCATCCACAGCGGAGGCATGACAGAAATGCAAAAAGGAGGGAAAGGTCTTAGCTTTTTTGTTCAAATCTGCTGTCTGGAGCCCTGTTTTGAGATTGGAAGCAGAGCACTGGTTATCCACCAACTGGTAACTGGTTCTCTGCACAGGCATACGTTTTATTTGTTATTTTATGTAGGACTGTGCATGCATCTGAAGAGCCAGGGAGTGGGGAAGACACATTTGCCTTTACAGCTGCTGGCAGCAAAGAAACACATCAAGACTTGATTGAAAACACCTATCTTACTGTTTTACTAACTGCAGTTTTTTTTTTCCTTTCTCATTTCTAGGTGTCAGACTCTGGATACTGGCTGTGGAATATTTTTTATTATTATTATTTTTGATTGGTTTTTTTTCCCCTTTTTGGATGTGAATTGAAGGCCAACAACAGTTGAAGTGTTGGAAGCAAGTGCAGGAGGACGCTCACCTTTTTGTTTGAACCCTTGTTTGCTGGGATACTTTCAAGCTCTCCTTCACAGTCATGTGGTCATCACAGCTGCTGTTCTTCACAATGCTCTTAACACCGTTTGCCCATGGTGAGTGAGAGGTGGTGTAACTTTGCCTGTGGGAAGGGAAGAGAAAATAGCAAGGATTCTGTCTATGTGTTTTCCTAATGGTGTGGGTTTTTTTACAGGATGTTCCTTTCTCTCCCTGCTTGCACCTCGGGTCTTTGAAATTCCCAGGTTATGTTATGACTTAACTACTGAAACAAAGAACTCTGCTGACATATAAAGGTTTCTTTTTTCTGAGTTTAGCTGCTTCATTAGACAGACTTTTTCTTCCTTGTTCTTGGGGAAAAATGGGTTTATAACCAATCAAATCAGAGTAGGGTAATGAGAAATAAAGGCAGATCATAAAAACACCATCCCCCCGCCTCTTTCCTTCCTGCAGTGAACTTACTCCCAGTTGTCTTTTCCTCCTCCCCTGCAGAAGTACAGGGGCACATGGAATGAGAGTTCTCTTCAGTTCATCACATCTTGTTTCTACTGCTCCTTCCTCCTCAGAGGGAGGGCCCCTCACATTCTTCCCCTGCTCCAGGGTGGGTTCCTCCCATGGAGTCACACATCCTGCCGGCCAGCAAACCTTCTCCAGTGTGGTGGGTTCCTCTCTCCACAGAGCCATATCAAGGTCCAGTGTGGGCTCTGCATGGGGTTACAGCCTCCTCCACGGGCTGCAGGTGGATCTCTGTGAACCTCCACGGGCTGCAGAGCCACAGCTGCTTCACCTCCATGGGCTGCAGGGAAATCTCAGCCCTGGCATTTGGAGCACGTCCTGCCCCTCTTTCTTCACTGACCTTTTCTGCAGAGCTGTTCCTCCCACAAAGCAGCGGCTTTGTCCCTGTTCTTAGATGTTATCCCAGAGGTGCTGCCACAGTCACTGATGGACACAGCCTTGGCCAGTGATGAGTCTGTCCTGGAGCTGCCTGGCATTGGCTCTCACAGGCACAGGGGAAGCTTCAAGCAGCTTCTTGTAGAAGCCACCCCTGTAACCAGCCCCGCCCCCAAAACCTGGCCATGCAAACCCAGTACAGAGCTGTAGCAGAAAAATTTGATCTCTTTTATTTGCCAGGAAACTCTTAAGTGAAATGTGACACATGTAATTCTTTGAAATAAGATTTTGAGGCCTGTTGGGTTCTTTTGTTATGGGAAACCCAAGTGTAGGCTCTAGAAGTAAGCTGCCAGGTTTCACAAGTACTAAAGGGTTCAGGTGCTCCTATTAGCAGTGATAGTTACTCAATGCACAGGGCAGAGCTTTGGAAAATCTGGCTGCCTGATTTTTCTGATGCTTAAATGGAAGGTGAACTCTACCAAGGATCTCATTTTAATTACAGGCCAGTTGAAGCATGCTTGTAAATGACATGACTCCCTGTATGTAAGCTGTGGGCCCCTGCTTTTAAAATATTCATCAGGCTTTTTGAGCTTTACCAACTGATCCTCCCTGTATGTGCTAAGACACTGGAGCAAAATTTCACAGGAAAGAAGGTGATGGAAAAAAATAAATGGAATTGGCTGAATATTTCTGTAGAGAACAACCTGTCTTTTTATATAACACCATTGGGGACAAGGGCTATCTGTACTATTGTTCTTAAAGCAAGACCCTTCCTCACTGACTTGGAAATTAGAATGAGTATTTAAACTTAGCTGACCAATTAGGGTGGAATGAAAGAGCTATTCAGAAAGATGCTCTCCAGCCCTCTCCAGGAAAGTTAAATGCTAAATGTTTTGCAAATCTTTATAATTAAGTAGTATTAGTAGTATTAACAGTGAAAGTAACTAATAGTTTAAATATGCCTCTGGCAGTTCTGTTTTAGATTCTCAGTGCCACTGTAGCTGGAAAGTACTGCCTGATTGCCCCAGTAAATGAAAATGTCACAAGTATCCAAGGAGTTGTATTATGCCACAGATGAGCAAATGCCAGAGATGCAGGAATGGTGCCTGGAAATATTTCTATCCTTTATGCTGCTCTCCAGACTAAATGTACAGGGTGTTTGCTGTGGTGCTTGTGGCAGTCAGTGGTGGTAAAGCTGACCATCACACATCTAACCAACACCCACATTATCTGATCAGTTGCCAGTGAAAGTGTGAATAGCCGTCTTTGAACCGTGGAGAGAGAACACCTTCAGTCTGAGCCAAAGGACGTGGTTTGGTTCTCCCTGTTCTGATCTCTGAGTGGCCAGGATGCAGCTCCCATCTCAGAACTCTGGCATGTTGTTTAAATATATGCCACAACCTCACTTTCCTTATAAAAATAACCCAGTTAAGCCCTGCTTTTTAATTTTTTTTTCCCTTTTAGTAATGCCTTTTCACTGCATGCAGAAAGCATTCAAAATTTATATTTAACAGGGCTCAAGCATTTGAGTCCCTTTTTCATGATCTGGAATGACTCCTGTCCTGTAGTGATTGCTGGAGATGATATGAACTACTTTTTCAGACTGACCTTGCTACATTTCATTCCCTTTTTGAGTTCCCTGACACAGTCTCTTCATCCTTAGTGGTACCTGCATTATAGACAGATTTCTTAGACCAGTGATCTCATAAATTGGAGAGGTGGTGGTGGTGTTTTGAAGTTTTGGGGTTTTTTTGAGGGGGCTTGGGTTTTTTTGTTTTAGCTATTTCATCTCTTGGAGTGGATTGTGTTTCTTTGGCTGTGATGACAGATGTGGAGTCAAAGGGTATATACTTCAGTGATCTGCAAGATGAAAAGTAATCTTCCAGAATACTGCCCTGGTACAATGTCATCTTGTTGATAAGCTGTAGAAATCATAAAAGGGGAAAAAGTCATGAGTCCTTGCATTTCCTCAGTGATGATGTTAATCTGCTGTATCCAAAGTACACAGGCACAGCACTGTCTCATTTTGCTCAGACTGCTTTGAATCATAGCTCACCAAAAAATTAAGCCATGAGAAATACTTAAGATAATAGCAGATTTGTGTAGTGGCTGCTTTCTTTACTTGTTACCCTTGACTTGAATGGAAAATAGCTTAAAAGTGAGGGCACAACCTGGAGCAGTGTAGAAGGCCCCCAAAAGCTCTCCCCTCTCGTAAGCTACAGCAAAGCCTGTAAATCCATTTGTTGCCTAAAACTAAACCTGTTATACAAAATCAGAGAATTACACAAGATAGACTGAAATAATACCAAGGAATAAAATAAAACCATCAGCAATAACAATAAAAGCAAAGCCTTTTTCATCCTTTGCAAGGGCTTCGCTGAGGGGACAGGACTTTTTCCCCCCTGCTTTCTTTTTGCCCTTCTTTGGAAGCTTTTTCCAAAGCATTGGAAGGTCTGGACCCCAGAAAAGTGCTCCTTGGTTTGTGTTCCCCCCCATGTACACCTGAGCAAAATGATCCTCCTTCCCTGTAGCAGGTGGATTTCCAAGAGGAGTTTTCTGGAACGAGCAGCTGTTCTCTTCCTCAGCCTTCCTCCCCTTGACCCCAAACAAAGCAGATTTCTCTTCACCCACAAATGAGCACTGTCAAAAGTTCACTTGAAATGAGATGGACACGACAGGCAGCAGCTCAGTTTGCAAGCCTGGAGAGATGTACACCTGCTCTGCCACATTGCTGTCGTGCTCGTGTGTGGCTCAGATTTAAGACTTCCAGGCTGATGGACAAAAATATTAATAGAAATAAAGGGATTCAGAGCTGCATGCTGTTAGGAGCAGCATAGGAAGGATACCACAGTGATGGCTGTGGGGTGAAATTTTTCATGTCTCCAAACAAGTAACTTATTGTAGGCACTGAAAGAGAGCTGAAAACCTTTTGTATGCAAAGATCTTTATCATCCCATCAGATTGGTTCACTGTTATTTATTTGAAAATTATTTTTTAAGGATTGTACGGGGTATCTAATTATATGATGGGCAACAAAGAATGAGTTAATTGTTTTTACTCTGCTTCTTTTAGTAATCCAAAAAGGGACAACCACTTATTTTTCTGATTAAGCAACAATCCAGATCTCCAAATACTGGAGATTGTTACAATGCAATAAAATCAACAGGCGTGGCTATCTACCTGTTTCTTCTGTTGCTATTCTCCTGCCTTGCACTTGTGACATGAGAGTGAGCTGTCAGCATCCTGGATCCTGCTTTTGGGCAGAGTTGTGGGGTTTGATTCCTCCTGGCCTTGCAGCTGCTTGGGGTTATTTTGTATATGTTTTAACCCTGTGTTTATTAATGGGTTGCACGCTGTTCCCTCCTGATGATCCATGGGGTGGGTTAGTCATTCCTGTGATTGCTGAAATTTCTTAATATTTTCCTTGATATACAATGTGATTTTTGGGTTAGAACCACACACTTAGCCAAAACTAAGCAAAACTGAAGTCAGTGCAAGTTTAACAGTAACGTAACCAAAACCTGCAGAAATTACGGGACAAACAATAGTTATCTGTGTCATGATTTAAGCCCAGCTAGCAACTCAGCACCATGCAGATGCTTGCTTACTTCCCTCCAGCCTTGTATATGAACATGATTCTGTATTTTTATACAGGATCCAAAACACAGCACTGTACCAACTACTAAGGAAAAATGAGCTCTATACCAGCCAAACCCAGGACAATCTGACATTGCAGCTAGGACAAGCTAGGCAAAAGTTATCTGATCCCAGAGGAAGTTGCAAGTGCAGCAAAGTTTCTCAAATAACTTTGGAGGTTTAAGCTAAAATAGGTTGTAGTTCAGACAAAGCCTGTCAAGTCCTGGAGCCTGGTATTGTTATGAAGCTTAAGGCCTAATACTGATACTTGACAGCACCAAACTGGCAGGACTACAGATGCTGCTGGCCCAGTTCTAAACTTCAAAAAAACTGGTTGCCTCCAAGAAGTTATTTATGCAGTCTTGTGGCATAGCTGTAAAGTGACCTTCCTGCATTTAGGGACAGATGCCATCTTGTCTCTCCATATGAGAATTAGTTTGAGATGGGGCTGAACTAATTTATCATTCGCAGAGTAGAAAATGAAATTTGAAGTCCTTTCAAGTCATTGCAGCTGCAAGGAAGAGAGCCTTGTCTGCTGTCCTGTTCCTGCCCTCTGAGCTTCTGCTCCATCTTTGCAATGCTTCTGGGAGACATCCGTGGCGAGGGCTGCATCCTTGTGAAAAGATGGCACTCCAAGGTCAGGCTGATCTCTCTAGGCATTAGCAGGTCCAGATGCCGAGCCAGTTTCTGTGGGAACAGTGGAAATATTTATTACTGAACAGCACTGGTAGTTGCCTGGTGACAATGATTCTGTTAAAGCAAGCAGCATTATCTATCTTGGGGGAATATATGATGCTAGCAGGCTGGTCTTCGGTGACAGAGTGCTGTTTAATGTGAGCTGAACATTTGCCTTGCTACTATTTTAATACAGTGAAAATACTGTCACTGCTTAAAATACATACTGTGTTTCTTTTATACTTGTACAAGTGTTATGTTAGCTAGTGAATGGTGGATAATTGCCTTTTACTACAATACTCTTTATATAGTCACAATGAAATACAAGATACATGTTTTATTAGTTGTGAAATAGCCAAGTTGACTTCCAGGCTTCTGCCTAACTTCAGTGTTTTAAAGATTAATCATCCTTGAAATATTTATAATGTTTGCTATTCTTGGCAATTTGTATTACCTGCAGCCATGCCACCTTTTCCATAGTGGAACAAGTGATCAAGGAAGGCTTTTCCTGATAAAAGGGTGGCTGTTCTCTGTATATGCTACAGTGCATTCATTAGCAGCATTATACTAAAATTGAGAGTATTAAGTTCCCCATCTGATGACAGATCAATCTATAAGCTGATAGAGGGTGAAATTCAACCTTGCTAAGACTATCCACTGTTTAATTCTTGTTTAGGCCATTATGCAGTGCAGAGGTCTGTGTGCAGACCCACTTCCCTCATGTGCAAATTTCACACTAAATAAGGAGGGACATTTTAAGGGATTCTGATAATGTGGGCTTTTTTCTTCAGTTTTTTTGCAAATGTGTCTGCTCATAGAATCTTCCTGCTGTAGGGAGGAAACAAGACCTTTTACCCCCAGGGGCCCATATCAGGACTAGGGCTATTTAATGTCTTCATCAGTGGCACGGACAAAGGGAGCAAGTGCATCCTCAGCAAGTTTTTCATTGACACCAGGCGGTGTAGCAGCCTCCTGGAACCTAAAGGGGAGAGACAAGGAAGCTGCAGAGAGACTTTGTGCAAGGGCCTGTAGTGAAGAGACAAGGAATAATAGCTTTAAATTAGAAGAAGGTAGGTTTATATCAGTTATTAGGAAGTAAGTCTTCACTGTGGGGGTGTTGAGGCACTGGCACACGTTGCCCAGAGAAGCTGTGAATGCCCCATCCCTGGAGCGTTCAAGGCCAGGTTGGATGGGGCTCTGAGCAACCTGGTCTAGTGGGAGGTGTCCCTGCCCCTGGCTGGGGGTTGGAACTGGATGATCTTTAGTCCCTTCCCATCCAAAATGATGTTTTTTTCACATGTATGGTGCATGGCAGCAGGGCATGTGGGTTTCTTTCTGAACTGCAGCAACAGACAATGTGCTTGCTCTCATGGCAGCAGGAGGGGTAAGCTGTGTTACCTTTCAGGCCTGCAATATCTGATGCTTCTGTCATTCGTAACCATTTCATGACAAGACCGATTTCTGATCTCTGGTGACCAGCTCTGCGTGCTGATTTTTTCAAGTGTTAGCCAAGCCATAAGATGTGACAGTATGTGAATTACAGTGCAGTAATTTCCACCCAGCACATTCAGACACAAAGATGAAGGCCAAATGGCCTCTGTGCAGTCAAGTGTGAATTATTGTGCCATAATTTAATTCCTATTATATTTTACTGTGATTGTAAAAATGTTTTTATTAGTGAACTTCTTTACGAAAAGTCACTTTCTGAAAAACAACTGAAAAGTGCAATGCTGAGCTTCTCGGAAAGACATGCAAACAGCTTTGTGCAATGAGGAGTTTTGTTAAATCCTGAAAAATTGTATTTGTGTAGTTATTAACCCTATGTAAGGAATAGGTGTTGTGGTGTGGACATCTGCTATCTAAAAAGCTGACCTAACTCTAACTATTTATTTTGTGTCAGCTGCCAGGCAGTTGCTAAGTAGGATGATTTGGTTCTTTGTTTCTGACCTAGTCTTGGTTTGATCTGGAAACCTTACCTTACAGCCAGTCTCTTGAGTCTTCCAATCTCCTCCCAGTTCAGGCTCTGTATATGTAATGGCTGGTGCAGTTGGGTTTGGTCCCAGCAAGTGCTGAGCAAATAGACAAGGTGGTTTGGTGGCAGCAGTTTGGGAGAGCATCAGAGGGATCAAGCTGGGGAAAAATAAGCCAGCTTGGGTGGTACTGGAGAGGAAAAACAAAGGGTCCATGAATGCCTTAGAAGTCTTTCTCAATTTTCCTTTTCCTTTGTGTTTCTACAAATCTTTAGCAATTTTTTTTAATTGAAGCTCATGTAGTTAAGGGTGCTTAAAGGGTTACCAGGCTAAAACCTTCTTCCCAATGAATTGTTTCTAAAGAAATGAATGAAGAGCAGCCACGTGCTTGAGATGACAAAATCTCTAGGGTATTGCCTGGCCTTTCTCTTGGGATTTGGGAGGATATTGAGTTTATCCAGCTATGCTGATCCAGGTCTGTCTCTTCTGCAGTAGTCCCTGGCTAGCAAGTACTGTTAGATAGCCCTATTCCTCACTAGTCCTTGTCATATCTGAGCACAGAATAAATAAGGGATGGCTATTAAAGGTGGGTACTTTCAAGGAAGTTACTCTCTGAATAAGTTTTACTTATGTCTTCAGCAACTTACAGCTCATCAGGATATTGATAGAGCCAAAGCTGTTTCACTTTTGATGGATATATGAGTATTAAGAATAGCATCCCAATGAAAAACCACAGTAATTTTCCATGTAAGTGATGCAATTACTGTGGTTTGGCATTAGATGTAAATACTTAAAAAAAGCAAACCAAAAAACCAAACCAAAACAACAAAAAAAAAACACAAGCAAAAAAGCTTGCCTGACTTTTCCAATTAAACATGAGAATGATCTCTCTATACATCCATTTGGAGTTAATAATCCTAAGCAACCAGGACTGAAAAATGTGTTGGGTTGAGGCTGACTGATATGGGCACAGGCATCCCTTAGCCAATGCCCAGAGGTACCATGGAGCACCAGGAACATTTTCACATCTGCAGCTTTCTACACATGAGAAGACACCTTGTCCTGTGTCTTCCTGGATGTGCAAGGTACTCCAAAAGTACTCCAAAAGTGTTTTTTGGGGCAAGCTGAGGTCAAATGAGGCTGGTGCAGTAAAGAAAGAGCAGTAGAAGTGAGCAGCTTCCCTTTCCTTATCCTCATGGATAGGGGAGATGACATCCCCTATTTGTTTTCGCCTATTGCATAATTACCTTAATTTGGTTAATTGCTGATTCCTGTCTACTTTGGTAATGCTAAACTTCCAGATATAGCTTCCTTGTGGTGAAGATGACAAGAAGCTGCCAGGGCTTGGACAAATCCAGCTGTTCTGGGCTGAATAAAGGGGTTTGGTGGGTGAGGCTGTGAATCTATTCCCCCAGTTTATGGAGAAGTGCAGGACCAAAGGACATCTTTACAGACAAAGCAGCTGCATAATGCTAGGGCAGAGACAATCTATTCCAGCAGTGCAGGTGGGAAGTCATGGCCAGGTTTTGTAAGTGCAAATGCTTCCTATGCCAATCCTTCCCACACATCTGTAACACCTCTTTTCTGCATGTGAATATGCCCACAAATGTGTTGTCATTTGTTTTCTTCTTCTAATAACTTCAGCTAAGCTTAAACCATTGGAGTTGGATAGAAAAAAAGTTACTTTTGAGAGTTTTCTGGCCCTAGTTCTCTCATACATTTAAGCTGGGCATGTTGAAGTACTCTAAGCTAAAATGAGAAAAGAATGACAGTGAGGGAATGAATTATGGCCACCTTCGTTCTTGCACCTCCTCCTCAGTTGCTGCTAACCTGCTCCCACGAGATCTGGGCAGACCTGCTGTTTTCCTGTTAGGGGGAGCACCCTTTGCCCAGCAAAAACATCAAGAAGAAGTTCTTTATTGCAAATGAAAACTGCTGATTCCCCAGAAGATATTGCAAACATCCATTTTATCAACTCCACTCATGTTAAATGAATCTTAGAGGCATCTGATGTTTATTACCCCATGGCATATTCACTGTTGTTCAGTTGTTTCTTTTATTGATCATGATTTTTTTTTGAATTGGGTATGTTTGCTAATGTGGTTTTATTTGAATTTGGAAGACATTTCCTGCTGCTCAATGAGCAACTCATCTGGGAAAGATGCTGTGGTATGGGAAGAAATTAAAAGCATGTCAGAGACTTCAGAAGATTTTCCTCACTTTGAATTTCCCTGATTTCATCAAACAGTTTTGTGCTGGGCAGCCTCTCTGGAATATCCCTCCCAGTGCCTGGCAGGATGATCCCTGTTCTGTCATGGTTCTGCTCCAAGCTGTGGGATGTGCAATGGGTTTTTAGCCAACACCACACAGATGCTGCAATCTGCCCGTTGTAGCAACTATAAGCCTGGTGGGTTTTTAGTTACAGTGCAGTACTGAATGCATCCCATAAACTCAAGGGATTACAATCAGAGCAGCATCTACTTTTATGATTCCCGTGTGCTTTGCTGTGTTAGGCTGCTTTCTGCAGTGCCTGATAGTGTTGGGTGCCTTGTTATACATCCTGAGATGTAAGTTTGTTTCCTGTAAGACTCATGGGTGCTAAAAATCCTTCTCAAGACCGTCTGTGTGTTAGAATGAGCAGAGGAGGAGGTAGGGACTAGAAATCTGTAATTTAGTTATTGCTACTCCCTCCTATACAATAATCTGTGGCAACTGAGATACCTGATGGATTTTAGAAGCTCAATTGAATTGTCACCTGCTCTAAATCTCCAGAATCTGGAGCCATAAATAAATATAGCATTTTAATACTGAGTTTTTGGGGTCTGATTCAAATCCCATGGCAAGTTGGTGATTCTGTGTAAATGCACTTTGAATGTGGTTTGCTCAGCCCAGAGGGGTTACTTTGGGGAAAGCTGGAGTGTAACATGGAGGAGAAGGTACCCTGGGCTAATCTCTCAAACCTTAGTGCTTTCAGTGAGTTCACTAGATTGTGGGCTATGCTCCCCTGCCCTGAGAGTTACAGCATTGTGCTTGGTCCTTATTCTCTTGGTAGACTGATTCCCAACAAGCTCTTCTAGGAACAATTAGAAGTCCATCAGTGCTGCTGATTTAAGTGAGAATTTGTTTTAATTTCTTTTCCCTCTCTGCATCTCTTGTTGCTGAAGATCCGTCTCCAACTTTTAATTCACAGTGTCTTGTTTCTATTACTGAAATGCTGGAGGCTGCAGTAAGGGCTGATTCAGTATCAGGGGAGCAGATGACAGAAAGGAAACTGGCTTTGGTATGTCAGTCTCGTGTAGCACTCCTCTGTTTGGAGGGGGAGATGTGCCTGTTGGCTTACGAGAGAGGCAGTGTGGCTGGCTGTGCTACTCGTGGCAGGTTGGAGAGGAGCTGGGAGCTTAGCAACTTTCCAGTCAAGGGTGTGGATGAGCCGAGCCCGTGTGGCAGTGTCTCTGCAGGCAGGGAAAGCCTCGGTGCTGCTCCACAAAGCCAGGGGCTGCTACTCCCCCTGCCAGCTGCTGCTTGCTGTGCATTTCTCCAGAGGCAGCCTCTCCCTCCCTCTAATGTGTCCCCATCTCTGCTGGAGCAGGGCAGTCGGCACCGGGGCTGGCAGGTGTTCCTGGGACCAGCCATCCCCTTTATTCCTCCACTCTGAAAGACAGACTCGTGGCCAAGTCCTATTTGTCACCTCAAACAGTATTTTGCCAGCATCGCTGCTCAATTCTATGTATATGTAATTGGAAGTATGTTTTCCAGGAAGAATGCCTACTTGTAAGAGTTGTAGGAAAATCCAGATCACTTGATTTTATTTCTCAGTGTGTGTTTATATACATACAAGTGTGTATATATGCTTTAGATGTAATTTTCATACTGTATACATAAATAAACCCATAGAGAGCTGGTCTGTCTAAACTTGGAATAATGGAAGGAACATTTGACATGCCTTCATGTCTTTGTCATGACTTGAAATCCAACCTGTCATCACAATTTGTAATCTTATAGGCATGTGCAATTAAAAATCTTACTATTAGATATTGCTCTGGGGGAATTCTGAGGACTAAAAAATCTAATAATGTTTAGTTGTTTTCCTTAATTTGATGGGGGGGGCCTCTTGGCCAAATGCCAAACACATAATGAATTCCTATCACCAGCAGACACCTTAGAGTTTCTGAGCCCTGGTCACAAAAGTGCTTGAAAGTCATGTGTTACAGTACCAGACAGCCATTAAAAAATAACTTCAAAAAAACCCCAACTTGCTTACCTTTATAACAAAACTAAATTTTGAGAACTCTTATTTGTAAGAAGCTGTTTTGGTGTGTCTTTAGCACTGCCACCTCTCCAGACACAGAGCAGTTGTCGCGAGGCACTGCAAACACGACCTTGCATCCTGACAGCTACAGTCCTTGCTTCAGATTGCATACCTGAATTCACAGGAGCCTCAGATTAAAGAGGTGGAAGACAGTAAGATGGAGGAGATGAGGCACAAAATGGATGAACCTATAGTGTCTGTGCAGTGTCCTTGGGGATCTTAATTAAAAACAGGATCGGGAACGCTGTTTAGTAGAAACCCAAATGGCTTAGAGTATTTGCTTTCTGCAGTGATTTGTGGCACTGGTGCCAAAAATCTTCCTAGCAGGCCCCAGAAGGTGGGACTGCTCTATTTTGATGTCTGGCTTGATGTGGATTCCCACTTGGTCCTGTGCATCCTGCCCGGGTAGTGCTGGCTGTCCCCCATTCACCTATATAATATATGAGCTCTTTCTGCCTTCCTCTCACTGGGATGTTGAATTGTGGTCTTTCTCCTCTAAACAGCCAGCAGTTCTTGCAAAGCATAGTAACTTAATTATTTAGGGCCTGCACTGATTAGCCTCACATCTTGAGGCTGTGCAGACTCTCAGCTGTGGAACATCTGGTGACAGCCTTGTTTCTCAGAGCCCTAGCCCTTGCACAAATACAGTGCCTTTCTTTTTGGATAGTAAATATATGACAGATGTGAAATTCTCCAGCTCTTGGGGGAGTGCTTACATGTTGAATTTCATTATCCCTTGTTGGCCAGTTGGCAAAATGCAATCAAGAATACCTTTTGAGGAGGGCTGGTGTATCCAATATCACCCTGGAACGCTATTATGGTGGGAAGCTTAGGGCACAGAAAAGTTGATACAAGAAGATGAGATCAGTCTCTTTAGCACTCATGAAAATGCAGTGAGTTAAAAACGATAAACTCAGAAGTCAAAGGGAGCTGTGGGGTGTGAACCTCTATGAGAGTTAGACTTACAGCTAGTTTAAGGGCCGAGTCTGTTTTAATGTTTCACTTTAAAGTGGTGGTTTTTATTTTTAGTTATTGTTTTTCTTTTTAGTAGTTTGCACTGGTGTATGGCAGTCTGAGTATCTTATGGACGTGGTAGCTGCAGAGGTGTCAAATGTTCCTTAGTTTTTATAGATACATTCATTGGTGGTTATGTAGTAATAATGCTTACACATCTAGAGCATTATGTGTGAAGCCAAATGCACATATAAGATGGATATTAACCAGATATGCTACCTAGAAAATAATAGAAACAGTAGCTAAAGCTGTGGGAAAGAGCTAAGTAGAGCAGAAAAATAATAGTAATGAAAGGTATTTTTCCTGGGTAAGCCTGGGTGAATGTTTGTTCATAAAGCAGAATACCTGGCTTTGACAATATAAAAAAGAAAAAGAAATCTATTTTGACTCAGTGTGCTATGATGCCTCTGGTGAGTTCTCATGACTTCATGTGTGGTGCTTTCCCTTGTCTGAGGGACAAGGCTTGGTGAATGAAGTCCATAAATGCAGGGTCCTCAGTTCTTGAGCAGGGGTTGATCAGGTTCTGCATTTCTTAGATTGCAGGGGTGAAAGTGAAGTCTAAGATCATGCCAAGAAATGGAGAAAGCTGTTCACTTCCTGACAGTAAATGATGCTATTCTTTAGTAGAGGGAGTGATGGGCTTATTATAAAGCTCCTGAAATAAGTTCCTAACACTATTTTTCCTTCCCTCACCTGCATTTCCCTTCCTGCTGCCCAAACAAGGAGCGGAGAACTCACCACCCATCCCCCCACTTAAAATACCAACCCCGCAGATCATCTTGTCTGTGGAGAATTGTCACTGCTCCTCAGAGACTGTCTCCAGGGTAACTTTGTTTGCAACGTTCTCGAGGGGATGCTGCCCTTCAGATGTTGTTCTGGGAAACAAAGCTTTCGCCTCATGCCCTCAAATACATGGCATTGTAATCCTTTGAATGTATCTGAGCACTCACTTGAACCCTGCGGAACGCACAGGACTGTCATGCCAAAGTAGGGCAGGACTGAATAGGTGTCAACAGGATGTCTTGCTAGCAAACGTAGCCGCTTATGTATTAAAATAGATGTTCAGTGAAGCAAGATACTGGCTTGAACACAGAGGTATCCGGTTTAAAAGCACTCTTTGTTTCTAGAGCTGTGCTGTTCAGACCAGTTCCTCTCTTCGTATTGTTCCTGGCTGAGTATTAATTGATGGCCCGTTAACTAATTGACTCCCTTTCAAATAGGGAACTGTAGTAAATAATTTATTACTTGACTTGGAGGTTATGTGGTGGCTGGGATTGTTGGTGTGGCACTTGCAATCTATCCCTTTAGCAGGAAGAAAGGGACATAAGAAAGAATCTTAACTCTTTTCCTGCAGCTTCAATGCACATCACAGATTGACATCAGGAAATTCTTTGCCTGGCATACCTGCATCCAATGCAGAAAGACCTGATAAGTAAAAAGATTTATCAGTCCCTGTACTTGCAGAAAAAAAGTAGAGATTTCTGTTGTGGTCTTTGAGTAAGTTACTGGTTAAATAAACTTTATCTTTCTGAAAAGACAGCTTGTTTCATGGGCAAAAGAAGTAAGGGAGACAGATGTGTGTTTTGGATTATTTCCTTCATTGTAGAAGGGTAGTGTGGAGTGTCTCCACTGACAGGCTCCTCGCTTTCATGAAACTTGCAGAAATTGAATTATTTATGCTCTGTCTTTTCTGCCAGACAGGATTGCAAATGGACGACAGGCTAAAAGTGGTTAGGGGGATACTGTGCAGCAGACGTGATCTCCTAGCTCATACTAGCTTCAATACCCTTGAGAAAACAAACAAAAATCATCCCTTCTGATACGCAGCTGGTTTGTCACTGCCTGCTGCTTCCTTGTGAGGGTGGCATCCGCTGGCCCAACCTCTTCCCTTTCTCTGCATTGGCAAGGTTGGGGAGAACTGGAGGGGCCAGAGTCCCCACTGGCCTTCAATGTCAGGAGTCAGCCCTGAGGGAAATGGGGGCTGTCCGTGCAAGCAGCAGGTTCTGTCTGGAGACCTTGTCCGGCCGTGTGCTTCACGTGACCATTGCAGCATGAGCTGTGTTACAGGGTTAGCTGCTGATGGCATGTGATCTGTCACCAGCACTGGTGGCTGAGAGGAATAGGGATGCTGTGGGAGTCTTTTCATAGAGGTGGGGGTCTCTGAGGCAAATGCTATGGCACCGTTAAAATTATACAATAATGCTGTTGACATAAAACCCTATAGGGTGCTGTTACAGATGGGGCTTCATTTTCACAAAGTTTCTGGACTCGGCAGCACTTCCCTTAATTTGACACCTTTTTCCAAACAGAATATCCAAATGGTCCTTAAATTACACTGTGAGTGAAGAGCTTTATAGTAACCATGCAGAGTAGCGTGTTTAAATGAAAGCACAGTGTTGTTTCAGTCTGGGGTTTCAGATTTACCTTTCAAATGCTTTTAATCTCTGTACTGCAAATTTGACAGATGCCTTTTATTGGTAGAAGACTTTTCATCTACCTGACCTAAAGGACACAGCGTTTATTTGCGTTTAGGCAGGAGTTTGCAGCACAGTGAATTAGCAGTAAGCCGATACTTTAGTTCTTGTGTTTTCTTTGAGGCTGCTTTTGTATTCTTTTGGATCATAACTCGAGTGCCTTAAATTTCACATATGTAGAATGTATCAATGCTGATTCACAATGCAGACACGTGGTCTGCTGTGTACCTTACGCATGTGCTAGGTACTATTAGTGTTTGTATCCTGTGCTATTTATTTTCTTCCGCCTTTAATTCTGCTGCTAGTACAAGGTTAAATCTTCAAAGGCTATCATGAAAAAAAAGGGAAATATTAAAATCCAAGTGTCCTTGGCATGGTGAATCTGACTAGATATCCCCCAGTGCTGAGGTGCTCTAACTTTATCGCACTTGTTCTCTAAAGTCTTAAGAGCCAAAGACAGCTTGCTGGATAATTGTGGAATATCTAGCACAACATCTTGGCAGGCTGGGTAGTTTCTAGTATGTTTCATTTTTAATTTCATTTAATCTTCCTAGTGCCAATGTCTATTTGTCTCAGTCAGGTGTTGTTATTCCATTTGCTTTGTGGTGGTGGTATGATGAACTTTCACAATTGTGGTTACAGCTACAGTGTCTCCCAAAGGTTACTCAGCTGCAGGAGGGAAACATAGAATTGTCACAGCACAGCTGTAAATCTACCCCTGGGGATGCTGCACAGCATCAGCAGGAGTGGGCACTGCCCTGTCCACTGGATGGGGATTGATTTCTGAGCATGTCAGGGTGTGCTTCATGTGGGACCCTTCTTGGTCACCAGGTTCTTTCTCCTGGGTCAATCTCCAGGTAGTGGAGAAGGCAAAGAACAACAACTGTAACACACTCATGCCCTGGCAATTTCTCTCCCTTTCCACCTGGCCTCAGAGGATTTATTTTTTTGTTGATTAATCCATTTATTTTCAAAATGGACTTGCCTACTTGTTCTGGCTGGTCTCGGATGATGATAAATTGAGGAGGCAGTCATTTTCAAAATTCATTCTACTGGAGTCATTCCTTGCTCTAGGTGATACTTCTTTGCCTGGTGAATAGAATGGTGTCTAAATAGGAGCAGCAGCTGGTCTTGGTGTGCATCACTAGAGATGGGAGAAGCATATGGTACAGGAGATACCCTTTCCCAAGGAACTGGAATAAAATCTGCTAATCCTGACCTTGTTCGCTGCATCCTAGGGCTTGCTAAAGCCTGAGCTATTCCTTGCTCTCTTTCCACCTCTGTGGAGAATGTTCTTTGAGTACATCCAATTAAATAATCCAGGAAAAATATTTAAGTAAATTCTTCTCTTAAAGGCTGTTATTAAGTATTTCCCTAGTTCTGGATCAGCTACTTTAATAGTAGGCAGGGTTGCTGTCAGCAACAGTCTATGTTTACAGACCCCTGTTAAGATGCAAATAGTTACTGCAACTCTTGATGTTAGAGGCACTATGAAAATGCTGGAACCTTTCATGCAATTAATAATTCACTTTACTCATGCTTTAAAAAAAAAAAAGTAATTAAAAACCCCCTCAGTTTTGAGGTTTAACATTTTTCCTACTGCAGCGTGGTTTTTCCCATCAGAGCCAGCTGTTGTCTGAGTTTTTGTGGAGGCATTCAATATGTGCTTGTTAAGAAAAATCTTTGTCATTGTGAGGGCTCCTGGAAATCTCTTACCTTTCATTTGCCCTCGGTAGATGGAAAAAAGCAAATGCACATGAAAAATGGGATTTTAGTGTTTGATGGCCAGGCCAGGTTTTGAGCAGTATAAGAAGAAAATGTGATTTCTTTTCAGTCATTTTGGGATGGGGATCAATTTTCTAACTAATGGGACACTTCTAACCAGAGGAAAATTCTTGACTAAAACCAGCTTGGATTAAATTGTATTTCATCGTGAGTCCAAATAAAATGTTTTATTTTTGCCTTTTAGGTTGGTGGGTTTTTGGTTTTTTTGTTTTTTTTTTCTAATAATGTTTCAGCCTAATTTTCCTCTGGATTATTTCAAAATAAGCTTCCAGAAAGTACTCAATGACTTCAGGACTGCTTTTGGGTGATTGGAGTGTTTAAACAAAAAAAAAAAAAAAAAAAAATTACTGTGCATTAGGCAGAAAAAGATCATCTCCTGCATCACTGAATTTGGCATCACTGAGTTATATCTTGAGAAATTTTGTGGCATGCCTTGTGATATGTAGTTTTTTTCGTAAAAGATCCACTGTGTAAAAATAAGTGATTACCTTAGACTGTCAACTTGTGTTTAAAAATAAAAAATATCTGTATTGCCCTCAAATTTAGTGCAGGGAGGCTTTTGATGATGTGATTTAAAGTTACTGCCTTTCTAAGACAAATAAGAATTTGATTTTGACTACAAACATGCATGTTCTATGAAGTTCTCTCTCACAGTTGTTTTGGTTTCCTGCTTGCTTCTTCTGAGATTCAGGCTACTCGTTAACTGAATAACAAGGAGGGTTACAGGGAAGGGCTCTGGTCCTTGGAGGCACTGCCTGCATCTTTTTTGACTTGTGTTACACTGAGTAATTATTTAGGATGTAAAGGACAAGAAAGGTTGATAGTGAGTGCAGTTAAGTAGTAGGAAAACCTTCCTTACAAAGCTGGTATGACTGGGCTGTTGAGTGCAAAAATCCTAAGCCTTCAGTTACTCTTCATGCTCCTTGCCTTTTCCTGCATTCCTGTCTTTTCACTTTTCTTCAGTGAGCCCCTTTCCTCTCGCTGGCTGCTTGTCACTTTTGCTGCTCCTTGAAGGGCTGCTGGCAGAAATCAAGCAAGTGGGGTCAAGGGGCTGAAACAACCAGGAAAAGTGATGAGCTTTGAGAGAGATTACAGGATTTTAAAAGAAATTAAAATGACATGAGATTGCCTGTCTTAGGAGGGTGAGGCAAATGCTTTCAATTTTAGGCCTATGCTGTTGTGGGCAACACTCGAGGAATGCATTCAGTTGATTTGACATCATGGGGTAGTTCAGTAAATGAACACCTCCACCACCTAGTGTTTGGTGCCATTTGTTGTTGTCAGTGTATAGCAGGTTTTGGGGAGCCAGAGCAAAGGCAAGCAGAACATAGGAATGTAATGACTGGAGGGCAACTTCTTCATCAGCTCTAGTTACACACTAGAAGACAATAAATAGGTTATAACTGAGCAGTAGATAGAATCAAATACACCTGAGGAGCAGAAGGGGGAATGGTTTTTCTTTTGCTGACTAGGCAGATTATTTTTCAGTCTTGACTGCTTAGGCTGGTGTGTGCAGGAGGGCAGGTTTTACAAGCACAAGAACAGCTTGCATCTTGCAAAGAGACAGCAAGCATGCAGACCCCTCATCTTTGTGGGTTTCTCATTTTATGAGGTGGTTTGCCCTTCATTCTTAATGTTCTTCTAGGCCTATTGTAAGACAGACTTGGCCAGAGTGACTTAGCCAGAAGAAGGGATGGCTTGCAGGAGGAGGCCCTGAAACCTTTCATGACCTGCAGTGTACCATCAATATTCTCCACTGTCCCTGAGTACCAAGGGCACACAAATGCATCCTTCCACATGATGCACTAGATGTAGCTTTGGGTGACTCGGACTGTTGTGTCGACTGACAGCCCCTGGCATGTAAGCAGCATATCTAAGCTGTAGACTTAAGAGACAGAAAAAAAATCAAATCTGAATAAATATCCTTTTTCTGAATAAATATCCTTTTTCTTCCAATGTATTGTTTCATCCAAATTCTATGGTACAAGTGGCAGCAAAGTACATTTGCTTCAGCATGCATCTGAACGTAGAATTGTGTTGGTCTTACTGACTTCCTCTGTCTTGAAATTATCAGTATTTAATGTAGCTCACAAACAGTGGGGTGCAATCAGAAGACTCATGGAAAAATGTTGGTTTTTAATGCTAACCAGCTTGTAGGAAAAAAAATGTGTGGAAGCACCTTGTACATCAGCACTGAAGGAAAGACATCAGAAAGGTAAAGGAGTGCAGCCTGTGTGTATTTGTCAACATAGATATCTCTAGAAGTCTATTATTAATTAGAAAAGTGTTCTACTACAAATTATGAAAATTAGCAGGAGACTGATTTCAGTTACTCATTTGCTGTCATTAACACTTTAGCATAATGTGCACTTCAGTCAAATAAAGAATGGAACCTTTTTGGTGCCTTTTGAGAGTGCCTCAAAAAGAGCCTTGATTTATACTCTACTTTTTAGCCTAATTAAAACTGATGATTAAAACATACAAGTCCCTTAAGATAACTGTGCTAAACTGATTTCTTTTTTTAATAAGCTGAATAATGTTTAATGTTAAGGGTAAAATTGTCTGAAAATAAAATTACAGCATCATCTCATTATGTTTTGTATTTAAACTTAAGTAAATAACATCAACACCACCACTGCTTGTGGTTATTATTGTGGAAGGTCATATGCAGTCACTAAAATCACATATAAATGATTGTTCAGAAACACACATGGCTTGCATCTCCCAATACCAAGTATAGCAGGGTGGCACCCCTTGTCTCACTGTCTCTGTGTTTTCCCAGGAACTCATCAGACCTGAATGTGTGCCTGCATTTTGGGGAGGTGTAGTTGCTGTGTGTATAGAAGGGCCCAATTGAGCTTCATCTCTGTTGGGTCAGCTAGAGATGGGAGCAAAGGAGCTGTGACAGCAGACATCTGATGTGACATCTTATGTTTTTGGTGACTGGATATTGTGCTGTTTCAGGGTAATTGCAAGACTGAAGTTGCCCTTACAGGCTGATTTGGGTCTTGATGTGTTCTTGATGAGAATTTTTTTCCACCTCTCATTTTGGAAACCTCACATTTGCTGCTGCTGTATGAAAATGCAGCCTTGCTTATGTCTGTCTGCATTTATTGTTTTTGCTGCTCACTTTAGGTACAGAGGGGTTTAACCCGTGTGAGCAGGGCTCACCTCTTCTGCACACTCACAAGGGCTTTGCTGTGTAACCAGACTACTCAGAACAGCAAAGGCCAGGCAGGAGAAGCTGAAATCTTGGGATGAAGGGATTTATCTGACTGTGTGCTGATGGTTCATCTCCTTGATGGCATTTTTTCCAGCACTTCTTCTTGGGACTGCACGGGGGGCTTTCCCACAGGCATGGCACCCAGGGAGATGTGCTTCGGGTGGCAGGAAGCAGGCAGGCCATCATGCACACTTTCCTCCTTGCTGGTATTATGACATTCTGCAGAAATGAGCCCTTGGCAATGTGTTCCCAACCTGTGGCTTCTGTACAGGGTGAAAATGTGTTTTAAAATGCTGCACTCCTGCTTTTTATGCGCTGCTGTTGTATTATGTGAGGTGAAGGGCTCTGTTTGGCTGTTACACCTACAGTGCATGATTTGGTATGATTTGATTTTGCTTACTGATTTAGACAAGGCAGATCACGTGAATTATGGATACAAGGAGCCCTGTACACCTCAGTCCTCTGAGGTGCTATAAAGCATCCTTTGCCAGAAGCAGAGTAGTCTCATTGCTTGATTACTTTTATGGGAGCTCTGGGCAGCTTGAGTCTCACAGACCTCCTCAAACTCTGAGGATTACGGCCATTATTCCAAATTTTTGAGGCAGTGCTCTGAGTCACATTATCCACACATGATGAGGGAAGTGGGTATAGTTTGTGCTTGGGGAAGCAGAGACAAATATTAGCTCTGTTGCCATTACATAAAAGCTGTTGCAAACCATCACTTGCAAGAAACATGTGCACACAGAGACGCAATGTCAAACGTGTGGTGGACTACAAGAGAGCCTGGTGTCCACAGCACCTCCAGTGATGTGACAGGGTCTGTATTTAACCTGATGAACAAGAACAGTGCTTTACCCTTGTCAAATTACGTAGAGAACTCACCAGGGGAATGAAACCTTAACCTTTCTTGCTGCACTGCATTGGGGGCGTGTGAAGGATTTTAAATAATAAGTCCTGCTGAAAATAGTTCCCTTGTATAAACAGAATATAAATGCTCTGAGTGCATGGCTGGTCTAATCTTGAGGCTGCTTTAGCTTGTCTGCCTGTTCTTCTGAGAACTGTCTTTAGCTTCTTATATCCTGCACTTCTAGAAATTGCTTATTTGTTCATTCTTGGGTAAGAGTGATCAGATCACCTGTATTTAGAGGACAGCAAAATTTTGTGTACTTCAGGGTCTTATGTTGCCTTTGCCATAGTAGTGTCCAAGCGCTTGGCAATATTTCTGGGACTACTGTGGGAGTCTGATGCACACTTTACTCGGGGAATGAACTGTGATGACAGGAGCCCTTACTCCTCTTTGATTGAAATAGTACTTTCTCTAGCTTTAAGATATAGATGGTGTGGCCAGGCTGTACTTCGAAAGGTAACCCTCCAAAACAAGCTGGCTGTCCCCAGTTTACTTACAGGGTACAGTCCTCGGTTTGTCCTGAGCCCTTTGCCTTACCTAGGTGTTGGCAGAAAGCTGTTGCTGAAACCCACGTGAGGATATCAGTTTGTGTGTGGATGATCAGGTGCTGGTCTTTGTGGCAATGTCTTGCCCTTGTTCAATTTATTAGCACAACTGTAACATCAGGGGTGGAAATGCTTGAGTTTTCCTCCAGCCCCGTGCATGACCAGCAGTATCTGGAGGCAGCCCTGCTTTGCTGTGCTCTGCCTGGGTGAGCTGTGTCCTGCAGCTGTTGATTGACAACTGTTCTGAGACCTCGGTGTGACAATTGACACTACATCGAGTGGCACTGAACCAAAATCCCCAAAGGAGATCAGGAAAGATGATCTGGAGAGCAACTGGCTGCCTGGGTCGTGTCTCTTGGGCTTGGCTGGCAGCCCTCCAACCAAGGGACTCTCTGACCAGGAGGGGACCTGTCACCCTTTGGGTGTGCCAGCAAAGCCCTCTCTCTCTCCTTGGGGCACAGCTCCTGCTGCCTACTGTGTTGGCACACCTGCTAATGGGTTCTTAAATGGTCTTGGGTCGTTGTTTGAATTGCTGGTGGTGTTCTGTGATGAGGACAGAGTAGGTGATACCACAAAACAAATGAAAGCACTAATGTGAGAGTGGGGTTTTTTTTGTTTTTTTTTTTTTTTTTTTTTTTTTTTAAGAGATGTAACCTGAATGTTTTCACACTTCACTTCCTTGAAAAATAGGAGGTTTTAGCTATGTATGCTTAATAGGTTGCAATGAAATGTAGACGTGGGTATCAAATGAAACAGAATATCTAAATTTGCTTATTTGAATTATTGTCTGTGAAACAAATTATGCTTTCACTCTGTTTTATATTTATAAGAAAATGTAATCCCTTGTACATTTATCTCAAAGTGTAATAGCCTTTTGTTTCTGCTACTCAAGTCTTCCTTCAGGGGGAAAACAGGTGTTTATTCTGCCTAGCTTTTTGCAGTTGCTTACAGTTTAGTACTCCTTTGTACAGCAAGTGTTGGATTAGCTCAAAGCCCTCAGCTTCATTGTTTGGCACTTTGGGACATGGAGGCACTCTGAATAGGTGTAAATAGTAGTTTATATGCATGGTGAATGTTGGAAAGCGTGGATTACTGGGAAGCAGCTTCAGGAACTTGCAGTTTATTTTAGCTTCGAGGTGCATCCACCTTGGCTACTCCTCTCTTAACTACCACAAGGAATGAAGGGAGGTAATGGAAGGAGAGTTAAAATGCATCTCTTTGGTACTCTCTGCCTTAGTTTCCTCAACATGCTGTGTGAATCTTTTGACTTTAATACCTGGGTCAGATCCCTGGAGGCAGCTCACAAGTAGATCGGCTTTGATCTCATCCCTCAGGACTAGGGATCCTGGAGATGTGATGCTCTCCAAGAGCTGGAGAGATGTTAGTTGCTGGGAGGTCTCGGGCAGTGCAAGAAGACCTGGGAGACAGACAAGTCTGTCTTCAGGACAATTCTGAAAGTGCAGAAAATGCCTCCTATTCTCCTAAAAACTTGCTGTATACTTTGGACTACAATTAGTGCAACATTCATAACTGAAGAAGCAATGACTGGATGAGAGATTTCTTTCTTTTCCTGTTTTGGAGAAAGCTAATGATATAATTTTCTTTTCACTGTTCCTATATATGGCAGATAAATAATTTAGTTGTTTTGCTTCCTTACTGGAGAAAGTATCTGCTTTAGAAAAAACTAGATCTGCTTTTACGTTTAATTCTCCTAGTAGAAGGAATGTGAAAGGAATTTCACTGAGTCAATGAAAAATAGCTCTATTACAATAGCTACTAAAGGTGAATCTTAAAATTTATTTTTTAATGGAGTCATGAAAAGCATTGGCAATATTAACAGTGTGCTTAGGTCTCTTTCCCTCTTTTTTTAATTAAAAATAAATCTTCCAGTTCCATTTATGTTAATGCACTTAGTAAATAATTTGGTAAAGAAAGAGCTGCAGGAATGAGGCTTGGAGTTAACAACCAGAAGGGGAATGCAGTGGACTTGGGCTGTATTGTTTCCAAAAGACTTTTCTAAATGTTAGAAGCTCACGGTCCTTTAAGCAGATCTCCCCACTCAAGGTCACTGCAAACCCTCTGTGCCAGGAGTTAAATGTGCCGTGGATGCACTGAGATTGTCTTGACATTTTGAGTGAGACACATGAGGATGCTCTCCACGTTCACAACAGTTGCTTCTTCTCATCAGTCTCTTTGCTGGCTTTCTCTTCCTTCCTGCATTTTGGTAGAGATTTTTATTTCCCCCTGCTTTATATGTCACTGAATCATTTCTTTTTCCTTACGTATCTACTCCCCTCCTCTTTCCAGCTGCCTTTTGTGCAAAAGGACTCTGGGTAGCTTCTTTTTTTTTCTACCTTTTCTGTAGGTTTCTTCCCTTGTCTCTGGGGTGACCTCTTGCCCTCAAATGCTTGAACTGTGGCTCTTTGTCTCAAGATATGTCAGGAATTAAGTTCTCTGGGACATTCATCTATGTCACCTTTATTTGCTTGGGAAGGTGCCGTGGATGTTTATGGCGATGCAGCTGTAGTGATAGTAATGTGAAAAGAGCAGCTCTGCCTTTTGCTGAAACTTTGTCTTTTTTATAGTTTTGATGAAAGAGCCTAGATTGGGGGGAATACTGAAGGTCATTAAAAAAATTCATGAAGCAGTGTTCCTTGCTTCCCTGCCTAACAAGATCTGATCCTATTGGCATTATATCATTGGCAGGATGCTGGAGTGCCATACTAGTGTCAAAAGCATTGAGATAAATGACAGCTCCATTAATTGGGTAGGCATATGGGCTCAACTTGGGAACGTAACATATTTTATAGGTGTGCTTGGGGCAACAGAAGGGGTAGCGTGTTGAAAAGTTACTGGGCTCAGATATTTACTGCTGGGTATGTTAATGTGAGTGCCAGCATTGCTCTATCTGTGGAGCTTGCACTGCTGGAGAGGGCGTTTAGGGATGCTGGGCACATCGCCTGGAAGGAGGTAGGCTCTCTGCATATATCAGGTTTTTTCAGCTGCAGTCCCTTAGCACAAGGGGAGCTGTACACAGGCAGTACATGCTGCCTACTGATCAGGCACACAGCTCCTGCCCAGGCAGGCATTTTTAGGGATGTTTAAGGGAGCTACAGCTACATCCAGAATTAGGCAATGTCACTGTTCTCACCGTGGCTGAGCAGAGAAACAACACAAAATCCAGGCTCAGGGGTAAATGGAAGCAATTTAATAAATTTTCCAAAGGCTTTTATATGTTGGTTCACAAGAATGTGTTAAATGGCATAAAGTAATTGGTCTTTTGGCCATCCACCCCTTGAGGGGATTCGTCAAGTTCTAAGACACCCGTTCGCAAATATTTGTCTGGTCAAAGCCATAACAATACTGCAAAACAACCCGCAGGTGCAAGAAGTTTACAATACTGTAATCTTGTTTAAAGTAATCTGCATGGGAAAGACAGGACTCTCACAAAATGCTGCAGAGAGCTGAAGAAATTCTCTGCTGAGGCTTTTTCAGCATCCATAAGGCACCTTCAGCTGACATTGAAATTTGTGGGAAGATAGGAAGTAAGATGTTAGAACTCCAGTAGTTTTGTGGGTATCTATGTTTGCTGTGCAACAGAGCACAAACTTTAAAAAATAGTATCTCTAAACTGCATGGGTTTGGGTTTTCCTGTGATGCCAGTGTTGTAGCAGAGGTTCATGCAGATGTTTTCTCAAGCTCAGTAGTCAATTGGTGACAGAAGTGGTGGGCTCTGCCTCCAGAGGTAGCAAGGAAGAAAATGCATCCTTTGCATCCATTGCCCAGCTGAAAACAGACTGCAGAATTTGGTTGCTCAGGAATCTGTGGAATAGTAATGCTCTTTTTGATGGTTTACCTGCTGTAACATCACCTTCCTAGTGACAAAAATATTGCTACACTTATACTTCAAAAATTCCTGTTAGTAAATGAGAACTAAGAAAGGTGGTTATTCTTCATCTTCTGTATTGGAGAAAACATGGCTTAGTAAATTTTTTCTGCATGGATAATTAGTTACACTCGTGCAGCTCACATAAATGCCATCAAATTGCACAGCAACAACTGTGCTTTATTTGCCCAAGGAACTTCTCTTACTTAAAATAACATTAAAAAAAAAAAAAAGATATGCATCCTGGGCTGATTTTCACATTCCAGGCTCATTTATTGGGGGGACTGGCTGGGAGGCATTGTTTTCCGTTTTCATTTTGTGAAAGAACCCTGGAAACCTGCACTCTTTGTGTATATATGCCACGCACATTTAATAAGGAAATTACAGAGACAATAAAATTGGAGCCCTAATATGCCTTTGCTTTTTCTTTACTGTTTTTTAAACAAAAAAACAAACAGAACCAAGCTTCTTGTCAGAGTTGAATCACACTTGCAGGCTTCTGCTGCAGCCATTGCATGAAATCTGTAAAGAATTGAAATTGCAGCTGGCCCTGGAGACATGCAGATTTTGGAGATAATGACATTAAGGGGACCTTTATGGCTTATTGCCCTTTCCACATGTGGCAGCCAGGATATATTAATTTTAACTAACATTTGTGCTTCAGGTAATTTTACATGCCAAGTAGGTCTTGAATAAAGTTTGGAATCCCTTTGCTTTTTTATTTCATGGTGTTGATTAGTTAACAGGTTGCTGTTAATAAAAGCAGGAGTTTTCAGTTGTTCTGCCCTATGCTCAGCTGACAGTCTGGACTTAGCCCCAGGCTGAGTGCAAAGGAGTGAGGGCATTGCAAAAGTATGAGGCAAAGCTTGCAGTAGTGGGTGATCTCATTTCCCAGATGAGATTGAAACCTTCTCCCTGCAAAAGGTGGGAGACACTGCAGGGAAGTCAGCTCAAACAGAATGCTTTAGCACAGCCGGTGTTGGAGATTGACAGTGGTCTCAGAGCTGGAGGGGATGTCACTGAGCCAAAAGGGAGGTAATCTGCAGGAATATCAAGCCATTCATTTATTGGAAACATCTTTATCGTGATGCTCATCACATGAATAGCACTGACTGTATCTTCAAAACTATCAAAAAAGCAATCATGGCCGTGGGGGGAGTTTATCAGTGGTAACAATAATAACCCAGGCCTCAGGTTTTCAAGGCACAGTTGGGTGCTCAGCAGCTGTGACCTGCTGGAGTTGCCCACTGCTGTCAGGGGCCAAGTCCCATGTCACAGCCCACTGTGACCCCAAATGTCACCTGCAGAAACTGGTCTTCAGGTGCTCCCCGTCAGTTCTGCTTTTACCACATCCTGCCTTGTTGTGTTAAAAAAGGCAGTGGGTTGTTACTATGGCTGTCATAAATCCAGCTGTTGCCAGGCTTTAAAGGGTGTGATGATCACCATGGTTCTGATAACTCATGCTCCCCAAACTGGCAGCCTTTTGAATGGTGGTTTTATGGTGTGCCCTATCTCACAACTCTCCAACTAGGTGAGGTCTCAAAAACATATTAAACTATGTGACATGGAAAAAAAAAATCCCATTCAGGTAAGAAAACAAAGTTCTGCCAGGACCTCCTGGGAATGCTGTCTTCTCTCCATAAGCTTCTGATGGAGAAAGACGACCAGGTAGATGCTTGCATTTCAGGTTTTCCCTATTGAGTCAGTGTTTGACAGGAGCTGGAAAGGACGTTGTTTTTTTCAGATGTCTTGAACGTCAGGAGCATGGGGTAAAAATGGCAGTGGTAATGTTAGCTCAGAGGAAAAAGGTTTTGATGGTTTTGAAGCTGTAATGACTTCACCTGAGACCAGATTTCTGTTTTGTTGCAGTTGTTGTCAGAGGTTACACTCACCAGAAACAGAAATTGGATTCTGTTTCCCTGTGCCTCAGCTGAGTTCTAAAATGTATGATTTGTGGCAAGATTTTGCCATAGGCAATGGGATTCTTTTTTTTCCTGATGTTCTCTAAGAAATTGAAATTTATGACAAACATGGCTGTTTTTCTTATACCATGTCCTATTTCTCATCTTTAACATTCATTAGAGATGGTTTGTTCCATAAAATCCTAATCCTAAAGGAGCTCAGTAGAGTGTGGCTGTGTGCATGACTGTGACAGTGCAGACTCCCTATCTGCTAAGAAAAGCCAGAGGCTTTTTTGATCATGCCAAAATAATTTTGAGGGGAAAACAGAGGAAATTTTTCCCATCCTGACTGGAATGTTAGTGTCTCAAATATAATCAGTGTATGATTTGGGAGTGGGGAAAAGGGCATGAGAACTCTTCAGTGAAAATACTGGATTTCCAGTATTTGGAAGCACTGTATTTTAATTTCAACTCTTTTTCAAAGTTGACAGAAAAATAAGCATTTGAAAATGAAAAAGCATTCAGGATTAGTTTAATCTCTTCATTTAAAAGATGTTTAAATCAGGCATTATGACAATTTGAAGTTTTTGTTTTGCATGCATTTTTCTTTTTCCAAAACGATTTCTCAGAATTTCCCTTCCTCTCATGAACAGATTTAGTTTTGACAGATCACCATTTTCTGATGAAAGAACAAGTTTTTTCAGAACATTCTCAGCCAGTGCTTCTGGGGGCTGTACATGCTGAACAACACCAACCTGACAAGCATAATTTCTTAATCCACGTGTGTGTCAAGTAAAGCATAAAAACAGGTGCGTGTTATGCTAGAATAAAATTGTAGATTCTGTGGCGGTTTTATAGTTTTTTGGTATTATCAACTAACAGTGTGACTTAAACCCCAAGCTAAGTGTAAAAACAGGTAGATTTTTGTGCTTTTTTGGAGTGAGGAAAATTACAAAATCTGGTTAAATAGTAGCACGCTTTTTTTCTTGTTGTTGCTAGTATAATGTGTTGTCTGGCATGGAAAGTTATGCTATATGCATAACTAACAAATTATTTTGTAGGGGAAGCATTTGTGCACATGGCAGGCATTGGAGGATGCATGTTCATGCTTCTTTCAAAAAAGCTGCTTTTTTTCTGCCTTTTTTCCTGCCCCCCTCCTCCAGAAATAGGTATAACACGTTATAAAGAAGACCCCACTTGTTAGGTGGGTCTGTAGCTCTTACAGGTGGGGATAACAGGAATACAGACAGCTGCAGTAACCCATAGGTCTCTGGTAGGCTTCTGGAAACAAGGCTTGGCCTCAGCCATGGTCTCTCATTTGCAGGTAGAAATACAGTGGAAAGCTGATTTCCTCCAGCCCTTGGTCACGGGGTCCTCTCCTGGGTGGGGACTTCACAGGCAGGCAGCAGTGGCTATCCTAAGCAAAGTGGTGTTCCTTCAGCTGGTGCTGCTTTCAGCTCATGCCGGGCTCTCCAGCTGTTCAAGGTGGTCTCCGACAGCCGCCTGCAACTTCTTGTCAGCCTTGGGGCTACCCCTGTGTGCCACCGGGCCTGGGGAGCAGCAGCACAGATACAGATGTTCACTTTTCACTCCAGCAGAAACATGACAGGCTTTTATCATCATTTCTGCATCTTTTAAATCTCACTGTAAAATGGCGCCCGTACAGAAACAGAAGGAAAAAACCTCTCTTTTTATCAAATGCTTGTTGCTTCTCTTTGCCTCAGCACACAATTACCCTGTCCTGCAAATTTGCACAGTTTTGTTCCGCCAGGTCCTGTGCACCCTCCAAATCTTGTTGGTCTCGGCAGTGGATCAGCAGTTCGCTGGCCTGGAACATCTGTGGGATAACTGCTAAAGCCTCAGCTGGCTTCTTGTTGGATAGAGTTTTAGCCCCTGAGTGATTTTGTTCTCACCCTCACACAGCTTCTGAGTGCTTGTCCTGCAGACAAGCAGTGAGGTGAGTGTCGTTCATCTAAACTTCGTTGCCTGGGTGGAGACATGGGCAGAAGTGGTGTGATAATTGGGGGTGCCTGGACTAGGAAATGCTGCCCTGGACCAGGCTGGAAGGTAGTGGTTCTCTTGCTTTTGGTTTTATCTTTTGTACTTTTTTAGTATCTGGATTTCCACTCCCTGCACTAAATTTCAGCAATAATATTTGTTATTTTTTAGAAAGCACGTATTTTTCAGTGCCCTAACATACAGTTGCACAGAGACATGAAGCAGCCTGAAACCTGCAATTCCCATTTTCCTTATGATAGGATATAGGAAGAAAGAGTAATGAAGTAACCAGTTATTTAGGCCTAGATATTATTTTCAGCTGGATGCTGATGCACAACACTTGATTTCAGCAAGTTCTTCTAAGCAAAATGACTCTTCTGAGGTTTCTTTGGCTTACTCGTTTATTGTGAGTGAAAGTAATTGTTTCAGTGATTTTCTTCCTCTCATGGTTCTGAATTGACTTTGTTTGAGGACCTTTTTTAGCTACTTTCTGAAATTGATTGTTATTGTGACTGTCTAAGCTGCCCTTGTATTTCACTACAGGTCTTTATTTTCAATGTGTGTATGTATTTTAGTAAATATTTGAAGCACTTATAAAATGGCATTACACATCTGTGCCACTTTGTAGACTTCTTTCCCCTCTTTTAGTAGACAAATCTTAAATGGCAGTGCAAAGTAGTATCTTGTTAGTTTTATGCAACCTACAGATTTGATTAAAATGTGGTAGAAAAGTGCCTGTGGTATGCATGAGGAAGTGAGGGCAAACCTTTCCAGAATCACTGTGTGGATCTCACAGGAGGATTGCTGGGAGAAGCTGTAAAAGCTAAGTGATGTGTATTAATAGAACCGTGCCGAAGATCATGGGGAAAGTGTTTTATTATATTCCAGAAATATTGTATCTTTTTTTTAATGGTAATTTAAAATGGCAAGAAGAAAATGAACTCTGGAAATTAATTTGACTGTTACAGTGTAACTTTGCTGAGAGCTTACGGTAGGGCCCGTAGCACAATTAATTCTTCTTATGCACTGACAGAGCTGCTTGACAGCTGCACCATCTGGCTGGGTGTGGGATAGACTGGATTTTATCAATATTTATTTTATAATTAACCCTTACCATGCTGGTGCACATACAGCAGGAAGGGCTTTAGAGGTGGTTGGTTGCTGCAGGGTGTGGGCTGGGAAAGGTATTTTGCTAACTGGGAAGCAGAGCAAGATCCCACTTTCATGGGGATTGGCTCTTCTTCTGTTGTGGTGGGATATCCTGAGACCTGAATACAGACTTTGGATTAACTGGGCATTGCTCATTGCTATAAGCACCCACCTGTGGGAGCTGGAAGGTGGTAGCTTAGCAAAGTTATATTAAACAAAATATACTGAGTATATTGCATTCCTGTGGTGTCTAGTCTGGTCTGAGCTGAAACTGCAGCTTCTGTGCTGATAGGATTTCTCTCTTTTGTCCTGTTATTATTCTTACTGAACAGTTAGAAAGTTAATCATTAGTGAAGTCTCTTTTCCTTGACTTGAAAGGCAGTGATTTGGTGGGATGCAGAAATACAGACCTGCACATAACAATATTAGACATGTCATGTTCCTATCTGTAACAAGAATAGTTATGCCACAGCAGAGTCTAAGGATATCCTGGAGCTGAGGTCTTGAGCCTGCCCCTGTTCCCAGTGATTTTGGGTGGGTGACAAGCCAGATTGTGCTCCTGTGATCACATTTGGCCTTAGCATGTTGGTATTGAAGAGCTGTTTGATCTGGTTGAAGCATTAGGTATTAGTGACAGAGACAGGTAGTGTGTGTGGGGCTC
Organism: Monarcha castaneiventris obscurior; assembly: GCA_026261815.1. Taxonomy (NCBI): domain Eukaryota; kingdom Metazoa; phylum Chordata; class Aves; order Passeriformes; family Monarchidae; genus Monarcha; species Monarcha castaneiventris. The sequence goes on from JAMPIT010000890.1 coordinate 5,248,919, forward strand.
CTGTTGAATGTTTCCCTTAGTGATTTTTAGCTTCAGTTGGAAGATTGGCATGTGAGATGTGTTCTCCTCTGCTGTCATTACTACCTCCCTTCAGGGGTATCACTGAACTCAACAGGAGTTTTAACACAGAGTTCAGGGGAAGCATGTTAGGCCAGTGGAATATTTGCAAATCTCTTTTAAGGAAATACCTTTTTACACTGATGTAATGATATCTTACTTAATAGAGCAATAGGGTGCAGGGGAGAAGACAACAGCACATGTACTTTTCCACTTTTTTTCTGCACAATAGATGGGTAGAAGTCAACTTGGGGAAATTAGAGCTAATTAACCTTTTTTTCTCACAATCATTCATTTTTGTTCAGGAGATGATAGGAGACACCTTACTCTTTCTTCTGTTCCAAGCAGTGAGAAGATCCCTAGGGAAATCATTACTGGGTCAGGCTGAAGACTTGCTGACCCAGTGTCTTGTCTCCAGCAGTAATTAGCAGCAGATGGGGTGAAGGGAAAAGTGGTATGAGAACAATGGCACATCTGCGATCTTCTGATGTAAAGACTTTCTAATCTGGAGATAACATCTGGACTGTCAGAGTAAAACTACTGATGGACCTTGTGCCATGGGAGTTTTTCTAGTTCTTTTTGAATGTCTCTGGCTCCTACACCACCTGCTGCAGTGAGTTCCCAAAGACACTATAAGTTGTGTGCAAAAATGCATCACTATGCTTGTTTTTGAACCTTGTCTCTGAAAGTATTATATTGACTTCTCTTATCTGTGGTATTAGGAGGAGTACTGAACAATTACTTCCTATTACCTTCCTCATACCATTACCAATGCTACTCATGTCAAATCTCTTTTCTCTCTGTTGTGTCTTTTCCAAGTTGAAAGTGACTTGAGTTTGTGCCTTTGGGCTCCTTCACCTGCATGCCTTGCAGCAGGATGCTGCCTCTGTGCACTCTGACCAGTCCTGAGGGCTGTCATGGACACAAGGGAGAGGCAGAATAGTCACTTTTCTTCCCCCAACATTTCCAGCTCTCTCAGCTGGCAAAAACAGCTAAACTGGGGATCCTGCTTTTGCGCTGACTTGCCTTATGACCACTGATGAGATGCTTGGGCTCGTTTCCATGTGTCAAGAAGCCCCCTGAGATGGCAGATGAGTGGGAGCAAGGTGCTTGCATGCTGCTGTAGCAGCAGTGAAGCAACCAGAGGTGCTGGCAGCATTGCCAGACTGAGGCTTGTAGGGAAGGTGCAGCAGCAGAGTGAGCATTGGGTTTTGGCTGAAGTCTCATGTCAGTCCTTGAACCAAAGGTCACACTGGTTCTTGTGACTTCTCCTTGTGGACCTGGCCCATAATCCCTTCAGACCATGGTTTATAGAGTGAGGACAGGAGCACTGATCTGTCTTCCACTGCATGGCAGGCAGAAATACCTGACATGTACCCTAACACTGTGGGAACCTATTTTGTACACTTATACCTGCATAAGTGTATAAAATAGCCTTGACCAGGGACTGCATTTATCTTCAGACTCTAGTTAAGATCCTTACATAGCCCTATCAGCATATAGGATGGGAATAAGTCAAGATAACAAGGGCAATATCCAGAGAAAATTGAAAACACCAAACAACAACCAGGCTCTGGCATTTGTTTTGAGGAAACTAAAACAAGGCATAATCTGGAAAAACTGAAGCAATCAGTGTAGTTACAAATACCTATTTTCTAATCTCTTTTAGACCTTGCTTCTCTTCATCCTGTTAGTGTGTTGGTGATAAATGACTGCAGGATCACTGAACAGCCCTGAGTACTGCTATGAATGGAGCTGATGTAATTTGCCATTGTATTTTCTGAGTTGTTGTTTTTTTCTTTATTATGTCTTCTCTTTCCTTGCCTGGTCTGCTTCCCTGTCTTGCCTACCGGTCTCTTTTGGTTTGGGAACCACATGGGCATCTCAGACAAAGTGTTGAAAGCCTGTACTGATCACTTAAGGAATTCTCAACAACTCGAAGAGGGAGGGAAAAGGTCTTAGGACCCTTTCTGACTGGTTGTTGTAATCACTTTGTGTTCATAGTGTGCACACACAAATATAACTGCTTGCTTCACCATCCTGTGTTGCTGGGGTGCCATTCACAGGGGCTGCCAGCATTGCAAAGTCCCTCTGCTGTGTGATGGAGAAAGTGCTGCAGAGCAGAAGCGTTTGAGGGTCTGGTCTTTTCATCAGTGGCTTTCTAGCTAAAGATTTGGGGGAAATGGATTTATTAACACAAAATATATGTTTGTTTTCTCTTCCATGCCCCTCTGGATGCTTTGTGTTTCTTCTATCCCTTTTTCTCTTTGTTTCTCAAGAAATCTCCATAGCAACCTCCCTGCTAGGAGGAGGAAAGAAGCAAGGCTACGAGAAGCAAGAAGAGAGGCAGCCTGTGAATATGGCCTGGGTGTGTGCTGGAGTTGTAGCTTTACCTTTACTAATTCTGTTCCTGAAGTAAATGTTCAGTTTGGGCTGTTACAGGGAAAAAGAAGCATAAGGTGTGGTGGTGCCAAGGAGATCCACAAGGGTCAAGAATTACATCCATGCTGGTTTGAAGAGACCTCTGGCATCTCTAATCCAACTTCCTGCTCAAAGCAGGACTGTTGTCCATCAAGCAGAGCATGATAAAAAGGAGAAGAAAAAGAACATCGCTCTCACCATCAAACTAAACTAAATTAAAGAGCTGTATGCAAGATCTCAAAAGCACAAAAAAGCTTTCATTTTGAACAAAATTCCCTTGCAGCAGCAGGGTGACAGGGAAAGGAAGATGTGAGTTTGTGCGCAGACCAACCTGGGTGATAAAGATAAGAAAACAACTGTAAAATTTACTTCCCAGCTTTTGGGAGAACAGTGACCCTGAAGGCAGGACCGAGAGGCTGCTGTTGGAAGCAGTGCCCAAGGCTGCCTGGGGTTTGGGAGTGTCCTTGCCCAGGGCAGGGCAGTACTGCTCCTGTTGCCCAGAGCCAAAGTGTGGGAGAAGGCTGTGTTGACTCTTAGAGGGGTGACAATTCTGACTCCAGCACATAATTTCTGGGGACAATAAAGGCTCCCTAGTGCTGAATCCACACAATACATGCAGGTTAGCAGGAGAGAAAGCTGACTGAAGCACCCAGTGAAGGGCTGAAAGCCTAATGTGGAAGGAGACCCGGGCTGCAGGAACCCAGAGCTCAGGAGGTAGGAACCCACTTTCCCCGTGTGTGTGGTGCTAGAGGAGGTTGCCACACATTTCACTGCCGTATTTTACAGCTATGCTGTGAGTCAACAGCCTGTTCAGTTTGCTCTGGATTGCCAGGCCAGCTGCTGTATAATCCCAGCCACGCTGATAAGTGGAAAATAGAAGCCTAGGGAAATATGACCAAGCCTTGGTGAGATACAGTGCAATCATTCTGTGCCTTGCAGGCAAATGCAAGCGTGTTGTGATACCAAGCCCATGCAAGCAGAGAGGTTTTTGCCTGGAGGTTCATGCAGCTGACACACAGCAATACTACTTGTGGCGGGGCATTGGTGTAATCCTAGGACAGCCCTGGGGCAGGGGGCAGAGCAGATATCTGGGCCCTGTCCAGTATTTGAACGTAATGTGAGAATGCAACTGAAGGATATAAATGTCTACAGGGCAGTGTAAGGATAAAAATAAAAAGAAGCCTCTTGTCTCAGCCTTGTCTCCTATTCCCCCCATCTGTGCAATGCCTGTGTGGCTTCTGAAGGATAAAGTACTGCTGATGGTGGTGGAGAAATCATCACATCCCTTGAAACTGCCCCATCCTTGGTGTGTGGCTGACAACATGAAGAGAGCCTTGTAGTGAACTGAGGAGTTGGTCCAGTCCAAGGCCATTAAGGAGGATGCAGAAAAGGAGCTGTTATTTTTACCAAGGAGAAAGTACAGCTGCTTAACCCGTGACAAAAACAGCCATGGCTCTGGGTTATGCCAAGCTGACCCGGATGAGTCCCTCAGCTTCCTGACTTCAGGAAGTATTGTTGTGTATCTGAATGTCCTCACGTATGGTGGAAGGACTTCCAGGCACAGGTATGGCTGTTGATGACATTCCTACAGCAGGAGCACAAAGATGCTGCTGAAAATAATCACTGAGAAGGGCAATACTAAGGTCTGTGCATTCCTGGAGGTGGGATAATGCAGAGTATGGGCAGGCTTACCCAACAGAGCCAAGCTTTCCACCACTGATAGCCTCCAGCCTCCTCATTTCCTGCCTGCTGTCTCTCTGCTCTGGTACCCTTCCTGAAACAATTAAGGGGGGAAAAGGAAATAAAACCCAAAAGCCTCCCAAACCACTGTGTGGGATTCAACCAAGTTTTTTTATTGGGCTGGAATGAAAGGTTTCCTGTAGGTTCTCTTTGTTTATTTATATTGTATAGCTGTTTTAAATTGAATTTAAAGAAATACAAAGAAAAAAATCTTTGTAAGGAATTTGTTTTGTTTGGAAGATATTTCAGTAGGACAGCATTGGCTGTGTGTTTAAAAATGAGAAGGGGAGATATTGTTTGAATGTTGCTTTCCAGTTCTGGTGTGCTTTACATATTGCTTTGTTCAGTGTGAATCTGGATAAATAACACATTTGATTGAAACAACTGCCACAAACTCTTGCCTGTGGCTTTGAAGTTAAGTAAAAATTGTGGCACCTCTTTCTTTAATTCTACTAATAAATAGAGTTTGATTTTAGAGACATGATGTTTTGTCATGTCCTTGCTGGGCACAAGATACATAGAAATAAAATAAACTCTCAGTATTTACCAGCTTCACCATGCTTTGCGTGCTTGTGTTGAACAGGGATGGTGATGCAGTAAACATTCACACAAATGGGAATTGCTCTATAACCTAGGGGTCCTGGACACAAGCCATGCTAGAGGGAGTTGAAGCAAGGATAATTTCCAGGACTGTCTCTGTGTGACAGATTCATCAACAGGCATCAGTCAGAATAATTTTATATTTGATCATGTTTTCTTCTTGCCACTGGTGAATAAGGATGGAAGCAGAAAAGGCTGCTTCTAAAATGCCTCATGAATGTCAGCTGAGCCTTTAGAAGCTTTTTCCTGTACTGCTCTCAAGGTGGGGCTTTTTTTGCAAAACTTCCTGACTCTCAAGAGTCCTACCCTAATCTGGAAGAGCCTTTGCTGGGTGTGTTCTGAATCTGTCAGGCTTTGTGTCTGCCAGGACTGCTTCTTGCGCTGATCTGTGGCTGGTCCTCAAAGTTATCCCTGCAGAGAGAGATATGGTTGGGTGGTGACAAGGCAGGGAAGACTGATGTGATGTTTTCCCCTCATGGATCTGTTGTGTTCAGGCATCTCTCAACTGAAGGTTGAAGCCTTCCTGTCTCCTTTGGCGTTGGAGCAAAGACCGAGACTAAGCTGGTTTCTAAATTTGGTTCATGTTGTGTGTCCCCTGCAAGGGGTGTGCTAGAAGCAATCCCTGTGTGAGAAAGAAATGAAAGAGGAGCGGGGTGAGCACCTTGCCTTTAGGTAAGGAATGGGACAGTGGGTGAAAAAGCAGTTTAAAGTTGGTGTGACAGTGTGCATTACAGGCAGGTTTTTAGGAGCTTATCTTCCACTTTTTCGATGGCTTATTTGTTTAATTCTAGTCAGCTCAGTGAATTAAACTTTTTCGCTTCACCTCACTTAACTTCTGTGTGCAGGGAGGCCGAAGCAATTGATATGACTTTTGCTTTTTGCGGCTGTTATTTTCTCAGGCATGTTTTTGATTACTGTTGTCTCTGTTGCAGTTGTTTGTTCTTCAAAAAGGGTGCAAAGTGCTCGTACTCTGTATGCATTTTATTCCTTTGTCCTCACATGCATCAGTTTAAAAACAAAACAGGGGGAAAAAAAAAAAGCAAAGAGGAAACAGAGAGAAGCAGGGTTCCCTCCTTGTAGACTGTTCTCCTCAAGGGATGGCTTCTCATCAATCTCTTAAAAGATACTGAAACCAGAAGAGCAATGTGTTACTTTGGATTTTCCCGGGAAGTAACTGATTTAGAGATTATAGGAGAGTTGTGTCATTGAGCAGCTGAAAAACCAGTGATGCTTGTGATACTGCATCTCTGCCATTCCTGTGCTTTGCTTTTGACATAAAGCCTGGCTTGCCCAAGGCATGATAATATTCTGGCAAGACACATGTGTGTTGTTGCACCTGTGTGACATAGATGTGCAAGTCAACAACATGGCATTGTTTCACCAAAATAACTGTAACCCTAAATCCTTTTTCCTCCTCATTTCTGTCTGCAGCAGTAAACAAACACTTTGGATTTGATTTGTGTAACAATATTATGATGTGCCCATCTTATCACAGGCTCCTTCTGAAGCCTCACAGAGCAGCAGTTGACGTGTTATCTGCAGCCTGTGTATGGAGGTAGTGGGGGGGCTGATTGGCATGCTGTCTTCTCCCCGTCTGCTGGTATTAGTATTCATATCAAAGAAAGCTGTTTGGTTCCCTTTCTCCTCGGCAACTGCAGGAGTCAGTCACTGCTCCCTGATGTGAATGGCAACAGAGAGAAACTGTTCATTGATTCAGAGCAAAAGAGCCCGAGTGGGTGCTTTGATTTCAGAGAAACTCTGCCCTGCAAGGGATCTGCAAGGTTAGACTGCCAGTGTTTTGGAAATTTTGTCCAAGTTGTGACTCCCAAAGTGTTTTGGCAATAGAGTGACAGGCAGGCAGGCCTCATGGATAATTTTACATTAATAACTATGACTTGTATGTGCCAGTGTAAGACAAGTGATTTCACTGTGAGAGTCAGACCATAATTAAATATCTAACTCTGTAGTGGGGCTATGCTGGTGGTAAATGGGGTATTGACTTTTGGCTCCTATTTTGACTAAAACTACAAACACAATGTAAGGACTCCAGCAAATCCCAATGCCTAAGGTGGTAATGCATTCTGTAAATCAATAATATATTAGTAATAAAAATGACCAAAGCATGCATCCATTAAGAATTCATAATAGAAATTTGTTTAGGTTATATAGTGTGTGTATTGATTGCTGCTATTTAAAGATGAAGCATGTCTTTGAAGCAGAGTGCTTATATATGTAGCTGCCTACATTTTAAATTCATTTATTTTTAATATGAAGATGGACTTGATAACATGGGGAAATATGTATGAATAGAGGCCAGTATTTTATACTGCAAAATGTTATGGGAATATAAGTGTGCTGAGAAGCCACAAGTAGACGTCTAGTGTTTCTGAAACCTAAATCTTGGACTTCAGCAAAATAATAAGCAATGTATGTGGCAGCCACTGTTTGCAGCTCCAGGCTTCCAGGTACCTTAAGTTTTCCTTGGCTTTGTGCCGTAACATTGAATTGCTTACCTGTCTGTTCTGTGGTACAGTGCCTAGTGCAACCTGATGGAGCATAGGGACACTGTGCCCTGCTTTGCCTGACTGGCAGGGACAGGTCTGTGGTACAGGGCTGCCAGCAGAGCAGGGACCTTGCTGCACAGCCAAAGATGACTCCCGGGACAATGCCAGGGTTGGGGGCACTGGCAGCACCATGACCAGGAAGTAGGATTTGGGGAATAGTGCCCCTGACCCATCCCAGTGACATCATACCAGGCCCCTAAATGTCTCTGATGTTGATTTAGTACTGTAGGGTGTACACTAGCTAATAACACCAAGAGGTCAGTTAATAGCCTTTACAGAATTACACTGATTTATTAGATAGCCTTAGTGGAAGACTGAATTTAAATGAACAAAACCAAAAAAACCCCAAGACAGACAAACCTACTAAACACATAGTGACATACCTACACTTCCATCCGTGCTTTTAAACTTACTCTGGCTGATTAGTCCAGGTCCAGTGCATCTGCATTGTTACCTTCTGTAATGATGAAGGGTGGAGAAAACAATTCACATGCCATAGCTGCAGTCTTTGTCTCACTGCAGCAAATAAAAACTGTTTTAGATTACACAGATTATGGTTCATTATGAAAACAAAGCAAGCCTCTGACTGAAGATCCCATCTGTTGGTTTGCATTTAGCAATTCCCTTCCTCCTCCTTGCCATTTTTTATTCCTGGGAATTCAAAGAAGCTGTCCTGAAACTTTTTTTTTTTTTTTTTTCTCTTTACAACCACTAAAGGCAGTATACAAACCTACTCTTTGTGGATAAACTCAGCAAGTACCTGCATATAAGCTTACTGGTCATTTTGTGTTGTTTCTCTGTGGTTTTTGTTTTGGGGTTTGTTGTTGAGTTTTTTAGCATAGGCTCTTGTTTGGATTTATTTCTTTTCTTTTAATACTATGTTAATAAGTTCAGTGGGTTCCATGCATCCATGGAATGCCCCCTTCTCTTCCTGTTCTGTTTCTCCCAAGTATTCATAAATCCTTAAAATACAAAGAAATTCCTACAATCAGCAAGCCAGACTGTTTCCACAGTAGAGATCTCACTCAGTAATTTGTGAATCAGGCATCAGTATGTTCCAGAAAACTACTCAGTCATTGGTTAGGGACTTCAGCTGATAAGGCACAAATCATTCATATAAATATAAATAAATATATCTATATGTAAACTGTTCCATGGTAAATTGCTCACATGGTTAAAAATACGTACCTTATTTCTATCTCCATTTATCAGACTTCGGCTTTCAGATCTTGAATCTTGCTTGCCTTTATCTACTAGATTAAAGAGAAATACCTTCCCTTGCTAGTTACCTGCAGACTACAATGGTCCTTTAGACTAGTTAAACAGACTAAGTAATTTTGGTTAAACTGGGTTTCCAGGCTCTACTTGATTTTTTTTTTTTCTTTTCTTTATTTTTTGTTTTCTTAAGTTCTTTTGCAAACCCTTCTGAAGTTTCTGACAAACTCTCTGAAGTGTAGGCACCACAATGCGTACATATTCCAGGAAAGGTCTCATTAGCACCATATGCAGGGCAATTTCATCTTCCCACTTCTACTTATTATTCACCTCCTCATACTTGCAGAGATCGTGTTTGCCCTTTGAGCTACTGCGTGTCATTCAAATTCTTATCAGTTATGGAAACAGCCTTGTTTCAGAGTGACTGCTTGCAGGGCTGTGGTCTCACATAATGAGCACTTCTTGTATTCTTACATGCACTTGCATTTGTCTGTGTTGAAGCGTGGTCTGCTCAGACAGTGTGTAGATCAATCTGCAAAACCGACAGGGTCCGTGTCATTACTTAACATTTCATCAGTTTTTGCGCTGACTGCAGATTTGGCAAGCTCCGAGTTTATTTCCTTTCAGATCATCAAGAAGTGTGTTGAATGATTTTGGACTGATGAGGTTCTTGCTGAACTTCCAGAAATGCTTCAGCTGGGATGACAGTTCCACATTTACATAAGTTTTTGAGAAGCAACAGCTAATGCATTTTTCCTGTGTGCAAGTGGACTTACGTTCTGTTTTCATACTTTTTTTAAAAAAAAAAAAAAAGCTTGTTAGTAGCAAAATCAAGTGTCCAAAATCAAGTTAAAAAACAGCAAGGGGGTTCCTAAGAGGGTTGTGGGTTTCTTCCAAACTCCCATTCTTCAGATTGAAAAATATTGGGTGCTTTGCTGTTATATCTTTCCAAGTATCTGCTGGAACAGAAAGCATCTCTTTATCGCTGTGAATTATGAATAATTCTGTTTATTTCTTTCTAAATACAGATTGGAGAGAGTTTACTGAATATCTGTAGGGAGTTCACTTTGTGCTTGATAGCTGGTTGTGTTTGACCCACAAACCTTACTAGTTTAAAAATACTGATGCTTCCTTAAAAATTCTGCAAGCATATTTTTTCTTAGTTTGACGGTCTGCAGTTATTTCATTTGTATTTTCAGCTTTTAGCACTGCATGTTTGTGTTTCCAAACTGTAATTTGTACTTGTTAGCTACATTGCTGCATTTTTTTTAAGACTTATTTTTTAAATGAAGGTAGACTATTTAACAAAAGAAGCTATTTCTCATGATTGCAGAGTGGGGATTTTGTCATCTGGAAACAGACTTCTCAGTTTAGTGTCTGCATTTTTAATCTTAAATCTTCATTTCTGTTTAATTTTGTGTGAAATATTTTAATCTATGAGGAGCTATCCTGGCTAAAACCCTCAAATATTTGTGTTACCAGTCAAGACTGTGATTTTTTTTTTTTTTTTTTACTTACCAAGTAAAATTGGTTTGTGGTTACTTGCTCATAGACATCTCTGTGTTTGTTGATGGTGGTGGTTTTGGTTTTGTTTGTTGTTGGTTTTTTTGGGAGTCGTTTCTTTGTTTGTTTGTGGTTTTGGTTTGGGTTTTTTTGTCTGTGATCAACACAGTCAATGAGGGCAAATATTACTGTGCATCAAAAAGACTGGCTCAACAACAAACTTACTTAGTGACCTTTTGTATTTTGCCCAGGTAGTTCCCCCATGAAAAACGGATTTTTTTTTTTTTTTTTTTTTTTTTTTTTTTTTTTTTTTCCCCTACACAGTTTGAGGTGATTTATTACAGACTAATGGGGGGTATTAGAAGAATCGTTAAGTAGGAAAATCTAATTTCTTTTATGAAAGTTTTTCCCTGTGCTCCAAAAATGCCCTTGGAGGGGCAGTGGCAACAGAATTCTTTCCTCAAATATGAAAAGGATGCACAAGAGGATGGAATATGTAACAATTTTATTCTTAGAAAGAGCAGAAAATTCTAAATGTGAAGTATAAATAACTCTAGAAGAACAATGCTTGAAACAGGTACAAAAGGAAATGGATATTATAGATAGAAGAAAAAGTGCTTGAAATGGATCCTTTGTTAGATAAAAGTCAGTTTCTATTTAGAAAGTGCACTTAAATGTACTGCAACATAATTACATTAAAAATTTAATTAATAGTCTCCCAGAAAGTTTTCTGGAAACCTTTCCCTGGTGCTTTTTTTTTTTTTTTCCCAACTTGAAAGAATCCTTCAAAACCTTTTGGGGGCAAACAGCACAGGGGATTTAGCAAGTGTCACAAGCCAGTGCTGGGTGGAGGTCTGGGTTGCCTGCAGGCTCCTGCCTCCCAGTCTCCTTGGAAGGTATCCCTCGCCCTGGATGTGGCAGCACCCATGTCCCACACCCAATCTCGAGTGAAGCTGCCTAGACCATCTTCTGTCCTGAGAGGCCAAAGCCAGGGGGCTGTAAGCCTAAAGCCAGCATTATTTGTGGTCTCCCAGATCTCCCCTGGCTGACAGGGACTGCTTGGTTGGGAGTGCTGGATCCTGTGTCTCTCCTCACTGATGCTGCAGTGTTCAGGTGTGCCTAAATTAGGTTTGGCCTCCTGGTTTTCCAAGAGCCCTTTCCGTCCCCTTCTGCCTGAGCATCCTCTGGTGTCACAGCAGTGCTGGGGCTTGAAAAAAGTCCTGCTCTCTCTGACACCCTATCTATAGGGGAAGGAGGAATGGACTCTTTCATCAGATTATTTTGTTGAAAATATTTCTTTGCCTTTGGGCCCACTGCCTCTCTCTGATTAGGCTGGGCAAATATATCCTGGTTTTTGCTGCCAGAGAGATCAGGAAAAGATTTACTTCTTTCATCTACCTCTTGAAGGAGGACGATTTGAAACAAGTTTAGTGATTGTGCTAAAAAAAAAAAAGAGGATAAAAAAGAAAGGGTCTTCCATCCATCATAGTTGTTTGCAGTGGTTTTCTCCTGAAGCAACTTAGATTTTTTTATTTTTTTAGCCATATTTTCATTGAACTGGTGAGCATTGTGCCCTCAAGTGTAGCACCTGCACCTGTTTGTTACTCGTGCTGCATGACTATTCTTTTCTGTGCCACTGTAGCTCCTGTTCCTACCCTGCACACATTCCCTCTTCTCTTTGAAGTGTCCTTTGGGGCACAGACCCTCATTTTGTTCAGTTGAGCACATGGGTGTCTGTGAAGGAGCCCTACAGTTTCCCACAGAACAAGTAATGAATCATGATATCCAGTGCTGCAGGGATTTCATAAAGCAGGGCTGCCTTTTAACCAGTACCAGGTTGATTGTTTGTCTTTTTTTTTTTTTTTTTTTTTTTTTTAACTGAGCACAATGTCTCTGTGACTACTCACACTTGTTATTGCTGCTTTTTAAAATGCTTTTTAGGCTATTGTTAACCACTTTGAGGGCTGGAGTGGAAAACGAATAGAAACTTGTATCCTGGGACACCTGCACAGCTGGTGGGGTGTGGGAGGGCAGGATTCAGTGTGTTTATTGCAGATAAAAATGTAGTAAAGTGACTTTGGCCACGCTGTTGTACCCTGGCTTCCTTGGACCTGCAATGGCAGTCCTGGTGGTACCACAGGATAGCATCTCCTCCCTACCACAAAGCCCAGAAGCTCTCAGCTCTTCACATGACTCTTCTGGGAGCATTTGATATGTCCAGGGCATTTCTGGGAGCCTATGGCTGATCATTATTTCAGATTTTTATTATTTTGTTTTAACTTTTTTATTTTCATGACTCACCTTGAGATGGGGGCAATATTGTGTGCATGTAAGTATTATATACACACACATATATCTAGGCATATAATGTTTCTGGAGCAATATTTGCCCAGGTTATATTAGGTGGGAAAATAATTAGGCACAGCGCTTGCTGTGAGCAGGTGGGTGCAATAGGAAACTTCATCACTCAAGATTTTAGTTGTGTTTCCTAGAAGGTGAACCATTTTCTGGAGGTAATTAATTAGTTTTAATGTTTTGCTAGTTTCTGTGGAGGAGAAAAGGGGTATTGCAGGCGAATATATGTGAATTCCTTGAAAATCTGCTTTTACTTCGGCTATATTTCGACCTGGAGCAAGTGGCATGTTTCAGTTCATTCCCCAAATTTAATTCTCCTGTTGTTTTTTATTTTTAAGATTGAGGGGAAGTAAATAAAGTTGGCCACTGCTTAGATGAATGCATATGCTTCTGCAAAGCTCTTTGAAGCTGCTAGTAACTTTGAGGTGAAATCCTTGATATTTTGAGGTCAAAGGAGGAGGGTGGAGTAAATGTCACAGAATTTGGGGAATCATGATTTGGAGGACTGGAAAGGATGGCTTGGCACAGCCTACTTGTAATTCTCTTTAGTGTATCAGCGTAAAAGGGTGTTGGATCTCATGCCTGTGTTGCTAGGATGGAGCTCATATCAGGCATGCTATGGAAAACCTCATCCAGCAGCTGGAGACCAGGTTTGTTGTAGATTCCTCACAGGTCTTGCTAAGAAGCACCCACAGGTTTCTAAAAATCAGTGACCTTTAAGGTGTGTTTAGTAGGGGACCCCAGATGTCATCCTGCCATGTAGAAAACAACACTTGCCATTTTGCCTGTTTCATATGTATCATGCCTCTCTAGAAATTTGTGCATATATGTAAAAAACATAATGAAATGCAACCTTGAGAAGTCAAGATCTTAAAGTAGTCTCAGACTCCTTTATAAAACTTTCACAGTTAAGGCTAGTAGAAAGAACAAATTCCCTATTGTTGTTTATGGGAGAGACTCAAAGGAGCTGTGATGGCTAAAACATAAAGAAGAATCAGTTATTTAATGATCTATGATTTGGCCATATTACTTCCTTGAGATGGCTAGTCTTTGAGGTCTGGGTAACTTCTTGTAAAATGAACACTAAAGGTGTCATTTTTGGCCTTTGATGGAAAGCACTTGGTTTAAATGGTAAATATTTTGGGGCCCCAGACTTTTCTACAGATACTTGAGTGACAGGCTCTAATACTTCAGCAGAAATTCTTTTTTGCCTGCCTGTCTTTTTCTCTGGACAGTTCTCCAGATTTCACATAGTTCTCCTTTTGAGGCAATACAAACTTAAAAATAGATTTACTGCTCTGATAAACAAGTCTGTAAACAGCACAAAGTAATCTTCACTCTGCTGTTCATCATTTCTGTAATAATGCTGATATTTCTACAAGAGCTTTAATGTTCCCCTTCAGAGGCTTTTCAGGGAACTGTAAATCAAAATTAAACTTTAACTTTGAGAAGGTATTACTTGGTAGGAATCTATTATTTGCAGCTCTTCAACAAAGCTCCAAATACATCCAACCTGTCTAATTTTTGACAGCCTTAAAAGAATTTCTGAACCTGTTGAGTTCTCTGGGTCTCTTCCTGACTTTTTTGTTTTTGGGATTGGTTAGTTACTTTGGTGTGGTTTTATGTTTGGGGTTTCCCTCTTCTGTTTTTTCCTCCCCATTTTTTTCTCCTATGGTGAGATAGAAGTCGAATTTGGGCTGTGTTTCATCTTCCATGGCAGACCATCTCTGACTTTTGAGGATGCATTTGGGTCTTGGCCTCCTCCAGGTTACCCTCTTCCTGCTTCTTGTAGCCCAGGGCTGCCACCTCCCAGTTCACAATGGTACAAGGTGCAGAAGAGCACTTGTGAAATATCCAGTTGGGCTACAACTAAATCCTACTGGATCCCATTCTAATGGCAAACCTAAAAAAGCTCTGCTGGTAACAGGAAAGCTACTCCAGCTTTGCATTATTTTAGAAAGGGTAGGAATTTAGGCGAGCGTTTTAAATGGAAACAAAAACAAACTCTAATTTTAAGTGAACTTACGATTTAATATGAAATCTGAAAATGATGAACAGATCCTTTTTACTTAACATTCTTAGGCTAAACCCTTGATTCTCATTTATCTAACTGTGCCTCTATGATTACACTTGCTGTGGTGGTTTATAAAAGTTTTTATATGAGATTAAAAAATTAACCTTACTAATGGCTACAATTAAAAGCTACAGTGGAATAATTTGACATGGGGCAAATTCTGTTATTGCTCAAAACCTACTTGCTTCACCACAGTAATTTGTCCTGCATTAAATTTGAGATACTGAAGTTGTTCAGCAATGTCAAAGTCAAAGTTTCTCTGAGTTTGAGGTTTTTGGTTTTTTTTTTTTTTTTTTGGAGACAGTTAAATGCCTATTGTAACAACAGAAACTTTGAGCTGGGTAAGAAATAAGTGCCATGTTTTTCCTTACTAAAGACCCCAGTAAAATTTGTGGTATATGGATTTGTAAGAAGGACTGGTCCCTGTGGCTCAGAACCTAATGCTTCCTTTATTGAGAATACAAATGTCTCAATGTTATGGACCAGGAGATAAAAGCCAGGTATTTTAATAATGTCACTGTTAGGCTGGAGGGTTATCATAAGGGGTGGTTATAGATCTTACATACTGTAGTGCAGGGCTTTAACCTCAGGCACTTTACCTGTCTGTGCACTGCCTTCCTACACTTGAAAGGTGATTCACATGAAGGAAGCCTGTAAATATAAAGAACATTTGTATCGAAGTATCTTATGTGTGCCTTTAATTACAAATTAGATGATCCACTGCAAAGGAGAAGATACTTGGGAATAGCTTTTTTCCTGTGATGGGGCCTAAATATTAATGTACTTGCATTCAACATCCCCTTGGAGGCCACATTTTATTTGTCTGTTGTTCTCAACTTGTTGCTTCTGCTTTAATTAAATTCAGTAAAGTGACATTAAGCTCAGGCTGGGACTGTGTTTCTGACCTCTGATTTGAAGGTAGGTTGTCATGTATTTTTGAAGAGCACTCTAAATTCAGCCTCCCTTCCTTCTAAAAATCTTTTGCTTTCTTCCCATGACCTGAGCTAACCTTTTCTGATCTGATTCAACTCTATCAGCCCAGCAGAAATCTCCCCCTTCCCTTCTCCTCCCGCTGGTTTAGTTTCTTGGTGAATTATTGAGTTCACCTGCCTCCTGAAGGGGTCCAGCAAGCACAGAACTGGATGCACATCCAGCAGCTGAGCCATGACTGGAGATAGGAGGGTTTGTCTTGGGGAGAAAGCAGGATCCCTTTTCCTTTCAACAACACTCCCCTGGCAGGTGGACTTATCCCAAAACACTGCCTCTTTAGCAGCTTGGAGGGTAGTGACCCGCGGTGATGCCTTGCTCTGGTGTAGAGATTGGCTTCAGAGGTATTCACCTCTCCAGAAAGGGGAAATTGGTGAAGGTGAGGCCTTGTTGAAAGGAAAATTTGTTGCAGTTCTCAGAGTTTCCCATCACTCACTAATGAGGCAGCAGCTCCTGAGTTCCAGAAGTTGGGAATGGAGAATCAGAAGGGAAGTGAAGTGCTGCTATTGCACTGCTTCCTCCCACAGGCCTGATTTGGGTCTCCCTGGCTCAGTCTGTCTTCACACAGTGCCTCAGTCACCTCCTCCTGTCAAACTCCTCCATTCAGAGCTACCATCTTGATTCTGTGGTTTTGTTCTTTTGTCACTTCATTTTCTTCTCTCACAGGGCCTTGCAATGACTGATTTCCCCTGTGAACACTTGTCCCTAGGTGCAAATGCATCCCCACTTCACTGTTGTTGCCTTCTTCTGGTGATCTTCCACCAGTACACTTTCCCCATTGTCTGTGAGTTTCTTTTCTCTACTCTAGAAAGATAGTGAGAGAGTCTAAAAGAATCTAATGCTTCTTACTAATGAGAAAAGCCTCTCCATACTTTGAGTAAGGGTTTGGTAACGTGAGGGGAGAGAATAAGGATATTTATCAGCTGAGCATGGCAAAGAGATGAGGAATATCTGTGATAAGAAAGGAATATCAGTGATAAGAAGAGTGAACAGTAGAAGTACCCCAGGATGCAGCTGTCTGCCTCTCAGTCCTCTGGCTGCTGTCCCTTTTTGGGTATCCAGAGGGTAGTGGAAATGGCCAATTGTTTGTCCCATCATTGTTTTCAGATCTGACCTCTAGGGTGCCTTGAAATGTGGAAGGAGATCTGCTATGGAAATAGAAGGTGCTTTCCATGAGGCTTTTGCATGGAAACAGAGGCTTGCTTCCGGGGTGTGCAGTTTAGGACTTGGGTAGGTTTTGGGGTTTTTTGTGCTCCTGTTTGTATCCATAGTTGTGTTACTTTGGAAAATTCACTAACTGTGTGTGAATTTTGGCAGTCCCTACAAAAAATCCTTTCTATGTTTGCTACAATCTTCTGTGTATCCTTTTAATTGTGGGGGAGAGCATCAGATATAAACTTACAGATGAACATCTATTCTATTTTCACTCATAGAATCTGGGAGCAAATCCCTAGCAGGTGCCCCTTGAGTGCTGTAATGGAGATAGAGTAAGCAATTTATGGAACCATAAGATAGTTGACCTCAACCTGCACATAAATTGCACAGGGGAGGGTGTGAGGGTTTTCTGGTTTTTTTAGCTTTTCTTTGGTTGCTATGGCTGGGGTGCTGCCCAGCCTTCTGTTTCTCTTCTTTTTTCGTATACTCCATCCCACCATGTAAAAAGATGCTCTTTCAGTTTGTGACGTCTGTTTGCTGGGTAAGGGGGATCACTAGAGGTGGCGAAGGTGACCAAGGGAAAGTTGCTAATTGGTTGTGACATATTCTATAAAATAAGAAAGCCCAAGATAGTCCAGGAGGATGTGGGGAAACCAAAGCTGAAGCGGCATTCTTCACTTTCTGAGGATACATCTAATTCTCTTCTTCCTTTCTGTAGCAGACTTCAGAGTGCTTAATGGGGGAGATGAGATAATTTTTCCATTTTAATAGATGAGACGACAATCTGCTGAGGCACAGAGGGGAGAGCTGGGAGTGGGGACCCGCACTGTCCAACCTTGCACTGCTGATGGCTTCAGCTCTTTGGCTACACTGGCTGCCTTCAGTCTTCATTTCTTCCTCGGGGGAGCTGGATATGGATGTTGTAAGCATTTGCTGCAATGTCTTGGCACCAGCCATTATCTGTAGGATGCACCTTTAACCCCACTGCAGGCTGAGAGTAGAAGAAAGGCTTTTCCACCATTTCCCTCTAGAAAAGACAGAGTTGTTTGCTATCTTTTTTAAATTTTTTTTTATTGTCAGCATCTGTAGAGAAGGTGGGGGAGAAAGAATGGTATTTCCATATTTGTATATTAATCATAAGATTTCAGAGAACTTTGGACCAACCAAGCTTTTCTAAGCTTGTCAGAACTTTATCGATATTTGTGAGCAATGAAAATACTGGGAAATGGAAGTATTGCATGCTTGAGAAATGTTGTTACCATCTTTAACTCAGGCTTTTGCTCCTGAGATCAGAGGCCAGGCATAATGTCGATTAAGGAGAAGAGAGACAGAGAAGAAGTACTGAGCAATGTCTGCATGCTGCAAACAAATGCACTTAGGAGGCTTTATATCCTAATAGGGAAGAGTAGGGCCCTGATTCACTTCAGAATGTGCTTCTTGTCATGGAGTGAGTCCTACATAGCCCATTGACTCACTGACTGAAAGGGATTTCCGCTCCTACCCACACCTGAGTAGGCTTGAGAATAAGGGGAAGAAGATTTTTTTCTTTATTATTACTTTATGGTTTTTTTCCCCACAGAGCTGAGGTGAACTGTGGGAGTATTAAGTACTGCAAAATTACAAACACAGAAGCATGCCTCCAAATTATTAGGAAACCTCTTCCCCCAGCATGCTCTGTTTGGACTTGGGAACAGTAAGTCAGGTATTTAGCTGGGCAGACCAAATCATATACAGAGCTTGTGAAAATAATTATCTCTACGATTCCAGCTTTTGTTTCATAGCCCTTAAATATGCACGGAAATTTCACTCTGAAAATTCTGAGCCAGAACATGATTTTGCTGGAAAAATTGCATATAAAACGTAATTAAAAGTATCAACCCACACTTTTCTTTTAAAAGTACATCTACTACCATCATGCCTCTAAATGTAACCGAGCTCAACAAGTCTCTAGCAGCCAAGGAGACACATAATTTAAAGGCTATTTCGGCATTTGATTAAGCACACAGTGATAACTACAAGCCCATGCCCTGCAGGCATGACAAGAGGCAATTATGTTCTGAGGTCAAAAGCGAGGGGGAGAAAAAGCACAAGATTTTGATGACTTACTTAATTTTCCAGCTCCTGAAATTAGCAGAGACAAAGGGGTTCTAAATCGCCCAGATAAAATCCTGTCATTATCTGTTGCCTTTTCACCCTCTGCTCTCACTTTGCCCTGCAGAAGCTCAGGAGGATTATTTTCCACCAAATGGCCGCACTTAAAAAACTCAAGTTGGCACACATTTAAACGTTAAAGAATTTGAAAACCACTCTTTTTAACTTCTGTATTTAGATGGCTGTCTGCACATAGGATCCTGGAAAAAGACACCTGTTTTTCAAAGTAATGAGCAGCCATCGTCTCCTCTTGACTTCAAGCCAACAATTAGGTCACTTATTTAGGAGCTTAAATAAGGACCTCAATGAGAGACTGCGAAGATAGGGAGCTGCTCAAGAAGAGAGAAGTGTATTAATGAATTAATACAATCGTGCTGTGTATTTCACAGATGGGCTTTGATGTATCTTGTTTCACAGCAAAAAGCAAAACATCTTTGCTCCTTACAGGAAAGCCAGTAAAAAATGATTAAGTAAGATTATCATATAGGGACACAACAACAAAAAATGTGTTTACAAGGAGATAAACAGGCAGGCTCTAATCTCCCTACGGAGTATTTATTGCAGATACTGGAGTAGAAAGAAAAGCCATGCAGAGCGAGTGATTTGGTGGACAATGGCAGGATGGAAAACATGTGCCTGTTGCTTTAGGAGAAAGCACGATAGGAGATCATGCTGTATTACAGTATTCAGCTGCTTCTAGTTTTTCCAGGGTGTTAAATTTTTTATGCTTTTTATCCAGAAAATAAATGTAAATGTTGACTCCATGATACCACAGGGAGGTGTCTGTAAGTGAAAGCTCTCCTCCTTACAGCCAGTGAAAGGCAAAAAGGTGAATTCCAGGAAGTTTAAAGCTGAATCTAGAAATGTTTGCATCTGTCCAGAGATTCTTTACTGGAGAGTAGAACATGAGCTGTTATTTTGGGGAAGGGGTGTTCAGCTTGGGTTTGGGGTGTTTTGGGGGTGTCCTTGGAACTGATATTCATTCAATTTTAGTAGATCAATGCTGTAAAGTCTTATGTACAGGAAACACGCCCATGATACTAGAAATGTGTTCTCACTAGAGGTAGAGAATTATCTTTAATGGTTTTGTAACTTGCTGTTAGCAATTCTTAATGTCTTATTTCCAGCATAACACAAGAGTTAAGGATAGCTGCATTTGTATGGTATTGCTGTTTGACAAATACACCAGGTTTGTATGAGTGAATTCTCAGGCATTTAATTTTTGTGATTTTAAGCAGGGTTTTCCTCAGCCCTCACGTGTTTAAAGCCTTTCTTTGATATAGAATAGTTACTGAAAAAAAAAAAAGCATAGGAATTAAGAGCAAAAATATACTTTCTGAATCATGTGGGTCAGAAGTTTAGTATTCTGTAGGGGGAACTGTAAAAAGTAAAGTAGTATTAGCAACTCACTTTGCCCTTTGTATAGCCTACATTAACCTTCCAGAGAAAAAGATCCAAATTGCCCAAGGACTGGGCCAAACCATAGCTCCAAACAGCTAATATTGCCTGTAAACCTCATTTTGTCATTTTTTTGGCAGTTAACAGGAGTCATCTAAGCACATGGCAGGAGGAGGGAGGGCCCTTGGCCTCAGCATTCTGCCAAAAGCTGCTAGAAACCTTCTGCCTCCCATGTCACCAATCTGCTCAGGTTTAGTATAGAACAGGCTTGAGAGGAGAGCTCACCACAGCTCTTCCAAAATCAGAATCCTGGCGTCAGAGGTTTTTGGTCAGCACTGACCTTCTGCCTTAGAGTCCAGTGTTTCACAGAGCAGGGCCTTCTGCAGGCTTCTGTGGACAGATCCCCGTGAGCAAACCCAATACCTCTTTAAACTGTTTGTAGGGCAGGCTAAAATTGCTGGACTCTGCTGACTCTGCCTTTCTGGCTGTCTTATCTCTTCTATCAAATGTCGTCTCTAACATTGTCCCATCCTTCCTCCACTCACCTTGTAGGCCGGTGGCATCAAGCCAAGGGTAAGAACGAGGCAGTGCATCTTAGAGGTTCATGCTTGTCCTCCTCATTTTCCTCCTCCTGTAACAGGAGAAGTTGGTGGCAGTGAGAATTTAATGCATTACGCAAATATATGGTGAAATAGGAGCCCAGGGCAAAAACACTTCTCCAATCTCAGGGAAGGAGGACATCTCAAGTGATCCAAACCCTAAAGCTGTGCTAATTGTGCAAGCTATTATTCAAGAATAAGCATGTCTCTGTATTGGGAGTTTGGCAATTAGTCCAGAACTCTGGCACATCAGTGAGGGTCTGATATTAAAATAATCCCTGCAGATTTACAGAAAGGGGAATCTGAGAATCCATCCAGTGATACACAAATGAGACAACTGACAATAACAGAAAGCTTCATGGAAGTCAACGTGTTGGATTGCTGCCTGACAGACAGAGCAGCCTTGATATAGTTAAAAGGGTTTTCCGAGAAACATCCATATACTCTTATTTTCCATAAGCAAACTTGGTGTGCATGTACTACGGGGAAGTTTTACAAAACAAACCAGCAGAACATTGGATGGGATTTTTGGTTTAAGGAGAGGGTATTTTGGTGTTTTTGTAATGGAGCCAGGAGAAAAGGGAGTTGTTGAAAGATGTCTGGTGTCAGATGGGCCATGGATCTACTGGAGGGTTAAACCTCTGTCACCATCACATAGAGAGACAGGCTTGGGCTGTCTGTTAAGTTTTGTGGTTGGAAGTGTACAAATTTAGCTGGGAGAGCACATCATCCCTGTATCTGGAAACCTTTTTGATGTGGGTGAGTTTTCATTCTCGTGGGATAAAGGAGGAAAGGAGTTGGCTTTTATTTCAGCTTGTGACTGAAATGTGTGCTAGGCTGGGAAACAAGTATTTGGTTCCCAGCATCACCATGGATTTCCCATGAGATCTTCTGGAAGCTGCAAAACCTCTCTGTGGCTGAGCTGAGAAAGACAATGTGTAGCTACTTCATATGGATATTTGGGGATTAATATATTCATGTTCGTCAAGCTGTTTAAGATCTTTGGATCAAAGAGGCTGTAAAGATGGGAAATACAATTGCTTGTTGTCAAGTGACATTGTTTACTAATACTTTAGGGCTTTGTTTTCAAGGCATCTCAAAGTGTGTTTCTTTTTTTTCTTTTGCAAACTGTAGCCTGGATTTCTTTTAAAACAGGTAAGATTTCTGAGAGCTCTTTAATTTCACAAGTATTTGCCAGCTATTTGACCATCTAGGCAGATCCAACGCAAAGCTAAGACTGAACTTAAATCATCTGGTGTCCCATAAATTGGCCTTTCCATGGAAAGTATCACTGCAGGGCCCAAACTTTGGGACAGTTGCCAGAGCCTGCAGGCCATCCCCTGGCATGCTGCAGGCTACAGCAAAAGCCATTAGGATCACATTTTCTAAGGGCTAAGAAAAGGACCAGGAGCAATACAGATGTTATTACATCTGCTGTAGGACAGGTGCAGTCTTGCTGAGCAGGTGGGATCCTGGTGCTTGGGTTGCTTGTTGTCATAAAATTTCCTTTGCCTGTTCAAGTACAACACAGGACTCTAATTTTATATATCAAACCCAACTAGTTTTGCACCTGGTAAGTAGAAATAATAACAATGCCATAGTTGCTATTTACCTGTTTTATAAGGGATTTCTAAAGCCCTGTATAAAAGGGATCTTTAGCTTGTTTTTGAGATGAGAAAATGAAGTCACTGAGTGGAGAAGTGATTTCTCTGGGCAGCCAGCAAGCCAGTGACCGGACCCCCTTTCTGCAGACCTTATCTCAATGGTACCAAAACTATCTCAGCACAGCATATGGGTAAAACCTGCTGCTTAACGTCATCCCGCTTTTAATTTTAGCCTCAGTGTGGAAAGTCAGTGTTGACTGTGTTTCTGTGTTAATCCTTGCAGCTTTCAGCCGTGCCCCAGTGCCCATGGCTGTGGTCCGAAGGGAGCTGTCCTGCGAGAGTTACCCCATCGAGCTGCGCTGCCCGGGAACAGATGTTATCATGATCGAAAGTGCCAACTACGGCAGGACTGATGATAAAATCTGTGACTCTGATCCTGCTCAGATGGAGAATATCCGCTGTTATCTGCCAGATGCCTATAAGATTATGACTCAAAGGTATAGTATTTAATATTCTTTGTTTGCTGACTGTTGGTTTTTTAATCCGGAGTGTACACACCAGTTTGTGTGTGTGTTTGCATGAGAAAAGGCAGGTACTTAGTCTGGATGTGTGTGCACAGAATTACAGCTATCATTGCTAAACTCTGGGTTTAACCGAGTTGGTTTAGCATCATGCAATATAAATAATGTTTCCTCTAAGTACTGCTTATCAGTCATCTTGATTCTCACTGCATCCCAATTTCCCTTCTGAAATACCTAAATATCAAGGCTCTTAATGAATGTAGAAGTGAAATCTTTCTCAAAATGCATATTTACTAATTTTTTGTGCTGTGTTCAAACAGAAGGCCTGTAATCTCCTTCAAACAATTAATATTTTGTGTTCAGAATAACATTTTCAGTTTTCAAAACACAAAGAAGTGTCTCCACTCTTCCTTGTGTTGCCAGGCTTAGATTTAGATCTGAATTTCCAGTCGAGCATTGGTACTCTCATTGATGAATTGCTAAATTTCTGTATAGTAACTGTAGCTGTTAAGTGTGGCTGCTGCATTTGGAAATGGTAACTGAGATACAGTTAGACATGCAGACAGACTCCTGTCTGGCTTGCAGAGCCAGGGCCTAACAGTTTATTCTAACCTAGAGGTATCTTGGTTATGAAAAGCCTTTTAAATGTTGCTGAATTTTTAGGGATATTTTCTGGCACAAGTGGTGTTGGGGGAAGGATTCATAAGTCACAGCTCTTGACATGTAATTGAATTCAGTAATACATTCCTAATACATGAATAATTATTTAGTGCATTTGACTGTTAATTAGTAATAGAGATTAGTATTTCAAGGTATTAATAATGGCATTGGCATAGGCAAAGTGTTGCTAATTGGTGTCATGACAACCGTGTTTGGGTCCTAACAGTGACCTCATGGCTTAAAGCAGTGCAGGGTTTTAATGGAGTATCTTGCTGTTGTTTGCTGTGAAGTGCTTTGCACTAAAATGGACCAGTGTGAGCAACATGAGTTTCATCTGTGTTTCACAGGCTAACTGCTATTTTTGACTTCCCTATAGAATTGCCCCATGTTGAGTATTTAGGTCTCAAAAAGTTGAGAAGTCCCATGAAAAATGTCCCCGTTGCTGCATATGGCTCCTCTAAGACCATTCTTTAAGCTGGACCTCCTCGTGTAGCTGGTTGAAGTCTTGTTTATAGGGATATGCCAACTACATTTTCAGGAGAAGTGGGAAGGGTAACAACGTGCCATCAGCCAGTCCCTTGGATTTGGTGTGGTTTTAGTGGAATTACTGTAATTCTCCTGTTCAGGTTGGTAGTGGCTTCAAGTAGAAACCCTTAATCCTCTGCATATTGGCAGAATAAAACCATGTCATCCCCATTGTGGGCTGTTAGAGAGCACAAAGTATTAATATTTTTATATATATATGTATTAGTGTCTTCCAGGCAGCAGCTCCCGAGCCAAATGCAGAGCTCTGCAACCTTCTGGCCAGTCCCTACGTGTAGCAAGTAGGCAATAAACATTGGCCCTTGGGTCAGGGAGGGCACATAATCATGTTTTGTGCCCGTGGGACTGCATGGAAAACTTAAAGGTGATTACTCACCAGGTATCATCAGTGCAGGCTCAAATGGCTTAGCAGAGAGTTAGCAGGGAAGCTCATCTCTGGGGCAAAGTACCTCTGTTTGTCCATTTGGGCAGAAAGTGGTGCTGAAGAGGATGGACCCTGAAGGAGGGAAAAGGTGTGCAGTCCTGTTATTGGGTACTATTGAGTTTCTTGAAAATAAATATAGCCTGATGTTGAAAGACAGGTAAAAAAGGGAAAAATATTCTACTTTGCATTTTTGTCAGTCTCATTTCTTTTTTAAAATCTCCATTAATTCAAAGAGTTGAAACAATTTAAAAATAAAGCCATTAAAATGAAATATGTTCTTAAGATGCAAACCAGTCTGTCAGTTCACAGCTCCAAGTACGCTTTATAGCTCAGCCTCTGAAAAAAGTCGTTTAAAAGGAAAATTGTGACAGCCTAGTAGTTGTGGCACTAACTATGGCATTTTCTTCTGAAAGCCTCTACCTGCAAAATTAATCAGTTTAGCAGTATTTGGGTGGGTTTGCAGATTAATGCAGGCTCTAACACAGTGAGCTTGTCTTTGCTAACGCTGCAGGGTGGGGGAGCAGCTACTGGGAACTAAAAGATTGTCATGACAGTGTAACCTGCATGGTAATTGAAGCTGTCTGTGTATGGAAAGAAAAGTGGTATGTGCTGTGTGTGCTTATTATGCATTGATTAATTATTGCATTCATAAATACACAGTCCCCTTGTAGGCTCTATAATAAGCTGTCTAACTACTGGCAGATTTTAATCAGCAACACTGCTCAGCCGACTCGGACGCGTTCCGGTGTGGCTGTGGGGAGGGAGGGAAAGATGGGAAGGAAAGTGTGTGTGAGACAGAGGTGGTGTTAGTATGTGAGCTGAGGCTGTGAGTGAGTAGATTTATGGTAGATATTAGTGATTGCTCCCCCAGCCCACCCCCACCGAACCTGAAAAAAATCCCCAAAAACCCAACAGCCTGAGCTAACATGTTCCTTTCTTCTGTATGCTTATATAAATTAATTTTTGCAGACAGCTACATGAGGTTGTTTTGAAAGGGAAAGGCATAAATCTTACGGTGTGTTTGTGGAGCCCCCTAAGCAGAGGGAACACAAGGAGTTCTTGCTGCAAGTATTGCCCTGAAACTCTCTACAATCTTGGGAGTATTGCTTGAAGTAAAGGACATTTAAACAGCTTGTAGGGAGCTATTTTATAGGACATTAAATCTCTTGAGGCCTGAGGGTTTTTTAAAATTTTTTTTTATTTTGCCAACCCCTCCTTCAAACATCTGAGCAGCTGCTTCCCGTAACAGCTCAGAAAGTGTGCTTTATGAACTGAAGTTTTTTCTGTTGTGATTAGAAAAAAATGTATTTCATAGCATGTTTGCTTTGGAGAAGCATCTTTTCAAGGGCTGTAACAAATAATTAAATTCTAACCATTCCCATTGTAAATTGTGTGCACTGTACCATGGGAGACTTTGCTATGTCCTCCCTTGAGCGACTGTGCCACAAAATTAACATATCATCCATTCCAACAGCCAGGGTTCTCTGTGAACAATAGGGAAAAGCAGCCTCCTATTCCCGTAAGAGTTGTCTTTGTTTTTTATAGTGTTAACACAGTTTAGTATATTAAAAACACCCTAAAGAAAAAGGAAAAAAAATAGCTTTTGGTGTGCTCTCTTGAATTTCCTGTGCATGCTTCCCACCAAGGAAGGGCTGAAAGTGAGGGAAGGAAGCAGAGGGGTAGCTCAGGTTTTTGCATGTATGTTCACAGAACTTTGTGCTGTCGCTGCCACCTTTGTATTTAACTTTGTAGTTTGGAACATCCTTTTCCGTAGGCTTTTAATGTTAAAAAGGGCGGGGAGGAGAGGGAAGTCCAAGTAGGAACAGTAGGAAGTACCTGACATGTAGGTGCACATACACAGAACAATTGTAATTTTTGCCCTAAAGGCAAGAGCAAGGCTTTCCTTTTGCTTTTCGGCTCCTTGTCTACCCCAACCATTGCCTGCTATTCTTAATCTGGAGGAAGGAAAGGAGGGTTGGAATAATGAGGCAAAATGACAAAACCAGCAGGCAGAGCAGAAGAGACAGGGGAGAAATGTTCACAGGTCTCAGCAGTTGTTCTCAAGATCAAAGCAAAATTCTTTCTGCCCTAGAAGATGTGGAAGGCACTTGCTGGGGAACTCTCATTCCTCTCAACAGCTCAGAGAGCTCAGTTTGCAAAGTAGGCAGCGTTTGCCTTTTGCCAGAGCAGAGCCACGCAGAGCCCTTGTATGCTGCTCTTGCCACTTCTGGCTTGGGGATGAGGGCTGCTGAAAGCTGCTCAGCTATCTGCTCTCTTCTCCCCTGAAGGGAGTCACAGCTGGGAGGTACTAGATGTCCTGCTGGGCCGGCAGTAGCTTAGCTGAGCTAATTTCCTTTAGGTTTGAGTCTGGTCTGCGTGGCTTGTCCCTGTGGTTTCAGTGTTGACATCATTGATGAAGCTTGCAGGTCAAGACTTAGAGGGGAAAAAAAAATAGAAAAAGTGCAAGACTGCAGGAATGTAGGACTGTGGTCAGCTGCTCTCAGATTTCCCTTTAGTTTCATCAGAGGGCCTAACCCTTTTATGGGAGAAGGGGCACTCGCAACTCTCTTGGTAGTTGGAAGGATGGTAGCAGGCACTTTGCACAGCATAGGGGAGAATAAATAAATTGAATGAAGCAGCTTGCATTACACTGCAAAGATTTTTCATCTCCTGAAGGGCTGTGTTTTGCTAATGTTTTTGGTTGATGACCTGAAAAATGCAGGAGTCTGAAATGAGTGCCATTATTATTGTAATAATATTGCATCTCATGGTGTGCTGTTATTGATGTTATCAGCTCCTGTGATTTTCAAGACACTTTTCAAATGTCAGTGATCCGCACTTGCATTGAGAAATAAAGAGGCAGGATTACCTGTATTTTACAGATAGGATAATTCACGTTAATCATTCATAAAATGGCCACTGGTGTTGAACATACTAGTTTTGGGCTGTTCTTGTAGGGTCTTTTATATTAAGTAGCTCGTTGCAGTGCATGTGGGAAGGTGCAGAGGACAAGGAGAGCTGCAGACCTGGAGGCTCTGTAATGACAAGGCCATCAGCAGGACTGAAGGGGACGGCTTCAGCTGAACTGCAGCACAGTTGTGTCAGGCTCTACAAAATTAATGGCATATTTCTTAGAAAACAGCCCCCTGCTTGGATGCTGTCATCACCTCTGACTCAGATACTGAATGCCCTATTTGGTAGGAACCCCCACCACCCTCCTCTGCATCCTGAGCACATTTTGCAAAGACTGCCAAGATACTACTCATTTTTCTAAATTTGTTACCACACAGATGGCATGAGAAGTACATTTCTGAAGGACTGAGATGCTGCAGTGGGAAGCTAGGCTTTCTGGGAAGCAGAAGTCTGGCGCTTTGAGATCTCCACGTGAAAAGCATCAATATGGAACAATTCTAATGTTTCAGTGAAACAGTTTTTGTTACCAACAGAAATGAACGGGGAATACTGAAGCTCACGTTCCCTAGATTCTGATTTTAAAGGTTAGAAAACAACCCTCACCACTTGGTTAAACAATCTATTTTCTCACCATGTGGAAAGATTTTTAAATTAAGGGAATTCTGTTAATCTCACCTGAACCTTGACCCTGGGACAAGGGCACATATGCTGTATTACTAAGACAGGAAAAAAATCAAAAATAACCAAACATCACCACTAAGTCCTAGTGGGGTTTTGTGCCCTGGGCTGTTGAATCACTCTAAAATTTGTTGCTACTTCCCAGCCTACACAGTCTTAATTTATCCTACCTCTTCCTTTCCTGAAAATGCTGTCGAAGTAAATTCTTAAAGTGACAGCCCCTTGGAATTGCTGTGGTACCCTAGTAAATCAGGGTTTGCCAGCCCAAACATCTCAGCTGATTGCAGCTGCCATGGTAACAGATGAGGAGGAGGCAGTAGCTTCTGAAGGTGGTTAGGTTCCAAATCGTGGAAGGCTCTGCAGTTCAAAAATAGTGCTTTAGGCCTCCCTGGGTACCTATTGGCAGCTCTGGCCAGCTGTAAAACACCACACTTAAAATAAATAAATAAATAGATGGTTGTGTTGTGCTGTGGCTGTTGGGTTTTGGTTGCTGTTAGCTTGTGACTCCAGTGCATTTCCATTTGGGAAAATCCCGACTTGAGCTGAGAAAGCAACGAGCAACCAGCAGCCCCTGTGGCCAAAAGGAAAGGCCTCCTTGATGTGTGCATGCTGGAGGGAGCTGGAGGAATTAATCTTTGTGGTTTTCTAAGACCATTTCAGTTTTCCAGGCATTTTGTTCTGTTTTTTTCCAGTTCCCCACCCCACCCTGGCCTTAACTGACGTGGGATAATCTCTTGGGTAAATCATACTTTGATGTGGCCTCAGAATCTCTTGAACACATGACGTGCTGAAAACCATGCAGGAAAAATCCAGTTTTATTACTGCATCCATTATTTTACTAGTGTGAAAGTGGCCACCTCCAGCCTGTCAGAGGGAAGGAACTGGCCCTCCCTTGGCAGCCTTTCACACGTAGCTTTTGCCAGTGGGAGAAGACCTATGTGAGACATACTCCTGTCATCTGTTTTTCTTCTGAATGTTTGAGGCTTGTTGAGAGCAGCAGCTCATTTGTAACGTGGGAGGAAGGGTTGAGCAAGGACGGATGTGTTGCTGGCAGCAGTGTCCTGGAACTACAAGAAGGGTGCTCAGGGAAGATGCAGCTTTAGGCTCTTGGGTGTTGTTCTCTGCTTTTGCTGAAACAGGTTTTGTACCATGCAGTCATTATCTGAGGTGCCCAAAGAGCAAAGTTTAAAGCTGGGTATCTGCATGCTCCCCATGGCACCTCCTGCCCATTACCTAAATTTCTGAAGTGATCAACATCAAAGATGCTTTTGCTCAGTCTTCCTGCATCTTCCGTCCACCTGAATGTGGCAGTCATATGAGGCCGTGGCAGGAACTGGCCTTCAGATGCTTGGTCTTCTTGTCACAAGGCTTAAATCTATGCAAAGCATTGCAAGATAGTCTATAAGGTTTGCTATAAGTGGACTTAAATTATCTTAAGATAAGAAAGCAAAAATTTCTTTTGATTAGAAAGATACGTGCACGCTCCTTCTCTGGTTGGTTTTCTGGTTAGGAGTAATGTCTGAAGGGCTGTGAGGTGAGATGGCTTTGAAGTAATGCATCTATATCACTTTCTTTTGCTTCTGTCTTTCTTCATGTACAAAAGAGCTCAGTTAGTCTGTGCCTGAGGTCAAAATTGGGTTTATACACAGGGGATTGTCTATTCTCTAGGACATTTCAAAGCTTTCATTCAGCGCATTTTTGACTGCATCGTTTGTGGAATCTTTGGAGCTTGAACTCCATATTCCGTTCCAAGACATGTAAAACCAGCACTGGCTTATACCACACCCTCTGTGCACGTATGCCTGGGATTTCTGTGCCTCTCTGCAGGGCTGGAAGCGCTCCCTGCAGACATCCCTCACCTTTGCATGCTTGCAATTTGGCATCCAGAGCATGGCTTTGCATTTCGCGTGATCACTCTGCTGATACCAAATGAAAACAGGCAAAAGATGTCCATTAGGCACAAACCATTTGCCTGCCAGCATTGAAACTATGGACTGATGCAGGCAATGTTCCTGGATGATCAGTTCAATGTGGTTCTTAAATTTAAGTGTGAGTTTTGTTAGCAGGATAAACTGAAGTTTATCTCAACTTCTTTGGGAAAAAGAGGGAAAGAATGACAATTACTGGAAGCGGTGACCCAAGAACAGGTTTTGATGCCCATTGTAATTCAGGGGAAGGATTTTATGTATCAGTAAGTGGAGTGCATAAGAAATGCCAGGCCACATTTGTGATGTAAAGAAAGGGCAGGATATGGAATTTGATTAGAGCCATCTTCTATGCATTATGTATACAATAATACACTGGTGTCAGTTATACAGAGTAGAAGCCTTAATTCAGCTTGAGTCCTGCTGACATCGTAAACTGGGAGACAGGGAGTGGTTTATGGGCAGTAGTGGAGTCTCCAGACTGAATTATGGCCTGAGCATTCAGTCTGTTACCGAGAGCTGCAGTTGGTAGCAGGCAGTATATTACATGCTTTTACCCTGAGTAGGGCTGGTGACAAAGAAGGGAAAAACTTTATCACAGAGACACTGTGAGAAATGGGAGACTGAGTTATGGGCAAGACAGCAATAGAGAACTATAAAACTAATGCAGGAGAAGAAGGAAGGATTTCAAGCTGGCCAGAAGGAAAGATGCTAGAATGGGAATAGAGTTTCGCCACGCAGTCACTGGTTTGCCCCTGTGCCCAGTCCTGCCTCCCTCAGGGCAGGATGTGGCATCCCATAGTGGGCAAGAGCTCTCTCTGCCACTCCCATGCCTTTTTTGTTTTCAATCCCTTATAGTTAGAGATGGCCTTTCACCCCAATGCCCAGGATTTATAATATTCTTCCTAGATATTTAGCCATAATTGTAATTGCTGTATATTTTTGCTGTCTGTATAAATGGTCAAATCCTTTATGAGTCTCATTTAGTTCCGGTCATGACAACTTGTAGGAGCTCAAAGTCCAGCAGGATAATATCTTACTGTGTCAAAATTAATGTCAGGCCTTTGAAACATAGGGTTTTCTTTGCCATCCTTCCTCACTGTGGAGACAGAGGGGTCCAAGCTACCTTTGCCATTTCTTGTTCCTTAGCTTGTATTCATTTGTCATATGGCTTCTAACTTTTCTGTTCTCTGAGGGAGAAGGTGATGTTCTTTCAAATATTTCTTCTTATGGGAGTTGGTATGGATTTATTTTTGTGTGTGTGTGAAGGTTCTTGTTGTTCTCCCTGAATAGCCTTCGTTTTTAAGCAAACCCAAAAGGACAGAAGAGAGAGAAAAAAAAATGTTTGTTATAAATTTGAGAGTTTGGGGTCATTTCTCTCTGTAAAGCCTGCTTCTGCTCTTCCTTTCCCCAAGTGGCTTTGAATTGCGCAGAATGTCCCATTTGACTCGAGTATTACACCCACACAAATACAATTGTGTCCTTCCCCAAAACGCCTGCTCTGCTCCTGATAAATTACTGCTTCTCTTGGTTGCTTGGAACAGATTGTTCCACTTCAATGATTACAGTGGTGCCCAGATAGTACCCATGGAAAGCAAAGTCAGGTCCTTGGTACTAGCAAATGTGTGGAGTCAAATACAAAAGCGTCCATTAGGTTGGAGGGAGCAAGGTTAGTTCTGGAAAAAGTATAGTACTTGTCCAGGGTCTCAGTCACACGTACTGGAGCACAGTAACCTTGTCACAGATGTTGGTGGACTCAAGTGTGCTGAAGTTGGTATCTCAAGAGATTTTCCCATGGGTCGTGGAAAATTTCGTGTACAAATGCAGATGAGTAATCGTCACCATTGATGTTTCAGGGGGAAAAGAAGACATCTTTAAAAAAACCAAACCTCCCAGTGTCAGAAGTGAATCTTGATGCCCTTTTGAATTACTGGCAAAGTTGCTGACAGCTGAAGACAGGCATCTGATATCCAAGACACCTTAAAAAAACCCCAAACCCGTTACTGATACACAAAGAATATAGGTCACCTTCAACGCAGTGGATTAGTCAGAGCTCTGGAAAATCAATTTTGTTTGATTGGCTGCACTTGTAGCTAGATAGAAAGAGTTAAAGCCAGGCACCAAACAGTGCAGGGCAATGCCTGTCGTGGTGGGCTGCAGTCCAGAGAACACTTTGGGGCCTGTGTAGCTGTGTGTGTGTGACAAGAGCTGTCTGAAGTCGGCGTGGAGGTAGAAGCCTTGCAGGAAATCTCTGCAGAGAGAGAGAGGTCTCTCCTCATTTTTGTGGCCTGGATGGCATCCAGGTGGTAAAAACACCCGGTGGTTCATCTCACCATATTCTTGGAAGTCAAGAGGACCTAAGGGCGACTCACCAACCACCTGCTTTGCTGCAAACCACATGGGTTGGCAAGCCAAGAATGGATTGTCTTGTAATCACTACTTCCCCCATGTCTATCGATTGTGGGAGGGGAAGTCTTCTATGCCCAGAGGTGGCTGGAGGGAAAATGAAGTTGTAAACACTTGACAATTATTTAAAAACCAAAAGTATTCTATAAAATAAAGGGAGAGAAAGAGGATGGAGGTTTTGTTGTATAGTGCTTAAAAGGCACTTTGTTGCCTCAGCTAACAGGTTCAATGCCAGCTGACACAGTGTGCCCCAAAGATGTTTTTTGTCAGGAAACTTTGGTGTGGAGTGGAAACTTCCTATGCATAAAGTATCCTTCAGAATGACCCATGTATTTGTGCTGGTACTGACAATAGATGAAATAAATTCCTTTATTCCTTTCTTCACAGCTTCAATTTTAAAGGTTTAAAAGCACTTAAAAGCACCCATTGCAGCCAGGAGCCTGACTCCCACTGAACTGGCACGAGTCCTGAGGTCTCAATGTCCAGAAATTTCTTTTCAAAATGGAAGTTCACTCTTAAATGGCTCTAGTGCCTTTTAATATTTTGCTCATGATCTAATTTGGATCTTAAGTATACCAATTTGGAAACAGCCTGCCTGACATCAAGCTATGAGTTTTTAAACTCGTATGGTTTAATAAGATTAACTTGCTGCAGTTCTGATACAGTCTTCAGTGAAAGCTTATTCAAATTAAGAATCAGTCAGAGGGGAAGTAGCCTCAAGCATAAAGTAGGAGTGAGGTGGTGCCAAAAATCAGGGCTCCGAGAGGCTTTGTTGTCTCAGCCTTTGCTGAGAGCAGAAACCTTTACTGCCAAATTAATGCACTAAGAGGGGAGGGGGAAAAATTAAGATATTAAAACCCAATATTCCCTTTTTCAGCTGTCATCTTTGGAGATGTACACAGATACGCACCCATAGAAATGGATAAATAGTTCTTTTTTTTTTATTTTTGAGAATCCACAATATGTATTAAAATATGTGGGATCTCTCTTACATGTCTGTTTGAATTATGGAGAATAATTCACAAAGTACAGCAGGGCCACTAAAATGAATGAATAAATAAGTGAGTTTGAGGAGTATACCTGCCAAATCTGTGTTTTGGGGCTCTTCTGCATAAAATAATTAATTCATGTTTTTTAATCATGTTAGTTTCTTCCAGTGTTTCCTTGCATTTCAGCAGCAGAGTATCTCCACCATGAATTTAATTTCCTCAGTGTTGGTACGGGAAATCCTGATTGTGTAACCTCTTTTAACCCAAGGTTATATATTAATCCCCTTCCTCCCAGGGGGACACCCTCAAGTTTGGCAAATACTCTGCGATTTCCAAATGTGTACCATATTGATAACATGTATATGGAATTGGGGCCCTTCTGGTTCTGATTTGAATTCTGAGCATGTTGAGCATTTTTTCTTCTTCCGTGAAGAGGAAAATTCTCAGCAGAGTTTCCATGCATAATTTCATTCCACTGTTTCAGCAGGAATAATGCAGCTGTGAAAGAGGAATGTGAAATCAAGAGCATATCACTTTTTGAATATCACAAATTTTATTAGGGGTCTTACAGGAAGGAGGAAATCTATAGGACAGATTGGTCACAGTCCAGTGTTGCTCAGCAAGAAGAGAAACAAAGCTGCAGTGCCTGTGGTGCTAATTTAAAGTCGTGCTTAGCATTGGCTACAGGAATGGCTGAAGGGCTTAGCTGTGAGTATGAGGCCCTGAAGTAAACATTGGATAATTTTGAAATCCCTGTGTTGCAAGAGGAGCCATCATCAGTTGTTGGTGGTCCATGGGAGGGCTTAACTAGAACAAAATCATACAAAAATCTATTGACCACACAGGAAAATAAAAAAAAAAAAAAAAGAGACAGTGAGATTTCCAGGGGTATGTCTTTTGTAAGGCTGATAAAATGTGCCTGTCCTGTTTTCCGTGGCATTTAAAAATACACAGAAAAGCAAGGTGGTGGCCTGCTGAAGTTGGCTGCTGTAGGACATAGGTTGTCTTTATCTGGGTAAAGCTATTGCAGTAAAGGTTAACTTGCAAAAGAAAGAGTAGCCAGAACATTTTTCTTTCTGGAGAAGTGTACAAAATCTAGTTTGGTTACATGAAGTATTTCTTCTGTGCTTCCTTCCCTCTCCCAGATGGCTATTGGCAAAATAGACAGGATACAGTATGATGTTTTAAATATATGCATTTCTTTAATGTGCAACATTTGGCATGTTTGTATATACATCTAGAAAGACTGCATATATGTAGAGGGGGATGTACATATGAGAAAGTACAGCAACATGTGCACAGAAAAATAGCAAATGACAGCTTTTTTAAAAGAGAAAATGGCACAATTCTTGCCTTGCACATGCACAAAGAACTGATTTAATATCGAGAAGGAGGCAGAAGCCACACACAGTCTCTTCAGAGCTGATACTAGTAGCAACATCCAGAAGACCTCAAAGGTATTACAGCAGACTAGCAAATCCAAATTGTACCGTGATATAGATGTTGGTCATTTGGGTTTCTTCAAAACTGCAGAGAAAAGCACGAAAGTGGCGCTGCCCTGGATATCTGTTAAGCCTATGCTTCTATACCACATATAATGCTGAAAAATTGCTGTCTTAATATCTCACACAGGTGTCAGGACTTTCACCTTGGCACCTCCAAACTTCCATGACTGCTAATCAATGAACTCACACTGTGGCTGTATATCCCACTTTTGCCCACTGTGTGTAAGACCATAGCAGGCAAATGGGGTCCAAGGGAGCTGACTTCATAACATGCCCAAGAATTTAGCTTTTGACTTCCAGCTGCTTAAATTTTTCCTTCTTACTCAAGCTTTTCATTTGATTATCATCTTATTATCATCTCATTATTAGACATCAGACATAGCTGTAACTCTTGCTTTAATACTTTCTATTTTCTCCTGGCTTTACTTTCTGCCAGACTTTTTCATTCTTTCTAGGAGCTTCTCAGCATCCTTTTGCTCCCAGGCGATCACTGTGTTTTCTCTGTGAAAAGGGCACTGTTGTTGCTTATTTCTAAGTAATCCTTATGTCCTTTTTTTTTTTTATGTGGTTACAGGGACTCTCAGTAGGCTGTGTGGAAGTGTAGGTCCTATACTGCCCTAGAGTGAGGTCGGAGTGCCCTGATTTGGAGGCACTCAGGATGTGCTGTGTTCCAAACAGCCTTTGTGTGGCTGCACCAGCAAGAGGCTTCCATGGGGCTAGCACCCCCAGGGAGGGCAGTTCCTCTTTTCAGAGTGTTCCCCCCCACCAGCATTATATGGGGAAGCAGGTGGGTAGGTGACAAGCTCTTTGCTTGTTCTCTTTTGGCACTGAAGAGGCAATCTGTATTTCTCTGAGGAGCGTCATATAGCTGGAATTTCTTTGATGTTGCACAGTCAGCTGGTGTGGAATTAAGTTAATATTTTACAGTGCTTTTGTTCTGTGACTGTGTTCAGCCCCTCCAATCTTCCCAGCTCCTAATGAGGTGAGTCCCCTGACTTTTGCTGGTCTGTGCATGCGGTTCTGCCAGCACTAGCAGATCAATCCGTGTTTGTATTCCTGCCTTGAGCTGTGCTCTGAGATGGCAACAACCCTGAGTGTGGAGACTTCTGCTGCCATTTCAGCTCAGCCTTGAGTAAGTGATCATGCTTTGCTGAGGCTCTGAGTAACTTGAGATGGTGCAAAGCAATGTGAGCAGCCGAGCAGGGTGAAAAGTACAGGACTGCATGCACAGGAAGCAAATCCAGATTTGTTTGGCGCCTGGGTGTGATCAATGATGTTTCTAACAGTGTTTTGGAGCATGAAGAACCTTATTCTGGAGGGTCTGTTGAGATTTAGTAGCTCAGTTCAACTGAGAACATTTCCTGAATCACGGTGGTCATCTTCGCAAGCAAATGTTAGCAGGATTCAGGCTATCACTTTTGCAAGTCCCCTGCTGCAGCTTTCAGGAGGCCACAGAAAGGGCAGAGAAAGAAGAGGAATGTGCTGGGCTGTAGGGAGAATGAGGAGCATTTTATAGTGAAACCTTAATTCAAGGAATTGGCTTTCTCTGTCATGTAGTAAATTCATTAGTCATGTAGAGTGAGGAAGTTGATTTATGGCTATTAACTATATTGAATTGACAAATGTAGCTTCTTGAAATTTAGTAGCCAAAATTAAGGCCTCTCAGGCATTAATAGATTAGACTGCCTAAAACAATTTAATTATTTATCCTGTGCAAATGGGATAGGATATTTCTAGAGCGATGCCTGTACTGCTGTAGACATATTTTAGTGTACTTGTGATTAAAGGTCTGTTTGTAAATCCTATTAACTGACTATTGGCACAGAGTGGTGGAGGAAAGGAAGGATCTTGGCTGAGACTTAATAATTTTTAATTTTGGGGATTTAATAAAAAAATAAAAAAAGATACCAGCCTGATTTGAGCTAATGCTCTCTTCTTCTGTTTTCCTCTGCTTCCCGTGAACTCTGTGTCAGCATCTGTTTGTACAGGAGTTAAAGGAGCAAAAAGGGAGGCTATTAATAGCGCAGTATGTCTGTGTTAAAACACAGTATTATGCATATATACTGCTATTTTTATCGCTGTAGTATGCAGATCAGGTGAGGTCCTGTCAAGACAGCATCTGCATATACATCATTCCCCACCTGGAGACCTTAAAATATCAGTGTACTATTTTTTTTTTTTTTTTTGGTGAGTGATCATGGCACACAGTCGTATCATCTCCAGAGGAAATGACTGTGCTGTAAGTGGCTCGTCCTTAAGAGCTATCCTACCCAGAAAGAGAAGGAAATAATTAAGATGACATGAATTATGTAGAACAGACTTGAATAAAGAGTGACAGAAGGGCTGGCTTTGACAGCTGGATGTTAAATGAAATTTGTTTCTGTTGTTATAGATGCATAGCCTGTTTTTAAATGTATAATTTATTTAGATTTATTTAAGGGGTAGAGGAAAGAAACAAGAAATCCCTGATGCGGAGAATTGAAATAATGAGTTGTTATACAAACATAAATAGTCATTACAAAATATTTTATCGGTCTATTTTTGCTGTATTTATAAGGGCATTTTAAGACTCCTTGAGTCTGCATTTTACATGCATGCAAATACATGCTACATTTTACCCAGCAATCCTTATTGCGTGCTTAATTGAGTTGATAGCAAAAAGACATGAATACTCCTGACTGCTTCAGCTTGGCTCTGGGGAGAGAATGAATTTTTCATCTTTTCCAAAGGAGAATTTATCCTGAATGTCTGTATCTCAGATTGTGTTTTATTACTCATACCTTTAAGAAGGCTGAAGCTGTAGGTATGGGAAGGCTTTCTACTCTAAGCTGCAGGAACTTTAGCTGTGGAGTTGAAACATCTACAAAGATGTACTTAATTGTGTTATAATTGGAGGTGTGTGGATATGAGGGTAGGGGAAAAGGGCTGTTCCCCCCAAAAAAAGCATTCAGAGGGTTGGCTGGAGTAGAACTGATCCTCTGGTTAGGATGGTATAATGCTTTATTGATGTGTCCAGCCACACTGCTGACCAAGGATTTATAGAAGAAGGGGAGGAATTACTTCTTCTGGATTTGTTAGACCAGGTCACATAGGAACTCATTTGCTATTTGCTCTTGACTTTTCCACTTATGCTATATGCAAATATATGCTATTACTGTAAATTTTAATTTTTGTCAAGACCTTTTTATTCAAAATTCAGTGTTCAGCAGGCCATACTTATTTTATGGAGATTAAGCTGAAGGAGTGCTTAGGACTCAGTTGTCCTGAAGCAGGCAATTACAGTAAAACTTGCCTTCAGAGCAAATTCTTGCCTCCTTTCCTCTGATTATTGCTGTCCCTGACTTAGTATATTTCACTATGTATAATATTGTGCATGCATGTTCTTTTTGTTTGCTGCTTTTTTTTTGTGGGTTTTTTTTTTTTTAAATATCAATATTATGTTAGAGCTTTTGGGCACCCTTGGGGAAAGTGGCAGAGGTTTCTTTTCTCCTAACCAGCAGCCTTGCCAGCTCTGTGCTTTTGCTTTTCTCATTGTGACCACCACCTGGGGTTTTTAAGGTTTATGTATCTGTTAAGTATAGAAAGAGATCTCTTTCTGCCTGTCCATGGCATTTGCTTTTCCTGTAGGTGTTTGGAATCAATTGATGTCAGTGATCTTTCTGCTTCTGCTGCTCCTGTTTGTTGCAGATGTATTTGATGCCTTTGATTGCTGCTGACAGCAGGAGTCTCTGATAATCTGTATCTCTGGATGATTGCTTAATTGCCTCTATGACACCCTCAGTAATATGGTCAGGAATTTGTCACCTTGGTCTTGAAAATCATACAATGTGTGGTTTGCTCACAGGTGTTTCATGGCACCCACGGAGAGCTCAAAACTGAGCCTCTTTCTTTTCTATTTTTTGTATAGACTCCCAAAATTGCCTCTGAAGCTGCTCTTGCATGGTGGAAGTGGAGCTAGTTTGAAGTTTGGGAAGCACAGAGGCAGCAGTGCTGAGGGATAGCGGCATGGCCAAAAGCTCTAATTCCCTCTCCCATGCAAACACATCATTTGCAGATTCAACAGAGGAGGGAGGGCAGCCTCCTACACCATCCACTCCTCATCCCAGTTCCACCCAGAAACATGAAATGTGTGGGTCATTGAATAGCTCTCATTCTTTGTTGCCCTAAAATGAAAACCAGAGACCTACTCAGGCCAAGAATTAAGTTGCGGTAAGGGTAATTCATTGTTATGTACTTGTGTGCCTCTGTTGCCTGCACTGGGTGACAGAACAAATGAGAATTTCAGCAGGGCAGCAGGAGTAGAGCTGTATGGTCAAAGCCTCTGGCATTTCTTATGTTCCTACAATTTTTTGATTGTGTGCTTTCTCAGAAACAACCTGAAGAAAACAGACTTTCTCTCAGTTGAGGTGTGCAGTAGATTCTGTTTTCTGAAACAAGAAGCAATGCCATTCAAAAAGTCATTCCTATGATTAAAAAGTTGATTACCACTTTGTGTGTCTGGATCTATACCTTGCTTTAGAGGATTGATTGACGTGCGAATACAGCATGAGAATTATTCTTTAATCATTGTTTTCCTGATTGTGTTATTCTTCGATGAAAACTGTTCTTTCAGCTTGTCAGGAGATAAATGCCACCTTGAGATCACAGCCCTGTGGGCAATTCCCACGGGGCTCAAGGGAAGACTGTTTCTAGACATGAAATGCAGAGACTCTTGGCAGAGATTTTATCACCCAGTGCCCTTTCTCCGCAAGTAAATGAGCTCATTTGGGAGAATCATGGATCCTTCCCATGCCAGAGATGATGACTTTGTACTAAGTGGTCACAAAGTGGGGCATCAGTGGCATTGACAGCAGCTGCTCACAAGTAGCACAGTGTGAGGCTACTCACACTCCCTAACCTCTCCCTTGCACTGGAAATCCTTGGCTGGGCCCAGTGGCTTCATCAAGGCAGCAGGAGACTTTGGGCATCCTCATGGGAGGAGAGTTACTGAGACCAAACTGGACAGGAAAGCTGGGTGTGACAGGAATCTGCTACATTGTGTGTGAAGTTGTGATTTGTCCCTTTGCTCTATCATTTCAAGGCACTAGGTTTTTGCCCTTCTGGGATGGCAAGTATCAAATGAAGTAAGGACCGAGCAATTTGTTCTCTGCAAGTGATTTTAATGTGTGCTTTGGATCAATAGAAGGAATGAAATGCTTGTCAATGCAGAAATTCTGGGAAGAATGTGTTGGGAGGACTGATACCATAGACTCTAGAGGAATAAATTTGCTTCTTGGCTCTCCAGAAGCCAAAAGACAGTGTGATTCAACTAATATAATAACAAAAAATATACTAGCAGGTTCCATTCAGATTACTGAAGATGCCTGTTGTGCCCTGAATCAGTGTTTAGATCAGTGTTGTGAGCAGGGAGAAGTCCCCTGGATAGCTGTTTGAAACTATTACTGCCAATAACTTTCTTTTTCTGCTCTATTTTCTACTTAAAGGTTGTTTGATGTGAAAAGAGGTGCTATAGATTTATTTTAGCATTAATTTATATGGGAGATGTTACTTGTGAACAGTAAATAAAATTCTGTTTCCAAAGAAATACTAGAAAATTTGATGTTTGTGGCATTCTTGTGTATTAAAATACATGGTTACATCAATAGATGCCAAAGAAACATATTGGATAATCTGTAAAGTTCATGTGGTATCCTTTTTACCACCATTTAAAAGGTAATGGGGAAGAATGACAGTGTCTATATTAGCAGAGCCTTAATTTTAATAAATTGTTGTGATTTCTCTGCCCATAAAGGCTTGCATCTGTGTTACATAGCTCTTTGGTCTGCCAAGTAATTTTGCCTCTTAGAGAAGTTTTGATTTAAAGAAGATACTGTAAGCACCATTGAGAGAGAAGAAATATGCATGAAAGCCTGATGAACAACTGGATCATCTTGTACAGTGATGCATGGTTTGGTTTTGTTGTTTTTGGATGTTTTTTTAGAGGTGAGGGAATTGCTGGTGTGCTACCTGCTCAGTGTTCTGTACTAGCAAACTGAATTTAGAGAATGATGAGAGAGCCAAGACACGTAGCAGTCACAGCTTGGAAGCAGACAGGTTTGGTCACTATAAAAGTGGGGGAGATAGCAAGGATGGAAGGCCACATCATGGCTGAGAGAGATTCCTAGGAAAGTATTTTAAAAAGGAGCCTGGAGAGCTGGTCTGAGGAAGAAGAGGAAGAAATCTTGTGGGTGAAGGCAGAAGAGCTCTCTGGTAAGGATGCAAACCTTGATGTGGATCCTCAGGCACCTAACTTAGTGATACTCTGTGTCCTCTGGGGCATGGAAGAAAACGGAGGCTGTCCCTTACTTCCGTCACATCCCAGATTAGATTGTGCCCATGAGGGAGATGTAATTTAATTAACTCCGAGAGCCTCAGCACTGCTGAGACACCGGAGCGGCTCCGCAAGCATCCCTATGACTTCACTGTGCATTCGTTATCCCAGCCTGCTCTCCTGTCACACCTCCCGCTTTCCACTTGATAAGAGCCTCTGCCTTTCCATTTGGTCGATTAAATGCTGTAAATTCTGCAACGAGGGGCAAAGCATTAAATTTCTCAAGCGTGTCTGTGCGTCTTATCGTGGAGCCGCTTCCATGTTGCTAACAGCATTTGATTCATACTGAAGGAAAATTGATGACCTGAATCCTCCTCACATAAGAGCTTCGTTGTTAACATCTCTTGTTCTCAGCCACCTCCCCATTTTTTTTTTTATGCCTTCCCATTCAATTTATCAAGCATGCTTTCGGCAATCAAAGGCTAGAGAACCGCTTTCATTCTCGAGCAACGTATTCTGTGTCATTTTATCGAGATGCGGAGCTCCTAATTCTCTGAAGAAAAGCTAAAGGAGTGGGAGCTGTAGCTTAGCACTGCCTCCTGTGTCACGTTAACGGAGGATTGCAGCCAAGGTGACAACAGAGCATTCCCAGCAAAAGAAAGCTCCCTCACATGCTCAAGGAGCCGTGGGTAAAATAACCTTTCGTATTGCATCAGTGCTCACTGCTGAAATGCACAGCCTCAGCTCTGGCGTGTGGTAAACTGCTCGGGGAGGAGGCTTTGAAATACCTGACCTAGGAGATGTAGAAGGACTGTGTGTGGATTTAAAAGAATATCGAGGGAGTTGATAGATGAAAGAAAGCAGGCAATTAGAACTGGTCAGGCAGCATCAACACGAGTTCAAATAACCTCCTGCTTTACAGAGGGCAGAATCTCAGGTGGATTTTGTAGCCTGAGTTGTCTGCCTCTGTGTGGTCAGGCTGCTCTCACCATTAGTACTTACTATATTCATGCTTTTAAGATTAATTCTAACTCTTTTCTATTGCATAATTACACCTGGTATTAGTCCCCTGTTTATGGAGACTCAGAAATGGGTTAAGCAGATTTAGGAAAACACAGGGGTAGTTAAGGATGTAGTTAGCTGTGGAATGGACCCACACACAATTTTACTGTGTGTTCAAGAAGTATCTCTCAGGCTTTTTTATGTTCTTTTTTAAATGAGGCTGGTAGATGAATAATCCAACGAAACCCAACTTTTTTTTGCTGTGTGACGCTAGTGACAAAATGTGTGACTCTCTAGTGTTTTGAGGGATTTGGCAATTACAGTTTGTACAACCTGCACTCTAGACAAAGAACGGTAGCATTGGTTTCAGTTCTGTTTTGACAACTGAAAAGAAGGTGGCATGTCATTTTCAAAAGTAGCTTTGTTGGGGAAGAGCAGTGAGACCTGATTATTTTGCCAGACCCTTTAAAGATGGGCTGGTTCACCTAACAGCTCTGAACAGGAGCTGAGCCCTTTGGAAAATTTGGCCTAGGAAACCCAGCAGTTGTTATTTATAACCTGGTGCTGGATATTTCAGATTTACACGAGCAATATGCACGCAATTGCTGTTTATTGGGAAGAGGACTGGGGAAAAAAAAAACCATATAAACTTAATTGAAGACATCTGTCTGCTGGTCACCATTTCAGTTTCAGTGCAACTGGCAGGTCTGCCTGCTGTATGGACACTGTAGTGCACAACGGGGAAGGGTGAGATGGTAACTGATGTCAGCGTAGTTACGGCAATAAAAGAGGGGGAGAGTAAGAAGGATGAAACAAAAAATAAGTGCCTCACTGTCTAATTTAAATACCTTTGGTTATCCCTTGCTTGGCTACTGTAACCTGACAGCTTTCACTCTGAGGAAGCTCTTGTCTTTATAATCCCAGTAAGTCAAGATTTGTCTCTCAAGTTGTTTCTCTCATCCTCGGTGCTCGACACTGCAGCCCTCCCAGAAAAGCAGGAGAAGCTCTTGTAATAAATTATCCATCACCCTATATGACTGACTCTATTTTTGTCCTACTCTTATTCTTTTTTCCTCTTAAGTGCACTCGGTAGTTCAGCCCCTAAAGAGGAACTCCTCTGACACTAATCACTCCCATCCATCCAAACATTTCATCTGGTAGGTAGTACAGTTGAATAGCTTGAAGGTGTGTGGCATGGAAATTATTGGGAAATGGTCAGAAATTGCATTTGGTGGTTTGCCAGGTGGGATTTTTTGCTTCAGTCCATTTGAGTTTGCCATGGTGATTTTGGAGCATTTGATTTCTTTTTTGTTAGTGAGTTTTGGTTTATTTGAAAGTATTTCTGAAATTGTTTTGAGATACTAACTGCATCTAAGCTGGAGGCAGGGAAGCCTAGATATCTTGAATAGTCTTCCAGATTACTTAATACGACAGCAATCTTAGACTAGCAACTTTTGAATTTCTGTAACGTTTTAAATTAAAATAAACAGATGTTTTAGTTAGTGCCTTCACTCTGTTTTATTTCTAATGGTCATAACAGGCAGCGTGTGTGCATTCTGCATTAAGGTTTCTTTGTTTATGTTAGAGTTTTTAGGTATTTCTTGCAAATTGTTGTTTAAGTTGCAGTGGTACTCTCTGCAGAATATCTTGGGACTTAGGCTCTGATCCTGCCCACGGTGCTGGCTTTTAATCCCTTCACACAG
This sequence comes from Monarcha castaneiventris obscurior, assembly GCA_026261815.1. Lineage (NCBI taxonomy): Eukaryota > Metazoa > Chordata > Aves > Passeriformes > Monarchidae > Monarcha > Monarcha castaneiventris. The sequence continues at coordinate 5,292,921 of JAMPIT010000890.1, forward strand.
CTAATTTCTCTCTGACTGTTTTCAAGATATCAGAGCTCATTACCCAGAGGCATGGACATAATTGTGCTAGAATGCTGGAGAGAGGGGTGGTTTTGGTGTGCACTAGAGAGCACTCAGGATGGAATTGAAATAAATTCTCTCCTGTATCATTGTCCATGGGCAATATCACCCCTATCACAGGTCTCTTACTTTGAAGTATTCTTGGAAACTTCAAGTCAGGCCTCAGGAATGCCCCATTTTCTCTGTGTGTTTCCACGTGTTGTATATACATGTGTCCTTTTCGCTGGCATAGGTCATCGAGCTGAGCTGTCAGGTATGTCTTGTCATGAGAGAGTCACTTATTGTAGCAATGAATTGTCTTCACTGAATTAATTTTCACTCCAACAGGGTTTGCAGTGCAAGTTTACAGACACTATGGTTTAGGCAGGCAGCCAACGCAGAAGGGATTTCTGTTTGTATTTCTTTATTTCAGTGCCAGAGGAGGATTAGCTTGTGCTGAAAGGGTTAGAGAGGTGAGCTAGAAATGCTTGACCTAGTCTTTACTAGACATTTGCTCATTATTTTCTTTTGAACATTCTGAAAGGCCTTCTTCACACGTTTGGGCAAGAACAGGTTAAAAACCATGTAGAACTGCCAAAGCTTTACAAATCTCTTTACTAGCTTTATTAAACCAAGCTAAAAGAAAACCTCTGTATCTTTTTTCCCCTTTTATTCCCTTAACGCCGCCCTCCATCCCCCAGCCACCCTCCCCCTTACCCCATAGGATTTTGGTTTTTCTTTCCAGCCTACACATCTGTAAATGCCTGCTAGGTACAGGAGACACATTTTCATGCTTCGTTAGCTTGGCTTTCCAGCCCTGGCTTGTCAGTGCCCCTGACTCTGCAAAGTGTTCAGAGCTTTGTTGGGTTGCTTGGGACAGTGTTTGGATGAGTGCTGCAAGTTCTCTGTAATATATCTGGTAATTTGCTTGAATATAGCATGAGCTGGAAGATGGGAATGAGCTTTTGATCTCTGACATTGTGATATCAGCAGGGGAGAAAATAAAAAACACCTCAGAGTCAAGATGTATTAAATTAGTTGGAAAGTAAATTGACAGAGAGTTGGCAACAAATACATGCTATAAAACCACTAACCCTTTGAGTAAAGTATGGGTATGTTTCAGCAGTGGAAAGTAGTTTGCCCTGAAGCTTTTGTCTAAGAAAACTGACTAGTAATAGTGAGAGCAAAGGCTTCTATATCCAAGAACTTCTTGTGGGACATCGCAGCATTGTCTTAAGAAAATGAAAGTTATTAATGCAGTAAGGAAGTCGTCACATCTTATTTGGAATTCTTAACTATTTATTTAAGGCTCCATCCTCAACTGTTATCCTTTCAGGTTGTCATTTGTGCAAAAAACTGTCAGTGTCCCTCTTTTTGTAAGTCAGTTTGTTTTCCTATTTCCCTGAGCTACGTAGTAAATGTAATGTAGTTCATTTAACAACCACAATGTTGCAGACTGCCAACACTGTCAAATGGACTAGCACAGGAAGCCTTTGAAATCTCCACAGTATTTTGATGATAACGTATGAACTATAATCAACAAGCTACGCTGATCCAAAAAAATCCACCAGCCCTCAAACCCAAGCAAAAATGCAACGTGTTTCCATTATCACCTGTCAGTGCGTTTGGGAATCCCCCTGCTTCACACTTTGGAGGAATGTGTGCACTCCTAAGATGGTAAATGCGTCCTGCAGCATAAGTTACTCACTTAATTTCTGTATCCACTGGCTTTTGTTGAAGTTTCTGAAGTAGCTGTTCAACAAGCACGCGTTGAAATCCTTTTGAATCACTTCCTAGAAGTTCTTCCTAGAATCCCTTTCCAAAAGGCTGCTCTCAGGGCAGATCTGAGACGTGGTCTAAATAACTTGTGTGTGGATTTCTTCAGCACAAAATCTGACAGTGTCTTTTTGGGAGCAGTAGCGGGATGGTAAATCCTGAATGCACTGCGACAAGGAAATGTGGAACAAAATGGTATAACTTAAATTTAGGCCAGGAAGCCAGAACACATCAAGGAGTAGCTCTGAGTTAAGGCAGATGCGCTGGGCACAAAGGGGAGCAAGCAGGGATGGGAGGCAGAAGGAAGATCAGCAGTTAAACCACTTAGCCAAGTTGTTGCTCCAGAGAGGAGCGTGTGGGATGTGGCCATGCTGTGTAAGCAGTTCTTGTGCGTGGTTCCTCCTCAATCTGCATGTGTTTATGTTTTCTTCCCAAGGATTCCTCTCTATTTAGTAAGATCAAACTCAATTATTGAACTATGGACTTCCTTCCTTAAAATTCCATGTGCCCAGATTTCCCAGTAGTCTGCCTGGAACACAAATACTTGAGTAATTTAAACAGGTGGCTATTTACAGCGTAATTACTGCAGTTGTTACTGATAAATAACAGCCTCAGCATGCAAACCCCAAGAATATCTAATTTGTTTGCTGGCCTGCGATGGATTGTCTTCTGTGAGGAATATAGATGATCTTGCAGTCACAAGCCAGAAAAAAGTAAATTATTTCAATTCATCCACCCTAGTCCTGGAAGCATTTGCAAGTTATTTGCAGGATCAAGGCCACCATTTACATCTGTGAGGGCACCTGGTCTGTACCAGCTTTAACGATATCCTAGTTTTGCAGAGAGGAGGGAAACCCCAGAGCAGCTTTCTGAAGTTTCCAGTTGGTGATTTTGTTTCCACCTTTATCAAACTGACCGTATTCTTCTCCTTGATCTCTAGCTGATGAAGGCATGTAGTGTTTGACCATTTTGATTTTTACAATAATATTTTTACACTGCCTATTTAAAAAGCTTGGATTGTAATGCAGAGTTTGGGGGTTTTTTTGTAAAACCCTCCTTTAAGGTATGACCAGTATTGGAAAAAATTATTACTAATTTTTACTAATAATTAATCTGAGTTTCTTTGTAATGGTAGTACTTATCTTAGTAGGTGTATGCTTTTATGTATAAGACCAACACTTCAAATACCTTTGCTGTTTGCCTCTGTTTATTAAACTCTGTGTTAGCTTTAAGCACAGAAATCCTTTTTTTCCTTTTCTTCCTTTTCTTCCTCTTTTGTTTTTTTTTCTAGATTATTGTAGAATCATAGAATGATTTGGGTTCAAAAGGACCTTAAAAATCATCTAGCTCTAACGCTATGGGTTCACTAGACCAGGTTGCTCAGATCACCATCCAACCTGGCCTTGAACACCTCCAGGGATGGGACATCCACAACTTCTCTGGGAAACCCATGCCAGTGCCTCACCATCCTCACAGTAATGAATTTTTTCCTAATATTTAATCTAAAGCTAATAATCTTCATCTAAAAGCTATTCCTCCTTGTCCTATCCCTACATGCTCGTGTAAAAAGTCCCTGTTTAGGTCTCTTGCAACCCCTTTAGGTACTGGAAGTCTGTTAAGTGGTCTCTCTGGAGCCTTTTCTTCTCCAGGATGAACAGCCCCAACTCTCTCAGCCTGTTAAATAGTTATATCAAACAGTTGCTCAAGGAATGTAGTAAAAGACTTTGCCTGACCTTATATGTATCCCTTACACCGTTAAAGTTTATTATATCTTTGCTACTACAAACTTACATTGGCATTACAGAATTTTGGTTCTGGATGACAGGTTGAGAGAGGGAAAGAGAAATTTGGTTACAACTGTGCTTTTTAAGTATGCCAGCCAAAAGAAAGAGAGAGAGAATTCAGTTGAACATTAATATTTTTGGGTTGTGGGATCGGATGTTTCTTCCCTTTGATCTTTGAAAACCTGTCTCCCAATAGATACTCTCAGATGCCTTCTGGGGATCTTGGAGTTGTAAACCTTTGGCTGCCTAGAGACATCTTAAAAAAATCATAAAGCAAATAACTAGCAAAAATGTTACATAGCTGAGCATGCAAAAGCTGAACATTCATGTTAGACCTGTATATATATATATATCACAGGAAATGAGTCTTGAAGGAAATTAAAAAATTTTAGACAGTTAAATTGCAAGCATTTTTTGATACTACATTTGATCTATTGTCCATACCAGTGTTAGAGAATACAGTCTTTATTTTGAAGCCTTCCAACCTTTTGGTGATGATATTAATTCATATTTGTTAGAAAACTGCTTTATCTAGTTAAGAGCTGCTGAACACTGAGGGCTTGTCAGTGGAGTTGATAACCAGACTCTGAGTGATTCCAATTGTCAATACAATGCAAGGCAGCAGTGTGCAGATGCCTTCGTGGAGAGTTGTACTTTGTTAAATATTTCAGCTGTATTTTGTGTTTCTTGACTAAGCTCCCATTGGGCGAGAACTGCATATTGAAATTCACCTTGTGGTTTGAGCCTGATCTCTTTCTATTTCTTGTTGCTCTGCTCACAGCTTCCAGTTTTCTCTTCACTATCAGTCTGAGTCAGGAATACTAATGATCTGGCACTCGTTGGAGTTGGAAAGCTTTGTAGGTAGTTATACTGTTATTAAATCCAGCTCCTCGGGGTTTTTTCCATCTGAAGAACATGATATTCTCCACTCCCTTTTGTGGCAGTGATGCCACTGTCCCATTATAGCTCCACTGTTTACCAGTCTCTGTTTCAGTGTCTTTTACATATTACTGGGCACACACTCATTTTTAATATTTCACAGAGTAGATCCATGTTCTGTATCTTTTGGATGAAGCCACTTTTGGTCGTATCCAAGCAATCTGCCATTATAAGCTGCCAGAACTTGGACTCCTTTTTTGTTGGACATGTTTTGTAATGGCATAAGAATTTTGGCATGCTGTATTGTAGAGGCTGATGTCAGTCACTGCTGTCTAAACACACTAGATTTCCTATCAATTACACCACTAAATCTCTGACAGATTCTGCCAATCTTTGGGTAAATGCTTCCCAGTTCTTCATTTTGACAGCCAAAAGAGGAGAGGGAATTGAGAGCTACTTTGCAAAGAACATACAGTATGAGGAGTGTGTTGAAGTTTTTTTAGCTGACTTCTTTCACAGTTAAGAAATCTATGGTAGGTTTTGGTTGTGGTACACTCTCTCCAGATGCTTAGCATCAGAAATGTCCAAGTATTGTGTTTGATTCTAATTGAACTTAGTATAGCTGTTGTTTCTTTTTTAAAATCTTTTTAAGTGCATGATGTATTGAGTTTTATTTTCACTTTTTAACCAAAGAGCTATTTTTGTGGTTGAATAAAAAAGAAGACATATGTCAGTACATGTAGCACTGACAATTTCCTTGCCTTGAATACAGAGGTATCTCTGTCCAAGATGTCTTTGAAACAGCATTTCAATGAGCATGTAGGGAGCTTCCAGCTTCACATCCATGACTGTCTGCTCAATTCTTTCCTGCTCAGAAAATCAGCTGGATGCTCTGTTGAAGGGAATTGCCTCATTGCCTGCACCTTAAGCCCGACATTTGTGTAAATTACTGGATCCTTTGTGCCTGTACTGTGCAGTTTCACCTGTGTGTTTTGTGTATTCTATGTGTGTATTTTTAAACTGTATTTTGAAAAAGATGTCTGCATTTATATACATAAGCCTATATGATAAGTAAAGTTATTCTTGAAACTAGGAACTTAATATTAGCACATCCCTGTACATACTGCTCAGTAAAATTAAATTCTATTACTAGGAATGTGATTTTATACAGATGTGATCAACATTTGATCAATAGTGGTTGAAACCTTTTTCCCACTAAAATCATTAGCTGCCTACCTGTAGGTACTCAGGAATTGTATTTCAATAAGCACAGGTAAGCCATCTGAGGAAAGGAGAAAAACAATTAGGGAATATAAACCTGATTTATTTTATCAAGGCTATTCTTTATCAGTCCTTGAAATAAATGTATTTTAATTGGCTCACTGCAGGGTTGAGTGAACACTAAAGAGAGGAGTCAAAAGTCATTTAACATAGCAGTTTATTGTGGCTTTCAGTGCTGCTATTACTTGCTTTTATGTCCACACAACAGTGAAACATGGGCAAATTAATGGAACTGGAGTTGTTCTGGAATGGTTATGCCAAGTGGAAAGACATGGCTTCTTTTTTGGACTTGTCTGAACAGAAGTTTTTTCTCTTTCTGCATGGAAACCTAGACCTAATGAAATGTGCCTTAATGTGGGCTCGTGGTTCTGGACGTTCCTTTCCATTTTGCAGCTCCCTGTGATGTACTGGCCCAGCTGCAAAAGGTACTGATAAAGCGCCAGCTTGTGCAAAATGAAAGTTTAAGACAGCCTTCCTGCCTCTCTCCTAGCTATTTGCACTAGCCTTTGAGACGGCTCTCACTGTCATCCTGCTGAATATTCCCTTTTTGGGGTGTTGGGGAGCCCAAAATGGGCAGCCTCAGCAAGCCCTTGCACTTATATGGGATGATCTGTCCACACCATCCCATTAGGACTCCTGAAACCCTTTGTAGCTCTTGGAAAAATAGGTTAAAGTTTAAATGTGTTTTTCCTCCTGTAAATTAATAAACTGTTATTGCTTTATTTTCAACAACTTAATGGCTTTAACATTCCTTTTTGACAGAGATTTTCAGTGTCTCTGCCTCTCATCCATCTTTCCTTTTAAAATAAATGTTGTCTTTGGGTTTACTTCAGGTTGAGGAATTTGCATTGTGTGTGACTGTCGCTTACAGCAAGGGAGTTCTGTGTTAATCCCTTAACTATCATTGGACAGGGTAAGATTTTGTTCTTTCAAGTTGATGCAGGAAAGCATGAGTGGTGATAAAAGGATATATTGTTTAAAACAGCTGAGAAAAGCTGATGTCTGTATTGCTCCTTCTCCCTTTCCTTATCCATGATGGGCTTAGGGGGAGCCTTTACTCACTTTGTGCCCACGGGGGTCTTCCTTGTATGGGGCAAGGGAAAAGAGAGAGAAAAGAGGGAAGAAAGCTGCTAGCATCCTTTTTGGAACCTGGTTAATGGCTCAGTTGAAGGTTAGGAATCCTGTGATGTATAAAGAGAGTAATTAATGACCTGCACACATAGAGCTGCAGCAGTAAAATGAGATTTTCTGCTCTTGATTGTCCAGTCTCTTTTTTTTTTTTTTTTTATTAGAAGGATGGCACTTCTCACTCACTTTCTGCAAGTTTCAATCATGCTATTAACAGTTTTCTAAAATGTGAGAAAGCAGCCACAGTCAGTAGTTTAGCCATGCAGACACACATTCATAACTACACAGAACATCACCAAAAGCATGATTTGTGGTGGTAAATACAACACAGTACAATGCACAGTGCTTCTTCAAATCTAAGCTTTCAGCTTTTGAATCATACTTAATGTTAGCAGATTCTTCACATCTTTGGATAAGTTCTGGGAAGAGAGCTTTTCACAAATGGGGCTGAAGGCTGGGGCATGATTCACTGTTCCATTTCATGTTTGGATACTAAAAGAAGCTGTGACTTGGAATGTGGTCTCAAAATGGAGTGAAGCCACTTAAAGGGCTGCTACAGTTACCCGTGATGATATAGCACCAAGCCAGAGATGCCTAGAAATGAGTTCTCATGCCCTGTGGGTTGCTGGTCGGCAGAGGAATAAAAGATTAAATGGAAATTACAATCCATCTGGAAAGGATTTGTTATCACCCAGGATGGACTAGAGTCAACAAGGGATTTTATTAATTCAATTAATAAAATCTTTTTTCTCTTCCTGCTAAAAAAGAAATTAAAAAAAATAGATAAAGTGGCTGAAAAATAAGGTGTCAGTGATGGGATTAGAGAGGTTCCTGCAATTTTGCAGTAATTTGCTTTGAATTAAACATAATTTGAGTGTTCTTCGGGGCACTAATGCTTTCCCCCTCCTCCTTAGTTTCAGGCTATATTTGTAGGCTTTTTTTTTTTTTCTTTTTTCCTTTCTTTCTGTAATCAGGCCTGGCCTGTGCCCCTAATTGTGACTATGTAGAGGCTACTTTTTGTACATTCTATTTCTGGTAGTGTGTCTGGGTGTTTGCTTCCATGTGCCCTTGCCAGCTGCTTCCCTAGAATTAGAGCTTTGCTCCTCCTAGGGTCTGACCTGCCTCTCCTTCCTCCTAAACACCAATGGCTTGGACGTGGCTGGCTGTAGTCACATGAGTCCTACCAGCAGAATAAGACCCACAAACTGCTGGTTTTAGGTACTCAAGAGATTTGTGCATTCCTTTTATTTTGAGCTAGCTCCTTATCAGCAGGGCGCACACCGAACTGTCTGGGAGATGCATTAAGTAGTAGATTTTAGGTGAAAGCTTTATTCGTTCCATCTGTAATTAAGTGATTTGTTCCAAACTCATAAATCTCTCCTTGCTCTTTCCTTTGCCACTGACTAACTCATCCTTCCAGCTTCATGTCAGGCACTCTACTCCCTGCTCCCTTTCTAGATCAGGTTTCCTTCATTGCCTCCTTTCTTCTTACACCTTGTAGTGGATGGGATTTTTTTTTCCTAAAAAAATGCTCCTTTTGTTCCTCCTTGCAGCCTCCATTTCCACGGACTTTTTGTGAAGAAACTGGGTTGTCTTTTCTCTTTGCCGAGCATCTTCCTGTCAAGTCAAAGCTCCTAATTTTTGTCTGGCTCCTGACCCTAGCACAATTTTGGCTCTGTTTGTTGCTTGTGGCTAAATTAGCTGGTTCTTCCTTCTCCTCACAGTTCCTTTCCTTTATGCATCTCGCATGTCCCCCATCAATCACGGTGTGGCAGCCTCAGAGTCTGGCAGGAGCAGCTGGCACCTCCGGCTTCCCCGCTCCAGCCGGGGATCCCACTTTTGGCCTGTTCCTTTCTCCCTGCCGGAAGGACTCACGGCTCCTCTTTGTGTGCTTTGTGCTCCACAGAGCTGGCCCCCCACTCCCTCACACACCTTGTTCTGCCCTCGGTGCATCCCCTGCCCGGCAGCTGAGGTGTTCCTGCCGTGCAAACTGCTTTGAGCTGTGCTTAGGTGGTCTTCAGCTTCTCTGCTGCTCAGTGCCTGTCACTTTTTATTGCCTGACTCCGATTATTTCCTCCTCGAGTTCTCCATTAAATTGCTGCTATGTGTTCACTTATGAATCTCATTTGGATTCAGATAGGGCTGGAAAAACACATTTAAGCTTCAGGGGACACCCCTGAACTAGGACCCCCCCATAAGAGAAGACTTCCATTGAAGTGTTTGGAGGGGAGAAGGGATAGTGCTGGTAGGAACAGGGAGGTTAAAATTGCTGTGGAAATCTAAGCCAGCTCTCTGGGATCAGACACAGCAGTGACACTCCTGAAGATCTCTGTTGCCCTTTTGATCAGCAGAAAGATTTAACTCTCATCCTGCCAGCCCCGGGTTGTGGAAGAGCTCCATCCATTGAAGAGTCCTGGCATTGCCACTGCCTTCCCCAGTACATCTGCCTTCAATCCTTAGCCAAGCGTGAGCTATGCTTAGTGATATTATCCAAGCAGGGCTGAGGCTCAGGTGAGCTCTCATGACTTTGTGTGCTATTTTTGAACACTGTTGTTTGGAGATGAGCGAAGGAACGATGTGTAGGCTCATACAGGCGGTGAGACATAAATGTCTTTATTCTTAGGAAGAGCTGTTTGGATCCTTGGAGATATGCTGCAAGTCCACCATGTCATAAGCCAGTGTTAGTGTGCTCTTTTTGCTCCCTTATCCATGAATCACTGGAGTAAGCAGTGTCCAGGTTTGTTTGCTTTTTACTTGGTCAGGGCCCACACCCTGTGTGCAGCCAATAGAGTCAGCCTTGCCTCTGAAGCAGCCTGCCAGCACTATCAGTAGCTAATTAGAAATCTGCTCTTGTGGTCAGACTTTCAGCATGTTAATTAATTTTCCAAAGCTCTGTTATTTGGAGGAATGGGACCACCGTGGCAAGATAAGGAAGATCTGGCTTCCCTTCCAGCTCTGTTACACTTCTGGATTCCCATCCTCCTGCGTGCCAGTGATAGCTGGAGTGGGGACGTGAGCCAGCCCTAGCAGAACATGCTTCTGCCTTTCTGCTCTCCATTTGATATTCTGTATGTGTCCTCCACCCTTTTTTTTTTGCATCCTCTTGCAATATCTAATTGATTCTTTATGAGACCTCTGTGCTCCATTTCTTTTCTGTGTAAAAATGTCAGTGCTGTTCAGCATTGTTGCTCTGTGACAGGAGTCCTTGGGGTCAGGAGGCAGGTTCTGGGTTCATGTCCTCTCTCTCTCTCAGTGCCTAAACTCCCCCAGGGCAGTCTGTGACCCCTTTTTCTCACGCAACTGGGCTGCTCTGTGGGGTTTTGGGGTGTGCACTTAGAGCCGTGAGCTGGAGGAGAAAATGACTGTAGCCTCTAAATTCTGCAGCATGTCATGTTGTTTCTCTCCTTCCACCTGCAAAACAGAGATAACTACTCTTAACCCATCTGTATCAGAACAGTGTTGAGAGATTTAATTAGCTGCTGTCCACAGGGTTTTGAAAGGTGTAAGATATATCTGGAGTATTATTAAAGGTCTTACTAAGATTAGCCTTGCTGACTTCTGCTCTTTCCTGTACAATTACCATGCAGATGTACACAGTGCGTGTGCAGATATGAAATAGTTAAGAGCTTTTGCATGTCTTTAGAAAAGCCATCCCATTAAAACAAAACCACACATCAAAGTGAATCAAGTCCTTTTGAAATAATCTTTCTTACTGTATGTGGTTTAGGACCAGCTGAACCATCTGAAAAGCCAAAGCAGGGAGCGAGAGAGGGAGAGGGGGAGAGAGAAAGACACTTATTTATGTGAAGTCTGTACCTCTGTTCGACTTTGTACAGCCAGAAACTGAAAGAAAGGCTTCCCTAGTGTGTCCAAGTTTCTGGTGAATGGCTCCTTTGGGTGCGGAAGTGAGTGCTGCGGATCCTTTCAGCCGAAAGGAACAGTTAATGAGTGTTTCTCTGTTCTGCGCTGCTGGAATGAGACACATCCCTCTTTCTAGGTCACTAAGTTAATCAAGTCAAGGATTTCTGTCCATTGTCCTTCTTATCAGTCACAGCTGCATTTGCATTAGGAAGCTTTCTGTTTCTTTAAGCCTCATTCATGTACTGATTAAATTCCTTCCCAAGTCTGCAAAAGCAAATGTCTAATGTATTATATAGCCATCTCCTGACCTAAGGAAAAACAACATACAGTAGAATATGCTTGAAAGCAGAAGAAAGGGGGGGAAAAAAACCCAATGCTTTGATTTATCTGATCTGCAGTGATAAAACACCAGAGGTAAAACAGGTGGAAGCTTATGTGTGATTTCTAATGTGTGATTTTTAACTTGATGCTGGCTAGCATCAATATCAGTATGTACCTGAACAAACAATCTAAGGTGGGAAGTGAAATTGCTCTTCTTGAATGTTTGAGTAAATACTGCTGTAGCATCTCATAATGAACAGCAGTAGCTGCTGCTACATATTAGATAATAAATTGGTCCTGGCAGCACATTTCCATTTCACAAGGATGACTGAAGGATAAACTTCAGACAAAAATGCAAAACTGCTACCTTTGTAACCAAACAGCTGTAACCCTTACTCTTAAAATGTTTGCAGTCTATCTGTGGTTGTGCATTGGTTTCACCACTGATTCATAGTCGATGTTTGGAGGCATAAGCTAAAATATCTTGTGTTATGAGTACAGTTTTGGACAAAATACTAAAGATTTCCTTGTCTCCTTGTCTGCTGCAACCCTCCAACATACCTAAGGGGGCACCTCATTGTTTTGGTTTTTTTGTTCCCTCTGGATCTTCTGAGTTACTGGGAGATGTAGACTTTAATCTTCTGCCAGTACAGTTCCTGCTTTTCACACTGTAGGAAAAATGGCCTTGGTAATTTTCTCACCTTTCCAGTGACCACTTCTCCATTTTCCAAACCTTCTTTGACAGTCTTGGGAAATACCTTTTGGGGAACAACACTTAGAGCTTCATTTTGTTTGTAGTAACATCAGCTAGGATTCCCCACTCAGCAACTCTATTTTACCCTTCCTCGTAGATTTTCCTGCAGGTTCCTTCACAAGGGGCCTTTCTTGCACCATAAGCAATGCCCTGAAACTTGAACCTCTCCATCTTCCTTCATTCTGGTAAGCATGTACGGGTTCAAGTTCTTTGCAGAGTGGGGAGGGCTCCTTTGATTCACCTTTTTTTCCCCTCCCACTGCTGTCAGATGAATATTTAGTTCCCCTTAGCCCTGTGGAATTTAAATGCTGTGTCCTGATCATGGGGCTTCCCTCAAAAAGCAGCCAAATGGAGGTCAGCAATGCTGACAGGCAGCAGCAGGAGCAGGGTGTGCCTCAGAAATGGTGTGCAAACTGCTAATCTTAGCAGGCATTACAGTGCAGTTGGACCAACCTGAAGTCTTTTTCCTTCCTCATGAGCCTGCTTCCTGCAAAAGGCTTGGATTGCCTCTGGCTTCATTCCTCCTCGGCTGCAGTTCAATCAATGTTTCATATGCATTTGTTTTTGCATTTTAATGCCCATGAATCTACTCAGCCAGTCTTCTGAAATTCTCTAAGTGTCCAGAATTGAGGACTGAGGAAGGGCTCTGGCTGGCCAGTGAGGTGGTGAAGATCAGTGACTGTGCAGTAACTCTCAAAAACATGCAGACACACATTCTGAAGAACCATACAGTAATCTCACTTCAATTTGAGATACTCTGTAAGATGGTGAAAGAGGGCTACATTACTTGGCTTTTGCTGAGAACACTCTCAACTGCTACAAGAATTTCTGCCATTGCAGTGACAGTGTAAAACAATTCTGAATCAACACAAGAGCAAACATTTGTAAATTGTCCAGAAGACTGACTTTCTGCTGAAAGAAATGTTTGTTGAATCAGAATATTTTGCTTTTCAAAGCTACATAATTAATTTTAATAAGAATGCATAAAATGCATTTTAAACTGGAAAGTTTTTTTTCCTAAATGGTAATATGAATCAACACATTCCCACACAGTGTTTTGATTCGACAGTTCATCATTTTCCAAGGGAAAACAGTGCCTCATAATTATTTGGCTGTGACAACTCTTTGTATTTAACTGCATTGATAAGAAACAATACAGTGGTTGTTCCTGTGGACGCATGTGTGTCTGAAGAAACACGGAGACTGGAACAGCTCAGCCTTTGGAGGTAATAGCTCTGCATTCATCAGGGGTCAGTGATAGTTCCATGGGATCTTTATTTACTGAGTCCTGCTAAGGATCCGGCTCACTAAATATGCAAGATAAAAGGATCTCAAACCTCCCGTGTACATAGGGGCTGATGACAGACGGGCTACAGATTGTTTGAGTGCTTTAATTATTCTTATCGTGTGTCCACATTAACCTGTGGTTTCTGGAACTGCAGTTTGATTAAAATTCTTTGATTAAACAGATGAGTTGACAAGACAAATGTTCCTTGCAGCCCTCTGAATCGTGGTATGAAATGAGGAACCTTTTCCTTCTTCAGTTTTTGTTCATGTTTTCTCTTCCTCCCGTAGCCAGGTGGATTTAGGATCACTCAGTAGGGACCTAAACATAAATTGAAGCAGAACCTCATACGCAAGAAAATGTAGCAGCAATATCCGAAAAAGGGAGAGAATGGAGTTTCTTAGTATCTTGTGCACTGTAATTTTTGGGTTTTTTTTAATTGGTGAGATAGTTATAAACTTCCTAGTTTGTTGTTTAACATCAAAAGAATAATTTTAAAAAGTCAAGCAGAGGTTTTGACAAATACAAATGCTCAGCCTGTTGCTGATGATGTTCAGGCTGCATCTGAACAAAGTTGTCCAATTCCCTTTGTGTTGCTGTAATCAGGATTTGCCTGAAATGGAGGGAAATATGGGAAGAGGCAGGCAGTGTGAGAGGATTTGGAGTGGATGGTGAGGGATACTCCAGCTTTGTGCCTCTGTAATTATGCTGTGAAGTAATGCGGAGGGATAGTCTTAGGAGCAGATGTTTAAGGCTATATTGGCACCACAGGAATCTAAGTCTGAATAGGATTTCCCTGACATCAGGCAGAATCCTTTGAAAACACCAGTGGACACGGATCTGCAGGCTGGTCTGCACTAGATGTTTTGCCAATGCAGCTGGTTAACAGCATAGGAAGAAGTTGTGCCATACCACCAGGACTCCTAATTTCAGCACAGACCTGTTGGTAAATAATTCGTTTTTCCTGGGTAACTGGCTTTACAGAGAAGATGAGGAAAGCTCTGCTGGCAACAAGCCCTCTCTTACCAGCCTCATTTACTTCCTGAGGTTGTTGCATAGGTTTAGTTTGGATATGGTTATGCCAAAAAGAGGTTTTGATGAAGAAAACATTGTTTTTATTAAATACTAAACCAGATTCATCATCATTTGTGATACTTCTAACAGAGACAGTTGAAGTGATTTGCTGGCTTTGCTCCCTGTGCAGACCTTGGACAGAGGCTGACTCCTTCAGACAAGGTCCTCGCTCTCAGATGGCACAAAGGTCCTGGATGCTTCCCTGATTTCAGAGCATCATTTTGAGCATCGAGGCTATTGCAGACTCTGCATGCTAGATTGTGAACTCATCAGGTCAGGGATGGTGTTTTAAAACCAAGGGTTTTAAAGTTTGGTCCCCCAGTGGGGCCGCTGTACTGATTTAGTAAAAAATAATTGTCATTGTTGGAAAAGGTTATGTAATGAGAACTCTGATCAGTTTTGATCAGTGTACAGCTGTATTTAAGTGACATAGTGATGTCAGACCACCAGTGCTGCTGAGCAAATGTGCCATGTGGCCCATTTTTTACTTTTTCCTCCTAAAATTTATAGATGAAGGTTCCCCAACAGGAACAAAGAGCTATCAATTTGCTTTGAGTGTTTGTCTGCTATTTCACTTGATGTAACAAGTTCCAGGTGAACGGGCAAAATGACTTTCAATCCCATGTTTTTCTTAGGTGCAACCATGTTTTAGCACTTACATCATCAGTAGAAAGTGCTGACCATTTATCACATCCAAGAGGAATGGGAATAAAAATCTAAAACAAACTATGACCCAGTTTCTTAGCACTGGGCATCCCAGTACCCCTTAGCACAAAGGTGATCACAGGGACAAAACCACAGAGGGTTTGATTCACTTCAGTGTGCCTGCACTGGGGGACTGCAATAACTGCTGAAATCGATATTGCTGTTCCACTGTACAAACAGAGCCTTACCAGGATGAATTTCTGTCCTTGGAAACAAAGTGGGCATGGATTTACTCACCTGGTCTGTAATCCTCTTAATTTTACTCATGTGAGTAACTGTTCTTGGCAGGGGCATAATAGAATCCATGCTTGTGGCCTGGAGAAATTATTATGCTTTTCCTGTAGAACTCTCTTCCTTCCCTCACCCACTGGAAGCTGCCTTGTTTGTCACAGGTCATCCCACATCACTGTGGCTCACCAGGGAAATTCCAATAATTGAAGTGCTTGGGTATGGGTGTTGAGCTTTTCTCTCCCTGTTGTTTTGTGGCATGACTGATGTTACTTTGCCTTGCTTGAGGGCAGTGGTTAAGAGGGCAGGATGAGCAAAGCTGTGATTGCATGAGATGTAAGTATACTTTGGCTATTTCACTGTTAATACCATTCCACGAGTGGTGTAAGAGTGCTTCAAAGTGGAACAAAGGGAAACTGGGGATGAAGGAGGAGCAGGGAAGGCAGAAGAGAGCAAGGTCAAAACACCAGTAGCTGCCCCCAGCAGTGTTTGACAGCCTCATCAAAAGCAAAAGACTAAACTGATCTTGAAAATACTATCCCTAGATGGTAGAAGATGCTGAGAGTTGCTGAAGCAACAGCAGGATGTTTGCATCCTTGTTGTCATATCCATTTTATTTTTGCTGATGAAGAGAAGACATTTATTGTCTCTTCTACAAGTAGGAGTTACTCATATGCCGTACTGGAGCCTTGAGAGTCTCTGAACTGTCTTTCCAAAGCCTTTACTGGCACTAAATCATCTTTGCAAATATATACAGTCAAGAAGAGAAAAGGACGAGGCTGCACATGGTTTGTTAGAGGCACAAAGGAAAGAGGCTGAAGGTGTGATCCCGTCTGCATTGCACAACTGAGAACAGGTATCACTGAAGTTAATGTAAGTTAGTAGTATGATGTTCAAAGAGGAGAGAGGCCCAGGGGTTTGCTTTGGGAGGCAGAGCAGGTCCTGTAAAGGACAGTGCTGTGGTGGTGTATCCATGCCCCAGCTGACTTACAAATGGCCTGTGTGAGCTCCAAGGGCCCCTCCTCCAAGCTCTCCATTCACCAGCTGAGGCAAATGCAGACTGCAGCTTGAGGGGAAGGAAAATGGTAACATCCTGTGGTGAAAAACACCCTATGGTTGCCCTGGAGTGTGTTAGCCCACATTCTTTTCTTCTTTTTCTTTTCCATCCCTAGCATCACTTGGAATTAACTAAAGTTGTGGGTTTAAATTTGGGTAATTTACTCTTGCTTGGAGACACACGGTGTTTTAATGTACCTTACTTGGTTTGATCATAAGTCAATTAGGAGCAGGTAGACACTAAACTGATTCTGTCGCTCCTAACCAGGGTTTGTATCAGCTTAACTAAATTAGTTTAATTAAATCAAACACTACTGCATTCCTCAGTGCTCAAAAACAGTGCCTGTGCTTGTGCATGTGTAACGCCGAAGGTGCACGTGTGCTGAATATGGATGACATCACGTGCAAGCAAATTTCTGAATAACAACCTGCATATCTGTCTGGGCATTTATAGGTTGTCAATTACTCTGATGTTGTGTCTAATGGGGAGATGAAAATCCCCCTATAAACTCAGCTCACTGCTTTGGCGGCTTTGCTGACAGACTAGTAAACAATTTCTATGCAGAGTGCGATTTTCTAGTTTAGGAATGGAGCCACTTAGATTAGAACTCAGTGTTTTAGTGAGAAATGTCTAAAACGTTTACATAACCTATTTACATATGAATACAAACATTACAGGCTTTATATTAACAGCCCTTGTTGTTGCTCATTACTATGCATAGAAAAAGACATCAGCATTTCTAGTAGCATCTACAAAATTATAAATATGTGATAGAGTAATTACTGATTTGGAAATCCAAATTATATTAAAATGATTGTAGCATCTGTGTCTCCAAAAACCTCTCCATTTGTCAATTCTAATCTTCTATTGCTTAGGCAATAAACACGAGTCTGATGCCTATTTAGGCAGTTTTGTATGAATCCCACCCGCCCCTTGAAATTTAAAAAGAAAGTGGAGGAAGGAGTGGTTTGATATCGAGGTACCTGAAATTGGTCCATAGCCGTTTCTTTCACCTTTTCTTTACCCCCCACCCACAAAAATATGGGAATTGATGATAGATGTTGCAGATTTTTCTGAAGCAACCAGGAGCTGCCAGGAAAATCCTTCTGGAGCTGATGACATTCTGCTCACACGGTAAAAACTGCCAAGGAAGTTCCTTCCAGAAAACAAAGGGATCAGTTCAGGGCTGATCCTTTACTCTTTTTACTGCAGCCCTACTTGAGCCAGATGGTTATGAAGGGACTCCTGTAAGCCAGGGAAGCATTTGGTGTGCTCCATGGCACGAGTGAGTGCAAGTCAAGCCTTACCATGGGGACTGTGATGCAAAGTAGAAACCGGGCAGAGGTTCTGATACCCTTCATTGTAACAGAGTTTTACTTCCAGAAGAGACCCTGTAGAGCTCAGCAGGTTTGGGCAGCAGATTTCTCAGGCCAGTAAATAGTTATAAAAGTGGTATGTTTTTTTCTTCTGCGGCTCTGAAATGACTTTGCAGGGAGGTCAGTGGCATGCCTCCAGTGGTGCGGAAGAGCAGAGATGTCCCCCATAAGGTCGCTGTGCCTCACAACAGAAATCCCAGTAGGAGCTCCTTCTCTGCTCCCTGTCTGGGCTTTGGGCCACTAAAAGACACCACCCAAGGGAATTTATTCGTGGCTGATAACTGTGGGTATTTGCTGGAATGTCTCCTTGCAGGTTTTTCGGTCCTGGACCGGAATTCTGGCCGGGGGAGTCAACATTATTTGCTTGGAAATAATGTTCTGCCTAGGCAGAGCAGTTGCTGATCGTGGCTGCTCTGATAAGCTGGGCAGGGACTGACATTGTCAGGCTGACCTTTGAGAAGGTCTTTGGGAACTGGTCCATGTTTTTCCCCTTGTCTGATGATGGAGAGTGAATGCTTCATCTGAAGTGGTATGTTTTCCCCGGCACACATGTACCAGTTTTAGCTGAGCCATCCGTGATTCCCCCTGTGGCTTCAATTACGGCATTGCCTCTAGTTGTCATCTCTCTTTACACCTTCTACTTACACCACACAGGGACTTAAAGGCTTGTATATGCATAGTAACGGTTCCACGAGATGAAATACTGCTGTATAAATAAAGCATTCATCACACCTGCAAGGGAGTTTTGAATAAGATCCCACATAGTTTTACTGCATGAGCAATGAAAGATCAGAAATGACAAATGGGTTGACAAATGGTGTGCAGTGCATAAATAGCATTATTTATTTGCTCAGTCGTGTCGGAGTGAGTGAGATGAGGCTTGCTGGTGTTTTGAGAGCGTTGTCAGAGCTTTTGTAAAGGTGGAGGCTGCAGGATCAAGCCTCAGCCCCTGGCACTAGCAGGTGGGTAGCCATTAGCTGGAAAACCAAAGTGTCTTTTTTCTCAGGCTGCATGGTTGCAGGGAGTGACACTGATGCCTTAAAAGGCCTCCCAGAAACAGAGACTAGATAGGATAAGGGAGTAAAGGCAGGTATTTATTTAAAGGCCTTCAAGGTACACCCTGGGGAGCCAGAGACTATTGCCAAGATGGACCCCAAGATGGGCCACAGGTCACAAATTCTTCACACTTTTATAGGTTTGGTTCATTTGCATATCAGGGTTAATTCTCCAGCTAAAACTTTGGTTAATGATGTTGTTTCCCCAAGCTTGCCCCCCTTTTCAGAGGCTTTGGTTTACATTTTGGGTCTAGGATGGTCTGAGTGTCCTTGGAGAGCAGGCCCGAAGAGGCTTTGTTATGTCTAACTGGCACGAGAGAGCAGGAATTAACAGGCTACAAGAAACTCCAGAGTTACACACTAGGCAGTACAGGGTTGGAAAAATATGAAAGTTAAAACCTAAGGCATCAACACCTGGGATGAGACTGGCTGGGACAGAGGAAATTTCCTAGCTGGTCAATATTTTAGGGTTTGCCTGTCAATCTGTTCACACTGAACTTTCTCAGCCCTGTCCATATGTCTGTACTGGCTAATTCATTGCAATGGCTATTGGCTATTTTTATGTGACACTTCAAAAAGCCTGGAGTAACATAAAGTCTGTCAAAAGCACAGATGAGGAAAAGCCTCACCTTCTCAACATTTGGAGGAGAATTGGCTTTCAATGGATGCACTGAGAAGAAGAAGGAAGAATTTGGATGCCACCTCTATCTTAACAAGCAATTAGTGTTTACGCTAACAAAGAGGATAAAATGCTGTCGCTCACCTATTATTTTACTGCATTCAGGGTTAGCAGTAGTGAATATATGGAGAGTTCTGTTGACCCCAAAGATGGGTTGAGCTGTCCTCACCCCAACTGCTCACTCTCCAGCACCTGAGATCTGTTCTCCACTGCCTCTTGTTACAGCCAGGCTGCAATATGGACTACCAAAGTACTGCAGGATTTTAAGTCACCATTCAGAAAAGGGTGGAGCCCCTTGCAAAGAGAAGAGGCTTGGACTTCACCAGCATAAGGGTGCCCTGCTACAGGCTGGGAACTAAGTCTTTACAGCCATCCAAGGAATCAAATCCAGTTCTTTCGGATCCACAGAACAAAATCTCCAGTAGTGAATTACTGCAGAGAACAGAGACAAAGTAGCTGCAAACATCATCAGACCAGTTTGCCTGGCGCTAATGGTTCTGATGGCATGCAGGCTTGAGAGCTTCTTGTGATTTTAAAGTCTGGGAGGTGTCATGGCATTATTACCAGCTACTTGCTGTGAGTTGCTGAGCTGATGCAGGGGCCCCAGTGTCACATGGCTGGGGGAATTGCCTCTTGGTGTGTGGCTGTCACCCCTGTACCCATGCCTTTGTGTCCTGGAAAGAAAAGGGAGCTTTATAAGTATAAATGTCAATAGGGCACATGTGGAATTGGATGTGTCAAAACATCCAGTAGCAACTTCAGGGTCACAAGCATCCAGCAGAGAGTTCAGTAGGGCCAAAAGCCAGTTGGCAAGTTACCCTTGGCTGGGAAACACAGCGTGAGTCGGTGTGTTCAGAAGTCATTTTCTGGTCATGGTGCCAGTGCTGAAAAGCTGCTCAAGCCATGGCCTCTGCTCAGCAAGGGACACTTTTTGGGTTTTCTGCCTCACTAGGGAGACATTTTCCCATTACCTCACCAAAGTTTGAGCATCCACAGTCAGTTCAGTGAAAGTCCAGAGAGTCTGGACAGCTGGTAAGTGTTTTTGTCTGGCTCCTTGCAGTTCAAGTGCTTGCTTTCATTACTTGTACAAAGCTGGGGACAGATTTTTCTCCTCAAAACTGGATCTTTTGGTAAGTCGGAGCAGAGGAGCTGTTTGTTTGAGGGCAGGAGGAGGGCAAGACAAGCATATTAAGGAGAGGGTGGTTAGGATGTAGCATGTGGCTGATAATCCTGTAGAGAAGTTACAGCTGCAGTTACAGTGGATGAGTGTGGGTCACGTGTATGGCACGGTCCTTTCTACCAATCTTTTCCTATCTTTTGAAACCTTAATATTCCAGGCAGACTTTGGGTGCATAGTTTGGGGGAGTCTTTCTGGTGGCACGAACTGGTGAAATTCTTTACGTATTTTCTTAGTACGGGAGTACCCTCGACTGTGCACTCCTGCTACCCAGCTCAGACCCTGTTAATGGTCTGTGGTGCCTGTAAAGTCGTTCACCCTCTGAATTTCCTAGGATGTGGATCATGCCTGTGGGCAACTATAAGGCCAGAAGCATGTTTGGGTTTGTTTGGGTTTTTTTTTTGTGCAGGAACAGGTTGCTTTTTCGCTTGTTGCAGTAAAGTGAATAGTTGATGCCTTCCTCCTGGCAGTGCTGAAGTCCTCATGACCTAACCCATAATGTGGTTGGGAATAGACCACGTTGCTCAGGTGTGCAGTAGGTCTCCTAAGATAACAGGGCAGGTATCAGAGGCTGTGGCCCTCTCCACCCTGGTGATAGGTGGCAGAGAGAGTTAAGGGAACCCCAAGGAGTATTAATGCATGAAAATATCCTTCATCTTCTTATCCTTCAAATGAAGGGAGGAGGAACGTGATAGTGGGAGCTGTGTTCTCTTGGGAAACCCCACTGACAAATCTGAGGGCTTTGCATGGCAGAAACAGTGCAGCTCCCTGTCATAAAATGGAGAATTTTATTTGCTTTTATTAAGTAACAAAAGCTTAATTAAGTTTCTCCTGAATGTAATAAAACAATACAGCTGAATGTAGGTCAGTCCCAAGTAATTGTTTCACTGCTTTAGCAGCTGTTTAACTAATGCTCGAGTGTTAAATAGGAATGCTGATATTTTATTTCCTTTTTTTTTTTTGCTGTTTTAGAAGGGGCTAAGTGGTCTCTTTCTCAAGGGACTGTGAGGTTAGCCTTGGCCCTTTGAACCTAATTAATCAATGGCGAGGCTCTTCCAGGGCTGGCTGTGGAATGCTCTTTAATTGCTCACTTGTGCAGTCATTTGTTTTGTTTAACCTGCAATGGATTAAACTCGGTAATAAAGGCCCTTGCTTCTGTTGTAGAACAACTCCAGCCATGCCGCAGTAGGCTCTCCACTTGATTCCCAACCCCCCCGGGGATGGAGCAGGGAGAACAGGAGGGACAAGCTCTCCCTGCTCCCCCTCTCCACTCTGCCTGGACACACTGTGGCATTTTTGTGGGTCCCCCCATCGCTGCCAGTGAGCTTCCCAGGGTGTGCCCTTGGCAAAGGGAGGATCATTAGCTGTTAATATAACCCAAGAATCCTCCAGATATCTCCCTCGTTTTCTTTCATTAGATGTGAAACTTTAGAGACAGAAACTTTAATGATTTTCTGTGCGTGTGTGTAATCCTGTATGCTCCGCTGGGACCCCTCTGGCATCCCGTGTCTCAGAACAGCTGTCAAGCAGCTCAGATGCTTTTCCAAACTGCCACTCTCCAAAAATATTCCCTTCTCCTCTCTAGTATGGAATTTCGCCCTTGAGTCAGAGAGTCTGTCCAAAGCAATGGTGGGTTTCGGTGACAAAGTTAAAGCTGCCCAAAACATTAGGGCCAGAAATAAAATCTTTTAAACCCATTGGGGTGGTGACCAGGGCTGTGAATTTCCAGGCTACAGTGAGACTCTGCTTTCTCTTTGAGCTCCAGTGAATTGTTTTGAGACATTGTGTTTCTTGTAATGCTTGCCATTAACATTCAAAAGAAAGCTAGATCATTTTAACATGTTTCAAAAAGGGATGTTAAAATTTATCTTCCTTTTTATTAGATCCACTGCAGCAAGGCACCCAGTGGCTTTAGAAATGTAAGTAATGAAAAGCAGAGAACAAATGTTAACTATAGAAATGATTTATGGAGACATCTGATGAATTTATCCTGCATCTTTACCCTTTCATCCATCTCCCTGGACTTCAGCTAGTATGTCTGAGCAGCATCAGTCACATATTTTAAAGCTGGCTTGCCAGAGACATGCTCCATGCTCTGGAATGTGGATTTCCCAGTTTTTGCCCCACCTAAGGCTCCCATACAATCCTGTGCAGGCTTTTTTTTTTTTTTTTCACGGAACTCTCTGGGTTGGATTACCAAAGTAGGCACTCTGTGACAGCCTGCTGGCTGAAAAATGCTTAATAGCTGTCAGCTTCAACTGCTCCCCATGAGAATTGAGGAGTCCCAGGCTGTGCTCAAACAGCTGGGCTTTTTTGTAGCTCCTCTAGGAAGAACCGAGCTCTTTGGAAAAATCCAGCCCTGGTGGGAGGCAGAGGCTTTCTGGAAAACTTGGCTTTTGAGTTTAGCTTCCTCAAAGGAAGCTGTCTTACGTACAGTGAGTTTAATTCTTTAGTTCTCAGGCGGGCTCTGCGTTATGAGATAGTGAATCCTCTAGTAACAAAGTATTTTCCACATCATCACAAAGAAGGCTTGAGGTTTTGCAGAAGCCCTGTTCCTCTGTTCCTACCAGCTGTTGTCCTGCAGATGTTCAGAGGCCCTTTACCTATCAGACTTTTACTCAAAGGAGTTTTTTTAGCCAAATCTCTGTTTTTTAAACATATGTTTTAGAGGCAAATAAGGTATGTAACGATCAAGTAGTGTCCCTTTCAGGATGGTGACCAGCTAGGGTGAGGTGGGAGAAGAGCTGGTGGGCATATGTAGCTGATAAGAGATGCATAGGTGGATGGATGGATGGATGGATGGACATGCTGAGAACTGCCCTGGGGAAGGACAAGTGTGGAAGGAATGGGGGAATGAGAAGGTAGAGGTGTGTGATCAGACGTGCCCCAGCTTAGTGGTGTTTCACAGTGTGAGAAACCCTCTCTGGAGCTGCTGGACTAATCTTTGTAAAAATGCTTCCTTCCATCCCTTCCTGTGTTGCTGCATACAGCCACAAAATGCTCAGTGCTGTGTTTAGACATTTTGAGCAACTTCACAACGGCGGTTTCAATACATTTGATATTTTACTTTTTTTTTTTCTCCCCTTCCCATTTACTTCTGAATATGCTTTGGTTGGGCAATGCAAAGCTGGGAAGCGTATGAAGGTTTTGTGACACTGTGATTTCTCTGGAGCTTAGAATCAAAGTGCAGACTGCCTTTATTCAAGCTTTGGGCTGAAGATCAAAGAGGCTGCATTGGTTGTGTTGGAATAAAATGAAAAAAGAAATCACTTTTGAATATTGAATAACATACTTAGTTCATTTCATGATTATTTTTTGAGAAAATTTGGGTTGTTTCTGATTATTATTTGTGTTGTTTTAATGCCTGAGGCACAGAGAGGGCCAAGTCTCCTTTGCATGAGGTGCTGTACCAAATCAGGGGCCGTGAACAGATGCTGTATTAATAGCACACGATGTGGCCGGCTCTTTGAGGCTGTGTTTACTCACTAATGTTGTCTTTTTTGTCTAAACTGCTTTGGCCACGGTGCTAAAGTCACAACCTGTCACATGTTGATCCTATGTTTCATTTGGTCAGGAAGCTTAGAGTGCCCTGCTGCCTCCCTCCCCCACCAGGAGGCTGAGGGCAAATTGCCGCCTTAACTAAAATCAGAGCTGTTGCTCTGGGTTATAGGAGCAGTACTGCCTGGGTGCCTTTGGTTCACTCTTTAGTTCATCAGGGAGTTGCCCAGCCTCGACCTTCTGTGCTGTTTGGATATGTTCATTCTTGTTTTATTCAGTTATTATGTCAAATTTGAGATGGAGTGCAGTACAAATTATTTTGGCCCCAAACCTTTCTTTAACCCTATTTGCAGAGGTGAAAGGCTAATACGTTAAACCTGCCAGGCCATGCATACAGATTACTTCGGCCCCTTTAGAGACAATATTCTCTGATTTCAGTTTTATCTTTTGCAGGAGCTGTTGAGTGGCTGGGATGGGGGCACTGGGTGGTGACAGTAAATGGCAGCAGTAACGTGGCAATTAGCGAAGGGGGATGCAGTGGAAATAATACTGGATTTTCCTTTGAAAACAGGGTGCAATATTTATTTATTATTTTTTTGTTAATGTATTTAAAATGTTTCTAAATGTTCATGTTCAAATTTTCTTTCTGCTCAGCCAGTGCTGAGCATCAGGCTTGTACCTCACAGTGCTACAGGGCTGCAGCACCTTGGTGCCAGGCAGAGCATCGCTCCCTGTGCTGCAGGTTCAGTGTACAGGCAGGTTATGGTAGACTGAGGGTGTGAACACACTTCAGAGCTGTTGTAGAGAAAATAACCCATTGCAACTGGCTCTGGCTGTCCCAGCTCTGGGTAGCTGCACTAAAGAAGGAAAAATGGGCTTTAACTCACATTGACTTGTGTTAAAATGGCAATGAAGACAAAGTAATGTGGAGTGCCAGCTGAAATTCAGCCCAGATCTCCTTTAGCCTTTAATTTGACCTCCTAGCCCAAATTAAAAACCAGATTGTTTTCTGTTCACAGTTATTTTAAGTAGTGTTAAGTCTGGCTAAACCGATGAGCCTTTTATTGGTTGGTTTGTTTTAGGTGTTTGCTAACCCCTCTCCAGATACCCTGACAGTGTTTTGTAAAGTGGTTTTTTATTAGGCTGCTGCAGAAGTTTATGGAGTTGGAAAAGCTAGAGTACCTGTAAAAGGGCAGATGTAGTTCTTTAAAAGATGAGCTTTACAGTCGTAAGGCCTGGCTGGTGTGGCATTTAGCCCTGAGGACCATCCAGCAATGTTAGCCTACATTGCAAACCTGGCCTTGCTTGTGTCCTCAGCTCCCAGCAGCTGGAGCAACACCGTGACTGCCGGAGGTGTGCTCAGTGCAGATCTGTTTTCCATGCTGACCCAAACTTTTTGTCCAAATATACCCAATGGCTTGGGCAGGTTATAATTCTGTTGTTCTTGCTCTGAGGATGAGAGTCTCTTTCACCAGGCTTGTGTTCAGGTTTCCTGTAGCTGCAGGGATGCTGTACCTTGGCGCGTCAGCACAGGGCTCTTGGCAGCTTCTCCTGTTGCCCTACACATTCATTGCCTATGGGGATTTCACCTCCTCTCCTCACTGTGCTAATTGCAAAGAGATGGGGGAAAAGAAACCCAAGGAAACTATAAAATGTAAGAGACATTACATGACGAAGCACAGAGGAAAAAGCTTTTGTTGCTTGGGGGAACTCTCGTTTGGAGGTTGATGATGAATCACATCATCCCTGCTGGCAGATCCTGCCCTAGACCTCAGATTATTGGCCTGGGGAGTCCCTCTCAGTTGAGCATCACACCATGTTCAGGGGTGCCCCAAATTTCTATTAAAACTCTTACATCTTGTGAATATGCTGTTAAATGCCTCTTGTTAAATTTTAAGGGTCTTATCAATGAGTTGAAACAGTGCAGTTATGTTTTTTGGTTTTTACTGCGTAAAACTGGTATTTATTTCCAGGACCTGTTTTCCTTCTTGCTCCCAGGCTCTCCATAACATATCAAGGTAGTCCCTTTGGTGACCTTTGCAGTTCATATTTGGTTTGGCTCTGCAAGATTTTTCTGGTGTTTTGCTGGCTGGGGTTCTGGGGTGGTTTTGGTGGCTTGTTTCTCTTCAGTTTTCCTTTGTTCAATATAAAATAACAACAAGGGGAATGAAATAGGTTGGAGCTATAGAAAGAGGACTCTTTTTCCCATCAAACTTTGTAAGATTTTACAATAATCCTAGCAGTTTAAATGTATCTCGTTGGCATATTTGCACAGAGGCACTCGGTGAGGCTGCAATTAGAGTGCTCTGCCTCATCTTGTATTAGTTTGATCACATAAGAAGCAGCCTATCTGACAGCTCTAGCACCTGGATAATTAAAACCCGTCAATAAAACAACAAAATGCACTGTGTAGTGGGACTCATCTGTGCTAGCATTAAACACCGCAGATAATTATATCGCAGCAGAGGTTGGAAAGCCAGCCTCTCAGTGCTCTGAAGGATCAATAAAAAGGCCCATTCATAATGAAAAAAATGCTAGAGAAACTGGATTTTCATCTCCCTGTCATTACATCCTTTGCTTTTAAGGTTTTGCAGAGGCAGAAAAAGGTTCTTTTGAGGAATTCTTTGTTTCTGGAAGCTAAACAGGTGGAGGATTCAGCTTTGCTTTTGTGCAGCGTATTACTAAAAGCAAATGTGCTGAACCAAAGTCTTTTCTTGGGGCTTACAGTTCTATTCTCCCCTCTCCACCCTCCACTGCCTCCCTTCTTTGCTTGCTTTTTTTTGTTTTCCTTTTCCCCTTATTTGCAACCCACCACGTGAACTCCACTTTTGAGTGAAATTTCTCTTTGCTTCCTATTTACTTCCTCCAGGGCATTATTATTTTTTTTTTTCTCTTGGCCCTTCCTAAAGGGTTGATTTGGAAATATCATATATTGACATGGGAGAGCACACTCTTATTTGCTGTGACAGCCTCTTTCTTAAAGCACTCATCCAGAGAGGAGATTTTTGTGTTCCAGGGAAGGAAAAGGATGTCTTGCAGCGTTGCCATGAAGGATAATGAATTAAGTCTGTCTGTTACTGTAAAACCATTAGAAAAGCATAATAGACCTTGAGAAAGAGGCTTAGATATTGATGTCTTGGCTATATTAGCGTGCCTGGGCACACGATGGCTGCCTTGTCTTTGCAGATAAAAATGAAGTCTGTGTAAAGTAGGTGTTTCAGCTGAGGGCAGAGAGAAAGACTGCCTTGGTTTTTTGGCAGCTGGTGCTCCTCATCGCAGGTGAGTGGCTTGGTTGGCATTGAGAATCCCTTGCTGGAAGCTCCTGTAGGTGGAGGGTAGCACCAGCTGTGAGCATGGGCTGGATGTGGCAGCTCAGTACATGCTGCACAAATCTAAGTTCATGGATGTGAAGTTTTCCTATCTTCAGGGTATTTAAGAGCCTACTTTGGACTCTGACAGTCTGTAGATTCAGAGGAGGTCAGGGGCCTTCCCCATTTGTAGCAGTTTCCACTGTGCCCTGTTCACAGGAGCTTCTGGTGTTGCAGAAATTGTTGCTTCACCTCTGAAGGGCTGGTCTCTGAAGGATAAGGAGAAGGAGGGTGTGTTGGGATGAAATGAATGTTTGAGCCTCTAGACTTGTGGATTCTGATTGCTCTTCTCCTGATGTCCCTAGCATGACAGGTGCCAGCCTCCATGGTTTGGGCACCTGTTTTTATTGTCTGGGCCAAATGGTCCCCTCCTAGATGGGGAGCTGGAGGGCTTGCTGGCATTGCACCTGCGATGATTAATGCTGAAAGGTTTTTGTTTGGGATTGATCTTTTTTGTGCTGCCTTTGCATTTTCGTTCTGGCAAACATATTGCCCCAGACATGTCTAGGCTGATGTTGTTGACATCTCTATGCTATTAAAGTTTCTGGAAAGGCCTAAAATAAACTGCCAAGCTATTATTTTTTTTCTTTTCTGTGTCTCTTGCTAAATATATTAACAATGTCAGCACTAAAAAAAAAAAAAAAAAAAAAAATTGAAGATATCACAGCAGGAATAAGCAGCTGTTTATGTCTAAATTATTTCTGCTTCGCTATCACAAGATGACCTTGTCACTTAAAAATCATAAAAATAGTTCCAGGGAGAAGAAATGGAAGTTTGCTGAAGGGAAATGAAGTTTTGGTGTTGTTTTAAGTTGAAGTCTGAACAGAGAGTTGTAAGCAGAGCTGAGCCCTGCAGCTGGTCCTGAACTCAAATGTTTCCTTCAGTCCCACTGCTATAAATGCAAAACAAAAGCCATATGAAATATTGTTCCTGTTTCACATTAAACTCCTGAAAGTCATTTTCCACTGGAACTGGGAGAAGTTCGGCAAAAATAATCCATGTTTTCTGTTACGGTGTATTTGTTACACTGGATTGACACCTTGCTTGTAGGTTAAATGCTTTTCCACATATCCAGGTGGAAAGACAAAATTGGGGGTCTTACCAAGTAGTTATAAATGCAGCTGGAAAGAATGCACAGGGACCACCACCTTTTTTTCCTTTCTTTCTTTTTTCTTTTTTTGTCTATTTTTTAATCTTGAGACTGCAACAATTCACACTTCTCCCAGTAGGGTGATTTTTCCTCTCCAAAACATAGATGTGAATAACATGAACTTAACATTTATGAGATGATGGATGCCTAAAGGCTGCCAAGCACTTTGAACTGACTTTTAGGAGGGTTTGGACTATTCTCTTTTCCTGAGCATATAGGAACAGGAAGGAATCGGTGTCTCAAGTCAGGCTGAAAATGCTGATCTTGGGTTATGCCTTGGTTTCTGGTCTCTTGGTTGGTCCTGGTGAGCTGTGTGGACACTCTTGGTTCAGGGAAAGTGTCCACAAATCCCAGCAGCAATCACGGAGGTGGCCCAAGACATGCAGAGGGTCTTTGAGACGCAGCGTCTGTAAAATAAAACAAACCAACACGCACACACAAAAAGGATGGCTATAAATTTCTTGTCAGATTTCATGATAAATGGCAACAAGGTGAACTAAAACCACTTGAGGGGCTACTTTAATTCTCCTATGTCCTCAGAATATTTGCCTTTAAAATGCTGGACAAGCTAATAAAATGGAAGCTGTTTTTTTTTAATAGCATAAAATTGTATATCTGGTCCCCTAAATTCCCAGCTTCTTCTCACAATTCTGTTGTTTGCATGGCATCAGAGCATATGGAGAATGAGGGAATAGCCCAGGAGGCCAGGGGTTGCCTAGGAAAGTTGCAGCATGAGGGGGCAGTGTAGGGGGAAAGAGATGGTGTTTCCTTTGAAGGAGATGATGAAGAATCAGTGCTAGAAGTAAGAGGTGCTTGTGTAAAGGCAGTAATAAGAGATATAGATGGGTGTGAAAAAGGTGACTGCAGTTTTCTGGGGTACAGCTGTGCTAAAGCCAGCAGTGCAAGCAGTTCCTTCCCTCTTGGGGAGGAATCCAGCGTGATGCAGAGCTTCTGTTAGCTAAGGGAGCTGGGTGGTGTTTCTGTGATTGCCCAGTAGAGCAGACAGATTCATACTCGAGCTGGTGCACTGCTGGTTCTCACAGCAAATTGTACCTCCAGTAGTTAGCAAAGATCTTCCTTCAAGAAAAGAGTAAAAAATTAAAGGGGGAAAAAAAAAAGGAGGGGGAGGGGAGTAGGGGGTGGGCAGTGGCAGTCAGGACATGACAGAAAAAACCCCAAAAATAAAAAAAAAAGGAACCTTGCTGCATTTACTGGAAAGGTCAGTACCCAGCACTGAGCCTCATAACTTGCAGGAGTTTGGAGCAAGTCTTACCAAGAGCCAGGTGCCAAGAAATCCCAAGATTCCATGTAAAATCCTGTGATTTACAAGGAAGGACTCATGGCCTGGTTTGCTGGAAATGAGTATGGCATGAATACATTATGGTTTTTCTCCCTGTGATTTTCAAGGCTACAGATTCATCATCTTTTACACATCTCCTTTCCTGTGTCACTTCTTGCATGTCACTTGGTGTCACCTGGGCCTTTAATCTGTCTGGAAAGAAATATGACAAAACTGAAGGGACCAAGAAGCTGCTGTAAAAGGGATAAAATGTATGAGCAAAAGCAGAGCAACCAGAGCTTTAATGATGAGTGTTTTTTACCTCTTTCTCCCCTTAAAATTTGCATAGCCTGATGTCTGACAGTAATAGTTCATTGAACAGGCATTAGGATTTTTCCTATGGTTTTTAGTGTAAACTGCCCTCATTCCTTAAGTGTGCTGGAATGAGAAACCTGCGTGTTTCACCCTGGGATGATTAAAGGAAGCTCAAAATGCCAAGTGCCAGACACAGTTTTGCTGCCCATAGGAAAGGAGTGTAAAAAAGAGAGAGGTTGAGTCCTTCTGGTTTTCATGTCAGTATTTCTTTTGTTTGTTTTTTTTTTAATATGAATGCTTTTTTAGTAAATTTTATGAGGTACTGACACCACATAGTATTTGAGATTTTATTTGGGAGTTTTTCATTAGGTTTTCTGTGTTTCCTCCCCAAGTTGGCACTGATAATTTGAGCTCACCTTCTTTTCAAGTTTCTTTCTGTGTTTGGTAGCCTTTGCCATCCTCCATTCCAGGAATGTGTAGGGGGGCTTCAGGATGTCCTAGAGTTGGGTGAAAAGCTGTTGCATTTCTATGCATCCCGCATTTCCCGTTCAACCCCTCATATCATGATGCTTTTAGCCCCTTCAGTGATATTGCAGGAGGCAGCATGCATTTGAGGAGGTTAAAACTGGTGTTCAAAGACAACTTTCTAGGTTGTTTTCACTTCTGGTTTTTGTGTCCAGGTTCTTGCATTAAGGCCCACAAGGAAATGCTTGACCATTCAAAGCAAATGCTTTCATCACAGATGAACCCTAAATGTGTTTGTTCCTCCCCCCTCCTCCAATTCCTCATAATCGTGGATCTTTACTCATGGTTTTGAGAGGTATCTTTCACCCATTGCTGTTATTCTATGTAATGTGGCTAGTGCTGTCCCTTCAGCCAGGAAGACTATTGATTAGACCAGTGAAATTGCTTTTTGAAAGGCACATTTAGCCCAGTAACGGATTTTTGTTGAAAGTGAAATTCTGGATGATGTTCAAAGCCTCTCCTGGAAAACTGCCCACTTGCATGGTCCAAGCTACCTGTGATATCCCAGCGTGGGTGAGGACAGTTATCTTTTTTCTTAAGAAAATTATTTTTACTTTGAGTATAATAAATCTAGTCACTTGCTGTGGTAACTGTTGTCTTTCAGCTAGAAAAGACAAGGATGTCCCAGCCCTCTGGATTATCTGGTATCCAGCAAAACAGCCTGATGAGCAAGTGTATCAGCTCTTATTAATCTTTCCATAAAATTAAAGAAATTATGGAGCTTAAGGCAGTTGCTAATGAATCAATTTTAATTTATAGGCTCAAATAAAATCCGCATTAAGGCTGACAAACTGTAGCCTCAGGTAAACATGAAGCATTTCCACTGCAGACCTAAATGAATTCTGTGCTGGATGTCACAGCTTCTGCCAGAAGAGCAGGAGGGTCAGGGGTCCTGTTTCACGTCAGAGGAGGCAGAATCCTAAAGGAAATAAATGCAGTGGTATAGCCCTTAGGAGGTCTCTTTCTGGCATGCAAAAGCAGAAAAATCAAAGACTAATTATATTTCTCTCTCTTTTTCTTTTTTTTCCTTTAAGCAAACAAAGAATCAGAGGACTTTTCTCTATAATGCTTTTGCATCACCAAATTACACTAAAATTGTACATTAGAGGTGGCTGTCCCATGAAATCAGAGGCAAATGTGGGTTTCTACACATGCACAAGTCAGTCACCCATGGACCTCTATATGTGCCTCAGGAAGAGCATCTTGCAGGACCCAACCTCTCCGTGTGTGCTCTTAACCTGAAAGAAGCTCACTGCAGCAGGCAGGGTCACTTCCTTCTGCGTTTCTTCTTCATGGAGAACAGTGCTTGCTTTTTTGGAAAAGTACCTCATTTCAGGACATACATCCATGCTGGGCAGAATGATGGAATAAAACTTAGCCATTTGTGCTTAATGCAAGGGGGCTGTCTTGTGAATGGTCAGACTTGGAAGTTTCCCTAGCAGGTGTTGCATGAAAAACATTATTTTAGTTTTTAGACAACTTATTTGGTGATTTTTTTCCCTCCACTCAAGTGTTGCTGTTTTAGTGTTTGCTTTGGCTTAAGCAGTATTATACAAGATAACTGGTTTTGTGGGAACACTTTATAAAAATGTTGCAAAACATATTGTTATGCCTGCTATAAAACATAAAATGATTATTTTTTGCCGCCGCTATTGGTTTAGTCCTTATATTTTCTTTGGTGAGGATGCTGGTATTGAATATCTCCTGGAGGGGAAGGGTTGTGCCACCATGCCTGTTTTCTTTCAGTTATAAGTTGATGAAGATGTTTGCTGGCAGCCTCTGCGTGCTCACTGCTGAGCTGCCCCAGCTGATGCTGAAGTCCTGGCTCCTGCATCTTTTTCACATGGGAGTGGCTGCTCAGCTCCTTGAGCTGTCCTTCTGTCTGTTCTGTTCTGTTCTCTGACTCTCATCTCCATTGCTTTCCAGATGCAGCAATCGGACCCAGTGTGCAGTTGTTGCCGGCCCTGATGTATTTCCAGACCCGTGCCCCGGGACGTACAAGTACCTGGAAGTGCAGTACGAGTGTGTCCCTTACAGTATGTATCTTGATATACTTGCACTTGGTTTTTTTTTTTTCAGTAGAGATTTGTTGTGGAGATTGGGCCAGCCTTGAGCTTGTCTCTTGTTGCTCAAGGGCGAGTAAAGCAGACCACGTGCATCATATGAGACTGAGCTGATAAGATATGAAAAATGGTTCTCTGTGCCGAGTTTGTGCTTAGGTTAAAGCTATCCTAATAATGCCCTGTGTTGTACAGCATAACAGTGACATATCACCTTTTGGAAAACACTTGGGAAACCCCATTAGAGAAAGCAGACCAGAGGAGTGAAGCACTGTATCTAGCTTACAGATTCTCTTTACAGAGGTTTATGCTTGTAATCATACAGCAGTGTGCTTCAACTGACCTATGCCCATGTAATTGGTGGCATTTGATAAGTGCCCTAAATACAGTATTGTATCACCAAGGAGGTAGGAACCTATTGTTTTGGGTAATTTGATATTTGATGGTAGAAAAATACTAATTTATAAGCTTCCGAAGTTGTGAAGGCAAATTACAGGCAAGCCATTTAGAGTAAATTTTTGAGGGTAGAAAGCCAGTCATCTGAGATGACAGCACTATGTGCCAAATGGGAAATTTGGAGCTACAAAAAGTTAAGTGTGCCTCAGAATTTGCTTTCTGTAGCAACCAAATTTGTTACATGCGGTTAAGGCCCTACTGCCAAAAAGGGCAGTACCTGAAAAAGGAAATAACAACAATAATATGAGGAGTGCATTTTTTTTTAGCTGAGTGGTGAATAACAGTGCCATTTCCAGGTTTTCTGTTTGAGCAGGCCAAAGCTTACAGCACAGCTCTCAAAATAATAAAGCAGATACTGGAATGGATGCTTTCAACCCATAGTGTTGTATTGAGAGAGCAGCAGGAGGTGTCAATTTGCTGAAACCCAGACTCTGGCTCAAGGACTATGACCATCTTCTGTGTTGCCTTGAGCATGGGCTGCAGGAGAGCAGACGTGGCTGAGCAGTGACAGGCACCCTGTCCAGAGGGAAAGTGAAAGCTTAAAGCCCCTGGGGTGGTCCCCAGCCCTCATGCAGGAGGCAGCCACCTGCCTGCTGCCACAGCCTGGAAAGACTGCGTGGTATTTATCTTTTGTGAATTTCCAAAACCACCTCTCTGAGCAAAGGGAACCTCTCTGTTGAGGGACTGGGATACTCTGCTGGCAGGGGGCTCAGTGTGTCCATATTTGATTTTTCTAAACAAAAATGTGAAGCTTCTAAATGCAGCAATGGAATACTTTTTATGGGGTGAGCTATTAAACCCACAGAAAGATTGACATCAGGGCTTAGGGTCTGCCCTATCAAGCAGAATATTCTCCAAATTATAGTTTGGAGCTATTCCACTCTAAATGAGGCCTTTCATTTCAGAAGCAACACTGTGCAGGGAAAAGGGTTAGGGAAGATTGGTTTCAACTTATCACAGTAGGTTGTATTTCCTTGTGATTTATAATCTGCATGAGGGTGTGCTGTTGCCTCCAGAGACTGGGCTGGTAAGCAATAGTCATTACCTGGTACCCCTCCACAGCCTTTGCTGAACATAAAACAAAGAGGAATAGTGGTGCCTTGTGAGAAAGGCAATATGTCAGTATTACACCCCGAGGTGTTAATTGGCCCTGTGTACAAGATGTAGAATAACTCTTGTGAGAGGTTGCTCAGTACCAAACGTACAGTAGGGATTGAGTATTTTTTAATGATCTGAATGCAGGGAGGAAAAGGATGACAACTGACATGCTGCCTTTGCAATTAAGTTAGGAGCTTTGATGGCTGTTTCTCTGTTTCTTTATGAATCAAATATAGTGCCTCTGCAAGGAGAGTTAGGCAGGGAAGACAAAGGGCGAACACATGATGGAATAGGATCCAGCCTCCTGAGGTTGTTGTGTGTTACCTAGGAAATTTTGGGTCAAATCTTCGTGTGTTGTTATTCAGTGTAGCACCAGTGAAATTGGTTGTGTTCTGGCAAACCATCTCCCTTCATCTGCAGACATGGAGTGGGAAATTTAGAGCTCAGTTTTATTCTTCTCCTACCTCAGTCTCTGCCTGGCTTTGTTACTGCCTCTATTTCTTCCCTCAGAATGGTCAGATTAATTTTGTAGGTATTCCCCACCTGGGCCCCTCAAGTGTCCCATAAGTGAAAGCCATCCAAGCGATGGGGAAGGTGTCAGCTCTGGGAAAATAGGTCAGCAAAGGCATGGCTGGACCAAAGCTATGCCTGGTGGATGAAATCTGTTCCTCCTTTTATGCCCTGTTATTGTCAGAGGTCCATTCTTGTCACTGAACCCACATGCCTCAGCCCCTGTGCACCCAGCCTCAGGTGAGTGGTGGTGTCTACCATATGGGTATCTCCTAAAGGAACACCTCAGCTGCATAATAAAGGGATTAATATTTCAGCAGGCAGTTGTACTTGTGTGCAATTCCAGCTTGCCTTTGTCTGGTTGGATGGGTTGCTCCTTACAGTTTCAAATTATTCTTTATGCACAGAGAGTGGGTTTACCCAAGTGTTGGCTGAGCAGCAGAAGGGAGGGTGTGTGCATCTCAAGAGGAGGGAGTTTGGGAGTCATCTTTAATAGATGTTGTTAGGACTGACCTGTGGCACTTGTGCTCAGTATAATGCTAGTGTATGTGCTCCCCCAAAGAAAAAATATGGAAGATTTAAAATTCCATTCGTTAGTCTGCTTCTCTTGAGATTTTATTATTTATTAATTAACTCTTCCACCACTAGCTCATATCGTTTTCAAGAGGAAAGCATCCCCCTTCCCTCTCAGATGGGGGAAATCCAAACCTCCTCTAACTTCAGTAGCTCATATATTGTAAAATGTCCTTTACATTACCCCACACACCGCATTCCTGTGTGTTCACTAGAGATACCCCTGACAAGGAGAGTTTTATGAGGCTGCAGTTACTCTCAACGTGTGGACAAGATGAGAGATGATTACGCAGTCCTCTCCTCATGTTCCTGATCCTGTAGTCGCTTTTATGTGGTAGCAGCGGCCTTCTACTAGAATGGACAGTCATTCCAGGACATCTGGACTTTTTAGGTTGCCCTCTGACAATGAAAAGTAAGTGAAAAGCAGGTGATATCAGCAGGTAAAAAGATAGCAGGCCTAATTGGTCAGGTTTTAGTGGAATCAGTTGTCCTATTTTTCTGGTATCAGAAAAAATCATCAAAATAATTTTGTCTTTCTCAAAGCAGGCCTTAGCATGTGGCATGTATTTCTCTAACACCTCTTTTAGGTACTGTCCCTTTTCTTCTGAAATACTTAAATTACTGCTCCAGTCTTCTTAAATTGAATTTGCTTTTAATAATTACTGACCGAGATATCTTGTCCACGGTTTTCAGTGGAATATGTACTACTACAAACCTGCAGTCTGCCACTGCCACAGCTGTGGACACGTCTCATTGTGGAGAGGTGACCAAAACTGCAATTAAGCTGTTTTGTGCTGTGTGTGAGTATGAGAAACCTGACATGGCGAGGGTCCCCTTGATCCAGTACTCTGTTGTTTCCTACTGCGTTCCTTCCCTCTCCCCTCCTCCCTTTACAGAGCAGAGTTAAATGGATAATGGGAACAGCAGTGGTGGAGGTGGTTTTGTAAAGCTAGGTCAACACTCTCATTGCAGAAACACTTCGCTATCATCTTCTGGTGCTTGTACAATCCTGTTGTCACGGTGCCAGTACATCTAGGAGTGTAATTTTTCTTATTTCACCTTTGTAATGTGCTAAGGGCCTTCCAATTTTACTCATGAGCCAGTGCAGAAAGCAGACGAGTGATTTATCCAGAGCTTTACATGAGACCAGTGGCCAGCAAGAGAGCCCAGTTTTGCAGGAGCTGGGAGAGCTGCTGAGCTAGTTGTCATTGCAATCAGACAGATTTTCTAGCAATAACCTGATAAGCCCAAGCCAATGCTTTGGTTTTGCTAATGCTAATGGTGCCTCTGTATGTACATGACACTTCACAGCTCAAACCATCCATGTTTTAGTAGTTCTGCAGGTATTTCTGAGAAGGAGGAACAGAGTGAACAACCCAGTGGAGGTTCCCTTTTCTTTCTCTTGAGCACATGTGCTCCGCGGGACATGGCAGTGGCACTGCCCTTCATGGGTGGCACTCCAGATCAGAAGAGGGGGAGATTGCAACATGTGAGCAGCTGTTGCCCACTGGCTTTGCCTGAAATTTAGGGATTGTCTGCATTTAGTTTTTATTTGAGTTTTGAAAATGGTGTGAGTTGAAAGCACCAGAGGTATTTTGGAATGCTTTTTTCTCTTCTTTTCCCTGTAGAAGCAACCTTACAGGCTCCCAAGGATCCAGCACAGTGTTGAAAAGAGGATCTAGGTATCTGAGTCAGATTTACCTTCAGTTTTTCCCAGTTCCCTTAGGTTCTAGGTTTAGGAGGTCACAGAATAACTTGTGCACTGTTGTCCTTCAGAAGCAGTCTGTTTTTTAAATAGGAAGTTGGAAAATTTAAGCTATAGGGTAGGGCAAAGTGGAAAAAGGGTGGTGACACAATGAGGACAAGCCCATTGCTGCATTGATGGAAAGGATGGCAGCAGCAGGAGGGTGCCTCGGGCATGGCATATCCCACTGTGATGATAACTTGCCTCACACCCAGGCCACAAGTCTTCCATCAGCTTTTAATATTGGGGAAATCTGTTGAAGGGGATGTTTCTTGCAAGGGAAGAATGCTCATGGCTTCCAGGAAGGATGAATTGTCCTTTCTTCCCCTTCTGGGTAAATGGCCTGATATTGTGAAGGCACCGTGTATCTCTGGTGCTGGCAGAGAATTTCCTTCTTTAATACTAACAAGAGGAAGGGAAAAAAAACAAACAAAAAACACTTGAACATGTTTCATTGTTTCTTTTCTTAGGACTTTTTTTTTCTTTTTAAACATGGAGCCTGAAATCACATTTCCCAGTTGCTGTAGTGATGGAAAGAAAGGTCACAGCCTTGCTAGAAATATTCTTTTTATTGCTGATAGAAGAGTAGATGGGCTCACATATCAATAAAAGTGAGGGATGGTAAGTGTGATGTGGGAACAGAATTCAATAAAGTTTTATTGTATCACAAGTGGACTGAAGTGCATTTAAAAACATTAAATGAAGGCACACAGTATCTGCTCTGCTGGACCTTAGGGCCAGTGAATAGACAGATAATTGAATAATGACATTTTTAAGAGAATACAAGCACTAGAAAGCAAACTGATATTTCATTGCTCTAAGATTGCTGGTAGAAAGGGAAAGAGAGGGGAGAAGATGGGACAAAATTGCAATCTGAAAACAATTTAATGAGACCACTTTTCCCAAGAATGCAGTTCTTAATTATTTCTGGAGTGCTGCAAGGCCATTATGTGGCCTCTAGGCTTTCCCTCAGCGTTTTCTTGCAGCCTTCTCCATTGGTTGAGAAGCAGAGTTTGCCCACTGAGAGCAGCGCTGTGTTTTGTTAAACAAATGGACTTGCGGCTTCTCTGCTTTTCTTTTGCCCTGGGTTTTTATGTTTGCTTTGGTTTTGTTTTTTTCCCAGGAGAATTTGGTCCCCCGAGGCCCAGCAGGGAAAATGGCAAACGTTCCCAAGGGATCAGGCCTAACTGTTGGCATTTTGGCTAGTAATGAGCGAATTCCCTCCTGAAGCCAGGCCTCCTTTGTTTTATTTAGTTAAATATATTATTTGTGTGCATGGGCTGGGAAGGATAAGTAAAACCAAAGAAAAAAACAAACACAACAAAACCCCAAACCAAGAACTCAACAGCAGACCTAACTATCCATTATGATTATTTCTGAGCAAAGAATCTTTGTCTCCTGCTGACAAATTGCCTTTCTTCCAATGCATACAATTTCTTGGGCACTGCAGTCAAAAAAGCCCCTTTTATTTGTATTCTCTAAAATTCCCAGCTTTGCTTGCTAGTTTTTTT
The DNA here is from genome assembly GCA_026261815.1 of Monarcha castaneiventris obscurior. Lineage (NCBI taxonomy): Eukaryota > Metazoa > Chordata > Aves > Passeriformes > Monarchidae > Monarcha > Monarcha castaneiventris. The sequence continues at coordinate 5,331,467 of JAMPIT010000890.1, forward strand.
GGTTTGTTTTTTAATCCACAGAGGCAGAAATAAAGAATGTATTGCTTCCCTTATCAGTCTTCTTTCACCGTGTGTTTGTGGGGAGAGTGCACCTACACAGCAGCCTGTTGGAAAGCACTCTTAGTTAAAATAACCTGATATTATGGGCCTTTGCAAACCTGCAGGCTGACCTATCTGCACAGTTGTGTGCATAATGTTCAAGAAAGGGGAGGAAACCTAAGAGCTAGGGAAATAAAGGTATTTGAAAACTTGAAGTAGCTCGATATGAAGGGAAATTAACATTTTTGTAAGGCACAGTGAAATAAATGGCAACACGGTTAATTTTTGAATATGAGATGAGTTTGGTTTAAAATAAGGAAATTAGGTGGTTTCCAGTGTGTTGGTAATGCATACTGGTTTGAAAGTCTGCTGTCAGCAGGAACAGTATGGATTTTCTTGTGGGGAGAAGGTAGATAAATGTTAGGCAGTCTCCATAGCTGGAGGGCCATCACTACCTGCTGCATCTCTAATTTCCAGCATGCTTCTATGAAAAGCCAGCTCCTGCTGGTTCCTGTCATCTCTGTCCTTTCCTCCAGGGTGTGGGACACTTCATCACATCTTCCACCCATGCCAGTATTGAGTGTTGGTGTGAAAAGTAATTTTTTTCCTTGCTCTCTTCTTAGTGTTTAGCTGATAACCTCTTGAACCAGCTCACCACTCCCTAGTCCCAGGCTTAAAGTATTGAAATGCCTCCATGCACTGATGCATTCTGTCTTTACTACATGCATTGGTTCTGGAAATCTCCATGAACAACAGCTTTTGCTCCCATATGTCTTGGGAGTTGCACAAGCTGTCTTTATCAGAAAAGTCACCACAGTGCTGTGCTCAACTCTGTCAGATCTGAGATGCTGCAGTGGATGAGAGTTGGAGTCTGTTTTAGCCTGGGCAGCCTGTGAACTTCTCAGATGATCATGGGATGTTTGATTGCACATTTGCTGATACTTTTATTATATTTCAAAGCTCATACAGCTGGGACAAGTTTGGGAGGTTTTTTTTTTTTTTAAAGAATATAAAAAGGTTTCTGTGGTAGAGCACGAGAGGCAAAAGTCTCATCTCTCCCCACCATCACCTCAGTCAGAAAATTTGCAGTGTGGAGACCCAGACTTTAAATAAGTCAAAGAATTTAGTGTAGGTCTGTTATGTGTTTCTCACATAGGCTGTTTTTCTTGATATAGAGCCCTGTCAGTTCTCCTGAGGGCCTCTATAATTGGTTTATTATGGAAGTGGAAGGTGGAAAACTGTGATGCGTAGTGTAAGTTATTTTATGAAGATTATAAGGGGGTAACTTAATTCCTTGTGTGACTTCTATGCACTGTTTATTCCTTTTGGATCCTGACCCCCAGCAGCTGAATTTTTAGTGAGAAAGTGTATGGGTTTGGTTTGAGTCTACTCATTTAAACTAAAAGGTGCTTAAAATCTTTCAGTCTGTTGCCTGACTGCCTTCGGCCTTTGAGTATGAATCAAAGGTCATTAAATTGCAAGGAAACTTTCTTTCAGTGGCAGCAAACTTTGGGTCAGGTTCCTGGTAACCTGAGGATATTTGAAGTCATTAGTTTTTTTCAAGAAATTAATCTTTGTCACACCCATTTCTAGCATAGTAAATAACTGATGTTGTCTCAGCTACAAACAAATTGTAACCAATACTGTGCAGAAAGAAGAATGAAAATATGGGATATTCTTCAATAAAGTAATAGGCTGCAGTCCTCCCACCTTGGCAGCTTATGGTTCCTCATCTAAATTGCAAGACATCTTTGTAGTGTCTTAAATAGATTTGTGCTACCTTAATAAAGATGCTGACAAAACATAGCAAATGCTATGCTATGACAAAACCCCTGCAAATGCTTTTCTGGAGCACCAATGGGAAGAAACCACTGGCTTTAGGTGATTTGTACCAAGCCGTGTTTTTTAGCTCTTTCTGACATGACACTTCTACATATTTGCCACCAATTTGCTGTCTAAACATGACCCCGTACTTCCCAGTTGTCTCTGAACAATTCTGTCATCGTTGAGAGGAATATATTCCTCCCCATCTTTAATAACTTATTGCCTAAATTGTGCTATTATGCCAGGCACCCTCTGGAGATGTTGATATGGATTTCATATGTTTTATAACAGATCTTCATGGAAATAGTATTTATATTTCTGGGGTTTATTCCTATTTTCCTTTAATTTCTCTTCCAAGAAATATTGCAAAGGTTTCTTTCATTGGTGCAAGCAGTGTAAGGAGATTAGGACCATCCTTGCCAGGTGCTATTATAAATCCACAAAAGAAATGAAATACATTTATTGGGTTTTATTCTGGCCAATAGGGAGAACAGAATATGTGTATCCAGTGGCTAAGTTGAGGATTGAAGTTCATTTCTTCTAGCACATGAGGGAGGAGGAGGGAGGGGGGAAATTTGAGTATATTAAGGCAAATCCCTTTAGTGTGTGAAATACGAAAACGCATCTTTCCAGATCTAAAAATACAACTTTTTTGAGATGCTTTATATTAAAAGGGCTCCCAGGAAGAGAGCCAAATGCATCTGAATGTATTACTTCTTTCCCTCATTTCCTCCACTTTCCTTCCTAACAACATTTCCAGTCAACTTTTAACAATATAGGCCTGCATGAAACCACAGTAGTTGTATGTACCTCAAACTCTGGCAAAGGAGACAAGCATAGACTGCATAGCATTTGATTTTTGTTAGCTTCTGTTTCCAAGAGGAGTAAAATGGGAGGAATTGTTGAAGACTAAGGCAAAGGGCCCTCCCCAGGGTATCCTTTTGAAAAACAAACAAAACACCAAACAAAATCCTGCAACTTATTTCTAGAGGTTTCTTATCCAAAAATAGTCATGGCGTGTCATTTACCTGGGCTGATTGCCAGCCTATGCACAAATGTTCTTAAGGGTTTTTTGAGGTGTGTCTGACTTTTTTTTTTTTTTGAGGGGGGGGTATGAGGGAGCGGGGAGTGGAATGACGACCAATTCGGATTAGAAAAGATTTATTCCAATTGATTTCACAGATGAATGTATTGCTGAGGGTCTAAACTAATCTCCTCCTCCAAAGACCTTTTTCCTTCCATGGGTAACTTAAAAATGTCTAATGTAGTTTTAAAAAATGCCTTAATCTCATTTATCTTTAATTTCTCTGTTCCGCTCTACAGGCCCACATAAAAAGATTTACAGTGGGTATTTATCCCTTCCAATATCAAAAGCAAATTCCCTTCCAGATCTCAATTTTCACTGATAATCCTCAGAGATGTATAATTTTAATTTACCTTGCAGATGACGTCTACCTGGTTTCTCTCTCTGCTTTTATGAAGGTATTATTCAGCTGCACCTCATTAACTCTGGTTTGGTTTTTTTTTCCTTCTCTCTTGTGTGTGTTGAACAGTGTCTGTGAGTGAAACTATTGTCTTGTCCTTTGCTGGGGCAGCAGGGGCTGGGGCTGGCACGTCACCACGTAATCCAGCCGAGTCCTTTCTTTTTATCCCAGGAGAGGCAACGTCGGGGCCTTGTCCTTTCTTTGCTTTAAAAATTAATAATTCACATTTTTCCATTTCATCTCTTACAATGGCTTGCAGGACCACACAGATGCACACTCACGCACCTGAAAGCTTCCAAAACTTCAGATGTTCAGATCTGCAAAATAATGATTCTACTAAACAGAACAGGAACTATTGTGCTCTTGGGGTTTTGAAAATGAGTCTATTATATTTAGGTGCCCTAATGAAAGTTGAGCTTCCCTGGAAATCTACCTTTAATGTCTGTATAGGAAACACTCTGGCGTCATTCCACCTATGTTACTATTTAAAGCAGCAAATTGTGCATTTAAGTGCTGTTCTGAACGCAGCCCTAAAAGATGGTTCCATGTTTCTGCAGCAGAACTGAAGGGGGGGCAGGAATGTAAAGTCCATGGAGTAAATGCAGACTTGAGTTTGAATATTTGACTTTAAGGAGAAGAAAAATCAGGAAACAATATACAGATGGTGTTGGAGATATTTTTTTATTTAGTAAGACGTGGCTCAAAACATTGAAATTGTAAGATAAATGAGTTTCATAGTCTAGCCTCATGTGGGAGTGCAGAATGGAGGGGCTAGTGACTCTCTTTGGTATGAAATTACACCGTGTCTCTACTGGTGGTCTTTTCCTTATCACAGGTTGAAATTAGTCCTGCTTTGAAATAATCGAATTTGTATCCTGCTGCTGCTTTGGGTATTTATACTCAGGTTTGGCAGTGCCTGAAACAGGAAAGACTGCTTCAGTCAGTAATCAGTATGGAGCTGAAGGTATGGAGGCACCAGCTACTAAAATGTAGCAGGGAAAAGATGGTCCTGTCCCACAGGCACACCTGAGCCAGCTCTGATGCTGACCAGGGCATGAGATGCAGAGGCACAAGCTGTAAAGCAGGGATAAATTTACCACGTGGATGTTTGTACAAGGCACAGTTGTACCCCTGGCTTCACTCGGGCTTTTCCCATTGGCACCACTGGGACACTCAGAGCCAGGCAGGTGCTTAAAGGTTTGATGGATGTCACCTTGTGTCTTAGCATCTTATATATGGTGTATGCAACGAGCAGAAGCCTAATTTGGGGGGTCCTTTATGTGCTGAGTCTGGGGTTTTGGAGAAGGAACAAATAGGCCTTTGTCCATTTAAAGACTTACTCAGAAGAGTGAGCATGTGCCATGTACATTTCCAATGAAGTCAATAATTAAATATGTTCCAGATGACTCTGGTGTGGGAGGATATTAGTAATTACCATAAAGTGACAAATCTACATTCTGTGGCTGGTACTTTGAAAACAGAAAGTCAGTGTTTCAAATAGAATCCATTAAAAATATGACCTGATTCAATTGTCATGTTTAAGTTAAAATAATGTCTTAAGTTTTGGACCTTTTTCCTGCTTTTTTTTTTTTTTTTTAAACAGTCTTAATAGAGTTATAGTACTTGTCTTTCAGTACATGCCTTTGATGAGAGCCCACTGAAACACTTGGGAGTTTTCTTGTTGAGTTGGAGGGAATTTGGATGCACAGAGTGAAACTGGACAGTATTTAAATCAGTGCAGCCTTGCTTATTAAACAGCATGAGTCTGAGCCTTCACATTTGGGAGAAATTTGTGGTGCAGTGATGATAATATGGAGAGATTTCCAGTGAAAAGGAAAAGCATTTCTTTCTCAAAGAGGGCCTGGTCCATTCTGCCATCTCGTCTCAGAAACAAAATTAAATGGCTAACAAAGTCTCAAGCCACTTCTAGAGTACATAAAAAACAGTCATTCACATTTTGCCTTGGAAAAAGGAAGGTCACAGAGCTGGGGTTTGGGTATGCAGAGAGAAGACAGGAAAGGCCAAATCCCAATTAGATTTGAAACTGAACATTGTTGTGGCAGATAACACAAAGAGCTTTTTTAAAGGTACTTTAATAGCAAGAGGAGGTCTAAAGGAAACACTGGGAGTGATATTTGTTGAAGGTGATCACCCCACTAATGGAGATGAAGAAAAAGTGGAGGCATTCAAAGTTGTTTTTTTTTTTCCTCCTAAGTCTTTAATAATCCTGATAAACCTTGAGATGCCTGGTCCTTTCAGCTGGAGGACCATAAGTGTGTGGGAGCAGTGACTTTGCTTTTGTGAAATTGTAAGGGACCAGCTGCATCAGCCGAATGTTGGCAAGTCCATGGTCCCTGGTGGGATTCATCCCAGACTACTGATGGAACTAGTAGATGTTGTGGCAAGGCCCTTCTTGATCATTTACGAAATGTCTGGGGAGTCCCTGGTGACTTGAAGGTAGCCAATATTATTCCAATTTATCAGAAGGACTGTTAGTCTAACCTCAGTTCCTGGAAAACTATGAAGAAGATCATAGTGGGGTACTATTGACAGGCATTTAAAGAATAGTCCAATTGTCAGGCACAGTCAGCCTGGGTTCACAAAGGTTCACAAATCCTTGTTTAAATAATTTGGTGTATCCTTCTATGATGAGGTCATTTGCCTAGTGGATCAAAGATCTGGATACAGGATGTGAATGCACTATTAGTAAGCTTGCTGATGATCCCAGACTAGGAGTTGCTGTTAACTCTCTCGAGGGATGAGAGGCATTGCAGAGGGGGCACAGATAGATTGGAGCATCAGGCAATGATTAATGGGACAAAATTTAACAAGAACAACTGCTGGATTCTTTACCTGGTATGGGGGAGTGGCAGCCCTGCAGAAGGGGCTCTGGGGATGATGGTTGACAGCAGCTCAGTGTGAGCCAGCAGAGAGTGCCCTGGCAGCCCAGAGGACAAACCCTATCCTGGGGTGCATCAAACACAGCACAACCAGCCAAACAAAAAAGGTGGTTATGCTGCTGTGCTAAGCACTGGTGCAGCCTCCACCCTGAGTCCTGTGTGCAGTTCTGGACGCCACCATTTAAAAAGGATGTTAAGGTGCTCTAATGCATACAAAGGAGGGCAACAAAGCCAGTGAAACGGATGGGAAGACATGTTCTGTGAGGAGCAGCTGAGAACTTTGGATTTGTCAAGTTTGGAGAAAAATTGTTCAAGACTAGTTGCTCTCTACAAATTCCTGAGGGGAGGATGTGTTAGAGGGAGGTGCTGAGCTCTGCTCCCTGGGATCCAGTGATAGGACACATGGTTCAACCTGTGCCTGGGGAAGCTTAGTCTTGACATTAGGATGCATTTCTTTACTGAGAAGGTCCAGCACTGGAGGAGGCTTCCTGGAGAGGTGTTTGATACCCCAAGCCTGCCCAATCTTAAAGAAGCATTTGGACAATGCCCTTAATACTGTGCTTTGGGTTTTGGTCAGCCCTGAAGTGGTTGAACAGTTGGACTAGATGGTCATTTCAACTGAAAATAAACCATTTTTGCCATGGGAAGGGGCTGATGCTTCCCAGTGAAATGATAAATGGGGTTTCCAGAGCCCCATGTGTATGCCCGGACACAGTTGGCCATTGTTGGTGTAATGTGTGGTAAGAAAGCTCAGACAAATTGCTTTGCAGCACTTCTTCATCTGAGCATCTACACTCATGTTGAAATGGGTTTTTGCAGTCAAACACAGCCCAAATCTTATCAATTATGAATGGCTGCAACAGATGGTATATATTATTGTTTTTAAGAATAAGTGATACGTTTCAAACAAGAAACACATGTTGCTCAGCAGCTTTAGCTGCCACTTCTGAGATGGGAACCAAATCCCTGACCTTGTCTTCCCCTCCATTTGTTGGATAACATCCTATTTTAATAACCAAAAAATGAAGACCATGAAATATTGCACGATGGAAAACTCTGTGCAAACATCAATTCCGGTGTAAGAGGATCCTGCTCTTTCTCAACTTGCTGGGAGCTGCACCTGTCTGGGCAAGGGTGAAATTTGTGTTTGCGGGACAACTATCGATCAGCCTTTCCCAAGGGTCCTTGGGACAGGAATTTCTGCAAAACTTCTTACTTGAAGTTTGAAGAAGTTTGTGCAGTGTTGCTGCAAGGAAGTGACTGTAACCTGAGATTGAAGTATATAATGGTGATGTTGATGAGTGCTTTGTCAGGTACCTGGCTTTGCAGAAAATAGTGTGTATTCCTTCAGTTTTCCTTTCAATCCCCATTTGTTGCACTGCTTTCTTTTAAAAACTTGAAATGATTGCTGTAAATACAGCAGGCGAAAGGTTTTTGGGGCTAAAAGCCTGGCTCTCGAAGAGCAATCCAGATGAACTGTAGCAGTCCTTAGAAACTAGACCAAAAGTCTTGGAGATGATATTCCCTTAAGCTTGTGCCTATTTTTGCTGTAGATATAAAATTCTATGTACATGCTTTATCTGGAAACAAATAAACTGTGTAAGTATCTGCAGGATTGGTGCCTAATTTGGTGGAGAAAAGTCCATTTAAAAATCTTCATTGCTCTTACAAAATTTGCTACAAAAATGTTTGCTGTTTATGATGCAGAATACATCTAGACACATTGCCAGAACAAATGAGCCAAAGGTATTTTGTGATAGTAGCCATTCAAAAATAGAATCACAATAATTTGTTTATTTTCTGATTTATAAAATTGCTACAGCATCTTGGCTGAAACTGCGGGTAGAAAGCGTGTATGTTCTTCCTCTGGTGTTTTAAAATTCTCACTTAACATTCATAACACAGCAAAATACTCATTTCTGTGTCTTTAAAACCAATCATATTAGTTATTCCCCTGCTGAATTTAGTGCTTATTCAAATGCGCTCTCTGCTCTCCTTGAAAAGGAATTTTGGCTCAATTTCTTTAGTGCAAAGCCCTTCCTTAGTGCCTTGATAACACAGTGTTATCTTATTCTGTAATACTTCACCATACAAAGCAATCTCAAACTCAAGGAAGCATGCCAAGAGACACTGGGCAAAAAGCCCTTATGTAAAGTTTGAACTTCTTTCCCTTAACAGTGCAGCATTTGCACAACCCTCTCTTCAGGCAAAGAAAATAAATAAATCAAAACAAAGCTCTAAAGTTAACCAAGAAGTTTTTAAAGCAATGCTCTGGATATTTAATTTAATGGGAAGAAATCAACTTTATGTCACTTTTTTCAGGGTAAGCTAGAGGAATTCTGGAGTGCTCTTTGCTGACAGTGGGACAAGCTCTTTGTATTGTGCCCAGATCTGTATGTAAAAAGTTTCCAATGTAAAAGGTTTCCAATGTAAAAGCCTATTTTTTTTTTTTGGAGGTGGAATTTGATGCTTTATGGGTCCTTTGTGGGAGTGTGGTGACAGTGATGCAAGGCCTAAGGGATGTTTTTTTTGCTCTGGAGCTCAGGATAAGAAAAGGCAGACTTAGGTACTGATGACCACCTTGGCAAGAGTTGCACCTCCTGCTACCCAAATCATGCTGCTTGAAGATGCACAAGAGATGCACCCTTCTCCTTCTTCACTCCATCTTGTGATCATCCTTCCTGTGATCCTTTTGGCCCAGCACAGAGTTACTGCATTTAATGTGACATTGGCTCTCTTTGCCATGCAGTTTGTGGGCTGCATAAATCTGAGCAGGATGACAGTCTCATTGGAACTCAGGATGTGTGGGAAGGAGCCCCAGGTACTCAAGGTTTGCAGTCTTTCTCATGATATCACAGTCCATGGAAATTGGGTGTATGGATGCCATTAAGTAGTGTCAAGATGAGAGCTGTCTCCAGAGAGATTATTTATCACTTTCCTTTCCCTCTGCCTGAATTCCGGGAGGTTTTATTGAAAATTCACCTCTCATCTCCCCTTTTATTCTTTCCACTTCATTTCTCACATTCCTGCTTACTCTATCATAAATATACCTGCACAGCTGTGACTGTGGCTTTACAAGCTTCAGCCTCTTAAACCCAAATGCTGTTCTTTGCAGGCAGCCTCACCTTTCAGGAGCAGAGGCTCTCCTGGAACATGCAGGAGGATACTGGCTTGTAGAGTGCTGGATTTACTATTAATCAGTCAACTTGAACTTTTTTTTTTTTTTTTTTTTTGTATTTTTTTATTTTATACCTTTTTCTCATCATGCCATTTGAGAGTCCCAAAATGTGATCCCTCTCAGGAATGCAGAATTAGCCTAACATAGTGCTCACATGGCTTTTGTGGAGCCAATGGTGTTTGCCTTTGGTCAATCAATAGGGTCAGGAGGCGGGACTTTGTCTGGTTTGTATCAGTGTTTGCCTGAAGTCAAATAGGTGGCCAATTAAATTTTCCAATATTGAATGAGAAGAGAGTGGTAGTATCAGCCCTTCCACAAATGCATATTAAATTACATGATGCAAAAGTGGCTGAAGATGATTCACAGCAATAATCTGACCCAGTTATGTGTTTAGTGCATTTAAAAGACAACTGGGGGCTTGATTTCATTGCCAGCTGTGTGGTAGTTAATGATCAGTAAGAAAGCACCAAACTGAGAACAACTTCTGTTTCTAAATACAGCCCGGCGTGCTGAATTTCAGACATTCCCAGAATGAACTGTGTGTGTGTAATGGATCTAAAAATAAGGGAAAATATGCTTTTATTGGAGACCAACAGTATATATTCACTGCAAAACTGTTCATAGCTAACAAAGAAAAATCATATGCAGAAATGATGGGCTTGCTTCTAAATGCACATAATTGCTCTGACCTACAGCTATATGACTCCTGATTAATGCCGGCCATAAATGATTGTCCTAACACAATTCTGAAACCTGTGTAATTAGCAGGAGTAGACAAAATTGTTGCTTCCTCTTCAGACTGACATTTTTACTGCAACCATTATTTTTAAAAACATCAGGCAAGCTCTTTGCCTGAGTGGTCTGTCCAGTATCATTGTTTTAAAAATTCATTTCCGGCAACAATTTGCACATATGATAAACATCAGTTTGAAAATTCAATTTACTGCGTAAAGAATTTGGGGACACAGTTTTTCATAGAACAAAATAAGTCAATTAGAGCCTTCTTTTCACAGCCTGTAGGTTTTCTTTCAAGCAAAATAGCAGTGATTGCATTTGGTCTATAAAAGTGTAGGCATTAAAGCTCTAAAGACAATGTGCTACAATAGTGTTGAATTGAAGGTGCCTAAGAGAAAATGAATGTTACAGGGTTTTTTCCTTTGATTTTAGTTTTTATTATGTGTGTGCCTTGTTAGTTCCATTTAAAGAAATGAAAAATGCAAATATCTCTTGCTCTAAAACACACTTTATTTGAAAAAACCATAAATTCTTTCATGCATTAATTAAAATGTAGCAGCAGCCTGATGTCTCTCTTTACCCAGTGCTGCAGTAGAGACAGTTCTGTGGTGCTATGTGGCAGCTCTAAAAAAGTGTGGCAAACTGGGTGATGCTCTGGACATCAAGCAGAGAAACCGCTGGCTTCACTCACTTGGCTTTCGAGTTGAGAAAGAATCCATTATGTGGGCCGGAATTTTGGACCAGTGGATGCTCCCATTGGGCCATTTGGGCAGGTTTTTGAAGTGGGGATGGAGCAGAAAACAGAATTTCAGCACTGCTGGTAGCCATACTTTTACCTTAAATCCAAACAAAATTTGGTTTAGTTTCTTAGGGCATTGCCCAATCAAATTGTTCAGAGACAAAGTTTTCTTAGCAGTCCAATACCTAAAGGCAGAGCTTTTCCAACATCACAGTGTGCCAGACCCCAAACCTAATTGACCTGGACTTAAAAATTGATACCAAGGAATTGCTGGAAATACACATACTGTGTGTTGTGTGTTCCTGCAGCATGCAGTTTATCTAAAAGCTCAGGATGTTTCGGGGTAGGCACATGGAGGGAGTTCAGTGCTTTTAAAAACCCAGTCATGTTTCTGTAAGGCTTAGTCTGCAAGAGTAGATTAATGCAGCCATGTTTGATGCTTATCCTGCTAGAGGTGCTTTGCAGTGGACATTGCCTATTGTCTGCACTATTCCTGGCTGCTCAGGCAATGGTGTAATTGCAAAAAGATGAGTGAGAATAATAGCAATCTTGGCATATAAGGCTTGCAAGGGAACTAACTGACTAAAAAAAAAAATAAAAGAAAAATCTTCAGTTTAGGGTTTAGTTGTAATTGTTTAGAATTTTTGAACACACTTGCTCTTTATATCCAGGAGACCTAATCCTTGATCCTAATCCTCCCTGCAAAGAAGGGAGCTCATTGATACTGATGAGGAATTCTTACAGGGATGTTGTGACTTGCCATGTAGCATTCTAGGGACAGGCAAGCTCTCTGTGATTCTGCAGGTCATGTGGACCAGCTGCATTTAATGTTCCACCCTTCACTTGGGAGTGTTGTGGTATAAGGTGTACAGAGGGCAAGACCTGCAGGGTTGTTCATCAGTCTTGTTTTCCTCTTGCTGATGACCTGACTCCCTTGTGTTGGATTTTGGAAGGAAACACAGTCTTGGCTCTACAGTGTGATGTTGGTGCTCCAGATTGCATCTCTGCTCCCCAGGTATGAGATCTCACTCTACATTCCTCCATCTGCTGGATATTAACTTTAGGAAAGCTAATAAATATACTGCACATTCTTCCTGTTTAGATTGATTTGGTCATAATGTATCTCTTTCCTCTTCTCTTCCCCCACTGTCTTTAAAATGTCCAGTACAGGACTTTGTCTGACATGAACTAATTTTTGTTTTACATCTTTCCCATCTCCAATTCTAATCTTGAACCAGTTGAAAACTCTTTGCTCCTTCTTTCTTTGCCCTGAAACTTCAGGACAATACCCTATGATGGTGCTATAGATAATTTTAGTTTTGGCTTATATTTCCTGAGTGTGTGTGATGCTAGGAGACACTTTTTACTCTTAAAAAAACTTCATTATTTACATGTGTTTACTTAAATTCACGTGTGGAAAAACAAAAGCCTTGTTTTTAAACAGTTTTCAAGCACTTTGATTTTATTTTTTTATGTATATAAAAATAAGATTTTTCTCTATTTTCCTTTGAAATGTGCACTGAAAACTGCTGAATGGCGATCCTTACATTTTCGGTGTGGATACTGTTCTGTACAAGAGACCTCATGTGTAACGGTGTTGAAAATCTAATCAGGAATGCTTCATGGAGCTGCAAAATCATTGCTGGATAAAACATTTTAACAGGGAAGCAAAGGGGTAATTTCCAGAGAAGGTCATGATTGCAAACGCTGTGTTGACTGGGTGTGACCTGGATGAATCCTGATGGTCCAGGAGGAAGCCCAGTTGTGCCCCAACCTGATGGCCTCTCTTTTCCATCCCAGTTTTCCTTTTGTGAAACATAGCTGTTACGTGGCTAAAGGTTGGAAAACAAAGCAGAAATTGCGATTACAGTCAACAAGCTCAGCATTCTCCACACTCAGGTCCCAGGTGTGATGATATTGTGTGTGGCAGTGCCATTTTCCACTACTGACTCTGTGAGCAGGAGCTTTCCCTGACCTGCTCTGTAAAGCCTGTGTTGCACACAAAGCCCAGAGTCCCCTTTAGATTTATTAACAAAGAAAGCAACAAAAACTGGCATGCTGAGCCACTCCTGGGGCTCCTCCCCAAGGACTGCACTGCCGAGAGCTGGAGTCCTCTCTGCACACCGAGTACAAGCAGGGGAGGCAAGATGTGTTTTGCAGAGCTGCTTAACCCTTTCCATCTCACTGTCTCTTGGGGAAAGGGGGGTGGTGAGGAGGATGGGGAGGCAGTTTGGTGTTTATTTTGATCTCAGTCCCCACAGCATGCTTACATTACATGACTTTTATATAATCTAATGGGTAGATTCCTGCTGTTATAAGTAGGAAAATTCAGAGTCAAAGGTCTTGTGATTCTGAAGCCATTGTGTGCATGTCACACGCCTCACCGCATTATGCTACCCTTGCAGTCGTGGTCAGGGAGAGCTGAGAACTTAACAAAGGGCCTAAATAGCTGTGCCCCGCTGGTGCCTGTCTATCTTGGCATTTATTTTCTCTAAGCACCTAAACATCTCATTTTTCTCTTCCCTGCTGTGAATGCCACCCCAATGTGGTCTCTCAGTGATCCTGAACTCCAGCTCTTGCTGTTGTGTTTTTCACTTTCTTGTGGTTCTGGTCTGTGTGTTTTTAAAGGTGGCATCTTTGAGATCCTTGACCTCGGCTGGCATTGCTAGGAAAGGAAACAGTAAGGCCTTTATTCAGAGCCACTGCAAACTGGTGGTGGATATGAGGCATGTTTCCTTCCCCAGTATGGTATCCACCAGTCTAGCGGAGCTCTATGGCAGGTGTGTACATGCAAAACTGTTTCTAGCTTTGTTTTACCTTGCAACTTAAGAGTCTTCTGCTGTACAGACATCAGGAATGGGGAAGAAAGATCATCACTGAGAGCACCAAGTGCCCTGGTGCTCTGTTGTTGGAGACAGGAGGGATAGTGACAGCCACGACCATTTGTAGAGGGGCTGTGGCTCCAGCTCCCTGCTGTTTCCCTGTATTCGATGCCCATTGAGCATCATCCCTGTTCCCATCCCCACCTGCCTCAGACATCATTGACAATGGTTCACTAGGGGTAACAGTGCTGGTGGAGATGAAGCTGTCACCTCCTTGGCCATCCCTGCTCATGGGATGGGCACCACCAGCAGGTTCACGCAAAGACAGCTGCCCTGACCACAGGGTGCTGGGGCGAGCTGCTTCTGAGCCTTTGCCATCATCATGGGGGGTTGAATTGTGACCAGAAGGCAATGGGCACTTAGGCCATGGTCTGTGCTCTAGACATTCCTCTTGGGACCCGACTTGTGTAAAAAGGAGCAGCTGTGTTGTGCATTAGCTTTAAAAGATGGCTTTCCAAAGTGCAGCCTATTCTGGGAGTTTAACCTTGTAAAGGCTGAGGCCAGGCACAGCTCTCAAAGGAAGAGAAACAGCTTTTGATGTTGCTTCCTCTGAGGCAGACAGAGGAGCATTTCTTTATAGGCTTTTCTCCCTCCTGCTGCTTGATGAATTCAGCTGCAGAGTCAGATCCATGGGGAGACTGTCACCAGGAAGGGCTTGGCCAGTTTGCAAGCCAACACCTGAAAACAGTGCTGTAAAGTAACAAACCTTCTCAGTTCCTTAGAGCAGATCTTCCTGTGACATTCTCCAGCAGACTCTGCTGATGGCAGGTGGGCACCCAGACAGGTAGCACAGCTGAGAAGGTACCTCAGAGTTCATTGAAAAGACATTGACACGTTCAAAGCCTGCCTCCTCTCTCCTGAGCAAATGGGATCCACAGGAGTTCACAACATTGAACCTGTGGGTCTAGAGGAAAAGAAAAATTCTCAATTACACCTGTTGGCTGTCTGTCTGAATAGAGGCCACCATTCTGCCAACCATCCTTAGAAAGGCCTGGGCAAGGTGACCTTGCACACAGCGCACTGGAAGGATGCTGACAGCTGCATTTGCAGTGACCATCCCTTGAGGAAAGCATCCATGTTCGCTCCTTATGCTTGCAGGTTTTCATACTTGATTTTGCACTATGGTTAAAGCACAGGACGCCAGTTTTGGTGCCATTTCCCAGCTCTGCCACAGCTTCCTTGGACAAAGCAGGAAATATTTTCCTGCCACTGTTCCCAAATGGAAATATGAATCAATCTTTAATTAACCTTAACTATGTTGTTTGTTTAGCTTGAAAGCTATTGGGAGAAGAGTCTTTTTTCACTTAGCAGTGGACTGCTGCCTGTTTCTGCTCTGGCCCTGGGATATTGCTATAGGATAAGTACCACCAAAAAGAATTGGACATTTACTCATCTGGTATCTTTGCCATCAGGGCAGTCCCACCCACAGTGGAAATACTATCAGTGGCTTGTTGATCCACAATTTTGACTAAATTATGAATCCCAGCTTGTGAAAGAGGAGTATTCAGGTAATCAGTTTGGCAACATCCGTGTCACTTAAGTTTAAAATAGGATTAAGAGGAACAAAACACAAAGTACATCCATGAAAAAGCCAGTTTTCTTCATGGGAAACGGCAGTGTTTTAGGAATTTTTTACATTAAGTCTGGTGTTTGCATTAGATTTTTTAACTTTAGGCAAGTATGAACAAAATGCTTTTTATTTCTCAAGGCCTTTCCTTAATGGAATCAGCATGACAAGTTGAGAATATATATAGAGTTTTTAAATTAGCAGTTTTTTTCCTGTGAATGTAAGTAATGAAGTGATTGTTTCATGCCTTTATTTAGGAAAACAAGGCCTGTTCCTTTTGACTGTTCTTTCCCCTCTATATTTGGTTGTGATGCAGTCAGAGATGACCAGAACTGTAAGCAATGAGATAGGTTTTCTGAGACAAAATTACAATTCTGATCCAAAGAGGCAAGTGGCTTTGGATGGAAATCATGGATAATTTTAAAACACCTATTAGGTGGTGTTTTATGGTGTATTTTTTTTTATTTTTTAACTTATGCTTAGTTTTGTTACCACCACTCCTGCCTGCCCCACAAAACACAGAGAGAAGAGAAAGAGATTTTTATGTTCTCTTGCTGTTCATACCGTGGATGTTTTCTTCTGGCTTCACTTGTGCTTCAGGAAGAAGTGAGACGTGTTTAGCAAATGGAGGTTTATTGTGGGACATGCAGATCTCTGAAGAGCTCTGATGTACCAGACTTGTCATCTTAGTTTTTCACTGAACATATTTCTCCTGTCCTTGTGTTCACGCACAGCTGTGCATATGTCAAACACAGTTTCATTTCGCTTAATTCACTACAAATTGTGCCATGAGCACCTGGTCCAGTTTTCCTCTGGCTTTGTTGCATGACTTGGAGCAAACTGTGAAAACCCCTTTTTTTTCCCCTTTTGTCATCCTGAAAACAGGAGTGATAATATTCCTAGAGAGTTTGTGAATTAAGAATTGCTGTAAGCTAATGGACAGTGAATTAAATTCCTGGCCAGCTGTCCCAGGCCGCTGCTCCTTGCTCTGTCAGAGTTTCAAGGTGTTGGCATTTGTGTTGGCTTCCTTACCTGTAAAATGGAAATATTACTTGCTCGAGTGTGGTTCGGAGGGAGGAGCTGTGTGACTCCTACTCCTTGCATTGAACAGGGAGTCCAGAAGCCATCAGTCAAGGATGTATTTTTCAAACTGGCAGGTCCACTAAAAGATCTGGGGACCAGCAAAGCTGGCTGCTTCCAGCTTGCATTTCTTGCTTGTTGGCCATGACAAGACTAATGTAGTAGCCTTGCTTGGAAGGTTCCCCATGGCTTGAAAACACACACAGCACCAGAGCTGTCCCATCCATCTTTTTTCCTTTCTCTGAGTGTGGCACCAGAAGAGACAGCACCAGCTGCCAAAAGCTCCCAGCACCCCCTCCTTTAGCTTTCAGAGAAGGGCAGTCTCTCAGACAAATATAATATGTACACTTCCATCCTGTCTTTGTGTCTCGGGTCACACGCACAATCTGCTGTTATCACGAACGTTGGTGTTGAACCTATATCTTGGGCCACCATTTTAGTGAAACTGCTGTTTGAGTACCTGCTTCTTTAAATCAGAGCCCTTTTTAAAAATGGGTTGGACTTTGCTAATTTAGACTGAAGTCTGTGGAGCTAAAGATGAGGTCTTCCACCTCAGTCAACCCAGGTAGAGACATCATGGGGACTTCTTATTTTGGTCTATTTTGTGCATTAGCCCAAAGAGAACATAGTAATGCACTGAAAGTTGTTTAAATTTTTTATAGAAGTATGCATTTGTGAAAGATCCCACGCAAGCTCCTGGCAATGGGGTAGGCTACCCAGAGCTCCTCACCGAAGGCACTTCTCTTGCCCTCAGGTTGTGAGGGAGATGCAAAACATCCCAGGCTTTCACAAGCCTGCTGAGGCCAAACAGTTGATTAAACCTTTGTTGGGTTGTGCCTGAGTGTGATCTGAATTTATAACGTGCTGTCCCTGCCAGGAACATGGGTTGTTATCATGCTGGTGTCCTCCCTCTGGGAAGTGAAAATGGAAAAAGCAGACCAGGCTAGTGATGAACTGTGGTGGCTGATGGTTGAGATGGGTGTCGATAGATGCTCTCTAGGTTGTGTTTCTGTACTGGTCTTAATGGTGATGCTCCTGAAGCTGTTTCACTTCAAATTTTAGCCTCTTTTCACCAGCCTTTCTTATTGTATGTATATTTGGTCCTATTCTTCTCAAAAGCCCTTCCCTCTAACCCCCAAAGTTACTTAGTAATTTGGTGGGAAGCTCTTCTCCCAGGCGATGCTGTAAGCTGTGCTCGTGCTGTTCATGAGTTCAGGCCATGGCACAATCCCATCAGATCTGTTAGATGAGGCCTCGGGAATGCAGAAGAGCACAGGATGCAGTGAAAGGAAGGGGCCAAGTCCTCTGTGTCACCACATAAGCATGGCCCCATTGATGCCCCTCTGGGAACTTCTGGCAATGTGATAATTTGATTTTTGAGGTTTTGCGTCATCTAAATTATCCAAAAGAGATTGCAAGATAGAAAGGGCATTTTTATCTGAAGCAGGCATAGGCTTGGCATCTGGCTCTGTCCCCTAGATCTCTTAAGGGTCCCTTTTAACACTATTTCCTATTTTCAGATTACTGAAATCTGGACTGAAAACTGAACCTCACCCTTAATTCCTTTTCCATTTTGAATCTAGCAAGATAAGTAAGTGTTGTTTTACATAAAAACTAAGCCTTACCAAAGTAGACAGATTTATTGAATTATCTCATACCAAAATGAGTGTTTCATTGTCGCTTTTTTTTTTTCATTTAGCAAGATCTTTTTCCCTTTTTTTTCATATCTGTTGATGCCATGGGGAAATAGCTGCATTGGCTATGAAATAGAGAGGGCACCACACATTGACCGCTCCAATAATGTGCACAGTAAATAATGTGCAAGAGCCCCAAGGATCCCAAGTTTTGAATATATAATATATTAGAAGTTAAGCTGTTGCAAAAACACACAAAGAACTTTCCTCAACCTTCATAAATTCTTATGCTTTAAATTAAAAATAAAATAGTCTCCTTTTTTTTGTGAAATGATAGGTCTTAGCTGTGCCTAATATTCAGTTCATTGCAAATAGTATGAAATTTCTACATATTCACTGCATATATTTTATTGCTGTAATTTGTGGTTCTCCCAAGCAGAATAATACTTTTACTTCACTGAATATACCTGTGCAAGTTAAAGGTCTCAGATGTATTCCTTTAAAGTGACCGTTCATTCCAGCTACGTTCCTGCTTTATATCAGCACTTACTCATTAAAAATAAGCATAAAACACAATGTCATCCTTCTTAGTCCCATATTCAAGCAGCGGGGAGCCAAATGCTGAAACCTATAAAGGGCTCTCTATTCACACTTGGGCTCAGAGCACACATTAGCTGCAAGCTACTCCCTTAATGGGTTTACCTGCATGCTTCCTTGGGTTAATACCCCCCAGAGCCAGCCTGTCCCGGGTCTGTGTGTGCGGCAGCCCTGGCTGGTGGCAGGCTGGCACTGCAGGGACTCCTGGCATCCCTTCAGCTCCTCGGTCAGCTCCCCAAATACCTGAGGGTTTTCTGTGCTGTTGGGTAGGCAGGAATTACTGAGTGCTTGGTGTGGCAGGGAGGTGAGGCGAGTGGGAGAGGAGGATGCTGGTGCACAGCACAGAGGAGTGTTGAGGGGGGACACCCTGCATTCAGCGTTACCTTCTGCTCTGTACCTCTCTAGGAGGAGGCTGTGCCTGTCTGTCTTGCACGGCAGAGGCGTGCACACAATTCCTCCCATCCCCCAGCACATCTGGAGCGTGAGCTGGGGAAAAGGCATGGGAGCCTTTCACAATTCATCAGCGCATGATCTCCTCTGAAACATCTGCCTCTCAGCTGAGGTTTTGTTGATTCCGGGTACTGAGGGCTGAAGCAAAAGAGAAGATGAAATGAAGGCTCCCAAGCCGTTTTTCTGCAATACTTGCTTTAGCAGTCTGGAGATGGGATGTGTCAGAATAATTTCTTTTAGAGTGTTTTAGGAATGTGCCTCCAAGTGCGAGCTGTGCCAGTATCTTTGCATTGCACATGTGAGCGTATGTGCGTGTGACACAGGCTTGGGTTAATTATTTAAATCTTAAAATGCTGGAAGTCACTCCTCTGCATATGTGCACATATGTGCACACACACACATACAGCACACTTGCGTTAATTACTTAAGCCTAAAAATGCTAGAAGGCATGCCTTGGTTCTCTTTTTCATCTTCTCTTTTTAAATAGCAGATGTTGTTAAAATTTACACCAGATTGTAAAATCTGTTCCAAAGGACCAGTCTGAAGTCTTAACATTGCCTTCCCCTGCTCTTCACTTGCTCTCCAAAGTGGTTGCAGTAAAATCCCACTTCTCCAGTTACTTTGTAGGTGTTTCACCAATTCAGAGAGGGGAAAACAAACGTGTCCCTTTGTTTGTCTTTGTGGAAATCCTTTTCTGATTTTGATGGGCATTTCACTACAGCATCCAACTGGAGACACTTAAGAATAAGTACTATTGACAGAGGCAATTGATACAAAATCCTTCCTGACCGTTCTCTCAATAGCTGAAAAGAAGCGGTGTTTTACCTACCAAAGCGTTATTAAAGGAAACTCAGCCATAGCAGCTGCTGTCAGCAATATGCCTTGCAATCAAACGAGAAATATGGTAGATACTCCAAGACATGAGAGAACTGCCAAGGCTTATTGCAGAGCAAAGAGCTTTTCAATAAATGTTTTCTCTGAAGAGCATCAGATTTCACTCACTTCTCACAGCTCAGACATGCCTTGGCAATCATGATTAGCCTCATTTGGGCCTGTGGAATCTATTATTTTATAGCTAGTCTCATAGCTGGCAGGATGACAAACAGTTTATTCCTCTTTAGAGAGAGATCGGACTGAAAGACACGGAGCTTTAATTCAGTGCTCCCCCACCTAAGATATTTTTCCTTTCCCACCTATTGCTTAAGGCAAGACATCTAATGTTTGCTTCAATGGCTCTGTCAGGCTTTTGACATCCCAGGTTTATCTCTTGCCTGGATGAGGACAAATCTTTAAGAAACTTAAGGATTTCTTTCATTTTAAAGTCAGGTAAGGAGGCAAGAAATTTATCAAAACAAACATGCAAATAATCATTTTTCTTAGTTAGCTATATTTACCTAGATGCCATGTGATCTTCCTGGGCATTTGAAATCCCAAAAGGAGGAACAAGTGGGGTGGTTTTCCCGGTCTGTTTACCTGACCCAGTTACAACAGCTGAATGAGCAAAGGGAGTAAGACCTAGACTCAAACTTGCTTACAAGAGCTCTCTGGGGTTAGATTTTACCAGACAAGGTTATTTATTTCCCAAACAGCTGTTTTGTTGTGAGTCTTTAACCATTTTGTCAGTTTGTCTCTCCATACCCTGTCTCTGAGCACTCCTGGGCTGAGCTGGCAGCCCTGGGAATTAGGTGTATGTTCCTGCCCTCAAAAACCACACTCAGCAGCCCTGGAGGATCAAACCCTGCTACTAGCACCTCTTGGTCCACCTCTATGTGCACAGAAGCCTTTCTTGACAGAGGGGAAGCAGCATCTTGGCACTCAGTTTGCCCCCAGACCCTTTTCAGAGGGGCACTGTTAAATAAATGTTCTGGGAAAAAGCTCAGCTCTTTTTTTTTTTTTTTTTAATTTTATTTCCCCCTTGTTTAGGCTTGGAGCTGTAAGTAATGCACAGTAATGCCTCTCTCCCATTTTAAAAAGGAGCTTACAGTCTGGATGAGGTTTAATTCATGTCTCTGTTGGGGAAACTGGATCTCCTCATCTCATTTGTTCTTAGCTGCAGGGCTGTGCTGCAAAAGGCTGGTGGGTGCTCAGCATCAGGCCCTTCATTGGCAGCAGGAGCCAGAACAAGAGCAAGTGCTGCAGAGGGTCAGCCCTGCAGTGCTTACCTCTCTTTTTGGAGCTGTGATATCACTTTTTTTTTTTTTTTTGATTTTTGATTTTTTTTTGTTATGGGAGAATGATGTCCAGGTGGCTGATTCTGCTGTAATTTAATGGCAGCTCACTCATCCGCTGTTGTGCTGGAAACAATACGAGGCCAACTGCCAGAGAAAGTTTGGCTGAATGGCCTGTAGCCTTAATTGAATTTTGCACAGCTCTTGTACAGTCCTTTTTTTCCCCCCTCTCATGCTCACTCATCTTGCTGCTTCTTTTTTAATTGGTGAATTTAAAAGGAAAATTCTGGTGCACAACAAGTTGAGAACAACTTTTCTACTGGTGAGGGTGGTGAGTGGTGGCCAAACACTTTGACTAGCATAAACAACTTTTTTGTTTCCCAAATTATGGGATAAATTAGTTTTTCATGTCGCTTTGTCTTTGAAATGGTGCTCTAAACATAAAATCTCATCTACAAAAGAAATTTATACACATAAAAAAATCAGGTATTCCGTCTGAAGATGAACTTTGAATATAACAATTCCTGCTGCTTCTTTTCTTTCCAGTGCAGTATATTTCAGGACTCATTATATCTTAAGTGAATTATCTTTACTTGAGAAAAAAAATATTTATCTCTTGGAATAATACATTTAGAAGTGCAGCACAATCACATTCAGTATCTGCTGAAGCTGATTAAGTGTCTGCTTCTTCAGAGAAGCCAGTCACTGTGACTGCCACCTGGAATAATAATGAGAGGAGAGAAGCAAAGAAAGAATAGAAATTATTCACAGAATTTCGGGAAATCCAAGTGTTTGCAAAACTGTTGAGAACCAGCTCGCTGTTTGCTGCTCTTGCAGGGGCCAGGCACACAGCATGGATCTGTTTAATCCCAAAACTCAGAATCCCCAAGTTTCATTTGCTTTCTGCAGGAGAGATTTTTGGTTTTCCCTTTACAAAATATTTAAAGGCATAATTTTTTTTTGTGTGCTTTGATACCTAAAATTAGGAAATGAGGTAATAACATTTATACTCCTAGAAAATTTGCCTCGAGGGGACAGTGCCATGGAAAAGCGTTTATTACTTGGGTTTTGTGGGAGAGTCCATGTGAGAGCTTGGGCCTCTGATGCCTGTCATCCATTACATGAATGTCTTAACAAAATGATGGCTTTCTCCCAAAATAACCTGAAGTTTGATCTATAATACACAAGGCAATTTTGTAGGAAGCCATAACTTTTTTCATCTCACAGAAACCTCTAGTGGACAAGACTTAATGTATATTAGTGGTTTCCTGGGTCCTGATGACTTTAAGTTACACTGACAGGTGTTTTAACATTAATAATCCTTAGTTTTATTTTAGTGAACATCTATTAAATTTAGTTATTATGTATTAAAAAGCAGACTGATAGCACTGACATTTTAAGGAAGCCCAAATTAATGGTTTGAAAGGTTTCACAAATTTATCAGATGAATGGAAATCTAAGGAGGAAAAAAAAATCCACTTAGGAGAAACGACAGCTTTGATTTCTCCAGATCTATAGATGCCATATTTAAGGATCTAATTTAGGTTGTGGTTCATGAAAGCATAGATTATTGACATTTCCAATCTCTGTACTTCACAGCAGAATTAATTAGGAGGTGATAATTTCAGGAATGTGTTACATGAAGCCATTGTAGCGCAAAGTACTTGTAGAGCACCTTTGTTTACTGGTGCTTGGATATTATATGAAAAATGTAATACGGAAGTCAAGCAAGTGAGATTATTCCTCCCTTTTATTAAATAAATGATTAACTCTTCATTTGCTGTGAAAGGCAAGCATGTCTCCTGTGCCATAAATCCAGACAATTTTTTTTCCCAGCTGTATAGGATGGAGTCTAATGGGCACACAGAGTTACATACAGCCAAGAAGAAGGAAGTTAACTGAAACCTTAAAACAATGTTACAAACTAAGTTACTGCCACCACTGTAATAGCTTAAACCTGAACAAACTTTAAAGCTTAGCTTGTAGAATAATTTTTGTCTGGTGGAGAAGTCCATCGGAGAGGCTCGAGGTTGAATGTTCTTACGTAAGAGAAATTGTCAGCCACAAGAAAGATAATTTGTGGTGATATACTTGATAAGAATAATTTCTTCATTCCTCTGGCTGTAGAATGAAAGTCTGAGTGCTTTACATTCAAGTGTCAGGTTGCTCTTGGACTGCAGATTCCGGTAATGTTAATGGTTTGTTCTCCATTTAAATGCGTTCTAGAAAACCCATCATGCTGAGGAAAAAAAGAAAAATCGAAGTAAAGGAAGACTTGGTGGCAAAAAATGGAAATATAGCAATAGTATGTATTTGCAAAATAGTCTTAGAAAGCCTAGTTCTTCCATTCTGTGTGCTTGCTCCTGAGCCAAAACTCAAGAGGTTTTCCTCTGTTGCAAGTTCAAACTTTTCACATAAAAAGCTCAGGAAATGAGTCTTTCACTGGGACTAACAGGACTGGAGTTTAGTTGTGACTTGTGGACAGCTTAATGTGGAGGCTGGGGGTGAAGGCTGGTCACTGTGTCTTCTGTAGAGAGGATGGTTGCAATGAAGGAAGTGAACCCAAAGACCATTGTATTGCTGTTGGTTTTCTTTTGCCTAGAGGTAAAATATCATCTAACTTTCTCCTGGCTACAGCTTGCTGCAGTGGATGTGGCTGTGTTCCCATTATCAAGGCATTTGGGGTCTGGTGACTGCCCATGTGCACTACAAAGGGACCCCAGGCTTTCCTAGAAGGAGTGGGTGGATGAGAGAAATGGTGCCATGTACTTTGTTTTGTGTCTGTGCTGCTCAGAGTGGGTGTTGAACTTGGCTGTGTGGTCTCTTTTGTCACTTTAATTATGTGTGGGGAGAAGAAAACGAAGCAGAGATGGGTACTTCTGCAGCATGTTGAACTTCAGGATGCCAGAACATGTCATATAAATGCCGAGCTAGTGCTCTTAGCTTTTTCTCTGGTAAACCATATATGGGGGGTTGAGTGGGTTTGAAATGCATTTTTTTTAAGAAGTATTTTCATATTTTAATGAGGTTTTGAGCAACCTGGCGTAGTGGAATGTGTCTCTGCCCATTGGTGGGTGGTTGGAACTGGATGATCTTAAAGGTCCCTTCCAACTGAAACCGTTCTGTGATTCTGTGATTTTCATTCCTTGGGTTTAGATATATTTATTTCAGATCTGCTGCTGCCCTGAATTTTGAACGTGTCTCTTGTTTACTTTAGCAGAAGAACACTGTGACTCCAGGACTCAACCATGCCTTCAAAAGGGAAGAGCACCTTCATCTGTGAGCAGGCTCTACATGGGTGTGCTTTGGGGTGCCTTGCTAGATTTGCAGCTGCTCAAACACATCCCTGTTCTACCTAGGACCCACAGATGGGGCTGTGTGTTAGGGAGAAACACACAAATTGCTTTTCAGCTTCACCTGCCTACGTATGTGGTCAAGCTGGTTGTGGGTGCGAGATGCAGCAGCCACGTCTTGCATGAAGAACCCTCTCAGCATGGCTGAGAAGCTGCAGCTTGTGCTACTAAGGTCAACCTCAAAACCCTGGGTTTTTTAGTCCTTCTGTTTTGTCATTAACTATGTGTTTAACACTGAGCGTTCTAATTATTAGTCTGAGTTTATTAAAACAATCAGATCTGTGAAGGACAGGAACAGGGAGTGGATTATTATATTATACTTATTCCACTATTAAACATCTGCCCTGAAAAAACCAACTGAAACAAACAGCTAGCAAAGTACAGGGCACAAAGTTCCGCACTACTTTTGCAATTGTCTTTTAACATTCTCCTTCTCACATAATTTTTTTCCAAGTTTTATGCTGCTGTTGTGTGGGTTTGAAGCAGTGCCAGGGAGGCAGCTCTCTATATGGCTCTGCCACTGTGTGCTTGTGCCTTAAATAGTTGAATGCAATTCAGTGTGGCGGTAAGGAAATGAGCAGTTAATGTTGTTCAAGTGTTAATTGTGCCCACAGTGTGTTTTCAGAGCCTCAACACAGCAATACTAAGAACATTTAATTAATGCTTTTGTGCGATTTCTCCAAACGGGTGGCAGGAGTCTGCCTGGGGACAGGCTGTAGTGGCTCATGATTGCGTGTTGTTCTCAGTTTGCCTTCCGTCTGAAGAACCATGAGAAAATCAGTGTACGTGGAAAGTCTTGTTTGTAACTCCCCTCAGACATAGCAAGTGGTTCTTGATTTCCTTTTGGCCTCTGGCACTGCTGAAGTCAATGGCATTGGCAACCACCATAGGGAATCCAGGTGAAATACTCTTGTTCTCCTCCAGTACAGCCACAGCAGGAATGGAAGACCTCACTCTAAGAGTAAAAGCTGTGTATGCGTGTTTTTTTCTGCAGGTCTGTGTAGAAAAGTAAGGTGCACCCTGCGCTATAAGCAGTACTTAAATTCTGTTGATTGGCACAGACATTACTGAGATGCAAAATTGTCTGTAACTGGGCAAAATTAAAAAAAATCTACTGGTACTTTATGAAGACAGTTTTGCAGTGGTATGTTGAGTCACTGAAGGGGTTATCAGACCCCAGTTAGACCCTTTCTTTTAATATTGTTCAATGAGCTAAATTTTGCAAGCTTCTCATGGAAAAGAATAAAGAGTATGTCACCCCAATATAAGCTGAGTAATTATTGAAATTCAAAAGCATTAAGTCTTAAATCAGCAGAGGGAAAATATGTATTTGGGGAGACATACAATGGAAACACCATTCAGAAGGTCACCAAAACACATCCGTGTTTGGAATTATAAGAGAGCTGGATGTGGCACTGAGTGTTAATAACACATATGAGCTATTCAGGGTAAGGGTAATCAACGCTTCAGGTCACTCAGATCAGCTGGTCACAAATACATTATATCCTCTAGAAGCTTCTCTCTCCCTGCTTTACAATATCACGCCGTTGTTTGAGTGCATTACAAAAGCTTTTGCACATTTGGAAATGTAAATTACTACCTTCTATGCTGCCAGAGGTACTGTATACCATCAGCCAGGAGAATCAGCATGAAGCTATACATTTGGGGATCTGTCATGTTGCCTTCTTGCTTTTGCCAGGGACATTTAATGCTTTTCTGAATACCTTACTTAACTGTGACCAGCCACAGCCCAGGATGGGGAGAACAATTGCTGTGTGGGTTTCTCCAATTGCAAAGTTTGGAGCCTTTTAATCTCGCTGGCTCCTTCCCTTGAAAAACCAGATTGCACTCAAATGCATTGTCTCTGGTCCCTAGAGCCCTGACAGCTACATGTTGAAAACATTTGCCTTTAACCTTAACCTGTTACAAGGTAGAAAGGAGCCTGAATCAAAGCCCAGGTAAAAAAGCCTGCTGTAATTTGGACACACTCCTTATGGAAGCTGCAGTTGGCTCCAGCTGTATGCCTCTCTGGACAGGAAGTGTAGATCCACATGTCTAGCCAGAGCATTTGCAGCCCTAGCCTGAACCGTTCTTGCACCGAGCCTGCTATTTCCCATCCAAATGAAGGAGACTTCTGAATGCAGAGAGGTTTGCAGTGCCAGCGCCAGAGGACAGTCACTTGGCAAGTGTCTCAGTCTGGAAGGGGCTGGAGTGAACTCTGGGCAGCAAAACCAAAGCACGCGTGCGCACCTTTGCATTCCTGTCTCGCTTCTCCGAACCGAGATCTCTCAACTGTCAAAGTTCTCACTTCTCCCTCTGGTGTTCATGGGGCCTGTCTCCTCCAGCACCTTCGGGGAAGAGGCCCCACAGAACCAGCAGTCTGTTGTTTGGGTCCCCACCATGCTGGAAGAAGTCAGGGCCTGTGCCACAACTGCAGGAGGCTTTTGGATGAGGACTCCCAAACTTTCTTGCAGGAGGTTGTTTGGTATAGAAACTAGTACTGAGCATTTAGCAATTAATAAGTGCACTTCATTTATTAATTCCACCTGAAAGGGGCTTTGTCCAAAGGGATGCAGCCTCTTCAGCAGCATTATGATGCACGGTGAATAATTCACATTAAAATATCCAGCAAGTTCTGGGGTTGGGCTTTTTAAATAGTGTTTGCATATTTTTGTCTCATTAACGCTGTGATGGGATCTTATTTATAAGTGCTACAATGTTTCCAGTGCTTTTTTCCAACTCTTACTAAAGTGTATTTCTCCAAGACAGAGGACAGGACTCTACGAACATCCGTGGACGTGCTTCATTTGGCTCCCCTAAGTTTTCTTTTCTTATCATAAATGAATATTCTCCTGCTTTAGATAGGGATCTCTGTTTTACAGGATTTTGGCAAAATATACGAAGATGTATATTCTATAAAGTTTCTCCCTGGAATTTTTATTCTATACATAAATCTGTATCAGTCATATTTCACTTTATGGGTATTTCATTTTGCTCTATGAAACTAGTCCAAGGTTGCTGCTGACAAGGTAGAGTCCAGGGGGCTCATTACATCCCAAGTGTTGGGCTTTTTTTTTCTTCTGCCAGATTTTTCTAAGGTTAAAATTTATCTGTATTTTGCTCAGCTTGTCTGCATATTATCCAGTGTATATATCAGAGGAAAGGTTTATATATCTATTTATATATATAAATGTTCACATACCTAAGTAAATTAATAAAGCTTCCTTTTCTTATGAAAGAGGTAAAGAAAAGTACCTGGCCAATACAGTACCATTAATCTATTCTCTTTTCTCCTTTCTCTCTTTACCTCTCTCTCTACAATAGAAGTGGAACAAAAAGGTAATTAAATACCTTTCAAATTATATATATATATTACTTATGTATAGGCTAAGTTATTTAACAGTTTAACGTTTTAGTTGAAATACTTTGTCATTAATTCTCACTACCTTTTTGTTAAAGTTTATTTAGTATCTCTGCTGCTCAACTTCACCAGATAACTCATATTTGCTGAAAAGTTTTTTACCAGTGCCACCTTTTTTTTTCATAAAATTTCTATTCAAAGGCTTAGATAACTCATTTTCCTGCCCCAAAGAATTTGGAAGGTGTGCATACATATGTATGTGCATAAGTATATCTAATTATGGCATAAAAGCCTCGTGGAAATGGCACCCCTTTTTCAGCAACTCTGCGTGGTTACTTAGACTCCAATGGATCTATATAATTTTATACTGGTTATTAAATCTGATTTTCCTCCTGTCTTGCTCTCCAGACATTACCAATTCCTGCATTTACAAAAAAAAAAAAATAACCAATTATGCTCCGAGCAGGAACTGTGAAAGTGGGATCCCATCTTGCCAGCCCCGTGCTGCCAGAAGCGCGTGGTGGGATACTTCTTCCTGCCTCCCTGCCGCCCATCCCACCGTCACGGTTATTGCACCTCTCGCGGATCGCGGGGATCAGCACTCCCAATAACCAACCAGTATTCTCCCCCCAAGCGTGTGCAGCGCCTCCAGGCCAGGAGGGTGCTGGCGGGGATGGCGAGGTCTGAGAGAGCCAGGTTTGCTCCGCAGCATCCCTCCTCTGGCCTCCCCATCCATCCGGCCCCTTGGTGGTGCTGCCATGGGGCCGAGGGCAGCCGGGCAGCGGCTGAGCCTCCTGCCCTGGCTCCTGTCAGCCCCCCCGAAGTCTGAGCAGCAAAGCATCCCAGTTTAGTCCAACTGCTCCTCTGTGCTCCTCTCATGTAACAATAGAAGGTATATGTTTTTAAGTTTGAATTACTACTATATTTAACAGGACATTTTTTAACTGATTAAAATCTAGACATTGGGTTCCTCTCCAGCAAACTTTATTCTTTTCCTTCCTTCTTTCCTTTCTTCCTTTCTTCCTTGTCTTTTCCTTTCAGCATCCATATGTCATTCGTTTTTAATTGTGTGGACTGCATGTTTCATGTGTCCTGTAGCAGCTTGGAAAGTCTCATTTCTAGTTATACTCCAGATGGGTGTTCCCCCCCCACTCCCTTTGCTTTAAACGCTCTTCTGAGTTGCTAAGGGATTCGCCTCTGCTTTGCTGTTGGTATCCTTTAAATATTTAATATCACTTGGGCTGTAAGGATGGGAATTTCTTTCTCTTATTTCCATTTCTAGGCCACTCTTCTGTGGGCTGTTCAAATAAATATGTGGATCAATTCCCTCGGAGTTTAGCCCTTCACCTAGTAGGTACAGATTCACTGCAGAATATAATTTGGAAATACAAACCCAGAAATCCTTTGAGGGCACATATTCATTTCAGAGTTTACAAAAGCGAGTGGTCCAAGTAAGTATACCTGTAAAAATAGATTTGAAAAGCAGTAAGAAAATGAGTCACAGTTGATAGGAACAGCAGGGGGGGAAAAAAAACCAGTTTGGTGGAGCAGATCTTGTTCTAGAGGTATGGTGGGCAGCAAGGATAGTCTCCAGCTACAAGGCATTGCTCTTGGGTTTCCTCTCATCTCAAGTGTCCTCTGCTCCAGGACTAGAAGCTGTTGAGATGCTTGGGCCAGCCACCCCTGAACCGTCATTAACTTTGTTTTTCTTTTAAATTCTTCTCCCCTGCGACAGTTTTTCTTTGCCCTGGACTGCTGAAAGGAGTTTACCAGAGCGAACACTTATTCGAGTCTGACCACCAGTCGGGCGCCTGGTGCAAGGACCCTCTGCAGGCCTCGGACAAGATCTACTACATGCCCTGGACACCGTACCGGACAGACACACTGACCGAGTACTCCTCCAAGGACGACTTCATCGCCGGCAGGCCCACCACCACCTACAAGCTCCCGCACCGCGTGGACGGCACGGGGTTCGTGGTGTACGACGGGGCTTTGTTCTTCAACAAGGAGCGGACCAGGAACATTGTCAAGTTTGACTTGCGGACGAGGATAAAGAGCGGGGAGGCGATCATAGCTAATGCCAACTACCACGACACCTCTCCCTACCGCTGGGGAGGCAAGTCCGACATAGACCTGGCCGTGGATGAGAACGGGCTCTGGGTAATCTATGCAACAGAACAAAACAATGGCAAAATAGTCATTAGCCAGTTGAACCCTTACACGTTAAGGATCGAAGGGACGTGGGATACTGCCTATGACAAGAGGTCAGCTTCTAATGCCTTCATGATCTGTGGGATTTTATACGTGGTGAAGTCTGTGTACGAGGATGACGACAATGAAGCCACAGGGAATAAAATAGACTACATATATAACACTGACCAAAGCAAGGATAGCATGGTGGATGTGCCCTTTCCAAACTCCTACCAGTACATTGCTGCTGTGGATTATAATCCCCGGGACAACCTCCTGTATGTATGGAACAACTATCACGTTGTAAAATACTCCTTGGATTTTGGCCCACTGGACAGCAGAGCAGGTAAGGGGTTTAATACCAAACCAAAAATATTTCTATTTTTTTAAATGTATATTTATTTTTTATGTTAAAGTGAAGTACACTCCTGTCTTACTGATCTGCCTGAGTTTCTGCAAATTAAGCCCCACCACAGACCTATGATGGTTATTAAGACATTAATATATACAGATTTTTTTTTTTTTTGGTCTTTGTTGAAATTAAGTTGACAAAGGAGTATCTACACATAAGTAGCCTGTGCTCTTATTCACAGGGGTAGCAGTCCTTTCTCCTGAGTTGAATTTTCTTTCGTGCCTCATCAGATCACTTTCCCTTCTGCAGGAATGTTGACAAAACAAAGCGTGGAAGATGATGTTGTTGCAGACAGCTGGAGGAAAACTGCCTGCCAGTTTAAATTACATTGTTTCATTAAGCTGGGGAAGTTTTGTCTTTTTAGAGAAGCTGAGACTAATTGAACATGTGAGCATGCACCTACAAGGGTGTGTCTAGAGTCAGGAGGAGAATCAACAAAAGCCCCTAAATTCTTGGTTTATTTTCTGTAAAGTTTCTCCTTCTTTTTTATAAAATTTCATGACTTACTATACTTTATTTTAGAAGATAATCTGGTCCCCAGAGGTTTTCCAGCTTTTCCACCTTTTTTCCTGTTAGAAATTGTGCTGGTAGTTACTTAGGTATATTTCCTTACCATCATTATTTTGCAATTATAAAGTTGCTACTTTATTAGTAACAAGACTTAGCCTGCACTGTGGTCAAGCTTGTATGATGTTGCAAGAATTTCCAAACAGCATTTGCTCAGTCATTTGAAATGGTTGCTACTATACTGAAGTAGTCATAGTATCAGATAGTTTTTTGTGGTGGACTGTGTACTTTGAAAGGCTCAAAAAGTAAGAGAAAGGGCAGAATTAATATAATTTGGAAAGTAAAGTATTCAACTAGTAACATGGCTTTTTCCTAAACGTTTCTTTTTGTAAGTAAGAAACTTGAAAGTGGGTGAGTGGATTCAGGGCTTTAGATTGAAAAAGAGACATGAAAAGGTTTCTGTTGCTGAGATTTTCTTTTCCTGTGTGCAGCCTGTTACCCGTATAAAATGAAAATGGATCAAGAGATGCTGAAAGAAATTGTGGGTATGAAAATCTGAGTAGGGTTGGAATAAAAGTAGTAAACTGGTAGTGAGATTGTGATTTTTTTGTAAAAATGCAAGGAAGGAGAGAAGAAAATCTTGAAGAAGCAGATGAACAAGAACTGAGTGACTGTTAAGGAGTAGAGATATTTTCAATGATGTTGACCTCTGCAAGATCTCAGATGAGTAGAAAATGAAGTAATGCTTCTCATTCTTCCAACTTAATGATGAGCATGTACTTTCTGGGTGGTGGAGTGAAGCAGAGCAATTTGTGAGCTATTGGCTATCCCCAAGGAGAGAAAATCAATTGCATCTCCTCTATTTCACAGAGTTTCTCTCCTTTTTAGTGAATTATTTCCAGGTATTATAAAGGACTCTTTGCTGGTGCTTTTTCATGTGGGGACTGCTGTCAGTAATAGCATCTTTAATACAAAAAAAAAAAAAAAAAAGCTTTAATCAGTGAAGAACCTTAAAAAGGGAAAAAATCCTATTAGAAAAGGAAATTGTTCTCCCTTTTTTCACAGTGTGAGATGGTGAGGCGGGAGAGCGGGTGAAGACCTCGCAGGGGGCTGAAAGTCTGTGAGGTCGGAGGATTTGGTTTGTCTTTGTGTCGCTCTGGTTTGAAGCCCCTTCAATTTCACTCTGGTTTAGATGAGAATTTGGAATCCCCCAGTGCCTGAGACAGAAAGCTGAAGCAGTTCTTAGTTTTGAATGGTGGGCATGAGAGAGTTAATCTGGTGTCAGGGAATCTGGTGAGCCTTTGCTGATATTCCCTGTGTGCAAATTTTGTACAAAGCTTTGTAATACGGACAAAAGGCTGAATTTTACATGCAGTTCTCTTCTCTGAAAATTGTCGGGATTTCCTTTCTGGCAAAAATGCATAAGGATCCCATTTCCTCACTATTTTATAAGCTTAGAAGACTTTTGAGAGGTCTGTCCTGACAGCAACTGAATTTTTTGATGAGAAAACTTGAATGGGACAAGACATTTCAAAGAGAAGAAAAAACTTCACTAAGGGAGTTTACTGCTCCATTACCCACATAGCCTGATTAGTGGGAATAATTATTTATGAATCAGTGAAATGGAAGCACTGATTTTGAGTGGAACAGGTGAGCAAATAATTGCTTGACATCAGGCTTTTTTTGCAACGAGGAGCCAGGAGACCAGGTCTGCATGATGCTTTCTCCTCCAAGTTCAGTGCAACGCATGTTCTGGTTAGCACCAAATTTCATGCTGCATCGCTTTACATGGAACACTTAATATCTGGTTGGCTTAAACCCAGCTCCTCCACCAAAGAGCAGGAGCAGAAGCTGATACAACCCTAGGAAAGCAGTGAAGACCCAGGGTATTTTTATTTGGGTCTTTTTTTTGATTTTTCTTTTTTTTTTTTTTCAGAGTGGATTGCACATATGTGTTTCTCATCTCTTCAAAAATCACCAGTGTTTCTCCCTATTAGAGCCATGTTCAATGCAGGCATTTTCCATGGCGTTACAATTTGAGTAGCAAAATTTGTAAACAATATCAGCTTAATTAGAAAATAAAAAAAGGATTGTAAAATTGATGGGTTGAACATATGGGCTGTTAAAAAACAATTAAGGGTGAAGTTTTAGAAGAGCTCTTAAAACCAGAAATTGATCATAACAAGAAAAGTGACATATTTAACTACTTAAATAGCCAGTAACGTATTTGAAATCACTTGTATCGTACATTTCAGGGATAGCTAAAATAAAATACAGGTTCTGGGGATTCCAGTTCACTTGGAATCAACCATATTCAGTCTTTTCCCAAACTGTTCAGAGAAAATGGGAGTAGGCAGGAGTTGCTGAATATATAGGAAAGGCAGGGATCACATCCTCTTGCTGTTCACAATATCTAAGCATGTCTATTTTCTGTGATTTTCAATTAAAGACTTTGCATGTAGGTTTGGAACATATTTGAGGTCTTCACTGTTGCAGAGCGTCTCTCACCTACTGTTTAAAGAAATGGGCTTTTACTCCTCTTAGTGAGTAAGTGTCAAATCCTGGAGTTTCTATGCTCAGTTTCTGCACTTCCAGAAGTTACCAGGGAAAACAAAATGTTTTGAAGTGCTAAAAGCTGAGTTTAGCTGCTCTAGAAGCAATTCAAGGCTCTTGATGGAATTAAACCCAACTGTTCATTTTTCTCAGAAATGAGAAAAGCTTCATTTTAAGGTTTTACCCCACTTTTTTTTTTTTTTTCTTTTGTATGGGGTTGTTTTTCATTTATCCCAAAAGTGGTTTTGAAAGCAAACACTGCTCAGTACCTGTAAGTCCCAAGAAAGCTATCATTAATGTCTGCCCTCAAGAAGTGAACTTGAAGATACCAAAATCCTTTGAAGAGTATTTTCTTTGAGCTGTTTGCCCTTAAAATGAGCTTTTTGGAGGATGTTTCCTCATAAACGCTCCTGAGTTTTTGGGTTATTTCTTTGCAGCTTCTATTGAGTTTTCTAACTTGAAGGGTTAGGAAGGATAGCTCTGCATCTCTTCTCGTTCTTCAAGAAGTTAAACCCAGAAGAGTGTTCAGGTTATGTTTTTTATGTGTCCTACTAGACATATGCAGAGAGGGAAACAGAAAGCTGCCGTGACAGGATGAACACTTTCTGCCACCTAATCAGTTGATATTCACTGGAGTTACCTGTTTTAATCATCGCTCACTTATGATATGTTCTGCACAAATAAACTCAAGAAAATATCAACAAGCCTTCCTCTCCAAAGAGGTGAAGTGCTCCCATCCCGCTTCCTGGTGCTGTGCTGCATACAAACGTGTCTCCCTGTGCCTCAGCACCTCCCTGAAGCAGGCACAGCTCCTGGCTGGACACCAGCCAGGGGTTCCTGGGCATCACAGATGCCAGAAGTTCTGGCTTTTAAATGTGTGAGGTGCCTCAGTGCTGGGAGCTCTTGCCAGGGCTCAGGATGTGCTGACTGAGCATTTAGGTGCTTAGGTGGGGACTGGAGCCTGTCCCATAGTAGAGAAATCCAAGGAAGAACTTGAACCAAATTAAGGATGCCTCTGTGCATGCTTTGGCCTTGGATGTCCTGGCAGGCATTCCTAGTGACATGGGAAACACAAACCTCCTATTTTCGAGAAGGTGTTTTCAATTATGTCCAGCAGACCCAAGCATTACCATATGGGCTGTTTCATGGATGTATGAAGTTAATAAATAAGTATGCCCAGTACATGAGGAAGAGAGTGATATGATATGTAGGACTTCTTCTACAGCCTAAATGTGCTTAAGCGGCTTCCACACATTTCATATTAACACTGTGGACTGCCATTCTGGCAATCAAATGTGATGCAGAGATTACATCGCTATCTGTGATATTTTAAGAAGCTCAGAGGGTGCATGTCAAGCTTTTATCTTCCACATTTTGTCAAGTACTGTGGGATGCTCTCTTGACGTGTGATTGCAAGGATTTTGTTCAGTCAGAATGTTTGGGTTGTTTTGTGTTTTTTCTTCCTGAAGCAGTTTCACAATGCAGATAAGGTGAACCCTCTGTCCTTATAATATGCTAATTAAGTGCATTTGTGTCTTGGGTAAAAGATGCGGCAGTATGGTGATGAATAAGGACTTTAAACACATATGACACCTCGTTAAAATGTAATTTTCACATCATAAATCTGAGGCCTTTCCTTTGACAGCTGAGTAATGTGGGTAGTGGGCAGAGGAACTTGAACATTTCAAAGCTGTCACGTGCCCATGTGTAGCTGGGAGCTGCTTCCTGCCCTGCTCACCTCCAATGCCCGACTTCCTTGCGCAGGTACGCATCCAAAGGGCTACGGAATCCTAAATCCCACTTGTGCACAGGGTATGAATGGCTATCACTTCAAGAACCCGTTGTGATAAGCCACGTTTGCTATCTCTGAAGTTGAATCGAGGCTGCTTTAAAAGGCTGCTGAGCCTTTCTGATGAGCAGCTTCTCCTGGTGGACAAAGGCCATTTTTAGGGGGCTGCCGAGTGTTTAATTGCTGCTTCTCCCGTGTTTTTGCTTTCCAGTTGCTTTCCTCCCATTTGGGAGCATCCCTGATGTTGCTGTTCTCACCGCGGCCAAGTAGAGAAACGACACAAGAGTCTAGGCACAGGGTCAAATGGCAGCAGCTGTTTAATGAAATCTCCGAGAACTTTTATATGTTAGTTCACGAAGCGTACTAAGTGGCATAAGGTGATTGGTTTTACCATCCATCTCTTAAGGGGATTGGTCAAGTTCTAAGACACCCATCTCTGAATGTTTTTCTGGTCAATAGCCGTAACAATACTGCAAAACAACCTGCAGGTGCAAGAAGTTTACAATACTGTAACCTTGGTCAAAGTAATCAGCATGGGAGAGACAGAACTCTCAAAAAATGCTGCAGAGAGCTGAAGAAATTCTGTGCTGGAGCTTTTCAGCATCCATACCCTGATTCTCTGTCTCCTGTTCCTCCTCAT
Source organism: Monarcha castaneiventris obscurior (assembly GCA_026261815.1). NCBI lineage: Eukaryota > Metazoa > Chordata > Aves > Passeriformes > Monarchidae > Monarcha > Monarcha castaneiventris. The sequence goes on from JAMPIT010000890.1 coordinate 5,367,549, forward strand.
TGCTTACAGTGACAGCTGCTGGTTGCACAGTGCTGCTGGAGGTTTTCAGAGAGATAAGCTCTTGCTTTCAGGAGCTTCTTCTGCTATATGTGTAATGTGACTGGAGTCCTGCCTTTTATCCACCAATATTTGCCCACATATTCCTGTTCCATTTATTCAGTAAATATTTCAGTCCTTTTTTGCTATCTTAGACAAAAAGGGATGTCTAAGTTTGGAGGTGAAAAAAACAGAACATCTTTTACAACAAAGCAGGCCTTTCAGCCTACATTTGTGGGGCAGACAGTACCTTAAGCCCAGAGGGACAGGAGGGGACAGTATTGCATTCGTACCTCATTTTGAGGCCAGCTCTGTCTCTTAATTTTTACCCTGTTTTCAATTTGCCCTCTTTGTAAAGCAGTGTTTGAGTAAAAAAATTATAAAAAGCATCATACAACTGGAGACTTTTCTGAAATTAGGGCTTTCTGCTTTCCGCCTGGAAAGCTGGAGTTTGAGCTCTTTTGTCTATGTTCTCACAAAAAAACCCTTAAAAAGTGCAAGATTCTTCAGCTTCAAAACTCTCTCTTTGCAGAGCATGTCATAAATATTAATACTGTTTGGTTAGCACAGCGGAAGGAACTTCAGTGTCTCTCCAGTACCAATAAATATGTGGTTGCTCCCTTTTCCTAAATAAAACTACCATGGAACAGCAGGTAACTTTACCAGAGTTGGATCAGCCTTCCTCTTCCTCAGCTCACTGCTCCTGCTCTGAGGCACCTCTTTAAGCCAGCCTGAGAAAATGGTACAGCAGACTTAACCCATCCATGAGGTGGACTGGGATACTGCTGTATCCTCTTAGGAGGTCCATTGTTACCATTGCCTATATCCATGGGCTGGGGTCCTGTTCCCGTGGGAGTGCTTTGGGACTGGGCTGGTGGGCAGCCAGGATGGTTGAAGTAGGGGAAGGGCAGGAAGAGACAAAATGATTAAGCTAAACTTCACTTTCAAGCTTCAAAACAAAAGGAGGCCTGAGGCTTCGGCACTTCATAATCCTGTCAAACACCGTGAGGGGGAAAGGCCCTTGCCAAGAACGTGTCTGAAAAGCTGAGACAGCTGTTTCTGGCAGCAAGCATGGGATGCAGATTAGGGGGTGATTGCGTAGGGAAAAAAGCATTAACTGCCAATGAAGGATAGTGGCTTTTCCTCTTCTGCAGCAAGCTCTTCAGCGTGAGGAATCAGCCCGAGTAGTGAATAATTGTTGTTTTGTTGAGTTCGAGGCCACCAAGTCATGCCGACATCAGCCATGGTTTATCAGTCCAGTGCAAGTCCTTTGCACCAAACCTAGCTGGGAATGTGCCAGCACTTGGGGTTAGAGCTGTTTGCCAGCAGCAGGGAGCAAGAGGTGACACGTAGCAAATGTCCAAGGCTGCTTTTTGCAGGAGAAAGGGACTGCATTGTGTACTAGAGACAGCCTTTGAGTGTTGAGTTTTTAACAAAGGTTTTACTGATCAGTGCATCATTTATCCCTTGGCTGGTGGATTTAGCTGGCTTTTGTGCAGTGATGGGGGTCTGCACAGGGCTGGGGGTTTAGCCCAACAAGAGACTCCTGGATGTTCCATTTTTGAGCTGTTGCCTCTGCCAGCTCCTTTTCTCCCAGCCCAAAACAAGATTATAGTCTGCTAGGCTTTTTCTCAAGGTATTACCCTCTCAGTTTAGGTTATATTTGTGCACCTCAAGGCCCTGTGTGCTGCAAACACCTTCTGCTCCTTGTGGTTCTGACGTGGCCTGGCTGCAGAGCCCCAGCCTGGCTTGGGACATGGTTACCCTGGATTTGTTTTTCTTGCTGCTGCGTTTTTGAAATGAGCAGCCCTTATTCCTGTTCCCCGCTGAAAATACCTCCAGCACGGTAGCTCACAGGTCTGGATTGCTCTCCTCCCTCGTCTGCCACTGATTGTGTTTGTTCTGGAAATGACTAGTGTAATATTTTTAGCAACACTTATTAAGACTCGTCTCTTAAAGTCTAGTTCAATGTTGCTAATTAACTTCTTCAATGCCGCCAGCACTCTGCAGTGCTGCTATGCCAGGTTTTCTTTCTTTTTTTCTTTTTTCTTTTTTTTTTTTAACTGAGAAAGCAGATATGGATGCCCTGCCATATTCTGCTTTAGAGTCAAAGCAATCAGGGGAGGCACTGGATGCCCTTCTTTCTGCCTTCATACTCGGGTTAAAGAGGAGTAAGGAGCTCTGTAAGAGTAAGTGACAAAATTACTGAGCCTTTAAGGGGCAGCTTTACAGAGCCTTCCCTTGACTTCAGGCAGTTGTGGTGATGCCCTTAGCAGGTCCCCATCCTTCAGAAGTCAACTTTCCACATCTTTATCAGTGCTGATAAAAAGTACCCAAGGCACATATGAGGAATGGAAGGGTCAGCATTATCCTCAGAAGGGTTGGATTGGATCAGTTACTGATAGGAAGGGAATTTAGGTTGAAGGGGCAAAAAGAATCTTGGTAGCTAGTTTGAAGAGCTCCATGTTCAGGGGGAAATGGGACCAGCCATGAAGGGCTGTGAAATGCCTCTGAAGGGGGAACACAGATTCTGGAAAGAAAGAGGCAGTAAGCACTTTGAAGCACTCAGTCTCAAAGTGCATTTTGCTATTGGTAACTATGCTAAATCAAGAGAGTTGAGTTGTGAAAAAATCAAGAATAGAAGTGTCCATTTCTTTCAGGTGAGTCCACAAGGTGTGCAAAAGTAAAGGTTGATATAATGCAAAAGTTTCTGGGACAAAATCCTGGAAGAGTTTCAGCTCAGCTTTTATTCAGATAAATCCTCTGAAGCTGGTGGGAGTTTGGGCTAGAGGCTTCAGGAGTGAGTCTGCAGTGCATTGCTGTTTGCCCTGGAAGGAATTGCGTTTTGCCAGTGAGAGGCTTTTTGACCTCCTGATTCGTGTCTGAAGCATCCAAAGAAAAGATATGAATTGTAAGCTGGAACGGATGGTGAATATCCATATGAATTTGAGTTGCAATGTCTGCCTTATATTTTTATGTTGAAAAGGTTGGTTTTTTAAGGGTGTACTCATGATTGGAGGGAAAAGCAGACAATAAAGGCTTAGGTGAATGAGATGTGTCCAAGAAAACAATGTTGTGATTGTTTGCTGTAACGGGATTTCTTCACTGTAAATAGGATTTTTGGTTGATTAAAATGTGCTGAGAGGAAACGGGACTTAAGGCAAGTTTCACTGAAATACAGGATTCAGTTTGAAAAGACTGGCACTGAAGAGGCAAACCGGCTGTTTCATGTTACGTGGCTCCTCGGGTCTGTTTTCACAAAGTACCACCTGCTTGAGACTCAAAAGGGAGGGGGGGGAAAAAAGCAAAGAAACATCAGAGCTGAAAAGTATAGAAGTTATACACTGGTCATGACAGAAGATGGGAAAATCAGCTGCCTTTATACCAGTTTGAGCTGGCTTACTGGGGTGCCATTCATGCTTCCCTCAAATAGCTGGAATAAATTAACACAACCACTGGAGAGATGAGGCATTAGACAGCTCTGCAGTTCTTTTTCATCTGTTGATGTTTGGGACAGAGACAGGGGAAGAGCTGTCTATGCTGCAGGCAGAGAGAAAAAGTAAAGGCGAGATCAAGTATAGACATGACAGCAGAGATGAAGTCCCTACCCCTCTCCTAAGATCTTTCCAACCTACCATGTGAAGAAAAGCTTTTGTGAGCCCCCATGTACTGGCCTTCAGTTGTCCCTCTGTGTTAAATTATTCCCTCTATCCAAGGTATCCATGGAGGATGCTGTGTCTCACTAAGGTCGATCAGCCTGGATTCATGTGGTGCTTTGCACTCTTGTACTGCCAAATTAAGCAAATGACTGGTGATGTTAATGTGAACATTGAGAAGGAGGGCAGTACTGAGGGAAGGCTTCATGAGGAAGAAGAAAAAAAAGAGAGAAATTTTTCCTTTTTTTTTTTCTTTTTTTTTTTTTTAGAAGGAGAGATAATCAAATATACTTGCTCGATGGGAGCATATTGTGTACATTGGAGGGATTAACAGCAGTGAATATTTCTGGCCTTCTCCTCCTAAGTGCTTGCTTTTCTCACTGGACAGGAACTGCCAAGTATTTTCCTGCTGCAATATTGAGTGTGTTACAAGTCATTCACGAGAAATATCCTTGGAATGACTGGAACAGATTTTATTGATGGAAGCGTTGTGCTCTTCTCCATGGCAAGTATCAGGCTGAATGAAGAATGCCAGCACCCAAAAAACCAAGCCAAGGTGGAGAGTGCTCTGGCAAGTTTCTGGTTGATTTGTACAGTTTAAGGTGAACATTCATCCAGCATTCTGTTGGGAGAGGTGCCTGTGGCTGGTGCTTGCTTGTAAATGGAAGCTCTCTTTGTGGGTAAATAAAGCCTCCTCCCGAGCTCGGTGGGGAGTAAATGAAGCTTTTGGGTAGCCTAAAACTGCATGGTCAGAACACAGTTGTGTAAGGCTGCTGTAATGTGTTTTTTTCATATAAATGAGTTCGAATTGACTCTGGTATGAGGAGTAGAACAGAGAATTAAATTAGATTAATAGATTTTTTTAAGACCAGAAGGGACCATTAGCTCATTTAGTCTGACCTCTGTAATGCATTCGATTGGATTTCATCCGCTTCCTCTTCTGCGGAGCCTAATGACTTGACTTTAACTGAAGTGCACCTTCCAGAAAGGCACCCAGACAATCAGTGCCTCGCTTCAGCCAGTGCTTTTCTTGGTTGGATATTCTCTCCCTCAGTTAAGAGGTAAAATAACATTTGCATTATAAATGCTTTGATTGTGCCTATCTGCATCATACATAAAAAGGTAAAAATGTGTTTCTTGAGTTGTACTCTTTGGACCTTGCTCAGACAGTGCTCTGGAGGTTGCCTTCTGTGGGAGTTACTGGTAGGTCTGATTTTTTATTTTATTTTATTTTTTTTAAGATCTGAGAAACTTGTTACTGCAGTGGGAAATTCCTGAATAGACCAAGAAAGCAAATAATTCACTAGCAATGAGAAAATAGCTTTCTGTGCACTAAAATCAAGAAAGCCTTACACTTTCAGATGTATACTTTATGATGAGTGCCACTAAATGTGTGTGTAAACTCTGCTTTCTAAGTAAAAGAAAGTACCAGTCTGCAGAGCTTGCATACTGCTCTCTTAATGCCACTTCCATTTTTATTTGAACCAGAGTGCTAGGGAGTGACATTTAAACCTTGGAGTTTGTCATCAAGTTCTGATTTTCTTCTTGGTGAGAAATGAGAACATCTGTCCATGGGAAAGGGCAAAAACTTGTTCCAGCAGTTTTTGCATATGGTATTGAATGATTTAATTCCAAATGGGTGTTCTGATTGTCGGCTTCTTTTTTTTTCCCCTTTTGTTTCCCATACTCTTTTTAAAGGAGTATACTGGGTAAAAAAGATGATGCAAGGAAATTAACTGTAGAGGATACAAGAAGTATTTGGGTAATTAATTAATTGTATTAAGAGTCTTGTTACACTAGCTTTTCGTGGCAAAATATACTGGCAAGTTCTGGTGGAAATAAGTTGTCATTTTCTTAATATGCAAACATAAATTTCCTGCACTCATAAGTGCCTTAATTCAAATTGATTTTTTTTTTTCCTTCAAACACCATGTTTCACGATATTTTAGATAAACTTCACCTTCAGGCATTTCTTTATGTTTATTAACCACCTGAGAGAGGCTTTATCAAGGCTGTGGCTTCTATAGATACAGAGATGTGCGAGTAGATGTGTTTCCCCCTCTTTTCATTGGTGAGAGGAACCTTATAACGGGCATGTATCAAAAATTTGTGACGAAAAAGGTCCTGTGCATGTTTGGAAGTCATTGCCACAATGTTCTTGGCAGAGTATGCATCAGCTGTAACCAAAGAGAAATGACTAGAATTAGCCAAAATGACTCCAAAATCTCTTTGGGGCCAGCTGGTACAGGGTAGTGCCAGTGGGAGTTTTGGGCTGTGGGTTTCCATGCAACCTGATTTGCACATTGAACGTGGGAAGCATCACCTTGCTGAACCATGGCCCCTACGTGTTTCATTAAATCTCCTCCCTGTGATGTCTTCTAGGGTGGGGGGAAATGATGTGAAAAGTTTCCTTCTACAGCTGGTTAACACTTAGCAGTGAGGAATGTCTTTTCTTTAGGGAGTAAATCCAGAGCTGCAAAAGCAGGTCCTCTCCAGATGAAGCTTTTGTTACAGTGACCTGACTGTCCTCTTCCTACTCTGATTTGAAAGCCGATTTTAATGTGCCAAAGGGATAATCATTAAAAATATGACATGCATCAGTGCTTTTCTCTAATTCATCTTCCCTGGAAACCTTTGGACCTTTTTTTGATAGGCATGTGTAAGGAAAGATGCCATCAAGGGAAGAGGATGGCTAAGGCAGACTTTCTTTCCACTTGGAATCCACAGGAAACAAACTAATATTTTTGCCTGAAATTAGAGAAAAGGAGAGGTCGTCAAGTTTTATGAAATCCTTGAACTTGCAAGGCAGAGAATCTGCCCAGTCACTAAAGGTGATGATTCCCATAGCTGGCATGACTCATTGAAGAGACGTCTTTGAACCATGTAGTAAAAGTTTTTACTTGTTTGTTTAGAAACCTGTAAGAAAGTCCTTTAGATGTTTCCTGACATGATATTGATGTTGTCTTGTCCCCTCAGTGTATTTAATAAGCTTCAGTTGTTGATTATAGAAATCTGTTTTACCTGTGCTGGGCTTGTCACTCTCCTACTGCAAAAGATTGATTATTGATTTTTTTAAATTATTATTTTTTTAATTATTGCATAATCAACAATAAAACCAAGTCATGTTCTATTCCCAGCTGAGTCTCCAAGGAATGCAACTGTTTCTCATTATAAAGGGGGGAAAAAGTAATTAAATTTTGATTATTTTTCCCTTTTGCCCAAATATCTTCACACAGTGCAAATTAAATAAAATTATTTAACCATGACAAGCACTTCTGCCAATTAATCCCTGAGAAGTGAAGCTGGAAAATGTATGCCACACGCAAGCAGGCAGTCACACACGGATGCCTGGAAAAAAGAAACCCAAAGGAGTCTAAGACAAGCATGAGTTAATCAGCCCAACAGAGCCGTGAATGGGAGTTAAAGTGATAGTGACGTCCCTACTAAAGCTGATATGAGCTATTCGCAGCTTTTTTTTTCCCTTTTTCTTTCTTTTTTTTTTTTTTTTTTCTTCTTCCTGATACTCTGAAGAATCTTCTTCCCTTCTGGCTTAATTGCTAGAGATTAATTGAAGTTCAAGAGCTCAGTATTTCTAGTAGCCTTTATACTGAAATTTAAGATGCGTAATTTAACTTTGAATTGATTTTTTTTTCTCTTCAATTTGAGCTTTAGTATGTGCATATTTTTATCTACACTTGGGTTTCCTGAATTACAGGCAAGCTTACCAAGAGATATTCATTAGACAAATGTGTTTATTAACAACATAAAAATTGTACTGAATGCCTTAATACTGGATCCCATCATTAAAAAAGAAAACATTTTAGGAAATTCCAGGGCATTAAAGAAAAAAATCGTCTCGTCTACCTGGATTTTTATATACCTGATTTCATTACCTATTGAAAAACACTGGTGCTTTTTGCATGGGCAGTGCTTCAAGGTCAAGGTTAGCCCTGTTTCTGAATTTTAGCAGATTAAAAACCTTACTTGAAGTCAGTGGCCATGTCCCCAGGAAGCAACTTTTCCCCAGAAAAGCCTTGCCTCACTTCTCTAGGGAGGTTCTCTGGCGTCTGGAGGGCCTGTGGGGTGGTTGCTGACTTGGTGAAAGCCATGCCTGCATCTCTGAGATGTTTATTTAGGCCTATTTGCTGTTCATCTTCCTGTATCTGAAATCAAACACTGAGTGCAGTCTTGTCTGAAGCTCCTGCTGCAGGGAGCACTATTGACAGTAGTGCTGTGCACACTTTAGATGTATATACAGATAGATCTTGTATGGTGATTAGATACATTTGAAAAATGGGATTTTCACACTAAATGTACATTTGTTCTCACGGAAGACAGGAACAGAGGAGGGTTTTTTTCTCCTTGGATGAAGCTGTCCCAAGCAATTCACTTGTTCTGATAGATACAAACATTTGATAGGCTTCCCTGACTCAGACATCAAGATATTATGCAGACCTAATTAATTTGATTTTGCACATCACTCCAAATGCAATATAGGGAATTGATATATTTCTATCCCTTTATCTATTTTCTGTCTGATAAGATCTTCTTTTCTAGGCAAGACTGCTTAGGCTTTGGCAGAGCAGCGAAGGTCCTTGGCCCTGTCAGACAGCATCAGCTGGCCAATACCAAGCTTAGCAGGAGAGGAAAAAATGACCTAAGTGACCCCCAAAGTGAGGCAGCAGGATTGTGAGAGAATGGAGAGGTTCCTGAATCAGGCAAATTTCCTACAGTTTTAAGTGAAGCAAAGACTTGGTTCTAACTCTGAAACAGACTGTCTGGATTTGTTAGGCAGTAGTTTCCAGCCTCTGATGTTTCCACATACAGACACTGTTTGAAGAGGGAAGAGCATCAGCCTCGTGGAAATTCAGAGACAGATTTTTGCAGGCTGGAGAGGAGTCACCCAGATGGCAAATAGGGTGGCAAATAGTTGGGACACTGCTGCTCTCAGCCTCCTCCTTCTCTATTAAGGTTGAAGGTTTTTTTATACCACCCTGGGGATTAGATGTAGAAAACTGTACATTTAAACATAGAACATTTTAGTATTACCCAAGAAAAAGAACCTACTTCTATGGAAATGAACGGTTTGATGGCCCTTGAGTCAATATTGTTTGAAAGTCACAATCCTTTATAAATTTCAGCCTTTTCTTCCAGGTCATAATAAAAATAGATCCTTGCACATCATAATTTCCTTTGGTGAGCAGGTTTTTCTGACCTGTTTTTTTTCTGGTATGGACTGACATTGTGACCCCTCAACCTTTCCAGAACAATGTGCTCTTGACAGGAGCTTTGTATTTTCAACTCATTGCATTTTTAGGCAGAGCAGGGAAACTCTGGATTATCTTCCTAGAGGGGATGTAACAAGGAATATTCCCTGCCTTTCTAGCTATCCCTATAGCTATATCATAACTGTTTCATACTCTGCCTTTGCCCATAGCTCATAACTTTCATCTGCAGGTGGTAAATTTTGGAAAGACTGGGCAGTGCTTGCTGAAGTGACCAGGGAGAGCCTTAAGTTTGCTGACCACTGGGTAATGAGATGAATCACACATCCTGCATTTTGCCTTGGGAGAAAAAGGAGCAAGCATGCCAAGTAAATTACTGGGTGATTTACTTCTTTGCAATTCTGGGAGGGAAATCTTTATCTTCATAAATCTCACGTTAGGATACGTTTTGTAACTGTGCCCAGTGGTGATATATTTGTCTATATAAAAATCAGCGCCCTAACTGTGCATAGGGAGCAGACCTCTGTGCTTCACCCCGGCTGTGTTTGATACCCACAGTTAACTAGGATTGTCCCGTGTTTATTTATCTGCTGAGATGAAGCTCTGTGTTTCATCTGCATTGCTAGATGCACGGGCCGAGATTCAGCTCCTGGCTGGAATGGAGGGGTTGGCATTTAGCAGGGAGTGCATCACGTGCCAGGTTTTCTGATGGTAGGGTGCACCACACTAACAACAAGCCAGCAAGGGGAGCTGAAACACGCAGGAAAATGTCAAATGCCAGGAGTAGAGGGATGGCAGAGAGAGGTGGCCAGTGGAGTTAACTGTCAGTGCAGCCTTTTTTGGGAGAGCTAAGCACAGAGGACTTTGGTTAAAAATCACCCTTGGTGCCTTTCCAGGGTATCTCTCTGAATAACAGGAATGGATCCAGGCCCTGCATCTTCTTGAGTTGGGCTTAATTTCTTTCTGAATGTTCTGCCATTCTAAGAGCTTGTTTTTCCACTTCATATTGTGGGGTCCTTCTCCTCCAACCACAGTCTCATCTGAGTGCTTGGATGCTCACTGTTATCCAGTCATCTAAGTCATCTTCAGACAGCCGTGATATTTTCTCGTTTCATTGCACCCCACAGTAAGGTTATCGCCTGCTTTTTTCTGTGCATGTTAGTGCTGCATTCATAGTATTTTAAATTGAATTCTGGACCTTTGGTCTGAAACAAGATGTGGACCAGATCATAAAGGGTTTGCTGATATCAAAGTTTGTCTACATAATCACTGTCAGCAGCCTATCCTTTGGTTATACATACTGATCAGTCCTGACGTTTCCAATGAATTAATTTGTCTCTGACAATTTTCTTAGCTAGAATTTGAGCAGCAGGACTGCTGACCTAAAATGACCCGAAGTTCTTCATCTCGGAGACCTCCTATTCAAAGAAATTTTGGTAGATGATCATTGACTTGGGGAGATTATAACAGAATTGCTAGGTTCTGCTTTGTCCTGTGCCTATTGAAGGTGTAAGATGCATCAGTTCACTGAAAAGTATTATTTTAGTTCATATAAGGATCTGAATGGGCTAAACTTTATAAACAGGGTTGAAGACCCTTGTCAGCTTCTGGTGGTCAGAGGGTAACGCTCTGCTTGGCTACCTTTTTGCCCAGCTGTCCCTAGTGAAAAAGTCCACCAATAGCTTGAGAGAGGAAGCCCACATAGAAGATGGGTGCTGCAAATCCCTGTGTTGCATTAGAAATCACTGTAAAGTGTCATTTTTTGCCTCCCTGCACCATGGCTTCTTCCCAGCTGAATGCAGCTCTTTGCTATTTATATCCCAGTCCTGTCTGAGGCTGGAGAGGGCTGGCTCCGCAGCTCACATGGAAAGGTGCAGCCCTGCTGAAGGCAGCAAAGTTGCAGCCATTTGCACCACCAAAGGAACTGGTCTTTTGTCTTGTCATCTCTGCAGCCACAGGGCACGCTGCTCCTTGCTTGCTTAATTGCCAGTTTAATCAAAACCTGACGCGCTGTTTCAAAAATGATTTCTCCCGCTGAACACCTCAAGCTGTCTCAGTGTCTCTGTGTGTGTGTCCTGTGCACACCACGAGCAGCTGAAACGTGTGGCTGGGGTTCAGGGTGCCAGGAGTCTGAGCACACTCCACTACCCAGGGGCTGTGGCCGTGGAGTGATTTTCCCATGCCCAACTCATCACTAACCTTCTCGAGAGGTTATCCCAGCATAGCTGGTAGGACACAGCACATGAGTGCTCATCTACTCCACTGCCAAGTCCAACAGCCTGACTTTGTTACCAGATCACCAGGAGTTTGGGCTTCTGGGACTGTGTTCTGCTTTCATTTTCTAAATGCCCTCCAGAATATACGAATTTTCACAAAGACAGCTCTACAATTTGCCCTCTGAAGTTAAACTTCAGGGCTGTCAGTGCTAGTGACTGTTGTTTAGCTCAGGGATGGATTTTCCAGAGTCTCTGTGATCACAGGATTTTCAGTTCTGTTTAAAAGTATAAAAGTCATCTTGCATTTTTAAGTGGAAAGAGAAGCTTTAAAGTATAGGTCCTGAAGACTTCGAGGCACAGCAAAGAGAAGCCTAAATCTGTTAATATTTATTATTTTTTGTGGGTTTTATTTTCCTTTGGCTTGAAAGTCCTAGGATGTAATCTTAGAATTTTGGGGCACCGCTCCTGACTTGTATGTGCTTGAGATTGAACATGAAATGTCTTCCCAGCACTGACTTTTGAGGAATGTCATTTTGAACTCCTGAAAAATGAGGCTTTTTCACAGGTTGTTTTTTTTCTTAGTTGTCCTGGGCGCTCTAGGCTTGTTCCAGTCATTTGTAACCTTTGTAATCAGCTTGACTGGGGTACCTGGGGACAACCTGCAGCCCTGCTCATCCATCTTATAAAGCAGAAAGTGTGAGTATTTGCCTTCAATCCACAGCATACATACTTTGTTGCCCTCCACTTTTTCTTTCTGCTTTTGTTCCCACACCTTAATGAAAATCTTCCAGTATTTTCTAAACCTCTGCTTATCCTGAGCAGAAAGCCACCTTTGTGCCAAGTAACAGGCAGTTTCCAATCTGGCTTCTCATCTTTATGAAACTAATGGGAGATATTTGTCTGGCATCCTGCAAAGGAGAAGCTTTCAGAGGACTGGCTCTCTGACCATAGGGATACAGGATTGGATGCCAAGGTCTCCAGCCTGCTGTGAAGGTGTTCTTGTCATTTTTGTAGATGCATCAGGGTGTTGCTCCCTTCCCCTCTCACCCAGGGACCTTTTTCCTGCCTTTTTTCCTCCCCTCTGTCCATCTTTGTTCCTGTTTGATTTTCCTGGAAATAACAACAATGTGATTCCTCAAATCCAGTAACCTGAGATGGAAACCCCATCTCTAATTAGGACATCCCTGGAGGGAAAGCACAATGAAAGCTTGAACTACTGCACAAAGAAGTCACCTGTGCCAAGGAGCTTTAACACACTTCGAAAGGGCGGACTGGCATAGGGAGCAGCACAGCCACCTTCCTCAGTGGTGCTTCCCTCCACCCACAGGGGCTGTGGAAAGGCAGTGAACTTCTGGCTGAGGCTTGCCCAGTATTCAGCTGGTTTGCCTGAGGACTTATGGCTAGATATAGAAAGCTGAATTTATGCTGTTGTGAAGGTGTCACTGCCATGGTGGGGTCACAAGTACTTCCACACTGGAAATTTTCTGTCCTTATTTCTTCTATTTCTTTTCTTTAAACAGATTATGCTGCATAAGAATCCCTCTGCAGCAAGTGGGCTTGTTTGTAATGCAAGTTACTGAAAGCAAAATATTCTTTTATCTGATACTTGTGTATGTACAGTTCCTGCTGTAGGGGTCACTGAGCCATTTGACCAATGTTACTTGGAACTATCACGTCAATCAGAGCTGGAATGGCTGATATTACTGAGATTGCATTCAATCCCAAGGTGCCAACCCAGAAATCATACCTCCCTCTGAGTGGCCCCAAAGCCACTGAGTGCTATTAGATATAATCCTATAAAAGAAGGATTCAACAGGGTTGCTCTATTGTTTCTCTGATCCGGGTAAAAAAAGCATGTATCCATCCTGGGCTCCTAAACAATGAGGTGGTTATTACTGGGGCTCAGTGTGAAGCTAATTCTGCAGGAGTTTGAATCCCACACAAGTCAGATACCGAATCAGAAATACTGGTGCTTTCTCTTTCCTGCTTGGGTCTCAAGAGGGTGAAGGAAGAGCTTCATGTCCCTGATAGAGGCCAGGCTGGCCAGAGAATTGAAGTTTGAATTTGTCAGCTCTTCAGTCAAGAGACCATTCAAGAAACCTAAATGCAAAGTCAAGGGTTAGCCTGTTAGAGGAGGTTTAGCTTGAAGTGGTGCTCAGGGCTAGCATATATGAATATGTAAATCTGTACATTCATTAAAGCAACTAAAGGGTTGTAGTCTAAAGGGAAAAAAATATACTTCTCTTGCACTGAGATATATTGAGTGATTGTGTTTCAGAGGTCATGGAATGTATGACTAAGGACAATTTGAATATTGTGTCTTGTAGAGGAAAAGACTCTAAAGCTGTCTATTAAGTTTATTGCAGCATACTTTACTGCAAAGAACAGGAGCCTGAAGCAGAAGGAGCTGAAAGAGTTTTCAACAGGGCTGAAACACACAACCTTTTGGTGTAACTTTTCAGACTCTGTGGTCTCATTTTCAGTCGTGCTGTATGTTTCCTGTAGTCTTTTGGGGGGTCTGGCAGGCACATCAGAAGCGATGTAGTCTAATGGCTTCTTCCCCTGCACGTATGCAGCTAGGTCCTTGGGATCAGGAAATTTGGCAGTGCCTCGGGACCCTTGCCCTAGTGCTGGCAGACAGAGCAGTGCCCCAGCAGACCTGTCTGCTGCCCTTGCAGAGGGCAGACATGCAGCATGATTCATACAGGGCAAAAGGAGGCTCAGGCGAGAATTAATTTGTATTATTCAAGGAGTACCAATCAGGATCTTATTGTTCTAGGCAGTGTGCAGACTTACAACCAAAACTGTCATCCAAAGGCCTACAGTAACATCATGGGAAGTAAGATAAGAATAATCCTGAGACATGCTTGAAGGGCCTTGAGGAATGTAGGCCCCAAATACAGAATATCTGATACTAAAAAATTATATTTGACCTTGTATGAAACATCTGGTCTGTAGATGTTTGCTGTATGAACCTGTGTTCTGTGTACAGTTATTTGGAAGTCTGTAAGCTGGTGCAGTTTCTGACCCACTGCAAACTTCTCATTCCCTGGCCTCTTTCCTTCATGAGGAAAGAAATAAGTGTAGAATGACAGCATGAAGAGAACAGACAGTAAAATCTTCTGTGTCATTCCTGACTTTGTGAAGCAATGAAAAGGGACACAGTGAAGTTTATAAAGTCCATAGTTGACTTCACCAGAAGTAAAATTCATAAGCTACAGACTTCAAATCTCTTTGAATCTATAAACCAGCAATTTTGTTTCACAGGTCTTTAGAAAAAATAATTAAAATTGGCCCCATTGAGCATGGGTTTCCTCAGGTAAAGAGGAAAAATAAACATCACAATTTTTTGACACTTAGTTTGAAAAACTGGAGAAGAGCTCAATGAGCAGGACAGCAGTCACCAAGTTATAAAGCTGTGTTATATGCAGAGGTGAAAAGAGTAAAAAAACAGCAAAGCACCAGATTGTCTTCGCAAAGCACTTTTGGGCTGCTTGGCTTTGCTTCACCTTAGAGGACTGGCAATTTCTGGAGTTCCCAATCAAGGGGATAGAAAGAGACGCTCTTTTACTGACTGCGACAGGAGCATGCTTAATCTTTGCTATAAAATGGTATGAGTGCTCCCGGGATCTGGCCATCAAAAATTGTATTCAGAATTGTCACCGATGCAGAAAGGTTGCGGATATATTCACAGCTAGGGGGACAAGGTTTAAAAATGCTTCGATTTCATTTTCTTTGGGCAGAGGAAGGGGAAGATGATTCCTAATGATTATTTTAAAAAAATTCCAGTAAAGCTTTCTTCGGATGGCTGATCCAGCCGCTTGTCTCAGGCTGGCATCGGAGATAAACTCAGGCCTATAAGCTCAACTTCCTATGCTGTTCGTGTCTGTATTGACTGTCCTCAGTGGCAGTCAGAAAGTACATATGCAGTTGCTATATGTGAATTAAGGAAACTCTTGTGTTCACATCCTGTATCCATGTGCAGTGGGGTAATGCAAGAGACTTCTGAGACCTTCCTCTTCCTCTCCCAGGTTTTTCCATCAAGCCAGGTTAATGATGAACAGTGCAGCAAAAGTAGGCGATCTCCCCTCTTCTCCCCCTTTCCCTGACATTGAACTGAAAGCATGGATTCTTTAAGAGGCTTTTGATTGAGAGAGAAAACATGAAAACAGAGAGGAAGTCTGTCAGAGTTGGATCAATTTGCCCAAACAGCTCAGTTTTTCAGCTGACAGCATTTTAGCACTCAGAGGGGAGTTGTCAAAATCTCTCTACAGGCAGTCATGTCCTTCATGCTGAGAAATACCTTATATTATCTTGAAAAGAAAGAAGAAAAGAAAAAAAGAAAAAGCAGACAAGATGGCTTAGATTCCTGTTCTTTTAGGTCACGGAGAAAATACCCACTCTTGTTTCATTTCTTCATCAAATCATGCCATGTTAATCTCGTTTGCTGCTTGATCACTCACTTTGAGATGGAGCCTGTCCCCTCTTTCTGTGTCCCGCTGCACTGCAGCTGAGGCTCGGCAGCAGGCAGCAGGCAGAGCCAGGCAGGCAGCAGTGCCTGTCTCAGGGCTCCTGCTGCAGATCAAAAGAAGTGATTACTGCAGTTAGGGTGCACTGACCCACTCGGAAAACAGATTACTCATCTCTTTGCACTTCCCTAATGAGAGCAGTTGATAAAAATACCTGTAATGAAGAAGATGCTTTAATGCCTTATTGTCCGACAGCCCTTTCTGGGCTGCAGCCGCAGTCAGGAGTAGTCACAGAAACCCATGGGAGATGGGAGTTAAGGTTTGCGTGGTGTATTGGCCACATGGCAATGGAAGATGGAGTTTGATTACCCTGGATAGGAGGATGCAGGTTGGGAGGCAGAGAGTCAGGCCTCTGATGAAATGGGGGTCACAGCAGAAGTACAGGCAGTACTGGGGAGGTAAAATGTTGGAATGGAGATCGTGCTGCACATGCAGAGAACATAAAGGTTGGAAAATAAAGACAATTGGAGGGGACATCTGCTATAGGCTATCACAAGTGGAGGCAGGCGAGAGTGACAAATTCTTGGACCACATCACACAGTATGTGAAACAACGAGGCTCTTCAATTATCGTCTCCAGGCTGGTGACTCACAGATCTACCTGTCTGCTCTGGACATGTCTCCTACCTCATAATCCAGCATCTCAGCTGATTTCTCTGACAACCCCCCTGGATGCTTTGCCACTGAAATTTAAGCTCAGCATGGCAAGAGCTACTGTCTGATTTCTTCTTCTCCCCCACTGCTCCCCTTTCTGCATGAACAAGAGTGGCATAAGTGAGAGAATGACAGAGCTGTGTCCCAAGCTCTGCCTGTGAGGAGTGTGTGCTGTAGCGCATTTGGCTTTCATTAAACCCCTTGACCTGGAGTTGCTCTCTAAATTATGCTGGCAGGTGAATTTAAAGCTGTCTGAAAGGCAGAGAAGGAAGGTTGCAATTGGTGGGAGTCTCCCTGGGGCAAGGAGAGAGTCTGGTGTGGGGGTGGAGGAGTTGTCCAGACACAATGCCACTACTGTTCCCAGGTGTGGCTCTATGTTACAGTTAAACTGATAGCTGTCCCCATCCCACCCCTGGCTCTTTTATTCTTGCCCTTTCCTTTGATTCAGATCTGGCACTGCTGCCACAGCCGCCCGAATTGGTTCTGCTCATTGAGCCAGTGGAAAACTGGTCATTATTGTTTTCAGTGGGTCGTTTTCCATCAGATCAGCTCTGCCTTGCTCTGTGCTTGCATTAATTGCCAGATCTGCTGCAAGAGAGGGGATGGGAATGCCTGGCCATGTCTCAGGGGAGAGGAGACTGCTGTGAAATGGTTTAGCTCTAACATGAGGCTGTAGCCTTGGTTAAGAGCTGCACCCAGCTTCAGGAGATGGGGGTGACAAGAAATAGTCAGCAGTATTCTTCCCCCCAAAGAAAGGAAAAACTAAAACAAAATCTTCTGATGATGAGATCTGCTTCTCAGCACCCGATAGTGTGAGGTGGACAGCCCCAAGGGGATACCTTTCAAAACAGTGTAAGGAACAGTTTTGCCTCTGCAGGAGATAGGCTGGATGGCTTTGGCTGAGTTTTCCCTAAACTTCTCCATCCCAAGTCTTTTCAGGCACACCTGAGGCAGAACAAGCTGGGCTTGACCCATTGAGAAGGTTGAAAATATCCTGTTTGACTTTTGGGACAAGAGTAGAGTAAGGACAGCAGGAACTGGCTCAACAGTCTTCATATCAGATTAAATCTCTGAGGTGTGGCCAAAAAAATCTCACTGGGTTTTGCTGTATTCACCATTGCTAAACCCGCTCTGGGTAATTCGTGACCAATATTTGTCATTTGCTCCAGGGCTCTGAGGACTGCATTGCTCCAAATCCCTCTGTTTGCACCAAAATCCTTCTCCTCCTCTCTCATGTTTTTCAGTGCAGGTGACTGGTAACTTGTATTTCATAGCACAGCAAGCACATCTGGGAGGGGAGGAAAAATACAACATGTCACATTTCTTTAGCCTGCTGGACAAGCTTTTGGGGAGACAAACTCAAAAAATGTGCAGCCCTGGAGGTCAGCCCCTGCTTTGGGCACTGGGGAAAGCCAGGCCTGGATATGGCCTTCCTGCATGTGCTGCCACATGTGGGGGGGAAGACAGGAGATCTTTAACACAGTTTAATTATCATGGCATGGGTGAAATATTTCCCAGGCTTTTTAGTTCTTCTTCCTTCCCAGCCTTTATACCACAGGGTAGATTTTGGGATGTGCACTGGAGGATGCAGAGCATCACTGGAGCCAAGGTGCTGCTAAATCAAATGTTTTAAGTCCTTAACAGAAGGATGAGGTTCATCTAAAAACACAAATTACAATGTTTGCGCATCAAAACGAGGAGTCTTGGTGTGACTTGAAGAAGCTCATTCACCCCTGAGTTCAGCTGGAACACGAATTTCTCAGTCCTAAATACTCCTTGGAAAA
Source organism: Monarcha castaneiventris obscurior (assembly GCA_026261815.1). Classification (NCBI taxonomy): domain Eukaryota; kingdom Metazoa; phylum Chordata; class Aves; order Passeriformes; family Monarchidae; genus Monarcha; species Monarcha castaneiventris. The sequence continues at coordinate 5,385,648 of JAMPIT010000890.1, forward strand.
TACACATCTGCCACTACTGAAAAACTTCCAATTGCTTTGCCTGCTGTGACATTCAGTTTTTAACCCATTCCTTTGGCATTATTTTGTCCTTATTTTCTTCTGTAGCTCAAACCTAGCCTTGGTCCTCCCAGGTAATGGCTGTCACATGAGGGACAGCTTGGTCATCAAAACAGGAATAGTATTACCTCAGAGAAGTCTAGTCCGCCGCCTGCTCACACAAGCACACTGACACACCTCTAAAACATGAGATGCATGTGTGACAGGGACTTAGCCAAACATCTTCCCAGTGTATCCCTTTCTCTGAAAGAAAGGGGTAAACTTTCTTCTTTTTTTCATTGAACTTTCTTCCTCGCAGCCAAGGTCTTCTTTGCATTTGGCGGGTGCCTTGACTGAGCCTGAAGTTTGCTTTAGTCAGTACTGGGAAACTTGGCCATGGCCCACTGAGGCTGCTGGTGTTGGTAACCTCTGTTTTCAGCAGGCAGATGTGACCAGGAGCCAGCTGTCCCTCGTGGAAGCCACGCTGCAGGTACCCTACTTTCTCCTGCTGCAGTGGCTTTAAGCTTGCGATAGTTCCCGGTGTGAAATACAAGAGGCAAAATGGCAGGAGAGCAGGGATAATGTAGTCAGAGAGTTCCTCTTGGAAAAGAGGGTTTTCTTGTATTCAGAAGCATCCATGGCTTCAAGGGAAGGACAGGGAAATGAGTGAGGGAAGAAGATGGAGCACGTGAGTTGCTGCTACCCTAAGGAGTTAAAAGGGCATTGAGAGATGAAAGAGAGATGTACAGATGAAAGAGAGATACTCCATAAAAGGCCATGAATAAATGAAGCAGTGGACAGAATCCGTGCTAACTCTGACATGTCTGAGGAAGAGAATGGCTTTATAAAAGCTTTATTTAAAAAGAAAGCTTTTAATGCAAAATGGGAAAGGGTGGGCAGTGAGAGACTGATGTTTTGTAAAGATAGTCATTGATGAAAGGCAGAAAAAAAGGCTGCCAGGAGAAGTGAATATATGCAGAGTAATAGGTCTGAATTGAATTTGTTTAATGGCATGTCAAAAGAGTTTGTTAACAAGCCCACCAGCTTTTTAATTTCTCTTTTCATATGTTTTTATATATGCCTACATATTATGGGATTCGAAAAGACTCATGAAGGGAGAAAAAAAAGACAAGAAAAAAATTTAATAGTTTTGAAAATTAAAGAGGATGAGAGTGATGAGTCTAGAAACTGCAGTCCAACAAAATGAATGTAATTTTTGCTAGATAATAAATTGGGTTTTTCAAAAAATCCTGCTAACATTTACAGAATTACACAAATGTGTCCAAAAAGTAATGTTGTATTTTATAGATCAGATCATCACAGACAAACTGGACTGCTTTTAATAATGATTTTTTTCAGTTACATGGAAAAAAAAATAGGCCACAGCATGCAAAGAATACTTTATCTGTAGAGATATTGGTAAAATGGTCATTATGTTTTCCAAGGCTTTTCCTCAGAATATGTATGTTGCATACCTAGTATGTGCCCATCCTATTGTTATAGAAAAAAAAAAAAAAGTAAAAAGCTGAAATCAAAGGCTCAGGAATGGATGTGTGGTTTCATGGGTATTAACTAATTAATAATCCAAGCAAGTGGACTAAAAATCCATGGAGGTGCCTGCATTCAGAGGTGCAGACAAGAAAGGGTGTAGGAGAGGCAGTACCCAGGAACACGGGTCGTCAGAGATACCAGCACGAAATGAAATTAAATCCTCTGGATGAAATGCTGACTAGGTTGTCTGAAAAGGATCTTGAGAACTGGTGAACCTGTGGAAGACAAAAGAATGCTAAAAGAGGCTGGAAAATGGGTGGAATTTTGAGTAATCTGACATGACAGGAAAAAAAATGTGTTGCAGTGATTGCCTCTGGATAAGGACAGCAAAGAAAGAGGACTCTCACCCCTTGAGAACAGAGAGTCTGAAGCATGTTTGTTTTAAAAAAAAATATATCTCCTGGCGGCTTCTCACTGCAGCTGCTGGATCTGGGTCAGGCGTGGGGCAAAACTGCAATTCAGGTGCATGACTGTCCATACCCACAACGGGCACTGAGCAAAGGAGTGCCAGGGAAAAGGGAGAGCCATCCATTCAGGTGGTTGTGGTTATCTTCATGGCATCACCAGGGCTTTAGGAGACAAGTCATTAGATGTTTTAAAAAGCCTTATTTTTAGTTTGGTCAGTGTGGGTGGTTTTTTTCCTTTGCTTTTGGGGATTTGAATCTTTCAGTCTTATGTTTTCTATTCAGGTTTTTTTCTTTGACAGTGCAGTGGAAAATCTCAGGTAGAAAATGAGAAAGACCCAGGCAGAAATGTTTCCCACATGCACACATGACAATAGGCGTTGCACTCTAGAAAAATCAAATGTCACCAGCACTGGAAATGTGGCCCAGGATCAGGAGGAAGGCCTGCCCTGTTAAGGTGCTTCAAACAGTGGGTACGCTTCTAAAAAGGACCAGGAGGAAATGTTTTTAATAGATACACAGATGAGACTTCTTTGCTACTACTTTTCTTGGTTTGTCCATGCATTTGCAGATTTTTTTCTGTAGTTTTATATCATTGCATCTGTAGATGACTAAATCACTTAGGGGCAGATTTTTGAAGATGTGTGGATGTTTATTTTCTGTCTATGAACATCCAGATTGCTTTTTACAAAAATAGTAAAAAAAAAAAAAAAATCCCTTAGGCCAAGCTATTATGTTTCCTTCAGTCTTCAGAAAATATTATCTTTGTTCTCCTAAGTTATTGGCTTTTTAAAATGCGTTGTATCTCTCATGTGTCAGACCTGAAAATAATGGCTAGTCAAGCACTTTTTCTAATTCACAAAAATCTTTCTCATTTCCTCTACCTGAGGAAGGTAGAGGCCATTTCACCAGGTAGACTTTCAAGGTCATATCCATGTTTTTGCTATCAAACATGGGGGTTTTTTTCACAGTTACAGCACATGCATGTGGCCTGGCTGCTCTGAAGGCAGGCGGTTTGTGGCTACCTGTGCCACACGTGCTGTTCGCCCTGTCTCACCTGAGATGGTGTTGGTATTTGGGCAGCACTGGCCAGACCTGAGTCCCTGTGTTATGATGCAAGAAAAGCAGGTCAGGGGTGATCCACATTTGTCCTCCTGCATTAGCCCTTGTTGCCTGTTGCTGCCCCGGCCCTGCGTGTGCCGCTCACAGGGAACCATGGGCACGGGCCTCTTCAGAAAGAAGGAGAAAGGAAACGGAACACATCCTGAGCTAGTAGATACAAAGTTGGCACCTTCATCAAACACTACTTTGATGATTGCATTTGATTGCTGTTTAGTTTTTACCTGGGAGCTGGCTGCAGAAGCAGCAGATGGTTATACGCAGGGTGGGATCGGGAGAAGGCCATGCAAGCTGTTCCGATACGCGGTGTGCTCAACTTCCCATCAGCAACAGAGACATCTTGACCTTTGGTATTTTGTCAGAAGTCTACTTTCTTTTTCCTGCACCACTGTCAGCTCAGACTCAATGTGCAGAGAAAACAGCTGAAGGATTGGAGAGACAGGTGTGGAGTGTTTCTGCCTTTTTTTTTTTTTTTTTGAGGCTCTCACATCCATCTTTTCAAGCGCTTTTCTGCAGCAGCTGAAACTGAAGTGAGGGAGATAGGAGTCCTTCATTCCTAGGGCTGGGGCTTGCAGTAATCATCAGAAACTGCAAAACTCACTCAAAAGGGACTGGGAGTCGGCCTCACTTGGGAAAGCTGGTTCTGTCAGTCTTTGAGATCAACTTGAGCTGTACCAGTGATACCAGTCTCAAATCCTTTCATAGGTCCATTGGGTAGAATTTTGGTTTTTAATGGAGTCAGTGGCAACACTTGTAATGACATTAAAGCCAAGAAGACCGTGTGCTTGTGTACCAGTCCTATTGCCAGGCCTTGCTTCAGACACCTCCCCTTGCCTCCTTCCCTCAACACTCACAAGGTTTGCCGCAGAGCAAAAATGTGGTTCTATTGATTAACAAGATTTATAAGGTAACAGTGGAGACCCTTTGTTTCTCCAGTCTGAACACTCTGATGAGTCTGGAGAGCAAATGAGCTGGCACTCATACCCAGAAAATGAATCACAACAATTGTTTGCATCACTTTTTTTTGGAGAAGGAATATTAAAACCCAAATTTTGATTCATTATCATTGTGAGAAGTGTGCAGTCTAACAGCAGTATGTTTTTTTCAGTAGTAGTAGTAACAGAAGTTTGATTTTTTTTTTTTTTTGGAAGTACTGTGTTTTGCATCAGCAGCAAATAGATAAAAGCTTTCTGCAACTTGTTTCATTTATCACTAGAGAGCATTTGATGCTACTGCTTCCTCCATATAAAGTAAAAGCCTTAATAAAGCAGTAATAAGCTTCCATAGTTATTACTGAATTGTAATGAATGTCTAAAACTCTCAGATGTTTTTAGCCTTTCATATGATGTGGATGTGTCTTCTTTACTCCAGCCTAGCCCTTTAAGCCTGCAGAACCATTCTCTTTTGGTTTGCTCTCAGGAAGACCAGGTGATTAAAAAAAAATAAACAACCAAACAAAAAAACCCCCAAAAAACATATGTCAGCAGTGTGCCCAGAACAAGTCCAGCAAAGGGCCATAATGATGATAAAGGGATTGAAGCATCTCTTTGTGGGGATGGGCTGAAGAGCTGTGAGTATCCAGCCTGGACCAGATTGTCCAAGGGATCTTATTGATATGTATAAGTACATGATGACAGGGAATAAAGAAGATGGAGCCAGGCTCTTCTTACAGGCAGATAGTGGAAAAGCTGTTCTATTTTTTTTTTTCCTGTGAGGGTGGCAATGCACTGGTACACATTGCCCAGAGAGAGATTGTGGAGTCTCCATCCTTGGGGAGATCCTGGAAATCAGATTGGACACTTGCTATGGGCTCTTGCTGCCCTTGAGCTGGGCTAGGTGATTTCCAGAGTTTCCTGCCAAGCTCAGCTATTTTACATTTCAGTGGTATCTTTGATGCAGCAAATGGGGAGACTGTTCTGTGGTTATAAGGGCACTGATCATCCTGCACATCAAGCAGCTCGGAGTGAGAGCAGACTGTCTGCTTGTTTCTGCTGCAGAACCAAGCAGCTATTAAATGATGACTTTTGCTCACTAATGACATCAAATGGGTTTTTAACATGTAAACGAGAAGAGGAAAGCAGAGTAACTTGTTATTTGCTATGGGTTTGCCTGAAGCAGATTTCCCACATTAGAGCACTTAAAAGCAAATACAGAATTTATGATGTGTCGGTAGATTTTAAACCTGAATTACGTCCAGTTGTTGTAATGGCTAATAATGCAAATTATCTGAGTCACCCTCAGTGTAAAGCAGTAAATATAACCTGCACATTCAGACACACTTCTTTTTTTTTTTTTTTCTCCCCTTTCTCATTAATATTTTATCTCCCTGAAGAGATGTTTTCAACATATTATGTGCACCAGCATACTGTGCTTGTGGTATTCCTGGATGTCATTACAAAGAAGCCTGAAGACTGTACCACTGCTCTGCTGCCTGTGACGCTAGCTTGGAAATTGCTTGGAGCAACAACAGCAAGTGTCAACAGGGAGCTGTATTAATTATTTGGAATGTGTCTCTTAAGAGGAATCAACTGCTTTTATTGCAGAACGAATATTACTTGAAATGGGAAGGTTACTCTAACTGTTATCATAATCTATGTGTCATTAACTTTCCATGTTTAGAAGAAGAGATTAACAACCCTGTAAATTGGCACAGTAAATAGATGAATTATAAAAAAATGTTTTTATTATAAATAGAAGTTTCTCAATATAGTTACCTCCAAATTGCTGGAGAAGGATTGAGTCTTTAGCAACTGAGAAACTGCATGGTGGTGCTAGGAACCAAAAAAACTTCCGCCCATGTGAAAGCAGTGCTGAGCTCTGAAAAATGGTGTCTGTGTCTCCTGCAGGTGGGACAAACAGGTGGGGTTATGCTTCATACCATGCTTCCTTCAAAAATTGCTGTGACATAGGAATGCTTGCTTCCCTCTTTAAGTGAGGTTGACAGATTGAATGGCTTGTGTGAAATTGGGTTCTCTTCCATAGCATATATATAGAGAGAGAACAGGTTTGAAGAGAACATGGTGCAACGTGTACGTAGTAGTGGTAAAGCAGGTGTAACTAAAGTTCAGCAGAGTGCCCATGTCTGCAAGGAAAAAGTGAGAGATGGGAGTGGTTTCAGCTTTTCACCAGTTGTCCCCACAAAATGGAAGTTCGTTGTGAGAATCACAGAGAACAAAATACTTGCGAACCTGTTTTTAATCCAGTGCCATAATAATGCTGTGTTTTCGACTATAGCCCTGATAGATCTCTGTAGGAAACAGCAGAACTAAACCACTTATTTGTCCACAGGGCAGGCTCACCATGGGCAGGTTTCCTACATTGCCCCACCGATCCACCTCGATTCGGATGTGGAGAGACCGCCATCCAAGGGTGAGTCAGTGAGACAGTCTCCGTTCACCTGCATTCCAAACCAGCCACAGGCATGGGTGGACATTGCTCACTTGTTCACAGAGCCTCCATGGCCAAGTTGTCACCCTCCATCCGAGGACACTCTGGGGAGCAAATTAGTTCCTGCAAGAGAGGCGTACGTGAGATGACCGTGTCCCATGTGTCCCATTGCACAGCTTTGAACATACCATCACTTCACAGGGTGGTTTGCTCTCCCCACTAGTTTACTCCTGCAGGGACAGGTACACTTTAGGTCCTGCCCTCTGTCTTGCACCTTTCCTTCCTAATGGCAGTGCAAAGGCACAGGGAGCTGATGGCAGAATGCAAAAAGGCAGATTTCAGCTGCCCCTCAGGTGAGTAAAGGATACAGAACAGGTTGCACAGTAGTTCAAGCCTGGATTCAGTCCTCATTGCTGTTGCTTGAGGGTTTTTTTTCTAGACTTGGTGAGGAGATGTTCATTATAGAGGATGGCTCAAATTTTAGGTGGGCTGATTGCCCTTGGGAGCGATGCTAGTAGCCAATGTGTACAGAGTAAGTCCAGAATGGCCTTGCTAAGACAGGGGCCTATCTTGAATGGTGCAGATAAAGCAATGTGAATGTGAGCCCTTGATTTCTCTGCCCCATTTGGAGGATCATTCCCAGGCTGTGCTGTGCTGTGCTGAGCCCCCAGTGTTTGCCCCTGTGGCCTGGGGAAATGAGCTTGTCCCCAGAGAAAACGTATGTGGTGGGTGGTGCAGACTTGTTACACTGCCCTTTGCTCCTTTTGGTTAGGCTGGTCAATGTTCAGGTATGATATCAAAGTTAGCAGCTTGTTCTTCTTGGAATAGATAATAGCAAAGCTAAAATCCTACAGGAATATGAAGGGATTTCTTGGTCAACTCTGCAAGTGTATATGAACGTCAATCTCACGGAATGTTGTGGAAGAAGAGAAGGGGGGGAAGAGGACAGCCAAAGTGTGATAGCATGGAGATACTCTATACCTTGGGTTTGGGGTTTTTTCCCTTTTTCCCACTCTTCAAAGGGTGCTACAGTGGCAGAAAGGGTACCAAATTGACCTGTGTGGTGATTGTCCCCATTCTGCCACAACACTGTAAGGTTGTTGGTGTGTGTTTGTGTCTGCACGTTTCTCTAACTGCTCTTAATTGAAATATGCAAGGAACCATGTGCTGGGTGGTGTGAGGAGGCCAGACTCACAGTCCTCTCTCCAGATCTGGTCTTGCCATGAGTCAGGCTGGTTGTGTGCAATCTCCTGGCAGTCCACAACCTCCGTTCAGCTTTAAGTGAACTACCCTAGGATTTGATGTGTGCATTTGAGATCATCACCTTCTCCTAAGTCATTTGAAAACCTCCAGTTCTGTGGTAAAATTTACTGCCTTGCTTTTATAGCAGAGCACTCTAGTGAGGCAGAGACAGTTATGACTTGCAGGACCTTCTTGCTCTAGTCTGTCATTGAGGTGATGAATCAGAGCTTACTTAGAATAGGTCAGTGTAAATCCTTGCCTTGGCATCTGAACACACTATAGAAGACTGAAGGATGCTGGAACAACAGCAGACAGAGAACCTGTGTCTTGCTTTCTTCTAGCTGAAAGAGCTAAAGACTAACAAAACTCTTCAGTGATCTGCCATTCGTGAGGGCAGAGCTACTGCAGCAAGATAAATGGCAGTGCCACCAGGAACAGGGCAAAGTGGGTCAGGCAGAACAGTTGCAGTGCTTGCAGAGAGGGTAAAATAGAGTTTATCCAACATAAACTGCTACTTTGACGCCTTTCACCAGGGCCTCCACCTCTCTAGTTGAGAGATCTTAAAGGAGCTGCTTGTGGTGGAAGGACTGATACTACTGCTGCTGTGTGCTGGTAAAAGGACTTGAACACTCTTGTGTAACTTAATAGGAGAGGCCCAGGGAGGAAGCCAGCTCTGGAGGCATCAATCTATTAGCTAGTGACTAGGGGCTGTTAAAAATGTAGTAATTGGTACTGTCTCCTAGGGGAAGAGCAAGGCTTTCCTCTGGCCCTGGGATGTGGGATGTGTAGCTCTGTTGCCTCATTTGTAGCCTCAGCATCCAAAATCCATTAGAGTATTGTAATAATATTCTTTTTCCCTAAGTATTTTAGGCTTATGATTGTTTTTTGTTTGCCTGCTTTTTCTGACACCTTTGGATGTGCTTGGTTCATGTTCCAAGCTTCATCCCATAACCACAAGAGCTGTTTTAAACAAAGGAGTCAAAACCACCTATCCTTAAGCTTGTGTTCCTTCACATTTCCTGTAGCTGGATCTCTAAAACCAGAGCAGCATTATGAGAGTCAGCATAAACCACTAATGCTTTTGGCTACTCCTTTGATGCTCTTCATTCCCCCTCCATGCTGCCCTTTGCACTAAGCTGAACACCAGGTGCAGGCCAACCTCACACTTAGAGTGGCAAAAACAACCATCCACCATACAGTTTTAATTGCAATAAATGGAAATAGAGCCTGGGTAGGATGCTTTAATAGGAGCATCTTTCCTTCCTGTATTATATAAAAAAAAGATACAGCTTTAGTGCTCCTGTGAGTCTATGCAGTTGCAATTCTCAGCTGACAGATTTATTTGTAACTGCCTCTTCCTTCTCCTTTTTAAAAATTTTATCACTGGTGACATTTACACACACTCTTTATGCATGCAGGGGATTTTTACCTGCCTTTCAGAGTCCTGATGCTGGTGGTGAATAGAGTATAAACTGCAGTAGTTTACTAGTACATTAGTGTCACTGTGCATTACAGGGTAATTACTCTGAGCCACTGCTCTGTGCAGCCACCCAGTAATGACACTGTACATCACTGAATAGAAATGAAGCCTTGAATCAGCATTTTTCATCAAGATGCTTCTTACTCCCCACCCCCTTTTTAATTTGAGGCTGTTGTGAAATTAGTTCCATCTAACTAAGAAGTGCTGTTAACCACTATTTTTACACCTCCTTTCAGTCCAACAATCTGGATGTGACTACATGATTTTTATGCAAGTGTTTACATCTTCTTTGTACAGAAGAATTCCAGGGATAGCTGAGAACTTAGGTTGTGATATCATAGACTGAACATTAAACCTGTATTTAAAAATGGATCACTGGTTACTGACAATAGCAAGGAGTTTCATAGATGAGAGTGACACTGATACTCTGGCTTAGAAAGGGATTTTATGGAATTATCATATATAGCAATAAATTAAACATTTATACTCAAATTCTGTCAGGTACTAAAACACAGTAAAGAAGTGAATTAAACTCACCGAATATGTGCACTAAAACTATTTATAAAGCTGTATAGAAGCAGATTTTAGCGTATATGGGGAATCATATTAAACTTGAAATGTATGCCTGGCATTTCAAGATAGGCAGCCTGAGAAAGTCTCCTCCCCTGTTGAGCTGATGTTTTGTAAAGGTTTCCTTCTAAGTTGAAGTTCAGAGAGTAGTTATCTTGGAGATTGATATGCTTGAAGTCAGTACGTTTCCTAAACATTAGCTGATAAGCAAAACTCTGTACTGCTCCCCAGTTCTAGAAATAAATAGCAAATAAAAGAGGCACAGGAAGTTCTTACCCTTCTGTGCAGATTTCTCTAGCCAGGGAAGTTGTTTTGGCACTGTGTTAAGGCACTCTGGGAGGTTTTCCTGTAAACCCCAGTTATCAGGTTTATATTCCATAAACATAGAATCTGGCCTTAGTGCTTAGACAGCACATCAGGGAGACAGAGATTTTGCTGGGTTTGCACCTTTCTTTTCCATCTTAGTGGAAGATGTCCCTTTTTGCTTTCTTTCTTCAAAACCTGGATCCATTCTGGCACTTTTCTCCACTTTGTATTTGCCATGTCTGAGGGAGAACCTTTCCTGAACGGCAGTAGCACAGTGAAATCTTATAACCAAAAATAGAGTGGGTTTTTTGTAAGTATGCATTCTGGGTCTTATTTATTTTTTTTCCCTCCCAAAGGTCCCAGAGAGGGTCGATGGCTTTGCAGATGATGTAGGAGGATCTGACAGCTGGGCTTACTGCACAGCCCCAGTCCTCCTTCCCAGGTCCAGGGAAAGGGGAGTGCTGGGCAGGGAGGCCCAGTAGCACTCCTTGCCTTAATTCAAGCTGACACACGGGGTCATGTATCCCGTGCTCACCCGGCCCTGAGACACCAGCTTGCCTGCCTCTCCCTTCCCAGGTCCAGCACTGAGAGGTGCTGTTCAGGAGTCCCTGCTGTGAGCCAGTGGTGGCCAGGCACCTCCCGTTTCCAGGCTTTTCCATCTTCTGCTGGAATTGCCCCCCTGGGGAAGGCATTCTCTCTGCTCAGGAGTTCTTTAAAGTGTCCCTCTGCTGCTCTCAGAGGTCCTGCTTTTACTCATCCTGCTCCTTCTGAGTTAGTCGTATGTTTCCAGCTTCTTAAGGCAGTATTTTTTTCCTGACATCATTCAGGTGGAAGAATCCAGGGGAGAGGCTAATTTGATGCCTGTAAGCTAAGAAAGGATCATGCAGTGGATGCTGTTTGGGGACCCCTGTGCTCAGGACCCTTCTCTCCTTTTCCCTTTTGCAATTCTGGGATATGCTGTATTGTGTCCTGCTCTTTCTTGGCCATGTACTTCGGTTTTGCTAAGCCTTTTTCTCAAGGATGGCATCTCTCAGGGCTTCCCCCTTGCGGCTGTCCTGAGCCCACCAGAGGATCTCCCTCACTCCAGCATGGGGTGTGAGTGCTCATTGCAGAAAGCCAGCACCGTTCTGTTATCCCGTGTGGCTTTTGGGAAAGCACTGTGTGAGAGGCATGCAGGAAACTGGTATTGCACCAGCTGGGTGGAAGGTGACTGCCACCACACCTGCACCATCAGTGGAAAGGTTTTGCAATGACTGAAAGCTTCACATGTACTGTGAATTTGCAGCTGCCTTGTTTGGAAGTCTCTTCTTGAATCTGTCTACACAGATTTGTTCGTTGTGTTCCTTTGCTGTTTGTTTGCTTTTCATTTGAGTTCTATGTTTTGTTTTGTTTTTTTTTTTTTCCCTTGTGATAGGCAGCCTCATTCCAGGCTGGATATGAGTCTTCAAACAGCTCAGCATTGCAATGGGGTGGGTTTTGGGTGGAGTGGTAGATGCAGATGCAGGAATGAATTGCCAGGGATGGGGCTGGTTGGTTGGGTCCTGAAGACAGCGGAGGGATGGATGAGCTCTGATATAATAATGCTTTTCTCAGTTTTATGCAGAGGACTCTGAAAATCTCAAATTGTGGCTCAGGTCTGTACTGAAATGTCCACCTTTCTGGACCACACTGCTGTTCCTAAGGCAGGCAGCTGCTTTGAACATGGGCCCTGCTCCGTGTTTGTGAATTCCTCATTAGGTATCATGAGTAGTGCTAACAAGTATCACAACTGGAGCAACCAGAGCTCCTGGAAATCTTGCAGCCAGCCTGTAGTCCTCCTGTTTGTTTGTTGCCATCAGTGAGGTCCCACCTTGCATCCTGCAGCTCTCCACAGTCAGAAAGGGTTAATTGCATGCCGTTCACCGTTTTGGTTTTCACTGTGGTGCTGAACTGCTGCTCTTATTTCTCCGGAATGTGTGTTTTCACTGCAGAGGAGCACCTCGGGGCATTGCTGTTTATTTATAAGATAACAGCATTTGCTCCAGCAGAAAGCTGGAGCGAACAAAGTCTCTCAAGGAGCGCTAACTCCTGTGTGCTGGTGGAAACTGTTCAAAGTATTTACACTTGAAAATATGTAAAGATTTCGGGGAAGGGAGGAAGAACAGTCTGTGTGATGTTTAACACCTTTTCCATTATTCTTAGTCATCTGAAAAAAAATTTTAAAAGGGCACTTTTTAAGAAGCTTTTTTTTATTACCAGCTTTACTCCTAGTAAAGGAGTTTTGCTATGGAGATCAGCATGAACTGTGATTTAAAGATGCCTTGAAATGTTACTCTTTGTAGGCCTTTTGAAACCATCGTGTGACCTGATAAGCTCAAAATGGACATGGACATGCACCCAGGAGATTCTTTTGACAGTGGCTTTCGGTTTCCGCTGCACTGAGTTTTGCCACTCGCCATCAGTGGTGGAAGTTTTAACCCACCTGACAGTGGCAACAGCTGGAAAGTAGAGTCAGCTATGGCGGTGCACCCTCAAGCATCACTAATCTAAAGTGAATGTCCTATTACCAGCTTGAAAAAAAGCTGTTGAACCAGTTCAATGTGGGAAAAAAGAGTGTAGTGCTGCATACAGCATGAGACCCTTTCTCAAACTTTTTTTTTTTTCCCCTTTTCTGCCAGACTAATTTTTGGCTACACTTCTCTTCCTGAAATATTTATAGGGCAAATAACTGTTTTAAATGAGCAGATGGGGGAGACATAAGACAAGCTGTTAAATTAATAAACATGTGTGGTGCTTTATCAGTAAGGGAGCCCATTTTGGCATTTCTTCTGGATGATTTGTATGGCCTATCACCATTGCACCTGGTGCAGGGACAAGAAATGGGTACTTAATAACCAAACAATGTGCAAACTCCTTCCATTATAACTTCATTATGTCAGATATAATTGTCTATAACTAGATGTCAAATACATAATTTATGTCCAGCTCCCCTGTGGAATAGTGGGCATATGAATGAATGGCCCCATTAATGGGAAGGAGCTTTTACTGTAACTTTTCCCCTCCTGGTACATGGTCCATTTTGTCATCTGGTATTAATTCTGAATCATTTCAGTGCTGCAGAAAAATGCCTGTTATATTTATATTTGTGTAATGGGAGAAGAAGGCAAATAAATCATATGAGAGATCAAATTTCAGGTTCACTGATTTCGTAAGCCGTATGCTTGTGTGAAAGAGACTAGGATTGGCCTGCAGTGCTTTGATTGAGAGGCATAACCAGCCTTCATTTTACACATCCAGAGATGTTAAAAAGGCGCACGATGTGAGGTAGCACTTCCTATGGGAGCCCTCTGCCACAAGGAGCTTAGCCCCTGGAAAGCCAGGATTTGCCACTGCAGCTGTGCTGCTGGCATCCTTTGCTGTGTGTGGTGTCTTCTCTCGCACTGTGTCGTGTGGGGCCTGCCTAGAGAAGGGCTCCATGACATAGCTGAAGTGTGTCATCGTCACCTGGAAGGATGGAGGATATGAAAACCCTGTTTTTCTGGAGAATTCCTCTGGAAGTGTATGGGGGTGTTGGAGTGGGACATAGGATCCCAGTTGTTCAGTGGAGGGCTTGTATATATTCACAAATAGGTACAAATTCAAAGGACTGGGTAGGATGCTTTTACACATTTTTATTATTAATGTTATAATATGTAATAATGTTGTAATGTATAATGATCAGAGGTCTGAAGCACCTCTTCTATGAAAGTAGGCTGAGAGTTGGCGTTGTTCAGCATGGAGAGGAGAAGGCCCCCAGGAGACCTTCCAGCACCTTCAGGGGGCCTACAAGAAAGATGGGCACAAACATTTTAGCAGGACTTGTTGCAATGGGACAAGGAAAAATGGCTTTAAGCTGTAAGAGATATTAGAAATGTTATTTACTTGTGAGGGTGGTGAGGCACAGGCCCAGGTTGCCCAGAGAAGCTGTGGCTGCCCCATCCCTGGGACTGTTTGAGGCCTTGTTGGGTGGGGCTCTGAGCAACCTGGTCTGGTGGAAGGTGTCCCTGCCCATGGCAGGAGGGTTGGAACCAGATGATCTTTAAGGTCCCTTCAAACCCAAACTATTCTATGATTCTGTGATTTTCTGTTGCTGTTATTTTTCACTACGTCTATGATGTATTTAGAGAAAGCAAATAGCCCTTACAAAAGAAATGTAAAAAATGTAAAAAATGTTTTAGTTCAAGTTAGGAACAGCCACTTCTATATCGAGTGGGGTGGTCTGTCTGTCTTCTAGTAAAATGTAGAAATATAGTTTGCCACATTCTCATAGAAGTTCATCAGCAGTGCTGTAGAAAGGCAGGCAGATGATTTCCCATACAAGCAAATCATGTTAGGCTCATACATACTACTCTTGACAGCACAGAGTCAGAGTTTTGTGTTTATTTCATGGCTCTTCAGCTGTGCAGGGGAATTTTCTGTAGGTAAGCAGGTTTTTTTACAGCTGTTGGCTCTTGGAATCTTCTTTGGCTGAATCAGATATTGTTGGAAATGAGAGATTTCCACCAGAGACAGTGATCTGATGATTTATAAAGTGTCTGGGTTTAGAGCTGGTTTTGGCCCCTGAATTTCCTTAAAGTGGGTTGTTGAGTTTTGATTCTTTTCTTTGTGTCTTGTTTGTTGCAGGGAATCCTAGTGATGTGATATAATCCATTCAGAGAGAAAAGTTATACCTGTGAATTGTGTACCTCACTCTTAAAAAGTGCTTTTGGAAATCCCAGTCTTAATAAATGCATACTAAATACTGATTTACTGATTATGGAACACCATGCTAAGATTGTAACTTGGCTCCCTCATAAGAGGCCTCATGTTTTATGACTTTCAGCCAAGTAAATTTGGCTTGAAAACGGTGGTGTTTGCTCAGAAGAGAAGGGCTGCTATCCTCTAGCTCCAAATGGTTTGTTACTGCCTTCAGATTGGCTTGATGTAGTTTGTTCTCCTTGAAAACTCACAAGAAGCAGTATTTGAAAGATCTTACTGCCTGTAAGAACAGATACCAAGGTTGACTAGCTGTAATTACAAGGGTTAGAGGGCCAGCATGCAGGAGGGTGCAGCAGCTGTGGGGCTGTTGGCCAAGGAGCTTTCAGGGATGGAGAAAAACAGCTGGACTTGGGGCAAGAAGAAGAATTCGCCTGCTGGGTTTTTTGCAGATAGGTACAGGGAAAAGTCTTACAGATTAAACATGCTAAATAGTAGTAATTCACTGCAGCTGGTTTTTTTTGGGTTTTTTTGGAAAATTGCTTGGACTTTCTTCATTAGAAAATGACTATGACTATGGTTGCTCTCATGGTAGTCTCCCCTTTAGATTTTCTCCAAGTCTTGGTTTCACATTTATCTCATTGTGAGCACTGCTTTCCACAGGTGTGTGTGTGTGACTGTATTATGCCCACAAATATAGCACTAGATGTGCAGCAAAATAACACTGTTACTGAGTAAACAATTACATTTCATTTTCAGGAATAAAAGGGAATGTGTGCCCATAAATCTTCCTCTAAATAATCTGTGTTGGAGAGTAAAAAGAAGATGAGGTTTCTAAATTCATGAAGGCCCTTCACAGTGGAATCCTGTGTGCCACTGAAGTGTAACAAGCTTATTTATATTTTATTGTGCTTCTAGATCAAGCTGTATTATTATGGGCTGCATTCCCCTGACAATATAGCTGTTGCTAAGGAAGAGGTACATTATGTTAATATTTTGTGATCATAACTATGCAGGCTGGGTTATGTACATTGAAGAAGTTGGGGGTGGGGGGAGAAGTTAATGCACCATTTTGATTAGAGCCTCCTCAGATTATTGCTCACATTTAGAAGCAAAAACTAAGCTTGAATTTGAGAATAATTCACACAGAAAATGGGAGAAAACCAAACAATTGAAACAATTTGTTCACTGATCTTTAAAATTGCCCAGCAGTTGGAATCTGGAACCAGTACTGCTAAGAGGGAATCTGGCAGAAGCAAGCTGAATGCTTTTACCAAACACGTACTGTGAAGAATTTCACAGCTTCCTCACGCCTTAATGTGTTTGGATCATGTAAACAGAGCATTCATCCTTAATTCCTATTTCCTGACCATTTCCAGTGCTGGTGTCTATTATGTGATTTCAGTACTTTCTCATTCATTTAGCTTGATTCACTAAGAGCCTGCAGTGTGGCCAGCACCATACGCAAAGTAAAATGGCAAATGATGCATTACCTCCAGTGCATGGAGTCAGAGAAAAGGCCAGAGTCATGAGCAAGATACCAATGTCCATGCTGGTTATTCTAAAAAATACACTCTACAGACTGTATTGATAAGCATTATGAAAATGTTTACACAACAAGTAAAATAAACAAGGAAGGATCTTGGCATTTCTCCTAAAGGAACGTTCTGAACTGAGTTTCCCCTTTCAAAACTGTTTTCTCTTTAATACTGCTGCCAAGGCATGAAGCAACCACCGAGGAGGAGGGCTGGATGGGTAGGAGCTCGCCTCAATTCTGCTGTGCCTTGCACCTCTCTGATTCAGCCAGGACAATGCCCTCAGGAGAATCCTCAGGGTTATCATGGTCATGGCACCCGAGAACAGATAATATTTGCCTTGTACTACTGTCTCACACTTTCAAACATTCAGTGCAACTGAGCTGGGTTTGCACTTGGATCAGGTGGGGTGAGGCTCATCCCCTCCTAATCTCATCTCCTAAATCGAGAGGTGCTGAGCAAGCAGGTCCACCCAGCTGAGATCAGTCCTGTTTGCCAGAGCTGCAGCAAGCAGTGGTCCCCAGGTAGGGCTGGGAAGCCCGTTGGAGGCATGACAGCATCCTGACTTTGTTAGTCCTTTTTAACATCAGCTTCAACCTCTGACCCTGCTGTGATGAGCACTGCAACTTTTCCTTCCTTATCCTCCGCCTTCCCTCCTCACTGTCCTTTTTGCTCAAGCCTTTGCAGTGGGTTCTTATGACCCTTAGCAAGGCTTTAGGAAAGTTAATATTACTTTTTCCTAGTTAAGGCTGTAATAATTTATGTTAGACTGCACCTAGATGCACTTGATCATGAAATCCTTCTGGAAGTTAAGACGCCTGGCCTGGGAAGTGTCTCTCGCATGGGCAAATTAAATGCAATGTGAGACAAGAGCAGGATTGGAGGGGTGAGAGGGAAAGGAGTAGCCAGTCCTGAGAGTCAGTGCATGCTTCATACTGGAGGTGTGTGTTGTAAAGAAGAAAAGGGGAGGAATAAAGAGAAGCAGAGGGCAGAAACAGACAGCAGGGTCTGGGCAGAGAGGATGGGCACAGAGAGCTTGTTGGGCAAGGTGCATGGCTTAGAGTAGAGGAAGGTAAGATGAGGTGGAAAGGGTGGGATGGAAAAAAATGAGGGGGATTTTAAGAAGGTTTTTATGTAATGTATAGAGAAATTTAAAATCCTTCAACTTTAGACAATTGAGACTTTCACTGCCTCCAGCAACTATGCACAGACTAATCACATAACATTTATATTCCTGGTTTCCTACCCCAGGCACCTATTTCTATCTGCTTGCTTCTTTCCAGCTTTTGCTCTGAGCTGCTGCAATTTAACAGCAAAAATCCAGATATTTCCTTCATCATCATTAACCACTCCTACCCTGTCCTCGTAGCAATAATATAGAGCTCAGCCTAAATGTCAAGAGCAGCTCAGTGTGCTTATCCATTTTTGGAATATGTTAAAGTCTCCTCATCGTGGCCACCCAGATGTTCAGCTCCTGTCCCTTTTAGATTGATGTGGCTGTGCCTGCTGGCTCCCAAGGCCATGGGCTGGGAAATTCAAAGTCTGTGGTCTCCCTATAATCCACCCATGGTTTTAAAACGTGACCCCTTATGGCCTAAGGTTTGTGCTTATCTTCAAAGGATATCTTCTAAGGATAGTGCTCCTCGTATTGTGTTTGGTTAAATAACCACGCCTTGGTGTAGATATTTTGCATATAAGCTGACAGGGTTGACGTTGTGAGTATTTTGCAATCATTTATTTAATTAGCTGAAGATGTCTGGGGAGAAGTATATGAAATGGCATACTCCCAAAGTCTAATTTAAATCTGTTTTTCTTTTATTTCTTTTTTTTTTTTTGATGGAGGGCTTGTAGTACAAAGCATTGAAATAGGTACAAGTGAATGGAAAGCAGGAAAAAACCCTTCTGTTAATGGGCAGTGCCTCAGCAACAAATTCGTGCAAATACAGAAAGGAAATTACATTGAGTAAAATGACCTACAAGAGGAAAAAATGGAATTAAGTCTGTGCAGCTGTCTTGTCTTTCTTCTTTTTTTTTTAAACCTGTACTTCCCCTCTGTTTTAGTGCAATGCTTAATTAAGCTTCTCCTTTGTTTGGAGGTTAATTCCTTTTCTAATCTACAGTTATTTGTACAAAGGTGTTCATTACTGGAGCGAACAAAGGCTGGAGACAGGAGAGTGGCAGCTGTTGAGCCTCGTTTAATGGGAAGAGATTTTTTTATTGCTCGCAGCAAAATCTCGAGGCCCTGCTTTCGGATGCAGGGTTTCTGTGTCAATTCTCCTCTGCTTTCTGCTTCCAGTGGAATGGTTCCTGGGGGGAGCTGAAGTTTCTGCTGCAGCACCAGGGCTGTCCTGCCCTGTCTGCTCACTTAATGCACTTAATTAGAGCCCTTTGTGCTGAGACAGACCCTTAAACCCTTACCTGACTTATCTGTAGTGACCACTGGTTTCTTTTTGATGCTTACCTGTCCATTGAAATCACTAAAGAATTAAGATGCTAAACATTTAATGAGGTCTGGTGCCATATTCTTGAGTCCTTATGGAGCAGTGAGTTCCTGCACACAGTCACATGTCCTCATTTCTCAGGACAGGCTCGCCTGCTCGCTGGCATCACAATGCTTGGAATACCTGAAGTCTCTGGTTTTGCATTGTAGAACACGCAGGGCACACATTAATCATATAAAAGTATTTATATTGCAAGAAACTGGGGGAGTGATTCTAAATTTTGCTGCTGAGCTGAAGTGCTGGGGAGCAGATAACAGTGACGGAGTAGGGACCAGCCCACCACAGGGCTGTCAGTCTGCCTCTCTTGCTTGCCATGCTTGCCCAGGCAAATGGAAGTTGAACACAGGAGCAAGAGCTACAACACTTTTTAGAGGAATGAAGCCTGTGATTCCTAAAGGAATGACAGGATGCCTCAATAGTTAAAGCAGGATCCCTTTTACTTGGATAGTCCCGTTAGGAGCAATGTGGCCAGCCCCATCTCTGGGCATTGCTCTGCTCACACAGTCCTTCACCATCCTGTGGCATGGTTTTAATAATGGGTTGCTCCTTCCAAACAGTGGGGAAAGCTGGGCATGACCCAGGAGCCATTGCTTGCTGTTGGGAGAACAGATTTTATTTTTACGTTTCCTTGTGCTGGTTGTGTGATTAGTCATTTTATGCACTCACACATATATCCAGTTCCTGTAGAAAGTGATTTTTTAACTGTGGCACCCTCTAACCTTGTGGCTGTTTATTTCATGTACTATTCTGAGTAATGGGAAATGGTCTTTCTGGTTCTGTAAAAGCTCTAGGTTTGAGGGAAAAGAAAAGGCAATTGTAGAGCTGGTCAATTATTGCTGGCACAGTGTAATTAATGTACAAATATTTTCAAAATCAGCATCTAATTATAGAAATACATGTCCTGTCCTTTTTATGCAGAAAAGAAATGGGGTTATACTTTAAAACACTTTTTGTCTGTTGTGCTCTCTAGGCACAGTTGTTGATAACCTGCACACATGGGTAAAACATTTTGCACTTTTTTTTTCCAGAAGAATTGTCAAGATGAGAAATGGCACAAATGGCTCAAGGAGTATTGACTTCTGCAATCAGTAGCTAGTGAAATTAACATCTTCCTTCTGTTCTCTTTGTGCAGACAATTACAAATTAGATCCAGAAAACATGCTCCCAGAGGTGTGGGTTTGGGTTTTAAGAGAACACTGGCATGGGAAAGAGGCAAAACGTCTTAGCACAGAGCATTTTACCCCCATTTGTAGGTGACTCAAAGCTGCCAGCCTTAAAAAAAATTAATAGAAGAGGAAAAGAAGACAAATGTGGGTGGAAAAGCAAAAACAAAGGGCTGTATGAACAGCTTAATTAGTACAGATTGCATTCAGTTGTGCAAGAGGAGCTGGGAAAATGCAGAGCGTGGTATGTGAGCAGTGAGGATGGAGGGACAGAGGTGCATGCTGAGCAAGGTAGGTTCTCCCATCCACCAAAATTGTGTCTTTGAGCATTTCCAAACACCGAGGTAGAAAAAGAAGAGCAGAAGGGGCTCCTAGTGAAGAACCCAAGCTCTACCTACAGTCCTGGGGTTTTTCTCATGCCAGATCCCATTGGGGATGTGGTGGTATTTCTAGGGTGTTTTCTTGGCCCCACTTCCAGCCTAATCTCCAGCATATTGTCCATGTACAGCCTCATCCCAGAGACACTGCCTGTCCCTGGAGTGGTGCAGCATCCGGGAGAGAGTGCTCTGTAAGTGCCTCAAACACCAAGTTATTATTTGGATCTCTAGCAAAATCAGTTTCTGCCCCAAAGTCCTCACACACACATCCCCACATGCCCCAGAGGGTCTCAGTACCTAAACCTGCATCTCCTGGATTCGGACGCCAAAGAAATGTAAGTAACGAGCAACTTTTATTGACCGTAATTGCACTTGAATTAACTAGATGCCTGTGTAGTTGATGGCTCCTGCAGCCTGACATGCCTCCTGCAGCACTGGAAACCTCATTGCTTTGCCTCACAACACTTCCTGTGCCAGAAAGCTTCAGAGGGCACAGCTCTCTTGGCATAACTCTAAAATAACTTGGCAAGTAAGCTCCGGAGGCTTAAACTCTTGTCCCAGCTGGGATACATAATGATCTAGCTACCTGCTTCTTTGATCTTCCCTTTGTTCTCTGATTTTCACAGAGCTATCATTTGTTCACACACCCCCCAAAAAGGGAGGGAGGGAGGGAGAAATAGAAGGGAAAAACAAAAAAGGGAATATGATTGGACACACTCCCTGCAATCTGCAGGCAGGGCTGAGATGCAGCCTTGGCTCTGTTCTTTGTGTCCTCAGGGTGGTAGTGCAGCTACTGCTTCCCCAAGCACTGCCTTGCCTGGCTGGCAGGGAGGAGGAAGCACATCCTAACATTTAATTTGCTGTTTAGAGGTTTGTTGTACCTACATGCCTGTATTAAAATGACACGGATGCATCTGCTCGTGAGCTTTGTTTCCTTGAGCTCTGTCAGGGCTGCCGAGATGAGTAGCTAAGGGGGTCAGTTTTGACACCGTGTGAGATGAGAGGGTTTGGAGTCAGGGACTGCAAGTCACTGTCAGATCAGCAAGGATTTAGCAAAAATTTCTTCTGCCACTCTTTTGCAACCTCAGGGAATGGGGCAGGACTTCTGTGGGTAGCTACACAGGTGAAGAATAAAGAAATAAATATATAGGTAACTTTTACTTGGTCCAAATATAGTAAGATTTTTTTTTTTCTCTCTGTCCAATTAAAGACCAATGCAGTTTATCAGAAATCTTTAAAGAAACTGCTATTACTGACTGGATAACTGAGAAGTTTTTCATGCAGCACTATTCAAAAGGCAAAGGTACTTCACACAGTTACAGCAACAGCCGCAAGCAGGAATGAACCACAGCGTAGTTATTGAGGCTGCATCCCTCAATGCTTCTTTTGTCCTTAAATTTCTTTTGTTGGGGTTTATTCACAATGCTGGTGTGCTGCTATTCTGAGAAGTGTGGTATTACAGGAAAAGATAATCGCATGGTGGGATTTAAGCTGTTGCAGAAGGGAGTGTAGAGTACAGGATCCACTTAAAATGACTACTGTAGCTAAAAAGTCACAGAATTTTACAGTGCACGGACCATAATATACTGCAGGACATCCTTCTTTAGCAGGAGGGGTTCAAATCAGTGGAGCTTTTCAGCCTTCATCTATGAAATCACTTTAGTGTTTGGGTTTTTCATTTGGCTTTCTACTCTATTTGATTGTGGCCGTGTTTAAATAATGTCAGAGCGGAAATTGGTTTTATTGGACTTAATTTTGTCCACAGCAAGATGTACATTGCCTTGAAATATGATGTCATTCCCAAGCAGAATGAGATGGGCTTCTCTTCAAGTCAGACCTCAGCTCTGGTGTCTTGGTTTGTAATACACCAGGCTGCAAAGTAGCAGGAAATGGTGCAAATTGCAAGGTGGAAGTGGGTTTAAATGGCAGTAATCTCTACCCTTGCTTCAGGCAGAGAGCTGTAAATTGCTACTCTCTCTTGGCTCCTGCCCTAATGCAGGTTGTTGCTTGGCTTTTGTTTGATGGTATTTCACCTTTAAGTGGACAAAGGTAAAAAAAAAAAATTATTGGGAAAAGAAAGTTATATAGCACTAGGGAAAAAAAAAAAAAAAAAAGGTCTGTCCAAACATCTCATATTGCTGGATGTGACTATTTCTCAGATAGAAAAACTTCCAAAGGTGAATGCACACAGATGGATATACTGGCTGTGAGTGAGGGATAGCTGCAGTCTTTGATTAACGCAGTTGAGTGAAAAAAACTAAAGAAACATGGTGCAAAATCTCCCAAAATCCTGAAATTATTAATGGCTCATCCAGCAGCCACATTCCAGGTTGGAGCCCCCGAGGCACCACACTTACCTTAAAAAACAAAGCAGGAATTTCAGCAGTGTGAAGATCTATTTTAAAAAAAAAAAAAAAAAAAGAGAAAAAAAGAAGGAAGAAAAAAAAAGGTGTTGCTCACATTTTCAGGTTGCCATGGTTTGTGGAGACTGTGGTATTCACTGCATTCTAGATATCGAATATAGACATAGCTAACTTCACCTGGAAGAGTGGTGGGATTTTCTCTTCTTTTCAAAGGGAAGATTTTGTCTGTTTGTTCCTGACCTACAGTTTCTGTGGGGCTGCTTGTTTGTCTGTGGATTTTGTGTGTGTGCGTGCAGAAACGACACCGAATAAGATCGATAGTGAGTCTGTTGGGCTCTGCTTAATAATGCTGAGCTTTAGCTGGCGTAGGTGTGTAGTAACTCAGTGCACTGAGTGCCCATATCGAAGATAAAGGGTGGCAAGCCAATTTTTGGCTGAGAGTCGCTGCTTTCTCAGCAGGCAGATTCAGCAGTTAGACCGATCTGACAGTGATGCAAGCCCCAGAGCCTGAGTTTTTGGCACAGGGGCTGAAACATTGCCAGCTGGTTCCCACAGAGGTCAGAGCAGATGATTCCCGACGCCTTCTTGCTTTAAAAGTCTGCAAACCAGTGCAAGGAGTTCCTGTGTATATTTTTGAAGAGGGATGGTTTATTCAAGCGTGCATACTGTAATGGCTTTGTGCTGGGCTGCATTATCCTCCCTGGTTTGGTGGGAAATGACATTTCCCCTTTTCTCCTCCTAGCAGTACTTGGGATTTGGTGTATATATTCAGCTTCAAAGGGATTTTGCATTTGCACATGGGAATATTTGTCTTGTCATAATAACCGTGGCCTCAAAATTTGCCGTTGACTGAAAAAAGAAGGTTGTCTCATAGCTGCACACACACTTTATGAAGATGTTTCTCTTACCCTACACAGTGTTTTTTTGGTTAAAAAATGTATAACTGGAATCCAGGAGAGGCTGTGCAAGTCAGAACGTGGTTTGTTCGCTCTGTGCTCAATCCTCCCTTGAGCCCAGTGCAGTTCGTCACTAATCCAGCTGGATTTGAGCTGCAGGCTGTAATGTAGGAAGAGAAATGCACAGCAGGGTGCATGTCTTACCAGGTGAGAAACGTGAAAGAGGCTCTTCAGCACAGGATTGCAGCTGGGACTGATGCTCCTCCTGCCTTTCTCTAAATAGGTCCGGGTGGATGCACACCGCTTTAAATGTGAAAAATCTGAGGCAGAGGTGGAGAAGTAAATATGGTTTGCTGTAGATGAAATAGTACATATCCATGCATATCCATATGTGGACTGGAGATAGAAAATTCATTTAATTTTTTGTTCTGCTGAATATTCCTTTTCTCTGCTAAAAGGCACACAGTTTCTTTTGCCTTTGACACCTGTAGCCATTTGCTGTACCAGTGGAAATGGAGGGTAAAAATATCCCTATGATAATTCGGTAGTACTTTACACCAACTGTGCCATCACTTTGCACAGGCATAAAAATGACTAGATGAGGTACAGAAAATCAGTCTGTAAATCCATAAAAATTGTGGGGTTTTTGCATCTACTGATTTTCCATTGTCTGTATTCATTAACAGAGAGCAAAATGGATGAATTAGTGCTCAGTTCCAGGCAGCTGTTCATCTAACTTCCCCAGGCTGCACATGCTGAGGGTGTTTAGGATATTTTCACTTACAAAGAAATAAAAAATTCACCAGCTTCTGTTATCTCTTGTGCTTTCTATGGAGCCTTCTGAGGCCAGGGAGCCTACTGCTGCATTTTGTGCTTTCCTGAAGCTTGGCTCTGATGGCGTGGCCACCTTCTAACAAAGATTTTGTACCAAAGAGTGGCAGGGATCCTTCTACTTCTTTGAATGCTTCCCAGGCCTCAGCCACCAAACTCTGTTTTGGGGCTTCCATTTTCCATTAAGAACAGCCTGGGAGGTGCTGAGCTCTGCTTGCCGTGTTGGTCCTGCTGGAGTGCATAAAGAGGTAGCTCCAGGTTGGCAACAGGGGATTTTTGAACTTGGAAGAGCAGTGGGAAAGCTTTGAGCCCACTGTGGCAGCATAGTAAAAGGACTGTAACTTGCATGTGTCACTTTCCGAGAGTTAGAAAGGCTTGATTTATTTTATGGGAAACCATCATGCTGTCCTGCATGTTTACAAGGATGGGGAAGGCCGTGGATTAGGCAGACTTTGGCAGGACATCTGTAAATTCACAGCCCATAGGGAGAAGGGATTTGGAGCAGTGTTGGGGGTGTCCCACTGCTCCAGGCACAGCTGGAGGAAGAGGCCAAGAAACCCAGGCAAAAGCCAGCTTGCAATCAAGGACCTGGTGTGTGCTGGAAGGAGGGTGAAAGGAAACTGTCTGGAATTTCAAAAGGCAGCATTAGCCCTGCTAACAGAGCCAGGCATGAGAGGCCATCTTGAGCAAGAGGCTGAAAAGAGGCATCCAGGAGAGGGGCAGGTGCTTGGACCTGCCTGGAAAACACATCTGAGTAATTTGGGATGCAGGTGGCATGTCAGGGAGAAAGGCTGCTATAGGTTATTAATACACCAAGTGGCTTTCTTGGGGAGGGCACTTCTTAAGCTGTTCTTTTTCTCCCTTTCTGTGGCTCCGTGCTGCTGATCACAAGAGGAGAAGAGGGTTATTATAGATATTGGCTATTTAGACACTAGAGATAACTCACAATGCTGAAAACTGAACTTACCTCTGATTAAAATTTAATTGCTCCCAAGCTTCCACTAGTTACTTGCATTAAGTTTCACACCATTGGAAAGTGCTCATCAACCAGTGTTGGATTTAACAGGAATTTGGCAGATGTTAGTGCAGTGCTGGAGGAAGTCCAAACCACAAGATCTGTGGCATATCATATGTTTGAAAATTTGTTGGCAGCTGAAAGAAAAATCGCAAAACTGGAAATAGCAAGAACTGGACACGGATCTCTTCTCATCAAACAGCCAAAAAGTTGGATCATCACCTCCAGCACCTGGAAGACAAGCACAGGTCATGAAGTGCTGTCTGCCAGGTGTCTCAGTGAGGTGTAAAAGCAGCAGATATTATATTACTGGCTTTTGGAGTGCTTTATGTGAGGAACATTGGTATCACCATGGAAATTTTCAGAAAAAAATACCAGTCTGTTCTGAGGCAATTTAGCAAATTAGCTATGTTTTATAAAACTTATGTTTTCATTGCAGATTTTCCTTCCTCTTGAGGACATTTATTCAGAAACAGGGTCCGTGTTCATTAAGAGACTAATTTATTTCTGTTACATATTTCCTTCCTATTTCTCGTTGTCTGTAGCATTGTACCTTCAGCTCTGCTTAGCTTTTTGTCACCAGGATGTGCTCCTGATGCAAGAAGGGGACAAACAATAATAAGGTTTGAGAAAGCTTGATCCATTTTTCGTAAGTATATAAAAGCATCAACTTGTCTGGGTGTAGTATTAGGAAAACCTCAGCAACTACAGCACATTGAGACCGCAGAGGAACAAGATGCCTGTTTTAGACAAACAGCAGCTGAATTAAAGTTTAGAATGATGCAAGTCTTTTTCAAAGAAGTTATTTAGTTTCATTTGAAAAGAAATGTTACACACTGTATGATTTAGTATCTGTCATGTTTTAATGCATGCAAGTGTCTTGACAGTGGTTGTGGCAGGAACTGGTATGGAAGAAAGTAAATCTCACCTTAAGCCTTTTTCAATTGAAACAGTGTTTGGTGGCATTTGTGTGAAAGATTAAGTCAGATTCAGCCCTTGTTGGGGCTGAGCTGATGGGCACAGAGATAGACCGGGGTCGGTTTTGTGCTATTGCAACATTTGATCCCTAATATACTATTTCATTTGTTCTCCAGTGTATAGCAAAATGCATTTCACATGCTCTTGTCCTCTGTAATGTGGCTTGGGGCTGACAGATCTCTGTTGTTAGGTAAGCACTGCTTGGGAGAGATGCTGGATCCCTCTGTTAGTCCTGCCTCATCTTTGGGTGCTCATCTGGCTTTTTTTCATCTCCTGGGGAGTTTATGAGTGAATGAGAGTTTGAAAGTTTGGGTCTCTGGCTGTGAAATGAGTTAAACCCATGCCTGGCTCTTAAGTGTAAGTCTAGATATAGAAGGTGTACTGAACTGGGGACTATGTACTGCCATGCTCCCCACTACCAGGTTAACAAGTTTAGTATGTGGTAGTCCATGTCCCTAGGTTGTGTATTGTATTATTGCTAATAATTAATGCAGTTTTTATTTTCAAAAGGCAAAGCAAAATGCTTCAGAGTGTCAATCTCAGTTCAGATGCAAAACCCATCAATGCTCCATTTCACATAGCATTTTTTTAAGATTTATAGAGTACATCCTCTATATTCAGAAATACATGGATAGAAATTCTATTTCCAGCAGTGAAACTTGCTCAAAAGCTGATAAGAAAGGAGATTTTTTTTTTTCAGAGCACCAAAGGCAGTCGATTTGGAACTCGAACAGTGACGTGGGAGGCAGAAGGTACACGTAGGCTGGTGCAGGGCTCCCTGCCAGAGAGTGGGGAGAAAAAGGGCAGCACAGGCTCTCTTTGGGTGTTTCAAAGCAAATCTGAAGCAGATGTTCCTTAGCCCTGAGACACTGTTGTAACCATGAGCACTAATCTAACCTGACCATAATAAAGGCTATCCCTGCTTCTAATTCTGCCCAGCAAATGCAAAGAGACGGATATGGAGGTAGCAAACCATGGGAGGGATTTAAGACATCTTGAGCTGTTTAAAATTTGATGGGCTAAACCATCCATTGGGCTCCCTCTGCCACCAAGGCAGAAGAGAACCTTCAGACTGAGATTAGGAAAAGCACCTTGTGAAATTGAGCATTCCTATAGGTACATGAGGAGGATGTTTGTGGTTTACTAGAAATTACAGGTATTTGAGGTGTGATGTAAATACAGCAGTCACTGCTTGCTAAGGTGTACTCAGGATTTCCCAGCTGACTTGAGTGAATTGGGAGCCTTATTTTTTTAGGGTTCATTTCAGATCTGATCTCCCATGTGCAGCTTCATTAGATTGGACTCTCGAGTCAGTACAGAGCCTGTGATAGGAGAAGATGAAACTTGATTTTAAAGTAAGGCTGAGACTCTTAAATAGCCTGATACTCCAAAGGCCAGTGTTTGTTTAAGGCAGTGGGAGATACTGCTTTCCTAGTGTTTTTAAAAATCAGGTCACTTGTTCAGAGACTAACATTGGGATCCTGTTTATGAAAGTCTTGACCTAAATGTCTTACCCACTGTGTTTGCATTGTTTTTTCCTATGGGAAGAATAATGAAGTGCAAAAAATGGAAGTCTGCAAAGTCCTGCCTGACCCACTCATAATGGCACGGTCTGCACAGGACTCTGTACTGAGCACAGCCCATTCCCCTTGCATCCCCCCCTGCCATTTTGTTCCCAGTGGGACAGTGGTTTCCTAAATATTCAGTGCCCAAGCAATTTTCTTTATTTGGTTAGGACTGTAACATTTCAAAGGCACTAATTGCAAACAACAAAAGCACCTAAACTGGTGCCTTCTTCACAAGCTGCTTCACTGACCCATGGAACAGGGAGAACGCACTTGACTTTCTCTCCCTTGGCACACCTCTGTCTCATCTTATTGATGTTCTCAGGACACCATGTGGGTAGCTGTCCCACTTTTTAAAGGTGAAATACTTTTCCAGCTCTCCATAGCTCTTTCCATCCTCGGCCTACAAGCCTGGTAATAAAATGAGCTTTCTTTTCCTGAGAGCTCTTGGAGGATGCTGTGATATTGTCAGGTGTGTGGTTTTCTTCCCCAACACCTCCTGCTACCTCCGACACCGTAGGCCTGGAATAAGTGTCCAGCTTCTCTTCCTGCATCCTAAAGCTTCTGTGTATGAATGCAATAAGACAAATCCTTATCTGTGTCTCTGACTGGCTGCCCAAGTGAGGGGATGTGTTTGCAAAATCATTACCTGTCATCATTCCTGCCACTGCCACGTGCCAGCTGCACGCCTGCTGCAGATGGGCTGACCTCAGCCACCAAGGACAGTGGGGACTGAACACATATTTCACTGAGAAAACTGAGGATGCCCTGCAACAAGGAAGGTTTAAACAGGGCTTTGTTGTGCTCCCATCTTGCTGCATGGCAGAGTGGCAAGGAGAGACAGGGAGTGTGGGAAATTTTGCTGACACAGTTGTTATATTGTCAGCAATTAATTAGAAAGTTTTGTTCAATAAATTGTAGTCTGGCCTATGAAGGATGCCCTTGACTTGAAATTGGGTTATTAGAGGACTGAGTGTCTCATAATATACCTCTTTTTTTCTAGTATGCTTGCTTATCATTGTAAGAAACAGGTCTTTGCCTACAGTTCTGATCGAGCACAAATAACTTGCAGAAGGTCAAATCACAAATGTTTTTATGGGTATTAATTTTGGTTCAATGTCTATTAAAAAAAAAAACCAACATTTTAAAAGAATGCCAGTTATAATGAGACAGGTGTTTTGAGTGCAAATCTACTATCACGTCCTTTTTCATGTGCTGTTTGATCAGATGCAGCTAACTCTAATTGTAATTTGTTTTGTGGAGGAGGAAGAAGAGTATGTACGAACATATCCACACAAACAAACACAGGTACTTCATCTGGCAGCTCTGGGTGTGGGGAAGTTAATGAAGTTTCCACCCTGCAATCAGAGTCTTATACTACCCTGCTGGTTATGGTTCTCCAAAGGTGAAGAAAGTGGTAATTCAGCAAATATTACCAAATATTACCGGGATGGAGCACATCAGCCAGAAAGAAGCCACCCCACACTGCAAGTCGTGCCCACTGGACTTTGAGGGGGGTCGGTGGGGTAGCATTAGATGTCAAGTCAAAGAGATACCCAAAATTGGCCTTGAGGGCATCCTTCATTTTGGAGTTAAGGCAACAGAGAGCTGAGAAGCAGGCGTGAGGCTGAGGAAAGCTCCATGTCAGGATGTGTTTGCAGTAGAGGCTTTTCTGGGAAAGGAAAGCAAATGGAAAACAATGGAGAAATAAAACTGGAAGGAGCAGCTCATTACCCAAGGGGCAGATATAGAAGTGGTTTGTAGGCAATGACAAGTGAGACAGGCAGGGGTTAGTTTTCGAACTGACCCGGGGTGAGGGAAAATACTAAAAATAGAGATTTAAGATCCCTTTTAGTGGAGGTGAGCCAGCACTGTGCCCAGAGAGCTGTAATGTAGGTTCCACATGAATGAGATTTTATTCGATGTGCAGGGAGAGAAATCTGGATAAGAGGGAGATTGGGGGTTTTCTGAATGTTAGTCTGAATTTCCAGCAGGGATCCTATCACCTGCAAGGACTTGGCCTCACCGGTGCAATGTTTCTGTTGGCTGATGAAGGAAATATAACGCTGCGTTCACCACTTGGAGGATTCCTGCAAAGAAGTTGTCTCCAAAGGAAAAATTTTCAGTAACACTGACTTAACTCGTACTGCTTTCATCCAGTCAGGCTGGGTTTTAAGATTTAGATACTATCAAAAAGGAAAAGGCAACCCAGAAAGTCCCAACAGTTAATTGTAGGGGGAAGGAATTTTTAAGTCAGGTTGGTCCCTGCATTTGGCTTCTTTCTCCTTTCACACCCTTTGCATCTGCTTTCCCTTTTTCTTCATCTCTGTCCCACTCACCCAGCATACTCTCAGGCTGGCCTGAGTCAGTTCTGTCATGATTTTATTTTTCATTTAGGCAGACACCACAGTGTGGACTTGCCTCAGCTTGACAGAAACGGACAGATAATATTCTATTTTGTTGCTTGTGGAGTCCTGCACGCTTCAGCTGGCAAACAGATTGTTAAACATCCTTGAACAATATTTGCTTTGCGTGCAAGAGAGAAAAGAAATCTAATATCTGCTTTTAGATTCAGTCCCTTCCTTACGTGTTTTATTTGGTTTTCTTTGCACACACTTAAAATTTCCTTTCTATTAGAACATACTCAGCCTATGTTGCTTAGTGAGATTTGAAATCCAGTGACTGCTTGCTTTTGTTTAAAAGCTGGCTGGATCTAGAGCCGACTGTTCTCCTTATTTCTACCCTTTTCCCTCAGAGGTGGTAAATGGCAGTGGATAGTACCTCCTCTTGGAGCCAAAGATCGCTATCTTCACATAAACCAGCAGCTGCTAGTGGATGAAATCCATCTGTAGCAAATAAGTGTCAGGTCAGGGTGCCCTGGTAGCCAACAGGGTCTATAGGCTGCTCTTGGAGATGCTCTTGAGTCTTCAGTACAGGATGCACTTTGCTATTACTGAAGACAAAAGCTCAGGCAGGAAGCACAATTCACATGGCTGTCCTTGGACCTGAAATGATTCATGCTGCTAAAATAAAGTTGCTTCTCCCTTCGTTACAACTCACTGGAGTCTGTTTGACCAGGCATCTCGGTCTCTATGAGATTTCTGTGCGCTCTGCTCCAAACAAGAGCTGCAGACAGTGGGGGTTTAACTGAATCAGTGATGCTGTTTTAGCTCAAATATGATGTTTAATAAGGGAAAATAACAGCTTAATTTGAAAAGGCATCTTGTAGACCAGGGGGACTGACCCTGTGGGAGTGACTGCTGCCAAGAGGATTAGGGAGTTGTGTGTTGTGCTCAGAAATGTAACATGGACATGCTGAGCTTGGCACAGGAGATGTGAAGAGTGGTCCCTCAAGCCCAATACCTTGTCTGAGCTTCAGACTTTGCAGAAAGAGATTCCTCATGGAATAACCTGGATCGAAAGAAGGGCTCGTTCCTTTGCACTAGCGAATAATTTCCTCATACAATAACACGGGAGGATCAAAGCCTTCCCTGTCCACCTCTTGTTTTAGCGTAATCCTTGGCACGTCTCAGCACTTCCCAGGAGTGTGTTGTGGACTGTGATGAATGATGTCCTCTGCAGGAGGAGAAGGAAATAAGGACGTCAGGTTGGCTGCTTGGGGTGGAGTTTTCCCCTGCCTCTCCTCACTGCTCAGTCCTTAGCATCTGTGCCGTAGTTGTGGATTTTCTGGTT
This sequence comes from Monarcha castaneiventris obscurior, assembly GCA_026261815.1. Classification (NCBI taxonomy): domain Eukaryota; kingdom Metazoa; phylum Chordata; class Aves; order Passeriformes; family Monarchidae; genus Monarcha; species Monarcha castaneiventris. Next base: position 5,417,373 of record JAMPIT010000890.1, read on the forward strand.
ATCCGTGGAAAGGCTTAAGCCTTCCCCAGCACCAGCTAAACACCTCGAGGACAGGCCAGCAAACAGTTGAGATGCTTGCAGTTTCTTTTGTAGCCCGGAGGTATGTGGGAACAGCCACTGAGCTTTTCAGGGCACAGAGTCAGAAGCTGCTTGCTGATGGATGGCACAGCATCCAGCCAAGGCTCAGGCATGGAGGTGTTGATACAGTGAAGGCAGTGGCATTGCACCAACCTGTAGGCTCCTGCACCTCCAAAGAGCATCTGGGGTCTTGGACAAATTGAATGGCTTTTGATGCTACCTTTTATTATCTAAAAAGTGGCTGACTCAGATTCCTAAATCAAATCTCTCCTTTTTTCTTCAAGCAAAGTCACATTTCTCTCTGCCTTGGAACAGTCTCTGTGGCAGCTGAACAGAGTGGATGAGCTGCTTGCCACTGCTGTGCCTACACTTGGAATTTGTATTTTGCTGAGCCACCTCCACGTTGAGTGCCATGTCTCTGATCTGTGGTCATCTAGGCTCTAGCCTCTAAAGAAAGAAAAAAAAAAAAAAAAACCAAAACAAAATGTGTCTAATATTTATTTGAAGGTTTAAACATTTCTTGACTTGCTTAGTGCTGACCATGAACTTCTGTCACAAGTGACCTTCTTCCTCCCTTCCCATCTTGAGCCCTGACCACCACACTAGAAAGTCTGGGTTTTGCTTCATTTCCAAATGAGTTCAGTGTTAGGCTCTGGATTTTTTAGTATTACTGGCATGACAGAGCTCCTCTCATTATAAATTGTTCTGTCTGCTTCAGCTGCATGCTTCTTCTCATTTATATTTAAGATAATGGAAGAAGAGTTGCTTTTGATGACATAAGTGAGCTAGATTTTTGGTTAGTATTATTATAAAATGAGAGTTCTGGCTGGATAATGTAAAATATTAGGGCTTTTGAGTTTTTTAGTACCTGTGAAGCACTGCAATGACTAGAAAAACTAATATACTTCTTCCCTGCAAATTGATGGAACTTCTTGATGCACGCGTGGAATGTGAAAGGCTCAGGGCTAATAACACTGCAGGTCTCAACACGTGCACTAAGTGGTCTGCTGTAAAATATTTACAAAACAAAAACATTTGAACATGTTTGATACTGAAGAGAGGGAAAACTAATAATCACTCTAGACTGGTGCATTTATTTTATGTTACCTGTGAGAGCTGTAAAATGAGGTTTAGGCTGTGTGCTAGAAGCATATAGCAGCTCTTTAGCCAGGTATTGTAGCAGTAGTTTTATCCTAGATTGAAAAGAGCATCTGTAAGTATATCTGCATCTCTGCTGTATCTCAGAATTGGATCCATACTGCTTGACTGCTTTTTTTCCCCCTCCTGTTTTTCTTTTATGCTTTTGAATCGTGCAGTCTCATGGAGATGCACTCACATGGTTAATTCTACGTGTCTGTGTTTATCTACAAAACAAATGTAGCTATTTAGCAGTTATGTTTTTTAAGACATGCATTGAACCGGGTCAGAATTTCTCTTGGCTCTCCTCTCTCTCCTCTTTTTTCACATGTTGAATATGTGTATCTTTTTTTTCTTCTTCTTCTTCTTCTGAGAGACATGCTTCTTTTATTCAAAGTATCAAATTTATGCTTTGCAGTGACATCAGGTACTTAATTTTATGGATGTATGTATTATAAAAAGGCAAGGAGATTACACAGCTTAAAAATCTCTAAACGATACAATTTGCTTTTTTCATTTCTGTGTCATCCTATCTGGTTTTTTTCACCAGTTCCCAACTTCCTGAGATTCTGCTGTTGCTCCTGAGGATCTGCAATGCTTTTGTTGGTAGCCCAAGTGGATCAGGTGCAGTTTAGGCTTCAAGGCCAAGAGTACATTATGGAAAATCCCTAGTCTGGCACAGCAGCACCTGGACATTCTTCTGTGCATTTGGTGCCTCTGGTTTGGACCAGTAATTCCCCTGGACACATAAGCTTTAGCACCTGACTGTGTGTAAAACCACACACCAAACCTGGAGAAGCAGGCGTACAGCTTTGACCTAAAATAATTGCTTTTCAGCACTCCAATTCACTTCCCTGGGGTTTTTTTTTTTGTCTCTCTCTTTTGTGGGCCCAGTTCTAAGTCCTGCAAGGTCAATGGGTATATTCTTTGGCTTCACATAAAAAAACACGATCATCTTGCAATGTGCTGGTCTGAACTATCCATTAACAAGAATAATCTGAAAGCTGACAGATGTAAAGCTACAAATCAGTGTTGAAAGTTTTTTCCACCCTGGGATTATGTATTGTCATCTTGTCATCAACCCCTTGGGTAAGGGTCTGAAACTACATCTTGGCCAATGCTGACTGCATGAGAGCTGGTAGCCCCTAATGGTTCAGAGACAAAAATATTAGGTAAAACCTCCTTTTCTGATGTTTTGGATGCTGCTCCTGCTTTTCAAGTGAGGTGACTCCTGCATCTGGAGCCTTCAGAGTGGAGATCTTTGAGATGCTAAGCATATGAATGAATATTCACTATTGCTACCAGCATCTCAGTGGCCTCCCTCAAATGAAAAATTAGCCCCTGGGACATGGGTGAGAGCTGCTTGCATGCCAGGCTTTTTAGGACATCAGCATGGACTTGATAGTGCACCAAGCTGCCTGTGTCCAGTACTGAAGTCTGTTATGAAAACTGGAGATCCTTAAAAGTGCTACCCAGTTCATTTCACTTTAAAACACCCTGGATATTGCAAGGTTTGTTTATTTGTTATAAATCTGCTTTCCTGAAGTAAATGTGTTTTTCATAATATTAATGGTGTTCTCATTGTTGGAGCCCTCTGCAGAAGTCAGATATCTATAAAACAAATTTAGATGCCAGTGCTGTAGTTAAGCATTGTTTAGGCAGATCCCTGAGCCAACATGAATACAGCTATTAGAATTGAGCTTTACAATATATTGACGTTTCTACATAAGTAATAAAGAGTTTAGAAAGGGAGCTGAGCAGCATTTTATGGTTTTTCAGGGAAACTGCTTTATTTCTGAAAGTAGCTTAATATTGATATTTTTACAGGGGAGTTTTGTCAGCTTCCTAGGATTGGTTTATGTGAAATATATCTTTTTTTTAGCATGTTTAGCTTGTTTCTTCTCTCCCTCCTTTCCATCTGTGTCTCCAGGGGCAGAAAGCAAACCACTGGCAAGTTTGGGGAGGGGATTGAACTAACTTGAGCTCCAAACCAAGATATGGCCAAGAGGCTGAGGGCCTGCTCTCTGATTTTCAGGAGGGGTCTTGACAGCACATCCATACCAAGGTGCACCAGAATCTGCTCAAAGGATTAGAAAAGGCAGCCTTTCTCATCATTTTGTATTTCTGGTGGTTTCAGTGGTCAGTTCTCTCCACAGTTCAGGCTGATTTCCTCATAGGGACAAGATTAAATGGAATAAATAAGTGAAATAGAAGCCAATGCAGTCAGAGACTGAGCGGAGCAAATGCCCTGTAGAGAGGAAGCACCTTTGGTGGCTTTGGAGAAGGATTTGGGATTTTGAAACAGGTTTGAAATAGCTAGTGAGCAGGAAGAGGAGAAAATAGATGGGTTTGGTGAAAGACAAAAGGTGAGGTTTTGCTGGCAGGTTTATAATCCCCATTGCTGTAGAGTATGGATGTAACATGCACTGTACAGACAGCAGGGCCTGCTGTCAGGTCTCCAGCTCATGTCTGGGAATGCAGTATGACCTGCATGCTGATGAAGTCAATCCTAACGTGGCTTAGAGGAAGAAGGGTGTAAGCAGTCATAACTCCATCTTTGATATTTTATGGTTTATTCCTTTTCCTCTCTCTGATTTCAGCTGACCAGCCCACACACAGAGTGTTTACACTTCAAACACTGGGCATCAGGGCTGATTTGGAAGCCCAGTACATGAATGCAGGAGGCACATCGAATCCTGGGCCTCAGAGCAGCTGGGATCAAGGGACAGTGGTGCAAAGGGAGGGGAATTGTGAATGCAAAAAGCAGCCTTTGTGATTTTAATCTGCCAAACTGGACAGGAGGAAGTGGGGCAAGGCAACTTTTCATCCACCTCTCCCTGACACCTCTTGCACACGTGTGCTGTGGGGCCAGGGAGCTGATTTCTTGCAGTTCCAGTGGATTGTCTCCTTGGGCTCGATTGTGCTGTGCCCTCTTCCTCAAGATAACAGCATAACACAACCAGGTTTTAAATATTAATAGGGAGATCACAGGAGTGTAGCTTGGAAGCATGGAATACTGAGTTTTGAAAAGTCTAATCTGTCCTTTTTTGAAAGCTGTCCAATTTCTTTTTTATTTACAGCATTTGAACCATTTCACAAATTGGAAAGCAACTAACCAGCCATTTCACAGGCAGATTATGATATGTTTAAGAAAGTCCAAGGCATTTATCTGAATGCAATTGGCCATCTTGCTGACTAACATCTAGATTGGAGATATTACACACACAGTTGAACAGAGACTATTTGAAGATGATGGTTTTCTCTTATTAAAGTTGTGTTTGTAGCTTGCAGCTGAAGAAATGTTTTGGGTAGTGGTATAAGCTGACTGCCTGTGGCTCTGCAAAGGACTCGTCACATTGACTGGGTAGATGAGAAAATGCTGGGGCGTGAACAGTCACTTTATGATTCCTGCACTTGATTCCATTCTTTGCAAATGCAGAGGTGGAGAACTGCTGGAGAGAGACTGGCTCCATCTGGCACTGCCTCTGCACAGTGCATGCAAGTTGTTCCATTAAAGATGCAGAAGTGCAGGCAAAAAGTGGGAAACACACATTAGATGAAGCTACATCTGTTGCCATACAGATGGAAAAAAATTGGGTTTCCCTCCTATCAGCTACACATGTGCTTGTTCTGCCTAGAAGCTAAAAAGTATGTTTCAGCTTGCATGGATAGAGCATACCTGGTTTAATTAATTAAAAGCTAAAGAAACCCCAAACCCACAAAAAACCTGACAACCCCAGCCTCCAGTAAATCTCTTAAAGCTGTAAGTGTGTAGTGCTCACGTGCCTGCACTCTAATGTGGTCTGAATGAAAAACTGACAGCACCTGTTACTGAAATCAAAAGTGATTTCTCTAACAATGGGATACTGGGGAATTCCTTCCAGGCTTCTCTTTAATAGAGTTTGAAGGATGCAGGTTGGAAGACAGTGCATAAGATCTGCACCACTGGCTCTGATGGATGTGAATCATGCCAAGGGACAGTGATTGTTTAGGAGGTTAGAAGTTCACTCCATACATTCAGTAATAATATGCAGCTGGTATGTCCTTAAAAAAAGATTGTGTGCTTCTTTTTTCCCCTGTGTGAAACCACATGTGGATTGAAAAAAAAAAAAAAATCGGATTTTATATGTTCAAATCCAGAAATTCAAAGTAACTGCAACCACATCTGACAGTATTTTTGAGAACTAGAGCGAATTGAAGCTAGATTGCCTAAAAATAGCCCTTGAACTGAACTCTAAAGACTATTAGATTTGTCCATTTATAATAAATCCTGATCTACTGTCTATTAGATCATCTCTTCTGTAATCTTTTCCTATGGGCATAGTTCATCTACATTTCTAAAAGCATTACAGCATGATGTTGAAAGAAATGCTCAATTTTTTTTTTTGTGTCTTGTGCATGATGGTCCAGTTAAATTTCTGCATTCAGAATCGGTTGCAAAGTCTGGAACAAGCAATAGGGCATTAATACCCTCAGTGAATGGTTGCCAAAGGGTACAACAGGTTCACAAAGGTGGCAGGGGTCCTGGGTAGGAAACCAGAGATAAGACTTTAGGAACTGTCTTCTGACAGAAGAGGACCATGGTGAAGACAGCAGGTGATGCTCCTGTGCTGTACCCATTCATGTCCTGGTATTGCTAGATATATGCCGTAAAATAACAGTTAAAATTTTATCTGATGTCTCTGAAGTTACATATTTTAAGCAGGATCCAGTAATTTTTTGGAGAAGAATGGGTCAGAGAGAGAAAAAAAAAAAAAGAAGAAAAGAAAGCAGTATCTTCTTTTATTCAAATGACAACTAAATTGGGGACCTGACATTAAGAGCTGTTAGGAGACAGAAAAAGTATTAAGTGCTGACACATGCACACCCCCACAAAAGTCCTACAGAAGCATAAAAGTTGATATTTCATGAAAATGCAGTCAAGCTGCTGTTTGGGTTCTTATTTTTTTCAGGCAAAACCTAGAAATTTGCAATAACAGCTAGAATGTTTTTGACAGAACACCCTTTCTCTAGCATTCCAGCACATGTAATGGACTGTTGATCAGTTCATGATCATTGTCAGAAATGTGGAGTTTTGAGTCAAAAGGGCTCTGGTAGGCATATTTTTTTTCTTTTTGAAAATCAGTGTGTTTGGTGGCTGCTTTGAATGCATTAACTGTCTTGCTGAGAGTGGTGGTGCAGTGAAAAAGGACAAGCTGGGGCAGTTGGAGTGAACTTGAGCCTGTTGTGATGATTTTGCCTGCTTTTGGCTCTCATTCTTTGTTGTTTAATGTTAAAGGCTGAGACTCAGAGGACAGTCCCAGCGTGTTAAGTTGTTCCAGCTTGAAGTGCCTTGAAACAGCTGAGTCTGCACCGTGGCTTGGACCACAGCTGTAGGATTCCTCTTAGTACAGGAACTCAGCATATGGCCCATATCCATTGGAGCATCTGCCCAAGCCCAGCAGAGTACTCACACGTGGGCAGAGTAGCCTTGGGCACAAAAACTGATCCCCTGCTAGAAGAGGTAGGAAAAAAGAAAATCCAGAAAGTGTTCTTCCATTTGTCAGCTGTCCTCAAGGGAATGGATCTTTCTTCTCTCAGATGCAGTATCTTCCTCCTCTGCTTTTCCTCATTACTTTGTGCTAGTTAAGACAGAGGAAAAGGAAGAGCTGTGTATCATACTTCATGCAACTTTTTAGGGTGCAGGGTTGTGTGCAGTTGTGTTCTTGAAGGCAGTGTGCCACGCTGAACGCTGTGGGGCCACTGCATATGTAAACTTTCCATCAATGGGTTTTGCAAGCCTTTTGTCAGCGTCAGTAAATAAAGCTCCACAATCCCAACCGCCCCAAAAGCAGCGTGTGAACTTATGTTCACACACAGGATTCTGGCTCAGCTTCCCAAAATAATGGCATGTGTGAGCAGAGGGGAGAACTGTTCAGATGTTTGATGTGAGGCCGACTTGGCCTTCGCCTGCAGTAAAAATAAATCATAGTTGCTCTCAAACACGTGGAAGGAGCTGTACACAATTTAGGAGCTAATCTCACCTTGTCAATTCTCTGGCCCACAGCTCTTGAGTGGCACCAGCTTGTGGCTTTTGGTCTTCCAGCAGACATTTACCATGAGAAGGTTTTGCAGGGTGATGTCTTTTGTGGCATAGACTCAGTGTAACTTTGCAGTCCACCAGTGTGTTAATGAGTTGATGCTGTCTGCATAGGTCATCCTTTTCTGTCACCTCACCTGGAGTTATTGGAAAAAAACACACGAAAACAAGAAAAAAGGGCAAAAGAAAATGGGAATATATTTACTTTCAAATATTACTGTTTTTCTAGGGAGTTTCAGAAGATGTTCTGAAATGCATTCGAAAATGCCTGTAGAAAATTAATTCCCGTGAGATGCATTTATGTGACAGGGAAGAGAAAAACAGCTGTGATATAATCCTCCAATTGTATTAGGTTTGTGGGGTTTTGTGCTGCTTCTTTCAAGGCATGCCTAAACCTTCTTTTTTGCTATGTAAATACAACTTGCACCATCTTTCAGTAGAAGAAGAAATGATAAAAGGGATGCTGTAAGCAAAGGACGTGGCTGCCAAATATGAAAAGGGCAAAACTACAGCGAGGGAGGAAAGGGAGGGACCTGCAGGTTTTGTGCTTCCCACAGCCTTCCCGACTCCTGCAGTGCTCCGTTTGCCTTCGTGCATCAGCAGCAACATGTGTAAATAATTGTGCACGGAGTCTGGACGTGCTCAAGAGAGCGCTGGGATTGCTGCTGTTGAGCTGCTGGATTAGTTGTGCCTCACTTGGTCCAGCCCTGCATTAGGTGCAGCACGGGGAGCAGGCAGGGCCTCCTGGCCGCCGGCACCCTGTCCCATCTCCTTGAGCATCAGGCTCAGGAATGCAGAGCTCGCCAGAGAGTGAAGTCATCACGGTTTGCTTGGACCTTGAGCGTGGAACTTGGAGCGCAGCCTCTCCTTCCAATTACGTGAGCAAGTGCTGGCTCGTAGCACGCGGCCGTCAGGCTGAACCTTTGCGTTGTGACCCCAGGGGAGAGCTTGATGGATGTCTCCTGTCATCCCTTACCTCGCCAAAGCCAGTGAGCCTCACCCAGGAAATCCTGTCTGCTATTTCTGGTCGAGGGGCACCCCGTTATCTTCATTCGTGGGACAGAAAGTGCATGACATCTCTTAAAAAGTATTACTGAGTATACCAGGTCATAGGGTCAGAGACTTAGGTGCCAGAATTAAAAAAGTGAGAGAAAAAGTAGCAAATTGCCTTTCTTGCAATCAAAACTGCTTTTTGTGATAGGAAAACATTAGTCAGAGTCATTTGGGAAAGCAGTCTCCCACGTCTGGGAGCACCAGGAGGAGGTGAGCAGAGCACCTAAGCACATCATGGTTAGATGACACGTGGTGGACTTTCCTCATGGCAAATACAAAGTGCTGGTCACTTGTCATGTCACTACTTCAGGAAAGGGGAACAGACAGAAATGGGGGAAAAGACAGTCCATTATTTATGTGAGATTTTTTCCCCTATGAGCAGATCCCTACGGTGATTTTCCTTCCACCAAGCAAAAATCCACCTCCACAAGCCTGAGCTCTATGTAAAGGATGGGAAATAAAAGAGAGAAGGGAAAAACCTAAAAATTTCTATTTTCTTGCTAGTCAAATGTGCCCTGAGCAGAGAGAGATTCCTCTGGGAGTTGCAATTGCTCCCTTGTGTGTGCTGGAAATGTTTTGGGGTTTGTTTTTTTTATGACTGCAGCTCTAATCTGAATTATGGCAAAACTTAGTCTTCTGCTATTACTGCCAGCTCTCTAGATAGAGCAGGAAAGAAAAAAGTGAAGTATCACTTTGGGGTGTTTCTGGGGAAGAAATGTTTCCATAGCCATAAATTGCTTTCTTGGGAGCACTGAAAATTCCAATCCCAGTGCTGTGCTTCATGGAATCAAAGTCTGCAAAGTCTTGGATTCGAAAGGAGTAAAAACTGAGTCTTACCCAAAAACTTTAACATCTTGATCTGGCAATAAATGGTAAAAACAAACAGTAAAAATAAAATAATTAAGTTTATACATTTCTAGTTGTAGTAGTGTTGGTGATTTTTAAAGGTGCTTGTCTTGGAGCAAAGATTGTCTTGTGAAACATTATATGAAGAATCCCTCTGTTGAAGCAGTGCTGCAATGCTTCTTTCCCCGAAGTTAAAAATTCACAGTTTATTGGCAGCCTGAGTTAATCTGGAGGTGTGATCTCTGTTCTGTGCTGTAGGATTTAGGTGCTTTTGCACAGGTTGCAGTCTCTTCGTGGTTTTGCTTGGATTTGGGAATCATTTATATGTAAATGATCCTGATCCCCTGTTCTTTTCGTCCTTACCAATTAACTTGGTTTTTGAAGCACGCAGTTGTCTGAGCAAGATTGGCAAACTTCCTGGTGAAAAACTGGGTGGTGTTATCGTGGTGATCATGATTGCTGGAGCTCATTACCAAATTGACTCTTTGAATAATCAAACCTTTGAACTCGGTTCAGTGGTATCCCATCTGTCTCACTCCGTTAGGCAACTTGGAGGCAGCTCTTTCATGTCGTCTTACAACTTGTCCTGTGGAAATGGCGGATGTGTTTATTTTCAAAAGCAGCAAGAAAGCCCAGTGGAACAAGAAAAAAGTTGGAAGAACAAGCCCTCAAAGAGATTTTGACACTGGTGCCAGGGGCTTTATGAAAGATAAAACAGCTCATTTTTTTATGGCTAAAGGAAAATGCCATTAATTCCCTTGTGCCTAACTGCTACAGTAAACTTGCCAGAGCTATTCCAAAACCAGCATGCCGTGGGATATTCAATGATTTTCAGTGAAAACTGGGCTTCAAAATGCAGCTCTCCCACATGTGGATCAAGGGGAGCTCCGGGTCGCTCAGCATATGTTTCTATGTGCTCACACATGACTGTAAGAATTATTTTAAACAGGGTTTGCTAGCTTTGACTTTGAAACTGCATCCACTTTATCTACTCAGTTCCTCTGCGCGTGGCATAGGTAATTTTGCAGAAGGAAAATAACTTGTTATTACCAGAGTAAATGGGAAAAATTTTGCAGGTTGCTATCTACCAGGCTAATCTATATTATGAAGAAATAAAACATACTTGTGGGAAGTCCTGCTGTAGTAAAAATGTAGTATTTGCTGAAATTCTCTACAAATTTTAGTCCCCCATCAGGGGGAAATCATTGCTTGGTGACACAGTGCAGCTTTGAGCAGAAACTCGAAGAAATCTGTCAGGGTCTGCATGTTTTTGCATTGTAATTCTTGAAGTTCATTTAAACTCAGGCTTCATGGTGAAAGGGAGGTGGCAGGGGAAGGTTGGAAATCTGATCACTGAGCTTGGGAGACCTGTTTCAGATCAGTGTCCTAGTGCTCAGGTGAGTTAGTGTAGAAACTCCAATTCCTGTTGCTGGACATGGAGCGCCAGTGACAGAAGGCTTTTTTGTATGCTGGAAGAGGTGGGATGGTAGTGAGGTGTTATGGCATGGAAATTAAAGTGAGAATGGGTCAGACAAGCCTTTTCATATTGCTTCCTTACCTGCATTTCACAGTCAGCCCCAGCGTTTTCTCAGACAGGGATTGAGGGGGTAGTTGTGAATATCTGGCTTTTAACTGGAGTAAAAGTCTTGTGCTGAGAGAAAGTGGAGGGTGCTTGTCTTTGAGAGAGGCAAAGGAGATGGGAGAAGGCTTTTCCACGAGCTGTGTGTGACATGGCATGATGTGGTGGTGGGGGAACAGCTGGGGCAGTCTGCTTCAGTTTCCCCACCTGATATTTCAGGTCAAGCCATAGACAAATCCATGTGAAGCTCCAGTCTGCACAAGCACCTTGGTCTAAACAGGAGGCTCAATAAGGTAATTGGAAGGTGGGCATCCTTCAATATTCCACACACCCTCAGTTCTTAGTGTGGCTATTGCAGGATGTACAGTGGGTTAATGCACTTTTAAAGCAGGTTCCCCACATCTTCCTGCTTGACTGCTCATTGCAGGTTTTCAATGAATTAGCCCACTGAACATTAAAGTCTCGAGGATTTGGCTGGGCTGATGTGCACCTTTGCTTGTGTCACGTGGCCTGCAAATCAAGGGGCCAGGCATTACTCTTGGGATGGAGCAGCAAGGCATGAACCTCAGAGAAAATTGATGGCTTGCTCCAGAGTAAAGCCTTGTGTTCACCCCTCTGTGCACTTCTGATTTGGGAATGGATTTGTAGTTTGTTTTTGGGTTTTGTTGGAGGTTTTTTATCACGCCATAGAAAATGCTTTCCTGACCAAACCAGCTGGGTCTTCAGCAACACTTAACAATTAAAAGCACTTCTGTGCTAGGTGTTCCCTAAAAGATGGAAAATAAGATTTTTACATTAAAATGCCAAGAAGAAAAATGGTGAGGGCATAAAGTGCTGCTTTATTTTCATCAAATGCTAGGTCTTTTGGAAAATCAGTTGTGCTCCAGTGGTCATTACCCCCCTGTGTGCTTCTCTCACTGTTTGCTCCAGCTTTGCTCTGAAAGGCGGCTCTGCAGAGAGCCTTGCCTTAGCTGTAGCTCCAGTTACACCCTGCAGGCCACCGGAGCCATCAGAGGGGACATCCTCAGGACCTGGGCATGAGTCCTGTTCCCTTCCTCTCCCTAAGCAGCTCTGCCTTTGTTTCAGGAGTATCGACATCGGGGGCTCTGGGCCCGGGGAGCACCACGGCTAGCACCACGCCGCGGGTGGCTACCAGCACCACGGGCCGCACCACCACCACGGCGGCCTCAGGCAGGAGGAACAGGAGCACCAGCACCCCGTCTCCCATGGCAGATGTCCCCGAGGAAATGACCACGCACCTGCCCCCTGCCTCCTCCCAGCTGCCGCCGGCCGGAGCGGAGAGCTGCGACCCCATGGAAGCCCGCGACATTATGTGGTCTCGGACTCGGCAGGGCCAGGTGGCCAAGCAGCCGTGTCCCTTGGGCTCCATAGGTGAGTCAAGGGTTGGGAGGACACAGCGGGCTGTCTCCACTTCCTCTGGTACCTTGGCAGTGTGCAGCCAGTACTAAAAACCTTGTGGGGTTGCGCTTGATGCGCTGGAAGAGCCTCTGCCTCCAGAAGTTGTGTACATTTACCTGGTTTTGCCTGTATTTGTAGCCTCTAGGCTCACTGATGTGTTGGTGGCTAATGCTTTGCTTGTTTTGCTAAGAGAGGGGACAGGGGAGGAAATCAACAAAACTTGTACTTTGAAGCTCCTGAACCCATGTGAGTGATTTTTCAAACTGCAGCCAGCATCCAGTGTGATTCAGCTGGGAAAGTGGGGTGGGAAACAAAGCCAAATCTTTCCAAATGGTTTATTGCTTATTGGATTTTGCTCCTTTTCTTCTGCTCTTCCTGCAATTGTTTTCTTGAAAAATGTTGCTTTTGGAAATTTTCTGTTCAATTTGAAACATAATCGAGTTAAGAATGGGTTTTGGCATACGGTTCATTTTGCTGTGTTTTAACAAATACAGTTTTCTAAAAATAGTTGTTTTTCATACTGGTCTTGGTGTCCAACCCCAAAAGCTCACTTTCAAAGAAGAAATCTTAAAAGTGGAGGAAATTGCCTGAAAACAAGGGCTGAAGGGATCTGACTTGCAGAGAGACTCCCTGTTAATTCTCCACTCCTGGAGAGCCACTCACACCTGTATATGTGAATACTGACTCACTCTGGAATTTGGTGAGGACAGACTGATAAAATATATGTTAAAGTATGAGGGTCATGGAAAGGCGTCAGTGGTGAGAATAGGTAAAGAACATTTTTGCTGTCTTTCCCAGCCCTACTTGATAAAATTAATGCAAAAAGTGTGATGTGGTTCCCAGAGATAGGAAAGGGTATTCTGAACCAAAGCTGTGAAAAGGAAAAAAAAAGATGAAAAAGGAAAAATAAGGCTGGATGCAAGGAGTCCTTTTCTAAGCACAAGAGCTAAGGACTGGATGAAAATGACTAAGGAAAAAATAATAGCCCAACTTATGGATAGGGGATGGCCATAAGCCTTTCCCATCTCTAATTTCAGTGATTCACGCCACTTGTTAAAAGCTGTGATATATTAGCAGTGATGCATTTCTCTTTGTCTGAAATGGTCTCAGGCATTTTTCTGTCTTTTCCAGCAGGGATTGGGCAGCTCTTCCCAAGCAAAACTCTCCTCTAAAGTCCCTCTTGACAGCTGGGGGCTGACAGTAAACTCCAGCATTATATCTTGGCGTTTGTAGCATTCAAACTTTTGTGTGTTTCCACCCAAATGTTGTAATGATGATTCAGAGCCGTAAAATGTTCATAAAGCAGCAAGGAAGATGAGGCACAGGGTCTGATCCCAAATCACCAGTGGTGAGCCAGAGCATCCAAGGTGCTGGCTTGGAGTTTGAGATCTACTTCTGATTTCTTAGCACCTGGCAGCTTTCCTGCAAGTCCTTTGTCTGTAACTGCTGTTTGCCAAATTGGAAATAATGTTCCTACACAACATTGTGGGTCTTTTATGTCTTAGTGCCTTAAAGGACCAAGATGATGGGAGATTAGGACACTGAGATGACTCAGAAGTGTCCTACTCAAGACCTAAGCACTAATAAGCCCCCAGAAGCCTTCGACATGGGGCGCTGAGGGCAAAATGCAACCAGTAACACTGAATACAGCGACTTTCCTATTACAGGTGTTGCAACCTTCCGGTGTCTTGCGCCTGATGGTATCTGGGAACCCCAAGGACCTGATCTGAGCAACTGCTCTTCACCCTGGATCAACCACATCACTCAGAAGGTAAAAAAACCCTGCCCACGTGTTGACCGCTCTGAGTCTACACAGTGACCTTGCTCAGCTCCCTGGTTTTCTCACTCAAGGAACTCCAAAGGATCAACAGTCACACAGAAAGCATGAGCCGTGAGCATAGTAGTCAGGAACTGCAAGGAGAAAGCCAGTGTTTTATGGAAATTAAGGCAAGGAACGTAAGGGAAGGCAAGTGAGAGGGACTGGAGAGTGGAATTGAGCTAGAGTGAATGACATTTCTTGTTCGTGGCAAGAAAAGGAAGAAGAGGGAGGAGGAGGTGGGTGGACATATGGAAAGTACTGAGTTGTTGAAAAAGGAAACACTCTTTCATGCGTCCTCAAGGATTTGTTCATGTCACGCAAGCACAGGATGAACCCCATAGTTAAGAAATCTTTACCAAAGAAAGGCAGGCTCAATGGGAAATGTTTGATTCATGCCCCTGACTTTCTGTTTTTAACTTCTGCCCAAATTAGAAAAAAACAATGGAATAGAAAACAATGCTGCAGTAATGCTTATCTTTTGACTCTTAAGTCCCTTGATGAATGTTTTCTAGCACTTCATCATTTATCAGTGTTAAAAGTGCATTAACATGTGACAATAGAAGTTCAAGACAAGCAGAGCTTATTTGGTAGCAGTATGTTGAGCATTTTTGTTATTAATGCACAATGGTGCTTTCAGCTGATTTCATTACAAACAGAGACCAGATGTGTGTTTACGCCATGGAGTCTGTGGGCTGAATCTTTATTACAGCAATTTGTGGGGATTTATTCACTCCTTTAGCCAGAGCGAGCGAGTCCTGGCGTTGCAAACGAGCTGTGCTGCTGCACAAGAGTGACACGGCACTCCTGAAGAGCCACTGGTCAGTGGGATGGGGTCGCCCCACAGTCTTGGACATTCTCCTCTCTGCCCCCATCTCAACTGAGACCTAATAATCTGTGAATTACTAGCACTGATCATCCCCATCTTGCTTCATCTGTGCTTAGACCCATCCCTCCACAAAGGAAAATGTCAATTAACGGGGGGCTGCTGTGATATGGCACAGCCACTACAGAGCCTGTGGTCCTTCTGTCCCTCTCCTGCTGTTCACCCAGCGAGCTGATGAATACAGGCTGCCTTTGCTGGTATTAGCAGCTGTGTGCAGCTCTTGTTTTATGACCTGGGTACTTACCCTGGAGGGGTTAATATTACTTACTCCAGCCATAATTCACCCAGGCAGCTGGGAGACCTCTTGCTGCTCCGTGAAGATGACTAGGCCGTTAGCCATTAGCAGAGGGAAATAATAGCCCGCACTGATGAAATCTCCATCAAGGTTAGGCTTATTTCATTTGAAACCCTAGCTATCATTTGCGTAACAAATGAGCCCCATTTAATTTGTTACGTGCTTTCAAAGCAGGCTAAAATTGAACAGGCAGGTTTTCAGAAATGCCCAGCAGGTTACAATTGGGACTGGATTTATTTTTTTTCTGAAGGAATTTAGTTACGTTCAGCTTTGAATACCTTCTACCAGTTGGTAGAAAGACTTGGGGAATCTATGAGATGACCCTGGATCTAACCTGTTTGCCTGAGTGAAAATGTGTTGGGATCTTGGGATATGTGACCCAACCTCATTGAGAACTGTTACAAAACATCAAGACTTTTCAGGAATGACTTTTGAGGGGAAAGCCCTGCCAGGCTTGCCTAGGGGTTTGTGTTGGGGGTTGCATTCATTGAATCATTTTGATTGGAAAAGTCCTCTAAGATCATTGTGTTCAACCATTTATCCAGCGCTGCTGTGTCCACCAGTCATCCATGTCCCTAAATGCCATGTCTGCATGTCTTTTAAATCCCTCCAGGAATGGTGACTCAACCACTTCCCTGGGCAGTCTGTTCCAATACTTGACGACTCTTCCCGTGATGAAATTTTTCCTGATATCCAATATAAACCTTCCCTGGTGCAACTTCAGGTGGTTTCTTTTTGTCCTATCATTTATTACCAAGAGAAGAGGCTGACACCCACCTTTCTACAACCTCCTTTCAAGTACTTGTAAAGAGGGGTGAGATCCTCCTGAGCCTCCTTTTGTCCAGGCTAAACATCCTCAGCTCCCTGAGCAACTCCTCAAAAGCCTTGTGCTCCAGACCCTTCCCCAGCTTCGTTGCCCTTCTCTGGATTCCCTCCAGCCCCTCAATGTCTTTTGTGTAGGGAGGGGCCCAGAACTGGACACAGCACTTGAGGTGTGGCCTCACCAGTGTCAAGTACAGGGGGACAATCTCTGCCCTGATCCTGCTGGCCACACTATTGCTGACCCAGGCCAGGATGCCATTGGCTTTCTTGGCCCCCTGGGCACAGCTGGCTCGTGTTTTATGCTGGGCAGCTTTCCAGCTACCCTTCCCCTTCAGCCTGTAGCACTGAGTGGAGTTGTTGTGACCCAAGGGCAGGACCTGCACTTGGCGTTACTTGAACCTCACCCTGTTGGCCATGGCCCATCAGTCCAGCCTGGCCACATCCTGCACATGCCACGTGAGGGCACTCAACATGGTAATTGCATCACATTTTCAACTTCCAGTCCAGTGGGATATTCCCAGTTAGCCAGGACTGCTGATAAATGATGGAAAGTGGCTCAGCAAGCTCTTCTGCCAGCTCCCTCAGTACCCTTGGGTGGATCTCATCCAGCTCCAGGGACCTGTGCATGTGTAAATGGTGTATCAAGTCACTGACCATTATTTTCTGGATTGTGGGGGTTTTCTTGTGCTCCCCATCCCTGTCTTCCAGCTCAGGGTGCTGGGTACCCTGAGGAACACTGGCCTTGCAATTAAAGACTGAGCCAAAGAAGGCATTAGCTACCACCTCAGCTGTTCCTCATTCTTTGACACTGTATTTCTTCCCTTGTACAATAAAGGATGGAGATTCTCCTTAGCCCTCCTTTAGTTGTAAGTGTATTTAGAGAAACATATTTTATTCTCTTTTATGTAAACAGATAAAATAGATAAAGTTCTAGCTGAGCTTTAACCCTGCTAATTTTCTCCCTGTATAACCTCACAACATGCTTTTAGTCCTCCTTAGTTGCCTGCCCCTTTTCTAGAGGCCACAAGCTCTCTCTTTCTTTTTTTTTTTTAAATTCCAGCCAAAGCTCTCTGTTCAGCCAGGTCAGTCTTACTCCCCACCAGCTCATCTTCTGGCACATGGGTATGTCCTGCCTATAAGATTCAGGAGGATCCTTACTGCAAATACAGTTTTAAATTACTTATGAAATAACCAACAGCCATTTGGTTTCCCTGCCCAAGCAAGAGGCTTGGAAATGATCACTGCACTTAAAGATGGAGACTGATTCATCCATAAATCAAGCACTGGTTTCTAACATCCCTGCTGTGGATGGGATGCTTCCCAAAGCCTGCAGATTTGCTCCAGCACCTCTCTGAAGATGAAAAAGGAGCCTTCCTCCTCTAAGTCAAGCCAGCTTCTCTTCTTGCTGCTGTGGGGGCAGCTAGAGGGAGCAGTGAGCCATCTGTGCTATGAGGACAGGGCTGGTTACACCCTGCAGCTCAGCTCTCCTGCATCCCCAGCTCTCCTGGGTCACCCAGCCCACTGCAGCTGCAGCTGACAAAATGGGTAGAAATACATTTTTGTCAGCCAGGGTTCATACCTGTTGAGCATGTCTTCATTCCTAGTCTGCTTTGTCTCCCAAAAATCTCCTGTCACCTGCTGGATCTAAACTGCTCAGGAAGAACGGTGATGTGTCCCCTGGAGGGATTTCAGCCAAGCCAGGAAGGATGGTAGGGAAATGCTGTGCTTGCTTTCATATCTCTGTAGTGAAGTAAGAATGATTACTTACTTCTTCTCTTTCTCCTGCTGTGCTCAGGCTGTAGATTGGGTGTTTGCCTGCTTGCATCATGGTATTAGGTTTTACAGCCATTTCCTAGCTTCCATTAGAGTTATTGTGCTTGATGGAAGATCAGAACAAATGTTCTCCTCAGCAATTCATTGGCCTCCTGACATTTACTTTAACTTTATTGTTGGTGCCTACCATGCCCTCGTAACGGAGCGGGAGAATAAACTTGCCACTGCAATTGAATTATGCACTGCTACCTGGGTTATTTCTGGAGTCAAGCTGTAACAGGAAGCAAAAAGGTCAGCTTTGGATGCATTGCATCATCCTGATCATGAGGTCACGCGTTCAGTCTCAGCCTGTTTGTTTTGCCTCTTGCTTTCATCAGTGCCATCCTTAGCACAGAGTGTGACTTGCCTGAAGTCATCTCTTCCTTGCTGCAGCTTTCAGTTGTGGGTGCTGCCTGGGAGGACAGGCACTGCTATGCTCGGCTTCAGGCCTCTGGAAGAGAGAAGGGCCTCTTTTGTAGCAGAACAGAAAAATTTGTGTCCTTCACAAATGCACAAAAAGCCTCAAACTGTAAATCTAAAGCATGTGCCACCCATGCCCTCCTGAGTGGCCTGGATCATGTATTCCCAAGGAGCAGGTGAACCTGAGGGTTCATAGCACCTTGCTGAGGTCTTGTAGATCTGCTTGTGTGTGTTACAGGGAGAGGGAGGTTTTGTGTAGGACATCCCCACATCGTCATGTCCAGGTCTGAGGGTGCAGTTACAGTCCTGATGACAGTGGGATGAAATCCTCCATCCAAGCTGCTTTTGGCAGTCTGTTTTCAGAACACCTGAAAACCTCTGTTTCGGGGTAGATGCTGCAGAGGGTAGCTTATTAAAGGGTCATTAAATGCAGTTTAAGTTGTTTGAATGCCATAGTTTCAAAGCCACTTTTTCAGTGTTCTCTAGATCTGCTGTACTCTATGGAGAGCGTTGTCTCTTCTCCCAGGCAGCTGGCAAAAGGACAAGAGGACACAAGCTGTGCCAGGGGAGATTTAGGTGTTTACATCAGGAGGCATTTCTTCATAGAAGGGGTGATTGGGCACTGCATTGGGCTGCCCAGGGAGGTGGTGGAGTCACAGTTCCTGGAGGTGTTTAAGGAAAGGCTGGATGTGGTACTCAGTGCCATGGTCTGGCTGACATTTTGGTCTTTGGTCACAGGTTGGACTTGGTAATCTCAGAGGTCTTTTCCAACCTAAATGATTCTGTGATTCAAAAAAAAAAAACAACCAAAAACCAAAAGAATTATAGATATGCTCTGACTCTTTTCTGTGAATGCACACATGTATATTGACATTTCTGGCAAGGAGGGAAAAATGCCATGAAGGCTTTGCAGTGTCAGAAGTTAGCCCACAGCCCCTCTTACAGCCTTGCTACCTGACTGCCAGCAGCTAATGGTGCCTGGTGAAACCTGTCAGATATTTGTTCCTCCAGAAAATAGCACCAACTCCATGGTCTTTCCAGCTGAGCAGTCAATCTGTATGCTACTGTTTTTAAAAATCCTAGTTCAGTCCTTCATGCCATCTTTTTTTTTTTTTTAATATCAGTTAGCTTCTTCAGGAGGCTGCAGGAAAATATTTTTGCCTTTATGACTGCTGGTGTTTTAGCTCAAATGCTCCCTTCTAAGCATATTTTTTATTTCTTCTGAATTTTTCTCCTTAAAGACTTATTTTTTGCAATTTCTCTCATTTTTATTCTACTGTCCTCTTCTGCAGCTGGTTTCCTCAGAGAAAGGTAGGGCTGAAACAGCGATCACTGCTGCAGGAGGGTCTTTCTTCATCTTTTCCAGACAAAACTCCCTGTTTCTGTTTGTTGGCATATATGAAACAGGCAGGAATATATGTCCTCTCCAACAACTATTCACAGTCTTTCCACTCAGAAGAAGGTGCAGGATAGTGGCACAAACTTGGAAAATATTAGTAGAATTTACACGAAGGGATTTCAGATGTGCCAATGATCATTTGTAAATCTGGCCTGAATCCTGCCATTATGTCCAAATGGAAAAGAGGAGCAAATTTTTTGGCAGACCTATAAAACTGTTTTGTATGTTGGCATTGTTGGCAAGAAACATGCTTTCACTCCGTTGAACTAGCATTCCAAGACTGGTTTTAATCAGTTTGTAAAAGAAAAAAAAAAAAATAGGCCAAAAAAACCCAGAAACCAAAATTTTTGCTTCAAATTTGGTTTGAACAGAATGTTTTCTTTTATCCCAGAATCCTATTTAGTTTTTAAATTTAGTTTTTTCATAATCAAGGTAGAAAATGTTAAAAAGTAGTCTCATATCAGGGAGAGAGAGATGTTATTTTTAATTCCCTTTATTGTTCTTGAGCCTCTCAATAGAAAGATCAGTTACTTACACATTTTTTCCCTGCTTCTTATTTGCTTCTCAATATCAGCTTGAGCCATGAAGAACCTCCAGGGGCTGTTCCTGTATTCCTGTGCAACTATGTCAGTTTTTGGGTTAAAGAGGATTCAATTTTGGAAGAAATAACATAAAGAGCTCATCTTCCATGCAACAATAATAATGAGAAAGATGTGGAGAAGTGCTTTATAGAAAGGAAGTAAGTTAGTAATGCATCCTCCTGGGTAGCAGTAAGCTTTGCTAAGCATTATGTAGAATTTACCAAAAAAAAAAGGGTTTCATCCTGTTGTTATAAGAGACCAGATATATATCTTAGCCCTGGAATATTCAGCCAGCATTTGGGACTCATAACAGAAGTTGGGTTTCACAGCACTGCACAGGAGGCACTTCAATTTCTGTGGGAAAAGCTCAAAAGAATCAAGGAAATTAGCATTAACGTGTCACGCAGCCATCATTTTGGACACCTCTCTCATGCACACGGCCAGAGTGCAAAGAGTGTCTCAGCACTGCTCTCGTGACTTGTAGCTGCACATTCTGTGTGACCATGTATAGGTTTGGAATTGTCAGTGCTAGGATGTAGCTTCATTACCTGTCAGCCAAAAACACTTTCCCAGAGGAATGGCACATCTGTGTTTTCTGGAAACCTGGGCGTGTGAGATAACTTTGGGTAAATACTTCTATGTCCCAGGAGTTCACAGACTCTGAGCTTCAGTCTGCCTTTTTCTCAGGCAGACTGAGAATATTTCTTCCACTTCTGCCTGTTTTTTGTGTTGTTTATTTGATCGCACTATAATTCCTCAGATTTGCAGTTTTTAGGGTCAGTCCAAGAGAAAAGGAAAAGGGTTAATTAGTGACCAGCCTGCATCACTTTGGCAGACAGATAAGAACAACAGCAGTCTGCAGTGAAAGAAAACTCCTGCGTTTGCCTTAGTAGCAGCTGAGCAATTTTCTCTGAATGTGCCAGTTTGCATAGGTGTGTGGTCCAAGGGAAAATGTGAGCATCAAATATTGGGTAGTGGGGTCTTTGTTTTTTTTCTGACGTATCTGTAAAAAAACAAATCTTGAATTCCTGCAGTTTTCTGCAGAGCTTACACAAACACAATGTGTACATGCTAAGCTCCAGCAATGAACGGCAGGAAAATGTTGAAATTGATTTCTTTATACAGAGGGATTTGATGCAGTTGTTCTTTAAAGTTCTGAGAGCCAACAGCAGAGGTCAACAGCCTCTGTGCTGATGTGTGGCTTCTTCAGCTGCGTAGGAGAGCAGGCAGCTGTAAGAATAGGATCTGGTTTCTATGGCATTAGTCTTCTGTGTAACAAGAAAGAAATAATTCAATTTTTGAATATATCTTATCATTGCTCTAATGGGAAGAACAGCACATTATCTCCTTTATTTATCTTCTCTATATCATCATATGCTTTAATTCTCTGAAGACGAGCATATGAACATCTTGAGTTAGATTTCATTAAATCAGATTGGCTTTTGCTGTCAAATTGATGGAAGTAAGTTATTCATTTATAACTCAGCTAATTGATTTACAGAGAGGTAGAAGCTCAGCCTATAATCTTTCCCTAGAATCTTGCTTTTATAATAAGCGCCAGAAAGTGAGGGAACGAGAAATATCTGATTTCTAGCTGTTGGTAGATAAAACAATTGAAAATTCATATGAAGAACCCAGCAGAGTTTGCCACTGAGCCTGACAGAGAAGTGGGAGTTTCATTTATGTGTCATCCTTTATAATTTCTCCCTGTCCCAGTCATATTCTACAGGGATATGCATTCCAGATCACAGAGTGGTAGATAATGAATAAAAGACCAGCAACCTGCAGTGGTATTTTTGTAGTGGGCTGCTCATGAAAAGGTGATGGGACCAGATGCCCTGTCCCAAATCCCCATGGCACAGAAGACAAAAGCAGTACCAGATAGGGAGAGCAAAACAGAGCAAGAAAGGGGGAAAAGCCACAGGGGAAAAGTGAAGAGTTTCCCAAATCATTACACAGTGAATTTCCCTGCAGGTGATTTGTGACTTTTGTGACTCAACTAGATAATACAAGTCTTTTAGCAGAAGAGTCAGCCAACCAACCTGCTGGCTTTTCCATTCCAGTGGGCCTGTGCTTGAGCCTTTTGCTCCAGAGTTAGGATGCTTTTACATGTGCTGAGAGTCACTAGCCTCATTGATGGGTTGCTAGCGTAGCAAGGAGCACATCCCCTGTGTGCATAGGCTAAGTGATAAATTAGCACCTGATTATTAAATCAATAACATGGAAATTGTGAGCTTTTTGCTCTGTTTTTTTCTGGATTATATCATCTGTTTTTGTTCCTTTTACAAGGAACTCTTTCATGCACCTGTAACAAAAATCATCTCTTCGCTATCACATAAGCTTCTGGAATCAGAAACTGCATTTTCTTGACAGGAGAGGCTACTTACATGGTTTGTTTTTTTCAAGTGGCAAGCTAATTAAAGCCCTCCTTAGCATGGAAATCCCACGGAAAACAGTGCCCAGTCAGAAGAAATTGTTGAAGCCAGCATGGTTGACTGGAAAAACCATAGTCAGAAAACAACTCATGATCAAACCACAAAGACTCTTGACTCTTGTTGTAGCTGTCTTCTTGGGAAATGCTTCTATTCCTCCTTCCTTTTCTTCTTCATCTCTTTTCTTCTTCTTCTTGAGGGGAGTTGGCCTGCCTAATGCTGTGGGGTTGGAAGGCACTGAGTGATGTCTCACTGAGAGCCGGGTGCGGCTTCTCGCCACTGAGGGGTCGGCTCTGGAGCCACGGAGCCACGTGTAATCGTCAGTGACCTGCTGGGCAGTGCCTCTCACCGCTCATGGCCACTGATCTTTGGGTCTTTGCTGGTTACAGTGCAGGCTCACTGCCCACGGAGGCTGTCTCTGACCCCCAAAGTCCCTGGGAGTAAAGGACGCCAGAGATAATTTCTTTATAATAAATCCACAGGTTTATTCCACGGATGAAAGGGGGTAGAACTACAGAACTCACGGATAACTCTCAACTAACTGCCCTCCTATCGCTCATGCAGCAGATTTTTGTACTGGCATAAGTTGGGGAGGAGCAAAGGGGTAGTAACCAATTATGGATGCTGAAAAGCTCCAGCAGAGAATTTCTTCAGCTTTCTGCAGCATTTTTGTGAGAATTCTGTCTCTCCCATGCTGATTACTTTGACCAAGGTTACAGTGTTGTAAACTTCTTGCACCTGCGGGTTGTTTTGCGGCATTGTTATGGCTATTGACCGGAAAAACATCCAGAGATGGGTGTCTTAGAACTTGACCAATCCCCTTAGGGGATGGATGGCAAAACCAATCACTTTATGCCACTTGGTACACTTTGCGAACTAACATATAAAAGTTTTCAGAGAATCCATTAAACAGCTGCTGCCATTTAACCCTGGGCCTGGCCTTCGTGTCGTTTCTCTACTCGGCCGCGGTGAGAACAGCAACATCCAATAGGATCACAATATAACAATGTGTGACAGACATGACAATAAATCACTACAGAGCATAGGAGGGAATACGACACAGCAACCAATAAGAAAGTGACCTGGGGAGAGTTTTTCTAGATAGAAAGGAACGGTTTATTCTGCAGTGCCACCCCCGGATGTCCCCTTGCACTCCGAGTCCGTCAGCTATTGGAGGGCGAGGATCTGATGGACATTTGCCTGCCAGAGCCCACCAGTGGGCTGAGGCACTGCAGCAGCCGGGGACAACCTCTCCCTCTGCTTTGTCACCTGCAGATGAAGTCGGGGGAGATGGCCGCCAACATCGCGCGGGAGCTGGCGGAGCACACCAGGAACCACCTGTACGCCGGCGACATCGCCTACTCCGTGTCCGCCATGGTCCAGCTCGTCAACCTGCTGGACGTGCAGCTCCGGAACCTGACCCCCGGCGGCAAGGACAGCGCCGCACGCAGCTTGAACAAGGTACGGGCAGCGGGGCTCAGGGCGGGGCAGGGAAGGTCAGATGGACATTTCTGTGCATGAACACGAGCAGAGGCAGACAGAAACGTGCATTTACACCGGAGATACCGTGACATTTACACTTACGTTTTCAAGCTTAGTATTAGAGGGCCTTTTTAGTGATAGTGCCTCACTTAGCCCAGAAGCACCTTCACTGCATTGCAGCAGTGTGGTTTCTGTGTCCGCGGTTTAAGAAGAATTATTAGTCCTCTTGTCATTTCCAGAAGTAAGTGGAATTGCTACATAGCACTAAAGGTGCTAGGAGTTGCCAGTTGTGGGAGAAAATATGAGCTGTGGACCCTGCAAGAATACATTTAAAGCTGAAGGTTTCCTTAGTGAAAGGCCCTCTTCATCACTGAATCTCATGTAAACACATGGGATAAGACTTAAATAGGATTCTGACTGTGAATTGTGTGGGCATGATTAAAAAGACAAAGAGCTGCTGGACCCTGTGACTATGAGCACATGGTTATATTGGCCACCCAGTTAAAATAAGACACAGAATTTTGTTCCCAGCTGCATATCAGGCTCTGACAGTTCTGGCATTCATGTAAGCATGAGCAGAACTTGGTCCCAAGATTATATGGGGAATAAATGATCCCAGCTAAACCTGAAATCTCTTCGGTGTTTTATGAAGAGAAATGCTTTTCAGAGTAGTAACATGGTCTGTTTTCTTCTAAGTTATTACTGTAGACTGATGCTGTTTTAAATGCAAAGGGCTTCGGGATTGTTTGAGATTTCAGTCGCATGGGAGCTGAAGTCCTGCATCTCATGTGCTTTGCATGTGCTGTGAATTGGGTTATCCTGATGCTTTTAATTAGTGCTGCTTCCAGCCATTTTATAACAATGTAAGTAATATTTGTATTAACTGATACATCAGCATAACATTATTTGTTATAATCACCCCATGGTTCTTTGTTGAAATGATGGTGATGTCTGACAATATCAGGTAAAACCAGCAATTAATGTCACCTACTAACAGGTTTCATGGTTGTAGTTCTGCTTGCTCTTCAGAATGTCCCAGCCACACCCAACATTTTGTCAATTCAGCTTTGCAAGCACATATTTTTCATCTTTTTTTTTTTATCTCACCTTATGATATTTGTTTCAATTACATGAAATGGGGTTGTATCATGGAGGCAGGTATGAGTTACTGAGGGGAGGGGAAAACTGGACAAGGCAGAGCTTCTCAGCTCAGCTGTCACTCCTGGGGTCCCCACTGCAGGTTTCTTCCCCCTGCCATCAGCTTTGCACTAGCATTTCATACAAATCAATTGCATTCCACATTAAAATTCTGGACCACGTGAAGTCCTGCAAAACAGCGATGCGAGTCAGTGATCCAAATGACAGGCTCAGTAATTTACTTACTCTCATTCCCCACTTAATTCTTTAGAAGAGCAACTGCTCTGTGTTCATTTAAGAATGCATGAATTCAACTTGGAAGTAGTATTGGGCAAACAAAAGGCAGCAGAGTTACTGCTCCATTTTCCCCTTCACTGATCAAGAGTATTTAAAAAAAAAAAAAGGAAAAAAGTAATTTGCAAAGAGTTTTGTTTAGTGCTGTTTAGTCAGAAAGAAGAAATAAAGAAAGCACTAGCCATTAAATATTCTTTTAATCATTAAAGGAAATGTGCTGGGGATCTGAAAGTAATCACCTGTGCTGTTTTGTACTGGTGGGGTTTTTTTACAAGCTGATGTACAATGAATTGAAATAAACTGGCATAATCAGAATTTTTAAAAGCCATCATCTTTCAGGAGCCACTTTTCTGTCACTAAAAGCTTTATGCTTTCCACTGGATCAGGCTTAATTAAGGTAATAATTGTTCCATTTCAGACTCGGAAGACCCCCAAGTGGATAGGTCTGTAATTTTCAGAAAGGCTTTCTTTGATCTCATTTGTTTCTGTAAAGTCTTCATACTGGCCAGATTTACCCAGAGGAAGATTTCTACTGTTACAAATTGATGAATTAGAAATTGAAATTAGGCATTGCATGATACCTGAGTGTATTTTGTTTATTTCAGAGCCTCAAAACTCTTGAGGACAAATTTGGCTCTCAGCTGTACTAATGGGATTGCACTGCTGTGTGTTGAGAGCACAAGTTGCCCTGAATCTCTGTTGATGTGCAATTTCCAACCAGGCACATCGGTGAAAACAAACCCAGCCAAGCCAGTGGCTCTGAGCAGCCTGGTTTTGTGAGCTTCCCTTGCAGTAATGCAGAGCTCACCAATTCCAGCTCCCTGCTGCAGACTGCCTGCCAAGCCCCAGGTCTGTTGGGATGGGTCCATACGGTTCCAGACTGCATCAGGATGCAGTCCTGCACGCATCTTGCTCCCTGGGGTTTGCCCTGCACATCTGAAGCTTGGTTATATTTCACTGTGGCATCAGCACTGCTGCAGAGCCCACGCTCCTTTTATGCAAATAACCATCAGCCTCATCATTTTCAGCCTTGTTTGACGTGGAAATGTCATGTGTGATCTCCAAGCTGTAAGGAAAACATCATCTCTTGGGTATCTCTACTAGACTCCAGTGTCTTCTACCATCTAACAGCTGCTCTTGCAAAGTTGCCAGTCTGTGCTTCACTTCACTGAAAAAGGACTAACCCACATTTCTGGAGCCAGTCCTTCCAGTTTTCCACTGCTGCCTAACTCACGCTCACTCCTTTAGTTTGGTTGGTTTTTCAGGAGCTGTTTAAGAGAGAAATTAGGTGGTTCTTTCACAGGCATTTTCTTCAATTTTTTCCCTTGTTCTGTCACTAACTTGTTTTTTCTATTCCGTCTTTAATCTGCTCTCTTTATGGACTCAGCTTCAGAAAAGGGAGCGCTCTTGCAGGGCCTATGTCCAGGTATTTCTTGTGTTTTTAATACACGTGTCCAGTTGTTTGACTGAATGACTGTGAAGTGGGTCTTGTCTCTGTGAATAATCTGATTATTACCACCTTTGTGGCAGCAAGTTCTAAGGTTAAGGTTACAGGATAATAATGTCATTTTTTACCTCACCCCACCTGCCCCATTTCTCTCAGACTTGACAAAAATCTGGGACAAAATCTCTGAACCAGAAAGTGAAAAAAACCACAAGAGAGATCTGACAAGATTCATCTGGACATCTGAATGAGCAGGACGGTATAGAGATGTGCAAGTAAAGAATGCAAAACTGCTGCTTACAGGAAGTGTGTCCAGACCAGCTGGACTTTGTTTACAGCATGTCATTCTGCCACCTGCATTTCCTTAGCATTCCTTCTTCCCCTGTTACACTTTCAAATTCAGAAACAATTCAAAATGGCACCACTTGGCATGAGGGAGGAGGTAGGATCGGAATGAAATGCAGAGTGTCTCACAGAGGGATGTAGGGAGGAGAAGAGTGCTGCAAATAATGTATAGGGTAATGAACATAACACCCCATAAAGTTCACTCAGGTCTGGCCTGACTGTCATACGCTTACATTGTGTTTGATGTGAACAAAGCCAAGCCTCAGCATTCTGGAAGGACCTGTTTGTGGGCTTTTCAAGAGTGGGACCTCAGGTTATTTTATTAATCCTGTCACCTTGCCTTATAGCATTTGCTCCTGTGTTTTTTATACAAACCTGTTTGTATACTATGGGTGAGTTAGTGCTGCTTTAAGAAATGTGAATGTTTTACCTTCCAGTCTCTGTCTTGTGCTTGTGAATGTTGATATTGTTCTTATGAGTGGTTGATCATTATTTATATGTGTATGTGTAACACACATAAATGAACTCTATGTTTCTGGAGGGGGCTATCTGTACCTGCATTTTCCTGCAAAATTCAGCTTCCTACAGTCAGTAGTGACTTTGTTTTGTGAGCACATATTTCATTTAGCAAATGGGATTAGATGGTCTGGACTTCTAGGGCATTAGAAATAAAACAGTACCCCTCTGTGCTGGCAGGCTGTTTGTCTTCCCTTTGGAAAATGTCACGAGAGAAAGTCACCTTTTCCCTTCCATATACATTAATGGATAAAGATGAGTTGTGGAGTTACACATCCCTTGTCTAGGATCTCAGAGAAAGCAACTAGCAGGCATTTGAAGGAATTTAGGAAAGTTTGCAGTGTGGTGCTCACTCCCAAGCTAGCTACCTTGTGTACTGCTACCACTGGAAACGTGGGGAGACTGCTTTGACTCTGGGCTGCACAGTCCTGTTGGGGACATTGGGTGCTACCTGATCCACAGTTGTCCTTTCCACTGGCTGCACAGGCATTCTTCACAGAGTCGATGCACACTCCTGCTCTTCTGTCTTTTTTCAAATAGTAGCGATTGGTGAGTTTAATATATCTTACAGAAAGCTTGTAGAATAAAGCCTGAATACTCTGCAAAAACTTCAGCTTATCCTTAATTTCAAGGACTCCTTTCCTTTCACTTGGAAAGGCTGCTTGCCTGTTTAAACATTAATCATGCACCTACTTCTTTAGTAGACGAAAACTGATGAAAGCTCATTGCTTGAGCTGCTAAGTATGGATATGGACAAATCTGGTACATATATTGAAGAGGACAGTCCTGTAAAAGAGGGCTTGAAGAATGAATTAGATGACCTAATTGAACCTTTCCAGCTCTGCTTTGTGCTATATGGAGATAAAGTAATGTATCTCGACGTATTTTCATACAATATGCTTCCATTTGGAAAATTGTGTGGCTAAAGTCATCAGAAAATCTAGTGAGGGAGAGGTTGTCTGTAACAGCAATTAGATGTGACTGCAGATAGTCCTGTTACAGGCTACTCATCCTTCAGCAGGCAGTGAAATGTCTGGGCTGGCTGAGGGAATTTAGCAGAGATTTTTCAACGAATCTGAAGTGGTGGCACCCTGGGCTTTGTAAAGTCAGTAGAACATGGGAAGTCACTGGGACATATGGCACTGATAGCAGAGAAATAGAGTATTCAACTTTGCTGGCCTGATCTCCTCGTGCTGATCCCATTATTGTGAAGAGCATCCCTGGCTGAATTTGGCTCACGGGGCTGGAAGTGTTCCTTCTATTCTCTGCTCCCTAAACAAAGGAAAGTGCGGTATGAAGTTTAAGAAAGAAATGTCCAGGAATTGTAAATATCAAAAGTTCTGTTGAGGAAAGGTGGTTTTGTGGAAGGAGGAGGGTGACCTGAGAAGACAATAATTGCTAAAATCAGTCATACTGTTATCTTTGGGCTTATAAATTTAAGTAGCCATGACAGAGCCCCTGTAGTGATTGGTGTATAAAGTCCTCTTTAAGTTCAAAATAAATGACTGTAAATAAATATACAAAATAAATGAATATAAATAAAATGGATGGAGAAATTTTGCAAGTTACACAAACATAAGGCTGGGAATGCGTTATCAGATTATCACCTCATCTCTTTGGGTACCTTTAAAACAAATACGGATTTAACTTGTTCAGTTTCACAGTAGTTGTTGAGTTAAAAGCTCAGGGATTTTATTTACTGGAGATAGAGGTTACAAATGCTGCTTATTTCATTTCAAATGTGGTAAATGATCTTTTTTTATCTCAAAAATCCAGCAAGAACCA
The DNA here is from genome assembly GCA_026261815.1 of Monarcha castaneiventris obscurior. Classification (NCBI taxonomy): domain Eukaryota; kingdom Metazoa; phylum Chordata; class Aves; order Passeriformes; family Monarchidae; genus Monarcha; species Monarcha castaneiventris. The sequence continues at coordinate 5,447,030 of JAMPIT010000890.1, forward strand.
ACTCGGCATGATGAATACATATTAATATAAAGACTGGACAGTTGTTGGAAGATTTTTCAGTCATGGTGATATTTAAGAAACTGCTACATGGGTTTTAATTTGTGATACTAATTCAGTCAGCTGAGACTGAGCTGCCCAAGGTGGAAATATAAAGTTGCAGAGTGGCCTCAGCAAGGTGCTCTGTTACCAAAGAGGGTGGCCTTTTGGAGAGCAAAGATCTACATCTCCAATGCCCACCTTTCTGAAGTTCTTGCACTCTGTTTTGGGTAAGGAATGGAAAAGTCATCATGTGGGAGAATGAGTCACAAGGGGTGACGCATTTGATTAGCATAGCTTAGTTTGGTGACTGGTCTGTGATGTAAGCTGGTATGAATTTTCTGTAATTTTTTTCAGAATTTATGTTTGTTTCTTTTCCAGAAGTTTTTCTCCTGAAACTGAAGCACTGGAATTGTAGAAAACAGAAATCACTTGTCTTTTGGGGATTGCAAAATTGGGTTTGGTGTCACAGATTTCTTCTGTGCCCCTCAGCAAATTTCATGTGCTCAGTATTTCTCAGCCCCTCAGTTTAAAATGCCACGGATGCAATTCTCCTGTCCTCTAGGAATGGAGGTGGGGTAGTAAAAAAAAAAAAAAAAAAGGCTAAGTACTCACATAATAAGTGAGGCTGTATTAAAACAGGAAACTTTAACATGGGGAAAAAATTAGAGAATTTTGCTGATTTAGTAGCTGGAAACACAGGTTTTATTAAAGGTTCATACCACGCCCCTGCTTGCAGTCTCTTTATCATGTACATGATTCTGATTGCAAAATCTGAGCTCACCTCTTTGCTTTACTTGGATTTGTGGGCTGGAGTTCTGGGGCATCAGGAGGCCAATGAATTTCCCTGTGGTGCCAACCAGACAGAGGCCTCTTCCCATGTGAAATTGCATGCTGAGTTTGGGATGAGGATCTTGGAGGACAAAAACTCCACAGGGTTCCCATTCTTTTGGTTTATTTTATAAAGTCAGTATGAGGGGCTTTAAAGCTGGAGGCTGGTGAATACAACAGATACTGTGAATAGCAGCTTTGTGGAAAGGGTGGAAGGAGGCAGCAGAGAGTTGCTTTTGCAGCATCTTCCTTGTCTAATGGAGTTTGCTGCTCTTGCTTCCCGCCATCCTCTGAGCTGCCCTGTAAATCAGCTTGCCCTGTTTTATGATTCTGGACTGGTTTGGATAGCAAATGGAAAAGATGATGGAGGTGCCACCTGCTCCTTGGTAATTACAAGAGCTTCTGGGTGCAGGTGTCATCAGAGGCACACATGGGGTGCTGAGGTGCTGGCAGGCTCCTGGTAGCAGACCGTGGCAGGTGGTTGCAGAGCTGTCCTTCTGGTTCTCCTGGAAGTTTTCTGAACACTTCTTGTTTGAAACATGGGCTGTTTAAATTGCTGCACTAAGCAAAAAATGGAAGGCTTTCCTCAGAGGATTCAAGGCATTAAGTTTAGAGCTGAGCAGAAGAGACTTTTTTTTTTTTTGCTAACCTAGTAGTTCTCATCAGATAAAAGGTGCATCTGGGACTTAGCCAGTACTATTTAAAGTGCATTAATTCTGTTTGTCCCACTTCTCTCTTGCCTGCATGATTGGTCCCAACTTCCATGAAGACTAAATGAAAGAAACTTGCAGCTCTGAGAAGGAGCACAAATTGAATTATGCTGTGTTTGCTTGTGTTCTTGTTGTGCCTGTGACAAGAAGGACTCTAACCTCCCTTTATATAAGAAGGGGCAAATTAATGAAGGTTTTCAAGTTCCTTGTTTGGTCACTTAATTGGCTGTATGACAAAGAGCTCTGCAGTGTGTGTCAAACAACTCTGAGAGTTCTCTGATGATTTGTGCATTGCTTGACTCCTGATGCTATTCTGCACAGCCTGTCAGGCGAGGTATCGTTGTTAAAGTGGCTGGAATAAATTGGCTAGCAGTGAGCATACAATGTTGTATATTAACTATAGCTACAGGGAGTACTTTTAGCTGCTTTTTCAAGAGTTCGAGATGTTTGCCCATCAGCATCAAAGTGCCTAAAACTTTCATTTAATATAATTAAAAGGACATCTGAAAGAAGTGTGACTCGCAGCGAGGTTCTGTGGTTTGGTAGTCCTTTGTTAAAACTCTGTGAACTTAATATACTTCACAGCTTGAGAAACCTGCACTTGATTTGTGTCAGCAAGAGTGAAACTAGAAATCCTCACCCTGCGTGTTTCTGCTGCAGTGAGCCCGTTGTTAGGGGAGAGGAGGATCAAAGCAGCAGCCTTGGGTTTGTGACCAGACTCCAAAATTCTTCGCATAAATGTTAAAAAGGAAGGTGACCCCGTGTTCATCCACCTACAACTCAGCTACACCTATGGTTATGTTCCCACATGGCAAAACTGAGAAAAAAAATCTAGTGCTTTCTGTGTTGCTCTGTGCTTACTCTCTGCTTTAACCTGAGTCAGTCCTGGTATCTGGTGTCAGTGGTAAAGAGTCTGAATATAGATTGCCATGGGGAGCAGCAGGAGATGTCCTCTTGATTTGAACCGTTGGAGGAAAGGATGAGTCTCACAGACTCCCCAAGAGTTTCCTTGAAGGCTGTGGATATTCTGTCAAAGAGGCATTTCTGATGTGTGGCCCATTTTCCTTTCTTGCTACAGCCTTGCTCACTTCCCCAGTGTAATTACTCTAGCAGTTGCTTGTATAGTTTCAAATCCCAAACAGCAGGGCAGCAAATACAGATGATTCATAAATGCAGTTCTCAGCTTATTCTGCAGGGAAGATCTCATTAGATGAAATAGATCCTATGTTATTTCATTCTTCCCAATCAATTCCTTTTATTTCAGTCCTACAGATGCCTTCTGACCTTAAAATATTCTTCCTCGTATAGTAAGTAAAGCAAAACCATAACCTGTAATTTGTAACCTTGTTCTGTTTCTCATATCTCCTATTATTTTTTGCGTGCTCCCATTAGGAGATTATTGGTAGTTCAAGGCCAAGACTGCAAACCTTGCATACCTAGTAAAAGACCATTAATTCCATAGTTAAGCATTTTGTAGATGGCCTAATTTTAATAAAGGTCAGTGCCTTTCTTCTCACTACAGTGAGTTCTCAGCAGTGCTGGAATTCAGGCCGTTTCTGAGTCAGTACAGTTCCTGTAGCCACAGTATAAACATTTGCTGTATAGTTGAAGAGAGAAGGTTGTGTGCTCTCTTCGGAGCCTTTGGCTCAATCTTCAGAGCAATTTTAGAAATTCCTCTGAATGGTCATGGGAAGTTCTCTTCTTGCCTTTGCCATGAGTAGTAGGCTTTGTCTCAGTTCACCAACACTGATACCATCTGCTGCCCATCACCACTCTGGTATTAGATGTAGGCTAGTGTTTCTGGCTTAGTTTTGAAGGCAGAAACAATGATTAGCAGTAGATGCTCTAATGATTTATTTATTTTCAAGTACTCACTGTGGCTGAGCTCCTTTCAGTCTAAATATGTTTGTCCATTCCATTGAATGCTACAACAGTTGTGTGATGACCGTGTTGCTTTAAAAAAGCATTAGACAGAGGCTGGGCTTCCCTGTAAGAAATTGTCTCCAGTGTGCTTACTGATGCTTTGACCAGAGACAAATTTTGGTTTTCAATTCAAAGAATAAGTGGCAAGGAAAAAAAAAAATCATCCAAGAGTGAAGAGCCTTGTCAGACAGATTTGAAGGCACTTTTCAGCTAAGAAGTAGGATTTAATGCCATCATGTAGCCAAATGACATTTTCCTTGTTTAGGAAGCAGAAGAAATGACATGTGCATCTCTTTTTGTCCTGAAGTCCCACACAGCGGATGAATGTAATCATTTGATTGATGACCCCTGTGTAGTGGGATTGGGGGTGCTGTTCATTTGCCACTCTAAAAAGACATGTCATTTCCTCAGCTGGTCCCTTTCAATGCAATAACCTTTCTGGAAGCATTTGTGTGCCCACATCCATACTTTCATGCTGGCCCTGTCCTCCAAAGGGCCCATTCTGACTGTACCAGGTACATTCAGAGTTAATGGGAGTTTAAGTGTACTGGTGCTTTTTCTGGCCAGAGGCAAGAATCAAACAACTTCCAGCAGAACTTGCCAGCAGAACTTGCCATCAATGGCATTGATTGTGCCTTTAACTCAATTAGTTTGGAGGCTTGCAAATATTGATAGCTTGAGGAGAGGGTTTGTTTTAGCACTGGGTGTTTAATATGTATACAGAGCAAAAAAGAGGCAAGTAAGCTTTTTTCAGGTACTGCTTCTTTCCGGTCGGAAAAGGGGAAAAAAAGAGCATAACATTGTGATCATTGTACCATATCAACATTTTAGTGCATCTACTCTCTGGTGGGTTTTTCATTTGCACTGTGAAGTGTAGACCTGGAAAGGGTTTTGTGCTTTTTTTCTCTGCTGATTTGCCATAAAACCTCCAGCTGTTATAAAAAGTGGGCTAGTTATGTGTCTGCATTTTTCAAATAAAGACAACGCATTTGTTTTGGAGCAGCATGAGGAGACCTCAGGCAGGACCAGAAGCTCAGGCCATAAGCACGGCCTGTGGCCTGTGTGATTGCAGACTGAGCACTGCTGTTCTCAGAAAGGGTGAGCAAAACTCTTTGGATGAGTCTGTGCTGGCAAACACCTTTGGCACAGGGGTGCCAAAGCACTGCTTGCTTCCTGCACCAGCCATGAGTTTAGCCTACCTATGCAAACCCTCCTTGTTCTAGCTCCTTATACCCTAATTTTTGAAAGTGCACTGCATGAGATATTCCTGTGAGATCAAGGAAGTGTTAGCAGTATGAGATGGGGCTTTAGAGGTTGTAAAATTCAGATGTTTTAATTAGAGATGTCATTGCAAAAGTGGTACTTTAATGCCCTGTGCCACTGTCCTCATTCTCCCAAAGCTGCTATAGGAGATAAGACCTTGATGTAAGTTTCATGTGAAAAAAAGTGTACAGTGTGTTCAGTCTCTTCTTAAGGAGATGCTCCTTTGTAAGGAAGGACAAACTGCATATTTGAAAATTACTCCACAGAAGGATTCAACCAATATTCACTGTAGGACCTGCTGGCATTTGCTTGCCATAAAGCAGTATTTTCTCCAGCTGTAAGTTTGTTGAGATTTTTGATCTTCTATCAGCTGCTCAGCAAGAGGCCAAAATGAACAAAAAAGGTTTAAAGAGGTCCTAACCCTAGGAGAGCTGCTGGTTTTCTAAGGTTAGGGTTGCTGTGCTTAAGCGCCATAGCACATTGCAGCCTGGTGCCAAATTTGGCAATGAGCTGAGTATCTCCAACATCTAGTGACTTTTAGCAACTCCCAGTTAAAGAGAGATTTTACATTGCAGAATATGTTTTTATTGAACAGTGTTGTCTTGGATGTCAGTACAGTGAGAGAAAAATATGGTATCACTGGATACATGCAGAGTTCAAACCTCCTAGGTTTAGACTGTGTGCCACAGATCCAGGTACTCTCACCAGACATTTCTAGAGGGAAAGAGAAAAATAAATGAACAAGCAAAATTCAGCTTAATGAAATGTAGCAGCCATCACAAAGGAAATCAATGGGATATGTACAACTGGCCTTTTAGTAATGTATAATTACTGTAAGGCTCCTAATTAGTTTCCTTTTTACAATGCATCTTTTAATACCAATTTGTAAGTGTCTAAGAAGGAAGGTTTAAATTTCATTTCTTTTTTGTAACCTCAGGATAGAATCAAGAAACCATGAGCACATGCCCTTATTTGGGAAAAACCTCCCTCTGCAATTTATTAACATTTATTTGCATTGAACATACAATCTGTGGTGCTACATAACCACATAATGAAAGGCATCACTGTCATGGGATTTGTCTTTTGTGCTTGGCAGGGTCTTGCTCTTCTCTCGATGTCCAATTGTAGTCACTGCTGGGGACATGAAAGGTCCACTGTGTCTAATATTCTGTGACCCAGGATGGTTGCTCTTTACAGGCTGGTAATTAGAGGGTTTGGCTTTGCATGTGTAGATACCCTGACATCACAGAGCACATAAAGCTGTGCTACGTATCTCAGGACAGAAAAATGGAAGGTCTGCCTTTCTTGGCTCCCTTCTGCCATGCCCTTTTTCCCTCATTTGATCTTAGCCTACAGCCAAGCAAGCTATGCTTTATGAAAGCTTCTCCTTGATCTAATTTGAGTTACTTTTGCCCTTTTCCTGGTACATCTGTGTGTTTTTAATGTCTACTCATTAAGTCCAAGAAGGCACAGCATTGGTTTGGTGCCGTGCTGTGCCTGGCGTTGAGGAATGTTTGGGCTCCAAGCCCCACATTTTTATTTTGCATGAAACTCAGCTGAGCTGCATTTGGAACAAGGATCAGGCAGGGGAACAAAGGAAAACCACAGCAGAGGGAGTTCTTTAGCTTGGGAAGCGAGGACAGGGTCTTCAGAGAGGTCCTTTAATAGATGTTGGATTCTTCATGGATAGGTATAATCTCATGTGATTTTGGGCACCAAAATGGGAATAATCCTTGGGGTAGTTTCTTCTACTTTCAGTGGGGAGAGAAACTAGAGAGTATCTGGGCTCCCTACTTGGCTGCATGCTAGAAGTGGTGGGATGAAAATAGGTCAGAACTTTCCTATCTCTGTCTGAAAGTCCCCACCTTTATTAGGATCCCCAGGGATCTCCTATCTCTGTCTGAAAGTCCCCACCTTTATTAGGATCCCCAGGGATCTCAGGTAAAACCTATCAAGCCGTCAACTCCCAGGCACACCTCTCCCATGCCTTCTGCATTTTGAAGGTTCCCTCTCTGGGCTAACCCTCTTCCAGCTGGTCACTGAGAGGCTTTCCTGGGGGTTGGCACAGCTGTTTCTTCTATGCTGGAGCTTCTCAGACCACAAAGTCATTGGCCCAGGTGCCAAACCCACATAAATCATAAAGACTCAGCTTAAATGTAAAGACACAGGCCTATCCTTGTCATGTATGCCTGCTTTCCCACAACTCCTACTCCCCTGCCCAACTTCTCCCAGTTGGCATCTCCATCTCACAAGGCACTGTTGCTGTAACAGCTGTTTTGTTTCATTTGAACACCTACCTCAGCTCCTGTCCAAAATGCAAACATTTCATTAGCACCTCATCTCCTTGGCTTCAGCCCACAGCACTCGGCCATAATGAAGTGCTGCACTCAGAAATATAATGTGGGGAACACTTGATTAATGCACTGAGACAGGTGAGGGGAATGACCCTCTGGGAAAAGCTAGGGACTAAATTAATCTCGGATGTAATGCCAACAAAGACAGTCTACCAGCATCGTTCAGATACATGATAAGGACCTGACCCAAAGTCCTTGGAAATCTTCCTGGAGCTTTTGCGTTTGACCCCAGACCCAAAGTGATGTGAAGTGGCTGGTTTCAGGTTAGTCGCTTCAGGAGGATGGATGCTCAGCATTGGGTTGGGGGAGTGCACATAGTGCAGGAAGCAGCACATTAGGTGTAACTGGTGTTCTCTCTCAAACTTGCATGCACACATATGTGCACATTTAAAACAAAAGAAGGAATGCATTAGATAAAATTTTTTTTTTTCTGGGGGAAAGTCTTTGCAGCAGATGTTTCACTGTAACACAAATACTTCAGCATCTGATTCTTGTTTTGATGACTAGACATTACCTTTCTGTCCAGAGCCAGGAGCTGGTTTTGCTGCAAAGATGTTTTCCACCAGTCAGATATTGATAAAAGTATGCAGGATGTTGTTTTAGCAGAGAATTTGAGACACCGGTAGGAGCTGAGCTAAATGGAAGTAAGGCAAACTGTGATAACATTGAAAGGGGAGAAAAATCTTCCTTTTCTGCTTCCCATGCATAAAAGGTCTTTACAGGAAAACACCATGTTGTGTAGAAGATGCACCACAAAATAATCAAGCTTTTTGGTCACTGGAAAAGAATACCACCTGTTTTTTGCCTGTGAAGAGATAAGCTACCAAAGTATCCTACAGAATTTTGTTAAGAGCTGCAGAGATCAGGCTTCCAGATTCTAAAACACAGAAAAAACCCAGACTTAAATGCTATGCATTTTTAGTGTTTCTTCTTGACTGTTAATTTCAACCAGCTTGTGGTATGTACATAGCAAATGTGTTAAGATAATTTTTAGACTATTTAGGAAAATCAGTTTTAACAATCAATTAAGAAAATTGATTTATGGTTATCAAGTTCTGCTTAAGACCAAATGAGTGAGGGATTCTAGTTCTGGATTGTAAAGGCTTGACAGCAAAAAGATGATTGCAGTAGCACTAGGGTAGAAGATTTCAGCCATTTCAGTGGTTCAAGCATGGGTTACTCCATAGTTAGGGAAACCAGTTTTTGAGGCTCAGGAGAAAAGTTATCTATTATTCAAGGAACCAGGGTAGTAGAGGCCAAGGGAAGGGAAGATCTGTTTATGGTACAGGAGAGGTTTGGCATGAGAACAAATGAGTTAATTGACCATGAATAAATGTAACTGTGGAAGTAGGGGCTATGTGCTGTCAGAGGAGCCCAATTGTGGTGCAGTCTCGCAACAGGATACATGATGGTGTGAGAAACCTACCAAACTCAAAGAAGGTATCTTTGCTGGGATTAAAAGCACCAGCAGTGGCAATTATAGCTGCCTTTCCTTTCCTCGAACCTTGCTGTGGTTGAAATGTTTGTTAAGGTCACGTGGATATAGCAGTAAATTCTAGTTTGATGTGATCATATCCTCCCGTTGCTCATTTTCACCTGACCATGACTGGTGAGTGAGTCAGGATGCTCCATGCCACGTGTTGCGATTGCAACACTCCTGAGGGCTCTGCTGGAGAATGGGCTGTGCCATAGCTTCTTTCCGCCCCTGGGTTTAGCAACACTATCAAGAGTAAGTAAATACTGAAGTATTCCCATGAAAGTGAGCCCATGGGGCACACTTTAGGCTTGGAAAATGTTGAAGTCCCATGGGACTGTCATCAGCTTGCAGAGCAGAGGTGTGGGTTTGATGCCTATGTGCTCAGCATACAGAAAATTATAATGAACAGCAATTTCATCTTGAAGGGGAGGTTGGTTCCTGCAGTCAGCATTAGCTGGCAGTGGAGGTGTTTCTCTGTGGGGTAGGCCTGCCTGGTGACTAGACCCTAACCAGCTGAAGAAAGCATGATCAAAGTAGCTTTTTTTTTATCCTTTTCCTCTGCACAATCAATTCTATCCACTGGTACAGCTGGTCTCATTAAAATATGTTAGCTGAAAAGTGGTTGAGTCAGCTCTGGTTAGTAACGAAGCGGAAGGTTTAGGTTGAGAAAAGCCTTCAGTTCGGGTAAATTCTACTGCGGTAATTTTGCAGTCATGAGACCAGTACAGTTCCATGGGATCCTGTGTGTGCATCCAGATTAACCTGTGGGAAGTTATCCATGGGAGAGCTCTTTGTGCGTGGCAGCCCAGGGCAGAAGGTGCACTGTAGGAGGGACTGAAGCTGTTTCCGCAGGGCTGGCTCCTTCCTGAATGCAGTGATTTGAAATGTAGTGTCTTATCTAAATCTCTACGGGCACCTGCTGCTGCTCTGGATGAAGTGGTATAACTCAGCTATCTCTGTGTGTTCATGGCTGCCTGCCAGAGGTTATGTGGTGGGAAATGTTTTAGGGAGCGTGGCCTTTACAAATATTAAATACCTTCCCTGAGTTCCCCAGCCCTACTCTTGAGTTCTGGTGCTCCAGGTAGCAGAAACCTGCGTCACAATGGGTTTTGAAATATATTTTCCTGCATGCTTCCTTAATCCTCATCATGCTCCTGCCCCTCCTTTCCCGCCTGCCCTCATTCCTTCTTTTTCCAAGCCCAGAGCTGATGATTGTGGAAGCAGAAAAGCACTATTCCCAGCCTGCATTTATAATAAAATCAGTATTTCCTCCCTGTCCCATCTGATGGTATAGAAGTTGTCCTGCTCAATTGCAGGCTGCCTTAATGGGTGGGGGAAGGAGATGCTGTCATCACCCTGTACACTGGTGTGTGTGGAGGATGGGACTAAGCACATGTCAGAGGTTTCTGGTGCTTTAGGGTTGCTGGAGCGTTTCCTCACTCCACCCCTCTGCCTTGCAGGCCATGGTGGAGACAGTGAACAACCTGCTGCAGCCTCAGGCTCTGAACGCGTGGAGGGACCTGAACGCAAGCGAGCAGCAGCGCGCGGCCACCAAGCTGCTCGACACGGTGGAGGACAGTGCCTTTGTGCTGGCTGACAACCTGCTGAAGACAGACATCGTCCGGGAGAACACTGACAACATCCGTAAGGGGCAAATCCCATAAATACCGGGAGCAGCCAGTGGAAGAGTGAAGCCCAGCTTTGGTCTTGGTCCCTAGATTAACTGGAGAGCGATTTGTTAGATATGTCTTGGGCCTTTGTCTGAAGGATTCAAAGTCTTTGCAAAATAGCCTAAAGGAATAAGGCAGCTCTCTACCCTTGAAATCCCATGGAAAATGAGCACCTGACCTGCCTTTATTACTCCTGGCTTTGAGGCTATAATCTGGGCTAGAGCAATGAGAGAGCACTGCTTCACAGGGGGATTGTTCATCGTAAGGCAATTGTGTTTCATTTCATACAAATTTGTGTCTTTATTCGGCTGATTGTTGATTTTAATTAAAAAACAAGCATGATGGAAAGCACCAGCACTCCCACTGTGCATATGTAAAATGAGAACAACTCTTCTTTCTATTTCTATGAATACAGATCCTGAGCACTGATAACATTTACAGAAAGTACCATTCGCCAGTGGCAAAGAACTAGTATTCTCAGATTTTCATTTTAACCGTTGTCCTTAATATCCTGAGGTTCTTGTTTACAAGAACTGGTTGTCTTTTGTCTTCCACAGAGAGTAGAATTTATTTGCGCTTTTTTTTTTTTTTAATTAAATTTAAAACTTCTTCAGGGCAAAGATTTAAAAAGAAATAGGAGCCCAAACACATTCTAGCATGCAGCACTGTAAGTTGATTCCTCTGCTCTCAGCTGGTCTGTAGCACCATTTTGCAGCTTTGAAATACCCTGTTGAAGATCATTTCGGCAGAGATTTTTTTCTTAGTGTCTGTCTCTCTTGCAAACAGAGCTGGAAGTTGCGAGACTAAGCACAGATGGGAATCTGGAAGATCTGAAGTTTCCCCAGAACATGGGCCACGGGAGCGCCATTCAGCTGTCAGCAAATACCTTGAAGCAAAATGGTCGAAATGGTAGGTCTGGCACCTCAGGCCACACCAGCCTCATGAGGCAATCATGCCTTAGGCATCATTTTGTGTTTAACCATTATAAGTAAAGTATTAATTGCTATGTTAATATTTAAATTAATGGATAGCATCATTTGCTTGTGCCCTTGACCGCAAGCTACATTGGCTGGCTGGGAATGTATTATATTGCTAAGTGATTCACAGCCTTCAAAAGTATTTTGTGGTGGTAAAAATGCATCAGATCCTTAAATTATGGGGCTTCTGGGGCACAGTGCTGAATCCAGAGAAGTGCTTTTAACTGCTGTTATCTGCAGTAGGAGGCTTCAGATGGGATAAGAGGCTCATTTGAGTAAACAGCTTCACAGCAGGGCACCGTACAAATCTCTGAAAAAGTAGAGGGAAGAAACAATGGTAGCAAATATTAATAATGAGCCAACATGGCAGAAAAGGTTGATTAACTGTTATGTGTCTAAATCTTTAGTGCCTTTCTGTATCTTATGAACCTCCTGATACAGCATAAATTTTAGATGATGTTTTATGTGAATGGTCTTCATCCTGCCAAGCCGTTTATTTCCAGATCAGGAGTTTGTGCAGGCACATTTGTTGATCTCTACAGCCTCACCGTAGACCAACTTCAAACTCACAGGCTTATACTGGGCCCAACATGCTGCTGTTCCTGAGTTCCTTTAAAATTTAATCTGTGTGCAGGGAACAACACTCATATACAGGCTTCGGTTGCTGCAGGCAGAACACGGAATCACAGAATGGCTTGGGTTGGAAGGGACCTTTAAGATGATCTGGTTCCAACCCCCTTGCCCTGGGCAGGGACACTTTCCACTAGATTAAGTTGCTCAAGCCCCATCCAACCTGGCCTTTTACACTTGCAGGGACATCCACAGCTTCTCTGGGCAACCTGTGCCTCACCCTCCTCTGCGTAAAAGATAAAGAGCATGGAGTGGTAGGGCAGTGTTACAAACAGAGCAGATGAGTTAAAATTTCCAAAAGTTTTTGACACTATTGAGAGGAAAGTTTGGTCTGGTGTTTCAGAAAGAAAGTTTTGCCATTGGCTTGCTTGACAGCACTTGATACTTTTGTATGTAGGATTTGAGGAGAAGAATTTCTTTTAGAGACAGTTTAAAACTCAAGATGTGTAGCAAAACTCCAGCAGGGCAAGACTTTGCTATCAAGCTTTGGAGATTTGTAAGGATAGAGAAGGTCTGTTGGCAACAATAAAAGGGAAGTTCTGTATTTCTAAACACAGTATCACTGGAGTTCTGTTCAAAGCAAAACCCCATCAATTTTCACCAGCTTGACACATGCCCGGAGGTCACCAAAGAGCTACAAATAAAATTATAATAAAAGGATTTTGGTTGGGAGGAACCTTTGGAGTCATCAGCACCTCACCTTCCTCAGATGCTGTGGTGGTTCCTATAGAAACAAAAACATACCTCTCCACAACTAATACATATAAAAGCAAACTAATCACATTCCATTCTTATTTATAGGCTGTGAAATAATGTGCAAAACAGAAGGCAAACTGGATGGTTTCAGTTAAAAACAGTTGTCTGGTAGACTCGGTTTTCTGCAGGCTCCATCATGGTGTTTTTCTGGTTATCTGATTGGCAAATTAGGAAAATAAATGTATTTTTAAATGAAATTTCTGCAATTTTGTTTTACCTGTCATGTGAGATAGGGATTGTGTTGGAAAGGTTTTAATTTCTTCTCACAGATTTGTCAGATTTGTCCCTCCACTTTTCTGAGATAGTTTTAATTTATTAACAGACTAAATTGTAGTTTTATACTGCATCTGTGCAACAGGCCAGCTTGAAACATGTTTCCTAAGTATATCCAGGAGAATAAAGTGCTGTCAGGTGGGAAATGGACCACCTGGCCTCTTTTTTATGAAGCCAGTTACACCTACTGATGCCAAAAACAAGCCCACCTTCCCTGTCTGTCTTCTGCTCATCCATTTGCCTATAAAAGTTTCTTTTGGAAGAAGCAGCTCTGCCCTTCTTATCCATGGACTGCTTGTTGCACCTCTTGGTGCTCACTGGGATTGGCAGGAGGTGGGTTTTCATATGCCACATCTTGGTCCTTTCACATTTTCTCAGAGAAGTTTTGAAGTTGATTAAGAGAAGAGATAAGAAGTCTAAAAAAAAAGCCCCCCAGTGATTCAACCTGGCTATCTAACCTCTTACCTCTCTTCTAGGTGAGATCAGGGTGGCTTTTGTGCTGTACAACAACCTGGGCACCTATCTCTCCACGGAGAATGCCAGCATGAAGTTGGGAACAGAAGCGATGTCGACCAATCACTCCGTGATTGTCAACTCCCCTGTCATCACGGCAGCAATAAATAAAGAGTTCAGCAATAAGGTTTACCTGGCTGATCCTGTGGTGTTTACTGTCAAGCACATCAAGGTGTGTGAGTTCAAAAAGCTTTTCTCTTTTTTTTTGTTTGGTTTCTGAAATGAAATGATGCAAAAGTTGGCTGCTGTGAGGCCCCCAGCAGTCCTTGATTAGATTTTGAATTATACTTTTGTTCCTTTGCACTTTGTGTTATTTATGGAGAAGGTCTCTTTTACATTGCATTAATAGAAGTAAAGAAAGTGTCTCCTTTGAGCTGATGCCCATTGCTCGGTTGCTGACACGCATCATTCTGTAATTAAAAACTACCAATAAATTAGAATAGACCATAATATTATTTTATCATGGTGGCAGGGGATGTTAGAGAAAAGTGGAATTACAGTGAAAGAGGACAGCTAGTCCTCCTGTTAGCCAAGCTCAGTCATTGCAAAAGTTGATTGCTTAAAGCAATTAATTTCTCTGCCCTGCAATGCAAATGAAGCAGTCTGGTTTTGAAGAGCTGGATTTAGTCAATGTCTGAAATTAATCAAGAACAACGAACCAAGTTTGCATTAGCAAAGAGTGCAGCAACAATCTAACTTTCTGTGGTATTGGCAAGTAATACTTGACGTATAAACCACTGCTGATTATTTATCTAAAATTAAAGGGTGAGAGTTACAAAGAGCCTCAGTAGTGCATTTAGAAATCTCTGAGAGCCTATCATTGTTACCGCATTTATTAATTTCTTCCCTGCAGCAGTCAGAAGAAAATTTTAACCCGAACTGTTCATTCTGGAGCTACACAAAGCGTACAATGACAGGGTATTGGTCCACCCAGGGCTGTCGCCTCCTGACAACCAACAAGACACACACCACGTGCTCCTGCAACCACCTCACCAACTTTGCAGTCCTGATGGCACATGTGGAAGTAAAGGTAGGCATTGCAGATTCCCAGGCTGCCAATGCACTGGGCAGGAGAAGTGGTCAATGTGTGACACCATTTTGTTAACACTAATGGACCTGAGCAGGGAAGTTCCTGTGTGACAATAACTCTTAAAAGTAGAAACCATCTGGTGTAAGTCTTCCTTCTGCTCTGTGGTGAAACAGGAAATAGTAACACCAATGCAAAGCCTGTCTTAAGCTCCTGGAATGGGCAGTTCTAAGCTGAGGATGGGGAGTGAGCAGGTTTAGCTATTGCCATGTCCTTTGCTGACTGGTGCAGAACATCTCCTGGCTGGGTTTTTCCCCATGGGATGCTCCCTGTGCCACCAGGGAGTAGCGAGTGCCACACATGTTTGTGTGAGATGCGTGTGTGGAGCCAACAGTGTTTTCCTCCTTCCAGCTAGGGGCAAAAAATACATTCTCTGCATCTCCCTGTGTGACAGGGAGCCACACATGAGAAGGAAGCTTCTGACACCATCCTGTACAGACTGGGCATCTACTGGAGGCCAGTACATGACCAGCTGGTTCCCTTGCCTGCATTTATGTCCATGGTGTAAATCTGGCTTTCCATATGACTGCCCCACTGGAGCTAAAGAAATTAATCCTGAAGGTAGATGTTCCTCATGGTAGCAGTTGTTTTGGGAGCGAAGCACACATTGGGGATTTTACTCAAGAACAGGAGAATGGTTGAGATAGTCCTCCATTTCATGAGCTGCCTTGGCTGTCTTTGGTTGAGCTCAGTCTGAACTGCTGGAGAAAGAAGAGAAAGCCCTGATGCCTGAAAGATTTTGGCCTAGTCATTTTCTTCATTGTGGTGTCTCCATTTCATGTGCCTGGCACGGCAGCAAAATACACAGCTCTGAGCTAGATATGGATCTGGCATCTTCCATGGAGGCAGAACTTTTCAGAATCACTTCCATGACCAGCATAACCACAAAAGCTATTACGGTTTTAAAACTAATTTTTCTCAAGTAGTCTTCCAGTGTCACTGCTTTGTATATTTTTGTTCCACTTATTAATTTAAAGAGGAATGTGAAGAGCTGCAATAAAATATGTATTAAATAAGCATCATGCATGACAAAAGCTCTGCAAAGGAAAAAATGGGAGCCTAGGAGCACATTTCCCACAGTAGCTGGATCCAGCTGAGGGGGGCAGGATATATCTGTTGCTGCTGCAAGTTGTGGTAACCTTTTTATTCTGGAGGAGTCAGTCCTAGTCCAGGAAACATGCCATTAAATGTTTGTGGCACTGTCCTGGGAGATGCCTGAAGAAAAGGCCTATTCAGAGCACATATCTACAGGGTAATGGCATTCTGTAGTCCAGGTCTGGTTTTGCCAGTTTCCTACAGCTGCTCGAATTTTCATAAGAAATGTGTGTTTGGCTCATTATCACCCACCTGGAATTAACAGATATGCCTGAGTCACTGAAGTCAGAGGTTGCACCTGGGAAATGCAGACAGTGATCCACTCCACTGGTGTGACTGGAGGCAATCCTGGCTGCGTGGTGCAGATACAGCCTGGTGCTCAACAAGCCTCTTCTCAAACTGCAAATAGGTCAGCCTTGTCTGCACTTCCCATCCAAACCTCGTGAGACAAGTAGAGCTGCTGTTATCTCATCTTGCAGAAAAAGTATGTAAAACCCTTCCTCGCCCATGTTCCTCCAACAGGTTGGAAAGACCTGCAGTTGGAAGCTTCCTGAGTGCCAAGCCAGTGTGCTATTAGTTAGTGGTTGTTTCTGGGTGTTAACAAGTGCCCTCAAGACTTTCAGGTCATGTTTTATCATTTGGCTGCAGCCAAAGTATCATTGCTGTAAGAGCCAAATTGGCTCCACTTTGTTGACTCTGATACAACCAGACAGCTTCCTGGCATGTCCACTTCAGTGATCATCCTGGCCTGAGGGCAAAGGCAGGGCAGGGTTTCCTCCCACATTACACAGACACATATTTCACATATAAATTTGCAAACACTTGTAACTCGTCCCGCCAGCTGCTTGTCACCTTGCTCTTCCTGCTGGCACTGTCTCGCTTCATGGTGGAGCTGACCACGTGGCTCTTGGCATATCTGAAGGTGGCTTATATGACGTTACTTATGGTATTTTAATGAGTTGGTTTTAAAGTCTTGGCAGCACAATACCTGCTGGTTTGGAAAAGTGGAGGTTTAAAAACAAATGGGGGTTTTTATCATTCATTGACTCCTGCTCACTGCTCATAGATGTGCTTTTGAGTCATTTTCTTACCTTGTGGCCAGTTCAAAAAGGCATTCCTTGGTTATCCAATGACCTGTTAGTCTTCTTGGAGGTGGAAGGATCCTTGGGGAAACAATGTTGTGTGCTTGTGTAAGACCTCTTAGGCCAGTGTTCTGGCCAGGGACCAGGATCTCTAAGAAGGACTGTAGTACACACAATAGTTAATAATATTCTGGGAGTTTTGTAACAGAAACAATTTACTCCCATGATTGAGACTTGTAGTTTCCTGACTTAAGTTGTTCGAATTTTTTGATCCATAGGGAACACCCTTTGGTGTAATGAGTATCCACAGCACCCTGCCTAATGAGACTGAAAACTGGGCCTCATGGCA
This sequence comes from Monarcha castaneiventris obscurior, assembly GCA_026261815.1. Lineage (NCBI taxonomy): Eukaryota > Metazoa > Chordata > Aves > Passeriformes > Monarchidae > Monarcha > Monarcha castaneiventris. The sequence continues at coordinate 5,464,056 of JAMPIT010000890.1, forward strand.
GTCATCATAGTCCCACTCCTTCATCAAAAACCAGCGCCAATTTGACAAGTGTCACATCTGCTCATGAGTGATCTCCCTGCCTGGTAACATAGCAAGAGAGCGTGTTCTCCAGAGGGGACCTTGGTGGCCACTCTGCAGGTTCTGGGCTGGGGTTTAATTACTAGCAGAGTGTGTGTGGCAAGGTGGAGCTGGAAGGTAATGCTGCTGTGGAGGTGATTGATGGCCATCTGGCTCTCCGGCATGAAAAAGCAATATGTCTCTGTCCAAAGGGACAGAAAATGCCACCAGCTGGCCATGGCAGCAGGGTTTTATTGGTGTGCTTGAAGAGTAGAAGTTGCTGGGATCAATTCTGATCTTACTATGACAGTACCTGGTTAAGAGGAGAATTTAATTTTGAAGATGCGTTCTGCCTGTTTAAATAAGATGCACCCAGAGTTTCTTATTCACCCACTGGGGTAAAATAACAGTGCCCAAGAGTTGGCTGTGCACACAAGCAGGATGTCTAACTGCTGGGAAGAGCAGGGGACCCTCACCTGCAGGTCCCCTTCCAGCTGCTGTCAGAGCCCCAGCCAGCATGGAGAAAGAACTGTATAATGAGCTGTGAGCTGGATCTCGCTGAGGAATCCTCCTGGTAAGGGATGGCCTTAAGGATGTGCAGTGTTCACTGCCCTGCCTGACAATTTACCAGGAAAAATAAGAACCTCCCTTCGGAGAGAGGTTTTAAGACTTGGAAACAAATCACCATCTAGGAAGTTCATTTGACCTGTGTTATGGGAAAGTTATTACAGTCTCATAGATATTTTGTTAAATTATGAGACATGTTTAATACAGATGAGATCTATGTAAAATACATATCTCTTGTTTGAATAGGTAGGATATTTGTTATGATCCTTAAGTTCTATAAAAATGTGGTGGCTCTCATGCTATGGAACAAAGCCCATAGTTAAATAAGCTGTCCTACCTATGTAATTGCTGGAGAATTATTCAAAATGTACAAGTTGTTTTTCAGAAGCTTGTGCTTTGCATCATACTAATTATAGCAGATGCATCTTAAATGTATCATGGGAAAATTATGCAGCCAGAAAACAAGTTCAGAGCTGGTGGGAAAATGCAATTTAAAAAACCACCCAAACCAGAGTAAGCAAAGGTACCCCCAGGGTAGATAAATGTTGCTTATCAGTATGTAGTGAGTGCCAGATCTTACTCCTTTTTTAAATACAAAGAGAAATGAGGAAAAAAGAAAGGTGTTTTGACTGTTGCAATTAATAGGAAGGTTTCAGGTGTTTTTCTTTACCACAAACATGTTACACTGTGCTAATTATTTGGGGAGTGGAAGCATAACGCAAGCTAAGGAGAGAAAGGAATAAAAATACGTGAAGTCTAAATGGAATGTAGCGGTCCATTCCCTAAAGGAGTACAGGAGCAAGCTGGAGTAATGCAGGCTGATCCTGTGTTCTAAATATCATGTGCAAATCACGTAGCTCACACTGGCAAGTGCCAAGCCTTGCTGTGTGTGTGTCTTGCTACACCCTTCCTTTCTGGCTGAGAGCAGGGTGAATGTGAGGACCAAGGCAAAGGTAGTGGCCGTGGTGTGGGGGAACCATGTCCCAGCTGTGTCTCAGCTATGTCTCAGCACCAGGCTGGGTAAGACCATCGCTGTGACAGCAGCAGCTGACAGTGACCAGGCTTCTTCCAGAAACTCACATTTCTGGCAGCTTGGCTGGGTGGATGTCTACACTGAGTTTGGCACAACCACTGTAGCTCACTTCTTGGGTTGGAGATGCCATATGAGTAATCAGAGCTGCCTAAATCCAGCCAGCATAGGAGAGCAGGATGATGCATGCAACTATTTTTCCTACGCCTCACCTCCTCTCTACAACTGAATCTCACCTCAGCTGCCCCTCAGTTGCAGTGGGGCTGGTGAGTACAGTGGAAAGAGTGGGCTCTTGCCACGTGCTGTATCTGCAGTAGTGTCTGTGACACATGGTGAGGTGAGGTCTGTACCCATTTCTCCGTGCACACCTGCCCCCACATAGCTTTATTCTGGCCATGGTGGTTTCTAGGACTTAGAATGGCTGCTGCTTCTGGCAGCCACTGGAAGGCTGTTGCATTTTGAGGAGAACTCTGTGGGAAAGAGTTCTGCTAGGAGGCCTTCATTTTGCTGAGGAAGGCAGAAGAGGAGGAAGATGTTCTGTGTTGCCCATGCAGAATATTAAGGCAGCTTCGTGGACTAAGACAAGGAGAGAATATGTGACTAAACCACCATGTAGGAATGCTCAGGATGAGCATTATTCAGATTGTGAACGGCCAAAGTAAGAAGACAGTAGTGTTGCACAGGGGCTTCAGGTGGGAATTTTGCTCTCTTTATTTCCGGGTTAGGACCTGATGGTGCCCAGGATGGCCTCGCCTTTGCAGAACACAGAGGGGATGTGTACCAGGTCTATGGGTGCTGTATTCACTGTGGAGCACAGCTGCCTACCTCCCTCGGTGCATCCTTGGGGGAGATGGAGAGGATGGATGCTAAAGCAAAGGGATCCCCCCAGCTCATATTCCTCTTGGCCACAGAAGGGGAAAAGCTCCCTTTAAGCCTCTCATGCCTTCATAGCCACAGCAGGTGATTATGCCCTTAGCCAGCTTGGATGCACTGCAGGAGTCCTTGGGGTTTCCTCCCAGTCCACGTACCCCAACTGATGCTTTTGATACATCTCCAAAACCATCTGCCTCTTCTGTAGCCCTTTGCACAGAGCCACAAAGCATTACAGCCAGGTCATAGCAGTAAATCCTCTCTTACCACCAGAGATGGGGGAAGAAGACAGACAGATCCCGCACAGCCCCAAATAGCTACAAATCCAAGAAGCAGCATCAGCAATGCACAGAAGTTCAAACCTGTCCCACTTGGGTGTCTGCCCAGCCCAGCACTCTGCCAGCTCCCACCAGGCACCGAGCGGTCATATCAGAGCTAGTTGATGACACTGTGTTTTTATTTACTGCCTGATTATTCTTCCACCCCCAAAGATATTACTTCTTCCATTCCTGGAGGGACAGATTAGGCAAAGGAATGTGTCCTTTGCTGCTGGCAGCTTGGTTTGGCTGCTGTTTTCTTCTGCTGATGTTTTTAATAAGGGAGGAAATGGCTGTTCATCTCAGGGAGATCCATTCTGTCATAAGATGACATTCCCTGGGATTTGTTTTTATTAGCTCAGCTCTGGTGTACAGGCACTGCCAGAGTAGCTCATTGATTTTCCCAGCCTGGATAATATTGGGGCTGCCTGCTCACCCTGCTGTGGTTGCTACCAGTGCTCCTGTAACTTCCGCACAAATGCCCATCTGCACTTTCCTCCTTCTGTTCGTGGCCCCACTGGAATGAAACCAGGCCAAGAGACCTCTCTTTTCACTGGGCTTTGGGTTGGGTTCATACCTAAATCATAAATGTAAAACAGACTTAGTATAGAAACCCTGTTATGGGAGTGTATTGTTATATTTTTTTCAGTTACTCTGTAAGTTGTTCCTGTGCTGGAAATAATCTGTGTGTCAGCTTATTCTGTGAAGCAAGTGTAGCTTAGGGGTAACAAACCTCAGTGTCTTGCATGCTGTGCCATGTAGCACCAGTCTGGAGAGCCATGGTGCGTTTGGGAAAGGAGTTGTTTGGTGGATGCTGTCAGGAAATTGTCTCTTGGACTGACATCTGGTATTTCTCATGGGCTCTTCTGGTTTCCCAAGGACTTGGGGAGATCATTGAGAAGCAAGAGTTGACTGTTGTCGATACACTGGTGGTCTCAGATGAATGTTGCATGCTTTAGAGGCCCTAGGGCTTTCATTGGGCTAGAAAGATATCCCTAGGGGTCTTCTGGGAACGGCATATCCCAGAGGGTCGTGGTCGGTGGCACAGAGTCCAGTCAGACCTGAGCAGGGAGGCTGGACCAGATCACCCCACTGGTGGTCCCTTCCAACCTTAACCATGCTGTGATTTGGTGGTTAGCATGCATATCAGAGCTGCCTTACCCTCAGTCAAGGAGTGTTTGGACAGTGCTGGACAGGGTAAAGAAAAGATTGGTTCTTGCATTTTTCTGCGGTTAAGGGACCAGGCTTGAAGGTTAAAACCTGGTTACAAAATCTTGGTGTGCCCTGTATTTAACCCTGGAACTCCATATACCAACTGTGCAAGCCAGGATATGCTGCTTCTTATTTGTCACACAGCGATGAGGTGACGGCAAGGAAAAGCTCATGGCATTGGGAGAGGTTACCTCTATTGCTCCTTTTCCCATAAAATTCTGCTTGGTGTGACAGTGCAGTAATTTACAAGTTTCAGTGTCCAGCAAAAGGCAAGTTGCCCTTTATTGTACTCACTGGTGTACAAGCTCTGGATGTGCCTGCCCTGAGGGGGCAGTTGGCACTGCCATGGGGAGGATGCCAGTCCTTATCAAGTCTTCCCATTGGCTCTGATCCATTGGCTCTGCAGTTGCACCTGAAATTGAGCATCTCAAACAGGCTAGAGTGTACCCAGCCTCTAAAATTCAGCTCACTTCTTCTCTTGGACTTTACTAGAAAAGCTACAAATTCATATTTTTTTTTCCCCTGAGGTGTTTTTAAATTGCTCTTGTTCCCAGTTTATTGTTATTATTCCTTTCTGTTTGTTCTTTTGTGAGTTTGTTGAGTTTGGGGAGGGAGTTTGTAATTATGGAGAAGTTGTTTTTATGGTTGTTTCCCAGCACTCCGGGGATGAGTGTAATGTACATAAAATCAGTATTATCTTTACGATTAATATTAAAAAGAAGAGCAGTAAGAGTGATAATAATAATAATACAACAATGAAGCGTGTTTATTGCTAAGCATGGTGAGCTTCTTGGGCAAGCAGCCCTTCCCTGAAGAGGACAAAGAACCTAGATGGTAGGATCCCTCTCCAAGAGCAAAAACAGCTATAATTCCTGCATCATGTCTTAAGGTCTGCAGAGTTGTGGTATTGTGATAAGAGGTGCAGGAGCTGGGACCTGTGAGATTCATCTCACCTAGGGCAAGAAGTCCTTGGAGAATTTTCCCTGCACCATGCTAAATTTGTCTTGGGATGGATGAATCTGGCCACGTCTGGGTGGGGTGCGTGCATCTGGCCGAAGTCTGCCTGGTTTCTTTCTCCTTTCACCCACCTGCTTTAGCTGCCTTGTCCTGTCTTGGTCCATTCAGCCTGGCAGGCCCATCTAATCAGATGAGGGCTTGTTCAGGGAGATGTTCTCCTGCCATTCCCCTGCAGCCTCAGACAAAAGAAAGAATGATTTGCAAGGTGCAAGGTTTGCATTAACATTTTTCCGCAGAGTTAAGAGGGATGGATGAGCTGAAATGACACTGAGATAAAGCAATGCGCAGCTGCCAGGGAAATGATGTGCTTCATCTTGTCAGGTTTCTGGGCGCTGCTGGATGAGCTGGCTGGAATAGGCGCTTCTGTCATGAGCCACAGAAAGCACACAATGATTTTTTGTCTCCCTGGTGGACTTGTGACCTCTAGTTCTTAGGTATTGGAAATACTCGGAAAGAGTTGCAAGGGGGTTTGGGCAAAGGAGGCCTCCATGTCTCCACCTCCAAGACTTGCAAGAAAACTTGCAGCACGGAAGAGATGGAGCAGAGAGTCACTCCCCATCTTTCATTATCATTCGATGCCTATCAGTCATGCTGATAAAGCCAAAGAGATGAAAGGTTTGAGATGTTTCTTGCGAGTGCCAACATAGCAGAGTGTGTATCGGGAAAGGCCTGACATTTGATGTGGCTTTATCACTGGCAAGCAGGCAAAGAAAATGGATAAATTAATCACCTTTTCCCTCCGTCTGTCATAAGCTTTTATCCCATGGAGAGAAAAATATTTCCACTTTACCCTGGCTTTTTGAAGTGTGACACTATTGTATTTGCCAGCCTTCATAATGCCCAAGTTCTCGAAATGCCAGAAGTGGTGAGGAATGCGATTACCATTTATAACACAACCTGGTGGACCACAAAGCTGGGTTTCAAGCTGCTCTGGTTGTTGTAAAATGCCCCCAGAGATTTCCAGCCAGTCTCCTTCTCAGATCATTGACTCTACCCGCGTACACCCAAGCAGTCATCTCATGACTCACCATGTATTTCTCATGTTTTATTTACATTTTGCTAAGTAATGATATCTATAATTTTGCCACATCTGGTGGAAGCTTGGGGAGTTTTATAGCCTGAATAAGGGAGAAGGTGGTGGCATTCTCTCACCAGGAGGGTCTCATCACGTGTCTCCTCTTTCCATGAGGGACATGCAGTGTAAGCTCAGGAGCAATGCAGCAGAGCCAAGGCTCACCTATCCTCTCTCTCACAAAACTTTGTTGCCTAGCTTTGCACTGGCTTTGTTTGCATGGCTTTTGGAGTACATCCATGTTAAAAGTTCATCACAGGGAATCACTCACTTTCCAGGCTGTCTTAAAATCACTGTTCTGTTACAGTTTAAAAGCAAATCCATGTTAAAAGGTCTGTCTTTTTTTTCTGGGTAATGTTCTCAGGATCAATCTGACTTCCCAGGAGTTTGAAAATGTAACTTCAGGGTTTGAGAAAGAAAAATCAAACTTCTTTTCTCCTTCCCCTGTGGTAAAAAACAAAAAAAAAGAAAAAAAGAAATTTAAGCAATCTCTTTTTTTCCAAAGCCCCCAAGCTCATACATCTCTGAACATGTAAAAAGACTCTTTTTTCACTGTTGACAAATGGTTGTAATGGACTCGCAGTTGTCCAACATAATGTTGTTAGCATGAAATACTTTTTTACTCTCGAATCGCTCTTTTCAATGATTCTTTATACTGTGTGTCCAGGCACTCCTTTGCCATGTTTGTGCAGGATGGAGCTGCACACAAGAGTAGCCCTGATATCTCAGTATTTTCATCAAGAGTATTATGTTTCTGCAAGGTTTTGGGGTCTGAGTCTTTTCAGGGCACCTGCGGCTTGCAAGACGCTTTGGGGTCTGTTTCGGGTTGCAGCTTTCTTGCTGCAGGATTCAAGTTGAGGGCCATTTAGTCTTTTTGGTACTGATTCCTTGTGCCACAGACAACCTTACTCTGTGTCTGGGATACATTAGAAGTCTCATGTCACACAACTGATGAAAATTTTTCATTTTATCTTCAGCACAGCGATGCAGTCCACGACCTGCTCCTGGACTTCATCACGTGGGTCGGCATCCTGCTTTCACTGGTCTGCCTCCTGATCTGCATCTTCACCTTCTGCTTCTTCCGTGGACTGCAGAGTGACCGCAACACGATTCACAAGAACTTGTGCATCAGTCTCTTCGTGGCAGAGCTCCTCTTCCTCATCGGCATCAACCGCACTGACCAGCCGGTAAGAGGCAAAGCATTTTCTGCTTCTGTCACGGGCTCTTGTCTCAGTGCATCTGCAGTGTTGGACCAGTGAGATACATTCCAGTACTTCTTCATTCCGTGCATGAGTCCTCACAGAGCTGGGCCCCTGGCTGATAACTGGGACTCACATGTGGATGCCTGCTGTGATTTCAGGGGCTGTATGTGTGTTGCTTGTCAATAGTGTGTGTGTATGTTTAATAAGCAGGTTGTAAAAAATGCATTTAAACAATGCATTTAAACATCTTCATATGTTTATTTGTCAGATTGTGTACATGCCTACCTTTGTATCTTTTAAAATCATTTATATATGCAAAGATGTGGCTATTCTAAAACAATTCACGTATGTTTTCCAAGTGAAGAAAAAGTTCTTCCTTTGGAGAGGGAAGATAAGAACACCCTCATTTTTATTAAGCCTCCTAGTAAGAGTACTCCTGACTGTTGCATTAATTAATCATGGTACAAACACCTTCCCTTGCTCTTTTCAATCCTCACGCAGATTGCCTGTGCCGTCTTTGCTGCCCTCCTGCACTTCTTCTTCCTGGCAGCTTTCACCTGGATGTTCCTGGAGGGGGTGCAGCTCTACATCATGCTGGTGGAGGTTTTTGAGAGCGAGCACTCCCGGAGGAAGTACTTCTATTTGGTGGGGTACGGCATGCCTGCGCTGATTGTGGCCGTGTCGGCAGCGGTGGACTACCGGAGCTACGGCACGGACAAAGTGTGAGTGGCCTTGGCATTGCTGGGACTGGCATTGCCCAGGAGACATGGGAGTGGGCACAACAAAGGGATGTGAGGAGCCCAGAGGGTTTGTTCAGGCAGAGCTCAGCCAGGAGGCGTGTCTTGCCTTGTCTCTGTGTCTCCAGTGCAGGACAAATTCCCCACTAGGAAATGATTTGCAAAGGTGTTTTCTAGGGAAGTCAGTCGAGGAAAATTTTGTCACATCATTGCATAACATCAGCAGAGGTGACTCTCTCAAGTCTCAGTTTGGTACTATATCAGCAGAGATCCTCCTTCTCTAACCAAATTGTACTTATTTGGATGAAGATACTGCTTTCTTCCTCTGTTTTTTAAAGTGTTCTGTCAAATTAACAGAGCCTGCAGGCAAAACAGGTGGTGAGCGTGGAGTGCATTAGGCTCTTTGCAAATCAGAACAGCTATATCATTTATCATTATGAATATTCTTAAGTGTTTTCAACATTGCTGTGGCTGGTATGAAAGCACAATTTAGATAATCATGCAACACCGTCTAATGGAAAACAAGGGGAAGATTTAGCCTTTGATTCTCCTTGCCATCTTTGCTACAATAGCATTAACAATGGGTTTTTATTGACCTTTTTTTTTCTTCCCTTGTCTATCTGACTTTCCAGTCTCACTTTAACTAAGTTAAGGGCTCAATATGAAGGCATACATAGCAATGAACCAGTGGTGGTTCTGAAGCTGTTTTTTAGCATAGGTTGAGTCAGGCCATGGCAGCATTTGATCTCCTGTTAAGTTCAACTGCAAATTTTTTCCTGCAACCTTATTGGTATATGTGAACCTCTACTCCTTGAAAAAGCAGATCTGTAGAGCAGTGGAGCTGCTCATGATCCATTACCATGCTAGCAGGTGGGCTTGGATCTCAGATGGATATTTGTGTTGTGTTCCTCCCATGAGTAGGAGAGTAGCGACCTGAATTTGTATAAATGTCACGCTTTGTGGAAAGGAAAGGAAATGGCCCACACAGATAAGGGTAGGAGGGTGTAAGTTTTTAAGGATCTCTACTGATTTATCCAGAGTAGTTTGACTGACTTTTACAGGCCTAGAGGGCAAAGAATAAATAACACAACAGCTGACTGCCATTTTTGAAGAAGACTTTCCATCAGTTGCCACCTGCTGTCTGCCCCAACAAGCTCTTCTGTTCACTCCCCCTCTTGAGCATTATATAAGCACCTATTGAATCAGGCATGGAAACAGTTTGCCTTGTCCCTTCAGACAAATTTATTCTTAACTGTGGTGTTTCTGTGGAGGACAGATCTCTTCACAGTGGCCTACATCGGGCACGTTGTGCTTCAAACATATTGCAGCTGTCTGGAAAGTCAGTTCCTGCACATCTGCTGTTGCTGGAGCAGTGTCCTAACCTGTCCAGTTTGCAGTGTAGTATTTTGTGGCTGCTTTCCACACTGTTCACCCTTTGGCTTTTGCAAACAGGCCTTGGGTGCCCAAATGTTTCCACAGCATGAGAGGTCCCGGCAGAAGGTTTGGCTGAAATTCACTGAAGGCGAACAGCATAACTTCACTATCTTGGCACTGAAGAGGCAGCAGTCCTGTGTGTGTGCCAATAAAATGTCTCCCTCCCCACAGCACAAAGTAGTATTTTTAATGATTAAACGTATATATAATATTTTGCAAATAAATATTTACAGAGATTTGCAAATCTAAAATAATTATTTATAATTTTTAATTCCAGAATGCACGATTTTGTCACGTTCTTATAGAGGAAAATAAAAAACATACAATATGTTTTGTATAACTATCATGCTCCATCTGGTTGATGGATGATGATGTATTTTTCCGTATAATGTTATTAGAAGGGTAGAACTGATTAGAATTTGTAGTGAACTATATGCCAGGCATACATAATTTGATTGCAAGAAGTTGCTTGGTTTTGCCAGGTTTTGTAAAACATCCTCTGGAATATATTACTTGCCTCCCTCCATTATTTACTACATTTGTTTAAGCAGGACTTATGGAGCTGTTAGTGTTATTTGTTTTTTGCCTGGCATTTGGTGCCACCATTCATACATCTCAGAATGATTTGCTTAAACACCCAGTGTAGGGTTTTCTTGATTTCATTTTTCTTTCTAAGTCCAACCCTCCTGTAACTCATGCCCAGATTACATCGCGAGGAAGAGGCAGTTGTTCCTCCCTCTGTTGCTTTACTCATCACTTGGTGCTTGTGATTTTCTGAAGTGTCCTGTGTCCTAGTATTCATATTGCTATTTTAGGTCCTTTTCCTATTTTTTTTGTTGTTGTTTTAAAGCAATTCAAACCCCTTATATTAGGAGATTAATTTGCTTTTATGACTAAGCAGCAACATAGTGATTCCATTATAAGATCATCCCATTCAGGCTAGCTAAACTGTGTTTGGTCCTTTCCCCCAGATAAATCAGAAATATTGCATCTCACCTATTATGATGGTAACCTCTAAAGTAAAGATGAAAAGCAGGAAGCCCCACTGCAGAGACTGTGGTTTCCCCATATTGCTAAAAGGATTCTGGCAATGCTCTCATGAACTTTCAAGTGACCATTTCTTACAGGCCATGTCTTCAGCTTCTGAGTCTTAAATGGCCACAGCTCAAGTTTTGCTGCAAAAAAGAAGATTCTTAAAAAAACATTCAAGAAGTTATATCATTTGCCTTGTCCTGTGTGTTAACCAAATGCATCCATCTCCTGGACAGATTTGATGCCAAGGGTCATGGTGGGCAGTGCTGCAAAATGCAAAGAAAATAGTATAGAAAATAGTACTTGCAGTTGTTGGTGTTTGAAAATAACTTGTGTCTAAAATTCAGTAAAAGCTCAAATATGACTTCAGCAGCCTCCTTTTGAGAGGACTCATGCTAGAAGCAGGCCATCCAAAATCAGTAGCAAGAAGCTATTCCATATTTCCATACTTTCCTGGGTTTCATACTGAAGCCTCTTACAAGTTGCAGAGGAAAGCAGCTATGCTTTGAGTGGTTCAATATATTTTAGAAAACGCACTTGTAGGTGTATTCATCCACTGGTGATCAAATCCATCATGGCAGGGATCTCTCTTTTGTTTCTCCCCCCCTTTCTCCCCCCCCTTTCGAATGCTATAAAGCAGGATATACACGGTAAGCAATCCAGCTGTCAGAAAGCAAAATGAAAGCCCTGTGTATGTACACAGCCTCCGAGTCCATCAGCCAGGCGCCGACATTCCATGCATGTAAATGCTGCTCAGAAAATAGCTTCTAACAATGTGGTCTGTCTTGGGTGGCTCCACTGAACTTGCTTTATTTGCAGTGCTGCTGCCAGTATTTGGAGGAGGAAGCGTGAGCTATGTGGATGCTGAACTCTGTTAAGCAGAACCTATATTGCACCCTTGAAAGGCATGTCTGGTGCATACATATCCCATTACTGCACCCTGACAAGGAGGCTGCACAGCCACGTGAAACAAACCGCTGAGCTCCCGTGAACAACGTGATATGTTTAGGGCTCTTGAAATTTTATGGTCCAATGGCAGCTAATGATTGTTTATTGGTTATATTTAATGCACACCAGGGATAGTTTAGTATTTGATTTCTCTTCATGCAGAAAATAGAGTAAACTCTTTGTACTCTTTATTACTTGGGAAAAGCTTTAGGTGAATATTGCGAGTTGTCACTGTGGAAAAGGAGGAAATTAAAAAGTAAAGGGGAGCAGTTGCCACGGAGCTTGTCATGAGAACTGAATGCATTGGGGTGACTCCTAGAAGAGGCAGTGGGGTTTTCAGCAGTATTCCCTACATACACACACTTCCTGATAATGCTCTTGCCTTGCACTGAGCCCTGAAGGAGCTCGTTTGCTTAATGGCAGCGCAGCCTAAACTCGTAATGTGGCAAGCCCGTGCTCACAGCGCAGCTGCGCGTGGAGGGTCACAAGCAACTCGGCAGCCCAAGATTAGCAACTTTGGGAAGTGAGTTGCCTGATTGCTTCCTTGTTTTGAGGAGCTCATTTATGCAGCTCATTGTGCATGTGGGTTTTTGTCTTCTAAGGCAAGAAAAGCTCAGTGTGGTACTTGTCTGATTAGCAATTTACAGCTCCACAACGCAATTGGCGGAATGCCTGTGTTTTGATGTTTTGGTCTTAATTTGCATTTTTAATGAGGTATGACTTAAAGAGGTTCAAAGTTTCATCTCTTCCTGATGACCACCAAAAACCCCAGCTTTTTTTTTAATTCACGCAAGACTATCATACATGGTTTCATAGAAAGGCAGTTTTTCTATCCAAACAAATAAAAAATGACATCACATTCTCTGAAGTGTGCAGAGAGGCCTAAGAAAAGCCTTCTCTCTTTTTCACAAGCTGTACTCTGGCTTAGGTGAAGCCATCTCTCAGAGGGCTCCTCTTGCTCCATGCCTGGCCCCCACTTATCCTGATGGCAGGACCTGGCTCCTCTGCTGCTTCTCATCTACAGTATCCATCTCTTGTCACTCAATTGTTTTCTACAACTGAAGAGACAGATATTTTAGGGGAATGGAGTGGAAAATTTCATCCTTTCTGCTGTCTGGAAAAGGAACCAGTTGCTTTGCTCTTCTTTGCTGAGCCTGGCGCAGCTTTTTTGCTCATTCTGTATTTCAGCTTCCCTGTTTTTCCCTGTGTCCCAATCTATATGCATTCAAAAACAGCTGCACCAGATATGACTGTAGGGTGGTCACCATGCTTCAGGAAATAAAGAGAGGGTTTATGTGTTTCCTCTTCCCCAGGCTTTCCAAGAGCCAGGTCGCTCCTTATGCTGAAGGAAAACCAAGTTGATGGCAACTGAAATATAGTGTTCCCAACTCCTGGGCAGCAGTGGCTGGGGGTTGTTTTGCATGTTAAACTGGCAAAAAAAAAGTTCAAAATATTTTCATTAAAAAAAAATAAAACCCCCTCAACCCTCTGAGTCCTCTCCCACACACCAGCACTCATTATCAGTAGAAAAAAGGGATGGGGCTGCATATTCCATGATTTATATGCAGCAGCTGAGGCATAAGCATTAGTTACTCATTTTTCCTGAGGGGGATGGGGTAGGTATAAAGTCTGAAATGCCATGTAATATGTGAGCTGCTGCTATGCGGACATCCTTGTTCAGGAATGGGGGGAGACTTTTTACAGGGACTTCATTATCCTTGAAACCTCTATTCCTTTGCCAAATCTAGTTGCAATCGGGCGACATTTCAGATGTTATTATGGGTGATACACAGATGTCATGATCGCATAAACCTTTTCCTATAGGGAATCAGACTCAAGTAGTTTAGAGTCACTCATGTTGTTCCATTACCAGCTGCATCTAAATCACCTTGAACTTCAGCAGCCACAGAGGAAACAAGATTTCCCTGCAATCGCTCTGAAAGCCTCTGCTTGCCTCTCGCATTAAGATTTTGATGCTATCACATGAAGATTCTGGAAGAGCAGCTGCAGAGGCAGCTCAGGAATGGCAGTCACGGAAGTGATGGTATTTTAATTTGTGACAAATAGTGGTATGAGTGTATATATACATCAATACATCTCCAGCACTGATGAGACCTGAAATTTATATGGTCAGGGAGGGAAGTGAGAAGTTTTCTCTGCATATTTGAGTTTATTCATATCTTGGCTTCTCCCATGCACAGAGGTACAGGGCATGTTTTATTCTCTTGTCAGGCATCTGCTGATCATCTCCCATGGGGCTGCTGGCACAGACCTTTCTGCCTGTTGCAGAGTCCATTGGAAGGGAAAAAACATTAAGCACATACACTAGAGCTGTCATTTGTGAGAACTGCTATCTCCACCACCATGATAAATTCATATATACAGTTCCTGTCACTTGCCTAATTATGAAATTCCGTTGGATATTTAGGATAAGAGTGGTTTTATGCTTTCTCAGTCCTTTGTGTATAAAGGGAACTGCGATCTGCAGCATTGCAAACACGACAAGATATTATTATTTTAAACATCATGTGAAACTTTCTTGGAATTTACATTCGTCTGTCTTGTAACGAGTCACTTCCATTTTATCTTCCTGTCGCCTGGAATGAACTAGGAATGGAAATGTAATTTCCCAGGGGCCTTAAAAAATGTGGGGAGTATTAAATGCGGTTGAAATTAAGCGATTAATAATTTAGTTTTAGGCCATGAATCAACTTCTTGTGATAGCGCAGACGATATGCAACCCTGGAAACATTAGTGGAAACAAAACACTCGGGAGGTTCAGGGAAATAAAACACTTTAAAGGGGAAGTTGCTGAACCTAATTAAACCTCAGCCTTCTGTTATCTACTTCACGCTTCCTATTTGCACCGAAGTTTTTCTGATGTGCTTGCTGGAGAAATGTCATCTCGCTTGACAGCTGTCAGACAGCTTGCATTGCATCAGAGCTGGAGAGCAAAGAGGACCATAAAGCAAAGAAGCAGCTCTGTGGATGTTCATCAGACCCCTTCCTTAAAAAAACCCATGGTTTTTGAGGAGTTTTTCCAACAGATGCAGAAAGCCTTAGCAAATAGGCCTTGTGCCATTTTCTCCCTGCTTCCTCTAGAGGTAATTATCTTACTCCATCAATAGCGCTGTCAGAAATTGGGCACATAATTCAGCATTTAAATGAACAAGCAATGTAATATTTCCTGTCTCCCACCGGTGTGTTTTGCAGCTCACATTCTTCTCTGTCACTCGCTCACTCTTGATGTATGTCCTGGGTGCAGTCCTTGAATGCCTTCTCTCCCCTGTGTTTCATTACAGATGTTGGCTCCGACTTGACACCTACTTCATTTGGAGCTTTATAGGACCAGCGACCTTGATAATTATGGTAAGAACTCCTAATTAACTACTCCATCTCTCAGGTCAAGAAATAAAACTTTTTCTGTCCCTTTTCTCTTTATCTTTAATTTACACAGATTAATTTGAGGAAGGCATGTTCTTCTTTGACCCCACCTGGCATAAGCAATTAGACCCTCATTATGAGAGGCTCTTGGCATTGCAAAATACTTGATCAAAATGGACCAGGGAGCTTCAGAACAGGCACTTGCAGAGTTTGGTTTCTACTAGTGGACATTTAGAAGTGCTAAACTCTATTTTGGTGCCACTCACTGCTCACACCCTTTTTGAATTCCAGAGTGCAGTTTTGCATTGATAATGAAAAAAAAAAAAAAAGCCCAAAACAAAAAGGGAAATCTGGGAGGGGGGGGAATGAAAAAATGTCCAAACTGGAAAAGAAGTTCGATGAGGGTTTTTCCTTCCCAGCAGAAGTTGAAGCTTGTGTGACTTCATGTTTAGCACATTGCCAGCATATCAGCTAACACAGCAACAAGGTAGAGAACCCAGCTTTAGAGACAGCTGGAGTTTTCTTATACTTTAATCGTTGCAATATGGCTTAAATAAACAATCCTTTGTTTTGACTAGACTACAGTTTGGCTAGCCCAGAAAACCAGGCGCTCTCACTTCAATGCAGACATTGTCTCTGCTTCTTCTGCTTCTCCTGCAACTTGGGAGCCATTTCAGCAGCCTTCCACATCAGGAAGGGGGCCATGCCACCAACTCCAACTGTTGGGGGTTTTCTCCCCTTAAGCAATTCATTCATAAAAAGATACCTTCCCTTTTTGATTATGTCTCAAATCCTAGGCTGTGCTTTTGGGAAACTCCTTCCCAGGAATTTGCAGCCTTGTGAACACTGAGGCATGGAGACACCATCCCACCTTTTATAGAACAAATCAAACTGTTTTCTTTTTGTTTTTCAACTTCGCATTGTGCTAAGCATCAGTTGTGATTTCCCTGCCCATCTGCCCTGTTACACTGTGTTTAAAGGGTGTATTCACAGAAAAAGATGCTTTTATGCTTCTTTACAATGGGGCTGGCTAAGTAAGATGCTTGGAGTGACCTTTCATGACTCTACACCTCTCAGAAAAGCCCTTACAGCAAGTATTTTTAATTTTCAATAATGCTGTTTGAAGCACTACAGTACAACCAGCCTTGTACCAGCAGTGCCACAGCTCTGGCAAGGCTCTGGCATCACCAGTCCTGCAGTCTACAGGCCAGCTCACCTTATAAAATGCGTAGAAATTTTCTGTGATTCAGTCACTTTAAAACTGTACTGTGGGCTAATTTCCTACAGTAACCCATGTTTTACAGAGAAGGAGCTGACTTTATCCCCATCATGTTGTGCTGTGTCACATAATTCTTTTTTTTTTTTTCCTTCCCCCTCCATTGCAGCTTAATGTAATCTTCCTTGGGATTGCTCTCTATAAAATGTTTCATCATACTGCCATACTGAAACCTGAATCTGGATGTCTTGACAATATCAAGTAAGTGTTTTTTCTCTGCCTGTTTCTGTCTTTTGCTGTTTATTCCCTCATTCCTCTGAGTAACAAAATGGGAACTATCTCTGCCAGCAGCAGTGCTAACCAGGGATAATACCTTGGGCTATGGCACTTCAGAGTGGTTTCTAAAAGATACCAAGTGGCTGATGATGAAGCACTGTACGGGGATTTGGCTGCCATTGGTAGCATTTTCCATTCAATTTTGCATGAAGGAGGCAAAGCTACATTTTCTGTCCTTGAAGCAGGTAACCTTCTAGCGTATGTAAAGGAAATTGTGCCCAGTAATTACCAGCTAATTATTGCAGTCTCTACAGGGAAGGTGTTGAAACTGTTGATTATTACTACTTCTCTGTGCTCTGAGGGCAGCTGCCTTACTTCTTTTCTGTTTGTTTTGGCCCCTGACAGATTCCATGACCCAAATTCTCCCCAAAGTCTGATTGCTTTCAGCAAAGTTATTGAGGATTTACCTGGGTGTGCCCACATCAGCGGGTGGATGTGCTTGCCAGCCAAAGCATGTTTTGCCCTTGTGCTGGGTTAACATCTGAGCCTGGGCATCTGACTGTCTAGCAAGCTGCTTCATTATATTGAGAGAGTATTAGTCTCTGTCAGTGCCTGTTTATTCAACTACCTCTGGCTTTAATTACTCTCTTCAAAAGTACAAGCGAGATTTCAGGTGCAGTGCATGATAAGATTGGGAGCCTGCTAATTAATAAAACCATCTAATGAGTTTCAGGAGGAGGAAATTGTTGGAAGTCAGCGCTTTGCTGCTCACCCAGTAAAGGAGAGCGTGGTGCAACGTGGCTTGAAGTGGGTTCTCCTCTCTCTTTCGTGGTAGGAAAGGGAGAAGAGGTGTAAGGGGAGCTCATTAGAAGATGTCTGAATTGCACAGTTGCAAGGCAGCTCTCAGCAAGGCTGTTGTTCTTAGTTCTGAGCCACTCTTGCAGCTTTAATTTAAACCAGGTCAGGGACCCTCCTGAAAACTTTCTCAGTGGGCAAGGCTTGCAATGCCACTGGTGTGCCATGACCTGGCAGGGTCCTTTGGGTGAGTGTCTTAGGTGCAGCTTCTCCATTAAGGGTTGGGAGGAAAGGGAACTGGGGTCTGTACAAATGCAGGAGACCTCAGTGAGGTCAGACACTCCCAGGGCCCTCATTCGCCTGGGTTGTGGGCAGGCTGCTCTGCAGTGAGCCTCAATTTCTCCTGCCACCACTCTGCTATAAAATGAAATTAGAGGAGCAATCCCTCCTGGATATCCAGGATTGATCCTAGAAAGATAGTCTGTCATTTGATCTTGGATGAGGCATTAAAGGCATGCTACATTTAATAACATTTATTAATATAGCTACTTGTCATGCATTAGTGCTATGGGATTGCTTGCTGAGAACAGTCTCTCTAAGGTTACCCACTCAAAATCTGTTTGGAAGGCCTTGCAGTATGACATTTAAATTAAAAACTGGGGAGAAAAAAACAACAACAAAGCCCTTATAATTAAAGCAGAAATAATAAATGCCTTGAATAATCTTCTTGAGCTAATCTCCAGTATCTTTGTTTAAAATGCCAGAAATTTATACAACCAGTTGCATCAATTATAATGTCATTGTAAAATATTTTATAGGTTCTTTGGCAGATGAGTGTCTATTCCTGATTTGACTTCATTAAAACGTTTTGAAAACAGAAGCAATTAAAATACTTTTAAGTATGTTGCTGACACTCTTCCAAATGTGTTGCTTCATTACAAATTACTTTTTATGCTTGAGAAAATAAGAGCAACATAATATAAACTCGGGAAGACCCCAGGCTCACCCTAGGAAGTTTATCAAACCAAGCATTTCAGAACACACTTGATTGTAATTTCTGGATACCTAAGCAGGATGTCATTAAGTCTTTAAATTCAAGGCGTGTGTTCTCTCAGTGTTGGATGTGCTTGGGTTAGGAGGAAGTGCAGATTTGTTACAGAGAAGGAAATTCACCTTGGAGGGAGGTTTCCTAGGGAAGCAAGGGGCTTGCAGTCTCCAGAAAATTTCTCAGTGAGATCGTCGTTGTCTTTGAGATACAATCATAGTCTTGTTGCAGGTAAAATCGTGGTCTTCCTCCACAGTCACTGGCTTCAACTCAGTTGCAAAATGGGGATTTATTATAGCAGCTCTGGAATAAAAAAGCCACAGAAGATGTTACTTCACAGAGGACCACAAAGATCCTTTCAGAGCTTCCCTCTGTGGGTCTACAGGGTTAGTAAAAAGGCACCCAGGTCCCAGAGCCTTGCATCTTGTATCGGTTTATATTTAATAAAACCGAACCAAGGGCCTGCATTGGAGGGCCCCTTGCTGCCATCTGCATGTGACAGCTTTACAGCACATGGAGAGCTGAATGAGAGTTTGTTCTCCCAGTTCCTTTCCTAGCATTACTCTGTGTTAGGCTGTGGTGAAGCTCTCGCAACATAAATCCTGAGCCTGTTTAACAACAGCAAAATACTCGATTCCCTATGGCAACGTAAAAATAAAGGCCATAAAATATTTTAATAGGCTGTTAATAAGCGCCCCTGCAATCTGGTCCTTGCCTATGTCACTTTAAAGGTTAGAAATACATTATGAAGTATAGAAAATAGAGAGCCAAATAACTCCACTTAAATTAATGAACTTGATAAGGGATCAGGTGTCACCTGGGATACCTTTAATTACTGCACCAACAGAAAAGCCATTCAAAGGGCAGTGCCTGAACCAGATGCTGTGTGGCTGATAGATTTGTAGGCACTGTGCAAAGTTGTAAAAATAAACTTCCCTAACCTTCAGGAACAGTCCCTGGATTATTGTGCCAGCATGGGAGATTCTGACATTCCTGTGGTGGGGCACTGGTTACCCAGCAAGAGATTTGATGAGTACAGAGCTGGTTGATTTTTATCCTTGTTAACTTTTCTGGCTTAGCCCAGCACTTTCAAGGGGGAAGTAGGGTATCCACATATGTGGGTCCTTCCCTCTGTGCCACTGGCATCCTCCCTATATGGCAGGTTGGTACTGAGCCGATTCAGTGGGTTGTGCCCACTGAGACAGCAAGATTCGTGCTCTAGTCCTGCCTTCGAGGCATGTAGCCAGGAAAAGATGTGAGCCTGTGTATGTGGGATATGTTGTTCAGAGCTGCAAGAGTTTCTGTGCCTGCCACTGATGCCAGGAAGACATTGGCTTATGTTTCAAAAGAGGTACCATCCCCAAGAGTAGCATGTTTTTACCTAGGCCCTTATGAAAAAGTTCTGTTTGGTGTCTTCCTTCAGTATATTTACAAAGAAATTTTAAGGATTCATCCAGGGTGTGGATCTCTTCTGCCCTTTAAAGTTCTCTTTAGTATGAAGTGACAGAGACAAAAATGCCAAAACAGCTGCCTCTTGGGTGGTGTCTGTAGCTTCTGCACATGCCTCCCCAAACACAGGATGGGAGGGGATTTTCCTTCCCAACCATTTATAATGGCTGTTTCTGGGTCCTTCAAGTCCTCTGTGACCATTGCTTTTAATCTCTGTGTGGCTTGTTGGTGAGCAGAGATGGGCAGAGAGGAGCGTTGTTTAGTCCTTGGTAGCTCTGCCCACATGCAACATGTCTCACTCCTGGCCCCTCTGAGGCTAAAAGTGGGATGCAAAGGGTGCACAAAAAGCCTCCTATGGACAGGTTAATTTACGGTCAACAAATGTACCCAGGAAGGCGTTGTTTTGAAAGATTGATTCCCTCAGCCTTTACAAGCTTGCAGGGAAGACACATCTTTCAATCCAGGGACTACATAAGGTTTTTGGACAGCGAAAGCCTGCTGTGCTGCTTGCACCTGTAGCCTGTGAGGTGGAGACTGTAGGCATATCAGCACGCTATTGATGCACTCTTGCTAGCAGATGGCTCCTCATGAGGATGTGTTACCAGCTGGAATTCTTTAGAGCAGCTGTGAGGCTGTTTTACCAGAGGTTGCTGCTGCGTGGAGTGATTTCTGGAGCTGAGCGGCTCGAAGTCTCTCCTTCATGCTTTTCCACTGTTCCAGGAAGATGTTAGATGTGCAAAATGTCTCAGACTGTTGCAGGCAAGACTGCACTGAATCTTTTTCATATTCACATTCCTGTAGGAAGACTTATGTGACAAAGGAAATATGTGAACAGTCCAGCACAGTTCTTCCATTTTCCATCCATCACCTCCTTTCCAGGTGGTCAGGCGTGTACTGTGGCAGCTTGCACACCAGGTTTCATCCAGCCCATGCCAGATGCTGCAGCACAACAAACCATCCACGTTTCCAGATGCTTAACCACCACCATTCCCTGTGCAAAACAGGGTTTCAGATGAAGCCCCTCCTCAAGTGTGTTTGCACTGTGTGGCAGTGCAGTGCTTGTTCTGCAGCCATTTAAGTACTGCTCATTCAAATCATCGTGGTTCTAGTAAAGGGAAAGAAAGAGGAGCTACACTGATGGTAATCCAGATGTGCTCTTCAGCATATCTAGTGAAGTCCGAGCTCTTGTCTTTGCTGCAAGCTCTCATTGTGCACTGTGTATGGTGCATTAGTTAGTGACATGGAAAACTGCTGCAAAATTGGAAGGGGAAAGCAGTCATTTAGCTAACAAAAGACAAGTCCTACAAGCAGATTAAGAGGGTTCATCAATGGGGGTGAGAAGCTGCAGCACCTGAAGTCACAATGGGCATTTTCAACTGGCTGGAGGGAAGAGGATCCCTCTCAGCAGAGACCAGAAGCCATCATTTTCTCTTCCTTACAGACATAACCTTTCCTTTGAAGTTCCCATGGGCATTCATCCCTTCTCTCCCTGGTGCTGCCTGGCTGTGCTTGGTCCTGTTAGTGTTTCCCCAGGCCAGACCAGACTTCCTGACATTCTTTTGTGCTGTAGTATGTGGCACCAAGATTTTATTTTGTTTACTTTGGAAGAGCAACACGTCAGCTGTAGCTGCCAAGAGCAGTTGCAGACCCGCGAGAAAGAAGGCAAGAGGCAAAGGGCTTTGCCAGTTTGTTTCTCTTTTTGTCCCACTTTTTTGTGTTATTGTTCTAGTCGGGGTATGGCTTGGTGTGTGCCATAGACCACCTGGATGCTCTTTAGAAAGCACATGTGGGGAGCCCTCCAAAAAGGAGTGTGTCAGGCTGTAGTCCTGGGTTTGTTGGGAAAACTCATTTAGTGCAGTAGAAACTCACCTGAAAGTTATGCTGGAAATTTAATTTTCTTTCCTTCAGACAAGGAGACTCAGAGTCTTAGCTGGGAGCACCTTTTGTTGCTAAAGAGGCACTATTAATTAGGGGCCTTGAGATAGTTTAATCCTGGCATTAATCACTGTAGTTCTGCTGCAGTTTTCTTCCTCTTGTGGAAACCTGCTCCCATCCCATCTTCCTCAATGTAAGAATAAGCACTATATCAAAACCACGAAATTCCCTAGAAAAACACATATTTATTCCAAGCACACAGGAGTTAATGTTTTTAGGCATTTGTGACCGGATTCACATGCTGAAATCCCATTAACAGGGATGAAGCGGAAATGTCCTGCATTGCAGCCTTCAGAAATCAATCCTCAAATGACCAAAACGAGCCTTCCTCAGTTGCTGACTGCCATGGAAGTTTCAAATGGTCCACAGCTAAAGGCACACAGCCCTGATTTAATGACTAAACAAAAAAAAGTATATATTCTCTCAAGTTTCTGACTGGAAACAAAACCCACGCCATACTCCTCTATTTTGTATTTTTTTCCATAGAAATCTCTTGCTTGAAGGCTTGCAAGAAATAAATCTTAAGAATGCACAACTTAACAGCCAAAAGTAGGAGCCAAATGTAAAGATTTAACCTTGATTATTACTATATAAAACCTTGCAAAGCCCCGTCTGGGCTCTTTCAGGTAGTCTGGGCCATGCTGGGAGAGGTGAAGGATAGGGAGCATCAGGCACAAAACTGAGAAGCCCCTTTTGAAGATTTGCCTCTTTTAAAACAGTTGCCATAGACCCCATATGTTGTATGGGTGTAAGTGATTATCTGCTCATTTTCGTGCTTCGACATATGTATTTTATTTGAAGAGACATGACTAATCCCAGCCCCCAGATTAGCTTGTTGTTTCTGTCCTGTGGGTTTGCTTAAGTCATAAAAAATATCCTGAGTTAGGTAGAAAATTGAAAACAAAGGTTAAATAGAACTTCCAAAAATCATCTGCAGAAATGTTTAAATTAAATCCTTGATTCAACACAGCGGTATTGTGCTGGCAGGAACAGAGGTTTACTAGTCTAGTTTTATTTACTCAGCTGATTGAAATGCAGAAAAAAGTAAACATCCTGGGTTTGGTGCAGTGGGGAATGAGTTAGGCTTTTGAAAATGCATGATTTTTTTTTTCTCCTTTGATATCAAGAGCTTACATTACCAATGAAGAACAATAATTTGTAGCAGGTATGCTTTTACTAATGGAGGATTAATTTGTGCTTTGTTCTAGCCGTTTTAGAAACAAAACAAAGTAGGGAGACAATAAGGATTATTCCAGCTTTTTCTATGGAGATTTAAGATCCTCTATTGGTTTCCAGATCTTCTTTGTTTAATCATAAAATGCTACAGCTTGGGAATATTTTGTGATGCCAAAGGGTCTGGAACAAAACATTGCATTGGGTTCACCCAGGGGACTGGACTTGCAGAACAGCAGCACTTAAATCCTTCATTACCTCTGGGTTTGTGGTTGCTTGGGAGTGCAGAGGCAGGACATGGTACAATGAGGGGATCCAGATCTTGGGAGCTTGCCCAGCACAGCATCTATGTGCAAATGGTCCAGTCCTTTATCTTCAGAGCTCTCAGATTTGTGGAGAAAGGACTGAGGGTCTGGCAACATGAACACTCCCTATTTGGAGCAGCAGATGGGGAGAGGAAGTTTCATGCACCCATGTTCTGACTGGACATTACCTATAACTTGAATAAAACAACATTGCCTGTACAGAGTGAGCTCTCTTTAATGATTTTCATACAGCCCTACTAGCAAAATAGAAAGATTAACTGAGTGGGCTGTTCAGAAGAGGGCATTGAAAAATCTCTCCTTCCCACCCAGCTGTGCTGTATGCAGCATTTTTGGACTCCTGACTTCTGTGGACAGCAGGCTTAGAGCACAGCAGCTCCAGGGATGGCTTCTGTAAAGGAATCATCCATGGATTCCTGTTCTGGGAGAGGATAACCTGATCCTAGGGAACTAAAAGGGTTCCCCAGCCAGTGTTTGGGTCTGGATGAACTAGGATGAGAAGTGTGTTTTAACAGTGCTTGGGACGTGCAGATGGCACATTCACTGTCACCAGAAATCTTAACAGGAGAGTTTTACCCGATGACCAAATGATCTGGGCACTTTGGAAAATGAGGAATAACTTTTTTCTCCCTTGGAAAACCTCCCCCTCTGCAAAGTTTAAATATTAGCCATGGAGTAGTGAGCTGAGCATTAGAAACTGCTTCCCTCATTTTCATTGTCCTCGGGCTCAGGCCATGATCTTTGTGTTTCATATGGCCTTGAGAGAGAGTACCATGTCTTCACAGCCTGATGGTCATAGAATCATAGATTTATAGAATATCCT
Source organism: Monarcha castaneiventris obscurior (assembly GCA_026261815.1). Classification (NCBI taxonomy): domain Eukaryota; kingdom Metazoa; phylum Chordata; class Aves; order Passeriformes; family Monarchidae; genus Monarcha; species Monarcha castaneiventris. The sequence continues at coordinate 5,487,970 of JAMPIT010000890.1, forward strand.
GAGGATATTAAAGTCCAGTTCCTGGACTTCTACACAGGAGAACACCCAAAATACATTTTCCAAACGCTTCTTGAGCTCTGTCAGGGTTGGTGCTGTGATCACTTCCTTGGGGAGCCTGTTCCAGTGTCCAATCACCCTCTGGATGAAGAACCTTTTTCTGATATCCGACCTAAACTTCCCCTGACACAACTTCAGGCCATTTCATTGGGTCCTGTCCCTGGTCACCACAGAGTAGAGATCAGTGTCTGCCCCTCTGCTTCCTCTCATGAGGAAGGTGCAACTGCAGTGAGGTCTCCCCTCAGTCTCCCTCTTTATCAGGCTGAACAAGCCAAGAGTTGTCTCAGATTTCCCTGGATCCAGTGTAAGAAAGCACCACGCTTCCTAGTCCCCTGGTTAACTCAGTGCTGCTCTTATACAGCCTTCACCTGCATCTCTGCACAAGCAAACCTCAACAGGCAACCTAAAGCAAACCCAGAAAAACCACTCAGAGTTGGCACAAAATGAATTATTTACAAGCTTCCTACCAAGAAAAGGTATGGCACATTTATATTTTGCCCGAGGGCTGAGTTTGTGAGCACCTCAGAGGCAGAAGCCCTGCCAATTCTGAAAAACATCAGAGACTGCACTTTCGTCTAGGTGCCTTTTTCCCCCAGAGATGATGATGGCAGCAGCTGATTGCATTTGTTTCAATCTGTTCCTGTTTGAGTTCTTCACAGAAGGGTTTGGTTGATATCTGATTGTTTTGGTTTGAGGTTTCAGTTGTTTACCTATGTTTTTGTGATGGTTGTGTTAATGTTGAATGGTTATTGTAAAGCACTAATCTTCCCACCGATGCATGTCATCCTTTCTGAATTTAAAAAAAAAAAAAAAAAAATCAATCAGTGGTTATTGATTTGAGAGAGTGTCCTGGAAGGTATTAAATACCTACAGTCCTTCTGTGAACCCATAAATCATGATTATTGTTTTAAAAGGCCATACATTTTAAGCACTTTGTCAGCAAGCCCTGCTGGTGCTATTTGGGTAATACAAATGTGTCTAAAGGCTTTGCTGAATCCATATAGTGTGGAAACAATTAGATATGTGGTTACACATCAGTGTGGCTTGAATAATTGTGCCATGCCTCTGCAAAGTTAGGAGGAAGGAAATAAACAGGGTAAGCAATTCTGAGGGTAATTAATTACTTACGGAAAATGAGATGAACTTAACAGAATTGCTCTTTCCAATTGCAATAATTAAGGACAAGTCTCAGAAAGCAGGACATGACTTCCCTGGGTGAACTGAGGGGAAAGGGATGCTACTTTGCCTTTGGCAGAAAAGCCCAGCCACTGGTTGCCCCGAATCCTAGGCTTGGGCATTACACAGGGCCAAGGAAGGTTTGGCCTCATTTGTCTGAATAATATTTGCAGATCTACTGGTGGAAATCAAAAGTGCCTTTCAATATATATAAAATTACCCTTATGCCAGGTGGTAAAGCCCCAACCTTTACAGACCCCCAAGGCATGTAAAGGTAGGAGTTTCTCCTGCAAATGAAGCTGTGGCAGGCTCACCGACCCCTTGAGATGGTTGCAGATGTCTTCAGGGGACTGGCCACCTACTGTCAAAGACAGTGTGGGAGCCAGAAGATGAGACTGGTAAATGATTGCTTGGAAGGCTGGTGATGAACACAAGCAGCCTAAGGAAGGAGATTAGGAAGCCATTTGGCTTCATGCCATCAAGGTGGTAACTTTGTCATGAAATGCGAAGGCAAAATCCTTTAAGTACTCTTTTATTGCTTGCTATTGATTTTTCTCACCATGAAGATGTTCCTTCACTAATTAACGATGAACCCGTGTGCTTTATGAGGGGAGTGCTGGACTTCCCAACTCCTTCCTGTAGATTTTCAGCAGTTCAATAAATCAATCTTTTCTAATCCTTGAAATTAAAAAAAAAAATAAAATAAAAAAAAGCAAAACATCCATACTACTTCATATCAGCAGGCAGTGGGGAGACACAATAGCACACTTTATTTTGTGTTTCCCTCCTGCTTGCCTGCAGGAAACATCTGCCCCTCTGCTTTATTTGCACCATATTAAAATTAATTCCATGGGTCTTTCTGAATACTTTTGAGGGGCCACATCATCCATCGTTTTTATTTGGGTTTCATCACCCCTAACAGCTACTAAAGGTCCTGTGTACTCACTTTGGTGTTTTTCCTTGCTAGCCAAACAGGTATTTTGGGGCCAAAGGCATGAGTCCATGTGCTTACTGAGCCTTTTCCTGCTATCATAGAGATGAGAAAATACTTGGAATTGTGAAAAGAGTGATGAATTCAAGTTAAGCAAAATTAAACCATGAAGAGTTGTATAAAATGATAATATGTAAAGTCGATTAGTTATGTAGGGTTTTATTAAAGGCCTAGGTTTACTCTAAATGTGGCTCAAAACTACACTTTATTAAATAAAAAAAGAAAGCTCTTTTAAAAGTATAAGAAGACTGGCTATTATTCTTTTTAAATGAGAGCTGAATAGCTGCTTTTAGATAACAGACTTTCTCTGTTCAGCAGCATTTTAGAACTAATCTGTATGTGAAGGTAAATTCCTGACTTACTTTTCCTGCTGCAAAAAAAGTGAAAGCTTTAACATTTCAGGATATTGCTAATCTACATACATGGGAGTCATTTGCTTCATGTAATATAAGTTGCAGATTGTCTGTAACTGTTTTGGGCTGTCCGTGTATAGCCCAACAATTCGGTCTCGTCGTGACAGAAAAGTATTTCTTGTGGTTTTAAAAGGATAGGCAGTGCAAAAAGGGTTCCTGAGCTTAGGAATGAATTGGTTTTGAAATTCCTTAAGCATCTAAACAAGGATATAAGTAGCTAATTTTAGCAACTTTTTAAAAAACAATATTGGTCTGGAAATATCACAGGAATATAGAAGGTAATATGAACCATCCTTTCTCATCACCGAAGGAGAAGGTACTCTGGGAAATTGAATGACATCTAACTTAAATAAGATTTTGAAAGAGTTTTACATGATGTGTAATTAACCTTAAGAAGTCTTTGCCCCAAGGTAAAGTCAGGGCTTTTTTAAGATTAGAAAATGAATTAGGTATTTATACAGATTGGTAGACCATCCTCTATCCATCATCTGGGCTGCAAGGAAACACAAGGGAGGTGAGGTAAGATTTCACAGGTTCAATGAATAATGCAGCCACTAAAGATCAGCTTTTTACCTTCAGGTATTTGACAGTGAAGCCCCCACCTAAACCATCATTCAGGTTTCCTCTGCAGTCAGTAGAGACATGCATTTCTTCAGGGAATGGTGAAGCCCCACCTACCTTAAATACCTGTTCTTTTAAGGGATAAATTCCTCGTTGGGGGTAGCAGTCTGACATTAACTGTGGGGGGAGCAGAGTCACATAATTTAAATGTAATGGGCTGTATCCCTTACTGCCAGATATTGGATGAATTTATCCAAATCTGGAGATAGCACGTTAGATGCACATCTCAAGCTGTGCTAGGCCAGATTTTCCAACAATTTCTGCTTCAACTATTACTTGCTTTTACTACTAGTGAATATAATCTCAGTTTTCCCATCAGTGCCTTCATTCTTCTGGGAACTAAGGCTCTTCCAAGGCTTTTCTCTTGTCTAAGTGATGGTTTTTATGTATTGCAGATAATGACACAGTATTACTGCAGCACTGATAGGTTTCACAGACTACCACGGGTAAAAAAAAAACATTCTGAAGTAATTTTTGTCAGAAATTGTTGCTAACACGAGAGTTAAGCTTCTTACAACACTTGAGTTGGTAAAATAAAAAGGATTGTATTTCATGAGGGATATAAGAGACTATGTTCTATGGCCCCTATATGTAGTGAATTAAACTGGGAGTTAGGCATCTTTGAAAATCTCATTTCTTTAGGCACCTGTTTGCTCTGGGCAGTGGGTCCTAGACACATCCATGTTGGAAATAGCATAAAAACTGCCAAGGTCTTTTTGATGGTTTTCTCCCGAGCTGCTTTGAAGTGTTAGCCTCAAGCTCAAAAGAAAATCCGAGTTTACCAATTTCGCATTTTGTCTGTACAAAGATGAAATGGAACCTTCAGCTGCCTTGAAGAAACACTATTATAAGTTGCTGAAAAAATTTGTGAGGGTCTGGATAGTAGCAACAGCATAAAAAAATTTCTAATTCTGTACTTTTATAATCTAGTGCCGGTTGCTTTTCAGTATAAAGCGTTTAGCATAAAACCTGAGTGCTTGTGAACACAGCAATAGAAATCCAGGCCCTGCTCCTGCCCACGTTGCTGGGCTGACAGCTCCAGATTGTCTCATATCTTCATTTAATTTAATTGCATTGTAGAGGTGCTGCAGGTTGCCAGTATTGACCAAAGGAGGTCTCAGCAGGATGGACTGGCCCTGGCTGTGTTGACAGGGGTAATGAGATGAACATGTTGAGCCACCCTCCATCTCTGGCACCCATGGGGGTTCCTGCGAGGGATCGCAGGTTCCAAAGCTCCGTGTCAGTGGGGAGAGGAGGCCTGGGAGTTGGCCTGCTCTCCCCACACGTTGCACATCGCCTGCCCCACAGGCAGGGTTAAGCACACAGCCTGTCCCAGGAGGGCAGGGAGACTCCCCTAGGAAAACCCCTGCGACTGGTCTTGTGTCCCCACAGTGACAGGAGCTCACTTTGAGTGATCTAGCTTGGTTTCTTCATCACTGCAGTGAGCTGCTTTTCACCCTTGCCTGGCAGAGGCCTTTCTGCCCTTCCCCATGAAATGGTAGTAAATAGGCCCATGCCTTGTCACCCAGGGCTTTGGGAGATCCTGATGCCATTACCTCAAGAATACAGCAGTTTGGCTCATAATGTGGCAACTTGGGAGTTCCACTTTGGAAAACTAAATGGCAATAAAGATACTCCTGTAGCACTCTCCAGACCCACAGGCAGAGAATGCTGGAGGCGTGGTGAAGTTTTGCCACTTGAACATGTGAAAGCCGCCTGTGGTGGCTATGCTGGGGTTTCAAAACTTGTCTTCTCCAGGGACAGCCATGATATTTAAAAGATATTTCAAAGTCGATTGACAGCTGTGTGGTGGTATCCAGGAGGGGTAGCTGCAGCTCACAGCTAGTGATGCATGCTTCTGTGCATTAAGCCAGCATCCCCAGTCACATTTCAATTCCCTGGGGCAGCAAGCCAGGCTGGCTGGTGTGTTCCAGGTGCACCTGATGCCAGTCCACCTTTGGTTTTGGTGATGGCTGGTGGGAGAAGGGAGGGGAACTAGCAGTAAACTCTATTCTCTATGTCATTATATTTCTAATGTTGGTGTTCTTGTCTTTATGTCTACGCATTCTTTAGCTATGAGGATAACAGACCCTTCATCAAGTAAGAATGACCTGAATGGCTGATAAATTTCATTTATCAGTGTGGTCTCATGAACCAGCTGTCAGATCAATATTGAAAAATCATTAAAGCTTCTGTCATTCGCTTTTGAGGCAGAAGAGCAAACTGTGCAGGAAAATGGTCAGGCATACAGCTAAGGTGCAGAGTAAATGTGCTGCATGTGTATTGCCAACCAATTGTCACCTTATTTGCTTTATATTCTTTAATTGGATGTTACTTGAATTCAAGGTGAAAGTTCCCAAGTTAATCCTGTGTAGTACAGACTTGTTTTACCAGTAGCAGCCTCTGGTCCACTGTGCTCTTTCACTGGGATTGCTTTATGATAATATAAATACAGAAGCAAATTTTCAGGAAGGTGCATGGGTGCTATTCCCCATGATTCCCTTCCCAGTTAATGGGAGTAGTGCAAGCAAATCTGTGTGCCTTGGTGCATTGGAGACTCCTTACTAACTGGAGTACCTCCCAATTGTCCCTAATTGTAAACCACTGATTTTCAAATGCACCAACAAATTGATATTTTTGTTTCTTTATTGCAATGAAATTCCACTACAGGAAATAAAAACCATGAAAAAGAAGTAGCAAGTCTGTACAAAGAGCAAGATAAAATCCTTAAGCTGCACCAAAAAAAAAACCCCAAACCTGTGAAGAAAGCCAAAAATGCCTGGAAATTACATACCTTAGGGCATCTGCGCTCTTTCTCCTGCAACCAAAAAAGTAATGTGCAGTAGCACAAAATAGAAGCAAACCAACTTTGCAGTAGACTTTCAGTTTGTTCTTCTGGTGAAGAGTCCTTTGTGTTCATTCTTTCAGCACCATTCCCATGTTCTCTTTCATCGCTTGGTTCTGTTTTTTTCTGCGGATATGGGATGGAGCTTTTCATAGTGATCTCCACGTCCTCCTCATCACCGGGTCTTGTTTTCTGAAGCACAACACTCTAATGTGTGCAGTTTGCACTGCTGGGGGTCTTCTAACCCACAGATTCCTTCCCATCACTGAAGGTAGCATATCTTCACTAAATAGCTGTTTCATTCGTGCACATCTCTGCAGCCAAAAGCTCTTTAGGCAGATTCAAGAATGGGCTGTGCTCCAGAGCAGAATACTTTTCTGATATCCAGGAAATAATTTTTAAAATACTCTGGAAGTGCAGGAAGCTTTTATCTGGGGATGAGCAAAGAAGAGGAAGGAGGCAAAAAAAAAAAGCGGTGGTGGGGGGTTCCCACTTACTTTTTCTACTTTTTTTGATGAAAAAGAAAATTATTTGTATTTTATTAATTGGTATGCAACTAGGACAATAGCGTGCTCTCACTGATGGTGGAATCTTGGGGAGAAAAATACCCTAAGTGACTAAAGCTGTAGACTTTATCTAGTGGCTACCTTTCTGAAGGATTGCGAGAGTGTATTTTCAATTTGCATCACGCTAAATATTTATTAGTGGGATTGACTGGAAATGCTTCAAAGGAGCTGTTCTGGTCTGCTAGATACATAATAGTGATTTTTAAAGAACTGTCTTAATAAGCGGTTACCTTAGGGAGCTCTTCTGGTCATGTGGTAAAGTAATACATATTTTATAAACTTCAGTGGAAGACTTAATGCTGCATTTTCATTCTAATACCTAAAGAAAAAATAAACAGCAGAAGACATGAATACAACATTAGTACGCTTTTGTTTGTGACAAGCCCTGCTAAAAGGAAAAGGATTCAAGGCTGTAGCTGCCATGGCATCTCTGTAGCAGAGATTGTCTGTCTGACCTCTGATTTGTCCCCCCAAGTTGCTGCTGCTTCATCTTTCTCCCCCTTGCCCTATGCTCTGCTTAGCAGATGGAAGCCCAAACATTCCCAAACACAGGCCACATTTCTGCGAGGCTGAAGTGGCTTGGGAGCATAGGCAGGTCTTTGTCCCTGCGAGCCCTTCTGCAGCACCTCAGGGGGCTTTGGGCAGACAAGGAAGCAGAGGTGCTGGCTGACTGCAGTCTTGTCTGTTTTGGGGTGTAGAAGGGCTAAACACTGAGGAAGGGGTACAAAGACTGGATATCAATGTGTTCACTTTTATGATGTTATACCTGATGATAACAGGGGATGAGAGAAGAAAATCAAAGCCTTCGGGTAAATAGCAAATGGATATTCAAGGTGCTGCTTGCTTCCCAGCTAGAAGCTGACTCCCTCCGCTGTGCAGCAGCAATTCCTTTAAAGTTGTAGGTAATAGATCATGTGAAAACCAGGGAGATGGCTAGGAGCAGGACAGAGTTCCTATACTGCTTCTCACACTTCATCTCTTGTCATAGTATTTGAAGATCAGTCTTTGAGAAGGTCATTTAGGAGATGACTAAATGTTATTTAGCAGGGTAACATGGAATACTTCTCCTGCCATCCCAGCAGAGCTTCCAGCTTTCCTGAAAACACCCAAAAAACCTAACATGCAGCAGTCATCCCATGTCCCCAGCTCTGTTGTCCAGGCAGAAATTCAGTGGGAGAAAGCAAGCAAAAAGTGTCTGCTACCCATATTTGTTGGAACATTTGGGGCCAAGCAGTGGCTGCGCCTCTACTCCCACTGCCCTCCTGAGGTGGAGGAAGTGATAATACTGGTTTTGCAGCCCATGTGAAGAAGGATTGCCCCTCCTTTTCTCTGGGCAGAAGCGTGGCAGCAGCTACCATGTTAGCAAATGCAATGTGTGAGTGCCTGTATGAGTACACACACTTCCCCTCATCGCAGAGTGGAAGAAGTGTGAAGCAGCATTGCAAAGAACATCCTTGTGTGGAGTGGATCTGGCAAGCAGGGAAGGCTTGCCCACCGGCCTGTAGCTGTTTATCTGGCTTACAGGCATATGGGAGACTAGCTAAAATGCAGCAATATATGTGTCTTGGTGTTAAGTGTAAATAAAGAAGCTAATCCAGCTGGCAGTCCTGTGAAACCAGTGGACACTAAAAAAAAGTGACAATTAGAGCTGTTGTTTCATTTGGTTTATTTTCTTTTCCTCCATTTGCAGAAATAACATCTACATGTCATTTACATGCACACTGCTTTTACATATTTAAAAGAGACGTGGTTTCAAATGTGCTTTGGTTATGATAAATTTCTATGCTCGTAACACTTCCATTTCCTTATATTTCCTCAAGCTTGAAGATTTGTAAACTGCATCCAGCTTGAAGACAAAAGCTCCCTGTGATTTATTTTGATATGCTGTTTTCTTTTTGCTAAAACCAGGGGCAATGTCTTCCTGCCTGTAGACAAATGTCTTCTTTTGTGTAGATGAAAAACCAATCCCATTCTTTTTTTTTGTTTGTTTGTTTCTCCTAACAGGTCCTGGGTTATAGGTGCAATAGCCCTACTCTGCCTATTAGGACTGACCTGGGCATTCGGACTCATGTATATTAATGAAAGCACAGTCATCATGGCGTATCTCTTCACCATATTCAATTCTCTGCAGGGAATGTTTATATTCATTTTCCATTGTGTCCTCCAGAAAAAGGTAAGACGGATGGTTCCCAGCAGCAAGAGAGGTGGTAACGAGGTGTTTTGTTGCCTAACAACCACAGCGTAGCATCGTCTGTGTGCCCTGAATTTGTATCACACATATTATCTCTGTGCACCTAATAAGGGTGGTATTTAGACTGGAAACAGCAGGATGCTGGGGAATGAGGTTCTAACAAGGATATGTGGCAGTGGCATTTCAGGAGCCAGGGCCCTGGCAACAGATGTGTCAGAGGCAAGAAAAAGGCAGCAGTCAGTTTGCAGTGCTCTGTAATGGGGATTTGCCTGCTGTCAGCCAGATTCTCCTTCCCTCTATGCCAGTGTGAGAGGGGAGAGAATCCACAACCATCCAGAAAGTGCTCATGTGGCTGAGTGCTCACAGCAAAACGGAGCTTTACATCCTCATTTGCAGTCCCTGCAGGAAATTACCCCTTTCCATGGCAGCATATGTGGGTTGATGGGATGTAATAGGGGCTGCTTCCCCTGCTTTTTTTAAGAGCTGAAGGACCTGCGCTCTGCAGCGGTTCATTAGCCTTTGTATTGCTTGGGTCTGACACGGTGTTTTGGAAATCTTCCTCAAAGCAAGTACAGCAAGTGCTTCTTGGTGGAAATTGAAGTATGCCCCAATTAACATTTGCAAGATAACAGTGGAGTAACTTAGATAAACTCTGGGGGAAAAAAAACCCCAACAGAATAAAAGCTCTGAGTTTATGTAGATCAAATTTACAGCCTCTAACAATCAGTAGTAAGTATTTTTAAGAACCTTTTTGTTCTCTACTTAAATTCAGTAGTACAGAGCTCTCCAATTATGTGCGTGTCTGCTGATAATTTGCTATGTACATCTTAGTTTCAAAGGGCAGTTTACTGAACCAATATAAACATAAGGAAAAGTTTATGTAGATACACTGGTCCCAGTTTCTCAGGGTAATAACCAGTATCTTTTGGCAAAATGGCTTATTGAGGAAGGTCAGGTCCATGTTGAGATCTGTCCTCCATCTGAGAGCCACAGGCTTGCTCCTCTGTTACTCACATTTTCCTGTACAGGGAAGGGAGATCTGGCCCATGAAAACATAATCAAAATTCTTCATAATAAGTGAGCTCTGCAAGTGATGCCTCTGGAAGGATCTGCAGAGCTGTGTGAAAATGTCATTCCTGAAACCAAAGGAAGACTTTTGGGGCTAAGAGTTTTGTCCTTGTCGTTGCATCTCAAATTTGTCCATCTTAAGAAGCTTAAAAGCTTTATTTAGGTGCAACTTCCTGTTGGTGATCCCAAACCTTTCAGCAAGAGTGTTTCCAGGCAAGATGATAGTAAGAGTGTAGGAAGCATCACCATTGCTTATTAAACCTGCAGGTGCCTCTCTGATGAGGAGTTTGAATTTCTGCACCATTCTCACTGGTACAGCCTCTCGCCTCCAATGCACCCCGCAAAGGGTCAGTCCCTAACCCAGCATCCCTGCACAGCCCTGCAGCCTCCTTGGCTCGTGGGGTTCTCAGTCAGCATGACAGAGCCGTTCTCTTTTCTGTCTTAAGCCAATTTACACCCTTAAGCCATCACTGATGGCTGTGGAATTGTTCCTGATTTACAGCTGCACAGAGGGAAGGAGAATGCAGCTGGTACCTTGCTGTGGGGTGGATGCATCTCTCTGACCTAAGAGCTGAGGGAGGTATTATTTAAGAGGAGAAAAAAAAATCCTTTCCTTTCCTATCTATCATGGCCTAGAAAATCGGCAAAACGCTGCAGAGAGGCAAGCAGTGGGTGGCTAATTAAAGCAATTGAATTATTTTCTCTCAGCAAAGGATTGATTAGGCACTCGAGCATATTGGGCACTTGTGGTATGTGTTTGTCTCAAGCGCTTAAGGAAGAGCCTAATGAAAAAGCTGTAATTTGCTATTTAAACAGTTGTTTCACAGAGTTGTGAAATGCTCATAGAGAGTTTGGCAAAATTTTACAGCTATCCGTGTGCTTCAATGAATTTCAACTGGTGCTTTGGACATGCATGTTGGGTTTGGGGCTTTTTTTGTGTCAATGGGTAACATGACCCTCTTTTGGCTCTTCAGTAGAGTCTGCTCAACTTCAGCCCTGTCCCATCTGGTTTCTGGGTGTTGCTGCCCGTAAAAAGCCACACCTGAAGCTTGGTGGAAGGTTAGATCCTGTCCTGGCACAAGTCAGCCTGAAGCAAAGGAGGTGGCATGGGTTTGACTGCAATGCCCATTTAAAGCATGACTGGCTTGCTGTGGAAAAGCAGGCTCCAGCCATCCCTGAGCATTGGGAATATAATCTCTAATGCTGCTGGTTCTACAGTTTCCGCAAACTTCAATTTGACTGCAAGAAACTTTTTTTTTTTTAATAAAAAAATCAATAGCTTTCATATGTTTCTCTTGGAATTCTTTTTTCTTAGTCCCCTGCCAGAAGCAATAACTTTTAGTACCTTGATGAGCCGATATGCTAGTTTATATCAAATCTACAGCGATATTAATTTTCAGTCATAAATAGTGTACCTGCACTTTCTCCCATGCTCCTTTGATGTGCCTCAGAGGATGCTGTAGCCGGCTGGTGTCAACGAGCAGCTTTGCTGCATGGGAGCAGTCTCTTGTGACATCCCAAAGCACAAGCTCAGCTGCACGGGGTACTAGACTTCTTTCCCACACACTGCAGCAGATTTTGTTTAAACAAAACACTGAGGAAAAATCAGGGGCTGTGTTGAAAATCAGAAGACAGTGGGCTGGAGGAGGAGCTGCCTGCTAACCACCACCGCTCTTTCCTTGGCTAGGTACGTAAGGAGTATGGAAAATGCCTGCGCACACATTGCTGTAGTGGGAAAAGTACAGAGAGTTCTATCGGCTCAGGAAAAACCTCGGGGTCAAGGACACCTGGAAGATATTCCACAGGCTCACAGGTAACCCACGCTTCTTTGTCCCAATGCCATGCCCAAGCCCTTCTCAGCTATTCTGGGAGGAAAGCTTCTCTCAGCACCAAAGGAGCTGCCTTAGGCCTCTCCCTAGTGCACCTGTGGAGATTTCCCTCACTTCCAGACCTGAACTCAACACAGTGGCTTCCCTTGACATGTGATGGCAATTAATGCCTCTCTAAGAGCCTTCAAAATAGTTATGTTGGGAATAAAATGTCCAAATTTGCCTTCTAGAGGCAGGGGGGTGGTCATCACCTGATATGACCTGCCTGCTCTCCATGGGAAGCAGGATGTAGGAGCATTTTGTCAGCTATGCTACATTCCAATACATCCTTTAATCATGAGATGAAGGTTGTCAGTATTAACTATTAACATGTACAAGAATGATGCTATAAGCTCCAAGTTTTTTCTTGTAAAAAAAATTAAAGGCTACAAGTGTCTTGTAATAGCCTTCCCAGTGAAACAGCTTGCTTTCTGACATTCAGTGGTTTGATCTGTTCCATGCCTCACACAATTTGCCTTAGCTTATAGACCTCTTAGGAGAAGCCATTGGGGTTAGACTATCTCACTAAGCTGCTAGATTTGTTACCTTTGGTCACCTGAAAATTCAGGTTTTGCGTAGTTTGCGCACTTAGCAGTTCTGAAGCTAATTTGTATATAGAGATGCAGATTTATGGATGAAGAGTTTGTATAAAATGAAGCTTATTTCTTACTCAATAGAAACGAAACACAAATTTATTCAGTATTAGTAATGGAAGTAATTATACATGACAGTTCCACTATTAAATTATAAAAGGCATGCAGCTAGTAACAGCTTATAACTTTCCAGGAAAACCTAATTTGCAATTTATGTCTTGGAGCAAATCATTATTTATTTGCAGTAGTTTCCAAGATGTCATCCAAAAGCTCCACTTAGGTGTTTTCATAGGTCTGGTAGCTATGCAGAGCAAATAAAAGCAATAGAATACAGAACCTCTCTCCAGTAGGCCATCACATGTCAATAATGTCCAAAACTCACAATATCCAGCAACATTTAGGTGGCTGATTTGAAAGCCTCTGGTGTTACATAACTTAGCTGCTGTGCTGGTGCCCTCCCCTCCAGGAAGAGCTGACTTCAGTGGTCCCTCCCTCTTGCCAGTCCCAGCACAAGAGAACAATCCCTTTTGAGGGGAAACTGAGTCTTCTGGCAGCACTCCCCTTGTGGCAGGTGAGGTTTGAGGCACCAAGGAAGATTATTTTTCCTGCAGAAGTGTGTTCTTGGAAGGATGGAAATTCCTGAGACCCACTGTAGCCAGGAGAAACCTCACACAGGTGATGGAGAGTAGATGGAGATCAGTTTTAAGCATCTGGCTTCTAACTCTAAATAGAGAAGATGAGGAGGAAGAAAGCTTCTAAGTACCCTTTATTCCCTGAGAAGCACATGGAAAACGGATCACGTCAGAGATGTCAGGATCATGTCAGAGAAATACAATAAATTAAATGTCCAGGTGAAAAATAATTACTGTAAAAGGGCATGGGCCTCATGTCACATGGTACTTCCATTTATAGGGGGCTAATGCATGAGTAGGAGATGCTGTTATTCCATGGTTAATGAGTAATCTACGACTTTTCTGAGCTGAGACCACATGATTAAGCCTCGGTAGATCTCACATGGCTAAAATCCCACTATGGAAATAACTGGATTTTTGGCACTTATGAAAAACATGGTCTGTCACATTGGGAAAGGTTTCCCAGTCCCCCAGACCACCTAGAACCACTTTCACACAGCCAGGGAAAACGTCCATCAGAGTCTCAGACGTGAGGTGAGGGAGAGTTTTCCTGGGACACCTGGGTTCTCCAGTGACCTTCATGCACGGGTAGTGGTGGAACTGCTCACAAGATGCATTTTGGCTGATATTTTGATATTTTGCAAGGTCTAGTTGGAGAGGAGTGAGACAGTGATGTAAATGCCACAGAGACAGATACATCAGCATATCTGAGGAACAAACAGAAGGCCAACATATTCAGGACACTTTTGCCAGTAGCAGAAGCTATACCACAGATGGCAAAACCATCACAGATTTTTCAGTATGGGAACAGAAGTCATTCATTTGTGGGGAATTTTTTGCCCCCCACAAAATCCCCAAAATGGAAAATAGCTGTAGAAAACTTCTGTTCATTCAGGGACACCAAGATACAAATCAAGTCTTCTGTTACTCTTCACAAAAAATAAGAAACCAGTTGTCAGAGTGCAGGAAGCACATGTGCTTCTGTATGTGAGTTATTTTTCCATTATTCGGTGCTATATTGGTAAACTTGTAGCTGGCAAGGGGTCTGGTTTTCTCTCATGTACAATGTTTGGGGTTTTTTAAATTTAGATGTAAGCAATTCAATTATACACGTTTTCTTTGAGCTGGGCATTTGCGTTACAAAGTTATTCTGGCAGGGTCTGGCGTGCACAAGGCAGGATACAGCAAAACAGCAACTGCTTGCTTACAGCTGGCTAGAAACAAGTCTCATCCTGAGCTAGACACGGAGTAGCCATCTTTAGTGAGGCAGAAAGAAACCTCTCTACAGCTGCTAAAAATTCATTGCCTGCTGTGCTTCAATCCCTCTTCAGAGCCGGATTCGTAGGATGTGGAATGACACAGTTCGAAAGCAGTCCGAGTCTTCCTTTATTACTGGAGATATAAACAGTTCAGCTTCACTCAACAGAGGTAATTATAAACTATTTTTCATATCTCTAACTCTTCTGATGGCTTTAAGGAGTCTGAAATGTGTTACCTCTTTTCCCCCCTGCCTTTTCTTCCTCACCTCAAACATCACTGGACCCTATTCTACAAACCAAGAAATGTTACAGTGCTAAATGGGAGGAGGTTTTATGGTGGTTGTTGCCTTCTTTTTCTTTTCTTTCTTTATTTCTACATGTGCATTTTCAAGAATTGTCATTTCTGGAAGGAAGTTATAAAAAGCGAAAGAGAGAAATGAAATTAAGTTGAAATCTCCCCTTTCCCTCAGAAAACTGCTAGTGCCAGAAGCTGCTGACGTGTCAGGCCTCGTTGCTGACAGTGAAAATGGGCCATTACAGCACTGTACAGCCTGTGTTAAGCATCACAGGAGTCCTGATTGTCCTGCATATGTAGCAATACTGTCATCTTTACAGAAGCAAAAGTGAACAGCAGAACATAGACGTAAGGAAAAACTGTGCTTGGAACAAAATTGTCTGTGTTGGTGTTAATATACCTAGTTTGAAGAACTGACTGATGTGAACTTTATAGACATCTGCGGAGGAAAGGCTATCAGAAATGTATATGCCAAACAAAATGTGGTGTCTGGCACAAGAGGAAATATGAACACCTTTTTTAAACCAAGTGTTTTTCAGGGAGTTGCAGGAAAGCGATGGTAACGGAATACCAGAAAAAGAGCCTCAGAGATTGCTTCCTTCCTCTTCCAGTACAGCTACTTTATGAATTAACCTTGAGCAACAGATGCCAGACTCCGTTTTGTGTTATCTGTCCAGTTGATGCTGGAATTAAGAGGGATTAGAATTGGGATTACTGGGCCCAGCTGTTCTCTCGTGATGATGAAAATCAAACGTATTTCCAGTCCTGATGGTTGGTCTGCAAAGCTCAACTGAGAATTGAGTTGGGACTTTGGTTCCTATTCAGTCTTTATTCTCACAGAATTCCCACTGATTTTAGGGTGAGTTTTGCCTGAGGATAGGCTTGAGGGATTTTGACTGTGCTGTTAGTAAAATATTGACTGCTGAGTGCCAGGGGAACTAGGGTTATATGATTCTGTTCTCTGAACATTATACACACTGCCCAAATCAGTGCAAAGGGGAAGGCAGTGTAGTTAACATGGAGCTGTAGTCACTGGTCTTTTTTGTGCCAGGATGTTTTCCCTTTGCACTGAAGATTCATTAATAAAATTGACTATAAGATTCCATTACTGCAAATGTCTGATTTATCCACATACATTGCCCTCACATCTCTCTCTGTCTCTGCATTAAAGACTGCAGAGCAGCAGCCAGGCTTCTCTGGGTCTAATGTAGGGGGGAATTGGTTGTCACACAAAGGCTCCAGCAAGAACCACTGTTTCCCTCAGCCATGTGCTCCATCTCAGTGGCAAACCAAAATGTGTTATGCATGAAATGTTTGCTCCTTTAGTTAGCACAGAGGTTGGACTCGCTCTCTGACACAGCTGAGGCTACCAAGGGATGTGTTGTGGCAAACAGGATTTTCTGGGCTTGTCAGCGAAAGAAAGGTATCTCTCCTTTTTCGGTTGTACATTCTTTTCTGTGAAAAGAGGGAAGTATGACTGTCAGATGGGACAAGTGAAGAGGTTTCAAGTGGACAATCTTCATCCTAGTGTGGTGAGAGGCTATTACTCGATGTGCCTGTTATTTAAAGGTCAGGTGGGAAATGAACTGCCAGGGGAAGCATCTTCAAAGCACATTTCATCCAGCCATTTTCCTTGTGTAACATGGGGTGAGGTGAATCACTTGAAGGGCCTGTATCTCTCTACTGGCTACAGAAGCAGCCTGATAAGTGGAAGGGAAGCCCTTCAGGTGGGACACTGAAGTGACTTGAGTAAGTTTTACAATTATATGGACTCACCCTCCCTCTTTTTAACACAGGCAGGCACAGTATTTGTTGTTGTTGGGTTTTGGTTTTCTTTTCTGGTAAACAGAAGTATTTTCAAAGTGGAGGTTAAAAACATTTCTATGGGAGATAGCATCTCCAGAGCTATCAGTTCCATATGGTCAGTTCCATATGGAAATTCACCTGACATCTACAGTAATCCCAGCTGCAGGAGGCTCTAGGTATTTCTCCTTTATCCTGTTTATTTCAGCTGAAAAGCAGCATTTGTGGTCTTAGGGCTCTCCACAGAGCAAACTCTCCAGAGAGCTGCAGCCTGAACAGAGCAGTGGGGCAATGTGTTTTTCACAGTTCTTGTCTTACTCTTAATATTTAAATGAATATCCATCTTTAAAGGAGCTGTTTCATTAATGTTTTATTTACAAGCATGCTATTAAGGCTCAGAGGATTCAAGTGTAAGCCTTGAACTGTGTGGTCAGTAGCTTTCCCTGCCTGAGAGTGATACAACAGGCTCCCGTTCCTGTTCAGAACTCCCATTCCGGCCTTCCCAGCCTAGATGCCTTTTGCACAAAATTATATGGATTATCCCAGGTTAAATATTCTCTATGTGCTGGCATGTGACCCAGAGCCTTCAGAGAGAAATCTGTGTTCTAAAACAGGAAGAATGTGATCCTTTGTCCACAGAATTGTCCTAGCATTCAGGTCCTGCAGCTTAACTCCACTCCTCCTTGTCCAGCACTGACTCGGGCCAGCACTGAGTTTTCGTGTTTCTGCTGGGGGAGCAGAAAGCAGTGAGACATCCTCCAGCTGGGGTGCTGTCTCATTCAAACCTGTTTTTTCCCTGGTATCATTCACCATATTCACAGCCTCCTGCCACATGATGACATTCCAGGCAAGACTGCTTTTGCTATCCATATTTCCTGTATGATGACCAGCATTTCTGTATGACATCTCACTGCTTCTTCCTTCATGAGCCTCTTGGGCATCAGTCTGGAATAAGGTGTCTGTGTTAGTGCAGCCCTCTTTTAGACATACAGCTATGTCTTTTTCTGATTTAGCAGATAACACACTGCTTATGGCTCTTTTCAGCTTCATATTCTCTTATATCTACTATTTCCCCCTCCCCCTGCCAAAGTAATTGACCATAATGTTACTTTTCTTATTCTCATTTATCACACCAGGAATTCCAGGCATAACCCCATACTTACCTGATATAATGGGTTCTGTAATGAGAACTTTACTTACTCTATCCTAAGGCATACAGAACTATTTCAGATATTTCCTGAAGGTAGCATCTAATTATTGATTAATGAAAAGTATGTCTGGCTTTGTTTCCCCTTGCTGCTCATTATGACTTAGTAGTGGTGTGGATTCAGGGTTGTTATACCACTGAAATCAGGAGGAAGGGAAGAGAAACTGGCTGTGGATTTCCTTTTTTAGTTGAATGAAGAGCATGCCTGTCTACCCCATGGTTTTGGTCTCAGCTTCAGGATCCAGGGGGATTCCTGCTCCTTGCACTCCCACTCTGCAACTGTGTTAAATTTTTCACACCCTGGGTCTGGCTGCATACTTCTGCCATCTATTTCACATCCAACCTGGGCTCTACATTTCTTTTCCTAGTGCTGAAAACTTCAGAGGTGTAAAAGCTGAACCAAGCTGATTACCTCATAAGTAGGAAAAAGAGATTTCCCTTTGCCTGTAGGGTGTTTGGTATGTGATCTTAATGCAGGCACTTGGATGCAGTGCTGAAAAACTAGCACAAAAGGGATGCATGTAGGATGGGACTGTTTGCTGAAGTTTAGTACTTCGAAGGCTGAAAAGTGGAATGTATGAAGGAAAAGTGACATGGTTTGCCTGTGCTTGGGGTACATCCAGTTGGCCACTTCAGGACTGTGAGGCATGGGTCTGTTTGCAGTTTCAGAGTGTTAATGTCAAAAAGCTCTGGGATAGCTCAGCCAGCCTTGCAAACAAGCAGTCATAGCACAAAACAGCAATGTGACACCAGCCTATTTTTATCCGTGTCTTAGGTGAGAGGCAATACAGTAATTACTGTCTCTCTCTGGATGTGAGACAAGCGGGAGAGAAAAAAAATCATCATGAAATATACAGTACTTTGTTACCTTCAGATTTTCAGGCTGGGGGGAGGAAGGTGGTGGTATGATGTGTGTGATTTGTTGGGGTTTTTTTTCAGAGGAAAAGTGGGAGTTATCTGTTAAAGAAAGGACTGTTCCTGGTTTTGGTGAGGCTCGAGAGCAGCAGAGACAAAGGACTTCATCACTGATACAAGGCAGTGCTTTGTTATAGGAAAATGCCTGTATGGAGTTGTGTATATCAATTCAAGTTAGCACATAGTAGTTTCTCCCTCTTCAGAGAAGTAAATGGTCTAGGGGTAAAGCCACCAGATTTCATAGAGAATAGAAACTGCTCCAGAAGTCTATTATGTTAGTCAAGTGCTGTTCTCCTGCTGTAAGGCTCCGAGTCTTGGCTTACAAACTAGACAGCAAGTTAAATAGTTTATCCCAATAGCAGTCCTGCTATAGAAACAGGAGTATGTGCACCTCTTGTCTTCTAGCTATATGCATATATTCTTTATGTCCACCCACCCCCAAAGCACTGCTCACCATCCCCACCACCCTCATCCGTGGAGGTCTCCTGGAGGGACGTCTTGGTGGTTTGCATTGCTGCTCCGCTTGTCTGAAAGAAAAGAAACAGCAGGGAGCTGTAAGAGCAGAGCTGTTTCGTGAGGGAGAACACCTGGGAGCTGAGGGGGAGTCAAGGACAATCCAAACCCTCAGTGATGGTTCACTGTGCCACAGGGGCTTAAGCCAGGAGGCAGAGCCCTGGACAAGGTGAGGGTATGAACCTGGTCCAGGGTCCAGCCCAGACCACCAGGAGATACTGACAGAGACAGGGCTGGAAACTGAGCTACAGCCCAGCTCCAGGATCCAGCCAGGAGACAGACACAAGGCTAGGACTTTGTGCACAGGGCTAAGCAGGGCTGTGGGTCCCTGGTGGGTCTCACTGAGATCACTGCAGCTTATGGGGGTCATGAGGGCCTCAAAAGCTGTTGCAGATTGGAGCCCAGGACCCCTGGCAGCTCTTACTGAAGGATGGTAAGTCTTAAATACAATTCCATCCATGTGGTCCTAAGGGTCCATTCATGTGGTAGCTGGCCCTTGCCAGCGAACCCTATCAGAGTCATCACAAAGCCCTCAGATCCCCAGTTTTGGCACAACAGATATCATCTCTGACTAGGAAAGCTGTGCTCGTTCCCTGTTTGCTCCCATGCAAATGGGCTGAAATGGGAAATGGAAATGAGGGTATTGTTTGTCCCTGCCCCTTACTTTTTCTTCCCAAATGCATAAGTGCCACTGCATGTTTCCTCTTCTGAGTAGCGTTCCAGAATAAATACTTGATTTCCTTTTGCTTTATTATTTCTCCCCTGCGTTTTTATATCAACCACAAAGACTTAATCTGAAACACACACAGGAAAAAGGGAAATTATTGCTACTGTTTTCAGAGGTAATCAGTTTAATGTCAAATTCATGTGGATTTCTTCATAATGAACAGAACAAATTGAGCTCAAATTCAAACAGTGGGAATCTGAGTCAGAGAGGAAAATTAAAATGAAGAACATTAATATCCTGATTTCTAACCCAACCGAGACCTGATTGTTTCCTAAATGAAATCTCCCATCAAATTCCTTCCACCCACCCAAAAATATAATTAAGCTGTGATTTCCAGGCTGAAATCGTATCTGCACTGTGAACTCAGCAGGGACAACTATGTGTGTTGCAGAATTATTTTCAGGTGGATATATTTCCCTGCATTTTTAGGAAGCAGTTATTTAGAAAACACCAGCAGAAGGTTAAATTCTTCCTTTGTTAGGAGACTGTCACTCCAGAAGACAGGAGGTATAGGTTAGCACTCAGATATTGCAAGGAGTCAGGTTTGGGTCATTCTCCCCAGATCTGCCCTCTCTGCTGAGAGATGAGGGCTGCTGGATGTGTCTCAGTTTTCCATGATCACAAAGTTTCAGTTTAGCTGTCTGCAGGGGTGGTGGGTGCCATGGTGTGGACATAACTGGGCAATACAGCAGTGAAAACAGGGTGGAATTTGGTGTGGTAAAAAGCACAGGCAGGCAGGGGAGGAGGAAAAAAAAAGGCAAGAAAAGAAAGGAGCAGAAATGGATTCCCCAGGGATCTCAAACCCCTTCCCTGGTACACTTCAAAGTGCAATTGCTGCTCATTATAACCCATTTGCCAGTGCTGACCCTTTGCTGCCTAGATAAAGCAGAGAGACGGTGGAAATTTGGACAGTGGAAGTGCTACTGTTGTCATTCATCAGCCTTTCTCAAGATGCTTGTGTGCTCCTTGATGGATTAATGTGACCGGCGTGACAGAGAGATTTCTGCTAAATTTATGTTGCATATAAAACAAATAGCAAGCAGCCAAGCTCTGGCAGAGGTGGAAGTGCCTCTTCTCATCTTGATGGGATATTCAGAGGACACCACCAAACAATCTATCACAGTCTGTCTAAACACTTCTTACCTGCTCTAACACCTATGACTTTTCTTGTGGCTTAAAAATATTAGAGAATAAATACTTTCTCCGTTTTCTTTCCGTTTGTTGTCTTTTTACAGTTGGTAGCAAACTGCCCCAGTTTCTCCTGTTAAGTCAGCCTGCTTTCATGCCATGTCTTTCAGAGAAATCATTTTAGGGGGTGGGGACTCACTCATTTTGAATTAGTGACTTGTGGCTATATGAACATGCATGTTGGCAGCAGTGTTAATGGTCACTTTTTTCCCATTATTTCTTGTTCCTGTTGTGTTTCTGGGGTGAAGAGGTTCAGTGCAGAGGACTCCCAGGATGTCCAAGGTGCCTGCAGTTGCTCTCCTTGTTCATGAATGCATCTGTAGATGCCTAGAGGGAACTCATCAAAATATTTATGGATATGAAAATACATATTATTCTTGGTTTCTGAGCACTTAACAGCTCAAAGACAATTGGACTAAAGGAAAGTGTCTGTCTTCTGCAGAGACTTTGGGCTTGTGAGTACCATCACTGCACAGCTGGATATGTGGTGTAGAGCAAGAGGCGTGTCTGTTTAAATCTGAGCACACCCTGATGATGCTTTAAAAGCTTTGAGCTCTGTTTTCAGTGATGCTCAGGGTTTGATGGATGTAAATGCAGCGGAATTTTCAAAGCTGAACCTGGGATGGCCCTTGGCAGGGAGAGCAGCCTCAGTGACCATTCAGAGACCATCATCTGTCAACGTGCTAATCTCACTTCTTCATTGTCATTGCTTCAAATCTAAAACATGGCACTTTCCCCCTGAACCTGTCCCTTTGTGCAGAGTGCTGAGAGGTGTCAGTGCCTAACATGTCTGTGCTGACCATTGGTGGGCTGGCAGGGGCAAGGTGCTGCATCAACCTGAGGGATGCAGCAGTCCTTGCCCTTGAGCATCATCCTTCACACTCCAAAGCCCTTAGTCCTGGGAAATGTATTCTTTGTTTCAAGGGGTGGAGTCCTGGAGCCTGGTGGGCTCTGGTTTAGCCACAAACAGTGACAGCAGTGCCAGTCTCTTCCCCCTCTGGAATATGATTAGAAGTTCAGTTTCTATTATTTTTAAGTCCAGGCTGCTACTTGAGAAGGGGGTTTTTGGAGGTGCGTAAGTGTCCCCTGGCTGTTTGGTGGAAATCAAGGGGTAAGAATCAGGGTAGAATCCCTTTTCTGCTAATCCAGAGGGAGCCTGTGGGCTGTTTTCTAGCATCTCATCCAGCCACAGCTGCTCGAGTGCTGCAGCTCCTGCTCTTCACTGGGCAGATTGGTGTTCAAGGGAGCTCACTATCCCTTGTATATTGTGCTTGTATTAGTGCTCACAACTCCAGGGAGAACCTGCAAAAAAAAAAAAATAGCATAGTCAATTTATATCAGGACTTTAAAACTTCCATTTTACCCAGTGTAAGAGGCTGTTCCTTTACCTCCCCATCTTACCACCACTGGCATTTTCCTAATGAAGCTCTTTGGTTTCATCCCCCCTGCCCTTCTGCTTCTTCTGTCCCCTCTTGGAACTCTTACAGACACACTTATCCTCCCCTGACCCCATGGATAGCCCTTCCTGAGGCCCACTGCGCAGATGGAGGGCGTATTTGGAGGAGTAGCCCACATGCCATTGCACCAGTTCAGTCACAAGGGATTGCTGTTTGTAAGCCAAAAATCTCTGCAACCCTGTTAAGCAACTGTTGGTTTGGCTAAATGTCAGCAACTGGCCTCAAAATGACCCATCCTGATAATCACATATGAAGTAGAGAGAAAGTCCAGGTAGGTGACAGCAGAGGAATATTTTCTCTTTGTAAGGGAAAGTCATCGGCCTTTTGGACTAGCAAATTGCTTCTGGTGGTTTTTAGCTTTTTTTTTTTTTCCCTCTTTTTCAATCAGCTGTACATTTTATGCTAGAAAAATTACGATTTTCTGCATCAAGGATCAAAACTTAGGGAGTTTAACTCCTATTTCTGCCTATGTGAAAAATTAATCCCATTGTTGATATTCCCCCGGTTTATTTTGCCTCTCTGCTGCCTGGGACTGAGTTAGCTGAGATTTGTTGCAGTGATTTCAGTGACTGACATGACATTCTTCCTTTGGGAGATATTATGAACCGGCTTTGATTTTAGGATTGACAGCCATATAATTGGAAGTTCAGTCATTAGGTGGATCAGCTTTAAAGAGGGAAAGTAGGGGCAAGGCAATTTCTGAAATCAGAGCAGGCTTTGGGGAGTATTAGATCTGGCAGAGTACTGCTGCAGAGCAGTCTTAATATGATGACTGTGAAGGAGGAAGGGAGAAAGGATAGCTACTTTTATAGATTCCTGCAAGCATTGTCCACTTTTTACCACAGACAGGGCGCTCTGCACATCTTGGGTAAGGCCTCAGGTTTAGTGAGAAATAATCGTAAACAGGAACAATTGGGGATAATGCATGTTTGTATAGTCGAGATACAGTGTGGTATAAACCCTTGGAAGAGGTTGTGGTGGTATAAAGAAATTTCCCATCCTGGGACAATGTTTCTGCTCCAGGCAGTGAAAAAGTGATTAGTGAGCGAGCAAATATTTATAAATCAATGTGGACTAGCTGTGTGTTTTGAACATGGCCTGCAGATTATAATCCAGCAGAGGTTTGTCATCTGAAATCATTGCCGAAGGAAGAAAGAGGAAAAAAAGGGGCAAAGAAATACTCTCACTCCCCTGTCTCTGCATAAAAACACGGGATGTTTCATTTGGCAGAAGATGGCCCAGAGCTTAACAACCTCATTTGCTGAAACTCCATTTCACTGCAGTCGGTATTAATAGCTTCACAATGAATAGATTAGATGCTGCAAGTGACAACAAACCTATTTGAGAGAAATTTAATAGGGAAGTTTATTGAAGTTTATTAACTGAATCCTGTTGGCTGTTACAAGAACACAGCTCGATAAATCTAAATGTCAGAGCCTTTGTTGGAAGAAACTTGGTAAAATGCTGAAAATACCTGTTGTCCTCCAGCAAATATGTGTGATTTTGCTTTTCATAATTGCATTTATTGTTGGAACAAACTGTGAACACACGGAAGACCAGGATTCTTTAAATACTTGAAAACTCTACCTGTAGAAAAGGACACTGTGGAATGCTGGTAAGTAAAGTCTCAAAGAACACTAGAGCTTTGACTCCTACAAACCTACTTTTGTTTTCCTGGGAGCAAAGTGGAGTAAGTTAATAGTAAGTGAAGTATAAAACCAGCCAGAATTTACAAACTGAAATCAGTGCAGAGAGGCTATTCCAGTGACACTCAAGCCTGACTTATTCACTACACTTAGGGTAAGGCAGCATGTGTTGTGGGGTTGTTTTAATGGACACTTAGGGAGAGACTGAGCTCTTACCACATCATTTGTGTCCAGGCTAAACCATGTCCCCTGATAGCTCAGGAACTGCACTACTTTCAAGGAATGGTCCATGTTCTTCCTGGCTGTCACTTGTCTCTGCAGGGCAGTCTGAAGTCAAGGACATGATGGGCAAGAAGCTGACCTGGTTCATGGTGGATGTGAACCACAAGTTGAGTGCTTCAGAGTCAGAGCAGGCAAGAGTACAGCACTGTGCCCTTACCTTGCAGAAAGGGAGATGCATTGTTGGCAAAATAGGGAGGAAACAGGACTGAGATTGATCAAAAACACAGCAGTACATATATTTTCTTCTGAAACAAACAAAAAGAGCCCAAGAAAATCTACATTTTGGAATTGCTGGGTCAGAGGCAATGAAACATTTTGTTATGACTCAGATGTGCTTTTTATAAACCATTTGTTTCTACTCTACTAAAAAGTTGACATAATATGAAAAAGTCAAAGCCAGCTTTCATACAAGCCACTCTTTTGGAACACAAAGTGAAAACAGTTAATTTGGAAAATATTAATTTCTTGTGGACATTTTTTTAAGAATTCAGTAGTTCATCCAATTAAATTTGTAAGCTGGCCCATTCTCCTTTCTCAGCAAAACTGCTCTTCTGTCACATCTGCTGGGTGTTGGGGAAATCTCTCCATCCCCTGCTAAAATGCACATAGCAAACATAGAGCTGATTTTGGTATGCAGTTGAAAAGACCAGAAGTTGAAGAAGATGGTGGTGGTGTTACCTGTGCAGACTGGTGATCCCAGTTAAAGCAGTGCTGCTCAAGCCCTTCCAGCCGGGCAGAGCCATGCTGAGTGACAGTATCATTCAGAAAATCTGTAGGAGCAGTTGAATCCATTTCCCTTCCAGCTGGGTAGAGCATGCAGATGATTCAAGGTAACCTCAGTGTCTTTGTGTGGCTTTGTCAGCCAGCTGCCCACAGGAAATTTTTTTGAATCTTGTTCCTGAGTGATGCAGTCTAGAGTCTGGCAACACGTGCTTGTCATCATAATTTTCATCCTTTCAGTGAGTGAATAAACCATACTTGTGTTTAACAAGGTGCAGTTTTCCCAAGCAGTCATTACACAAATCTCTTCCAAAAAATTATTGCTACATTCAATGTTGTCGTGCATCAAGGACATCAATTTCTACCTTAGAAAGGAAAGAAAAAGGTACCATTTGGTTGCATACTGTCATTAAAATAATACCTACTTTCATAGGCACAGAAAGCAGCTAACTGTAGCTATCTGAATCCTTTGTGTCTGGTTACAGTGATGTGAAAAATTGTGGGATTTTTGTTTTCTTTGTCCGGCTTGGTTTTCCTAACAGTTTCTCTCAGGCTGCAAGTCAAAAGTGCAACCCTCCAGAGCTCCCCGTGCACCCTGAGCACAGGCCATGGCATCTCCCAGCCTTTTAAACCCAGTGAGGCTGGATCTGTGGTACTCCAATCATGAGGATCACTGATGCTGTGAGAGGGGCAGGAGCATCTGTGTTACCGAATGAATACTTGCCTTCTGAAAGACCGTAATTTCTTTCTTTTTGTGATCACAGCTTGTAAATCCTTCACTTGAGGAAATACAGTGTCAGGAAGACTTGAACTGAGCACTGGCCTTTCCAGACACCCGAATTTGAATGTAATTTTGGATATTAGAGCTGACCCGGTAGCTGTGTTTTGCTCTGAACTTTGTTGAATACCAGTGGAAACAAGGGGACTTGGGACTGTAGATGTACCAGTGTGGTTGCAGGGAATGTTTTTGTAGAGATGTGAGTTCTGATGTTAAATGTTTGCTGGTTGTGATGGTCTCATCATGCTGTAAAAGGTGAGCCTGTGGGTTTGAACCCATCTTTTTTCCAACCCCAAATTCATGCTCCCACACGTGCACAGCACGATAGGGCTTGGAAACAGAATGCATTTGCTTTCAGTAGGGTACCTCTGACTGGCAGAACTGAAGGTGATTCAGCACAGCTGGGTAGAAGGCAGTTCCCCATACTAAATAAAGAATGGTGGCTGTGTGCTGGGCTTAGGTGGTTCAGCAGATGGCAAAGGAAGGATTTGTATAGAGGCTCCTAATGCTGGAATGTAGGAAAGCAAGGATGATACAGAGCTGTGGGGTTTGCTGGGAGAGATCTGTGTTGCACCATGGGTGCTGAGCACCAAGGATCCAGCAGCAAGTGAATAAATAAAAGTAAGTGATGGTAACTGCTGCCTGCTGAGGATATTAGGCACATTGCCAACACGGGGCCAGACAGCTGCCAAGGGTCCCATCCCAGGAGTGCTCTGCCAGGGAGGAGATTCCAGGTGATCGACAGGCACTTGCAGCCCTGATCTTCCTGGTTTTTGGGCCCCTGGACATGCGTTGACCTTTGTAGTTGCAGCCCCAGTGATGCACACCCACACACAGGACTGCAGGATAACTCTCTCTGCTTTTCCCCATGGTGTTTAGGGAGAGCATGCTGCTATGATCCCGTGCTTACTTTATTGGGGTTTTGTTGGCTTTCTATTACCAAGGCCATTTTCATGCAAATGAGGTCATAGTTCCATAGTCTACCTGCTCCTTCTGCTCCTGCCTCATCTGCAGACCTAATCCACTCTTCCTAATAGTCCTGTTGGTTGCTATAGCAATGATAAAGTGGTATGAAAAAGCCAGAATGATACTTAAATGTATGGCTGGTATTACAGTTTTCTTTCTTTCTCCTGGGAAAGAGAAACCAAATAATGAGAGTTTGGGCTTTTTTTTGGTATATTACTGTTTTATCAAAAGCTTTAACCGTAGGCTCTTCGGAGCCTGGATGCAATCCGCTCTCAGCACCCTTTTAGGCTGGGAATTTTGCAACTCAAGAGCAGTTAGTGAGAAACAAGAGCCCAAATTTATGAATACAGGGTACTTATAATTTTGTATTTAATATGCCAAAGTTGAATTTATTGTGACGTGCAGAGAGTGAGAAGTTTGCCATGACGGGAACCTGCTGCAGAGTGCATAGGGCCCAGTTGGGTCTCTAAAAGTGTTGAAAGATATAGCAGAGGGTTTGTTTTGGATTTGCACCAGAAGACTTACTTAGCACTGCCATTGAAAGTGGCATTTTGAACAGTAAATTAAAAAATCTTAATGTAATCAAGGGAGAGGAAGGCAGAAGATGGAGTATTTTTGCTCAGTTGCTGCGTACAGGAATGGGTGGCTGTAGTACCACCCCTGTCTTTCACACACCTGAGAGCAAAAATGACTTACTTATTCTGTATTTTCACCTTTTTTGCAAGTTTGTAGTCAGAATCATGGAACTGTGTTAAAAGTTGGCTGAAAGAGCCATATTTGTGTGAATTCAGCTCATTGCAGGGCCCACCATGCTGGCAAATGTAGCAAGCAGAACCTACATTTAGGTGCTGACACAGGTTGATCCCTTCTTTCTTGTCGCAGCCTGAGAACATCCCTCATGCAAAACAGCTTCTGCTGCCCAGCCATGGGGGGATCAGCTTGCTCCTGCCTGCTGGGGTTTGCTAGACAAGATCAGGCCATAGATATATTGAGTGAGATGCTCTTTCTGGCAGCTGGCATTTAAAGATGCCTCAAGCTAAAGTGCTGAAAAGCCCACTGTGGGTATATTTTTCATATCAATTCTCATAGGGACTGAGTTGGAGATCGGGTTAAATCTCAAATGGGAGGATTATATCACTTCTGAGTTTATGGCTGGCATTAACTCTGGACATTCTCATTACCTATATAAAAGTGAGCCCCTTTTTGAATCTTTTATGGCCTGGCTTGATTAAAAGCAGAATGAAAGCAGAAACAATTTTAATGGACTTAGTGCTCACTGGTATAAAACTAGTGCAAGAAGAGAAATGGTTCCTACAGTCCTCATCCCAGATGTATCTGAGATTGAGAGAAAACACATTACCAGAAAGAAAGAATTGACTCATTTACCTATTAGTTACATTCAAGGTTACTTAGTTAAGCGTTCATATAATGTTTTCTTACAGGAGACAGCTTTGTTTCCTTATTTTCAAACACAGCAGCTCATCTTGCTTTCCATCAGCATAGACAAAAACATCAGGTGAGAGAAAACAAGTCTTTTTTTTCCAGCTGCATGTGTTGAGGAGCCTCCCTGGCATGCAGCCCCCATACAACGCTGCCTTCTACTTTGTCCTGTGCTCAAAAGACTGATTAAGTGATCCGCTAATGCCATACGCCTGGGGCTGGGGAGTGCTGGGGGATGATGGGGGGAGAGGCAAGAAACAGTCTGCTCTCTCCTCTACCTGCACAGACACAGGGAAATGCCATCCCAGGCCTGCACACAAGCACGGCAGGAGGCAGCCTCCACCTAGCCTGAGGTTCGGCCAGTTTTTGCCTTTCTGTAAATAATTAGTAGGTGTGAGCTTGCAGAGAACTCCCTGCAAAGGGGGTTTGTACTTAGCCAGAGGCCCTCGGGGCTTATATATCTTCAGCAGCTCCATCCAGAGAAAGAGATTGTACCCAGTGCCCCATATGCCTTGCAAAGACAGCCTTCACCTCAGCATGGGGCCACCTCCACACCTCAAAGAGGCAAATGGGGTCGTCATGCCTCAGACACTGCTAAAAGTAGTGCTGAATGCTAAAAGTATTCCTGAAAGGGTTACTGGTTCTGAGGATTGGCTTTTCAGTTACTTCTTTGGGTTGAGGCTGTCGGATGTTTGTGGCAGCCAGGTCACCCGAGCCTTCTGACAGTCCTGTCCTAACTAGCTCTAGTTGCCCTACCAGTGACTTGCTTTCCTGGCAGAAAGGTTTTGTCTTAAGAGTTTAGCCCTGGCACTGAAAAACCATGGTCATCCTTCCTGCTCCAGACCTCAGTGAGAATGGCCCTGAAGGGCAAGTTTTTTAATTCAGTCATGTCTCTGGAGAATAGAAAACATTCACAGCAAGGGCTTAGGGGTTTTTCATTCTGTAGGTCAGCTGAAAGGTAGGGGGAGACTTTGCTTCCGGTATTGATGCCTGCAGATTGAAATAGTAGGTAGGTCTTGGCAGCCACCTACCAAGCCATGATGATCCCAAAAAGCACAAGTCCAGAGGCTGCGTCTCCAAGGGATAAACCAAAGAGCAAAGGACAACTGCTGGCTGAGTGCTTGGAAAGAGCAGCAAAGAGTGGGGAAACAAGGTGTTTGTGGGGAACACGGAGAGCCTTGAAACATGCACTTTGTGGCCCCTCTCATTCCTGATAGAAATGCCTGACGGCACCGTAGTGCTCTCACCCTCCAGGATGGATTCAGGTGGTTGTGGATGTTCTTGACGGTGGTACCGGAGAAGTAGTTGAAGTGAAACTTGCCCTCTTAGACATGAGAAACAGCTGCTGTCTGAGAAATGCTGAAAGCCTTCAGAGAGGCTGCTTTCTTCATCCTTTCTCTTTAATTCTGCTTTTTTGATTTAGATGTGTTGCAAAGGACTGGTAAAAGAGATCCTAGCACATAGTGGGAGTTGAATGTGCTGTTGTCTGTTAGTCATTATATATATTTTTTTTTATTCATTTGGCACTTTCCGGAGAGTTTTTCCCCCCACATTGTGTAGGCTGCCATCTTCCTTTCTTTCTTTGTAGCAAGCATGTGGGCGCAGCCTTGCTTACACTCCGAGCAACTGGGGAACCACCATAAATGTAGCTTATCCGCTTTCTGATACATTTTCTTTTGCGTTGGTTTGGATTTGTGCATCGTCAGTAACATCTGTTCTGCTTTAGTGGCATACAGTTTTCCAAGTCTAATTAGCTGGCTGCTTGTAATCAGGACTATTTCAACTGTTGTCATTCTGAATGTTCTTTTTCCCTTTTTTTTAATACCACATTTGCCTGATTGACCTTTTTTGTTGTTTTTTTTCTCTGTCTTTCTATCGGGCTGCTCCAGGAGCCATGGCTAATCATCTTATAACCAATGCTCTGCTTCGTCCTCATGGCACTAACAACCCTTATAATACATTGCTCGGGGAATCGGCGGTCTATAACAACCCTTCTGTCAGCATGTACAACGCACAAGGTGTGCTGGAGTTTCTCTCTAATTTTTCTAGTGAGAATTCCATTTTCTGTGGCTTATTTTGGCCCATTTATTTCTTTTTATTTTTTCTTCCTTTTTCTTTTTCTCTCCCCACACACACACAATTTTTTTTCTGGAACTGGGCACAAAAAAAAGATCCCCTCCCCTTCCTTTCATTTCAATGCATCTTTCCATCTTCCAGATGCTATTTTTCCATGAGTGATCAAATTCACTTTGAAAGACTCTTGTCACTTTTACTCAAAGCATTCATAGTGTTTTGATTTTGATTTTTTTTATTCAGTCTCCTTGCTTTCAGTCTCCTTGCTTTCGTATTGTTTTGGTCTTGTGTGTGTGTGTGTGCGTTTTGTCGGATGCATCCATCCCTGTGTTGTCAGCACATTTCCTTGTTAAACCATTCATTTCAGAAACAGGAACACCTCTGAAGGTAAGTGAAGCTAAACTGGCCTTTGCCACCAAAGCTGCTCGCATTTGAAATGGCCTAGAGAAATGTGGTCAGCAGTGCACTGGTTTGCATAGGGAGTAAAATGCAAAATAAAACAAAACTGCCCTTGATCTCTAAGAAAAATTACAGGTGAAGCGAGAAGTGAAGGCCAGGTCCAAAGAGCAGAGCCGAGATAAGAAATGTTTTGCCGTTTGCATTTATAAATTTTGTTTGTGCTACTAGGGAAAAAAAATAATAGAAAAAAGGTGTAGTGAATCTAGATAATCTTTGGTATCCTTCTTTTGGCAACAGAAAATAGGCAGAGTCAGTTGTACCTAATGGAGGTTTCTGCTGTGGAAATCACTCTCCTGTCACCTACATGTTTGTCTCTGCTCTGGCTTCTGTGGGAAGGGACAGTGTTTGTAAGCTGATGTCCTGATGCTTCCATGAGGGAGAGGCAGATGTGTTTAAGTAGGGCCTGAGGAGGAGATGGGGAGTGTGGAGCTCTGACAGCTCCTGTCTCTTGGTGGCTCCATCCTGCTCTGCCACTTCCATAGGATATTTTTTTTTTCTTTTGGTCTTACTTGTAAGGCGACTGAATCATTGCAGAGTAACACTGCGTTCCAGCGCAGGTGTGCCAGCACTCTGTCAGCTCTCACTCAATGAAGGCACCACTTCCCAGTAAAGGATCTCCAAGAGAGGGAAAATAATGATGGCTATAATGCAAGCAGGAAAGCCCCCTTTGTACTCTGTGGCAGCATGTTGTTTCTGACAGAAGTAGATGTTGAACTGTATCACTAGGGTATTTGCATTCAAAGCACAAGGAAAGCACACGTGTTTCTGACCTTTCTGCTGTTTATTAATTTCCTAAACTATGCTAACTTTGTGCAATAAATTTGCTTCCAAGAATGCTTTTTTTAAAAGGGGCTACTGTTAAACATGTAATGCTCTGAATTTTAAGAATTTCAGTGTACTGCAAATGTTGAAATGAGCTTTGATGTTCTGACTAGTTTCTTGCATGATAACATTGAAGTGTGGGAGGCTTTTAAATCAACTGACAACAGGTAATGCTGGGTCAGCATTTGCCTTAAGAGGAGTCCTGATATTCAGGTCTGGGTGCCTCAACTGAACCCAGGTGATTTGGGCAGAAATGTGTGTTACATGTGTTTAAATAATTGTGTGTTCTTCAAATTTTAATAATAGAATCTGATACAGTTACGTGAGCTAACAGAATGTTATTCCATAGAAATAGCATAATTTTTTTGCAAGTGCTATTCTGTTCAACACAGTCAGATGAGTAACAGAGAAACCTTTCCAGGCTTCATCCATGGGAGGTGAAGAAAGAGAGTGGGACCAATACTGGTCTCATTTAAACTCCTGGAGCTTTGCCATTGACTTCAGAGGGAGCAGAATCCATTCTTTTCAGGAGGCTGCAAGTTTATTAATGACCATAGAACTGGTATAGATATTAGCTTTCAAACTGGTCAGGTCCCTGGACAATTGCAAACTGTGAATATTAGGAGATCCCATGGCAGAAATGAAGAGTTGCAAAACCAACCAGGCCTAGTGGTCTTGGTGGCCGTGTGGGGTTCACAGATGCTGCACCAGCAGGAATGCTAAAGCCAGGATAGTGCATTGTAAAAGTAGATGCTGTCATCATCTCTGGGTGTGCCTTGGCTGTGGTTGGCATGCAGTGAGGCATTGTTAGCTAACACCATCCAACTAACTCATTCCACATCACTAAGGATATGATTTTTTTTGCACCTTCATATACTACTTCTGATGATGGCTGTGGACGGGGCAGGACACCCTAAGGAACAAGGGACTAATCTGGTCCACCCATTTCTTTTTCCCTCCCCAGTTAGGTGTTTTTAAATACCTCTGCTTAAGCCAAAGCTGCCACATCTGTGGTAGAGAATCATCAGGGGCAGGAAGTCCTTAAAATTACCCTTGGAAAGAGGTGGGGAATCAGACCCTAAAAGGCCAAAATCCCGTGTCCAAGTGGCATTGGTGGTCCTATCAATTCCTTGATAGGACACAGAGTGTAGAGGAAGGAGGCAGTGGTAGGTGAGGGGCCAAGTGCTCACTGCCATTGGAAGCTGACAGTGGCTCAGTCTCTCCAACACAGGAAAACATCCTAACACCTTTTGTCAGAACTAATTTTGAGAAAAGGTGTTAACAAGCATTAATGACCATTAACAAGCTCTAGTTAAAATCCAGCATGCCACAGACCACTGAAGAGTGGGAAGCTGAGCGTTATCACTGCCTCTTCATCTTATTCTCTGACTCTTCTTGTTTGAAGCCTTTCTTAATAGCTTAATTTAGCAATGCCATTATTCAAACTACTGTTCCTCTTACTTTTTTTTTTTTTTGCCAAGTCCATGTAGTTTGCCATGTGTTTGGTTAAAGTAAAAATCAGACTTACCAAAGTTTGTAAAATGCCAGCAGCCCCATGATGAGCAAAGTCTTACTCTTACAAAGCACTGTTACAAAAGATGGACGGCAAAACATTTTTAGCAAGGAAACAGATTTCAGTTTCAACTGCCGAGGTTATTATAACTAACAGTAAGTAAAGCCATTCATTTTAAGACTTTGGAAGTGACAATGACAATGCCTGTCTTTTCAAGCATGACCGTTACCAGCTTTAGACTTTTCTTAAATTTCCTGGCATTATTTCTTCATTTGTGTTGCACGCTGAACATTTTATAATGGCATTGGAAAACAGTTTAAATGTGATAATTTTTTAAATAAAAATGTAGACTATTGAATATTGCGCGTAAATTTTTTTTTTCCTGTCTAAAATGTCAATATTTTTAACCTGAAATAAACCTTGTAACAAATTCATGTATTCTGGGCAGTGGAAATTATTTCCGTTAACTCTCTTTTCTGCATATCATCAATTTGCTTTTTACTCATGTTTCTCCTACTGTCGCTGTAAGCTTACTTGTTGTTTTTTCTTTCCTTTTCTTCATGCTGTCGTTTAGAGCCCTACAGAGAGACAAGTATGGGAGTAAAGCTAAACATTGCATATCAAATGTAATTTTTTTTAGTTCACTTTTATTGCATCACATATAGATGATGTAGTTAATAAAGGAAATTAATCTCACAGTTTTGAAATCGAAAGACTATGAATATACATATGTATATATATGTGTATGCGTGTGTATGTGTGTGTGTATATATATATGTATGTGTACATATATATATAGATGAGATTAGATTCTGCTTTCTTTATTTCTCGTTTTTGTGGTATCGTTTACCCAGCATAGTTTCTCATTTAGTTGTGTATGCTTTTTTTAGTTTTTTTGGACTTCACGTTTTTATTTGCGAGGTCATGACTTTTTTATACGGCGTGTTCCATTGCAGCCCCCACTCTGTTCTCACCTGCAATGCCTCCCATTTTATTTCTGCACCAAACCCCAGATCTATGCATTGGCAGCAGGAGCGCAGTGCTCAGTGCCTCAATGCATACGTTACTCAGCGTAACCATCAAACAGATGCTGTTGTACCTGTCACCCATTACATACGGCCCTCCCCCAAAAATGCTCACTTTTCATTTCTCCCCAAGCATCGTGACTCGGTTGGAGAGCTTTCACCGTGAAAATCAACGGCTTTGCTCTATGTCTGTGATGGCTAGTTGATTTTTTGGCATAGCTCCCTCATTTGCTGGGAAACCCAGGATACAGCAGCACCCTCTAAGCTTCAGAATCCTAAAAGGTGACCGACACATTTGGGGCATGTCACTCAAAAGCAAGAAGAAACCTTCAGTAGCGCTTTCCAGCCCTTGACATACAGCAACTACTCCATCGCAGATATAGACTGAATCCTGTATTTTCAGAAGGTACACATGCCATGTCCTAGGCATGGTATGAGCAACTGTTCATCTGAAATTGTCAGTTTAATGGCTTCTCTGATCCACTGTGCCTTGCTGGGAGTTGCTTGCCAGTTTTTGGCAATGCCTGAAGCCCTTAGCTGAGAGGTCGATAAGTTATTTCATGCATCCCCACACCTGCTCTCCTTCCAAGGAGGCCAGTAATCCCAAGAAAGAAAGCATGGTGGCTTAACTGCTGGGCCTGATTTTCTTCTCCCTTGCCCACTCATGCTGGCATTGCTCTCAAAGCACTTCCCTGCCATCTCCCACAGTGCTTTGGGAAAGAGCTGAGCTCCAGCCTTACGCTGTCAGTGTTGGGACACCTATGGAGATGCAATAGGAAGTTAGAGCGGGGCCACCCTGAGATCCTGTTACTCCTCTCAGGTTCCCATGAGCCCACCATCCCATGGCAGTGATGGTACTTGCTGTACCCTCTGCTGAACCCACTGCTTTAACTTTGCAGGTGGAATAGGAGCTATTTTTAAAGGCTTCACAAGACCCCAGAACAGCTACCTCCAACATCAGTTGTATTAGGAAATCCCCACCTGGCCAGTGTGGAGTTAATAATTTTGGTTGTGCCTTGAGGCATAAGAGGTAGGGCATTTAGCCTTGTTCCAGAAAATTCTGGGCCAGGAAGCACTTTGTGCCTCCACCTTGCTAATCCCTGAATCCTGCCATTCGGTCCTTATATCTTTATTTATCCTGACAGCCTGCCCAGCAAAAGGGGAAAGCAGACTTTTTTCCCTCTAGGAAGGGTACACTCCCAAACAAAGTTTTGGTAGTGATTAACATGGGCTGCAAATACTTTTCCCTCTGCTGGGAGGAGTTGCCCCCTTCCTCCAAAGCTCCTAGAGCCAGGGTGGTTGGGACCAGCCCAGGGTCATCTGCTTTTCAGCTCCCCCAGGAGTACATAAAGCACAAGAGGTGTAGGAGAATGCTGGCCAGGAGAGGTTATCCTTTTGGCTGGATGTTGCCACATCAAGTCACACACTTGACAGTGCTTTCCATTTTTTTTTTTTTGGTGGGAAGCCCTTGACCACCAGCTGGTTAGATGGAGCTGCGCCCTCCCATTTTGGCCGCGATGCTCTCCTTGCTGCCCAGCCCCAGCACCCGCGGCAGCCTAGGAAGGGGGTTTGAGTGTGCACGTCCCGCATGAGTGTCCTGTTTGTACAAGTCACCCTCTCTTGTGTAATGTTTTTCAGAGGGGCTTCTGAACAATGCCAGGGATACAAGTGTCACGGATACTCTACCACTGAATGGTAATCACGGCAACAGCTACAGCATCGCCAGCGGCGA
This sequence comes from Monarcha castaneiventris obscurior, assembly GCA_026261815.1. Lineage (NCBI taxonomy): Eukaryota > Metazoa > Chordata > Aves > Passeriformes > Monarchidae > Monarcha > Monarcha castaneiventris. Next base: position 5,523,811 of record JAMPIT010000890.1, read on the forward strand.
GTACCTCAGCAACTGCGTGCAAATCCTTGACCGCGGGTACAACCACACGGAGAACGCCCTCGAGAAAAAGATCCTGAAGGAACTCACCTCCAACTACATCCCTTCCTACCTGAACAACCATGAGCGCTCCAGTGAGCAGAGCCGCAACTTGATGAACAAACTCGTCAACAGCGTGGGCGGTGGGAGCGAGGATGACGCCATCGTGCTGGATGACGCCACCTCCTTCACCCACGAGGAGAGCCTGGGCCTGGAGCTCATCCACGAGGAGTCGGACGCCCCACTGCTGCCTCCCCGGGTGTACTCGGCAGACAACCACCAGCCCCACCTCTACAGTCGGCGTCGCATCCCGCAAGACAACAGTGAGAGCTTTTTTCCTTTGCTGACCAACGAGCACACGGACGACCTGCAGTCGCCCAACAGGGATTCTCTCTACACCAGTATGCCCGCCCTGGCTGGCATGCCCATGACGGAAAGCGTCACCGCCAGCACCCAGACCGATCCTCCACCAGCGAAAAGCGGCGGTGGCGATGCCGACGATGTTTACTACAAAAGCATGCCCAATCTTGGCTCCAGGAACCACGTCCATCAGCTACACACTTACTACCAGCTAGGTCGAGGCAGCAGCGACGGTTTTATAGTCCCGCCAAACAAAGAGGGAACCTCCCCGGACGGCAATGCAAAAGGACCCGCTCACTTGGTCACTAGTCTATAGAAGATTCAGCAAAAATTAAGCAAAGAGACAACTAAAAGCCTCTCCGTAATGCTCGGTTTACTGTTCTGAGTTAATCCAAACAGTGGTAATATTGTGTGTACTCCTAAATCTTCATGCTGTTCAAAAGGAAATTCTCAGACTTTTTTTACTGGAATTTTTAGGCCGGCCCGGAGAGGACAGTAACTGCTGCCCCCCTTATCTTCCCATCCTTCTTCCCTCCAGACAGACTTCATTATGTTAATGAAAGAGATAGATAACGGCACACTTCGTGGCCTTCTCAAGTTATGCCGTGTTTGTTTAAACAATCCTTGATGCTGTGTTGCTCTTAATACCGAGGACCTGATTTAAGAGGGGAAAAAAAAATAATAAAAGGCCAAAAATGTGCATTTGAAACTAGTAGCGATGACGCATCTAGGTGGGAGCGCTGCGTAAAGCAAGCTAGCAAAACTCTTTCTTACCAATCCAGATCACATCATGGGTTATGGTCACTCAAAACTTGGTTTCACTGCAGCGCCCTTCGCTGCGGGAGCAAACTAAATATAAACAAATTCAATGAGATGGAAGGGAATCCTAGAATCCTGTGCTAAAGGCATATTTTACATTTTGCTGTATTAACGGATGATAAAAACTAATGGCAGAAAAAGAGAAGCGAACAATTTCTATGTAATGTACAGATACTAGCATTGCACATATAGTCTGCTTTCTGTTCCTCCAGAACTTGCGTCCCTGTTAATGTAGTGGAAAAAAAAATAAGAACTTTTTTCTGTTGTGCTGGTCTTGTAAGTTTGTCTACCAGTAGGAGCAAGGTTTTTTCATAACTCTTTCTTTTTTTTTTTTGATTTTGTTTTGCCTCTTCCACTGCTCCTTCCCTCTGTCCCCTCCCCATCCCAGTTAAAAAAACTCGCTGGGCAAAAAAAACCCCCGAACATCACTTTCTAAGGACCATTTTTAGTAACATCATCACCATTTCTTTTCAGCCAAGGCAGTCTTTTAATTTCCTCGCTGTATAACCTTTTTCAGCCGGCATGTTGCCAGCAGACCTTTTGGCAGACTAAAGCAGGGCAAACTTCCTCGTTGTCAGTGCACAACCGATCGTGACGATAATCCTGTGAAGCATCTCTGGCGAGCAGCCCCTCAGCCAGGCCCTCGGGTCACATCCGGGGACTGAGAGGGGGTTTTATAGTCGTAGTGGGGGTTCTACAGGAGACGGCCATTTCCCTGGAGGAGCAAAGGGCCTTCTCGGCTCAGTCTGGTCCCCGGTTTAGGCACTTGTACTGCAGTGGTTAAGAAGACAATAGGTTGACGCGTAGTGAGCTAAAAAGTACTTTGCAGTGATTTTTAATAAAAAAAAAAAAGTCCTCTGTTCATTATTTTTCCTAACAGGAAATTTATTTATTTGACCGGATTTTTAAGTAACATAGGCTTTCTGGAGGTAAATTAGCAGCACGGAGTATGAATTCTTCTTCTTTTTCTCTTTTTTTTTTTTTTTTTTAATTTATGATCCATTTTGTACGGTCTCAACAGTTGAATGACCTCATTACTAATATTTGTTGTAAAAGTGAAGCTTGTTTGCCAACCAATAAACAACTGATCACGATTTAGAAGATACTGTATGTATGTACTGTACAATTAATCTCTCTTTTTTTGTCGTTGTTGTTCCTGTCTCCATTACTGTCTTCAGTATGAGTCTCCACTCCTTTACGGCATGGGTGAGCAATGCCAAAGAAAGGAGGCCTAAACTGAGAAATTTAAGCACAAAGGTTATGCAGCTACGGCTGACTAGAAATAGCAGGCTGATGGTACTTGTTTAGGGGCGAGAACAGCACTGGATGACATTTGTTGCAGGTGATTCTAGGTCTGTTTTGTGCCTACTGTATAAAGTAGCCAACGACACGCGGATGATTTGAGTATAGTGTTTCATGTGTCGTATCTTTTAATCATTGTAATGGGTTTTTTTTTCCTAATTTTCTTCTTTTTTTTTCCTTTTTTTTTTTTTTTAATTTGGGTTTTCTGAGATTAAAAACTGCTGGTAGCATGTCAAAGAGTAAAACAAGTCCCCGTTAGGCCTTCTTGGTCGTTGTTTGCTGTGTCTTTATTTTCTTGCTCCGGGCATATGCCAAGCACCATCACCGTCCTTGGCCGTGTAGCCCTTCCCGTTCCACCTCTGCCGGTGGCCTACTGGCACTTCACTGCTCTCCTCCAGCCTCTCCCTTCAAATCCCTTGAGGGCAATCAGGAATACAGAAAGCCACAAAATAGACTGGAAAGGTTGATGGGCAAAATAACCACCTGCGGATATGATTAGTAATGAATTTTCAGTATGTGATTTTTCACAAAGCCCTTCCATGCCCTGGGCTTAGGGGCTTGGTGCTGCCTCCATCTAAGCTGCACCTATCCAAGTCCTATCATGCTGGGTAAAAGCCAAAAGACTTATGGCAGGTGGGTGAGGCACATGTTAGACAAGATGTTTCCAGTGCTGGAGGATAAATGCAGCAGCAGAGCAGTGGAGGAATTCCGCTCCATCCCAGGGTTGTTCTCGCATTGGGGCAATGCTGCTCAGTGCTTCTCAGCAGAGTCTTGTTGGGGAAGAGAACCAGGGGTGGTGGTATTTGGTGGTATTCATGGCCTAAAAGAGAGTCTGGTTTGAGTCACCTGTGTCCTGCCTGCAGCCACTCTGGCCAAAACATCCTGGGGAAGAAACTCCATGTGGGACCAAGCAGTGATCACGGCAGTGCTTCTTGCAGGGGTGATCACGGCAGTGCTTCTTGCAGGGTCTAGGTTTCCACAAGGGAGCATTTCCTATTGGAATATTGGGGAATCACCTGACTTCACAGCAGAACAGCCACTGGCCAGCCAGGTTGTGCTCTTGCTCTTGATGCTGCCTTCCTGTTTCATTTTATTTTCCATACCAGCAGTGATGGAACTGGACAATGCATGGTGGACCCACTCTTGCAGGCACAGCAGGCATTTCACACACGTGTGGTCGCAACAATCCATGTAGCAACCCAAGAGAGGCTACTGAGGCTTTAATTGAGGTACCTCTTATTTTGGAGAAAGTAAAAACTCTTTTACTATATTAGACTCAAAAAATAGTTTTTCAGGGGTATGGTGGAATTGAGTTCTTGCAGTGGGTGAGACACACCCCAGTAAATGCCATTATGGTAAAGTGGGAGGCAAGTGATCAACATAGCATTTAACAGTGTTCCTGAAACTCTGCAAGAACAAACCACTGGTGGATTTGCTGTGGGATGGTTTTGTCCTACTGAAAAATCTTTAATTTGCTTGCTACAAATGGTCATTCTTCCCCAGCCTTTCTGTGTATTTCAGGTTTATCAGTGTGTGGGCTGTTTTTCCCCTCTTCTCCATCCCTTCTCTTTTCCAGCCTATCCATGCCTGTTGGCGCTTTGCAAAAAAAATGTTTATTTTCAAGCTGATTATTTCTGTCCTCAGGCAGTTCTGACATCACAGGATTCACTGTTGGTGCTTCTTATGGCTTTGGAAGCAGCTGAATCACAAAATAGGGGGAAAATATATTACTAATTTTATTAAGCCAAAAATGGTTTAAGACTGTAATGTAGTGGGGGGATTTCATGGAGGGGAGCAGGACACAGATTATTTATGGCATTTTTTCCCCTTGAGAACAGATTTTGTTGTGTCAGTTGATTACGGGCACGGTGAAGGTTGGTGCTTGTTGACAAGTAGCTCTCTATATACAATTCTTATGTGAGTGGCGGTGGTGTCTTCTGTGCAGACTGCAGCATATGAAAATCAACTCACTGTTAAGTCCTCGGTGCCTGCAATGCTCCTGGGGTATGAGGGGAAGCTACGAAACTTCTAAGGCATTTCTTAATGCTGAGCCAAGTCAAGAATGTGAGAAAATAGCTTGATGAAAAGGCAGCAGTGATTATGGTATTATATCTGTACTCATGCTTGGGGCACATAACTTTGTAGGCTGGGTTGAAGAGGATAATCAGCCCTGTACTCAAGGGATCTTTCCTAGGGCTCCGTTTAACAAAACAAAGCAAAAAAAAAACCAAACCAGATTTGCCTTATAGAGAGAAGATTAAAGCTTCATCATTCGACTGCAACAAGCATCCTACTTTCAGCTGAAAACAAACAAAATAGAAGCAAACAGGTAGTGCTTGATCTGATGAGAACATCAACTGGTACACAGACCATTTGCTGAAACACAGGGCCACCTTTGGGAAGTGTGAGCTGCCAGGCATGTTTGGAGTGAGGATTGTTAATGTTGAACCATTGATTGAGTTGTCCTTTCAGAAGGCCGTTCTTGCAGGTGGGAAGAGGGGGATGGAGAAGTGCAAGGCTCCATGCTTTGCATTTTCCTGAAAATCATCTTAGGGTGTTTTACAAGTTATGAATCCCTTTTTTCACTCACTCCTAATTAGGGGAGGACTGGCTTATTTTTCCTGTGTAATCCCATTGCAGACCACCCCATGAAGAGCTGACACATCAGTTTACTGCTTAAGGACACTGACTACAGCAGGCAATTCCTACCCATTTTCTGCAAGAGTCATAGGAGACTGTAAAATCTCCCCAAAACGTGAAGGAGAAGCACAAGGCAAAAGACATGCCAAGAAAGACCATGTAGGCTGGAGGGTTGCTGGGGATGGGGGGGTATCATCACAGCTTCGGAGTCATTCTGTAGGCAGTATTACCCGCCATGGTGCTGTTCATTTCCACCTGTTGATTGCTTTTAATTCCTTGACACCTGTAGTTGTTAACCCATCTTTTTCCTTCCTCCCTGCCCCCAGGTAATAAGCAGTGAGATATCTCAGAGGGCCAGGGGAAACAGTGGTAATGGTGGGAGGCACTGAGCTCCTGGGGGTCTTTTGTGTCTCTGTGTGTGTCCCTATTGCCTGCATCCCCCTTCCCTGACCAGCTGGGCTCTGTGTCACACCCCCATGTGCTCTTGATCTCACTAGGTTATGAAGAATACAACACCCTGCAAAATTGCCTAGTCAACAGGGATAGAAAGATAGCTCATCTTATTAAAAACCTGTCTCAGGAAAGCCTAAGAGCACGGACTTGGTCATCTGTCACACCCTGATCTCCTCTTTACCTTTAGAAAGAAAAGTATTTTATTTTTAGATATGTGCTGCATTCAGCTAGACTCTATGCAAATTTTATTTAATGAATATTTTAGGGTTTAAAAAGTCTGGGCTCATGAACATTATATAAATGTCATGTTGTTGCAGGCTCTCTGGTAACGGCGTGGAGGACATCCTGCAGTGTAAAGCTGAAGCCAGATAAAATCTGTGGTTAGTGCTCCCAGGGAAGGCAGTGAGGGATTGTTCAGTGGCTGTCCTCCATGGGGACATTAGCAGTGCGGTCAAGGGAGAGCACTGGAGTGCCCCAGGAGGCAGCAGCACTCCCCTTTCTGGACTGAGGGACACTTCTTTTGGCACTGGCTTAGGGCCAGTTTTGCTCTTCCAAAGGCTTTGGCAAGCCCTGGGGATGCATGGATCGTACACCAGATCATTTATCATCCCAGTTCAGAAGATGCAGTCTGTTTAAAACTAAAATATTGAGACTAGCCAGGATAGCTTGGAAATCTTCCTTTTTTCAGATCAAAATAGCTTTTTACAGGTGCATACTGTTTATTGTATTCAGTACGCCAGACAGATGGTGATAGTCTTCTTCAGGAAAATACCAAGAACAAAAAAAATCATCCTAAGTATTTGCTGTCTTTTTATTTCTTTACCCTCCGCATATTTTCTTTTCTTATATTTCTACTCCTTAAATACACTGTACACATGTAAAAACCCAAGCTAAATCCTCAATGAATAAACAAAAAAACATTGGTATACAGAGCAACTTTTATGTGTTGGAAGCAAATGCTTGGTATTTTAGCAGTGCTGCTTAAAACCCCAGACAGCAGCTTTGAAGACACAAACATAGCTGCTGCACAACCTCCTCAGCTGGTGTGATGGGAGTATTTGTACAGATGACCAAACATCTCCGACTGCCACTTATAATGGACTGCATCTTGTGTTACAACTTTGGAAAGGTTATTTCCAGCACAAGGGAGCTTGATGGGTAAATTATGGCAATAATAAAACTGTTTTCAACTTTTCTTCTCCCACTTCTCTTGGAGGCATCTCAGGCAGAGTCAAATTTAGGTCCTTGTGGCAGGAAAGCTCACTCCAGACATGAGCCCTGCAGCCTTTGTGTCCCACTGGCAGCAAAGGCTTCACCTTTCAGCGGGCACGAGTCTGTGGTAATACCCACAGATAAAGGGTTTTGGAGGATGAATGTTGAAAACCAAGCTGTCAGCAAAATGGGTGGAGGATGTCTGGGTATTCCACTTGGGAAGCAGCAACTGTGTGCCCCAAGCATCTCTGAGGACTTGGTTGCACAAAAGCTGCAGAGGGGGTGTGGGAAGATGGACTTTGCGTGGGGGGAATTGAAAGAAAAAGCCCCTAATTTGTGGCAAGGCTTCATCCTTTGGCTGAAATATGCCAAAAAGAGTTTCTCAGGTGCTTTTTGTAGGCAGCTGGAGAGAAGTGCAAGGTCATAGGGAATTAGAACCGTGTGTGATGGGAGGCAGATTTGAGGCAAGCTAAAGCTTTGCTGTGGCTGTTGGGTGCCTGCTCTGGCCAGCCCCTCCCTGGTTTCCTCACCTAAAAAATAAAAAGAAAGTAATAAGGTTTTATGGTTTGTCACAAAGCACCCTTTTGGTCTGGGTTTTTGGTGGTTTGTTGTTGTTGTTGTTATTCTTTTTTGGGGGTTTTTTTGGGTTTTTTTTTTTTTTTGAGAGGGATCCTTCTTGATAAATAGAAGATTTTTTTCTCAGTGCAAGCACCTCGGCTCTGCCCTTTGGTCACCTTCCACTCACACATCTCTTTGCTTGCTTATTCAAACTTAGAGATAAAAGGCCTCATTGCTTAAGCTGCTGTTGATATCAGCCAGGAAGAGTGCTACATATTAAATAGGTGGGATTTTTTATTTCATTTATACACTGTGCACCCAGGCATTTTCTACTGCTGGCAGTTTGTACTGCAATGCAAAGCAGCCCACCGAGCTAACAGCAGTGGAAATGAAAGGAGAAAATGCATCCCACTACTTAGGAAAAAAAGAAAAAAAAAGAGATGAGCAACAAGGAAAAGATGAAAGTCCCTCCTCCTCAGAAAAACCCCAAAAATCAGCCAAAATAGCCAAGCTGGGAGATGCCTGAAAAGTTGCTAATTCTGCCCCCACCACTTTTCCTGTGATAATATCTATGATGCTGTAGAGAGCAGCATATATTTGGGAGGGTGGGAAACAGGGTGAAATGATTTATGCTTAGAAAATGTTTCCAGAATAACTCTTGATTCTTCTTGAATGTGATTAGCCTATCCTAAGATCTCCCTGAAATACTGTTTATAAAAAAGCCTGCATGTGGTCACCCCAAAGTGCAAGTGGCTGTGTCCTCCCAACGTGAGCTTGTGAAAAGAGGCGCTTTCCTCCCTGGGGCTGCAGTGATTATAGAGGCAGCTGTAAAGCAGAGCACTCAGGATGTAAAGTGCCCTTCAGATAATGTCTGATATCAAAACAAATCTGTTTACTCTGCAGTCATTTATACTGAATATTTATTATTAAGGGGCGGGGGGACACAACAGAAAACGCAGTTTGCTCAGACAAGCCCTGTTGGGTTGATAGAAACGGGTGGCTGCAGCTCAGCCCTGTGATGTGCTAAACCCAGAGGAGCAAAGAGGCACCTCAGTGTCACTCCTTCTGTAGAGCAGTGGGCAGCACTGGCCGATGCTGCTGTACAACAGCTGGCTCATGTGGGGCCAAAGCCAGGCAAAACTGTAGCACCAAATTCAGGAAAAAGGGTGGGAGGAGAGTCCCGATGGGATGCTCACCCATAAATACATTTGCCTTCCCTGAGCAAGCCTTCCTTTTCAAGGCAAGTCCCAGCATCCCATGCTTTGTTTGGGGATGGAAATGATCTTGAAAATAGCTGGTGGTTGTTGCAGGGTCCTGCTCCGGGGATTTACCTGCTCTCCCCTTGTTTTTCACAGAAAGCGGAAGGACGCCCAAGCAGGAGCCAGTCTTCAGGCGAGTCACCATGGAGGACAGTGTCATCTAGTGCCTGGGGCCCCCATGAGCCTGCCCCGGGAAGCCCGTGCCAGAGCACCGCCTCCGCTCCTCTGTGCCTCAGCTCACCCATCCCTCACTTGGGATCGCGCAACAGGAGAGGCCGGAGAAACTAGCCTCGACCAAACCCTCAGCAAACCTTTGCATCCCCGAGGAGAGAACAGCCCAGCTGGGATTCCTGCTGCCCCGTGCATGGCAGCACCCTGGGAAGCACCCTCGCCGTTTGGTCGCTCGTCTCATTTTTTAAGATGAGCAGAATGGGTGAAAATTGTCTTTTGTAATAAGGAATTCGTTTCACCTGCTCTGAACACTGACTTTGCAACTTGATAACACTTAAAGATGGCCGAGTGTGCTTAATCCACCATCCTGAGTCCTTCTCCACGCTCACAAGCTGGGCTGTATGAAGGGGAATCTGCCAGATCCAGGTTGCTGTTGTAAATACAGACCTGTCAGTGCGAAGAGCCACCAAGGGAAGGACCAGGGGACAGAGAAGTAGTCCTTACACCAGAAGAAGCTGAACGTGCCAGCAGAGTACTGTCAAGCGAAGCTGTTGCTTGTAAATAGGGACCGGCGCATGTGTCCAGCAGCAGCTCCGCTTGGCCAAAGCTTCTCGGGGGAAAGCTGCTCAGATTTTATTGTCTTGTGTAAATAGAGATATTTTTTTGGAAAAAAAAAAAGAAAATGAGCCTTAGTATCTTGAAGATAGCGTTTCTCAATCAGCTCAGCTGGGGATGGATATATGGGAACCCATGGGGTCTGCCTGCTGGAGGCTGGCGTGGGCTCTCACAGCCAAGCTATGCCATCATCACAGCTGCAGGAGGCACCTAAAGGAGAACTTACCTGTCCAGCAGAGGAATCAGCAGACATTTCTCCCTAGTCCCTGTAAACAGGGTGAACTCACTGGTCCCATGGTCTCCGCTGGTGTAAATACTCAGCTACAGCCCACAGAGGACTTGGACTGCTTGGTGCAGTTGTGGGAGGGGGGGGAGGGTGGGACGGGCAGAAATCATCAGAGGGATGCAAACCCCGTCGGCGTGGTGATCCCCAGGCTTTTAGCATTAGTTTAAAAAAAAAAAAAAAAAAAAGGAAAAAAAAAGAAACCCTGAAGGCTTATTAATGGTGTTGGGCCAACTGTTCGGCTGGGTAAATGGAGGCATGTTCTGTGTTCATGTCAGCCAGTGCCTGTCTGTGCAGTTCTCTGTCCGTGCAAATGCGTGTGCAAGGCTGTGTCTGGTTCGGGGGGCTGCCAAGCAGTGCAGGTCCCCGTGTCTGTGTAGCTGTGTCCGTGAGAGAGGAGAGAAGATGGATGTGTGTGTTGTGCTGCCCTTTATACGCCCAAACGCATTCGAGGAGTCGTAAGTAACGCTGCCAGGTCCAGCTTTATCCGCATGAGCGCGGAGTAGTGTCCGCACCTCTCCAGGGAATGAGGCTTGGCAGGCAGGGGGATGGTGTTAGCTGAGTGAGAGCTGATAAATCTCTGCTCTGCATGGAGTTGTCATCCACTGTCCCCTGCCGTGGCACAATAGTGCCCATCTGCAAACACTGCCAGCAGAACAGGGCTGCACTTGGGCACAGGCGCTGGCAAGATGGTACCTCCTGGAAGTTGGACAGGAGCTTTGGGGTTTCCCTTTCATCCTTCACCACCCAAAGCTTCCTTATGCCTTATTTACTCTGAGTCCAACTGTTCGGATTCATGCAGTGCAGGGAAACTAGGAAAAAAGAATGAAATTAGAAACTGAAATCATGAAAAAGCCCATACTTGAGAAGAAAACAGGTATTTTTGAAAATTACCCCCAATAACTTTCTCTGGACGTAGAAGTCTCTCTTCAGCTTAGCATTTTGCAGGAAAGCAGTGCCAAGGTGAAGCATCTTCCCTATGAAGAAGGCAGATAGCCTGAAACAACTGTTGCACATATTTAGCATAGCGCTGGGGCCAAAGCCCCTTTACCTTTGCAAGGAGTGGGCAGTGGGCAACCAGCAGAAATTGGAAGCTGCCTCAAATCCCTGAGGGGTGTGAGCATCTAGAGTGGTGATTTGCTTGCAGTGGTCCAAGGTGAGCTGCAGGGATAGTCTTTTCCTCTTGAGTACTTGAATACCTCCTCTGTCGTCCAGCTCTGTGCGGCTGCTGTTACCATTAGCACCTAACAACTGCCAGTGCTAAGTGATTTATATATTTATCAGGCTCTTTGTTTATTTATCAAACCAGTGCACAGGAGGCACTGTGCTTTCATCTGCCACATGTGGACACCTCTTCCTTTGCCCACTTCTCCAGCCTTGCACAGTGTCCCCAGGCAAGGTGACTGTCATCCTGGGGAGGCTGTGGTTTTCTCCCCAGTGAAGGCCTTTTATCCAGGCAGAAAAATAATGAAAAATATGAGCAACCCACCCTGTCTTTGTGCAGGAAATGTGCTGAAAGTCAGCCTGTGTATTAAGCAAAATAAATACCTCCAAAACATTTGGAAGTTCACAATCTTTTACAGATGTGAGGGGACCATTCATATGGTTTCTAGAGCCTCAAAGGAAAATGCTAAATCCTGAGCCTGAGGCTTCCTGACTCTGGGGAGGTTTGAGGGGCAGCATGAGGCAAAAGTGGGGGCTGTGATTACAGGAAAGAAGATATTCCCTTTTTTCACTAGCTTGCAGGAAAGTAGAACTCGCCTGGGTTGGGTTGAGTGGTGGATTTTTTTCATTGGAGTGCTCACTATTAGTTGCTCTCCCCAGACAATCCCACCATCCCATACCTTAAACCCTTGCCTTTATGTCTAGAAGAGTTATTCTTGGAGGCGTTTACAGCAACCTTCAATGTTTCCCTCTCTCTCCAGCCCCAAAGAGGCTGACATCCCGCAACTGACAGTTGTAAAGATGTGCCAGACCAACCCCAAATCCTAATAAAAATGATGAATCCCATCCACTGCATCCATATCGATGGCGCAGAGGTTACACGTGGAGATGAGCAGTGAGGAGGGGGAGGCAGATATTCACTGAATATTGTGTGTGGGAGGTGCTGTTACCAAACCCACCTGACAGAGTTTTGATTTAATTCAGCCCTGAGTCAATAGTGATTGACATTTCACTTGCTTTCCATATCGTAACTGGACTTCCTTACTCCTCAGGCATGGAATGAATCTTAATACATTGTAATTACTGTACTCCTGGTGGTGAACCGGTATGAAAAGCTATCACAGAAAGCATTAATAAAATGTACATTATGAAAAAGAACTCGGCATTGTCTGAAATTAATAATGCACCAGATTTTTCTCATCCATGCCTGCTCATTACAGGCGTGCCCTTGAGTTTTCTATTAAAATGACTTATTCAAACTACTTGTATAGCTATGTTCAGTATAGCTATGTTCAGCGTGGAGTTATCTGCTGTAGGTTTGCATCCCAGTTAGATGTACCGCATGAGGACTTATTAATCTGTTATATCTTTCAGGCATTGATTTTGGTGACATTTATATAACGCTGGTATGACTAAAATGAACTGATTGATTCATGAGTATGGATTAGTTTGCCTAAGACTTTGAGGCTAGGTAGCTTTATCATGCACTGTAATGCCAGAATTCATCACTGTATTATTTACGAGAGACTGAACTGGCTGCATCTCAATAACTGAAGAGATCTTCACTGTTTTATTTATGTATAAATGTTTACTTAATCAGCCGCCAATTTTGTTTAGCAGAATTTGTTCACAAACGGAAATTGTAAACGATAACGTGGTTTCTATTTTAAAATTTATAGGCTTTCATCTATAGCAAAATCCAAGATTTCCGAAGTGTCTTTGTCTACTGGCAATCAACAAGCTCTCTTGTATATGCTTTCTGGTAATTGCAATTAGCTGCTGCAATATTTCACATAAAAAACAATGCAACCCTAATACGGGAGATCTGAGTGGTAGTGTGTCAAAGTCAACATAAATATCCTAATACTTAGAAACGTTGCTGCAGGTTTAACAAAGCAACAAGGAGCCACCAGCCAGTGCAAAGGCAGGAGCTCTTGGACATGTCTGGTGAGTTCTGCTGCCTTATCTTAGGAGAAAATCCCAGCTCCAGGTAAATCGTGTCTCAGTCACGTGGGCCATATCTTCTGCAACAGCTTGAGGAAAGCCTGGTCAAAGGGGGCAAGGAAAACATCTGCTCACTGTGCACTGCAGCTGGGAAAGTGGCTGGGCTACAGTGAGAGTTTAAGGGTATAACATTCCAAGAAGGCTTAATCCCAGGTTCCCAATCGATAGTATGTGTTTTCTTTGGAGTACACTGCTTCTCTCAGGGACCAAGGAACAAGGGGGCTAAAAGGATTTATTAAATGAAAGCAGAGACTTTCCTGTTAGGAGCCATTTAGAAAGATTTTTAGTGCAGAGGCAACAGAAGAAGTGACATGTTAGAAACCTATAAAATAATAAGTAGTGTCCAGAGAAGGTGAATTGAGTGCTGCAGTTCACCATAGGTAATACAGCAAGTGGCACTGTGCAGGGCAATGGAGAAGTGAAGTTTTAAATGTAGATATAAGTAATGGTTCATTACCCACCACAGGATTAACCCACGGACTCCCTGACCCAATACACCCATAAGGTGATGTACAACGAGCTCTAGTAAGATATTATGCTGTTTTACAGTTTAAAGAAAGGATAAAAAATGTAAGAAATCCTGTCACCTACAGTCTCTTGTTGTGGGGTCCGAAGGAATTGCTAGCTCCCTGAGGAAACACCCCTGCTAAGTCTTCAGCCATATTTCACACTTGTGATTTTTTTTCCCAACCATATTTTATTAACATAAAAATTACAATAGTACTAGGCAGGCCTGGAAAATTACTTGCCAGCTGGCAGTGCAAAAAGGGGAGTAAAGAGCACGGTTTCACAAGAGAGGGCTGCTGAGGGGTACCTCTGTCTCACAACCACTAAACCCATTACTGCAGAACTGGTAAGAGTCAGCAAATAGTCCCTCTCCATGTTTCTTTTTGGCTCCCTCAGGTACCAGAAGGCTGCAATTACGTCACTCCTAAACTTTCCCTTTTACAGGCCAAACCAACCAAATTCTCTCAATCTACAGGTTTGTTCATTATTCATTTAGAGCAATTAGGAGAAGCACCTGACAAAGGCGGGGGGGGGGGGGAGTAAACACAACCTAAGTATGTTCTATGAAGGCTAGGAGGTGCTTTAATCAGCTCTGTGCCCACATGGATGTAACTCTGTCCCTAATTGGAGAAGTAACAGCAACACGTGTGGATGCTGCTTAGAACAAGCTCTGAACAAGCTCGAGGGGGCGTGCTGAGGAGGGTTTCCTTCATGTAAGCCAAGGTGATGAAGGTGATACTGTTTGTAGCAAATTTATAACTCCTGGCTGAACTGGAGATTAAACTTTTGGGAGATGTTTCATGAGTGACTGGAGTTCTGAAGAATGATGACTATGTTGGACCCCTCGGTAAGACACCCCACGTGCTAACTGTTTCTCTTGACATGTAAGTCTGGCACTTTGACACGTGTCTCAGCAATTAAATTTTATTTCCTGTCTTACGCCCTGTTTATCCATGGTAATAGCTCTCCTAGATCTTCTTGGATAACACCTGCTGTGTAGGAAGGCATAAAATTGTAGGAAAGGCTGAATATTTGTCACTGTAATGTCATCAAAATGGTCTCGACTAAAAGGTGTTGCTGCAGGAGTCTGGTTTTTTTTCTCAGACTTCCCTTCATGCATATGAGCTTTTAGTTAGTCATGTTTCAAAATGAAATGAAGACTCGCCTTTTTTTTTCCCTTTTTTTGTTTTTAATCTGTAAAGCTAAAAATGAAGCTGTTATGTGCGTGCTTTCTTCTGCTTGGATGCACTTGCCAGCATCTGCTGCTGTGGGAAGCTGAAGTCACTGAGGGAGAGGCTAAATTCAACCTTTCCAGTGCATGTGTTGAGGGGGCATAAGCCAACATCTGCAAGGTGGCTTTGGGGTAAGGGTAGCTGACCCTCAAACTGATGGGCCCTGCTTAGAGCTTTGCTGTCCTGGGGATGCAGCAGCTGCACAAAAATGAAACTTAGAAACCCCGGTTTTCTTTGCAATATCCTTTATTTACCCTTATATATGTGTTATTGTATGGTGCACTCCCACTCAGCACCACCCAAGAGGGCCAGTGGCTGCCTGCTGCTCTGCACCTCTGCTGAATATTAAGCAGCTTCCTAAAAGCGATGAGGCTCTGATGGCTGAACAGCTTCACCATGTGCAGGCTGCAAAGATATCCAGCAAAGAAATCAAAGGCATGATGTCACCATTATTTCTTATCTAAAATTAAATATCTGTCTTAAGTCCCCAGACACACAGAGACTTTGTATTAGAAACATATACTGAGAGTTCAAACTCTTGAGTCATCTCATATATATTTCACTCAAGCCAAGGGAATAGCAGTGAGAATAGACCTGCAAAAGAGCAGTTCTCTATCCTAGCAAGATGAGGGAGAAAAAAATGTTCAGGGAAAATACTAATGGGTTCACAAGCAAAAAAATCTTGCCAATGAAATTGTGCCTCTAATATTCTGTACCTTTGCAGAAAAGCCATGATTTGCTGTGGAAAATGCAGCAGAGAGTAAGTGGGTCAACTTGTGCTCATAAATGGCAGAGACAGAGTAAGTGGCATTTAAAACAAGTCCACTCAGAGGAAAAGTGAAAATTATTTATTCTGAAGGCATCAAATGTTTGTTGTCACAATTGGATTTCAAGAGCAAGTCACAAATGCTTTGGGGTGCCGTTGTCCAGGCAGGGATAAGCCAAGCTCTGGATGTGCTGGAGCTGAGGGCTGCTGCAGAAATGCTCTCCACTGCATTGCTGGACATGCCAGGTGGCCATGGCTGTGCCCTTTCTAGCATGTGACACAAGCGTTCCAGCCCAGTCATCAGGGGATAAAATGGGGAACATGATTCTGGAAATTACTTGGCCCCCTCTGTGCTAAGGGGTAAATTCTGCCAGGCTCTATGTCAGCCCACTCACATGTCAGCAGCTGCACTTGGGTGCAGTGAATATCTGTGGATTAGAAGCACTTTTAATATCCCTCGACCTTTTGCCTCCTTAGGATCCCCTTAATGGGCCCTGTGTAGTCCCCAGTCCCATGGAGGTTCATCTTCCCTCCCTGATCTCAGGCTGAGCTGCTCATCTCCTTCCCAGCTGGGTAGGCTCACGTGTTGTGGGTACACCTTAACTCCTAAATGGTTTTGTCCAAGGTAGATAAAAGTGTTCCCTACTCTACAAAAAGGGGCTGCGTGAGCATTTCAGTCATGAAGGATCTGTGCACTGGGATCTCTTGGAATCTGGTGATGCTGCCCATACAGGAAGGCATGGGGCAGGAGGAAGCACAGAGGCATTTCTGGAGTCACAGTGGAAAAAACCCTACACTAGGCTGTTCTCCAGATTTTACTGGATTATAGCCCAGACCTGAGACCCAACAGATGCACTGTCAGGTATGAAGTATTGGCTCAAGATTCGTGCTGGCTCTGTAATGGGAACCAATTCCCTTCTCTAATGCACAGTTGTTGCATTGCATAAAAATCATTATTACACATTGTGAAATCTAATTGCATTATTGCACACTGTGTATACACTCTAATAAAGGCAGTGGAAGCAATAACACTGCTAGTAATACACCATTCCACTGAAATTACTATTGCTGTCAATTTTACATTCATTTTTTCTTGATTTACCCTGAAGAGCAAGGCTTTCAGCCTGCTTGCTTTGGCAGGTGGATGAAGTGTCAAGACCTTAAAAGGGCTGCAGAACCCCACTGCTCCTACTGCGGTAGGGAGCATGTGAGGGGACTATCATGTCCCAGCTCTGATACCCAGTGGTGAGACAAGTACCTCCTGAGGGTTACAATGCTGTCCTGAGATGGGTTCAAAGCCATCTGGGCTCAATTTCCCTTGACAGTGCCCCTTCTCCCCACTGACTCTAGATCCTTGGGCACCTGTGCTCTTAGATGTCTGAAACCACATCAGCTCAAATGCCTCCACCCCTCTGTTGTTCTGCTGTGCATGAGGAAGAGGAGGATAGATGCTCTTTTGTCTTAATTCAGAGATACATATTTGCCAGTGTTGAGGTGAGAGGGATTTAGCTCTCAAAGAGCATTTTCAGTTCTCTGCTTCCCCACCGTTAACTTCTCATTGTAAAGCTTGTGTGATGAATATGAAATGCTGGTGCCAGCCTGCTGGTTTCTTGCACTCTGCTCTCCTTGCAAGCTGTCACACAAGCTCTTTTTAGTAGTGGAAGAGATGAAGAGGGGCTCCTGAAACACCTCAATGTCTTCAAGGAGGTAGGTGCAGAGTTACCAGCCACTGCAATACTGTTTGCAATGTGCCCCGAATTCATCAGCTGAAGAAATCACATTGGGAGCTGAGGAGAGAGTTGTAGGGCTTGTGATGATGTTCTGAAGATCTCTTCTTTTCAAGTGTGGCAAATGAGCCCAGGGTTCAGCCACTGAAGAAAAAGAAAGGAAAAGGAAAGATGTGAAACCACAGACTGAGGAAAAGTATGACTTTGTATTTCCTTTCCTAGATGGTTTCAGACACTGGTAGGTGCTGTCCCCATCACAACCTCTTCAGAAGAAGAGAGTGTGAGCCTGCAGTGCTTAAGTGTGTCTTTACTTCTAAATGAAATGGGATACCAAAAGCAGATCCCCAAACAACAGCTAAGCATTTACAGGAGAAAAAACCTGATACTGCTTGAGTCTCCTGTAATGCCCTTTTGCCAGGCCAAAGGCTGTCCAGGGCCCTGGAAGCCTGCTGGAAGCCAAGCACAGCTAGTCCTCACCACATTTCCTAACGTGCCCAGGTTGGTCCCTGGCATGGGGTGGGCACAAGTTTTGGCTTTTTCACAATATGGACCTTTTATACATTGGGTAGTACAGCACTCCAGGAACCCGTGGGATCATCTCTGTCTTACTCCAGCACACAAAGCATCAAATGCACCCTGTCAAGGCCCAACTGCTCTGCTGACCCTACTCCATCCAAGGAGGTGCATCCATTCGTGTTTACCACTGAAGCACCTTGTAAAATGAGTTATTCATTCAGTCTGCCTGCAGACTACCTGAAAGTGGCCCATGGATAAGTTTTTGCCTCTCTGTCTTTTCCCAAGAAAATCTACATGGAGACACATATGTCTGTGGAGCACCTGGGGATCAAAATGTGTAATTTCCATCCCAATGTCCTGACTGTAGAGGACCTCCCTCTCTTTAATACTGCAAGCTGTGTCTTACAGATATGTTGGGAAAATATTTTCTGTGGTAGCCAGCAGGGTATGAAATGCATTCTGGCTGTAGGTATTATTTTTCTAGTCTTTCTCTGCTGCCAGGGGCTCCTCATGGAGAAAGCTTTAAGGGAGCAGAGGCAAGCAGAGAGAAGGTGCTGAGGTTAAGGAAATTATGGGGGACTATCAAGGGAGAGGAAAGTATTTATCTCTGCTGTAGGTATCCCATCAGTTATCAGACTGCATCAGGTAAAAGACATGTGCAGGTAAGCTTTAATTTAGCTTTAGTCACTGAATAGTTTTGTTTGGGTTTTGGGTTTTTTTTTTTTTTTTTTTTTTTTTTTTAATCACCATGAGCTTGCAGTAAGTTAATTAAAAATCTCAGTTAAGTATTCATCAGTCCTCCACTGGGAAGGTATGCCTGAACTTATCTGTGTCCTTTTGGCCCCCTGGATTCCTGTTCTACATGCACATTTCCCTTTAAGGATGCCACCACTCTTTTTCTGTCTCGTGCCAGTCTCAGAAATCACAGATCTCTGTCTCTGGCAAGCCGTCTGGCAATCCTTCCTTCAGGAGGTGTTTTTTTCTTCCTTCTCTTGGACAAAAGTCTGGAGAAAAGAGAAATGCCAAAAGCTATATATGTAAAATCTAAGAGAACTTGGGAGGCAATGAGGAGGGCAGTGACAGATGAGAAATAGGAGGAAAACACCGTGAGCAACCCTGTCTTCCTCTTCTGTGGGGTAAGGAGGTCAAGCTTCCTCAGCACACAGCTGAGTGCTAGTTATAACTGTCAAGTTTGTATCGAACCTACTACCTGATTTTTCCCTGTAGAAAATTACTGTGGACGTCAACAGTATTTCTGCCTTTATTGCAGAATCATGGCTATCAGATAGAGAAGAGACAAAAGGGTTGCCTTGATAAAGGCCTCTCCCTTGATGCAGTGATTTATGAGCAGTGCTGGCTTTCCAGGCCCTGCTGTAGGAGACATTGCCAGAAGGAATTGGGTCTCAGTCTCCCCTGCCCTGAAACAGAGGTGTGAATACTGTTGTGGACAAACAGGGGCTTCCTGAGCCAGTTTAACTTCATAAATCATCTGTACTGGGATGCAGCAGCCAACACCAGGCAGCCCAAGCTGACCAAGCCCAAGCATGGAGCAGTCCAAGCTCACAGTTCAATCACAGAGGATGTTAAACTCTTGGATATTGGGAATGGTCAGGAGAGCTGGGATCACAGGTTTGGTGTATGACTGGTGTGCAATGGTGATATTTTACAGAGAGGTGCCTTTATTTTTCTTTTTTTTTTTTTTTTGACCACTTGTTGATTAATCTTGCTCCACACTAATGGGCAATAATGCACCATTAGTGGAGATGAACTGCCTTGCTAATGAGCTGGACTGAAGGGTGTGTAGAGACCATAACCTTGCTGTATGCTTTGTGCCCTTTCCCTCCTTCACTGCCACATCCTTTAGTGATTGTAACCTTTTTCATATTAGCTTCTAGCTGGTTTTGTTTTGTTTTTTTTAATGGCTAATTTAAATTAGTCTCTCATCCTGCAGGTGCAGTTCCACAATCATAGAAAGCTTGGTATCCCTCCAGTCCCAAAATTTAATGGTATCCTTCGCTAGGGTTCTGATGCTGGGGAGCAGTGACGCACCAAGATTTTGCAAAATGTTCTGGCTGCCAAGGAATACTGCAATGTGGCATGAGTGGCAATCCCCCTCCATTTATATCTGTCATAATGTTTGGAGGAAAACAAGAAAAATCTGGGCCCCTGGTAGAAACCTGAGCCTGTTGAGGAATTAATGAAATCACACCGTTTGGAGACTTGCAGATGCTGTTTGGTTGGGAGCATGCTGAGGCTGCCATTAAATCCCTTTGGATAAGACTCAGTAAACATCTGGTAGCTTTTTTTCAAAAATAAAAGCTGTAATTGTTCTAGGCCTTGTTGTCTTCCCACGCTGGTAATGTGCCTGAGGTCTAATTAGTTGACAAGTGACAAAAGAGGCCACTGTAGCAAGGGGGAGGCCGGGTGCCAGGATCGTTAGATAGGTTGGGCAAGAGCCACGAGAGCCAGCAGGTGATGGATGCAGGAAAGGTGTATTATCCCCTGCTTTGTTACAGCTGCAGGGACATGAGGAAAAGAAGCAAATTGATAAGCCAAAGGCTCAGCTTTTTGCTATTTGTCTCATGTAAAATTGGATCTGCAGTCGTCTGTGAGTTAGGGTGGTTACTTCCTGTAATAGCTGGTCAGTGCTAAAAGACTCAGGCTCTACTGAGTACCTTTCAGTGCTTGTGGCAGTGAGATGGAGAGGACTTGCACTTGAGTCCAGCAAAAGCAAGATTAGTAAAAACTGATGTACACTGATGTAGCTGTATTCCTGTTGGCTATCAGTGATAAAATCCCCACTCGCTGTCAGCAAAAGCTTGAATTCATTCAAGGCAGAAGATACAGTCCCATCTGCTCTTATAAGTGAGTCTGTGGGACAGGATCATTAGTTGGGCACTGCGAAATCTGACCACCTGCTTTGCTGGTGTCTTCACCTTGAATTGTTGCTAATTCCTAAATTGATACATTTATCATATTTATTATTATTATCTATATATTTACGTAGATAAAATATATTAAAGATGTTGCCTTTCAGGCAAAGAGATCTGGGTGCTTCAGAAAGCTTTCCAGGCCTGGGGTGGGCTGGTTCAGCTGGTATCTACCTCCTTATCAGTGTGAGGACTACACTCTGACTGTCCACACCACAACTGGACTTGGCAGTGCAGGGATGCCCGGCATGTGTGAAGCTGTGGGCTCAGGTGCCACATGCAATTAGTTTTGAGTCTGCCAGTCCCCATGTTTGGGCTTTTTCAGTGCTATTGCTGGGCTCAACTCTGCTTGTTCCTTAGCTTGGCACATATGGAAAAGTATTTTTAAGTGTTTAAGCACTGCTTAGCACACTACTCTAATTTTGTTTTGAGGAATTAGATTCTCTCCATTTTTCTTGGCGCCTCTCGAACAGTTCCCATCAAAGGGGTAACAAGATGAGCCATGGGGACAGACTAATGGTGGGTTATGTGGATATCTCTTGGTGTGTTTCCCAGCACTCATGCTGAGATTCCAATAGTTTTTCCAGGTGTTCTGGTAGATTTGGAGGTCTCACAGCTGTTAGTGTCATAGCTACACCAACATTTGGCCATCACTGCTGAACTCCCCAGACCAGGCTGCTTGGAAGTGGATTTGATTTGTGCTGAAGTCACCTTGAATCACAATTACCAATGGGAAGGAGTGGATGCATTTGAACAGTCATGGATAAAATTGTGTAAAGGAGATCACCAGAAGTGAAAATGAGATCACCAAAATATCTCCCAGCAAATTCAAAGTCATTAGCTTCATTTGTTTCCCCATATAGTCAGTACTTCCCTCCCATCTCCCCATTGGTTCATAGGGAGGATGTGCTGTGGACAATAAGGAAAACCCCACCAGGGACACCCACCGTGGACATTCCACTACCTCCCTCTCCTCCCATAAATCAAGAATAACCCCACTAAAATCAAAAAGAATTCTCCAGGGTAGAATTTTGTAAATGAAAAAAGGAAAGGTTTCACACTCATTTTCTTCTGTCCAGGGCACCATGAAATTAACATTTTTAGGTTTAGATTGCTGCTAACCTTAAAATTATGTTCATTATTAGAAAAATCATATGTATAAGATATATTACAAATATTGTAATATATATAATATATAAAGATACCTATCATATATATTTACATATATATATATGTATGAAGACTTCCAAGTTCATGTTTTGGCAGCCAGTTGAGTGCCCTGGTTTGGCTTTGGACTTACAAATGGGTGCAAAAGAAGTGATTGAATCTCCACACCTGGAAACCCCATGTGTTGCTCCAGATCTTGGCTTAGTTTATCCACTCTGAAATGACATTTAGTGAAGCTCCCTCTGTGTAAGATATTGCTGTGAAAGTTTAGGGCAGACAGAAGAACAAGAGAGTGGGAGATGGATGGAAGCAGGTAAAACACATTAAAATATTTTAAAAGAAAGGCTTTGTTCTTTGAGAACAACAACAGTAATGCACGCTACCCAGCTGCCTTTAATGCTTCAGTCCCTTTATTTCTTTTGGAAGCAGGGGAAATCCAAAACCCAAACAAGGCAACAGCACTACACTCTTTTTCTTCTTGCAACACAACACAAGGGCAGAACGTGTCAATTTTTATTTTAAGATCACAGGTAAAGGAGTTGCCATCATCTTTACATTCCTGGCATGATCTGCTTCTCAAATGAAAATTCTGGATAATGATTATTATTTATAAACAACAAGGATGACAAAGGCAAAGTAGAAAATGCTCTGTAAATGCAGATAAAATTATCCTGGCACCACCTGCGCATTTGTACATGTATATGTGTACATAAAAATAGGAAAACCTACTGAGTTATTGAATAGAAATGAGCCTGGAAAGAAGTGTTTTTCCCCAACCCATTGCATATTCCACAATCTTGTCACGAAAATGTCTTTCCTCCCACCTCTGACATTCTATTGTTGCTTTTCAACCAAAACAAAGTGAAAGGAGATGAAAAGATTGAAGAGGAAATGGTAAGTTATTTTCAAAGGTAATTTCTGTTGGTTTTTTTTTTTAATCATGTGCTGGCATGGTGACAAAAGTTACCAGTGCTCAGAATGATATTCAGTGATTTGTTTTGCCTTTTTTTTTAGTTAAATAACAGCAATGTTTGTAACATAGGAATGCTTTTTTCCCAATTTCAGGAACTTACAGACTGAAAAGCCAAGAAAAAATAGAAGAAAGGAAAAAAATGTCCACTTTCGATGTCCTAGCTGCTACAAAGTGTCCCATCTTCTTGAGCAGCCCTTCATTCCTCAGAAACGAGGATAAGCAGCAAAGGGATGGATAATATTGGTACAGGCATGAGATGTGCAACCCCAAAACTGGTGTTCAGCCTAGTGGTGCTGGTGAGTGCTTAGTGGGATACCCAGCTAAACCCTTGATTGAGGCAAGATTAATCCCTGCAACAGTACTTTCCCTTTCTGTTCTAGTGACTTCTGCAAGCAGCACCTAGAAGAGCGAGCTGCTGGCACACACATCATTAGCGAGCACACTGGTTTAATTTCCTTTTGTTTCAGTGCATATTTTATAAGATTATCTTATTTTGAAAAAGTTTGCCCTAAGTGGTGCTTTTTGTTTTCACACATGTTGCAGCTGCAAATGCAGGCCGGGTTTTGCTGCAGAAGAAATGTCTTGAACCATTTTTTTTTATATATATGAGGAATTATTTCCTCCCAGATTTTTAATCTTTTACCCCACCTCTTCCAAGCAAGTGCTTGCTTACCAAGAGCTAGCACAGCCTGGTACTTACACAGACAACTTACACAGATGCAGAGAAATATGTTTGTCCTTTCTTCTGCTTTCGTGTATGGTTTTGCAAAGGAAGCATAAGCTCCTCCTTGGACCTGGAGTGTTTAGGTCCAAATAGAGATGTTGCCTGCCCCAATGCCTAAAATCCCACAAAAATCAAAAGAATAGAAGAGGGTCCTTGAAGTAAGATGTGCTAGAGCAATTTCCTTAATGGCAGCTGCAGTTTCCAATCTTTCTCAGCTATGAACACCTATCAGTTCAACCCTGGGACTTTCCTGGTTTGGCCACTGCACTTTGAAATGTCCCCCTGGAAAGCTGTGGTCTTCTGTTCTCAGATGGAAGATGCAGGAGACAAAGGTGCTGATCTGGGATGTCGATGTGACCCCACTATGCACCCTTTAGCCTTTGCTCCTGACAGAGGAGCTGCGCTCACACGGAGCTCTCCCTTAGCCGTGATGCTCTCTGTAATTCCACCACCAGGCTCCCAAACTGGCTCCTGCCCTTCAGAGACTCACTGGCACCAAGCACATCCCTTCCCTGATGTACGTTTTTGTCCCTGGTTTCCAGATGTAGTGCTGAAGTATCCATGCAGGAAATGCTC
Organism: Monarcha castaneiventris obscurior; assembly: GCA_026261815.1. Classification (NCBI taxonomy): domain Eukaryota; kingdom Metazoa; phylum Chordata; class Aves; order Passeriformes; family Monarchidae; genus Monarcha; species Monarcha castaneiventris. The sequence goes on from JAMPIT010000890.1 coordinate 5,547,805, forward strand.
TCTTGGGATAGAGAGGGTGGTTTGCTGGAGCCCCAGCAAGCACATCAATACTGTTGGGATCACCCCAAAATTACCCACACTGATGGAAATGGACCTTGCAGGTTTGGAGCTGGGCTGTGAGAAAGGCTGGCTTTAAAACCAGGTGATGATGAATCACTTGAATATGAAAGTCTCTTGTGATGGTGGGGGTGAGCCCATTTTTATAATGGGGAACCACTTTGATTTCTGTGGGATTAGATCATGGGAACCCTTTATTCCCCTTGGCTTTTCTCAAAGAGATGCAGCACATTCAATTAACAGCATCAGCCCGTCTGACTTTTACATATCTTCATGCCTTAAAGAAAGTATAACAGCATTTTATAACAATACCTAATAGAGATTAGGCCTAGCAAAGAACTCAGTGTAATCCTGTTACATAAGAGCAAGAATATTTTGCAGGCTGTAAATCAAATGCTTCACACAATAGAAAGCTCCGTCATTACCTTTTAAGCCAGATAAATGCTCCAAAAAAGCTTAACTAAAAGGTATATGTTGTGATAAATAATACACAAATCAAAATTTAATTGCTAATACGCTTGCCATTTGCTCGCAGTCATGCAACCTCTTTTTCTTCCACAGTAGAGCATGTGCAAAGCCCTTAGAAGCTCCACGCATTAAAATTGCAATTATGGAAACAATTTATAATCAATACGTGGTTATTAGGGTAACCTGCATGTGTGGGATATTTTATAGCAATTATAATCCTGACAGTCCTTTCTGAGAGCAAAATTTGCGTCTCGGTTTTTCCCTTTCAGGTTTCAGTCCCCGCAGTGCCATCTACTGCTGAGATAATTTTGAAAGCTGAATTTAGTATTTCTTTGGGGGAGAATTTTCAGGGGCCGTTATCTGCAGGTGGAACACAAGCTCATAGGGAAAAAATAAATGGTTGCAAAAGCCCAGCAATTTCTGAATAAAATCTCACTACCCATAACTGGCTGAGACCAAAAGGAAAAAAAAAAACCAACCAAACTAGGATTGCTCATTTGTAATCTCATGTTGCTGAAACCAAATGTTTCTTTGATCACTTCTCATTCACTCATGACAATTCATTACTCAGCCAGTGGGAATTGTCCCAGCTCCAGTGAAAACCATGGAGTTATACCAGCTGCTATCAGTTAAACTTCTGGCTCAGAATTGTTAAGAAAAAGGTATGCAGATTTGCTTTTTTGTTTTGGAAACATGGAAAAATTACTTCTGCCAACCAGACCCACAGCCTTGCTTATTTCTGAGTGATGAGAAGTCACTTCACTTTCTAAGAATTATTATTAAGTAATATGGCTAGTGAAGGACAGCTGAGGTAGGTTTTGGCATCTCTGGTTTAAGTTCAAGGGACGTGGAAGTGCTGGCATGATTTTGCCAGACCACTGCTAGCAAGAGAAGAGGTGCCTAAGGTAAGCTTCAAGATTCCCAAAAATAAGGAAAAAATATAAAAAATAGTGTGCTTTTTAAAAAAAAAAAAAATCTGAAATTATTTTTTCAGGTTAGAATACATCTTCCTCAGGTGGTACCTTGGAGGCCTTCATGTCTTATTCTTGCCTGGTTACATATTGCCTTCCCATAAGAATAGCCTGTGCACTGGACTACCTCCCCCAGGATGCCTGTTTTCAAGCCAAAAAGGACATTTGGCTCTGCTCTGGCAAGGAGCTTCAGCTGTGGGAGAAAAGGGTACAAGACTCTGCACTGTACCCAAGACTGTGGGTTCCTTCCAGCAGGGCATTTATCACAGGGTAACGAGTGAAAGGGAACAACCATTTCTTGGCTGAGAGAGTCAACTTTGCAAACGGTTTCACTGTTAAAATAAACTTTGAAATAGCACCCCTCTGGAATTTATTTATGTGTTCATGGAGGTGAAGAGAGATGTTTCTCTAGAGTTCTCTTCCAAGTATGCTGCAGGTGAGGTAAAGTCCCATCCAACCTGGCAAACACTCCTTGTTTAGGTGGGAGGAGTTGAGGTGTGTTTAGCAATAAGATCACTGTAAGAACAAGATCATGACCCAAACCAGGGTCACCTGAAAAGCTGGAGAAACAGTGATGTGAGTGAAGAGGTTTAGATGGGAGCTGACATCAAATGCTGAGGAGTGGTTAGTATTTGGAAAGGCTGAGGAGAAAACAAACTGAGAAGAGAGCAAGCGTGGCTGTGGAAGCAGTGAAAAGAGCACAGACTGCAAGATGAAGGCTGCAGAGAGGATGCTGTGGGACAAAATGACAGGCAAAGCACTGAGGCAGGAGCAGGGATGCCATCTGTCCTATAGGATCAACTTTTGGTAACACAGATATTGGGCCTTATGCAAATCTCTATGAATAATTCAGCATAACCAAATATTTCTTCCCACCCACCTTAGCAAGCTTCCTCCATCACAAGTCAGAATAAATTTTATGAAGAGTAGCTAATGGTCATTTGTCTTTTTTGATTACTTTGGTGTCAGTATGACTTCATTTATTTATTTATTTTGTAGCTGGGCAGAGAAGGATGAGGTGGAACAGGAGATGTGGAGGGTTCCCACTGTCACTGGAAGCACCCAGCTTAGGATCCTGGGACAACACTGAGTTCATTGATCATCCTTGGAGTATGCTCACCTCCTCCTAAGGAGCACGAAGCCTGGAAAGGTGAGTCTGCTGTTTTACACCACTCAGCACAACTTCCCATCTGCTGGGAAATTCATTGATGCTACAGAGTGATATCCCCTGAAAGAAGCTGGTGATGGCCACCCCTAAGATGATTTTGCTTGCCACGCTGGGCATCATCTAGACTACTCATCTTTCCAGCCAAACTAGTCCCTTTCCTTGCATTTCTCAAATGAGACCCCGAGTTTGCTAAATGAAAGGAGAAAAGGATTGATGAGGGAACTCTTTTTCCGGGCTTCTTACAAGAGTGAAGCACCAAGTGAAAAGAAGTAAACTTTAAAGTAGAGTTTGCCACTGTCCTGTCAAATCTGTTTATTTGGCCCTGGCTAAATATTTCAACCCAGAATAGCTCCAGCTGGTCACTTGCCTGTGAGAGAACTTGAATTTCAAAATATCCCCTTGATACACCCTGTGCCTCTGCTGGGAGCCCGGCTCGAGTCTGAGGGATTACATCTGGATGTTATTAAATTCTGCTGATCAGTGACAGAAGTGCCTTCAGAAAGCAGTGCTGAGCAGCTGCTTAATATTGTTTTCATGGTGGTAGGGAGGCAAATGTCTCTTGCACTGGCTAGAAAAAGGAGTTTGTCTCATTCCTAGAAGCATTATATTGTGGAAACACAGCTCAGAGTCACACTTTACAGGCTGGCTGCCAAAACTTCAGCAGAAACAGAAGAGCTTCAAATAATTAGCTAGACAGCGCCTAGCAGGTGTCACTTTGGAACTCTTTGGTGATGATAATCCTGAAAAGATTGCAGAGAGGTGATTTGACCAGAGAAAACAGGTCTGCTACTCACATATTCCTTCATGAGCAACCACTCTCCTTGCTAATGCACCAGTTCTGATAGGAAGCAGCTTGACAAAAACATCTGCAATTTGAACTGCAACTCAAAAAAAGAATAAATTACTCCTTTAGGTTGGCAGAAAAAAAAAATAATTCCCCCCCTACCCCCAAACAAATCAATACAATGTCTTGAATTGGGAAAGGATGCTGTGTAATTGGAATACAGATCCTGCATGAAACCTTGATTCTAATCTGAGGTATTTAATACTTTCTGCCACAATAAAAGAAGAGAATTAATGGACTCAGTGGGAAACCTAGATGATATTTAGCTCTGAATCAGACTATTATTTTACACTTGGCATTGATAGGAGTCAAAATGAGGCCACAAGCCCAAGACTTTCTCAGCAACTTGTGAGTGCCAATTCCCTTTATATTCCCATGATCCCTGCTTGGAGGCTTCCTTTTCTCCAGCTCTCAATCACAGCACCAGAAAACTGAAGTAATAAATAATGAAGCCACTTCAGGCTAAATGTGGGTAAAAAATGCATGCATTTTCTCTCTTTTTAAATGTGTGCCTATTGCATATACATGTAAGATCTATCTGACAAATGATAAAATATATGGTAAGGAGGCAGACATTTATTACAGAAAATTTGCTCTATGAATGCATGCTTTACCAAAACGTGTTTCTTGCTCTATAAAGAAGGGACTTTCTTCTCAGTGGTCTGATCTTTATGGCAAGCGTGTATATTTGGGATGAATTGAACAGGGACAGGATCTCAACACATTTTTGCACTTTCCAGTGGCAAAAAATGATAGATTTTTGCAATCTTTTTTCCCCCAATATTAAGAGACCATGTAAGAAATGGGGCAGAGGAGGGAATGTCATGAATAAAACAAAAATGTGGGAAGCTCTCCAAATCCATCCTAGAGTATCTTTCCAAGGACAGGATTTATTTGGAAGGCATCTTTGCAGTGGTTCTCAGGATTCCTTGGATGTATCAGAAGAGCTGTGTTGCCCTGACCAAGCTCACTGTTGTGCTGACTGCAAACCACATAATACTGCATGCAGAAGCCATTATTTATAAACATAGATGTCCGATGAGTCCTCGTGATACCTTCAAAAGCGGATGTGTAAGGTTATGAATATCCTGCTCCAAGCCAAATGGCAAGCAGGGAGCAGAAATGAGGCTGGGATTTGAGAGCTCCCAGTTCCTATGCCTTTCTTGCAAACCCTGTCACACAAAGATGAGGTGTGAGAGCAACAGCACAACAAGAAAAACGCTGCTGATGATCACCAGGTGCTGTGTACTCACTCTGATGGTATTCTGGATGCCTCCGGTCAAGTAATCTGGCTTCCCTCTTGGCTGAAATACCTAAAGGCTGACCTCAGGTATTTGGAAACCAAGAGGTACAGCAAATCATCAGCAATGCGTTTGCCAGATCCCACAGAGCAAGGATGTGTGGCTCAGCAAGGGAGAGGAGGGGCAGTGAGGTACCCTCCAGCAAAACCAGATGATGGACAGTAGGAAAACAAAGAGGAACCCTACTCGTGTAGATTTTGTCAAAGAAAGGGCTATGGGATTGCCCTGGGGAACAGAGAACCACATGAGCAGCTTGTTGGCTTTGGGCTCAATGGCCAGGTTCATTGCAAGCATATTTTTCCCTTTTACTTAGAAACAGATGTCTAGAAAGACAGATGAGAAAATCTGTTTGAGAAAGACTTAAGAGGGGTTTCTCTCTCCTTCCCTAGAGCAAATGCTCATAACAGGAGATTGCTTTGTGATATTCCTGGAGCCATCGAAACATTTTCAGGCTGGGGAAGCCCCATCTGAGTGCCGAGAGGAAGGGCTCAGCTGCAGGGCTCAGGTAACTCACGGCTGACTGGCTCCTTTCAGACCTGCAGTGTTCTATTTCACAGGCCAGTCCTGCTCTGCAGAGGCTTGAGTGTAGCTTGATAGAAGAATGGTGGTTTTGTCCTCCCTATCTTTTCTACAAAATGACCTTTGTCTTTATAATCTGATGGGCTCAAATGTTTGATAATCTCAGATTTGTTGGTAGTGGATATCATGTGTTGGCAATCCCCAAATTGTGCAGCCACATTTTAAAAATAATTGTGCTGAAGTGAAGATAAGCTTTTGTCTCCAACTACAGGCTTTAATAAAGCCTGTGTATCAGAGGATGGTGATCCAAGCCAATTTAACCTAATTGACCCTCCTAAGCCTTTGTTCTTATCTAAAAGCTCATTCTTTGCCAGTCAGGCTCATGATACCTGTGGCTTGAAAAGTGTAATTTTTAATGACCCATTATCTACAGCATTCCTGATCCAGATTAATAAATGCAGGTATCCACCTGTAGATGGATGATTGATTTAGTTACAGTGGTCCCATTCAGTCATTTAGGGAGAAGCAGTCTGCTAAAGCAGCAAAATGAAGATGAGATGGAGGGGGCCTGAGGGCAGGATTTACCTTGACAGAGGAAGCAATTTCAACTAAGAGAAATCCAGTGTTGCCTATTTAATACTCCATGGAGTATGAAAAGGCCTTTCAGAAATAATTATTCTCTCTATATAGTGTAGTAACGAGGAAAAATTTAGTTGCTGCAAAACGAATTCAACATTTTCCTGTAAATTTTGATGGCTCATTTGGCATTACATTTTGGAAGTGGAGAAGGAAGGAGCATGCCATGCTGCTCTGCTCAGGGCTGGGTGGCCTGTGAGCATGCTGCCAGCAAATCTTGCTGGCTACATCAGGAAAGAGGCCTCCAGCACCAGCACAGATCCCTGCTTTTGTTGTCTTGTGTCCTGCAGCCCAAGGAGAGTGTTCAGACAAGAAAGGAAATGGGAACACAATTCCTGTGGCATGATGAGGAATACCACATAGCAGCTCAGGCGGAGAGGGAATTGGAGAGAGAGCCTGGGAGCAGGTAGATTAATCCATCTAAAGGGCACACAGTGGTTTGGCTGGATACCTGATGTGAATTCAGAAGAACAGATCTGCTTCTTGCTTCTGAGCGGGAATACAAATGAGAAAATGAACTCCAACCACTTCCCCCTCTGAAAGAGTGAAGCAGGACCCAGTGTGCTGCCCCACCAAAAGCAGGGCAGATCCAGCACAGCAACAAGGCTTGCTGGGAGCCTCGGGAAGTCTACTCATTAGACATTTTTGCTAGTTTCTCATTGTAGAGGTTTGCTCTGCTCACTCCCATGGGCTCTGCTGGCAGTGGGCAGCTGTTTTGAATCGCTGACCCCAGCTGGCTGGAGCAAACATCTGCCTTTCATCCAGACACAGCTGCTTCTGGGGTCAGGACTGCATCACAAGGAGGAAGCTTGCCCTCAGTTGAACCTTATGTTGTTGCTTTTAGGGGGAGGACTGAAAAAGAGCTTTAGCCTGTATTTAGTCCATGTGTTCTCTGCTTCTGTTTGAAAGCTCCCTGTGGAGGGGTCTCCATTTTGCTGTTGACTGGAGAGGGCATCTTAGGAGGTGGATAGGGATCCATTCCCCATGTCCCTCCCGAACACTTGCAGGGCAAACAGCTCTGTTCCTTGGGACTGATGGCTCAAAGGCCTGGTGTTTCTTGTGCTGTTCACAGTAACACAAGAGGATCATGTGTGCACACACTCACGTATGTGCACGCACACATTGTACCTACAGAAAAACTTGCAGGCTTTTGGGTAGCATCCTGAGGGGCTGTGTCAGGTGGCACTTTCTCTTTTAGTTGTTGGCTTGGGAACTATTACAAAGTCCCTTGCGATTCTGTGGGCTCAGATGCATGAACACACAGATCCAGAGGTGACTTCAGTAATATGAATCCGACGGCAAGGAGCTGAGAAGGGCACTTGCACAGAGTTCCAAGAGAGCAGTTTATTGCTACAACTCCTGAAGGTTTCCAGTGGCAAATGGCCCCCACCACGTGACGGGGCGATCTTAAGTACAGGGGAGTGGCTGACAACAAGAGCCAACCAGGGAATCAGAACTGGGGTACATCACCACCACCGAACAGGCATCCTGGGAGAGGCCTCTCTCTATCATAACCAATAATTCTTTGGCACCAGAGACTATCTTATCAAGAACACTCTGTCCCTTATACCACAGGTTAATCACCCACTACAGGGAACCACAACCTTTCGCATTCCTGCCTGGTTTCAACACTTGCCTCTTCAAATGAGCCCTATGCCAGGCAAGCTATTCACGTTGGGGTCAGTCAGGGAGACTGTTTGGGATCATCACCTGCGATGTTTAGCAGGACTCAGCTGCAACTTGCAATAAAAGACATCTCTTCCTCCCATCATACTCCGCTCAGTATTTCTGCAAAGAGTGCCAAAGAAGTCAGCTCCATAGGGAGCAGACAAGAAGGGGGTGGCAGGACTCACATCTTTGTAGCATCAAAAAATGCTACATTTATTATTAAAATTTTTTTTTTTCTTTTTACCCTTTGTATTCCATGTATGACTAATTTCTCTAGTTGCTCTTGCCCATCCTTACGTGCTGTCTGTGTCTGGTGGAAATGGGCTAGGCCTCTCTGGCCACCAGCAAAAAGCAGATATAATGATTTTATTACATGGAAAAAGTATGATTTTGACAGGAGGAGCTGCACACATTGCCCTGGGTGCCAGTCTGGAGCAAGGAATGTGCTTTGGGACAATAGCAGGACCTACCCACCACCACAGGGGGTTTCCTAGACCTCAGCCACTATTTTTCTGCTCCAGCCTCAAACTTTGGTTTCTGCTGCATCTCCTGCTATGTTTAGGCTTCAAAATGAAATTTCCAAGCTGTACCAAGCTTGTGCAGCATGTGTAGAAAATTATCAGGGCCCCATGGCCCCCCCTAATTGCCTATTCCAGCCTCAGCTGGGTCTCCACCTGCAGTGTCTACCCATATCACCCACTTAAGCCCTGGCTCTGGCCATGGTTGAGGGTGCTGGGAAGCAGCGTGTGCTGGGGAATAGCTTATGGGGCAAAATGAATCTGAGGGAGTATGCGCTTGTCTCCTCCAGGAATTATACAGGTTGAGTGAGCTTTTAATTGCAGTGAGGGGAGTTCAAGAGCAGCTGCATTTCCTCTTGCTTGTGGCAGTGTGAGAGTGTAAGTCAATGCTGGGAGTCCAGTGGCTGAGCCTTTGATGATCTGCTGCCTGCAAAACAAGCAGGGATTGAGGTAGGAACTTCTTTGTCCTGGGTTTGTAGGGAGCAGCTGTTGTGTTTATGAGCATGATGTGATGAATTGTGGTGTTTGTGACCCAAGAATCATTTGCAAGTGGTTGCTCATTCTCTGGGAGGCCTCTTGTGGAGAAATCTGAGCCCTTTGGGGAAGCTCAAGTCTGCAAAGCAATCTCAAGGGAGGACAAGATGTTTTTTACCAGGGAGGGTCAGAGATGGGAGGAATTAAGTGTGCTGGGCAGTGGTGTGAGATTAGGTGCTGTGATGAGAGACTAGGTTAGGAGGTAAAGCAAGGTGCCGCTGCCTTAATTATGGCATTTGACTTTTTATCCCTATAATGAATAGTCCAACGGAATCAGATCCCAGCTGTGCCATCCCATGCTTGTCTCACTGACTATCAGCACTTCAAGATGCTTCAAAGGAGCGTGCAGTCAGCAGCTGGTGTTAGTCAAGAGTAATCCTACCCTATTGGAAAGGAAGCGGGGGGGAAATATATTTGACAGTGAGTGAAACAGAGCAGCTTCTGTAGGAGATTGTCCTAGACCAGATTCAGCAGAGAGAAACATAGAGAGGCAGTCCAGAAATCAAAGTGCATGGAGGACAGTAAATGCCACTGTGTGTGTCAGGAGAGACGTGGTGTTTCAAAAGTGGGCAGTGAACTCATGTAGATTTCCCCTTCATGCCATAGATGTATTTATTCAGCTACAAAAAATAGAAAAGGTGACACTCTCTTTTTTCATCGTGAGGCCCACCTACAGAATTCAATATTGTAATATTACAGAAAAGCCATTAGTATGGTCTTTAATAAAATACTTAGACCTGACAGGTAGGTTATTGACTATTACGAAGCTGTTAGATTTAATATGAATCTCCTTGGCAAACCCTGGTGTTCATCACGTTTTCATGAGTAGCACGAGTTTGTAGATATTTCCAGATGTGGCCTCAGAGTGGAGAGCAACTCAGATAGAAATTGCAAAAGCAGCTAAATGATGCATGGGCTGAAATTCCGCTTCCAATCAGACCCAGAGCATGCTGTGAAAAGATTTAGTGAGTTACCTCCCAGTGGTTTGAAAATCTCCTGAACACTTTACCCAGTTGCTGTGGGAGAGAGAGGAGTGGGCAGAAACTGGTTTATCTAACTTTTATATTAATTTTATCATAGAGATTACTTTAAATCCTGAAGAAGAAGGTTATATAACCCTGTTAGCATTTGTTGTTGCAGCTTTGAAGTGCAGCACAAGTGTCTGATCCCTGATTTTGTTTTGACTTTTTAAACATCTTACTGTAGGCAACATCCTAACTCTTTTCTCTGTATGACATGCTGCTCTTTTTTGCACTGCCTTCAAGTTTACGATTTCCTAATATTATCTTGTGTGATTTTTGGAAAAAATCTCCCTTCTGCCTTCCCTGGCACACAGTTTGGTCAGTCCTAATTGATCTCCCACAGAGGAGAAGGAAGGGCTGCTGTGAAGTTCCCTGTTTTCTCTACTGTAGCTCCACAGCTTCCATCTTCAGTGCTTAAATTTATTTTGAAGACATGCCCAGAGATGTCCCCGGTGCAAGTCGTAGTGTTGCTCCTCTAGGTACTGTACAAACACCAATAATAAACCCCATGTCTTTGGGAACAGGAGCTGTGGGGCTCCTAAACAGAAGGGGCAGATTTTCAGAGAGGGGCTTTGCTAAAACTGATCCAGCTGCTGTCTATGGGAGATATGTGCTCTAGCAATCACAAAGCAAACAGGCATCATCTGATTTCCCTGTGCTGGGGTCCTCTTTCTTTATATGATTTGGGTTTTTTTTTTTAAGATAAGATACTATTGCACAGCCTCCCTGCTGAGCATTCCTGTTGTCCAGGCTGGTGCTATCGAGTTTTGCCTTTGCCAGTTGGCTCCCACATTTCCATAAGTCTGGTGCGAGCTGTGAATGCTGTTGTGGTATCTTCCCAGGCTTCTGAATCAAATCAAAGGGTTATTTGAGCATTGAGGGAATGAACACATTTGGCACAAGAAATTGTAAATAAATGGTGACTAAAACAGACAAGGGGTTTTTTGGTAAATTGAAGGCATTGGCCAAAAAACTTTGGTAACAAATTTTTAGAGACTAAATTACTGTCTGACAACTATTGTTGTCCTAAAGAAAGCACCCAAATATGCTGTGTGGACAACATTAGGACAACTTGAAAGAGTTAACATCTAATCAGAGATTTGGTTTCCTTGATTGACAGACAATTTTCAAAAAGAGTGCCGTTTGTCAAGAAGTCATTCCCTTCTTCTTCCAGAAATCTCTCTTTGAAACCAGGGCAGGCAATTTCCTGCCTGTGATGGCATTCAAGACATGAGATACCCTTGTCTTTGACAGCAAAGGACACTGGTTTCATTTGAGCTTTTTCCTTTATCACTGACAACAATAAAATTGTCAAGTGTGTGATTTGAAACATCAAATTCGGTATGAACTTTTGTGTAAGCAAGGGACATTGGACATAATAACTTTTTTCTCCCATCTGAACTGATATATGGGACATCCAAATTGACAAATGGTAAAGATTGGCTGATGTATGTGTATGGTAGCTTATGTATGAACTATCAACAGACCAGCAAGGTTATAATGAAGTCATCTTTTGAATTTAATAATAAATTTCCCTTTCTCAGCATTGGTCCAAGGTAATGAAGTGATGCTTCTTAGCAGTGAAGACAAAGAAGGGCTTTGGAGCTGAGGAAGTGCCCATTTTGATTGCAGGCATGGAAATACTGTCTGTCAAATCACAGTAGTATTATTTTATTTTTATAGAGAAGCTGGATGCATTTGAACCTGACCCAAAAGCCCAAAGCTATCTCTCTCCATTTGGAACACATCAATCATGTTAAGCAACTGATGATTCTGAGCATTTTAGTTCTTGAGTGCCTAAACAGTAAGATTTGAAAGTCACCTGCATTTTAGGTTTGCTAACTTGTATAGAAAGTCTGTGTGTTATGTAGAGACAAATGAGATCTTTATATATCCTTTCAGATACTGGCCCAGAGCTTCACTTTGTTGGAGTGTAAGTGCTACAAGGTGTGGCTGAGCTGGTTCATAGAGAGGAGAGCAGACTTTGCCTTGTGAGCCGTGACTTCAGTGTGAAATGTCAAACCACTAATCTTTGTGTGATGTGTATCACTGTATTGTAGCTGTGGCCAGGTGAACTGTAATATCAGTTTTTAACCCTGTGATTGAGTCCTCAGAAGGCTTCAGCTTGTCATGAGTATGAAATACTTTTCAAAGTTTTGTGGGCTTTTTTGTCTTTTAAAAATAAACTGGCATTGCCATGAAGCTGCACCTCAATACCTTTTAAAGTGAGTCTTTATAGTGGGAATTATCTCAAAGTATTGGTCTGTAGACTGAGAAGAGCCAAATCCTTAAGCCAAAGTTGCTTGTTAAGAACAGGGGTGGAGCGAAAGGTTAACAGGGATCAGAGCTTACATCAGCTATGTAAAAGCTCAGAGGAAAACCAAATGGACACATGTTTAAATGCGATAAATTCACAGCTGCGCATGGTCTGTTATAAAAGTCACTCTCCACACTTGTGCTTTTGCCCCTCCCCAGGCACAATACCCAGGATTTTCCCTTCACCACTGGGGTTAAGTGCAGCTGTGGGCATGGCTGGTTGTAGGGTTGGATCTGGCTGATGGTAACATGGTGTGTTGCCAAAACCCATTTGCATTCAACATTGTGCCTTACACCCAAAATTTGAGCAAAAAGGGAAGATGGTGGAACTATGCTGGATAAATAGTGGGGTCCCACAGAGGCAATCCAGAAGCATGACTCATTTTTATGTTAGTAGACAATGGCCCCCAGGCCAATGTATTGGTTTTAACTCCCAGTCCTCTTTCCACTCTTAAATTACTACTACCTCCAGCCCCCAAAGAGCAAAAATACATGATGCTACAAGTTCTTTGTAAGAGCAATTTAGCTTTTGGTGCTGAGTGGCACTGTTACTAGCTGAGTTATGGGCAAAAGCCGGAGTCTAACAGAGTATTTATTTTACTTAGCAAAAAATTATCCAACAGTAAAAGCATAGTTGCTGCCATTAGAAATATGACTGTTTGAATAAAAGTTATGGCAATAGTAAGATTCAGCTATGGTATGTTAATTTGAATGTGCAGTAAATCTGTCGGGATTGCAAGTCAGTTTAAGAGCTAAAATATAATTGTTGTAAAACACCGAACTGCAATTTATATGTATTTTTCCCGACTGCTTGTGGGCTAGCAATATTTCAGTTCTATAATCACAATTTGAACCTTTTAGAAGGGTTTTTTTTTATACAAGTCAGCAGAAGTGGTATTTTATTACTTTTCTTTTTGTGGAGTTCTTTGAATGCAACACACTTTTGGGGAGGAAAATTGCTTGGGGATAAAAATCAGCACCTTACACTTGCTTCTCTTTTCTGAAAGATAGACATGTCTGAGTGTGCAATGAATAATTCGTCAATCAATTTGCAGCTCAGTGAAAACAACTGTCGAAGTGGGCTTTTGTTACTTAGATTTCAAATGCCATTTGACCCTCCAGATATGCTTTCTGCAATGATGTTCTGCGATATCAGGTAGATATGTCTTTTGAAATAAAAACCCATTAGTAACCTAATATCCTTTTTTTAAAAATTAGCTTGCTTGCATAATTGAGTAGGGGAAAAAAAATCTTATAAGCAGCTTTCATTTTGATTAAAATTTAAATTAAAGCTTTAGGCTGTCAGCTTTCACTCTCAACCATCTTCAGGAATGGTTTTTCATGGCAGTTGCCTTGCCTGTTGGTTACTCAGGATCTGGTACCCATCTCCTGAGATGAGCTGTGTTGGTCTCTGAGAAAGCAGAGGGGACATGAGCTGGGGTAGCTGCATCATGCTTTGAACATCTGGCTAATACTAGTTGTGTGATGATCCTCATACTCTCATTTCAGAGCAAGAAACACATCTAAAGAATGTTGTGTGAGCATCACCCCCCAGCAGAAACTCCAAGGGATGGTGGAGAAGAGGCTTTAAAACCAGCCCAGTCTTCAGCAGGCAAAGGGCTTAATGCCTTCCGGGGTGCATTCCCATTAAACTCATCTTTGGCTGGGTTTCCAAGAGAAATGTGTTTGTATATTGCCTGACACCCTCAAAGGAAAAAGAAAAAACAAATTATTAGATGGTATCTTTTAAGTCCTGAATGTTGGTCTGTATACTTTAATTAATTAAGGAGGTTCTCTGAGCTTTTAGAACAAGAACATCAGCTTCGGATGAAAAGAAAAAAATTTGATATTGTCTGTTCACAGGCAAGAGTTTCTGGAGAGAAATCTCCAGGAGCCAGTTGCTCTGTTTACAGGAGATAAACTCATGAAGCAAGGTTTGGGGGACTGATGGCTTTGGGTCCTTATGGGTTAGTGGTGAGACCTGAGCCCTTGGGATCTCATGTACTCTCTGATCACACTTGAGCTGTGTCAGACCCCTGAGAGGGGTTATTGCAGAGGATGCAGTGTTGTCTTGAGTTCAGACCCACAGAAACTCCTCTGGAGATACCCTGGGAGCCGCCTGAAGAAAAAGAGAAGGCTGCCTGTTCATTTATCCTTATTAGGAATTACTTTTCAAAAGCTTGTAAAGCTTCACTGCTCCAGAGGAAAGTTATGTCTGCTGATTGAGGAGAGAAAGGGAAACAACAGAACAAGTTAGGCTAATGTAGCCTTTTGAGTTTAGCAGTCAGATGAGCTTGAGAGATTAAAAGGAAAGAGAAAAGGATGGTGCATATGCTTAAAAAAAGGATAAATCCTCCTTTGTGCTCATTACTTTGCTGTGGTTTTGCATTTTACTTCCTTCATTTTGGAGGTTTAAGCATTAAGGGAAAGGCGACTTGACAAATCTTTGGCAGATATGAGATGAGCCTGAATTAGTGCAGTGAAACCCACCTGCATAGCCTGGGCTGCTGTGACTTTCAAAGCTAACGCACTTTATATTGGTGTGGTGTGATGGTCAGAGTGCACAGAAAGTCAGAACCAGGGATAATATTTTTAATTTTCTTGTTACTTGTGTTGAAGCACAGCATTTCCTGCTTCCTGCCAGGAAGGGGCCAGGTGCTGCTTGCACTGAGGTGCACACCTTGCATTTAAGTGGCTCTCTGTTGGCATCTCTGGGGAGGGCATGCAGGGAATACCCTGCCCCAGAGCATTCACAAGCCACCTAAGAGCCAGGAGGAAAAGAGAAGAGGAGGCAGCATGTAGGGAACAGAGTTCCAATAGAAGTCACTACTGGCCCCATAATCAAATGAGGGAGTTTTGTGAATCCCAAGCAGGGATAAGTGCCTTTAATATTACACTGCTCCTTCCTGGAGGATGAAATTCCCCTTATTGTAAGCCTAGCACCCATAAATTAGCAATTACCCTCTGCAGACACACACAAGGTAACCAAGGGTGTGCCAAGATCATGCCCTGCATGTTCCCTCCACCAGCAGGAAGGGCAGGTGCCTGCAAGGACCTGGGCCACTGGCTGTAATTCAGCACCTGGACTGGTGCTTGCTGACCACTGGCTCTCTGCCTGCCTGTGTTTTTCAAAGAGATTGCTGCATATAATGGGAGAAAAAGGCCTTTGTGCTTTTTGATGCTGTTTGTGGTCTTTGGGTTTCAAAATCAAGACATCATCCATCTGTCAGCAAACACGGCATACAAAACTTGCAGGAGAATCCTCTCCAGTTGCTATTTCCCTGTAACAAGACAAAAACAAGAAAGAAAAGGCATTTTATTGTGAAGTCTCTCAGGCTTGCAAATGCACTCTGCCATCTCCATGCTTTCTTTTGTATACATTGTGCTTGGCTTGGCAGGAATCTGCTCTCTTATCCTTCCCCATCCCTCCTGCTCCAAAGCAAAGCTGCAAACCCCGCTAAGAGTGAGGTGCAAGGGGTGCAGAGCCTTGGACAGAGGAAGGAAAACAAGCTGAGAGAGGCTGCAGTCATTAAGTGCTCATACTGCATAGGTTAAGAGGGAGATGGAGAGTGACAGGGCCCAAGAGCAGGATTTAAGGGAAAGGAAAAACCCTCCCAGGGCATGGGGGGGATGTGTAGTGACACCATGAGACAGCCCCAGCAGGCAGCTACTGTTAAGAGAGGCTCTGGATGTGCAGAGCTGCAGAGAGCAGGTGGGATGGTCTGCTTGCTAGACACTGAGGGCTGCAACAAGAGGCTGACCAGATGCCTCTTCCCCTGAGCTCTCTGGAAAAGCACACGACAGCCACTGTCCTTTCTTGCTGTTTCCCCCCCTGTATTTTTATTTGCATTTACATCAGGTAGCATGCTGCTGCCCATCTCATGACTGCACAGGCATTGGCAGGGCTGGAGGTCATGGAAGTGGAGCTTGCCCAGTGTCAGGGCCAGCTCTGCTGTCCCTGTCCCACTGTGCAGGAGCAAGGCATCAAAAACCCCTGCTCCTGCCTGTTTGGCTGGACAGGGCTGAAGTAATTTCTCTCTAAATATAACTCTGCGCACATGGTGGAGCTGAGCTCTGCTGGCATAGCAAAGCACAAGGAAAGGGAAGGCCAGATGGCTAATTCATGCTGAAAGGCAGCATGAGGCAGAAGAGAAGACAGGCAATAACTTGGCACAGTTGCCAGTTTCTTGGATGCTTTGGAGAGGGCATTTTACCTTTCTGTGCCACTTAACCTTGGCTTTTCAAGTTGTCTTTTTTTTAAAGGTGATACCTATTTGTCAGGAACTGTACCTCCCAAGAGGGGATAATCATGGCACACAAACTTCAGGCATGTAATATATGAGATACTTAATCAAAAAAGGGGAGCAGGTGCATCCTCCTGGAATTCCAAATCATCCATTTCTGTGACTACAGCAAGCCTTGGCAGGTAAGTGTGGGGGTGACTTCACTCATTTGTACCAAACCTGTGTGCTGTAGGATCTCCTTGCCATACATGAGACTAGAGTTCCCTTAAATCAGCTGGGGAGCATGCTACTGCTTTTATGTTCATGTTAGGAGGGCAGACAGCACCTGATCCAGCAAATAGTCACTTGGGCTGGAGCTAACCTCTGTGGATTTGTGGGTTTTTTGAGGGAAGGTTGTTTTGGTTCTGTGAGCATGGACCAGCAAGTAGGCAATTAATGGCTTTGGGCTTAGTGCCATTTTTGACTGAGTAGTAAATAAAGGTTTTCCTTCCTACAGGTCTGACACACAGGTGTTTCCCAGAGCAGATGTTGATACAGATTTCCTGCTCTTAAACAGAGTAAGTGGGTGGAGGGGATCTCTGTTTAAGACTCAAAAATTGTATATTTTATATGTGACTTTACTCTGACCTTCCTCAAGTCCTCCCTTTTAGTACCCACTCTGCCTGGAGGCAAGTTTCCAGAGTCCCTTCAGTCTGCCTGCCAGAACAGCTTTCTGTCCTCTGCTCCTCAAGCCAGGGACTTTCTCTATGTCCAAATGTGCAGACTGTATGTCCTGCCTATGGATGCAGCTTCATTTCTAGAGCTGAAACTCCGAGGGCTTGCAGCCTAGTAATGTAGCTCTAATTGCTCATTCCTTGCACAGCAAGCTGGAGTGCTGATCTGTCCATGGCTGGCTTGGATGGGTAGGAATGGGGGACAAGGGAGTTGGAGGGATGCAGTGACTCCTCACTGGAGGGGAAGATAGCACTCAGACAAAGTTTCTGCCTCAACACTTGATATTTGCCTGGGCTGTTGCATTGCTTGGGGCAGAGTTCTCTCATCTGCTTTGGCACATGTTGGCTTTGCAGCTGCTGCAAGAAAAGGTGAAGGACCACTCACCTGCTCAGAGTGCACTCAGGAAAGTACACTGTGCCACCAAATTAAATGCTCACAGGTATTTTTTCTAGTCTCTATGTGGTCTATATTTGCCAATACTGGAGAAACTGGTGCCATGCTGTGCCACAGGCTTTGGGTGACACAAACAGTTACAGGTGATGAATTAAGTGCAAACGTTGCAAATTATCACCTCCTTTGTTTGCAGCACAGAAGATACAAGCCAGCTGACAGAAGAGCCAAGTGGCACTGTGATGATAAAAGCCTGAAACCAAAGCAAGACAAAAGGTATGCCTAAAACCTCTGCTAATAATCCCTGACAAAATGAAGCTGGGATTTCTCCTAGGCTGGGGAAAATGAGTGCAGTTAGTTATTGGCTACTTGCTGAACACCCACAGACACCTTAAATGGGATATTAAAGTAACTCCAGCTTCAGGGCTGCAAGGTTTGCCAGGTTGCTGTTGAGCCACAGCAGATGAGATGAACCCTCCAAAATTTGGGATAGATTAAAAGATACAGAACTTCAAGGCCTTCTAGGCATCTAAACAGAAGCTGACACAATGATCTGGAAACTTGATTTAGTAACAGCAAGAAAGGTGTAGAGAAAAGTGTCACAAAACTGAAGCTTACAACAGTCAGCCGAGTGTTACAGGGATTTAATCTGTAACAAGATTGTGTCAAGGTGTTTGATCCATGCCTAGTTAAATTCTTGTGGCCTCTCAGATCCTTCTCCATGCATTTGGCATGGTGTGAGGGATGGACCTGCAAAAGCCCACACCTGGCTCACAAAAATATGGTGTTGGAAGAAGGTAGCATGGCAATGAGGGTGTCTTTGCTTCTTACCTGTGCATTAAGGAAGACATGAGGGCAGAAACAGGGAGATACTGCAATGAAGCCTTAAAAAAACCTAAAGTCAAACGGGGACAAGACTGGCACAGAGGCAGTTGTGTAGACCTGCTCTGTGATGTGCGTAAAGGCAGAGCACCTGTCTTCAGGTGCTCTGGAGTAGGGAGAAATGCTGCTGGCTTACCAGGGGATTGTGTGAAACATTGCCTTTTTGCAGGAAAACGGGGCCTTTGAGCAGTTCCTGTGCTAGCATATTAGAGTATGTTCAGAGTCCAGAAGTACAGTTTGCTGGCTTGTCTAGCAGTTGAAACCAGCTTTTCTGATGATCTCTGGGTATCTTGGACCTGCCCTTCTCTCAGCAGTGGAAAGTCGATTATACCATAAAGTATCTCTGCCATTCTCCTTGGAGTCTAAAAGGAACATAAAACATGTCAAAATCTCCTCTGAAGCTTGCATTCTCCTGACACTGGGCACACAATTGTTAGTGGGATTTTAGACTCCTAGATTCCAGAAAGATTGAAACCTTGCTTCCCAGTCCAAAAGATTGACTTGGTTATTTGAAGAGAATCAGGCTGCCAACCCTTTGCAATCTCTGCAGAAGGAAATAGCTTCAGTATTGCTTGCTTTATTCATCTGCCATGCTGAGTTAGGAATGGCTGAGCACAGGGCTTGCAAAACAGGATCCAGGCTGTGCTCACACATCCTGCTCCAGCTGCAGCTTTATAGATGAAGCCATTCACTCCCCCATCCTGGGCTCCCTCCCCTCTCTTCACCTCTTGCTGCCAGGCATTCATTCTTTTCATACAGCCAAGGCAACCACTGACCACGGTGTAATTGCACCCAGTCAGGCTTAGTAAAACATACAGATCAAGATAAACCTGTTCACCTGGACAGTCTCTGATGGCCCATCCCTGAAATGGTTTGGGGAATGATGATTTGAGACTGCTGGAAAATGCAAAGGAGTTTGAGGCCAAGCTGCCTGTGGGGTGACCCAACATCAGTCAGGTCTGGACAGGAGCAGAGCCTCCCTTCACTCTGAGCTGCCAAAGAGGAGTTTCGAATGGGGAGCTCTTGTGGATCCACGTGCTGCAGCAATTCAGCATGGGGAAGACACAGGAGGGCCGTGACCCATGAGATATGCACGCTGTGGCTTAGAATGCCATCATCTCGCTGAGCAGAGCACAGAAAGCTGCACATCTGGAGGCTGTAATTACAGGTGTCTGGCACACTGGGTCACTGTGCCGGCTGCTGAGCTGCTGGAGCTGTTTGAGCCTGGACTAACTGGCGTGATTCATGGTGTTAATGATGCGCTTTCTTTGCAGTGAAGGAAGAAGCCTTTTGTCCTTTCTTCTTTGTTTCAGGATGGTATTGCTTTACATCTGTCAAATATTATTATTTTGTCTCCAGCTTGTATTAATTTTTGCAAATTGGTCCCCACAGTGAGAGTGCATACAAAGGTTTTGTGCTGTATCTTCTAAGCCTGCCTTAATGTCACTGTTTATCTTTTGAAGCTAGTAATTAAAAGGGAAGAAATACTGTCTGTGGATTTCTGTCATGATGCCAGTTGAGTCCATTTTCTCTTGTTGGTAGCTATCAGATCTGACTTGCACCCACAACAGACTGTGTTTGGGGGGGAAAAGTGTCACTGCTTTTATTTCATGTCTGGCCTGACAAGAATAGTAATGAGACCAGCAAAGCACTTGCATCCCCAGTTAGCCAGCTACAAAACAGGCGGGCTGAGTCCTCGATGTACTGTCAATTGTGTGTTGCACAGGCAATTAACATTGATGCTGAATTAATTAATCATGAGAAAACATCAAAGGGTTGGGGTGCTTCAGTTCAGATGAGCACCAAAAGCTCAGATTGTTATCAGATTGCCTAGGAGTTGTCTGAGGGGATCTTATAACCAGAGTTTTGCTGCAAGCCAGAGAAAGACTGAGGCTTCCACCCTGTATGTCATGTGTTCAGACCCCTAGAAAGTTCTAGGAGGCATTTTTATGGAGTTTGAGCATTTCTCTTGTATCTGTTCTGACCTATTTTGTAAATATCTCATAAAAAGTCTTACAGTTGTGTAGTTTTGGAGATACATTGCCTGGGTCTTCTTACAATAGTTTATTAGTCACAACTTGTGCATTTTTAAGACAATTAATCCTTCTAAGCACCGTCTCTGGAAGAGGCAAAAAAAAGGGGAGGAGGTTGGCGGTGAGGCTACAAGTAGGATTTGCCATCTAAGGCAGTATTTTGATTCCTCTGTTTCATACCTCAAACACAGAATTAGCCTATATATTTTCTGGAGTTATAGAGCTTGCCTTGTTGGATGGCTCAGAGAAACCCACTGGATTAAGTTTGTCTGACAAGGTTTTGGTAGCAGAGGGGCTACAGGGGTGGCTTCTCTGAGAAGCTGCCAGAAGTTTCCCCTGTGTTGAAACTAAATGATCTTTAAGGTCTCATTCAACTCCAACCATTCTGCCAATTTTTGATAAGTACAGCAGTGTTTTTGGTCCCATCCTACCATCATAAATATCTGTTCTTCCTATAGAGCAGTGCAAGTCACTGTGCTGATGACTGACCTGTCAGCTGTAGGAAGGGGTGAAAAACAGAACTGAGCATCCTGAGAGCCACTGAAAGGAAATCACACCATGGTGTGTGGAGTGTGGCATAGAAGTGCTGCTGGTGGGCCACAATGCAGAATTTCTTCCTGCATTTCTGTCCTCAGAATGTAATTAGGTGTGCGATCCCACATGTGCACCTGAAAAAGTTTCTTACTGACAAGAATAACAAAGTTTTAAAATTAAAAAAATATGAACCAAAGGGAGGGAAAGTAGTCAATGTTTTATTATCCAAAGAGGACTTTGATGTAGAAAAGTTGCACACAACCCAAACCATCAATTAAATTCACCTCATCTGTGGCCTGCTTGATTTCAAAGGTCTTTGAGAAGACTTGCACAAAGAAAGTTTTTAAAGTTCTTGCATTGTGGTTAGTATTTAAAAAATCATGACTTTTTTTTTTATGACTACACATACCCCATGCCTCTTCCTAAGGTAGCAAACCAAACATCTGTTTTTTAGGCTCAATGATGCTTGGATCATGATCAAAGGGAAAGGTTGCCAATTAACCCCCATGATCTCCCCACCATGTGTGTTTGATGCCATATTTTTTCCATCTGATTTATTTCATCTAAGCTTGATATTAAATCCCTTACCAAATTCAGATTAGCCATGGCTTTCTCATTGCTCTGACAGCACATCAAAGCTCCAGAGGACCCAGAAGATTGAATTAGCCATTGTCTGAATCTTCACTGAGCTGCTCTTAGAGACATGGATCTGTGTAAGGAACAAAGGGAATAAGTGATATCTTTGCTCTGAAACTTTCAGAAAAGTTAAATGGGTATAAGGTAAGGCTAAGTTAAATTTAAACAAGAAGTGCTATGCAGAGCGAGCTATATACTATAGAGAGGGCTTGTATTCCCTATAGAAAAATTACTAGAAAATAAGCAGCAACAAAGATCTAGGATAACTTGGAATAATTTTAGTACATATTTCATCAAAATGGGATGCATTGTGTTACTAAAGGAAATGTGTTTGCTATTTGTATTAAAATAACTTTAGAAATGGAGGGAGGAGCCACAAGGTGCTGTAAAAACTCCACTCTGCTGTCACTGCTTATTGCAATCATTAGTTACCTTCTCAGGGCAACAGGACAAACAGTTTCAGTCTGTCTTGGGGAGCTAGACTACTGCCAGGAGCATGCAGCAGTGAGGAAACCTGCAGGTGATGCTTGGGAGAAAGAAGGTAACTGTTTAGAAAGGGGGGAAAAAAAAGAAGACTGAATTTAGCCTTTAGGGCTCAAAGCTAAAAGACTTTGTATACAAGGCTGGCTTGGTCTCATTGGCCAGGTAGGAGAACTGTACCTCACCCCCAAGCATGAGAATTATTTATTTTTAGGAGGCTGCACATGTGCCTCACACCTCAGTGAGCAGTCTAAATCAGAGGCAAACGAGCTGGGTTGGACCATGCCATTGGCACCTCAACAGCGACAGTAACCAGTAGGTTGGGCAGGGCTTTTCTGTCACTCTCTGGGGCAACTCCCCACATGGCCCCTGTGAAGGCATAGGTATTGTCAGATGCTGTGATGTCTGTATAATTCCCTCTAGTCTATTTTGTGGGAGAAGGTGCAAAATCTTGGGCCTAGCAGTTGAAATTAGGATTATATCCCAAGGGATGTTAGGAAGTCAAGGAAGACTGGTGCAAATCTTTGGACCTGTGCTGTGTATTTTTCGGTTTCTCCTTCAAACATATCTGCCACTTCCCAGTGAGCCAATTCGAAAGTTTTTTCATTTGGGAGATGGTGGGGAGTCATTTCAGAGATGGAGCACAGGCTCAAAATAAGAAGAAAAGAGTAAAGGAAGGAGATGTGGTTTGCTGAAAGGATTAGTCAAGATGTGGGGGTGAGGAAATCCTTTGGGACCTTGAGTAGGAGCTATGCAGGATGGGAAGAAATATCTGTAGCAGCAGTGTAGTTTTTATTGACTGTTCCTTATAAAGGCAATTGTGCAAAATAGTAAAGCATGATACAGTGGCACTGAAAGGGCATTTCTTAAAAAAAAAGTCCTTGTTTGAAAAGGAAGGAGAAGGTCAGAAGAGAATAATGTAAAATACAGATTCAAATGTGGTCACTCTCGCAGCAGTGGTCTGATGGAGGAAGACTCTCCACTGTCAGAAGTACTGCCTGTGTTAGGTAATAGTTATGCTGCCTAAGGAGGAGACTGAGGTCAGAGTTTGGACCCACGTTTTGTCCTTTAAGCCTTGTCTTTAGGATGTGCTGTGTGGCCAGGTATGAAGGCTGCTGAGAAGAGGCAGGAGATGAACTGCTCTGTGTGGTGGATGGGACAAGGAGAGACAGTTTTATGTGGCAACAAGAGGAAATATTTCTGGCAGCTGGCTAGTACTGCCCTGGATCTAAGCCACATGA
Source organism: Monarcha castaneiventris obscurior (assembly GCA_026261815.1). Classification (NCBI taxonomy): domain Eukaryota; kingdom Metazoa; phylum Chordata; class Aves; order Passeriformes; family Monarchidae; genus Monarcha; species Monarcha castaneiventris. The sequence goes on from JAMPIT010000890.1 coordinate 5,570,981, forward strand.
AGGGGCCTTGGAATATGAAACCTGAGGTCTCGCTCCACTTAGGTATGTTTAAGTGCATGTGTAAAACTAAAATTAAGCCATTTGTTTTCAGTGTGTAATGAATCTAAGAATGTTTATTATCTACAGCCTTTGAAGTCTTGGCATATACTGGCATCGTTGCTGTTAAACTTGGGCTTATGTATGCAGGTGGAAGGGCAAATGCTGAAACAGGAGAATATTGTTTTCCAGCAGCTGATTGGCATTACGGGCCAGCAATGGCCAACATTATGCCAGTACTTAGTTAACAAAAAAGAAAATCCAAACCACTCACAACTACACAACTTCAAAAACACACTTGTGATACACATCAGCATCCAAAACATGAGTCTGGTGTAGGAATGTTCAGCAAAGATGCACAGGAATTTATGTACTAACATCTCTGGCACTTGGAGTTTTGTTTTTCCCAAATGTGCCTACTCAATGCCAGCAAAACTGTTTTGTTTCCTTTCCTTGAAAAAAGATATTTAAACAAAAAAAAGCTTTTTCTCTGTGCTGAGATCATATTCAGCTGTACAGATGGTTTTGGTTTTGTTGTAGCATACTCTTACCTACATCACTATCTCCCTCTCTAAAAACTTCCTTCCTTTCCCCTGCTTTATATGTATTAGCTCTTGGGTCACATGAACCTCAACATTTTCTATTAACAATAAGTGTCTCCAGACAGTTTATCTTTGGACAAACCAACATCCATAGGTAGATCATAAAGTTTTCTTCCAGACAAGTGTTGGAAATCTTGTGCTATTTAATGGTGAAATGGGCTTCGTTTCTTTTTAAATATTTTTTGGTCCAGAACTTTTTTTTTCTTTACAGTGGAGTGCTAAAATGAGCCAGAATAGAGCCAGAATCATCTGCTGACACCCCTTCAAAACACAGGGCACAAAACACTCTGCTATTCCTGTCAGTGAACGTGGCAAACTTTCTTTACCTAAAACATAATTTCTATAAGATCAATAATCCTGAATATATGAATCCAAAGGGAGAAAAGTCACGGTGTTTTCTGGCATGTCTGCTGCTTACTGGTTCTTGCCATTAGAAATCTTGTACTTCACTCTTAGCTGACCCCCTCCAGCTTTGATTTTAACCATGAGTGTTCTTAATGCTTTGTCTTTGAAATAAGAAAAAAACAATTTGATTGCTCAATGCCATTTGCAGTCTTTCAACAAAAAGAGGCCATTCATAGCAGGTGAAAAGCAACCCTGAAATGGTAACTGAGGTAGGAATCCCAGTACTACCCACTTCCCCCAAGTTTTGACATAGACTGGGAAGAACAGGAATCCATGGGAAGACTTCCAGAAGCAGAAATGATGAGAGTTTTGAGTTGCTTTTGGTTATTCCCTTTGCCATTTTCAACCCTGGATATGAGCAGGCAGAAAGGGGAGGGCACCTGGGGAAAATAGGATGGGAGAGGCACAGCAATGAGCCTGATCACTCAAAAAGTGTGGGAATTGGCCTTCATAGCCAGACTGTTTTCCCGGTGCATGTCTGAAGTCAATAGTAGAGTTGGTTACAGAAATACAGACACTTAGAGCTCAATTTTCAAAATCAGGATTTTAATTCAGCAATTAAACACCTGCACACTGATTATTCAGAAAGCCTGTCAGCACTTACCTCTTACAGTGGGTGTCAAGTGCCAATTTTAGGTCTAAGTGCAGATGTAGGTGCATGAACAGAGGGTTTCAAGATTGGAAACCAGGCTCTTAACAACAACAGGTTCATCTGCCTGTGACTCCTCTGCACTGAGCAGCAAAATCAGCTGAGCATAAATGGGGAGAAGGCTGAGCATAAGGATCACAATCCAGCTAATAGCTGCTGTTACGAAACTGTCAGAAGATGACTTGCTGCCTGACAAGGAAAATACTGTTCTGCTGAACAGGGCAGCAGGCTCTTCAGCTCCAAATTTACGTTCCCTTGCTTTGCTTCCTTTCAGTTTCTGAACTATTTTTCAGTGCCTTCACCCGCAGACTGAGCATGTAATTTATTTAATATATTTAATTGAGTACAGCACCTTCTGAACCCAGAGAGACTGGCTGCTGTTTGACATCCTTCTCCCATGGGGTAGAAGTAGTGTGCTAAGGGGCACCAATGTACCCTACCTGCCACAGGAGTGAACAAAGAGCCCTAGAGCTGGAGTCTGAAGGAACAGAGGAAAAGAGTGTAGTGAAAGACAGGATGCAAAATGAGACATTGAAGGCAGCAGGGCAAACACAGCTCCTGTCATCAGGTTTCTCCCTGATCTGAGGACAGATGGCCTATCATTCCTAGCTTGTGCTTCAAGATCTCCTGGGAGCTGTGATCAAGTATTTTCTTTAAATCCAGGCTAACACATTGATAGTGTGAGCCACATATATCACAGATTTGAGGTATGGATTTCTGCTTTATTCAAAATAAACCCAGAAAGAAAGGCAGCCTTGTCAGCCTTGTGCTTTTGCCTTTCTTTTTGTTTGCTCCTTTTCTCTTGCAGTGTGGGGTAAATTAAAATGGAGGACCTCTTCTCCTTTGCTGTTCATTTTGTCATTGTTTCCTACCCTCTTGTCTGTTCCTTGCCTCTGTTTTGAGTCTTGGCACTACCTGCTTGGAAGAAGAGTGTATGAAATGGACAACAGATGGGGCCTCAAATCCTTTTCTCAGCAAATAAATGGAGAACAACCACACCCAGCTGGATTGGCGGAAAGAGGTATATGATAATTATCAATATTTTAGCAATGCCAAAAATGATGTTGTCAATAAGAGAGCCCCAATGTGCCTGATGCTCCTATGTATCTCTTGTGGGAACACTGCCTCCATTCAGAGAAAGCAGGAAAGAGTCAGGGAGAGGATGAGTTATCTTGCAGTGAATCACTGCAGGATTGGAACATTTGTTTCTATTTACACTTGGGTCTCCTTTCTCCAAATTGCATAACTTATTCTAGAAAAAGCACCACCTTCTTGTCTTGTGTCATGATGGTATTGCTGAACCTTGAGTAGATGCCCTCTCATTTGGGGTTGTTGGTGCAACAGAGCTTTACTGATTTAGTTGATGGAAATTAAAAAAAAAAAAAAAATAGCCCCCAGTTATTAGACTGCTTGTTAAATCCCACCATAGCTAAATAACATCTGGCTTTCTATAAATACAGCAAGCCAGTCATTAACAGTGGGACTATTCACTGTTTACAGAGCTGCATTTGAAAAGAACCAAAATGCAAAGTATTTGCTGAAAACTGCAGAGCATCTGCCTGCAATAGACTTTTGATAAACCCTTACATTCCAGTCATCTTTATATTCCAGTGTTTGGATATTTTGTGTATGACTAGCTGTCTTATTGTCCAGAGTCATAGATATTTTGCTGCCACAGGCAACATGAGAGTTTTGGAAGTGCACAGAAACTTGTGTTCAGATCAACAACCTTGGATCCTTGCTTCTATTTAGGCATGTGCAGACAGCTCATCAGAACCAGTCAGCCTTTTATCCAGGTAAAAGCCCTCTGCTAAACCAGGCAAAATAAACACAAGTTGTGTGTTACGTCAGGGATTTCTTAGAAACATCTTAGTTGTCACCACATTGCAAACCTCAGCTTCACAGCTGCGTGTTGAGAAAGCCAGAGGAGCTGTGCATAAGTAAGGAACTCCATCCACTGAGGCTGAGCATCTTTATAAACCACAGGACCTCTGATGAACAGTTTATCCACTGACGTTGCAGTCCCTCCAGGATCGGGCTGCCCGGCCAGACCATTGCAAATAGGTGTATTAAGCCAGACTTCTTTGCACATGCTGAAAGTTATGAAGCCTGGTTTCCACTGCCTTTTTCCTGTGCAGGTATGCTCATGCTTAATAAAACTCATTAGACATTTTCCCAGGGGCTAAGGAGAGAGGAATTTTTCCCTACCTACAACCCAACTCTGTCACACACGTGTAGGAACTAAGTGTGTGTGAGAGATCTATTTGTTGTGTGTAGCTAAAAATTGCCAGAGAGGTTAAAAAGCGACCCTTGAGTGGAAGGCGAGGGTAGGCACAGTGAGATCCCATAACAATTCCTTTTAGGGAAGAATCAGACTGGGAGAGGATGTTTGCAGTCAATGATAGAAGTGCCTGGTGCCGAGGCACTGGTCCTGTGTGGTGAATCCACATTGGTTTTTCCCTCAGCGGGGCTGCTGCATTAATGATATTTCCCAGCAGGATGCTTCAAGGAGGTGGCACAGGAGGGTTGGAGAAATCACTTTTTGCTATGAGAAAGGCCAGAGAGCTGGCGAGGCTCTCAGCTGCTCTTGCAAAGGTACATTCACCTGTGCCAGGATGCATGGGCTCCAGCACATGTTGTAATTATGTTCAGAAAATGCTGTTTCCTTTTCATTGTCAGCAGACACAGGGATGGATTCTTTTACCTTTTCCTGCTGCCTTCATGTTGCTCCTACCAGTCTGACCTCCCCTGCTATAGCATTGGTGGCAGTAGCCTCCCAGGGGAGGGAGCCTCACTGAAGGAGAATGAATTGCATTGCGATGCATCAGAAAATGGATGGGTGTGAGATGTGCTGCGCCCATTTTGGGTTTGATTTTTTTTTTTAAATCATTTAATTTTTTAGTTTTATACTGCCATCCATGGTTTCTGAGTGCCTTCCATATGATAACAATTAGCAATTCTAATTAGTAATTTTATGGAGTCTGTTAGATAAATATCACTAAGGACTGTGCCGTAGGGCCTTCGTTTTCAGTATCACAATAATAGTGCAAGGCACAAAATGCCTCTTTTGTGAAAGCTGCTGGTGATGTCTTTTCTGATATTATGGACTGGATATTTGGGGGAACTGGAAAGAATATGTCAATAAGGGTTTCCTGGATGGTACTGTGGCAGCATTCCCAGTCTATCCACATACACACACCAATACAAACAGCCTGGATGTTTTTCAGTCTTTTAAGGAAAAGATGCTTAGAAAAATCTCAGCAGAAATACAAATACACAAAAATTCTAAAGGAAAAATAACATAGATTATAGCCATTCACAAACCTGCACTCCTGAGCTCAGAACATTAATGAGGTGAAAGCTATAGAGATGATGCTGTTTGAGTTGCTGCTTTTGCTGCTTTTCCTTAGTCAGTGATGGAAACATAATTGAAGATGATGAGAAATGTCTTACTGTCTGCAGCCATCTTTGGATCAGCAGCCTCCAAAGTGCCTACAGACTGGATGTCCCATCTTGGGTAAGTCTGAAGGTTTTTACTGCCACCATAGAGAGGTAGGAGGAAGATCCCATACATTGCTTTCTGCCTGGGACACCTGCAGACATCTGCAGTGGTGTAAAACAAGTAAGTACATCCTCCCTCTTAGTGCCAGCCCAACAAAAATGTGGAACCACTCTGAGTTACCCTGATCAGAGATAGGTCAACTTATTTTTTAATGTGTGCTTACCCATGGCTGTATGATGGAACATGAACCTGCTGAGAGCAGAGCTGGAAAATGTGGCTGCAACCCAAGACCTCATAGGCTGTGCTCTCCTCTAGCATTGTGTTCAAGAAGGCAAATGTGTATGGGGGGGTGAGGGGCTGAACGCTTTGAAACTCAGCTCAGTAACATCAAGTGCTATAAAATAGGCGGTATTTAAATATTGCCAGTAAACCAAGGCAAGCTGTCAGAAATTGATGTAACTTTTGATGTTCAAAACAGTAATGGTAGAGGTTATTGCAGTTTTATGCAATATGTAAGGAAGAGATATTTTAAATTAAACAGGAAATTGGCATATAGTGATAACAAACAACAAGTGAAGGTGTTTGTGATGAGATACCTTCAGCCTGTGGGACTGCGCACATGCGACACATGAGCACAACCTCTTGTTGAAGCCTTCATGCCATGTTCCTAGCCCAGAGAACAAGAGACATGAAATCACCAAATTCGGAAAGAGGCAAGTTTCTTCCTCAAATTAGAAGGAAGAACAATCTGGACTCAAGATCTATTCTACCATTAAGTAAGGGAAGACTATAAGCACAAGAGGAGTATTGAGGGCTATAAGAGACCCTCACACCCTGTCCACAGTCTGATCTTCAACCTAAGACAGCTTGTAGAGACCTTGGTATGTCTTATGGTTTTTAGAAACCATTGAAGGATTTAAGTAGCACAGGTCCCACCTGAAGAGAATGATAGCCTAAGGCTGAGATGTAAAAGTGCACTGAGAGCCAAAGCCACAGCCCCAGGGCCATCACCTCCACCAGCAAAAGCTCAGTGTTAAAATCAAAGCAGCTGTGCAATGCACTCCTCTCTATGGGCCAACTCTCAATGCCAGGCAGAGTCAGCTCCCTAAAGCACCAGCCTGCTGAATCCCCTGAAGCCACAGCTCTGTTATTCCTTTCACGGAGGTTGGTGGGACATTCTCAGCCCCAGCTCATTTAAGTCTTTGGCTGAGTTATTAACACAGAGCAGGAGAGGAATGAAATAAAGTGTGCAAGGGACAGAAATGCACACTGAGTCTCCTGCAGCATCCTAAAGAGAAATCCCAGTGTTGACCAGTTCACTGTGGCCAGTTGGGCTGTAAAAATTTCCCATGCTTACAGGGCAAGACAAAAACTTCCCTCTTCTTTTCTGAGAGTTCTCTCCCCTCCACGAAGTTTGTTGCTGCTCTGTCACCCTGCAAAAGGACTTAGCTGCCCCATGGGGACATGCACCTGCAAGCCTTTCTTACTACATAATAATTAATCTGGGATAAAACTGACTCAAAGCTGGACATCTTCCTGAGCTTAATAAATTTCTTTAAAGCAGGAAAGCCCAAAAACATAACTAGTATAGTAATATATTGCAGGAAACACTCTTCAGTTTTAATTTAAAATATTTTACTGCTGGCATGAGCTTTAGAATGACTTTTAAGTGCATTTTATCTGATCTTTCTATGATATAAAATTCTAATTAGTCATAATCAATGTAAGTTGGGAGAAGAGTGCACCATCATACAAAATGAGGGTTGCATCCCTGACCTATGCCAGCCTCAGGGAGCAGATGACAGTGGATGGTAAATGCAGGTCTTGCAATATGAAATAGCAAGTTAACTGATTAGTAATTATTGTCGCTAATAAAATGCACCCTGAAATTGGTACTTGACTGTGTTAGTAAATTTTGAGTAGCTTTTCTCTGTAAATATTATAGCCTTACCATGTTCCAGCCATAAACAAGGAGGCTGAACATGGCAGTGGTCCCATCCTAGGAGGAGGAGGGTTCTGTTCCCCACAATGTGTTCCCCTATTAAAGCCCACCTCCAGTGCTTCATTCCTCACATAAATGCTTGCTGCAATGCCAAGCTGGTACTAAACTGATGGGACTGCCCCACATTAATGGTGTGTGAGCCCAAACTGCCAGGGAAAATATTTTATTTAACTTCAGGAGCCCTTGGACCTGGCCAATACGGTAGGAGCCACCTAACCTATTATGAGCCATCTAATAATACTCTATCCCATGGGCATTTAGGCACCCCACATGGTTGATGCATAGCTCAAGGCACCTCTGAGAGCAGTTGGTGTACAGCCAAAGGTGTGGTGTGTATCCACAGGGGCACAATTTGGGCTTGGAAATAGATGGCTTTGCTTGGGTGGTAACACCACCTAACTGTATTACCCACAGTGTAACTGTGACTGGCCCATCCAAGTCTCTCTTCCCTTGTTTGCTGACATGTTCTTTCCTTATCTATAGCAGGATTCAGTGGTCATCTACCCATAGCAGTTTTCATACAATGGACAGACTCATTTTAGGCCAAGTACTGAGGGAAAATGTTCAAAGCAGCATGAGAAGGTATTTATATTTTTTTCCTACAGATTTGTGCCTCATCAAGACCCCCTGATCCTCCCTCAGAAAACCATGATCTTAGTAAGATATACTTTAGTTAACCCACAAGCCTCTAGAGTGTGTGAATACATATTTAAAACAGATTTTTGGAGGAAAATGAGCCATTATTCCATTTGCAATTCTTGTTGCCTCTGCAAAGGAAACACATGGGACCTATGTTATGCACTGCACAAAAAAGGGATGGAGGGCAAAGACTGAAATTGGGTGTGAAGGCACCTATCCAACACCATGGAGCAAAACACAGCAGAGGCACAGGGAAAATTCCACAGTGGGGATGGAAGGGAGGAAAAGAAACTTGAGGAAAAATCTGTGAAAAAATATATCCTCTCCCATTTTATTTTTTTTTTTTTTTTAACCCCAAATCTACCTGGCATAGCGTTAAGCACTTTTCCAAATGAGTGTTATAAATAGTGCTCTGCAATGCAGCCTTCACATATGACTGTGTCAGCCTGCAGACAGCAAAGTGTGTCTCCATTTATAACCTCACTTTCTTACCTTGGTTCATCACCTTAATTTGCCACTGTTACCTGGGAGCTGACAGCTTCCAATTACAGTCACATTTGCAATTCCGACAGGAAGCATCAGGGCCTGGGTTTTAAAGGTTTGGTCTATTCTCTCCTGAACAAGTGTTCTCCCTGAGGTCCACTCAACAGCTTGTTTCTGGGATTGTGATCTTTTTCACAGAGGTGTTTTGAGCTGTAGTGAAGTGTAACCTGTGTGGACCCAATGTAGTGCTCACTAGAAGTGTTACACACAATTACTGCAGATTCCAGGTGCTACTTTGAATGTTTTCTGCATTTATACAAATGCAATAAAATGACCTTTAAATTTGGATCAAAGTTTTCTTTGGAGATTTTTACAGGTATAAGCTGCTGAATTGCTCATTTAAAGTGGCTCAGTGAGTAACTGACTGATATGAAGACAGATTTGGAAAGAAGTCATGGAGAAATCAAGGCTGGTGGTGAGTGAGATAAATTGGAGGAGAGTGTATGGGAACTGCTGCTGCTCAGGAGGCAAACACAAAGCTTGACCTGCCCTTCCTTCCCTTGTCATTTCCTTTGATGTCCAGACACCGCAGGACTTGAGACCAGGATGCCAGATTTTCCAGTTCCCTGTTCCCAAATTCAGTCTTTCTGTCCCTTCAACCAGCTTCTGAATAGGAACAAGTAAGGGAAGAGGAATGTCATTGACAGAGAGCGATTGCCCAAAGGGGCTGAATGTTGCAGGCTCTAGGGAAGCTGGTGAAACATCTTGGAAGTGTTCTGGAGAACAAAGATCCCTCTGGGGAGAACATTTGTGGGACATGGAAGGTGGTTTGAATGGCTGAAGATGGATCTCAGACCTGATCCTCAGCTTTGCTGTTGTCCAACCACTGTGTCACCCTTTGTGGCCCCAGGACACCAACCAAATAGGGTAGCTCCAATGTAGGAGCTGCTGCATCTGAATGATTGTTTTTTTCTTTTTCAAAGAGCTAAGTAGAAGTTGAAGCTAAAGGAGAGACCAAGGGATGCCAAGATGCTGGCAAGGAACACATCAAAGAAGCTGTCTGAAATTTGTAGCCAGCTCAGCAGAAATCCTGCTGGAGAGGAGAGAAACAGACTCAATTTTCCTTTCAAATATATGACAGTGGATAGAAATGAAGTCTCTTCCATGTTACTTCTCCTCTCAGCTTCTCGTGATGCCCGCTGACAACAGATGCCACAGTTAGAAGGACACAGCCCAGGAAAGGAAGCTGGTGCATCTGCCACCTCCTGGTTTGTGTCTTTTGTTCAAGCTGCAGCCATCCCTCCTCTTTGTATTTAGTGGCCTCTAACAGAGCACTGCCTCTCTACTCTGTGCAGGAAGGAGACAAAAGCAGCTCTGAAATAAATGCCTTCTCCTCAGAGCAGGACTACTTGCTGGTCTCATCCTGAAGTGAGTGGAGAATCCTTGAACTGGGAGAAGTTGCACTGGCCATGTCAGGGACAGCTTGGAGTTGCTGCTGATTTTTGCTTTTATACCTTCATTTCCCCTCTTAGCAGCAAGTTTGAAAAGTGACATCACCTTACATCCTTGTGTCAGAGGCCTTGACCCATTATTTAGTACTTCTTTACCAGATTAAATAGAATCTCTTTGGGTACTTAAACAGGGACAAGGCACAGGAAACTGTATGGCTTTCTATCCTGCTGGGATCTGAATGTAGATAGGATTTGCTTTTTAATCACAGGATCATCTTTAAAACAGAGTATAAAGGGCAATTCTCTCCTCTTTCCAAAGGAATTAATTTTGTGGTGTAAGAAATTGAGAAGGAAGCAGGAAGGGACTGGTGGGACTGTGTGGGCCAGAAGTCATATGCTCCAAGCAGCTCCCTAGGGTAGTTAATACAGTTTGATTAAAATTAGTTTGGTTTTTTGTTTCACTAGTTATCATAGAGGATTGCTCCCAGCTCTGAGAACCCATCCTTCAGGGTGCAGCAGGAACTCCAGCAGCATTTCTCCAGCCCTACGAGCACGGTGATCAGTTATTCCCAAGCGAGGCGGGCCAAGGCAGCAGTCAGAGCATAACTGCAGGAGGGATTTCAGCATGCCACATTTCCATTGCCCTAGTGCAATCCCTGAAATGTCATGGGCACACTCTAGAAAGGACCCAAGACAGTGTTTTTCAATGTGCAGGAATGATTAGTCTGGTCTGGTTTGTCTCCAATGTGAAATGCAAGGAGAGAAGTGGAGGTGCCTTCCTTGGGACTTTGTATCCCTAAGAGAGAAGAAGAGGCTCTGCAGAGGGTGGGATCAACCCACCTCTGTGTGCTGTTTCTGAGAGGAGTATTTTCCTCCATGGCGACGCTGGGGCTGTTGCAGGCTGCACCACACACACATTGCTGTTTTCCATCTAAATATCAGGCAGCATGGGTGAATAACAAGCAGAGACACCTGTGCCTGCACTTCAGTTGCTCATTTTCCTAATTATATGACATTTTTTCGTGGGTCAAAACATGCTAAAACAACCACTTAGTGGAAAGCTGGTTAGAGGTGTGTGACTGACTCACTAATAAAATTGCTGTGCGCTTAGTACCTGTCAGAAGAGCCCAAAGCAGCTGCTGGATTTTGAGCCTTATTCCCTTTTCCCTTACACCAATGTAAATCAGGAATAACCCCTACCAGCCATAGCCCATGTACAGGCACGCACATAAAGGCTAAGAGAAGGAGGAAAGTCATTCAAGATGGATGGAGAGATTAATTGCATGTAAAATGCCCTAGACAATTTGGGTCACCCTATTGCAGTTGCACAGTGCCACAGGCTGCAAAAAACATGGAACGAGTGTACATCCTGGGACTTCCTAGGGCATTGCTGCCCAGTACTTGAATCTGACTACATGTATGAGCTGGAAAAGGGCTACCAGTTTGGTGATGGGATGAGGAACACAACACAAGGGAAAAGCAAAGCAGTTTTAAAGCAAAATACCTTAATTTTTTTTTTCTGCATTACTTAGAGGGATGAGGTATTGTGCCTTTCTCTCTGAAGTTGTTGGAAGCTGCAAAATGGAACCAAATGTTCAGGACTGGGAGCCATTCAAACACCACTAGTGTGTGTGAAAGAGCAGTTTCTTGAGGCACCTTTGGTCTTGCCCACACACAATGAATTGCTGTTCTTCCCAAGAGAGGCAGAGGGGGAGAGAGTGCAAACAGGGAGGGAGGAGCACAGATCTTCAGAAGGGATTTATTATCCAGTTTGGAGGTGGGGACACACATAATTCTGGGAAGGTTTCAATATGTGCTTTTGTCATTTCTACACGTGTTTCCAACCATGTTGATGAGCATGCAGTTGTGCCAAGGTGTTTGCGTTGTCTTAAAGCCCTTTATGAATCATGTCTGTTCTATGAGGTTTTTGTTTTGAAGAGCCATGAGATCTAACGAGAACTTTTCCTGTCTCTGGCATAGTGCAATTATTTATTGGAAGAGAAGCAGTCAGGTATGAAATGAATGAATTTCATAAGCAACTTCTTTTTAATGTGTTCTTTCAGTTCTTTTTCCCTTGAGACTTCCCACCATCCTGTGCCTGCTTTCCCCACTTGATCTGTTGTGAGAGGATTGATTTCCAAAGAAAAAAATACCATATTGAAAGACTTTTCTGAAATCATAACTGACTGGCAGGGAGACAATTTAATAGGGGGAGACGAAACTGGGACACTGGAGATAAGAAGTTAATAGGGGATTTAGTCATAGACACAAAACAGCACTAGACAGGTGGATGTAAAACAGCTCTTTGATTTCCTGCAGAGCTTGCTGTAGTGAACAACACGTTCTCTGAACGTCAGCAAGGATCCATCTCAAATGTAAGTGGCCACTGTGTTGTGGGTTATGTGATCTGGATGGCTGGATCTGGAGAGAAATGTTGCTTGTATATTCATGCCACTCAATTGTAAAGAACCGCACTATGATGAAGCCCACAAGATCAGTGTCAGAGGAAGATAAAAGATATAAAACCTGTAACTATTTCACAGCAGAATTCCAGGATTGTTACCCTGTAGCCTTCTTTTTAAACTACTGCTGGGAATAAACTTTAAGATGAGGTCTTTGAGGGTACTATTCGTTTTACGGCAAGGGTCTGCAAGCACAACATGATTGTTCATGCTTTAAGCAAAGTGTTGCATGTTTTAAACAGCATCAAGGTAGCAAAATATCTGCAGAATTAAAAAGTGAAATGGAGCACCTCTAAATCCCTTGTGTTTGCACAGAGAAAAAGTCTAGCATTTCCCTGGTCTGCAGATATTTATTGTGATTCCTTCTCCTGGATGGCTTGGAAATGGCAGGAACTGTTCCAGGGTGTCCCACAACCTCTGTGGTCCCAGACAATTCCTCCAGGAGTTCAACATCATTAAAACACAGCAGCGCACCCTTTGTAGGCTCATTGCTGCAAGCAGCAGGGAGAACTGGGGGTGTTGGCTGGGGGATGAAGGACCTGTAATATGGCCCTTAGGGACACAAGGCATGAACCAAATCCAGGACTGCAGGATAAAAAAATAATAAAATAGAGCAAGTGGGGAGGTAGGCCTTCAAATCTGTAAATTAGTAGGAATTACTGCCTGACAGTAGATGACTCTTTAACATCCAAATGCACCCTGTTATTTAGGTGTCTAATTCCCATTAATTTAAAAATACTTGATGGCCTACTTTTTTATCTCTTTTTGGGGGGTTGGTCTTTTTTTGCATGAATTTCTCACCTGTGCAAGGAAGGAATAATAGCTTTCCTTTACCAGATGATGTGAGGATAAATATCAAAGGCTGTCAGGCTTGGTTAGGGCACTGGAAAGGACAGAGCAAGATCACTGCACATCAACAAGTATGTGAGCTATCAAGCTGGCTTTAGGGCAGAACTGTAAGGATCTAATCTGTGTGCAAGACGAGGAAAATAATTTGGATCAAGTTACTGTTCATCTGCTGTTCACGGCTCAACCCAAATATTATGCACTCCAATGTGAGATAGATGCTGTTAGTTTTATTTTATTTTATTTTTTTTTTTTTTTTACTTTAGAGGTTAACATTTCTCCTATGACTTCTCTTCACGGATGTGACCCTACTGGCTCAGTGCCATAACATGCCAGTTTACAGGTACCATCAAAATGTAAAACTCATTAAAACATACATTGCAGCTGGTTTTCACCTCTGACAGCCAAACCAAGCACAAATTCAGTGCAGACTTGTCCCATGTGTGTCACTGAAGTCCTTCAACAGGTGTCATCACCAATCTAATTTAAAAAACCTTCCAGTCTTCCTTTGCCTCCCTCGGGGCGTACAGAGAAGAGGCACCAGCAGAAACCTTCAGCTGTTACAAGCACAGCTTTGGCAGCTCCAGTTGTTTTCAATACCCATTGATTAGAGCTTCCCTTCATCTGAGGGCCAGGTATGCACCCATTTCTTCCCACTGCAGCCAGGCCTGGGCTCTGCAACAGCCTTCAGAGAACCTGTGCTCAGCACAGCTAACGTGGGACAGACTATGATGGAATTTTCCTACATTGCAATATAATTTTCCAGGTATGTTCTTTTTCTTCTTCCCAGGAATTACAGGTTGGTGGGGTTTTTTTGAGTACTTTCACAGCTGGTGGGTGTTTCTGTTGTTTTTTTTCAAAGAACAAGACATCGGCTTCTGGTAAAGGTGTTTTATTGGTATCACTGGACCTTTGAATCAGGCATGACAAATTCTCTGTGATGCAAAACTGAGTTGCACTGGGATAGGGAATAAGATTATATTTACTACTCTAGGTTTTGCATCTCTCTCTCCACTAGTTTTACTTCATTGACCTCTGCACAGCTGCTCTTGATGCTTTCCCCTGTAGGAAGAGAATTACTCTCTCCCTTGAGCTTTGCAATGCCTAAGAGATTCAGAAGCTAAACTGGAAATTTTCAATATCAATTACACCTTTACTGCTGAAATACAGCTGCCTGTGAATAGTCATGGGTTTTTTACTGCTAATAGGAAGAGACTCTCTCACAGTTGTTAATTAACACTGCTCCAGATTTATCATTATTTCAACAGGATAGCCTCAGGATGGGTTTAACCCCTTCGTCTTCTGGCAGTAGTTTAAATTACTTAGTCTTATTCAAGAGTATAGGATAAATTGTTGACTGGGGTGTTTCAAAGGATGGGACTGTTGGTGGAGGCTGCTGCCCTGATGCCAATGAAATCCAGTAGGATTTTGGTATGGCTTGTCCTGAGATTTTGGTGTGTCTCATCCCTGAGGTCAGACTCTGAATTTTGCAGTAATGGACAGCAATTATCAGGCTCATAGTAAGTTGCAGAGGTCTATCATCAGAGTCCTGATTGCCCAGAGCAAGAATGAATTGCATTTCTTGACCCATTAGTGATCTCTAATTTTATGCGAAGTATTGCTGCTTAATTCACTTATTGAGGTTAATATTGAAAAGCTTTGCTTACTTTGAATACTCTTCCTCATATCATTTGTAACTAACAATGGCACAGTAGGGAGAAATGAAAGATCAATGAAGCCTCTCATCTTTTAGTATCCACCTTGTGAGGTGAATTTCTATTCTCTTAGAAGGCCACAGTGTTGGGTTCATTCTGAAGATGGATGTTTTTGAGTCTGCTTGGCAACTTTCCACCACTTTTATGTCAGACTTGATCACTAATTCCTGCCTCTGTCAAAGGTTAATAGAGGACTGCTATGTGTGTAATCGTGCCTCGCTGAGGAAAGGGGTCAAATAGGTTTATAGGGATGAATCTCTATTGATTGCCAGGAGTATTTAAAATAATTGGACTCAAGAAATCAGATTAGCCAATTATGATTATGAGATGGGTCTATATGGGGTAATGTACATGCTTGACATAGATTGCATCTGATCCAGCTACATTTGTCTTAACATGCTGAATTTTCACTCATTTCTTTATTGAAGCTGAGACTAATTGGAATAAGTTTTAGGTATCAGGATATAAAACTGATTAGAAATTCATAAAATAATATGCATCTCTAGAGACCTTCACTTATGAGTGAGGGAATAAAATGGGTGTTACAAGCATTAATGTAGTCAGTCAATGACAAAAAGAATGCAGATGTCTCAGAGATACCCACAGAACGAGTCATTCTCCTGTCCTTGTAGCTATTTGCCACAGGGTGAAAAAAACCCAAAGAAACATGAACAAAAACAAACCATGGGAATTATGAACCTAAGTCTGAGGAACACAGTGCAAAAACAGCTTTACCACTTGGAGGGCAGAGACCTGCAGTCATATCCACCAGAGGCATCCTTTAGAAACCTACCTCCCCCATAAGGATTCTCACATGTTTCTGCAGTCTTTTAGGAATGCTACAAGTGCAGTCAGAAGGCAGGAAGACCCAAAGTTTTGGGGTCTTGCTAGCCAGGAGCCTGCTTTTACACTGTAGGAGGGAAACTCAAATATATGACTCCAAACTGTTGATGTCAAAGACTGATAATGCAGACAACCCCAAAATGTGTTATTTTTGAAAGCTTGCCCTGTTTTCCTGATTCCAGGAGGACCAACTCACTGTTTTAAATGTGAGCTATTCATGATTTCAAATTTCAATATAAAACTGTGCTGTTGCTGCTGAGAGACGTTCAGGGTTACAGTGCTGAGGAAACAAGCAAAACCTTCTTGCTCTGCCTTAACAAACAACATAGAAAATCATCTTGCTAAGGCTTTCAGGCAAGCATTCAAGTTATTATCAAATCTGTTTCTTTTTTAACTGTCCTTAATGATTTCAAGTTCCCCCTATTTTGCAGCTTACACTGGGAAGCATTTACATTTCTACGCTTTTGATAAGCTGCAGCCACTGCCATGTAGTACAAAGTGAACACACACCCATGCCTTAACCCAAGACATCACAAACTGCAAAATCTCCTCAGTTAGTTAAACTAAGGAAAAAATAAGGCAAACTTTGAGAAATTTGGAAAAATGTTTTAATCTGAATCAAAAGTCAAGTGACTTTTGTCCTGTATGTCTTAAGTAGTGGAAGAATGGTCCTACAGGGTGAGACCATAGGTCCACCTGACCCACTATCCCAATTCAAAAGGAAATGGGAGAAGAAGATGAAGAACCAGACTTGAATATAGGGGTGTCTTCCCCGTCAGTACTCTAAGAATTAAGACCAAAAGCCAGAAGTTCTCCAGGTTAAACAGCCATAATTTAGTGGTAGTCGGTGCTACATAACAAAAGCTGGGCTGTTGTCATGGGTATTTCAAGGATCTAGTTTCATGACTGAATGGAGTTTACCTTTAAAAAAAAAAAAAAAGCTCACAAACTTGGCTAAGAGCCAGACTCCAAGTTCATTGCTATCAAATAAAGACACTGTGAAGCAAAGTGGACTTTTGAGTCAGGAGAGAGGAAGAACAAGCTTAAATTGGCATTACCATAATCAGTCCCACTAGTATAATTTGGAGGTGAAGAGTTCACTTTTTCCTGCCATCCCAGCACTTTTTTTCATAGGCCAGACCCACACAGTTAATTGTAGCATGCCATCCTTTCAAATGCATGGCTCATCAAAGGCAACTGCAGCAACCACAGGCTGCCAGCACTGGGTGGGATATTCTGCTTCAGGTACTGAAAAGGTTAAGGCTGTTGACACTTTAACATTATTAATTAGGTTCTGAAAACCTTGTAGGTTTTTATGCTGGAGAGCATAGGTGGAAAGTTCCTATATTTATTATCCATGGTTATTTCAGCTCTGCTGTGTATTCAGAAAGTTATCTTCACAGGCAGAAATGCTTTAAGTGAAAGTTTGAATGCTGCAACAACGGGTATCTGGGAAAAGATCTCAACTCTGTCCAGAATTTCTACAAGCACAGCCCTGATTATCATCAGCCCTGTGCTCGCCCATAGAATCAATTGTAAAATCTACAATGGAATAGGGAAAATCACACTTTTAAAAATTTGATTTTCTCTCTTTTCTGTGGCTTGCAAAGTGTTTCACCAACATTTGCAAACTACCCTCTTCAAGTGAAGTTTTATTTGGTGGTTTTACAGGTGGGTGAATAAACTAGAGAGGGACAGAGGGATCTTCCCATCCTCTGGTGGTTCCTCTTTATTCCTTTTCAACCCTGCTGGCCGTGTGTTGCTGGGAAGAGCTGAAAAACTTCACTGGGAGTTTTTCAGTGAAAGCAGTTTTCTTGCAGAAGATCTCAAGTTTTTTGTCTGGGAAACAATTCGAGGTCATACCTACGGGGGCAATTAGAAACTGATTTTCAAATCATCCACAAGCAGGGGCTTTCCAGCCCTCGTTAACATGGCCTTTCTCAGCTCTGGGTTTTGGGGTGGCTTTTTCCCCATGCTCCTTGTGTTGTCTTTGGTGCTAATGAGGGAGAGAGGCTGGAGGGTTACAGGGCTCAAGTTCACCAAGTGAGCCACAGGCACCTTGCAGTGCCCTTTTCAGCCTGCAGTGCCTGTGCATAAAGGCAGCCCTGTGGGAGAAGATGTGCTGTGCCCGAGCTGGTTCGCTGAGGACCCTCACTAAAGAGCCTGGGATGTGACCTAGAGCTGTGCTGAAGGGGACACCTGGCTGCCAGGCCAGGTGAACTGGAGCTGTCCTGTAATGCTGTGGTTCTCTGTGTGGGTGCAGAGATGCCTCTGGCCAGCAGCAGTGGCTTGGGCTGGCAAGGCAGGAAGTGTTTTTTTGATTAAGCAGGACCCCTCTACTCCTTTCATGGAGTGGCTCATCGGGGAAGCATAGGGCTAAATGGCCATTGAACTGAATAAGACCAAGACACATTTTCCTATGATTTGTGTTAAGATAGTAGTGATTTAAAATCATGCCATGGCCATTTGTTTTATTACTTCAGGGCTGGTCAAAGGTATATTCTCCAGAAGCCAATTTTCCTAGGAAAAGCCACTTTAGCCTAAGGACAATCTCAGCTGAAGTTGCAATGTCACACATTTGAGGGAATTTTAAGCCAAAGAGTATGGAAAGCAGGGGAAGAGGGAGAACTTCATGAATATTTTTTTTTTAAAGAAAAGTATCCCTCTTCTTTTTCTCTCTGTAAAAAAGAAGGTTTAAAAGAGGAAACAAATTGAAATTTATTCTGAAAGCTATCCCATCAAAAGGCTTTGCTTCCTCTGAAACACCCACAGTGCTTTAATATGGGTATGTGTTACTCCTCATCCCTAGTGCTGATGCACGTATCACCCAGTGTAGGGCAGGACCTCTGCCTGCTCAGTGCTGCTCAGAAGCAGAATGAAAGGATAGTCTCTGCTGCAAGGAGTTTAAATCCCACACTCTTAGTCTTAATCTTGCTTGGTATTTTGAGTCCTGTGGCAGATTTTGTGACACGGGTGCTGTCAGCTCGCTGCTGTTGAGAGGTCTCTGCAGCAGGCAGGCTTCCCTTCACAATGCTGTATTAATTGCTATTATGTTTTGCTTTCTGGTTGTGGCATGTCAGTAATCTGCTACTTACAAATGTCTGCTCCCTAGGGAGAAAATAAATCACATGTATTTTTTGGAACCAATCCTGCCTCAATACTTAGGAAATGCATTTGGTAATAATATTGGCTCTAATCCTCCTGAGAGAAATTAATTATAAACATGCAGCAAGGTAATCAGGAAGCTGCTCTTGCTGTGACATTGAGCAAAGAACACCAAAGCAAGCAGAAAGGGTGGATTGAATTAAAACTGAAGCATGTCATGTTTCCGTGGGTCAGATAGGATACAACGCTGTGCTCAGGAGCCCCCCACGCAGGGGCAGGGACAGGGGAGCTGGTTTGGACAAAATAAGGAATTATGGCTTGAGGTTTTTATAGCACGACTGCTGATGCGCTGGTCCAAAAGTAGAGACTGCTTCTGGTAGGGTGGTGGATGCTGGTCTTGAGTTAAGGTGTGCACGTGTGGCTGAGTGCCTATGCCTGCCCATGAGGAAAAATTCTCATGTGTAATGAGTAGTAGCAAGACACTTCGAGGGTTAAAATAGCGTCATAATCAACAATAATGTGTTATTGCTCTTCCTCTTGTGTATGGCTGCTTCCTTGCTCTTGTCTTCCCATTCATCCCTGGAACCTCACAGATGAACATCCACTCCTACCATCTTTTTGCCTCTCTCCTCAAGCTTTCCCCCCCAGGTAGTTGAACGGCTGAATTTTGTTTTGCCTCCTCTTCGGCTTTCCTCACTCAGCACTTCCCACTGTAATGCCAATTTATGCACCAATAAACACAAATGAATGTGGTTTTCTTGAAGCAATTTGACATGAGGGCAAAGAAAAAAAAAATCTACTTTTATCCCCATTTCTTTATTTTGTTTGGGTTTTTTTGTTAGCAACAGGACCTGTTTGGATGCCTGGAATGTTAGAATTCTGTCGATATATACTGGATTAGTGGGCTAAGCATGAGGGAGGTGGTTAAAAGAACAGGAGAAATGCAGTTTATCCCATGACACATATTCACCCTACCCCCAGCCACCCAAGCACAAGGTACAGATCACAGTGTTAAACAGCAGCACTGTCTAACTTATCACAGGGACTCTTTATAGCCTGAGGAAGTGAGAGCTACAGGAGTAATTTGTAAGTATACGGGGGAATCAAAACAGCAGATCTGTGGTAGAGTGGTTTGTGCACCCTGGAAAACCCCTGCTCCCCAGTGGGGCAAGGCTGGGGAAATGGCAGCTCACGATGGCTTTGGCTCTACCCCCACATAGCTGTAAATATTTTCTGAGCTCACCAAACCTCTTTTCAAATGGCTGTAATGTTCACCTTCAGGTTCAACTGCAGATGACCTAAGCTGCTTTCTGCAGCATATAAGCCTTCAAAGCTTGCAATTCTGTTTTTATTGGGGACCAGGACATTTTTATAGAGGCTGTCCAGCCATTCTTGCCCTCAGTCTTTATACAGCTTTTCTTTTGTCTCTTTTCCATCTCACCTCTAGGCAATGGCATCTGTTATTTTAAAATAACTTTTTTTGAGATCTGAAGTATGTAGGAGACTGAAAAAAAAAAACCAGTTCAAAGAGAAGCAAAGAATACCAAAATCAAGATACTGCCACCATCTTTCAAGAAATGGCAACATTGCCATTTATTCTCTTTACTTCTAAGAGATTAAAGCTGAAAGCACTGATGATGCAAAGACTTGCCTGCGTTTAGCTTTCTTAAGTAGTCACATCAACATAATTTGGATCGTTTCCACTCAGCGTATTTGTGTTGCTTTTAAATAGATCATTGTCCTTTAGAAAAATCATCTCCTCTTGCGTAGTACATTCTTCCAGCTCTCTGTATAGGAGGTCCAATTTTTCCTTTGAAATATATTGTGAAATGAAAATTCAAGGCTGAAATCCTTCAAGAAATGTAATTTGCTACGGTTGAATGGCCGGCTTCTAATAAGATGACTCCTTTCATGTCTGAGGTCACTAACTTGGTAACATATGCCATCCCTGATCTCCATAAAGTGCCTAATGACCACGCTGCTCAGAGGCTGGAAAAAAACCTCAAGGTCTGTATTCAAGGTACAAGAGTATAAAATTTGACACTGGTGTTGCAAGGTGCTAGTCTTCACCTTTTAAATTAGATTGCCAGGTCTCCTTGAAGGTCTGACATTGCCCTGCCTTGTCTATTTAAAAATGCCTGGATATGAAGAAATCCTCTAAATGGCTGCACCCTCCTTTGCTGTAGCTCCAAGTATTAGCAAAGGGCTGAAGGCCACCAGGCAGGCTGGGCTGACAGGCATCTGGCATGCAAACAGAGAGGGAATGCTGCCAGAAGGGAGAACCAGGACATGCCAGGATGCTGGTGGGTTCATTATTATTAGTTTTGTATCCCCATGAGCCTGCTTCCCATGAATACTTGATAAAGCCCGAGAAGGTCACTACAGCTTGTTTACTCTCCATATGGCACTTCTGCATGTCCCTGCTCTGTGTGTGTGTGCATGTGATTTTCATCCTTTAGCCCATGGCACTCATCCAGGTCCCCCTTTTTCCTTACCTGATTAATTCATGGGCAGGGGAATAAAAGGACAAGTTCTTTATTATTCATCACAGGTGAGGAGCTGTATGTGCTCTGAGCAAACCTGAGGGGAAGCTTTCCTGTGTTTTGTGTCCGTGTGTATGCGTCATTATGGAAGCCAATTACCCAGGAACGGGTCTCTGCACACCCTGGATGGACTGTTTACACTTCAGTGGGTTTGGCCAGTTTAGGCACATGAGCTGAGTTAGGCTGGCAGCCTCCTCAAGGAGAAGTAAGCTTATTCAGCAGGGAGTCACTAGCCAATACAGATTAAAGAGGTTGCCTGGATGGAGTGTGTTAAGCTTGCAAACGGAGTTTTGCAGGGATAATTGCCTCTGTGTTTGCTTTTGGCTGGAAAAAACTGGCTGTGCTCAAGTTTCCTATTTCTCTGTGCCATGCAAACCAAGCCGAGGTAGCTTTAATAAAGTGTGCTGGAGGCAAAACAGCTCTGGGCTGTGGTCTGGGGGGGACAAAAGCTGGGGACTTGGGATGTGGCAGCTCACAGAGGTTCCTGGCCTTGGTGCAAACTGGGTGAAGGGGGCCATGCCCCTGCAGTGCTCTTGCTCCAGCCAAGGGTCTGGTGAAGCAGTTATTGTCCCTGTGAGACGGATTTGCGTTGCCAGTGTGACTGATGGGATAGCACAGCTCCCCCTCTGACAGCACATGTGGGTTTGACAGGCTTAAGAGAAGGGGCCCTGGGCTTGGATTTTGCAGACTTGCTCAGTCTTTGGCTGTGGCTTGACAGCCCTTTATACACATTAAGTAAATTCTGTTACTGATAAGAAAAAAATGTTTTGATATTCCTAATATAAGTGAGGAAACTGAGATAGTGTGATGATTCACACCAGAAAAATGAGTCATTCTTCTGTCATTAAAAATTCCCTGTCTTTTGAGGCAGCTGCAACACAAACTTAATGGAAACCATTTCAGTATTTCCTTGTCCTATCAGAGATGAACATCTTGAAGATTTCTGGAATATAAAGTCCTGCCATGTCTCAAATGCTCCCTGGTTCCTCATGATGCCAGCCTTGTTCTTTGCTTCCCTTTGGTTATCTGCACAGGGTAATGAAGGCAAAAAGTCTTTTTTGCTGTCTTAGGAGATGTGATCTAGACTTGATCAAGTGGCTAACGCCTACCTAGGTTGGCTGGTAAAGCTGTCTGTGTTAAAAATTAGGAACAGGCTTATGTACTTCAGCTTAGAGGAGAGCAGGTGAGCGCTTTCCTCCCGAAACGAGATGTAACCACATCTGCATCTCGTCTAAATGTTTGACACAAGGTTTCTGGAGAAAAATGATGTACTGGTACAGTGCCTGGCACACCGCAGTGGGCAGGCAAGAAATGTCACTGCAACACCAATACCCACTACTGCTGTGAATAACACTGGGAGGTACAGAGATGAGAGAAACCATTTTGTGATTTCAGCTGTTTTTCTCTCTCCTTCATCAGGTGTGTAAGGCAGAAGACACTGGGTATGGACTCTTAATAAACTGTGATAGTTTTAATAAATTTAAACATGCTCAGTAGATTTCCCATAAGGGAATTACTCACGAGGAATAAAGATGATTAATGTGAGAATTTAGCTGGACAAAACAGATGGTGCAGCAAAGTGTTTCATGTGTTTCAAAACTGCTCTTATTTGGTGCTAATGAAGAGACTGCAGTCTCCTTGTGTGTTAACTCTCCACTGGTTCTGCAGCATCCTTTTGATCCCTGTTCTCTTCCTTACTCCCTCTCACTAGGAGCAGTGCTGTCTCCAGTCCATGCTAGTTCTGTATGACAACCAGCCAAATGAGACAAGGTAGTCTGTAGTTTTTGATGAACACAGTGAGCCACAGGTGTGCAGAAATTGTGACTTGTCTTTGCTAGCCTGGTTTTAGCACTTGGCCAAATTCCCTATCAACCTGCCAGGAAGCTCCTCCCAGGAGCACATTGCTAGAGGGTTTGTGCTGTCAGGGTTTTTTCCAGCTAATAGAGTCTCACACATGTGACTTCCCTTCAATCACCCTTGCTTGGCAGGACATCACTGATGCAGGAGCAGGGATGGGGACCAGCATCTCTGTGCCAGATCTGTGTAAGACAGTTGCAAGGGGAGGATGGGGACAGCAGCTGCTCCATAAAATCGAGCTTTCCTGGATGCCTGAGATGGTCTTTGTCCTTTATCCCCTGTATTAAGCCCTCTGTTCCTGGTGTCAATACAAGTCTTGTTATCACTTTCCAGCAGATCTGGCTTGTGCCCATGCCTGCTGTCTAAAAGAAGTGCAGTGATGGCCCCTCGGGCCAGCCCCCAAATGCCCTGCCAACTCCTGACGCCGACTCCCAGTTTGGCCCCAGTAGCTCTGCCAAGCCCTGACATGGATGTTGATGTTGCCCTGTGCACTGTGACAGGCCAAAGTAATCCCACCACTCCCTTTTCCTGCCCTGGGAATCCTGGTTATCCTCCCCCATAACTGTTTAAATTGGACCAAAGCAGAAGGCAGCACCAGCAGGCTCTCTCCTGCTTCCCGAGCAAATGGCACCATGAGACGAGCAGTGCTCTGGGGCTAAAGAGGCAACTCGAAGTGAGGAGTCCCCTCAGTGGATTTGGCTGGTCAAAATGACCTTTGGGTCTCCACATCACTGACCTGACAAAATCGAGATGATACAAACAAGCATTTTTTCATTCTTGTGTATGTGGGGCACTCAGATGCTTGGCATGCCCCAGTCTCTGGGCAGGGAACAAAGAATTTTGCCAGTGGTTTCAATGGGAATCAAGAGAGCAAGAAGTGCCTTTGAAAAATCCTACCTTCAGTTTGCTTTTTTAATGCTAACAGAGAAAAGATGTACTTCCCGTGTCAGATAGAGTTTTGTAAGGGATGAGAGATGATACCAAGATCAGATGCTGGGCTTTAAAAGGACTTGGAGTTGTTTTCTTTCTTTCTGCACAATCACATTGCCAGTTGTCCGCACTGGAGAACAGTGAATTGATTTTTTTCCTCAAAGTTCATGCTTTAATACTGAAGTAAATAAAAAACCAATTAAGTACCAGATGACTGTGACAAGGCTAGATATTTTTTTCTGACCAATATTTCAACATTGGAAAATATTTTTGGAGAAAAGAATTATTCAATTCCAAAGTGTCCTCGTTTCTAATATTTAATTAAGTGATGTTCTAAATGATAGCACATCTTTACAACAGAATAGGGCAAGGGAAAAAGCTTTCCTCCACTCACTGCCATGAATATCTTTGCTAATTAGAAGAAGTGTAATTTTATGCTGCCAATATTATCTTGTTTTGTAGAAACTCTACTCTTTCTTGTGTTTGGTGAGGGGAGAAAGAAATATTTGCATAAACAGGCAGGAAAACACACAGAGGATCCACTTTCTATTAGATTCACAAAGTTTTGGTCTATGCTCAACTCAGCCCAGATGCTATTTACCTAAATAGTTCATCATAGGCACTGGGATTTCCTAACATGATGCTGTCCAAACAGTGTTGCTGTGTGAGAGCTTTTTGGGGTTGTTTTTAGTTAGTTATTTAGTTTGTTTGCTTTTTTAAAGATTTATTGGATGGCAGTAACACCAGGGAGAGACGGGGAAAGGGAATTCAGAGGCACTTGTGACAGATTGCTGGTAACAGGATCACCTCTCAGACCTAAAATTGGACCTAGAGGCAATTCAGGAAGTTGCTGGAAAACCTGGCAGAGGCTCATCTACCTGCTGTTTGGTTCAACCACTCGTGCAAAACTCCCCAACGTTATCATGGGATTTTGTGTGACTTGATTACATTAATGAGTAACTCTTGCCTGCAGCTGTTAGTCAGCAAGAGGACACTCAGCCTCACGTCACCCCCTTATGTGCTCTTGATATCTTTTCCACAGATACTGCAGGTTTCCTTTAATGAGCAAGACAATTTCCTCTAAATATCGCTTGGTCAAATTAGATTCCTCATGGTGAATAACCAGGCAGGGCTGAGGCTGCCTGTGCAGGCAGGGAGGATGTGGGGATGTTTTCCCCAGGTCCCCTCCTAAAGTGAGGGAAGAGTGCACAGGACTCTGAAAGCCCTAAGCAGCTGCGGGGAAAGGAATAAAGGAGAATTTTGGCAAGGGTTGGGGGGCTGGTGGAGGTGACAGTGATGCTGCATTTCCTGTGACACACTGAACAAATGTACCCTACTGAGCTTTCTGCAGAGGTTTTGCAGCTGAGTCACGTCTAGCCAGGTTCATCTTCACTTGGGATTTCTGGCTAGCAGGGAAGAATGTACACTTTTGTGGGCTATTCCCATCTCAAGACTGGATTTAAAATGGCTTGCAGAGGGGAGGGAAAGACAATAGTCTTGTTTCCTTGATTTTCAGGGAGGGCTGATTCCAACCTTTTTCCCCAAAAAATGTTTGTCAAGGTCATTCAGATTATTGTCAGACTGAAGTCTAAATGAATAGTAATAATAAAAGGGATTATGCAGACAATAATAATTCTTCACTCATAGTTTAGGAAAACTTTCTGCTGCATGGTATAAGATTATTTTTGATTGATTTTTTTAAGTGCTAAGCAGATGCTCCACTGTAATGAGAGGAAACAGAAGTGGAAAACACAGAGGCTCATTCTTAAACATATGAACAGATGCAAGGAGTGGAAAACAACAAGGTAAACAAATGAATACTTTGAGTAAACAACCTAAAACAAATAAGAAAAAAACCCACAAACAATCAGCCTGCACTACTCTGGAGCTGGTATTAATAACCTCCCCAAACTTTTCACAGATTTTTGTTTTTTTAAATGCAAGCAGAAAATGAACTTTTTTAGCAGTTTTGCAATATACCTTTGTGTGGAAATGAGCAGTGATGCTCATCTCAGAGTCCAGACAAGGTTGCTGTAGTGTTCACTGCTGCCTTCCCACTGCCCCAAAGCAAACTGAGGGCTGGAGAAGGCAGGAGACATGCTCAAGGTGTAACCCAGACTCTGTAGGAGAGTCAGAAAAGGGGCTCAGCATCTTTTGGGTGCTCCGATGGTTCCTCCAAAATTATGTCTTGGCTGTTGAACTCCTGGAAACCCTCTGTAAACAATCTCACCTTTCATCCGAGGAGACTGTCTTGGGGTGACTCTATGGTGTGTATCTCCTATCACGGCTCTATGCCAGAAAATTAGTTTTGTGCCTTTAAACTGAGCTTAAGAGGGGAGGGAGAAACAAATGAACTTTTCAAAGCAAGTTCCCAAGGACACAGAGATAGAGACTGCTCGGCGTTCTCCGGCTGCGGTAGCACGGAAGGAGCTCCCTGCCTGTCTCTTCAGCCAGCTTTTTGGGGGGTTTTTTCGGGTTTTTTTCCTTCCCTTTTTTTCTGGCGTGTTTCCTAGGACTTTGGTGGGTTTTCTTTTCTTCCTTTTTTTCCCCTTCTGGACTGTTTCAACAACATCAGAACACATCAGGAGAACTTCTCTTCAGGCCCGGAGGGGGCCTAAGGCCACCCCCCACGGCAGCTCCGAGAAGGAGGGACCACACCTACAAGAGGACTCTAATTTCTTCCCAGGTTTTCTCGTTATAGTGAGGGGTTTTACTATTTAGTATTATTATCCTTTTCCTGTGTGTTTGTTAATAAAGAGGTTTTTATCTCCTTCACTTTCCTTCGAGGAATTTTTTTTCCTGAACCTCGTGGGGGGGAAGGGTGGTCGTGACCTGACTTCCTCCTAGAGGATATATTGCTGGATCTTGGCCGAACCCGGCACAGAGACACGTCATATACTTGTTATAGACCATAGTAAATAGCTCCCATACCTGTGCAGTTTTCCTGGTGTCTACCAGATTTATGTTATGGGACTTATGGTATACGCTGCACAACTGCTGACATTGGTATCAGTGCTTCTGCTGTGGTATGAAGAGGGTCAGGAGACAGAAATGCCACTTCAAACTGGACAGGAAAGTCTAGATGAAGTCTATCTCTTGCTAGATGTCAAAAGCCCTTCTCAGTCCAAAGCACTGAGCTTGGGAGTTTTCTGTTTCCAGGGACTGACACTGGAAATTTGGATGTGACAGTCTTTCTCTCCACTCCTTACATCAGCTGATGAAAATTGCTTTTCCTGCGTCTCCAGCTTCTGCTTGGTCTTTTCTTTTGTCTCTGCTTAAATGTGCATCTGCACAGAAAGGAGCAAGACCCGAGGCTTTTTTGGATATGCTTTTCTGCAGAGCCGCTCTCCTGGCTAACAGACTCTGCTCTGTTCTCCTCTATTAAAGGGCTTTGCATAACACACAGCATTTAGGGAAAACAAGCCCCAAACAGCTGCTGGTGCATCTGAAAAGGGGATCGGTGCTGAGCATCATGCTACCAACTCCACAATTTTCTTCCTCCCTGCTGAGGGAAGTCACTGCTGCCTGGAATCTTTCTGTGCAAAACTGGGGGCCAGCCCAGACTGGACAGACTGAGCCTGGCAGTGGTGTGGCCTCATCCTCTGCCTTGGTGGTAGCTGTGGTAATGGCAAGCAGAGACAAAGGGAATGGTGAGCTCCAGTTCATGCCATGGCAGGAGACCAGCTGTTGCTCAACTCAGGGATGCACAGCCTTTTCTGCTAGAAGATCCTTCAGTAAAGAGTACATGTTGTAAGTAGCTGATGAATTTCACTCCCTGACATTTCTGTGATAAGGAGAAGATGGGCAGCACCTGATTTCCAAAAAACATTTAGACATTTTTGCAAGAGCTTACATAATTTTAACCCAGTGTCTTCATTACCTGCTTTTGAACAAGGTTATTATTCATTCTTTATAAGATCTCCTCCTCTCTCCCTGTCATCATTTATCCTTCTTAATTAACAAATGGCATCAATTAAAATGTCAAATACACTCTGTACAGAACATGCCAAAGCCACACTCCATTATATGTTGAAATGAGAACATCCCCCTGTGGCTTGGCAGAGAGGACAGAAAATCTTGTCTGAAATGCAATTGCTTGCAAGCCCTGCCTGTAAGGAAGGATGGCACTTGTCTTTTGCACAGAAGAGCAGACCTGACAGCCACAAACCTCTCTTCTGAAAATCTACCTGTTAATTTAGATGGCTGGCTATTTGGGGTGGGAAAAAGCTTATTGCTTGACACTTATCTTAAATTATTTCAGCCAACTGGCCCCAGGGCTGGTCAGTGCTGAATATCTGGACTCCAAGGAGAGTCATCAGGAGCTGAGGAGGAGAGAAGAGTATTACCAGAGCGTGATGCAAATCCCTGGTTTACATACCTATTTTAGGATAGGATGAATCACCCTCTCCTGTGGAGAAGCAGGTAGCTCTGAGGGAAATGAAGCCTGCCTGAGCCCTGGATCTCTCCTGAGCACAGCGTACCCCAGTGACTGCTGTGTCTAGGTGGTTAATTTTTTGACAGCTGAAATTAGCTGAGCTGTTCCACAGTGTTTAGTGTGGCATGAGGGCAGGCTGACTCTTCATCAGGGGATTCATCAGAATGCTTAATCAAAGTGTATTACAGTAAAGGGCATTTAGAGGGCATGACCATCATTTTCTAGGAACAAATACTACTTATCCACTAGGGCCTAATGGTACGAGCCCTTCACAGTGAGAACTCTGCTTATTTCAGGTCCATTGTATGAGGCAAACTCTAATTTCTGCTCATGCAGATGGAGCAGAAACGCAATTTGTACAGCCCCGAGCAGGCAGGTAATGTTCTTCCCTCAAGCATTATTTCATGATATGACTCTAAGTGAGTCCCCTACTCCCACTTACCTGTGCCCCTGCTCTCCCAGGCAGTCCGCAGTAAAGCATTAGCAGTTTGGCAGGGGCCTGTTGACTGCCCATTAGGTCCTTGAATCACAGATTTTACCGAAGAGCTCAAACCCTGTTGTTCTAGAGGCTATAAAAATGCACAGTATAAAAGGAGTGTGGAGAGGATTTTGGAAATAACAGTACTGTGCAAAACTGGTAAAACCATTGCTGCTTGTTCAAATCTAAAGCTCAATAATTACATTTTTTAAAAACCGTAAGTGCAATTCATGAGATGTGCACACACCTCAAGGGACTCCCGTGGCAGTAAGCCAAGGTCAGAGAGGCATTCTCAAGGGAAATGCTAATGTTTTATCTTGATTCAAGTTTGGTAATGGTAATGTGTGTGCCTGGTGGGCTGCTGCTCCTGCCTTTCTCTTCCAGACCTCCCCTTGGTCTGCATGTTTTGCTCAGTGAAGCTTGACTTAGGTGAGGCACAAATAATACAATTCAATTCAAACGTAGGACAAATAAGGGAGGGTTTGTGTTTGCTGGCAGAAAATAATTTTGATGGACAACTTCCACGTCTGTTTATTTCTTAAGCCATGCACACTCTCAACCCATTTCCAGTAGGTGAAAGCCTGGGATTTAGGAAATCTCCTTGGTTTGTTTGGTTAATTCATTCGCTAAAAGCTTTGTTCAAGAAGGCATCTCCACTCAGCAAAATACCAAAGTTTACACTGAAATTCAAGCAAATGCGGAAATCCTGCTGAATAGAAAAGGATTTGTTAGGTGTGTAATGGTAGCTTTGTCCTTAAATATTCAGCTAACAAGAGTGGTATTAAACAGATGCTTGCGTGACTTTCTTGAATGGAAATCTGAGAGGGTATTGCAATAGGAAAATATCCCAAATCTGGGTTGATAAGCTGTCTGGAGCACTGGGTGGATGCAGCTGTCTGTCTGTGAATGGCTTCTGGTCTGTATCAGGGAGGGACAGTTATGCTGCAGATGACAATTTGCCAATTGGGGTGACTCAAAGCTTTTTATCTGCAGGATGTGAAAAACACATTGGAAACAACAGCCCTGCATGGGGTAAAAAAACCTTCAAAACTTTACACATGTAGTTATGGGCTCTAAAGTGACTGCTGCCAGTAAGAAAAGAGGTTTTAGAGCTTCAACATCTGCTCAGTCCTCATTAGTAGTTATGCTAAAAATTATTAGGAATAGTGAACAGAAAATCCCCCCAGGCAGCTGTTTAAGTGCATGGTGTTTTTACATCTTGAGTGCTGCGTGCAATTTGTTTGTCTAGCTCAAAAATGATCTAGCAGATCTGGGCAACCTCCAAAGCAGGTCAAGAAGGATTATCAGTAGTACAGAACAGCTTTCTCTAAGTGGTGATTAAATGGCCCAAGGCTGCTTGGTGTGGGGGGAAAATAAAGGTGTCTGGGGGGAAGATACATGGGAAAACTATAGAAGTATGAGTTTTGTGGAGAGGGGGAAGTTGGTTGGTCTTATAACTCAGGAGTCCAGAACATCAAATGAGATTACAGAGTAGCAGATTCGGTACAAACAAAAGGAACCTTTGGTTTTTTTCTGACAGTGGTAAATTATGTTGCCGAAGTCATTGCGAAATGGAATCAGATCTTGAATTGCCTTCAAGCTGGGGAGTGAGAACTAAAGTTTTCATAGGGAAGGATCCCCTAAAAGAAAAGGGCACAAAAATACCTTGAACCACCTAGGAAAGATCTTTTTCAGTTAGCAACTTAAGTCCTTGCTGTCACAGAAAAGGAGTCTTGTGATCTTTCCCAAAGATTTAGAAATCCCCCTATTAAAGCTAGTTAACATTTTCCTAACCTACTCTTCTGGTTGGAAATCTGTCATTGACAGACACGAACCATCTTCTAAATTGCCAGTCTTAATTTATTCATGACTTGGGTGAATGTAAGGCTCTTGTACCAGCCTTAACCCTCAGCACGAGAGGCTCTTCTTTCTCCCCTGGTGCTTATTGCCCTCATATATTTTGTAAAATTGCAGAAGAACAGTGTTGCAAGGAAACATTCATGGTTAAGTAGTCCTTACCCTCACTTCAAAGCCAATCCAGTCATCCTGATAAAATTCCTGATTGATATTTGAGTAACCTGTTTATGAAGACATTGAGCAGAGAAAACATCCACACGGCACTTGGCAGATGCACGCTGGTGTTTTCCTACTTCACCTTCCCATTCGGGAACAGAAAATGTGCTGCTTCATTTTTAACTTCAAAGGGGAGAATTAAAACAGAAGGTGGAAGAATGAAAAAGCTTATTCTCTAGTCATCTAGGCAAACCAGACAGGAATAAATACATAAAAGGCACAGTCAAAAGGGTCAAATTCTTGGATTATAGCATAAATGCTTTAAGTAGAAGCTCAGAGTAACTGTGTGTTACCCATGAGAAAAAAAAAATTAAAGGGATTACAGTCAAACAGTGTAGTAAAAAAAGCCACTAAGGAAAGCTAGAAATGATGTTTCAACACTCATGTACACACACAAAAAGAGATGCCCGAATTCTGGGAAGTTAAATGCTAAACTCTAAGAAGAAAAGCCATGGGGAAAAAAAAAGGGGGAGTGAGGGGTGGGTGTGGAGCTGAGCCTGCTAAATGCACTTTCCACCTCCTACATATATCAGAAATAGGGATGTTGCTGTCAGTTCTGTAGGGATAATAAATGATTGAGGCACAGTCAGGGGCACCCAGAGAGGATCAGACTATGTAATAAAAAGGCATTAAAAAAATTCCTTTTGATGAAACTGAGGGAGCTTTCTCATATTGCAACATCTCTTTCTCGGGTGCTTTTCTGACCATCTAACTCTAATTAAACTACTGATAGAAAAGGTTTCCAAATAATTTAACAGGAAGAATGGTAACCATTTGCAAGAGCTAAAAAACATTCACACAAGAGGTGTCAAGGAATGTAAATATGAAAATGTTGACCTACCAGCTCTGTTCTTTTCATGTACTCTTTAAATAGCTCTTGGTACCACGGGAATGGAAAGTGGTAAATATAACAAATATTTTTGAAGTAAAGTCTTAGAGCATCTGGTATAAACTGTGATTAAGAACAGAATGAGTAGGCATTGGATAAATTGATCCAGTAAGGGAAAAAACCAACTATGCAGTTTTTATATACAGAAGTCATTACCATACAAATCTATTGAAACTGTCTGCAACATGTGTATTAATAACAAGAATCCAATAAATACAGAGTACCAGAATTTTAAAATCTTTTGACAGAGATTCTCTGATGAAAGTCTTTTAAAAATATCATGGGATAAGAGAAAAGGTTAGTTAATTTGTATATATCGTTGCTATGTATTAAATGTTTGTACTTAATTTATTCCAAATACTTTTTTTAAAGATAAGTAATGAAGTGAAAAGGTAATGGCACTCTATACCATGGTCCTAGGACCTGCTATGTTCTGCATAGCCACAGGGGATTGCAGAAGGAGTGATTAGGAAGCAATAAAATTTCCTGGTATTTTCATGCTAATCCAGAAATACAAATCTAAAATTGCCATTGAAGTGTTGAGGACATTAAGTGACTGGCTGACAAAATAGCAGACAGAATTCAGTGTCAATAAATGCAAAGTAATACAATGGAGAATGGTGCTAAGTGTGTGTACATAATAAGGGCTTAGCTGAAATCTTTTCCAGGAAAGAGAGGTAAAAATTATGGTAAGTTCAATGGAAACAACAGCCAAAACTTTTTCTTTTCACCTCCCTTCTCCCATTGAAAGATGTTTTCCTAAATCAAAGTGCTGAGCTCTTCAATTTAGTTGATTTCCACATCTATTTCCCCTAGTTTATCAAAATTTACTGGTCCAGATCTGAAACAGAAAACTGTAGATGTCAAAGTGGAACACTCCATCTGGGCAGTGGAAGTAATTAACCACGGGGAGAGATTGCCCAAAGGTGACAGTGAACCATCCTTCACATCAAATTTTTTGAGCGAGATCAAACTTCTCTGCTCTGAGGTCAGTGTTGGCTCAGAAGCAGGACTTTGGGCTTGACACTGGCTGAACTCCTGTGCTCCACACTCCCCACCACAGCTCTCCCGATGCCTCTTTCCTCACCATCATCTCTACTGTACGTGCACTTCTCCCCAACAAAACACAGCTCAAAACGTATTGCATTTACTAATTAGGATAGCAGTTACTAATTAAGTTTAAATTCCTATGTACCAATCAAATTTTATTTCCTAATTGTGCTACATTATCACTAATTAGAATAGCAGTTTTTACTTAATGGATTATATTTAAATTAAGATGTCTCCATCCAATGTTTTTTCCTACTTACATTTTAACTAATTGGTAGTGCAATTATTAAGTTACGTTGAAATTGAAAATATATCAGGCTGGTAGGGAATCATATGATAGTTTGCTTACGTCTGTATGATACTAGTAGGAATGATTAAGATACAGTCCAGTTAATTAGTTCTGGAATCAAAATAATTTCATAAGTGTTTGAATAAGAAGTGAGTGTACGCTAGTCCCTTGCCACAGCATTAAGGAGGAGCTTATTATGGGCTCAGTAAGAATCTAACGTGCTTATGGGTACTAATCAGCTCAGATTCAATCTGCAAATGTTTGGGCTCATCTTCAGGAGCGTATTTAGATATATACCTGTATTTAAGCATGTTCTTACTGCATATCTCACATTTCTGAATCAAAGTCTTTTGATTCCTACTTGTCAACACTTTACCCATTCTGTGATCCTGTGATTTAAGGTTGGAAGGGGCCACTGGAGGTCATCTGGTCCAAACTCCCTCCTCA
Organism: Monarcha castaneiventris obscurior; assembly: GCA_026261815.1. Classification (NCBI taxonomy): domain Eukaryota; kingdom Metazoa; phylum Chordata; class Aves; order Passeriformes; family Monarchidae; genus Monarcha; species Monarcha castaneiventris. The sequence goes on from JAMPIT010000890.1 coordinate 5,604,712, forward strand.
AGCAGGTTTCCCTAGAGCACTGTGCTCTGGATGGTGTCCAGATGGTTCTTGAATATCTCCAGTGAGGGAGACTCCACAACGTCTCTGAGCAGCCCACTCCAATGCTCTGCCCCCTGCTCTTGTTCAGGTGAAACTTTCTGTGCATCAGTTTCTGCTCATTGCCTCGTCTTATTGCTTGGCACCACTGAGAAGAGTCTGGTTCCATCCTTTTGATATGGCCCCTTCAGTTAATCGTATACATCAATCTCAATCTTCCCTGGTCCAGGCTAAACTAGCCCAGATCCATCAGTCTTTTCTCCTAAGAGAGGTCTCCCAGTCTTCTCAATATCTTTGTCACTCTCCACTGGACTCACTCCAGGAGCTCCATGCCTTTTGTCCTGAGGAGCCCCGCACTGGACACAGCACTCCAGGCGAGGCATCACCAGGGTTGAGCAGAGGGGCAGGATCACCCCCCTCAACCTGCTGGCAATGCTCTTCCCAGTGCACCCCAGGATACCATCGGCCTTCTTGGCCACCAGGGCACTGCTGGCTCATGGATGGCTTGGTGTCCACCAGGACCCCCAGGTCCTTCTCCATGGAGCTGCTTCCCAGCAGCTCAGCACTCAGCTTGTGCTGGTGTGTGGGGTTATTCTGCCCCAGGTGTAGGACCCTGCATTTGCCTTTGCTGAATTTCAGACAGTGCCTCTCTGCCCATCTCTCCATCCTATCATGGTCCTTCTGAAGGGCTCCACAGCCCTCTGGGGAATCAGCCACTCCTCCCAGCTTTGTGTCATCAGTGAACTTGCTGAGGAGGCATCTGCCCCTTCATCCAAGTCATGGGCGAACAAGTTAAACAAAACTGGGCCCAGTATTGACCCCTGTGGGACACTACTAGTGATGAGCCTCCAAGTGGACCCTGTGCTCCTGATCACAACCCTGAGATATGCCATTCAGGCAGCTCTCAATCCACCAGTTTTTTTGTGATGGCTAAGAGAAAAAGGGCTTTGAAGTGTTACTGACTGTGCTGTACTCTATTCTGTAACACCATCCAAGTAGATGTTGGTAATGCTTCACAAACACAAGACTATTGCCAAGTGCTGATAATTAGCAAAGATGTAAACTGCAGCCTTAAATCACAGATACATGTCAAAATCCAGAACAGAGGCTTATTACCAAGCTAGCTAGAGCACAGAGAGGGAACCATCTCTGGCTAAAGGAGTTGTGATTCTTGCTCTCTGTTGATTGTGACCTTAAAGCAGCATGGCATTTCAGATTGCAGCAAATGCCATGACCTGGGGGTTTTAGTGCCACAGCCCTTCAGAGGAGCACAGCGTGAAAGCTGCAGGCCCTGCTTGTCCTTCCCAGTGTCAGTGCCAGCTGACCCTCACTGCTAACAACACCTCAGCTCACCAAGAGTAAGGGACTCTGTACTGCTGAGCAGTGCACATGGGGGTGAAGAGCTACAACCCTGGAAAACTCCAGTGTATTTTCCTTCCAGCGCCATTGTGAACTTAAAGAACGGGGCTGCATTCTTATGGAAACTCCGCCTTCTGTTTTTTGTGATCCAACATGTTATTCTTGACTGCTTAAAGGCTTTTTGTAACAGCATCATGACAGAAGCAGATATCTGGGAAAAGAAGTCTGTAATGACTTACTACCAATTTCAGAGTTGGAATATTACTAAGAGAAGGTGAGGGTGGGTATAATGATTCAACTGATCTATAACAGGTTAACAACCTTCCTCATAATAGGTTATGTTGAAGAGAAACCAGCTAGATTAGATAAATAAATAAATACATGTGGTAAAATGACTGTTAAACTAGAAGGAGAGGTCACTGGTTCTTCACAGGCAGAAGGTCCCATTAAAAAATGTCATTAAATGCAAAGTTTTGTGTCCCTGAGGTTTTAAAAATATTTCAGCAATATCAGCTCACCTCACTTCCCCACCCTAAGAGGGTAAATTTCAAAAAAGGCTTATATTCAGAATACCTTCCTCTTCCTCCCAACCTATGCTTTCTGAGCTTTACAGGAGCAGACTGGAACTCCAGAGAAATCCATTAAGAGAAATCCAGTCCTTTCAAAAAACCTGCACCATTTAAGGATAAATGCAGAAGAAAAGATTTTAGAAAGTCAGATTGTCCTCATATTAAAAAAGATGGAGTTTTGAAAGTCCTGTAACAGCCAATGTCATCAAAAGCTCCTGGTGTATTGAAAAAGAACAGAAAATGTCAATGGAAAACTACTTAATAGAGGCAGAAGGATCAGTTTGAGAGGTAGGAGATGATAAGCCAAGCTAGCAATGTATGTTTGAGACTGATTGTGTCCTTCATTGTAATGCAGCTATAGACATGAAGGCAGATGCTGTATGATTATTCTTTAACAGTGAACTATGAGGGGATTTTATCCATTTTCTTTCTAATTTACTCTGACTTTGTAAAACCGTGGTACTCCAAGCTCTGCTGCAGCATGCTAAGGACTCCTGTCTGTACAACGAGAACAAAGGATGAAAGACCTGAGCTGTATTTTTCCATCTGTGTAACTTAAGGCAGAATGTAGAGTCTTTTCCCCAACCAGCTTGGACAGCTTTTAGAGTGTAGCTGCTTTTGACTGAAATGGGGAACCCAGATGAGCGTCATGGTCTGGGAAATTTCTCAGAGTTGGGTCAGCTCCAAATGGAAACTACAAATCTGCCACTGGGTGAATACACAAGGGGTGCAAGCGAGTTTTTGTGGGCTACTCATACTTAATATAGTAAACACCCCATCCTCAAAATATCTGCATTTCACCCTCTGTCTTAATAAGTAACAGAAACAGGGCAGCACCTTGGGTTAGATACACAACTGCTAAAATTGCGTGGGGATGTCCTGATTTGCTGCAGTGGCACCTGCACTGTTCCAAAGAAATGATTTCATGGTCTGCAATTCAATAATCACCTTTGATGCTTACAGGAGGTGCCCTCAGCCAAACCATATAGGAACCACTAGGAACATTTCTGATTGAGTTAGTTGCTGTGAGAATATGATATCATGTCACATCATAACTTTTTTGAGCTATGTATTGCTTTTAGTGATGTGTCCACATATTTCTGTTTTCTTAAACTCATGGGGTTTAACACACCAGCTTTGGATGGAAAAAAAGAAGCAGGTTCAGACCCTTACCCTCTGAGTTGCTGTCATCCAAAGAGAAAAATTGCCCTGATTTAGCCTAAAGAATAGAAAGAGGACTTGGATGAATGCTGTAGCCATAAGGCTGCATGCAGGAAAAGCTTAAATTTTGTTCAGGATGAAGGTGAGGGAACCCAAAACTATGGGATTCCATTTTTGCAAAAATTACCCAGTGGGGTTTGGTCATGCTCCACACTATGGGCTCAAGACCTCCAGACCTACCACGAAATGTGCACAAGCTTCCTGTCTGGTCAGTTTTATCTTCAAAGCATTATCTCAATCTAGTGTACAATAGTGCACAAACATTCTCATATAAAAGCATGTAAGGTACAACTGAGCACAAATGGTATGAAATCAGTAGGGAAGCATTACTGTTAGAGGCTCTGATGGCAAAATCTGAACTTCAGTGTACTATTTTTGTTCTCAGTAATTTAAAAAGTTAAAAAAAATTATACAAAGCACCATGTGTGTATGTGTAACTATGATAACTGTGACAAACTAGTTAGCAAAGCTGAGGAGCTGGTATTTGTTAAGATAGACAGACTGAGTTTGCACCAAATTTTATTTAACTGTAATTCTGGTGAAGAAATACCTTCTGATCCTTCTATGAAATTCTTCCAGCACATCCCTCACCCCACACAGATGGGAATTCATTTGCTAAAAGGACAGTTGGCAGCAAAGACCATCCTGAGCTTTGTGGGCTATGTCTCTTCAGGAGACATTATTATGGCAAACACTCCCTCTGTGCTAAGACATTTAAACAGTCTTCCCGGCAATGTTAAATATGTAAGGTGTGCATGATTATGAAATATAACTATACAATGACTTTCATATTTAAAAAGCAGCAGAATGTTTTCCAGCTGTGGCCAGTAAAGTGTCAGAATATGATATTACTCTCAGCATTCATTTCTGAAGGCAAAACTATTCCTACTTCCCTCACTCCCTCTCTGGATTGTTCTCCTCCACACCTGATGGTCTTTGTTGTTTGAGGCAAGTCTTCATTACCAATTAACTTCTCAAACTGACTGAGAAATCCAGACCCAGAAAGCAGTCCAGCACTAGTGAAAATTCTCCAATTTCTTTCACAGGGACAACACGTTCATAGGTGTAATCCAGATAAAAATCTCCTTCAATCCAGATGAAAATCTCCAGGGCAGTTTTGCTGAAGATAAGAGAAATATTCCTCATATGAATGCAGCAAATACCTGCCAACTCTCTGACTGAGCAGAAGGTCATAAAGCAAGTATAACTCAGAAAAGCAGAGGCATATATAAGCATCAGAATGAGAGGTGAGAATTAAAAACAGCTTTTGTACATATGAGAGTGGAAAACAGCTGAATGAAACAAACTCAACATAAATGCCAGCATGGTGTTCTGCCTAACAAAATGCAAACCCATATGTGGGGAGCAAAAGAAAATGGCTGCACTGATTTCCAGAGCTTGAAGAAAAGCCAACAGGAAAAGGAAAGGAAGGTGAGCTGGGAGCAGCAACTACTGGATGCTGCCAGTATCTCTGTGACCGTAAAGGCTGTGAGAAGATGTGGAAAAAGAACAAGAGTGCATTGTGATGTGTTTGCCTTCAGTGAATACTCAGAGTAACAGCAACATAATTCTCTGGATTGAACTTCAACCAGTGACGCGGCCTGGTCACAGATGGGTCAATACTTTCGCTGTCATGGATAACAGATGTTCTGTCCAAAGGGGCCAGGAGCCATCTGCTTAAGTCCTGATCTACAAAGCTCCACAACTTGAGAGAACAAAGAACCTGGGAGCCCAAAATGTTGCCTCTCTTGTCCATTAAAAGTCTGACAAAACTTCCCCTGCCAAGAGCAATTTCTCTTGGTTGCTTAATCTAATACTCAGTTGTAGTTGCATTTCTGTAGATCATCTTTATTCTTGCTTTCTGCTGCGGAAGGCTTGTTATTCCTCATACCTGGTTTGTCTGGGTTATTTTGGACTCAGTTATATTGTATTCTCCATGGTTTCTCCTTGCCAAGAGTGTGTTTGCCTTGATACTTGCTTGATGATCTTTGAAGGTCCCTGACCACTGGACAACCTCAGGCCATTCTTATTGCTCAGACTTCTGGCCTCAGCTGTACCTTGGCCAAGTTATTGGATTCTCTTCTGGGTTAGAAGGTCCTCACTCAGCTGCAATCTCTACATCTGCCCTAGTGATCCTTACCACACAACTCCAGAAGCAATACCAACTCAAATGGGTCAAAACAAGAGAGCAGGAAAAGAGGGCCACCTGCAGTAGTCAGAAATTAGATGAAAGGCCCACAAGAGCCAGGAAGATGCATCCCATCTTCTTTCTAGCTGTCAGTTCTGGCAAGTAGTTTGTGTAACTAAGTCTCAGCAGCCAAAAAAAAAAAGAGCATCTTTTTTTGTGTCACCCGGTGCTTGTTAATGTAATACGTGTGCTTTGAGTGTTATGATTATTTATTATTAAACTAAGGGAAATGTTGCGTGAGTCTGTCAGACTTTCAGGAATAGCTTGCACTCTTGCACATGCCTTTCCCTTATGCACAGTTTGGCACCTCCGAGCGCATTGTTTTTGTCTGTGCTTATTTTAAACTGAGAACCTTAAAGAAATGCAGTAACAGTCACAGGGGAAAAGGGAAACCAGTTATTTATAGTTTCAAGCAGTTAAGCTTTCAGGATGGTTTTGAGCATGCTTAGTGGCAAGCAGTGCCCTAATTCTGTAAGTGCTTAAGGACGTCCTGCACTTGACACATTAGGCAAGGGCTGCTCTTGGCCCAGTCTGCCCCATGCCACCAGGGCTGTCTTTGAAAGGACACTCTGGGCTCAGGCATCACTGCATGTACCTCGAGATCCTCCAAGACCCATCTGGGTGCCTCAGCACAGCTGGCAACCTCATGTGGTGTCAGGACGGTGAGCCCGTGGGGAGGAAGGCACCTTCTACTCCATCTGGATAGACAGGATGGTCTGCAGAGTGCAGAAGGACTTGCCCGAAGGTGTCTGTGTGGGGACATTTGCAGATATGAGACTTATCTGAGAGGGTACAGGGCTACCTCATGTTGCCAAAAAGCACAATGTTACAGGTAACTTCTGAGCTTTAAATAGAGGATATTTGTCATATATAAGAATCTATGGAGATTTTTTAGCAAGTGCTCATTAATTCTGTCAGGTTAGTTAGGTCCTAGCCATCAGGGATTTTTCCTATTTTTTCTGTGCTCTTTCCCCTTCCAGCACAAATTTGTGTTATTTTTTTTCTTTCATGAAAAATGTTTTTCTAGGATGCTCTGCACATGTGCGCTGAAGGGGAGTTAGTGTTCAACTGATCCTGTTAGCACTATGAAGAAATGCTGATCCTGACAGACACTTTGATGTGCTAAACTAAATCCCAGTGGGCACAGGTACCAAGAGGAGCCCTGCAAAAAACATAACAAACAGATCTTCATAATTGGCCAGATTTTTTTTATTGTGATACATCAATATTTGATTAGCAATAAATATTTCCTCTGATCTCACTCTTGCTTCATGAAACTGAAAACAAAGGTAGGTTGGGATCTGTCAAAGTTTACTGGTCTAGTCTCAATCTCTTTTTGGACTCAAGGATAAAAAACCCTGTAGCACCAGTGGGAGGTAAGTTATGCCAACAGTAAACACTTTTTTTACAGTCTATTGCATGTTGATACCAGAACAATATAGGACTTGGAGCTGTGTTTTACCAGAGGGTATCAGTGGTGGCTTAATTTCACAGTGCCAAGAAAGTTGATAAAATATTTGAGAGAAATACCAAATCAGCTTTTGAAAGCACTTCTAACAGGATAGTAGAGTGAAAGTTGGTTTTGCCTTTTAACAGTAATTAACCCTACATTTGTCACACATTATAGTCCGTGCTAAGACCTACAGATGTTCATCCTTACATGAGAAACCTGTAGCAAAGTTTCATACTTGCCATGTGAACGTATCATGGGCTTGTGAATTGTTCCACAATGGTCTCATCTCTAAGATGAGATGAGTTCTTCCAGAACTGTAGGTTTAAAGGAGAAGATCCCAGGCATACCCTAGGGTTTTTATTTTCAGCTTTTAGGCTTTGTTAGATGTGGATCTGTAATTGTGACACTTTAAAAGAGAAAATTAAATAACATTTATAAAAACATTTTTGCCTTGTATAGGATGTCATTGCAGAGGGTTATCTTTCTGACCAGCAGCTTTTTGTTGCCTTCTGGTTGCAAAAAGAACCACAGAGATCTTTTCTGTGTCTTCAAATATTTGTTTTTCTTTCTGTTGCTTCAGTGTCTTCTGGACTCTTCCTGCCACCCAGGACTCAGACTGCCAATACGTCTTTGCCCTGTGGTAGCAACCCCTCACTGATCATGCCCAGCCCTTTTCAGAGGGAAGGAGAGGCTCAGAGAACAGCAGTTGCATCTCAGCAAAAGAGTGTGTGATCCTCTCTGCTTCCCCATATAATACTTTGGAAGATTGAAGGTAATGAAAATTATTTGAATCCACGTTATCCACTGCAGACATCCTCATGGTGAGCAACAGGTTTAATTGCCTTAGCTACTGTTTGTTTGTCCATCAGTTATCTAGGAGAGATTATGCCTGCTCCAGAATAATAGTTGTCATATATATGTAACAGTATTTCAGTCAAACTTCGGCCTTATAATTAATGGCTCAAATATCCAACCCGCAGCCAGTGGTTTTGTGGTTTGTGATAAGCTGTATGTTGCCTGTTTTCTTCCCTTTTGACAGATGCAATTTTTTGAGTTAAGGACATAAATAAATCCCACGTAATCACAATGATTCAGCCACAGATAAGTGTGGCTGCAAAAATGTTCACAGGTTTTTTATTTCTTCTTATGTCCTGCTGAACAACTTACTTTTGTGTTTATAAATGCTGGACACAGGAGTTTTGGAAGCAAATTCAGAGATGTATTCCAGAAAATATTAGGCTATTCTTGCGTTTTTTTTTTTTGTTTTCTCTCTCTCCCTGTCAAGTCCTAACCACAGCTGCTCAAGATGAAGCAGGCTATTTTAAAATAATTAAAAGTTTCTGCCTTAGCATGGCTTCCATTGACACCACATCTGCTTGAGCATGGTAGGAGGCAGCTTCAAGCCAATTAAGAGGAGACGGGTGCCTTGTACAGCTTCCTTCTCTTTCAGTGAACTTTTGACCAAGAGGGCACTGTATTGATGAATTTCATTTCTTCCTAATCTGCTTCTACTCTGCTTGCTAGCCTGGAGCTTTGCTCTCTTCTGTTTCAGTACAATGACCCTGCTCTTGAGAAAGCTGTGGGTTCGAGGCAAAGATTTCAAGTTATTACAAGATGTTGAGCACAGAGATCTCTCCTTGGCTGTCTGCAAGATGTTGCCTGGAAGTTGAGAAGGGCTCTCACCCCAGAGGAGGAGAATTTGTAAGGCATTATTTCACAGCTTTTGAGGCAGTAACAAAGAAAGAGTTTCACCCAGCACTACACAGCTAAGTAGACAAAGCTCTTTAGGTGAATATGTGAAAGAAACAAGTTAAGTGCACCTGGGGGCTGTGTTAGTGAAAGACACAAGTTCTATGTGGCTTTTAAGAGCTGGTCTTCAGGCAGGTGCTCACGTGCTGGTCAGGCAAGTCAGAGGTCCCCTTATGAGTAACTCATGCATAGGACAACTAAAGGATGTTTCTGTAGGATTCTGTTTTCTGGGATAGTGCCATTGGTATTTTTGCAGAGATCTCGAGATGCAATTTTGCCAGCCTTTCTGCCCATTCTCTAGTGGCTTGTCTTGAGCAAAGTCTGGTGAACAGGGTCAAGGGTGCAGTGTGTACAAGCCACGCTCCAGCCTGCTCACTATTATGCTAGCCAGACAAAATGGGTTTGCTTTTTGGCCTTGAGCACTGGTCAACAAAGAGTGTTGGCCTCAAATAGCTGTTCCTTGAATAATCAGGAAAGGTTTTTTTACTCATTTTTGCTAATACTTAAGTGTTAGATGTTAATTGAGGTATGTAACAGCAGAACAAGGCCACAGATCACTTCTTGTTGGGCAAAGGATGATGCTGAGAGGAAGGCAGTTTACATATCCTTCAGGAGAAAAACAGAGCAACAAAAAAATTATCTTCTTATACATAGCTACAAGGAAATACCTGACACCTACATCTTGATATTGGAAAAGTCCTTTGCTGTTCAGAGACCATACGTTCAGGATCTAAGTGACAGGTGGAAGTAACATTCTGAAACTAGTACACCATGAATTTCCATTTCCTTAGGAATTTAATATTTATAAAGTGGCTTAGCTTTGAATTGCTGTGACGGTATCACAGCTTTAAAAGACTTGCCTGTCCTGATAATATAAATGTAACTGCTTTCCCCAAGAGCATTTTTGACTAGTCCCTGTTCCAGACTATTTTACTTTTTCTTCAGTTATGACACTTTCCACACGTACAGAATGTGTCTTTGTGGCATGGAAAGAAAGTAAGCATGACCTTTATAAAAAAAAAACATTCACTGCTTCTGCAACAAAGACGTACTTTAGATGAAGTAGAGAGACTTGTGTTTACACAATATCTGGAAGACAAATACTGACCAAATCTTTTTATCACCAGTACACCACTCCAAGTTAATTGGAAAGACAGAATGACATCACAAAATCTCATCAAAGGGATTTAGAGATGTCAGTCTGAGTTTCTAAACTTACAGTGAATTTGGCGCCTAATTTTTTTTACCTAGTCTTTTGGACTTTCAAGATAATAGAAAAGAAATAATGGAATGGATAGGATAATTTAGGAAGAGATTGTGTTTGAAACCACATTATCAAATAAATCACCCTCGGTGGGAGAAAACAATAGACTGGGACCTTGACTTTACTGGTTGGATAAAGATAAGTATTCAGAAAGAGACAACTAAAGCTTAGGAAGATAATAGCTTGTCCATTGGGGCAATGTTGCCAATTAATGTAAATAGCAGCATATAGATCTCTTCAGTATTGCCATTGGGCGTGCTGGGAATATTGTTAACACCTGTGTGCCCATCTGTTATTGAGGAATTGGAGGGGAAAAAGGAAATAAGAAAAGAGAGCACAAGAAAGATTGGATCAGCTTCTCACTGGAGATGCAAGGGTTTCCCCTTAATTAAGCAGCATTTTTTCAGGTCCGAAACAGAGCAAGAGTGTCTGCATTTATTCTGTGACTCCTTCACAAACACACCACATTTTGGAACCCAAGATCGGAAGAGATATTTTTCCAAGAGGAAAGCGTCATTTATGCTCCTTACAACACATGGCTGGAATAGTTTGTTAATGTTGCTACTTCTTCCTTGTAACTCCATTAGGATTTTTAATGATGAAGACAACTGTCTATTCCTCACCAGGACAACCCCAGAGAAGAAAAAAATGGATAATACCCTGGAGGCTGTGATTTATGAAAAACTTACCATTATTTTAGCTCAGCTTATCTGTTTGAAACTAGAGGAAAAAGAACTTCCATAATATTGTTCATTCTAGGCAAAGGGAGATTGTGCCCAGAGATAGTTATTAGGACTAATTATAAAAGTATTTTGAGTTTTTAGGCAAGATTATTTTTTTACCCTGTGGAAAACAGTGTATTAGAGTGTTCTGGTGGGAAACAGAAATATTGTGGCTTAAATCCATAAAGATATTAATTTATAAGTACTTCTCTTTTACCTTATGGAAACTGCAATTCTGGGCTAAACAGGGAAGATCATATACACAAATTACCTGGCTTGATCTGTGTAGCCACTCTTGACTTCTGAGCAGGGAGGGAGGTCAGTGGCATCTTGACCATGGTGAGTCGTGAAAACTAGCTCAGAGCTTTTTCTGCAGAAAAGAATGACAACCCACAGTGCTTGAACCACGGGGTGTTAAAAAACCATACAAAAATCATTGCCAAATGCACAAGTTTTCTGTTTTGATTAAAACAGATAGATAGTTTTCACTGACTGGTTTCTCCATGGGAAAAAAACGAAAGAGGAACTAGGTGTGGTCTGTGATCACTATTACTTACTTTAGTTCCTCAGGTGATATCCACAGGTGTTTTTGCATTTACTATTATCTGATCCAAGTAGAAATACCAGGAAAAGACTAACAGAACACACCTTGTATCAATCCAGTAGCAGCTGCACCAGCATTGAAAATGCAGGGGAGAGTTTTAGAGTGCTGCCAATAAAGTCTTTTCATCTCAAGTCTGAGCTTACAGAACCTTCTGACTTGTACAACAATCTTTTCAAAAGGTAACTCTGAAATAAGACTCATGATTAATGTATTCTGGGAGAATTTGTGTGACTCCTGGTTTCAGTCTGCTCCCAAAATCAAGGTTAGCAACTGAAAAGGAATCCAGCTAAGAAATTTTAAGCAGTCTTAATAGTTTTATTAAAAAAAAAAGAAGTAGAGATATAACAGCATAAATTGCAGGTAACAAAGGTCAATGCATTGGCCTGACTGACAGACTGATGGTGGGAGATGCTCCTGCCCTGCATGTGTCCATGAGCAGTTGGAGGCTCTGACTGCAAGTGAGGATTTTGCAGAGGTGGCAGTGAATGTGTGTTTGTAAAGTTCCATGGCCTCAGCTTCCCACTCCATGATCTAGTGATGGGCACATTTGTCCAACCACCAGCAAAAGGCAGAGTTTGCCAAAACAGCACTAGGCAACTCTTATTGATGCATGTCCTTCTAACTAAGACTTACAAAGAAATGAGTTTTGCAGGGTGCTGGCCACAAGCTTGGGAAGATTGAGCTTGTCCCCTCACACCACTGATGTGAGCATACCAATCAACACTGTGGCTAATTGGCTCCTCAGCCCACTGCCTCACCTTCTTGGCAGGTAAGGATCTCCTCCATCCTCTTGCTATTACCCTGTTCTGAATGTAATTTCTGGTATCTGGTTTGTGAACAAGGATTACATCATTGCATCATAACTGCAGTTAATTAGGAATGAAAACCCACCCAAATCAATTGCAACAAATCAAATCACTCTTAGGACAAAAATGCAGCAATGACTATTGCAGTGAAATATATGAAAAAGCTGTCTTGATGGTTCAGTATTTATAGTGGCCAGCAGCCACTGTAAATTCCCCAGCATAACAGGAAACAAACAGCATGTGTGAAATGATCTCTTCTCATCAGGGTGCTGATTTTATGAGCACTTCAGTTGGTGCTTATCTTCAGATACCTAGATAGATCTACATGGGATCTGAACATAACAGGCATTGGTTCCAGAGACAGGAGGAAAAGAAGAGCCCTGAATAAAGGCAGAGGGGAAAAAAAAAAAAAAATAAAAAAAAGGAAGGTAAAGGAAGGAGGAAACTGTCTGGGGGAAAAAAATGAGTTAAGTGGCAAAAAGATCCCTTTGTTTGGTGGGCTTTGTTTAGGTTTTGTTTCATTTTTCTTTCCCCTTGTGAGCGAGATGTATTGTTGCATACCAGCAGCGTTTTTGCAAGCAAAATGTGTTCTCACACACGTGGTCTGAGAGTGAGAGAGGTCCCAGCAAGGCTTGTGATGTGAGAGGAAAGGGCAAGCTCAGGCTTGAGACAGAAATGAGTGTTTTGGAGAACCAAGATTTTTATGGAGGCTGCACAGCAGAGAGGTGATAGAGAAGATGGGAATGCACCACTACTTTGAGCCATAGCCACAGGCACAAATAATAAGATATAGGATGTAGTGTAAGGCTTTAGAATTAGGTCTCTGCTCAAAGCAATGCATGGTATGAGGTATGGGTGGTAGAGATGCCCACTGTTCAGGTCTCTTGTAGGATTTCATTCACATAGAAGTACAACCACCACGAGGTAAATCCAAAGAAAAGATTTAATGTACTTTACAGACCTTTGAGGGTGAAAAACTCCAGCAATGAACCATTTTCAAGTTCACCTGATTGCGGACTTCCCAAGGAAGAAGAGGCAAAGGCGGAGGAGAGATGAGCAGGGGTCCCTTCAGGAGACAGGTGTGTTTGGGCAAAGGTGGGACTACAGCAACAAAAGAAAGAAAGGAGACTCTTGCAGAGGGACTGGGGTGGTACTGGGATGCCAGGGATGGCTGTGGGGTGCTGGTGCAGAGACATTGGGATTTATACCTGCAGATATGATACCTGGATGAGAAACGGTTGTGTTACCACAGGGAATTTCTGCAGCTTTTTACCAGGAGTGTGTTCTTAGCAGCACTGAAATATGGCTAGACTGGAGCAGACGACAGCCAGCATAAATCAACAGAGGGCAGCTAATTAACAACAGTGAGGGACACAGCCCCGTATTTCAGCTCTTGTAAGGTGCTGTGCTCGTTCCAGTGAGGGGGTTGAGACACGGTGATGAATTGACACTATTTTAAAAGTTTCCTTGTTTTTCTTCCTATGTCTGCTGGGATGGGCTGGTCTGACCCCTCTGACCAGGTTCTCTGAAAAATATGTGGGTTTGGAGGGCTCTGCCTATGTTGGGGGAAAATAATCTTTCCCTAATGAGAAAGACTCCGAAAAAGACTTTTTTTTTTTTTTTAAAATCTGTGTGTTGAGGATATGAGGCTGCTATGACATGACTGACTCCCTCCTGTCCTTCCCCAAGAACACCTTTCCAAACTGGTTGGACTCAGGTACACATAAGCAAGGTGGCAGAGGTGTTAGGACATTGGTTCCATGGGACCTGGGGCCCAAGCAGGGGCAGGAGAGCAGTGCTGAGCTTTCTTTGCAGCATGTGCTTTGCTAGATACCAACAAATCAAGTCAAAAGGTAAAGACTTGCTGTCTCTCCTTCGCAGACAAGAGCAGAGAAAGTTCCACTTTTCTTAGGCAAAAAAATTAGGATTATAACGAGGATGCTGGAAAAGGTGTGGGTTGTTTTCTCCAGTGTTTCTTCCCATGGCTGAGGGAGGGTGAGAAAGAATGCATGGCTTTCCTTGAATGGAAATGCCTAGGAGCCTCAGATAAAGCTCTCATTTACTTTTCTGTTTATACATCAGATGGCTGCAGTTTTCTTAAGTCTTTGAGCATCCTTTAAAGAAATGTGTTTATTGGGGGCAGGTTGTTTTACAAGGCTGGTGCTTTGTTTGGGGTCTTTTTTGTGTGATAGGGAGGAGCAGTGTCCAGAGGATGAGAGATATTGGGGATTTTATAGAACAATTGGAATGCCAGCAATGCTCACAAGTGCAGCTCCTAAATGCACATAAATGTTTGTGGAAGAACTTCAGACTAATAAACACAAAGTGCTTGTTTGTTTCCTTTTTTTATAAACAAAGAACACTAAAGGAAAATTAACATGATTGGAGAAAATAAGGAGATGAACTTGAACAGCTTGCTGCAGTAAATGGATTTTGTCAGCTTTAATGTATGTGCCAGTGACACTTCAGGTATAAATGAGGACTTGAGAAGCTCTTAAATCTGAAGATGGAAGCTGATGAAACGTGATATTCTTCCTGTATTTAAATTAGGCTTAGCAACTACTAGATGATCACTTAAACCCTATATGAGCCATCATTTCCATGTCTTAATAGTCCTTAATTTCTCCAGCTATTTTGAAGGAATTGATTGCTATTGTCCTGTTGAGCACCTTCACTGAATTATTTTTTGAGTTAGCATTGTTAACTTTGGATAAAGGTAAAAATCAAGATCTCTGTGTGAAGATAAAAGATGACCACGTTTTGCGAACAACAAATAAATAGAGAAAAACCTCACATGCAGTGTAAACATTGCAAAGTAATTTGATAATAACTCTTTTTGCTAAAACAAGCAAACAAGCCATCAAGTGTTGTATTACATGCGTGTTGCCTCTATGTGATATCATTATGGAGAACTGAAGATTTTCCAGGCCTGCTCTGTCAAATTTAGTTCATTTTGGGCTTCACTGATTGTGAGGCCTTTTATTTTTCACAGATGTTTTCTTTGCATTCATAACACTATTCACGTCTCTGAGGAGAGGCAGGAAGGGGGTAAATATCTGCTATGACCTAAATGACAACATGGTTTGTTGGTACAGAATGAAAGCCCGAAGTTTTTCAGCATGCAGTGAATAGATCAATGTGTACTTAGAAGCAGAAAGAGCCTCCCTGGTTATCCAGGCTCATCCCTGCAGGCTGTAAGTTGTGAGTGATTCAGCTACCTGCCCTGCTGGTTGAACTTATTTTTCCCCTCCTGCAGTTAAGCCAGGACAGGGGACACTTTTTCACTGCTTTGTGGGGACAAATGCCTGTTGGCTGACTGCGAGTGTGTTTGGCTCAGCTCCTGGGGCTGCAGGTGCTGCACACAGAGCTCCCAGTCTGCCCTGTCTAATGCCTCTCCTACCTGGACATCACTGTACCTTCTGCCCTGCTTCGGCCAGGAGCAATATGGTTAGCAAAGGGTGGCTACTCAAAGCGTGCTTAGCTGCAGTATTGCTCCCAGTGGGGAGAAGGAGGGCAGGTGAAGGGTAGGCTCTAACCTCTCCAGACATCAGAGCTGCTGCCACGAACTGATGTGCAAATAGGTCCAGGTGCCATGGCCATGCTCACCCTTCTTTTGAGGCAAACAACAGTGCACGCCCAACACAAAGGAATTTTTCATATAAGCATACACAAATCTGCCAGCCAATGGGACAGAGGGGAGCTTGGCCTCTCAAATCCTTACCTAGGAGCAGTATCTGTCTAAAACACTGGCCTACTGTCTCCAGAGAAGCATGCCTCTTGCTCGGCTAAATAAAATGCAGGAGTAATTCCTACTGCAGTACTTGGGCCGTTGTTCAGATCTCAAGCACTTTTTACTAGGCCCTTTAATCTGGATTTAAAAACTACAAACTCCTTGGCTTTGAATGTCCATGTCTTAGGAGAGAGAATTGCTTCCCCCCCAAACACTAGATTTCTGATCCCTGAGTATCACTGTCCTCCCAGAGAACTGGTTGAAATTTTAAGTCGCTGAAAATAAAGGATGGGATGGTTCTGCTGTTTGCAGCTGAGATGCTCTTAGTCCTGAAACAACCAAATTAGGAGCCAATGATAACTGAGCATTTTCACCTTGCACTCTCTGTACATGCTCTCCCAATGCTGAAGGGAGAGCTTAAAACTGGGTTAGATGAACTGGATTTATGGAGAATCGAGCTTTAATTCTGAGCCCACCACAGGGCACATGAACTGCCTTCTTTGCTCTGTAACCATTTCTAATAAGAGCCATTCTCTTAAGCTACTTATCAAAATTATTAGCTTAGAGCTCTTCTGTTCCAGGCTGGTCCTAGAAGAAGTCTTTTATTTGCAGTTGCTTAACATTAACAAACTAATTACCTGTCCCTGCTCTCTGCAACAATAATCTAACAGCAAGGACGGCATTTGCCATAAACTACTTCTGTGCTTTCAGTAAGATTTCCATCAGATTAAAAGATGAAATGAGGTTTTGCTCTGTCAGCAGGAGGAGTTAAAAGAAACTGGCTTGTAAACAATGAACAATTATGCTGGGAATTAACTTCCAAGGAGAGGACAAACTCCTTCAGAATATAACCAGGCAGAAATTAATGTTAGGCAAATGGATAAGATTTCTCACAACCATGTCCAAGTCAACCAGAATGCTTAATTTCCCTTGTCCATTTTGCAGTTTTGAAGTTTGTACTTCTCTTCCAGCAAAATTCTAACATGTCAAGTCCCTGCTCAGTATAAGCACATGGATTTTATGGCGTTCACAGTATTGCCGTTGCTTTTCTTTTTTCCTGTTTTAAGAGTAGAAGAAAAAGGAAAATTGTGAAGAAGGAGGCTAATTAGAGAAAATGGGCTTAATTTGGAAGCCACAGGTACCTCTTTTATAAGCTTTTGTTGAGCTTGTGCCCACAGTAAATTTATACAAGCTTTGGAGAGACGGTAAATCTCTGTTTGCTATGGCCTGCTTTAAATGGGGAGCTTTCAGCACTACTTTGCTCATAGCTAAGGGCACAGATGAGGTAATAAAACCAACAAGTCCTGGGAAATACCCACTCAGCTGTGAGAAACATTTCCTTGAATCCCTTGTTTTTTTGGATCCATATAAAATAGCTTTTATTGTTTCAATAAGATGCATGGTAGCTACATCACCGTAAATTTAAGAAGGGCTGTTGTGAGGTTTGATTCCTCAGCTCTCTGCTGCCTTCTGTCTTGCTAGTCAGGAATTTCAGGCCTCTTTTGAAAAGAATGTCATTTGTTATCACAATTTCATCTTGCAGGTCCTGGCCAGCCTAATTGTGGAAGGTTTCATTGCAAGAATTGAATGCTGATCGAACTGAACCGCCCCAGCTGAATGAAGCGTGACCTGTGTACACCTCTCAATTGAACGGGAGTCACTTAGGTGAATTACTATTAAAGCAGTAAAAATCAAAGCAATGCAATCACATTTACAAACTGTAGCTGTGTTTGATGGAGGTACCTAATTACACAACCAGAACATAGTGTTGTGGCTTGCACAGTGCTGAGGCTGAGCAGGAGCAAACTCCGACAGGCCCACTTTTCAACAGGGACAATTCACATTGAATGTGATGAGTGTGTGGGTTCCTCTGTGGCACAAGCTCACCAAAGAGGGCTGCAAGGAGCTGGTCAAATTTTGATGTCCTGCTACTGCTTGCTAGCAGCAGCACATGTGCTTTTACCCCAGTTAGGGACAGGAATAATCTGTCACGATCTGAAACCTCAAACCAAGGCTACACCTTCGTCACCCACCCTGTCCAAAGTACACAGCAAACACTTGATCTGGAGAGGTGAGAAATACCCCTCACTTGCAGGAGCTGCAGCTGGATGGTGAAGGGCCCAGCATGTTTCTGCCTAGATCTCATTGCTTAGGAAAAAGGCCTGCTAATAGTTTTAGCTGACACTAGTCCACAGCCTAGCAGCTCTGGAACATTTTGAGAGCCTCAGTTAGGTGTCTGGTGTCACCCTATTGACTAACACATTAGCAGCTCTGAAAATCCATGTGCAAAGGAATTACCTGCCTAAAGAGTGCTGTGAAAATCTAGGGACATGTGTCTTGTGATAGTATCCAAGAACTGAGACACAATTAGTGAATGTTTAGTGTCTTGTCATCTCCATACCACCCCTGTAAATGTGGAGTAAATTACAACTGCTGGATAAAAATGCATGGCTTGATTGAAAAGGGTAAGAGGTCTCTGTGTGGTTTGTGTTAAATTTTTTATGCCTCTTAGCAAGTGTGCTAGAATTGCATGGGAAGCAATCTTGGCATAGGACGGGGATGGACCAATGGCATTTCCTGGTCTGGTGCCACTGAAGAACTGGAAAGTTGCTTCCATCTGTAGAAGAAAAAACCACAAACTCCAAATCAAAATTCATATGCCTGCTAAATACTGAAATTCCCCCTCATCCTTAGGATGGCAGTCACACCAGCTCCCAGGTAAATCTGAATGCTGAAGAAAAGCTCTGCCACTGAACTTCAGCCCTCCACTGGTACGAGGGACTGAATTTCCTTTATGAACAGACAGAATAGCTATGCTTCCCTCAGACCGTGGAGGTGGTAGTCTTCCCCATGAAAAAAAAGAGATTTTAGCATGGCACTGATTTTATTAAAATATTTGGCTCTTTAAAAAAAGTCTGCTGGTCAGGCTTGATGTGGTAGAAAAGCAGATGTGGTACATATAAATGAAATAGAAATAGTAAAGAGCTCAACAGTGACAGATGGGCTGAGCCCAGGCTCTGGAGGCAACTCAAAAAAATAATCAGATTGAAAAGTTGAAAGAATTAAGACTTCTTAGATATACAGACAAAACTGGTGTCAGTCAATATATTTATTTCTCTTTTAAAATAAAAATTTGGTTAAGATTTCCATACCTTTAAATGAAAAATAGAAACTGCTCTGGCAGGGAGGGTTTTGGTTGGGGTTTTTTTTTTTTTTTCTGTCTTTTTAAATAAAACCTCCTCATCTGAGCACAGCATTAGTAACTACAGTAATTCTGGAAAAAACATTTGAGGAAATGTTTGTAAGGTCTCAACAGACTCAAGGCAAGATTGATTTGGGGAAATGACAAATGGCCATTAATCCAGGAAACTCTGGCCCTTTAATGAAATGGCTTAAAGAGCAGCACAGAAAAAGATGATCAAAGGCAGATCCTTTCTTAGTAACTACAAATGTGGAGCAGAGATAAGAAGAGTGAACAAGTGTCTGATTGCCTTTTACAATGAGATTATTACCCTGCGTGATCATTAGATATGAATGAGGTCTTTTAATCACTGTAGCTAGGTCTGGTCATTGCCCATCGGCTGAATTCTAATGGAGGTGTGGTGTAATTTATTTAATATTAATAAAGATATTCCCTCCCTCACCAAATAACTCACTATCTGTTTTGGCTTGCAGACCTTGCAGAACAATGGGGCAATGCTGTCTGCCAGCATTTAGCCATTGCTTTTGGCTAGTGAATGAATAATGACACACACCCTTACCCCTCTGAAAGTTCTGCAGAGCAGCAATTTTTAATTTCCTCATTGAACTACCTCTGTGCAAATCTCATTCTTTACCTCTCACTTCCTTGAGCTGTGCATTTGCTATAAGACTCTCCATGGAATCTTGAGCTTTACCATCATAAGCTGCTGTCCACAGTTGGGCTCTGTCACACTGTGGTAACTACTGGTGTGTCAGGGACTGTTGGATTTCTCAGCACTATGGGATCCTGCTCCTTCTCAGCTTTCCACTATGCAGCTGCCCAGATTTTCCCTACAACTGACTCCACCATCTCTTTTCACCGTCCTGTGTCAGTGTGTACTTCTATATCTGGACATTTCTGATGCATATGCCTTGTGCACCTGTCTCCTGGGCCTCTGATGGATGGCAGACATGCTGATTGCTAATCTTTTATCTAACTGCTATTCAAATTCATTCTCAGATGCCTCATTACATCATTTGCATAGCCACACTAATTAAACATGATACTTCTCATGGTTTCCAAGCATCACTTTGGCATGTTCCACTTCACTGCAAAACCTCTCTCATCATGCCAGTCTCACTGCTACCTTCCCTGTGACTACCTTCAGTATTCCCTGCGCTTCCCAGTCCTGACTGAGCACCAAACTTGTTGAATCTACCTCTGTCCTGCAGCGGAAGAGAGAGAGATAATGGACATTGTCTCTGCATTACTGGCATTTGACATTTTGTGATAACAGCTCCCTCTATCAGCTACCAGAAGGCACTGAATAATAATACTGGGAAAAGAGCCATCCCCTCTAAAAACCTGCAAAATTATCCTAATAAAATCAGTAATGAGATCTAGTTTTAAAATAACACACATCCATCTCCTGCATACAGATAAAATGCAGACCTCCATTGACATCCAGTGGATGCCAAATTCATTCCACTCTGTGGCTTGAAGATTGACCTTAAAGCATTATCTGTTGCTTTTCTTAAGTTAGTGCTCCTCATCTTTAAATTCTTTTGAAGCACCTGCCCAGAAAGTTAATGTGTTGTGAAAGAAATGCAATATAAAGAGTTCAGTTGATTTAAGGCACAGAATATAGAAATTATTCTATTCTGGATACTATTAATTAAAAGGATTACTGACAGCAGTGGTATCCATGGAGGAATTTCCAATTTGAATTGAAAAATCAAATATATTGGTGGAGAGAAGTGGTTTTTTTATCACAAAAATTAATAGCAACTCCCTTGGTTTAGCTGACAGTTCGCCTTTACCTCCACAGATAATTGTGCTATTTTGCATGGCTGTACAGAGGTGGTTACACAGCTAAGCACAAAGTCGCCATATAGGTTTGCTAAGTGCTCACAATATAAAATAGCATATATACTAGAACCCTCTTTATCTTGTGCCATGGGTCAATTACTTTTCCCTCCAGATGAGAGTGGAAGATAACTATTTTGGGCAGGGCCAACTTGACCTCACAGGTTGTAGTCATATTGCAGCATTTGGAGACAGATTTTCTATTATGGCTGTATTTTTCCCCATGGAGTCAAAATCATTCCATCTTAATAGATAAGCAATAATTTTTCCCCCCCACCCCCTCACTGATGATGTTTTAACATATCATCTCTGAGCCATGTACACTTAAGTAGAACTGGCAAATGCATGTAGGTGTGATGCAAATTTTTGATGTTAAAATCTACAATCTACCCAAAATGTTTGCCCTCACGTAACATAGGCTGCATTAGAATTGGACTTCAGTCTCTGGTTGGCTATTATTGAAACCACTCAGGAAAGATGTCAGAAAACCACTCAAAAATCCATCAGAGAGCTTTGGACGCCCCAAAGAATTTCAGAAGTGTGAGGGTGAGTACAGACCCAGCACAGGGCTTTATGCTGTTCATCCCCCCGTGGAGCAACTCAAGTTTAGATGCAATGAGATGGCTCTGTTGAATATTGACACCAGGAATGGAGACAGGGAGGGCTTAACCTGGGAGTCTCTGTGTGTTAACCTACAGGGTGTCACGCTGATTGATGCAGCCATGCCCACAGAAGACAACAAGAGGGCAGGAGAAAATATTTATGTCGTGCTCTCTGCAGATTGCAGTGTTCAAAGTGACGAAGACAATGGTGCATATGTTTCTAATCCTGAGTTTCTGTTGTGGTCATCTTCATGTGTATTATTGAGACACCCTGAAGGAAAAGAGATGAAGGAAGGGTGATGTATTACACATGACTGTCATCTGCTGCTAGGATGCCATTTTTATCCTCCCTGCCATCTCCTGGTCATTCTCACTTTTCCTTCTTCTACACGGTTTTACCTGCTCTTTTCACATTCTGCAATTTAGGGCTAGCTAAGGTATCAAGAAAAGTTTCAGTTCTAGCTCTTGATCAAGAATTTTAGTCCACTTTTATTCACTCTCAGTAACTGATATTATATCTAGTAGCATTAAAACTAGATTTACTCATGTTTTGTAATAAACTGGAAATAAAAGTTTCTTCTGTTTCCTTGTAAAACCCCGAAGAGGTGTAGCTTGAGTCCCTGCAAAACACATGAAATGAGAAAGTAGCTAATCTCTGGATGCAGCAGCCAATATAGTGTGAAATTCAACCCTGTGATGGCAATGCCATAATTCCATAATATTACCACTCTTTATACAGATAAGCCTTTTAGCTACAGTTCTGTTCTAGTTATGCCAAAATAATGTTTTAAGTTTTCTTAATGGAATGACCAACTTTTCAATTGAGCAGTGTTTTCGTTAATAAAAATACTGCTGCTTGGTTTTGAGGAGTAGGGTCTGTGGATCGCAGATCAAATTTCCTCTTCCTGAAGAAACAAAGCTAATGCTTAACTTTTGGAAGAAATTCACCCAACGAGGAATAGCAGGAATGAAATGAATAAACAACATGAAGCAAAATTAGTCAGATGAACTTAATCTGTTAAAAGTGTCAGGTGGGAGTAAACCACCTCTAACGAGAGTTTTTGAGCATGTCTGAAATTTCCCCATGTAGCTGTGAGCAAAAGTGGGTGGGGATGGACATGGAGTTGGGAACACTGCTTT
This sequence comes from Monarcha castaneiventris obscurior, assembly GCA_026261815.1. Taxonomy (NCBI): domain Eukaryota; kingdom Metazoa; phylum Chordata; class Aves; order Passeriformes; family Monarchidae; genus Monarcha; species Monarcha castaneiventris. Next base: position 5,627,202 of record JAMPIT010000890.1, read on the forward strand.
TACAGGTGCGCTCAATTCCCAAAGGCTCCAGCTCATCCTGTTGTTATGCCTGGAAAACACAGTCTCATTCCCAAACCAGCAGTATTTCCTCTTCGAATACAGAATTAAGTTTTTCAATAATGTAAAAAGGAGATTAATTTCAGGTCATTTCAACTCAAAATCAGACACGTGGAGCCCTTAAGGATTTGGTTACTTCTAGCAGAGCTCTTTTGCCTAGAGTTATCCAGAAAACAAGGCTCATCAGATCTTCCAGTGAAATTCTTATTTGTGGATGTGTAACTTGTGAGAAGCAAGACTGATGAAATCTTATTTGCTGTGATATTTTTGCCTCCTCTCAGGCTACCCTGCATTATAAATAAGTTAAACTAGTTTCCTTCCAGACCTCTCAAGGGTTAGGATTCAGCAGGGGCACTGGCCCTGCAGATTGTTTTCACCTGAACTTGATGGTGATCAGCTGCTGATCCCGAGGGCAGAAGAAAACCCTGAACAGCTCTCACGCAAGTGCATAACACAGTGGAAGGTCAGTGCTGCTGCTGAGAACAAAGGTCTCATAAGGCAAAAGTTCCTCGGTCCCTAGAACATGGGACTCTGCTCCCCAACCAGCTCTGTATCTCCTGTGGTCTTCCAGAGGATTGGACTAATCTTTGCTTCTTGTCTGGCACCACCAGGTAAGGTGAAATGTGGATATAGATTTCTGTTTGATGTAAAGGAGGATATGTCTGAATTGACTCAATAAATCTGAATCTAGCATATGAACCAAGCTTGCTCTAAAAGCCAGTTAGGTATTGGTGCTCTTAGCTGTTAGTTTTGATTGCTGATAGTAACACTTTGGATTTTAATGTAACTTCTGCATCCTGCAATGTGATTTTTTTTTTTTTTAGGTCTCTATTATAATTTCTTGTTCTTTGGTCTCCCTTAAGCTCAACTCTCTGGCCTACACAAATGATTTGAAGATCTCGAATTAATGTATCTGTGCCACAGTGCAATTGTAGCTGCATGCTCTTGCAAAGAGCTCCTGGAAGTTTGCCTTAACTTGTAGTTTCTTAATATTAACCACTCTGCTGTTTGCTCTTAGAGTGACTGCCTTCAAGGCAGAGGCAGCTTCTTGCTGAGGCTGGAAATTGGAAAAGATAAGAGACAGGTTTTCTGTTTGTTTTTCTTTGTCCCTAGACCTCTGTCTTCTCCAAAGTTATTCTTTATGTCTTTGCTTATTTTTCACTGTGTTTTGGCCTCCCTAACAGCTTGCTTGAAAGCTGCAGGTATTATGTGTCCGTTTTTCCAGACTTTCTCCCTGACCTCATTAAAAGAGATTTTCTACCTGCAGGACAGCAGCACCTGCAGGGGTGGGGGGAGGAATGAAACTGTAGCTCAGCCCAACATACAGTAAAAAAACTAGACAACCAGAAAAATAATTTTGAGGAGTGAAATGGGTTTGAGGTGGCATCAACCCACCTTCTGCTTCCTGGTGATCAGGGATGCCTGTTGTCACGCCAGTTGGCATATTACAGAGACCAGCAGTGGGAATCATGTTGGAATTCTGGCTGGACTGTGCATTGCAATTGCTATAATTTACTATAATTTTTATTATGTTTTCAGTATGTTTTGTATAACTCCACTAAATAGGAAATGCCCTGTGACACCAACTATATTTAAACAAATACATTTGAAATGAAGCATTTCATCTTCCATGTGTGGACTACCTAAAAGAACTTACTCTGACATAAAAAGGGGAATAAAAAAAAGGCAAAATCAAGGTTTAGCCTTAACAATTAATTCACACTAACCTCGTTCTGGAGTGGTCGTGATCTCTAGTGGTAATGGATCAAGGGAAAAATTTAGTCTCTAAATCCACATAATATGAGATACAGTAGACTTCTCTTTCCTGGCATTGGGGACAAGCTAAAAGAATCCCATATCACATGTGAAAAATGCCTAGTTAATTTAATGGGGAAAGCTAAGCAGGGCTGCACTTAGGGTGAGAACAAGAGACTTTCACAGACAAGACTGGGAATGCACATACCTCAAGGTTAAAGATGGAGCACTCCTTTAAGGGCAGACATACAGTGTTAATTTAAGTACTCACAGTGATTCTGTATAAGCAGGAGGGCAAAGGGACACCAAGTTCTCTTACTTTGTCATTGGGTGATACAATATAGTAGCTGGAAACCTACTAGAAACTTATAATTAAAGGTCTCTGCAGAATATATGAAGGTTCTGTTGAGCTTCCTGCATAATTCTCAGTGAAAGGAGAGGAAAAATTCCTTTGAAAATACAGGAGGCAGTGAATCTGTCCTCTCTGTGTGAGAGAGCTCCAGCAGAGCTGCTGAGGCCTGATGTCATTGAAGGGATATAATACTTGAAGTACAGCATGATCAAATAAAATATGCAGAAACCAAGCACAGCCTCAGGCTCATTTCATTTTAAGCAAACAAATAAAAACTGTAAGGATATGGCAGGAGGGAAAACAACAAAGAGAAGAAAGCAAATCTTTCATTCAGGAATTTGAGCTACCCAGAAGTTACTTCTGTGGCAACAACAGGGCATGGATATTACTTGACCCAAGTTATGGACCACCCTCTGTGGTAGCCTCTGTGTTTTCTGAGGGTGCACAACTTGTTATCCAGAGCTGTTTGCTCAGGCCCTGCTCTTTCAAATTTATTGATATGGGTGGGCCTGGGTGCCTGTAAAGGATTTCTGTTGCATCTATTAGGGGCTGTTTGCAGATGTGGTTTTACTGTGTGCCTATGTTCATCCATTCTGGACAAGGAATGGTAAACAAAGCTCATTTGCCAGAACATCCCTGGTTGTGACTGTGAACTGATGTCCCACCACTGCTGCCGAACCAGTGGATTCAGTCTCTCTGGCATTTTTGAGCTCAGATGGAAGCACATGCATCTGTTAGACCCTTTGGAGGAGTCTCTGTAATCTCTTGCCACCTTCCTGTGCTTCCCCTTCCCACGTGCTTGCCATCCAGACAGTAAATGCAGAAGGTACAGTTGGGTGGCCTGTGGTAGTGACCAAAAAGTGCACCTTCACCAGGTGCAAACTGGTCTTATGGTTTGATCTGCTCCCCCACCACACTCCCCAAGTTTGTGGTTTAAAAGGATTGTTTCTGCCTTATAGCTCCTGTGCTCTGATAAGCCTTCTTGTCCACTAGTCTTTCTGGACCAAAATTTTGTCTTTGATCTTCCACAGAAACCGGGCAGATTAATTAGCATATCAATACAAACAGACTTCTTTTATTATCTTTCCCCGAAGTCAGCTAACCTGGAGCTTTTCCAGGAGCAGAAGCTCCTCCAATTTTTACATCTTTTTATGCTGATCAAGGTTTCCCATCTTTGTGTAATAGGACAGAGAGCTGGGAATAGAAGAAGATTGTTCCTACCAAATTCTATTTGATCTTCTCTTCACCACACTGCCATTGAAAGATTTCCCCCACCCCTGCAGTTGGCTACAGTATAAAGCTACTTGCTACTTACAGTGCTCTGCTGCTCTTTCTCAATTTTTCGGCAAGGTTTTTTTTTTTCTAGATACTCAGCAATGGATAGAGTTTGTTCAGCCTGAGAAGTTGTTGGGCTAGAAAATTAGGCGAAAGATTTTATCCCGTGAAGACAGAGAGGATAAGGACATTTGTTTCCAGTCTTTTTGTTTAGTTTATCTCTGCTCAAGGTAAGGTAAAGGACAAAATATAATGTCATACTGTTCTCATACAGAATTTTTATTTTTATTCCTGGAGCACAGCAATAAGAATTAGCTTAGAGAAAACTGAGGGAAAAAAAAAAGAGGACAAGTTGCTGTGAACTGTCTCAGTCCCCTGTTATGGTTGCTGACTTTCTGGATTTTATGGTGTCTCAGTAGCTGAAGGTCAGCTCAGTATTCCATCTTCTTAAGGCAGGTGTTTCAGTGAGGCTCTGAGCTTCCATGTTTAAAGTAAGGCAGCCCTCCCAAATCCACATTTCCCAACATGCTGGCTGTGTAAGAAGTGGTAAAACATGTTTTCCTGGTACCAAGGACTTCAAAACTGCTGGGCATTTTAAAATCGCATGCTGCTGATCCTCTTTCTCCAAGTGAAATAGTAGCACTTCCCACTTTGTAGACAATGGGAGTCTTATCACTGCTGCGTTAAAAGCAGAGTTATGCCGAAGCTCAGCTGAGCTGTTTTGAAAATCCCTCCTTGAGTTTCCAAGCTTTAATCTCCTGGTCCTGCAAGTAAAGCCTATATATTCCTTCAGCCCCTTTCTGGCTTTAAAAGAAGTGCACCTTCTTAGTAAGCTTGTGCCGCAAATATGAAGTGATATGGGGATGAATGAGAAGGGCTTACATGGACTTGGAAGTCACCCTTTAGTTTTTTCACTCTATTGTCATAGGAACAACAACCTTTCCTTTATGCAATAAAAAATTATCAGTATATGCTAGCTAAACTTTACAGAGGAGGATGTGACATGGTTTATCTGGAAGGATGACAGGGCATGAAAAATAATCGCGGTGACTTGAAAACCCAAAAGTGCAATTTTGTGCATGGTGCCATTTCTGATTTGCATTTCACTGTGTACCAATGGCAGGAAAAAAGACATAATTAGTGCCATAAAGCATGGACTTCCAATCCCCTTGAGAAACACAACAACCCCTTCTAGAGTTTTAGCTGACATGGTGATATTTAAAAGTAGCAATATAGGATCCTGGAAGCCATGGTAACTTTTACTCTACAGAGATACTAAAATACAAAGCACCCTGCGGTGGCTTGTTGACAACAGGGCCCATATCTACAGTGTTCTGTACAAAAATTACAGGTCCAGTTGCTAAAAGGATTGTTTTGTTATACAAGCAGATTTATCAGCCTCTACATGTTGCCCAGTACAGACAGGCTCCACCTTGAACAGGCACAATATGTTATGCCTCTAAAGGGCTATCCCAGAATGGGAGAAGCAGCAGGATTTGGTCAGTCTCTCACTGCTGACCTGCAGCTGAGGGCCTGCAAATTTCACCTGCTTCTTTTCCTCACCCACAAGCCCCCAGAGCCCTTGGACAAGACTTTGGATTGGGATGTTAGCTGTCAGCTACTGAGATAATGCAGAAGGTGTGTGTTGGCACTGGAGCTGCCCCGCTGGGAAGCACTTATGAAGTGAAAGCTGTCAGGGGCAGATGATGTTCGGCACCTGACTTCATGTTTGTGTGCTCATGAGAATTACCTGTATTGCCCAGTGCTGCTCTTCTGCAAAGCTGCTATTACAAGGGTCACTCTCTTGACCCACCACGTGGGTCTTGTGAAGGAAGGTGGTCTGCCAGGCAGTGCAGCAGGGTGCAAAATCTGGAGTCCTGCACTCTATGTCAAGCTACTCTAGAGGCTTACAGTGTTTTGTGGCTTTCTGCTCTCTGCTTGGGTCAGGATTGGCTCCACTGAAATGTGCCAGGCTTTCAGCCAGAGAGGCTTGCAGCAGGGATTCTGCCCAAGAATAGTGTGCAAAAATTTACTGGGGCCCTGATCTTGCTCAGAGCTTCCAGATTGCTAAAGCAATATAAAGGTTAGTAAGAATAACTCATTACAGATAGACTAGCAAAGCTGTTCCCACAAAGAATCCTAGAAGGAATGTCTCTGAGGTGTATTTGACTGGCTCTGCATACCTCTACCTAATGCAGAGCTATACTTTCACACCGATTTCTGGCAGGCTTGAGCAATCAGTAAATCACTTCAGGTCCTTAAAACCATGACTGCCAGATGTCCTCCTGTAGCCAGAGGGAAAACTGCACTCTCTCAGTTGTTGTGGTGTTTCCCACCCTGGGAAAGGTGGCTTTTGTTTTTCCTACAGTATTCAAACAAAGCTGAGTGCCATTAGTGTATGTTTTGTAAGTTTTTCTAGCAGCAGTTGATGGTAAATGGATAAATGCAGTTATTCAGACTTATACCAGTCTGAAGCTATAATTACAATACCAAAAATGCCAATACATTTCCCAGTTTAGAAGAAGCAATAGCTTAGTATTACTGCATATTTATTTCTGTTTACTTGTTTTTTTTAAACATACCTAAAATGGTCCCAACAATATTGAATGACCCTCTAAAATTTTTCCAAATATACTTTTCCAAATATACAGTGGTGGTTTACTTCATATTGGTGATCCAACGGCTGAAGAGACTCATGCTGCAAACCTTGTAGAGGATTTTTTGCCTTCGTCAGTCTCTTAAGGTTCATGTTTTACTGTACAGATAATTGTATTCGTGTGTTGTTGTCATGGTTACATAGGTATGGGCTTTCCCATTCTGAAATATAACGGAGAGGAAATTTAACAGCATGTCACTGAGCAGGTAAAATCACACAGGGACACATGCCTGTTGAAGCTGCAGGATTCTGTTCTTCCTCTTATCTTTTCTCCAGCCCCTCTTCCTCCAGTTCTGCACTCTCATTTTAATCTGCGTGGCACATTCCCTGTGAGCAGCTCCTAAGATCTTTACTACTAACTTAAGGGTTGATATTGGTAAGAGCATAGTCACAGCAATAAACAGAAGGGCCAGACGAGTGCACAGACCTTTTGACAGTCCACTTTGCATCTCCCAGCTCCATTCCAGTATAAATCTGCATGGACTTAACTTTTTTTTCCCCTCCTTGCCCCATTTCTTATCAACCTCCTTTTTCTCTGCAGTGTTTCCATCCATGAATCTGTGGCCCTCAGACTGTCTTTCCTCTTTTGCTTCCCAGGGGTCTTTACTGATTTCTTTCTTTCATTGTGTTCATGTCTGCGTTTACAGGAGAGGTCAGGTCAGGAAGCACAGGTTGTGTCAGAAGAAGGGAAAGGTTTAGAGGAGACGTGAATGTCCTAGGCCAAAGTTAGACCTCTAGAGCTGGAGATACCACTCCTGTGCTCGCGATCCTGAATTGGTTTGAGCAAACAGCTGGAGGTCAGCAAACCAGCAGACTCCTCTATCACCATCTGTCATTGTGTAATGAGGAACTTGGTGTGTGATAGGGCTGCCAATGATTTCTCTGTTTGGACCCTTTAGGCAATTTTGTTTTGGCTCTTTGTAACAAAATAAGTGTGACCACAGCAAGGCCAAGGAAATGTGTAGTGTAGTGCATTGACAGAGGTAAGGCAGCCACTGAACATGCACCAGCAAGGATGCCACCAGCCAAGGTACAAATGCTTTCAGTGAGCTGGATATCTGTTCTGGTGACTAAGGAGGCTGGCCTGGTGTGACCAGCAGCAAGGGCCTTGCTGGTGTTGGAAACAACAAACTGGTTCTGCTCTGGAACTGGAGGAGAAAGAGATGGAGATTTAGAGCAAGTGCTGAAAGCCTTCCTGGTTTCCCTCATAAATTCATACTTGGCTAATGTGCCAAAACCTACTTCACTGCTATTGTGTCTCAGTTGTATCTTTCAAGGCAGCACAAAGATGTTGCCATTTGCTGCCAAGGTGCCTCTGCTTTGTTGTGTAAACACATTCCTAATATTTCTCGGAATGTATGGCTTTAAGAGCTTGGTTTTCTTCGGGTTAGCAAAGCAAGAAATGGGAGTAGCTGTGTCCTGCTGACACTTTGAGGGGAATGGAAAGAGACAAGAAGCAATTATTCAAGTTAGAATGCGTGCAGAGCATTTTTATTATTGTTATTTATTGTTTTATGGTCACTCCAGTAGTGCTGCGCTTCGGAGGAGGCAGCACGAGCTATCGGCACAGCTTGTGTAAATCACCATGGCTCCATGACACCTCTGGATTTACACCAGCTTGATTTCTCTACATCCTGGTCCTTGGTTTCGGCCTCCAAAGTTGCCATGTGCATTTTAAATGTGAAAAATTGGGACAGTGGGCATGATGAGCAAAAGAGAGGGGATGTGGAAGAAGCAACCCAGCCTGCTGTCTGATGCAAGATGCTGGGTGCATGGGCAGAGCATGACCTCTCCTCTCTAACTTTTCATCTTAAAAGCTTTGGTAAACCTTTTCATAGTATTCTGACTAGTAGTTACATTGCAGTGGGAAATGCACGTGAGAAGCAGGGCATGTTATAAATCCTTGAGGTGAAAATAGCTAAAACAGCTAAATTCCTGTTTGCATTAAATATGTTGGTTAGTCTGCTTCTCTGGCTGTTTAGCTGGCAGAAGTATTTTTATTCTTTTTAAACATGTAGATGAGTATCCCCTTGTGCTGCTTTACACACATGGAAGCTGCTGCAATGCCTGAAGGTTCAGTGTGAGACAACTCACCCATAGGTTTGGGTTCAGCCATGATTTATAGCCTTTTTTGGTTGTCGTGGTTTTCCCTGTCCACATCTCAATGCTTAAGATTTCCCAGGGTAGAGAAGTTCAGCTGTGCAAAATCATGGACGTGGTTGTACAGAGATGGTGAGAAGTTGTGTAAAAAGAATGTTTTTAGGGGGGACATATGTAGGGATTTAATCATTTATTTATTTATTCTGTTTTTGGGGGTGGGGTGGGAATGAGGCTTTCTGACTCCTGTTGCTTCAGAAAACTTCCCGAGGCCCCCGTGGCTGCTCTGCTCTGTGCACCTACCACTTTGTGGACCTCGGGGGAGTGGGCCACCAGCTGCCACTGTTCCTGCTGAGACACAAATTGAGGGTGGCACCCCTCCTCAAAAGAGGGGCAGGCACCACACGGTCACGTCCTGCTTCCTCCAAGCAGGTGCCTTGGGAGTTGTTGCAGGAAAACAAAGGAAGAAGTGGGTTGTGTGGGCTGGTTTTCTTTGGGGTTGTGGGCTGGCTGCAACCAGGGCATTGGCAAGGTGGTGATTGGGTTCCTGGTCCTTGCAAAAGCCAAAGCAGCCAGAGCTATCAAGAGGTGTAGGATAACAAGGTAGCTTACAAAATTTAATCCCTATTAATTTCCATGGGTTTAAAATTAGGTTAACCTTTATAATTAGCAAAATAAGACCTTTAATAATCACCCCCAAAGAAAAAGGGGCTTCTAAAAAAACAAAAACAACAACCCTACAACAAATCAACCCTAATTTTGCTTCTTTATCTATTCTGTGCTAACTTCTTCAGCACATTTCACTGCTGTCTCTTCCAAGCAGCCCAGGTGAGGTGCCCTGCTCCACCATCAGGCAGTGCTCGCCACAAAATGTCCCTCTGACATCAGCAGCATTGCTGTAATTCACCTTGAGGGTGCTTGTCGGTGTGATCACTGCCAAAACAACTCTGGCAAGCTTTCTAACTAACCCAGTTTAACAAGCTGTGATGTCTGTATTTTCTGCTCTAGCTGTTAACATAACATTGCAAGTTTTTCATTTTGCTCGGTTATTGTAACTCGTGCATTTGGCTGGATCTGTATGCTTGCAGTCTCAATACTGACAGTGACCTAACTCTAGTTAATGTGAAGCTAAGCCTGCTGAGGCTTCAGACCTAAAAATGTCCTACTTGCATTTTTACAAAGCAGAAGTCGTAACTGTTCCGAGCCTAATTTGCAGTTTAACTATGCAAAGTTGTGAATAGCTGTATGGAAAGAAACAGAAACTCTCACAGAATTGCAGATTTCTTTTCTCCTAAAAAAAGCACTCATTGATCTGAATGGAGAAATTTTTATTCTTGCATTTTTTGTAAAGCGGGAAGTGCAGCCTTTTTGCCTATCAAAACCTGGAAAAAGTATTAGGTGAAATATTGTTTCAGTCAGTGGAAGGAAAGGGAAAACGGTACACTTTACCAAAACCAAAAAGAAAATACTTCTCAGAGAAGAGAGAAACATTTCAAAAAAAAAAAGTCAAAATGCTCAATTTTAAAGTGATTTGTTTGAAAACTTTCATTTCTACTTTTACCTGGACATATCTGTTAGCTAAACTTCATTTGAATTTTCAAATATTCAAATATCTATTCAAATAGATAAACCAGAACAATATTTTAGACTTCTTTTTTTTGGTAGTTGATTTTACGTTCATATGAAGACTGTTGTCTAGCAACTATTAGCATAACAGAGCTGAGGTATGACCTCCAGAAGTAACCTCTGAAACTGAAATTTGCTGTGCATTTGAGCCACCTGCATCACCAAAAGAAAAGGAGTCGCTCTCTAGTTCTGGGTTTTTCCCCAGCCTCTTTATGGTGAGGGTTTCTGTCCCAGCATGAGCTGTGTTTGGGGGGTGGGGTGTGGGACTGGGTGCTCATGCAATGAACAGACCCTTTCTTTTGGTGTCAGAGAACTATAAAAGTTTGGAAAGGACCTCAAAAGGTCATCTAGTCCATCCCTTTTTGAGAAAGGGAGCCTAGATAGGAATACCTGGCATGCTGTCTGATTGCACCTTGAAAACCTCCAGTGATGGACACACTACCACATCCCTGGGGAGGTTGTTCCAGTGACTGTTTCACTGTAGGAAATTTCTTGCATTTTGGAACCTCTCCTGGTGCAACCTCTACCTGTTGCCCCTTGTTTTGTCCATGTGATCCTTGTGCTGAATAATTTCCCTATTACGTGCTTCCTTGCAGGAGCACAGTGCTTATATCCACATGCTTCAGGCAGCGAGGTGCTGGGCAGGGAGGACACCTCAGTACTTTGCCAGGTGGAGAGAATGTTGATAAACGTTGCAGGCTGAATTTGTGGTGAGCATCACAGAGCTTGGATGGAGCTGCAGGAAGCCCAGAAAAAAATGGAATAGCTCAGAGAGAAGCAGAGCTAATGAACCCTAATTTCCTATGTGTTTGTATTTTGGGGAGTAGCTCCATGTAGGTTTGCTGGGGCTTGTCAGAGGGAGCATTCATGGTACAGCCTTCTCCCACCCAGGGTTTAAAGCAGCATTTTCACTTGCTCTCCTGCCGATTCCTGCAAAAAGCATGAATGCTTCTGAGGGCGCTTCCTCCCTGCCAAAGGCAACGGAAATTGGCTAATGAGCTCAGAGTCAGCAGAGGGAGGCAAAAAGGCACATACAGAGCATTTAACTGGCTTGGAAGCCAAACCACAAACTTAATCTGTGGAGAACACGGTCATGTGACACGAAGAGTTGAATTGCCAGCATGTGTGGGAGGGAGGTGAGGGGGTTATTATCCTAGCATGCATGGGGATGCCTCAGTGGGTGGGAAGCTCCTAAAATTCAGCTTTGATTGGGAAGTTAAATCAGTTATTAGAAAAAGACTGCTATTCTAAAACTGCTTTGCTCCCTCTTGTGTCCCATGGTATGACTAAGGGGCGTTGCCAATCGAGAGGAAAACGGAGAGTTGGACTCTCAGACAGTGAAAGCTCCCTGAGGCTGTCAGCGCTCCAGGGCCCTGATGCCAGCAGGGCTTCGAAATTGATTTAGAATGAAATAAAATAGTGGGGAGGGAGAGGAGGAGGCATAAATATTTTTCCCTTGTTAACTTATTTTCCCCTTTTGTGCATGAGCTAATGCGATGGAAAGTGACGCAGCTAAAATAAGTGCATTTGTTGGGAGCTGTGTGCTGCGCTGTGAGTTATGGTTGGAAAAGGCTCACTGGCCAGTCCATTCCTTTTCTGTACTGTATCACCATGTGCTCCCAGCAGTGCCCGAGGCAGAAGGCCCCTGGGAAGTGCAATGAATGTGGTGGGGTGATAAATGCAAATCTGGTCAGTGCACAGAGCGTGGGCCAAGCTGTGCAGCTGCTTTTGCCATCGTGGCTGTGGCTCAGCGCCCGTAAAAGTGAGGGGTGTCACCAGCCCTGGGGGAAGGAACAGAGAAAGGGCAGACTTCCAGCAGGACAGGTTGTGGGATATGCCACTTCCTTCAGGAAGCAAGGGGGCTGCTTAGGGTATGGGCACTTCTGAACAAGGTTTCACTTCCTACTCCTCCTTTGGCCACCTATTTGACAGACCCTCTTTGTTGCATCTGTACCTGGTCTGTAGCATGTTACCACAAATGTTGTAATGCAGCTCTAGCTGTGAAGTGCCTCATGTTTTCCCATGGTGCACATCTCCTGCAGAGACTTCTCCCTGGCCTGCATGTTCTAAATCAAACTCATTTTGATGCATCTTCCATCTGCTTAAGTGTTGGCCATAAATAACAACATATTACAAAATTGCCTTCTTGTCAACACACAGATTGTTTATGTGTCATTTCCTCTATCCTTTGTGTTGCTGCAGCTTCCTAAGGAAGGAGGATTTATTGGTATAGCAACGCTTGGGAATGGAACCAAATCCTATGGAGTATGAAATAAATATAGTCAATTTTTGGTGCTACGTTTTTATTTATTTTTTATGAGACATCTTCTTTCCTTGACGGCTTTGTATCTCACCATGTGGCATCCACTAGCTTTGCCATATCATCTGTTGTTTAGGGTCTTATATTTCCAGAGTATGTTTGCAAGCTGAGTGTAGAACTGTGAACCACAGTCCCACGGTATTTTTGACTGAAAACTAATCTGGAATTTCCACTTACTGCAAGCTAATCTTGAATCACAGCCTCATTTTGGTGTCAGATTGAAAGAAGGGCACTATCAGTTTAAAATGCAGTTGGGAGATTGGTCAAAGGTCACATTAGGAAAGAAACAGAAGTTTCTGTTTTCTATGATTTCTAAATCAAATAGGCTATAAATAAGTACCCTTGACTTAAGTATTGCATTTCTTGTGTCAGTAAATTGTTAAAGCCCTTCTATTCAGGAGGTAGTGCACTTTCTTGTGTGAATGCTGCCTTCCCTAGTGGCTGACTGAGCCTGGCTGTTTGGGGACCAGCTGATATGGCCAGAGCTCAGAGTCCGAATGCAGAATTTTAAAAGAGCTCACAGTTTTCATGTGGATCACTCCTGGAATGTTGCTTTGTCATTTGAAATGCTGAAATGTTGTTACTAAAGCTGTTAAGGGCCTGTGCTGTCCCAGTGGTAAGCGTTCTAGTCCCAGTGAGATTTACTGTAGATGCAGTGGATACAGGGTGTGCCCTGACTCAGACCACAGCGATGGTGGGAGGGTAGAGCTGGGTGTCTGTCCCTTGTGGCCCTGGGCCAGCAGTAGCACAGCTGCCCCTGATGCTGGATTGTGCTATTCCACGTTTGTTTTGTAAAAGCAAGCTTCTTGAATTCTCGCTTATTGAGGGTAACTATAGATGTGCTATGTGTGTAGCTCATCCTCACACGCAAATGTATTTCCAAGCAGTTACTTCAAGATGGAAATGCTTGTCTGTCCTGCTTGCTCTTGCACAAGGGTACTTTTGTTCCATCCCCCAGAGGAACGGGATATGGCTAAATAAGACAGGCATATGCTTTTGAGGGAAAAGACCTTATCTAAGCAATGAATACTCCTGGCTCCAGACCACTCAGTTGGACCTGGAGAGTTTTGGTGATGATTCAAGACCAAAAGCTCTGCTTAACAAGGCCTGTTGCCATTTCTGTGTAGACATAAGTCAAGTCTGAGACATGCTGCTAGCCTTTTCACAACATATGTGACAAAATTCCCAGAATCTGCTGCTCTAAGTTTTCCAGAGGGACAGGATTTGGACTGCTTGTTTGCCTTGAGGTTTACTAGATCCTTTGGAGAACTGGCAGCATGGATAGCTTTTCTTAAAAAATGGTTTCCTTTAATCTTCACTGAGCTTTCTTGGCTTTACTGGTGCTATGTTTTACAATTAACACTGGTGGATTTTGTGATGTGGAGATCACTGGCTTAACTCTGTTTCTCTTCAGATCTGCAATAAGCCTCCTAGAAAATCCCCCTCATCATTTCCCTTACCCAGAACTTGCTTATACAATGCATACAGAAATTTACTTTTTCTTGCATGCATGAATTAGTCTCTTAAAAAGAATTGACACTCATCTTCCTTGGAGAGAAAGCTAAAGGGCTTCAGGCTGCAGAGAAGAGGGAAGGTCACCACGGGGTCTGCAGAGCTCAGGGAGGGAATGCACAATCTTTCCTCTGCCATGACAGGTGGACACATCGATAGGGACCCCAAGGCTCATGTAGAATTTGCAGAGAGCCTTGGAGGTTTGTTTAAATCCCTGGAGGAAGAAATGCAGTGAAGGCAAAGCAAGCAGGGGAATTATTTATGATCTGCTTCTCTTCAGGTTTTTCATTATTGTTTTTTTATTCCTTCAAATGAGAAAGTTGGCTGGTCCCACCTGTTTCTGATGAAAATTTGTCTTCTGAGATTGAAAAATCTCTTCAAATAGCTAAATACGTTTAGTCTTTTTGAGCATTTGTTGCTAAAAGCAGAACAAAATCTTCTGGTTGCATTATGTTTGTAACATAAAATGGCTCTGTTTTATTTTTAGTATAAATATATCTTTGTCTTATGGAAATAGATTTCATTACTGATCTTATGCTGGCTAGAAAATAAGTGGCACTAATCATAAGAGGCAAAACCCTGATGTGCAAATTTCTTTTTTAACAATAGTGAAAAATATTATAGTTTTAAATAGGGTGGACTTTCCCCAGAAATTATTATTTCAGTGCCTGCTGAAATCTTACACTGGGGTTCTAGGGAGATATATTACATTACATAAATGCTAGGTATATTTCTCTGCTTTAAGGGTAGTTATGATTATCAGAATATCATCATCTGAAACAGTCTTTATTTTAAAGAAGGAGGAAACTCATCCACTATACCCCAGGTTTGTAGTAGATAACATGGGAATTCATTTACATCTCTGGAAGAAAAGATTAAGAAAAAGCATTCCAACAGAAAAGGACAGGGGATTAGACCTTCTGGTCAGGATCTGAAGTCTCTGTGGCTGGTCTTTAATTGCCAGTCAGGCAGACATTGATCAGCAATGACACGGGCAAAACTGAGCTTGCCTTGAGGTGGAATTTTGCCCTGTAACTTCTAGAGGTCCCTTCCATCCCTGTGGGTGCATGATAGTTACAAGCACTACGGACTTATCTTCCTGACAGCTGTTGCTTCTCATTGGGGACGTGTGATTTCTTTCTGCCTATACAGAGAATAAGCTATATGCCTAACAAACTGAATACCTATTTAACATGGGGAAAAAAAAGGGATAAGTGGACAAATTCCCAAATCAAGTGCTAATTATTTATAAAACTCTCTGATTCTGCATGGGTTTATGTTGCTTTTTTGTCCTCTTCTATGTATATTTTCTCATGGGGTTTTAGCTACACGATTGTCTTTTTCCTGTAGAATCCCTGTCGCAGCTTAAGCAGTGCTTGCAGAACTGGTGTCAGCTTACTGTTGGTCGTTCTTAATGTTCAAAATCAGTCCCTGTATATTTTGTACTGCACACTATATCTTGCTCTAAAAGCAAGGCATCTTTGTTTTTTCAAAAGATATTTCCAGTGTTGCTTCCTTCAGTAGTACTGAACAATTAGTTAAGTGAATTATCAGTGAGTACAACTCACTGTTATCATCTTCACCCTGCGATGCAGTCAGAGAGACAGACAAGCTAAAATCAGTAAAAAATGTCAATTTATTGTTTCAATTCAGTTATTTGGTTGTGCAAATTCTTATTTTCTGCTGTGGTGTCAAACAGCAGTCTCTAGGCAACGCAGAAGTTTGAGGTACTTGCTGCTCTTTGACAAGGTGGTTCAACCTTGAGTGTTCAGAAAATGAGATTCACGGTGTTAAAGATCATGCAAAAGTTTATGGTTGCCAAACATTATAAATATGAAAATTTAGTGGCCTGAGTCATGGCCTTCATGCTCTCTTTTTCATGCTACTAAGGTGCTACTGGACAAAAATGAAAGAGCCATGACATTGATACTACTGTGTTTTATTTCCCTCGTAGTCCTGAGAAGCAGCTCAGGGGAAAGGTGACATTATCATGTGTGCCATTTATTGGGTGGATGTTCATTGTCAACACATTAAAGCAAAGTCACAGACTGAAGCAAAGCATGGGGAATACATTTGTGTTACTATTTTTCAGTACATCTAATATTAGACTTGCTAACAAGCCTCTGCCCAGAGTTCACTGCATGGGTTTTTTTCATTGTTAGCTACCTTCTGTTAGGTGTTTGATGCTGCAGGAAACAGTGGTATTAGCACAGAGCCTTGTCTTCATGAAAGAGTGCCCTTTCTGATGTGAGACTGCAGGTTCTCTTACTACTATGACTAGGTTCTGCTCAGCTGTCTCATTGAGCAGAGCTTTTTTCCTTTGCTTCATTTCCTGTGCTCTGTTTATTGAGATTTCCCTGTATTTTTGTGGGTGGTCAGGGTTTGGCCCTCCTACTCCTGCAGTTAAGAGTTCCTGCATGATAATGAAAAACAACTTAATAACACTTTTACTGCCTTGGGATGGAGGCAGAGACGCTGTTCTGAGGTCCATTCTGAGCATGTTTTATGTACAGTTATGAAACCTAGGCTGCAAAGAACAGTGGAGCCATCCCCAGTGCAGCAGCACAATTTTGACTCAGTAATTTCTGTGAAACAGAGAGTTATCAGAGATTTTCACCTGGTTTTCTTTTTAGTATTTGAAAATTGTTTCTATCTTGGAGAAATGTGTACAAATGGGCCATGTCTTTCACACTTGTGCACAGAGACAGCTCTTAACACGACACACTTCACACTGTTTCGCCGTACAAAAATGTGTAGCATCCATAGGTCAGCATATTCAATAAAGTTGTTGCTTTATGGGATTCCATTTAGACCTTTGCAGTCCATTGCTATCCTTCTGGCTGAGCCTGGTGCTTGCCAGAAGGTTCTCTGGTGTGTCTTGCTGTCTCCCCACTAAATGAAGTTATATTTCTGTGGTGAGGATTATGTTTCTGAGCAGTGAGGATGCTTCGTGCATGGTGCTTTTCATCTGTGCGCAGCAGGCTGCTGTACAAAAGAAGTCTCGACCTTGGTCCTCTCTGTTGTATGTCAACCTGAATTGTGGGGCTGTGAAATGCTTAGTGCAAGGTCTGTCCTGCTCTGGCAAAACTCGAGCTTTAACAAGCTGCTTGCCAGACAATGTGTCTGTGGAGTATTTTCCATGGAGTTCCTGACCTTTTAGCAGTCTTGGTATGCAAAGCACAAAAAAAGTTCCCTGCTCTCCTTAATATCTGGCAACTAAGGAACTTTATAGCTTTATTGCTGCTTTTTCTTATTATTCTGTACTGGGTTGAAAGCTGCATCTTCTAGGAATGCTGCTTTGTACTTGGATCTCAAAAATAAAACTGTGGGCAGAGGACCTGGAGCTAAGGCTGGGCACACTGAGAACAAAGTGAACGGGAGCAGAAGCAGGTTTCTCTGTTACATTGATTTCCAGGTAGCCAAACAATTAGCTTCAGGACTTCAGAAAACTATTGCTGTTGTCTTTTGACAGTTCAGAAGTGGCTTCACAAGAGCCATTACCATTTGAGCATTTGATAGAAGCGCAATCTTCACTTATGGGCTGCTGATGTGTACAATATGAAAGATGAATTTTCTGCTCAGACACTCCCCAGCTTATTGTAGTAGAAAATTGTACTCTGTGCTACATTGTTTCTTTTGCTGTACATTCTGTGTTATATTTCCAGTGCTTGAATAAGGGTTACAAATTCCTAGAGTTATGCGATGACAGCATAACTTTGGAACTATTTTAAGACAGTGTGGCAGGTAAGAGAGGCCCCAGATTTACATTTGGAAATAAAAAAATGGCCGCTATAAAATTTAATATGGACATAGAAATATTATTATGACTTTGCAAATCATTGCAATGGAAAAGCTCCCCTGCAAGGCTTTCTGTCGAAAGGCAGCACTTGGCAGTGGTGGTTTCCTTACTCAAGTTAAATGTGCCATTGTAGTTTTCAGTCTTACAGGGTGATGGTAACATAAAGAAATGGTAGCAAAAATAAATTTGATCTTTATTGTTGGCTTAGTTTCAATAATCTAGGAAGTTATTAATAACTGCAGCTACTTGAATAATTTATAAGATGCATCTCTGGGTTTTTTTTTCACATTAATTATTTGATCATTTCCCTTGATTATTGTTGTTTTGTAATTACAGTGGTGCCTAGAGGATCAAATTAAGTTGAGGGTCTCTTACTCTATCTGTCTGCTAAGATGGAGTTTTTTCCTAAAGAAGCTGCAATCTAAGTTTCTGTGATAAAGAGAGGAGAAAGGAGATAATCAGTTTGCTCAGGGTTATAGCAAAGTCTCTGGCAAAGCTGAGTTGTCATTTTGGGATCCTTAATGCCAGAATGACAGACTGGAGGTTTGTCTTTAATACCTAAGATGGTGGCATATAATAAAGCTGAGAAGTCTAGAAGGAAAAATAAAATCCAGTTTGTGCCAATGGGAATGAGAATTAATCCGTGAAGGCCTGGATGTGAGGGCTATTTTAACAGTTTTTCCTGGAGCACTTGTTGTCTATCATAGCTTGACCCCAAGGCATGGACCAGAGGTCTCTGACTCTATCTCATGAGGCAGTTCTTAGGCTGAACTCAACAAAATTCAGTATAAATTTCAGATTCATCTGCATGCATTCCCTTGTCCTGACAAGAAAAACTGTTGAAACTGTTTAATTACATTTCTGTGGTTTTATATTTCTTACTGTAATTTGTTATCTTGATTTAACACTTGTACAGTGTTTGCCATTGTAGCTGAAGTTTGAGAATTCAATAAATTATGAGATTGACTTATTCCCATTAAAAAAGTAATTTTGAAATAAGATTGCTCCTCTGTCATGCTATAATTGAAGACTGAAACATAATGAGAGCAAATGATTGTTCTTCTGTGGATTTCAACAAGCCATTAAAAACAAGGGAAAAGAAAACTTTGATGAAAACCACAAACTCACTCTCTCTGTTTCAGTTTAACAGCAAATTCAGAAATACAGCTGTTCACTGAAATTGAGACGAGTGACTTCATTGTGTTTAAGACCAAAGAAATAGAATTGAATTAAAATATTTTATGAATAAGGTAATTTGCTTGAAGATGTAGAGTACTGTATTGTTCTCTGCCTTTTAGTGTTACAAACCCTTTCCAGTTGCCTGTAGACTCAGTCAGACCAACAGAGAGATTCTTTGTGCTTGCAATTAGATTTTGGTGTAAGCCAGTGAACCAGGCTCTGCCAGGAGAGATCAGTACCAGGGGATTATTCAGCCTCGGTGTTTTAGAAGGCCATGAATGAATTGAACTTTGGTGTAGCTTTTCTTTCTCTATTAGACCACCTTAGAGTAGAAAGTTAATCCTCAGGACATGAACGCTTAAGACTGAAATGTCGTTTATTTGAGTTTTAGGAAAGCAAGAAATAATTTCTGGGAAAATAAATATTGTACATCTAGGTTTTAAAAGAAAATTTCTGTAAATTGCATGGAATCCCAGAAAAATTGTTCAGGGATGAATCTCAATGGCCAGGTACTCATTTCCTCTTATCTGAGGGAGGATATATTTGTGCGGTTTTTTTGGTGCGCGTTTGTTTGAAAGCATCTTAAAAACCTGCCCGCAGCCAAGATTCCAAATACCACAGAGTAATCAGTTTTCCTGTTTCAGTGGTCTCTGGCCCCTTGAAGTTCCAGCAGCAATTAGGAAGATGGTCTTGAAACTAGAAAGCTAACTTGTCCTCTTTTTGTGCACACTTGTGCCAAGTTTTGTAATTTGTAGAAGAACCACCAGGCAGCTGTGCTGTAAGGGATTCCTGGAAGTGTTTTGCTATTGCAAAGAGATTTACTGTATGTACCAAGAAAGAAGACTGTCTCATTCTTCTGCACATGTCTCCGTGTTTGGAGGATTAAAGTTCAGGTGTGTGGTGTGGTGTTGTATGCGTGTGGTGTTTCATTTTGGTTGTGTCTTAAATATATTGTTTTGACATTTGCACATTCCTTGGCACGTGACCAAGGTTTCTTTGCTGCCTGTGGGCAGGTATTTGGATATGGAAGCATCAGTGCTTTTAAGGGGAATAGTTGCCTTATTTTAGGCAGTAGTGGAGTCTCACATGCCTGTGTCCAGAATGGTATTACGGAGGCTGACCTGTGATTAGTAGGAATGCAAGAGATGCCTTGAATCCTTTCAAACATGTAATGTTACAGCTGTGCCAGAATGAAAATCAGACCTGGAATCTGATCATCAGCTCTTACAACAAAACCACTCCAGCGAGCCTAAACCTTTGTGGCACCTGGGTTCTACCCCATTAGGTTTCATCGATTTGTCAGTCACACCTTTTCAGTCTGCTTAGCTGGACAGGTATTCACTCCCTCACCCAGAGGGAAAGTGGCTGGCTGGGGATATGGTAATGACTGACGTAATTACAGAGGTCACCAGGCAGCCTGGCTGTGTATCAGGACACGTGTGACTTCTTGATTATTCCCAGGTTACCAATGTTTTAGGTCTGTTTATTTTCAGTAAAACATTATTGGTGCATGAAATTACTGCTAAGATCTCAAGAGGTTCCAGAGGAGAATGTTAATATTGTTAGGATCTCGCACTTTGAAAAGGAAGCTGGGAAAAGGTGCACAAAGGTAGGGAGGCAGGGTCTAATTATAAGACCAATTAAAGCATCTGAAGGAATACAAAGCATAGTCTGAGAGCTAACATAGACACAACAGCAAACAAATCCATCTCTGCCCTGCGATTTCTGTGACAGAAACCAGATTGTGCTCTGGTTTTACAAGAGCATTGAGATTCCTTAACAAGAATACTTGGGAAAAGAGAAGGATATAAAGTAAACCCATTATAGAAGGTTTTTGTGTAGTAATCAGACGGGTGGTGGTGGAATTGTGTGCATATAGCAATAGGATAAAGGTTGGTTTCCAGGCCCCCAGACTTCTCCCCAGCTCCACTCCCAAGGCCAGCAGGTCTTTCCTGTGCTTGCTCTTTCTTAGCAGAGATAATTAGATATGTGTAGGACCCTGAACGCTGGCTCAGCCACTGGAGCTAAGTGATGCAACTGAAGACCAGAGTTAACAGCACTGAAGATGTCAGACATATTTTAAATGGATTAAACAGAGTGGAAGCTCTGTTTATACATCTCAGCAGGTCAGGCTGAAGCTTAACAAAATGTTTGATGCATGGGCTTAAATCTATTCCTCTTCCACAGAGCAGTGGTAGTCCATCTGTAACATTCAGTTTGTTGAGGCTTCAGTGGAGGTGCTCTGCTGGCTGATTTGCAGACCCTAGGCTCACACACTCTGTTTAGATGTACATTCTCCTTCCTCCTTGCATAACTCCTTGCTATTTACCATGCTGGTTTAGCTGAAGTGCTGGCATCAACCAAGATATCAGGATTTTTCCTGAGACTAAAGTTCACTGCCTCTGACAGTTTGTACATACAGATGGGTGTTTCACAGCTGAACCTGAGTGGTTACTGAATTGCTTTCTGTTTGGAAAGGTTGCTCAGCTAAGATGTGCCCTGCAGCTAGATCCAGAGATTTGTTTTTCTTATTTCTGTGGATGTCATAGAGGATCACTTATTCACAAGGATCCTTGCTTTTTCATGACTTCTTAGGAGCGTTGCTTTTTAAACATTTATTTTGGTATTAGTGTTAAAGGTGGCATTACATTCACCTGTGTTTTCATTCATTCAAATGTATGTGACTAATTTTTATTATTATTAGTTAGT
Source organism: Monarcha castaneiventris obscurior (assembly GCA_026261815.1). Classification (NCBI taxonomy): domain Eukaryota; kingdom Metazoa; phylum Chordata; class Aves; order Passeriformes; family Monarchidae; genus Monarcha; species Monarcha castaneiventris. Next base: position 5,648,539 of record JAMPIT010000890.1, read on the forward strand.
TATTTAGCTACCCTTTCAGTTTTGTAGGGGAAGAGGTTTCTGGAATAGAACAGAAGTTGTTCTCTGCACTGCTTTTAGTGAGATAATTTTTTTTCCCAGAGCTTTTATTTGCTGTTCTTGTCCCTTGCCTTAGCTACTTAGTAGCATATTCCACAGAGGAAAATAAGCTGTGAAGCACAAATTGTCTGCACAAAAAGTAAGATTACAGAGTGGATAGGTAAATTTCTTTGAGGGAGAGGAAAGAAAAAAAAGGGGAAAGGAGGGCTGGAGTGTAGAAAAAGATGGAGGAGGAGTTTCCTCAAGAAATGAAGGTAGTAAGGGAGACTATTCTTTTGGGTCAGCAATCCATAGCTGTCTCTTCTCTTCTAGAATTGCCAGCTGCATTTGGGAAGTGGTATGTTTCACTGAAGGGTCTCCCTGTCTTGGCAAACATACAGCTTTTCAGGAGTGTCCTGTTACTCTTTGGTCCTCGCCAGGTACGAGAGCTGAGCATTCAGGTGCTCTGAGATTCACGGGGAGAGTTTGCACATTTAACACGTGTCTCATAAGCTCATTTCAAACACCCCTTCCCTGACCTACAGTCAGCATGGCCAGCACAGTCACATTTCAAGCTGTGTGACTCATGGCAAACAGGAATGGAAAAGCGAAGCACTGACACTGCTTGTAGGACTCTGAGACATTCCATAGAGAAACAGGAGAATCCCACTGCAGGGTAATGGGACACAGCATGATTTACCAAAGACTTTGGTACAATCTCTGATCCTGGACATTTTTTAATCCCTACTGGATTTTTTTTTTTTTTTTGTACAAGGTGTCCTCATTCAAATGTACTTTAATTTAGGAGAGTAGTTTTCCAAAGATCAGGTACAGTAATTGTTGAGGTATTTCATGGCTCTGTTTACATTTCTATGGGCACTTAAGTAAATGGTTTCTGGGTATGCCAAACACAAGAAAGACATAGAGACAAGAGGATTTGTGCTGACCAAAGTCCAGACTGAAAGCCACTGAAGCACAGTTCTCCACAATAATGGTTGTGTGTACCTGACATCATAAAGTGTTTGTGTCGACCATATTGTCTCGGTTTTTCAGCTGTGAAAGAAAGTATAGATTTTTCAAGAGTTTTCAAATCAATAGTCAAGAGACATTTCCATTCAGAAACTCCAATAAAATAGCCTAACATCTACATTGTGTGCAAACTGATGACCTTGGCATAAAGCCTATAACATAATAAACTTTGAAATAGGTGGGAGGAAAGTGATTCAGAAATTACAAGCTATTTGGAAATTATATGAGAGTGCGTCTGTACATTTCAAGAAAAATCAAAAGCTTCATGATAACCATTTAGCATTTGTAACAGCTCAGTAAAAAAACAGAATCGAAGGTAATTTCTTGATTTTGCGGATTTTTTTTTTTTTCAGAAGCAAAACAAAACCAAAGAAGCCTTAAAAATTGTTGCTACCTGGTTTGTATCTTTAACTGTGAAGTGACCATAAGAGGGCTAAGCTTGACACCTTTTTCTTTCCAGTCCTTCACGTGCTGAGCTCTTGCAGCAGTTGTTGCTTGTAGGCTTTGACACAGGAAATGTGTCATCCTTCAAATTTTTTTGAAAATGGAAATAACCAAGCAGTGCTCCAGGTAGCAGCCGAATAATAGGAGAATCTTTGGCTCCTGTTGAACAAGAACATCACACAATGCTTTCTGAAAAATAAACCTGTCTATTTCTGACCTCCTGTCTTAACATGGCCAACCTGATCTGGCCACTGGTGCTTTTCTCAGTGCATTTCTTTGATTTGAAACCAAACTGCAGTATCCAGCTGTGATGTTTCCTTTGATGGAGCCACTGAATAGAGCAACAGGCAACTAGATAATACTGCTGTCCCTAAAACAGGGTTCTTTCACCCAGTGTGCAGGAGCCAATCTACAAAAGGAATTGAGATATTTAATTGAACTAGCATTCTGCAGAATAGGGTGCCAGGCGTCTAACACTGCCAGCACACCTCCTTGGAAGCAGGCACAGTCTTTTATCCAAAAAGTGAATAAAGAATGAATAATACAGAAAGAGGTGGTTGGTCACTTGTGCTTATATAACAGAATTCTTTATGTGCTTCTGGTGGTCTTGGTCTGGTTCATTGTGCTACCGTTTTGCATATATAAATTTCCCTGGATATGTGTTTTTTAGCATTATAATAATCTACGGTAACTTGAGGTTATATTTTCTTCCTATCAGCTAACACTGAGTTATTATTTAATCATATACTCAATTACAGTTTCTGCTTGAGTCTATTTGAACAATTAATTGTCAGTGAAATAAGGATTTATAGTATTCTGTTCCAAGGGACTCTTCACTCTTCCGTTGCTCTGGTATGCTGTTGTCATGGTTTCAACACCCAACCAGAGTTACTGTGAACTTTTGTGGATTTTTAACCTCAACTGACATCAAGTTCTCCCCTTTGAGACATATGGACATGTCCACAGAACAGTTCTTAGAAGTCACATCTTGCATTGAAAAAAATCCACAGTTAATGCTGTGACCTGAAAGAACACAAGAAACATTATTTTTGATTTTGTGATAGATTTTGGTGCATCAATGGTAGTCTTTAAGGGCCTTACTGATCTGGCTGTCCACTCAAGAGTGGTGGAGGACCTGATGTATAATGAATCCAGGAACTGATTCCTTCCACCTTCACAGTTGTCTGTGTAACCAACAGAACAATGTAAGGTCCTTTTCCTTTCAGCGTCTCATCTCTCCAAGTGTGGATATAAAGTTTGCGTGTTGGAAGTTATGTAACCTTTGCCCAGGGGCAAAGGTGCTGGCTGACTGAAGTACTTATATAAAGATGATAAAATGTGCAAAATAGACAGAGAATAACCTTTTATCATCTCTTCCCCTTTAACATGCATTTGATTGCTTCAAGTGCCCAATGTTTTAGCCAGATATGGCTTCCCCTCCAGTACTTCAGAAGGACTCACTCTTTCACTGACTCGTTAAGTGAGTCTCATCAAGGCATTCAGTAAGACATCTACCCATTTGATCTGAGTTTCCTGGAAAACTTTGAAAAATTTTGTTGTTGTTATTGTTGTTTTTGTTTTCAATCATACTCTTCACCTTTTTGCTATACTGTGGCCTGCAGAGGGAATGTAAATCCCATTTAAGCTGCAGAAAAATTGATACTTCTTGGACATCTGTTCCCATGGGAGTTTCTTCATGTAACTTCTTGAGAAGGATCTCATCATTTCAGCAGTTCTGAGAATGTGTTGATTTGGAGTTATCCACCATTCTTCTGATTTTTTCTTTTTTTTTTTTTTTTTACATTTTGGTATTTCTGCCAATCAATCTTTCTTCTTTCTTCAACATATTCCAACAAAATGACACGGCTATTGTAACCTTGCCATTATTCCAGTGACAATATGTTTTTGGTAATGCATTACCAAACAGAGTAGAGCTGTTTTCAATTCATGAGGGAGCACAGTACAGCACAGCTGCACCTTTCTTCCCATTAAGGGGTCCTCTGATTTGAAGGCAAAAAATGGTTTTCTTTGTTTTCTAATGGCATAAAAAAAAAAAAAAAATTAATCTTTTAAATCCCAAACCAGTAAAATAAGCATTTGCTTCTGGAAGGAACTGAGGCTATCAAGGTGTAAGGATTAGTATGGGGGGAGGGGGTTTGTGTGTGTATATATATATACATATGTGTGTGTGTGTGTATATATTCATATTCATGGCTATTTGGTTTATGTTTCTTAACTTCTGTGCTAGTCTATATTCCTGAGAATGAGGCTTCTTTGCTGGTAAAATAGGAGTATTTAATTCAGACTGATACACCCCTAGCAGTCCATACTGCATGGCAGTATTTATCAAGGGCTCCAATCCTTTACATGCTTCCAGTCTAATAGGGTATTGATTTAACCTCACTGGCTGTGCTCCTGGCTTTAGTTCTACTTGTAGAGGAATTCACGTTCTCTGCTTTGCCTGGTTTCTCTGAAGCACATCCCCCAGAGGGATTACCACATTCAATATTGGATCTGGGATGTCATACTCAGGGTCTTCCAAGGTCTGGTCCATTAGCAAACAGATTTAAGCCCTCTGTGCTGTTTCCTGTGGGAGGTATAACTTGTACAGATTAAAGTTTTTGAGCATTTAACATGCACCGTGATGATGGAAAGGGACATTCTGGTGTGTGTATATATATATATGACCTTATATATATAAGCTCATGAGATAGTTTGATATCTCCATTGTACATTCTGTAGGTTGTCAATGGCTGCAAAGTTCTTTCTCCCATTGCTCCAGCCATCACTATTGTGACACACTACTTACAGGCCCTTACTGTTCATTATTACTGAATGTGTGGCTCTGCTGTCTATTAAAAGCTCTATTGCTTTGTTCCCCAGCTTTATTGGAAGTACAGGATCTGCTGGGTATGCATTGATATTTTCCCCCAGTCTCCTTCACTCATCAGAATCCTCCAACATCTTTATGTTAACATCCTCTAATTGACCCTTACTGCCTACAAAGAGCTCATTGATTCAGGCTCCAGGTGGGGGAGGCCTTTTGGACCCCAAAACCTCTGCCTATCCTTTTGCCCTCTTTGATATCAACCTCTTTTCTTCTGCAATAAAAATAAATATATAAAAATATAGCCTGCATATCCCCCTTCCATTAGGGTCATGAGTCAGCAAAATATCTTCTGGAAGTTGATACATTCCTTCTGGATTTTCTGGATTCTCTGAGTGTGGACAGATCAAATCAACCAGTCTGAAGTAATAAATGGGACATTTAAAAAGAGCTGGCAGGCCCTCTGTTCCCACCGATTGTCTTAAAGGCACCTTTGTCACTGGCTGAATATATCCTTGAGTCCAGCCTGCAACAGGACTAAAATTTTCATTTTCCATTGTTCAGTGTCAGTCCCTTGCCTCACCCAGAGGGTGATCCTGGTTCTAAGGAGCAACAGAGGGATTTCCAAGGCAATGGAACTGGAAAGAAAGGCATGTCTTTCCTTGGCCCTTGCCCAGTTCTTGAGATCAAATGCTGAGCATTCCAAAACCAGGAGTGGAAATGACAGGCTTGTTTTGTTTCTTCATTCTCATCTCTTCTATTTTTTGACATGGCATGTTTTTAGACATGTATTCTTTGGGAATGTATACTACTCAATCCATGCATCAGGCATGGAGCCGTTAGAATCTAATCAAATATCTTCAATAGCCATGAAAGTTTTTCAACATAAAATTTGAATGTTTTGCTATTGCAGCCTGTGTTTTGTGGTTTTTTTTTTTTTCAGCTGAGGTAGATGAATGACAGACTTTTTTCAGACCCTGTCCAAACTTGGGTAAGGAGGCTTCATTTTTAAGGGACCAAATGTATTTTCTACAGTAAATGTACTGTATGCTGACTTAGTGACATCTTTCTTCTTCTGGCAAGGAGATGAAGGGGATAATTTGTTATCAAGTGGCTCTGTATGCCATGCAACTTAGGAGCAATCAGTGATCGGCAATGATGGGTTAGAAATGACTCTGATTGAGGACTTGTTGATGTTCAAGATTGCATTCCCACAGGTAGGATGTTCCCCTCCTCCCCCTGGGTCTCTCACCTACACATACCTCAACATCCCTTCTCTGAGAACTGGAAAATGCTTGTTCTTTCTGTTATCACACTTGTGGAAACTTAGAGCTTGAAGAAAACACACTAAAAAAGGGCTGAAATAGCTGGGATACAGATGCAGCTTGCTGTATGCTGCACTCCTACCTTGGAGAGTGCCACATGTGTTAACTAGCAATAATAAAATTCCTTCTGTTTGAAGATTTATGGCAAAAATGACTGACATGCTGCAACTGTTTTGAACTAAATAATTCAAGAATGTTGTGATGAAACAGTGTTGAAATGGCTTAATTCTTCCATGTAATCATGTCCTGTCAATTGCAATGACGTGGGACTGATGGTGTTGGGTAAATGAAGGCGTGATTATATTTTGGAGTTCTGTGTTAGCTGTAATTACCACTGCTGGTGATTATAACCTTATTACCCTGTGGTAATGCCTCAGGAAATCAACTGTGGGATTTGTTGTGATGATAGTTATCTTTTCCCTGGAAAAGTTTCTCTTCTGCTTGGCAATAGCATTGGGCAGTGAATTTCTGTATTTGAAATACTTTCCATTCAGTCCTAATTTAGTTAAAACCAAACCACAGCTGAAGCAATCTAGGAAATCATTCTTAGCTGGATGCTTTTCAGTGGTGTAAAGGCTGCAAAATTAACTGGACTATTGTTCCAATATCTGCTGGTCTGAGACAGCATTGAAAACACCAACTTGGCTACTTGTAGATCCCACAGTGGAAACGAGATCTGCCCCACATGGAGATGGATCTGCGTGCAGTCCATCTGACACTGAGATCTCCTGCAGGAGGTTGTCTGGTGTTTAGGCACCACCTGACACAAAGTGAGCACATAAATGGATCAGAAACAGAAACAGAGTCATGAGGACTCTCGTGTCTAGTCCTTCAGATCCAGTTCTCTGGCCCTTCTAGCAGTGCTGCTCATTACCAAGTTATAGACTATGGAGCTTGTATGTTGAACTTGATCATCATTTGCTCATCCCACATGTCCAATGCACACAGAAGTAGTCTTCCATCTACTTGGGGTAGTATGAGCAGTCTGAAGTCCACAGCAAACTTTCCTGAAGTATTGGATATTATGGCTGTGTTCCATGTTCTGCTCCTCTGGACAGATCAGATAGATCCTCCGCCTCAGTGGCCCTTGCTGGGTTAAAGATGGGGTCCTGCCTTTGTGATGCTTTGAGACAAATTAGCCTTTAAATGCTCTGCATTGTATTAATGAGAAGTCAAAGTGCATTATAGTGTTTCTTGCCTGTCTTTTTTTATTATATCAGTGGTGGTTAGGAGGCCAGATTAAAATTCTGATTTTAATGATGAGCTGCTTAACTCTTGACATTAACATTCTTCAGTTAAAAAGGGGAAATGTGTCCAAATCTGCGCTACAGCTAACACCTCAAATTTAAGCCTCAATTTACCTTTCCCTTTTGAGGAGTTTGCTCAACACCTGCAGTCTGATTTTTCTAGTGCCATCAGTGTAAATCAAGCCTCGTAAATCATGCTGTAACTACAAGCCTTTTATCTGTGAATTTTATTTGCAGTGAAAAAAGGAGGCTTCAGGAGGTGAAACTGCTGTCATATGAGCTATATTCACCTGCCTGGAGCAGCACACAGGATATGCTGGTCAAGAGAGAGTCTTGCTCTTGGAATTGATCTACAAATAGCCTTCCAAGCTATGAACTTTCCACATACTATTGGCACGCACTTGGGCTGCACTGGAAGATGGCACAGCACTTATGGCCTTTCCTTGGGATATTGGCATTTGCCCCTGCTTTGGCACAGATTTCTTATGGCTTGCAGGTGCCATACTTGGACTTTGTGTGGATTATTGTTAGTGAGTGATGTGTGAGTAGCCAAGGAGCGAATAACTGTGTTCATTATCTTGCAGAAAAGCAACAGCACATGAAAACCTTTGCTGTTTATGTTCCACTAGGCTTTTAAAGGTACCAATCATGCTATTAAGTTTCCGTGCCTTCTTGATCCTAACGTGTACAAGGCCTTTTTTTGGTGTTATTTCCCCCATTTAAACAAGGGCTAGCAGTTCTCAGTTGTTTCACAGAAGTGTCACAAGGACAGAGGCTTGAAAAGCTGTTGCTCGTGGGGGTTGAATGGGAGTATATCCCTTCCCTGGTACAAAAAATGAGCGTGAGCTTGGACAGGGGGTGATGCTCAGCCTCTCAGAATCCAGGACCACAGTTTGCTGCATGGTTGGGCTTCAGCTTTCTGTAGTGCTTTTGCTGTTGAGGTGGGAAGCTGGAAAGGTTATGACTGGAAAAGGTCATCTTCTAGTGTTTAACAGTTCCTGTTTCCAGAGCATCCTACCTTTTGAACTGCAGTGAAACTCAGAGCACTCTGGTCCCTGCTCTGAGGCAGCTCCAGTTGCTAAATTGTGAGTGGAGTAATTCAAGTTGGGACTGTAATTGGGGTAGGGTTGTTTTCCAGCAGTTCATCTAGCTCTAAAGGGTGACAGGGCAGAGCCTTTCAGATTACTGATCTAATTTGTCACTGAAAATTGATAACATTTTATTCAAATACTTGGATTATATGTCTTGTGTCTAAATGAAAAATGTGTATATTGCTGATATTTTGAAAAATCTCATTGTTTTTAAAAACCTAGATCAAAAGACTAATGCATTCTTCAAAGTAAGGAGAAACTCCTGTGGACAATTTTTCAACACTTGACACCTTCCCAGCCAATTTACTTGTTCCCAGCAGAATAAATGGAAGTAGCTTTTCTCTAGCATGACTGCTGGTTATTTCATACTGCTACCTTGATGTTCTCTAAATGGAGCCCACAGAGAAATCATTGCAACATAGAAGGGACTGAAGGTGCAAGGAGCTAATTAGTTTGCAAACACAGAGGTTGTGAAGCCCTATTTTGATCTCAGACAGGTAAGTGAGTTTAGAGATCTCATTTAGTTATTAGTGAACACATTTTTCCTGAGATCTGCTTACATGCAGTCTGTGGACACACAGTAGATGTAAGAAATGGTCAGGTGAACGTGTCTTCTAGCTCTGAATCTTGCCTGACAAGTATTAAGGAGTGGTCAGCTATGGGTGATTTTTGAAGGAATTATTACAGCACTCCTTGCTAAAAGTAGCCTGCAGCCACACCATAAATTTTTGTCATGTTTTTTTCTAGATCTCTTTGGATAAAAAAGCTCTTGTTTTGTTTTTTGCCTTTGCAACCTGATGAGTGGTACAAAACAATTACCTGAAGCCACAGAGAGGGTCTGAACTTAAAGGCATTCAGCCATTTGTTTTCTGTTCTGACACATGTGATTCCTTGGAATCTCAAACTGTTTGGGATATGGAGTGAGGAGAGAGAACAATCTCTTTGATGTATTTGCATACACGGTAAAGGCAACAAGGTGATGCCACTGCAGGAAGTGCAGTTGTTAATGTGTTAATAGGAGTGAATTATATTAGGTATGAGAGGTAGTTGTAGCTATTCTGCTCTACTTGACAAAAGCATGAACCTGGTTGTGTTACTGGCTTAAGTATTCCTGAGAGCATGGAGATTCATCTTTAGAGTCACGTGGTGATTCCTTATCCTTTTTACCAAGAATTATAAGCTGTAAATGTTACCTTCAAGAAGAGAAACTTCTTGTTCAATCTAAAAAAAGTCTCTTCCCATGCATAAAGAACTCACAAGAGAAGGGCAACGAACAATAAAAAATGAACATCTTTTTGAGGTTGAGCCAAGAAGTAATTAATCTAATTGGAAGCAATAGAGATCTTAGCTTGATATTAGGGAAAAACTTCTTCACCTTAAGCACTGAAAGTATGTTGCCCACATACTCTGGCTGAAGAGTTGAGTACATTACCCACAAAGAGGGAGAGAACCCACCCTATTTTATCATGGCTCTAGGTTGGACACACTGTGCAATTCTCTGTTTGATTGGTTGTTTTTAGAGTGGGGGTGATAAATGAAGACTTCTGGTCATTATGGTTTTGTTTTGCTGGGACAGAACAGTGCACTGAGATCCTTCCAGGACTTGCATGAAATTGTACTGCATCACACAGTCAGACTTTCTCTCCTCTTGATTATTTGGTCTCTTATCATTCTTTCTGCACTCTCGGTCACCATTAGAGAAGGAACATTCCCTTCTTTTCTAAAAAGGTAAATTAGATGTCAGGGAGAGTTCTGAAAATAGGCAAAAAGTCTTTATTTTATTCACCTATGCAGTAAAATGTAAGCAAATGTATTAAGCACTTTTAGTGTTTGCCATGTAGGAGATGGGAGCAGTGACTTGTTGAGCTCCCCTCTCTCTCTGTGATTCCCCTTATGGATGAGATATGAGTGGGACAAGATGTGAGTTGGAGTGCTATACATCCTGTTTGGACACATAGGTGATCCCACTAGTCACTCGTACAGTGTTCATCAAAATGTTCCTATCTCAGAAAAGGCAGCAGTTCACTGCAGCCTGTACTCTGGCTGATAGATGTGTGAAACTGCACACTCCATAGTTCTGGATAAATGGAGTGCTTGCTTTAAAGACAAAGTGCAGGGCTTGTGAACCTGTGCCTGTACAGTGTAAATAGTGTTCAGTTTCTAGTCTCTGTGAGACACCAGTTAAAATTTTGCTGTGGTCTCAGTGGATAAATGAGGAATACCTTGAGGGTTCCTGCACTCTAGAGTTAAAGTGCTCATATGGAGAGAAAAAAGAGCATTTCCCACATCCACTTTAATTTTGATAGACGATAAAAAAAAAGCAGTCAGACCTTCTTATGTGGTTTTCTCAGGTATGGGTTGAAGCAGCTAACATTTATACGCTGTGCTGGGGGCCTAGGTTCCCGAGAAGTTGACTGCAGATAACAGTAGTTTTCTAATAAAGAGATCACAAATTACCTAAGTTAGACAACTCGGACATATCCATGCTCTGAATGATCTTCCTGGTTCAAACACAGCCTATTTGTGCTTATCCATTACCTGAACTCAGTTTCGCTATGCAATGAAAAGGCACAAGATTTGTACTGTTGGGTCCATGTGTTAACTGCCTTGTTTGTGCAGAGACACAGCTCTGGATCAACAATCACCGCAAGATTCCACGTGCAAGTGGTTTAAGAGGAGATATTGCAAGATGCTTCTTTTTTTTCTTTTTTAAAATGCAAATCTTCTTTTACTCTCCTTCAGGAATTCACTCACAGCCCTTTCTTCCCTCGTAATCCAAAAGCCTTAACCAAGTCTGCCCAAATCACTTTCATCCCAAAATTTTAAGCCCGAGGTTCTTTACACTAGTTATGTATGGGAAGGGTTGGTGGAGAGAAAGATCATCAGTGGTCACCAGGAATTGTACAGCATGTTCCACAATTGAGGATATTTGATATTTCTTTTCCCCCAGTGTGCCGTTTTGTTCTTCAATAAATGATATAATTATGGAAGAACCATGGGAGAAAGGGATGGTGTGGGAAGTGTGTGCACTATTCTGGTCTCTTGATCAGGGAAGGTGGATTCCAGAACAAGGACTTAGAGGCTGGAAGAAAACATCATCCCCATTTTAGGGAACTAGAAAAAGTGACTTTCTAGCCAACAATATTGTGATATGGAGACAAAACATTTCTAAACAGATGGAGTCAAATGCTGGGGAAAGAAATTAACTACTCAAGTCCTATGACAGAACCTGGTAGGTAGTGGGAGAAAAGCCCTCAACTGCCTACAAATTTAGCTTAGACAGGAAACTGGCAGAAATTTTGATATAGCAGTGGGAGGGGAATGAGCTTCTAAAAGAGCTTCCCAGTGAGTATGTGTGTGTAGAGGGGACAACAGGCTTGCTAAACCACTTCTAAATGGAGCTAAATCACTTAATACCACTGTGTTTACAGTGGTAGAAGGCTGGATTTGTTGAGCCAGCAGAGAAGGTCAATGCACACACTATTCTACCTCCACACTAACATATAAACATGAACTGATTTAATTATTAGATTTCTTCAAGAGGCAGGAACATCTTAAGTGCCTTTTGCAACCCCATGCTGTAGTTTAGGGCCTGACACTACTGAAGCACTGCCACAATTATCATAAATCATACAATTTGCTGATATTTCCCAGCCATCATTACTGTGAACTTGTCTGTCCTGTGTTTCCGTTTAACAAGAATTGCCACTGTCCAATTTATAAACCTGCCTGTTGAACTGGGAATTGGGATGGCTTCTTGGGCAGACTAACATCCTAGAGACTAAATAGCAGCTACCAGCATTATCTGTCTCTTCTCATGAGCACAAAATCCATCACAAAAGAACCAAGCTATTTTCTGATGCTTTTTTAATGAACTGTCTCAGAGAGAGAGTGAGAGGAAAAAAAAAAATGTTTGTTTCTAAGTTACATGGCAAAAAATTGGCTATAGAAAGCTCTGGATTTCCTTTGTGCTTGCTTCATAGTTTTGTAATATCACCACGATTGCACTCTGAACCTTCCTAGCTAATACTACAGCCTCTTAAACACAAACATTGAATCTGGAAGCAGACTTATTGCAAACACTCAGAGAGCAAAGAAGATAAACACAAGAAAATTGTTTCAGTATTTTGACAATCAAGTCTGAGAGATTTTACACATTGACTCTTGACAGTTCAAGATGTCAGAATACTGGAAGTGAAGGGTAGTGACAGGAAGAAGCAAACAAAATAGGAACCCAACACCAACAGCAAAATAATAATTAAAAGGCAGAGCATAGGGTAAGGATGTGAATTTTTTCCAAGGTGCTGAAACAAGAGTAGAAGATTTTAGTTTTTGTGGTCAGGGTGCTCACGGGGCTTCATTAAGGCTTTTATGACTGCTGCTATTAACAAACCAATGATGTGTCCACTAAAACTCAACATCAGCTGTTGAGTATCAACATGGGACCTATAAAAGCATAATGCTAATTTCTCCACATCTGCCTTTTCTTCTCTGCGTATAATCCCTAATTGCAATCTCTAGTTTTGGGTGGTTTTTTTCAGTGGTGACCTTCAGTTAGATGAAGGTTGATTTGTTCACACGATTGACAAAGTGTATTAAAGTTTGACAAGTTGCAGTTCCTAAGAACTTCAATGGTAACACCACCAAATGAAATACTGGAGCAATAACAATCTTCAGCAGTTTTTCATCTTTGATGCCAGTTTATATTTCTCTTTCCCCAGAGGACATTTCCATGGCTGTTCTTCTACACCCCATTTATATAAAAGAAAATTATATTTTCTTATTGAACAGTGTTCTGGTTACATTCCTCATATCAGCGTGTGATGCCTAATTTTTTTTCATATCTCTGTGGTCATCACTTCAGTGATATGTACATGCATGGTGCTGCTTTGTGTTTTTGTGTTGTTTTGTTTCTTCCCTGGTAGAAGACAAATGGGATTTTCAGCTTGGGGCTGTACCTACGTGTTCTTGTATTTCTTACCTTGCTGTCCATGGGATTGGATCCAGTCCAGCAGAAAAGCTCTTGGTGGATGCTGAGTTGACTTCCTCAGTGCCTGCTTAGATCTGTGTGACCTCCTACCACAGGGAAACAGTAGAATTGATGTATTGAGAGGCTAAATGGTATACCTTGGTCCTTACCTGTGCTCAGTTTCAGTTGGAAAGACGTCCTTTTATTGTCCTCTTTTGACGATTCCTGGTACATTAGTAGAGACAAGAACTTTTGCTAAATGTGCAACCTTCAGATGCCTTTAAACAGGAGAGGGCTAAAGATATCTTTTTGAGCTTTCTAAGCAATTTTCATGTGTAACTTTCACATGTACTTTTCCCAAGGCTAACACTGAAGTTACAGCACAGAGGGTGAATCTGTACATCTCACTTGTGTTTCTGACACGTGTGCATGCACGCACATGTGAACACAAATGCACAAACTCTGCATAACACAGGCTCACACTTGAATTTGGGAAGAATTTCTTCATGGAAATGTTGCTAAGCATTGGAACAGACTGCCTGGGGAGGTGGTGGAGGTGTTCAAGAAATGAATGGACGTGGTGCTCAGTGCCATGATCTGCTTGACACGGTGGTGTCTTGGGGTGACTCTATGATGTGTATCCCCTATCACGGCTCTATGCCCAAAAATTAATTTTGTGCCTTAAGTTACTTTTCCCCCCCTGAACCTGCTGGGGGGGGGAAAGGCTTGTTGTAAACTGTTTTTCTCTAAGAGGATATATTGCTAGATTTTGGGCAAACCGGCACAGGCGGTGATCGGTCAAAGGTTGGATTTGATGTTCTTGGAGTTCTTTTCCAACCTAAATGCTTCTGTGACTCTCTGACTTGGTAGGCTTTAGATTTGGGCCTGGCAGCACACAGCAGTGTTTACTCAGAGCTGCTGATGGCACTATGTGAAATTGTGGGTCAGTTGAGGAAAATTGCTGAAGCTTAGATTACAGTAAAGGTTGTAGAATTGCTGCTGCCACTGCAGCTGTTTTTCCTTTTGGATAGTCAGGTGTTTACTCTTGCAGAGTGAAAAAGGGAACACTAAGCACCTCCAGAAAATGGTGCTTAGTCTGGGTGCTGGATCAGACCATAGGGGTGCAATAGGAAGGATTTCTAACGGAATGGTTTGTCCCGCTGCCAAATCCAGATTGCTTCTTTAAAGCAGTCTTCTTTTGGGTACTTGGCATGAAGGAAGAAATTAAACATCAGCACAGCAGTATCCTTTCCTATTAAATTTTACAGAATGTAAAATATGTGGAAAAACAGTTTTTTTCTCTTGGTGATTCTCACTGGTTTTAAAAGTGAGTTCTGTGTCTTTACAAGAGCTCAGTACTGTTCATATGACAGTCCTCTTTGTAATAATATTTCCCCTTCCATTTCTCACTGTGTGGGAAGAGGGCTCTGTGTGCCATACTGATCATTAAATGAAGGTTGTGAACATGCTACTCAGAATGCTGCTGCTATTATAAGCAGTGACAAAACTAGGCATCAAGTGTGATGTCAGGAGTTTCAATTAGTTATGCTGGTGAGTGACTTGCTGGAAGATGCTGTATAATGGCCTCTGTAGAAGTGATCTTGGACCATTTCCTCATAGGTGGGTGACTCATGCTCACTATGAAGTGCTGCTGCGTAGTGGGCTTGTATTTCAGGGCTTGGAAATTGAGACAAATAAGGCAAGTTTAAATGACTGGTATTCCTGATTGTACATGCAAGGCCTTCAGCCCACAGATCACCTTGGAAACCACAGTACCTCAGGCCCACCAGCCAGCAGTGAGTGTAACAGCACAGCAAGTAGTCTGGGAGATTGTAGGGGAGGCTTCCAATGTTCCTGAGCTGGAGAAGCTTAGCTCTAGAGAATGGACCTCTTATGGTGCCAGCATGATAAGGCTCTCTTGTGCACTGATAACATAGCACCATGTTTTTTCAGTCTTCTGAATTTAGTCTCACTACTGCTCCTTCTTAAGGTTTCCCAGGATAGGTTTGAAGTATGGGACCAACCTCCTTCTGCCTCCCTCTTAGGCTGCTTTTGTCATGGTAACAAGTGGTACATGATATTTATGTTACTCTTCTCTGTCGCTGGGCAACTAGATAGGGATGATGATTCCTAAAGTGTGGGAAGGGACATAGTGTTACCATCATCTAGCAATAAGTGAGATAAATACCCTGTTGCTATTGTGTACAAAAGCATAAGGTTCTTCTGCGTGATTGAAACTAAATTGTGTGTTGGGGCAAGCACGCTCACTTCTTGAGGTTATGCTGAGATTTCATGTACTGCTGCTTTAGAGAACTGCAGTTTAAGGTAGCTCTAGTTGCCTTGGGTTATGTGATTGTGTTTTGTTACCAGATAGAAAAGCCCTTGGGAGGCAGCAGGGAGTAGCAACAGCAGCTGCTGCTCAGAGGAGAACAGAGCGATTCCTTGTTCAGCTATTATTCCTGGCATGGCTGAGGGAGGGTAGGGAGAGAATTCTGCAGAGTTTTGGAGGTGGCTGAGAGGAGGAAGAAACCTTCCCACTTACTAGATGCTGTTACTGTTGTCCTAGTGGTGGGGAACTTCTGCCCATCCTCCTACTTGGGTAGCTACTGGGAAATATCTGTGCCTGATATTTCAACTAGAGGAACCATAAAGCATGTGCTCACCCTGGAGTTATTTGGAGGGAAGGAGGCTGTGGTATGAGTCTCCACAGTTAATGTGTGGTACTGCTATCTACAGAAGCCCATTGGGCAATAAAGACCAGAAGATGAGGTCAGCAAGAAGGTAGTGGGACCATAGTGCCTGTTGTAGGAAGGAAAACCATGAGTGGGTAAAAGCCTAATTGTGTGAATGATAATCAGAGAATGCTAGAGAAGAATCCCAAAAGCTTGGAGGAGGGCACTGTCCTGGAATATTGCATGCACATTCGTGTGTCCTGTCATTTGCATAGTGCAACAATGAGTTGGGGATCCTAAGAAAGCCATATTAGCTGAAATTATGCAAAATGTTGCTTTGGTTCTATAACACCTGTCACTTGAAACTTCACAAAGATTATACTTTTTTTTTTATCCATCCTTTTTTTTTTTTGTTTTTATGTAGACAGCTAACATGAGATCCTGTTGGTTATACTGCAGCAGTCTTCAACTGGCTCCTACTCCACCTCTTCTCGTTCATCCATTTATAGTAATAGTGGAAGAGTCCTGTGCTTTTTATTTCAGCAAAAATCAAGCAAGCTTGTTGTTTTGATATACAGCTGGGGAATACTACCTTAAATATGTGGCTAAGTCCTTAGAATAGATTAGGAGTCTGATGTTTCTAATAATAATAAATTAGTGAGACAGTACATTTTCTGCTTGGTAACTGACTGGAAGGCAACAAGATTACTTTCAGTGTTTAGCTTCAAATATTAGTTTTCTCTTCCTTAAATTGCGTTAGTTATATCTAATTATAGGTACAGTTTGTGGTAATCAATTTGAAGCATAACGATGTGAGTTGCCTCTCTCTATAAAGAATATATTTTGACTTGGAACATTAGAGGTATTTTGAATGCTGTGTGATTTTCATTTATGATTTGATTACACAGGTAATTGAAATGTGACAGACTCTGATAACATTTTGTTGGAACAAATTGGTGAGTTCAACTTTTTTCTCAGATATTTTTTTTTGCCTCCATAAAGGTGAAAGAAATGAGAGTTTTCAGCTGCTTGACATACACTTACGAGGAATTTAATCTTTTTGCACTGGGTCTTAATTTTTCTTTTCACTGTGATGCCTATTGGAAGGAAAAAAAAACCCCAAATAAGCTTCAATTTCCCAAGCTAATAAATCCAGCAACAGAGCTGTTGCTGTCCAATGACAGTAAACCAGAATTAAGTGTACTTTGGCAACTTAGGTGTAGCTTATAATGAACTTATGTCAACTCAAAACTGTGCCATTGCAATTATGATATGGTAGTAGTCACAAATAAGATATCTAGTAATTCTTGAGTGTGATGAACTGTAAACCTCTGCAGGCACCTAAAGACTGTTGTACAATATTCGGTAAAGGTCTGTAAATGCTGTTACAGCTTTTTCCCTCCGATGAAACAGAATGACCAAGCTTATGTGAAACGTCAGTTAAAATAAGTCCTTTTTACTTCCACCTTACGATGCGTCTGGGGACTGATTGGGCCACTGCACATGAGTCAGCACACAAAACCTTAATTCAGAAATAAACTATTCAAAATAATTCATATGCTATAGATGCAGAAGTTATTGCATGCAATTAGATTGTACCTAGCCAAATTTTTGCCTTGAGTACCCTATTTTAGACTTCAGTCATGTAAATGTACACACTTGGATTTACTTATGAGTACATTAACCACAGTAGGTTGTTACTTAACAATGAACCTAAATGTGTGCATAAATCCACTCAGCATTGGGACTTAAATATGTTGAGATAAATTGGTTTGTTGGAATGGGTAAAAACAAACAAAACCAGTCTAACCAGAAACTGTTGTTTCCCTTTGGTGGAGAATCTGAGGAAGGATAAAGAGGGAGAGTAAAATGAGAGCAGCTCTTTACCTGCTGATAAGAAAAACTTGACTCTGAAACTTCCCCCAGAATACAAATATCGAATATATTAATTCAGGATTATTACCTATGTTATTATGGGTAGTACTGAAGTGTTTCACTGGGAAAGCGTCTAAAGTCTAACTTACATAATGTATTTATAGATTTGTGCATAGATATGTGTGTAAATACACTCTACAAGCATGAGTGCTATGCCATATGTAATATTACAGGTATTCTTCTAATACCATGATTTGCAATCTTTTATTCCTTCTTCTGCTATTTGTAGATTGCTAGCATTTCTCCATGGGAGATGTGGATCCCTATGTGTAGTAGATTTAAGCTTTCTAAAAGCAAGCTTGCTCTTCCTGGTGGTTTTTGGAATTGTCAGAGATTTGCAGGGAGTCATAAAGTGGATAGCAGCTTCGAATTACGTGTGAACGTTTTGCTAGTGGCTTTATTCTTTTCAATTCATTATCAGCAGTGTTTAAAAAAACAGGAGAACAGTCCTGATAATATTTTTGGGGGCTGTGTATATTGTTCTGTGCCAGTAGGCTTAGTGTGATGAGGTTGCAGACCAAGGTAGAAAGTCTGCCTTCAGCTAAGGGATGAACCGTGGGTTCCTCCTGAGGTTGTGCGGGTGCCGCCTGATTCCCACCACCCTTCCGTGGAGCAGAAGTTTGCCTGGCTCCTTCCATAAAGTGTCCTTCCAGTGCCACCTCTTGGTAGGTTCACATGCTGACTTAGCTGCGGAGTCTTAATTCCACCAGTGAGGAGGTCAGCACACCTCTCACAGACACAGCCTCTGCCCCGTGAGCTGCCTGCTGTGCAAGCACGAACCTCCTCTGGTACCAGGACTCCACATTTATCGGATTGAAAATACTCTAGGTCCCATGAAAAGGAGCAGTTGGCTGATGCATCGCTGCTGGGTTTAAGGCATGTTGCTACAAAGGTTTGCATGCGTTTGGATTTAGCCCAGCAAATAAAAAGCTGTAAACATTTTCCAGCAAGTTTTTGTCAATTCAGTGTGTCTCATTGCCTGGATTATAGTGCTGAGTGGTCAGCAGTTTGTACAGCTGACGTGAAAGGAGTAGTCCTTTTTGTGCAGCAAGGGTTGTGTAACCTTATGTGTTCTGAGGAGTAAAAACAAGCAGCATGTCCTTTCAGGACTTCTTCCTGCTTCTCCCAAGATATCCACAGTGCTTCAGATTTTAGGGAGGAATATTTTCAGATGGATAATGGCAGTACACATTCAGCTTCCTGAAACAGGATCCAAGAAGGAAAGGGCAAAGTGATGTGGGTACCTAGCACCAATACTACAGATATTTTAGTTTATTCATTCTGCCTCAGTTTGATCCCTTTCTCCTTTCTTCGGCTGTTATTTGGGATTTTCTGTTAATTTCCATAGCAGTGTAACTGGTAAATATGCAGGGGAACAGTGTGCCCTGCAGCCCTTGCATGTGCGGGCATGCTTTGGCACTGCAGAGCCTCTCCTGTCAATTTTGACCTTTGATCAGTTTGTTAACATCTCTTCTTTATGGAGATAATATCGGTGGTTATGGTGCTATAATCAATAGCTCCTTTACCCTTTACTTTGTTGTAGATTGTACTTAAAAGTGCTGAGAAAAGCCAGAGATGAAGAAACAGCTTCAGAGAACACTCCATAAAGATGCTCATCTAATCTAATAATATAGACTGAACAGAAGCAGAGAAATTGAAAAGTGCTATTCAAATATGAAACAATGCCAAAGAAAGCGTTTGTGTTTTGCAAGGATAATTAGGAAAGAAAACCGCTTGAAACTGTACATAATTAAACGTGAAAGGGAGGTGAAAAATTTTCTTTATGTCAACAGAGAAGGTGAAAATCTTAATTTTTCTTTCAAGTTTACTCCTAATGAAGTTTTGGATTCTTGACTGACAACTGAGCCCAAAAGTCTGGCTGCCAACCTTAGTAAGGTCATCCTTACTCATTTTAACAGCAGATACTTAATGTTTAATTGTTTCAGTATTTCTAGTTGTTCTCCCTCCACGTGTTTTGAAAGCTCTTCTTAATGATTTTTGCATTGTGGCATGCACAAGCATCCTCACTTTCTCTTGGTGTCACTGGCAGGGAGGATCCACTGGCAAGGCACAGGTTTTTAGGTACACAGAAAAGAATTAGTTTTCTCTGTAGTTTATCTCAAAAATGTTTCTCATTCCTCTTGAAAACCAAGATAATGCTGTGTGACTTTCTCATCTGACTGTCCTATTGAAAAAAAAAAAAAAAAATCACTAAGATTTGGGTAAATGTTACTAGGGCCAAAAGAAAAGTTGGAACAGTTGAGGCTCTAGGCTTATCAGTAGGACATTTGCACGGGACACAAGAAACTGCACTACTTGGAATGTGGTGTTTTTATAGAACTGAATTCTTCTTGGGATCAAAATGGAATTAATTTCATTGTGTGTGGGTCAGCAAGAAGATGCTTCTTGCAGCTCTCTGCATGATGGTTTTGTCCAAGTAGTTCAAAATTTGGAGATTGGTTGGCTCACTTTATGGGTGAAGCAAGCTATGTGTTTTTCACTGTAAAACAGTGGGCAGTAAGCCAATCTTCCTAAACTGTTGCTTAAGCAGCATGCCTGCTTTATATCACTGCACTATATAGTAGTTTTATAGTCATCCTGTATTTGTTTCTACTAATTTTACATACTCTGAGTGGAGTGTTTCTGATCTACCCAAACCTGAGTAGTAGTTTTTTGTGACAAGACTTGAATTCTGAGTGCAACCCCTTCAATATTGTATTGAAACCTTGGTCCAGCTGAAGCTGATACAATTTCTTCCCATCTTTTCCCTTGAAACCAGCTTTTCCAGCCTTTCTGCAGTGTCTAGAATGTCAGCATATGCCTCTGTGTACAGTAGTTAATGCTCTACTCTTAGGATTCTCTGCATTAAAACAACTAAAGGAGGTACTAAAACCAGGCTTTGATTCTGATGTCACATTCAAATTTCTGGGAGAATTTACATGATCCAGAAAAATTTCTGATTAGGATTTGAGGAGAATATTTTTGTGTCTCAGTTCCATCTGTTTTGCCTTGTGCATAAGGCCTGCATCTCTGACATGGCCAGCTGCCTGTGCCCATTGTAAAATCAACCTGACAAGTTTAGAGTCTGTGATGCCCTTCTTTGTAATTACATGTTTTTTCTCTGAAACACAGCACAGCTGATCTTGGTCAAATGTGGTGATTTGTCCCATAGCCCATTTTATATGCAAGCGATTACAGGCCAAGTACTGTGTTGCAACTTGAAATGGGCAATAATACTTAAAATCATTAATGTGTTGTAATAACTCAGCTATATGGAAACCTGCCTGAATGGCTTCTATAATTCTGTGTTGTGCATGTGTTTGGCGTTTATAAATTTTTTTCCATATAAGCCACAGAATTTTTAATGGGATGTGGGAATCCCCCAAGGCCTCATTCATCACAGGCATACTTACTGAAGTGTGTCTTTGTTTTCCAGGAGATCATCTGCAAAGGTTCTCTTCTCTTAGTTTGATGAGTGGATGGGAGGAGAAGGGTGCATGGAGTGGTTAGAAGCATTCACCTTTACTGCCTTGCAGAGATGCACCCTGGGCTTGTGGCACAGGGAAAAGCTATGATGGAAGAGCTGAGTTTGCTGAAATGTGGCATGGTTTAGTGTTAGATGGCAAGTAAGATTAAGTCATTAGGTTTGATGGTGATATTCTGATGCATTGGAAAATTGGCAATGGCACTATAACAAGACTGACTGAACTCGAGTGTTGTTCTTGATGTGAGGTGATTTTTCTACTGCGAAAGCACGTGAAAAAAAACATTAATGCAATTATTTTAGATGCAGTCAAAGCAGTAGGGAGTTTTAACAACTTTCAGGAGTAAGTGAAGCACTGCAGAGGTCATTTTCTCCCTGTGTACGCTCCAGACTCACGTTGAAGCATGTTGGAGAACAGCTGGAAAAGAGCTGTAATACAGGAAAAGAGATGATCCTTTCTTCCTTGCCCTAGGAATTGACCCATCAGATTTCTGCTATGGTGACAGCAGATGGTCCCAGCTGATACTGCAGGAACCAGGGAGTGCTTTCAGTCACTAAGAGTCTAACTGATCCCTCCTAGTATTGGTCACATCATCTAAGCAAACCATCAGGGCTCTTCCTGTGGCTGATGGAGGTTTCTCTTAGTGCAAAACACATCTCAAGTGGATGAAACTTAGTGGCTTTTGGTGACATCTCCTTGGTTCCTAATGGGAAGCTTTTAAATGTCCCAGACAGGATAGTTCTATCTGACAGCAGTCAGGTGGCTCTCTGTTTGAGGGGGATGTGTATCAAAATTAACTGTTTGCTACAGCAGTTGCTGGGAAGAGGTGAGGAAAAATAGAGCGTGAATTAAATAAACGATAACTTAATAATGCATTTGCTTAGCTTTGTAAGAACTCGATCACTCTCTCCTTTTGCATTTACATGTTATCTGAAAATTGAGCACTATTTACAGCTTATTCCATGCTGACTTATTTCATCTGCTCATTATTCCAAATAAGCACTTTCTGTAAGTCTCTATCGCAGGTGAAGAAATCTAAATAAATTAAGCACATCTGCAAACAGAGCTGCTGGTGTATTTCTTATGAACAAATAGACAAATATTAGGAAAAATATTCTCAGCTCTCTGCTGTGTCAATGTGTCAAATCTCATCAGGATTAACTTCAACCCCTGGGTATCTGCGTATCTTTCTTCACAAACATTTACGATTTCCTGGCACTGGTTACCCTGTCCTTACCAACAGAGAGACTTCTATGCTGAGATGAGTTACACAGATTGAGCAGAAACATTAGCACAGCAATTTTAAATGATTGATATGTGCAGTGCCTTGTCTGCAAAGCTAGTTAGTTTGCTACTTTTGACAAGGCAATTTAACAATAGAAAATTGTTGATAGTGATCAGAACAGAGTGCCGTGTGGAGATGGTGGGTTTTTGAAATGGAATCTAAGCTTTGTAAGCCTGCTAGTTCTGCCAAAAGCTATTTACCTTAAGTTACCCAAGTTCTTAAATTACTTAAATGCTTTGGAAATACTGCCTCTAAAAAGGGCCTCCAGAGAATCACAAAACCTGGATTTCATTTAATTGTCGCAAGGTAAGATTTGAAAAATTGCCCAAGTAGCAATAGGATTTGTGCATTCATATATCTTTGAAGTCTGGCTCTAGAACTTCAAAGGCAGACTGTGGAAGTGAACTCCAAAGATACAGGGCAGTATGCTTTGGTAATTCATCTCCAGATTTACTGTTTAAATTCATGGATTTGCTATACAAATAGAATGTTGTGCTGTCTGCTAGACTGACAGTTTCCTTCTGAAGATCACTGTGTATTCCATGTGCTAGTCCTGAGCTGCATGTGACCTCTGGTTGGCTTGTGCCACTCTGATGTGGAACAGCAGAGCTCTTCCCCTGACGTGCATTTCCTCCTGCCAGGATTCAGTTGCTCCTCGTAGCTTTCCATACTCGTCGTATTCCTTGTATCACAGGGGTGCTTACACATTCCAGCCATGCTTAGGCTGCTTCCTGAGCTTGATGCTGAACGAGAGATCTAAAGGGATAAAAGGAAGGGGGACAGAGGCAGAGGCACTCGGAAGGAGCAGGAATATGGTTTCATCGCCTTTGTTCTTCCTTATTTTAGTTTAACCAGGGATGTGAAGGTCATGTCCGTTGGCCTGGGCGGTTGCTTCTTGGGATAAGCTCCAGCTTCTGTCATCTGTTGTGGGAAATGTGTAATGGCACTGAAACAGCATGAAAAAGGGATAGCAGCCCTGGTACTTGGCACTTCTCCATTTTTCTCAGCTATGTTGTGCTTCTGTCAACAAATGACTACACTTTTATCATTGTTGTTCAGCTTCAGGTCACTCCCATGATCTCATCTTGTACAAAAAAGAAAAATCAAATTAGTTTGTCAAAAAAATTGAATTGATGAAATCCAGTTTATGACAGTAGTCTGGCTTCCTTAGAGCAGCAGCTCTCTTATCAGGATCACAGCCTGAGGAGCTGCACAGCCCCTTTGTTTTTATGGTAATCAGATTCTTTCATCCCAGAATCCAAAATGCTGTTGGAGCATATTTAATATTCTAGCCATTCCATGTGTCAAACAAACATTTGGGCTGTATCTAAGGTGGAAAACAAAATTGCATGGTTTTTCCTCTTCCTCTGTATGGCTGCCTGTCTTTACACATGTAGGTGAAGGGATTTTCCTGAGCCCAGCTGCTATGGGGAAAGGTGAAGTTATATCTTGGCAGCCACAGGAAAACCTAAATTTGTAAGCCATGGCAGAAGTACTGCGGAACAAGTAAGGAGAGCAGCAGATTCTGAATGTCACTTTATGACTGATGAAGATATGGGTGGTGCTGAAGGAATTTTCCAAAGCATCCAGAATTGACTGTGAGCCTCTTGCCATAAATTACTCTGGAAAACCCTACTTGCAAAGTGATTTTAAAAAATAGGATGGATATAGAAGAGGAGCTGTGAATGTCAAGCATGATTTCTTGCCCAAAGCAAGATTGTCTCATGCAATATGGTGCAATCTATGTACCTGTCTTTTACAGACCTGATTATGAGGGTAACTGATATCTTCTTTTTTTTCTTTTTTTTTGGAAATTCACCTAAAACCTGTCTTTAAAATCACAGCCCTCCTTATTCACATAGCAAGATAAGAGACAATGTGCAGATAATATGCCATAGATTATTTTGCTAGGTGATAAGGAAAAGCAAGATGTTCAGAAGACATATTATTTAATTTTTAAAAGGTAGTTAAATATATAAATCTTTCCTCATAAATTCTCCCTGAATGGTCCTAGTTGGAAATTTATCATGTTAGAAGCATTTTAGTTTCACAATTCATTTTTTTTTCTACTTTACATCTTTAAGTTGAAGATTGATGCCTGATTAAAACATTTCTCCCACACCAGAGAAATTTCCAATTAAAAAAAAAATCCTCAGCAAAAAGGAACATGTCAAGTGAGAAAAATCACAGCTACCTGCTCTGTGGATTTTCTACCAGATACTGACACCTGAGCTCTTTGTAGACTACAAGAATAATTACAGTGCATTTGCATAGGCTGGTGCTGACTTCCTGCAAAAGAAATCCAGAAAAGGATTAGCATGCTTGCATATTATGTGCTGGATTCTTGAACTAATTGTCTCCTCTTCACCTCCACTACATCCCCCACCTCCTAATTTTATTGTTATATGTTTCTAGCTTGAAAATTTCAGATAGAAACTGACTGTATTGGAGTTTATGGAGGGTACCAAGCAGAAACAAAATCAGTTTCCTAAGTAAATATTGGCTCTGCCTGTACTTTTTTTAAGTGCTCTGTGAGAGCGGGACCTGTGTATATCACAATCTAAACAGTATTTCCAGCTGGTTGAGGCCAGTCATGATTCTACAGCTAGGATCAAACATCAACCTACGGTTTGGGGGGGTTTTTTTGCTAAAATGATGACTACAAACACTCGCTGACATCCAGCCCCCAAGTACTCAGTTCTCTACACAAAGAAAGCACATTCAACCCAGGACCTACAGGAACAAGACACTTATCCTACCTCCTGCCATTTCATTTCATAGGTTCTTCTGTTTCCCTGTGGACAATATTCTGCCACTGGTGAAGGGAAAAGACTTTCCTGCAAAGGGAAAATCAAGGAGAGCTGTAACTGTTTGCAGGTTTATGAAAGGCTGCTGCACGGATAGGACAAGCAGTGATAAGGCTGAACTTGAGAAAGGATGGTTTAGATAAGGTCTGTTAGGTGAAACACCGTAACAATGAGAGCGGTGAGAGCTTGTGCTGCCTGGGTATGATGCAGAGTCTCAAGTAGCAGAGATATACAGGAGGAAAAGCCTGGACATGCTTTTGCAGAGGATAAAGATGACTCCAGGCATTCTTCTAAGGTGCTTTCCTGTCCTGTGTCTCTGCCTTTCTGGGCCTTCAGGGAGACCATGCCCTCTCAGAATTATTGATTTATTAGTGGACAGAGAGCTAATGGGAGCACACAAGGGCCTCTGTTTTCTTTCCAGTTTTACTGCTAGCCTGATGCATGACTTCTTGACCCTGCTGATCAGGGAGACTGCAAGAATCTTCTGGTGTGTTGTTCTTACAGGGACAGGACATTGCACAACCCCTGAAATGTTAGAAATGCCCCATATTTTTTATGGTAATCACTTCTTTCAGTAAACAACCACTATGCTTGAAGCAGTTCTACAAGCATATGCACTGCATTTCAGAAAAAAATGGGTTTTAGATGTTTTCAGTTATTTATATTATTATAGCGTCTACTCTATTCCTTTTATTTATTGACATTTATTTCTGGGTACTAAAACTGCCTTGTTACTTTGCTTAAGAGGCAACACAAAATAAATAAATGAATAAATTATTTACCCAGCTTTGGTGTGAATTACACCCCTTTCACTGTAAA
This sequence comes from Monarcha castaneiventris obscurior, assembly GCA_026261815.1. Classification (NCBI taxonomy): domain Eukaryota; kingdom Metazoa; phylum Chordata; class Aves; order Passeriformes; family Monarchidae; genus Monarcha; species Monarcha castaneiventris. The sequence goes on from JAMPIT010000890.1 coordinate 5,674,510, forward strand.
GTTATGCATTGCCGAAGTTATTTTTGATCCTGCAAATTTAAGGGGGTTTTGGATTATGGACTAGTCTTTTGGAAGTGCTCAGAGCTGCTCTCTCTCAGAACAAGGGAGAAGAGCTCCCCCAATGAGAACAAAGGGAGCTGTGAGGTGCTGAGCAGGTTTGAAACTTCATCCATACAGCTTTAGAGTGTGCATTTTGTTAAGGATTCTCTCTGAAGGTTCCAGTAGAAAGACTTGATTTCGGCAGGCAATAACACCAAGGGATTTGAATTGATGCTTATTTTTCCTCAGCTGGGCAAACTAGGGCATGCTGGAAAGTATGACTCCAAGAATCCAGGACCTGAAGAACAATTTTGTTTCTAGCCTGAAAAATTACCACTGCTGCTTAGTATAGGCCTGCTGCATTCACACCTGTTTTTAAGCTCCAGCCTTCCACACATTTATGTTTCTCTCTCAGTATTTGAACTCTGACAAGACAAGGTCTTTGCCTGCTTTTTTACCACTGAACTCTACCTTCAGCTCTTGGTCTCTCTCATTTCAGTACTCTTTCCTCACAGAAACTCTTGGGGCTGACTTTTCAGACATACTGATCTCTTCACTCTGCTTTCCCACCAACAAAATCTTGTGCTAAGGCAATAAATGCTTTTCAACGCTTACTTTCCTGTGAGAAAGTTGAATGGCCGCAGTTTAAAAGCAGATATCTGCATTTCTTTGTTGCCTGTTAATGTCACAGTATCAAAGTGCTTCAGTACAGACTCTCATATCTCTGAAATGCAGAAAAGTACTTCTATATCTAGTTTGCAGAAAAGATGTAGTACAGACATGGTACTGTGTGACATTTTACTTAAGAAGCAGAAATAAGTAATATCAATATGGTCTATATTAAACAACTTATAATGAAAGTGTAAATCTAAGATTGTTGGGTAGGGGCTTGGGTGAGTTAGTCCTTGGCTCTCCCTGTATGACATTTTCATCAAACAAAGCTAAAATCCTCACTGATAAAATCTACAGATGACATTAAGGCTAAAGGAATAGCAAATAAAAAAGAAGTGGAAATCATTGCAGTCTGCATGCAGCTTATTCCAAATCTGTAAATATTGTGCATTCCAGCATGATCACCTGAAAAGGTGCAGAATGCTCCCTGTATGTGCACAGGTGGTGGCTTTGTCCTAGGACACCACATCCCCAGAAAGGAGCGAGGGACTCTGATGGTTGATGAATGGGACATTGAATGATGGATATGCCCTACAGTGCTTAGGAGTCAAGATACTTACATGAATTCCAACTGTATAAAGAGCAATTGTACCATAGGAGTACAATGTTTACATTGTGCTTTGTTGCTGTTAGGACCACTGCTAGAATGCATCTTTGATTTTCGTGTTGATAGCTGAGAAAATTAAGAGGAGAGCTGTGAGGAAGATAATTGAGAACCTGTAGACAGAGCTATTGTTTAAAAACATACTTGGTTATGTATTATATTTGCTCAAAGAAAACCTGGATCAATTTGATTACAGACTAGCAATGTGTCTTTGAATGTTTGAGAAATACAGTAACAGGTGTCCAGCCTTCAAGCAAAGGAACAACAACATACAGTAATGAAAAGCTGAAAGCACTGCTTCATTTTGAATGATCAAGATAATTAATGACTGAAATATTCAAGCATTATTACAGTTTCACTCCACACTGAAGATCAAATAAGAAAGCTTTTCTAGTGTGTGTCACACCAGAGTTGAAATTAGAAGGTGGAATTGGCTTTAGACAGCTGTAACATCTGACTTTTGGGGCAATACTTAAGTTGCCCCCAAGGCTGGGGCTGCTTGATTTTATTTTTGTTCCCTTTTTTTTTGTTTTTTTAAGCCTCTTGGATGTAAAATGCAGCGTACTGTTTCCAGCCTTACAAAACTGGACCTATCTTAGCTCCTTCAAGACTAGAGGCAGCAGTGGTCTGCCACATCTGCTTCTTAAGACATCAGTATAGGAGCAAGAAATACAGGGAACTCCTGCAGGAAACTAGGAAGCATCCCCTTTCTGCAGTGTAACCATATTTACCTGTATGCTAGGTCTAGGTGATTGCTATGTGAGTAGCTCTGTACCATCCTCTTCCCTATTCATTCACACCTGCTTTTCTCAAAATTCATTCAATCCTAAAGAGTAAAATATCATCTTTAATGCTTATTTCATTACATCTAGCACTGAAGTCACCAACTTCAATAAAATATATCCAGAAGGGCACTGCGTCATTTTCCTGAACGTTGCAGGAGACATATTAAAATGTATATGCTAATTGAATGTAGGGAAGCAGGATTTGAAGGTTATGAGCTCTCTCTTGCTTTTCCTAGCTATTCAGTATTTCCCTAATTTTCATGTCAGTTCCCTGCCAACTTCTTTTCTGTATGACGTAATCATATTCAGCATTAGATCGTAGGATAGCAATAATAATAATAATAATAAAAAAAAAAGACTTTTTGAATATTTTAAACGGCGTGGCATATATCCATGCTCAAAAAATTCTTTGAATATGACCATGATCTCATTTCCTTCCTGTTCTTTCACCATTGCACATGCACTGACGGGAGGGACAGTCATTGCCAAGTTCTGAATCGCATGAGATCCAAGGGGTATTTTCACTTCTTTCATCAGCCAGGCTGAAGTGTTCATTGCAACCACAGTAAGGTCCAATAATGTGCACATTGATGAGAAAACTGCAGAGCAAACAGAAGTACGGCAGCCCTTTGTGCTTGAGATTCAGCAGGCACGCAAAGCTGAAAGCGTCTCTTCTGCTTTGACATTATCTACAGGTTCAATCTACAATATGCTGATTCTATCATAATACAGAAAATTGGTTAATTCCCTCTGGAAATTTACAATAAAAATAATTCTCCCCTTGAACTGCTCTTGCTTCTTCCTTTGATTGGATGATGCTATCGCCTTCATTCTTAAGTGGGGGACAAAGACAGCATTTATATAGCCAAGTATGTGCATTTATATAAAATCTGCACACTTTGTGCACATGCTTTACACTTTCTCTAAAAATATCGGCAAGTGAAGATGATTAATCAAACTTATTTCCAAGTCCCTAGGACCTGTGCACAAATTATATCACTTGCAAGTTGTTATCAAATCACTTGAAATTTCTTGCCCCTTTGTTAAAAATTTTCTCTCTCTCCACAACTTGGCTGCTTCTTTTCTTTTGAGTTTTGTCCTCAACCAGGATGTCCAATTCAGCACTGGAATTGCAGTTCACCATGTCAGCAGATAGAGTGATTTTATTATTCCAACAGCAGCCATTTTTCTAGATCCATTTCATTCATTCATGTATGGAAGACAAGAAAGCTTGGCAATAGCAAAAAAAAAAACCCTAATTTGAAGTTTACATGTTTCTGCAGAACACAAACTAGCCAATAATCTAGGATTAAGGAAGACAAGGTTTTGGCAGGGAATGTAATTAAGCACCAGCACAACTTGACTGTCATGTGGATGAACTCTCTAAACTTTATAAAGTAGCTGCTGAGGATCTGACAGACATCATGAGCTTGTCTGGTACTTAGGAGGTGGGGGCCATGGTTGGTGGCATGAAAAAAGATCAGATGAAGGAGATAGTGATCACTTTCTTCCAGCTTCCAAATCTCAGACACTGCATTTCCTGAATTTTTATGTGTTTATAGGTAATATGCATTTGAAAGTCATGTGGCTCTGCTGTCAATGCATAGTGAGACAAACCATATTTAATGGGATGCAGCTTCCATTCTCCATGTGTGCCATTGTGCAAATTTAAAGCATCTTTGTGTTCTCCTTCTGGATTTTATTATGGGTGAAATTCGCATCTGATGAAAGTTCTCAAAATAATGTCAACTGCTTGCCTTATGACACAAGTTAGCACATACTGAGTCTTGGACTAGGAGTGAGCATAGAGGGCTGGAAAAAGGCCCTCTGGGAGGTGATCTAGTAGGGTTGCCTTGCCAAGTGTGCGTTTTCCCAAAAAGCATTCTTAAAATTGCCAGGCTGTCTGTGTAGTGTGTAGAAAATACACACCTCGATAACAACCAGTTACAAGAAATGTAGATTAATAGTAGACTGGTGGTGATCTCATATTTTTTGTCTATTAATAGTTCTATTAGTTCTGGCTGTGGTAGAAAACACAGACACAGAGAAGCACAATTTTGTAATGTAGCTCTGCAGACTTTGAGGCATGTTGGCAAGTACTGGAATATTATACACATTCTGGTTCTTAAGCTTGGAAGGCTTTGTGAGAAACTCCCTGCAGTAGAGAGTTTCTTACTAAGATGTGTGATTTCTGCTTCCTATTGAGATTTACTGATTTGCTTAGTTTCCCATAAAACATAGAAAGAAGGAATCCACTGTGTAAAATATTTATTTTCTTTTTTCTCTTTTAAAAATTTATTTATTTATTTGCAAGAATCCATTTTACGAGCAATTAGGGCTTTTTATTTGCCCCGGAGTAATATTTTTGTTTCTGATTTGGCATATCTTTATTAGGCTAAATAAAAAAGATCTGCTTAATTTCCAGAAGACTAAAGAAAAATAACGTGCCTGCCAAAGACATATCGTGTTCATAGCCAGGCACTTAGGTTCAAGTTCAGCAAAAGTGCAGGGAGGAAGGGCTGGCTCTGGCCAGAGAACTGCCACAACCTTTGCACTGCCTTCCTTGCTTATTCTAGGTTTTGGAAAAATCATGCTAATGGCCTGTGACAAAGCCAGGATGGAATAGAAGCAAACTTGCATCTAGTTTTTTGGTTTTGAGGGGGAGAAGAGAGCAGCTACTGCCTCTACAAGCAATCTTTCTGATGTCAGGAGCAAGAATAGCTGCTCTGGGCTTCCATTTTGTCTTACTCGCTTAAGAACTGACCAGTCTCCTCCTGTGGCTGGCATAGGCATGGCTTAAGCCATTTTGTGATCTTCTGAGAAACTGTGTGATGTATCTGCAAGGAAAACCGGATAAAATACACAAGCACTCAGTCCCCAGGGAAAGGGAAATGAGGCTGAGAATCTGGATGGTCTTTAGGGCTTTTCTCTTAGATCTTCTGCCTCTGAGTGCAACAGTCTAGTATTTCTGCTTCCCCAAAAGGGGAGGGATATGTTCTGAGCTGGCTAGAGAGCTAAGCAGATAGAAATAAAATGAAGGAAAGAATTTAGAAACATCTTAGATGCTTGCATTAATCAGGATTTTTTTTTCATTTAAAAATGATCTCAACAGAACAGAGCTTTTAGAAGCAGTTAAAGAATATTAACAAAAGCAAGATTTAGTTTAGCATTGAACTCCTTATATATACAAATCAAAAGGACTATTTTTTTGATCTTTCATAAATATTAAAGAGTAATTTTTTGCAAATTACTTTTCTTTTATATTTTTTGGATATTTTTTTAAATGAAGAGACTAAGCAACCTCTCATTCATAGGGAAAACAATCTGTAAATGTTATATAATAATTTTGACTGTAAAATGGCTTAACATCATTTGGTATAACATATTCCAGACAGCTTGATACCAGCCAAATGATTTTATGATTCTTTTACTCATTACAGGTGAGTAAAAGAATCCTCCTTGTTTTTTTAATTATTTCTGTAACTTAAGAGAGGAATAGCAAGCTGGAGCATTGCCTGCTGTAAGAACACACTCCCTAAATAACCTCACCCTTAACTTGACATTACATAAGAATGATGCACTTTCAGTTTTGCTTTAGAATATTAACATACATCCTAATTTCAGGATTGATAGTTTTCTTTTTAGAGAAAGAGCTTATAAAAACAAGACTACTTTCTTGAACATAACAGCTTTGCATATCTATTAGGTAGAAAGCTCCACCAACTTAACTTAGAATTAGACAAGATAGGTTATGCAAAGTTCTGTCCATGTATGCCTTTTGAAATGGATATGTATTACATTAATCTATTAAAAAAAGGAAATATCATAATGGTCTTGTGATAAACACTTTGGGAGGTCCAGGGTTTGGAAGAAATTATTTACTTATTTTGAGTTGCTATTTTCTGTTATGACAGAGGAAAGGGAATACAGATGAACTTTAGACTCTTGATGGATGATCCTCATTGCAAAGTATCATAGTAACCTCTTGCATGCTCAACAGTCCAACATTTTGGTCTTGCTGAGATATTGCACATGTTGCTTTCAGCAGCTGAAACAACTTTCTGTTGTCCCTCCTGATACAACACATCTCTTGATCCTTTAATTAACCCAGATATGTCCAGTAAGTGAGAGATCACAGCTTTTACCAGTCAGTCCAAAATAACATGAATTGGAGAGAAGATTGTATTGCTTTGGCTACCTTATATGTTCAGTTTTTTAGAGAAGAAACTATTGAAAAAAGGCAAAATAAGAATAATAAAGGACATTATTAATAATAGGGAATGAACTGGGAAAACAGTTCAGATACAATTTAAAAAGTTTAAAAAAAAAGTTAAAAGAGAGGGATGGTTTTGCTGATGGTTAGCAGTGGCATCTCAGCAACAAGGAGCCAAAAATTCTGTTGGCTCACAAAGCAAGGGAAAGTGAAAAATGTAAAAATAAAGAGATGAAAAAATCCCATATGTCTGTGTGATCCTGATGAACCTTGAAGACACAGTTTTGGTAATCCGGTGCCAATTCTGCCAGCAATAATTCAGTAGGCGCCTCTTAGTGATTAAATATCCTTTTTAACATCAGTAATAATTACTGTGTACGCTTAAGCAATAAACTAATTCCTGACTCCAATCCCTTATAATTAAGGTTAATGAATTGAGTTGTCTTTAGTGTCAGATAGGCCTGAACATTGATAAAACTACAAGGAAAAGAGGTGAAACAGGAAGGTTTTGCAGGGATAGTGCAGAGATAATGTGACGTGCTCTTTATCTAAAAGAAAAATATCTGCCATTGAGCAAAACGTGCATTTATCAAAATAAAATATGTCAAGGGAATGCTTTAGTTGCATTTTAGCCAGTTGTCTCTCTCCATCCTACTTATAGAGGCTTGTTGAAAATTTTCTGAATTCTAAAAAATGTTTTGATTATGCATTCCTAATCTCTTTTTAGCTCACTTTCCCATATTATTTCTGAAACCGTTGTAATGGGAAAGTAGTTACTAGCGAGCTGGATTTCCAAAGCTCTCAGTAATGACTTAATTCTGTTTCTCATTCAGCCTGAGAAGAAACAGTATTAGGGCCAGCAGAAAACTCCAGGGTAAGGGCTAGAAAACTATTCATTCTCGTTCAGTTTTGTGGACTTGTTAAAAATAATAATAATTACCAAATTAAGAAAAAATATTCTAGACAGAATCTCATAGCAAAAAAAAAAAAGTTACGTTACTTCAAGTTATTACTTCTATTAACATTCCAAACACTCAGTGGTGTAAAGAGGCCTCTCATTCAATCCTGACAGGTTCCTACATGTGTGCAATAGAAGCAGTAGGTGAAAGTGGTTGAGGGCGGAAGAGGGATGCTTGATCCAGTAGATTCATCTTGTGCTATTAGTACCTGCTCTAAGGAGGAAGAAATACAAAGAGACTATGTTCTGCCTCTCTGCCTATGATTGCTGATCTCACTGGAGGCTGATTTGGAATCTCATCTTTGTCTGGAATACATGGTTTTTGGGTCATGTAAATGTGAAAATGTACTGGGGCCTGTATCAAAATCTCAGCTGGAATAAGCTGATGTCACTGGGCTTTGGTGCAGATCGGTGGAGCCCCAGAAGACTGACAAGTCTGAAAATAGCTGGATCTTCTGCAGGTTTCATGTGCCTACATGCACAGTTTAATGGCTATTTAGTGTCTTTAAAGCATCTGATATTTGCTAGTATTGCCTTTTCTGAAAATTCCTTTAGATGGTACTTGGGCTGCCTTAAAAAAAAAAAGTCTGACTCAAGTGCCTTAAGCAATCCCCATTAAATGAAAATGTTCAGCCATTTCAATCTCAATGGGAGATTTTTGTCTGAGACAGAATTTAATGTGGTGCTCGTTCACATCTGTAGGAATATGTTTAAAAAATCAGAATGACCCAATGTACTAAAATGAAGCACATAAATCATATTATGGCATTAATCAGATTGCCACATGCAGTTGCCAGCCTCTGCTTAATTTGACTGGGATATATCAAAACATAATGCATCAAGTAAAAGGTATTTTTAAATGGGCTGAAAGTAGCATATACTCTGTCACCATTTCTATTTTTTTATTACCATTTATATTTTTTTTTATTAATGATCAAATGGAAAAAGCTCATTTGCAGTGTTGATGACTTGAAAACTTGGCAGTGGTGTTTTTGTGTTCTTCATGAAATAAAAAATGTGAGAGAGTATGTGTTCCTCAGAAATGGCACAGGTTTGTGTCCATACATAAGAGTTTGTTCATATTCATATCATTTACATAATCCCTGTAAGGGCTTTTTTACAAATGGGGAGATGGAAAATGTCTTGAGTGACACTTCTCTGGATATCCCCTGTACATTCAATGAATTATGTAAAGGTCCAGTGAATCAGGTACTGTATAAGGAAAAGTGCCTCTGATTTTTCCATCCTTTATGCATATGGGATTGAGCATTTAGTTTTCATGACTCAGACAGAAAGCAAGTGAATAGCAACTGGCTGTATGATTTTAAAGGTCTTTTAATAAGGCTTTCCCTTTTTCCATTCTACATAATACTTTCTCACATCAAGATTTGGCTGGTTTTTCACCATTCTCATCAGAATTTCTCTGTCTTTTATTTTTAAAGAGTGTTTTCAAATTGAATCAACTCATTGTGGTTTTTAGTTCTTTCTGAGTCTGACATTCCTAATTGAAAATCTAAAAGTGTCAGTGTCACTACCATGCTGGAAATTGATATAATGCATGCTAATGTAGACTTCAAAGGAGGAGCTGTTTTTATTATTTTAATTCAAAAATGACAGATATGTTTTCTTGAGTCAAGCCTAAAAGGCACATTTGAGGTAGATCAGTTCAGGGAAGAAGCAGAAGGAGATAATAATTCATGAAGTGAGCAAAGCTGTTTCTTGCCATCTTTATTCCTGAACTCTGGCAAACTTAGTTGCCTTTTTGAAAAGCTTACATGGACTGATTTAAAGTTTCTGTATTGGCTGTACACAATCTTTTTCTGTCTTCTTATTTTGTGGAAATAGGTTTGAAAGTGCCAGCATTGTAAACAAATCACAAACACTGAGTAAAATGTAAAAATGAACTGCTAAGTTTAGGTATTACAATTGCAATAAAATGTCTAACTTTGGGAAGAAAGATAAAGTTAGTTACAGATACACCTTGGTCTCTGCCTCAGAATTGCTGATATGAATTTTGAAGGGATGAAGTAAAACTGAGGGTTTTTTTCTTTTCCTGAAATCCCTGTCATCATTGCCCTTGTTTAAGATAACATTTCCTTTTACTTCTGTTCATTGCTGCCAATGCTTTTGATATAAGTACTTCAGAGGCCCATGTTCCTGAGCCTTCCACATACTTTCTTCGAGCCATTTGATTGTGTGATCTGCAAATTTTTAGTGGCCTGATGAATGGGTGTTAGTATGGAATGGGAAAGAAAAGGCACATCGGGGCTGCATTTGGACTTTTCAGTTCATCTCAGGCTTCAGCAGCCTCTTTTCTAAAGGATGCTTCTGAAAGAAGATGGGCAACTGTGTGCAAGCCAGTAAATGGCTTTCCTGTTTTATAGGGAGGTCACCTCTCATTCTGGTTCAGCTGAAGCTGTACTTGCAGACCAGTAGGGCCAGATTTGGCTCAGTTTCTGACCCTGCCATCCTTGCCCATCTGATCTCTGCAGATTTCTTCCTGTGCTACATCTGCTAAGCACTATCTTCTATTTCTCAGCTGTGTAAGTGGGCGCATACCTAAAACCTGGGCCATTTTATCTTTGAATTACAGGCTTTGCAGCATAGAGTTAATTGCTGCATGCATTTTTCAGTGATAAAGGGTTAGGAATTTATATTCAGTGTATGCTTTTCCCTCTCATGTTCTGTAGCTCGCTTCATATTGCATTTGCCAAATAGGTTTCCACTGTTTTGCTGTATTTTTCTATTCCAAGGTGCTCCTTTAGGATGAGTTTTCTTCTCAGTATTCTTGCATGCTTTTTGCAAGAGCTGTGCAGGAGCGGTGATAGACTCCAGTTCCAGCCACAGCCTGAGCTTCTCCGACTTGAATTTCAGAACTGAAAACCAGCCTTGCATTGCTGATAACTATATAGTTCTATTTCAGCAGCTGCAACTAAAAAAGTACTTTGTTTTGGGTTTTTGGTGTCACACATTGAAGAACCCTGTCACCCAGCCTCGTGGGGAGACTAGAGGGGAAAATGCAGGAAACAAAAGTATAGACCTGTGTGGTGATTTTCAGGGCTAAACAGCATTTTAATGTTAGAAATTGCTTTTCTTTTCCTCAGCAGAGCAGTGTACAGAGCAGGCTACATTCCCCTCCTGTGCTGTACAGCATTCTCTGCTTGTCAGAGGTACAGGTAACTTTCAGCTTGTCATTTGCTTGATGTTGCTAGTGCTGCAATAAGCTTTCATATGTGTGCATTCTTGCCAAGTATATGTCCCTTGTCTGGCTCTGTTCCTTCTAGTCTTTAAGTAAGTGTATGTGCCACATTAAAAACATCAGTGGAATTATCTGCTGGGAGATGACACTCTGAGCTGAGAAAGTGAATGATAAGTAATGAGGGAAGCGGGAAGTAATGTATAAATGCAGAAGTTTTATTCTCTGAAAATTACTGTAGCATCGAAGTCCCTAGATGAGTAAAAACAATGCGCCAACATTTCATCACAGACTCTCATCAAAACTTCAAATAGAATTTTTACATCCATACACTATCATGAAGTATTTATAATTATTGTGCCAGGAAATCTAGCTGGTGATTCTCAGAAATCAAAGGATGAAAAATAAAAGATACATAAATGAATAAATAATTACAGACTCTCTCTGTGCATTCTCTAAACCTAGAGTGTCAAAGTTTTTCTGTAGTGGGGGTTGACTGACATTTTCAGTTGAGCTCCCTGGGAGAGAAATACAAAATGTGCCAGTGGAGGAGGGAAGGCTTCACTGTACAGAGCTCCTAGTAAAATCAGTAGGAATGTTAGCTGTACAGCTTAATATCTATGCCCTGACAGTTAGGGGTAGGTATCTTTTTTCAGATATTTAGGCACCTGAAAAATAGGCAACAGTTTGGTATCTAAATATCTTTCAGGATGTGGCCCTTGTGCACGTGAATTGTGATGTTTTTCTGCAGCACATAAACATTGTGATATGATGTTTATGTGCTGCAGAAGGAATTCCTTAATTCTGAGTGAGGGCTTGTACTTTCTTCATCAGGAGCATAGAATGGCTGGTGTTGGAAGGGATCTTTAAAATCATCTAGTTCATGGGCAGGGACAACTTTCACTAAACCAGGTTGCTCAGAGCTCCATTCAACATGGTCTTGAACACTTCCAAGGATAGGGCAAACATAACTTCTCTGGGCAACCTGTTCCAGTGCCTCACCACCCTCACAGTAAAAATTTCCTCCTATTATCTAATCTAAACCTACTGTCTTTGAACCCATTATGCCTTGTCCTGTCACTACATGCTCTAGTGAAGTAGGGGAAAGCAAAAGTGTTTTTTGGAAATCATTGAGGCACTGAGCTCCTAATACAATCAGGTTGGAAAGATGGAAGAAGTGGAAGCTGGAGGCTTCTATCTGAGTGGCTGGGCTGATGCTTCTGTCTCGGAATTTCACATGGGGAGCAAGCCATGCTGTAGGGAGACACAGCTGGAGGAAGGCAACAAAACCTTCTTGAGCAGCAAGGCCGTGAGGGAGATGGAAACCACTCACTTTGCCTGCCAGTGTGGCATGAGAGAGGAGTAATTGATTTCTGCTCAAGTTTTACCTGGAGCTGAGTAGAACCTGTGTGATCACAATTACTGAATGCTGAGCCCAATGTACAACATCATGCTGGGATACCCTGCGTCCCTACCTGGATGCTGGCAAGGCTGGGGCAGGGTGCAGGGTGAGACTGCATCCAAGTGATGCCCCTTCTGCACAGAGAGGGCTTCCTGTTTGGGAAGTGCCATGTAGGCCTTGTGGGTGGAGGAGAATAGACCTGGTGCCGTCTTTGCTGCCTTCCAACTACACAAATGAGGCAGAGGTAGTTAAAGGCACTGGCATGACTTGTAGGAAGTGCCAAATAACACAGAACTGACTTTTTTTAAATAAAATTCTTACAGTTACTTGTGCCTTACTTGGTATGCTGTCAAAAGAAGCTCAGTTTGTGGAAAATAAAAGGTATCACAAAATGGACAGACAGGGACGAGAGAGAAAGAAAGGAAACAGGAGCATGTTTATAGTGGTTTAATTCAAATTATCCCCCCCAGTTACCTGTCTAGTAGCCTAAAGAAAGAGAACCTTTCCCAGAGTTTTTTCATTCTTAAATGTGGATCACAGAGGTGTGTCAAGCTTCTTAAGTGGCTTAAAAAGTTGCCAATATTCAACCTAGTCAGTTGATTGGCTCTGTTAGGTCTAGAGGAAGCTGTAAGCACCTCTTTGCAAAGAATCACTTCCGTGGCTGATGGAGCCCCTCCTTAACTAAAAACTCAACTATGCTAAACCATGACAATGTTACAATCCTGGCCATGCCTCAATATCTAGATCCAGCAAGTGTCTTTACCCTACTAGATCTCAGTTTTCTGGAGAAAGATTCCATATTCTTTTAAGGTCTAGCATGGCAGCCTTATGTCTTAACTTGCACATTTTTCAGCTTTTGCTTGTATTCAGTTGTTCTACTCCCACTGCAAAGCTGAATCAATCTTTGTGCCATAGTTAAATACTGGGTGATTTAGTGTGCCATCAAAAACTGCATAAACTGCCTATTAGAAATGTATTAAACATTCAGTAGGAAATTGACTGTTCACATATCTCCTTGCAGTAACAATACCCAAATAATACAGCAGTCATTACCCAAATTATCTAAACTTGGTTAATTGTACAACAATGTGATCATGGTTTTGTGGCTGCTGATTTTGATTAATAGGATGTAAGAATTTAGTATGACAACTATATTTGAAAAGATGAGGCTGTGTTTCCATGAGTAAATGACAGGGAAATATTTGCAGTGGTGTTCCTTAATCCACACCAGGATCTAGGCTTCAGACCTGTGACCTTTTCTATAGCAGGTAGATGTCTGTTCTAGTAATCACAATTCCAGTGGTAATGGTAATGAAACAAATTCTGTGCACTTCATGTTAACAGTGTGAATTTACTTTGCCAGATTTATGCCAAGGAGAGAGAAAAGTTTCAAATATATTAAATTTTTAACAGACCAGAAAGATCCTTTTAATCCCAAAATAATGTGTTCTGAAAGTGGTAAACTTTACTGATGGAGTGGGTTCATTGGTTTATTATGATTACTCACATCCAGTAACAGAAAAATCCCACATTAATCCGTGTGTTACTTTCGTTTTGTTATGAAATTCTGGATAGGAAGTCAAGTCTAATGGTTTCAGAATGCGATAGAGTTTATCAGGGCGCTTTAAAATGTCTGACACCATTTTGAAATAGATACTGCCTTTCATATGGTTAATATATTGAGAGAATATGTACTTATCATTTAGAATGAGGGGATCAGTCCAAAGAAATGATGGGACAAAAAAAGCCTGTTGATTGAAAGATACCACGAGGATACTCTTCACCATCACTCATACGTTGGATGAGGCTACGGATATGAGGGCCAGAATTAACTGTTCTCATCATATCTGGCATTTGTAGGAAATTATGTGGAGCACTGCCATGACTCATAGCTTCCATCTAAGCCTCATTACTTCCATCATTACTCCTCTAAAAGTCTGTCTGCATTTTCAGAGTATTTCTGTGCTTTCAAAATGAAAGCACAGAACAGCTGGAAAACAAAAGGAGTTGCTTGGAACAGGAAGCATGCCTTGAGTTAAAAGAAATACGGAGGAAATTTGGAAGAATTTCTAACATCATAAGGGAATTAAATATTTTCCCTGAATTGCCAGTGTGTCTGAGGAGAAAGGGAATCATTAAAAGGAATGATGATCCTCTCACTTTCACCCAGACTGATTTATGGTTTCACAGTTTCTAAGCAGGGACCTGACTGATTTGTCTCCAATATGTTTCAAGGGGTACATTTTCTTGTCCCACTTTCCCCGAGGTTTAATATTACGCCTTGCCCTCTTACTGTCCTGCAGATTTTCCTGAGGTGGAAGGGTAAGTCCTTCTCATATGAGAGCTGCAGGTTCTGAAGGAAATAATTTTTGTCCATGGTTGGGTCCAAGACCCAGAAGATATCAGAGTCTAGAGATGGGTACCCTGTGCCTATTTGGGGTCTATAGAATTGCTTCTCTTTGCCTAGACCCAAACTTTACTTTCAAGTCATGAGAATGAAAGGAAAAACAAGGCGTGTCCATAAGGAAATGCATTGGAAATGGGTGCAAATCAGGTCTCCTGCTGATGCTGGTCATCTTTTTGGGATGCAAGGATGTTTTTTGACAAGATTTCTGTGATAGTCCTACACTGTAGGCAAAAGACTCAAAATGTCTCCTTTTCCTGTCTCTATACTGCTCAGGCTTTTGCACCATCAGAGGAATGGAAATGTTTAACTTTTAAACACGTTGTTGAAATATTAAACAAAGTTTTTCCCGCTGATTGTTAATGCCGTATCAAAGCAGGTTTGAAACGGCTTCATAATCTCTTACATAATGCTGTCATGCTGTTCATGTCACTGATGCTATTTCATCCTGATAGCTGCCACTGGTAGGAGGCTCAGAAATGTGATTGTAACCATTCTCAAATGCATCTTAAATAAATTTCACAGATTACTCTTGGGGAGAGATGCTTTCTTATGCTACAGTTTTTTAGGTGGAAACCAAATAGTATTCTCCGTTACCTCGGTCTCCTTGTCTGTGCATTGCAACACAGACCCTCCTCTTCCTCCCAAAAGGTGGATCATGCTTAAAATAGTTGCCTTTTGCTGGTGTAGGTTAAGGAGCTAGAACACAAGCTCTTCCCGTGCGTTGACATCTTTCATACAGATGGTTCGAGGATTGAATCCCGTGTGGTATCTTCCATCACACCTAACTCTGGTGCAAGATAATCCCCTTGAACCCAGAGAGGAGTCTGTGATTGAAATCAAGGAGTGCCTCCTGTCCCCCTCCCCACAATCTCTGGTAGGATTGATTCATGTGGGATTAGGAGATCCTGCTTCATCTGTGTTAGATCAATAACTTGAATAATGTCTTTCCACTTGAGTGGCCATAGCAGTGTGCCTGGATATAGGAAATCTGTGCTTCTTTGGGGAAAAAGAAAGAATTCTTCAGAAAGAATCCAGCTTAACCTGCTATGGACTGGGATACATAGTGAAATAGCAAATATCTTTTGTCACTTAGGAAAATGACTCAGATATGGGCATGAAAATTTTTTCAAGATTATATCCTTCAAACCTCCGTGTAAGAAAGTTACTGAAGCATGTAATGATGTCTTTAGGAACAGGCACATGCTTGACTGCTTCCCTGAGGCAGAATGCTTCCTTGGAGTTAGCCTTCAGGTAAATATATCTTTTGGCATGTTAATTTCTACCTGGAGCCTCCAGGAGCAAACAGGTGTTCATGGTCCTCACTTGGAGAATGGTACAGAACACTGTGTGTTAGGTGAAGGAAGGGAAAGAAAGAGGAAGAAGAAACAGAATAGGGACCCTCCTTCTTCCCATTTCCAATTTGGTAGAGTATTTTAAAAAATAGTATAAACCCCTGAGATACTTGTGCTCTGGTTTAGTCAAGGAATTACAGTTGCTGTGCCTCAAGACAGGGTCAACCTCTTTGAGAAAATGCTGTCACGTCTCTTGAAAATCAGACATCTTGTTTCCTTAATCAAAATTTGTACAGACTGTTTTAAAGCAGTAGTGGACATCTGGAAAGAGAGATGTTCTACTTTGGGATGTCATACGAAATTTTGATCTAAGAAAAAAAATAGAAAATTCTGGGGTTTGAAGGTAGAACTGCCAGAAGGGAAATTCAGAGGAAGTCCATGAATGTGGCCACAGGCAGGGTGGAGGAGGACTGAGAGGCTGAGAACCTGTGTGTACATCTGGACTAATCAGGAGCGTGTCCCTGGGATCACAACAAAGATGTTTCCATCAGAATCCCAAAGCTTTGGCATTTGGCATACTTTTTTGCACCTCTATTGATACTTTCTAGATTTGGCAGATTGTTTTGATTCAGTGACTCAATGTACCGGGCATCTCATGGAGTATGGAATAAGTAGTCAACTAAGTGTTAAATCTAATCTGCTGTCCACCTAATTCAATAGGAGAACTTCATTCCGAATTTGCAAGATGCTGGAGCAATTTCCAGCCTTTTGAGGGCTGTAGGTGTGTACACAGCTTGCTGAGCAAAGACAGGAGCTGGTGTCAGACTTGTTGCTTGGGTGTTTATCCTTTCTAGAAGGCATTTGTTCTCTTTTTTCTCTCTGATACAGTGCTTTCCCTCCTTTGTTATTACTGCATTGATGAAAGCACACTCAGTTTTTGCAGTTCAAAACCCCTACCTACTAGAATTTTAGTCATCTGAGAAAAAGAATGTTTTTACCCTATAGGAATGTATTGAAAATTGGATTACTGCTGTTTCTGCTGCACAGAGAAGCACTGTTTGTAAGCTTACCATCATGCATGTGAATACAATTTTACAGGATCAGGACCTTAAGAATTGAAAAGTATTTTGAAAAATTTTTTGAATCTTTGATGTGTACCCATCACACCTAGTTGCTAATGATAACAAAAGAAGATCTCCTCTAGACTAATGATAGGAAGTTGTCAATCCACATATTTCTTAAGGAAAGTGAAAAAAAAAAACCAGGATCTTTAAAAAGAGCAGTGAATTTTAAAGTATTTTAAATACTGCCCAGATTATTCCACCTGTCCCTATACTTCAGAGCATGATATTTACTATGATTTTTCCATCTTGATTTTTGCTTTTGCTGAGGAAATTCACGGCAGAGGTCTGTTTATTTGGTGCTGGGGTGGGGTTTCCAGCTCCAGCAGAAAAATGCTTCACTGTTAGCCCACTGCAGATCACCAAGGACCAATGCCAGCCTCACAACTGGCTGCTTTCTGCACATGCACTGGGAAAGCACAAAAAGTTCTCAGTCTCATTCCAGCTGCGCCTATGAATCTGTCTGGAAAAGATTCTTCCCCTTCAGCAGTCCTGGTGATTAATTAGCTAGCACAAGCCTCTGCAATAGCTCAATCACATTGAACAAGTGGTGTCACATTCCCTTCCTAAATGCGATTATTGCAAATGTCCATGACATAGCGGCAGGTTCCTTCACTGAGATCTTTTACTACTGCAGAGATTACAGAACATTTGCTGCTTTCATTTACTACCATGCACCAGAACATCTCAAACAATTTCAGCTGTAAAGTCAGGGAATACATAGAGAGTTTTTGGATGTATTGGAAACTTAACTGCGCTATTAAAAATTGAACACATACAGCATCAAACTGGACCTACAAGATAGATAATTTGGAGATTATGCTTTATGACTGATAATTCCGTTTGAAAATGTGATTCTATTGCTTGTTCTTGTCTGCTACTGCTTGCTTGCAAACACCAACCTCTTCTCATGCAGGTAAATTTTTTGTCGTCAATTGCACAGGGCAGATACTCCCAGAAGATATTCCCCACAGCTCCCCCACTTTTTGGCACAGCTGACCCCTGCCTGACTTCTAATTCTCCAAATACTTGTATCTAGGGAAGACAGCCATCCTGTCCAAGAATCAATGAAACCAGAAGGCTGGGGTAAACTACTGAACAATACAATTATATGATTAGCTCACAGTACTGTCACTGCATTTGTGCCTGAATTCTGAACTGGCTGCCATGTCCTCCATATTGTAATTTAAGCATGTCTCAGCAGGATCGTCCTAACATCAGCATTTACAAAATAAGTGACCCTTAAAGCTTTTATCATGGTGCTTATTAAAAGATAAAGAGGAAGGCCATATTAGAGAAGCAAGGGACTGAGGAAGTATTTAATACCAAGGCAAGCATTACACTGGGACCAAAGCAGGGAGAGAACTGGAGTCCCATCCCTAACCCTATATTCTCCAGAGTAAACTACATTACAAAAAATGCAGTTCTGAGCTCAGGGTTAAAGGACAAAGCAAGAAAAAAGTTGTTTGTTCTCCGGTGGTATAGTTAAAGTCTTCCTAGATATAACTGTTTCTTGCTAATACATTTCCCTATGGAAGATGGTACAGGGTTTTTTTACACTGTGGTATGTAGAAAAGATGCTCAGTCCTAGAATGAAAAAGTCTTTTCAGGCTTTTCTGACTTTTATTGTTCTTTTTGTTGGCTTTATAGAAAGTTTCAGACAAAATTTCTGGTAATTCTGTTTCCATTCTGGAATTGTTGTTTGACTCTACCTGCTCTGGTATAATTTTCATTAAATCTATTTACATCCTGATCCACAAATATCACATGCTGATAGTTATTAAAACTGGAGATAGGGTCTGAGCAGCCTAGCAAAGGAGCCAGGAGGAGATTAGCCTCTGTGAGTGCAGCTCCAGACTGGAATGCATAATTCAAGTGGAGATAAGGGACAAAAAATGAAAGGCAGATAAATTCAGTTTCAGTTCACAGGCAGTGCTCCTACTTCAGATGCCTCTAGGAGGGAATTTGTTGGTTAATCAAGAAAGGTGCATAGCACGATCTCTCTCAGAAACTGCTGTGAGCTTAGTAATATGACATCTTGCCTAGACACAGTGAGGACAGGCATCTCTGGCATGTTCCTCTTGGTAACCACAGACCTCCAAGATTTGGTTGCTACTCAGAGTGCGTGCGTTTCCCTCACAAAATATTTAGGGAAAAAGAAGTGCTTGTGTGTAATGTAGATATTACCATTAGAACAACAAGGTCCCTGACCACTACAGGGCAAGACACTGCTAGAGGAGAGGAATATGCAGCCATTCCTGCTCTCCGGATGTTTGGGAAGCATGGTGTGCTGGTGTAGAGATCATCACCTGAGAGTTATAGTACCCTGTTTTCTTGAATTTTCTTTAACCTGCAGGAAGACATCTTCCTTGCCTTCCTCTCTCTCAAATCTTGAATGTGCACACAGCTGGGTATGGAGTAGATGTGTTTTCCTGTTGCTGGGTATGGAGTAAATGTGTTTCTTTTAGCTCTTTGATTTACACACCTAAGATCTCTTTAGAGTCAAAACTAAGGGACAAAAACTTGTGTGGGAGAAAGGAGCTGAGCTGTCAGGCTGTACATATCTCTTTGCATTGGCACTAGAGAGCCTCACCAACAGGAACCTCCAGCAGATATCTAAACTCTGTGTCCAAGGCTGCCTAGCAAGGTGTCTTGCAGTGCAAGTGAGACAGAGAAGAAGGAATGTTTTTAAAAGCATGGACAAACCTGTTCTCAATGGTCAGGTGTGCTGTTAAAGGTAACAGAGATGTTAATAGCATACCTGGTAGTGCTAGACAGCTAAAGAAATTGTTACCTTTCAGATGACTCCCTGTATCTTGAGTAATGTTAATCTTCCTTACAGAAACTGGGTCATTAGGTTTTGTTTTCTGAAATCCTTTGTTCCAGAAGACATTTATTCTTGTAAGAGTAAACTGAAAGTGAGGGGCATCGTGGTATTTAAGTGCCTCTTCTGTAAATGCTACCAGTAAACCCTTGGCCTCAGTTTCCACATCTGAAAAAAGACTGTGATATACTAATGCCTACTTTCTTCCTGTGAGTACTTGGCTCTGACGTGGCTAATTCATTCCTATGTTCAAAGCACAGTGGGTTGCAAAATTATGATTGTTAAAGCCAGCTATTAGAGAGTGTTGTCTCCTTTGAGAATATTGATTTAATCACATCTCTCTGTATTTTAAGTGTGAAGTGATATGATATGGAAAGATCAATTTATTCTATGTCTGTATCTAGTGAATAATTATGGAGTCTTCTCTGTTCTTTCTGTAATGAATAAAAATAAATGGGCTCAGTCAGAAAAGACAAGAGAGCATTGCTTGACAAGGAAAGTCCACCAGGCAATGCTGCATGTTTTATTTTCGTTGTCCAGATGTATTTTTCCCTTCTTTCCTGCCCCCCCCATCTGTGTTGTAGTCAGAGAGGCAAGGAGGGTAGGTGCATTGCACTCTGTTGTGTTTGCCTTGTGGGCACCATGTCTCCAGAGGAGCAGGGCAGCTGGGAGTACCACACTCTGCCTTCTCTCCAAATGTAGGTTTGCTAATGGCCAAGTTATTGTCTTCCTCTCTGTCCTTGTTCTGTTTCTTGCTATGGAAAGAAACAAGATACCATTGTTTCCATAGCTACATATGGATTATATCTTTCATGTCACTGTTTTTGAGACCGTGTCCAAAAGGGAAACAGATTTGTAATAGATGGGCATTTATCTACTTGAGTTCTCCCTTGTCTCTGGCAGTAAAACCTCTGGCTGCAGTGAAACCTAGTCCCCATGAGAGTCTGGCTGTCCTTCTGGGACAAACATCGCCAAATTCATATGTATGGCCTCATTAGGAGGGATGTAAAACCGGTGTCACTAGGGGCTGACCTTTTTCTACAAAGCCACTTCAAAACACTGAGATTGCAACAAATGTTCTTGTTTGTTGTTACTGGCCATGCTGCCTTCTCTGTGTTTTATGGCTTAGGCTGAAAGTAGATGTAGAAAAAAACCAAGCCTGCTTCTCTTGAGCAGTTTAGTTTTGATTCCAGGACTTCAGGGGTCCCTGGGTGAAGGGCAAGCTGCTTTGAGAGATGGCAGCAGACATTTGTAGAATTGATGCAGCAGGGACACAAATTCTCAGCCCTGCCTGTGTGAGTGCATGAAACTGAAGCTGATGTGGGCATCTTATTTTTCTGTGAGGGAGAAGGTTGTGTTCAACTCAGGCTTAAACCAAGTTTAAAAAGAAACAGAAACCCACTATCTATCTCTACTTTCTAACTTCAGCCCCTAACATTTCCTCAGCTGTCAACACTGTTTTGGCCAGGTTTCCTAATAGCAATTTTGATCTAGCCTTAAACAGAAGATTTGAAGGATTGAAGCACTCCTTTGGGGAATGAAAAATATTTTCAGGTCCAGTGAGAGCTGATTTGCTTTTATTAGACTCACTTCTCTGTTGTAATAAATGAGGGCATGATGTTGTGAAATGCATGTTACAGTATTACCACCAATAATGTCAACACTATTAATATAATGTCTGTAATTCACTGCATCGTGCCTCATTATTTCATCTCTGTAGATTCTTGTTGTTTTGAGTATAATCATTTTTATGTTGTATTAAATTAACTCTCTAAGAGGTCCAGCATTCTGTTGTCTTCCCCAAAAATAGAAGGTACTAAGATATGCACTGCCTCAAAGGTGTTACATTTTTATTGCAAAGTGAT
The DNA here is from genome assembly GCA_026261815.1 of Monarcha castaneiventris obscurior. NCBI lineage: Eukaryota > Metazoa > Chordata > Aves > Passeriformes > Monarchidae > Monarcha > Monarcha castaneiventris. The sequence goes on from JAMPIT010000890.1 coordinate 5,695,888, forward strand.
AGACTAATACGAGAAAAATCTCTCCTTCCAAGTATTTCCTCGGGATCACAAGGGCTCCTGCATCTGCTGCTTTGCGCAGACTTTGGGCTGGATACTGTAAATATGTTATTGTTGAAGTTTCTTTGTATCTTACTGATTATCTGAAATGGTTTTCATTTCTGCAGTCCACTGGGTCTATGTTAGCAAACTTGCTTGCTTTATGTACATGTAAGGATGTGACATGAAAAATAGTTTTGGCTCCATTTTTGACACTGAAATTATTACCTTTTGCCTGCTTTATATTGCATGAATATGTCCAGCCTTTATTTAATGCTAATTTCTGACATTAGGCAGCTGAGGTGCATAGAGTATTGTGGGAATATGTTAAAGTTGCTGTTGGGATGTTGTACTTTAGCCAAGGGCACTGCAGGCTGCAGTAGGGATATAATGCAGGTACTTGGGAAGCTTTGGAACCTGCTAGAGTGGATGTAGCTAATGCTGCCCTGTGGCACCTTTCCAAAAAAATTAATATAGTCCATGTCTCACAGTTTCTGGCCTATAGAATTCTTTAATTTGAGGGTGGAGTTAAGGCCGAAGTTCAGAACAAATTGTACTATTTTTTTGGCATTTATTTAACTTGAAATATGTTTGTATATGTGTAGTGGTGTATGTTTTTACCACTACCAAGGTGACACAACTGGTGGGACGTTTTGGTTTTATTGCAGATCAGGCCTATGGTTTTGAAAGTTCTTCTTCATTCTGGTTAAAATTATTCAAAAGGACACGCATTTTCAACCTTTCTCCACTCATGTGGACTACTCCTGACAGTTTCTGAGCAAACTTTCATGCACAGAATTATACAGAATGATATATACTGTAGTAAGTATAGGAAGTAGCAAGTATTATGAAAATAGAAACATAATATATGCCCCACTGAAAAATGGGCATCTTGTAATATTGCATCTTAAACTGAACATGGTGTTTCAACGGGGCATGGTTTCTTCAGAGCTAAAGGTGTCTTTGTCTTGTTTCCAGATTTGAAACATAAGGAAGCCTATTCCCTTTAATACATATGAGTGCAAAACCCACGAGTTTGTAAGATTTGAAGATTATGGTAAAGTGAAATAGAAAATGTGCAATCCCTAAAGTATGTGGAAGATTACCCAAAAGCCTGTACTTAATAGTAGGTTTCTGTGCATTATACGTAGTCCTCTTCAAGTGCACATTTTCTTTTAAAGACATAAAAGTCACTCTGGAAACCTACTGCAAGAGCTTTTGAACCACCAGCAATGCATAAAACTGTGTTCTGAGAAGGACTAGTGACAAATGAGGTGAATTAATTTCAGAGAATGGCACAGCAGAGCTGGAAAGTAGGAAAGAACAACAATTAGTGTCTGTAATAAGAGCCTTTGGGTTTGAAGAGGTCAGTGGGTCCGTTTCTCTTCTACAGAAAGTAGTAGCTGAAGTTTCATTTACCAACTTCATTCCATAATGAAACTTCCTGCAGTGTCCTTAACAAGAACAAAACTTGTGAGGTGGAGGAGAGAGATTTAGCATTCGACTGGTTAAAATTACTTTTTCTATGCAGCCAGGAAGAAATTTTTATTTACTGCTCATTATTGTTCATGCATGCTACACCTCTATGTAAAACAAGCAATCAATGTTTTTTAGCCTTTTTCGTCACTGAATGTTTGCAGGAGAAAGAGTTTAATTTATTTCACTTAAACAAATAGAGTTACTGTGGAATCCATCCAGAATGCCTGAAATTCATTTTTAGTGGCAAGCAGGACTGATCTTAAAAATAAAAAGCAAGGTAACGAGAACAGTTGTCAGTTAACTTCATCACTTCTTCCCATAGCTGAGATCTTTCCTGTTTCAGTTTGACTGCAACCAAGGCAAGAACCAGAAATGCTAATGACTGCATGTGTACTGGGAATATGGCAAGTAGTCCTCATTTGCAGGCACCAATTACTCATAAAGGAAATGCCATGACACAAGGGATTTTTTTTGTTCTTTCATTTATGGTTTGATTCTGTCATCATTATTTGATAGTCATAGGCATAGCAGGATGCTGCTCAGGCTTTAAAACAAAGGGAAGTCAGCCTGAAGCAAATTGCCTTGCACACTGGGGAAGTTCAGAACTTACTCCTCACTAGGCTTGCTTTCCCTTCGGGATGTGATTGGAGAACAAAGTTTCCCTCACAGGAAAAACTAAATGTTTTGAGACTTCCTTTCAGCGTATATGAGGATGAAAGCAAATCCCTCAACTCTGCTTGTTCCCTCTCCTCACCAGCCATGCTGTCTCCTACATCCCTTCACTGCTTCTCTGCATCAGTCACTGTCTTTTCCCTTTGCTTTCAAACATGTTAATGTCTCTCTCATGCTACCCTATGACACATTCCCTATATCCCACCTGCTTCCATCCCTGTCGCTCCTTGCCTTGTTCCTGCCTCCCTCTGTGTTTCATCTCCTTTAGCAAACTGTACCATGGCATACTTTCCTAGTTGTTCATTTCCATGAGTGGGTTGTCCCTGTTCTCTGCTTGCTGTGTGGGCTCCCTGCTCAACACTAAGCAAGTCCATCCTGGCTGCTCTTTGCATCCTGAGCCTAAGTAGCCTGAAGCTCTAGGATAAAAGGCTGTATTTCACAGCTTGGTTCCCTGGGAGCTTCTTCCTCAAAGGATGGAGTCTCTGTTCATCAGAGATGAAGTTTACATGTCAGAGTGCAGATTCAATACCTCCACCTTTCTCCCTGCTACACAGATCCAGGAATTAAGAAATGTGTCTAAAAGCCTTCACTTTTTTCCCCACTGCAAATCTTGTCTCTCTTACGTGATTGTCTCAGAAACAAGTAAGGAATGGAAGACCTCAAATACATCCAATAAGAGTTTTATGGATTCACTTTCCAGTTGCAAAGGAAAAGTGACACTGGGTATAGTGCACCTCTCCTGTTCTGTTGTCAGTGGTGTGATATTTGATGTTTTGTACTGAAGGTCTGTACAAAGACTGCTGGGAAGGCTTTGGTTTGCTTTGGCTCTGTCAAGCATTCTGTGACATGTTTAGTGGGGTTCTCAAGCATTTTCTGGATATGTGTTCCATGGTGGACAGTATTTTCAGGAGGATGACATGGATAAGTCAATGAAATTGTTCCCTCCTCAGTCCCTAGACTGGCAAATAATGATTTTTAGTTGTATTGCTGGTGCTGTTTGGACATGAATCTTCAATATCATGTGGGGAAAGAATGCCACTGAGAAGAGCCAGCTGAGGAGCTGCGTGGAGTCTTTTCCCCCATGTGCTGCAGATGCTCCTTCAAAATTTTGATTCACTCCACTCCAGAGTTCAGGTCAGCATCCAAAACGTCCTGGTCTTTTTCTGTTCTTGTTTTCCCCAGTGTCTGTCTTGCCTTCATCAGGAGGGATTTCAGTTTTCTCTTTCAGTTGTCCTGGAAGACTCTGCCATCTCGTGGTGGTCTTCTCTGGTGACCCTTCCTTTACTGGGAGTTTCCCTTCGGGTGGGATAGACCCAAACTGTTTTGTATGTGAATTCCCCATGCAGAAAATAAGACCTAAGAAGCTGGAGTTTGGAGAAATTTTGTATTCTCTCCACATTTAAGTAGAGCAACTGAACTGTGGGAAGTCAAATAAAGTCCCTGTTTCTGCATGGTGAGAACTGATTGGGAATGTGGCCACAACTGCCTCCTTTCAGCTTTAAGATTTAGCTTCTAATGTCATTTTCTCTCCCTCTCCCTCCCTTTAGCAGCTCTACTTTTATTTTTTTCATAAAGAAGGAAATATTTTCTGCAGCACTGCAATAATATATATCCGAAATTCAAAAAAAAAACCCAAACCCAGCTTTTCTTAAACAATATTCTTGGCACTATGACATCATAACCCCTGTGTGTCCTGTCACTAAAACAAATGTATGAAACAGTTCCACTTCTCCTCTTTAATTGGAACTAGCTTGTTTCAAGGAGCTGAAGAGGCAGACTACTCACAAAGGTTAGTGTGGAGAAATACATCATTGTCTTGCAGGATGTTCTAAGTGGGTCTCTTGAGTATCAAGGTCAGAGTTTATTTAGCAGTGAGTTCTACTGGTATGAATCATCAATAGTGTTTCTTACACAATTTATCAATGCCTGGCAATTATACTTTATTCTCTAAGGAAATTCTGCACATTTTCTCAGGAAATGGTGCATGCTTTTAACTCTTCCTTGTCCTTTTCAAGAATTACTTTCAATTTCTTTGACGCAGAAGAATGGAGATGGTATAGCCCTATGTTCTTCTGAGCAGGTTTTATCTCAAAAGTCAGTTCTGCATCAAAACCAGAACCTCTTGAAAAGGAGAATTGATTCAGACAGAATTAATTTTCAGTAAAATCCTGTTTTACCTGATTTTCTATGCTTTAAAAAAACATCACCTTGGGGCAGTAAAATAAATTATATATATTCTTAATTTCTAAATGGGGAAAACCCACCTTCTTTCACACTGGGAAATGAATTTTTTTCACTAGCTTAATCCATGTTTCAATGAAATTCATGAACTAGCTATTTCTGAAAATTCAAAATGGTTTTTATCAGTTTGGTGAATGAACTCAGACGAATGAACTTCTGGTAACTGCTAGACTAAATGGGGGTGGACTCTCTGGGCTCAAATGGCTCTGAAATTCCAGCTGCTGGCACCTGTTGTCTCTAGAAATGAGCTGAAGCACTTGAACTGGGGATGGATACTGTAAGTGCCAAACATGGGTAATAAATCATGAACTACGGCTCACTGAGTTGCCAAGAGGTTTTTCCACAGTTAAAGGAATAACGAAGCAGAGAAGGTAGTAATAATGTAGGCAGAATTTTGCAAAAGTGCAATTGGATCTTGAACTGTGGTTCACCACCTCTCTAAAAAAAAAAGCAAACCCAAACAAAAAAACCTCAACACTACAAATCCAAACAAATACCTAAGCCCCACCTGCCAAAAAAAACCCCAGCAAAACAAAACTAAAAATCCCAAACCAAATAACTGAAATAAACACACTCCACAGCCATGCCTTGATTACTGAGTGAGGGAGAGACACATTTTTCAAAGAAGGTCGTTGTTTCATTGTACCAGTAATACCCAGTCTCACTGTCTTTGCCTTCTGGGAGCCCTGGTACGTAGCACTCATCTGTAACACACCGTGCCTAAGTGACAATGCTCCCAGACCAGCTCCTGTGCTTTGCTGGAGTGTACAGGGTGGGGTGAGGCTGCATGTGGCCTTATGTTGCATTCCTGGTTCCTAATATACCTCTTTAGCCACAGCATCCCTACGTTTAATCCAACCTCTTATTTCTTTCTTCTCTGCTCTTAAAGAATACAAAGAAGATGACTGACATAAAATGCTAACCTGCTGAAAACTCATCCCTCTCCAAACCATTTATTTATTTATCATTTGTCTGACATTTCAAGCTTCAGAATGTGTCTTCAAGATTTCCCTGCAATTAGGCAAGGCTGCTTCCTTTTTGAGAAAAGCTCTGATTCCCATGGAGCTGAATTCCAGGAGCTTGGTCTTCAGTGCAAATACTAAAGATCACAAGACTCCCTGTGTTTCTGTGGAGTGCCTTTCTCAAGCTGTTCCTCGAGCTGCAGTTTCCCCAAGTTATTTGTGGAGATGAGGAATGCTGCAGATTAGATTGTGTCTGTGTATGGCAGAGAGGCTGTCAGCCCCAGGGAGCAGGTGTAGTTGAGATTACCAATGAAGCAAATGCAGGTATGAAGTGACATGTAAGTGGCAGAGCTACAGACCCTCATTCCTTCCTATCCTTTGTGTGAGACTCAGGACTGGTGCTGGCTGAAGAAGCTGTTGTGATGTGGGTGCACAGTCAGGGCAGAGCCAGCATTCAGCCCTTTCCTTCAGCAAGTAGCTGAGTGTAGAGTTGAGACGAGAGCAAAATACTCTGCCCTGCAATTAAGGAGATTCTTTGTGTTCAGTAGTAGCAGGGGGCTATGCTGCCTTCTGACCTTTGCTGTATTATTTGGGATTCACAGCAGTGTTGATAAACTTTGGTATTAAGTGCATCAAGTCAGACAGAGCTGCACTGTGAACTTGGCTAAAGGGTGAGAAACTCACTTCAATATCTGTATTTTGCCAAGAGAGATTTGGATTAGATTTTAGGAAAAAAAGTCACTGTAAGTGGGGTTAGGCAGTAGAATAAATTGCCCAGGGGAGCGTTGGAGTCACTGCCTCTGGAAGTGCTTAAGAGGTGCCTGGATGTGGCACTCAGGATATGTTTCAGGGGTGATTATGATGGTTCTAGGTTGATGGCTTGACTAAATGATCTTAAGAGTCTCTTCCAACCTTGTTGATTCTGTGATTCTGCAATTCTGCATGAGCTATGCAGATTATGCAGGGCTCTGCTGCGAAGTGCATGGGGTGGGAAAAGTAGATTCATGGGGTCTGTGACTGTACTTCTCTAGTTACCCAGTGGGGAGATTTGTTTCTGCAATAAACCATCAGGAAATAATAACCTCACTGGAGCAAAAGGAAAGGGGGAGAGAGCTGAGATGCAGGAGTCCTGGGATCTACATATCTCTTTAATGCAGTCATGTCTCAGAGGAGAGTGTCTGCCCATGAATTTTGGTCAAAATTGGCTTGTTCCACCTTGGAAGACACATACTTGAGCTGATTTGTGAACTGCACTTCGACACACACTTTCCTTTTTGTACCCACTTGATTGAACAATGAAATATTTCATCAGAAGTAAAATCAAACTGGTACAACAGAGTGTGTGTTGGCAGATGCTGGACACACCTTCTCTGTGCATGAGTTGCAAAGCAGAAATAAGGAGTTAGATTTGACAGACCTATCACCAAGTCTGGAGGCAGTACAACCATGTCAGCATAGCCCTAAACCTGGAGGCAGAGTTTATGTTCTTTGGCTCCATGCCATGCTTTTAAGGCTGTATCGGGCCAGCTATTGAGTTAGCATCTCCTCAGGGACCGTGTTGTGCAACTGAATGCGTGTAAGATAAGTGTTCAGTGGTGTGGGGGGTTGTTTTGTGGCTTTTGGGTGGTTTTGCTGCTGCTGTTGGTTTGTGTTTGTTTTGATTTTTTGGGTTTTTTGTGGTTTCTTTTGTTTGGTTGGTTGGTTTATTTTTTGGAATGTATTATGGTCAGTAAAGCAGTAGGAGGAGGCTATTTGGTGCTCTTGGCTTCAGAGCTTGCTATGGACCTTGTTCTCTTCATCAGTGCAGGCCATTTTGGTCAGGCTATGAGAAGACTAAGCGGCACTGAATTTTGTGGGAACGCTTTATGAGAAACCTGAAGTAATATTTTAAACTTTCATACAGGCTGTACACATAAAAAAAAGCTTTTAAGAGGAAGAGGGAAGAGCCGCAGTCTTTCAGGCAGTCACAAGGGATTTAACAGAGAAATAATAAAACCGGTTCTTCTAGAATGCTCCAGACACCTGTGTAACACCCCAGTCTCCAAGGCAGAAGATGTTGATGTTTCATATAGTGAATGTTCCATCCCAGATTATCCTGCAAGCCTTGGGTACACAGAGAACAGCAGGGTTTACTAGGATACCACACAGTTTCACAAGCATTCCTGAATTAAAAAAAATTCTCAAGATCCCTGCCCCATGCCCTTTTTCTTTTCCCAGGAAAAAATATTATTAGAAGGGAAACAGTGTGAAAACTTGGTGGAAAGTGTCCTTTTTGTTTTATTTGCTTATGAGTTATTGAGCCTGCTGGCTGCCTTTCACAGAGTTTATTAAAGCAGATTCTGATTTCATCAGAGCTCATGATAGCAAAGGGTTGTAGTCTTGATTTTGGGCTACCTTTACAGGGCACCCCTAGAAAATACATACAATGGTCAGATGTGTTGAAATACTGCATGTTGCTTAAACACTATATTGAACAAGTAGCAATAGCAGTGCTGGGGAAGTAGCAAAGTGAGATGGTGGTGGATCGAGTGAGCAAGGAGCAGCGGAACACAACACAGGGAATCCTCCTAATAGCTCATCTTCTTATTGATCAGGTTTTCTCCCAGACAGCTAATAACTGCTTGAATGTGTTCCCACTGCTTGTAAATCTTCCTCTTGTGACAGAGCCGTGGCATCATAAAAATTCAGTGAACTCTGAGTTATCATAATTCCCACAGTGCGAAGAAATTACTTGGGAATTGTAATGAAAGGTTGCCTTAGATGCAATTCATGGGCATCTGGAACACCTGGTCTACCTCTTTTGCACAAAATTTTACTTCTCCAAGATTCTCTGAGGATAAGCTGTTCCCATTGCGGTTTTCATAGAGATGATGGCTCTGGTACACAGTTGTGATATGCACCATGCCCTTCTTGGTAGGGAACACAGAACTTCTGCCTTCTTCCACTGCTAAATCTCTGAGCTTGCTCACTTACCTTGTTCTTTCCTACTCTCATTTCCCTCTTTAACCAGGGAAATTTATAGACATAGATGTTACTTCTCTCCTTCAGTACTGTTTTGTGAAATGCTGATAGCACAGAATCCTTAATCTGTCTGGGAACACTGTTGGACAGAATTTTATGTTCATAGTGCCCTTGGTCTGGGGTAGAACTCGGCTTCAAAGGATGTCATCTGTCTTCTAGCTATCTTAAGTGGAAGCTGGAGGTCACATATTTGAGAGGTTCATCCAAATTGCTTAAATAATTCAAACCCAAAAACCTGATAATCATAGACCCACAGAATTGATTAGGTTGAAAAAGACCTCTGAGATCATTGAGTCCAATCATTAACCCAGCACTGCTCAGTCCACCACTAAGTGGTGTTCTTGAGTCTACACAGCTTTTTTAATACCGTTTTAAAAAACTGTGAATCACTTCCCCGGGCAGCCTGTTCCAGTGCTTGATAACCCGTTCAGTGAAGAAATGTTTCCCAATATCCTGTCTAAACCTTCCCATGGGCAACTTGAGGCCGTTTCCCCTTGTTCTGTTGCTTGTTATTCGGGAGAAGTGACCCACCCCCACTTCTCTACACCCACCTGTCAGGCAGTTGTAGAGAGTGATAAGGCCAACCCTGAGCCTCCTTTTCTCCAGGCTGAACATCCCCAGCTCCCTCGGCCACTTCTCTCAACCCTTGTGCTCTAGACCCTTCACCAGCTCCGTTGCCCTTCTCTGGACACACTCCAGCACCTCTTCTTGTACTGAGGAGCCTAAAACTGAGCACAGGATTTGAGATGTGGCCTCACCAGTGCTGAGTACAGGGTGACAATCACTGCCCTGGTCCTGCTGGCCACACTGCTGCTGATACAGGCGAGGATGCCACTGGCCTTCTTGGCCACCTGGCCGCATGTTCAGTGACTGTCAAAAAGCAGCTCCAGCTCCTCTTTTTCTTGGCAGCTCTCCAGCCACTCTGTCCCAGTCTTTAGGGCTGCGTGGAATAGTTGTGACCCAAATAAAGGATCCAGCACTTGGCCTTGTTGAACCTCAATGGCCCTGAACCATTGATCCAGTCTGTGCAGATCCCTCTTCAGAGTCTTCCTGCCCTCCAGTAGATCCGTGTCTCTCTGGAGTTAGCTGAGAAGTTATTTAGCATAGTAGGAACAGACAGTGTGATTGTATACTTTTCTACTCCTTAGGACATGGAGTAAGAAAATAATGCATTACAATGAGATCAATCAACTTCTTTGGCTCACTGTGTATAAACAGAACTCTGTGCCTTTATAACGGTACCTTTACAAAAGTGTTTTTGAAGAATTCGTTTTATAAAACCGGAAAAGGGAAAAAGGACTGATTTCATTATTTGCCTGCTTCTTTTATATGACTTGCTGGTGTTAGCGACTTTTATTTCTAAGAGGCACATATTTTATAACATTTTCTAATTATGCTGAAGCTCCAGGGGACATACATGGGAGACTGTGACTCTGGCATTATGGGAACAAGAAGTAGACTACGCATCAAAACTCCTGGGTGAATTGTCCAGATGAAGTGTCCATGACTTCTCAAATCAATGGTCTAAAGATCATTTGACTTTGCCAGGAGTTTTCCTGATTAATTCAGCCATCTTACTGTTTTCAGGCACTGAATTCCACACTATAACTATACAATCTCTGAGCAGATCAGTAATTTCAGCTTTGCCATCTTCTGCAGTATACAATGTTTTGGTTTAGTGGTAAGGCACTCTGTTTGAAAAATCATTTTTCTGGGAAATTAAATTTGTGAGGTACTGGAATTTTTTGTTAGAAATTTTAAGCAAAATAGTTTGACAAAAACGTAAATGTTGTCAGATTAATGGTTTGGATTCAGTTATCTGTTGTCTCTGCTCTCACTTTTCTTGCTGTTGTTACTTTCTTTTCTTATTGAAAATGATAAGAAGGGAAAAGTCTGGAGGAAATAGTCTTGGTTGTATTATATTCCAAAACCAGAAACATCCCTCTCTGTCTCTCTCATTCTCTTCTTTCTGACTAATTTTCAAAGAAATACTTTAGGCATTTTTAATTGGTCTAGTAATGAAATCTTCCCTGTCCCATGTGCTTTTGTTATCTGCAAAGCAAGGTGCAGCAAGCTGTGTCTGTGCTGTGTGCCTGTTCTCTGGGTGTGGGCACACAGGAGAGAAGCCCTTTACCATGCACTTACTGGGAAATACTTTTTCTGGAGCTGTTGTATTTCCTTCTTGGCTGCTTCCTAGCAGGGCTGGGATGAAGCTGTGAATCCAAAGAATTAACCTTGTGTCATGACATTGCAAACATTTCAAGTGATTCCCTCCCACAGAGCATGTGGACTGGTCCCACGTCTTTAGTTCTGTGTGCTATTCTAGAGCAGCAGTTCCACAAAATTATAGATAATTAAAGGACCTGACTTCTGTTGAGAAGAGACCCTTGTCTTAGCAGCAAGGACAATTTAAATCAGTCCCTCCTCCTCAATTCCTCCTCTTACCTCATCTGTTCAGTACCTGGAGTAAATGTGGAGATTTTGAAGGGGATGCAGAGTTGTACTATTCTGTGTGATACCAGAAATGTCTGAGCTTTAAATAGAGGTTTCTCTGGTCAGTCAGTGAAGAGTGCTTTTACTCTATGCAGTCTGCCTTGTCTGAAGTGAAAGGTCCTCTGGAAAGTCATTTTCCTTGTTGTCTTTCAAGACTCTTGGCTTTCTGTAATGATGCTTGAGAGAGGATTTTTCTGTGCTAACGCTTTACCTGTCCTTGGCACCTGTATGCTGCAACCATGGCAAATCCAGCTTCTCATGGAACTGTGCTATGAATAGCTGCTGTAACTTGGATATTTTCAATCTGAATTCCAGACAATTGGCAGTTGTGAAACATTAAACATCATGATTTCTCCAAAGATACAGCTTAAGTAGTTACATAGTGCAAATAAATTGCTCTGTAGATACCAAAGGTGTAAGTTAAGGTAGAGGATGCTATTGTCACGTGCTAAGCTAGTGATATTTTGCAATTTGCTGTGTTGATTCCTCCAAGATTCTGCAGTGGTTTTGCTTATCTGTATCAATGGTTGATATCAGAGTCTCCTGTTATGCAAAATAAATCAGTAATATCTCTCCCTTCCAGGGAAAATGTGCAACAGTTTATTGCCTTGTAGAAGGAAAAACAAATTAACAATGCTGACTGTAACTGGTGTGAAACACGAGGGAAATCAGTTTGCCTTGCAAACATCTGTAAAGGAATTATCTTGCTGGGAATCAGGTATCAGAGCTGCTGCTTTAGTGCGGCCAGCTTAGATGAAAAGTTGAATTGCTGAGCAGCATTTCTCATACTGTGAAGTAATATAACATATTTCTAATGCAAACACATGAGCTCAGGGCCAACTTTACGATACCTAGAGTCCAGATTCTTGGATGCTTGCCTAAGCAGAGCTGAGCTAACCACATGCAGCAAAACTCCAAGCCCTGTGGTTATTAGGAGGAAGACTTACACTCTTCATAACATGACCAGACTTAGAGGGAGCAGGGTCTTTGTACTTGAGAATTGGAGGAACTGCCTGCCTGTTAGGAGAAACACAAAAGAGAATAGGTTACCATGCAAAAAAGGCAAATGCTGGGCCTGAGGAACAAGTTGTCCTTCCTTTAGGCTGATGGGGATAAATCTGGAGCCACCATGTGGGACTTGCAATCTCAGTGGCTCTGGTGAGGCAGTGCCCCATGCTGAGAACCTCAGGTGAGTGACCTCTGCTCCTGCTGAAAACCACCTGCAGCTCATCTGGCTGTGAAGGAGAAGCAAGGCACTGGGGGTCAGGGATGGAGGATGAGCTGTAGTGCTGGTCAGATTTCTCCATTGCTATGGAAACAGATATTGCACTTGCTCACCCAGTGCACCAAGTAGGAGTGGGTAGACCTCTGACCTCTCTTCATTTTACTTTTTTTAAGCTACTGGAGGAACAGGAGAGAACAAAATGTGTACAGGAGGAGGTAGTCAATACAGTATTCTGCTCAGGGCTCAGATCAGAATGAAAGGGTGCGAGTTTATTTGCAGAAATGGACTGATTGTTTTGAGCATGCTGCAGCCACATATATGAAGTATCATTAAAGTTCTGCAGGGTTCCCACCCCCCCATCCCCCTCCATCCTTCCTGGAAAGATTTGCATATTGGCATCACCTGGAAAAGAGGTGGGAGTAGACACCCTATTTATCTTATGCATGCTCAGAAAGAAGGGTGTTATAAGCTCAAATTGAAATTGGTTGCAAGATTTCTCTGTAACATGAATCCTGGTTCATTTCTAGAATTATTTTAGTATTTCCATCTGACAAAGTCTGTGATATTACAAGGATTTTAGTGATTCCTGATCCTTTTTAATTCTATGTCACATTCTGCTTAAAAGTTTTATATACTTAAAATTTTTATATACCATGTTGGGAGAATTTCTCTGTCTTGTGAGATTTGGATGGGAAGGAGGGGAAGTCTGGACTAATTTCTACACTGGGCCATGCCCAGCCTGGTAAGTCTTATGGAGATGCCTGAGAAGAACTGGGCTTGATATCTGGTCTTTTGATTTTATGCCTCTGTAAAAGGAATTCTATTTGTGCATTGTGTGTGCATAAACATATAAAATGCAGAATACTATCTTCCCCTAGAGTGCTTGCTTGTCTTTTTTCTATGATGTGGCTTTGCAGAGTAACTCAACCCGAACTCTTGGACTTAATAGGTAGAGGTGTGACTTTACATAAGGCTTTTGATGGGAAATTATCTTCTAAATTCTCTCTGAAGTCATCAGTTGTTAAAATAATTTTAACTAGTCATTAAGTGCTTCATTAGAGTGTTTTCTTCTTAAGCTGCTTTAGTTAGATTAAAACTGAATTGTGCCTATTTCTTATTACTCATTTTTGCCTTCTTTTTTTCCTAAATGGACTTTGGCTCATGTATTTTTGAGGTTTAATATCAGTTCAGCTGAATGCTCTTGAGTTTCTGAATTAATTCAGTCATTTTGTCTTAATGACCATGAAGAGTTTTGTTAAGCTGGAGTGCCATTAAACTCAAGCGCTGTAGTGTTTAGAGCTAGTGATCACTGAGGGAAAGCTTACAGGTAGAAAATAAGATTGGAAGTTGGACAGAACGCATGAGGGGTTCATTTGCTGTGAATTCATCAATAATCACCTGGAGAATACGTGGCCCAAAGTGATGTAAAGTGTGTAGTTTGCTGAAGGAGAGTGTGCTAATTCAGGATAGATTTTGATCTGGAGCTCAGCTCTGCATTTTCTTCCTGAAGTCTGACTAAGACTTTATCATCTGTTGCAAAGAAAAATATTATTTGTTGGGAATATGTTTTACATAGCTACTCTTTAACTAAAGAAAGCTCAGGTGGCCTTGGCATACTTGACACATTCTCTTCCTATTGATGGTGGGGGGAAAAAAAGCAGGCAGTTTCTTTTGTTGTCATATCTGCACCCATTTGAAAAGAAATTTTGAATTGACTAGAAGGGGGCTTTTGTTTTCAGGACAAACTGCATTTTGTCTTAGGACAACCTAAAATTAAATTACTTTTTTATCTTTAAAAATAAAATGAAAGGAGGTTTGAAATAAAAAGCCACTGAAAATATAAGTTATTTTTCTCAAATTCTTCTGAATTTTTTTTTCATCTTTTGCTCAAACACATTTCTAAACATTTTGACATTACCCAATTGATATTTTCACAGTGAAAAAACCCATCAGATTTAAAGTGTTGGCTTAATTCTGGTTTAATTATTTGAGCTCAAGCTGTACTCTGTGTATTATATGAATTGATGAGAAAAAGTCCCCAGGTTGTACTGCATTTGTGACTGATAGGGGCCACTCCTAGGAGACAAGGGCAACGTGAATGGTGCTGGCTTATCCTGATTACAATGAACAGTTTTGTACGTACTTGGACAAGGCAAGGTTTTCAGAAGGGGTCAGCTTTGGGCTTGCTTTCTGCTCACTGAAGTTGTTGGGATTAGCAGCCCTGGCAGGCTGCTGATGAGCACTGTGAGATGCCCATTCACACCAGCTCTCAAAGCAGAATGGCTTTTTCCCATTGCTGACACGTGTGGGGGCAGGTGGGATGTGGAGAAGATAGGATGTTCTTAATTTAAGCTAGTGAACTTCACAAAAGATCTTACCGATGCCAGAGCACTTTTTCAATCCTCTTGTGAGTTAGCAGGGTGAGTTAAAAATGAAGAGTTTAACTTCACTTCTAGCACTTGTGAAAACTGTGGATTGCTTTGCTCTCCTTCTAAAAATAAGCTATTGTGGCAGAAAATGAACTGTCCCAGACAGAGGGTGTTTAGAGGACCCATTGGGTTTCTGCTGATTTGTTGTTTGGTTGTATTGCTGGTTTTGTCTCCTTTTTGTGTGTGTATGTTTGTTTGCTTTTACAGTGGAAGTATGGCTTTTGCCCTTTACACTAAAAACACATTCATGATTTTAAGGAGTTATGTACCCTCCAAGGAGTCTTAATTTTTTTTAGTGGGGCTTTCTCTCTGATACCCCGCTCCCTGCCAGAGAAGTTTCCTGGCTAATACATCTCTGCAGAAGTTGCTTCTCCTTTGAATATCTGCTGTGAATGGTCACCAAACACGTGTTTGCCTTCATAGAACTTTTAGTTCAGGCCAAGTTAAAGTCTAAAGGAAATGCGTGTATATTTATGAAATGCAAAAGGGACAAAGTTGGTGTAAATGGTGTTCATAGCGACAAAAGTGAAGAAAAGGAAATGAAACAATATGCCTGCTTCAATAACAGCAAAATCACCTTTAAAGGTGCTTGTGGTAAGCCTCTGGCTCTCCCTGTATCCACTTGGCAAACTTGAGCTCATGCCTACTGCATGTGCTGTCTTCTCTCTTCAGTAAAGATGCTTGGCTAGAGCAGGAAAATATGCTCAGTGGGGTTTGTTCAATTTCTCATACTTTGCTCTAGATTATTGATTCTTTCTCAGCATACATTTTTGACTTCTCCCTCCCTTCTCTGTTACCACATTTTCCTCTCCCTGGAAGGATGACCTGGTTGCCCCGATGCACACACATCCAAGACATGACTGAACTATTGAAAGGTGTTTGCCTGCTCTCTTCCACTCGTAAAGCCGTGTGTACAAAATCTTTCCCTGCCCTAAACTTGGAGATTCTCATCAAAGTAATTAAAAAACTTAATTTTATATAATTTTTATGGTAGGTGTGGATCATTCATGGCTTCTGCTTATGGCCAGGCCCTATGACAGCTCTTAGGCTGGAATGGGGAGAATTTGAGGGAGGGAGGAACTAATTCAAAATTTGAGGCAGCTGCTGTAGTCCATTGATCAATTTTCATGAGGGACCTATTCACACCAGCATTGTCAAAGTTTTTCACTAATAAATTGATCACAGACTTGGCCGGTAGAGAGGCGGAACTTTCTGAGCTATTGTTATTTAGCACATTCTCCTTGTGAGCTTTAAAAAGAGGCCTAGTGTCCCCCTTCTTCCTTCTTGACTGACGTGTACATCTTCATAAAATGCAGGCAGAGAACTACTTCAGCAGAGATTGCCCATGCTTAACAAGCTGCTGTGCACTTAATATACTTCAGCTTTCTTTGAGAGCTTTGAAGTAGAACAAGGGTTGCTTTAAGTTGGACAGCTCTACATCACTGCAGCATGTTAGTACAGAGTGAACACTCCCTATCTTGTGTTAGAATGGGTTCTAAACTTATCACATAAAACTTATCACATAAAACTTATCACATAAAACTGGCAGTAACTGGGTACCTTCATGTACTCCGAAAGTAAAACTAGGGCTCCAGCAAATGTTCCACTACCTGTAAAAGATACCCAGCCCTATGTTTTTGGGCTCTGAAGTGGCAGTGCCATTCACTGGACAGCACAGTGTAGGTAAAGCCCTTCTTGGCTATAAAGGCCCCAGAAGCTGTGTTCTTTATGATCTACCTAAAACCATGTGGGAATGGGGCAAACTCTAGCAAGAAACAATATGGCTGGAGTAAAAGCTGGAGTATCTTGAACTAGCAGTAGTGTTTTGCAATTCCAGCAGATTCTGTGACATACCTGACTGGAAATGCTGGTGGAAAACTGGTTGGTTTTGGTCTCACTTAGGTGGAATTCTCTCCAGCTTTTCTAAACGCTAAGATATCCTGACAGGCTCTTCAGGCTATCAACACTTCTTGACAGGTCTTTTCCTTACAGTCCATGCAACTCTGCTCTTCCCTTGTTTTCTGTCAGTATCCATGGGCACAGCAATGCCAGAAAAGTTTTCCATTTACCACAGGCTGGTTAAGAGTGTTTGGAATGCTGTCCCTTTCCTGTCACTGCCTCTTATGTGATTTAAGTGGATCTGAAGGTTTCTGTATTCTCTTGGATCTCAAACCACAGACCAGTGGGGTTAGTTGCCCTGGATCGTATTTGAAAATATGCCAAGCTGTGGACAGATGCTATTGGATGTAGGTGAGGCTGTTTTATGTGAGTTTTGGGGGAAGGAGCTTTTTCTGTTCTTTTTAAATGTCTGTGAGAAATAGTTGCTACCTTTAATTTATAAGTGCAATAGGAAAAGCTAAAAAAAATCATTGCAGCACTCAAAATGTAAAGGGTTAAATAAGGAATAATCAGTCAATATTGGTTTTTTGCTTTATTTTTTCTTAGGGCTGTGTGAGAGGAAGAATGCTTTTGAAGCCTTTGTTCAAATTAAAAATTGAAAAAGAGCACAGAATAGGTGAGGTGGGTTGACACTGCAGGAATTCTTATTCTTGAAGTATGATCATGTTTCTTTGAAAGGAGTTAGAAATAAATGCCTCTTAAGGGGCTAAGATAACAGCAGCAAAATAAACAAATTTCTTTTCTGCACCTGGTGTTGGCTGCAACTAGTAACTTCAGCACCAGAGAAATGGGCAGAACTTGTCCATTATCCAAACAAAGATTGGACTAGCTTCTGCTGGAATGTTTAAAGTTTTTCTTTTCACTGTACTTTTGCCTATTGGTTTATAGAACTGTTGCAAAAGATTCCACCTGATTTGGGCAGGCCATGCCCCTTACTGTGGAACAAGGAGAGTAGTAAGAAAGAGCTTCTTCTTGCCTAGGTCCTTTCACTCTCCCCCTTCATTTCTTCTCTTCCTTTGCCTTGTAATGGGATCAGACTCTCAGTGAGACATCTGTAACAGAAAGAGAGGAAAAGCATGACTGTTAAGGTCTGAGAGAATGAATGGTGCTCTCCTTTCCTCACCTTTATTTCCTCTTGCCATCCTGCTTGAATTTTCCTTCTGACCTTTGCCACATGAAGAATGCTGGAAAGAGGTGGTGGTAAACAGGACCTGTTTCTATGCTTCTAGGTACACCAGTTAAGTGCAAATCTGGCAATGCTTCTGGATCCTTTGACTCGAAAGTCCATGCTGTTGTCATTCAGTAGCTGTGCTCTAACATCACCTCAAAGTGGATGAAGACAGCTTTTTGTTTCAGCTAAATGAGTATTTTTATTTTCAGGTACTATTTTATGAAAATGGGGTGTCATGGAGTCTTATCCCTTGGACACTTTAGAATAAAGGCATTTCCCTGATAACATCTGTGCATTTCCTCTGCATGCTATTATTACATAAATAGCAAATACTGCTATTTAATAATGAGCAATATATCCAACTGTTGGCATAATGAGCATGTAAGCTAGTGAGTGTTTCAAAAATGAAAAAAATCCTGCAGCCAATTTTGGATAATGATTTTGCCATGGGGGAAGCTAGTGAGAGAGACAAAATTCCTCAAGATGTTGCAGCAGCTGGCAAGGTCTCCATGGTTACATTGGCACGAGATCTGGGAAACCACCAAGAGTAGTTCATTGCTCAACAATAAAATACCAGAGGGGAATACTCCCTGGTACATCTGAAGATTATCTTAAAGAGAAGTTTTAATTAAGAAAGAGGAGAGTGAAGAAGAGACAAGGCTTGTTTAGGGGAAAAATGTTTAAAATTGAATATAGCCAGTGCCAAAGTTGTGTCTGGGACATCTTTAATCACAGGTTGTGGCTGCAATATTTATGTGAGCTGTTGTCTCTGCTTATTTCATGTATTCGTGTGGCCTGACAAGATCAGGGAAATAATCTTGTCTGAACACAAGCAAATTGTCACAGAAAGAGTAGCTATTCAGATAAGATTGTTCCGCCGTGCGTCGTGGGACATGAAACGTCCCCTGCTTCATGCTCATGGAAGGGAAGGTTCTGTGAGATTTCAAGACATTGCACTTCTCAAAAAAATTGTTTTCTGTCTTAAGAATGCCAAGTTTCAGAACAGTATTTTCTTAATAAGAAGGAATAGCAAGCTACAGCTGGTTTTAGGTGGGATGTAGATCAAAATCTGTATGTAAGATTTTCTTTGTAAGAATGTTGAGAACAGAAGGAAAATGGCCCCTTTTTAAAAGCCATTGTGATTTTTATCAGCATTGTGTCCAATATTCAGTATAGTGCAGTGAATTACCTCTTTTATTTTCTAACGCTTAAAGTTATAAAAAGTAATTTTGAGCATCACCTGGCTGAGTCTGAGTTTCAGGTAGAGCTTTGTGCGTATGCCTATGCATCCATATTAAATACCTGTGGTTTTCAGCCCTGCTGCAGAGTTTCAAGGCCTAAGTCACAATCTGGTGCCTCATGAGAAGAATACTAAAAGATATTTCTCCCAAGGAGATATAAGCAGCATTTGAAGATAATCTCACAGTTTTAGCAGTCTGGGGTGTTTTCAGTGAAATAGAAAATATAGATTTGGCAAAAATGTTATTTTGTTTCATTAGTTTATTTACTTTGGCACTGTTTTGGAGGCACAAATGTTTCTGAAATTTAGGGCTATCAAAATTTAACCAGATGCTGAATGTCAGACAGTAGGATGGACTGGCTTGGGGTTAGGGAGACCCAAACTCTGAACCGGGCCTACCAAGAGACTGAGCCTGGGGTGTACCCATCCTGCAAGTGTTCCTGTAGATGTGGGCAGCTGGCTATTTTAAATATGAATCTTTTGGTGTCTCTTGTCATAGTTGATCCATCATGGACAAATGCAAATTTCTGGCTTATGGGGCCTGCCTCTGTGTTTAGTGCTAGAGCATCCACAGGGCTGGCATCCCCCTCCCTATTATGGGAACAGGCCTCTTAACCACTTGGCCCCTTCTCACATACAGCTGCCACAGATATGGCCCTGGAGCAAAGCTGGAAAAGCTCTTAGTAAGCACATGAAATGCTTTTTGTTGCCAGTCTTGTGCCTAGCTCACCCTGGGGAGTTGAGATCCTTGGGAAGGTGGCGATGGGCTCCTCCATCAGCAGTGACTCTGCAGCGTTGCTCAACCTGTTTCCTGCAGAACACTTTCCAGATCACTAGGCAGTGATACCTTTTTGCTAGAGATAAGCAGGTACAGGAATAATACTGTGCTTGTGCCGTGCTTAAAGAAGAATCAAATAGCATTCTGGTAGTTAATTAAAAATAAATGATGTTTTGCTTTTGTCAGTGTTTCACCTTTAGAAAAACACTTAGCCTTTAACCAGGTCATTGTTTTTGACCTTTATAGCAAATGAAGCGTTCCTGTGTTGTCTGAGAGATTGAATACATGACCTGCTCATTTGTTTCAGTCAACTCAGTCGAAAAAATGAACCCTCAATTGATGTATTGCATCTTCAGCTCAAATTCTGTGTGGCTGGCTTATGGAAAAGGCAGCCATTAGTGCACTGAGCTTTCCTTGAGTGCTACACGTGCCACACTCATTGTTTTCCTCTCCCTGACAGAGGGAATGGCAGGGGAGGGGAAGGAAGTGAAATAGAAAGAGAGGGGTGTTCTTATTTTCACCTCCTTCCTAGTCTGCCATATCCTCCAATCTCTGCGATCTTTCAGAGCCTGAAAATGGTCCCAGGGATTCCTGGGCTCTGTGGAATGACTCAGACTTTGGACTTGGTGGTATTAGAGGAAAAATAATCTGAATAATTCTTTGTGAAATGAAATAATTTTTGACCAAATCTACTTGTTCATCATCAAAGGCCCTGGGTTTGAGCTGGCCTAAATCTAAGAGATTGTGCTTGACATTGAGGGGTGGTCTCTGCTACCAGCCGAGGTTTTTCTGACAGCAGTTAAGGGACTGAAGTACATTTCTAGGAATTCTTCACTCACCACTTGAACACATCCAACAGAGAGGACTAAAGCTAATTATTTTCCTGATCATGTACAGTCCAGGGATGCAACGATAAACATTCCTCCATCACTAAGTGTTTTCTGATATCATCATTAGTCATGACAGGTGTATTTTTAACCAGGACCTTAATATTTCTGTTGCAATCTGGACTTAGCTGGTCTGAGTAGTTTTGCAGTGCCTGGGCAGTGTAAAGAAAAATCTGGTTTAGTTATATCCTGATTTCACTGTTCTGAAGATACTTAAATACCATTGTCTTTCCCACTCTACTTATCCAGGGCTCTTAATGAAGCACTTTAAAGTGATGTAAGTATTACCCATGGTGCTCAATCCACCAAATCTTGCTGAGAAGTTTGTTCCCTCAGGTTTTGTTGCCTGTCTGTTGCCTACCTAACAGATTACATGTGGGGCAGGCCCTTTCCCAGCCCCAAGGTGATGACTTAGCTCACAGAACTCCTCACCCAGGGGTGGGGATTAGAGGCAGAACCACAGAGCAGACTACAAGAGATAGCTAAACACTAATTTTTGCTTTCTGACTTTCTCTTCAGAGCCTCGTTCTCAAAATCATTAAAGTGAAATGAAACCTCATATTTATTCTCTCCATGACTCTGAGGGAATAATAAAAATTCATACAGAAAATTATTAGTCCCATGCAATATTGGGAATGTCTCAGCTGAATGCCAGTCCAAACTTGCTTTCTTTCCTCTGTATAGTGGTATCGAGTCTGCTTGCCAAGATTGCTCAAGCATTTTCATTTAACAACTCCCATGCTACTTCAGAGTTCTTAACATCAGTGGGTAGTTTTGACCTCTTTTGCTCTCATTCTGCTGTGTACTGTAGTTTTTGAGGCCTTACTTGTATGTGTGGAAAGGTCACAATGTAGTTGTATGATGCTGGGGAGGATTGCCCTTGCTGATGGTGTGGGCCTCCCTGGACTCAATAATGCATCTCATATTGATGACAGGTTTATTAACATTCCTTTTTCCATGTCTGCTGCCCTGGGTTCTTTCCAGGTCCAGAAACAGAAATACTGGAACCCTCTGAGTGGGGTGATGTGGCTGTGACTGTGACTATTGCCAGCACTCATAACAGGTCTTCCCTCAGGGGACATTAGGGCAGATCCATTAGCTCTTCTTTGTAGGAAAAATGGAACTTTCCATACTGCCTGTGTGTGTTTGACCATGCTGATAATGAGATTTTCTCTGGAGCTGAAGTTTGGATTTGTTTTGGACAGGTTTGATTCTCTTTTTCATTTGGCACCTGTGCAAAGGGCAATGGCTGATCCCAAGAGGACTGTTTTGAAAGGACTGGTCACTTACTGATCTTGCTCCTCTCACAGTCAAAGACCACCTTGGAGCTGTGTTTTGGAATGGATTTAGTGACATTTAAGTTACTTGCATCTGGTGGAAGCCAAAGACCTCTTTTTTTTTCTCACTCCACAAGTTTGAGGACAAGTAAGAATTGCAGTTGTTCTCTTAGCAGAATTCCTGTTCAGAGAAAAACCAGTCCATTTCTGAAATAAAATGAGCAGAGGTGTTCCATCCCTGAAGGGTCTTTTTTGGGACCAGTGGAAGTTATTTTGAGTATTCTTTATGCAGTGATCAATACAGAGCAGATACGTTCTACTTTCAGTATTGAGTACATATGTGCTGGGTAAAGGAAACATCAAACACACAAAGCTCAGTCTCACCGACCTTATGGACAAAAGCCAAAAGGGTTTACAAAAGGGAGAAAGGGAATAAGCTTCTGTGTGGAATCTGGAAATGTGACAGACTACACTGCAGATTGTCCTTCTAGTCATATCTTTTGTGTTTTAATAATTTAAGTGGCTTACCTACGTTTTGAACAAGCCAGTAAATTCTCTATGTTTGGGGTTTCTTTAAGTCTAAAGTTATCAATCAACATCTTTCTGCTTTTCTTTAATGCTGAAAGTCACTAATATGGCAATTACACCTAAGAAGGACAAACAAAACTAAGTTGGAAAGGCTTAACTCTCTAGATCCTAACTAGCAGTAGGGGCTTATGGAGCACTGGCTCACTGAATGACATTTTGCAAATGTTGGTTTTGATATTCCCAATTAGAATTAGCATATTATTGGCAGTCAACTCTGTAACATTTGGAGCATGATTGCATAACTTCCCTTTGGTGTTTTGTTGTGCATCAGGTATGGGAGTTCTGTCAGGAGAAGCAGCAGCCTAAATTAAGAGCCTGCACCTAATGTCTGCTTTTCATTGGCTCAACCTGTTAATTTCTCTGGGTGTTATTTCTTTTTCTGATGTGGTGTAGACAAGTCCATCTGGCCCAGGTGTACAGCCAACCTGTAGTACTACTGGTAGTACTGGGTTGCTGGGCTGGTGGGCAAGGAGTTTCTTTCAGCAAATAACACAGCTCAGTGCTGCTTTAATAGTTCTCATGGCTTTGATTTCAAAACACTGCCCTGCTTTATCAAAGCAGATCTGAGATAAGAAAAATTTGAGGAACAGACATATATCATATATGCCATCAAACAGCTGATATTATCTCAATTCTCTTTTCGTATCGGTCTTCTGCCAGGCATTATGTATCATGGACAATACAGCCAAGTAACCCTTGCCAAAGCACTCCAAGCTACTATTCACTTGCTCTCTCATTCCTCAGTAAAAACACAGGTTAGGCAAGTCTTTTGATACTTTTCTACTTGTTGACTGATATAATTTCTATTTACAATAAATTAATTTCATAATCTGATATTCAGGAAATGTGTATTTTTGGAAATATTCAGAACTTAGTTTTTGATGTTTCAAAAATAGACTGAATAATAGGGAGGATGGTTAAAGGAAGTGCAACAGGGACAAAAATTTCTGAAGGACATGGAGGAGCTCTAAGCAGAGCAATATTAGTGTCCCCTGTAGTGTCTTTATACATGTGTAAGTGGGACATGGAACTTCTCCCAACAGACTTCTCCACAGCCAGTCTTACCCTGCAGAACAGGAGAAGGGTTGTGCTGGGAGAAGCTGAAGGGACAGAGTAGATGAGGTTCCTAGCTTCCAGTTCTAGGCTGCGTTCTCCAAATCCTCTGTTCATCAGCAGTCCAGTCTTGTTGGCACTGGATTTTCTGGTCTCTTTGCATGAACTGTGAAAAGAAATTATGTTACAAGAAATGCAGCTTAAGAACATTCGTCATTAATCTCGCAGGCGTATGGATGGCTGCACAGTGAACATCATTGCTGCCTCCTGAGTGCTCCAGGGTGATGTACAAGGGTGTCCCATTAGCCTTTGCTGCTGATTTATATCTTTTACTGAAGCTGGTACTAAAACGTGTTTATGTAGAACAAGGAAACCGTGCAGTGTACCATTCAGAACAGACTTTGTTGTCATGCCTGTTTGTTGAATTCATTATTTGGAGTGTCAGTGGATTAAGCCCCAAGCCACAATGGAAATAGGCAGAGCAAGAAGAATTAAGAAAAGCAATGCTTTCCAGACCTGGCCTAAGTGAACCGCTCCAATTATAGCTCGGTAATGAGTTTATTAAAAAAGACGGATGAGAGCAGTAAGTGGTGAGATGGCAATTGTTTTTCATAACTGACCTTAGCTAAGTGTAATTTGAATGGACATACATAATGTTAACTTGGAGGTTTTAATTTTGGTTAGGATAATCACAGTTTGAGCACTCTATGCTCTTCTAATTCAAGACACTAATATATTCCATATTTTTGTAAGGGCCTTGGACATAAAGTTTAGCTAGCAGATGTGCAACAGATTGAGCTGGGAACAATCTAAGAGCAGTCAAAAGAGATGCTTTGATTGTAATTTATAATAGGCATATAGTTTCAAATTTAAAAATGTATAAGTCTGTGTGACTTCTAATGCTTGTGATTCACAGGCAGTTACCACTAGTTCCCATTAATGGAAAATGATGATGATTTACATAATGCTAATATCTATTCATTATTTAAATCCTTAATTATGTGTGCAACCATGTGGTGCAGTGAAATAATAAAAGGATAAAAAATGCAGGAAGTAATGGTTCCTTCAAGCAACTGGGAAGTCAGGTGGCCATTACATTAAAAAGAAAGAAGATAAAGATCATATTTGTACTACCTTTTGATGGTTTTTCAAAAAGGGATGGCTTCTGTTAATATTGTCTTAATATCTGGGTCCCAGTTCTACCTCTGACTTTTGCAATATAGCTTCAGAACTCAATTTTGTTTCTCTTCTTTGAAATGAAAACTTTTTCAAACCCATATGAAAATTGGTTGTTACTCAGAAAATCAAATCCTAACTTGTTCTTCCCCTGACAGAACTGCCTTCTTGAAGAGTTCAAAAGTTCATTTGTAGGTTTTCCTTGCCTATGGTTCTTTCTTTGCTGCTTCAGATTTCTGAATGAACCTCACAGGCTACAGGGTACTACTCATTGCTGGTCTGTTGTGACCTTTTCTATGAGGTTTATATACAGCTGATCCCATAAACACCTACTCACAATTGATTGATATGCTATTTTCCTGTTAACTGATTCTTAATTAATACAAATCTATGTGGTACTGAAATTTAATCTCAGTTCATATCAGTGCTGAATTTTCATACCAGCTGGAGCTTGCAAATTTGATTGTGTTCATCCTAGGTGCATTTTTTGATAGCAGAGTTCAACTGACCATTGATGGTTTGTTGTGGGTTTTTAGGGGTTTTCTTTTTTGGGTTGGTTAGTTGGTGGGTTTTGGGTTTTTCTGGGGTGGATGGTCAGGTAATAAGTAAGAATATTTCTGAGAATGAATGCTGGAATATTGGTCTTGCACTAGATTAATACAGGGGTGCTGTTCCAGGATAAAAGCTGGGAGATAGGATATTAAGATTGGAGGGTTAAAAAGTGCTCCCTTTGGCAATGTGAGAGATGGCTTAAGAGTTGCCCATCAATTTTCAGCACTTCAATTTGACTCCAAAACATAGTAATGGACAAGTCTGAGCTTGTCAAATATTAACGATCAAAGTCCTCTCCTCAGACACCAAGCTACACTTGCAATTAAGTAGATTAATAACTTCCAGGTTGTTAATGATAGATGGAAGGGTTCTGCAATTGGTGCTGCCTTTTAAATTCAAGAGTCTGATATGTCACTGATGTCAAATGCAAAACTGCTGTCAGTATTCCTGAAATGGGGTTATTACCTTCTTGCCCTACTGCACAGCTGAGAAAGGTTGGTCTGTGCCATTTTGTATGTTCAGGCAGCTACTTCTACTGGGCTTGTCCAGACCAGTAGATGCTGCTTGGTCTGTTTCCTTCTAGTTTTGGGGGAAGGGGAGTGAGGCCTATGGCATCCCTTTTGTACCAGAGTCTTTTGTGCGGGCACTGCTCTCTCTAGGCCTCTTCACTGGGCACTGAAATAGCACATGAGAATGACCTAGCAAAGAGTTTCTCTGACAGCTCTCCCTGAGGATGTGCCTGTGCATGGTTTAACTAGCACTGTTAGGCTCATCAGATGCACTCATGCTTTCTAGTAACCTCAGTGGGTCTGGAACAGGTGTCAGGAGAGAGGGATGAGTCGCTTGAGTTTGATTTGTATGCACCATTACAGTAGACTGCAATGAGCATCCTGAGGACATTCTTTGACTCAGGGTGAAAAAGCAAGATGTAATATTTGGCCCCATCTTTTGACTTCTTCTGGCCTCCCCACTTGCAAACAGACCTCTACTCACCAGTGCTAATTCCTAGCAGCTACAGAGTCACAGCAGCTGGAGCAGGATTTTTCACAGACCCTGCAGAGATATCTCTAGAAATCTGTTCCACTCTGACAGCTTTGTAGGTCTTTTGGTGGGGCTGAACGAATAACCCATGAACTGACCCTAAAGCTGGGTAAAGCACAGTGTAAAGGACATACGCAGTGGGAGTGCAAATGCTTCTGCACAACAGATAATACAGATGCACTCTAGTTGAGAGGTTGTTGAATGCTGCAGCACAGCTGCAAATATTTCAGTCATTGATCTTTTTGTGCCATGTTTGTTATGTATTGTGTATTTTTTGGAGCCCTCCCAGAGTCACTTGGAGAAATAGATGCTATAGGCAACTCCTGTTGGTTTGATCACATCTCGATAGGAAATTGAAAGTGCCAGACAACTCTCAGTAGAAAATGGTCTCAGAGGCTCTAAGCTTGGCTCTTACAAATGGAGCTTTACAGTGACAAAGGGAACAAAGTCTACCTCACTGCTAATGCTCTGAAACTCTCCTCTATAAGGTGGAAAAGAAACCTGGGGCTTTATTAGAGAACCCTACTTACAAATGGCTTGGCTGCAGCAAATTTCCAGTGTACTTTGACATCACCCTCAGCTTTATTGTGGTTGCACTGGCCACAAGAAACCTTGACAGCAGATTTGATGACTGATATTTCTGTTTTATTCAGACATTTTATTTTATGCTTGCTCCAATCATCCGTTGAGGAATGGATTAAAATTCAAGCACCATAGGATTGCTTGGACAGAAATAGGAGTTCAATAAATGTCATCTTTCATGGCACTAAATTGACTGTTTATAGGGCTAGGCCTTTGATTCAACCCTTTATTGAACCTTGGTTTATGCTGATTGAAACCTTTGCTGAGGACTTAGTATAGAGAACATATGTAATGGCTGAAGCTTTCTGATTGCCCAGGGCTATTTATAGAAGTCTCTGTCCTATTCTGAAGAGATCTCTGCACCAAGCACTCTGAAGTCCTGATGTCCTTCATGGAGCCTTGAGCTGCCTTGTGTCACAGAAACAACATCTTAATATGTTTAGGTGCTGAAGGCAAAACTTCACAGCAATTCAGGGATCAGAGCCCAAAAACGTCATCACAAACAGCTGCCGGCTGGATGCAAGCACCAAAGATGTCGTCTCTTTAAATACTTACTTCCTTTTTCCCTAAGGACTTCAGGGAACTATAGCTGTGACTCTCTCAAGTCCAGGACTGACCCAGCTCAAGAAACTGTCCGTGCTTCACACTTAGTCCTCTTAGATCCTTTCTAGCTTCCCTCAGGGTTTCACGTACATTGTACGTGCTAGGCAGCTGGGAGACAGTTCTTCTTTTTGAGGGGGATTTAAATCCTTGGGTTTAGCTCTCTGAAAAATGGTGAACAAACAGGTCTGTCTGAAGTTTCTTCACCTTCTGTGAAGGAAGTTATATTCTCAACTCAGGCCTACTCCAAATATTTCCCCCATTGTATTTTACACTGTAGTGGGGAGCCCATCTCAAACATCCTGAGAGATCAGTTGATTTGTCCCAGCTTCCCTGTGAATTTCTGCATTCTCTCTTCCACTCTATTCCCTCTGCTACGGTGAACTTTTAGAGGTTGAGCCAGAGGATTCTCAGCTTTGCCTTGGGGCATCTTGTCTCTTTCCACTGCTGCATAAGATGATTTTAAAGGTCATTTCACCAAGATGCTGTGGCCTGCATTCTCCTCCAGGCATGAAGATAAGGCGTAAATAGTGAAGTCCATTTGCAATGCATTTAGAGGTTGTAGGGCTCTTTATCTTGTGAATGAGGGGGAAAAGATGCTAACACTTCTGGCGGTGGATGTCAGAGAGAGGCTTCCTTTTCATAAGAAGATATGGCCTTCCACAGAGTTAAGCCCTGAAGAGGAACTTACAATTTGAGCTTAATTTTTTCACAGACATTTACTGCAGCAGTGGAGAAAATGAGAAGGGATTGTCTAATGGAATCCTTCCCCAAGTCTCAGCTCCTGAGTTGTGGAAAAGAAAAATACATTGAACCTCCATCATATACTGAGTTTAGTCTAATAATATAAGTCTTTCCACGAATATCTTGATCCTTTATTTTTCCCCTGAGCTCTGAGGCTGATGCTTTTGAGCTATATAGACCCTGCTGCTTAAGTCCTGTGTGCCTGTGTGGTAAATATGACGTCAATGCCTTGAGGTAACCGGGCTGCAGCAGTGCATTATCTCTCACCAAGGTGTCCCTGGAGGACTGGGCAGTGAGCTGTGGCTTATCTCATCCATTGCTGCATATTTAACTGGGAGTGCTTTAGCTAGCAGTGGGAGCACTTCTGCATTGCTCTGCTCATGCTTCCATTAACAGAGAGAAATCTGAACTGGTTTTCATGTCCTGTTTCTCTCTGGCCATTTCAAAGGGTGATTCAGCACACAGTTTTTTTGCTTTTTATCCACATTGATTCTCATTTAAGCATTTTTAAATAAGCACCTGAAGTTTTATGGAACAAGTCCAGGTCCCAGTGTCCTCCTTTTTCAGGTGACCTCTACACAGGCTGCTTGCATTGGGATGGCCTTCTGCACACCAGCCTGCAGAGCCCTGTCCCCCTCCCAAGTCCAAGGCATTCTGTTGTTAGTCAGGCTCATATTTCTTGCTGAATACATGTTCTGCTGAGCTGTGCTCCTTGTACCTGTTGGCACAGGGATCATCCAAAATTGCCTAAAAACCATTTGGCACCCTAATGATCAAAATTTGTAATATTAGTGCTGCTTCCAAAGACAAGCTGCTGTTAGATCAGTTCCTGAGATCTCACACAGTATTCACAGAATAACAGACAGGGTAGCCAACTAGAATAACAGAACTGCACGTATGAATATTCCATTCCATTGGCAAATTTGAAACTCCCTCCAGGATTAGAGCCCTTTATCAAAGCACCAAGAAGGGAAAAGCAGAAGTAGGAACCTAAAGCACTGAAAAATTTCAGGCAGTATTTTTGCAAATCCTTATTTTTGCAAATATTTTTAGCAAGTGAAACAAGGTTACTTCCACAAGTTCCTCTTACTGTTCTGGCTGGAATCTGGGGAGCAGAGACAGTGGGATTCACTGTTGGGTACTTTCAGATGCTGCTAACTCCATTTGCTGCAGAATATCATCAACAAACCCATCTTCCACTCATTCCTGCTTGTTCATTGTTTATTACTTTCTCAAACAGAAGAGAGTTCAGTTCTTGAGACCAGACTACAGAATTGCACAGGTGCCACACCCTACATAATACAATTCATTCTTAAATTGTGCCTTGCCCCTTGATATCAGAAAATGTTTCTTTAAAAATTCAGTACCAACACTCCTTGTTAAATTGCCTCCTTGTAAGAGAGGCTGAAGTACTGTAAAACAATGTTGGATTTTTATGGCATTACATACCAGAGGATCCAGGGAGATTTCCTGTTATGGTAAGTGTAGGAAAAGCATCCTTGCTCCTTCTCCTGATTGACTGCACCCAGCCAGCATGGGAACCTGTGCATCCAAAATGACGTTTGCCTGTCGTAGTTCAGCAGGGGAAATGGCACTATTCATCAGCACTTTTATGGTTCCTTATATATTTCATTATAGTCCTGTTCATCCGGCTACTTGCAAACAGAAACCAACAACCAGAAAAAGTGTGCATATTAGAAAGTCCTGTCCTGATGTGGAAACCAGGACCGTGGAATAGGTAGACACTGGTTTAAGAAACAGAGCATAGTGTTTTCTTTGTCAAAGTTTCTGATAAATACTTGAAACAGGACACCCAGTATTTAGTCTGAACACAAGTATGAAGATATGCTACATTTGGAAAAAAAAATAGAACATGACTTAAAAACCAAACACGTTAAAATCTGGAGGAAGTAGATCCTCAAATGTAAAGTATTCACATTATTCAAGGCTGTGTCTAAACAAGTGTCAAGAGCTTCTGTGCTAGCTAATAAAACACAGTGAGTAAACATTGGAAAATGTGGAGGGATGTATTTGTAGGGTGAGAAACACACAGCAGTGCAGTACATACTGGAAGGCTTAAGTCATGCCTCCCATAATGTACGGTTCTTTCCTAACTACAGTTACCTAAAGATCAACCTTGTTCAATTTCCCTAATAGCAAATTCCTTTTAAGTTCTCATTTAGACACTTAAATATGTACCATGAATATTGGCAAAAAATTGGAGAAGATGCAGGAAACAGCCACAAAAAAATGGGGCGAATGCTAGAGAAAAGTTCTGGTGGTGAGAGTTTTGAAGAACTCCATCTCTCCAGTTTACAAAAATGAGTTGGAGGTAACCTGATTTCTGTCAAAGGACCTTTATGGGAAGAAGAAAGTAGGCACTAAGTGGACTCTTTAATCTTACATAATTGATTTCAGTAATGTCTACATCAAGTCTTCCCGGCACTATAAGGTAGTTGAATTAAAACTGACTGGAAAATTTCTGATGAGATGGTTTTGAATTGACACCTGGAAGGTATTGACTTTGAAAATTCTCTTGATGAGAAGTTTTTCATGCTCCAAAGAGTGTTTCAAGCCCAAAATACTGAGTCTTCAGGAGTGCCAAAAGAAGTAAGGTAATTGTATGGGGTATGGATAGGAAAGTTACATGCTGTCATAGCACATAATTCATAGAAGTTTTCCTCCTGCCTTATGAAAGGGAATGTGTCATCAGCTAAGCTACCTGCTGCTCTGGGAAATAGCTGTTGACCCTTTTCTTTTACTCTTTTATTTTCTCTTCCTTTTCTATATTGACATTCCCCCTTCACTTTGCCATCATTAACACCTTCTCACAAAAACAACTTTTCCCAAAACAAAAAGACCCTTTCAAAAAAAACCTATGCTGTCCAGATACAGGATAGAAGTTCCGTAAATTCAAGAGGTTCCCAGAGTAGGGAGACTGTTTCCTGCAGAGCTGTAGGGAAAATGCCGAGGTAGCCCTTCATGCTGGTTCTTGCCTGATTTTAGTTGGAGCAGCTGAGTTTTCACTGCTTACGATATAGGCTGTGAGGCCCCTAAGGCAGATGTGGTAATGGGATGTCATGCTCATCCAGTGAATTTGGTTACACCACCAATTGCACTCCACATGGAACAGCATTCTATATTGAAAAATTTCCTATTCAGGTGCCTTCTATTGCAGTTTGTTTATGCACCAACGTTTCAGCAAACATCTTGCTTCTGCCACATTCTAAATAAGGCGTTTTCCTTGTAAATAAAATATTGATTGATCTAACAAGAAAGACTTGAGTATATATTGCATAGCAGCTCTAATAGAGAAAGAATGTCTGTGAAAACAAAAGTAAATAAAAATTACATGGTATTTATATGAAAAGAAAGGTGTGACATTCTGTGAACAGCAAAGACCATCCTTGGGAGAAGACTGGCAGCAAAACTAGTTATTTAATGTATAAAACAGTGCATGCAAAACAGGACAGATTTGGATCTAAATATCAACTTAATGTCTCATTTCAGGAGGGTTTTGAGCAATAAGGCTTGTCATCTGTAAGCTAACAGCTATCATGGGAGGATAATTTTTTATGAGAATTTATGAATTATGAATTTTCCCTTTTGACATTATGAGTTGGAACACATTAATCCTGTTTCTTTCTACAGGAAACAAGGAATGCTTCTTTCTCAGTTTAACTGATGTATTGTAACTTTCTTCTTCCCTTGCAAAGGCTTTATAAAAGGAAATTTTTTTCGCTTGTTAGGGCACCCCAAAATAAAGGAAATCTGTGCTGTGCTTATAGTTTTGTTCTCATAACCTTATGCATTAAAACACAGTGACTAGGTTTTATTCACTCTAGTCTGGTGAAGCTGAAGTGGCTGTGAAGGGTGCAGTTGTCTTTAACCAGCCAAGTAGGGATGAGAGCACAGGATCAGTCTGGGGTAGCCACACAGATATTCACCCTCAATTCCCAACAGGATTTGCAGTTTGTTGAAGAACTTTCAGTTCAGGCAGTTTTGCTGCTAGCAGGGAGGAGTTGCCACTTTCTACAGGCCCATGTTTTGCCCAGCTGCAATCAATCATGGAGCTTCTCCCATTCTGAAGGAACAAAAGAGTAGGATAAGGATTTCATCAGAGCTGCAGCATTATGGTGACATATGCCAATTGATCTGATTCAAGCAATGTCTGCTGGAATTTTTCAAGGGATGTAAGGGAATTAAATACCCAATGGCCATTGGAGGGCAGTTAAAATAGGATACCTGTGAACAAGAAGCCTCAAAAATTTTTTGTTTGAGATTTGTCTTTTCTTCAAACATGGCACATCTGTCTGACTTCCTCCTTGTTGATCATCCTGAGGCTTTCTTGTCCATAATGCTGTGCCTGGACTGCTCAGTCTAAGAGAGACGTGTTGACACTGTAGATAAAAATACACTCTGGTTTTGTCTCCAAAATGGACTCTGTCATTACTGGGAGGAGCATCACAGGAGGCTTTGTTTGACAGCAGAGTGACCAGAGCTGCTTACAGTCAGTCTGCTTGTTACCAAAATATTCTGGTTAAAACTTTCCCCCAGCTGCAGGCTCAACCATCAAAAAATCAGGCTACCCATTGGGCTGTGACACTTACGTGCTTAGACCAAAGCAAAGTGAAGCCTTTACCATTGAGGAGGATGAAGCTGTATTTTACCTTGCAATTCCTACAAACTATTGTCCTGGTACAGTTTCCCCAGTTCAGCTTGTACATGGCGATTTGGTGGATCCCAATGGTCAGTTTTCTGTGTTTGCAAAAGGGATTATATGGAAAAAATGTTTCTGTTTGGTAGCATCTGTAACCCTTGGTGCTTTAAAACTCCACTTCCAAATGCCCTGAGCTCCTTCTTGCCCTGAAATGCTTGTTTCATGAAAAGGGTTGGCCTAATTTGTAAATGTTACCTTGTATCCTGGATATCATCTGGGAATCCTTAGAGTCTTTTTCAAAGGAGCGTTAATCAGGAATTTTTCTGCCTTGTCCAGGCTGGCTTTACCACAGAAACGCGCTTCCTTCTCAGTGCCACTTTGAAACGTTCACTTGCAATTGCACTGGCTAGGGTGTGTATGAGGAACTGAGTTTAATTCAATGTAAATGGGTTCAGCTCCACTACCTGGCTAGGTTTGTGCCTGCTTAAGTAAGAATCCAGCTTTTGGATTGGAGCAAAACCGTGGGGTATTTTTTTTTTTCTTGTTTCTTATTTGTTTTTACTGCAAAGCAGTATTGGAAAATAGTCTGAAATTAATACTTTTGCATCATCACAAGTTCTGCATTTTGAGCATGCATTAAAATAACTCCACTGTGAGATCACAGGCCAGTTTAAAGAGAACTTGCAAATTAATGAAATCTCTGGAGAGGTTTCTTCTTTTGTTTTGTTGGGCTTTGTTTGTTTGTTTGTTTTTTTGTAATTAAACTCCATTTTTACTTGTCACAACAAGAAAGGGATATACCACAAAGAGGATGAGTACCTGTGGTTTAGTCATAGTGGAATCACCCCTGGCATTTTTCACTCCTTGATTAAGATTTCTTTTAGCTTTTTTGTGTACACTTTGAAAGAATTTAAAATGGATTTCTCTTGGGATTGTTTCATTGCCTTTTTTTTTTTTTTACCTTGGGTGCATATCTTAAAATAAGGCAGTACATTTTCTTTCATGCCTTAGCAATGCCCAGTTGCCTGCAGCCCTTTCTTTTATTCCTGTCTTGCTGTGAAAAGTGTCTGGTTGGTCTTGGTTGCTTGCAAGTATCCTTATTTCTGAATGTCCAAACTGATGTCCTATCAAAGCTGACACCTTGTCTTTAAAGAAGTAGGTTTTGGAATTTCAGTGTTATTATATGAGTGGGAAAAAAAAAAAAAAAAACGTTCTATGAAATAGTTTCAAAGAATTTTGAAAAACAGTGCAGTGGGGATCTTTGTGCTTCTCTAGCAGTTTTCTTTAATCTTCTGTATCAGCCTTATCTCCAGAGCTGATGATAATTGATTACAGTCTCCATTTCTTAAACAGCCTTAAGAAAACATACTGGCATCCCTGTGCCTCATTACAGGATTCACATCAAGGCCTGGGTGACCTTGTCAGTTTTGCCTGTGTTACAGAGATGCTCTAAACCATCAGGGAGATGAAAGCAGCACAACATAGAAGGATGATTCCTGTAAGGAATGCTTCCATGGGATGCTTTAACATCTCTGAACATGAGTGGCATCTTGGAAGGTCTGGAGATGTACTTGTGGCCAGTGCATCTGTCTATGTGATTTTGGACAAGGGATTTAGGGCAGTGTGTGCCACTGAGTGCCTTTGTGTAGCTCCAGTGACTGACTGGGCTTATTTCTTCCCATGGGGGCTCAGGATGGCTCTTAAGTGTGTGTTCTGTGCTGCATCACCCCATAAATCAGGAGATATAATACCATTTTATCAGCATTTTACACTAAATAGATTTAAAAGCCATTCTGAAGTACTGTTGCAGCGGTCAAGGTGTAGGACAGAGGGTTACATTTCATTTGCATTTCAAACCTTCCTTGGAAAGGAAGGTGGAAGGAGCCAGTACAAATCCAAATCTGTCAGTGCCTGGTATGTGGGGTAAAATCTGCATCTCTGGAAATGAGACCTAGAGATTTACACAGGCCTGGGAATAGCAGCACTGAGGTATTTTGCAAAGCATAGGTACTACTCATACTGTCAGCAAGGCAGACTTTCTCTGAAGGTAATCTCGAGTGGGGTGAATGCTGCGATGAAATGAAAGCTATGATGTGGCAGTTGCTCTAGAAGGATATTTTGAAGTCTCTGCTTTAAAATAATATTGGGACTATATCTGTTTTAGTGCTGTACAGTGCTTGGGTTCTCTGGTGATGAGGAGCATGTGGCTTGAAAAGATAAATAGTGCTTTAAAGCTGAGATCACAAAGGTCTTGCAGCATTAGAAATGGCTATGCATCCTGAGTGATAATGTCCTAAAGGCAGGCCAGATGCTTAACTTCATCCTCTCTTATCTATATTTATATTCTTGATTGGAACAGGACAAATGTTAAGAACAAAGACAATGACAATGCCCATATTGCAGTGAGAAATTATTAAAATATAGTCTATGTGGCTTTTACTGGAGAGGATTTTTTTTTTTTTTTGCTCCTAAATGTCAGGTTTTCCTGCTTTCTCTTGTAGGATGTCTTTTCTTGGACTCACTTTTTATAACCTCTAATAGCACCACAGCCCTAAGATGCACAGAATCCTCTGTCCCCACTGTCCCAAGCTGACCTGCAGCTGTCCAGGGTTTACATTCCTGAGTGACATAGCTCCTGAGGCTGGGGCATAGCTGTGGAATACACGTGGTGCACGTAGCTCAGTGTGCAGCTGGAGTGCAAGCTGCAGGTTGTCCTCAGGATGTCAGAACGTGGCTGGAGCCCATGGCAAGGGGCCATGACCTGTCACTGGCCCTTTTAGCAAAGAGTAAGGAAACCTGTCTGACTGTGAGGAGTGCAGGGATTCAAGCAGGGCACCCATGGGGTCACTGGAGCCTCCCACAGTGAAGGGACCTCTGTCCCAGCAGTGACAGTCTCTGGTGGTGGGAGTGTGACTGCCAGAGTGGATCCTGAATGCTCAGGAAGGTTCCCCTAACAGGCAGGTTTTGGCATAACAGGTGTGGAAGCAGACTGTTTGTTTTAGACTGTGAGGAAATGGCTCTGAAGCGACCACAGGGTAGATATGTCTCCTTGAGCTGGCACTGCTTTACTTCCAATAACTGGTGTTCACAATTCACAGCTTTCTAAAACAAAAGCAGCTTGAGTTTGCAAAGGTTAATACTCACTTAATATGTTCATGAATTTCCATCCAGCCCCACTTTCTCTCCTTCTCTGTCACCAGTTTTTCGCACAGAAATGAATTACTGTATTATATTCTAGCTTTTTATGGTGAGAGAAAGGGAAATCAACAGTTATGCATTTAGGGCTAGTGGATGCTGCCTGTATGTGTCTTATTTCTTTTCTGGGGGACAATTATCTTTATTCCACAAGACTGCTCTCCAGCTGTGAGGCACAATCCAAGCAGGGACAATGGAGTACGATTCTTTATGGTGTGTTAGCTGTTTGTTTCCTTTCTGGTAGCATGCTGTTTTCTATGAAGAATTCTGTATTCATGCAGACCTGGTTTTAACGTTACACCAAAGCTGCATGGTCTCAAAGCTTCTTTCTTCATAAACCAATTCCGTAACTATTTTGATTGTTGACAATTACGCATTGTATATTTGGAACACATCTAACCCTTTAGAGTGGCAGCATTGCTGAAGGACAGCTTGAGGAACTCTGAACAGTCTTTTTGTGTGATCTGAAGGTTTTGGAATGCGCTGTGAAGCTTTATGAATAAAGCATTTGAATATAATAAGAGTTTTAGTGTAGATTTACTTATGTTATAGCTTCTCTGATTTCCAGGTGCTGGTGATAGTTCAAGGCATAAAGCCAGGCTTATAAAAGTTCTTGCTTGGCATTTCAGAGATTCAGTGAGATCTGGATGGCAGGGTCTAGGGATCAGTCAGCTTAGTGGCAGTAGGAGGGCTTGGACATGGATAACATCCATGACTGTGATCCACAAGAAACAGTGAATATTTTGAATGTAGTCTTTAATGTATGTATCAAAGTGTCCTTTACAGTGTTCTGTCTCAAACTCTGACTATCTGAATGTTTGATCTACCCTGTGACCGTGCTATATCAGTAGCTGAATATCAGTGTTTCTGTGTTTTTAATGAACATCATGTCATACCTATAGATAAGTGAGAATAAAAACAAAACAGCCTGCTTGGGTTGGACAGATTTAGCTTGGTTAACATTCAAAATGGTCAGTCTCTTGTTATTTGTATGGGATATTGGGTTGCTATAGACACTCAGTTTTGTTTCTTTATTCATGGAAGTGCTTTTTCTGCCCCTCTAGAAAGTGTTGTTTTTTGTCTTTATCTTATAAAACATGAAGGGAGCCGATACCTAATGAAACAGGAGGAATATGTCAAGGGCAGATGAGGTGAAATGGATAAAAACCTGTTAATAAGGAGATAATGTTTTTTTCTGGGAAAGGTTGGAAAAAAATTGGGAAATCAAAGCTTCTTTCACATTATGTAGTAACTTGTGAATATTATGGAATTTCTTTTTCAAAGGGTTATAACAGACTTTCAGACCCAAGGCTTATAAATATGGCGCAGTGAGTTCCTAACTTAGAGCAGTTTAGACTTACCACAACATGAGCAGACAAGAAATGGGATTACTCTGAACAAGGAAAATGTGCCTTCAATCCTGGAATTCTAAAAACTTTGTTTATGTACTTAAAACATTACTGAGACATTTGAAGTATGGGAAGTATAATGTATCTTTTGTCTCTTAGAAATGTATATTGTTTAGGAAATGGAATGATTTCTTTTCAGCAGTATGTTAATTGTTTTTAGCTGAAACCTTGGACTTAAGCATCACTGTGTAGAATCAGTTTGGGTGCAGCAGAACCCTTGCACTGCCACATGCCTCCCTTCTCAGGAGTTGTCCATCTCAGAACATTTTTACAGAGGTCTTACAGACAATGAAATGTGACCAAGGCCCTACCTTCCCAGACTGTGACTTAAAGCTGGTTTGAAGCACCAGTGGTTTTCAAAGGATTTATTTTTAAACTTATGCTTTTTATTGGTGTTGTTCTCTAAACTTCAGGCATTTGAGGCAAAGCAATAACTCTTTAACTTCCAAAATGTTTTCAATAAAGAAAAAAATTCTAGTTTTAGCTGCTAGGGAAAAAAAAAAGTAAATGTAGAAGCAGACAATAAAAAACCACTAGGCTGGGATCATTTTAATACCAAGCTTGATCAGTTTTTTCCCTCCTGTACTTTCATTATGTACACAAGGCCCCTTTTCCAACTTGATAATTGTCTAGTGAGGCAGAGGCTGTACTGCAATGAAAAGTATGCAAAATCTTTACTGTGTAACATGCCTATTATGTAGCCATTGTTAGGTAAACAGTAGATAATTGTTAGGTTTATTTAAGATCTGCATTTAAAGTGGCACTGTAATAACTAAGGAAGAGGAGACCAGCCTGAGTTACCATAACTTTATGGCAGGGGTGCTCTACTGTTGCAGAAAAATTAAGTAATATTAGTCCCACTCATATATTGCTGGTAGATGAAGAATGTTATTAGGTCCTGTCATTCATTCAGAAGTGTTTCTGTAATGAGTTCCTTAACAAATGCTGCAGAAGTGGCGAAAGGAAAATAAAAGGACTCTTTGTTCCACTTAGGAAATTGCAGACAGTTATTTCTGTGATGTTTGTGAAACAATAACATCATATTAGAAAAAAAGAATTGGATTTCAGACTAGAGGTTTAATTAAAAAACCAAACGAATAAGCAAGCAAACCCAAATAAAAAGGAGATGAACTGCAAGGGTAGTAATTTTCTAACTCTTCAGCTTCTAAAGGAAATCTGCTTTCTTAACGCAAGATAAAGCCTGTGTGGATGTTGGCCTTGTGGTGGCAGGCAGTGTGCTCTCTGCTCATTCTGGTTTTTCACAAGCCTGAAGACACTGTAGCAGCAAGCAAAGATTCTGGGGTGGGTCAGTCTCTTACTGGGGCTTACAGGCAGCATGACATTCTCTGACAGGTATCAGCCCTTCTCCCAAACACCCTGTGCTGGCAAGGGCAAACAATGACAAGAGAGGCGGCACTAACAGCAAACAGGCCTTGGAAGCATCTCTTTCAGCTGTAGGCCTTCTGTATGCAGAATGACACTGACACAGCAATGTCTTCAGCCCATTTATTGTAGCTGGGCATGGGTGACTCGGACTGTGTTGAGAACTGCTCAGCTGTCAGGTCGCTTGAGTGAAAGTTGTTATGCAGAGCGGCAGGACACATCCACACTTGTAATGTACAGGTATTACACTTGTCTTGCTGTCCCTGGCTATTATGCCTCCCACCCTGAGGTTGCTGTGCCACTGTAGAGAAGCTGCAGCTCTTGTGAAATTACCTGAAAATCTTAGATTTTATCTCTTAGTGCATTAAAGCAAATCGTCACTGATTTGTTTTACCATAACTGTGGACACAACAGAGAGAAGGGATACCCTTCAGAGGGACCTGACCTCAAGAAGTGGGCCCATAAGAACCTCAAGAAGTTCAGTAGTGCTGCACCTGGCTTGGGACAGTCTGAGTACAGACTGGGAGAGTAATTGAGATAGATGTGTGGTCTTACTGCCTCAGGATGAATTGCAGTGGAAGCTGAGTTAATTAATTAGTGCATGTTTTGGAAGTACTGTCTAAATATGACAGTTCATTAGCTGGACACCAAAGCTAAATACATTTAGAAATTTTACATGAAAGGGTTCCTAACTATTGGAAAAACTTACCTTAAGAACACGGTCTGTTTGCTATCACCCATACAATTTGATCAGGATGAGGGGTGCTCCGAAAAGCATGGTGCTGTCTTGCAACAAATACGAAGGATTATTGAGTCAGCCCAAGTGTTTAAGAGACCAAGTGAAGTGGCCATGAATGTATTTTCTATGCCTGCCTTGCTTATCTCCCTTAAAAATGTGATTCCTTGGCTGGAGATGGAAATGGAAGACATTAAGGGAGATGGAAATGGAGGACATTAAGGGAAGCCTTTCCAAAGGACAAAATACCCAGAGGTTTGGGTTCACATGTGTACTTCCAAATGTAAGATGTACCCAGCAGGTGGGACGCCCTTCCAGAAACTGGCAGGCCAAACGGGCCCGGTGATCCTGCCAGGGCTGCGCTGTTCTGGTTGTGCTTGAACAGGCTTCCCTTCATCCAAGAGCTTTTCTTCTGCAGGCTTTGTGATATGCTGCTGCTCTGCCTGCAGGAGAGAGCTGACAGCGACAGTGCTGTCACCTCCCCCAGCCCAAGGCTTCTGCTGGGGTTGGTCATGGCAAATTGAACCAGAGAAGGCCTTCGGAAAGGAAGCACTTGACAGACCTGTATTGGAGAGAGGCTCCCAGGCGTCCCTGAGCTTAATGGGCAGCTGCAGGACAAATGCAGATCAGTAACCCTTCCTGTTGGCTGGCTCAGAGAGTGCTGACAGCCTCCTGTTCTCTTCCAGAGGGAGCTTTCCTGCACGCTGCTCTGTCCCCTGTTGTGACCCTCCCCAAGCTCGGTTGGCAGGCACCGAGATGTGGCTGCTGATGCAGTGCGTTGTAGGAACCTCGCTGGCAGTAGCTCAAAAGCAGCATTTCTCTGCAGCAGGCAACCTCAGATATGTCTTTTTATATCAACTGTGGCTTTCCAAGGTTTTATTCTTTGAAGGAAACGTTGAAAAAAAACTACCAGCACTCAGCAAAATTACTGCTCTCTTTTTTGATAAGCCAAATGGGCATAAATTAGAGACGTCTGCCCCACGTTTCAGAGAGCTTCCTCAGCCTGCCCTGTGAGACAGAACTGCGCTTTTCATCTGGCATTTGGGAGAGCAGGAGGAGTTTAACACTGACTTTTCCAGTGTAGTGATTTGGGCCTATCAAGTAGACCCATATTTAGCAATTTGTTCTGTGAAGTACAGCAACGTTGTCTGCAGCACTTCAGTGTTTCTAGATGATGTTTGGACTGTGCAATCAGACTGTGATTAGGTGGTTTACGGTTCAGAAGTGCTCTGGCAGCTGCAATTTTGTGGTTGTAGTGGCAGCAGCAAAGGTAGTTCTCAGCAACACCTTTTCTGACAGTGTCATCTTGCAATTAGTAGTTTGAACTTTGGCTAAAGGCCTCTCAGGAAGAATTTGTGTGTGCCTTGGTAGTCTGCCAGCCACTGTGGGTGTTCGTCAGACCTGCATCTCTACAGTGGCTCCTTACCTGCTGTATCACTGGGCACTTCAGCCCTCTTTCCTTGCATACCCTTATTAACCAAAATATGTTTCCTTGGCCCGAGAGCAGGATGAGTAAAGCCCCGTCACACCCCCTGCGCTGAAAACACCAGCAGATTCCTACTAACAAGCACAGTAATTCTTGCTTGGAAGTATACAACTTGGTAATGGTAGTTCACTTTTTTCCTGCTATCAGCAGCATCAAGGGCAATGTAATACCAGCCTGTCTGCTTTCTTCATATCATGCTATGAAAGAATATCCTCAAAATTTTAACCTTGTAACATTAAAAAGCAAGTATGTGATTTCCATTCAGGGACTCGGGATACACCTGCTTAACTGTTGCTGTTATCATTTTGTCTTGATAATAGTTTTTACTGTAGCTGGACAGTGGTGTTAACTCTCGAGGCTTAAAAATTGATTTTTTTTCTCATCTGAATTTAAATAGAGCCTCTGGAAAGGCTTTTTGGGAGACAGACTTCTAGCCAAAGTTTCCTTTTAGGATTGAAGTTCCAGTTTTACCTTGTGTGTTTTGTATTCTTGCTTTGGGGTTTTTTTTGTTGTTTTTTTTTTTTTGTTTTTTTTTTTTTTTTTGTCAGATGGTGGTCAGCTAGGCTGAGGGAAGCACTGTGGCCCTCCTAAGGGTTTTCAGGGTGCTATTTGCCAAACGTTTGGCTTTTCTGGAAACTTGATTTAGCTCCACACACACATTTAACTGAAAATGTTCTTTTCATTCTGGTAATTACCCCAAAAGTTGCATGGTTTAAAGCCAGTTCTTACTGCAACATGACCAAAAAGAGTTCATAGAAGATCATTCAACAATTTTACACAATGTACTCAGTCCCAGTTGTCTTTATGGAAGAAACCTCTTAAACCAGTTAGACTCTTTATACATGATCGCTCTTTCACAGCAATAACTGA
The DNA here is from genome assembly GCA_026261815.1 of Monarcha castaneiventris obscurior. Lineage (NCBI taxonomy): Eukaryota > Metazoa > Chordata > Aves > Passeriformes > Monarchidae > Monarcha > Monarcha castaneiventris. The sequence goes on from JAMPIT010000890.1 coordinate 5,737,773, forward strand.
GTTATTTTATTGCACAGACTGTGGCAAAATGGAGTCAGTGTTCAGCTGTATTATTCCACTAATGCAGAACTACTGAAGATGCAAAGCAAGCAAAGCGTGATTTAAAGAAACGCCATTTATTAACACGCCACAAGTTTCTGTTATGAAAAAGATAAGAACATTCCCTTACATTTGCCACAGTTTAAAAGTATCAGAGTTGCATTTGATAATAAGAGCCCATTTATAAATATTTTATTGCGGTTCAATAATTGATAAAGTGATTTACAGCCACCTTGTTATTACATTAACGCTTGCAAAGTACATTATGTTAACCATATTAGCTGAAAATATGTTTTGTAATTGTAGTGGTTTGTCGGTGCATCATCTGTTAAGCTTTTATTGCCAAAGCCTTTTAATTGTTTCTTTGGTTTGCTATTTGAAATTACTAGCTATTTATCTGAAGAGTGCCTGGCCTTTCTGCCTTTTTTTCATTAGTGTGTGTGTGATAAAAGTGCTCCTAATAAATGCAAAGTAGCAGCTTGTTACAACGTTTTCATGGCCCAGCATCACAGGGTTGGTTCTGCATGAACACACCTTGCTTTCCCATCTTTGGAAATACCTACCTCAAAAGAGCCTGGTAAATTCAGAAACTGCTCAGTCTCAGCTTTTTCCAAGATCAAAAGGCCCCCAAAATGAGTATCACAAACTGATTTCTTCTTGTCATAGGCTTGCCATTGTGTCAGGAAGATGATACGTGCAGCCTAAGAGCTGGCTGCTGAAAAGCCTCAAGGATCTCCCTGGAGAGGATTTACCTTCTCCAGGAAAGGCTTTTCTTCTGTGTTATAAAGCTGTGGATAGGACAGCAGAATTTTTGATGCAGGAAGCCACTGTAACAAACATGGCAGAACCCTGTACAAAGGCAGTATTTTTTTTTTATTTCACTTATGAAACTCATTTAATCAAAAACCTGATAGGTGACATTTTCAACAGAATTAGAGACAAACTGGGGTTTTGCAGGGGTAACTAGATTGTGTACTGGTTAGAGAAAATAATAAACAAAGGAGGCTTTTGGAAGAGGGAAAGAACTTCTACGACAGGAATCTGTCTATTCAAAGTTGGGAGAATGCCTTCCTGTATGTTCATCCAAAAATCTTCCTTTCATCTTGTTCTGAGGTGCCTGACATTAGCTGCTGCCAGAAATTGGGTGCAGTACCCAGTGCTCATAGTTTAAACCTCTCCTGATATTTTTATCAAACCTTTGAGACAGTTTGCTATAATAATATTATATCTTGTGTTCCTTTGTGTGCACAGCCACAAAGGCAATGACTGATGCATTGAACAACTCGTTGAGAAGGAGCATCTTTGTGGTCACCATTGGTTTAAACCATAAAATAACAGGTATACATACTCAAAGGGATGGCTGCTATACAGAAGATATTTTCAGTAATAATAATGCTTTCAGTGCAATGTAATTGTCTAATTCATCATTATCGTGTTCAAACTGAACAGGTTTTTGCAAAGTCAGTCTAAAACTATAGCAACTGTTTCATCACCGTCACACACAATTTGATTCTTCTTAATCAACCTTAGCCAACATCTTGATGGGAAAAAAGACACAGTGCCATCACAAAATTCACTGAGTGTTTTTGTGTTCTTTTTAGGGGTAAAACACTGCTTGGAGAAGTGAGCTTTGTGTGGGCTGGATATTTATGTTTGAGGCCAGTCTCCACACTGCTGCCCCTGCTGAGAGTAATTAAACAGTGTCAGAATTTTCAGACGTGGCTTTTGTGGCCTTCCCAAAGATTGGCTAGGAGCTCTTATGTGCTGAGCTTGTTTGAGGAGATGATCCTTTGTAAAGCTTGATCTGGTTTTAGGTGTGCCAGTCAGGAAACTTGTTTCCTTTATGAAATTATTGCATAGCATTAGTTTTCAATTGATATTAAGCCTACATTTTCACTACTGTAGTATGACCCATTATTTGTAGTGAAAGCCTTTATATTACTCTTTAGCTATGTGGTTTCACAGATTTCAAGGAGTGCCGTGGATCATCATCCCTCTCCTTCTTTTGTATGTTTTGTCTCTCCTTTTTCACGTGGAAGTGCTCAGTTCTACAAACATCTCGTTTGGTGACCGACTTCCCAGGCTGGTAATTCTTGGGGCTCTCTAGAGAGCTCCTTCAGCTTGCTTATTTTTTTTTTGGGGAATGGTTTTTTTTCCTATCCATGCTTGAGTGAACTCACTTTTGATTCTTACAGAGGTAGTTTGAATCAAGTCAAGGGAGGTGAATATTCTGTGTACTGAGATGTCCTTAGGCTCATCTTAATGTCCACCCCAGTCACACCTCTCAATCAGGGAGGTCTTGTCACAAGGGAGTCTTGTCATGCCTGTTTGCAAACAGTTCTAGAAACTGCTCTTTGGTACATGAGGTACTTGGAATATGATGTGAAGCTTGAAGTTGATGATTTTTTAAAATCAATAAGGTTGCTTCTTAAGTCCTAAAGCTTTCATTAAAATGCTCATTGTTTGTTTTGATTTGAGGAATGTGTGTCATTAACTGTTCCCCATGGCTTCCACAGAGGAACCTTGTCTTTTGTCAATAATCCTAGACTTGACAGAGCTAAAAGGGTCTTCTGTCCACTCTGGACTGACCACCATAGACCTGTGAGACAGCTCTGAGTAGCTGGGGGCTTTCTGTGTCACAGAATGTCTGAAGAGGTAGGGGAAATGAGCTTTTGGTAAGAGACGTCTAAAAAATGAAGGGTGAAAACTAAACTTAAAAAATCCCCAACAAAGCAACAGAGAAATGCCTTAATTGGTTCCTTAGATTATGTGAAAACACTCTCTGTGGCAGTGTGAGACCACATCTTCAGTTTCCACGAAAGGTTGTCTGAAACACTCAGCCTAGAAACCTACAGAAAGAAATAGTTTATCCCAAAATGCTCAGAAGTACTGGAGCACACCAGGGCTCAGCTTGTAGGAAATCTGGAAATTGTAACACTCGTGTCTTCTGCCAAAAAAAAAGTGCCCCTGGCATTGTACTGAGGTTTCAGCTTCTTGTAACTTGAAAAATTAATATGATTCAGCCTTATGATTATCCAAGATTCCAGAGAAGTGTTTGACATATGTAAGAGAGAGAGTTTGTTTTATCTGAATAGGCTTTGTTATCCAGAAAGGGGCAGGTCTCCCAGATCTGTTATATTTGTCTGCTGTGTGTGGATGTTTTTGGTACCTAGGATGTGTTGTGATGATGATCACCTGCGTTAAGGAAGCTGGGTCACCCCAACAATTCACACTAAAGACTGAAGTTTATTCTACAGCTCTGGCTGTAATATTTTTGGATTAAAATTATAAGCAGATCTTAAGCTAGGGAAGTGAAGGAAAACAGAAGCTTGCTAAGGGTGTTAAAATGGCATTATCAGAACACAGGAGTGTTCAGTTTACAAACCTGAATCTCTGAAGGTGTAAATGAACATCTGGTGCTAATTGCAGTGATCTAAAGTAGGTGACTGTGATTTTGGGAAGGAGAGATTAGCAAGGCCCTGCAGTAGTGCTATTGATGTCTGAAAGGGGTAATTTTAGAAGTGTTCCTCCTTGCATGCAAAGACTTTTGGTGTCTATTAACTTTGAAATATGCCAGCTTACTTGCACACCATGCTACCATTGACATGGCTTTGGTGTTTAAGATCTGTGTTGTTAGAAGGATTACTGATTTTTGAGTCGTTTTGTTTTGTTTTTATTGGTCAACCTGAGAACTCATCATGGCAATAATTCCAAATTCCTGAAAATTGAGTTCCCCTTTTAGGTAAATTATATCTATTGCATCTATCCATCTAAAGTCTGTTCAAATACGGCCAAAACAGTTCCTTTCTTATGGCCCTATGTTCTGATTCCATCTATCACTTTAGCTAATATCTCAGATCTAATAATCACATATATCTTTTTTATGCTCAGTCTTCTTCAGAAGAGTTAATTTTACTCTTTTACCAGATAAGGTAAAAAATTCATCAAACACCTCTCTGGTGAAAACTGACATTTGTCTGTCATAAGAATCCCAGCCCACACCTGCTTCCAAAGTTAGTCCTTTAATTTAACCTTACTCACTATGTGATTTCTGATATAATTTCTAATTCCACTGTTTTTGTGTATTTGAAAATATTAGCCATAATGGGCCAGATTTCAGGAGCGCTCTCTTTTTTGGAGAATCCTGACAAATTTACAAGGGGCTTGCAATACTTGTGCATGTTATGCTTTACAGAAGAATTCCATTCACACCTGAGAGTCTGAATAGAGCAGTTAAACCAAAGAAGCAAAGGAAAGAGGTCGAGGTTTTGGTATTATCATTGGTAAGACTAACTATCTTGAAAAAAGGAGGCAAAAGAACTATTGATTTCAAGCTAAATGGACATGTGGAGTGTGCTTCTACAGCCTCATATTATTCAAGCAGTATTTGTGTCCTTTTGAAATACTGCAGCGGGCACTGATTTGATTACTCTGTTGCTGAGGAGACCACAAATGTATCTCAGAAATTTTCACTTCATTTCTGTTTTTAAGGCCATATGACATCCCCTCAAAGTGACAGCCTTGGAGAAGGGCAGCAACACCCTTACAGGAGCAAAATCCTGTGAGCAGGGAACAGGGCTGATGGCATATGGAGAAGAAACATCTTCTCCATTAGGAGATTAGAAGTAATACTTGACAAGGACACCTAATGAAAGATGAAGTGGATGAATTGAGCTCTTCCATCTACCTAGTTGCAGTAAAGCTGCTTTATAGAGAAATAGATATGAGTTTGGTTCACTCAGGGCATTGGGTGACTGCTACAATGCTGAATGACACCTACCTTTTTGGTAGACGGTGTTTACATTAAGTCAGTGCTCAGCAGCTCATGGCCTTCAGAGCATTTCTGATTTAGCTGAGATGAACAAGAGAAATTCAGAGAAATAGAGAAACCTGTGGAGGAGACCTGAAGGCACCATGGAGCAGTTTGACCCCCACATGACATGACTTTCAGGTCCTGCCTGTGTTGGTAGCAATGAATAAACTCTCCAGAAAAGAAGGCAGCCAGGTGAACAGAGAGAAAGATCACCCAAATAACCACAGCTGTCTCCTTACCTCTGCTCAGGATGATGGTCTGACATTCCCAGGTAATACAGACACACAACCAGGGACATATCTCAGCTGTTGGAAGGAGAAAAGTTATTGAATTGAGAATCTGGCTATGAGGGATGCAGATTTCAGGGTGTTTAATGCCATTGTGGGCTGAGCAGGGACTAACTTGATATGTGCCTGAACATGGCAGGCACAGATTTTAGGTCACACTGTAGTGGAGCTACAAGTTGTGCTTCCTGCATGTGTGTTCCCATGGTATGAAAGGACATGATGATGAATTATTGCATGCAACAGTATGATTTTAGGTGGTAGACTTGAGACAGGAGTCCATGGGATAGCATTCTCCGACATGCTCCCAGTGTCATGTGCAGGGACAGATGGAGCTGGGGAATCTCAGGTCATGGCTCAGAAGAAAACAGTGTAGGGGAAGGATATCATATCCATTAGAAAACTAGGGAAAATTGAAATGGATAGAAGCCATACGGGGAGAGAGAACCAATGCAAAGCCAGGCAGGCAGTGCTTGAAATGGAAATTAAAAAAATCTAAGGGAGTTTAAAAACCAAAGGCAGGGAAAAGCTAAGAAATGTAGACTTGTTGAGGGGAGAAACATCTTTTCAAGGAGAAGTTAAGAAAGTATAATTCTGGACAAAACTAGGACACAAGTTGGTAAGAATAAGAGAAAGAATAACAAAAAGAAAGTTTTAAAAGGTGAAGTCTCAATTTATCAGGACACAGATATAACCAACGGGACCTCAAATATGTGTGGCCTCCCTGAGAAGACTAGGAAGTATCTGTTATAATTAAAGAAACTGATATAACAGCTATTTTAGAAAGTTGGTGGAATATTTAAAAAATGGGACACTGCTATCTTTAGGTATAGGGTCTATAGAGATGATAGAGCAGGTAATTCTTTGGAAGTGGAGTTGCATATTAAGGAAAGCTTGCAGTGAAGGAAGCGAGCTATCAATAAGTATCTTTATGGATTAAATTTCTCCTGAGAATGGAGAGAAATCCCTGCAAAGCCATTGTACCAGCTAGTCAGAGTAGCTGTGAGATACATAGATCAAAGAGCCTGTGGGGGAAGAAATGCCACGATAATGGGAACCTACATGGGATGCACAGAGAATGACAGCAAGACACCTTTTTTTTGTCTCAGTTAATAAGCATGGGAAGCAACTGCTCTCCTAAATGCTGAGGGAGAAAACTCTTGTTATAGCCCCATGTAAAGCACAGATTCTACTTCAAATTATAAACTTCCAGTGTTTGGAGGCAGAATTATGCAGTGGCCATGTTTTCCACAGACCTTCTCCACCCCGCCCCAATCCAAATGAACACAGAAAAAAAAAATAAATCACCAATCTAGTGTTTAGCTTTTAAATAGAAATGAGAAAGCTCATTAAAAAGGAATTTTCAGATAGCGCCTCAGAACAGGTGCTTTGTCTAGGTAGGGGGCTGAGGAATAGCACCAAATGTAAAGTTATGAGGCTTTTCACTGCTTGCTTTTTTTTTGTAAAGGAGATATGTGACAAGGATGCCTTTTAGCAGGCACTATATCTAAATATATGACAAAAATACAGTCTCCATCCTGAAATATTGATGGTTCGAGGGGAGAGTACTAGGGAAAGAAGAATATTTTAAAATAAAACTGTTTTTTAATGAAATGAACATGTGGACATGTTAAAACTGGAGCTTGCACAGGGTTCAGTTAAGGTAGAATAGATCTATCACAGAAAATATATTCTTTAAAAATAGCAGAGTTGCTATCCATGGTGACGGTTTTCACCTTTCCTTTCTGAAGCATGAGTTCCAGAAAATGTTGTTAAATTGTGTATACATTATAAATTGTGCCTGTATGAGAAAGGTCACGTTCAGAAGTGGTTGTCATGCTGCACTTGCTGTCTCATGATATAGCTCATAATGCTCTATTTGGCATGAAACAAACCCCATAAATTGTCTCTTGCAAAGAAAGGACAAAAGACTTGAGGAAAAGGAACCCATAAAAAGAAAGGGATGAACTCTCATTTTGCAGATGTTAGTTCTTCCTGTTCTGGTTGGGATGACACAGCTATTCTGATCAGGGCTGTCCATTTGTGACTCCACACAACTGCCTTTTAGCTAAATAACCCAGATGCATAGTTCTGAGCTACAAGCTGTCATGTTCATTATAGCAGTTTGGAGTTCTTCCATCTGACTACTTTCTCAAAAAAAATGCATTTAGTATGGTTAAGGATCTTGTTTTTTAGAGGATTTGTGTGTGCATCCTTATTGCAGTCCTGAACAAGTAATTCATACATCTATTGAAATTGATATTTCTGTGCAGGTGACTCACCCTCCTGTTTTCTTCTCCAAATCTACCCCCATCCCCCAGAGTGTTGCCAGGTGAGAAAGGGTCATGGTTCCTCAAAGAACCTGTGCTGTTGGTGAGGATGGAGGCTTGATGGTCTGAACCTACAGTCAGGCACACACTGTGCTTTCAACTGAAATGATTTGTGTTTGGCTTTTAGGTTTCATTCTGTGTGTGTATGTTTGCCAGAGGTCAACTTTCCTCTGAAAAAGTGTTTCTAAAATGAAATTAAAGAGTTTAATGTGGAGGAAAGGTCAAGAATTGCTTTTTGGGCTGTGCCGAGGCAAAGTAACTCATAGAAATAGGCTGAAAGAGAATTAAAGAAAATGTCAAGTAAGATTTCCTAACAATGAGGTTCATTAGTCTCTCCAGGGAATGACAGGAACCTGTGTTAAATCCTTTAGGCTAAAAATGAGGAAGACATTCAGTCAGTCCTACTTTTATATCATTTGGCCCCTTTTGCTGGAGTTAATTCAGTTTGTAAAGAAAAAGCCTCCTGCCTACTCTTCATACCAAGGACTTTTGGGGGGCTGAAATTATGCAGCTGCAGATAACAGGAAATAATGTTACTCTATCTGTGTGGGGTGGCATCTGTATTCTGTCCCTTGTCATCATTTGAAAGTATAATACATCTTTCCCATGTGGAGGAACAGGACCCCTTGGAGGCAGTAAAACAGGAAATAAGAATAAGATTATACATAGGCAGTTTAGCATTGAAGATTACAAAAATTTTTACAGATTGTGCAAACACAGTTAACAAGTGTACAAAGCGAAAATAAATATTTTTGGCATTGTCAGGCTACTGGATATGGCACTGCACCTTCCACAGGACTCTGAAGCAGCAGTGTTTGCCCTGCTGGCCACATCTTGAGCTTTGTGGTCAGCTGGGGAACGAGGTTGTTGAGGGTGTGCAGCAAAAAAATAAACTGAAAATGCAAACAGTATGGCCAGCAGTGATTTTTTTATTATTATTCAGTAATATGTGCCTTGCATGTAAATGTTGCACTTGAAATCCAAAGAGCAACATTATCCACTGTGCTCATTTTTAAAATTTTTTTCCCTTCTTATAACTTTAATGTCCTTATGTTGAAAGGTGAGTTTTACACTAAACACATGAAGAAGACAGCATAAGGATTATAGTAAATCCAGTAAGAAAGTTGCCATGGCTTCATCCAGAGCTCATTTGTCAGGATTTATGTATGGAATGATCACATAGAACACTATTCCATTGAGACCCTCCAGCTAATGGGTAAATTCTGCTTTATCACTAATGGATCTGTCAAGAGAAATACAAAAGAAGTAAAGGAGTGGCTTTTTGGGAATGAGGGTTTCATATTCTGTTTGCATAGAGGATGTTTAAATAGATGAAGGGAGAATATCTTAGAATGGGTAAATACAGGCAGCATTCAATACTCTTATTTGGCTCAGACATGGAGTGGATATAAGTTGCCACAACTCTCTTTAAAGTCAGTAAAAACAAGCTACTTATGTGTATGGAGAGTGTAATCCAAAATGTGTATCCAGATTCTATATGGGTTTTGTGAGAGGCAGGAAAGGAATGCTGAAGACCACTCTGTTTCTGTATGGCTTTTCTACTTCTACATGCCCTACAACATTATTATGCTTTTGTTTTATGCTACTCCCTAGTGTATGGCATAGCCTGACTCCCTGATGATTGAAAGAAGTACTACAGATTCTGTTCCAAAGGGCCAAACGGGGGGTTACAAATCCACAATAATTAAGCTTTCACCCCTCAACAAAATAAAGTAATTAACATCTTGTTATAAAAGAGCTTTAGCAGCTGAGGATTTTACCCAGCTGTGATTTTTCTGAACACGATGAAGTTGGAGTAGGCGATTAAAACACTTTGCATGTAAAGGAATGACCTTTACACAATAAATGTTATCAGACTTCTGAGAAATCTCTTAATAAAAGTAACAGCCCTATACAATGATGCAGTGATTTAATTGTTTCTGCAGGAATGATTTTGTATAAGGAAAAACAACAACTGAAAGTAAAGCCCCGTGTTTTTTCATATATCTCTCAATGGGAAATAATTTGATGTTAATGAAGAAAATACATCTGGTTTGTAACTGTTGTTCTTAATTCAGTGAAAGATTTACTTTAAAAGCAAGCAAGGAAATGAAATATTATCTTTAAATATCATACTCGATGTTACATGAAGCTCCTGTGTTCACTATTTCACTTTTTCTGATCACCAAGTGAGAAAGAGTGCCAGGGCTTGAAATCTGGGGACTGTACTTCGGTGATGTGACCATTTTGGCATTGCCAGTGAATCACAGAATCATAGGATGGTTTGGGTTGGAAGGGACCTTAAAGATTATCTAGTTTCAACTCCTCTGCTGTGGACAAGGACATCTTTCACTAAACCAGGTTGCTCATAGCCCCATCCAACCTGGCTTTGAATGCATCCAGGGATAGGGAATCCACCACTTTTCTGAGCAACCTGTGCCAGTGCCTCATCATCCTCACAGTAAAGAATCTGATATCTAATCTAAACCTAGACTTTCAGTTTGAAGGCATTGCCCCTTGTCCTGTCACTATATGCCCTTGTAAGTGGTCACTCTCCATCCTTCTTGTAGGTTCCCTTCAGGCACCAGAAGACTGCAAATAGGTCAGCCTGAAGCCTTCTCTTTTCTAAGCTGAACAATCCCAATTGTCTCAGCCTTTCCTGGTAGGAGAGGTGCTTCACCCCTCTAATAATTTGGTGGCCTCCCCTGGACTTTCTGCAACAGGTCCATGACCTTCCTGTGCTGGGGAGCCCAAAGATTTGATGAACTTTTTTGTGTCTCTAAGTAGGCCAAGCTTGGAAACTTTTGATTTTTTTTTTTTTTTTTAATTTTTTATTTTAGGGAGGAGGTCTTATACAATGAAAGTGATCTGTATGTCTTTATGTCTGTCCTGGGCATGATTCAGAACATTGCTTTAATTACTCATTAGTCGTTCTGGATTTCTCAGTGTATCCATTATATCAATGTGAATAGCACTACCGTCGCTGAAAACTAGATTCTGAAATGCCCATATGTCATCTAACTAAATTACACTATGTTTATTAGCTTACCAGTACTTATGCCCTATGTCCTTCAAAATGTTTTCTGTATGCCAGTACTACTCATTTGTGTACAAATGTATTAAAATTCTGCACTCCTTGGGGAGGCCTGGGTGATTATTACATCATCTGGGGATTCTTCCTTAACTCTGTGATACCAAATGGTTTAAGAGCACGTGCCTAAGTATTTCACCCACTGGGACAAGCAAGACTTGTGTTTCTTACCATGGTGGGAAAGTTGTCCCTAGAGAATGCAGGAATGAAAAAGGGAAGAGAACTATGGTCACTGAGCATAAGCTGCTGGTTTTTAACTCAGGTTTTATATATTTAGTGGTTTGGCTATCTCAGGGTTTTGGCAGACAAAACTAATATCTAGATATTTAAAGAACATTCTTCAAAATAAATGCTGGTTTCTCTCTATGCATATTTCAGGTGCAGTATTTCAATTCAAGGCTGTATCTTGATAAACTTCCTGTAACTACAGGGTAGTTTTCCATCAGGAAAAGTCCAAATACCTGCTTCTGCATCCATGTTTTTTTTTGTCCCCATTGCACTGGTTCCATATGTGTTTGACGGTGGATTGCTTTCACCATCTTATATGCACAGGTCCTTTGGCTTGAATTTATCAAGTCACAATTAAGAGCTGACTGTCACAAATCAGCCTTCCTCAATTGAGGGACTACAGATTGCAACTCATACCTTCATGTCCAAACTCTAGCCTGATGGTGTCAGCAAAAATTGGAACAACTGCCAAAGAAAAGACGGGAAACAGCAATATCAGACATTTTAATGGACAGTTTGCTACTTTATTTACAGTACAGAATTTGTGGAAGATGACTGGTTAATAGCAGGATTTCACTAGGAAGATCTTAAGGTAATGGATTTAAAAAGCCAGCAGCACTGTTGAGCAGTAGAACTGCAATAAAGTAGGAAGCAGGAAGGTCACACATAATGATGGAGTGACCAGTGCTGAAATGTTGCATATGACAGCATGTACAGCATTTATAACTAGGAAATGCCATATAAGATGTTCTTAAATTAGGTAGCCATTCAAAGAAGGCATAAATAAACCGGACTGTGCATTCTCTGAGATTTCTTCTCCCCAGCTGATTGTGTTCCACCAGAATGATTTAGTTTCACTCTGAGCTTGAGAAACCCAAATGGACCCTGCAGTTTAAATGCTATCAAAGGTTAAATATTTAACAGAACAAACTGAGGCTGTGGTCACAACTGGGAAACCCTTTGTAATAATGGGGGATGCTCAGTAGGACTGTGGATCTCAACTGTATTAGTGTGAGGACAGTGCCATGTAAAAAAGGGTTTTTAATATATTTTTATGGGTTTTTTTAATATATTTTTGAGTGGATTTGCTTACACAATCCAATGAAACTTTCTGGTTTAGGCTGTGCTTTTTCCATACAGAAAAAGTTATAGAACATGAGTCTGGCCCTGATTTGCTGGCTTGTTTCAGTGCTGGCTCTTTGGGTCTCTCTTGTTGCATGCATGCTCTCTCTCCTGTTCCCAGTGCCTTCAGCACTCCTGCTGCCACCAATGCACATATGAGTGTCTGAACCAGCCTTCTAAACTCCTCCAGCTGAGAGTCTGGCTGTTGAAGAGTTTTGGTTTACTTATTGATGCTGTATTTTCCCTAGGGCTTGATGTATCCCTGCAGTGGTTGCTTGACCTTTCTCTCAGGGCTGTGGTGAACAGGCCGTTCCTTTTGCAGCAACCTTTTGTGCACCTAGCAACTTTCTAGCAGGGGCCTAGACGTGCATATCCTTGCAGTCTTTACTTACCTGTTTCATAGCTAATTTTTATTGTCCTCCTCAGGCCTTCTCCTGCTGTTTCCATATCCTTTCTGAAGTATGCTGAGTGTTTTTGTTGTGGCCTTGCTGCTGCTGAGGTCAGGAGATTTCCACTTTTTTGGGTACTCTCTCTTTACATCCCTTGGAGAAACATTTGCCTTATTTGTTCCTGTATTTTGATTTATTTAGAGCTAGTTGGGAGTCACCTTATGTTACTGATTGTGGGAAACAGAGGAGCAGAAGATAAGGCTTCTGCACAACTGATAGTGATTTTGTTTTGAATTCTGCAGGATTTCAGTATAGTACTTTGTATCTTATTGCCTAGGTTTTCAGTCATGGCATGGGATAATGCAGGAACAGGAAAGACCTTCCTGGGAGTCTTCTTGATAGTCTGATAGTTTGGGTGGAAAATGACACTGAAGGACTTAGAGCACTTTTCTGTAGAGAAATCTGGAATCTGAACTGTTGTTTTTGAGCATTTCAGGGGTGTCTAAACATTCATCTGAGGCTTGCAAATTTCCCATATTTTAACTCCTTGCATCCTTGAAAAACACTCCATCTAATTAGATGTTCACTCACATTGTGCTTAAATTTACCTTGAGAGGTCATATGAAGTCATACCTGAAAATGGAATTTACTTTCCTGAATAATTTGTGTGTCTTGTCAGGTTTTATAAAGGTAGCATTACCATTAGTGCCAGCGCTGATCCATTATGCAATACTTCAAAACAAAAAAGGAGATGAGCATTGGATGCAAACTTATTTACTGAGTTTTGTTGAAATTCCTATAATACATCTTATTGCAACCAATAGAGTCAACCATCAATCTGCTTAAATCTTCAGTGAACAATGTGCTTGTAAGTAACCAGGTGTAAGAATTAGTCATTATGTGACAGCAAGTGCTCTTTCTTGTGCCTGGTTTGGTCAGTTTATAAGGCACTACACAGAAACCTAGCAGTTTTTGGTGACATTAGATGCCAAAGAGTTAAAGCCCCTCCAGGCACAGCAGATCTCACATAGAGCATGGTTCAGAGTACAGTCCTTATATCCTCCCTCAATATGCTTATATGAATTTAAAGAATATTTATATTCTCTAAACCTAAAAATTACTGAAAGAAAATGAGTAACTGAAGGTCATATGCTTTACTTGAAAAATGCATTTCTACCCAGTGTGCTAAGATACGATTCACAATTTCATCTGTAAAGCAGAAAAACGGAAATCATTATGCAAAGACTTATCCTGGCCGGGAAGAAGCTGAAATTTGAAATAACCTGTCTTTTTATACAAGAATGTTCTGCTTTGGTAATACTATGGAGAGCCCTGGTGTTTTAAACCCATGAAACTCTTGCAGAAAATTGCAGCTCTGTCCTAATTTGGAGAATTCAGTATCCCTACCTGAGGCACATGGAAACTGTCTGCTGGGGATGGGACTATTGATTTGTTTCTCTGGAGCTCTGCAGTATTTTCCTTGTCACTCAGATACTCCACGCCAATGAAACCTGCAAGTAACAAAAGAAAAATATTATGGAAAATGCTTATTTTTCACTGAGATGGAAAACCCCTGAACTTTTTTTTTGTGTAATTGTCTTTGTTCAAGTAACATTTAAGTGATCCTCTATTGTGTGCTTTGCTGAGGTTTTTTTTCAATGTCTATTTATTTCTGTAAGTTTGTATAGGAGAGCTGAGCTGAATATTTACAGAAAAAATAGCATCAAACTGAATGCTACTACATAGTTCTTCCAGAATAATCTATGAGGGTGAATAGAATCTTTTACCAAAGTACAAAGGAAAGAATGTTTGACTGTGAATTTAGTATTGATATCCTGGGAGAGACAAAAAACCCAGTCCTTTTAATGAGCTGCCTAATTTCACAAATTACCTTTCATGTTAGTAACTGACTTGAAATGAAGAAACATTAATTATATGAAACTAAAAATCATAGATAGTTTCAAAGTAGAGGAGTCTCTGCGGAATGTTAAGTTTTGGAACTACTTCTTACATGAAGCCCTAAAAATGTTGAATATTTTTCATAAAACAATTTAATAATGAATCCTCTATGTAAGTTCTCCAAACAGTGGGGAGAACAGTAACTTCCTTCCACAAGAGAAAAAAAGGGAATTTATAGAATATAGTTCCAATTGGTCAGGAAAACTCTGCTTGTTGGTTCTAATTTCACATGCACCAGTCTTAAGGAGGGAAGCCTTAACACAGTTTCCATGCTCTGGCAGAAATAGTCTTTTTCAGATTTCTACCCTTAATGTGAGGTTTTCTGGATATGAAAAGCCCAGAGATTTTTTTTTAATGCACTTTTTTATTAAAAATTGCCTCTCTTCAACCACAGTAGAAAAATGCAGTGATATTTTAGAGTTATCTATGATTTTGTGATAGCTACTTTGAAAAAAAAAAAAGAAAAAAAAGGAAAAGGTTCCAAAGGTTTTGAAATGTTGAACTAATAGTGTAAAATTCCCTGCTATTGCCACCGCAGATGAGAAGAAAGGAAGTTTCATCCATTTAATTAGGTTTCTGAAAGAGGGCAAGGGTCTGAGTGTAGTTCCTGTCTCCATAATCTCCTTAAAGGGCTTAATTTAAGAGCTTGGCACATTTGAGACAGGATAATTTGGAAGTGTAGGAATAAGGGATAATACAGGAAAGCCCCTCAAATATCTTCATGGGAGGCCATAGGGTTCCTCTGCATAAAACAAGGCAGGCCCAGCTGATCCTTCCCTTGCCATGGTCAGCCAATGTCTAAATAAACACTGTTTAAAGTACAGTCAAAAAAAGCATCATATCAGAAGGGACTTCAGCAGCACCACAAGTCCCTGCCAGAGCTCCTGACCTTTCCAGGATAAGTAGTAGTGAATGCAGTTTCTGCCAGTTCCCAATAAACTTCTGGGATTTGAGGTCTATCTCCATCACCTCAAAAACAAAAAGTGCTGTTTTTACCCCTTGGTAAGGATGCAGAAGCAGTTGTTGAGTACCTGTGACTCAGGCTGTACTACTTCCACCAAACCTATTTCTTTTTACCTGGAATGGTGCTATTTAGCTTTTCACGTCTGCTTTGCCTAATTGTGGCTATTTTATGGATCTAACAAAGTGGCAGCAAGCACAGGGCTTTGAAGCCTGATGTTTAAACAGTCATGGAAAAGCTGCAGGTTTTCTGTTCATTAATTATGCTGGGCTTGACCTGTGCAGTTATCATGTAGGAGCTTGAGGCTTTTCAGGTACACTGAACATACTTTGGGCTGACTGTACAAGAGGCAGGTGTCTGCCATCTGCCTTTGCAGCTAAGGAGTCACAACAGCCTGACTACTGAAGGATGTGTACTAACCTCTTTCAGCACCCTCATTTCCCTAAAGTGTAGTGTGTGTTTAATTTTAATAAGGACGTGCAGTTTCTTTGCTGTATTTATTTGAAGGGCCAGATTTTTAACCATTCTGACGTGTTAAGGATGCATCAGTTCATCCTATTATAAGATCCCTTTGTGAGGAGTGCTGGTCTCTGTTGCTTGGCTCCCAAATCTCCCTGGGCTTGTGGAACCAAGGTCAGGAAGGAAAGTTCTGAACTTGTTGAGTGTCTCTACATTTTTGGTTTTCTTCCTCCCTCTGCATCAGATTTCTTCCAAAACTAAACACTCACCATGTGCATTGATGTGTATGAAAATTCATTGTCAAACGGGTCACAGCTCCCACTGAATTCCTTCCATCCATGCTTACTCATGCTGCTTTGGTTGAGCTGTTTTGGTTCTTACTTGAGCATGGTATACTTGTGACCATGATTGTTCCCAGGTTTTGCACCTCGTTAGTTTCTCTGTCACTTGGAGAAGAAAGTTATCATCAGTGCATCCAGGGACCTCATGGATTGCTTATGCCCTGCTGCATTGTCCCTCCAGCAGATGTCAGGGTGGTTGAAGGACCCCAGGAGGAGCAGGGCTTGTGAGCATGAGGTTGCTCCTGTCTGTCTACAGAGGGTTCATCTGCTCAGTCTTCCTGAGTGGGTGGCCTGCAGCAGCTCCCCACTATAATGTTACCTGTCCCTGCCCTCCCTTTAATCCTGACCCACAAGATCTTGGTCAGCTCCTAATCCATCCCTGGGCAGAATTCCATGCACTTCAGCTGGTCATTGACATAGAGGACAGCGCTCTCTCCTCATCTCCTCTGCCTGTCTGTCCTAAAGGGCCGGTAACTGTTTATTCCAACACTTCAGTCATAGGAGGCATCCCACCATGTCTCCATGATGCCATTGAGTATCCCTGCATAGTCCTGCAGGCGTGCACACATCTCTAACCTATTGTGTTGATTTCCCATGCTAAATGTGTTTGCATAGAGACATTTAAGCTGGGACTTGGATGAAGCTAACTTACTAGCTGGAGCTGCTGAAATTCCTTTGTGCTGTGCTTCAGGTGCTCTTCTGCTGACCTGTGATCCATCTCCACACTCTGGGCATCTTTCACTGTCACAGGCATCACACTTGTAGGAGTGGGATGGATTGAGGTTCAGCTTCCCCAGCAACTTTGGTTTAAAACCCTCCTCACCCTCTGGGCAAGCCTATGAACAAAGATGGTCTTTCCCTTCTCTGCCCGATGGGGACCTCATCAGCCTCTCACAGGCCAGGTTTCTCCAAGTGAGTCCCATGGCTGAACCCCAGGCTTTGGCATCAGTCTCATCCATTTGTCAATTTGCCTGACTCCACTGGCCCTTTTAAATCCCTTCCCTCTGACTGGGAGGATTGATAAAAAGGCCCCACCTGCTGTCCAGAGTCCCTCACCACCACTCTGCAATCCTGTAGTTTCTTGGTCACCTCCCTGATATGAGCCCCAGAAAGCAGCACAACTCTCTAGAGTGCATTGGGTCTGCAAATGGGTGCTGCTATACCTCTCAGACAACACTTGTTGTATGTGTATGCATTACAATCATGTATAACATGCAAGACCTTTCTCAGTAGATTATACAGTGTACAAACTATTGCTGTAGTCCTCCTCTCTGGATATGATTTGATGGAAGCAACACTGATTTGGGAGCTAAAAGCCCCAAGGTCACTCTTCTGCCACTGGCTGGTGCTCTTACCTTTAGCAAAACACATCTTCCCTCCATCATCAGATTTGTTTGGCTGGGCAATTTTCTGGGACAGGGCTGTTCTCTCACTCAAGTGAGTAACTTCTGTGAGGCTTGTCTCTCTTTTTTTCTACACCTGTGTTTTTTTTCTAGTATTGACTTTACAGACCTCTCGATTTGCAGATCTTTGGAATTTTTCCAGTGCAGGTGTGGACTCCAGTTGAGTAAATTTCAGCCTTCTGATAATGGGCTTTTTCTTCATTACCTCTGCTGCCATAATTAAGTGGTTTTGCTTGGTAGAAATAAAAATCCCCAAAATGTTTGCTTAGTTCAGAGCACCAGCAATGCTGGATTCAGCCTGTTCCTTTATGTGCAGTGCTGAGAACTGTCTTAGGAGTGCATGAAAACAGAAAATGTGTTTTTCTTCCAGTGACAACATGATCTTCCCCATTCATTCTGGAAAAATGCTTTCTCAGAGAGACTGATGAAGAGGGTTTTGGTTGTATGTTTATTTCCTCCTGTAACTGAAAGACTGCTGCAGGAGATGCATGTCATTAGGTGTAAAACGTTTTTCAAACACTTCTAATCCTTTCCAGAAATTTTTGCTAACGATGTCAGCAGAGCAGAGCACAGGCAGGGAATTCGTTTGTGGCTGTGTCTGATTGCTGCTATTTACTTCCACATCCAGGTGTGCTCAGTCTGGGGAAAGTACCTGTTGCTGCTGTGGCTATCCCAGGGGGATGAGAGCTGGAGAAAACATGGCAGTGCTTTAAACTTCTCCACATGTTAGAGCTGATTCAGCCCTTTAAGTGTTCCTTGAAGCCTCTGTCAGCCTGAGGTGATTAGAGTATCAGCTGAGCATTTCTATCTCAGAAGTCTACCAGTGTTGCCTGGCCCTAGGGAATGGTTGTTATGTTCAGTTTCACCAGCTTTGCATAAAAAATATTTTATAATTTCTGTAGATTGTGATCTGTTTTGTTGGGCATCTTAAGTTAATATAGGGTGGTGGGTGGGTGGTAGGTGGGTGGTATAATTTGGATTGATATAAAAAATATGTTTTGAGGACTCTTCTGAGTGAAGTGGCAAGGCCAATATTGTCTGCAGTAACTGAGGCACTCCTTTTGTGCCTGCTTAGACACAGCCAAGTTACCTGAGCATTCCCTCTGTGCTCACCAGCCAGATCTAAGCTACATAGTGCAGGAACACTTCTCTGCTCCTGCGTATGCTTTTACTTTTAGCACTGTCCAGCTCTTCAGTGTCTGGACAATCATAATTCTGTGATTATTCGTGCTGAGAATCATAGTCTTTTCTTGCTGAGATAGCACCTTTTAGGTTATAATTTTATTTGGGGGAAAATCAAAAGGAAAGAATTTGTTTTGGTATAGTTTGAAGAGTTTATTTCTGGGCCTGAGCTACTGTGGTGACATTGAGCTGTAGTCCCTAAAGCTCCTGCTGTTTCCTAAAGCCTGGCTTATGGGTTGACTGAAGTCGTCAGTGCTTGCCACCGTGGCAAACATTGCCTGTGGTGTTCTCAGAAGTCCTAGAGAACAGAAATTAGCTGTAGTATTTCCTTGCACAGCAAAGGCACTATCACAAAAGGGCCTTATCAAGCTTACATTTAGAAGCTTAAAGTTGCACTGTTTAGATTTTGAGTGCTTAACTCAAAGGTGTGTTCATGTGTCATTTCCTCAGCTTTGTTTTTTATGTTTATTATTTGTTTATTATGATTATTTGTAGCACTACAAAATACTAAAATGCCACAGGGCAGTGATGAGTGCTGGGTGAACAGCACAAGATGTTGCTGTACAGTGCTGAATTTCTGTAAGACTCAACCAAGTATGTTACTTCAAGGGATCTTTTTTTCCCGCGACATCAAGTAAAACTTCTTATCTTCAAAACTACAACCAAAAAATTGTGAAGTCCAGTTCTACAACCTTGCTGCTCAGTCAGAAAATTGTTCAAAGCTGATTTGTTTATTTATTATCAAAAGGGAGAAACAAATGCGGGCTTTGTAATAAAATGTTTCCAACTTTCAGAAACAACTGAACAGTTTTTTTCTTTTCTCTGAACTGTTGTTTTTCTCCCATTCCCAAGGAAAAAAAAATTCCCAGCCTGGGATAGACACCTAGCAAAGGAAATTGCTGGCAAACCAGTTAATTTGGCAATGTTGTAAATAACTGAAAACAAAGTCTTACCATGAGATATGTCAGACCACTTTAAACATTGGTGTTACTGCCAGTTCCTTCTATATTATCCAGCATTCTGTTCATGCT
This sequence comes from Monarcha castaneiventris obscurior, assembly GCA_026261815.1. Taxonomy (NCBI): domain Eukaryota; kingdom Metazoa; phylum Chordata; class Aves; order Passeriformes; family Monarchidae; genus Monarcha; species Monarcha castaneiventris. Next base: position 5,757,405 of record JAMPIT010000890.1, read on the forward strand.
GTTCTGACTGTACTTTTTTTTTTAAATGAATCCAGATTTTACCCTTTCCTACTGGCAGTGGGTTTGATTTCAGTGTCAAAGAGTGAAAGGTACCTTGAAAAGCATTCACTTGCCCCTGACAAACATCCCCTCCAAAAAACCCCAAATGTAAGGCTAAATCATAATGTAAACAGAACCAGTTGGTACCGTGCTGTTTTGCTCTTGTTCAGATGTGATAAGCATATGGAAATCATTACATAACCAGAGACCATTGCCAAAATGTGTGGATAAAAGCCTCACTCTGATTTCACAAACAGAACAAATGCTTTCCCGTGTCTTTGCAGGCGGAGACTTAGGGCTAGGTGTGGAGCAAATGTTTCCAAAACCAGTTGTTCAGCTGTGCTTCAAATTCCTTTCAGAATGAGCAATGCAAAATACTTTTTTCCCATGAATGCTGTTTTCTCCTAATGAAGCTGTTTACCAGATTAGTGCCCCATTAATATTTTAATACTGTTTTATCATTTTGTGCTCTTTCAAAGGGAATTGCATTTGTATGGGTAATAAGAATACTTTGACTTATGCTCTGAAGATATTTTTCATATTCTTAAGAAGGGTTTGGGGATTTTTCCTCTCCCTGCATGTGTTGGAAGAAGATGTGACTTTTAGAGGCTTTCTCTTCCTAAGTGGAGAAAACAACTGATTGGGGGTGGTTGGGGGGATTCTTTTCCTGCTTACAAACCTTTTCCTTTTTGTTATACTTTGTTTTCCCTCATTGGTAGCATGGACAGGACTGAGTTTTGTTACCTGCTTTGAGTACTGGTAATAAGAGGCAATATGAGAGTTTGCTGCGTCTTCCTTTGAAGTATTTTTCCCTTTTTACATTATCAGATATAACTAGATTTGATTTAGTACAGAGCTTCATTTATGCCTTGAATAATGCTCTTCATTGTTGAAATTCATATTTGGAGATTACTTCAACACTTCCAGATCAAGATAAAGTGTTTTCCTGAGCCTTTATTGGCAGCTTGGGTTATTTAACAGTCACTTAATCAGATAATGCAGATATAAGCCCAGAGACTGAGATAGGAAGCACATGAAGTGAATGCACTCTTTTCAATTTATCTAATCTCTTGTACAAAGTACTGGTGGTGTTGCTGTGAGAGTGGGTGTACTTGGCAGACTCTTCTGCTGAGTCTTTGTTGTGTGACATATTTGTTGGTGCAGTGAGCAGTGGTACCATCTTTCTGATAGCAGTGCACAGGCACCACCTCAGAGGTCACAAGGTGTTACTTTGCATCCCACATTTTCAGTGCCCGTTCTCACGGGAAGCTGCTATGGCAAAGATCCAGTGACCTGGTTTTGTGGGATGTTTGCTGCCAGAAGCCCAAGCAGAGGTTTAGAGAAGCTGATTCCTTAGTCAGAACAGAAGGATAGGTGGCACACAGACACAGACTTCAGCAAACTGCATTGTTGTGATTGGGAGTACAGGGGGCTGGCCCTGATAAGCCTTTGTGGCCCAGAGACAGAGAGATTGGGAACTTGTAGCTGACACGGCAGTGCAGCAGAGAGGAGAATATGGAGAGAGAATGTGGCTGTGGGATATTTATGATGGGGTCAGAGATTGTTTAAGAGTGACAGTATCCAGGGATAGGGAAGGACAGGGAAGAGAGGCTGTCATTTTGGTACAGAGAAGACTGAGGGTAGAAGAATTAAGCTCTGTTAGCTGATTGAAGGTATAGAGAATATCAATTTTGCTAGCATGTTTTAGCTCATATTTTGCATTTAAAAGAGTCCTGAGCACAGGCTGAGGTTTTTATAGTGCTGGTAGGAAAGCCTGGCCTTTGTGTCTGCTCTAACTTCTGACTGGGTTTAAACAGATGGTCTTTGTATTCCCAAGATGTTCTGTGCTCTGAGATACAGCTTCATGCAGAGCCTGTATACAGCCTGTGCTCTTCCTCCCAGGAATAAGGTTTTGAGGTGCTGCTATTCCTCTGCCTCTCATGCTCAACCTTCCTTTGTGAGATATGTTTCATAATGTGAATATTCCCATCAGTAGAGAGATGGGAATAATGTAAAGGTTTCAATATATCTGTAGGAATGGGGAGGAATAAGTAGAAACAGTTACACTTTCAGTTGCCTACTGAGATCAGTATTAAGGGGATGAACATATTTTTCCCCAAGGGTTGGAAGTAATACCTCTTTCCAAAGGCAGTTTGTTGACTTGGCTCCACCAGTTGCTTTGGATCAGATTCCTAAGATACTCAAAGCAATGAACTTGATAGCTGTTTCAGGCCAGGGGCTTTTTGTTTTTTGAAAGGATCATTCTCACAGGGTCTCCCATCCACCAAGGGGATCACTCAGCATTTTTGCCACTGCCCTTGATTCATGGTCTCCTGTGTGTCCTCTGCATGAGTAAACCCTGTGGATAGATGTAGTTTGGGGAGACTGGACATAACACTTAGCTGGGCTGAGGCCTCTGTGCCATGCAGGACTCCTCCTTCCTGAGCCTGTCACCAGCTTTTCTCTGTCAAGCCATGCTTCCTTCACTGGCATCAGTAGAGATTTTCAAGCTCAAGGCATTTTACAAGGAAACAACACTGCTAGATAAGAACAGTGTTAGGCCACAGCACGTTTGGCAGCACAGATTTGAGAAACAAATCCAATCCTATCCCAGACAGGGAATCCTTTTGAGCAACTACCAAGCTTTTTCACCTTTGGTATATATTTTGAATTCTAAGAGTGAAAATTCTTTTGTTAAAGTGTAGAGAAAATTTTGTTCTGTTTGTGTTGTGTTGGCTGTAGATTCTACTCTTTCATGCTACCGAAGTAGAAACTATATGAATGAGCAGGGTTTGGGAAGCTATTTATTGCCTTCAGCAAGCTTATAAGCTCCTCTGAGTAATGTGGTGACAAGCAGTGGCAGCTAGAAATCCCCAGCCATGAATCATCTGAAGATTTGCTCTCCACTGCAGGCAGCATCTGCTCCAAAGTTGATGAAATTTGAGGAGGAATACCTGGAAGAAGGATGCCTTGGGATTCATCAGCAATCTCTTTAATTTTTTCCTTGCGTGTCTCTCTGTGGGACATGTGTGGCTTTGCCAGTAATCAGATTAACTTAAAAAAAATAAAAAACAAAAGAGAAAAGAAGGGAAGAAAGTGGATCTCATCCCTAGGCTGCAGGAACTGGTTGGCAGGAAGGGAGTGTAACATCAAATGCCTGAAGTGAAAACAGATTTTGGTGATGGCAGCAGCATGTCCTCAGGTGTGAGGGTAATTGAGAATGGCTGTGTGTGGCATGCACAGTGGTCTCACACTGTTCTTCCCTTTGCAAGCTCTGTGTCACTGGAGCAGTCTGCACTTGTGTGAATAATCCGTTTGCTGCAGCAGGGTTTGTGCTGCCAGCAGGAGTGGCTGCCTGCCTGGATCAGGCCTTTCCCTTGGTGTGTTTGCCCTTAGCTCCGTTCAGGAGTGCAAGTAGCTCAGCAGGGTGGTGGGTTAGGGAACTCCACCTTCACCCCTGTTACCCCAGACTGCTGTGGCCTGGGCTTTGCAGGATAGCAGAGCTCTGCTGCTTGTGCTGGGCTGGAGAAATACACATAAAGGTCTTTTCTTTCCCTTCCTGGAGAGCAAGCCAGCAGAAGCAGAGAAACACACAGGAGATATATTGTCCTCTTCCTGCAGCCTTAAAAAACAAGAGGGGGACACCAAGGAAAATCACCTGCAGGAGCATGGTGAGTGAGTGAGTAGGCTGCTGATGTGGCTTGCAATGGTCACTTGCTTTGCCCCTTAGGAAATACAGATGAGCTTAGGGAAAAGGGGCTAAGGAAAGGAAAGCTGTTGCACAAACACTAACTGCAGTCCTTCGTGCTACTTACAAGAGAGGCTCAAAAATATTTATATGTAGTGATGCTGAGGTACACCGATAGTTAATTGGGAAGAGAGGAAGATTTTTTTCAGTTTCATGGGCTTTTAGCTATTCAATCCTTGTCTGTTGAAGGGAGAAATTGTCTTTGTGTCAGACAAAGGACAGAAGTGAAAGTAAAGCTTGCAGAAGAGATCCTTTGTCAATGAGAGTTTGGATTTTTTGTGGAAAAGGTATTTCAAGTGTTTTGCCTGAAAGATTGAAATCAGTTCTGCAGCTAACAGTTATTTTTGCAGAGCCCGTTGTTTAGCATTCACAGAATTGAGCTTTTTGTATGCTAGACATCTTTAATAGTGTTTTAGCCTCCAGTGGCATTTTTCTTGGAAATTCTTTCTTTGAATAATAAAACAAAACAGAATTGTCATTGTTGCCTTCACACTGCATGCAGCAATGCCTTGATTTCAAGCTTTTGATGTCATTTCAAACAGAATTGTTATGCATAAGACTGATTTCGGAGTGATAAATAGTATACACAACTAGTTGAAAATACAAATGACCACCTAATTAGCTGGCAAGGGATAATGAATGTTTGCCTTATTAGTATATTTTATTTCAGCTGATTTATTTAACAAAATATGTACAAATTCACATAATTCTGTAAAATCATCTCATTTTTCTCCACAAACCTACTATAAGCACCAGTAGCATGTTTTAAATTAAGAGCCATGAAGTATATGCTGCATCACACAGTGCTTGAAAAATTAAATCATGGTGTTTTCACACAAAGGTCCCATACCAGAGAAGAAGAAAACATCAGTAATGAGGGTAGAAGCAAGTGCTTAAATGAGATGTAAGGGTGAGAGCCACTTAAGAAGGGCCCCATTTTGTGTTGTCCTCACAGGGGTATCATGCATCCCTGCTGTGAGGGGGAAGGCCAAGGAATAAAACATTCTCCCTGTCTGAACAGTACTTGTTGGAGTGTGAACAGTTTTTCAATAAACCCCTGCTGGTAAGAGTGCTCCAGAGTAAGGCTGGCAGTAGGAAGGTTTCCAACTGTCCTGCCTTTTAGGTTTTTATCCCTACGTCTTTGCTGGGTGGCAGCGAGTAGTTTGAGTTCTGATGGTCGACATAGGTTTGTGGCATCTCCCTCCTTCACAGCTGACCTAGGTTTGTAAAGCAAGAATATGGCATCCCACACATCCTGGCCTCTGTGTGCATGTGCAGATAAGTTTTTGTGGCCCATTGGATCGGTGTGCTTTGAGGCAGCATGGGTGAATTTCTGCAAAATGAGGCAGTGAGCCTGCCTATGTCATGTGTGCATTGAGTTGTGTGTGAAAAAGGATGTGTGGAACTAATAAGTTGGTTTTATGATGTGGTCTTTTTCTGACACCGTTGTCTTGAAAGATTCACTCTCTATCTCATCTTGAAGAACAAAGGTGATAGATCAAAGCCTGGATGAGTTTAAGTCAAAACCTAAGGATGATGTGCTTTTCAAAAAAAAAAAAAAAAAAATTGTTTGGTGAGTTATGTTGGTGAGAATTAAAGGAATAGCTGCAGGTTAGGCTTCAGGAGCCCTAGGAGGTAAGGGGCTCCACTCCTACATAAAAAGAATGTAAATGATCCAGATTCTGCATTACTTATGTCTGCAAGCCTGCCACTAAAACCACAGGAGTTGTGGATGCTGTCTCTGAAATCAAGAGTGCTCTCTGGGACCATTAAGTCCAAGCAGCCAAATTTGAAACACTCTATAGCCATGGTCAAAAATATGACAGTAACTCTAAGCTGTAGCCTTTTTAATTGTATGACAGCTTTAGGACTATTGTAGCACAAGTGGAAGAGAACTAGGCCTGAGAGACTTAATTAATGAAGTGCTTTGTTGCCTGGCAAAAATAAATTAATTACACCTATGTAAAGACAGATATAGCAGTTTGCCATTTGATGATCCAGAAAAGCAGCTGCGTGTTAATTAAGAAGCATAAAAATGTAAAGACTTTTAGACTGCATGGATTTTAGCCTAAAGTTTAAGGGTTGTTGTAGTACTAAATGTTTTTATAAGAAATTTGCAAAGTTAGGTTATTGTAGTGTCACTGTGTGACAGTACAGTGCTGCCACAGATGTAGCCATGCTGTGGTTAGCTCCTAGGAGGGATGATGTGGTTCCAAGCAGTATGTGCAGTATGTGAGTTGGACTAGGTCATAAAAATGGCACAGTAAAAGGAAAACCTGCTGGCACTTGTTTCCCAAGCACAGCCTTGGGGCACAGAAGAGAAGATGAAACCCATGGTTGTGCTGGGTAGGATGTCAATGGGATGAAGGCAGGAGCAGAGCCCCTCTGGGGCCCGTGGTCATTTCTGTAGAGTCCTGCAGCACTTTAAAAGTCCCTCTGTGTTACAGGGGCTCCTGCTCTGGGTACATTATGCCAGCCTTACTTGCATATTCTTTTTTCCCTTTCAGACTATTTGCTTGTCTTTTGCTCCTTCTCCAGTTTCTCACAAGTGTTCTTGGCCAATATAGTGTGTTTTCATATCTTGTTTTGAATCACAGCAGGGCAAGAGGTGGTTGACATTTTGTTTATACCAGTGCTATTTTGTTACCCTTTTTTTTTTTTTGCCTGAACCTCTTTTACAACCAACCAAATTTACTGCCTCCTCCTTGTTGCTATTTTCCTCTTTATTGAATTCCCTTCTCCACCCTATTCCTTCCCCTGTGGCTCTCCATTTTCCATTGTCTTAGTTCTTTATTTCCCCCCTAAGATCATGAAACAGCTCTTGGAAGATGAAGCATTCAATCTTATTTTCCATCTCCAGCTAGCACTTTATTAATAACCCATATTTATTTAGCATCCAGAGTCTGCCAAACACACACATACATACACACAAAGCCAGTCACCAGTGTTTGCTGTCAGGATAATGACTTCCTGGAGGCTTACCTCCCTCTGCCAAGCCTAGCTAAATGCCTCTTTGTGCAAAGGAAAGGAAAGAAAAGGCTGCTCATGTTGAATGATGTTTATGCTCCAGCATCTTTCTGAAGAAAAATGGACATTGGTCAGAAATGCTCATGGGCCCTGCTATTGCTGTGGCAGAGTGTGGTGGTTGGGAGGATCTGTAAGATGAAGAGATGAGTTAAAACTGGCTGCAGAGCTGTGATCTCAGCATTCAGGACTGTGGGCAGGAGCAGCAAAATGTCTCAATGTGTTTTGTGGACTTCCCAGTTTCCCCAGGAAATGTCTGAGATCTTGGCTCCACCAGGACTGGGAGGCTTCTGGGTTGCAGCTGGCTACTCCCTACCATATATGACAGGGAGGGCAGAACACAATTTCCCCCCAGACTGCTGACCAGGTCGGCACAAAGATCCAGTGCATGAGGAAGCTGGGTGACTGCAGTCTGCTCAGCCTGCAGCAGACCATGGGGAAAGGCCACAAACCCCACTTATATGGCAGCATTTGTGGATGGCCAGGTCCACCCCAGTAGGGGATTCTGCACTCTGCTGGTGCAGAATTGTGAACAGCAGCTGTAGCAGTGATGGCTTCAGACCCCTTTCTTGGGCTTTTGTTCAGACCTAGAGCCTTAGGGTCAAAACTTGTAACATCTGACTATGTCAATTTTCTGTCCCTGTTATTAAGTGCACTAGGCTGGGGTGTACTCCCTAGCCATAAATGTAAAGTCGAGGGCCATGGCTCAGTTCACAAACAGTTTGCTAAATCTTTTTCTCTCACCATATTGGATGACCTCATCAAATCCACCAACCGGTCCCGATAATGCCCTGCTTGTGTCCTGAAAATACCTGGCACAGTTCTAACTGCCCTGGCCAAATCCATGCCCAAACCATTCCAATTGCTGCACTGTTTAGATGGTTCAGTGTCTGTGCTAGGGCTCTCTTTGTTTCCTGTGGTGGCATAGATACTGCTGCTGAGTCCTGGCTTCCACAGCTCAGACAGTGCCAAATCCAGAAGGGAAGCACTTCCTAGTAAGCCTTAGGAGGCTGGAGTTGAGCTTCACAGAGTAAAATCAACCTGACATGGCATTCTGGCTGTGCCTGTGAATAGCAGGATGAGCCATGTCATCCTCAGGGTGCTCCCCATCAGTGAAAAGAGCCTTGAGTGGCAGAGCCCCTTCAGAAGGGGCTGTGAAAGAGCTCTTTGAAAAATAGTGCAAAAGGGTTGTCAGGCAGTTGGCTCAATGTGTTACCATGGAATCATTTAGGTTGGAAAAGACCCTTAAGGTCACTGAGTCCAACTATAAACCTAACAGTGCCAAGTCCATCACTAAACCACACCCCTGAGCATCACATCTACAGATCTTTTAAATACCTCCAGGAATGGTGACTCTGAAGAAATCTTTCCTGGTATCTAAACTAAACTTCCCCTGGTGCTACTTGAGGCCATTTCATCTCATCCTGCCACTTATTAATTGGGAAAAGAGGCCAACACCCCTTTAATAAGGCATGCCTGTTGCATGGATCAGAGAAGTTGCTGCCTGGAACTGCAAAATAAGAAAACCTAATCTCATGTGAGATTTGAATGTCTTCCAGTAATCCAGCTAGATCCCACTGGCTTCAGCAGGCTTTAAATGGTAGGCTGAAAAGCTGGTTGTTTCGTGAAGTTGAATCAGGTTATTTTCCAAATGTCACTGAATACTTGTTCCTAGCTGTCATTTACGGTCAAGAAATTGGGAAATTGTAGAGAAATTTCAGTCTCGACAAAGAGTTGGGTTTCCCATTGCCTTTCTTCCCTCTGATTTTTTGAGTGAGACCAGAGTAATGGAGTTTTACTTGTTTATTGTTTTGATTGTAAGTAACTTCCAGAGAGAGGCAAAAAAATTAAAGGAGGGAAATCAATCCTTGATTTGCCAGGAGAAGTGCAAGGGAGTCTTCTTCTAAACAGCCCTGATGATCCAAAGATCAGGCTGGTCCTATTTTTAAATTAGACCTGAATTTCAGCAGGAATGAACGCTAACAGTTTCACTCCATTTGTTACAAAATCCACTGGATGTCTGATTCAGGTAGGTTTAAATTTTTTGTCAGGGACCTAGAAACCCAGAGCTGCTGCTGCCTTTCTTGTGGAAACTTATTTTCTCTTGCAAGTACATTTGGTGCCCCCAGAGAGCAATTAGGGTCAAAACAGCAGAGAATAACAAATGAATAAATAAGACACATGAACTGAATATACATGTAGCGAGCAAGGCGCACTTGTGTGGAGTACTAGGACTTCCAGACAGAGCAGTCTTTGCTCTGAATTCAAAGATAGGCATGGCCCTTTCTTGACTTGTGCTCAAATCAGTGATGAAACTGAATGGAAAAGCAAGAAGTTGGGTCAGGATGAAACTAGCTCTTTCTTAAACCATGGCACACAGCAAAGGGTTCTTCACAGCAACGGTACATGTATTTTTTATATGTTCTGTTGGATACATAGTGTGTGAATCCCAAGAAATGATTCACCTTTTTCCTGGTTCTCTTGGCAGTGGAAGATTCATCACAAGAGCCTCTTTGGAAACCATTCTGCATCAGAGATGGGTCTTTATTGTGCTAATAATAACCATAATATAATAATCCCAGTGGAAAGAGAGACACAGTCTCGAACTATGGGGTAATGTTTGTACTATCAAATGCCTAAAATGCTTTTATCCTCCCACAATGAGCTTTCAAGCTTTGTTCTTATTACCAAAGTCCTAGTGCTGTTTACAAATAGATGAGCCCCACAGCCTTAGCTGCTGTCTCATTGAGTTAAGAGCAAAGACTTGCACTGACTTCAGGGGGTGCTTAAGGGGAGAACAATATGCATCCAGTGTGTGCAGAACAATGCTGTTGTGAGATTCAGGATTGTCCAGAGCCCAAACTGTGGATCTCTTCTCTGAAATACAGATGCAGATTTACTGCACGCATGTTTGGCAGCTCCAGACCTGCCACTCGATAGCTGTGCTGAGGGCACATAACTTTTGCACTCAGTGTCCTTCAAGCCTTCAACTTTTAAGGAATTGCTTTTTAATGAGCAGTGCTGTTTTGTATATGGTTTATAAGAAAAAAAAAAAGTTATTTTTTCAGTGTGGGTGTAATACATTAATATTCTGTAGTACATTTAAATCTGTTTCGCACTGGGAAGCATCTTGCTGCCAGTACTCCAAGGAAATGCAGTCATAGTGCAGTAAAAAAAGTTCACTTAAATTCTGCATTGTATTTTTTTTTCTGCTTTTGTCTCTGGATGGCATGTTCTTACAGAAGGAAATCATTAGGAAGTCAATGTAGAACTTTGAAATGAGTCAAACTGCAAATATTAAGCCAGGTTAGAAAGTTCTGTACAAACCTTACTGGAGTTACTGACTGAGGTTTTGGAGGATAGTTTCATTACTATGATACTTGAATCCAAATTAGCTGTTTCTCTAATGAAGCTGGTATCACCTGCCAGTTTCTATTGTGTTGAGTCACTCCCCTCAGACTGTGTTGTTTTTCTGTCTTCTGAGGCCCTGAAGCCTGTTGCTATGTTATCTCAAGTAGATTGAGATACTTAATTGAGATTACTCAGCGTGGGGATTTTTTTGAGTTATTGTCGTTAGCTATTTCTGTTTTTCTTCTCAGTCACTTGTATAATTTTACAGAGGTGACCTTGGTAAGATTTCCAGCTGTGGAACAGCAATTAAAAAAAGTAATAATCACTTCAAGGGCTATTTAAATTCACAGTGTTGCTTTTTGGCTTGCAGAGAGTCTGCATAAGATTGGTGTTTGGAATGTAAAATGTTTTGTGAAACAAAAAAAAATTCTGTTTTAGCCAGTGGAACATTCCTGATTTTCTGGGCATGAACCTAGAACTCATCAAAGACTTATAAGTGTTTCATTTCTTGACAAATCCTCACAAATTAAGCACTGAAGAATGACAAACACTCTTAGGAAATGTATTTGTGACATCAATTATTTACCACATATATAGAAGGATGATGACATCACCTTTTTTTTTTTTAATTTGAGAAGGAAGTTCTTTTTATTTCTTCCACACAAAAGCATCTAAAGAAGGGAACAGGTGCTCCTCGATTTTACTGCAAACAATTAAACAAGCAGATCCCTTTAAGGAAAACCTATGGAGATATTACAACACCTTCAACTTTTCAGTGACTGGAAAAATTGCATTTAGCATCAGAACCTGATCTTCATGTTCCTTATATCCTGTTGTGTAAGTGATCTGATGAGGAGCTAGATCCCTGAACATGTGCCTTATAATTCTTAAACCTCAGGTCCCATTATGGGTGCAATTCTTGCAGCTACAATTCCCAGGCTGTTTTAGCCTGAAACTGTTTGGGTTGATTCTTTCTTTCTTTTTTTTTTTTTTTTTTTCTTTCTGGTAGTATTTGGGTTTGGATGGCTTTTTTTTTTTTTTTTTTACAAGCAGATATTTTATTAGATGTGTTTAATTTTGAAGACAATTCAAACAGTATAACAGACAACAACGAAGGGAAATAGGAGTTAATAACAACTGACCATCCAAGGTTGATTGAATACTCAACAATTGACTTTCTCCTCAACAAATTGTAATTATCAAATTATGAACAAATTTAGAGTCTGGTAAAAAGAACATTTAAGCTGTTCTGATCTAATTAATGTTTGCTATTTCTGTATGCTGGGACTTGGTCTATTTTGTGTCAATCCACTTTCTGGTCCATTACCAGCTTTTCCAGACAGAGGAGAAAACAGTGTCATGCTGATCTGGCAGAGCTATGATTGTGGCTGGTTGGTGCCCCTGAAAGCTTTGCCAGATGGAATTGTACTGTGAAGATGAAACAGGTAAATTCTGTGAAGGCACAGGTCTGCCAGTATGCAGTGAGACACTAGAAGCTCATGTTAGAGAAATCCCCATTGGTAAAGGGAGCAAGTTTGAAGAGTGAGGATTTTCAGCAACAAAAGGATTTATGGAAGTATAAGAAAAGATTCTTCATGAGAAAAATATCTCAAATCGGGGTGGAGGGGGGCGTTGTTTTGTTTTCTTCTTCTGCAGCATTTCTTGGTTCAGTGAGTGAAATTCTGTTTCTCAGGGTGGCAGACCTTATGAGTTCCTAATCCCCACAGCCTTAAAACATGATGATGAGGCTGGTGTCTCCCAGCTTTCTAAGCAGACTGCTGCCTCCCTCATTCCCATTGGAGAGATGTTAGCATTGTCTAGTGCCCTCAGGGTGAGGGATGCCCAATCACTATTTTAACATCTGGTCCCTTGCCCAAAGAGTGGAAAGTAGAGCTGTAGCTTCAGTGCTTTACTCTTCTCTGTGGGAATTGGTAATAGAGACCATTCAGTGCTTTCCAATTGCTTTAAAAAGCAATCAGGAAGTACTAGAACAATTTTCTTCTTTGTCTTCCCACATTTAAAACCTCTTAGAGGGAGCCTTGGAGCTATAGCTTGATGATTTATCCCAGAGCTTTCCCTAAATTAAGCGAAATTAGAATTAGAGAGAAGGTTGATCTGGCCTGGAAGAGACTGGTCGTTCAGAGAATGAGAGTGATTGAGATAATGAACCCTCTGTGTATTATAAATTCAGCAAGAACAGCATTTTGCCCCTTTTATGGCATTTTTGCTGCTTTTGTTTCTCATCTCTGGCTAGAACTCAAACCAGAAAAGGACGGTGAAAGTGCAGAAAGCTGATGAAACCAATTGTTCCTAGTTTTGTGAATATCATAATAAGCTCAGGTTGCATTTAATTGGCAGTTTGGATGAAGTTTCTTTAGAACATATTTAGTTCTTCCTAATTAGCGTGTAGTCTTTGGTTGAGTAGATTATCATTGAGGAAGGGCTGTACTTGCTGATTTCCTTTGAGGTGGTGGGATGGTACAACTGGTACTTTGTCACTTCACCAAATGGCTTTTTGGGAGGAAGAGGATGAGTTTTATCTCCTAGCAAAGGAGGTGTGTTTGTTTCCTATGTGTTTACATAAATAAGAGATGGTGTGTCAATGAGGCAGGCAAAGGAAAATCTCTTCTTCTATGAGGTCATTTAGGGAGCAAGAGTGAAAAGTCTTGCAAAACAGCTTCAGTAAGATCAGATCTGCAAATATAGATACCTCTCCCAACTGCAGAATTTTTTCCTTCCAAACCTTTGGTGATGAATGCCTCTATATGGAGTAGGACTGTTCACACTTTGGACTCTAGAAGGTGTGATATACAAAACAGGCTGCCTTAATCTTTGGCAAAACTTTTCCCTCCTTTTGTGTATCACGGAAAGAAAAAAGCAGAAAACACCTGTTTATAGAAACCTTTCTTTTTGTCAGACTGTCCTGAGCATCTCCACAACACCATCATGTTTGCCCACCTGCACAAGAATATGATGGGTTCGTTTATTAACCAGAATTTGGAAAAGCAGGTTGTCTTTGGTTAGTGGTGTGCACTAGAACATGGGGCAGCAGGAAATGATAAATTTTAAAGTGTGTGTTTGGAATTTGTTATAGTTTTACCTGGAAACTCCCTATTAATACATTCTGTAAATAAATTATTGTTTGAGGGGCTCTTGTTCAGTGATGAAAATGCAGAACCTCCTGAAAAAAAATAACCTTTCAAGTTGAGAAAATGTGCCTTTCAACAATTCAGCTTTTAGACACTGAGCACTGGATTAAACGATCATGTTCTTCATTATATTTTTGGAGAAATATTTGAGACACGTGGAGATTGAAATCTATTGCAGAGATGGAGTTCTGCATCTTGTACTTCAGTGGCAGAGTTTGCTTCCAGAGTTTTGAGTCTGTTGATTATAAATACCTGGGTGTAGTTCTGCTTAAACCTGCTCAACAGTGTATGTGTATTTGCTTCTGCTTTATGGGCTAAGTATACAAATTGCCAAAATTTGGGACTCTTCTTAAATGATGATTAAAATATGGTACCTACTGAAAGTCTGTGAAGTCATAGAGTTTTCCCTCACAGTCACAGAATTTTTCTTTTTTGTCTTTGAGGTTTGTGACAGTTTGGTTTTCCTTTTACTAGCAATTCTTACTACATTCTATCAGCTGTATGGTCAGCAAATAGAAAAGCTCTCCTGAGCACCTTTCCTTTTCTTTTCTGGTATGCTAACATTAGCTGATGGAAAACTCAGCTGTGTTTTGTTTTATTATACTTTTCCACCACTGTGGCTCTGGACAGTGAGATGTTTTGGTTTTTTTTCCTGATCTAGGAAGTGAGCTTTCTTTCCTCTTGCTCATGCCTGAACTCTGATGACACTGTCTTAAAACCTCTTCTGCCTATGTACTTACCTCCTCTGTTTTTTCAGTGGAAACAAAGAGAATTGTTTGCTTCCATATTATGAATCTGGCAGATATTCAGAAGTAGCTCTTCAGTTTTGTTTGGTTTTGGTTTTTTTTGGTTTACGTAGTATCTAGTTTATAAACACCTGAAAACCTCAAGCACAGGAAGGCACAGCATACCTCACTCATTAATGCTTCCTTGTTAGTTTACTGTTGTTTTGCTTCTGTTGACAGAAGTCAAGAGGTTTTCATCCTCATGCTCCTTTTCATGACAGCGTGATCACGTTCTGCTGTTCTTGTTTATGGTTCTGTACCTCACTTTTCGATTATGGGTGAAAAGGAGACATGATTTGGCAGTCAATGCAGCATAATCGTACCTAAGGAAAAAATGTTTAATTCCTTAATCTATCCTAAACCTCCAACATGACCCTTAGCAAATCAATTATGCCTTTTCTACTTTTAGAAAGCATCTTGCATAGAGATTTTTGTAACTTTATGGTCTCCACCTCAGCATATTTATTCAGACTCAATGATCTTATAGGTCTTTTCCAACCAAAATGATTCTATGACTTAAAAATGTACCCATGACAGCATGCAGTGCTGCCAACACTAACAAGTGTTAGAGAACCATAGAAGTGGAAGCAATCCAAATGCAGATAAGGCCTTTACTATTTACATTTAAGTTTCTTCAGTTCAAATTAAAACATTGTAAATGATTAACAAATTCATGCCTTTTCCCTTTTGTATATCTTCCGCTCGCCACTTCTGGATACAGAAAACTGAGGTATGTGTCTTGCTACAAGTGTTGCTTCTGCTTACAATGACAGATTTCGAGGGCAGAGTTTTTTGGTGGTTGTTGTTATCATCATCACTGGAATTTCTTTGTTTCAGTCTTCTGTGCATCCTCTGGTGTTACTGCATTAGTACTGCTTACAGTGTGCTGAAACAGGAATTCCCACTGCATGGAAAATCTGTTAGTTTGATTTCAAGGACAAAGTTTCTTAGCAGAAGGAAAAATACCCTTTGAGAACAGAAAACCTGAAACGGTACCTAGAAAAAATTAAAGATGTTTGTTGCCTTTTTTTTCCCCAAGGACTTGTAGAGCTGTTCAGTGCAGCCTGCCAGGGAGCAGAGCAGCCTAAAGAGGCTGATCCTTGCAGTTTCCCAGCACGCTGAGATGCACTGAGCATCCTCCTATTAATCCTTCTTCCAACAACATGGGAAGCTTGGTTCAGTTCTTTAAATATGGAAGGTCTTGCAATATCTGGCTCAGCCTGTCTTTTTGGAGGAGTCTGTCAAGCTGCAGTGCTAGCAGGGAGCAGACTGTCAGTTTTTTACAAATTATAATCCTGCATATTTTCTGTAGTGGGTGACCACATGAAAGCGTGCACTGTAAATTGTGATGGTTCTTAGAACTGAAACCCTGTCTAACGTGCAGTCAGAGAAAAGGAGGGGTGGTTCTTTGCTAGCCACAGAGAGTAACATTGCCTTTACTTTTTACTCACCTGTCCCTTGCAGCTTCTGGTGCCAAATAATTGGGGGATTTAGAGGCTGGTGTTAGCACTCTGACAGTACCTTCATCCAAACTGTAATTGCAAAAATACAGTAGGAGTATGAGGGGTATCTTCTGTTCATCAGGTACACTGTTTGCAGAACCTCACGTCACAGAAATTGTTAGTGAGACAGAGTCTTTTCAGGCATTTTTGTCTGTCTCCCCATTTTTTTTTAAGGGTTGGGCCTCTGGTTGAATAAATTTGATTCCTTCTGTAGACATGAAAAACCCCAGCCAAAACGGGTGGTGTGTGACAGTTTCATCCTTCTAGCTTATTGCTTTGTGATGTGACTGTCTTTAATAAGAGTTCTTCAGAGACTCATAACCCTTTGTGTGATTTACTGTGATTATCCTGCATGACACCTGTGCATGGTATTAATTAAGACCTGAAAAGACACTGCCCTAAGGCTGAAAAATTCCCTTTGACAAAAGGTAATGCAATGAAAATCAGCAAACCGCCACATGCAGTGATTAGGCAGTTCTTCCAGAATTGGTTTATGACTTTTCTTCTCAAGAGCTTGAAGGAATATGGCATCTTAAAGATAAACTTATAGGTTCATTTGCCTGCTTAGATGTACAATCATGCATTCTTGTCCACTTGAATTAAATGCACCTAAGGGACTGGGTTTATTTTCTACATCCGTTCAAGCACACGATAGAAATAAACAGCATGGTCCCAAACATAGCCTGCTAGCTATTAATCTACTAAGTACCCTATTAGTACCTGTCACTTTGGATTAGCAGAGAGTTTTTTATGTTCATCGTGTATTTAAGTACACTGACTTTTGGATGGATTAAATCTCTCTTATTCAACTAATTCCCCAAAAGCATCCATCTGGAGAACTTTATGCCTTAGAAGTCTATTTCTCAGCTATAAGTCCAATAAGATGGCTTTATCATCCCAGAGAGTCACTCAGGATGAGGTAATGGGAATAATAATTGGTTTATTCAGTTTTAAGTTTTTCCTGCTAGAAATCGGCTCATATTAAATCAAAGACAGATATTTCCTTTCTGTCAAGCACTTAAATTGTTCAGTGATTGATTAAATGTCAGGCAACCTAATAATTAGTGTATCTGAGAATCATTTAGAATGTAAACTCCCTGGGTGGGGATTTTTCTTCTTCTTTCTTTCTGTATAATCACTGTCTCAAGTCTCACAGTGCGTGATTTGGACTCCTTAACTGCTGTCATAAAAGAAATAATAATGTCTGCACAACTCCCCAAACTAATTCCATATTCTCTAGTGATAATCTAATCACTACATCTCTGAGGCACGTCAGTGTGCTGTTTTGGAATGGGGCTTAAAAGGGACAACTCGGAGGTTTATGTCATTATTTTTTCTGCCCCTTTAGTCTGTTGTGCATATGAAGTACCTCTTGCCAAGGCTTTCTTTGAGGTCAGTCATTGATTGAGCCACGTTGCCTTCACCAACTCACTTTAGTTATCAAGGTCAGTCATTTTTTTAATTAAGAGGAGTAGAGTGTAGATGGCAGACATAAAATTAATACACAGCTCAAAACTGTTGACTTTATGGCACTGTCAAGCAATTTCCTCCCCCCAGAGAAAACTGGAGCAACAGAGCTGCAGGTTCACTCTCTGCTTTCATGCAAACAACAGAGGCAAAGTGGACTGGGCAAGCAAGGACAGCACAACTGCTGTGCCATGCAGCAATCTGCAAAAGGAAAATGGGGAAGCTCGTGGACTGTTCATGTAGCTCTTGGTCTCTCAGCTGTGTCTGCAGCTGTTGGAATGGATTCTGATAGTGTTTCCGTTAGTGGTCTCAGTAAGAAATATCCACTGATCGATTTTCTTTGATCAGCATCAAAGAGCCACTTCATAACGTTTTCTCACAAAAACCTCTGTAATTCTGGGGAGCCAGAATCTCCACAGAAAAATGAAGTTTTATGGCAAAGTGTTGATTTCTTAAGTCTGAAGTGTCTGGCAGCCACTGAAATGTTAGTCAATCAAAAGCAATTCATTGAGGATTTTAGGCCTTTGACAAAGAATTCTTTTCTGAACAATAATCAATACCAGGAAGAATTTGTGGACACCTTCCTCCCTGTCCAATATTATTTTAGTTGCTCAATGGAAAGTCCTGGTGTTTGTTTTGTGACTGGAATTAGAGGGAACAGGAAAATCCATTTTGCTAATCAATTTCAAGTTCCTAGGGAGCTTCTACTTTACTCAAATTTTCTTGAGTTTTGGGCTTTGTGTCAATGAAATTGAAACAGTATTTTGTGGAAAATAGAGCTTCCAGAGAATGACTAGCCATTATTTTGGACCAGTTGAAGTTATACTAGCAGATCCAGTGGTGGGATGAGAGACTTGCACTGGTCCTGGGTCTGTGTTCTACTCTGGTGTGCTGAAGTCTGAAATACAGTCTGTGTTGGCACTTTGCAAACCCTGTGTAATTCCAGCAAAGCAAGGTTCCTTCTCTGTGAGTCCTCCGGCCAGCAGTAAACCCCATGCTTCTGACAGACTAATATGATTGCATTCTCCAAATTAGTTGTAACACCTAATCTAATTTAATTAAGGGATTAAATTTTGTCAGTAACTTGAAGGCTTAAGGAAACTGAATAATAATAATAAAAAGAAAACCTTGGCATTTTCAGATTTTCTCCACAGTGTCCCTGCGGACTGTTTTGTTGCTACTTATGTGATTGCTATGTCTGCATCGATGGCATCATTTGGGTTGCAACTTTGAGGGTGTTCAGAATTTCTGCGTATCAAACAGGCCTTTTCTCTCCTACCTGATGTGCACAATTTTCTGTCATTCACCCATTCTAGTCAAGATACTGTGTAAACATGCAAATGCTGCATTTTGGGGGGTAATTGATACATGTGCTTTCTCAATGTCCAGCAAAATAAGTTTTCAGCCAAACTCAAAGCAAATTGCTTCCTCTAAGACAAGCACGATGTATTCCTCTCTAGGCAGCCTAAATTTATGCCATGTTGCTGGCCTTTTTGTTAGGGCAGTGACAGTTTCATGGTTGCTTAGCACAAATGCTCGATTCAATGTTTAGTTTTTACAGGAAAAAATAATATATTAGAACAGACCATCCTTTCTTAGACTTGTGTGCCACGTGCTTTTCACATCCTGTCACTGCTTATATCCCATTGTTCTTTCTGTGTGCTGTTCTTACAGGTTACTTGGAAATGGTGAACCTGTGATAGAGAGCAGGGCTGTGGTTTTTAAAGTTATTTAAGGACAAAAATAGCCCAGTGAATGGTGAGCTGGATCAGAGATCCAGGATGTGTCTTTCTCTAGGGCTTTCTTTCCTCTATAGTTTAGAAGCTGCATGCATATGGCTCTACTCTCTAATGTATTTATGAAATGTCTAGTACCAAAGAGAGAATATGTAGAAGACTTTGGAATGGGACAGTTGTTCAGGTTACCTTGTGGTTTCAGCACTTCCAATCTGAATGTACAAATATCTAGGCTGACATCTGGTACAAGCTTTAACTTGTATTTCAAGATCAGTCCCAAATATGCATCAGGAGTGATATCCAGTGAGGGGTATAAGCACCTTAAAAGTCTGCCTGGCATTTAGAATGGATTTGAGAACCACGAGCAAAGTTCCTGAGTTGCCTGAAGAGAAGTAGCTTGGTGGCACAGATTTTGTTACTTATATGACATTCTGGTGTATGAGCAGGTTACCCTGGGATGATAAATCTGATCCTGTACCTCCCCATGATGTCTGGGACTGCTCTGGGAGCCTACAACAGCACAGCTTCACCTGCCAGGGAAAGGGTTTGGGCAGAAGAAGTAGTCAGCAACCAACCTGAATCATCTCCTGGACTAGGCCCCAGTCAAGTTAATTTTAGTTAAAGTAATTTTAATTAATTTTATTTTAATCTAAATTACAGAATTAGGTAATTGTGCTGAGTCCTTTTTCATGGTGCCAAAGTTCTTTCTTTGATGTAGTTCCAGGTGAGGTTCCAAACCTTCTGCTTGTCATGTGTTGTGATTAGGTCTAATCTGTCAAGGACCACATCCTCACTGTTTCTACTTTTATGGTCTGCTCCAGTACAGAATTTCATGAAGTTGGATTATTGCATTTTCTTTACAGCACCCTCCTTGTACTTAAACCTGCAGATCCAACTCTGTAGAAGCCTGCAGTAATATTTTTAAGAGTTATCTGTGTCTGGTTGCTCAAGGAAGGGCAGAAGGAATGTTTCCAGCACACGTGTCAGCACAATTCATTACTCCCCAGCAATAATCTGTATAATCTGGACATAACCCAATTAATCTTCCCTGATCAGGCACTACTGGCCTGTTTTTTCATTAACTCTCTAAAAGGTTATTATCTATCTGATCCTTTGTTCAGTCCCAAAACAGCTTGAAAAAGAGATTTCATGTGCTTCTTGTCTGAGTTGCTGTGGCTGTTGGTTGTTTCAGAGCTTACAGAGATTTCCACAGAGGAGAAATGGACTTAACTGGACTACTGGCATCAGTGAGCTATTTGTTTGTTTGAAGGATTCATTTACAAATGCTTCAGGGACTGCTCTGGAAGCTGTTCTAATCAAAACAAGATTGACAGGCATGAGAAACTTGTGGCAAATTTGAATGTGAGAACATGAGATAGTCTCTTTACACATCAGTTGTGGTTATGATGCTTTCTGTCACACGGCTTGAGGTGTTTTATTGTCTTAATTCTGCCAGCATTGCATGTTTAAATTCCAGCAGGCCAAATGGATTATGACTTCTGCAAGTATATGGAGAGGAATATCTGGACTTGAGAGTAAAATAATTTGATTGTTGAGAGATGTCTCAACCCACATTAAGGTGCAAACAAGAATATATGCCAAAGTCAATAGTACCGATTTTTTTAAACAATAAAATGTGTGAGAGTGAAATAGAAAGAAGTAGAAAAGGGGAGGGGGAGAGAGAAACAGAGACACAGAGAGACAGAGATAAAGCAGAAGGTATTCACTGCCCATCCTGTTGGTCCTTCTTCATCCTGGGCTTCTCAGTGGTGGGGGTCCCACTAAGAACTAAATTCACTAAGAACTTTTCACGATTTATACCTTTTAGCAAACAAAGGAGTTAATGATGCACAGTTCTCTTATTTTACTGGTTAAATGATTCTCTTGCTTCTAATGCTAAATAACCCCATGTTCAGTCTTTCTCTTCTTTTGAGTCGGTGGTTTTCTTTGAGTTGGTGGGCTATGAGCATTCTCATGCTGCTGGAGCTACTGGAATTTCACCCTGCCAGAGCTGACCTCAGCACTGTATCTGAGTTGGATTTCCTTGTGGGTTCTTTGCAGTAATTCCTTCTTCTTCTCCTAGGCCTAGGATAACACTCATTTTCATAGGAGGCTGGTGGGGGGTTTCAGTGGTAGATGATGCCATCTGTCCCATGACTCAGGGTGCTTTGTTTGACTGGTGATATGTGGCCCCTCCACACAGTTTACAACAGTGTCTGGATGCATTACCCAGGATGTGCCAGCCAGGCCGCAAGCCAGGCCTAAGTTTTTTTGTTGGGTATTTGTGGGGTGGAGGTTGGTTGGTTGGTTTTGTTCTTGGTTGCAAAGTGGTTATCCTGGATCAAAATTGTGGTGGCAAGTATGAAAAGTTTAACAGGAAGGAGAGGTGTTTATGCTGCCATTTCAAGTTCACCTGCTACACGCATATTAACACAATGTAGGTAAGCAGCACTGAGTCAGGCTGATGGTGCAGCAGCTTTCGGTCTGGCAGGGTGGAATTGGCCCCCAGTCACTGTAAGACACAGACACTGTAATATTGTACATCCAGCTCTCCTGCCTGATGGTACTGACTGCCTCTCTTGTCCTTGATGTGCCTGCTTTATGCTGTGTTAAAAGGCCAAAGGATCACCAAGGTTTTCTGATAGTAACTGAGTAATCCACTGTGCAAGCCACCCCCGAAGGATTGTCCCTGAAATCCTTGTGCTGTCAACGAACAGTGTTCTGAATGCTGCAGAAGCTCTGGGAAATCCCTGTGCCCATGGAAAGTACAGTATCCTTGCTCTGAGGGTTATTTTCTTACATGGGAGGCCTTTCCTTCTTTTAGGACAGCTTTGAGGGGAGGATAAAGCTACCTGAATTTCCTCCTCCTTGTGCTTGTTATTTGGGTTTTCTGTGCTGTCAAAAGTATTGTTTTTCAGTGAGTTAATAGCTGGTGTCATTTTGCAAGCAGGAGATGGACTCCCAGCTCATAGAAGTAGCTTTAAAAAGAGTCATCGTTATTTGTAGAGCAGCAGCGTGTATCAGCTTCTGGCCCACTGTACTGGGGGTCTGTGGTACTTCATCTTTACTGCTTTTTCTGCCCCTTTGTGTCATCTGTTTGGCCTGTTGGCTTTTTAGATCTGGAGCATGCTTTCACTGTTTTAACAAACCTCTGGTGTAGTGACACCCTCATTAGTACTGGGATGGCTAGATATTACAATAAAATATGTTTCGACTTGTGCTCCTTTCAGTTTGGTCACCTGGAAAGCTTCAAGCCCATTTTTCCTCCTTGTTAATACAAATCACTAAATAAAAATCACACTGTACCAATATGTAGCAGCAGGAACAACAACAATCTCGCTCCAGCAAGGCCTGATCTTTCCTTGCAGCAAAAGCAATGAATTTGCTATCAGAACTGCAAATATTTGATAGCTGTAATAGCTACACTGGAGGAATTGACTACACTAATAATGTTTTGTTCTTTCTGCGCAGTTTTTCTAAAGCAAAAGAAAATGAGAATACCGGGCACTACAGACACACAGCCCACCCTCCCCTCACCCCAAAATGAAAAAAAAAAAAAAAAAAAAAAAGGAAAAAGAAAAGAGGAAAAGAAAAGCCCAGGGCAAACAGAGACAGGAAAGGTTATTTTTTAGGAAACTGATAAACATCAGAGGAAGATGGTGAAAGCTAGTTGAAAGTTTTCAACTATAATATGGTAAATAATATAGCACAGATCAGCAAAACCTTTCCTGTCTTGAGACTAACTTTTCTTAGGTCAGCCAGAGAGGGATTACACCAGGCACTTTGTTCCAGAGTGATAGAGCTCACTCTTGTACCACAGCCTGCCCAGACAGCAATGTCCTCTGTGTGGGGTAACTGGAGTTTTATCCAAGGCATCTTTCAATCTAGCTTTAGATACATATTTGTGAAAATTCAGCCCAAATTAAAGCAATGCCTTTGTTATAAGCTAAAAATCTTTCAAAATCTGGAACATCCAGGAACTTGTTGGCTGCATCCAGCAGACATGGAAGGGAAAGTGCTTTTCATTCAGACACATTCACTAACTGATTATAAAACCAGACCACAAGAACAGAGTCAGACCATGATAAGGAAAAACAAAATCATTAGTTGTTTTCTCTTATGTTCCAAATCCTGGAGTGTCACCTTAATAACTAACAACTGAAGTGTCCCTTAGTTGTGAGATTTCATACTATTTTGAAGACATTTTGTTGTGGTTTAACCCCAGCTGGCAACCAAACCCCACACATCTGTTTGCACACTGCCTCCTGCTCCAGTGGGATGAAGGAGAGAATCAGAAGAGTAGAAGTGAGAAAACCTGTGGGTTGAGATAAAGGCAGTTTAACAGGTAAAGCAAAAACTGTGCACACAAAGCAAGGAATTCCTTCACCTCTTCCCATGCACAGGCAGGTGTTCATCCATCTCCAGGAAAGCAGGGCTCCATCTCGTATACAGTTACGTGGGAAGAAAAATACCAACACTCAAAATGTCCTTCCCTTCTTCTTCCATCAGTTTACGTGCTGAGCAAGATGCCACAGGGTGTGAAACATCCTTTCGGTCAGCTGGGATCAGCTGTCCTGGCTCTGTCCCCTCCCAGCTCCCTGTGCACCCCCAGCATCCTCATTGGCAGGATGGGGTGAGAGGCAGAAGAGGCCTTGACTCCGTGCAAGAGCTGCTCAGCAGTGACCAAAATACCCCTGAATTATTGACGCTGTTTCCAGCACTAATCCCAGACACAGCCCCACAACAGCTCCTGTGAAGGAATTAACTCTAGCCCAGCAAAAACCAGAACTCATTTCCATTAGATTATTTAGGAAAAAAAACCTTGCAAATCCCTTTTAATGTTGTTTTAAGAAAAAACTGCAATACAATATAGTAGCTCAGGTACACAGGAAACAACTGCTGAGCAGAGAGATTTTTACTCCAGTTGGATACTGAGTCAATTTACTTTTTCCCTTGGTCACACAAACCTAACAAACCTAAGAAACCTGTGGACCTTGTAGTGCAGGAAAAAAACCAGCAGTAAATCACCATAAAATTTGTACTTGAAGTATGTGCAATTTTGTGTTTTAACACAATCTACTACAGCATGGTCTGGTCCTGACCAGGAGTTTTGGGGTACTAAGTCAATCCTAATGTGTGATAATAACACATGCCTTTCTGAGGCAGCAGTGACATTTTAATTTTCCAAGTGGAGATCAAATAACACTGGCTAAAAGAACAGGTGAATTTCATTTCTTAATTATATTTTCCAGCAGAAGATGGAGTTTTACTGTCAGTGTGTGTACTTAGAAGCCCTAATGTTTGTTTTAAAGATTTTGTGGGGATTTTTAAAGAAGGAAATGAATGATTGTTCTAAATGTTAATAAGTTATTCCTGTGAAGTACAACACATTTCATCTTCAGTAAACAAAGTCATAACAATGAATTTAAGCATTTTTTTTGTTTACTCTGGAACAACGCTTGCCATTTAGAATGTTCTGAATGAACAGAAGTATTAATCTCTAAATTTTTCACAGAAAATATTTATTTTCATAAACTTCTTTTCCCCCTGTCCTTCTTTAAGTATAGTAAAAAGAAGCCTTTTCAATACTTAATTTTAACTGGAAATATTTTGATTAAAACCAATTTCCATTGCAATAAACAGGAAACATTCCTGGCAGAAATCAGCTCTGAATCAATGTTGGACAGAAGCATGGCCACCTTTGAAGCCGTAAACATCCTGGAACTCCATCCCAGAAGGACGTTTTTGCCAGGGAGACACATACCATGGTCTTCATTGTTACTGTAAAATCAAATGCCCATCAATTTTTCTGATTTTAACTCATTTGTGTTTTGCATGGCAGCAAGTAGAATCTCAGTCTGCAGAGAATTAAAACCATACAGTAATTAATGATGTTTTAAGATCCCAAATCAAAAAGTTTAGTTCTAGGAAGAGCAAGTACTGACCAAATAACAAACGACATACATTTAGCATAAAGGATCATGTAGAAAATGAGCCTTTCCATTTACTTTCCATTTAGATTTGTCATCATCAATGCTCCCATGAATAATAGAGATACTCCTACCTAATCTTCCAAGGTCTATATTTGTCACAGGCATATTGCTGGTAGTACTTTGATAATTTTGTGCTGTGTGTGCTTATTCATATTACTGGTCTCTCTAGCGCTCACATGCCTCCCATTTCAATATAGATTTCTGGGAATCTAAGTCATGGTTCAGTTACCAAGACTGCATCTGGTAGCCTCAAAATGCCAGGAATGAAGACTTCACAGAACTCATTAAATGTTTGCACGGCTGAAAGAGTATGAACCAAACATCATTTGCAAAGAGAATTGTTTAGATTTTTCCCATTAAGGTTCTTAGGAAAAAATTCTTTTCCAAGAATCCTTCCTGATGAGGAAAAGGGAAACAAAAAAAGTAATAGGCCAGAAGTGACTGTACTGAACTTCTTTGGAGTCTGACAATCTTGTGGTCGAGGTTTCTTCCTGGAGTGCCATTTTCCCATTTTGCATTCCCATCTCCCTTAAAGGTTGATTCCAAAATTCAAAGTGACTTCAACAGGACTCAGTGCACCAATGCTGGCCATTTTTAAACTTCCCACTCACACCACTGGATGATGTTTAGCTACCTCAGTGTGCCTCCCATTGCTGTGAGTCAAGAATGTACATGCAGAGAGTGACCTGGCTCAAAAAGGGCTGTGGAGAAGCCTAACAGCATAACAGTAAAAAAATCACTGTGGAGCTGCAAAACCAAGGACTGCAGTGTGATCCTTTTGCAGCCAAATTGGGCTACTTGGCTCTCAGGACCAAACATGCTCCCATTTCTTGTGGCATCCTTCTTTCATTCTGTGGTGTGAGCAGTAAGGGAGTTCCTCACTGTCTTATCACCCTGAACTCTTGCCACTAGGAATGTGCCCTTTTCTTTGCTCCTCTGGACCAGAGAGAAAAAGGACAGGATCTAAAAATGTTACCATGTCCTGCCAATCTTTGGTACATAGGTGGGAAAAAAAATAACGAGGGTTTGTTTGTTTATTTGTGTGTGTATCTGTGAATCATATGCATACCTGTTTTTTTTTCTGGGTGAATGCTCAAAGACTTGAAGTGGCATTTGGACTTACATTCACCTTGAAAGCCACTGGGAGCTGACTGAGCATATATTTTCTGCAGCTGTCTAAGGAAAAGCCAGCTTTTATTATTTTGTCTTAATTAAATGTGCTAAGTGTGATGTGCTAGGT
The DNA here is from genome assembly GCA_026261815.1 of Monarcha castaneiventris obscurior. Taxonomy (NCBI): domain Eukaryota; kingdom Metazoa; phylum Chordata; class Aves; order Passeriformes; family Monarchidae; genus Monarcha; species Monarcha castaneiventris. The sequence goes on from JAMPIT010000890.1 coordinate 5,783,439, forward strand.
ATAGCCTGTACCTCATTCATGTTTCCCATCAGGTTCCCGTATGTACAAAACTACACAGAGTATATACAGGCCCCAAAGTCTTCCGCTCTGACTGGTACCACAGAGGCTCAATACTCAGGGCTTTTGGCCTCCTCTGACTCTTGTTCATGCTTCTTTAAGATTTTTAGGCCACTGATGTGACCAGAATTAGCTGCAGGGTAGAAAAACCCTAACAATTCATATTTGATAAATTGCAATTTTCTTATGATGCGGAGTATCTTCCAGTGCAATGAAATACCTCTCTTATTGGTCTACTTGTCATTAAATAATTCCTCCAACTCAGTTTATGTCTTTCTGTTGCCAACTTGGAGACTTATATTGCTTTCTCAGTTAAATCATCGGCTCCTAATGATCCAACTGAATTTTTATGTCCAACCTATCCCCCAGGAGACTTCTATACACGCTGCAATGATACTGGTTTGCTTGGGCCCTGGCAGTTAAGTGTTCTAGCACCTCCTTTTACAGCCTTTGATACATTTCTGAGAAAGCAAGAGCTTACACTATTTATGAGAAATCAGAATAGCAGTTGTGCTAAGACTGCAAACACAAAGCACATGCTGAGCTCTATTTAGATGCTCCAAGCTTTACCTGAAATGACAATTCCTTCTTGTACTGTCCATTTCTTTTGTCATTGCTGTTGCTGAATTAGTGATGCCATTATTGCAATCAGCATTCATGAAGGCACTGGGAGTTTGGCACTCTCGGCATGAGGGAGCCTGGAGGGTTTCTGACCATGTACCTTCATCTCTCAGGCTCTTTGGGGTGTCTCACACAACCTTCCTGTTATACTAGATGCTGCATTAAGTAGACTAAAGCAACCAAAAAAGTGTTCTAGGTAGTTTAATTTTTGAAAAACACAGCGTTTCTGGACTATCAGAAAAAGAAATGCAAACGTAAATGGAAAAAAATCCCCATGTGGTTTGAATATTTTCAGAACAAACAATTGTGCCCTTGTGTTTCAAAATATTTTGGTTTCAGCTTAAGGTTTAATTTGTTTAGTTTTTAATTTATAAAGTAAACAAGGCAAGTTTGGGATGAAGCACAATATTTTCTTACTTTTTACATTAACTGTTGAGGAGAAATATTTTTAGTGCAAAACTAATGGGGATTTTTTAGGATCAGCATCTTTCTACACATGCTTGCACATACCAACATTTTCAGAGGTTTCCAGTCCAGTTACTCAATCAAAAAAATCAATTACTAGCTGAGCCCTTGCTAGGAGGCAAACTAGTTGAGGTGAGGGCAGCTTTCAGAGCTTTGCTTGTTCCTTTCTCTTCTTGCTCAGATTCTGGCTTCCACCTCAGGGCCAGGTACCCGCTGTGGGAGGCACTGCTGGGTATCTCCTCTTTCTGGCAGGGAGACCTTCCTTCTGCATCTGCTGAATTGCTTATCAGGCTTTCTTCTCCCCGTTGTTCCCTCTGACACACAGCTTGGAGGTTGTGCATTCATCTCTCCTGCCATGAAGCATTCAAGGACAAGACACCCACATGCCCTACTCACAAGGTGTCACTGCAGATGCTTTGGGGCAGGTGACCCAAGTACATCCTGCCTTTCTGCCTCTGGAGGGCTGAGTGGCAAGAAGCTGAGAACAGAGATTGAGTCAGGCAGCTGGGGTGTGGTGTGTTGGATGTTCCTGTGCTGCTTATAATGGAGTTGGGACAATGGCATTTCTCCCTCCTGTGTCAGTCCCTGATAGCCTGGTGCACAGACTGGCTTTTTTTCTTTTGTTTTTCAGTTTTACACCAAGACTCAAACTCCTGCATTCGGCTGGAAACATTTTTCCTGCAATCCAGGGTTATAAAACTGTACATTGTAGTCCAAAAAAGGGAGATAAGGTTGTGTCTCTTTCTGATTTCAGATGTCTCTGTTTCATTTGGGGGGGAACACATTATGCTAAAAGAGATTTTTAATTTTTCTTTAATTTTTGCTTAAAATCATTGACACAACTTGCTTCTTCTGAATGTTTTTTTTTCTTTCTGAGCATTGAAATTGTTGTATGAGACAAATCTCTCTTTTGGAGCTTGAATTCCTATGCAGCAATGCAATTCAGTGTGTCCATAATTTGAAGACATACTGGGGTGTTGCACAGTAAGGCATTAACTGAGGAAGACGGCAGAGTTTGAGGGAGCCATGTTTTGTTTCAGGACAGGAATGTGTGTGCTGAGTGCATGCAAACCAGTAGTAATTGGTGTTCTCTGCAGGCAGCAGGATTGAGATTTCTGTGAATAATTTAAATTTCTTTTTAAAACTCGTCATTTTCCCTTTCCTTGTGTTATAGTTTGCTGTCTTCATTTAGTTGGTAGAGTTCCTCAGTGTTCTGAGAAATGCTGTGTAAATAATAAGCTAACGATTCCTATTCATCAATTCTTGTTCATGCTGTTTGAGACCATTAGGCGGACACTGGGCCCCCTCCTACCCGTGTCAAATTGCTGTGTGATTTCTAAATAATGATTTTGTGTCATAGAACTTAGGTTAACAGAAACTCCTGGACTGAAAACATAATACTAATACTTAATATATGGTATTGTAAGCATATGTAATAAAAGGCTGCCTTATGTAGTATGGTTTCTCTCGTACTGGATCTGCAGATTTTAGATGATTTGCAATCACCATATTACAAGATCTAGGAAGAGATTTGTACAGCATCAGTGTCATGCTAGTTCCCATTAAAATCAAAGGGAGTTTTTCTGCTGGCTGCAATTAAAGCAGCTAGACAGCGCTGAGCCACAGGCTTAGAGGCACAGCCTTCCAATTACAGGTAGCTCAATCAAACCCCTTCGTACTCCTGTTTGTTTACTTATTGAATGGATACCCACGGGAGTATGTGGAATCCCCCCTACCAGGGGAAAGAACAAAGCAAGTCAAGTTGATAATCTCCTGTCACTCTTTGCTGTGGCATAGCAGTTTTATGTTTATTGGCATGTTTTGGGATGAGAAGTTATGCATCACAAAATACGCTTTTAACTATATCACAACAATTCATTAGGTTGAGACTCTAAGTCATGATTTAATAACTCTAATCCAGAAACTGCCAAAGAAATCTACTCTGAGGCTTACAGCTATATTTCCCCATCCAGACTGGAGTAAGATTTCAACCTGAGTACGTGCAGTAGGTTTCATTCCTCTGATTATTCAGGCAGCTACAGGTAAATTTTTAGTGGGGAGAGAAGAAATTGCCACTCAGGGGAAAAACTTGAAAAAAATAGCGTTTAAGCTCTCTCTTGGAAATTGCACACCCTAAATTGTGGGCCCAGAAGGAGCATTTCTGTGAAAAACAGGCTGCTAAACTATGAACTCTTCAGTTTGAAAATGCTTTAAGATGACTTCTGCACATGCAGTTTCAGGCAGGAAGCTGTAGGTGACAAACAAGGTCTATTCCCTTCTGAAAATTGTGAGCCACACCATTTCCCCAAAGCACTGGTATCATTTTGTTGTCACTGTCGGATCCAGCCCTCAGTAACTGGCCAGCTGTACTGTCATCCAGGAGGTGGAGGGGACAAGGTGGCACTGACTGGTTTCTCCAACTCAGACTAAAGCAACTAAAACAGACTAGATTGATTTCAAAAAGAAATAAATGTTTCCTGGGGCAACCCATGATACCTTACCAGCTGCTACCCACATCACAGCACGTGTCCATCTGCTCCTGTAAGGACTATAAAGTACAAGACCATATCACAGAATCACAGAATTACCGGGTTGGAAGAGACCTTCAAGATCATCGAGTCCAACCTCTGTCCTAACACCTTAACTAAACTAAACCATGGCACTGAGTCTCTTTTTAAAGTCTCTTTTTAAAGACAACCATCCTTGCTAAAATGATTCATTGAGAGACTGGTACCACGAGTAGACATGGGCCTGCCTGCTCCCTGCCTTTCAGCAAACCTGGAGAAATCCTGGAAACACAGCAGAGCCACAGACTGCTGGGAAAGCAGAAGGTGACAGGTCTGCCCAAGGGTGTAGCCAGGATGAGGGAAGGCAAGTCTCCATTCTGAACGTGGCTCCTGAGCCACGCTTACGAGCAGTTTCCCAAAGATATGGGGCTCATGTGGCTGGACAGGCTGCTTGACTCCCTGCTCCCTCAGCAGCGTTTGAATTTGCTTGCCACTTAGAACCAAAGTTAGCTGAAGGGCAGGGATTGGAAAATGAAATGTTCCTGAAACATGACTGAGAGCTCGTGATGTGGTAGAGGAGAATGACATCCAAATTGATGTCTCCACAGTGGAAAAGAGGGCAGCAGGAGCCCAGCTACTTTAATTAGGCACTGGAGGATCTGGATGGGAGCACGCTGCAGGAAAGCAGGCTGGGAAGTTCACAGACTACTTGTTATTAGGAGGGCAGCCTGCAGGGGCTCAGGGCTTGCTGCCGAAGTTTGTTTATAATGCAGCACGTTCTCCCAGTCTGCTGTAAAGGAAGCCTGGTTGGGGCTTAGAAATCAGACTTAACTCTTTGCTGGGTCTAGTTCAGCCTTAAAACACATGGCAAAGCTGAGTCTCTGTTTTTCTCCTAACCTTGCCTGCTTGCTCTTACAGCTTTTCCCTGTCTCTGACCTGAGAACTGTTTCCTGTGAGTGTTGTGGGTCACACACACTCCTGTGAATATGATTGGATTTGTCAAGGTGTCTTGTCAGAACAAAGGAGTTACTCATGCTCAGGAGCTTTATGATCCCTAACCTGATGGGAAGAGATAGGGCAGCAAAATCTCCCTATAGGTAAAAGATCCTGCTTCTGTGAGGTTTTAGAGCTATTTGTTTTATTTTTATTTGAATATGAATTCAAAAAGGATTTGAATGTGCAGAGGGTAATCAATCATGAAGACTTCTGTGATCCTTTTGAGTGAAACAAAATTAATTTTAATCTCTCAATGTTTGTACGAGAGGGAGCAGTAGTATTTATTTGGCAGGTGTGTGGGCACACTCTCTCTCTGAAGCACGCAGTAAAACAAAGCATAACAAATCTGTATTTACAAATCTGAGGAAGCCTGCACTGCAGTCAACATATTAAAGTTCTTTCGGCAGCTCGAGAGATGATTTGCATTGAGTGCCTTAGCCCAGGTTTACTGAGACAGAGGAAGGTGTTGACACAATATGTGTTTGAAACATTGCTTACATTTTCTCACATGAAACTTCAGCTGTTTCTTCGAAGTTTGCCACATGCTGAGATGAAGCAAGGAATACTTAAAAAAAATTCCTTGTCAGAGGCTTCTCTAGATAGGAGAAAAGATAAAAAAACAAGTACAAAAATGCAGAGGAATTATTTCTGCCCATTAAACTCTTGAGTTTGCAGTCTCTAATTCACAAATTTAGCTAGAGGGAGAAGATCAATATCAGAACTCTGCTAGCAGCATTAGTTGTTGTATGCTTGGGAGAAATCAGGAGCTGGACTTCAAAGTGCTCTTTATTTGGTGAAGGTTATACTGTTTAAGGCTTGGAGAATGCTGCTTAGCAGAAAGAGGTAATTGGAAAGCAGAAGTAAAAGCCACAGCTCCAGCAGCATGGAAAAGCGTAAAACCATTGCCATGTGCATCAGGCTGCAAAATGAGGAAACCCATCTGGGAAATAATGGTTCAGAAAATCACTGTGTTAAGGGATAATGGAAGGGCTGCTCCACCCTCTTGTTGGTCCTGAGGAGGTCAGTGGAAAGATAGGTGAAATGGGGGAAGCAGCTTAAAGATCCTGTGTGTTCCCTTTGCAGGCAGGGGGAAACAGGAAGAAAGCAAACATTCCCCTTAGGTAGGGGACAGCTTTTCCTCCTCTCCTCAGCTGCTTTTTTTTCCCCCCTGGAATCATATAATCTTTGAATTGAGGTTGGCTCTTTTCCTTAAGATGTGCATCAACTCCTGTGGAGCTGAGGGTTTGGTAAAGGCACTGAAGATCTCTATTATTTACTGGGCCAGGTGTGATGTGCACATTCTTTCAAACTATCACAGTTTCAGGTGAAGAAGCCTAGGATAAAACTCCACAGATAAAGAAATAATGCAGATTGTGGCTCCTGCTTATTTTAACTAGCACTGTAGGCTTCCTGAGTCTTGGTAATTCCAACAATGCGAATTTTCTTCCAGCAGAGGAATGCCCACCTAAATCATGATTCAATTGCTTGCAGGAAGGATGGCACTGACATACACCAGGACTAAAAGAAGACAATAGTGGTGTTTTGTCCCTTCCATACCCCAAGATAGATCCTAAATAGACAGTTTGAAGAGCTAAAATCAAGTGGGCTGGAGAGATGATGGTGAAGGGATTCTCTAGTCTGAGAAAGCAGGTAGAAGGGATGACAGCAAGAGCTCTGGCCCTGTTGGCTCCCTGTTGTGCTAATCTCCAAAAGAGCTAGGAGGCTGCAAAACAGGCTGAGATAGGCTCCCTGCAGCTCCTGTTGTCCAACAAATCAGTCCTAATGGAGCACAAGGACAGAAAGTTGTCTTAGGAGTAGAGGCCTGCTCCTGGAGAGAAGAAGGTTTACAGACAGGTTCACAGCTTGAAAAGTTGTTGGCTTTTTGCCATCCTTCTATACACTTGCTGATGAAGCCAGAACAAAGTGAATGAAATTAAATCTCATTTGGGTCCTGCTGCTTTTAACTTACCCAGTAGTTATGTCACTCAGGGGGGTTTTTGTTGGTTGTTTTTTTTCGGTTGTTTTTTTTCTTTTTTTCTCTGAAGTGTACCAGCCCCACCAAAGGAAAGCCAGAAAGCCACCTGGCCTCTGAGGCTATGTTCAGATGCAGGTCCCTAAACTAGCCCTTTCTAGCAAGAACAATGCCAGCTGTTGTAAGGGGAGTGATTCCTTTCTCCACACTCAGCACCAGAACATGCAGCAGGTGACAGAGCTGATGGGAGAATGCTGTCCTTGCTACTAATCAGAGAAGCTTTGCTCTTGATTTGTATCTCTCCCATATAAATCAGAGGAAACATGATATGGAAAAAGATTTGGGTGGTTGTTTCACACCCTTATGTTCATTTCCCACCATTCATAAGGCATCTTTATTGCACAAAAAAGGTAAGTAGTGGTTATATTTTCTCCCAGGGAAAAACAGGATTGCCCTGGTGTCACTGAGGTTTCCCAAGTCTGGATAGATTTTATGGAGAAGGAAAGACAGGCAAGGAAAGACTTTTGAGAGCTCCTCCATCTAGATAGCCTTTTAAGTAAGGTTTTTGTATGTGTCAGAGTTCACAAGACCTACCTTGCTCTGTTGAACCTTCAGCTTTTCAAGTATCCTATAAGAAAAGCTATGTGAAAGCTATTGAGTACCACTTGTGTGGGGAAATTCGTTTTATTTCAGTCTAAATTTAAATCACTGCAGGTGGTGATGTCCCTTTAACTCTGGTCCCATCTCTTGGTGTGAATCCCATGCAAATGTTTCTTTGGTGGAAATCTTTTCCTTTTAGTGCTTTGGCTACACAGATGAAAAAACAGACACAAAATGTGGAATTATCCATAAGTCCAGCCCAGGTCTACTTCATTTGGGTTTGGGTGACTTAAAAATGCTAAAAAAAGTGATTATTCCCAGGTTCCCCTTGTTCCAATGACATTCACAGCTGTTGTGGTTCCTTTTGAGCACTGCATTTTTTTCAAGGTCCATACAATTTCCTTTTGCATTGCACAGCATTGCACAGCTTTAAATTGCACTATCATGGGTGGCAGCTGGGCCTGATTCAGCTCCAGGGGAATGGAAGTAAACCCTGATAGTTCTATAGTGTATAAACTGTGTTAATGTTTTTCACAAATAGTCAAGAGGAAAATCATGCTTATTTGTCCCAGTGCAGGCAGAGATGCCTGTACAAGCTTACAGATGTTCTTCTGCAGCAAAGGTGCTTCTGTCCACCTGCCCTAATTCAATTTTCACATCCTCCTGTGCTGGAGCAGAGTGTGCAAGTCACCTAAGAGCCACCCCAGCAAGTGTGACATCTATTCTAGGCTCAGTGTCCAGCAAAGATGATTGCACCTTACAGGCCTGTCTCCAGAGAGATTCTGGGCAGAAAGTTTGCAAGATGGGTCAGATTACTCTCTGACAACGTTAGTCAGTAGGATGGGATCCATCCCCCCCCAAATCATTGATTTACTAGCTGTTCCACTGTAGGTAAATGAGTTTAGGTTCAGGTATAGACTCTTCTTTAAAAAAAAAAAATTCTACTTTGTGAAGGAGGTTGAGATTATTTGATGACCTGCCATTATAGACTTGAATACAAATATTCATACAAGTGCGGATCTTGCAGGATTTGACTTTCAAAGAAAACTTTCTGTAGAATACACAGGCTTTCATATTTGCTTTTTTGAGGGGTTTTCCCCTCATTTTCTCAGTCAGAGGTAAGTGGGTTGTCCTGATGCACCAGAAAACAACCTCTGAGAGGAGCACAAGCCTCAAAATACAGATTCTCTCCCTGTACAGAAAGAGAAATATAATCCAGAACTGATCATTAAGACAAGAGCCAACTGTGCTCCTGAATTTGATTGCAGCCCAGACCGAGGGGGGCAGTGGAAAGCAGTGGATTGTACTTGCAAGGATCCACTAGAGTGGAAGCAGTGGGAATGTGACAGTCAGGAACACGAAACTGTGGGACCTGAAACTTTAGTCAGCCCTCAGGCTGTGTGCAGAACTCCCTGCTTCTTGTAGATCCCATTAGAGCTTCCCAGTAAGGTACTGAGCAAAGGGCTATTCCCTGAGTCCAAGTGGCAGAAGCTGCCTGCTTTCTCCTGCATGCTGTTACTGTGGGGAGATTTTTGCTGGTAAATTTTAGCACCCATGGTGATGCCCACCATGTGTGTTCTCTAGTTACACACACAGCTCCTGTGCTTGCAGGTCCCACACCTCAAGGAGCTGCTCCATAAAGTCTTCCTGGGCTTCCTCCTGACACTGTGAGCCTTTCCCTGATGTGGGAGCTAAGAGCAGATGCCAACTCTTTGGAGAGCAGAGAGTTAGATGGATAATTCAGCCAACAGCCCCGACAAAACTGTAGAACAGCATAATTATAATAAAGTTTTAAAATATTCCTGTATCACTTGGATGAATTTTTTCATTTTCCACTCTGAGAATAACCTCTGATCTCCTGTGGAAATGCATCTAGCATTTAAATGGAATCTACATGTTTCTCTTGGACATTCAATTTTGGCTAGAGCTTTCAAAAGAAAAATAAAAATCAGACAAAAGACACTTATTCTGTGATAATGGTTCTGTTTCAGTGGTGTCTTTTAATTATGCTAGCCGGCTGTGTAAACTTAATTGCATTAGAGGCTACTAATTATCTGATTAGGAAATGCTTGGCTGTAACAGCTTATTTTAATGAATTGACTGTGGATGCATGTGATTTTTCTTTGTTACCTCAAATTGTTAAACTCCATAACCTGCATTCGGTCATTTTTTTTTAACTTTTAATTTTAAATCTAATATGTGAAACATGAACACATTTTTTGCCATCTGGAATGGTTGCATATGTTTTGCTGCTTGTGCCTTCCTGTAAGTGATCAAATCTCTGTTGTCATTCTTTTCCTGGGGTAGGTTTTGTGTGGCTTTTTCTTCTTCTTTTTTTTGTCCCCTCCTTTCTCTTCATCACATTTGTTTCTACTAAGTGACATGGGAGATTTTATTTAGAAGCTGAGTTGTATTTAAGTTGTCTCAAGAAGGAGATATAGGGGTATTCTGCTTCTCTGAAGTATCTGAGACAGCACAAGGGCTGCCAGAAATTGCATGGGAAAAAAGATGGTGTAGAGATAGTGTCTTCTGGCTAATGAATTTCAGAGGATCTGGTCCTTCAAATCATCTGCAGGCCTGGATTGTTTGGATGAATGTGAGCTGTCACATCCATCCTAGAGGTCATGGCCAAGTGATACTATTGGAATGAGAAGCAGAGATGTGAGCCTGACTAATATTATTTCACCAGCTGCTTATGCTCATTCTTGGGTAGGCACTGAATTATAAATCTGCAAGTAGAGTTGTGGCCAGGAACATTTCTGAGCAACTGTCCAAGATAAAACAAGGCATTTGTTCACTTGGTTTCAATTGATTTTTCAAGGAGTGATGTCTTAAAACATTTCTTGCCCTTTTGAGCACTTTCTGAATGTCAGGGGGATTCTGGAGTCATTGCAGAAATGATTATAAAGGAGATATGATGAAATGGGAGAAATTTGAGGTGTTTCAAACTCCCCTCTTCATTTAACCTTTCCGAAGTGGCATCTGAGCCACCCATAAGTTTTTGAAGCTATGGAAAATGTGAAAATACTTTGGCATAGACTTTATTTAAGATAACTTTCAATCTTGATTTTCCAGTTCTGGTAATGCTGAACAAAATATGCATTCTCAAAGTGAAATATAATTGTTTCACGTGGTAGATTTTTTTGCCTCTGATTAGGAGCCAGAGTTGGTTTAAAACCCAATTGTCCTGCTCAGAAGTAGCAGCAAAGTATTGACAGCAACTGAGAATTCATCTTGCTGCTGAGAGAAATGTCTCTGGAGAGTCCCTGTTATTTATGTACTTAACCCTACCCCGATGTTTTGGTACCTGAGGAGGGCTGATGTCTAGATCTGTTTGCGGGAAAATTTCCATTGAAGCTTCCCAGTTGTGGTTTAGCCTTGTTCCCATGCCCAACTCTTGCTTGGAGTCCTGTCTTCCTTTACTGCCTGCCTCCTTCTGGATGCATCCAAAGTGGGTTTTGGAATATTCCCATGGAACAGCAGGCAGTCCTGCTTAATGGACAGGTGGAGAAGGCACAGATGATATTGAATGAGACCCCTCTGCCCTCCCTCAGCCCTGTCTTCCCTTCTCAACAGATGTGCCCAGCACAGATAGACGCAATTCCTCTTTTTGGCTTTGTTTATTCCAAAATTAACCCTTTCATTTACTCATCCTCTGCAGTATGTAACTCTCAGGAGTTTGCTGGTGAGGAAATGAAACCTCAGACCCCTTTAATCTGTTCCAAGAATGAAGTGGGAATCTCTTGCTCCTCCTCACACCATTACTACTGCAGAGCATTTATCCCATGTGGGCTCACAGCAGCAGCCAGTAAGAAGATTCTTCTGTGCCCAGTAGTTCTGGGAGCCTTATGGTGTTGGGTGGTAGGAGAGATGTCGTCTAGGACTGGGTGAAATGCTGTGACATCAGTTCACAGGATCTCTGTTTGAACACTGCCTGGCGTCCTTTGGTTCTAACTTATAGATTTTTCTTGGTTTTTGCTCTTGAAGTCAAATAAGGGATTTAAGTTTCTGGGCAATTTTTAAACGTGTCAGAGCCACACATCCTGATGCTTGGGAAAAGGTGTGCAAGAGGTGTCTCCTCTCACCTGCTTTGCCTAGGATAGAAGCACAGGCCTGCAGACAGGCTCTAGGGGCGAGGGATTAGGGCAGCTGTGAAAAGCATCGTTGTGACAGGTCTATCAGCATGGGGTTTGCCTTCAGCAGAAGGATCTCCAGAGTCCTGCTGAGCTCCCCTGAGCACATCCCAGGCCTGGAGAGGGGCTGGTACAGCCCAGCAGTCCATGGAAGGGCATCAGTGCCCGCTCCAGCCTGGCTGCAGGAGGGGATTTGCTGCATGAGCAGGGAAAGCCGTGGGCAGCAAGAACCAGAGGAGGGAAGAAGGAGAAAGCCAAGAGACAGACATATACAGCTAGAAAGCAGGGGTTAAGGTACCAGCTACTGTTCAGTCTTCTGTCACTCTCTGAAAGGCTTGTAGAGAGCAATTAGGAGCTGGAAAGCAAACCTCTGTCCTGCTGCAGTCTCAGCTTTTGCTGCCAGGTGCTGCAAGTGAAGGCAGGCACTGCCACTTCATATTTAATTGCTGTTTGTTGAATAAGCCTTTGGCTTTTTTTCTTTTTCCTTATTGCCACCTCCAGAGTCTGCAGGTGGAAGAGCTAGAAGAAATAGCTTCAGGAACTCCTAAAATGACAGCCCTGCGGGGTTGGTGATAAGAATTAATCTCAGGCATATTTCTTTTTCTTCTGCTGCCTTTGGAGAGAGAGGGGAAATAAGGGGAAAGGTGTGTGAAGATAATCTGAGACAGCCTTCTGCTTTCTTTTTTTTTCCCTAAAGGACAGGTGTAGCTATTAGCTACACCTATGGGAGAAAGAATATAAATGGAGAGGGAAGGAATTACAGTGTTAGTATTACTTATAGGGAAAAAATTTTTTAAAAATTATGGACTTTTGTGGTTTGAGCTTGAATATTTTTCAAGGGACTAGTGCAATCTATAGTGCTAGATTATGCAGACTTTAAAAGAGTGCTTTTCTAATCAAAACAAAGCTTTCTTCAATGCTTTACCAAGATTGCACAAGATAAGCACATAATGACAACTAAGTATAGGCACTTGCTGTGCTGAAGGTAGCCAGTAATCTTTAAGTTGCTAAATGTATTTGCATGGCTGTGTTGAATATTATTTCCATCTTCAGAGATGCAGTTGTTATTACTATCCCTCTCCCCAGTATCTGATAGCCTTAATGCCAAGATTAACTTTCTCTTTTCTTTCCTAACAAAAAAGAGATTGGTGTAAGGAAAAGTAAATTAGTACAGGCTACTAAATGGGAATAGACAGCTATAAATAACCAAAGCATTTCCTCTCAACTACAGTTTTGATGTTTGCCTTGAAATTTTCTGGTTTTCCGTCTAATGTATTAAGAATCTGACAGTGGCAGGCTGGGAAAGAACTTTAGGAGAACTGCTGCTGCTTTTCATTAATTTAATACCTGATTTTTTCAGTGTAAGATTTTCAGAGTGTAAAGATTCAGGAACTTCGTTTCTATGGAGCCTGTGATATCTCACCTCCCACGCTGATGCAGTGTAGGTGTGAAACTTGTCTAAAAGGTGTTTGTGAAGGGTAGCAATGGCCAGTGCAACGATGGTTAGTTTGGGAAGAAAAAAATTATCCGCAGATGTTAAAAATATGATTAATCATGTAGAAGTAGATTGGAAATTTGCACGCTATGAAAATCACAGATCTAATTTGTTCCCAGAGGATATATTTAAGTACAGCTCCATTGACTTTAATAGAGTTACTTGACACTTCAGAGTCATGTCAGCGAGAGGACAATCGAACCCAATTTCCTTAGAGTAAGCAAGTGCAGGGGAATTTCAATCAGCATTTTTTTCAGATTTTGGTTATGAAATTGAAGCCACACATATCCATCTCAAGCACAGCTTTTTAAACTTATTTGTATTTCTTTTTGACTTTCTGATGAAGAGCAATAAAAAGGAAAGTTGTTTTGAGTTGAAATTGGTAAAATACAAGGTTTGCATACTTTTTTACTGGCTGTAACTTGATACACCATCCTTTGCGATGGGGTGTGGTTGGCACAACCAGAAAATGCAGACCCCAAAATTGCAGTCTTGTGTTGGTAGCTGGTATGCACCTCAGGACAGAAGTTGCAGGGGAATTTGTGATCTTGCTCATGAGTGCAGGACAGTTCCTGGCATCCACCTTCTGTAAAATCACCCTGATCATTCTCTGGTTTCCCTTTCAGTGTCGCTGCAGGCAGCAACCACACTGCACTGCCCTGGACTGCTCTTACTGTCACCCAGGCACGTTGTTTTAATTGCAGCCATCTGTCCTTCTGCTGCTGCTGCTTACAGCGTGGGGATTCTTCAGGGTTTCCTTCATATTTGATATGAAACTGGTGTTTGTTGTCATCTCACAATCTCAGAATGGTTAGGGATGGAAGGGACCTTAAACATCATGTAGTTCCAACCCTCCTTCCATGGGCAGGGAAAGATTCCACTAGACCAGGTTGCATAAAACCCCCTCCAGCCCCAACCAATTTGAGTGCTGCTGTTGCTGAGGCTGAGACACTTCAGTTTGAGATAGCTCCAGACACGTGGGAGGGGAGGGGGATGTCAGCCTCCCCACTCTGTTTAGCTGTTTGGTGTCATGCAGAGATGAATGCTGGCATGTGAGCATGGAAGATAACGTGTTTTCTGTGTGAACTGAACACAACAATTAAGCAGCAAGAGGAGGTCGAGCATCATGACTCTAAATCCTGTATTGTGAGGAAAATCTCCATAACCCCAGACATTTAACACAGCTGGAGCTCTATCTGCTCTAGCTCTGTTGGCATTGATCCTGATGTGGGAGAGGAGGAGGAGGAGGAGGGTCAGACTGATTATTGGTCTTTTGTGCCTTGGTCAATGTAAATTTCTGCCTCACTGAAATGTTTTGATAAATGGGAATCGTCTTTTAACTCCCTGTGAGATAAATACTTCTATTGAGCCTGTGCAGCTTTGTTTTACTGTGCAACATCCAAATCTGTGCTGCACTTTGAAATATTTGGAAGCCCAGTACAGTAAGCAAGGACCAGTTTTGTGCATATGAGACAAAAGAGAAGTCTTTGCTGAAGTTGCAGACAGCCTCAGCCTTATTTTGGTTAATTTTGGGTGTGCATCAAGATGTCAGTTTATGGCTTTGTAGATTTGATTTATTTTTTAAAAATTCCGTGCAGAGATTTAAGTAAAGTAAAATTTCTGTTTGATGAGTTAGAAAATATTTTCTTAGATCTAATTGATTTGTTTCAGAAATCAACCTAAAAAGTCTCAAGCCAGCTGCACAACTAAGGTAGAATTCATAGTTTAATTTCTCCCCACTTGAAAGTGGGGTGAAATGATGTTTGTAGTCATTTTAACAAGATCTCAAATCAAAAATCTTTTACGAAAACAGAGCAGTTATGGCATGTGGGGCTTACATACATGACCATTAATTTAGCAGCACAAAGGGAACTTTTAAATGTATAAAAAGGAAATAAGACTCTGTGATCTGTTTCCATAGTAGTAAAAAATTGCCAGTGGAGTTCCAAAGGGTTTGTGCTGGGATCAGTGCTGATACTCGTTCATATTCATCTATTCATTCTCAATATATTCATAAATGAAATGGAAAAGTGGAGAACTGTTATTAAGCACATGATTTAGTGCTATCAATAAACATTATTCGCAATAGTAAAGATGAAGGCTGACTGAAATTTATGGAAGGACCTTATGAGGCTCAGTGGCTGGGCAGTAGATGGGCAGATCAAATCAAACACAGATAAATGTTAAGTGATGCATGGAGGGGAAACAATTGTAGTTTCACATATTATATGATGGGGTCTGGACTGGCCATTAAGTTCCTGGGAGGCAGATCAGAGCTTATGGCAGAGTTCCCTGAATTCAGCAGCTCAGAAGTCAAAAAGATGAGCAGCATTGGTATTATTAAAAGTAGAATAGAAAGGAAAACAAAATCATGGTACTGTACAAAGCTGTGGCTTGCATTTTGAAAACTCTGTGTGGTTCTGGTCCCTTCATCTCAAAAAGAACATGACACAACTTGGAAGAGTTTCAGAGAATGGCCAGGGCCTGACGAGGTGTTGGCAGTATGATGGTGGGTAGCAACACTGAGTTGAATGGGAAAGGTGACAGGGCTCAATTAAGTACAGTCTGCTTACTGCAAGAACCTATGGTCCAGGTTCTAAAGACAGAAATATAATTTTCATGGGAGGCTTAATTATACCCTAGAAGCCTTTGTAACAGGATGTTATGAATACTAAAATTGTCATGGTTTCTGTGGAAGACTGGATGAATTCATGCAGGAGACAAGTGGCTCCCCAGAGTCCTGGGGGGAGGAAGTACCAAACATGACTGGTCTATTCTTAATCTTTTACTTAGGCATTTGCTTTTGATAGCTATGAGAGGATACTGGCTCAGACAGACCTTTGGCCTGACCTGGTGTGTTACATTTATCTTCTGAACAGATGGGCTGCATAGTCTCTCTGATACCTATAAACTAATCCTTATAAATTCTTGCTGCTTCAGAAACTGAGGGCAAGAAATAGAATATTATCAACCTTCTCCCCACATTGGAGAGATTTGTTGTATATACTATTCTGTGGGTATCATATCCTGGGTTGCATCAAAAGCAGCATGGCCAGCAGGGTGAGGAAGGGGATTCTGCCCCTCTACTCCACCTGGAGTGCGGCATCCAGCTCTGTGGTACTCAGTACAAGAAAGATGTGACTTCTTGGAGCAGATCCAGAGCAGGGCCACAGAAGTGGTCACAGGGCTAGAGCACTTCTCCTCTGCAGACAGGCTGAGAGTTACAGGTGTTCAGCCTGGAAAAGAGAAGGCTCTGAGGACACCTCATAGCAGCCTTCCAGTACCTAAACAGGGCTTGTAAGAAAAATGGAGACAAACTTTTTAGTAGAACGCATTACAATAAGACATGGAGTAATATTGTAGACTAGAAGAAGGTAGATTTAGATTAGATATAAGGAAGTAATTTTTTATGATGTGTGTGATAAAACACAGGAACAGGTTGCTCAGAGGGATTGTAGATGCTTCATCCTTGGGAGCATTCAAGGTCGGGCTGTACAGGTCTCTGAACAAACTGATCTGGTTGAAGATGTCCCTGCTTACTGCAGGTGGGTTGGACTAGATGACCTTTAAAGGTCCCTTTCCAGCCCAAACCGTTTCATGATTTTATGAAAAAAAAATTCCATCTTCTTGGTCCCTCTGCTGTCATCCCCAAAAGATAATTGAATCATTTAAAAGTTTCTAGAAAAATTTGAACTCTGCTATGCTGATAGAACATGTAGATAAACTGGTCAAGAGCTCTCATAGCCAACAGCACACAGACTGGGGCATGAGCCCACGGTGCTCTTCTTGCTCAGTTGGGGTACTCTGGATGTTTCTCCACAGTTATTTTCTGTCTGCCATAACAGGCATGTGTTTGATCTCCTCCTGGTGCAGGGGACCTTGGTAATGTTTATGTCACACTGGGAAGCTGAAATCAAGTTAAATCATAGGTAAAAATCCTATGGGAAATAATTCTGACAGTGCACAGCTCTTACACATCTTTATATGCACACAGGTGTTTTAGACATGGACTTTCAGTCCCAAACATTCCTCATGTGGTGAGGCAAGATTATCAGGGCATGCAACATCACTAGAGACTGGCATTCTTTTAAACCCATCTGTGTTTTGCCCTTGCATTTTTGGAAAAAAATTTCATCTACCTCTGACCTTTTGCTTTTGAAAATAATCAGTAAATCACCATGGTGTTTTAGCCTCTCTTGGAAGGTCGTGTTTAATTGTGTATATCATTTTTACGTGGCTGTGATCTTGCTATCCCTGAATCTTCAGAAGTTCCTGCAGAGACATGAATAGACATTTTACGTGTTGATGCAGAGGAAAAAAAATGTCCAGGGAAGCTTCTTATCTCCTCTGGCAATGACTGTAGGAAGCCAGAATCCAGGAGGTAGTAGGGAGGACAAAGGGCAGCCTTATATTTTTAATGAGATTTAGCACAAATGGTAGGGAATTGTTAGATTTTAATTTATAATCCTTTAACTAAAATCTTTAACATCAGAATTGTGATGTTCATTCAGAGAATCTTATGGGAAAATTGAAATGAAATTCTATCTTTGATTTCTTTTTTGTTTAAGACAAAGCATCTAAAACACCAGAATCTGGGAAGAATATTTCTTCCTGTGGTCCAGGTTGGCTTTATCTGGGTAATAGGTCAAAGCAGAGGCCTTCAGGGGTAGCTTGAAATGTATTTTAGATCTGGAATGCACAGCAAAGACCCTACTTTAGCTGTGTTGTCTCTGCATGCTTTGATGCCATTATGACAACCTTCCTATCTGATTTTGTCTATGATTGCATCAAAATTCCCTCCTGGTAAAGTGCACTACAAACTTTAATTGTATTCTGCTAAGTTGACCACACTCTCACAGGCAGAAGGAGGCTGTAATGGATTTTTGTGTGCAATGTAGTTATTTCTATTTTCTGAATGCATTTGAAAAATTGGCAGATGTTAAGAGAAAGGACAGAATAACAGAAGCTGCCCACATTGTGGACTTCTATTAGGACACTTACATATAAATCATATCCTCAAATGTGGTGCCTTTAGACATTTTAAAAAGTTCAGGTACCTTCTGCCCCTGCCAAAACCCCTGTACCACTATAAAACAATAAGAAAATGTGTGAGCACTGCCAGAAACCTCTGTCCCTGTGGATCTTCCCTGGTTCAAAGACACATACGTAATCCAGATAACAGAAAATGCCACAAATTACAAAAGGGGAAAAGTCAAATACAAGTATTTGCTGTTCTGAGCAACCACAAACTTGGCAAGGTGTTTAACCTTGAGTGTGCAAGCAAGAGTGTGCAATGAAGGAAAACCAGCAGGTCTCTGTGAGACCAAGAGGGCGTGTTTCTTTTTGGCAGCAAAGCCAGTGCTTGAGAATTGGTATTAGGTATCCCAGATCCCCCTCCCTAGGAGACTGCAACGGCTTCAGTGGCTTCCTGGCAAAGCAGGAATACTAAGCTGCCATGAAGGAAAGGACAGACCACACCCAAAAATGCTGCTACGTGAACCAAAGGCCACAGGATGCTGGTTACCCACATGATGCTGAGAGAATTTTGTGGGTCCCTTTGTAGGAATTGCTGAAAACTGAAAGCTTTGTGTTTGGATGAATATCTTTTGAGGAGTCATGAATGTCAGAAGATTGTTGGAAGAAGCACCCTGCAGGTATCAAGAAAGCAGTGAAGAAAGATTCATCTGAGGAAAGAAGTCTCTGCAACTGCAGTACTGAATCACAGTCAGAGTAGGACTGCTGAACTTCCCTGGCTTCCTTAAAAATTGAGGTGCAGTTTGGCTGCCACACTAACTTCTGGAGAAGTGCAATGTTTGAAGTTTAACTGGTTACCAAAAATATGGCAAATGTTGATTTCTTGCTTGAACTGGAAAACTGAAATGAGTATCTGCCTATTGCAAGTAGACTTTTAACTCCTGATAAGGAGACAAAATTTTCTTTCATATAAAGCAACAATTCTTCATTGTTAAATTCTTTGCAGAAAACAGTCTCATTTTTATTTATGATGTAGAATTTTAATAGGGTTTTTCAGGTAATGCTGATCTTCAGCAACCCTCTGCTCTCATCAGGGATCTCATCTGTTGAAATGCCCCTGTTCAACTCATCAAAAAACACACAGGCAGATCAGAGTGTTTCTTGAGTTTTTTTCTAAATTTAATGTGTCAGTCATTATCAATTTGTTCTGTTTGTTCATATTATTTTTTTTAAGCAGAAAAAAGAAGGTAAACCAACTGCAGGAAGGATTTTCCTCTCCTTTGATTCTGAAATTCTCTTTTGATTCCTAAAACACAGCTGCTTAAGCTGCTGGGACTTTGTTCTGCTTATATTCAGTCAAGTAACAGTCCAGCTGATTCCAGAAACCTCTACAATCTGCAGTTTCTCATTTAATAATGCAGAATAAACAGTTACTGATTTACATAATTTATGTTTCCCTTGTTTCCAGTGCAGTTTCCTGATTACATTAACAAAATTCATGCTTTTACTTTCTCACCTTTGAAGTTCTTACTTTGAAAGCTGAGTATATCTGCTTTATTAATTCAGTGTAGGTGACATTAGGAATGGGCCATGGCCCACAGTGCACCGATTACAGGCAGATAAAACAGATTCTCATTAATATGAATATATAATCAGTTTATTAAGGTAGGGTCTGTAGTCTGCCTGGAAACAGGGCACCCTAGTGCAAATTGCTTTGTTTATTTAGAAAAAAAAAAACCAGTCTTGCAGAAAAAATCAACTAATAACTAATCAACTGAAGAAGACAAAAAAACAGAAAGAGAAATGGATGGGGGAGAGATCACGTATCTGCCATTAGTGAAGTTCTGATTATAGCTGAGACCTCCTCAGTGCAATGCACCTTTCCCAGACCAATCTTCCCTTTCAATCCATTCTTTGTTAAATCAAAGGTCTACCTAATGTTTCTATGTGATTTCAGTCCCTGTATTGCAAAACTGGCTTTAAATTGGAACGAAGAGAAGGTTTAAGGTGGCATTTTGGTTTTTTTGCCTCCAAAGTTTTATTTCCTCTTGTTTTGCCTGTTGGCTTGGGGGACTTTTTAGGACCCTGTTTGGGTCCTAAAATATACCTGACTGATGTGGCCAGCAACTTGATCTTCTTTTCTGCTCTGCATCTTACATAGTGCTCCTCAGAGTGACTGTGCTCTGCTGTGACTTGCTAGATGTTATTACCTGTCTCTTTCCAGGAGTCGTCTGGGGGCTAAAGGTTTAAATTTAACCGTTCTCCTTCAAAACTGATGTATTTAAAATTTATTTATGCACCTGTGAGAACAATTCCCAACAAATTATGGACTGCCTTTTGAGTTTGGAAACCATTTCTGTTTTCATTCGGTGATTAATTTCCCTCAAAATGAGGAGCTGAATGTCCCATTTGGGTACGACTGTGGCCATGTTGAGGATTAAAGTCTCTGCCTAAAGACATTTGAAAGTGTGAGTTGATGAAATGTAACTGATACAGCCAAGTGGAGCAACTGAGTATGTGTTGAAGATAGTTGAATCTTGATTCTGACAGGACATGAATGTAGCTGAGCACACTGATAACATGATTTGCCTTTCCAAATCAGCAGTATTGAGGAAGGTTAAATATGCTAAAAACAGTAGGCAGATGTCCTGCAGGTTGCTTAATAAAAGCTGGGTTCAGCTATCCATATTTAATGATTCTATATTCAGAATGGAGAAGCTTGCAACAGGGAAGACAAATGTTTTCTCTGCAGTCATCTCTAGTTTTTTCTTCATACCATGTGTTAGAGGCAATCCTCATATATCTTTAAGGATGTGCAGATTATCTAGCCCTGATTACCTTTCTTGGAGGTACTATGGACTTTCTCCTGGATGTACAACCCTGGCTAGCAATTACTTATTTTACACCAGCCATTAGAGGTGGATACAGATACAGAGAAGAGAATTGGATGCTTCAGCTGGGAATGAGCAAAGCTGTACATTTTGGCCTTCTCTATCTCACCTAGAAAGGCAGAGACAGGATATTACCCAGTGAAAAGGCAGGCAAAAGTTGGAAGTCCTGGTACCACCATATTTTGATATGTCTACCTTGGACCACGTTCTGTCCTGCTTTTTGGAAATATTTGAGCTCATTTCTTGTCTTCCCAGATGTGTATGCTCAAACAGCTGCTTGTGTGCTGTGCTGCAGAGGGAGATTCACACCTGTTGGTTTAAGGCAACTAGTTTAGTTTTCTTGTGCACAAACTAGGTTTCCTTCATTGACTGTAAAGGGAGCTTTGGTAAACACTCTGTGGTGTTTTTCTGTGATTTCTGTGAAATCTTCCTTCACTGATTGTGTAGGAAGCTCAGGGAGTCTATGCTGGTTTAGGTGTGGAATGCTTGACAGTGTTCATAGTGTGTCCCCCTTCCTTCTGGCATAGAATAATCTATTATTGGGAGGCTCAGGTGAAGAGAGCCTCTGTAATCTATGCAGGGCTGAAGTGCCCTTAAATTTATGCCCAGGTGTTGTTTTGAACAGTCATGTGCTTCTCTTTGTATTCTTCCCAAGTCTTACACACTAACACTCTCCAATGTATCTAATATCTCTCACTTACAGCTCGTCCTTTCCTTCAGCAGAATTTTACATACAGGGTGTTTATTTAGGACATTTTTGTCCTTTCTAAAGGAACAGAATGGATAAGGGTTTATAGAAGAGCCATGGTCAGTCTCCAGCTTACCACAGTCCCCTTGTTTGAGGCTTGTCCAACTAAACCAGCCATCTCAATGGCATTTTGACACTTTAGGTTCCATGCAGAGGACAGTGTTTCAGGGTAGTGAACCAGCGGGAAAGCAAGCAATTAGAACTTCCAGCCTAGCAAAAGCTTCACCACACTTTGTCTGTCTCATCGACCAGGAAAATAGCTGTGCTACCAACGCTCCAAATGTAGCATTGCCTTTCTTATAGCTGAGAAAATGCCTTTCCCTGTATCATTTGTTGATTCCCCTGTCAGGTTGAGTTTGCTTTACTGACTTGCACTTTCCACTGTGAACTTGCCATGGTGCTAATTTCCATCAGGTGTTCTAACGAGCTTGTTTTCATTAAAGAAACAAACAAGCAAAAAACAACCGGAGAAAAGCTCACACACCCCAAATTTGGGCAGCTGCTGTTGCAAGGTCCTGAGACTAAAATTGTCCTGTCAGAGCATTTGTGTTCCCTTTAAAATGAAACCCAAACCCAAGCAAGCAACCAGGCAGCTGTGTCAGCTGCTTACCTGTACCTCACACCTTGCTGCATGCACGTGCACTGTCAGCTTGATGTACATCAGAAGATCATCTTTTCCTTGAATTCTCTTCAGTGGGGGAATTAAAAAACGTGTCTGATCCTGAAGGGTGAGTTCAAACTGTCTGCTGTTGAAAGGTCTGTGTCACAACATTGATTTGCGTGGCTCCTAGATTTCCTAGTCCCTAAGAAATTCAGTTGTGAAAAGGATATAAAAGAGGCATAAAAATATATGTGTTTTTCTTCTAATTTTCTGCTTGCTGATATGTAGTATGTCAGCAGAGGAAACCATTTTGATGCCAAAGTTGTGAAGGGAAAATACCTAAATTTGTGCCATTTAAGTGCCGGAGCAGGTGTTTTTACACTTGTAAGGTCAGCTTTTGAGGCTAAAAAAAAGGACTGATGTAAAAATTATGTAGATTACAAAGCACTTAGTGATTAATAGGAAAAAAGTTATTGTGACACACAAATCTGTCTTACAGAATTGCTGACTGTGTTTCATACTTAGGTTTCAGTAAGATCTCCAAAGAAAGTTAAGATTGAAGAAAATTCTGACAGTAGAAATACAATTTGTTGGACTCTGTTGATTTCTGTTTATCCTGTGGCTGTATATGACTTTTGATGTATTTTCAGTTTTGAATTGGTTTCTCCATTCTTACTACCACATACCACAGGATATAAACCTGGATGAGCAAAGTTAAGCAGCAGTATTAGGAACAAGGCTCTCTGTTTGCCTGGTATCATGCAAAAACTGGAAAATTGGAGTAATTTGTGTCCAAAACAAAAAAAAATAAAAAAATCAGCTAAGGATAATATTTTACTATAGAGAATATATGAGCTCTTTTAAAGCTCATGAATTAGCCTTTGTGGTAACATCTTTAAGGCTTTATTTGCAAGTAGGAGGCTACCAGTTAGGTTACATAAAAATTAAACTCCCTCCCCTTGCCATGATTCTCATATATGATATGGACTATCTCACCCAGGTTCCCATGGAACTCTTGTCTCGATGTAAATGCTGAAAGTTTACATGATTATAAAAGAAACAACTGGAGAAATGTATGGGGTTAATATATGCACCTGTGACTCGGGAAGTCTGAATCCTGTGAGACTGAGAGCACATTCTTGGGAACGTGGCTTGGGAAGAGCGGGAGCCGTATCCAAGTTAAGCTTGAGGGAAAGTGATGCATCTGGAAGTGACTATAACAGTGTGGTGTTAGTGTTCTCCAGCTGGCCCCCGATGGGTCATGCTGTCTGGGAACCTGTTATCTCTTTCCCCTAGCTCTGAGATGCTGGACAAATTTAAATTCACTTGTGTTTTCTGTTTTAATGCTTAGTCCTTGAGTCTTGCATTCTACAGAAAGTGTTTCCTTCTTCTCTGGGTAGCTCAGAGTAGTTCTTGTGCTCACAGAAGCATCTCCATTCTGATTATTTGGGAGCTTTTATCTCTGCTGCAGAACAGATATTAAACCATTCCTTATCCAGGAGAATGGATTGATGGCCAGACAGGGAAACTGTGATAGCCCAAGGTTTATATAAACACTGCAGCAATTCCCATCACCACACCAGCTCAGTGACGAAGTTTTACACAAACACTTAAGTTTCCAAGGAAGGAAGCCAGCCAGCATTAGCAGGCTTGTCTGCAGTTTGGAGAAGCAGGTTTAGCTTCACGCTGAGGCAGCGCTCTCATGTGAATGTGAGCAAGTCAGCCCGCCTGTGTTTTAATTCTTTCAGCAGCAGCATGGGGATACAAGCAACAGTCCTGCAAGGAAAAAGCAAAAGACCACAGGGCGCCCTAGTAGAGTGCTAATGAATATGTCAGTACCACAGGCAGTAATAGGCAATGCTACAAGGCTCTTCTGTTCCTACAATGAAGAGTACACTGTCTGCTTCTACCTGTGTGTGTCTCTGTGTGTTCAGTACCTGCAGGGATGGCATTCTTTATTGAAATGACAGTGATTTCACTCAGTAGGTTTGGGGCAAAGATTGCCAGTTGAGGATAGTGATGATAAATTAATATTGTTTTAGCCAGGTGGACTATTACACTAGTTAGGAGGTTCCACTGACAAGCCCAAAATTATTGGCTTTAGGGCAGCTTGTAGCAATCAAAAAAAAAAAGATTTTTTCAGTGTCTTGACAAAATGTGAACTCAGACTCTGATTTCAGAATATGCCTCACTCACTTTACTCCTTTTTATTTTGGGGACTTTTTATTTCTCAAAGATAGCTTTATATTTGGCATCCTTCCTGAACATACTATGCTGCCACACTACAAATGTGTGCACATGCTCTATTTTTAAATCGAGCTTTTAAGGCAGCTGCTGCTCTCACTGGTGTTTGCAGTGGAACACAGATGCCCAAGCCCTGCTGCGGCTGATGAAATAATACAGGCACAGCCTGTGCCTGCCCTGCCCTTCAGTTATCATCTCAGCAGCCACAGTAACTTTCCTGCATCAGCCCACAGGGACTTTGTGGAGTAGGAGGGTGTAATTCTTTGATCTGTGCTGCTTTTTCCTTAGAACCTCTGAATCCTACACTTTATTAAACCCTCCTCATCTCAGAATGCTAAGACTGTGTTCTGTGTTGTGGTTTCAAAGCCAGAGATTCACAGAAATTAGGACTGGAAGGAATGGCAAGAGTTCCTCTAATCTTTGCACTGATGCAGTGCAGGGCCAGCTAAATCTATTATCCTTCACAGCCGAAAAAGAATAGGGGAGCTTTATTGGAAAGTATAGACAGAGATCTTGAGATCTGTAATTGCAAACTTTATCATGCTCCCTTCTTAGAGCACTGCAGCCTCAGCAGCACTATTGTGATGTTATTTGTGGCAGATGACTCTGAAGACCCCTTAGGTCTGGAGATGCCCAAAGCAATCTGTTCTGTTGCTTATCCAGAACTCTCAGTGGAACTCGGCTCCTGGGGATATGGTACCTGCTGCTGCAACACTGACCTTTGCCAGCAGATACAGGGAGCTTATTTCATGCTATTAAGGAAGGAAGATGATGTATTTTGGGTACTGTTCACATTTACAGACACTGATAAATACTTATAGTGGAAAATGTAGAAAGACATTTAATGCAGGGAGAGAAAACATCACTGTAAATCATCGAGGCTTTGCTGGTTTGAGTTAATCCTGTTCTCTTAGGTCAAGTGGGAACATGGGCTTGTGTGCATAACTGTTGTATGCAGAAGAATCACAGACTTCACAAATAGGGTATTTTTTCCCAAACTGTGGATGCAGGGTTTTAATTTTACTAGAGGTCACCTTTTGTTTCAAACAACGTCTGTTTCCAGAAGAACTGTTCCAGGAGTGGGCTTATCTTTGATGAAATGTTTTGTCAATGTTGTGCTTGTAGAGATGGCTCTGATGATGTAGGTCACAGCCAGCACCTCTGTTTTGCTATTCCACAGATTAATACAGTGTGCTGTGCACAGAATGTGCAGGGGCTGTGTATATCACCCTAATAGACAGTGTTTGCAAAAGTTATAATTCACAAAGGCAGTCACAGCAATGAATTAAGTGCTCTTGGCATTTGGGAAAGAAAGCCCATTTGAAATCCAGCTGCTTGCCAGCTGTGGATATTCACAGCAATTATTACATTGGTTGCTTTTTTCACTCCATCTTTTCATTTTAAAAGTGCAATGAATGATTTTATTGCCGTCTTAAAAGTCTATTTATAATCCATTCATCTTGTGATGAACATGTGTATCCGATTCTCGACCTCTCTTTAATACTCTACAAAGTAGTGTTGCTTAGTTTAAAGTTTTCCTGGCACAAATGTGAGACAATCACATTTCTTAACAGCTTGAGTGACCTTAACTTTCACTCCTGTACTACTAGAGTGTGAGTTTTAATCAGTATTTAATATA
Organism: Monarcha castaneiventris obscurior; assembly: GCA_026261815.1. Taxonomy (NCBI): domain Eukaryota; kingdom Metazoa; phylum Chordata; class Aves; order Passeriformes; family Monarchidae; genus Monarcha; species Monarcha castaneiventris. The sequence continues at coordinate 5,809,382 of JAMPIT010000890.1, forward strand.
TAACTAAGATTATTTTTTTCCCCTCTACATTTTAGTCATCCCTACCTTACATTTCTCTTGGCTAACAATATCTGGGGAATGACTGGGAATCCTTGGAGGCTTTGCAACATGGGCAGAATCTTATTAATTAATTCTGTAAGGTACCCACTGCAGTTTCTGATGCCCATGTACACAAAGTAAGGCATCTGATGGCCATATGGTCGTGACACTGTTGTTTTAAACCTGCTTGCTCTGGCAGCTGCAATTGCAGTGACCACTTGACTGCAGCACCACATTTTTCAGCTTGTATTCCCATCTGTCCTGCTGTGGCACTTTTGCTAACAGTGAACTAGCCCAGAGCTAGTGATGGAAGCAGTCATAGTCATTGCCGTGCTGCTGGCAAGCCCAGAGCCTAGTTGAAGGAGCAGCAGAGGCTAAATGTCTTAGGTGGAAAGGGAGGGGGGTTCAGATTCTTGGCACATGGTTGTGGCACTGGGCATTAAAATTTCAGGTATTTTTTGTCTTATGTACTGGCTGTGATCACCCTTCTTAGGTGCTGTGTCCCAGCTTCACACTCAGAAATTGGGCACTTTGGGCATGTGACCTTGTTGTTCTAAGATAATCAGATTCTTGATGGGCTGTATCTGTATTTTTAATACCATGCTCTTTTATGATGGTTCTGCTCTCCTCTAATTTTCATTAAAATTATTATTCTGCCAAGCCCCTCTGGATAAAAAAGTGAAGATACGTTCCAGAAAAAACAGGTCAGAGATGCCTCTGTCCTGAGGCCTGGCAACCTCAATACAAAGCCCGTGGTCTAAAACTGGGTATGGTATTTCCTGAGCTATTGGGCACCACTATGTGGGCAGGGTGAGGAACATGGTGGAGCAGGAACTGGATTTTTTTCTGTAAATCCTTCTTTGGAGGTGCATCTCTGATGTTGCTGCATATATCAGCCTCCCGTTCTGGGTGTCTGAAAGGAGGGCTAGAGCAATCCCCAGGAACAGCTGAATTACAACACTTTGGAGGTGGCCCTTGCTCCAATAAAAACAAACTGGAGGCTGTGGGACCTGGCTGGTGGAAGATGATGCCTGAGAATACTGGCTCTGATTTTTAAAAGTTCCTTTTTCATAATTCCCTACCGAAGTAAAAAGAGAATTGAATGCATACACAAACAGTAGTTGAAGGGGACAAGAGAAAAATGAAGCTAAATTATTTATAACAGGGAGGGTTTGAGGTACAGGAAAGTGATCTTAATCAGGAAGCCAGAAACATATCTGTGCCTTGTGTGAGGGCACACTTCTCTGAGGACAGTGGGTAAAACTGAATGCTGACCTGACAATCTGAACCTTTCTATGCACTAGAAGACCTAGAAAAGTATGGCATATATCCATTTTTGCTGTCTCGGATCCCCAGTTTACTGATATCTAGATGTGGACCTGTACACTCTTGTCACACATGGTCTGGTATTTTGGGGGAAGTTTTTTCCCTTCTTTGGTCTGCCTCATTTCTTTTTGATAACTGAATGTGAAGCACCAAGGTTGTCTTCTGAGCCACCAAAACTCAAAGAAAGATGCTCCTACTTGCTCCTTAAAAATTTCAGTGTCTAGAAATTATCACCAAGGGAAAGTACCAACCTAGGAATATCAAGTCTTAAGCAATTAGGAAGGTATATGCCTGTGCCTCTCTAGTTTTGATGACTTCATTTCCCTGAGGAACATAAGGGCAAGCAGCATGTCAACACTGAGCCTCAAATCACCTCCCTTTCCTGTGATCCTCCTGGAAGGACAAGGACTTGGGCTGTCTAAGCAGAGTCAAATGGACAAGACATGTGGGTGATAAGATCCAAACTCTTTGCATAACTACGTCCCACTGCATCAATCCTATCTTTAGCTTCTCTCTTCCCCTGCTTGCTGGATGTCACATTTACTGTTGTGATATATTTGGTAGAGAAAGTTTCAAGCTTTCCAAAATGTTATCATTAACTGTACTCAATAGATTTATTTTATCTATTGCTAGCTCGGAAGAGGAGAAATGGCCTGCTAAAGGTAGTTCTAGGGATAAGAAGCTGAGAAAGTAAAAGAGAATTAATTGCATATGACTTAGCAAAGAACTAATGGATTGAAAATAGAGTTGCAAATGCTGGTGTGTGTGAATACTACTAATACAAATAACAGCGGCTTGAGTTCCTCCGTGGTTGGAGTCATTTGTTTCATGGAGTGTTACTTGCAGAGTCCCTTATCACTCCTTCTGCAGTTCTTTTTTCAGTCCTTCTGTGCCCTTGATGAGATTGGACCCCATCTTGCACAGGCTTATACACCTTCATCGTGGTGATAAATGTGGGAGCTGCTTGCTCTCAGCTGGCTAAAATGCAGAAACAAAGATTGGTTTAATATATCATTTAATGATTTTTCACTCTCCTTGTACTGTCTTTCAAAACCACACAGGTTACCCCTTCTCCAAAATTGGTTCCCAGTATGAGTGGTGTTGTCTTGAACTGAGATTACTTAACCTAATTTTAAATCCTGTTAGAAAAACCTGAAGGGATTTTTTTTTTACTTATTAGTTATTCTGTATTTTCTAAAGGGTTTCAAATGCCCAAGTTTTTCAAAGCCGTTACCTGATTTTATGGATTTCCAATATAGGGACACTTACAGGGCTTGATTTTTTGCAGACAATTCTGTGTCTTGGGGGCTAGTTAATGTGACTAAAAATTCCATCTCCTCCAGACAGACTAAATACTTTCATGCAGATTTAATCTCTCTGTGATATTTTTGTCCAAAGTTGCTGTCCAGCACTTAAAAATCTGATCATAGGATCTAGAAATAATATTGTTTGGAAGGACTTTTGCACCTTGGAAAGTTTTGCTAGTAATTGTTGTAAAATGACCATACAGGTTAGGAATATGGTTTTATTTTCTGATATGTAAAACACACCATTAAATTAATAACCAGACACAGTAGGGCAGTTCTTTTCATTACTTAAATGGACTTAATTGGTGCTCCAGCAAATTTAGATGGCATACTACCAGCACTATATAAATTAGGTATGCGTTCCTATGAATAATACAGCCATTATCCAATTCGCCTTCTTCCTAATTTCATTCTCCTCCTTAAAAGAAGTTAACATTTTTGTCACCTACTTAATACAAATGATATTTCACTCTTAGGAAAGAAATAAGAATAATAATAGAAGAATAAATGGTGCCAGACTGTAAGACAACAATTAGAAAGTCACTAAGAGCAGCAGTGAAAGCCTTTTTGAGTTTTGTGGTAAAATGTGCCTTGAATTTGACCGTGGTTGCAGCATGACAAGAAACTGTAATGTGCTATGACCCTCTACATTTAGCAGACAATGGAAAGATTCAGAGTCAGCAACAAAACCTTTTTGTTGATCTTTCTGCCCATGCTCACCTCTACTCTGTGACCGAACTAGAGACACCTGAACACACCCCCTCATACGCATCCATTGGATAAAACCTTTCCGAAGCAGTGACACAGCTCCCATACTTACATTTACCAAATTATTCCTCTCTGCCCATAGATGGTCAATAGGTGGTGGGCTGATCTGTGTTAGTAACTTTGACAGAAAGGAGATGTGCCCTTAAGGTCAGCTAAAATTTTCACAGCTGGATGCAAGCGAGGTGGTTTCATAAGTGTTGCTCAATCAGCAACAGCAGATGGGAAGCCCAGGCTGCCAGTTCAGCTGATGGGGTGACTTTCACATGGAGACACCACTGAACTAAACACACTTCTAGCAGCTGTTTGCTTAGACAGTGTTTTTAATAGATTATCCAGTATCCCTGAGCAGAGTGGTACTAATTTGCCATGAAAAAAGCCCCTGTTTTTCAGATTTAGGAGGCCCATGAAGATGTTCCATTTCCTCTTATGCTTCATCAAAAGAATTGAAACAATTCTTATGAAACGGGAAATTTTCCCTTAAAAGTTTTAATTTCTTCAAAAATGCTTTTTGAAAAAGAGGTGTCTGGAACAACTGGGCAATTTAACTTTTAATTTGTGCTTAATCTTTTATCCGGCTTCTCAAAAAGCAGGGGAAGGTTTTTAGGACCCAAATGAGAATTAGGTTTGCAAAGCCTCTCAGCTTTCACTGTAACTGGAATGTTTCTGTCTTTGAACCTTTTAAATATCCTCTCATAACAAAGATGCTGAGTAAGCGTGTTCTTTCAGCTTGATTGAGGGCCAGATTTTAGGGTCAGAGTTATTTTTTAATGGCTGTTTTAGCATTTTTGGTACTTTCCACTCTCATAGTTATTCAGAAGTGTGCAGGAAATGGCTTTGAATATTTATCTTGCTTCCCTTTCTATTACTTGCCATGCTTTTTATAGGCTTAATTTTTCCTTCAGTATTTATGATACATTCTGCCTAACTTCGATTCTGAGTAGCAGTTGTAACTGAGACTTAATGAAGTTTTTTGATGGTGAATATAGATGCATTCAAATAAAACATTTTATTGTAACATATTCCAAAACTAGCCAGTGGTATTAATTGCAGTGTTAGAGATTCAAACAGCAAGGTGAATTTTTAGCTTGTATAGCCTTACAATAAGAGCTAAGTAAATCACTGAGAGAAGAGAAACTAATAAACCACCTGAAGTCTCACCTCATGGCTTATTTGCCAACAATTTTATGTTTTCTTTCCTATATTCAATTGAACTTGTTTATAGATATTCCTTCTGGTATAAACTTGAAATTGTTCACAAATATTTTTAATGAATATTTCTAAGCATTTCCTTGATCCATGAGTTTTTCTAAGCAGTTGATTGCAAGTAATTGGCAATCAAAATGCAAGCTGTGCTGATTCATTTTTATTAGGCACATCACTTACAGCAAGGTATTGTTTCTCTCCCCAGATGGAGGTTCCAGTTCAGGAAAATATTAAAACAGAGAACTCAAAGGGACTTCATAAAATGCTTACAGGTATGTTCCTCAGCACTTTACTGAGTCCAGAGTATAATGAGAGTAGTTCTTTAAAGCAAGTTTCTCTACGCATAGTTTGTGTTTATAAGACACTTTCTGTCTGTGCTCTCCAATGTTAAATTAAAACTTGCTGCTTCCATAATATCCTTGCCAGGAAATTCACTTGCCAAAAGTATCCATAAAGAGGGAGTAGAAAACAAATGTGAATGCAACCACAGCAACTGCTGGTGAGTGAATAGTCAGGGGAGTAGGAGGTGCAAGTCCAGTCTAATTACAGTTTAAACAATGTATGTCATCCATGAAACTAAAGGATTTAAAACAGAGGCCTTTTTATGTACATTATCCAACCACCCAAATATGAATTGGTTCTGATATCTCTTGGGGTTTTGTCCCCATATCTGTAGTCATGCAAGACAAACAGAAGTTTATAGTTTCAGGTTTTTGTTCTTCCCATCAGAACAAAAAATTTTACAAAGCAGTAGGATTAAATCAATTGTACACACACATATTGATAGATATGACCATCGTACTTCCATGCTGCCTGGTTTTGTCATGTAATTTAAGGAATGTAATCCACAGCACTGACAATGACATTTATCATGTAACAGTTTGAAAGACAGTTTGTCATACAGAGGGGCTCAGACCTCATTAAAATCTCATTCCCAGCCAGTATCTGGTGATGGAGGGCTTGATACAGGTAAGGAAAGTTCATTGTAGGGTCAGAGCTTGAGGATGGGGATGAAATTTCTTCTGACATCTGCCAGGGGATAGATCTTCCGTGTAGGGTGTTGTGACAAGACAAGGGCATGAGGTAGACCTTTTCTTCTGGACAGCAGAGGGTAGGATCTGCCCTGCAGGATCTGCTGCTTTTAGATTTCTAGCCGGTGGACTGGCCGTTCAGGCTACCATTTCCAACTGAGCATGACAGTGACTTGCCTCACTCCCTTAAAGCAACTTCATTTGGAATTCTTCTACAATTACTCTGATTTCAAGAACTTCTCATGCCCATGTGGATTCAGTAAGCTTTAGTATAATTGATAAGTGTATTTAACTATATTAGTAATTTAGTCCTCCTTTGGACTGTGTTCTCAGTTACCACCTGACAGTGAATTTTTGCTCCAGAATGTCTGGTTATTTTGTGTATAGTGTGTGAAACATACATATTTTCATAACAACTGGAGATGTATTTGCAGAGTTTGAAATTGTAATCAACAAACTGTTCTTTAATTTAGACAAAGCAAGCATATCAAGAACAAATATTAACCATTATATCTCCCAGTGAATACTTTAATGTAATAACAAAAGATTTGGAAGTAAATCACCAAAGCTATAAAACTCATATATGCGTGTCCCATGCTGATCATAACACAACTTGTTTACCCAGGAAGAGGGAAGTCTTGCTTACCTGGCAGAAAGCAGGGGAAAAACAGTTTGTCATTTACCATGTCTGTCTGTGTGGGCTTTGCAAAAACAAACACATCAAGTATATCAAAATACCAGATTTGCTTTCCAGTCAGCGTTACCTGGTAGAGGTACGAGGGTGGATTTTGATTCATCATATAAAAAACTCCAGACATGCCTTCTTCAGTCCAAAGCACTGTGGCTTGGAACACAAAGAGGCGCCACTGGCAAAAAATACCTAAAATACAGATGGATGTGAATCAGTGCAAGGACTTTGCAACTCTACAAGAACATGAGGAAAAGCCAGTGAGAATGCCAGTGGTTTGTTGCTAGGATTGGGAGGTGGTGGTCTGGGCTCTCAGTTCTGCTATTGATCTACTGCACACAGACACATAATTTTCTCTTTCATTTTGTTAAATCAGCCACAGCATCTCAGGGTCACAATGAGGCAGTAAGCTCAGTTGGTCCTGTGGGTGCTTTCTGAAATGGAAATTGAGGAAAGCAACCTTTGCTGCAATGTGGGATAGGTGAAAGATAATCTGTGCTGTCACCCTCTGTTTTCTACTTCTTCCTCATGTGAAATACAACCCAAATTTGGAATAGGAATAAAAAGACCCTTGACTCTTTCTGGCTGTTCTGGGTTTATTAATGAAGTGGTTCTGAATAACAGTTTTCTCTTCCTGAGTCCTGAGGATAGGCAAGTTTTATTTTTATTTTTCCCACAGCCTGTGTTCCTGTTTTCTGCCAGTGGTCACAGCTGGCTATGTATCATGGTAGAGTAACCAGATCTTTATTCCCAAGTCAGTAAATTCTGTATGGCCCAGGGGTGGTGCATGGGTGTTGCCAGCCTACTGCAAGCCTACCTCCCCAACTTTCTGCCCCACTCATTCCATCTAGAATTTTTCCATATTTAGACCACTCAGTGAGCCTGTGGGTTTAAAACAATGGATGTCATTTGTATTAAGAAAATAAACTTTTAAAGAGCTTTTCTTTGGGTGGGGAGAGGAGTGGGGTGTGGAGGAGAGTTGGAGAGAGGACGTGTATAAAGTTACCTGGGAAGACTAAGTTAAAAGCTCAGTGGGATTTCATGTGTACTGGGGCATGGCTTGCCCTGGAAACAGCAGGGATTTAAGGAACACAGTGTATCTTGGATGTCCATCCCTTTAAGAACAGTTTTAAGGGTTATTGGACACAAGTCAAGCAGTCTGTAGTCTTTTTTTGCCAATGGTTGGTGTTTCAGGGATTGTTAATCCTTCCTGTGATTTTCACACATAGAAATTTGTGACAGAAGGGCACAGATCCCCCAAAATGGTGTCTTTTGGGATCCCAGTAGGTGGCATTGCACAGTAGTCCAGAGCTCAGTATGGGCTAATTTCTCCTGGGAGCATTTCAGACTGAATTTGTTGGCCTGTGATGATTGTTTCTGAGCTGCTCCTTTTCTTATCACGGTACAAAGCTGACCCAGGAGTTCGTGGCATGATGACATGGACTAAACCCTCCAACAGCATAATACACTCAGCAACTCTAGGAAGTGGTTGCTCAGCAGCAGCAGATGAAACTGGTCAGCGGTGACTCAGCTCCACACACAAAAAATTGTCATTGCATTCATCGCCATTATCGCTGAAAACCTGTCAACTTTCCCAGAAAATGGCTCTTGCAGAGGCCTTGGAGGGCCATCAAAGTCAGCCTGTTTCAGACAGCTTTTCTGACTCACCTCTCTTGGTTCAACAGCAGAAGGGCTTTCAGGGCATTTGCAAGCCATGAAAGGGCAAAGGTTGTTATCTGAGGCAGAAACAGGTTTACGAGTGACTCAGCCAACCAGCAGAGGAGGAGGAGGGACGCCACATTTGCCATAGTGTGGGCCACAAATACAGAAGCTATAAAGAAGTGAGAAATCAGTATGAGATCTTTTGCCCCTTCACACCATGCCCTGCTGTCTCAAGCTTCTTCCTTAGTCACAAAAGAGCTGGCCCATAGCTAAAGGTCTGCAGAGGTCGCCCCTCCAAACCACTCAGCCCTTTCACTCTTTGGCAGTCAGACTGGTATTTAGGTGAAGTTGACTTTAGCCTGTGAAACGTGCACAAATAACCTCAATTAGTGCATTAACCTGGCTGACCAGCTGGTAAAAGGCTCCATGCAATGCTGAATGCCCCCAGAAGAGACTGGTTTGACTACGACTCACTAGCTGGGAAGAGAAATGACAAAACCAAATAAGAGGAAGTCTTTCTCTATACCAGGTTGTAATTATGCCGCATGCATCTTGGTGCCTCAGGATGCCACGGAGTTGACATTACAGAAATTTATGTTAATATGTGACCAGTAAACAGCACAGTCCCCATGTAACCTCCTAATGAGAAGATTTTTTTTTAACTCTACATGGCCATTATTAGGAGAAAACTCTCTTAAACACAGTAAGTGCCCACATCTACATTCCTAATCATCCATACTGGCTGTTGTCAGAGGTGGGATCCTGAGTGGAATGTTTGGTCTGAATCCATGCTTTTAAGCAGTTTTTGATCCATCTGTGAATTAAGACATAGGTTCTACAGTTTTGTGCTTTGTAGCTTAGGCCTGTCAGTACAGAACTCTCTAATGGAGCTAACTTCTCAGCCAGTAGACTGGCTGTGGGCTGATTGGTGAGGGGTGAGTCAACTGATTTAAAGTAAATCACCCTAGAACTGTCTTCTCTGATCTCCAAAGTGCATATCCTCTTGCCATTGTAGCAGCATCTTCATGTGAAAATGAAAACACAGAATTTCATCTGAAGCTTTAGTTCTCCCAGAGTACTTTAAAGCAGACACAATTTTATATTCACAACACAAAAACCTGATCCATTCTGTATTTCACTTGAGCATGTCATTTATTTTCAATCTCCCTCTGAGTAGAGAAAGGTACTCTGATAATAAATGAAAACATAAATTCCCTTGAATTGCTGTTCTTTTGCTTTTTATATTGCTGCTGAGATTTTTGCTAGCCTTGGTTTCTCTTCCTGACTGCCTTTGAGTCTATTAAGTGACATTTCTTAATGGTTCCAGTTGATGTTTCAGAGGAGAAAATCCTCTCTCAAATCCAAGGGGTTGATGAGACTCTGAATCAGAATGTTTTCAAAACCAGATTTACTTCAGATCCAATATGATACATCTGGGCAGAGCCACTAAGAGAAGAGAGGCTTCTCTGCACAGCTAGTTAGTTGGCATTCTTGCCCACAGCTGCCAGGCATAAAGATCTGCTTACCATAATTTGGAACAGGGACTTGAATTTTTTTTAAACTTTATTGCAGTCTGTCTTGCTGGATTTCTTCTTCATGGACACAATGGATACTTAGACGTTGATGGGGACAAAGTTACTCATTCAATAGCTGGTGGACATTTGGCAGGACTGCTTTCAGCTGCATTTGTAGTGCTGTGTGTTTTTCCTCTTTGCCTTTCATATCCCAGGAAGTTGCTTTGGCTATTCTGGGATAGCATGTTTAGCTTGCACGTTGCTTCAGAATTTTTCAGTGAAAGTTCTTCCTATCCTCTTGTTTGTGCAACAGAACCAAATGCCAGAGCCCGAGTGTTTGCGATGAAATACGGTTTTTTGTTTTCCAGACGGACCTGCCTGTGACATATAAATGCTGGCAGCATGAAGCAACTGTTGTGACACAGCTTGTCAGGAAAGTCAGTCCGGGCCCTGGGCTTTCACCACTTTGGGCTCCTGGTGACAGGTGTCCGAGTGGCTGCTGCCTGACTGGGCTGCTTGTACCCATGAAGCCTCACACCACTAACTCACAGCAAAAAGGCTTGACACCCAGTGAGTACTGTAACAAGACTATCACAGAGCAAAGGCTTCTCAGACATGATCAGATGCTGTTACATCCCTTCTCGTGTTTCTCTGCTGTTCCAGTGAGCAGGGCTTTGTTCTGGACAATGCAAATGGTGTGTTGCTGTCACAGCTTTTAGGGCTACTACAAGCAGCAAGAGCCAGCCTTATATTCACTTCTTTCAGTGGGCAGTGTGTGGCTGACAATTTCCTTTTAAATGTCCTTTAATGCAGTAACACAGCCCTGTTTACTTGTAGGTACTGAATATAGTGTATCAGTAGCTTGACTACTGACAGAGAAATGCCTCCAATAACTGCCAGAAATTCTATGTTGCTGTAATCCACAGCATGGCAAGCATATGAGGTAAAATGGCTTGTGCCAGTGCTCACGAGACAAGAGGGAAATAATGATTTTAGCAAGTGGGTGTTTGAGTTGTTTTTTTGGGGTTTTTTTTGGTTTTTTTTTGGTTTTTTTTTTGGAAGCTGTTCAAAGTAATCGAGTAATCAAGTGATTTTTGAGATAAATGATTGTCCTCTTGCTGTTTGAGCTGCACGGAGTGAATCAAATGGCCATGTGGCATCCTTACCCTGCAAAGCTGAGCCACTGACGCTGAGTGAGAGGAGTGTGAGTCCTTTCAAAGTCATAGGAGATCTGTTAGAAGTCTTTAGATCAAAAGGTCATGCTCTGAATTAAAGGATGGAGCTGCATGCTCTTCATTTCTCAGTTGAAATTTCTGAAATATTTCTACTGGTGAATGACACTTTTCATACAAGTGGGTAGCCCCTTGGGGGCAGCTCACCGTTGTAAATTCTGCTCATAAATTTTAATTAATCTTTATTTCAATAGATTCTGATTTCTACTAGGTCAACATATACTTAGTGAACAGTGAGAGGCCTCTATACAGTCTGCTGCTTTATGCAGTACTTTTGATTAAGCACGTAATTTCAATTACTGTTGATCTGGCTTTATCAAAAAGCTCTTTTAAGTGTTTATCTTTTTTTTTCAGCTTACAGATGCCACCAAAAGTAGCACTGGCATTTCCATACCTCATTATTAGCTACAGAAAAGCACGACTATTTAAAAAAACAGAAAAAAGTAATATGTACACCAAGGGCCAGATTTAAGACAGGAAAGTACCTACATGTCCTATAGCCATGTAAATCCTTCTCAGTGTCTGAGCCAAAGCCTGAAGTCTTTTTAAAAGCCCTTGGCTCCTTAAGGCCAGATTTTCAGCAGTATTTGTAAGGGAGTGTTGAGGGACTGCTAACTTTGGTCATTTCAGCTTTAGAAGCTTCAAGATAAAGATATCTAGCTAGTGTGATTTTCAGAGGATTTTCATAATATGCAGTACTTAGGCATTTTTCAAAATTCTGCTGCTGTCTGTATCTGCATCTTTAAGCCCTTAAATACTTCCATAAATCCGGACCTAACATCTTTGGTCTGCATCTGAATGTTAGACTTCGACATTAAAATTTTCCTGGTGAAACTAAATAAATGTCCTACTTCTCAGAAGTCAGCAGGCGTGAGTCAGAACTTCTGAAGGTCGGACTATGATTATGATTGTTCTTAACTCCCTGAGGTTTGTTACTTGAGGTTTGTTACGTAGTTTGACTGCAATTAAACTTGCTTGCTTGGAGGTGCTGCTGTTTACTGCATTTCACTGCAGCTGAGCAAGTTAACCGAGGACTGCTACAGCCCTACTGCTGAAAAAAAATGGCTTCTGGGGTTTTTCCCCCCCCCTTTTTGTGTTTTCATGTCTTTGGTGTTGCAAAACAGTTCTGTCAGCACAAAGAGGTGTGCAAGGGCATGCTGCTGTGGGGAGAGAGGGCAAAGATGTGGGGGGGATTTTGGTTGTCAGTAATTAGGACAGTTGGTGCTGCCTGGCTTCACACTTGGCTTTAGTTTGCAGAGTTACAGCGTGAGATTTGGTCCTGCACTGGAACACCGGGTGGCTGAGGGCAAAGAGGTGCAACAGGGCCTGAATCCCATGTTCACTGGGAAGAGGGCGAGGAGTGTGCCCATGTGTCCAGGACTCTTTAGTGCCTGCCCACTTCCCACTTTGAAAGTATCAGCTAGGGTGACTACAGGACTGGGAGGCATTTCTGTATTATGGTGATAAAGGGTCATGAAATTTTGGGGTGTGTTAAACTTCTGGGGAAAAAATATGTGACTTCCCTTCTTCCTGACAATGCAAGTGGTGATAAGCCCCAGGGGATCATACCATTCTCTGATAGCAGCATTCAAGTTCCTTCCTCTGCTTTGAGGACATTTCATTTCAGGGATGTAAGGATAGTAATAAAAGCTTTCTCCACACCTTCTTCCCAGAGCAATTCCCCGGTTCATAGCTGCCTGTCCAAAGCTACGTCAGTAATATTCCAGTATTCAGCCCAATAAAAATTTTGTCAAGAAAGCATAAAGTTTCTGTCAGATCTTTTCCATTAAAAATCACTTTTATGGCAGCAGGCTGTAACAAGCACACAGCTATGGAGTGAAAGTGTGAAATGATGAGAAATTTGGACAGTGTTATCATCCAATGGGGACTCAGTGGCAGGCCACTTAGAATGCCTCCAGTGTATGGAGCGTGACAACCAGAATATTTTTCACAACAGATTATAACGTAAGAAATTTATTACAGATCTCAGAGGGGAATAACCCACACCACTGATTCTAGTCCTTCCCCCCAGATATATTACTCAGATAATATAAAGTCATAACTCCTTGTAAATTATTTATGATCCTGTCTCACCTTAGATTAAAAAATATTTCTGCTGGATACTTGCAGGGTTAATATCTGTAGCCCTGTGTTTGATTTGCTGAAAGGCACGGTTATTTCTGTAGTCAATTGGAGGCGTATAGCATTTACTTTGTCTGGTAACTACACAGCTGGTTGTGATATGATCAGAAACAGGACATGCAGTCATGACCAGAACAAGTAGATCCAAACACAGAAAGCCACTGTAGCCGAGGCCGAGGAAAGTTATTCAGTGAAAGAATTTGCATCATGATCACTTACTGAAATGAATCTGATTCATACGATACCTCTGTTTAATCTTTCATGATGGATTATAACACCAAGAGCATTGAACATAACACCAAGAACATGAACCAAACTTGGCATTCATCAGATTAATTCCTCATTTTTTATCAAGAAGTCAGGAATGTTGATAATTTGCAGCATATTTGTAGCAGACAGCAATGTCTGCATGACAGACAATATACGTCAACTACCAGTTCTGTGTGTGCTAATGCATTCAGGAAACAGCACACTGCTCAAAAAGTGACTTAAGAATATAAGTAGTCTGAGATAGTGGCTTCCACTGTAAATGAAGAGGCTTACCACAAATAATGGGTGAGTTAGTTTAAGAATAAGGACTACATTCTGATCTGCACCAGACTTTAAGCTGTTGTAGACTAAAAAAAGTGCAGGAAAAGGGGAAGATTTTTAGAGTCCTAAAAATGAAAAGTTTATGAGCAGCGCAGAATTCATCATGGAAGACTTACTTGACCTTGCACTTCAAGGTTAAACAAATAACTTGGGATAAAAAGGAGGGTTTTTACAGAATATAAATTTAGCCAAACTTGTCTACAGGAGTATTTCTTTCCTTTCCTCTGAGTATCTTGTGACTGGTCATTATCAGACACAAGATGATGGACTTGAGGGCACACTGGTTGCCCAATCTGTTGTTTCTTCTGTAAACTACTTTCAAACAGCCTTGTACTTAATTTATTAATCATGGATTATAAGAAGGGGACCAGAATGACAGCACAAGATGAACACATCCTTCATCAACATGCTCTTCAATGGTCTCTCTTGCATCCTTGTCACAAGAAAGTAGCTGCAAAAGTTCATCATTTTCAGAGAGGTTTCTTGGGTGTCCTGACTCGGCAGCTCGAGTTGGTGCGCGGCAATGAGTACCTTTATCCCAACAGTAGTGCAGGGCATCAGTATTGTGGGGCTGAGAGGTGGATGTAAGCCTTCTTTTTACCTCTTCTGTGAAAGGAAGAAACGCCATGAAAATCATGTCAGTGATACACGGGTAAGCAAGGAGTAAAATTAATAAATCAAAGATTTCATTGCTAGCAAGGTTTTACTTTTATTTCTGTAGTAACTCATAAGCTATGATACTCTTTGCTTGGAAAAATGAGAGAAAATGGCATATCCAAGATCTGTCCCACGGTGAAAGTTCACAGTGGGGAATGTCCCTACAGTTCAAACTATCACTGCATGTGCCTTCTAGGTGGTTCAATAGCTGGTGGCTGGCTGGACTCCTTTCACATCCTATGAGCTCCTTTTTGGGAGTCTTTTGAAGCTACCCCTTTCTGTGTGTAACAGTCTGTTGTCATATTCCTGGTTGCATTCCTAAGAGTCCCACTTCTACCGAGGTGCTGATGGAACAAAGCAGAGCCTGAGCGAGGTGTGTGTTTCTGGGACTGGCACCTGCTCTCAGCTCACTGGCTCAAGTGGTGTCCTGTGACCTAATTAGTGGTAGATTTCACTGTGTTAAAAAGCAGTGCTACCCAAAACTCTTTCTGTGTATGATTTAAAAGCCTTTGTTGTGGTACCAAAGAAGAAAATTATTATCCTTCACTTTTATTGGAAAAAATGGACAGTCTATCCCATGCATCAGAAAAAGATGAATGTTATCTTGATCCCTTAGGGAAGAAGAGATGTGAGATTGGGTAGGGGTTTACAGAACTCCCAGCAAGAGCAGTGTATTTAGGAGGGCTCCTCCTAGATATTATCCAAAGCATAATTTAGTCATGGACATATGGCAGGCCAGGTGTAAGGGCAGGACAAGAAATCAGTTGTTAAGGTGGAGAGAAATTATTTTGAGATAAACATAGTAGAAGTTAGAGTATGGCCATTTTTTTATCACAGACGTTTTTCGCAATTGTCTAGATGAGTTTAGTGGAGCAAGTTATTTCTCTTGGCTTGGCTAGAATTATAAAATGGTCCACCCACAAGGATACAGCACTCCAGCACACTTCCTGGAATGAGGTCAGGGAATGAGAGGAGGCAGAAAAGTGTCTAAAACATGGTGCTTGCTTAAAGCTGCTTGCAAGAACATTAGACCAGAACTAACATTGAAGTCATGCTGTAGGACATAAGCATCCATCCATCTGTGCTTTTCCTCAGTCAGGTCAGTGCACTTCATGCTGAAAGTGGGGCTGAGGCTTCAAACTAGGAATAAATTTATTTTATGCCCTCTTCCAAAGGAAGATTTGAACAAAAATGTTTACATTTACTGCAATATGTGTTGTTAGATTTTACATCCTGATCTGTTGATGATTTCATCACTTGAACTTCTTGATGTATTGATTTGATTTTACTCATGACCTTAATGTGATCATCAGATTGTTCTATCTTTAATTACCTCAGTAAAATTGTAGTATATTAGCTCAGTGAAGTGCTAATTTAAGTGCCTCTTTGCTTGCTCAACCTCTTCTAGAAAACTAATTTTAAAAAGTCAACATAACAGGTTTCATCTGTCAAATTTTGCAGCATGGACATTGCATTCAGCGGGTACAAATAACCTTCAGCAAAGAAGATTGCAAGTCAGTGGTTTCTGACAAACTTACTATCCAAGCCTTTTGGCCTGACCTGCCAAGAGAAAAAGCATTTCTGCACCAGAAATGTGGTGGGACAAGGGAAATAAGCCATTTGTTAGAGACATTCAGCAAACAGAACCTTTTCAGAACTGCCCGTGTGGGGTAACTTCTGGGGATTTAGGGCTCCGTCCTACAGCCAGTGAAGGCAGAACATTTCAGTGAATAAATTAAAATGTTTCATAAACCAAACCCTAATTCTCTGTGCTCCTACAAGCCTCTTAGAGGGGGTATCCCTCCTATATGTTGCTTCCATTGCAGGCAGAGTGTCAGGGGAGAATTTATGGGGGACATTGCCTGGAGTCCTGGTTACATTTTTCTTATCTCACCCCATAAGATTCACCTTTTCTTGCTGATTCTCCTCCCACTGGCGTTTATGAGGGGAGAGTGAGAAGCAGCTGCATGGTACTTTGTTGCCTGCTTGGTGTCAAAGCACTACAAGCCCCGGATTCCTTCTGCTGAAGCTGCTCTGCTGCTGCCTCAGCAGGGTAGATGGGCCACCTGTGCATGGCAGAACAGCCCCTCTCAGCTTGGTGCTGCTTGGAAAATGCAGGGAAGGCAGGGAAAGAGGGTGCTGCTTGGCAAGGGAAGGCCAAAGGTGATGCTACTGAGAGGATAAAGGTACCTTTATCCCAGTCATACCTTAGGGGTGGCTAAGGGCTTCCCAAAACCTGGATGCAGTCAGCTTCACCACCAAGGTGCATTTTCTCAGCAGCAGCTGCTGTCTGCTGCACCCAGGCACTGCTAATCACTCTGACACTGCCCAGAGGTCTATACAAATTACTCTGCTTTTCAGCATGTGTGTCTTTACAGCCAAACAGTCCCAAAGAATTTTTGAGAGGGGCATTATGAAGCCATGAAAAGCCACTTGGTTGAATGCACAAATCCACAAATAAAAGTGCACAGCCATGTATCTGCTTTACAGTTGTATAAAGCCTGCAGATATCAGCCATCTCCAATGGGCGTGGGATGAGAGGCATCATTGCTCTTTCACAAACGGACACTAAGGTCACTCAAAATCAACAGCAAGCAAGAGCTAAAAAGCAACTCTTAGAGAAAATAAGGTTGAAACTGCTCCAGAATTTGAGCTTCGACCAACCACTTCTGTGCAGCTTGCACAGCTGCAGAAGCAGTTGTAAAAACACCTGGGGTTTGTGGTCTCTTGTGTTTACAAAGCCCCTGCCCTATCATGTACCTCAAAGACAAAGCCACACAGTTACATAGGAGAAAGTAGTAACTTATCCAGAAGTGGGAACTGGAATCCAAAGTTCTTATTTGGACACCAGGAGGAGTTCTCTTTGTATTTGCCAGCTCTTCGTGTTTTTAAGAGCAGCATGGTCCACTGCAATGTTTCATAGTGATGTTCCATTAATATTTGTCTTTTTCTGTATGCTTAAGCACTTGTTTGCTTATGGCCAGCTGCAGACATTTTAAATATGTATTTTTTAAAATGAGCTCACATTTGTGTATAAAAATATTGTCACTTTTTAGGCTCATGCTTATGGAGAAATGCGTGCGAAAAAATAGCTTTTTACTAAAATACCTGTGGAGATGATATTCCTGACAGTTGTGGGATTTTGTGTATATTTCTATGCAAGTTTTCCAATTCTTGATTTTAATAACTTATTTTGGTTTGCTTGATATTGGTGACAAGCTTTCTTTCATTATGGCTCCTAAAAGTAGACACAGTGCTAAAACTAGTGCGGAGCAGGGAAGAAGAATGAGGTTTTGCACCAGAGAGACTTGCCTCCTTTTTCTGTCGTAGACATTTGCCTTTTCACAACAATTTTGCTGTTGACATACTCAGCTTGTGATCTAATCTGTGCTCATTAGAGGGCATTTTACACATGCACAGAAGGCAGACTGAGGGAGGGGGAGAGCCTTTACCAGTACTTAGAATTTGAAGTTACTTCCCCAAAGTGAAATTCATGTACAGCAGTCACTCTACAGGCCAGATTTTGAATCTGTCACTCCAACCATAAATCTTATATTCACAGGAGTGGAAAATTCGAATAGGCACCTGCTGTGTAATGGAAAAAGTTTTTCATTTCTGCCCTACACAACATTGTTTGTAGCTTTTCACTAACTTGGATTGAATAAATTCAAGCTCTATTAAAGATTTAGCAAAATTTCAGTTACTCCAAGTGGGTTAGATTTTTGTTAAACTTCATTTGAATGCTTATGCATTTTTTATGCTATATTAAGTGTACCATTTAATGGATTTTGATTGGTAATGCAGCCTGAAGCCTCATTACTTGAAAGCTTTATAGCTACCAGAAGTAAGTGTTTTTGGTCTCTGATGGAGAAAAATCAGCTTTCTGGTTGGAGGCTGGCTTTTTCCAAACTGAGAAATCAATAAACTGTCTCATCCTTTTATGACAGACCTGGAATTTCAGCTCTGTGTGCCCTGAGTTATGTTCTGTGAATAATATTCCTCAAAGGAGAATTTAGCTGTCATAATTGATGGGATGCAGCTTGCAGTCTGTTATTGGGCACCTCAGCTTGGGCAGGACATCAAAGTAAGGCTATTTATTGGGATAACAAAAAAAAGCACGAGCATGTGGAAACTGTCACCCCCTCTTGCCTCTGGGTGTCTAGTTTATATTCATACTAGTGGAGGCACTCATAGTGTCCTATTTTCCAAGAGCTTTATTTCATTTTCTTTTTTATTTTTTCTCTCTTCTGTCCTACATACTTAACACAAAAGTCATTTAAAGCATGATACTATAGCAAAGTGGGATCAAAGTGAAGGAGGATCCCTTGCTACTTTCTAATCCAGAGGAGAAAGGTGTAAGCAAACAAGTGAGATGTCTGCTATTCTGTGACACAGGAATGCAGCATTTGGAGGAAATGCCTCCAAAATGTTTGAAGGCATCCAGTGGAGCCCATCGTCAAGGCTGCCTCTTAGGAGGTAAGAAGTGGTCTTGATTAGAATGATGTCAGCAAGAATATAGTCATGTTGGAGGTACAATGTCTCTGTGAATTAAAATTGCCGTGAAGTTGCCCTTCAACTGTGTGCTGAGTGTCTGAGAAAAGCCTTAGTAGAACTGACAATTTTATTGAAGAGAATGTCTGTTGCAAAGCTAGTTTTTTGTTTTTTGGTTTTTTTTTTTTTTAGTGAAGAACTCTGGCTTCATGTCATGTTTCCAAAAGGATCAGCTGTTTTGTTCTGAATCAGTGTGACAGAACTGAGATCTTATTGTAGATCATGCTTGGCCCAGCAAGAAAGTGCCTTGCCAAGATGTTGCACTGCTGGTGTGGGGGGCCTGGGTTCTTGCAAAAGAGAGATGGAGGTTTCAGGGTGTGCTGGTGTTGAGTGGTGGCCATGTGTAACTCAAAACTTACAGCACCTTGCTTTGCTCTTAGAAGCAAGATTTTCTTCAGATGAGTTTTGTGTTTAGAAGAGAGTTATTCTGCAAGCTGCCACCTTTTCCTTTGAACAGTAATTGTCCAACTTCTTCCTCAATCCAACCTGACCACCTCTCTGTTTGTCTCCAAGGCAAAATGGTCCTGCAACAGTTGTGTGCTGCAGATGAGTACGTGAGGAGGGGGATGGCTGGTAAGCAGAGTTATCCTCCTGTCTGTGCCTAGATGGGCAGGATGAGCATCAACCAGCACAGGTTAGGTCAGTACAGAGAGGAAGTGAACTTCCCTTGTGGGTCTAGGGATGGGGCTGGGTGTCTTCTGTCAACAAAAGGCTGCCTCTTCCATAGAGCAGACAGAAAGTGCTGCAGGCTCAGTATTTACTGCAGAAATTGTGCAGAATACTGCAGAACTGGCTCATAAGTGTGTGTAGGTCATTAACCGAGTGCCATCTACTGGCACAAGGGGACTTTATTGTCTGCTTCTTTAACACGAGGAGTGCTGCAGCTCACGCTGAATGGCTTCCAGGTGAGCCCTGAATTCGAGGTGCCAGCCTAGTTTTAACTCTGGCCACAGCTTTTATTCCTTTTCCAACTATTTCAAAGTCTGTGGAAATCTCCACATGCTCTCTTTGGCAGAACTCATGGACTAGAACCACCTCTTGCTACCTGAGTGGGTTGCATGGACAGAAGAGGTCAAATTTTTGCGTCTTGTTGAGAGACCCTGTTTAAGTGGGATGGTATCTCACAGAAGGGTGTACACATTCAGCTAGCTTCTGACAGAAGCATTGCATGTCCTGCCACTCTTCCACAGGTTCTCAGGTGTTAGCAGGCTCCCTTGGGTCTTAATAAGCTCAGTTGGAGAAGCTGGAAAATCATTTGCAGCTCTAAAGGAAAGCACAGCAGGGCAGGGGCCTATTATTGTCATGTAATTAATTTAATAAATATATTTAGTGGAATAGGAGCCATATCAGTGTAATCATCACCAGGAGGCCTCTCATTCATCTATTTTTCATGCAAAGCAGGTTTTTGTACAGCACAGGTGCAGTTTCAAAAGATGGCAGGAGCAAAGCCTGAGTAGGAGGCAAGCAGATCTTCTAGGACTTGGGAAAAACCGGGTGTGATTGGGCAATTTGTCACCCAGCGTCACAGTACAAAGACACTATATCTGTTTTGTTCACAAGAGAAAAGGAGGCAACTTGCATTTTTTTTGTGGAGGGTGGAACTGTGACCTTTTTAGCTGCTTGCATCAACAGATGAAAACTGAAGTCCTCTGACAGAGCTCTCTAAGGAAAATTTGTCCTGCTGCTTCCCTTGATTAGGAGAAAGTGGTTTTTCTGCCTTGCAAAAATGTTTGACATTTAAAAGATTATGTGAAAAAATCCATTCTTCAGTAAAATAAAATGATGGCTTTGCAAAGTTCTTCACCAAGTCTGAGGCACTAGGATAGACTGGGGTGCCTGTTCCCACGATGGAAGCCCCAGGCTCAAGCCATTGTTACAACAAGGAGCTCAAGCTAGGAAAGATGTTCACATCACACAATTATTCTCCAGTGGAGCCTTCCTCCTTCATGATTTCAGTGTCCATCTTCTCCACAGGAAGCCCTTCAGAACCATATTGACAGCAGCTCTCCTCACAGAAGAATTTGTCATCATTGTGCAGGGGAAATATATTTCCTAGAAGATTTCCATCTGTCTTGAGCACGCACTTTATTTAAACATCCAAAATATTGAAATAAGAAGCTGTTCACAGAACAATCACCTTATCATAAAACACACCCTGCTAAGAACATGATTTCTGCTTCCATTTAATGGGAGGCAGTGTTCCTCATTATTCTCTGCACACTGAGCTTCATCTAAATCAAATTGAACTGAAAAGGACAATAGTGCTATTGATTTCTAGTACCAAAAATAATGCATAATAACCTCACTGTACTGTCAAATCTGTTCAGTGAATGAAATTGCTATCACAGAAGATGTATCATTATTCATCAATTTTATTATCCTTGCCAAGCAGGCTGGCATCTTCATTCAAGTCATTTCTATGGAACTTGACTTGAGCAAGAAGTGACAACACGATCTCCACTTCTTGGTCACCCATGCATACCCAGGAGCTGTTCAAACATCTTTATTCCTGTGAGGAGAGCATGGAGGTGCCTTCCTGCTGATTGTGTTTCTGAAGCTGATAGGTATGGGAAAGCTGCAGTTTAGCTGAAAACAAGATGAGGAGAGATGACACATGCATGGGTTTGAACATTTTAAATCTGTGCAACAGTGCCAGGAGCAAAGATTCCTGAATTAGAAAAGATGTAACAAGAAGATTAAAAGCACAACTAATTTGTTATATGCTATCAACTAGGCTATAAGCTTTTCTCTTCTGTTTTTAAATACTGTTTATAATGAGTGCTGCAAAGGAAACCCTGCAGTACAGGGTGCCAAGAGTCGTGTTTTGGGACAGGGAGTCGCAGTTGTGTTGGAGGTTCAGCTGGCATAAACTGGCTTAGGTTCACAGATGGCATCTCCCTTCTCTGCAATGTGCTATAACATGGCTCGATGCACGGGTGCATGCTGGGGATGATTATTTTTAGATGATAACTGCCTAGTTCTGGAGGGGCCTTTAGCAGTCTTGGAGCCAATAAGGGAACTATGGCATCAGCAATGTGAAAATTGTGGCAGCGTGACATCCAGGGAAAGTACTGGTAGGCTTAGGTCAGATTCTGGTCAGAGAGAACCACCAGCAAGTACTGACCCCAGCGGCAGGGGTTTTGGGACTTGTGGCTTTTTGTTGATTAAAAAACCCAAAGAAAGAGACCACCAAAACTAACCACCCCTCTTGCAAGTATTCTTCTCTTCTCACACACACTTGGGTTTTCTGAAGTGCTGAGCAATTTGGGTAGGGATACACTTCCTCTCTTTGTTTTTGTGACATGTCAGACGTTCATTATGAGTTCTTGATCCTACGTGCCTCTGTAGCCTGCGCTTTGTAACTGTTCCACCACTTGTAGCTGAAGTCCAAAACTGCCCTCCTCTTTCTGGTTTTGATTTGTTGGTGTTTGTATCTGACCTTCCAGGGCCTGGCTGGAACCTACTACAGAAGGGCAAAAATGCTGAGTGGGGCATATTTCACTGGTTTCTCAGTCTGACTGCTAGTGGGAAATACTGACACTCTTTCAAGGAAGCTCACTCACGTGGCCATCTCAGTTTACTTTGAAAGTCCGGGCTGACTGCAAGGTTCAAGGAAAGGAGATTTAACTGACTCCAGCCTTCAAATTTATTTTAGGCAGACTGGTGAGGAAGTCTACACGAGGTTGAAGGTTAAATATTCTGTGTGTAGATGTCAGAAAATTCAGGAAAAAAAAAAGTTCCTTTTGGGTGAGGTGCCCAAGGACTTTCCTGTAAACCTCGTATTTCTGCTCTCCACCTCTTAGATCACGCAGATGATTATTGGAACACAGCTTACCTTTCTGACATAAACCTCACTCATTTTTGTTCCATCCTTCTTCCCAGGCCCTCCTTTCTCATCCTACTCAGGGAGAAGAAGCATGTAAGAAAGGAAGAGTGGGAGGAACAGTCAAAACCCCCAGATCTGCAGCTTAGGTGGTGATGATGATGGACCAAATGCTTCTGCCATTAGCAAGGCCTTTTGAAGAAGGGAACCTTCTGAAGAAGGGAAAAGGAAGCTCTTGGGCAGGTTGCACAGCCTGAGCTCAATGGATGGTTTAAGCTGTGCACAGCCCATTTAGAGGGCTGCTGTCAAGCAAGAAATATCCTCATCTGACCCTGTGGCATGGGCTAACTCAGCACTGGGCTGACAGTTTGCTTTCCAGGACCTACGTGACACCTCAGGTGGAAACGCTCTTCCTACAGCAAGGCTATTAATAAATCTGCTTTTGTGAGCGCTTGGCCACAGTCTGAGGCCATATTCTTCTAATAACCCTAAAATATGTTTTGTTTTCATGTACTTGTGGATATTAGGTTGAACCTTTCCTACTGTCAGGGATTTCTGAAACCTTAATTGCTTTTCCAGCTTAATTGCCCCTGGAATGAGCTCAGGAATTAGCTTTTTGCTAATGGGGAAATATTTGAGCTGTTAAGGCTCTAAACTATTATTTTTAGACCTAAATTAAGGTGGGGAAATGAGCTGCAGATAACAATCAAGGTTTCAGTGTTATTACACTCGAATGCATAGGACACAAGGATTAAAATGAGTCCAAGAACCTGTTCAGAATGAGTAGAGTGGTCTCGAGATGAAACATCCAGACATTCTCCCACCTACATGCCATCTTGATGTTATTTACCCTTGTTTTAATGTAAAGGTTTTGTTGACGGGCATCATTCCAATAATTTCACCGGGTTTATATGCTTAAAGAGTCGGCTTTATTGGAATAAAAGGGTACACTTTTAGGGTTTGTATTTTTTCTCTCTTCTTAAAGAAAAAATCGGGAAATTGAGTAATGACCTAATTGGTTTTAGCAGATGCTCTGCCAGCATGTGGAGAATTCATGTGGCATTGTTTGTCACTGGGGGACCTTAACCATTTTTGAGCCCTCGGCATCAGTGCAGTAATACCTTGCAGTACTTCTGAGGCATATGCAAAATACAGGTTTCAGCAGATGCAGCTTAAAGCACAGCAGTTGTGAGAGTGAGAACTCTAGTGTAGCAAATTAGCAGTTTTATTTTATACCCAAGTCATTGCTCAAAGATGGAAAATTATGCTGAAAAAACACAGCATGTGATAAAAACCAGTGTTCTTTTTATTCCTAGGAAGAAACTTTCATAGAATGGTTATCAGTGTTGCAATTCTCATCATTTACTGGTTTGTTTAAAGGACTCTTCTCATATGTAATAGTCCCTCTGACAAGGCAAACCTCAAAAAAGCTCAGATTCATCAGTCAAGAAGTCTTGCAGTTAATCATTCTGCTGTATAGGTCCCTCAATCATCTTTTTACCAAGTTTTCATTTGTGGGGCCTACATAAGCTAATATTTGAGACCCTGTAGAAATGTAACATCTGGTTCTTTCATTAAAGGCTGTCAAAACATTTATGTGCAACAGGACCTAAGCAAGATCTCATTGGGGAAAAAAAGAAATAATTTGAACCTGAATTGAAACATTTCTTGTATATTTTGGTGAAACAAATGGAAAATTGTGCACGAATCTACTGTAGATAATATTGTGTTGCTATTTTTCCCCTCTTGACTCCGTCTTTATAATATGAACAGGGTTGTTCCCTACTGGAGACCATAGAAATCTTCCAAATTTTCTGTGAGAAGATATATAAACGTTTGGCTCAGGGGCAAGGAAGTTAACTGGACCTTCCTGGGCCAATTAGATTAATTTGGAACCCTGCTCTTTTTTTTGTGAAGAGGATGGGGGAAGAAGTGAAGGGCCAGGCACTGAGCTGTTCCTGTGTCCAAGGGCAGCCAATACAGGGCTGAACACAGTAAAAAGGGAGGAGGCACAGTCCTAGCATGATGAATGCACCTGCTTGAGCATGCCTTGACTCTACTTGGGAAGGCAAATATTCCATCAGTCTGATCCTGCTGCAGAGCAGAAAGGGTGCCAGCCAACATGTGGAAGTCTTCTCCAGGCCTGGCAGCTGGAAAGGCCACAGTTTGTGTCATGGCCACCATGGGAATGTGCTTTGGTCCAGCTGATCCCTCTCCAGGAATTTGCCTCATTTAAGCAGATGGAGCTGTTCTGGGTTTGCAATGACAGTTGTCTGGCCAAATTGGGCCTTTCAGCAACCTCTCCCCCCTGCCTTCCATGGTTCCTGACCACCCCCAGGTCCACTCCCCAGAGTGCTGGGTGGCTGCTGCTGCCTCTGGTGCTGTTATTGTGTTCCCACGTGAATGCTGTGCTGTGCAAAACCAGCACCTCCTGCATCAGGCTCCATAATGAGATGCTGGTTGTACCGGCAGTGCACCACTTCCATCTCCAAAGGATAAGTAGCATCATTTACGGGAAGTCTTGAGAGCTAAAGCAGATCTGGCTCTGACAGGGGCAATCAGATTTATATAATTTTCTGACAGACAGTTAAGCTTAAAGCTGCACAAACCGGAAATATACTGTCAAGGAAAGTTAATGCTTTGGAAGCCCAGGGTTTTATGAGGCAAGGCACAGACCTCTCCTCATACAAAGATGCTGCTCCTTTCTCCTGTCTTTTCAGAAGCCCCACACTGCCATGAGACAAGACCCCACCCTTCCATGAATCTGATCCCTATTAAAGGCAATAGAAACAAGAGCATTTTAATGAGGAGTGTGTTTGGACTAGACTCTACCGCGACTTAGACTTCAGTGTTTGCGTGACAAGGAGTATCAGCAAATCTCCTTGGTTATAGCTGGAACAATAAGCACATTTTAAACTCACTAATGCAGGAGAGATGCTATGAAATGAACTAAAAGCTGAGACTGGGTTGTGATTTTCCAGCCTGCACAATGCCCCAAAGGTGTCCGGAACCATTAAGGCTGTCTTATGTTGTTTCAGTAGAATAATATATCAGTTCCATAAGTTTTGGCACAATGTCTCAAACCTAACGTTTAGCTAGGGCATGCAGGTATGGAAGGCAGGAAGGACATGGAGGCTGACAATCTATTATGCACAATTCTTACACTCCTGACTGTGCTTTGGTGGGAGGGTAGGTTGCTTTATGCTTGTTAGCTCTGTGTAGGAAGTCACAAAACGTGATGGTGGAACACTTGAGTCAAAGAGAAGGCTGCTGAAAGCGATGGCAGCAAATGCAGGTTTGTGCTGTGGAAACCTGTGGAAAGCTTGTTCTGCTTTACATCATGTAACCCTGCACTGTGTCTGCAGGGTCTGGCTGCACCCTAAAAACACACACACGGTACCCCGATGTGGACAGGGGACTGCAGGGCTTTGGGGACTCAAACTGTAATGTTTTAATGGTGTCTGACTTTAAGTAAAGATTTAGGTGATGATTTGACAAAGCCACCTTGCCCAAAGGATCTGGAGATACCAAACATCCTTAATTCACTTGATGGGCTTGCTGATTTTTTTTTTTTTTTCCCTCCTGGGACTTTATAGCCCAAAGAGAGTTTCTGAGGGTGAAGCAAATTTGTCATTCAAGTATTACTGCACGCTCAAACCCAGCAGGCTTTTGCAGGACATTCTCTGATCTTGATACCATATTGTACCAAGTTAAAGAGGCATTTATGCTTTCCCTCCTATTTGAGTGTGGGCTAGGGTGAGGACAAAAGAATGAAGAGTACCGGCTCTGTCCAGGTGAAGAGCACAAATGATTATGTTTTTATTTAAAAATTGAAAAAGCAAATCTGTTCTTTTGAGTAGCACAGTTTGTGCTGCAACTGCTGTAATTCTACAGAAAATTGTGCTACTTTAGGATCCTTTTGCTGGAGGCAGGCATTTAATTTAATTCTCCCTCTTCTTATTGTTACAAAATAACTGTACCTGCTTATTGTACATTCAAGTAACTCTTCAGTGTAAGGTTTTAACCAGAGATGATGATTGAAAACTCTTCTTTAAAGATGACAGATATTTTTTTCCCCCTGCAAACACAATCTACTGCTTTTCAAATGAAGTACTTTTGAAACCTGAATGTATCCTTACTGCTTTTACATCTCTTTCATTTACATACTGCACTGAAGAAAAAAATAGGTAGAAAACCAGAAAAGGAGATGGAAAAAGAAGACAGAACTAGATAATCAAAAACACTTTAAAAATTCTTTCTGTCTTCAGGTATTCCACATGCTTCGCCTCTATTTATCCATCCAGAAGGAACTGACAGGAACTCATCATTCTAGAGATTTGTCCATTTGAGTTAGGTGCCTTCATGCACTGTCAGCTGCCATTCATGCTGAGGAAGTGGTGCTGAACAGGTTCCTAGTTCAAAAAAGTAGTTCCCAGAGTTGGGAGGCCCTTCCAGCAGACTGTTTAGGGGAAGCAGCCAAAAGCACCAAATCCAAACCCCAGACAGATCACAGGAGGAAGATGAGCAAATGAAAAAATATCATTAGAGTTTTCAGGAGTTTTGCAGTACAGCTTAATTATGTGTCTCATTAAAATGCTCCTTTATTTTCTTTTCACTTAGTACAGTAGGGGTTTTGCTTGATATTGTGGTGATTTATGAATACTTGTGAAATGACAGAGAAGGAAGAAATCTGATGAAAGGAGAGGTGAATGATTGCCCTTTAAAGACCACGGGATTCCTTGCAAAAGCTTTGCTTGGCAATACTGTCCTAGTTTGTAGAGCACTAGTTTGTACAGGGTTTCAGTGGGATACAAATGTTTGATCATCTCTGTGCTAAATGCATATAAGCCTGGGTAAATATTTTGCTTAGTTTCAGGTTTTTATCATACTTTTGGTTGGGTTGGGTTTTTTACTTCTTGGTGGTTTCAGTCATTGCAGAAATTAGTGGCTCCCAGGTGATTTCAGCAAGTACCAGGGTGAAGATGAGATGATACTGAGTCTGTGTGGCATCCACAGGGCTTGAGGACAGAAAGCTGTAGTGTTAGTGAGGCTATATCAGCTCATATCAGGGGAAAGTTACCTATTTGACTGAAGGGGAACACAAGGAATTTTTGGTCAGACCTTTTTATCTGTAAATTTTCTGTTTACTATTGATTTTGTCATATATTTGTCTGTTCATAATATGCTTAGGTTTTCATATGGGCACCTTAGTAACTTCTTTTGATTTTGGATCTTAAACTGCTTTACAAACATTTCATAGTTTCCTTTCCATCTCACAGTTATCAGGCATTTTTACCTGTACCGTACATGTAGTCTTCACTATAGGAAATCATAAAGTTGAAATGTGCAACGTTCTTAGTTGTAAGAGATGGACCTGAGTGTTGGGAAGCTAGTGGACTCTGTTTGGATCTATTTTGTTCACAGGAATGGCAAGCTTGCTCTTCCTATCCAGAAATTCCAGGCTCCCGAAGTCTGAATCCAGATGCTAATGGTGTAGGCTGGAGTTTTTCTAAAACTCAGCGTGCACCACCCTCTAGTAGCAGAGGCTGTTCAATTATTATTTGATGAGATTCCCCACGTGAACCTGGCATAAGTATATTTAACACTTCCTATTTGTAATTACCAATGTTCTGCAACATGTTAAAAATAGTCCAGAGGCTTTGGTCCTGCATGCCCTACAGTATGTTAAGCCTTGTTTGGGCTTACTGCAACACTGTAATCACAGACCTTGTTGCCTAAGGGAATTTTCTCACGTTTCTTAATTTAATTAAACATTTCCCATTAAGTTTAATTAAGTGTTAAGACAGAGAATTCCTCCTTAACCCTACAATGATAAGGCTTTACAAACCAAAGTACAGTTTTCACAGATTTTTATTCTGGGACTTCATCTCGTTTGATACAGTGAATAATTTAACAGTGATTTTAACATTCTGGGGTTTTGTGAAGTCTCTTTCTCTTTATCTCCCTCCAGCTCATTGGAAGCAAATGAGAGAGGTCACCACAATTCCCTAATAATTAGAAATGAGGTGCACTCACTATTAGAAATGAGGACCACGTCTACACCATCTCTGCTTGTCTGGTAGTTGTAAACTCCCATCAGTGCAGTACCTGCCTAAAAAACCTGACAAGTAATCACTTTTCTGGAATTTTCCAAATTTTCCAGTTTTGAGGCCACGTTAATCAGGGTGTAGTCAGTTCATGCCCCGTGTTTGTGTAGCAACAGCACTGGGCAATCAGACTGTCTGTTGGAAAGTTTAGGTACCGTCTAATGTAAATAGTTGTGCAGGTTAGATATGCTTATCTTAATTAAAATGCTGAAGGGTCATGTGAGAGCACTGGTGCTGCCTGGAGAGAGTACTGTTGCAGTTATTTCACCAGTAAGGGAGATATTTCCATATTTCTACTCAGTGGGATTATACTTTTGCCCATTTTTTTGTGAGTGTGACTGAAATTGCTCATTGATCCTTTGGACAAATTATTTCTTACTGCTCTTCAAAGCTTTGCATGTCTTGGGGCTTTTCTGTGTGTGCGTATTACAAACACTTGGCTATTTAAAGAGAAAAAAAACCCAGAGAAATGTGACACAAGAAGTGTACATCCCACATGCCATCCACCAGCATGCTGACGGAATTTCAGCTTTAAGGCTGTTTCTTTAGGCTTCCAGCTGACTTATGATAGCACATTCCACAACGTGGAATTGTAGAAAGAGCAGAGTCCCATCAACACCACATCTGTTCAAATTGCTCACTTTTTAGCTTCCACACTGACATTCACAAATATGAAAGGGACGAAACTTACAGTTCTGTCTGATATGCAGAACGTTTTATAGTGTAAAAATTTACTGTAACTATTTTAGTCAAATACATTATTCTGTCATGACCTGGATATGAGCTTAGTAATTTTACCTTTTATATGGACAGTTTTCACATCAAAAAAGGTTTATTTTACAGTATTTACATGCACAGAAAAATCTGCTGTAAAAGGTAAGCTCCTGGTTGTGTTTATTTCAGTTGAATTTACGACAAATTGCATTTATAGAGCAATGAGGCTTGGAGCCATCCCACCTTGCTTTCTCTCCAGGTCTGCTGTTCACAGCAAGAAGGAAAGTATTCAGAAGCCACTTGAAAGCCAGTTGACCCTGTGGAGATGCTCTTTCTTCTCCGTGGTCTGCTGGGTGTATAATGCCTGGACTGCTATTTTAGGCACTATATTTCAGTGGAATGCTGAGCTCAGACCTGATGGTCTCTGCAGCATCATTTAAGGGTGGAAATTTTGTAGGTGAGAAATACCAAACCAAGTCCTTTAACTCAAAAAGTTATCTTAGCTCATTGGTTTTCACAGGCCACCTCACAGGAGCAGGTTTTCTTAACAAAAGGTGTCTGTGCTTTGAAAGTTACTTGTTCAGTGCCACACTCACATATAGCTTCAGGATCAGCAGATCAGGCCTCTTTGGGGGGCCACTGCTCTGAGCACGGTGTTCCCATCTCTTATGGATTTAACATGGTTCTTTCACCGTGATCTTGTCTTTCTGAATCACATCAACAAAGTCTGTAGCCCCCGAAGAGATGCTTGGAAATCACCTTATATTGAACATAAAGATTAAAAAAAAAAAAAAAAAAAGGTAAGAAAGAAAATCTTCACTTCTTTGCTTCTTTTCTCAGCTCCTTTAATTTTGTTTTGTTTTGTTTTGTTTGTGTTTTGTTGGGTTTTGTTGCTGTTGTTGTTTGTTGTTGTGTGCGGTTTTTGTTCTATTGGAGTTTTTTTGGTTGCTTTTTTTGTGAAGCAAGTTTCCTAATTTTACAGCCTAACTTGTAATTTTAGAATATTTATAGCTGGCAGCACAGGGATGGATAGAAAAATAGGATTCATGTAATTCCAAGAAAGACATTCCCGGCGACCTGTGACAATAGTCACAGATACTGATAAAAAGTTGGTTTTTCATAAGGAAATGAGCAGGTGTGTCTAAATACATGAGGTGAGCCAATCTGTTGAATAAGAAGATCCTGATTATATGTGACTATTTTTCAGGACAAATCCTTATTTAAGCTTCTTTCGTGGGTCACTCCTGCCTTAAGCTCCTGTGCTTTGGAAGGATAAACACTGGGTCATGCCTCTTGGTGTTTGAATTTTTAGCTTAAGAAGATCTGTTAATGAGAAATATAATTTCTGCATTGAATTACACTTTTCTTTTGATTTAAAATTAAGAAGACAACTTTTTTGTAAGTTAAATAGTGTAAAGTTCCTGGTAAGTATTATTAGTTTCTGAGAAATAATATTATGCTGGTTTCATATATTGCTTTAAAAATGAGAAAATCGTTACTCTTAGTTCTGTTTCCTTCCAAAGAGCTCCAGACCATAAGCAGGGAGCTAGCAGGGGTTAAGGGGTTTGGCAGAGATGTGCAATGTGCTGACTGGAGCAGAAACATCTTTCACATGCTTGGCTCAGCAGCAAGGCTGAAAACACTGAAAAGACATTTAGAGATGAAGTCTGCAACCAGTGGCATTGCCTGGGTTGCTTCCCCCACAGAGACAAGCTTTTTTATTATTCCTAATCTTCCAGAGGGTGCTAGCAGCCATTATTTCCTCATCTGTATAAGCAGAGAGTCAGATCCATGTCTGAAAGAGCAGTTAGTACCTTCCCAGAAAGGATTGTTGGCTCTCAGAGAGGTTGAAAATTGAGAAAGTGCTTTGTTAAATGTTTCAGAGCAGTTGGGACTTAGTCTGCTGTGGCCTCAGTTTTCCTGTCTGCTATTTTCTAAAGGTTTTTTTCAGTTGGTTTTTTGTGGGGGGCTTGTGTTTGTTTGTTTGTTTGGGTGGGGTTTTTGTTCGTGGTTTGTTTTTTGGTTGGGATTTTTTTTTTTGAGGGGGGGTTGTGTTTTTATTTGTTTGGGGTTTTGGGGGGTTTTGTTTTTTTCTGCGATGTTGTTGGTTGGTTTTGGTTTTTTTGTTTTGGTTTCTTTTTTTTTTTGAATTGCAATTTTAAACTCATGACTCAGAATTTGTCTGAGAAGAGAGCCTTGGAAGCTGCTTGAAAATTGGTATCACAAACTTATAGGGCCAATAATTGAAGTGTTTTCTTGAAAACTGTGAAAACAAATTAGCAACTCAATTTGCTTAGGATTTTCAAGTGGGGAAAAAGAAAGGGCACTCCTATTTTTGTCTATGATCACTGCCTTGAAGATAAATGACTTTGCTCCTTGCTGTAGGCCAGTGTACATAGCCTTAGCCACTACGCACTTTTTTTTTTGGTTGTAATTGATTTTTTTATGAGGAATTTTCAGAACAATTTCAAACCCAAATATTTTCCCTCTACCCTTTTATTTCTTACTTGCTCCCTGGCTGATTTGGCTGTCAGTGTAGTGCACTGACAAATAAATCATTGTCAGGGCTCCATTCCCCGTGCACAGGAGTCAGGAGTCCCAAACTAACCCTGCAGTCATGCAAAGGTCCTTACTTCACAGCTTTATCAAGGCTTGCTGACTTTGCAGCATCCCACAGAGAAGGCTGGCTCATGACATGAAAGACAGTATCTTCTGCACTCAGGAAAAACAGACTGGAAACCAAGGTGCCACACGAATACAATATTTAACACAGGCAATGCGACTCCTTTTGCAGGGCACAGGACCTGATGGGTTAAGTTAAGCGCTGCAGGATGAGCTGGGTGACCAAAATGTGAGGATGTTCTCTGTGACCTTGAGCAAGCAGATTCCTGTAATCATAGCTCAGTCTCCATTCTTATTTCATGACAGAGTTGCTGCATACTTGGAGTAGAGAGCAAGGCTTTCCTACCTATCCGATTTCATGCAGATAGTGCATAATAAGCCATACTGGAAAAACCTCTTTTTCTGACTATTCTGGGGCCAATTTGTCTCTCAGTGTTTACCAATGTATGGCATCTCATAACTCCGCTGATATTTTTTGAGGGTTTTGCTAGACCCTCAGAAGGTACTAGTTTATTGCTAAATATTTTGCCTTCGCCTCTTTTCACAAACATTGAAATTTCAGACCTGGCACCCTGAAGAGGAAAACTTTAAAATACAGACACGTCTGGTGAAACTAGATGAAAATCAGCAAAGCTTAAATTTCAGCTTGAACTGATCATGTTAAATTCCCATATACTCACAAAAAATGAGTATGTGGGAATTTTCTGTGATGCTGTTTCAGCTTAAGCATGCTAGTGCCGATTTTATGGGGTCTGGGGGGTCCTGTGTGCTGCAATATTTTAGTGTTTTTAACTTCTTGCTGTACTGCAGACATTTGTAACGAGCAGAAGGCATCAGATGTAGAATAGTGATCTTTTGAACTGCTGCTAAAGTAAAATGTGCTAAACTGTAGAGTGAAAGGTGATGCTACAATCAGCCTTAGAAATTTCACTTCATTCGCTTTTTCAAGGATAAGAAACAGATGAAAGAAAACCTCTTTTCTTTTTCTAGTTACTTTCCTCACTGAGAAAAATCGTAAATTCACCTTTCAAGATGAATTAGAAATCAGTCCTAGCCACTTGCTCAAGGAGGGCCAAAGAACAAACACACGAATATTTGAAGTGTAGAAAAGTATGCTAATATGGCCAAGTTTGGAAAAAGGTAATCTAAATTAAGCACGAGGGGATAGAGAGACAGCAAAGATGTGAGAAGACAAGGAGCCTTCAGAGAGTGCCTCTAAGAGATACCATGTTTACTTTGTTAAAAATGGGGAAAGCAATCTTTGTCTGCATGTTATCAGTAAATGAGAGTTTTAATAATAAATTATCTATGTGATTGCTGTTTTCTTTCTCTTTGCAAGGAGAGAGGCTCTAAAAAGAAAAATATTTCTCTAAGTAAAATGTTTCACTAGTGGAAAGCAAATAGGAACAAGTCTGGATTTATTATTGTCTTTAATTTATGGGGTGTTGGATTTCTGTGGGGTTTTTTTGGGTTTTTTTGAAGGGATAGGGGGAATTGTTGTCTCATGATGGAGTAGTGTGCATTTAGCACCATTGTCACAGTCACTGTGACATTAGCAGATCAGGAAGCACTGTGGGTTGGAATAGAACTATAATCTTCTAATCCAAGTCAGTGGTTGCGTGGAAATCAGTGTGGGGCCACAACTGACAAAAAACTTGAGTGTGAGCCGCAAAAAGGGAGTCATTGGTGTTTGACATGATGATCTTTGTGTGTTTGTGACCAAACTGAGTACTCCAAGAGGCAGATGGCCAGTGGGTGGTTGCACTTTGCCTTTCAGTGCCCTTCTCCTGATCATCAGTGCTTGGGAATATAAGATTATCTTGGCTCCCTTTCTTGCTATTACCCCACCTCTCTCTCTCTCTCTCTGTGAGGATGGCAAGCACATATTCCTCAGAAGGACAGCACACATGCAACCTGTGAAAATTAGTAGGAAAGCTGTGGAAAGAATTGGTGTGGTAGCATGACTGGGAGAAAGCAGCACTTGTGTCAAATTAGTGAAAGGGAAACGCTGCAACTTCAAAACAGAATTAGGAGTGATGCCTTAGGTTTTAACTTTTATATTTTTCAAATTCTGTACTGCTTAGAGTGTAACTCTGAAGTTCCTTGTAGCCTGTAATTTCTGCTCTCTCGTGCAAGATAGACATAACAAAGCCTCTCCAGGCTTTGCCTTCAAGGACACCAGGCTGTTCTGGGCCCAAAATGTGTAAACCAAAGCCTCTAAGGGGGGAGCAAGCTGAGGGGAATTACATCATTGAACTGGGGCTTTAATTGGAGAATTAACTGTGATATGCAAATGAACCAAACCTATAAAGGCATGAAGAACTCATGACCTGGGGTCCATCTTGGGGTCCATTTTTCGAGGCAGCCTCCGGCTCCCCCAGGGTGTACCTTGAAGGCTTTCAAATAAATATCTATCTTTATTCCCTTACTCTTGTCTAGCCTCTGTTCCTAGGTGGCTGGAGACGGCATCAGGAGCAAAAATCCCATTTTGCTGGTAGTGCTGCATCTGTCCTAAATTTTGGAAGTTCTCTCTGGAGGAGTGTAATTACATGCCTGAAAAGAGGTCTTAGTTGTCTGACCTTAGGTCCTGTAATTTACATTTTGTGCTTATGGTCACCTAAGAAAGGAAGAATATGCCTTGGGATGCATTTCTTTCTAGGATGACCATTTGTGCCTTTTTGCCATCTTCTGGTTCTCATTCCACTCCAATGTTGAGCATGAGTCCCTTGTTTCCCTGTAGGGAGGGATAGATGAGCAGACATGTAAATGAACCTTCTGTAACTCTTGCACAGGATTTCATAGTCTGTCACAGAGGAGCAATCGTCTGTCACATTAATATGGTTCTTATTACAGTATTTATGTCAAACCCCCTGTCTTTCATCATTTTCATTAGCATGAAAAGTAAGGTTTTAACAACTATGGTAATAGGTAATAATGTAGCATTAGAACATAAATCTAGTGACGATACAGATACCCATAAAGTGACAGGGAGATGTTATAATTTGCTCCCAGCACTTATTTTGGGGACAGATTTGTGTAGATGGCTTAATTTTTAGGAAGTATTCACTATAATTATCAGAACTAACAGGAAGTCTTGGCAAAAGGGAAAAATCTTTGGGTTGCAATTAAATTGAAGATGAGAGGTAGCAGTTACAAGTTACCAACTTTCTGATGGTGCCTGGCACATGTTCCCTTCATACTTCTGACCGACATGTGACAAAACCTCACAGTTACAGAAGGGTTCATTGCCAGAATCTCTGACTTTGGTACGGGAAGGACATTTTATATGCAGTGTGTATTCACAGGCACAAGTGGGATAAACTGAAGTGAACCAGATCATTGAGTTAAATTATTTTAAATGTTAGAATATGCTTTATTCACAGTCAGAACTGTGAAATACTTTGCAAAGATAGCAGAGCCCCTCCTGAGTGAAGGAGAAATTGCTCAGTCATGAAAATTTACCTAAAGAGCTGAGGTAAATGCAACCATTATTTGGAAGAATAGGACCATTCAGTGGACCTGCATCAGACTGAGTAAACACAGAAAGGAACAATTTCCCTACACAGCAAGGAAAGGAAAAGTACTTTAGTTATCCAAACTAGCACTTGAACACACTGTTACAGTTAATTTGCGATGTAATGGAGTGTTTAATGGCTTCCAGTGGTCAGGAAGCTGGTTTTAGAAAGAGTGTGGGTGAGAAAACTCTTACCCATCCAAAGCATCCCAGTGATTTACAGCATTTGTAGGCTGCACAGTGCATTGTGCCGCTGAGAAGCCCCAAGCCAGTGTCCTCTGCTCTGCTGCCAGAGCTGAATGCAAAGCTGAGGTCTCTTGGCAGTGCTGCTATGGATCTAGAGAGCCCTGAGCCCTTTCACATGTGCACATGTATCAGCAGGCTCAGATCTTGAGGACTGTACATGGCCCTGAGCTGCTTTCCACAGGAATAACCCATTTGCTTTGGGCATGGTGCTGGTTTTCACCCTGTAGCTCTGTCTTCTCTGATTGAGCTCTGGGATCAGCCACCTCATACTGGTACATATCTAGTCAGACCACGTGCCACCATATGCAGCCAGCTTGTTCATGATCAGGTAATGCTTCTCCAAGGAATCAAGTCCTAGTTTTTGGATCTGTCTAGGATAAGTGATGATGGGATTTTGCTTACACTGCTGACCTAATGCCTTCAGAGGGCTGAAATGTGACTTCGCACATTGTGGTTTGGGAGCAGGCTCCATCACTCTTTTCAGCATCACTTACAATTTCCTGGTCATGGTTTCCACATATTAAAATGTGTTGTGGTGCCTTGGAGGGAGGGGAAGCAGAGGGGCACCGATCTGTTCTCTGTGGTGCCCAGTGACAAGACCTGAGGGAATGGCCTGAAGTTGTGTCAGGGAAGGTTTAGTTTGGATATTTAGGAAAAGGGTCTTCACCCAGAGGGTGGCTGAGCACTGGAACAGGCTGCCCAGGGAAGTGGTCACAGCAGGCACCAAGTCTGACAAAGTTCCAGAGGTACCTGGATAACGCCCAAAGGCTCAGGGTGTGGTTTTTGGGCCTGATCTGTGCAGGGCCAGGAGTTTGATTTAGATGATCCTAGTGGGTCCCTTTTAACTGAAAATATTCCTTGGGTATGAAGCTGGCAGCATGAGGGCTGTGCATGAAGATGGTGAGGCTTCATCAACTGGGATATGAATTTATCATATGTGAACTTGTGCACTCTCTCCCTGTGCAAATCCCTGCACCCAGCACAAGTAATTGGCCAGTGGGTTCAACAGCTGTCCTGGGAGTTTGGGCTCCTTCTCAGTGCACTGAACTGCTCAAGCAGACCTCTGGTTAGTGACAAGGTGCATTTGTCAACTGCAGCCCTTTTTTCCTGCTCGTGAGTTAATCAGTCTTTGTCACTCGTGTAACTGAGCTGGCTGTTACTGCGGCTGATTTGTGATACAGAACTTTTTTGTCTGGTAGAGATCAGAGCAATTTGCAGATGAAGGTGAGTGCTCTCATCCCCATTTAACTGATGGGAAAACAGCAATGAAAACCAATTTCTGAGAAGCAGCAGAGCTGAGAGTTAGCCATTGGGAATAAAATCTTGTCTCTTACCATCCCTGTGGATGCTTCATAAATTTCAAGTGAGCCTAATGTGCAGTTTGAGATATGTTTTGATATATATCCTTTTGACAGACAAATCATAGCCTATCTTTGTGTTTCCAGATAGGATGAGCGTGATTCTTTCTAAAATGAGATTTCCAGAGAATATTCATGTTCACAAAACCAAATTCCACTTAAGTATTCTGCAATAGCTGTATGTTTAAGCACATTCTCTTGCCTGGTAGTTTGCTCACTACAACGTTCATAGAAATAGTTGGCAACCTGGAATTGGATACAGTCAAAGTAAATTCATGTGGAGTAGACAAATAATTGTCTGCACAGTAGTTACCATCAATTTACCTAATTTTCAAAATCCAAGCTCTGGTCCATGAATAATGAACTGCCTTTGTTATCTCTGTCATCTCTTTGTTTCAGTGTAGTAGATGAGCAGGGAAGCATGTGGAATCCAGGCTATCAGCTGGTGCCAGCTGTTTGTGCCCAGGGAGAGCCTGGCTCACAGCATGTCTCTGCCCTTTGAAGGACACATGGAGCAAAAGGAATGTCTGCATTATGTGACTAGAAAGGTTAAGAAGATGGCTGGTTATGCTGTCAAACTTCCAAAATATTGTTGCACAGACAACAGATTCTGCAAAGTCCATTCCAAAATGACCAAGCAGTTTCAAGTTACTGTGGTAGGCTGAAGTTAAACACCTTTGGCTTTGCAATGGGTTGATTCAGCCCCGATTCTCTAGTTATGCTGGACCTTCCAGCATAACTAGAAGTTAGAAAATGACTGAAGTTAGAAAATCTCTCCTTGCAGCCATTAACTCCTGCCCACCTCCACATTGATGCTTGGCAGAGTGACAGCCACCTTTGGGCAGTGTGTGCCTGCACACCCAGGTGTGCCAATCTGCTGGGATTTATACTTCCATTCCCCCAATGCATCTGCAGGGTGATATCTGCATGCTGTGGAATACAAGCAGGAATAAATGCTGCAGGCTTTTTAATAAAAATGTTAGTGCCTCTACATTTATGCAGCAGTGTGGCCTGATTATGCAGGAGCTCTGAGGCTTATCCCAAGATGATGATTTTAACATCAAAAGTAGATTAATGGAAGTTGACAGCCTTGTGTCCATCCAAACACAGTATGAAATGATAATAAGTATAGAATTGCTAGTCAGTAGGGTCTCATGTCACATACTCAGACTAGATAAATGATGAATATGTAATGAAATTACATAGAATTGAGACAGATGGCTCTAGCTTTTGATAAATGCATATATCTTCACAATCAGATAATAATGCCAATGTGTGGAAGATCAATTGGGATATAACAACTTTGAAAAAGAAAGTAATTTCTTTGCTTTCACTTTAAGATGTGCATTTAAATAAGAATCAAGTTTAATTTAATTATAATTTTTTTCATCATGAAATTAAACACGAAGAAGAAAAGAAACCAAGGGGAAAAAATACAGGGACATTTTAATCTTATTTTGCTTTGAATTGTAGTTATTTATCCTAGTGCCTATAATGAAATACCATTGCCAAAAAGAAAAGACAATTATTTTCTCTCCAATAAACACTAAGATAGATTGATGGTCACTGCTATAAAAAGGATTAGATGAAATTCTTGACACCTTTTCAGGAAGATGTCAATTTGTTCCTAAGAACTCCAGTTATGAGGAAGCTTATAATACAGTCCACTTGTTATTGATAGGGATGTTTAATATTTTACT
This sequence comes from Monarcha castaneiventris obscurior, assembly GCA_026261815.1. NCBI lineage: Eukaryota > Metazoa > Chordata > Aves > Passeriformes > Monarchidae > Monarcha > Monarcha castaneiventris. The sequence continues at coordinate 5,848,177 of JAMPIT010000890.1, forward strand.
GACTATTTAAGGTGCAAAGTCCTTGAGATAAATCAACTTCTCATCCTCTCTCTGGATTTTACTATTTCACTAGAGGTACATCTTTGAGGGAATTGACATGATTGACTAGGGACATAGAGTAGAAAATATCATTTGAAATAATGTCATTACCAAAATGGAAGGAATTTTGAGAACAAAATAATTATGAAGCTCATTAAATTCACAGTTTCTGCATATCGCAGATTAGTGAAAGAGTAATGGCAGTAACTCAACACATAATTTTGCACACTGGTTGTGTATTATCTGAATTACTGTCACTTTCTTTGAATTTGAAGTCCTTGCTTGTGTACATAAACAAATATATCTGTCCCTCATTTGCATGGGGTTTGGGATATTTTCAGGTGAAGAGAAAGTAGCTTTCAGTTTTCTGCAGTCCATCAGCCCAACCTTGAGTAGTAGTTATAATGAAAGAGTACCTGCTGAGATCTGAGGTGGTAGGAGCTGTACCAACACACAGCAACGTATTACAGGTATGGAGAGCTTGTAATCTCTTGTCTCCCGATGAGAGGTCTTGAGCTGGGAGGGAGGAAATGGGTAAAAGCAGTGCTGGGTGGGAGTACTAGGGGTAGTCCTCTGACACTCCCATAGGAAAAGCTTCAGGTGAGATATTACCTTGTGTGGCTGTGGAGATCTGGAATCAGCAGGAGGCACAAGAGAAGGAAAATTGAGTTTAGGATGCAGTTTGGGGTTCTGCTTATAAATTGCCTTGATGCCAAGATGACATGAATTCCTGTAGTGGCCTTGCATGAGGACTATGCTGTTGACACTGAGGAACAGAAAAATGAGGCTCAGAGCAGTGAGCTTGGAGGCTTTTTGTGCAACCATTGGAAAAAAACAAAAATGCAAGTTCCCTTTTTCTTTTAGTACTATCTGTGCTCAAGAAACAGGTGTTTTCTCAACTCTGCATTTTTCCAGAGCCTCCCAAATGTTATTTGAACAATCTTTGCAGGAAGGTTCTGCTGGGTGCTGGCTTGTGGTGCAACTGGGGCAAAGGCCTGCCTCTGTCAAGCTGGAGGGCACTGATGCCCCCAAGGGAAACCCTTCTTGGAGTAGTAAGAATTTCTCCCTCACAGGCTGTTTGCTGCAGAGTCATCACAACAGGAACATGTTTCTCCTTCCACAGTTTGCCACTTCCTCAGTGATTCCAAAAATCACCTGCAGTTGTCTCAAGCCAAGTTACCTAAAGTTGGAGGCTCCCTAATAAGTCTTAAGCACTTTAGTCCTCTTTAAGCAGAAACTCTTTGCATTTACCTGTCAACTGGAAAGATCACTGACTGTCTAAAGCATTTTAGTGGTATCAGTATTTGCCTTCAGTCTGCATTTACATGGAATCATGGAGAATCTGGGATAAGATCTTAAAAGAGCCTATCACTTTGTGATATTGCCTCAAGAGAATTTTTCTTTCTGTGAATCATAACTGTGATAGTTTATTGATCAGATTAAGCCAACCTTCAAAAGAGAAGATAATGCCACACATTTTACTTAAGATGTTTGTGCAGCTGCTAAACAACTGAACCTCGGTGAGCAAATGCCCTGGTGGTGGCAGGTGGAGAGTACTTTGTTCTCAAAGATCTCAAATCTTTCATTTTCTATTGATGCTTTTTAGAATCAAAACAGTGTTTTCCATTACAGCAAGTCCTCAGCTGCCTTAAAAATCAGCAAAGATGGAGAATTCCTGGTCTGAGCCCCAGGAGCAGGCTGCTATCAAATTGTATATGGCCTGTAACCATGTAGTTTTCTAGGCTGCAGCAGATCTATACTATCAGGGGCATTAAAATGTGGTTGGCCAAAGGTGGTAGAAGGAACTCATGGCTTTCACTAAGGAGATTTGCCATCTCTGTGGTATAGCAAGAAGGAAAAATACAAAGGAAAATCCTTACTTCTATACTTCCACTCTATAGACAAGCATGAAGACAACTTTCTCTTCTGACCATGGATTATGGGTGCTATCAAAGACAGGCTATCCTGTAGGTGCAATTCCCAGTAAAGAGATCTTACAATTTCTGTTAGTCGGGTGAGAGAGATGTGCAGGAATCAGCAGAAGGTGTCAAAGCACATTGTTGTTTACCATCTCTTGGTCAGTCACACACACACACACACACCCCCACACCCCGTTTCTGGCATTTTTCATGGAAATCTTTCAAAGAAGAAAGACCTTTTCTTCCTCTCCATCCCCAGTCAATGATGCTGCAGTGATTTAGAGTAGACAACACTTCATGGAACTGGGCAGACTTCTGTGGAAGCTGCTGCTGTGGGAATCCAGATCTATGGGACGTAGGAAGCCTGACTACTAAAATCCTCAAAATAACAGAGGCCCAGGTTTACTTGGCCTATTTGAAAGTTAAGGAGAAGGGTAAAGGACTTGAAAACTTAGGCAAAAATGTGTTCAGGAGAGCCCTTGATGTGATGGTAAGTATCTTTTCAGGGCTTTGCTTGGATACTTCAAACATCTGTTAGCAAAAGCTAGCACTGGTAAATACTCATTAGAAAAAGGCAGACTATTGCCATTGTCTGGTTTTGTCCCTAATTTCTAATGGATGCATGAATCTCTGCAAGTGAATATTGGAGTCAGTGAAGCTGCATGGTATTAGGCAGTTTCCTGCATCTATCTTTGCAGCTGAAAATGTGGTGTTTTCCTTTCCTCCACCCCCCTCCTTCCTCCTCTCCACATTAGCTCTGGCTTTAAAGCTGTTTAGCTAAAACTCAAATAAAGGAATATGCTAGAATTGGCAAGATAATTATAAGGCCCAAATCCCTCACAGACCACTGGATTCTCTCCTTCCTGATGTGGATTCTGGATTTGTCAGTGAAAGCAAAGAAAAAGCTTTCTTTGGTGCATTGTCATTAAAACAGTTAGAATCTGCAAATCCTGTACAGTCAAGACAACAGCAGGATTATGTTTGAATTATAAGAATGAGCAATGTGTTCTGCTTAATTACAGAAGTTACAGAGGAAAAGGATTTATTGACTGCCCCATCCTTCACCCCTCTAGTGTAGGATTGTTCTCTCCATAGTGCTTCTTAAGCCCTTTTCTTTGCAGTGTTATGTGCACCACGTGATGGATCATCCACAGCTTAACTGGAGGTCTTGCAGCACTTCTTAATAGGTTAAAAGGTGTAGTTGAGCCTGCTAGTTGTTAGCAGATCATGTTCTCAATGTGGACTTTGGGAAATTGCCAAGACGTGCTCATCTGGGGCTATCAAGCTGGAGAAAACAATGGTGTCTCAGCTCAATATCAATATGTTTTCCCTGGAACTTAGCTTTTACCTTGGTTGTCTCAATTTTATCAAAGAGCTTTTCCTCATTATTTCCTTTTGAGAGTTCACAAATAATTCCCCCCATCACTCATGTTTACAGCCTCTGGTTTCATAATCTTTCCCAACTGTTTGTTAATGTGCACTTTATCTGTAAAATGGTAGGAAATTTCCTGCTAAAATCCTCTGTTTCGATAAAGCCCATTGCAGAATGCTTTGGAATTATTACAACAAATCCCACCAAACCAAAAACCGAACTTGATTTTTCTTTCTCTGTTTCTACCTTAACTTCCTCCCCACCCCCAACAGAAATCTTTCCTTCTTATTTAAACTTCTGGGGTTTTATGGGTAGTATTTGGTGTTTACTTTTTTCCTGAATACAAGGCTGAAGTACTTTTTGTACATAAGAAGACTCTCTCCCTGTCTGTATCTAATAGCCTGCACAGATTTGTGGCAGTAGCATGCCTTCTCCCAGGTGTCAGATGTAAACTCGTATTAACTCTGTCTCCTTCTACATGTGTCACTGAGAAGCACATGAGAAATTCAGGCAAATACTTTCACCTGCAAACCTACTGTTATTTCTCTGTCTTGGCTCTTGCTATTGTCCATCAAGGGTCTTTCAGTATTGTTTCTTTCAAGTTTTAATTTTTATTAAGGTTAGAAGTGTTATTTTTCCCCAAATTCTACCCTCCTGAAGTTGCTCCACATATTTCTGACAAAGGTGTTTTAGTGGCTTCCCCACCCCCAAACTGAAGTTTTAATGAAAAACTGTCAACCCATGGAAATGCTTTCCTTGTAACCCATTTGTGTTTCCAGTTTTCAATAACTGCAAACTTTTTCAGTTTTTGTCTACTCCAGAATGAAGAAAACTCCCAATTTGAGGAAAGCAAACCCAACTCCTCTCCCTAAAACCACCAACCCCTGCATGAGTAGAAAAGTCTACATAGTTAATATATTCTGAGAAAAATAGTTGACATTTTCTGAACAATATCTGTGCCATTCCAGCTGACTCAGATTTTGATCTTGTATCTCTCCACTTCCTTCTCTCCCTGTAAAGATGAGTTTATTATATTTTTGCTCCCTGACATTTGGAGTGTCCCTGACATTCATATTGAATACTGTCTATAAAATGTTATTATGAAGATGCTTATTCTACTTTAAAGTTACTCTGAATGTAGGGATAGAAACATTTGAAATTTTGATTCTTAAACCAAGCTTCTTATAAACTGAAGACTAAAACAACAGAGGGTAGAAGTACTGAAGTCCCGTTCCAGCTGATGTACTGTTGGTACACCCCTTCAGAAAGGAGCCCAGTCAAAGAAGAGCATTTTGAAGTTCCATTGCTGTTTTTTAAACACACATAGCTTTTCAATGAATACAAAGGGCCCTTGCTGCTCTGGTTCATGCTGCTCATCTGTGCTTCCATCTCTCGGGAATGCTGGTTCTTGGCTGAGCCAATCACTGGCTCTGCAATCTAGCTGGGTTGTAAAATGAAGATCTGTCTAGTTTAAGATTAGTTCTGTGAGGTGTGTACTTTGTCTAACCCCGTGTGCCTTCTGTGGGCCAAAAACAGAGTAAAACTGAGCAAGACTCTTCCAGAAGGAAGTTCATTCTAAGCTAGGACTGGATGAGATGCCTGTGTCTCAATGTGTTCTGCTTAATTACAAAAGTTACAGAGGAAAAGGATGTATTGACTGCCCCATCCTTTGCCCCTGCTGAAGGAGCCTAGGCCAACTAATTTATACAAGAGCTAAATCTCCCTCCATCATTCTGCCCTGTGTTACAGCTTCTGAATTGATCCCAGGAACTCTGTGTGCTCAGTCATGTGCTTGTGGCACCCTGGAATAATTTCAGACAAGTGTTGTGATGAAAACAAGAAATCCACAGAGACAACCTAAGAGAAATATGTTACTTTTCTGGAACTGTTAAGTAAAATAAGTGCTGCTTTGGTTACTCTGAAAGGTTGAACAGATATCTAGCTTAGGGTATCTCTTTATGGTATTACCTTAAGCTATCTAGGAAGAGAGAAGATTTAATCACCCCTCTAGGTTATAATTTCACTTCCCAGTAGAAAAAAAATCCTGGGACAATTCTTTATGACAGCATTTGCTATGACAAGGGGTGTCTTTAAAATGATTAGAGAGCCATTTGCTACAGCGATCAGTCAGTGAGAAGAGCGAGAAGTTAACTTTATCAGTAGCCTGAAGTATAATTCTGGAGTTGCACTCTGCCAAAGTGGAAGAAAATGAAAGGCTAGTGTAACAAATCCATGGAAGAAGTTGGGATCACAAAGCAACCATCTTTTCTCTGAACTGGATTAGCCAGAGGCAAAATGCTTTCCTCAGTCACTGATTGCCAGACCTTTTTTTTTTTTAATCAGAAAGCTTTAGAAAGTGGATAAAGAAAAATTTTCTGCTTCAAAGTGTTCAAATATCGGTTCCTGCAGGCACTCTCAGGGGATTATAGTATTGTTTAGAAACTCACTGATTGGGGGATTTGGAAACCTGAGCTGCAGGACTGCACTCATACTAGAAAATAGTTATTGTTATTGGCAAAATAGCAGCAGCAGTAGCTCTTTGGCCAAGTTTCTTTGACTTTGCAAGGAGTTCAAGGCACCTTTAGAGAACTGATATCTCAGGCTGTGGGCAGCATCAGGGCTAAGAAATTAATAGGACTTCATTCTCTTGCTGCAGCAAAGGAGTTTCTCCACCAAGCACCTCACTGGCTTTGATGCTACTCACTTGCTTTCATGTTAGTGGTAACTTCTACTACAGTGGCTGAGCCAAGGCAGGACTTGTTCCCTCAGCTGTGATGTGCAGAGTCCTGTGACAATGCTAAATCATTGAGACCTTCCTTGACTTTTGTTTGAGTAATTTTCTCTGGAGCTCTTATGGAGTTCTGTAGGAAGGATATGTAATAGAAGGTAAATGCACATGCTCTATTTTGGTATCCTCTTGAAGGGAATTCCTTTGCCAGTGCTTCCTTTGGCTCACCCAATCTGCTAATCTTCACGTGGGAAGTACGGATACTGAAAAAGCTTCAGCAGAGAATCTCTTCAGCTCTCTGCAGCATTTTGTGAGAGTTCTGTCTTTCCCATGCAGATTACTTTAAACAAGATTACAGCATTGTAAACTTCTTGCACCTGCAGGTTGTTTTGCAGTATTGTTATGGCTTTAACTAGATAAATATTTAGAAATGGGTGTCTTAGAACTTGACCAATCCCCTCAAGGGGTGGATGGCCAATTACCTTATGCCATTTAACACATTCTTGCGAACCAACATATAAAAGCCTTTGGAAAATTTATTAAATCGCTTCCATTTGTCCCTGAGCCCGGACTCCGTGTCGTTTCTCTACTCAGCCGTGGTGAGAACAGTAACATCAAAGCTATTTGTAAAACAGAGTTTTGATAGAAGCATAAAGCATTCCTCACCCAGCTGATGTTTGGTAAACCACCAAGAAGTACTGTGTCCTGGAGGTATCAAGAAAGCGTGTGGTGACTGAAGACTGAGCTACTGATAGTGATGGGAAGTGTTTTTAAATAAGTTTACTTAGTTAATATTAAAACTACAGATTTAAAAGTAACCTGTTTATTGTGTCATAACACTCAGCAAAGCCCACATTCCCTTTTGGTAATCTGTCAGATATTTTTATGGTCCCTGTCACTTGCTTGCAAGCTTGGAGACTGAAAAATAGGACATCAAATGTATTAGATGGGCTGTGTTTCCTGAGAGCAACCCCTGCCTTCTGTCTCATTTCAAGTGTGGGCACTTCCCCTAGTTTATGAGTGGTAGCTGCTTATATCCACAGTAAAAGTGAGCATTCTCACTGATGTAAATTGATCCAGTGCCACTGCAGAGCTTTAGTCCCACTGCAAGTAAAATTCCACACAATATGGTCATTCTGAGAAGGAGACATTCATCCAAATTGGTGACAATTCACAGCTTAAATTCTCTGATTATTCCAATCTGACCCAAGGAGATACCGACAACTTTTAAAAGCTCATTCTAATATTTTACATATTTGGGTAACTTGAAACATTGTTTGTTTTGTTTAAATGGTTTTCTTCTTTCTAGCTAAAAGCCCTGAAAATAATGAACCCCTTTCAGCCTGGCAGAAAAACATCTTCTTTCTTCATTAAAACCCACAATAGTCAGAACCTCGGGTCTTAAGTGAAAAACATAATTTTTTAAAATCTTAAGTTGGATTCAGCAAAGGAAGAACAACAACTCTGTTCCTTAAAACAATGGGAAAAAAATCAATAAATTGCCATGAAATTTCAAGTCTGGTATGTGACAGGTCTGCAGTTTCACAAATGGGAGTTTTACACTTCTGGAAAGCCACGATCCCATAGTGACAGCCTCCCCATCATGAAGTATTCCTGTCTTGTCAAAGAAGCTTTGAAAGGAACAAATGCTAATTCACCAGTATCTTGAAAAGCTCTGTGTTAGTTGTGTTTTGTGTATGCTTTAAATAACATAGAGGAAGTGTGTTACATGATGGCCTAGCAATTAAAGGGCACAGTTGGCTGTCATCTTTGTAACACTGCCTTGCTGGTGTCTGTCGAGCAGCCAAAAGTTTTTTGTGTTGCTGAGCACAGAATTTCCCCGCAGGCAAAATCCCATTCAGACAGGACAAAGAGTTTGTTCCAAGTTGTGCTGTCCCTTTTTTTAGGCATCTTCCAAAAATTAGGCCAGAAGAGATATTCCAGCATCTTGCAGATGGTGCATGCATTCGTTCTGAACGGCGGGCGGCCAGTTTGCTGCCATTCAGCAATCCATGCTGTGGTGACATGGATTTCTGCCACATGCAGATTTTTCTGGTTATATTTCAAAAAAAAAAAAAAAAAACCAGAACCTAATTTAAGAGAGAAAAAAAAAAAAAAATAAGCAAACTCCACACTGTTGTTGTTATGAGTTTCGAAGTGTAGGCAGTGAGTATAAAGCCTTCATTTCTCTTACATGGTGATATTTTGGTCTTATAGCTAGTTGAGAAGCTGAATATCTGTGTCCCAAGTAACTGTTACCTGCTATCTCAAAGTGTTCATGCAGATTGTTTCTGTAAGTGGTGATTTCCATTCAATATGCCTTCCTCTTCTCATCTAGATTCAAATATGAGACAAAAAATTACAAAATCCCCAAAACCACAACCTCCGTTATTGGATAAATTGTGTATTAAGTTCCTATTTATTATTTGATGGTTCTATATATGGTTACTGTATGCCACTGATTCTCTGTGCTGATATTTTCTGATATTTTTGTGTCTGTAGAGCTCACCAGAGAAGGCCTGCTTTCCCTGCCTTGGGTATGTGTAACAAAGGATTTCAGTGACTATTGTTAGGCTTTCTCTCTTTTTCTCTCCTCCCTATTAACATTCATCCCATTTCTGGTAATGGTGTACTGTCTACACAGTTACAATTCATTGTGCACAAGAAATAACATGAAAATATTGACATGGAATCCTGGCCTTAGGGAAGCCCTTAAGTACCATTTTTTAAGGGCCTGATTTAGAACCTAATTAGGAGGTTTTTCTCCTTTCAGAGGCCAGGTGCAGGGTACAAGCTGAATCCAGATCCCCTGGAATATGACTGCTGAACAGATATACCTGTTGAATCAACAGGAGGAATAAATGTTGGCTTTTCTAAACCTGCAAGATGGGACTTCACTTAGTGTTAATCTGAGGTCACTGATCTGTTTCTTGCATGTAAAAATACCTGTGTCACTGACAGGTTGCAGCTGCACGACCTGGAGAGGTGTGAAAGGAGCTTCAGAGCTGCTCAGTCTACTCACTACCTTGCCTCAAGTGATGAAAGGTTTCCCATTCCTAATGCTATCCCCATCTTCATTTCAAAACCCCATGTCCTTCAGACTTCTCTGCACCTCCCAGTGTTGATTTTCAATCATTAAGGAACTTGTACCTCTATGCAGGTGATTCATTCCTTCTCTATCACTTCTTTTCTGACATTTGAAATTGGATTTTGCAGAGGTACCACTTTCCTATAACTGATAAGAAATGTTTGTTTCTGTCAAGATGGATTTTCTGTCTTGCTCCTCTGCTCCTTCCCTTTATCTGCCCACTTTTGCATTGTTCTTGCAGTTCTTTGTCTTCATTTTTGACTTTTCTCCCACCCACTTTTCTTGCCTACTTTTCCTTTACTTTCTCCTCTGTTCTTCATGTATCTCTTCAGACTCCTTTCACAGACATTTCTGATGCTCTACTCCATTGCCCGAATCTCTCAGCCTGGAGATGATGCAGTAAAGGTAACAGAAAAAAAAAGTCCAGCTCCCTCTTTCCAACTCTGCTCATCGGTGTCACAGATAGTTCTGGGTCTTTTTTTTTTCCAGAAGCATGTTGGTTTCATTGACTTTTTCAGTAGGAAGGGGTTTTTTTCCTCAAAAAAATGTGTTCAGTTGGTACCAGCAGATGTGGTTTTAGAGATCTTGGTTCAAGCTGTGGTCGCTTGATTTTCATTGTTCTGGTCATTATTTCTTGTTAGAGTTTCATTTTTTTATAAATTATTAAAAGCTAATTGAAGGCCAAAAAACTCTAGGCCAAACTAATCATAGCTTGGGAATTCACCTGGAACAGGGGCACCACAGAGCATTAATGAATTAGTCACTGGGCTACCTGCTGCTCTGAAGTTTTCAGCCCTTTTATTTTCCAAATGAAATCTGTTTTCCATTGTGCTATCTCTTCTCTTCCCAAAGTGCAGAAGAAGTAAATACCAGGTTTGGGAGTAGAGAGTTCCCTTCCCCTATCCTCTGTGTGTAGGCATGTGTTTCTTGGGAAGGACCAGATATGGATTAGCCCAAGCTCTGGGGAACACTGTGATCTTTTCTCTGTCCTGTGTGAGTCTAGGGGACTTACACTTTTCCAATGGGAATAAGAGTGTGTAGGAAGGGGATTTCTTCTGAGAGGGAAAGAAAGGAGAGCTGGAGTCCAGAAACCTTGCATTGGTCACAGTTGAAGAGGGGGCTAGAAGAGCAGCCCGGGTCATGAGGCTGGGACAGGGCAGAGAGAAGTGAAGAAACAGAGCTGAAACATGACTAGTGGGCAAAAGGGGAGGGAGGAAAAGTATCTGAGTACTGGGATAGCAGAGGAGACCCAGCAGTGGATCAGGCAAGACTCATTATCAGGGAAGATGCAGCCTCAGAAGTGAGTAGGGGCAGGATCAGAGCACTGGAAGTGGAAATAGGTTGCCATGGCATGTGGGGCAGAATAGAATTGTACCTGGGAAGGGTTGGAACTTGAAGCTGCATGCAGGGGCTGCTTGGCAATGCTTCAGGCTCTGTGTTAGTGTGGCTTGGTGTGATTTTCTATCGTATGCACTTCAGGGCTTTAGGAGATGGGCTAAGGGAGAAGGAGAAAGGCAGCCTGCTGAGATCTCACAGCCCTCTCACCATGGGCCGTGTTGCTGGCCAAGCATCCTTGGCAGGCTGCCTTTGTCAGCTGAGCTTGTTGGGATCACACCAGCACCTTTCAGAGCTGGAAGGGATCCGAGCAGTGTGGCTCTTTTGTTTAGTAGGAATCACACAGGAAAAACCGTGAGCAGTGATACTGAAAAGCAACTTCCTGTTACCTTCCTCTTTAATATAATCTTTTCTTATGTGTGCGTGCTTGACTGTGACTCTCAAAGGATAATTCATTTTAAAAGTTTCTTAGAAAATGCAGCCACATGAAGTGACTGTACAATCTCACTGCTGTCACTGTACCTTTCATTGAGGATGGAAGACTTTTATCAAGCCTTTAATTTACCTCAAAGTTTCATTCCATCATTGCTCTATTTTCAATTCCATTTTTATAATAACAGGACTTTCTTTTATTTACATTGGTGAAACCTTGAATTCATAAACTGTCAGAGTTATTTTAATGTAGAATAAGGCTTTATCACTGCATATAAATATATTTAGCCTGAGATTCATTCAGAGCAATCTTTTGTGGTTTCAGAATAAACGTAACACTTTTTATGTGTACATACCACTAGCTTTAAAATGAGATTTATGACATTCGTTGCCATTGTATAGAGAATGAGGGAAAATATGGGGAATATTCTCCCAGTGTTTAAGGCTGCACCACTTTGAAATAATAAACCATTCTCTCCTACTTCAAAGTAATTTTATAGATAGGTTTAAAGAACACTGGGGGTTTGTCTACTGCATTTATAATTTTTGCACTCAGCCAGAAAAAGACTCTTTGAAAAATGTTTTTTGCTCATTATTGTTTGTATTAAAATATAGTCAGTGGACCATGACCAGCATCAAAGCCTCAACATGTGTTCTGTGCTGCACATTGCAAGGGATAGTTCATGGTACAGTTGGATACTCCAGGCAGAAAACGTTTTCTCATTCTTCTTCCCTGCTTTGCAAGCATAATCATGTCACAACAGACATTCAGCCTCCTATTTCAGTGTCTCATTACCAACTGAGAAAACAGCTTGCTGAGGGAGCTTAGCCAAGGTCACAAAGAAAGTTTACAGCAGAGCCAGGAGCTAGACCCAGATTCCCACTAGGTCCAGCAAGCGTCAACTTGGCTAAAGCTTCCTTAAGGATCTTGCCTGCTGCTTGATTTTTCTTTGGGTTGTCCAGGTTTATTGGCAAACTTGTTTGGTCCTCTCCTTGAGCAAATAGGGTAGCATCAGCACTTTCTCTTGGAAAAGTTGGAAGAAGTTATGTCTGATGCTATTAGCTCTGCAGGAAACATTTCGATCAATTTATCAATTGTGCTGTAAAATGAACTGTGCAACTGTTGTATTTTTATTAGAGAAGTGACACAGATGAATTTTGTCACAAGATTTGCTCAATATCTGTTTTACCACGAGCAAGGAGTGCCTTTCAAGTGAGAGCAGCTCTCAGTTATGGATATCCTGTCTTCTTTTTAGTTTTCTTGTCAAAGAAAATATATGGTAACTACCAGCTTATATGAAATTGTTAGTGGCTGAGACTTTCTGACCTGGATGGAAGAAGTACAGAAAGAGCTGAGGGAACAGTGGCTAGCTTAGCAAGGCTGTGCTTTCAAGCTGCTTTGGTGCATGTAAGGAAAAGATGAGTTCTGGTGGAATATAACACCACTGGGATGACATTGTGGGTACAGAGGTGGAAGTAACTGGTCACATCCTTTTTCCCTACATGAAACACTGACAGTATTCCTCCTGTTAAAAAAAGACTCTTTGGGGGTCTTTACCCTGTCTGAAGATCTGCAAAAGGCAATAGAAAGGACCAAACATTAGATGAGAAGGCTTAAAGTGAATGCATCCTGTGTGGAAAATGCCTGGGAGCGCACACACTGGAGCAAATTGGAAGCACACACATGCAGCTACCACTTTTCACACAGCATCTCCTGTATGAGTTACATGCACACAAGTGGATGTTTTGTGTTTGTACATCTTCATGAGCCAGTGCTCCCTGTGCACGCTGCATGTGCCTGATGGGGTGGGTGGTTTCTGTGTGCCCTGTGTTCTTGAACACACATTTTCTATAAGCAATACCTGATCTTTTTCATTTTTATGGAGTCAGGATTCCTGGGAAGGCTATTACTGAGCTTTTCTGGGTCAGCCCTCATCATGATAAATATCAGTGATGTTCCTCCAAAGTCAATGTACTGGCACTGATTTAAGGTTTGACCTCTTCTTACCTATATTCTTTTGTGAATGTGTTTCTGTCACTAATGTACTCCACTAAGTGCCTGCTAGATATATTGGAATAGGTTGCCAATGGACTTATTTCATGGTTGCTTTTAGAAAATGCATTTCTTGGACTAGTTTTGATTATCTTGGTTCTCTTCTTTCCAGCAGATTGTGCTTTTGATGTGTTTATAATCATGTATTATATTCCTTCAAGGTAATGTTCGGAATCTCCTTTCACTTCTAAGGCAAGCTGTCAGCTCTAGGACTGTAACCAGTTTTGCACTCTTGTTTTGCAATTCTTTTTTTCTTTCTTTCTTTCTGTATTTTTGGGGGGGGGTTGGCTCTGACTTTTGTTGTTGTTGTTATTTATCTTTTTTTGGTGTATTTCCTTCCTTTGCACTAGCAGGAGCTTTGCTCTGGCAGATAATGGAATAGAGCCACAGTCCCTTAAGTGCAAGTATTTCCTCATTACCCATTGCAACTGGCTGTATTTCATAGTATTACAAAGAGATTTTATTTTGCCTGGGTAAAAAGAGCCATTAATTGAATCTGTACTAAAATATTTATGTGCCTACTCATTCTATCCAACACTAGCAGATGGCTGATAGGCACACAGTACTTAAAACTTTGAAAGAGATTTGTAACATTATAAAAAGAAAAAAAATCTCGATGGCTTTTGGCTCAGTCTTGATACAAAGTCAAAGATTTCTGCCTATTGTCTAGTTTGAATTTAAAGTGTAATTGTGGCAAACCCCAATGACTACAAAAAACTGAAAATGTTTTCTTTTGTATTCCTTACTTGTTTTTTTTCCTTTTTACTTGTATTCTGAAGCTCATTGGGAGTGTTATGGTAATTTCATCAGATCACTTGAATGTCACCAATTTCATCTAGAGATGCTTTTCTTGCAGCATCTTTCAGGTTTGGTTTGGCACAGCTGTGACTTTAGCAACAGGCCAGCTGGACAGTTTCTTGACACTTGGGCTCATACAGGCAGTGTATTTCAGTGGATTTTTGGTTTTAATAACTAGAAACACCAGTGTGAGAATGATTTGCATAGAAGTAGGGCCAGTTGCTTCCCTAAAGCAGATTCAGAAATATTTTTATTATGGAAATAACTAAAGGTGTGTATAAGGAGGACAGATGCATATCTCAGTTTATGCCCCAGCAGAGCACCGGGAGCACATTCAGAGCACAGCAAAACATAGAAGCAGGGTCCCCTTGCAGATGCTCAGGGAGGGAATTTAACAAACAGAGCATGTAGTGAATGACCCATCCCTTGGATATTTTCCCAGCTTCTGGCAGTCTCTAGCAAAGGGTCTGCCTAGATCAGGGGTTACAACCAGGCCAGAGTGTTTACTAGTACCTGAGCAACCTGGACTCCAGAAATTTGGCTAATCCATTTTTTTTTTCAGCTTTGTAATATCCCATTGTGCTGTATGCAAGGATTATCTCTTAATTCTTTTGGACTTGCTGCATTGTCATTTCCCTGGATGCTTCCATCTCGCTGATAGGAAAAGAAGCAAAAAAAAGCAGCTTCATACTCATGTTCTTGATCTTACAGACCTCTGTTAAAATGCCCTGATGCCATCTTCCCTCCAAGATCAGCTGTATCTGTAGAGCCTCTTCTCAAACCAGGCAGTCTTGATTATTTTTGATATCCCTCTTTTCTGGTCTAGTGTCCTTCTTTAGATGGGGTGGTGACAAGCCTTGATGTTGGTGGACCAGGAACACAGACGGAGAGGTAATGAGAATGCTACAAGTGAGCACATCCCTAAATATTTTTCCACAGTTGTAGCACAGATATCAGCAATAATCATCCCTGTTTTACAAATAAATCCTTCCCTTGGCTGCTTGCAGATCTGATAGTTCATCTTGAGAGATTTACAGTGATGTGATTTTCCTGCACCCTAAGTAAAGAAATCTCAGATGTAAGAAATGAAAGATTCTGAACTGCCTTTAAATTCCCGATACTTGGAATAAGAAACCCCAAAAAAAAAAAAAATTAAATACTTGAGTCACTTATTAGGGATAGCGTTTTTCTCTGCCATATCTTGATTTAAATTGAATGTGTCATTTGGCATTAAGCAAAATGTGAGTTGTATCTTGAAAGACAGCATAACTCATAAATAGTGTAGCCATAAGCCAGCTGATGGCTTACTTATAACCAAGCAAATCCAATATCCTGCTTTGCTGTAGGGTATGTGATTTTCTCCACACTCCTGTAATTGTTTATTGTAGAGGATGGTGAATTTGCCACTTGCCATGAGCTCATTTCTTGTCTTAATGCAGTTAATACAGAAGAATATATTTTTAAGGATTCTTTGAAATATTTTAACAGTTTTCTGAATATAATCTTCCCATGGCAGAGAGAATCTGCGAAAAAAAATGACTACAGGCCAAATATTTATTGAATTAGACTATCACAGAGTTTATTTTAAAAGATCCATATGAGGCTTCAGATTTTTTGGCCAGCCTCAGAAAGATATACAACTAGATATGAAATTTCTTGCAAAGTAAACTACCTCATAACAAATGGCTTTATTAGAATTTCCTCAGAAAGATTTAAAGGTGAGTGCCAGGAAAATTTATCATGTAACCATATTCTGGCTTTTTTGTCAAGAGAGGAGACAAAAGGTGTATTTCAGAAGCAGCTGCAAGGATTAATAGAAAAATTACGTCACATCCCTGTGTATATATTTGAACCAAGCATGAAATGCTTCCTAGATCAAGAAATGAAAAATTAACTTTCAGTTGTTTGACAGACATCTAAACATTAGCTATTGTAGAAATAGTTCTAGGAAATAAAAGTAATATTATAGTTTTTAATGCATCTGAATTAAAAAAAAATTGGAAAAAAATATTCCTAGGCCTTTTATAAGCATTTGCTGACATCAGAAAATACCTGTTTTGTTGTTCCAGAAAAGGTTTTATAAATGCCTTCAGGAATAAATCACCAAAGCCATTTACTCATCTTAGAAGAAGCAGAAGGAAATAATTGACAACAAAATGGAAAGGTGTACTTTAGAGAGTGATATAAAGTAAGTTGCAGAGAATGGCTTTGGCATAAAAATACCTTGGTAGTTTCAAAGTTCTGATCTAAACAACTGCTAATGTTTTTTTTTAAAAAAAAACATATTTTAAAAAGAAAAGTGCTTGCAATTAAATGTAAAGTCACATGCAAAGCACACAGAGATAGGAAGAATTTAAAGAGTTGAAGAGAATTCTGTTTTTCAGAGATTACTTTGCTTACAGCTTTGCTTTTGAATGAACCCCAGCCCTTTATGTCAATAGGACCATGTAAAAGGGCCTTCCAGGTATGTGTGAATCACTGTACCCTTAATCAGATGTAAGAGCTACTGGTCAGTGACGCCCATCACTGGTGGAAAAAGTGCTCCTGTATGCTCCATTTCTGTGCTCGAGAGAGAAAACTAGAAAAGTCTGAGGCTGGGATTTAGCACTCACCTACTGTGGGTTTCTCCTTTCACTTGCCCTCTTTATGAAGAAGCAGCTACAAATAAAACAAGAGGCCGCTCTACCTGTGAACGGCCATTCTTCATGTAGAACATCCTTGCTCCTTGATTAATAGCACATTTCCCTGTGATTTATAACCATGCCTGCATTTGGGCGGCATCAGAATAGCAAGAAAAAAAAGGAAAAAGAGTCAGGTTTATTAATAGCGAAAACATATAGCTGCTTATTTGGTTTTGCTCAGAGTCCCATAACCACTATCAGCATAAGAAGCAAAATTTGCCCAGGGTCCAGGTGAAGATTCAGCACTGGCTGGGATGAGACACGCTGCATTTCTGGCCCAAGTCTGAGCCCATGGTTCCAGTCACCAGCACTCCAGCACTGCCCTTGCCATGCCCTGCTGCTGCACTCTGGGCTTGGTGTCTTGTCTGCTGGGACTTGTGTCTCGTCCTTCTGCTTGGAAGTATTTTTAGTTGAAAAGTAAAGGACCATAAAAGAGAGCATGGCAAAGGAGGATAAAACACCAGTGGAAAGTAAAGGGAAGAGACTTGGCTTTAGAAAGAAGTATTTTGATCAGATTTTTGCCAAGGTTCATGGCGGAAGGGCTATAGCTATGTTTGATCCTGCTCAAACTGCCTGATGATGGCTTGTCTGTGGAGGAGGCACCCATGTTTTTTGTGAAAGTCTGATCAATCTTCCATATACTCACTTTCCCTGTTAGCGTAATTAGTTACCTAGAGCACATTTTAAAGCTGATAAAATGACATAAGCAGTCAGCTTTATGCAGTTGTACTACCTGCCTTCCTGAAGGTACTGCAGCAAGCAAGACAAGGCTGACAGTACCAGCTGCAGCTGGAAATGTTGCCTGTGTTGCTCTGCAGACAGTTTCCTGTGGAGATTGAGATCAGCAATTGCATATGGACATGACTGACAGGTGCAACCTTTAACTTTTTGCTCTGGGGTTAGCTCTGTCCCCTCCAGCTCTCCATCATTTAGCATACCTGAAGAGGTGTTTCAGATGTGGCCTTAACAGGGCATTGACACTTTTCTACTGGAAGCTCAAATTGACATGTGGACACAAGAAAGAGGAATTTTACCAAGTGTTTGGGTGACCTGAGTCACCCTGCAGTCTCCATTGCTGCAGGGTCCCTGACTGCATGGTCCCACGTGCCTGATAACTTGCTTTGAAGAGGTCTGGCTTCCTGGGAGAAGAAAAATTGACAACCAGCTTGTACCAGGGGAATGAAATTGTATTTAAATGCAGCGATGTGCCTAGTAACATTCATAAGTGAATAGACACTTTTGAAAGGTGCTCTATTGTACCTGTCCTGACCCTTCTAGACATCTGGCCAAACTTTCATTCTCCCATGGGATCATATCCTCTGTGAGGCAACTGTTATTGTGTGCCCAAGCTCATTGTACAGACAGTGGATTGGGGTATAAGAGTGCTCTCAGGAGCACTCAAAGGAGCTTCTGTGGCATCTCCTTGCTACAGGAAGCAGGTTCTGAACTTGTCACTGGTATCCTTATCTGTAGAAAAAAAAAAAAATGAAAAGCTTGGGAAAGGTGTGGAGAGTCCCTGTGCTTAGTCATCCACTGGCAGGCTCAAAGCACTGGAGTGGCCCTGCTGTGGTATTAGGTTTGGTGTGTCACTGGGAAGCTGTGTCACCCTAAGGCAAGGGGCTTATGGGGCAGCTGTTGTCACTGGCACTGGGGGCCACAGCTTTCCAGACATTTTGCAGGTGTAGAGTTAGGTGCCTGTGTGGGAATTTCAGACTTGGAAAATTTCAAACTGATATTTTTGGGAACGGTTTTGATTATAGTGTGGTTTAATCAGAAGTAAGAGGTACTTATAATTTTCTGGGCTGAATTAAGTGCAATAAGGCTGGAATAACAGAGAAGAGCAGGATTTTTTGTTTGGCATTGCTTAGCTCAATCATACTGGGAAATGTTTTGATGGTCCAGAGCTAAAGGCAATACAGTAACCACTCTGACCTGTGTTTATTCCTGTTTGAACATTACTCAGAACCTCAAGATTATCTTAACATCAAATAAGTATTTTTCCTCTGTGAACGCATTGTACAAAAGCAGTTTGTTTATACACAATTTTGTGGTTTTTTTCTGATCTTTACATTTCAGTCTACTCTATTTATATTCATTTTCTTAAGAAGATTCTTGAATTCTGCAAAGGAACAAAGAAGGACACATGCCAAAAGTTTGCCTTCAACACTTTTTTTTTAGTTGGTGTTAATTTTTGAGCCCTTATTCAAGCAGCTGTCCAGGTCAAGAGAGTTCAAGCATGCTTCTTCTGTGCCACTTGCACTCCAAGACTGCAGTGAAGGAAAAGAAGTCTGCAAATTATTAAGCATTTGGCAGTGCCTTCTAGTTGTATTAGGTTATAACTGCATCAGTTGCATGATTAAGAGGAAGTGACAGGTAAGCAAAATGAGAACAAAAGGCTCATGCTGTTAGAAGCAAATGTCACCATGTCATACACACTGCACACATACATCAATACTCTCTCTGAAAATACAGACGAGAGGAAGGAAGTAGGAGAGAGGGTATGTGTTTGTGGGTGTGTTTTCCTGTGTGTTTGTACAATTAGTGTGTTGTGAACATTGAGGTTTACCTCAGGTATCTGTGTCTTTCTGTGTGTGGAAACCAATGCACCCATGGAATTGTGGCACAGGTTGTAGCAGCGTGCTGGAGATGGAGCACAGTGGTGCCTTCGTCCAGCCCACTGGTCTGTTTGCTGGCTTGAAGGTTTCTGTGCAGGCTTTATTTTTCCCCCAATTAAGTGATTTTTGGAAAAGTCTTCAGCAGATTTTTAATGGCTTTGCTTCTCAGGTTACTTACACATCCTGAATGAATCCAATTAAAATACGAATATCTGGAGAAATTACTACATTTATAGCTTTGGTTTTTTTTAAAATGAGTGCTCTTTATATATGTTGTAATATTTTAGAATGACATTTTTCAAATTATAAGTTCTACACCTAAGTAAGGGTGTTTTCACAAGCACTCAGTGATTGTGACATTTAGTTTGGTAGATTATGGTCTGCAGCATATGCATGGGGATGGAAATAGTTGGCACCTAAGAGTCAAGGTGTTTTCTGGTTTGGCTCACAATTGGGAGCAAGTCCAAGGGGCAGAAGCATGACAACCAATTTTGGGGTGTGTGAAAGAACACACCCAATTTTGGGGTGGTGAAAGTAGGTGAGATTGTATGAGGTCCCGACCAAAGTGTCTCAGTTTTGGCTGGGGAGAGCAGAGGGCTGCTCACCTGTTGTTTCAGACTTATGCACGCATATACACCATATATGAGTGGAAGTGAAAACATAAAAAAGCAGAGATTGTGAGCTGAGCATTGAAGAGTGAAACAGTGTTCAGGAGATAACATCACCTGAGTGACATTAATTCCCCTGTCTGTTCATAACCACTACTGTCATATAATGTTAATGGTTGCATTCACAGATGAAGGAGGAGCAGGCTTTAATACTGGGGATTCGCACGAGATGCTCGCTGAAATCCTAAAGATAAGTGGAATTTTGCATTCTTGAAGTTCCCAAGTTAAGTACCTTTAGAAAATATGTAGACTAGCTTGAGCCCCTCTTGTCGAATTTCTGCAGAGATAAAATGAAAATGTCACTCAGCTTCTGCCTTACCATGTATGAAGGTTAAATCTATGTATATCATTCACTCATAAGTGAAGGAGGTTTCTTGCAGCAGTAACAACACTCAGAAGTTTCATGCTGCTAGATAGGGTATCTTCATTTCTGCATATTTATAGTAATAAAACCAAAAAAAGACAAGAGAGAGCACCCCCCATTTTGTGTGCTTAACATGTGTGAAAACATGTGAGAAAGAGCTGTTTCTTTCATTTCACTTCCGAAAAAAAAAATCTTCTTAAAAATGTTCTTTTTGAGTTTTCTAATGATATCGGCAAAAAAATAAGACTGGTGAAAACTCAAGTGGCCAAGAAGAAAAATCTCCACTGATTTATTTTCCCTGAAAAGAGGCTATGAATACCTAGTAGTGGCATACCTGCTTACAGATGGTTTGAAGCTCATGTGAGTGCCTGATGCTGAGGCACCAGAGCTGGTCAGCCAGGCTGTCAGGGATCTGCTTCTGGTTGCAGTTGAAATTGGTAGCTGAGCTTCTCTTTATTTCTGCACAGGTGTCTGACTCTGCAACTTCATATCTTGGGATGTTGTATTGATTAATATTGTACAAGAGATGAGATGTGTACTTTTCTTTTCTAGCAAGCTTACCTGTACAAGTCAAATATTAATGCCTAGGGTATTCTGTAAATAGCATTCATAATTCTGCTCTGAAGTAACTTTCTGTGAAGCCATTTTCCACTCTGTTTCTTAGAGAAAAACAAATATATAACAGAACTCCAAGACTCCTTTCCAATATTTCATTTGCTGGCTTTCAAACGTCATCATGGGAGCAATGAGACAAGAAAAGACTCTTTTCTTCCTTCAAGGTCTGCAGTGAACAGTGTAAAGCCATGCACAATGGATTTGGAAGAGGCTTTATATATTATGACAAGTGAGTGTATCTCCAGGGTGCTCTGCTGTTGTGGAATGGAGTTCTAAGCCACATCATCTATTAAGTCGCTGAATGTGGTAAAATTTCTCAGGTTCTTAGAAATGAAAAGCAGATGAAAAGACCCCCATGACTCAGTCCTTATGAATGCAGTCAAGTAAGATTATCAGCCTAAATTGTCCCTGCTAATCAACAGTGTAAGCTTGCAGTGATAGCCTCTGTAAATCTGCAGAGCTTTGGGACTGTGCTGGGTGGAAGGAGTCAACTGACAGCTTTAGGGTCATGTTCTCAATATGAGTCTCAAACTGTTCCAGCTGAAAAAAAGAAAAGGCATATGTACTCATTGCTCCTGGGGAGGTGTTCACATGGTTAGGAAATGCATTATTATAAAGCTGCTTCTACGGAGAGGGAGAATTATTGGGTTTGGAGGGGGTTTCTTCACTTTTTTTCATCCTCTGCTCCCTCACAGTTTCTCTTTTCTTATTAAGCCCTGAAACTCAGCCTTTCAAAATTTGTCATGCCAACCAAAGGAGGGGATGGCTCTGTGGCTATATTATTTCTGTCATGCTGAAAATGATTTAGTGTTGACATGCCTGCACTGATGTACATCCATACATTCACACCTTGCTTTTCAGCATTGAATAAAGAATAGTGTGATAAATATGTTTAAAATGAGGAGAATGAACTGCCTTCTCATTGATAATCAGAGGCCAGTACTGCTGTCGGTACTTCAACTATAATACCTGGCACCCAAGGGATAATAAATACCTTCTTTTATCTTTTTTTAATTTGCTGTCAGTGTGTGTGTACTTGTCTGGATACTTTTCATACCTGTGATCTACTTCTTAGATTATGTCTTCAACTTCTCAAGTTGTATTTTGTTAATCAGCTTTCACAGAAAAGGGACACATTTCTTAACCAAAAAAAAAAAAAAAAAAGGTATTGCCAAGTTAATTAACGTTGAGAAAAAAGAAAAAAAAAGAACATGCATCAGCCTGACTAGAGACAGAAAGTGGAGAGCAAAACCAGTATCAAAATTAAGAATATCTTCTAAAAAAATGCACTGCATTAATCAAAGTGGCTCATCATTAAAGGGTGCCTAGGGAAACTTTTAAAATGGTTTGATTAATAAATAAATAGACTTTCTACTGTGGAAATCTTCATTATAGGGAATCTTCTCCATATCCATTTAGGTACAGTGCCTTCCAAAAAGGAGTCAGTAACTCCTGTCCTGTCAAAGTTTACTGCTGGCTTTGGATAGTCTTAAAGAGAGGTGAAAGAGTGAAAAACAATTGACTCTTTTGTAGTTAATAACACCAGAAAATGGCAGACTGCTAAACTCAGTGCCTGGACCTTAATCTTGGTAGAGAGGGAATTGACTTGGAGAACTGAACCTCCAAAAATTTCAAGGTCATATGGGCTTATGAATATACTAAATGGTCTACACTAGGAGCTGCAGGAAGGAGGAACTGCAGAGCCTGTGAGGTGCAGACTGGGGGTAATTCCCAGTGTGTCTCACGTCACATTGCTGCAAGACACAGTCTCCAGTAGGAAAATGCCCTGCAGATGCCATAACTCGCTTCAGCACACAACATCCCATTTTGCAAGGCCTGATGACAGGCACGGAATTAACTTGGTCAGCTGCCGCCGTAGGCATGCCTGGGAGCTGCTTACCCGTTCCAGCAGCATGTCAAGATATTTGCCCCATCTTTTATGAAAGAAAAATAGCCGTCAGCATTGGCATTTGAAAGAGCACCAATAAATTCAGGTAGAAGCTGAACAGCCATTTCAGTAGTTTCCCCTGTGTCTGAAGTTAAATGTTATGCTAGGGTTTTTTGTTAAACTCAGGTCTCTGAAGACAGGGAGGAAATACATAAGATTTTCATGACATTCATTAAGGTCCTCTTTAAATTAATACAAAGCCAACAGAATTAATTAGGGGAAATAACTGGGTATGTTTCTGTTGTTGTGTGTACATTGTGTATAAAATTCTATAGGTGGAATTTAGTTCTTAAAGCATGTAATGCACCTGAGAAGCCCTATGAAGATGGTTTTTTTGTTTTCAGTTTTACAGGACTGTTCCATAAAAGGTTACACTGAGGAGATAAATGCTTTGTAGGAGACTCTATCCTCACATAACTGTTTTTGTAAGTGCAATTACTTTTTTTCTGTATATCACTCATATGTAATTTGCTCTTATGAGCTGATTTTATTTTTTAAAAGTCGAGCCCTTTATCCTAAAGAATAGTGCAAAGTAATCCAAGAGAAGACCTCATAAGCCTTTTTTCATCCACCTGAATGAATCCTGATTAGGAACCTGTGCAGTGATGTTATCCTGATTGGTGGGAAATTGGTGAAGGAAACAACCAATTTTCAATCAACGTAATTGGTTGCTCAGGAGGTTTGAAATCTCAAGGAAAAGCATTGCATCTTCTGCAGCTGTCTTAAAAGATTTTTCTGGAATAGCAAATAAATTGTTTGTAAGAATTGCACATTTGCAAAAATATTTACATTTATGAGTAGTTTATAGAGGAGTCACATGACAGATGTTTTAAAAATCATTTATGTTATAGTCTTTTCAGTCATTATTGAAGCTCAGTAAGTCCAAATTCTATAAAAGACATTTTAAAAAACCAACCTGCTGCCCAAAAAAGAAGTTCCTTGATTGATTTCTATAGGTTCTGAGTACATTTTTATCTGTTTGGTTATTCAGTCCTGTAATAAAAATCCACAATACAGTGGTACCCAAAACCTAGTTCAGTCCATCATCATCTGAGTGTTAAGAAATGCTGTTTAAATGACTCCTGCATTACACAGTCCTGCATATTTTTGAGAGTAGTGATGAGCTTGAGAAGAAGAGCAAATGCAAAAGTAAAAGCATTCCCATGGATTCTAATCTCTGTGGCAATACAGTCTGGTCTCGAGCTGGCTCTAAATCCATCCAAGTCCAAAAAGTCAAAGTGTCTGTGCCGGTTTACCCAGCTGGGAACTTTGGCCCAACTTTGCAATTCATCACACATTTGTATGCATGGCCTGATGTTTTCCCAGTCTAATCTGACTGCACTCAGTGCATCAGTAAATTAAGAAATAGTAAATACATTCCCATACAAAGCCAGTGTAACTCTTAACTGGTTTTTGATGTGTTTTAAAGGTCGGTGAGGAACAGAAATGGATCTTTTATTGACCATGTTAGGCTGAACCGATTCTGCTGAAGTATTTTTTGCTTAATATTTGCCTGTGAGTTAAAGATATCCCAAAGCCACTGCTTTGAAAAAGGTGGCTGCTTCACTGCAGAAAAGCTGGGCAGCACAGGTGAGCTTGTGGTGCCTTCTCTGGCTAAGACAAAGACACACAATAATGGCACGGATTTGCCACTTCCCTGCTCTGAATTGTGACATTGCAATTGGTATGCACCTCCCAGAGGAGAACATGGCTGTATGCACATATCCTCTGCATTCTTCCACCTCAAATTCTTCTCCCTTAAATCAGACAAGATGGGGAATGGCCATGGTGTAACAGGACATAAAACATTTTTGCTTGCTGTGCTTCCCAAGCACTTCCCTTATCACCTTGAGCTGTCCATTCAAGTGTAAAGAGAAGTTTCACTACCCACCTTCTAAAATTATAGTTTCTATCTATTAAAAGAAAGCGGCTCAAAATCCTTTTGAGAGGATAAATAGCACAGAATGCTTTGATTCATATCTGTGAGCTGGAAATTTCACACATCAAGTAAAACACCATGAATACATCATTATTTTGACAGCTTTGTGAAAAAGGAGGCAAGAGGATCTCATTGCATGGATTTAATTTCTGAAGTTTCACAGCTTTGTGTTTTGCAAAAGAATTGAATCCTTCCAGCAGAGCAGAGCAGGTGGTAAACTGAAGGGCAAAGGGGAGATACTGTCAAATCTCATACTTGGCATGCAAGCCCCCACCAAGGGCTTCCAAGGCAGCTCCCATGTCTCTCACCTTCTCAGAATAATGTCTTTTGTCTTTTTTTTCAGGCTTGGCACTTCTCCAGCTGTGAGGGGGGTCATGAAGAGGGTGAGTTAAATTGCCAGAACTGAGTTTCCCACCAACACTGCCAGAGGTGAAAGGAAAGAGCTTCACTTTCTCCACCAGAGGATAGCTGGATGCCCACCACCACTAGGCCACCCAGCAAAAGGAATTTCCTGGGCTGATATTCAGGTAAGATGAAAATCTGTCTGTAAATGCTGGGGACAAATGTAGCGTTCATTTAGCATAAAGCTGAATTTTAGTGAAAACCACAGTAATATCAGAGTACCACGAATAAGGAGCAATATCCCAGCTGCAGTGAAGGACGATTTATGTTGAGTTAGGCAAAGGGAGACTCAAAAAAGAGTCCTTTGTTTCTCTCAGCAGTAGTACCCTTCTGTGTTCTCATGTCTCTGTGCCTGTTTGCAAAGCTTGGCCACTCAAATATTTCTGAAAGCCATTTTAAAGCACTGAGGACATCGAACTATTTTTATTTCCCTTTGAGTCATGGATTTGGACCTCTCTTTTTAGTCATGAAATTAAGAGACATATATTTCTAGAAAACAAAGGAGGTTTCCCTCTCCTATCTCGTGACTCCAGGCCTGAGCCTTTACAAAAATTAAAGGTACATGCATGTATTTGGTTAGGATTTTTAACATAACCTTCTTCTTCCTCTTTTTTTCTCAGTTGCCTTAATTACCTGTTCTCCCTGATCTGATGCATTTTAGGACTGTAAGAAGCATGTACTTTCTTCTGGAATAGAAACCTGACTTTTTTTAAGCTTTGGCATTGACTTAAGAACACCTGGTATGTTAGAGGTGGTATTTCAGTACTTTTACTCCCGTGGTCAGGAGAACACAGAAATTGCAAGGATAATGCAAAGCCGTAATTAAAGCTAAAAGCAAACTGAGAGTCTGTCAAAGCTCAGAAAACTTTTCAGTAAAGTTCACATTTTTATGGACTTGTTATTTTGTACAAATCCATTTTCTTCTTTCCTGTCACATCTCCAAACCTTTCTGTAAGGAATCACCGTCTCTTTTTTCCCCCCTAATTTAAATTCTGCTCTGTCTGTTTGGAATATTAGGTATGCCTTAGCAGTAAAATTATTTTAATGATGTGGCTGAGTGCTCGTATATATTCAGGCAAGCAAACATAAAATGGTCATTCTTTATATTAAGGGTCTATCTATAGTTTAGAAAAGGTAATAAATGATAGATTGAAAGCATAGGTGGCTCAAGGAGTGGATGGTGTGTATTACAGAGGTTATTAGCTCATCAGTTGAAGGTGCCATAGATGGCTGCAGGCCAAACTTGGAAGCAACCTGCACAATGGCTGGACTCTGTAACCACTGATTTACTATATACTAACATGCACATTAACTCTTTATCAACTCTTTATGAAACATATATGCTTGGCACCCAAATGACAAGTAGGACTGTAAAAAGAGACGTAAAATTTCCTTATGAATGGCATTATAGTGGCTCTTATTTTAGTTTAAATGTGCAGTAGGATTTGTAAGGGTTCCTATGTCACCTGAGATTCAGGTCCTGTTTTCAGAAGTGGTGCTATGCAGTGACTGCCTCATTTCCAGTCAGGATTAGACCTCTAAATCTCCTGAATAATGTTGGATATGTTGCTGTCTGTTTCATTTACTGTTAGGCAAATGCCCATTTTAAGCCCACAGCTTTTCCTACTGTGTGTGTGTCTGCTTTACCAGAAGCAGCGAGGGGTGTAGTGGGGGAGCTGCAGGGGTGGCAAGGACCCCACTTGTCTCAGATTCCAGTACTTTTCCATAATGATCATCCTCTTCCTACACTCCAGGAGAAGAGTAATGCTGATAACTGCATTATCTCCCATGCCTTTCCCTATGAAACAGAGGAGGATTAGGCACTGGTGACCATGGAAAGATTTGGGGTTTCTCATCTTGCAACCAGCTGCTGCAATTTGGAATAGGGGAAGAATTGCCAGCATTGGGGCAGGTAGGGGTCTTTCAGTGTCCAGGCAGAGCCAGATGTGCCTCAGCCACTCCTCGGAGCTGTCTGGTAGCTGTTGTCAAGGTGGGGAAAGAGACTACTGCTTCATCTTGTGGTCAAGTCCAGTGTTACACAAGTTGTCTTTTTTTCCTTGTGCAACACAGGTGTTTTTTGTAACTTAAGCCTGTTATTTTTATCCTGCCTACCCTGGAAGTGGAGAATAAATTGCCCCCTTCCTTTTTCCTGCAACCTTTTATGTAGATGATTACTGCTGTTATATCTCCTCTTAGTTTTCTGTCTACTTGTGGTGGTTGTCCTCGTTTCATGGCTTCATTTGTTCCAATCAGCAGGAAAATTTCCTTACATAAAGTGGCCTTGGATCAGACCCTTTTCTAGATAAAGCTCTGTATTGAAAACATCATTTTAGTGGTTCAAATGTTACATATTGGGATGGCAAGCACGTGCTATTTTAAATCTTGCTTAACGGGCAACAATCTCATCTGGAATAAAGAAGGGTTATGTCCAGGCTGCTTACAAACATTATTTCTCTTTAGCTCCCTGGCCCTATTTTTTTTCTATCTGTTCTACTGCTGTTTATGATTCCTTACAGTAAACACTGTAATTTTTAAAAATTATCATAAACTAAGCTCCTATTGACCAGGGACAGCAAAGCCAACATAATGCAGAAATGAATGCAGAAAGCTACAGTGTTAAGACTTGCAGGTTCTTTTTACTAATAGAGTTGTTTGTCATTAGGTGCTTCCAATAATGGCTCTAGAAAGCATTGATTATTTTTATGCCTTCCCTTCATTTATAAATTCAGTTTACCAGAGAGTAAGAAAACAAAGATATGGAATGGTCTGAATGTTCCTGGGTAGATTTACTGATTTGTTTTCTCTAGGGTTTTCTCTTCTGCCTCATATAGGCTTAGATTTTTTGGGAAAAAAGATCTGAATAAACGCAAAACCAGTTTACGTTCTTATTTTCCTCTGTTAATGTTTTTGTAACACAGAGAAAAAGGGAATAATCTCGAAGCAAAGGACAGGGCTAGAAATTTTGTGACAAAAAGCTTAAGGACCCCTGATGACCAGTCACCTTTCTCTTGGCATGCCTGTGTAGAAGAGAGAGGGTGCAAAGGGCTCCTTTACCTGTTCAGTCTGTGCACAGTAGGGTCTTTGCAGTCTCCTGAGTGTGAGAAGATGTGAGGGCAGACTCAGATAGGGACACCTGGAGCTAAAGGCAGAGGATGGGACCGGGCTGCTTGGAGAGGACTGGGTACACACCAAGGCCTTCTGCAGTAGTTTTGTCTGAGGCAAACACAGAAAGCCCTGGGGAAGGCTGTGCCAAGGCTGCCTGTGTCCTGTGGTCTCTCTCCATCTGGCATCACCCCTGCTCTCACTCAAATCCCAGACATGAAACAGCAGAGCCCTGGTACCAGATAAAATCTGCGTTCCTAGTACTGTTTTATCCAGGTTGTGCTGTCAAAAGGGATGGAGTTTTCTACCTTGTCGTGGCTGCTGCTGTCAGGCAGAGATGGGCCCACTGGGATGGTGGAGAGGAAGGAGACCTTTGCCAGGGGCATGCCTGGCTGGAGGAGGCTGCCAGCAAGCACAGCCAGCACAGGGCAGCAGGGCACACCCACTGCCTGGAGCACACACTCGAGCCCAAAGGGGACAAGGCAAAAAGGGATCTGCAAGGTGTCTCTCTCCGTGATGAGAGACTGCTACAAGGAGCAATTCAAACCCTCAGCTGAAATTCAGGAGTCACAAGATCAGTTTTCCTTTTTGTACAAATGTTCTTTGTTTTTATAGAGATATCAGTAACCTATATACTATTTTGAGTGAGCACATATATAGCTATTTTCTGAACAGAACCTCTGTCTTTATTCCCAACAAGTGAAAAGAAATTTTTTTCTTAGTCCTGGTGAGTTCAGGAGAACATGAGGCTGAACAAGTTTATAGACCAAGCTGGGCATGGTTGCATTTTGCAAAGGCACTAAATAAAGAAAATTCTAAATACTGGAGTAAAACTTATAAAAAGTGGTTACTTAGGTTATGGTCCACAGTCTTTATGTGAGAAGAGCTGCTGAGAATAGATTAATATTTCCAGAGCTAGGCTAGAGTTGCCTTGGGATAAGAAGATGGAGAAGAGCTTTGCTAATTTCCTTCTGTCAGAGTTAGTTTTTTGCCTCTGGGCTTTCAGAAATTCTCATAAGCATAGATCTCTGAGTAGAAGCTCTATATTATATGGATTGCCAAGCTGTGTCTATGAAGCAGAACCTCTTCAGAGCACCTTATGAACACAGGGTTTGATAGATATTTTAGCACTGCCTCTGACTTTCTCCCTGCTGAGTCATTCAGGAGGCAAATGGTTTGATTTCTGTCTGTAGCCAAGGCGGGTTGCACAAAATCCGTAAAGCACAAATGATATTAGATAAGCAGAGGAGATTCTGCATGTGACTTGTTAGCCAAGTTACAGGTATTTTGCTGAGACTTCTCATTTCTCTGCCTTCATCAACATGAAAAGGTATGTAGTAAAGTAATTCAGCAAGAACTGGAATTAAGTTCAGGATCATGCAGATGTCTGACTCATGGCTAATTATGAGTGCCCACTGGGAACATTTAAAAAGATACTTGATGCTGCTGAGCCTCTATGGTCCACTAGGACATCACAATTGAATCCAATTGAATTTTATGTAACTTAGACTGAGATTTCTCCCACTTCACTGGATTTGATTACAGTTGATCAGAGGTTTAAAAAACTAAACCAGGCTAAAAACATTCGGCTTGTCTTTTGTACCTGGCTTGTCTCTACAGTGATCTAGCAGAAGAGTATATGCATGTTAATGGAAGTGAGAATTAGCCCTTTTTCATGCTAAAAACCTCAGAGATGGGGGAGCGTTTGGAAGTTATTAGCTTAAATTTGCCTTGTACATTCACTTTCCTCCAGCCAGATTGACTATGAAATGATTTGGCATGTGTTCTTGATCCTCTGTCATTCATGAATGCCACTTAGTGACATATTTGCATGATATTTTGAGCAGGATAAATGGATGCTTGAGTCTTTTTTGGAGGATTTGACTTTGGATTTTTTCCAGAAATGTAATCTTGCTGTTGTTGTAAGCTCACATTGTGAATGTTATTTCCCACACAGTATGGCACAAAGTCCTGGTGTTATTTATTCAGGTTGCCCTTTGCTGTGGCCTGCAACTTCTCTCTGCCTGCTATGCAGGCACTGAGAGAAGAGGGGATGTGAAACCTCCCAACACTACCCCCTCTTTTCATGGATTTCTGGGTGGGGTGTGAGAAACGTGCGAAATGAGATCTTTAAAGATGCACAGTCAAATGTGAG
This sequence comes from Monarcha castaneiventris obscurior, assembly GCA_026261815.1. Taxonomy (NCBI): domain Eukaryota; kingdom Metazoa; phylum Chordata; class Aves; order Passeriformes; family Monarchidae; genus Monarcha; species Monarcha castaneiventris. The sequence goes on from JAMPIT010000890.1 coordinate 5,878,430, forward strand.
GAGAGAAAAATTGCCCTTTCTTAAATATGGAAGCTGTAAATCTATCTAGCTGGAGGGAGTCCTGCTGTGTCTCCTGCAAGCTCACCTAAGCACCAAGCAGAATCTGTCCCTAAAACTCACTGATCTCTATCTGGCTGTTTATGACTCTTGTGCCACACTCATTATTTATTTAATGAAACGTCCCAGTGAAATAGAAGAGCCATTCATAAGCCCCTGACAACAAACAATCATGAAAATTGCCTTTGAATTTCCCTAATTTGCTTGTACGAGTCAGAACAATGGAAGAGGATAATTGCAGTTATTAAAAGAAATTGCTGCAGGCAAAATATAACCCATTTTAAAACTCAGATCCAGAAAAACAGAAAGGGGTGCAGACAGGAAAGCCCACCCAGTAAGATGCCTCACGTTCCCTACCTCCCTTTGCCTGTGTAATGAGAGACTTCACCTTGCTGTTTTATTTAGCACTGTTATTTAGGAGGAGACTCAGAGCATTTAGCATCAGCACAGTCAAGCTGTGTGTGGCAGCGCCTCGCCTGGCACAGCCACTGAAGAGCTGCTTTCTTCCAATCTGCATCATGCCAATGCAAAAACATCCCTCTCTGGAAGCTAAGTGTATTGGAATCCAGTAGGAGGAAAGCTCACTCCAGCATCAGCTGCTGTCCAGAGGGGACTTTAACTCCTCCCTGGGCGTGAAGTAGAATTCTTGTGAAACTAAGAGGCTTTTCAAAACGCACCTGGCTTTTGGCATCACATCACCCCTAATGAGATTATTTTTCTTTCGATATTTAGAGACAGATATTAAAGAATTTGGATTTCTAAAGACGTGTCTGTAGAGCTCTGGGGATTTCTGTTGGTCCAGACCCAGCTGACTTGGTGCATGGAAAGAGGTGGTGAACTGCTGTGTGCCCTTGGCCCAACAGAAAACCTCCAAGCAATGGCAGAAACAAACAGGGCTTTGACTTTTGTGTGCCTGACTTCCCTGTGCAAGTAAGAGTCAAGCTCCTCAACCAGTTAAACACTGCAGCACTAAGCAAAGTGATGCTTCAGTACTTGTAAAACTTGTGCCTCAGAAACCAGATGGCATTGTAAGGGGAATGTGTGCTTAATACAAACAGCATGCTTTTGTCCTGGACAATTCAATAGAGCTTTGTCCACTAGAACTGAGCACGGGGGTAACTCTCATCTCTGACTACAAATGAAATGTGTTTGGCTCTCCCACTTTTGTATAAGATAACAGAACAAAGCATTGCTGCAATTTGAGGGCATGAACCTCATTTTCTCTCCAGTCCACCTAAATAAAAAAGAATTTCTTGTTGGCCTATGATCTTCCCTTCTGCAAGTCAAAGCCCTTTCAGTTCCTACTGCAAGTAATGGCAGTTTACTCACAATTTTTCAGCTGCATGTGATATCCAAAATTGGCTGCCTTGTTGTAATGAAAAGCAGCCTGCCAACACGGAGGTCCTTCCAAAGAAGCCTGGCTATTGTCAGAGGAGAGAAAGCAACTGTGGTAATACTCCTGCACTGCTGTTTCACTTCATGCTTCGCCACAGGAGCAAAGCAAGGCATCAGAGACCACTGACAAGTGTTTACAGAACGTGCCTCTTTGACAAAAATGATTGTCAGGCAGTGACTATAATAAAACAGGAGATAGTGGGTTTTCTTGGGTTTTTGTGCCCAGGCAGCTGGCAGTCTTAATTGCTCTGAAGAAATAGAAACAGAATTTCATTTTCTTCTCTTGTTATTTGGGGATGTAAATCATTCAGCATTTTAACTCCATGACTCCCTGCCTAATTCTCCTTTATCAAAGTAAAGGTGGATGGAATATCCTTTTAGGTGCCTTGCTGTACACATTGAGTACATCCACTAAATATCTTTACTTTGCATTGATTCATTGTGAGTAAAATTTAAATTATATCCAACGCCCAGTATTTGAAGTTATTTTTCCAGGTAAGCCCAAAATATTAAATATAGCCATTTTGATCAGCATTATTCAAGGGAAGCTGACAATCTGTATTCATAGCAATTGAATGCTCTCAGGCACGTGGTGGGATTCTTGGGGGTGTCTTGTGCAGGACCAACACAGTTGGACTTGGATGATCCTTGTGGTCCCTTCCAAATCAAAATATTCTTTGTTTCTTTATTTTAAACAGCTTTTGTAAATCCAAACAGACTCCTCCATGAACACTGGGGAATATTAGTTCAAGACTCTAGCAATCTGAGGCTGATTTAGCAATACTGTAGTATTCCTAGTTCTTGCTTCAGCTTGCTGAACTATTTTGTTGACTTGGATGTTTTCACTGTGTTTTGGTCTCATGAGTGGTTTTTATGGTATTTAATTTCCTTAAATATCTTGGCACAGATGATTTGACACAGCAAGTAGGCTCAACAAATAACCAACAAAATGTTTCCTCTTTTCTGGATAATTCCTGTGGTTGTACAGATAGAAAGATAAGGAAGAATGTGTGTTAGTCTGAGCAACTGAATTTTAGTCTGTAACTTCTACCCCCTCTCCTTTGTTCTCTGGAATGGTATTTCTAGAGTTATTGGATGAAACCATGTTAAAAGTGCGCAGAAGTAAATAATGAAAGAAGAATGTTGGAGGCAAAGATTCTTCTGTCATCCTCTCCACTTCTATAAGAACTTTTGCTGATTTACTTGCCAGGTGAAGGCAAACTTTCTGTTCTCTCTCACCTTCTTTTTAATTCGATCAGGCAGCTTCACTGCGGGGCCATGCACGTGGGAAAGCCAGACTGTAGACTCACACCTTGTTTGCAGTGCCTTCCCTGAATACACTGGCTGGGTGATCCAGAGCTATTATTTGGAGCTTCAAGCCACAGTTGGATTTGCTATGAAGCTGTTCAGTGAATGTCTTTCTGCAGAGTGTGAATGTTCCTGTGCATGTAAAGTGAGAGGTGCTAAAGGGTGGTGGCTGCTAAAATCCGCCTTCTGTTGTACAGGGGGAGAAGACAAAGCAGTGGCAGCTCAAACACAAGAGTAGGATGTTTTTAGTTTCAGGAAAAGCAGTTCACAGTGTGTGTGACTGTTGTTAAAACAAAGGATTCCAGTTTGAAGTGTGCAAGGGGACAGTTCATATAAATCTGTAGAAAGTCCAGGGTACAAATCAGGCAAAATATTTCCCAGGAACATTGTTGAACTTAGGGACTGCTTTGGGGACACAAGAACAAGCTTTGGACACCTTGGAAATTCTTATCTCATCTTTCTTAGAAGTGGTTGTTTCTACAAAAGCATCTAACAAATATTTTACAACAAAGAAAAGCAGTTAGAAAGCAAATGCAGCTCTCTATGTCTCCCCACACCGATGGATTCACCAGATTCTCTTCAAAATTGCAGCCTAATGCATGTTTGTGCTTCCGCTGCACCTCAGCCACTAGAAGTTACAGCTCTTGACCTTTAAATGTTAGGAATAATAAAATTCATTATTAACAAGTAGTCAATTAAAAAATAAATGCCCCTCAGGTAAAACAAAAAAAAGTAATGTTTTGAAATACTGCCACCTTCTGATCAGTCTGGGACGGGGAACTGAGTTATTAGGAACTTGACAGAAATTTTTTATCAACTGTAATAATTCAGGTCCTGATTTTATAATGTTAGAGCTGTGTTGCACCATTTGACTTGCAAGGCCAACTTCCATTGAGACTACACCTACAGTGAAGCAGGGAGATGAGGAAAATGCAGTGTGATTTACAAGTGATGGGAGAGACAGCAGCAGACTTGTTCGAAGTGAAGAAAAGCACTTAAGCATATTATATGTGAATTTAAGGATTTACAAGCACAAAGCCTATGCCTTAAGTTACATAAGCATTAAATGCATTAAATGCAGCTAAAATGTTGGTGTGACCTGCACCTGGTATGAGTCTTAAAAAAGCTGACTTCCCTACTCTTCTGTAACACCTGTCTCTGACATCAATGTACCCATGAAGGGTTAATTTTTTTCACCATTTAAATTTGTTAACATTCAGATTATACTTGTCTCCATACCACCTTTGTGTATATTTTAATTATCCAGATGGTGTTTTATGTGTCCAGTCCCATGTCATTACTATATTACTTAAACTTGGCAGTGATACATAGAAATAACTTTCCCCAAGCTGGCTTTTTTCTTGCAAAGTTCATCCAATTTCAGCTTTCCAAATGTCCTTTGTGCTGTGGTAATGTACATTGTGTACCTAAATGGCTTGCATATAATTTTAAATTCCCCTGATAGGGAAAGCAAATTTGACAAAGAAAATGTTTAAAAGAAGCAAAAATTGACACAAAAACGAAGAGAATGTTACCTTAAAGTTATAATTTCAAACTCTCTGAATTCAGGCAATTTAGGTTCTTACATTTCCTTCAATTCACTTGAATTTTCACAGGTTTTTTGTTGGGGTCAAGTGAGGTGGGGATGAGGTGGTGTCACATTCCCACCTGTGGGATTGTTATGGACCAGGGTGATGCCAAGGTCCTGACTGCACTATATTTTCCCGAAAGGGTGCAAATAAGATGTAGGCACAGTGGTTTTTTTCCCCAGTAGAATGGATATTTTGAGATGGTGGCTGAGAAAGAGAATCCCTCTTTGAAGAGTTATTTGGGATGGTAACAGGACAGAAGCAAAGGGAGAGAGTGACTCATTTTGAAGTCACAGTGCTGCTGTCTTGTGAATCTATCCCATATTATAACTCCACCTTGGTAATATTTTAACTTATTTCCTGGTTTCAATCTAATTTTGGAGAGGAGGAGTCTTGACTGTGCAGAATTTCTCTATGCTTTCTGGAAATATGAGGTAAAGTAGAGGATTCAAACCGGATCAGTGCCCCACTAAAGAGAAAGACTGAAATTTGAGCTCAGCTGTGTGACTGTACACCAAGGGATACACGTGCTAGAGAGATGCGTTAAATGAAAACACTCAGAAACGTCAAAAACTCTTCTGTTTGTGTAATTACTTGTATGTTGGCTCTGATAAATCCAAAGCAGGTAAAGTGGTTGGGTTTAGCCAAAGCAGCTGAGTCCTGCAGCAGGATTTGTACTGCATTCTGGTAATGGCAGGTGAATATCAAACTGTTACGCACAGAGCTGAGTGCCCTGGAGATGAAGCCCCTTATGACCTCCAGTGTGCCTTTTCTGTAATTACAAACTGAAAGTAAGAACAGTTTTCTCATTAGAAAGGCGAATACTCTTGACTCATGAACACTTAATGAAGCTTGTGAAGCTGTGCTGTCATCCCAAGTTTCCTTGCTGGTTTCTAAATATGTTTTTCTTGTTTCAGTTTAATACAGAACCGTCTCTGCTGCTGAACAATAGAAACTTCATCTCTTCAGTTTCAAGTGAGGGACTATCCCATAGCAGAGTGTTAGAGCTTCTTCACAGAATCTGCTAAACGCAAATGACAAGCCACACAGCAAGATTTGATAGCAATCTGCAAGTGTTTTTAAAACAGATCTTAACCATATGTACAGTGTACCACTTCTGCTGTTGTATATTGAGCTCAGGAGAAAGCAAGTAACATAATTGCCTTCAGCAAAATTGTCAAACAAGGAAACCTTTTAAAACTACATAGAAGGGGGAACATAATGAAAGCCCTGGAAGGAAGAGGCTAAGAGAAGAAAAACTGGCAGGGATCATTAACATACACTTTCAACTAGTCTTTTCACAGAGAGATGAATGACCCAGAGGCTTGACTGCTGTAGCTCTTTTTTTTCAGTGAAAAAATTTTGTATGTGCTGCTGTGTAGAAAAGAAATGCTTATTTCCCCTGTGTTATTTTACGTTTCAGTTTGGAGAAGCAAGAGGAAGCTTTATTTAGCCTGTTGAGTCCAACCCCACAGTAATAGAGCACATAAAACTTTCAAGAAGTGAAAGGCATGCTGAACTCACATTTCAGATAGTTTTCAGGATAACTCCTTGGCTGTTATATCCATATGTCATAATAGACATAAATTATGAGAAATTATTCGCTACAGTGTGCAATCATATTAGCTCCCAGGGACCTTTTAGACTGGATTTATGAAGAGAGATGTTTCCTGAATGTTTTTCCTAAAGAAACTACAGATTCCAGGACAAATCAAGTTTTGATGATGAAATAAGGGCTCTGGATTTCAATTGCTGACTGATACCTAAGGGGTAGTGAGTGCATCCTCCAGGGGCAATTAGGGATAACTATCTGCAAGGATAGTTGCATCTGCAAGCAATTCCTGCTGGAAGTGGGAGGATGTTTTTTGCTTTATGGCATATGCAGATGTTGCTGAGTAGCAGCCACTTTGGTTCCTCTCCTGCAGAAGTATTGTGGAGAAATGGCTCAGGAGTGAGAAGAGCTTTAAAATCTTCCATCTGGGTGAGCTGAAACCTGTGAATCAAAATTGTCTTTGGGTAAGGGAAGGTGATGGTCTTTTGTGTCTTACTGGTTTAATGGAAACCTGCAAAATTTAAGCAAATACCAGTTACTGTGGTAGTTGTATGCATCAAGGCTCCGTGTTACCCTGTGGTTGTTTCCAGCCTTCACTTCCTTGTGGAAAGTGCACTTCATCCCATTTTTCACTTCAGCCCTTGTCTTCTCGTGTTGTAAAGCAGCACAAGCACAGCACATCAGGCAGCTCACAGATCATATGGAATAGAAAACTGTTGTCCATCAGAGGTAGGTAGCTTGCTCTGAACCCTGTAGATTCACTGTCCCTTTTCCTGTCTTTTCTAGTTGTCCTTGCAGTTTGAGGAAAAGTCTTGCATGAATTCATAAATGCCATCCATCCTGTGCTTTCTTAACCAGATACTATAAGATCTCATTTTCCCCAGATAGGCTTGGTTGAAGAGTTCTGACTCCATATACCTCAAGAGTGTGGGCAGCCTGAATCCTAGGTAACTCTGGAAAACAAGAGCGTGCAAGACACCAATGACCAGGGTTTTAGCCCTTTGTCTGGTCGGTGTTACTGGAGCCAGTGCAGATAAAATTGCAGCAGTCTGGCTTTTCCTAAGACACTACTGTGCACTGCTTTGTGCTTCTACGGGTGTGATAATCACAGCAACCTGATTCTGAGTGGTAGGGAAAGGAGTCTGATAGGAAAAGCTTTTAGTACAGGGATGTGTGAATAGAGGAATTCCATAATTAACAATAATGACCAGCACAGGTGACATTTCTTTGTAGTTAATAGCTGCCGGTGTGAAAGGCCCTGAGGCAGAGCCCCAAGCTGCTAAGCTAGCAAGTGAATTGCCAGACTATTTGACCTGCAGTTCATTCCTAATATATATGGTGTGAAAAACCCAAGTAAAATGTTTAGAGGCACTGCTTCTTGGGCTGTGTGGGAATGCTGGCAATTTTGTGTTTGGGATTGAAGCAGTTTTCTCATTTTGGCAATAGGCTATGCACCAACTCTTTAGGAAGATGGAGAACTGCAAGCACCACTTGCATCGTCTAGAGGAGAAGGAAATAAAGTCTTATGCCCCTGAGAAAGCGTAAAAACTTATAGCCAAATTCTGCAGTAGGAAGATGATGGAGTTTTCCACCCTTAGGGCCCTGAAAGTTGACCCATGATAAGTAGTTTGACTGAAAAAACAGTGGTGCTGAAAGAGGTGATTGCACCTGAGCCACTCCATTTTGCACTGTCTACATTTCTGGAAATTCCTTCTCCAACTTTTATAACAAAAATTGATAGAAAAAGGGAGATGGTTCTGAATGATTCTGCAGGCAAGAGAAATGGGGCTTGTGACCAGGAAAAGGAGATGGGGCAGCTGTTTGCCAGCCGGACACCGCAGTGGTGGTCCTTGGATGTTGCTTTTATTGGTGATTCAGAGTTGGGTCATACTCAGCACATCTGGTTCCGATAATGTTTGGGGTTTTTTCAGAGGCCTGATTATAATACTTCACTGTGCTGAACTTTGGGTAGAGGTTGTTCCCAAAGCCTTTTTTTCCAATTACCAGCTCACCATAAAACCCATTATTGCCCATTTTAAACACAACTATCAAAACCATTTGTCTCTAGAGACTGCCAAGGGAACAGCTATAGATGTTGTTTACGGTGCTGAACAGAGTTAGAAACACTAACAGATCTACTGTAACAAGAAATAACCCATTACAGTAAGGGAAGACTTTGTGCTCTGAATTATATCTTTAGACTTCAGTCTGAAATACAACCTGCTGTCATGTTTTTGCATGGCTGGCAATTTTACTGTATGACACAACAGATCTCAGTGCAAATATCTGGGGTTTATGCTCCACTAAAAAATTGAACCTGTTGCAGTGTAGCAGATGGGAATTGGATTGAAGGAGTGCACTCATTCTTGAAACTGGGTTTTTTGAAGGTCTGCAGACAGAGTTTTTGGTACCATCTTGTGCTCCACGGTGTCATCAGGTTTACAAAGTTAAACCACGTCATTAGTACTGGGGGCGTGCTGCCCTGAAACAAAAGCCATGGAACAAGTTCTTAGCTGGTATGAAGAGCTACAACACCAGGCATGATATGTAAAGTAGTCCTTTCCTTTCTCAAAGATTTGTGTCTTATAAGGTTTGACTTCATGTAAGATCCTGCATTTCTAGATGCCAACGGCCTCTTCTCAGCCAGCCCTGTCTCTGCTGTCCCATCTCATCAGAACAACTGAGTCTCTGCCTAGATTTCTTCATAAATTCTGTTACCTTACTTCAACTGTTGACTTTTGGCACCTTGCTGAAATTCCTGTGGATTTTCTGACTGGGGGCATGCCCCATCTGTCACACAGACTATTTTTGCATGAAGTGTAAAGCCTTCTACCTCATGAAGTGCTACAATTGAGTACAGGAAACAGAGACTTGAGAAGCCTGGAGTTTTTGCTAAAGAATGTAAAGGTACTGAGATCACAGTTGCCTGTCCCTTTTATATCTGCTTTAACTGCCCTCCGGTAACTTCTGAGTCTGTTGACCAGTTTCACCCAGATCTCACAAGGAAGACAGAGGTTTTGAAGAGGCTTAGTTATAGGTTATATTAATAAAAATCCTCTTTCCTTTGCCTGCTGTTTATCTTTAGGAAATCTTGCTATTTAAATATGCCTGCTATTGCACTCTAGAGAACTCACAGGAAGGAGGTAAAGTCCCCATCTTGGAAAAGCTTTTGCATATTAGTCAGCAGAGGTTCCAAAAAAGAGACAAAAAACCCTACCACGATCAAAGTGTGTCTCCTTCTCAAAGTTTCAGTGCAAGCAAAATAAAACAGTTTTCCCTCCTTCTACTGGCTTTTTTACTAGTGCTTGTTGTGAGGAAAATACCTGATGTAACAAAATTCAGTTGAAATGATAAAATGCTGGTAAATTTATAAGCTGCTGAAAGCAAGACCTCATGATAGTCTGTTGGACAACTTTACTTGGTCGTCTTATAGGTGTTGGCTAACAAATGGGTTAATAATGTCAGTCCCCATAATTCCAGATTGTGCAGTCACGTTATTGGGAAGAGACTCTGCCATTTCAGAGAAAGACTGCTGGAGAAACTTTGGTGTTTTCTGCACTGCACTTCTATTCTGGGAAGGAAGAAGTGCTAAAATGAATTTTTGGAAGGTTTTTAACTCTGCTGCTATTAGGGGGAAGAAAGCAAACATCACAAAACCAAAGAAAAGGAAAGCAGAGTGCAGTTGCTTTTTTGCTGCAGTTGCAAGTGCTATTTGTGTTAGTAATGTTTGGCCTCATCACAAAATCCTGCTGTCATCATCTCTTGCATTCTCTCACTTCACCTGTGTGGCTTTTCCTGTGCCTCTGTTCAGGGTTCTGTGTTTCAGAGAAACCCCAGCTATAAACCTCTCTAGCTGGAGCTCCATGAGCTTAACTGTTGACATATCAGTTTGTTTCTATGGAGTGAATATTAAAATTAATGTAAAAGGCTATACCCCAAAGACTAAATTAAAATAACAAAAGAGATATTACTTGCTGAAAGGAAATGAATGGACAAAATTAAACCATAGACCATGAATTAGATTTTCCATGGAGCTCAGCTTCTATTAAGCAGTTGTATAAACAGAGACACTGAAGGGCTTAACCTCTCCCTGCTCCCATGCTTTTCTGTGGGAACAACTGGCATAGACAGTTTCTAGATCTGGCTGTTTTGTGCCTTTTTATTTGCACTTGATAGACTTATCTTAGTTGATCATTAATTGATGAGATGCTGACAGTGGCACCTAGCACAGGTGGTGTTGTGTGTGACGTACAAAAGCTTTGCTGATGTGAGATGGGGTGACTGGAGGAGGTCCCCTCTAAACACCAGTTCACAATGAAATGGGTCCATCAGCATCAGTGTAGTCTTAGTCTTGAATATTTCTATCCCTGGTGCTGGCCCTGAAAGTTTTAGCAAGGGCTGTAGTCTCCTGGAAAGGCATATATTAGATTGTTTTCCTGAAAACGAACATGTAGTTCCTCTTTCAGCATCTCTTTCAGACAAGACGCTTGATGGTTTCCAGTATGATCAGTATTGTGTAAAGGCATAGCAGATACAGTTATGCTTCATTCTGCAAGGCCAAAACAATATCCTAGTTGTGCTAGGGACTGTGACTTAATTCCCAGGTGTTACAGCTTTGTTCCCTCCTACTTGGGGGGATGAATAGGAACAGTCCTCTCTCCTGCTCCTCCAAAAACAGCAGCCACAGCATGTGAGACTGTTTGGGTAGGTGTGATCAGCTCCTGGTGCCATGAGAAGGTGATTGTGCTGCATGGATCAGATGGGCATGACCTGGCATGTGCTTCCATGAAGAGCTCAGATTCAGATTGGGTGGTTTGAACTGGATAAGAGTAATGTATAGGAAAGTACAAGGTCCCTTGTTCCCTGTTTGCATGGCAGTAACTATTAATTTCAGCTAGTGGCTTGGGAAGCAAAGAAAGCATGTTTTATTACCTGGTTTATATTAGATGGGCATGAAAAAAGAGATGAACATCTGTAATCATGCAGAACTAAGAAATGCAAGCGCTGGGAAGCCTTTTTATCCCTAATCTTTCCATTCTGCCTGCTTCCCAAGGTGTATTTGTGGTGGCTCTGTTGGAAATGGGTGCAAAAGTAAATGGGGAATAATATCCTATAATCCCCCTTATCTCACTCACAAAAAGCTAATATCAGCAATAAATCAACTCCAGGTCATCTCATGCAGTGGGTAATTTTGTGCTCCCTAAAGAACTAAAGTGCCATCTGAAGTCTGAGGCTGAGCTCTAAGGAAATAGGTATTTAAACACATGGATAAATAAGTACCTTACCCTGCAGTACAGGCATCAGCAGTGACCAAGTGTGTGAGCTCTGCTTGGCCTGGGGGGAATCTTTTTGTTTGCTTGCTTGATAAATTTTCCAGAGATGCCTCTGATACAAAAAGATGATGCTGGATCTCTTGTGCTAGAGAGAGCACTTCTGTTCTTACGGTGCTGAATCCCTGGTTCCAGTTACTTGAGCAGTTTGGCTGGTGTCTCCTGTGTTTGAGCAGCTATAATCAACTTTGCAGAAAAAATTAAAAATACTATTTCTGTGTCACTACTGCAGACCGTAACACTTTCTAACACTGACTTCAGCCAGTCATATACTTAGTGTGTCCCCAGAAAGCCAAATTTTCAAAAGTGACATGATATATATTCCATTAAAGGCTGTTGCACAGCAATGAGTTTGATTCCAGGTAGGCACATTATATAAAGCTTACCTTATTATAGATTGTGGTGGGAAAGTCACTCTGTGAAGATGCAGCTTACTAAATTATCTCTGTGAATCTGTAGGTGGTAACTTTGAGCCTGCTGCCTGCCTGACCCAGTTGTTAATATAGCCAGTTAAAGGCTGATGTGTTCAGAGGAAGAGCTAATCTGTCTCATTTAGCAGGCAATGTGTCAGAGCTTGTATGTGATGTATCTGACATGGTGAGTGGCATGTCTGACTCGGCAGTTGAATAACATCACTCATTCTGGAATATTTCTGCTTCAACAGAGAATATAAACACAAGCACACATTTATATTTTTTTGTTAGTAGATGATCGAGCACATACCAGAATGAATCAATGCCATTTAGTATGCAGAAGGGTTTTTTTACTCTGTACGTCATTCCACTCACAGAACCATTATTTTACATATCAGTTACTGGGGTGTATTCAAAGCCTAAGGGAAACCACTGACTTCCAAGAGCATTGGATCAGATCCTTTAAGCCAGCCCAGCCATTCAGCAGGCAACATCAAATATGGGTAAAATCTGTGTGTCTTCCTGCTCTGTGGTCCCATGAGATGGCCCAAAGAGAGCATTTCTCTCTTTTTCTTGCCAGAAAGCTGTGCTGTGTTTACTTTTGAATAAGATGAGCTGGGAAATTCATGGCCTTGAAATTGATACAGTCTAAAATTGTGCTTCTTCCACCGTCTGTTGTGGTGTTGTTTTGTCTTTCTGGCGTTGCTTGTTTGGGGTTTTTTAATGCCTTAGTGCTGGAAAAAACAAAAATGCACGTGACCAGCAAAAGCTGCCTGAAAGCTTTTTGGGCTCTGAGCACAGGAAAGGTTCTCAGCCTGTCAAAGAAGTAATTGTAGCTCCTTTCTGACCACTGCATGCTCTACTATCCCTGCTGTAACTTAGTCTTATACCTATTCAGGGATCAGCACGCACTCTTTTGGCAGCCCATGCTCTGCAGGACCACGTATTTTTTCTCGAAAGGGCAAGACATTTGGCAGCATTTGGAGGGCTGGCAGTGCACTGCGGCAGGCTGGCTGGTGCTCAGTACCATGGGGTGGGGAGTGGTGGTGCTGTCAGCATCTCCAGGATTGCACTTGAGATGGAGGAATAACAAGAATATTGAAATGTAGCTCAGAAGGGAAGCAGGGCTGCCTCCCAAGTTGAGCTGGCATTCCTAAAGGAACCATAGGAGAGTGAATGCTTATCTGTTGAGTTAGCAGAATGCCTAATGGGAAGGGGAACCGATCATCTGATTAGCATTGGCACGTTATCCTTCAGCAGCAGATTGCCTCAGGCAGTGGGCACAGAGCTGCTCATCCTGCACAGGTTTCACGTTGCTCTGCTCCGTTTAGCTTATGCTTTGATATGCTTCACTTATTTCTCATTTGGTGGAAGATAGAATCAATAAATCTTGAATACAAGTTGCTCAACAGAGGGCTGCACTATTTTTATTCTTTGTGCTGCACACCTGTCTGCCTGTGCTATTAGCATGTTTGCTCTTCATGTTGCTTTCAGTATCAATGGGAACACTCTCAAGTGCTCCCCTATACTCGGCACTGGTGAGGCCGCACCTTGAGTGCTGTGTCCAGTTCTGGGCCCCTCAGTTCAGGAAGGACGTGGAGACACTTGAGCGTGTCCAGAGGAGGGCGACAAGGCTGGTGAGGGGCTTGGAACACAAGCCCTATGAGGAGCGGCTGAGGGAGCTGGGGTTGTTTAGCCTGGAGAAAAGGAGACTCAGAGGTGACCTTATCACTCTCTACAACTTCTTGAAAGGTGGTTGTAGTGAGGTGGGGGTTGGTCTCTTTTTCCGGGCAACAACTGACAGAACGAGAGGACACAGTCTTAAGTTGCGCCAAGGGAAATATAGGTTGGCTATTAGGAGAAAATTTTTTACAGAAAGAGTGATAAAATATTGGAATGGTTTACCTGGGGAGGTGGTGGAATCACCATCCCTGGACGTGTTTAAAAAGAGATTGGATGTGGCACTCAGTGCCATGGTTTAGGTTAGTCAAGGTGTTAGGACAGAGGTTGGACTCGATGATCTTGAAGGTCTCTTCCAACCTGGTAATTCTGTGATTCTGTGATTCCTGTTTGGTTTTTTATTTTTTTTTTTTTAAGAGATAAGTCCCCACTGGGCAAATCTCCAACAGTATGTGCTGTTAATGAAGTCACATAAGTAGTGCCACAAGCCCAGGGCCCGCTGGTCAAAATGCTGTGGGTGGCAGAGCCATTAGTACAAAACCTAGAATCCCAAACTTTGGTTAATATTACTCAGACACTGTGCCCCAAGCTCTCTTTTCTTATGTGATAAAACTAGTGGGCTTTTTTCTGATGACCACATAAAAAAAATATCTTGGAAAAACAGCTGAAATGCTGCCTGAAACAGCAGTTTGCCTTTTTTTTTTCTTGCTTGAAAAGATCTTCATTGCAGCAGCTAAGAAATGCATGCAATCATTCCCAAATTCCATGCTCTTTATTAGTTTTGGATGAAACTAGCAATGGGAAACTCACCTTCACCTTTATGGAGCGTCCTGATCTAAAATCCACACGGTGGTGAGCAAATAGCACAAGTGAGATAATGCTGGTTGTGGGCCTTTTCTCTGAGGTTCTGTTCCCGAGTATCTGAAGCAAATCAGAGCACTTCCTCACAGGGGAAAACATGTCTCAGGAAGAGTAATGCACAGGCTGTTTATCTACCTGTCTTGGACTGTTCACTGTGGGACGGGGATGATTTGTGATACTGTTGATTCTACAGCATTTACGGAAGTGGTAGAGGAGAGCCCTCTTGAGTTCAAAACCATCCTAAAATTTGGGCATAATGTAATTTGAAAGTGGTCTCTTCAGGTCTCTGGTCTGACCCTTTGCACAAAGTAGGTTGTATAATGCAGGTTTCTTGAGTCTTGTCCAGTTGAATTTTGAGTTTTTCCAAGAAATAAAATCCCACAGCCCCTCTGGATGCTTCTGTTAATGTTTGGTCATGCTTAACTCAGGATAACTCTTCTCTGTTGCAGGATTAGTAGCAGAGGGGGAAAAGTAGTTATCATATATTGCAGCTCTCTAGCTCTTCTACTATCTGTGTTGAAGTGATCCAAGTTTCTTCAGGACCAAAGACAAATATCTGGGCTCGTGTCTTCAGTGAGATCAGTGGTTAAATACAGTATCCTGTATTCAGACTGGTAGGTGTTCAAATAAAACACACTCCAGTTTTTTAAACAGTTGCAAAAGAATTTTATGGAGTCAGAGCACTCAAGGGAAGCTTGCTGTGTCCTTGTATCTCCCCTGAACCACTGTTGTTTGCGTGTTTGTTCTGAGTTTCATTAGACCAGTGGAAAAAATTACATGACAGTAGTAGTTGGGTACATTTGACAGCTCGGTGAAATAGGAACCTACCAACATGTGTTGTGCAAAGACAGTGACTAGCAATAAAAAATAAATGTTATTTATTTTACAGTATCTGCAAACAAACTGTGGGTTTTGCGATCTAAGGGTAGGATTCAAGGAAATGGTGCTCTTTTCAAAGAATTTAGTAATCAGGATAAAGTGTGTCTTTTAATGCTTCTGTATTACCCTTTTATTAAAATAATCAGAGTAAATCTATGTGTCCCTCCTCTCCCCCCACCCCAACAATAAACAACTTAAACCATAATTTTTAAGTGATTAGTTATGAGGATTTCCTGTCTTGAGAAACTGCAGATGTGTCCATATAAGTTGAAATGATGACTTCTATAACTTTGATTTCCCTTTATATTGGCAAATCTTTTAAATGGAAAAAGATTTATTTCTTTTAATCGACCAAATGTTGCAGTTCAGTTACAACTGTTGCCTGCAGAGGTGAGCTGTAGTACTACAGACATTTGTCATGTGAGAGTTTGCTACAGTACAGAATCAGTGCTGAAAAGGTTTGTGCCCACTATGTCTTTTAGTGTTGATTTGAGACAAGCTTACCATAATTAATTTGCATGTGGAAAACCACCTCTCTGCCAAGACATAAAGATGATGATTTTGAGTTGCCACAATTATGTTATAAAACGTATTTATCCAGAAGCCTGCCTCTTCCAAAGTAGATGTCTTGGTAGTGCATATTCAGTGTATGCCCCTATTGTGGTTTCCACGCTGGAGCTGCAATAACTGACAGCTGAAAACATCATTGCAAGTCTGTCAAATGTGCTGTCTGCATAACTGGTGATAATCTAACTATTCTTCAGCTTCACATATCAAACTGCTGGGAGCTGAAACTTCAGCGCCTGTTATTGGCAGCGGTAGGTGGAATTGAGTAATGTGGTTGGAGTGTCAAAGGCCCGTGGTGCTGACAGGAATATTAACCATAAATCAAACACAGCACAATGGTGGTGCCGGGCTAGAGCGAAAGGCAGGGTCTTGCAGCCAGGCTGCTCAGACCTTGCTTGTGGGAATATTCCCATTGGTTAGCAGAAGCAAGGACTGCTAGGCTGGAGCTCCAGCAATGATCCGTTTAACTTAGCACTGGGAAGGGATGATAGAGATGGAACAAGTGACATGTGAGATGGCTGCGTGCTCTGCTGAGTGTTCCCGCTTGCCTTGCAGCACTGTCACACTGCAGAGGCTGGTGAAGGGGATATCTCATCCCTGGTTAGGCAGTGACACTGACTGCTCCTATCTGGCTGCTGTTGTAAACATTTTTTGGTGGTGGCTCGGCTTGCACTTGCTGCACTGAAGTGAAGCTTGCAGGGCTGATGTTTAAAATGTCCTTGATTTGGAGCCAGCTTGTGACATTGTTTCTAGCAGCAAACAGATCCCAGCTCTCAGAAAGGACCCCGCTGCCTGCATTTTGGCTGCTCGAAGCACCCACAGAGAGCTGAGCTGGGGAAGGGGGCTGGCTCCAGCCTCTGTGTTGAACCCAAACACAGGGAGCTCTTGGTGGGAGACTGCGACAAGGGGTCTGGGTGCCTCATGCAGCCCACTTGCTTGACTGTTAACTTTAACTAATGGCTTATGGTCCTTCTAAATGTCACCATCATACATCCTGCTGCTTGTAGTCACTATTCCAGCAAGCTGCTATGATGCCAAGCTTGGCCAACTCTCTTTTCATAATTAGATCCTTGATTATTGCAAGTTTTAGGTGTTCTTTAAGGTCTGTGCATTTGGCTTACTCTCTGTGTTAAACAGAGATGAGGCAAAAAGATGAAATGGCATTGAGTTTTGGGGTAGAAATCTGATTCTAGCTAGCTCTACCTGGAAACCCCTTGGGGAAGGGCACTGCAAAATTTTTTTTGCAATTATGTGCAGTTTCCCAGCAGGGAGTCAGCTAACAATATCCAGTGCAACCCAGCAAGCAAGAAATATAAAGCCAGGAGCTAAGCAAAATACAGAGATTTCATTATAAATTAGTGTTGGAAATTAGATCCAGGCTGTGAAATAACCACAATTAAAATTCAGAGAGCAAAGAAGAAAAAGCTTACCTAGTGACCTCTGCTTGCTGCACAGGGTTAGAAAAGAAGCTGTGCTACTTTAGTATTCTAGCATAATTTGCACATTACTGAAATTGTTAGGAAATTAAAGGAAAACCGAGGGACTGAATTTTAACTGATGAAGGTAGCCTACAGGAAAGACAGGGAGGGACTTTTTACAAGAGCATGCAGTGACAGGACCAGGGGGAATGGATTCAAACTAAAAGCAGGTTTACATTGGATAGTGGAAAGAAATTATTTACTGTGAGAATGGCGAGACACTGGAACAGGTTGCCCAGGGAAGCTGCAGATGCCCCATCCTTGGAGATGTCCAAGGCCAGGCTGGATGGAGCTCTGAGCAACCTGGTTGAGTGGAAGGTGTCCCTGATCATGGCAGGGGGTTGGAACCAGATGATCTTTAAGGTCCCAATCCCATTCCATGATTCTGTGAAAAGCAGTATAACCCAGCTGATATCAAGGCAGATAAACTGATCTAGAAGAGCTAAATATGTTCCTCTAAATCAAGGGTTTCCCCTCTCACTAAGCCCATATATATGGAGAAAGTAAAGCAGCTTTTTGTGGCAGGTCTGTGCACTGATCCTAAATGATATGCCTCTATTCAATGGATATGAGCTGTTTAGGCATAAAGAAAATGATCTCAAAATTAACTCCAGAGGGAGAGAGGTCCATAATAACTTAGATCAGTACAAGGTGATTTTTTGGGGTAAGTCTTTGGGTTTTGAATTTCCTTCCATCAATTGATTTTACTAATATAAAACCAAATTATTCCCAGTTCAGGTTTCTTATGAGCATTAAAAACCTAAAATGCCAAACCAACAACAACAAAAAGTAGTAGCAGGATTCTAACACAGGAGCTCCCGGGAAACAAATTCAAAGGCAGCCAAATAAAACGAGATTAAAATATACAAAATACTGCAATTTAAAAGAAAATCACTGAATTATTGAAACTGAATAGAGGAGATATCATAGCAGTACTTCTGATCAGCCTGAATAAAAAAACAGGCTATGCTTTTTTTTCCCCCTGCTTTGATGTCAGGAGATGTATTGTAAACTTTAAATGATGTATGTAGTTCAATCAGATTGATCTGGAAGGTTCAAAGATATTGTAATTTTTTGAGCATTTATGCTTTATCCTATGTGGTGGAAAGTATGTTGCATGTCTGCACAGTGTAACCCTTTTAATACTTTGCTGTAGGACTGGAAACAGAAAACTCTTTTCTGCAGAGTGGGAAAATCAGCAGCCTCTGTAGAACAGCCCTGTGCTGACCTTGGCTGTTCTGGGTCCCTCTCGGATGCAATCAGTGCAGTGTCTCCCCCACTCAGGGAGTGCTCTGCTCTCCCCAACTGCTTATTTTGCTATAAATTTCCATACAGTCTTTGCAAGCTGCCTGATAATTGCAACATCAGCTGGCAGATTTGAGCTCGAGGGCAGCTTCTGGATCCCTTGCTCTCTGAGCACAGATGACATTCTCATGGCCCAAGAGGTGCACAGGGCTTGTGGTGGCAATTTTGGTGAGGATGCAACAACATCCAAGAGCCCTCCCTGTGCAAATGTGTTTTGGCAGAGCTGCTTCTACAGGACACTGATATTCCTGTGGTGCTCCAAGCATAGAGGGGATGCAATTCGTGCCGCCAGAGGGGCTCTGTCAGTGATGGCTCCTGAAAGAAGCTCACGTGTCAGCAGGCAAAAGGGTTGTTATTTCCCTAACGGGGCAGAGATTAGGTTTTCCATACATTACAGGCTACTTAACATGGAAAGAGATGGTTTTTGTCCTGGCAGGGAATTCTGACCCATGCCTCTGGCTAACCAACCTATTTTGACAACTCCTGCCACTGGTAATGATTAGTGGTTTCAGGCTGTGATAGGGCAAGTCTGAAATTACTTGCCTGTTATGTTAGGCATGCTAGAGTTTAGAGCCTCTCTTAAAAATTCTTCATGTAAGTAAGTGGCATGGAAAAAATACTATTCTTTCCCTTTAACAGGAGGAAAATGGAGTTGCAGACCAAAGGAGCACTTTAGGCCTGGTGCAGTAGATGGAAAGGCAGCACTGAGGTGTGGCAGGCTTTAACAAGTAGCTTCGGATTCTGTGCCTTTGCAAAGGGCTGATCTCGGCACTGCCAGGAAGAGCTTCAGAGCTCTGCTTCCAGTATAGGCAAAGCTGAATTCAGGAACTGTTGTAAAGAATTTAAATCTTGAAGATTTTCCTCTTCATTATTTGTCATTTTTTTAGGTAGAATCTATTTAGAATTTCTTATTTCACCAAAAGTGCCACACACAAAGAAAGGGGCATTATAACTCTGCATCTTTTTATGTAAACTTTAGGTTTATTTTGGCATTTCTGTAGGGCTACTCAAAAGACTGCAGAATGGACCTTGCTTGCTCAAGGCCTGTAGCAGAGAATAAACCCAACTGGCATAATTGCAGCTACACCTAGTTACACCAGCTGAAATATGTGACCCCTGATCTTTGATTACTCTGGCAGAACAGAGTGCTACAAGGCAGGGATTTTTCAGTGGTCCTTTACCTACTTGAATTGTCTGGTCAGCTGCAAGGTACAGAGGCTGTAAACAAGGGAAAATTGAGATAGCAAACCGATCAATTACAGAATATTGAAAAGATCAAGGAAATGGCAGCAATACTGCTAAAGCCAATATGGAAAAGCCCTTCTTGTCCAATAACCTCATTCTTGTGACAAAGATTATAACAAGATGGAAAATGGCACAACATGAATGCATTCTGGTGGTGATGATTGCTGTGAGAATTGGGACTGGTTTGTACTTCACCCACTCTGTCTCTCTTTCCTAGATGCTGTATCCCAGGCAACTCAGGCAGGAGATGTTATATTTATTGTGTCCCTGTCGCTTTTTATCTCTTGTAGTGAAAACCGACATTAAATTCTCTCCCCACCTTCCACTTCTTTAAACAAGCAGGGAAACATGACTGCATTACCTTCTCTTAATCTCCTAATTAGCCCAGCAGAATACATAATTTTCTTCTCTAACTGATAAGGTGTGTGCCATGGGTCTCTAAAGTGGCTGCTGCCAGCACATTTTCTGCCTCATCTTGTACAAGGGGCTGCCCTGTGCTTTTGGAGATGGGCTTGGTTTCATTTCCACTACACAGCAGGTTCAAGGCCTTAAAAGAGGCAAGATCTGGAGACTGCACAGAGAGCTTGAGAGATGGCAAGGTATCTGTCTGGAAAGGGTAATGCTTACCTCACCTGTACGGGGTCTGTTAGATGGCTAAAGGCCATAGTTAAAAATTACATATAAATGAAAGACATTTCAGCATATTGTAAGATTTCTGCTTTCAGCTTGAGAAATCCTTTTTCTTTTTTTCTGTATTGAAAAGGCTTCTTTGAGACATTGAAAATGCTCTTTATATCCCAGAGGTTGTTAGCAGTAGGAGGTGTGGAGGGAGAATCCAGCTTTGGCAGTCACGGGATCAAACTTGCCAGGTCAGATCTATATTATTTTTGATATGTTGGTGAATGTTAAGGTCATCTGGGTAAGATCAGAGCTGGTAACTAACAATAAAGACGTGACAGCTTCTTACAGCTGCCTTTGAATAGAGCTTGTGGTGCAGCTCCTCTTTCTCTGTGTGAAGTTTAATATTCCAGCATAAACCACTGCTGCTGTGGTGGCAGTTTCACCTGAAATAGAGTTTTAAAGTTTGCCGTCATGCAACTTTCTGCTGCCGTCTCCCAGAAGACTGCGTGTGCAAGTGGCACAAAACACATGCTCAGTTAAAGAATGGTGTAGCTTTCATCTTCTCCTAATGGGCTGCTTTCCTTGTGCTTGTCTCTGGTGTAAATCATCCATCCTGGCAAGGCTGGCCAGAGGACACAAGTCCAGGTAGGGTCACAGTGAAGGCTTCTTTCTCTTGTTTGTTGCCCCAAGGTATGTTACACCTAGTGAAGTCAAGTCTGCTTTATTTCAGCCATTGCTGCTGTCCACATGATGCTGCTGCCTGTAACTGGAAAAGTCCAAATGGAATGGAATAGAAGTGTCGAGAGCAGCCTGAGTCAACTCCATCTTCTCTGAGCTGGCAACGCAGGGCTGTGAGATCCAGGTAAAGTCACAACCTGTAAGTGGTTACCCTAGCTTCTGAGATCCCCACTGTCTTCAATCTCTGCTTGCTGCTCAGCTCTAGCCTGCTGGAGTGGGAAGGAAATATTTGCAGCTTGGGACTGCAGCCTGTGCTCCTGGCCTGGGGGGACTTACCTGCTGCTGACTCAGGATCACATGTGAGAAGATAAGCCAAAATTGGATCCACACATTGACAAAGATAGAGAGATTCTGCTCTAGTCTATTAGTGTCACAAGGTGTAAAGCATAAGCAACTGCAAGTTTCAACACACAATTTTAATTCCCTTTTGTTTTGCTCTCTGATCAACTTAGCTGACTTGCTTCATACTCCTTAGCAAAACAAGGGTCAGGACTTGGAGTGATAGGTGCTCCTTGGTCTTCATCTGTGCCCAGAGAGCTGCACAGGACTCTTGCCACAAAGCTGCAGAGGTGTCTTGTCACAAAGTCCTCATTTAGAGGTTGGGAAAGACAAAAATTACTGTCCTGGTGATGAGGGGGAAACACTTCCTTCTGTGTGACATTATGTTATCCTTCAGCATTGCCCATATCACGCAGGTCTGTCCCACTCACTGTCCCCCTCATTCATTTGCAGAAGGGTAGTTCAAAAGTCACAGCTGCAGTTTGAGACTTCATCTATCCCTTTGCTGTTCTGCAGACAGGCCAAGACAACAGCTTGTTAGTATTTAAATGAGCATATCCATATTTTTGCATGAAATTCGCAGTCATTTAAGCCTCGTGTCTGGTCACTGAAATGATTTGCTCTCTAATTCGAGCTTTGCTTTTAAGCCTAACTAGAGTGTAACACTATTATGTGGTCATTGCCTCTCAAAGGAGGGATAATTCTGAGCCTAATCTGCCATTTCTGGACAATTTTTTTCCCCCGATGTTGCTACTACAGTGTGAAGTGCAGGAGGATTCTGCATCATTTCCATGAAAATGAGGGATATCAGAAGGAAATTAGGAAAGGGAGGGGTGGAGTAGGGTATGCCATATTCTGATGCTTCCCTAAGAGAAATTGCAGAAATTGCAGACCAGCCTGTCTGTCCGATTGTGTCTTGCTGGAAATGCATAGCAGCCTAGCCAGGGAAAGTTATGCACTACCTAACTCCCTTGCAAGTGTAGACTTTGTTACTCCCTTGTAAATGCAGTCCCTTGTAAATGTAGAATGTGACTGAAATGCTCTTGGCTTCAGCTGACCCAACAGCCTGATGCTGCTGACTGCCCACCCACCAGTTAAAATCATAACTCATAGTCCTCTGTGGCTCTGATCTTTCTGTCTTCAGATGGCACAGGGCTTTTGCATCTCCCTCCAGGGAAGGCAGACAGGTCACTGTTCCTGCAGACAACAGGGATTCCAGGTCCTCAGTGCTATGCAGCTCTGGGAAGCCAAAAGTTGTGTGTGATTCTGGGGTTTTGCTTTTTTCCCTTTTATTTTTTTAGGGGGCAGGGAAGGTTGTTTGCCACTCTTGTTTGCATTAGACCTTGCAGGTGCTTTATGCCAACCAACAATATGTATGCCACAAAAATGCCAGCTGATGTGCAAGCCAAAGAGCTGTAGCTATCACTGGGCTGTATTTTTGGAACTGACTTGGATCCAAGGTTTGCATATTTTGAGCAAACTCACACTGGCGTAGATCCACACAGACAAGTCCTTCCCCCATTCTGCTAAGTGACTGACTCTCCCCCTGACCCACTCTCTCTTGATCTCCTCAGAGGTAACTCGACTATGGCTTCAGGACAGAAAATGACAGTCCAAAATGAGTTGAAGAAAACCCTCCAGAATATATCTCCTCCTCTCCATTACCTTAAAAAAATTAAACTTCTGTTTAGTCTGAAGGGCTTCTGTTGCTCTTGAGCCATATCTCCTAATAGGTTTCTTAGAGAAGCATGTTTCTCTATGCAAGTAATTTAAGCCTTGCATGCCCTCTGGCTATTTTTTAATTAAAAGAAAAATAAAAAAATTCTTGGCCCAAGTAGGGGGCTTAGGCTGTTGATTGACTACAGCAAGGAATTTTGTAGGAATTTTGAATTCTGCACTGCCACATATGAAGTCAGCCCTATAAGTATAACCCTGACCCGAGGCTGGGATTTTTAAATTAGATCCTTAATAAGGAAGGGAAGAAATAAATTTGACTTTGAATAAGCATAATGCAATTTCCCTTCACACAAATTGCTCCTTTATTATAACACAGATATTCACATTTATCAGTCTAAATACTTAAGTCATATGCAACTTCATTTTGCTGGACTAAGCTCAGCCCTACCTAAGAAGGAATCCATTACTACAGTAGTTTAATTCACAGGTGCTCGTTGTTTATGCTGCCACAGCCCACCAAAATCATGGGGCCAGCAGCTCCCCTCCTCTCCGTGTGCTGAGCCAGGACTGTCTCTGTAGCAAAGTCACACAACAGTTTGGATTGGAAGGGACCCTTAAAGGTCATCTAGTTCCAACCTCCCTGCAATGAGCAAGGACATCTTCGACAGGTTCTTTTTGCTCAGAGTCCCATCCAACCTGACCTTGAACGTATCCAGCAATGGGACATCCACCACCTCTCTGGGAAACCTCTGCCAGTGTTTCACCACTGTCATTGTAAAAGATCTCTATCTTATATCTAATCTAAACTTACCCTTCCTCAGTTTGAAGCCATTCCCTCTTGTTTGTCACTACATGGCCTTGCAAAAAGTCCCTCTCCATCTTTCTTGTAGGCTCCCTTCAGGTACTGAAAGGCCACAATTAAGTCACTCTGAAGCCTTCCCTTCTCCAGGCTGAAAAATCCCAATTCTCACAGTCTATCTTCATAGGAGAGAAGCTCCATCCCTCTGATCATCTTGGTGACCTTTCCTCTGGAAGGAAGGTCACCAGGTCCTCTGGTCCTTCCTGTGCTGGGACCCCAGAGCTGGTGCAGCACTGCAGGAGGGGTCTCACCAGAGCAGAGCGGAGCACCAGAATCCCCTCCCTCACCTGCTGCCCATGGGGCTTTGGATACAACCAAGGATGTGTTTGGCTTTCTGGGCTGTGGCTGTGTACTGCTGGGTCATGTTCAGCCTCTCATCCACCAGCACCTTCAAGTCCTTCTGGGCAGGGCTGTTCTGAATCTGTTCATCCACTGCCTGTGTTGATATTGGGAATTTCCCCAACCCAGCTCCAGGACCTTGAATCTTTGTTATACCTCATGACATTCCCATGGGCCCACTACTTGAGCTTGGCCAGGTCCCTTTGGTGGCATTCCATCCTTCAGCTGTGTCAACTGCACCACTCAGCTCAATGTTGCAAACTTGGTGAGGGTGCACTTGATCTCACTCTGTCATTGATGAAGATCCTGAATAGCACTGTCCCAATACAGACCCCTGAGGGACACTCTTTGTCATGGATGGACATTGGGTGGTTGACTGCTGCCCTCTGGATGCCACCATCCAACCAATTCCTTATCCATCTAACAGCCCACCCATCAAATCCCTTTCTCTCCAACTTACAGAGAAGATTGTGATGGGGCAATCATGGCAGAGGCCTTACAGAAGTCCATATAGATGACATCAGTAGCTCTCACCCTGACCCTGATGGAGTCACTCCATTACAGAAAGCCACTACTTTGGTCAGGCAGGACTTGCCTTTTCTGAAGCCACACTGGCGGTCTTGAATTACCTCCCTATTCTCCATGTGCCAAAGTAGCAACCATCTGGAGCTGTGACAGTGCCATATAGCTGGATTTTTCAAGACTGTGGTGTAATTCTCCTTTGATTTTCAAGAATATTAAGTTTTCTCAGACAGGAGAGAAACTGAGGATGAAGGAGATAGCCTAATTTATGCAGTCAAAAAGCAAACCTATCCCCCTGCTGAACCAAATCCAAGGGATTTGGTGCATGCAGTACCTCACAGCACACTTTCCCTGCTGTGCCATGCCTTCACCACAGCACTGGATATAAGGGCCCAGAGTTAGGGACTCTGTGGTCAGAGCATTCTTCTACTTGCAACTTTTCTTGGTGGTTTCCATGGGCATGGGGGCATCCTTTGTTCACCATTTCTGGCCTTTTCATTTTAGAGAAAGATGGTCATGTTTCTGCCCTCTTCTAACAAAATACTCATCAGGCTTACTCGGGAAATTAGGTCAAATTTAAAGGCTTGCCATGAAGCAGGAAGATACGGTTGGGTTGTGTGACTTTACCTCCCTATCCTTGCTGGCAGCATGTGGACACAGAGGCATCCCACCCCAGACTAGTGTGGGACTGGTGGTTGTGGGCAAGAGGCTGATGACAGTAGAGGGCTTGGTTAATGCAGCAGAGCATGTCCAGTGAGCAGGGTGATTTCATGTAAATTAACCAGTCAGGAAATAGTTAATGGCAGAGCTTCCCCCAACGTGGTATTTAAGAGCTGTTTTCTCACAATGGGCTGACCTTACACCAGTGGCTGGAGTAGAAAATGGCCCAAGATCAGCATTGTTTCACCTGTTTCCCATATCTTCCTTTTCTTTTTTTTTTTTTTCTTGTTAAGGCTGACTTTCTTAGATGAGAACAGGCTAAGTATGTCCAAAGCAACTCAGCCACTGGTGAAGATAAAGCCAGAACTGTCAGAAAACGCAGAGCAGAGGTATTTTTGCAGGTTGAAATGAAGGATTGGAGAGCCACATTTGGATTAAAAAAAAAAAGGGAATTAACCTTGAACCTCTCTCCAAAGTCTGATTTAAACATGAATCTCATTTAAATTTAAAAAAAAAAAGGCAAAAGTATAATTCACTGAGCTTTTTTATGCAGTGTCTGCAGTTCCTGCTTTGGGGAAGCAATGAGCTAAAGACAGCCAGAGTGCAAGAGAGTGGTTCTGACTACAAACATCAGCTGCACAGGGGCAGAAGCAGAGAGGTCATTAAATTTTACTCCAGATTTGCACCCTGTCCCCTGCCCAGTGTGCTGGATTGATCATCGGGTGGATTATTATCCCCTTGAAAGTGCTGACAGACATAATTCTTTGCAGCAGCACCAGAGACAGGCTCCTTACATGCAGGGTTAGATGAACCCATGTCTTTGTTTAATATTTTGTGAGGTCCTGGTGAGGAATAATATTCCCTGTTAATCCCTGATTTAGGTGGAGCATGCCAGGATGAAGCTGTTTTTCACAAGGGAGTGTTTCTTGATGGATACTGTTTCACACAGGAAGTAGATGTAGATGATGAGGGAATGGAGGTCTGAGGAGGAGAAATGGCACGTGGTTCAGCCTGAATAGATGGCCAAGCAAAGAAAAGTGCAGTAAACTGCTTGCAAGTCAGGGAGGAGCACATAAATTAATCCAACTTCAAGGCAAGAACATATAAAAATCTACCACTAGCCCTTTACATCTTCATCAGGCCGTTTTTTTTGATGCTTGAAATACCTTTTTTTCCTCTATCTATTCTCACAACTTTCAAATAACTAGAGAAGGGGTAAGAGAGGAATCAGTTTTGCAGTGAGCTCTGAAGACATCTAGAATGATGCTAGTAAACATGAGCTGATGAACACCCGTGTTTGGTTTTGTCTTCCTGAAGTTGTACATCCCTCGTCTTCCATGCTGGAAACCTTCTCTGAAGTACTTTTTCAGTGATTAGTGATTATCCCTTGGAGAGAGGTCCCAGGGGTAATCCCTAATCTGTGAAATGGACAGATCAACAGGGATTCTTGGCCAATAAGGTAGGGTGGGATCTCAGGGCAGGAGAAGGAACTTATTTTATTTTGAAGCACTGCAGTAACAAAGCCCTAGAGAGGTTTTCCCTTTGGGGTTGTTTGGTTTGAGTGGTTTTTCTCCTAGTGGAAAATTGTGCTTTTTTCCTATTTAATCAAAAGCCCAGTTTGCCTCATCGGTTTTGATGCAAAATTTTCACATAGGTCTTTGTTGTAGGACACCAACACGACAGAATTATCCCTTTATCTCAGCAGATGTGCTTTCCAGAAGGGGAACATCTCAGATGATGAAAAACACAGCAGCTTTGCTGCCTCGGCTCTATCAGACAGTTTTTTTATGATAGAGAATTTGTCTAAACAGATTCTTGTCATTAAGATGGAAATGTTTTGTGGAAAGGTTTTGGATTTGCTCGAGATTTTACTGCTAATGTTTTGCTGCACAGTTATGTGCAGTGAGTCATTGTGCCTTCTGTAGTGGCAGTATGTGTAGGGGTATGGGATCAAGCCTCTGCTTTGTCTTTTACCTGAATTAGTCTGTCCTGAAGTGATTCAGATGAAGCCAAGTCATGATATGAAAGACTGCTGTTTCTGAGGCTGTCAGAGATAGAACACTGTTTGCAACTCGCATCTGGAATTAGAAAGTAGTGTTTGACCTAGAAGAAGAAGCTTGGGCCTGATTCCAATTAAGCAGAAACTTTTGTGGGACTGGATTTTCTTTTCTGAGGGCAACAGAAGAGGCTCCAAAATGCCTGTGTAATTCTACCACCAACCACAGTAGGAAAATCTTGCTTCTTGCCAACACCAGAACCTTTAAAAAAAACCCTTAAAATATAAAAGCAAAATTAGTAGTTTTCGTTTCTTTTGAGGAGCTTTGACTATTTTACCCAATTTTCATTCATAAAGCAACCCATCTGGATGTGTCTGCGAGTGCATCAGTTCGCAGGCTCTGGGAAATGTCTGCCTGCTGTGTGTCCTTGCAATCCTCACTATTCATTTGGTACTGGGAGCAGTGGCACCTCCCTGGTCAGCAACAGATGGATTTTTCAGCATGTTTGTTTCTCACCTGATGTCTCCTAGAAAACCCCATGGGTGCCCCAGATGGAAAATGTATATACAGCAGTGGCTCTTCAGTAAGGACATCTGGGTGTTTAGATTACATCCAGCAAGGACAAACTATTTGTGAGCAGTGGGGCAGCCTTTTGCAACGGGATATAATATATTGGTAAAAATCAGCTTCCTGGGAGCCAGTGGAAACACATTTTCTTTTCTTCTTCCCCAGCCACGTTCTCCTAGCTCTGCTCTCTGCTGATGAACAACTGCCTATGCAAAGGGGATTGAAAAGGGGATTTACTTTGATTAGACCAAAGCCTTTCCTAGTATTTTCAGTCATAAGTATGGCAGCTTTAATAAGCAGGAAAAGAAGATAAATACAAGTCACAGACTGACATGAAACTGAATTGGAAGAGAGTAGAAAGTTTGTTGGAAGCCATGCTGTAAGTTCTGTCTCTTTCTAGCAGTCTCTGATAATCTGCTCAGTCCGAAGAAGGTAACTTTCTTCAAGAATCTGACAAATACCAAGTGAAGGATTTCAAAGGGATAAAATTAAAGCTTTAATTGCTGGGATAGAATTGAATTTATATTCCAGCCAGTTAAGGCTGGGAGAATTTCCCATCAGATTTTCTCTTCTGTGACCTATTGGTTCACAGCCTTCAGTGATCTCCTGCCAACCCTGAACCAAAAGGAAGAGAGGTTGTGAGCTGATCTTTTTCATACAGGGGAATAAAGCAAATTTTATAGGTCATAAATAGGTAGGGAAAGAGCTGAGCACAGTTTGTTCTACAGTTTACCCAATGGAAACTCTTGATTCATCATTTATTTAGGAATACCAGTATCACCTTGTTACCCTGCTAGAATTCAAATTAAAAGAAGAAAATGTATGCAACAGTCATGACAGACACTGACTTTATAATACTCACTATGTCCTCCCTCAGTAGCATCATGAAATATTGATAGAAATAATTATTAATGTATGATTAATTATTAATAATGATAATCTGTAGATGAAAAACTGAATATGACCCAGTAATGTGCACTCACAGCCTAAAAAGCCACCTGCATTCTGAGCTGCATTAAAAGCAGCGTGGCCAGCAGGTTGAGGGAGGTGGTTCTGCCCTTCTACTTCACTCTGGTGAGGCCCCTCCTGCAGTGCTGCATCCAGCTCTGGGGTTCCCAAGCCTAAGAATGACATGGACGTGTTAGAACAGGTCCAGAGGAGGGCCACAAAAACGATCAGGGGCCTGGAGCACCTCCCCTGTGAGGACAGGCTGAGAGTTGGGATTATTTAGCCTGGAGAAGGCTCTGGGAAGACCCTATAGCAGCCCTATAGTCCTTAAAGGAGGTCCACAGGAAAGCTGGGGATGGCCACTTTATCAGAACACAGGGGATGAGGGATAATGTTTTTAAATTCAAAGAAGAGAGATTCAGATTGCATATTAGGAAGAAATTCTTTATTATAAGAGCGGTGAGACACTGAAATAGGTTCCTCAGGGAAGTTGTGGATGCCCCATGCATGGAAGTGTTCAAGGCCAGGCTGGATGGGGCTCTGAGCAACCTGGTCTAGTGGAAGGTGTCCCTGCCCATGGATGATCTTTAAGGTCCCTTCTGATCCAAGCCGTTCTATGACAATTCTTCTTTTCATTCGTTTGAACAGTTACCCAGCAGCTCCAGCAAAGTCCTGTTGGCTGTTCAAGGCATTTAAATTTCAGATGGAAGAAGTAGAGAAGGAATGTTTGGAAAGAGCAGCTGTTTGAGCAAAGAGGCAAAGGTCTGTTTTTTATGAGGGCGAATGGCAAGGCCAGTGTTGTTACCTGGGGCCAGCTGCTGGCAGTGCCAAGAGTAATGATCAGTCCAGACTTTCTTTTGTCTAATAAGACAAAAACCACTGCTTGATGTTCAGATGTGATTCAGAAAAGAGGTTGCAAGGACATAATTCAGCTAGAATTTTATGAAGGAATAGTTATTCCTCATCACAAAAAGTTACATGCATATGTTTTTAACATAATTGCAATGTATGTGCTGTTAAGTTATAAAAATATGTAACATACTTTTCCCAGATTTTATATTTCTATCTATGATCTTTATATATTATTATGGAATGTGTCGACAAGTTTTGTTAGGACACAAAAGAGAGTGCAAAAATGCCTTTTGGTACCTTTTCCCAGAAATGACATTTTGCTTGCTATTATCCCCTTATCCCTCCTGTGCTGGTCTGTAAGTTTTTCTATCTCTGCTATACATCAAGTGCTGGATGTAGAGGAATGCATCCTTTCTGGGAACTGTCATACTCCATGTAATGTGGAGATAACAGCTGAGGACAAAGGGAAACTTGTGAAAGTCTTCAGGAAGTATACTGCAGCTTCATAGATGTGTTCCCTGTTGGATGCACTTTTGAGGATAATAGGGCCAAGAGGGAGTTGACCCATGCTGGAAAAGACTGGTGTCAAGGCTTTTTGAGATGGGACTACAGGAAAACCCAGTCTACTTCTAACATAATTTTTATAGGATTTATGTTCCTTGCCCAGGAAATCTATGTGGTACTTTATCTTTCTGATGTGTCTCCCTCAGGTTTGGATGGTGTGTTCCACAGACAGCTTTTCTCCTGAGTTAAATCCCCAAAGCATTTAATCTTGAGACAAGATTGCTAGTTCATTTTCAGTAAGGCTTAGTGCAGAACTGTGCTGTTGAATGATATTTCATTATCTGTAACAGCAATAACTGAGAGGGGAAAATAATTGTGTAGGGACTAGAATTTGGTGAAATTATCTCTGCTTCTGACCAAAGTATGACAAAAGACAGTGTGTTTAACAACATAATAAAAGTTGCATGTGCCTTTTTTCCTCCAGGTGAGGGAAGAGACACTGTGGTGTGTCTGAGGACTTACCCTTCATCCTCTTTGAAATCTGGTGAGATATAAGCACTACTTAATTGCTACAGCAGCCACAGGTGCCTTTTCTGGCCATTTCACACCCTTGAACACTCACAAGAGTGGTGTCATTTTGTGACCACAGGACTGTGGTTACAGCATGAAAATACAGTAGATTTTGCTTCTGTAAGAGAACAAAATTATGGTGGTGATGAATCCAGCAGCCGTGAAAGCAGCTTCCATATCGTCCTCTAGGAAAAAGTGGAAGAAAATGTATTTATGCTGAATGAGTGAGCTTGAAATTTAGTCAGGTTTTTAAGAGAAATGGTAAGACCAGGCACTACTTATTTTTTATCATTGTTTAAACACAGGGGTTTTTTGCAAATTGCTAGTCCATTCCCCCATGATAGGTAGATAGATAGGTGGAAAGAAAATCATTGTGGAAAATTTGTTCTGCCAGAGTAATATATAATTATGTGACAAAAAATATATCAGCCTGTGCTGCAGGCAAGACGTTGTGTCTCATTAGTGTTTGGTGGACTTGATCACAAATAACATGTTTCAAAACTGTCAACTCCCTCAAATTCTTTTTCTATACTTAGAGTCACGTTCAAAATTAGCAGATTTCTGGAAATACACTTCATCTGGCCAGCCCTATTTCAAATTGTTTGCTTGTGTAATTAAAGGACCATGTCCTTCTGCAGCTGCACTTTGAGGGACTAAAAGCAGACAGGCTGTTCTCAGTAAGGGAGCAGTCATTTTTTACCCAGTTAATGATACCAAAGTGTCCTGTGTGCTGTGTGTTATGATAACTGGCTTAATGCACCTTTCAGAGACCAGTGCTGGCCAGGTCCACCTGAGATGCACGGGCCAGAAAGCCAAGAGATCCCATTTGAGAGCCAATATTTTCCTCTGCTGGTTGAAACTGAATGCAACAAAGCCATTAACAATAGCAGACTCACTCTGAGCTGCAGATCTGTGCCTTGATGCTGATACACTGCAGGACACAGATGAAAAAAGTGAGCAACCTGCAGCTGAGGGTGCAATCTCATTTTTTTCAGCAGCACTGCTGAAATAGATGCAAGATTCCATTGTTTGAGCCCTCTCTGAGTTCCCATCTGTTAAGGCAGCAGAGAGAGAGGTTTTTTTCTTGATATCTGCAGATATTGTGAGATGCAATTAGTCTTAATCCCATAGTTTTTAGCACAGCCAATGCATGTTGATTGATTTCTCATTGTTTCTATTTTCTTGAAAGACTAGTGTATGAAGTTTGGCATGCCATATACTCAGAGACAGACAATAATAAAGCATATTACTTTGACCTT
This sequence comes from Monarcha castaneiventris obscurior, assembly GCA_026261815.1. Lineage (NCBI taxonomy): Eukaryota > Metazoa > Chordata > Aves > Passeriformes > Monarchidae > Monarcha > Monarcha castaneiventris. Next base: position 5,910,481 of record JAMPIT010000890.1, read on the forward strand.
TTCAGTTGCCTGCACTTTAATTTACTGGCTATTCTCATTCCCTTCTCTTTATGGCCCCTCAATATAACTGACAAGGAGAAAATAGACCAGACAGCTAGAAAAAATGCAGATTATTTAAAAGGATAAAGACTGGCTTTGTCATTCTGTTTATGATGTTTTGTGTGTCCTATTGGTCATTAAAATCATGATTATCCATTCTTAGCTATAGCAACACAAAATGGCACAAGTTCAACTTCATTTGTAGTGGTTTATGGGTCAGCATCCAGTTACAGTAGTGGGATTGTAATCTAGATTAAGTTTTGTAAGTATCAAAAGATTTTTCTCTGAGTTTTGTTAAAGTCAGTGTGATTTATTTGAAAGTGGCTGCCTGGCCGCTCGCCTGACCACTGCTCTGACTCTGACACTGCTGGCTAGTGGAAAATCAGGGGAAAAATAATCCCATTATGGTTTTCCCCCACCAGTTTGACTCACAGCAGCTAACCCTGCTGCAAGCTGTGGCAGATTTCCTCCACCACATGGTCATGAATATAGAGACTTGTCTGACTAATGCAGAGAGGTGAAAAGGGGTAACAAGCTGGCTGTGATCTTTCTCCATGCACTTCTGAAATATAAGCCACAGTCAAAACTGCATCATGAGATACTCACTGTGTTTGGTGGTTATCAGTGCTCCACAGAAATTCTGATCATCCTTCAGTTTGGTGAAAGCCTTGGGGGAATCTTCACAGTGAGAATGGTAAAAGGAGGACAAAATGCTCCATTGAAAGACTTATTTGTCTGAGTGGGAAATAGTGACAGCAGAGCCTAGATTTTTGTGGTAGAGCTTTGCGAGAGAGAGTAGTTTCTGTTTTCTGGTGGTTCTGAAAAGCTCTGAGTTGGAATCTATACAATAAAAAGAACAGGATTGATGGAAAGGCAAAAAATGAAAAAGAAAAGCAGCAGCTTTGGTCATTTGATTTGTTTCATTTGCTTCTCATCTAATCATTTTGATTTCAGGCTTGCTGTTTTTTTTTTTTTTTTTTTTTTAATTTTTATGTCTCCGTAGGGTTGTAATAAAATATACAACTAGGAGAATGAGGAAGGGTAGCCAAAGCTTGATTACGTTCTGCTGCTCACTGCATAGATTTGTACATTGTTAAAGCAGAAAGGACTGGGATAGTCTTCTAAACTGAGCAGAATGCATTAAATTTTACCCACTGAATCCTGCTCCAAGTCTAACAACCTGGGCCTGAACTAACTCAAAGTTCTTAAGAATATGTATTCAGTCTTGATTTTGAACATTTAAGGATTTATAAAGATCTAGAAATCTTCAAAATATGAGGAGACAGAGACCACCATCCTCTGGATATTCTCAGAACATCCATCAAGACCTCCGGATAATCTGCCTGTTATAAACTCAGTTTAAAGAAAAAGCAAATTGAAACACATATCTCTCTTTTTCATTATTAGTCCCGTTATTCTGAGTTCAAACTACAGCCTTCAGAGGTAGGAATGATGTGTCTGATAAACTGAAGGATCTTAGAAGCACTAGGAATGTTCCTTCTGCTTGGATAAATTAAGGCAGTGGTGAACTACTAACCCTTTGCCTTCAGTTTTAGAAAGCAGAGAAGAAACCAAAGAGGAAATCCTACCTCATGGGTCTGTAGAGCCTGGCATCACTTGACAGTGCTCCCAGGGTGGCATGGCTCAGGCATCAGTGTCTGGCAGTGCTGACTGCACAGACATCGCTTCGCTTGGAGAAAATCAATGGGAGTCACTGTGGAGTGAAGCGTTACCAGCCAGGTAAAAATGTCAGAAAGAAAGGATGCAGTTATTTGGCTGAAAATTTTCCATCCTAGTGCTTTTCTACTGAAAACTGTGGGTTTTATGAAAGCCTTTGTTCTCCTTAAGCCAAAGTCATTGTCCAGAGCTTGAATGTGTTGTTTTCATTTTGGCTTTGAAAAATTCTGATTTTGTTTGGGGCAAGACAAAATGAAGGTCTGAGCTAAAAGTCAAAACTCAGCAAAAAACTCAAATTCAAGCACAAGGCATATTTCTACAGAAAGAGATAAATCTGGATTCCAGTTATGTTTGTTTAACTTTTTTATCAGTTAGTTTTAGCTTTTTTAAAATATATCAGCATTTTGTGGGTATTCTCTAAAGAACTGGGCCAAAAAAAAAACTAAAGAGAATTCAGTCTATGAGTTGGTTTTGAAATGTTTGATACTTGAAAAAGAGGGAGATCAGACTATGGTTTTACAGGTATAGCCATTTGTCCCAGTTTTCTCCAGTGACATAAATTAGCTCAGCTCTTTTGCAGTCATGGGATCAAACTCCTAGCTGATATGAATCAAAGCACCTCTATTGCTGATAGCCAAATTTATGTCTGGAATAAAAAGACACAGCTCTCTTCATGAAGTCAGGTGGACCACATCTGCAGGGGTGTAAACTTCAATTCATGAAGTTACCTGATGCAGATCAATGGCAGATTTGACCTATTTGAGGTTTTATTGAACAGTCTGAATCATTGCTGAGTTGTCAGCACGGAGTTCAGCAACTGAGAAGCTTTGAGCTGAGTAGCTTGGTCAGATATTGTTAAAATTAATCCTTGGAGGTGTTTACTCTGTAGAAGGTGTTCTACATAGAAGAGCTGAAAAGGGGTGAGATTGGAACAGTATTTGCTGATAATTAAAATTATACTTTAAATAGTATAAGGATACAGGGAATGACCTTATATCTATACATTCTCTGCTAGCAACTTTTAATTTTCTATTCTGTCTAACTTTTTGCTCTTGGATGACTTCTACTGTTGCACCAAGCGATCCACAGACATTGTCATGTGTGTGGGATGGAAAGACAGACAGTCCCAAGTCATTGTGCCCTGATTTGCAGAGAGAACTCAGACGGGGAAAGATGCTTTCTTCCACTGTGATTTCTGCTTTGTGCCCAAGCAGCAGCCTTCTGGTGCCTCACAGGGTATTTTTAGAGCATGGACATACCTTAAAAACTAGTCTGAGGCTTTGCATCGACAAGTTTCTTCATAGGCATGAATCCTTAGTGAAGATCAAAGAAATATTGGGAGAGGAGAAACTGTTTTCTCAGCCCACCTCCTGACTCTGTCATTGTCCTATTCAAAGAGGATTTCAGAATTCTCACTGGCATAACATGTCCCGAGAGCCCATGTGAAAAAACTCTCAACAGATACCGCTGTATCACCTGAGTGGGCACCCTTATATTCCCTTAACACCTCTAAAAGGATACATTAAAGACAGAGTTTTAATTCTCTGCTGAGTTCTTCCACCCTCCCCCCAATACACAGACTCTCCTGTATTCAGCCACTACAGGCTCTGAGGAAACAGGATAAGGTTATATCTTACTACCCGCAGCAAATAACAGCAGATGCCATCGTAGCAGTCAGAGGCAGTCATGGCATGTCAGCAACATTTTATTCGAGTCCTTGCACCCTCCCCTCTCGGGGAGGTATGGGTTTATAGCTGTCAGAAACTGAGCAGCAAAACCCAGGCTGAGAAAGCCCACTGAGACCCTGAAGGACTAATGCTGGGTGCCTTTTTTGCCAGAGGTCACAGATGCACCGTCGAGTTGTGGTGTGTTTAGAAATCTCACATTTCACTTTCCATCAAATTGGTGCAAATTCATTTATTAATTTAATTTCCTCACTCTCAAAAAACCTTTGAACAAGGCTTTTTAGCCTTTCTATTCCAGTTTCAAGCTAAATTTATAGCTTTGAGGTCTGTAATTTTAAGCATTAATTTGGGTATTTGCCTTATATGCTGTCTCGACTAAGCAATGCAAGGAAATATAACATTAGAAGATCCCTTGTCAGAAGTTGGCTCCTATTTTCATTGGCAGAGCTTGGAGAAGGTAAACTTTCTGGGGAGGATGCTAAGATGGTTTTCTATTGGAGGTAACCTTTTGCAATTCTCAGCCTGTGATTGTCATATTTAAAAAAATGGAAATAATTCAAATGCAAGATGGTGGTATTTATAGAATCAGGAAGTGCTGCTTAGAATTTTTCTTGTCTATTATGACAGTCTTTCTGCTATGCCCCTTAAATTGCCTGCAAGAGTCTCCCAAATGACTCCTGCACAATATACTCATGAGCAAAAAGGATTAAAAAAAACCTACTATGAGGAACATCTCTTTTTCCAAAATTATTTCTGCTTTCCTGACTTCTGCTATGAGTAAGTGTGTTCATTTAGGTACATTTCTGGAAAGACTTGGGCTTAGCCCTGCTTGCAGAATGATGGTGTAGCCCATCCCCTGTATAGTGGCTCTCAAACTGGGCTCTGCATCACATTAAGAGTGATGGCAGACTCTTAACCTCTGAATTCCTTGGAGAATTTCTTTGGAGGTAGTTACTTCCTAAGATATACCAGCGCTGCTCAGTTTCAATTTAGTGTACTCTTTTAACTTTCCAGATAACTTGGATTAAAGAATAAAAGTGCATATTCACTTAAGAGTGTAGTTTTTCAAATGGGAACAAAATTAAAGATATACTTAAAAAAGAGTCTGCTTGGCTGCTTCTACCTCCTCTTTGGTTAAATTGAAATCTCTATTAATACAAGATGCATCTTTACTACCTACAAAAAATGCAATCATGTTGCTGCTTTTGCAGTGTATTTTTTTTTACTTTCCTAATTACATGGCTTCATAAACTGGTATTATAAGAAAGAATGTTAACTATCAAGACCTGTAATAGAATTAGAAGTGCTGGTCAACTGCATAATCCATGTTGCTTTTGTATAACCTCTTGCTGTAAAGTCACCAAGGCAGATAAGTAGGGTGATAAGATGAAGTGTATGTTCTGCTATATTAATGTAGCTTGAGATGAATCTTTTCTGATTCATGAGAAGTTTTTTAGTGTAAATCCAAAATAAATTTATTTTACCAGCAAAGTTCAAAAAATAATAGTAAAAAATTACTTCTTCCCACTCAGCTGACATCAGTAGATGTGTTTGCCTCACCAAGAATGCTATACGATATTCCAAATTTATTGTGACTGTAAACAACAATTCTGCTTGCTTTATGGCTTTCCTGGGCTCCAACAGTAAAACACAATATCTCTATCTGGTTGGAATTATGCGTTATAACAGTTTTATGGTGGGGGGAGTAAAGCTCTGATAAAGATAAAATAGAGTTTTGCTTTTTTGTGTGACCTTGTCATTTGAAAAAACATTGCACTCTAACGAGATATAATTTAAAAGACCTCTGGGAGCAAATTGAGTTTACTGAGATATTTCTGAGAGTAATTACTTACTGTGAGTTGTCAGTGCACTCTGTTACAGATCCTTTCCTAGCAAATGTAGATATCTGGGACTGTGTAGAATGGATTAAAGCTCCTACCATTAATGTTTGATGGGAGACAGTAGTGAAAAAGATGGATGCTTATATAACTGACATTTCCAGCATTTATGGCCATAGACTAAAATGCCAGGCACATAATTTCGAGTAAAATGGCAGACCCAACTCAATAATATTTAATGATGTAGTAGACCTTGGCTGGGAGAATAGCTAACGGAAGTCATTGCTCTGCATTTATCGAATTGTTAAAATGAGTTGAATAATAATTGTGTTTTGCAGTTTTGTTTTAGAAATTTATTTCTGTGATCTGGTACTCCAAAAACAAATTATTTCTCATTCCAGTCAACACAAAATACAGAAAAAGATTTCAAACTGGCTAACTTGATGGCTAGATTTTTACGCTGACTTTGTCCTGTGTTTACAGCACAGAAATATATTCAATAGCTCAGACACGGTTTGGAAGATTGGATGAGATTGATTGGACAAGCAAGTGAGAGACAAAATGGCCTTCCAGAACAATCTCCTTTTAGTGTTGGACTCTTTACAAAGTTGGGCCTTTTTGTCTATCATCACACACCTAGGAATGTTCAGATTTAGATTCTGTGGAACTTGTTACAGAGATACTTGAGAGCCAGGACTATGATATCACTGAGAATGTCAGCAAACAGAATATTAACTTCTTCTGTACCATTCTGTTAACACTTTAGCCTTGAATAGGCAGAAGGGACTCGAACTGATGGAGAATCTCAAATTGGTAGAGGTCTGTAGGGGTCTTGTTACCGGGTTTGTGGCCGCAGAGTCTCCCATGGGTCTTTCCCAGGCAGTGCTTCTCCCTGTGGAGGGTGCAGAACAAAGGTGGGCTTGAGGAAGAAGCGGGCATGACCTACCATTTCCAGCCAGAGGATTGTGCAGGCTTTCCAGAAGTTTACAAAGGAAAAATGGACAGTATATGCATTCAGGTTCAATAACAACAGAAAAACCCCTCAAATCCTTACTCTTTGAAAGAGAATTTTTAAAGCATTTTGTCTCTTCAAAAATCCAAATATCTCGATTTGAGTATTCTGAGTATTCTACTTATAAAAAAAAGGAAAATTTGGGGTTGGGAAGAAATAAAAGAGACTCATTTTTCCAAAGCCAAGACACAGGCTAGACTTTTTAATTTCAAACTAAAGCCAGATACACTAGGTAAACAAACAGAACATTGATTTGGTGTCTGCACCTCTCTGTCAGTATGGATCAGCTTCTTTTAGCTGTCTATGGAAGAATCATCCAGGCTTCTCTTTAGCTTTAACGCTTCAGAAGGCGCAGCAATTGAGGACATGAGGTAAGTGGAGGGGTAGAAATTCCATAAACAGCCCCCCTCTGTTGACTGCATCCTTAACATATCTGTGCATCCTGCTGCCCACCACAATATCCTGCACCCCTGAGGATTCCTATCCAACGAATACAACCCCCTTGTTCCCCAGCAGGAGTGGGAGACACAGTATCCCATTTGACAGGGTTTCAGCACGGGCTTTACTTTTATTTTTGTGGGCTGTCTTGAGGAACCATTTTGATTCTGTTCACCATTGACCAAGCTTTCCCCCCTGCTTTTTTTTTTTTCATATAAATTTGTCAAAGCTGCATTACTGTCAGCAGGCCATGACATACCTCTTAGCAGTACTTAGTAAGTCTTTCTGTTCTGTCAGAAGTATAACTAAGCCAGGAAATAGCCACACTCCACATCTGAGAAGTGTAGACCAGGTTAACACAAAACTTATGGGGGCTTGAGCTTAACTGCAGAATCTCTTAAAGTAGTTCAAGCATGGGAGGAATGGAAAGGCTGTTGTTAATAGACCTCATAGGTAGGGTTGCTATAAACCCCCAAGAAATGGAGTGGTGGAAAGTTTCCAGATACTAGAGAAGTTTTAGGGGGCATTTCAAGAGCAATGATTTAAGTACTTATTTTTAGCCTTGCTTGTTTGGTACTGAAAGAATCTATTTGACAATCTGAGCAGTTTTCTGAGCTGGTAAAATTCCTGGGGTAGAGTAAATGGCAGTCATAAGTATAAATTCTTATAAATGGCAAAATTTCCTCTCACTTCAGCAGGAATAGGACATTCCTGTAGTGTGAATTTCTGAAAATTTAAACTAAGCGTCTCTTGTTTCAGAACTGCCTTAAAAAAACCCCAAAGGAGTTGGAAATTCCCCCGTGGAGAGTGTCAGCAGGCACCCAGAACACATCTCCAGGGTCACTTAATTCTCTGGATCCTACCCAACTGCTATTGAAGCTAATTGAAAAAACTCCCATTGACTTGAAGAGGTTTTGGATCTGACTCAAAAGGCTCTTAGTGGCAGCAGATTACAAGAAGGAACCCCACTGTGCAATTCCAGCCATCTGCCTATGGGTAAGCATTTATTGATACAAATGTATTTGCTTGGGGTATGTCATGAGGCACTTCAGTCCCAATTAGGCAGTGTTTCAGAATGAAGGAGATCTCCCCCTCCCATCTGAGGTCTTTGTTATCAGACACACGTTCCGAGCTATAAAGTAGCAGTGCAAGTTTACCCACAGCAATGTCACAAGTTCCTTCTCTGTTTTGGGTATGTAAAAAGATCAGCTAGTGCTGGATTAAGCTGGTATTCAGATTCCTGTGTGCCTGCTTGCATTAGACAGGACAAAATCTTGTTGTTTCCATCTCAAACCCATGCTCAGTGATACCATTCTCATTATCAATCTTTTACTTTATCATCTCTGGGTTAAGATAAGAGAATTGTTGGGAAACAAAGCTGAGTGTAATATATAAGGACTTTCTTAATTAGCACACACAGCTGTGTGTTGCCCTTTTCATCTAAAACTGGTAAAGGAGGAGCAGGATGTGTGTGGAAAGCACATTTGAAGGATGGTTGTCTCCAGCAGCATTGCAACATACCAGAGAATCAAATGAGTTTTGATGTAAAACACAGCCAGAGACTGTGTAAATTGCCCCGGCTGATTAGGAAACAGGGAAGCTGTTAACAACCTGGAACGATGCATGTAACAGAATTGCTCAATGGTGTGGCTTTGGAGGAGAGCAACTGATCGGCCTCATTGCGTGCCAGGCCTCAGCGGTGTCCTGTACATACTTTAATCATCAATTACTGTAATGCTGGGGCAACCCACTAACAGCTTAATTATTGTCTGCAGCTCCGGGCCATAGGTGGCTCCTCTAGGCTATGTTACATAGAAAATCAAATCAGCCAGTGTGCAGGCCGGAAGGGACTGTGCTGCAGCCTCTGTCTCGGGGTGTAGGCACTACTTCAGCTCGTGCTGAAAGCATCTCAAAGTTTTACTCCGTCAGATTCTGTGCACGTGAGGAAGAGACATTCCCTAGTCAGGGAACCCATTGCACAAGTTGAAAAAGACAGGCAGCCATATATTTCATGGGCTTGGGGCAGCTGTGTGCTACCAGAGGAGGCGGATGTAGCAGAAGGCACTTCTGGTTATGAAAACAATTTTTTTCCCAGGACGACGAGTATGAGAGCAGCATAAATTTTGCACCATGACAAAAATCAGAGCAGGAAACTCAAAATGGAGTGTAGCCCAAACTCACAGAGTCTCCCAAGACTCTTTTATTTTATTTCAGTCAGTTTAGTTAAGCCCTTGGGCTCTTCTCCAACCAACTGTTTGTCTGCCTCTAGACATGAGAATCTGCTACTAATCTTATTTCTGTCCTGGGCTAGATTGTGTCCTTGATAAGAATTTCCAGTATGGATAATACAGAGCTGCTGTTGCTTGTGGGTTTTTGCTTGTATTCTTTAGAAAATATTCAACATCCCTGTTTTTTTCCAACAAACAGTTTAATAAACATGCCTATAAGCAAGAAAGAAATTTCTCTGCTGGAGAGAGCCTTTAGTTCAGCTCTGAAAAATGGTTGTGATCAAGAAGCCAGCAATATGGTAGTTTCAATTTCACTCTGGACTGCAGTTGCCATACAGTACCAGGGCTTATGGAATTACAGAATGGTTTGGGTTGGAAGGGACCTTAAAAATCATCTAGTTCCAAGCCCCCTGCTATGGGTAGGGATACCACCCCAGATCAGGTTGCTCAGAGCCCCATCCAATCTGGCATGGAACACTTCCAGCAATGGGGCATCCATAGCTTCTCTGGGTAACCTGTGCCAGTGCCTCACTACACTCTAAGTAAAGAATTTTTTTATAACATCTATACTAAATATCTCTTCCTTTAATATAAAGCCATTCCCCTTTGCACTCTCTGTCCATGTAAAAAGTGGCTTTCTCTTTTATTTATAAGACCCCTTTAGGTACTGGAAATCTGCTTTAAGGTCTCTCCAGAGCCTTTTCTTCTCCAAGCTGAACAATACAATTCCTGTCATCTTGTTTCATAGGAGAGGTTCTCCAGCCCTCTGATTTTCTCCATGGCCTCCTCGGGGCTTGCTTCAGCACATTCTTGTCTTTGTTGTGCTGGGGACCCCCAGACATGGATGCAGTACTCCAGGTGGGGCCTTACAATAGTGGAGCAGAGGGGCAGAATCACCTCCCTTGACCTGCTGGCATTGCCTCTTCTGACCTAGCCCAGGATTCTCTCTGGGCCACGTGAATGCACTGCTGGCTCATGCCAGTTCTCATCCACCAAAACCCCCAAGTCTACAGGGCTGCTCTTAATGAGTTCTCCCAGTCCGTGCTGTCTGGGATTGCCCTCACCCAGGTACAGAACTTTGCACTTTTTAACTTCATTAGGTTCTCATTGGACCACTTCTCAAGATTGTCCAAGTCCCTCTGTCTGGCACCCCTTCCTTCTGTTGTGTAAATTGCACTGCTCAGCTTTGTGTCATCTGCAAATTTTCCAAGGTTGCACTCCATCTCATGGCCTCTGTCATTGATAAAGGTATTAGACCTTTACAATGACAATTAGCAATTGATTACAATGATTAGCACCTGTACAATGACAGAGCACTGTGGGACACCACTTGTCACCAGCCTCCACCTGGACATCAAGCTGTTGACCACGATCCTCTGGTTTTGTCCACCTGGCCAATTCCTTATCCACTGAATAGCCCACCCTTCAAACCCATGACTCTCCAATTTGGAGATAAAGGTATCATGTGGGACCCTGTAAAAGGCCTTATAAAATCTGAGTAGATGACATCAAAGTCTTAACCCCACTAATGAGCTCATCTGCACTGATAAGCACCAGGTCCAGTAGTTCTTCTCCTCTGGCTGGTTTGTCCAATACCTGGATGAGGAATTTGTCCTTCACACCCTCTAGAAGTCTCCTGGGCTGCTTACAGCCAGCTGTATTGCTCTCCCAGCAGATGCCTGGGTAGTTGTTTTTTGGCATCTGTCTCAGACAGGCACCTGCACATCCTGAAATCTCATGGTAGTCTCCATGTGTGGCATATAGCAGGTTGTTTTGTAGGGAACTGTAGTAAACTGCAGAAAACTAAGAGTTAACGTGCAGGCCAGCAAATCTGAGTTACTAACTAAATTTCCCTTCAAGATAATAGATTGGAGGAGCTTTCCCATTGTGGTAAAATGCCCAGTTAATCTGAGAGCCAAACAGATGGGAAGTTTTGAGAAGGTAGGAGAGAAAGGGAGATAATAGAAGCTGCAGCTACATACATAAGATCTGGTCTGAAATAACAGCTATAAATGGAAATTATTTTCAGGATATTGCCCATATGCTTCCCGAACCTGTGTCCAGGCAGCAGCGTTTTCAATTACTTCCCCAAATGCTGTCACATCTTTTGTAGCGCTGTATCTGAAGGGGGTTTTGAACGGGAAGCTGGGCCAGCAGCAAGATTAATTTCAATAATAAAAGCTGATGATTTTTCACAAAGGTGTGCAGCAGCACCAGACCAGCACAGCTGCTGATCTCCCCATGGCCAGGCTGCAGGAACAGGTTTCCTGTCCATTCATAGCTGGGGGGCTCATACCAGCCCACTGCACCCTTGCCAGGGATGCTGGCAATGCACACACACCTGCTCTCCTGCTGATAGAAGAAACATCAAATTCTCACCTTCAGAACTCTCTCGTGGTCTCCTCATCCCAGTTATATCTCCTTCCTGTGGCTCAAGTGACTCCATATTCCCTATTTCATACTCACAGCCAATTGGTTACAAAAAAGGCGATTCTTTAGATTTGACTTGACTAACTGCTTTGACAGATGCTTTTGAATGTCTTGGTATTAAGGCCATAAACCCCTCTCCTTGGAACCAATTTCTGGCACTTAAATTTTTTTTGTTTGGCTGTCCTTCCATCTTTAAAATCTCTCCGATCTCATCTTCCAACCCCGTGTTTACTTGTGGGATTTTTTCCCTTTTATACACATGCTTTCCAGTGCTGGAAGCAAAGGGAAATGGCTGCTTTTGTGTGGGCCCCCTCAAACACTGCGGATGTACAGGAGCATCAAAGAAGCTTGAGAAGAATAGGGCTTTCTCACACTGAGGAAAAGTGAGGATGTGGCCGACACATCTTTTGCCCTCTGCCCTTTTGAAATCCCTGTATAATCTTCATTCTTCTGTTTCTTACCTGTGAATTGGGAGCAATGTCATTAATGTCACAATTCTGTGTGGTTGGATATTAAAAATTCAAATTCAGGGTAAAAAAAAAATCAAAATAAAAAAGTCAAATTCAGGGTAGAAATACCCAAACATCCAAAGTGAAGGGTACTGGGGAAAAAAAACCCCAATCCTAACTGCACACTTAGTAATCAGCTATGGGTTAGTCTTTCAAGAGGGAGATGTTGGGGTTGAAATAGACAGTGATATCGCAACCTTAGGTTAATGATCAGTAGCTGTTCTGAAAGCAGATGTAGGAATAGGAATTATTATGAGGGAGTAGACACCAAGGTAGAAGTCATTATACCACTGTATAAATTCATGCCTCCCACATCTTGAACACTCTATTTCTGGTAGCCTTATATTTGAGTAACATTACTGGAAAAAATTCCAAAGGACCTATTTTGACAACCCACCCTTAAGGAGAGGGATATCTACATCTATCAAGGACAATAAAAATATGGAAGACCCTCAGCGCAGGGAGTAAGCAAGCAGTTTAGGATTTTTCAAGTTGGAAAAGCAATGGCTGGAGGACAGTGAAATGAGTTTCTGGCTGAGAACAACTGGTCTATGATTCTCCCAGGACATCAAGTATTAGAGCAGACTGAGGAAAACTATCTCATGAAAGCTTAAAGAAATTCAAGGAAGTATTTTTTTACAAAGCGTACAGTTCAGCCAAGGAAACTCTTGATGTAGAATGTTTTAACCACTGAAAGTTTACAAACATTCAAAAAATCCCTAACCAAACCCCAAAAAAATCTACTGGAAAAATTCACACTAGAGTGTGAAAAGCAAACTATTCAAACAAAGGCAGCACTTCTTCATCTGAGGTCTCCTCAGTTTCAGGTGCTTTGTGCAGGGAGGGAGCACAAAGCCTGTATCTTCCAGTCTGTATCTCCTAGTTGAATTGCATGTGAACCCTTTATTTTATCCTTACTCAGGTCTGTAAAACAACTTTTTCTTCTCCCTTTCAACCTTGTGGAGGGATGGTTAAACTGGTCTTTTCCCTCTGTGAAGGTCTGTGTGAGGACTGTCTCACAGAGAAAGACCATGACCTCCTGTTTGCAGGGTGGATGGCAACTTCTTTGCTTTGTGAAGAGCCTTCTCTCTTGAAACCTTGTCCTACAGTTCATAACACGTGTAACTGATCTTCTCTGAAGGATTTGTTTTGGGGGTTTTTTTCCTGTGGTTCTTGCGTCTTTGAAAGAAAAGTTGAGAAGAAAAATACAAGAGATCACAAAACACTTATTTCTCACAGTGTGATTCAACAGAAAACAGGAAGGCAAGAAATGAAAGTAAAATAGCAATCTCTGGAGAAGGGGCTGAGGACAGGAGGCAGAAAAGAAGCCTCCTGTCTTGCAGGGAGGCCCGAATCACTGCTTGTTTAATAATTTCATTATAAGCTTAAAAGGCAAACTGTGAGGTTGGAAGTAAAAACTGCCCAAGGGCTCTTCACAAGCTAAAAAACCCAGCCCATCTCATGGAACTTGGCACAAAATGGAGGTTCTTAGGGACACAGGGAATTACAGATCACTCATTGGCAGTAGGGGCCAGTCTTCGCCTAGTAGATTATTGCTTTATTCCCTCTTCTCTCTCAGATGAGTTTTGCTAGGGACTTCCTAGTCGAAATGTGGTATAATCAGGTTTCCTTCAGGCTAAACAACCCCAGCTCCCTCAGCTGCTCCTCATAACACTTGTGCTCCAGACCCTTCACCAGATTTCTTGCCCTTCTTTGGACAAACTCCAGCTCCCTGTGACACTGTTTTCCCCTGGTGTTTTAGGGTCTAGACAAGGTACTCCTGTGGGTCCTCTGAGTGTTCTGAAGAAGTTGTACTGCTATCTGCTCCTTACCTTTCCCTTCTTATCCTTTCAGGAAGGATACCTGTCCTCACAGTTGTGGTGTCTCCCAAACTTGTGCACGATTTCTGACCTGCTTCAGTGCTGAGTGGGATTTAAATGAATCTGTGTTACTCTGATTTAAAACAAATTGGGAGCACTTGCCTGAGCCACCAGGTGTGTCAGCTGTGATGTGTTATAACCAGTAAGCAAGGTGAGATCTTAAATTGCACTGGTGAGCTTTTCCAGAGAACATTTGTTCAGCCATTTTTCCCATATACCTGTGCCATGAGAGGTATGGCAGACCTCTCAGCTGATGCTGGAAGAGGCTTCAGCTTTCACAGCTTTAGCACTATACACTCAGCCATATATCTCCCATGATAGCCTTTGTGGGAGCCTTTGGATACGTCTTTTTGAACCTGCTTGTGCTCCATCTATGGGAAAATTCATATTTGTCCTACATATTTGTCCTACTTCCTGTTTGGAAGGAGGCTCTGGGGAGAAACAGGAGCTGCCTAGCAGCATGGCAGGCTTTGAGATATGCCATCCTGTGTAGTAGCTCAAAGAAGGGGAGCTGACAAACCACAAACCTGAAATTCATTTATGATTCTAAATGCATCCCAAAAGCCATGGAAGTTCAGAGCTGAGTTCTTTCAAAGTGAGAGTGTTGGGGCCACGGTTCAGCCATGAGGTGCCAGAGCCCTCCTGAAACGGTTTTGCCTGAAGAACTAGCAGCAAAGCAGCACAGAGCTTGGTCCAGGCTAGTTCTCCCTTCTTCACGTCAGAGCAGTGGGGAAAGCTGAACTTCTTGGGTGTGTTCATCTCTCATTCCAAACTGCAAGTTTCAGGGAGCAGCAGTGGGTGGCAAGGCAAGGTGGTGCTAGCAGGTGCCTTCTTGGCTGTAGAAGCAAAACTGGATTTTGCTGCTCCCTAGAAGAGGAGGGGTGGTGGCAGGACTGAGCTATAACAGGCATTTTTCTCTGCAAGAACTCAAAGCCCTGTCTTGCTTGAGGAGAGCTGACTCATTTTACACCTGCAGCCTGTGCTCGAGCTAAGGGCCCATGAAAGGCAGAAGGGATCCCTTCTCTAGCTTCCCTTGGTACTTTCTCAGTTTAAAAAACCCAAACACACAGGGATTACTGTGTCATTTGAAGTCATCTGCTGAAATCATATGTCAAAGAAAAGCTGAATTTTAGTGATGAGAACAAAAGATTGGGATTGAGGTTCCAGATGTTTTCCTTGAGTTACTGGGGTTCAGTTACTGTTCAGACCTAAGAGAAAGCTTACACAACTTGTCCATGTTGTCAGGCATGCATGTTATTTCTTCAAGTACTGTATGTTCAGTGTCTGTGATATTTATCTTCTTTTTCCAGCACTGGAGCTTTCTTATTTTTGTTTTTCTATGCAATTACCTTTGTACCTCCCTAAGTTATAGTTCATATTGTTTAAAAAGTGACTGAGACAGCAAAGATAAGCAGCTGAGTATTATTCTCTACGACATACAGCTTTCAGAAGCCATACACCCACAAACACCCACCAAGCTGTCTCCATCCTTCTCTGTGAAGGAAAGAAATTGCTGCTGAGAAATGATGAGAAGAGATCCTTGCAAAGAGAGGAGGCTGAGTGAAATGCAGCAGGACATGGGAGTGTGCTCATGGCTTCTCATTAGTGGAAAAATCTGTACAGCACATCACAGCACACACAGGCTCGTGTGACAGCTCCTGCACCTCCATTCCGTAATACGGTCAAGCTGGGAGGACACAAAAGCAAGAAATTTTGCTTTATTCTCCTAATATTTTTTTTCAGCAGGTTTTAACTTACACAGTCTCTCACAATATACTGACAACTGCTTTCAAAGATGAAATTTTAAGTGAAATCAAATTGCTTTGTGAGAGAAGGTTTTGTGGCTGCATTTTCATGTCAGAATTCTAAAAATATGAAGCCAAAAAGCATTTATTTCTAAGTTATCTATTTTAATGTTAAAAAAACCCCACCCACTAACAAAGCTGACCCTGGTCTTTATTTTCCACAGAAAGTAGCAAGTATTTACTTTGATTGAGTCTTGTGGTTTGTTTTTTGTTTGATTTTTTGTTCCCTGGGGTTCAGCAGTGATTTATTCAGTTACAGGAAAGTATAAAGCTGTTGTTATTTACAGAAAAGTGAAACAAATGTTTGTGGTAGAATCATAGATTTTTCGTTTTGGAAATGTGTCCAGTAAACGCTGTAAAGCATTGATACATACATCAAAGCAAGAAATTATACAGGCTTTTACAGACTGTATAGAACAGATGTTAAATAGGCTTGTAAAGGATTTTGCACAGTATATATTTGACCTTAGAAAATGCATAAATAAAAAAGCAGTAAAAACACCTAGGAAGAATAAAGTATTTACATCTTGTCTACTCTGTTACCATGGTCCTTTATTGGAAAAACGCATGTATTTATCAGAGATTACAATTTCCAATGACTTCCTTGGTACAAAGGACCAGTAATACTATTCTTTAAAAGAGCTGTTATTTTCTCAGTGAAATCCATAGGGATTTTACCTTTGCAAGACACATGAACCAACAATTAGCTGCACTCGTGTCTGAATAAGCTGTGTGTCATGGCTACTGAAATGAGAGAAATGTAGGCTGAAGTGAACTGCATTGTCTTTCTCTTAAAATTGGTAAGATTGACCTCAACTGGTAGATTTGTCCCTGTATTGTATGTTTTAGAAAGTGGAACTTCTTTACCTCAACTGTGTACTTTTTTCAGGAGTAGAAACCTAGACTTTTTTCTATTTGTAAATACTAATCTACAAAGAGGCTCTCTAATGCTATTTTCCCACAAAGTACAGGTATTGCCAAATGTAAAGGTGCAAAAGTCTTGGTCTAATAAGAAATCTTGTCAAAATTAGGCTCTCAGTTGGTTTTGGTCTGTGGTATTTGACTTGATTGTAGGTATCCTTTCCATGAATCAGAGTTTTGAAAGGTCTCAGCCCACTGATGTCAAGGAATTGGTTGCCACTGACTTTATTCTGACAGGTAAAGGATGCCGCTGTGGTCCAAAGGTCTTCATCCTGGAAATTACTGCTCAATCAGACTCTTGCCTGGAGAAATGCACTAATCAAAAAGTACTTGGAGCTCTGTCTCACTAATGTCTCTCTCTGAGTACCAAGTCAGAAAACACTACCGATTTCTGTCATTAAAACTTGCCTCAGATCAGGAGGTGACAACTCTGCTGTCAGAGAGCCAAGAAACATTGATGCCATAGACATTCATCTTCCTACAAATGGAAGAAATTACAGTGGAGTCATGTTTTCCCATTTATAGGTGGGTATCAAGGTTTACAGAGCACAGCAGAGAGTAAATGTGATGTATCAGACTTGCAGAGTTGAAGGTTAGTCAAGGCTAGTGAGACATGACTTGGGTGGGAACAAAGGAGCAAGCAGCAGAAAAAGAACCCCAGCATCACGCCTTGTAAACAGATTGCCAGTGGCCTTTGAGTGTGTGAGTCTCAGGGACTATTAAATGGGATTCCAGGCTCATATAATTAAAAAAAAAAAACCAAACAAAAACATGAAAAGCAAACCCTTATGATATTTTCATGCTGTAACTCGAATATTTTCCTCCGCCCTGTTTTATATTTTCATTCGAAGCATGAAATTGTAATCTGTTTTCTAACACCCTTCTGCAAGAAAAAAAACCCCAAAAAACACAACAAAATAAGCAACCTAAACAAAAAATCTCCTCCCCCACCCCTCCTCAAAAAATAACTATGTCTCCCAAAAACAAGTATTTCACTTTGTTTTCTCTTGAGGCTACTGTTTAGAATGGACTGGATTCTGTGCCCTGGATTTTAACACAGAAATGTCCTGCCATTCTTTGTGATCGTTTTGGATCAGGCTCCCAAATGAAGACTTTCACATTGTTTTCACTGCTGGAATTCAACCATTACACATTCAGAAATGCTATTGAGCTATTAGCTGTGAGACTGGGATCCCTGATCTATGGGCTGCACAGTTGTGGGGATAATTTAGCCAGCTGAGGTCTGTGTCTGAGAAAAAATGGAAATTGGAGATTTGGCAGGGGACCTGCGAGATCCAGAAAAAGTGGGGGTGGGAAATGCTCAAAGAAATAAATATTCAGATGTTTTCTATCTCACTTCTCCCTGACATATATGTTTTGCCGAAGCCTGTGTTGAACTATGTTGTTTTGAATAAGACTTTTGAAATATTTGAAAAGAAAATTTCAAGGATATTTCCAAATGGATAAGCATTTCAAAAGGAAAAATTTAGATGTTTCGTCACAGTTTCTTAGACAGATTCAGAGCAAGCAGTCTAGTTCAGGGTAAGGATTTGTGACATGCTTGCTGATACTCTGAAATCTGCAGTTATGGTTGAAAAAAAACCTTTTCTTGGCCTGTCTGGAAAGAGAAGCACTCTGATTTCTTGTCACTAGTCATAGGAACATTTTATTTCGTGCACAGTGTGATGTCTGTTAATGATATAGACACAGAGCTCTCAGGGGGCTCTTTCTTCATAGAGTATTTCTGTTACTTCTACACAGAGTTAGATTTAGACACAAGCATCCCAAAATCTTACCAAATTTGTGGGTCAGTGTTGGAGTAATTTATATTAACATTTAATGCTGGGCACTTTCCTGCCAGAAGTGATTGGAACCCTACACTGGTGCAACTGTAGTCTCACTGTGTCCCAAATTGGAACGTGGCCAGTCATATTAGCACACTTTTCAGTCGCCATTAATGCACAAAATTGATAAAAATCAAGCTTCTGTTAATACATGTATACCCCTTAGGCATGAGATCTGAATGTGTTTGAGGAGTGTGGGTGTAGGGATATATCTTCTGCAAACAAGTAATTTTGTTAATTTTTTATAATTTACTTAATTATGTGTTCTACTTAATCTTCAGCTCTGAAAATCAGCCATGGATGTGAAAAGTAAGTACATCTAGGTCTTGTCATTACTCAAGTTTCAAAGATATTTTGGTTTACTGTCAGAAACAGCTAGAATATAAAGTATTTGACAACTTTCCAGTGCACTACCATGACATTGGCCCTGCTGCAAGCAAACAAAGACTAGAAATGTGGCTTTAATGGCAATAGGTGCACAAAATTGAGGAATTAATTTTTATTGGACTTATTATGGAGTTATGGAGGTGTCCTGGATTCAGCTGGGATAGAGTTAATTTCTTCTCAGGAGCTGTTGCAATGCCATGTTTTAGATTTGGAATGAGAACGGTGTTGATGCTATGGGTTTTTGCTAAGGTGTGTTTATCCTAAGTCAGGTTGTTTTTTGTTTTCCTTGTCCTCTGCTCTGTCAGTGAGGAGGTTTGCAAAAGAAACTGGGAGGGAGCATGTCCAGGACAGGTGACCCAAACTGGGCAAAGGGATGTTCCACACCATAGAATGTCTTGCTCAGTACATAAAATGGGGCAGCTCCCTGGAAGTGTGGCCAGTCTGGGTTTGGGAAGGGGGATCTCTCATCGGTTGATGGCTGGTGAGAAATTGTGTTGTGCATCACTTAGCTTTTTTTCACTTTTTATTATCATTATTTACCATTATTACTGCATTTTCAACCATTAAACTGTTCTTATCTTAAGAGACCTACAAGTTTTACAAGTTTTGATCCTCCTTCCCATTCCACCAGAGTGGGGCTGAAGGAAAGGAGGGTTGAGCGAGTGGCTGTGTGGTGTTTTATCTCCAGCTGGGCTTAAAACCACAGCAGGGGGTATTCCTTGAGGATGACAATTATTTTTAGCTGAAGAATTTGAACTGGATTGGTTTATTTGCAGGGTTTTCCACTAAGGAAACTTAATGAGTTTAAGCCTATCATCTACCTTAGGCTTTGGCCCTTGAGTAAATTTGGCCCTAATTCTTGGCTCTGCCCCAATCTGGGAGGAAGCCTCTCAGTCACAGAGGCCCACAGGTGCAACACTGCTGGTATGAGTTTCAATTTGCCCGGTTCCATACTGGTACTAAACTATCCCCTATTAAAATGATTACGTTTTTAGCAAATTATTCAGCATGCTGAAAGGTTACCCAATGTAGCTACTTATTAGTCACTTCTCAAATCATTAACAAGCTATTTATGACACCTTCATGTGCAGGTACAAAGCCTTCTGGAGGATTCCTTCGATTTAATTTCTCTAGCTTAAAGCCGAATGGAGAGAACAAAGGCAGAGCTCACAGTCATTAATTAAGAGGATGAAGGAAGGCAGAGGGGATGCTGACAGGAGGTGACAGGCTCATTGAAAAGAAAAAGCTACATCCTGAGAATGGGGAGATATTATAGACAATTCTTTGAGGCTTGCTGAAGTGCAAAACTAATCCGTGAGTATCTCGCTACCTCTTTTTGTTAAAAACTGCTTTGTCCTTAACTATTTACTTAATACTGCACAAAAGCAGCTTATAACTTCACATCTGAAATAATACCAAGTACAAATTCTGTTTTTCTTTGCCAAAGGACTTTGGTAGGACATGTAGTCCCTTGATTACTGAATGCTTCACGAGTAGCTGTCACAGGAGCCAGGCTGTGAATAGGATTTCCCTGGTCCTACATGCATGCTGACTGAGGTTGACATACCACACGTGTCAAAGTCTCAGCAAATCGTGCTGTCCAGGTGGCCTGAGTGTCCTGGCCAAGTCCTCTAGCAGAGAGAGATTTCACTGGAGCCGTGTTGGCAATGAGAGAGCTTTGCTTTGTGGGAAAAATAGGAGCTTTTCTGTCAGTGCCCAGGGCCTCTCTGGCATCAAGGGCAGCAAGACAGAGGAAATTTCTGGGGTATTTGCAAAACCAGGAAATGCATCTTAAACAGTCCCCTATCCTCTAAAATATAAAGAGAGAGTCACTGATAATCACTTTGGCATAAACTGATTGTCAGCTTTTCTGCTGCCCTCACCTGTTCTTTGTTTTCTCTGTGGTTACTTGGCCTTTTCATTTCCTGGTGTTCCATCCTTCTTTTTTCTTCTCCCTTACTCCCCTGTGTTTTTAAATATTAAGATGCTGGGCTTTGTGCAGCTGTGATATTCACCAAAATAATTTTCTCGTCTGTAGACAAGGGAGCAATTCCCATCGCAGAGCCTCATTTCTTCAGGGAATCACCAGGGACTTCGCAGTCACAGTGAAAATGCAAATTCTTCAATTTCATTTCTCCCTTGTTGTCTTTGCTGCCTCGTACCTGTGGCTGTGACGAGTTTGGTGTCAACACCGACAGAAATTCCTTGAAGGGGACAGTTCCTGCTTGGGAGGCTGAAAATACCAGCACCCCAAGCAGGGGTGCTGCATCTCCAGCACGACCCTGTGTGGTGTGGCTGCCCTGTGTCCTGGTGTGGGGGCTCCGTGGTCAGCACCACCGTGCACAGGTGAGTCCCACTGTCAGAAGGGGGGACCCTTGCTGTGTGCTGGGCAGTCCATGGCACAGCAGGCTCCATTTCCAGCTGGGGTTTGGACTCCTCAGGCGTGACTTTGTTATAGTAATAACCGTAGGATTGACTTGGTTGTTCTTGGTAAATTCCTGAAACGTTTCTAATTGGTTTATGATCCTGGGGAGAAAGAAGTGAACAGTTGAAGTAGTAAAGCTTAAGCGCTGCTGAAGTGCTGTTTTGTGGCTCTTGAGTTGAGTGGCAGCCCTAGCTGAACAGGAAGGCTCATTTGTAAAGCTGCCTCTATCTTTGCCAGTTTCTAAAAATTTTTATTAACAGAACAACTGTTTCATTAGCACACTGATTAGCTGCGAATTTCTCTGCTGTCTGAGATGTGTGAAGGACAACTCTTAACACAAAAGGAGCAATCAAGGGGAAGCAACTTGTTGCAGCTTGCAGAACTGACTACTAAATGTGCTTACTCTGTCCTATTGTGTTTGCTCTTGTACAGAGGTCCTGCTCCTCATCATACAGGGGACAGGAGACAGGGCAAATTGTACAAGCAGCTGAGCAAGGACCTGGAGAGCTCTGTGAAAAGACACCTGCTTCTGAGTATTGCCAGCCTGAGGAGGTAAATGCAACAGGGAGAATAGGGAATGATGTACACTGAAAGGTCCTCATAGAAGAAGTGAAGGCAGATGGGAAGTGGCCTGGAAGGGGAAGCCAAGTTTAGTCATCTAGTGCTTGCTAAGGAGGCAGAATTCAACGTGTATTTTTTGCCTTTCTGGGAAAAACATTCAGTCTCCAGCAAAGGAAGCCTCAAGTCTGTCAGCTCAGGACCACCCATGCTGGAACCAGGTACAATCTAAGACACAACTGAGCTGGTTTTTCTCTTGTGATGAGCACTGATGAGCAGATTGGGGTGCTGCAGGACAAGCTGCACCCTCTGAGAACAGCGCCTATAACCCCCCCTGGAGCATCCCAGGGCATCCAGGCCATGTTTCCACTTCCAAGCTGCAGTCAGTATAGGCAGCTCAGGGTCTGGCACTACTTGTAGCTACCAACCATCCTAACTCATGTATTTGACAAACAAAATGGGAGTGCTGTGGACAGTAAGAAGCTGGCAATAGGACAGAGAAAATTTTTATCTTTTCTCATCTGTGGGTGTAGAAATACTTAGAATACAAGGACTGTCCCAAAAGGTGTGACTTAATGTTCGTTGAATTCAGTGGGATTTTTTTTTTAGTTCAACATAAAGGTTGTCTTACAGCTTTTGAGAAATCAAAAGGACGTTTTCAATTTTTTTTTCTTGTAATTGCAATGGATGCCTTATTTTCATGTTATGAAACTTCCTTTTTGAAAGTACTTTGATTTTTTTCTCAGGAGAATCAACTTTGAAAAGTTATTAATTTCAAATTAGTTTTTTTTTAAAAAAAAAAAAAACTGATATTGGACAAAAAGTTTGCCCAGAGGCTATATTTGACTAATTTCAATTTTTCACAGTAAAATAACCTCTTCTAAAATAACACTGCTTATTTCTGGTACAAAATGAGGGTCAGATTCTCCATCCACCTATGTCTGTGGTGTCTTTGCATCAAAGTCAATGTTCTTCCTGCTCAGTACCTGTTATTTTCATTATCTGTCCATTCTTTTTTTAATGCAATAACTGACTTTTCTGGCGTGTGATTAATGTCCTCAAACAGGTACAGATATCAACTGACATGTATGGGCTAGAGGTATTACATGAATTATGCAGGCAGCTGCAGGAAGTTGGCATTTAAATACAATTCCCTTTATAAAACTGATCTCTCGTTTTTTCCCCTAATCACTCATTTATACTCGACTTACTTTTTTTCACTCTGATCCTTCTTTTCTAATTAACTATTTCATCCTCCCCTGAGAAATTTTGCAGCCTGACTAGAGGCAGATCTGCTGAGAAAGCCTCTCTACCACCATCATTAGTAACAGCTCCAGTTTGTTTCAACTTACAAGGAATGGTACATTTTGTAGGCCATAATTTTAGAAGAAATCATAAATATGGAAAGGTACCATTCCAGGAAATTTTGACTGCCAGTTTACAGAGTCCTCAGCTTTTGAGCTGTGCAAATTATAGGTATATACCACACTACACTGTCCCAGAGAGCTTGCAGTCTTATGAGAAAAGGAGGTGGGAATGACAGGATTTTTGTTCACAGCTGAAGTAGCTGTTTGTATCCAGGGCCAAGTGGAAGTACCTTGTTTTTTAGCTGCTGATCCTAGTACCCCCATATTAATTAAGCTGTGCACTGTGAGTACAAGGGCTGTCATTTGTGGGATAAACCCAAAGTGATCTCTATACTCACTGTGTAATTTTGTTTTAGTTACAAGGTAATCACCTAATTATTCTTCTTCATATTTGTAATTAAACAGTAATATAACCAAAGGGTTTCCTGCAGAATTTATAACAATTGTAGAGTAAGTATACTCAGCTATTAGCAGCACATCCCTTAGTTTGTCAAAAAGGTAATATATACAATGTTATTACTACCTTCAGCTTCATGTATATCACCTTTAATTACATGATGAAAAGCAAAACTTTACAATAGAACAAGTTTGTAGTTATGTAAATCTAACTGGAAAATATGATTGTGTATCTATTAATATCCATAACAAAGCTCTTTCAGCAGATATAAATTCTAGCATATCTCTAGTGACTGCTCTGGAGTGTGGGTGTAAAGTAATAAGCTCCTTTGCACTAAGTGATAATCACTATGAGGTCCTGCCCTAAATTGCCTCTCAGCACTAGCAGATTATGAAATGTTTAATAAATGCATATAATGGGAGGAGAACTAGACCCCGGGGTTTAAATGAGACATGCTTCTAGCAAAGGAATAGTTACGTTATGTTTAAAGCAGATTAAAATACATCTTAACGATTTCATTCTTCTGGTAGCCTTCTCTGTGTAAAGTTTTAAGTAGGGTGTGCACTGCAAACCTTTGGGTGTACAGAAGTAACCTGTTGGTCCTAATGCTGTGCCACCTTCTCTACAGGTGACTTTCCATTTTACCTTTCCCAGTCTGTTGTTCTTCCACCTTGTTCTGTTTTGGAGGCACAGAAAGAGGTGAGGATCTGCTCTGGCACTGGCATTTCAGCTCTCTATTTCTTGGCTCTAAATAGGGAATACTGACTACTGACCTCATGCCTGTTTTTTTGTGAAAGTAAAATTGTGGCAATTTGTGAGGCTCTTGTCTACCATGATAATGGAGGCTGTAATAATGTATGTGAAAGATGAGGGGACAATTCTGTAGGAAACTTTCTTGTATCATATGGAAGCTCTGATTAGAAGTTTCGGATGAAGGAATGCATTTCACCCTAATGGTATTCTGACCCTGCTAATATTAGCAATGTATGTGATTTAATAGCCTTACACAAGAAAATTGGATATCATTAAAGTGGGCAGACTTCTCAAGTAAGTCAAGATTCTGTTTTCAAAGGGCAAATCCATCTGAGTAACCATTGCTGTTCCATGCTCTTAGAAATTAAAGTTTGGAAAGCTTTCTCCTTTCTGATATCTGAGGGACATACCTGCACATGCTTCTTTCTTGCTTAACATGTATGTCACAGACAAATTATGCAAATTATGGTGCTTCAGCGAGGTCTGAGCTTGGAGAGAAATCAGGATGTCGGTGTGTGTTTGAGCATGGGAATGTGCCAATGTATTTTATGTGCATGTGTAGGAGATAGAAAAAGAATTGCAGCTTGCTAATGAAATTACTCTTCAAGTGTGTTTTAACTTTTTTAAGTCCAGATTTTAAAAGTGCCCAAGATATTAGGTGGCCACGTTTTAGTTACCTAATGTGTATTTAATCTGTGCTTTGATACAGGATTCCTTTACAAAAACTCTGAAAAAAGTCAGTGCTGAGCTACCAGTCTATTTATTATGGTTCATTTTTAACAATGACACGTTATGCCATTTGGAGAGGCAGGATGCCCTAGGTTCTCATGAAAACAATAGTGTTTAACTTTAGTTCACTTGGGAATAATTATGCCAGTGTTGGACGCATGTTTTCATTTCTCCCTGCAGAGGAGTGCTGGATGATCGTCAGATGCCAGTATCTGTCAGTAAGCCCCTTCCTTTTGAAAACCACACAGTTAGTTTCCAAAGATTTCTTTCCCTGACATGGCATAAATGTGATTAAATATATTATATTTAAGTTACAGAATCCCTGAGCTTTTAATCTTGGTAAACCTGAGAAGTTAAACACCTCCTATGGCTTTCAGAGCTTTATTCCATCCAGAAGAAACCATCTGCTTTCCACAAAATATCACTCTGTTTCCTTGATCTCTTCAAATTAATCCTACTGTGATTAACTTCAATCCAATTAAAAAGAACATGTAGGCAGCTGCACAGGTCTGATTACATGTGGACATGATAGTAGGGCTCCTCATGGGGGAACCAGATTAAGGGCCAATATGTTATGCTAGACGAGGCTGGTAGCAACACTTCAAACTCGGGTGTCCTGGTATGACATGCAGTGTATAATAGTACCATACTTGCAAGCTATAAAACTCCTTGCAGTCGAGGAATTTAGAGGTTTTCATGTGAACATATATCATTACACATCCCTCTAAAGATGCTGTGAGACTGAGCATTTATGTCTATAGCAAGATCTTGAAATAGGGCTTTATTGAGTGCAGAGGACTAAGGCATGATGGAGGGGAAAGGAATTCCACACTTCATTTCCATGAGCCTGTGGCAAATAGTGTCTTCCTTGTTTATTCTCACTGAAAATGCCAAAACCAGAGGGATTTAGGGGCCTAATGTTTGATGGAGTTTTTTTTTTTTTTTTCACAGAAAAGCATGCAGAGAAGGAGCAGAATTTTAGGTACTGGTTCAGAGGAATGATTCTGTACCTCGTCCCCCAGACTCTCACAAGCTGCCTCAGGGTCTTGCTGCAGGAAACAAGGCCTGGAGTTTGCCACAAAAATCTGTGTGAAGCCTGCGTGTTCCTCTGCACTGCACTTAGCAGGCTCCCAGCATTGCAAAACCTTGTTCCACATCACGGAGGAATTACCATCAGCTTGTGCGGATAATTTAATGAGAAGCACTTCAAAAACGTTTATTGTTATGAATCATATTGCCATGAATAGCCCTGCAGTTGGTGGTGGGCCAGAGTTGGAAATGGCTCAGTGCCCATCGTGTCTGCTTTCAGATACCTAAGTGGGGAGTTTTGGTGGCTGGGATTTGATTGTTCCCAGGTGGGACTGCTGGAGACTATCCTCCCCTGAAAAAGAAACAAGAGCAAGCCCAATTTTGGATTTTTTTTTAACATGTGTAAAGAGAAAAGGAGAGAAAATTTCACCCTCAGTTTGATCTTTGAGTTGTCATTGAAGGACCTGGCCATGGTGTGCCCAAACCTGAAAGCTACCCCAGAAACACAATTAAAAGACAATAGGAAGAGCAGAGCACTCATGAGTCCAGCATTACAAATTAAGGCTGAAAGCTTTTATGATTGAATTGGTAGCATTGGTAGCTTTACTGTGATTGGAATAGATTTGGGGTTTTTTATTAGGGCTGTTTGTATATATATCCATAGCTTGTCGTTAGTGGTTAGACACTGATTTGTAGCAGCACAAAATTATTCCATTGAATGTCACTGCAGCTCCTATTCTTTTTCAACATCTCTCTTCTTTCCTTCACTCCCTCTCCCTTTTTTTTAATTAAAAAAAAAATGGGCGGAGAAGACCATTACCACAGTGATTTATGTAAATACAGCCCTAATTCAGGCTGGTGTTCCAGCAGTCACATAAAAATGATTCAGTGCCACAGTGTTAGCATCTTTAATAGCTTCTGGGATGGACGGAATCCTTGTCCTAGTAAGGCCACCTCTGAAGGACTGGAAACGTGCAGATTTTTCATCTGAGTTGCACTGAGTACTAGAATGATGAATCAGTGACTGCTGAAGCATCTAATTCAATTAAAGCTCTGCATCAAAGGACTGTGGTTGTCAACATTAGCAACCAGGTAAGGATCCTGTTGACCTGAGTATTTAAGATGATCTTCCGAGATTTTGAGAACAGATGGCAAATATCCATCTACTACTGATCCAGCCTTATGCCAGGGAGAAAATACAGAGATAACTAGTTGCTATCTGATTAAATCTGAAGATTAGCAAGAAATCTAGAATGTGTTATTTATTAGTCTACCAAATTTTTGTGAATTTTCCCGTGTACTTGTATGTAGTCCTCTTACACGTGTCATAATTGTCATTCTCTGGGTTACTCTGTGTACAAACAGGATATGCAAAAGTGAAATAGTGAATAGTGAATAGTGTTCCTTAGAGGCTAATGCATCTAATAGAATTATTCAGTCTGAGCATTAACCCTTTCAGTACTCCAATTAAACATCCAAAGTCTTTACTGGCCAAGCCATAGGATGGGGACATCATCTTCCATTGCTCCTTGGGCCAGCATTGATTCCTGATGTTGCAGTTTCAATTCCCTGAGTCTTCTTGTATTACCACCACCACCTTTCCCTGTCAGTATTTTTCATGTTCACACTCTGTACTGCTTACTCTCCCCAGCTCAAAAATTACTTCTGTTCTTTCACTTTTCTGACCTTGCATGGCCTTGTGTTCTCAGGGACTTTCTCACACCATAACATTTGGCCCAGTAAAACACACCTGAGGCAAAAGAAGAACAGGTGCAGAAATACAGCCTTGCCATTAATATTTCCCCTCATCTTCTCCAACTTTTCTCAGGCATTGACTGTAATTTGAGTTAAATTGTTTCTGGCTACTCTTCAAAGAAAAAAAATGGGTGGCTGGCCTTCAGTTCCCTCTTCCTCAGAGTTTGCAAGTCCTCTGCCTGGCCACAGGGCTGCCTAAGCAAAGGGAGCTCTGCCCTCCTTGGTTTTGGTATAACTGTGCTGCCTTGTATGCACTGTTAGCCCAGAAATATCTCTGTTATCTCTGAATAAGGCATAATAATGTTTCTCTGTGGAAATCAGCCTTTCACTCCACCACCAGTATCTTTATAGGGATATATTTCAGCATGTATGAGGAAGTTCATATGCAAAGGTTTAAATAGCCAGATCTCCTAAAGCACTAAGCAGTAATATCAGCTGAGATCCCTTAAGTAAAAATGATAGATAGAGACTAAAGAGAATGCAATAGTCCTGGGTTTTGGAGTTTGGGGTGGGTTGGGGGTTTTTTTGTGTTAGGTTCTGGGTTTTGTCTTTGTTTTTAACCCTTTGCTGGTTTAATTGGGAGATACTGGTTGGTTAGCATATGTAATAGGAACTTGTCTCACTTCTGGGTCTTATTTATGCTGTTTAAAATAGTCTGGTACAGACACAAGTTTTTCAGTATCTGGCTTCACAAGTCACTAGATGAGATTCTGTGAAGGTGGATGCTGCTCAGTGCATGGATATTACCTGACTCTCCTCTTCCATTCGTGCACATAAAACAGTGATAATGCCACAGTGGACTTGAAAGTTACAGTGACTTAAAACTGCTGCTGGAAGCAATGTCTATGTGGATCAGTGTCATCCCCTGCACAGACCATAAAGTGAGCAAGGACCTTTAACCTCGCACAGGGACTTTGCCAGTTAGGTTCAAGAGGTGTTTTGCCATTTCCAGAGCTGCGAAAGGCTATCTTGCAAGTACCATAGATGAAACTCTTCCATCACTTACCTGGCTGAACTGGTTTGAACATCTGTCTGAGTAACTAGGAGGTTACCAACAAGTGGATCATTCCCAGTAGTGTTCTTTTCAAGGGCTGAAGGATCCCATGCAAAGGCAGATGAAATGAAGCCAAAGTGAGTTTTTGTTAGCTAAGGAAAACATTCTTTTCTGTTGCTGTCAATCATGTGCACAGAAAGAGAGATTCAATCATTGTGAAGACCTTGGACATTCAGCTTAGCTTGATTTTTCAATTTTATAAATGGTAGAAGCCTCAAGAAGAAACAATGAGGAAAAGCAGGGCTATAGAATCAGAAAATAGAGTCAACTTTTGATTCCTATGTCTTTTAAATTCATATTATAGTCATTTACTCAGTCCAGAGAGCCTGAATTTTCACCATTTTCCAGTTTAGGTAGCTATGACAGCAGACTCCATGAAAAAGTCCTGCTTCAAATTTAATTGATAAATTCACAACTTCTTTGTTGTTTTTTCCCCTTCTTATTCCGCTGTGGCAAATGTAATCCCACGCAGTTTTTTGTGCTAGAAACAGCACAGACTGCAAAATAACCTTTGCAGTTAACAAGATAAAGGATGTGTCATTAGTAAAACCATAGCTCCAGATTCCCATCCTGCTCAACCTCACAGATCAACATTGCAGAGGTAAAACCTTTACTTGGAGTCCTGGTTCCTGCCTGCCTCCTGCAGGAGCTGTGTGGACACCTAAGGTTCTGGCTTTCTTGCTGAAGAGTAAAGACAATTATTATAATAGTTGTAATTACTTCTAATTGGATATTTCAATGTCAAAAGCAGTATTTGGGGGTTTTTTTTCTCTATTTTAAAAACTGCCTACAAAAAGGTGATATTTCCCATACTGAAAAAGTACCACCTTATTTATCAAATGTTGAAAACCACAGATTTATTCCAGTTAGCATCCATTTGTTCAAAATTGGAAAAATAAAAACAGCGAAAATTTTGCTTGACCAAAAACTTTGAGCATCTCAGTACTTTTGGGCATTAGGACATAATATTTTTGTCCAAGCAAGTTAAGCACAAATTCCACTTATTCAGATTCCTCAAGATCTCCATGCTTGATGTTTTCTGTGGACTGACTGGAGACTTTCATAGCCTTTCCTGGCAGGACACGCAGGATTTTGATGAAATCTTAATTCTTTATGCTTAAAGTCCAGCAGGCAGAATCCCACATTTTTTAAAGTCTTATCCAGTGGACTCATCTGTATTCAAAAATGTTTTTTAAAGGGCTAGATGAAAATCCCTTTGAAAATGTTAAAATATTAATTAAGAAGTCCTTTGTTCTTCATGTTGGTTCTGGCAGTTCCACGTCAGAGGCTGTGTGCAAGTGTCCCTGTTGCCAGGGCCTGATCAGTGTACAGGATCTTCTGCTTATTGTTGAGCACCCTCTCCTGGCTCTCTGCTATTTGCACAGAAGTTGTATCATGGATTGAGTGCTCTGGAATAAGCTGCACTGCCCAGTGGAGTTGAGGAGGGTGTCTGCTCAAATAATATGAGTTGTTGCTCTCCTTGAAGCCTACCTGGTTTTTATCAACCTAGCTGGTTTGCAGCCAAGAAATCCTTCTAGTGATGAAATTCCTCAGTAAGGATTTTTTCTTCACTCTAATGCTGCTTCTAATTGATCCCAGAAAAGCACTTGCAGGCTGGGGAATACAATGCATGAGGCACAATCTGATAAGGGCATGATGCCCAGCTGGTGGAAAGGTTGTTTATTGGGTGAGTAAGCCTACACATCTCTCAATGGATCTTATCTTTCTGTAATACCTCAGGAGGCCTAAGGCTTAACCTAGGTATGAATTGGTCTGTCATAAAGCAAGGGGTTTTTGCTGGGATTCTGGCAATAAACAGCAGCTAGAATGAAAATAGGAGGTGAAGCTGCAGGGTTACCACTCAGTTAAGAGTTACAATGTGAGAAACCATCATCTAATTTTTGGATCTCATAATAAATAGGGCTGGAACACATGAAGGTGCTCTTGCAGTATGTGACTGACTGCTTGCCATAGCTAAGGCAGCCCAAAATTCTTTGAGCAAGTCAAGCAGAAAGGGCAAAACTCTTCACTCTTTGTTGCTCTCCTGTTATTCCACAGCCACGCAGCCAGGCAGCATTACTGCTAAATTTAGAAGGTCCCATGCACATCATCTGGATCCATCCAGTAGCTTCAGGTGTCTAGTGAAGGCACCTACTTATACAGGTCATGGTCATCGTCCTCTTCATAGCTGGTAGGAGTTCAGACAGACAAAATTCTTAATTTTGGCCCTTTGTGGATCAGCAGGGTGTTCTGCTGTTGTTAACAGCCCATGTCCCTGGTAGTTTCAGAGAGGTATTTGCCCTTGGAACCTGCTGTACCTTGAGGCAGTCACTACTGCACAGGCTTCTGCTAGAGGTACTGACAAGACCTTCGAAACAGCATCATAGCCAGTTCCCTGAGTGCTGACAATTTTAAGCACTAAATTTAAGTGCTTCCAGGCTGGTTTAAATTTGCGATATCATCCAAAGTCTCTGTGATATTTGTTCAAATTATCATGTTAAATAAAACATTGATTTAGCAGGGCGTTTCTAACATCAGTCCCTCTCATCTTACTCTCAGGAGCCACTCTTGCCCAACCTGAGGAATTCTCAGAGGAAAAGGACACTTCTGAGCACTGGGATCCTTGTCACTGAGCATACACCAAAGAGTAAGATTGGCATCTTACAATTTGCAGTAGCTGAGGATTATTACTCCAATATTTTCTTTTTCACTGTGTTCTGTGGCTTTGTATTCCTACATAGCAAGTATGACCCTGGCTTTTACGGAGGAAAGGCATCATTCTCTCCTAGATGCCTTTGTGGGACTGTTTGGTGTAAGTAAAAATATCCTATTCGGCTCTTTGATTTCAGCCTTCAAGTCAGCTTTCATTTTGGATTACGCTCAATTAGAAGGAACTTTGAATTTTTCTGCTGTTTAATTGGAAGATGGGAATAAAGAAGCAGGTAGAAACAAAGAGAATACAGAAGTATTTTCAGGTCATTGCAAAATGAGAGCAGTGGTGTTACTGAATTTGAGTGGATGCAAGCAGGGGCTGTTTCAGTTTCTGAGTGACTTTGATACTGGCAAAGACACCAAAGTCTTACGGTTTATAAGTTAAGAGGCTCAAAGAATAAATTGACTGCAGCTGAGATCTGAAGCAAAACACTTTGTTTATTTCCTTTGTATGTGTTAGAGTACACCTTTTTAACAGCAAGAGAAACTCCCTAATTTGTAATAATGAGATTAACTGGAAGAGAAAGAACAGCACAAAGAGAGACACCATATAATGAAGTGTTCTTATTTATTTATTCCACAGTGGAAACAATCATCCCAGTTTTCTTTTGTCTGATTCCTAAATTGCTCGGATGGAGTTTCATCAGGAAGAACTAAATGCAAGCAGTTCCACTGAGTTGCAGAGGACCGTGTTCAGCAAACCATCCATGTTTCTTTCCAGCTCCAGTAAGCAAAGAATTGATAATATGTGGCCTCACTGTAGCTGTGGCTTGGCTAGACAACGTTTATTCCTATTGATTAACATTTTTGTCAAGTAATAGAAGCAAGCAGAGGCCATTGTAATAGGCATGGAAAAAGATGGTGAGATGGAAGGCTTTGGGGGTGAAGGCCAGAGTGGGAGCAGGTTCCTTGCCCAGCTGCAAGGGATGGTGTTTTTCCTACAGGCGTAATGGACAGCACCAGTCCCCTCCATGGGCAGAGAGCAGTTGCAGAGTGAGGAAAGCCCATTCTACTTTCCTGTACACCTGTAAAATCCCTTGCAGGATCCCGGTGCGGAGCAAAGATTTCCCAGCTCACACAGCATTCGCACGCCAGCCTCTCGTCGGGAGGAACTTGGCAGTCCTCCACTTGGCAGAGCCAGCAGAGCACAGCCAAACTGCAGCAGCTGAGGAGGCCCTGCATCTCCAAGTAAGTGAATTTGCTCGGCTAATTGCACGCAAGTGCTCCCTCCGAGCACCTGTAAATTGTTAAGTTTAATAGGGCGGCAGCTGTTGCCGGCTGCCTGAGTTCTTGCTGCCTTGGAAGTAGCTGGGAGATGAGAGCAGCAACTTGTGGCATGATTATCCTTTTCTCCATTTCCCCTCAATTTCATTGTCATTTTCTTCTCTCTTAAGAGTGCTTAAAAGCATTTTTTGCTCCTTATAATACCCACAGGAGCTGTTGTGAAGTGCACTTTTTGCGTTTAAGGTTTCAAAACCTAAAATCTCTGACTTTAAGAGGTTTGGAGAGTGGCTTAGTTGGAAGACTGCTGCTGTACAGACACCTGCAAAACACTGAACTTAAGCTGGCACAGCTGGAGGGAGGGATGGCTCAGAAGGATGGGTGGTTACACTGTTGTGCTTCGGTGTCCTCTGTCTCCTATAGGAATGAGTGTCTCTTGCTGACTGAGTGGAAAGTAGATGCCTGAATATTTGGATGGGTCTGGACTTTGGCTTTGAGAACTTGATGGCTGTTGTGGGACAGTTACTTTTCTGATTCTGCCATCCTAGGAGGAGGGACATAAAGTCACTAGTAAAAAATGAGAGAGGTTCTTTTAGTTGTGTTAGGTTGTGGGAAGAATGTAGCACATCTATCCATGGGATTTACTGGGCTGGAGCAACCCTTAATCTACAGAGGGTAGAGGGAGCTGAAGCTCTTGATCCAGTGTCATGGTTGAACACAGCTTGAGTTTTAGTTAAGGAGGGCTCCATCAATTCTTGAAGCATGTTAGAGGAAATTATCTCTGTGATACATTACAGATAACCAGGAAGGAGTGGCAGGAAATGCATTGCTCTGAAGTGTAGCTGAGCTTATCAGAACCCCTTCACCACTCCTGAAGTAGGTAAGGGTTGTTGCCTCTGCAGCTATAATGGTTGAGTGCAGGAAACTCAGGTAAGTGTTGGGATCTATGGGCTTTCTAGTCTTGCTATTTTTGCAGGGCAGAAGCATGTGTGTGCCTGCAGTGCTCTAGCAAGCTTTGCCTTCACGTGTAGGTTTGTCCCTTCCTGTCTCTTCCATCCTAGGTTGCAAGGCATGTGCTATCCCAGGCACATTTCCTTCAGAGGCAGCTGAATCTGGGTGCATGACCTACTCAAATAAACGAGTGTTGAGGTGTATGGGAAGATCCCCTGCTATAGGAGCATTGCCTGTGGTCTTACTTTAGGAAAAACAACTTTTGTGTTAATGCGCTACTGGTAACAGAGAAACTCCTGACCCTGAGCAGTCAGAGCAAGACAGGGAGGATTCTCCCCTCCCAGGAATAATCAGGCAGAGCAGGAACATACTCTGTCTGGTGTCACAGCAATGCTATGGCACAGCAAAATCCTCAGGAGTGACTGGGAGGAGAGGAGAGGGAAGGGGAGGGCCATGCACAAGGACCTGACTTTGTAACCTGATGGGTAGGATGCTCTGCTGGCAGGGTGTGCAGGAGCCTGGGCCCAGCTTCCCAGCACCATCAACATGTTAAATTCAGCAGATGAAACAAACAACAGATCTCTTCCCCCATTCTGACCCAAAATTAGATGGCAAACAAAGGAAATATCCAGACTAGTGAGCTTTTGAAAACCTGTCCATGGGTTTTGGAATTGGATTCCCCCTCCTTTGTTTATTCCTATACTTGCTGAGTGGCCAGGGCCTCCTCTCTTTTCCTGCCCACAGATTCTCTTTCCTTGGCTTTCAGAGGAGAGTAAGTTTAACTGCTGTGATAATAAAAGGACAAAGCCTGTCATGATTAATAGTTACATGAAATCATGTGTGAAGAACATTCAGTTATAGCTATCCTCAGGAGAGAAAAGTTTCCCAAATATCTTAATAGAAAGAAGGAAAAGGGACAATTTGTCTGTGATTCTGTGAGATGAGTCACTTTGCACACAGACATAAGGTAAGGAACACTGCTGCCCGCAAAGAGCATTTGGGGGGGAATTGGCAGTGAAAGGGTAAAAAAAAAGTTTGCCAAACGTTTACAAAAAGTTTAGCTTCTGCTAAAACTTGGAGCAGTGCTCCACTGGGAGCTCTTCTAGCCCAGGGGCTGCTGCTGTTTAAAATCATTAATAGCCAGCTCAATTTCTGCCGGTGTGATTGGCTGAGCCAATATATTCCTATTAATTTGAATGAGCTTGAAGATAGAGAGGAAATATAAAAACCTCTTCAAGTTGCTGGTACCTTCTGGGATCTCAGGCATACAGAGGGCTTGAGAAATCTTGACAAATTCGTACTTGGGGGGAAAACTTGCTAAGTGGTTCACAGGGGCTTTAGCTGCATGTTAATGGGCAGTGATCAGGCAGAATGTTGCAGAATGGTGTCAGCATAACCCTTATGATGTCTAATCCTTGTTTTTAGAGGGAGGGATGTTATCTCCAGAAATAACCTAGCCTTTTATTTGGACTTCCAGAGCTTGCTGGTATCTTACAGTGACAATTTTTACAGTGTAAATAAAATAGTTTTGGATGTTTATCACCCCGATCAGCAGCAGTTGTAAGTTATATAGCCCAGATAATAGTAGTGAGATCTATTGAACTGCTGCTGGGCTATAACTCAGGAGTAGCTGCCCCAGCCTGCTTCCTTCCCCTGTGTTTCATTGAGTGGTTAGGAGTGCTTGTCCATTGACTAAGCTCTTTCCTCACCCTAAAAACAAAGCATGTGAATTAATAGAGCAGGAAAGTGAAAAATTACCCTTCTCATTTTTGAATTATTGCAAGGTTTGCTACCTGGGTTTTGCTGCTCACTGGAGCAAAGTGAGGGTTTTGAATTGCTGTCTCTGGTTTTTACCTGGAATTCTGTCAAACTCCACAGTGATGTTCATGTCCATTTCCACAAAGTCTTGAATATACCGTTTTGAAAGCAATTTATATCTACCATTTATCCATGTGCCTTTATTCTTGACTATGAAAGTGTAGATATCCCCCATGCATAGTTGCTGCCCAAATTGCTCCTCTCCGTGCCTAAAATTCCAGGCATGGAGTGCATTCAGGTATAGACCCGTAAACTGCTGAAAGAATACTGGGAGGCATGTGACACAGCAACCTCAACATGGGCTACTTTACCATTGCCAAGGGTGTCCTGAAATGGTGCATGTGCAAGGAAAGGACGGAAAACAGCTCAAGTACAGATGACAGAGCTTTTATACTGCATGTGAAAGGAATGAGATGTAGAGGGTTCAGCTGTCTACTGAACTCCAGAGAGGACAATGCTTTGCTGGCAGAAGAGAACGATAGAGTTTGCCCATATGTGCATGTGTGTGTGTGTTAATCAGCAAAGTGTGCAACAATTTGCCTTAATGCAAAACATGTACCTTGATCAGCAAATTATCTGCTTGCACATTAAATTATGCGCTGTGATCTCTGAGGTGTATTAAACATTGAAATCAGAAATTTTATCATTAATGGGAAGCTAATGAGCAACAACGACATTACGCGCCTCAGTTGACTTTTGTCAGAAGCAACCCATTGTAGTTGGAAGGTGACTTTTCCTAGTCTCTGGTGGTAATATGCCAATTATTTCAGTTACCAATGCCCCTGGAGGCTCCAGCTGCCTTCCATGGATGTTTTACCTCAGACTGTGTATGGAGCAGGGTTTCTCAGTATGTAGATAAAAGCCAATTTGAACGGACTGGAGGAAAGAGAGACCAGTTTTTACCATGCAGATTTATAGCTAAAGGCATTCTATCAGCTTCTATACTTCAGCTTCTTTCATCCAATGAGGTAGCTTTTAGGATGTGCAGTTTCTTTGGGTAATAAAAGCACAAGGTGATGCCTTCACCTACAGTTAACATATAGGTGCCTAAATTAGAATAAATACATATGCAATGTGTAAAGTGCCTGAGGATGACTCTAGGTAATTTTGTCTCTGAAATGTTTATTATTGGGATTATTGAGCCATCAGGAATCCCAGTCAAGATCAAGGTCCCATTATAGCAGACTGCCTTTCCTGTCCCTGCTCTGCAGTTTAAACAGGGTTAGGAAAGTGGCATGACTTTTTCAAGGACACTCAACTTGTCAGTGACAGACCAGGAGCTAAATGGGGATCTTCTGATGTTTGATTTACATTGAGGTATAGGTAGTGGATTGCACATCATATATATATCTATGTTCGAGTTAGCTTTTACCTAGAAGTATGGGCTTCATTTATGGTGCAGAGTGCCTGGGCGGGCTTGTTGGAGCCCATGTCACTGCTATGCCTACCCACACCATCCTTTCAAAGTATCTCAGCATGTCCACATCATCCCCGTTTGCATCGTGAAGCCTTGCACAAATGAAGCTGAAGGCTTTACAAAATGCTTTCACCAGTGCACTTACCTGCTTTTTTTCTGCTGAAGTGGATAAGCTGAAACCAGGTTTGGCTACAACTCTAATTACCCATGACATGGCAGATGCCACAGGCTCACTGCTTGATGGACAGTGAATTCCGGGTCTCTGTTCCTCATCTGCTCTGCTGGCTGTGCAGCCACATCTTTCCCCCTCCACTGCTTGGATCTGTGCAGCAGGAGTGGGGCCAGGAAGGTGATGGCACTGCCCATCCCACTGTAGCAAGCAGTGCCGGGAGCCTGCCTAGCAGGGGTGTTCCTGTGGGTGAAGTTGGGTATTGGCGTCCCTGGGAGGCTGACCCTGCCTACAAACACAGAGCTGGATGAGGCTATTTGTAGGGCTTAGAGATGCCTTGCTTTTACATCCCTCTCCATTGCTGCACATTATTAGACTCCCTTGACTTTTATGAAGGTCCTAAATTGCTACAGAAAACAGCGCTGTTTTCTGCTGGCTTAACTGTTGCATTCCTTAAGGCTTGTTTTTCAGTGCTACACTTTACTGCCTGTTAAGTTAACTGGATTTTTATCTCCTCTGCCTCTGAATGTGTTCTGTAAAAGTCCAAAGTAAGCCACGGCTTGCCCAGAGGAATATTTCAGGAGAGAAAAAGGAAGAATTCAGGAACAATAATAATGTAACCCTGGCAATACTGTTGCAAAATAATACTACAAAAACATTTTGGCATGAAAGAGTGGTTCCCCCCCATAGATACCTACTTAGAGTACAAAAGAAAAAGCTCCTCAGGGACTTGCTCTCTTAGAAGAGATAGCAGGTCTAGTTTATCCTCTGTAGATGCAAGTGCAGCTTACAGACAGCTTTGAGGTGTACATTAATGGGGATGGTATTTTCTCTCATTCATTGTTCCTGATTCCTTTGCCCCCAAATATTGGAGGAAAATGGATTATGTATCATTATACTCCCTTGGGTGTGATAATTGCCCCTCACTATGTTGAGGCAGCAATCTGCCCCTTCTTCCTCTCAGTCCTCAAACAAGCCCTGTTTGATGTGGGGACAGAGCAGAGATGCACAAAAGCAGTTGCTTTGGTAGCCCCAAGCAGCATGGGTTAGCAGTGGGCAAAGGTTATTCTCCACACCCTCTCTTGTGGAGGATAGGGCTGAAATGCAAAATAAGCATTTGGTGTCCTAGCCTAGTGCTTTATCCCCCTCAGTTCAAAGATATTGGGCTGTGCTCCTCCCTTGTTGGCTATGGTTTGCCTGAAGGCTTTGCTAACTTTACCCTGAAATATGTTCTCACAGACTGTTTATGTTATTCTGAGCCAATTAAATAAAAGCACTGCTAAGATGTTTGTGTTTCCTTGTTTAGCAGCCACTGGGCTCTTTATGCTACAGCACGAGCAAGGGCTGCTTTGGGAGGGGACTTACTGTGCCCATGCAGAGCTGATCCCACCAGAGCCCAAACCAAGGCACAGAAGAAACACAGAGTACCCTTTAGAAGGCTTGCTGAACAAGAGACAGGGGTTTTGAGAGAGATATCTGTATAGATTGTGAGGGTGCTGTGACAATTTGGGGCAGTGGGTGTTGAATGAAGGTCTCCCAACACTGCTTGGATAGCCAAAGGTTGCTGTGGTGAAACTAAGGGTATTGGAGGGTGTCTGCATCGCTTTTAGGGCTAAATGTGGCAATAGGTGTTAAATTTCTTTTATCAGAAGTTGCTTGTGAGCTAAAATTGAGGGCTGATCCAAGCTGCAGGCAGCTTGCAGGGAAGTTGTTCATATCTCTCGTTTGCTCTTCAGTGTGTTTGGTCATCAGCTGGGTGATTAATGTGAAGAAAAATAAAATATAGGTTCTGGTAGTGAAATTTAGGGAACACTCAAAAGAACTACTGAAGCTCTTGCCTTATTTTACAGCAATGTGAAGGATTCTTTACTTCTCAGAGCAAATAATATCTTTTTTTTTCACAAAGCAAGTAATAAATGATGAGGAGGAAGAACGATCTTTAAATATCAATGGACTCTGTTCATGGTCATATAGCATCACATGGAAGAAAAGAAAAAAATCAGTGAAGGAGTTTCAAGAACATTCAGATAAACAAAAACCTGATGCAGGGATATAACCAAGGATAGTCCTAAACCAAGGCCAGACTTCAAATTAATGTTCCTAGAAAAGTAGAGGGGCTGTCATGATATTTTATTCTATTCTGCTTCTGATAGAAGAACAAGGATTCTTCTTGAAGGACAGGGCAATTTCTGTTGCCAAACACACTATCCTGAGTAGCAGGAGAGAGACCTAAATCTTAAGATTTCTTCTTTGATTTTGTATGTTTGATAGCTTCTAATCCTTTAAGAGCAGCTTGCTTTGTGTGTTTCAGTTTTTAATTGTATCTCTCTGAGTTCGTTACTAAAATGATTAAAAAAGACAAATGAAGTTATCTGTTAACCATGAATGTTGGGGTTCATGGAATGGGTATTCTTTCAAAGCAACAGCATTACTTTTGGCTTAGAGGGTATGGTTTCAGTTCAAACAGATCAAGAGGAGGAGGACACTGTGGCTGAGTGAACACTGTTGTAATCTTGTGAATAGTTGGCTTTCATGAGCTCATGAGTATACAGGGCTAGGAAAGCACCTTTCTCCTGTGTAAAGAGACTATAATTGCATTTAAGCAAGTTAAAATGTTAATTTAGCAGATGTGTGCCTTGAGATACCAAACAACTTTCTGGAAAGGAACAATCAATAGCTGATAATGTGAGAAATGGTTATTTTCAAATATTCAAGAGCTATTCAAGAGCCAGATGTGCATTAGTTCAGCAATATCCTGGCAGATCAGGGTGACTTTTTATCTCACAGAATATGGATGGTAACAGATGG
Source organism: Monarcha castaneiventris obscurior (assembly GCA_026261815.1). NCBI lineage: Eukaryota > Metazoa > Chordata > Aves > Passeriformes > Monarchidae > Monarcha > Monarcha castaneiventris. Next base: position 5,950,337 of record JAMPIT010000890.1, read on the forward strand.
TGTCCAGTTAAGCTGAGTTGCCCATTCCCATCCTGTTGTCTCCAGCTTGATAACTGTGATAATTAGACACCTTCTAAGTTTGAATATCCTCAGACTTATCTAATCATGTATTTCCTGCCATTTAGCCCACTCCTGGATGGAGTATTCTGCACCTTTTATGCTGAAGAAATGTTACTCCTATTACATCTTGAAACGTAATAAAAAATACTATTGTGAGACTTTTCTACTTATTCCAGAAGTCTCATTATAAAGACGTCTTCTTTCTTCAGTGAAACAAAGAGCAGTGATTGGTGGCAGGCAAAGCATTCAGGTGACTGACCTGTGTTTAAACCACTGTTGTCAGTTTTGTGCAAAGCTCTGTGATTGTATGAATGCTGGAATTATGGGAATGGAATGAAAGCCCAGGATACCTCAGGAAATAAATGCTACTTTCTCTCTGTAGAGCAACTAATTCACCAGCTACCTGGGAGAGGACACGCTGTCCTTGGACTTCCTGCCATATGGAGGACATCAAGCTGGCCAGACTCCAGCTAGGAAAAAAATTGTTACTTTGAGAGTTGTTTTCTGAAGCACCTTGTAAGATGTGGGATGTGCCTTTCCCTGACAATGAGGCTTGCAAGTCAATCTGGTGCCTTGAAAATTGTGCTGATCAGTCATAATACATGTGTAACAACAATGTGAGGATGGGGAATGCCCCTGTCTTGTTTCTTCACCGACCTTAGAGGGAGGCTAAGCAGATAACCTGAGGCTCAGCATCTGATTTTTAGATAAAAGAACCTAGATAATTTTGAAAACTCAGTTGCATGTCCAGTTGCACCACTGAAAGCTAGACCTTGGAAGGACTGCTTCTTGCAGATCAAGAAGGCTGTGAAGGCCTGAATGTGTTCTCCCCAGGTTTCAGCTTAATCTCTTCACCTCTTGGAACTGAGTAAGACCTCAGATGTTTTTTGTACGGAAAATTTCAACTCTTCTAAGTTGCTGAGAAGAGAGCAGAACAGCCACCACCCATCAACCTGAGTCCTATCCTCAAGAATGCAGGTGACAGGTTACATGTTTTTAGTATTGTGCTTCAACTTTTTCTAGAGTCTCCTTATGTCTGCTGCCACGTGCCTCTTGCAGAGCAGGCCCACCCTGGTTCTGTGCCAAGCTCCATGAGTGCAGCTCAGCATTCCTGTCAAATCCCATGGTCATTCAATGACAAACTGGTGCTGCCATGCCCAATGTGGTAGAACAGAAAATTCTTCTTCCTTACACTGGTAAGAAGCACAACACAGGTGTGTTTTGCACCATATTGCAGCTGGGGAGGGGGAGTTGAAATGACTCATTGACTTTCTCTTGGTGCTACTGATGATTTCTCTGTCCTTGAAGTTTAGGACTGCTTCCTTGAAGCTTTTCAATAGGAGCTGCTGCAGACTTGGCACGCTGGCATTAATTTAGTCTTCACAGAGGAACACAAAACACGCTTTACAGATGTGTAAAAAACACTAGCTGGAGCTGCTCCTGCTCTAAGTCCCTAATAATTCTGCCTTGGGAGAGAAGAAATTATTAAAAACTTGTGCTCTTGAATCCTTTCCTGGCCTCTGTCCTATGATATAAATGTATTACTAAAATCCACAGATCTGGTGAGCTGCAAATTCCCTGACCAGGGCACTCAGTTTGGATGACTCTGCTTCCCTCTGAGCTGTTCGTGCAGCTGCCACTCGCAGGGGTATGTGGAGCCAGCAGCCCATAGTGCAGTCTTTCTGAGATATGCTGCAGCCAATTATAAGACTGATGGAAACAAGGATTTTTTTTTTTTTCCTAGGCTACAGAATACAGAGAAATAAATATTCAGACTCTGTAGGTGCAAGTAAGCCCAAGGGCAAGGTCGAATGTAAACATTCCAGTGACTTTTTGGTTAACCTGTAAAGGCCTTTTCAGCTTTCTAGCATATAAGAGTCATCAGGCTTCTGGTCAGAGTATTGGGTTGTGCTTAAAGCTCACGTTATTTCTTCCCTTAGGCAAGATATTGTGCTTCATGGTTATTCTGCTGTAAAGGTCAAGCTGCTAAGGCATTAAATGCATCCCTCCATTTCCTGTATTAGCTGTTTTCTCTTCTAGGTCTGCTTCCATATTGGGGTTTGTGCCTTCCCTGTGTATTTACAATGAGTCTAGTTCATAAACAAGTTAAACACCTCAATGTACTCTCATTCTGTCTATTTTCTTCCTCTGGTTTCACCAACTGTTTCCAATCTTGCATATTGATATCCCCAGGAAGGCAGTCTTTGTAAGCAAGTAAATTAAATTGAGTGGCAATGCTTGACACCAAGTTTATGGACAATTGGTGATTAAGTCACCTCTGAGACGTATTTGACTCCCAAAGAGGGACACAATATACTGCAAATATGCTCTAGTCTGCTTCAAGGTTTCATGTGGGGGGAGAGTTATAGGATCATAACTAAAGCCTTATCATTAGCTAAAAATTTGTCTTTCAGAAAACAGGATCTCAGCAGAAGGGTAATACGGCTGGAAGTAAAATTACTGTGCATGTGGGGGAGTGTTGGAGTGGTGGTGGTTTGTTTGCAACTTCCCCCCCTCTTTTTTTTTCCTTTTTTTGTTTGGTTTGGTTTGGTTTGGTTTTTGGGGGGGACAGTTGTTTGTTGGTTGGTTGATTGTTTTAGTTTGGTTTTGGGCTTTTTTATGGACATGATTGATGGAAAACTGCATTTAATGTCCCATGCAGGAGATGATGCTATCAGGATCTAGGAGTAAATTTGGGACCACCCAGCACTGCCAAGATGTAGTGAGGAGCTGAGAGTCAGGATATGGTTGTTAACCATGTATGGCCAGCAAGTCCCTCAGTGAGGATGGCTTCATTTTCTATAACATTCAAAATGAATCAGGAAATGAGGATTTTATTATGGGGTTTATATGTCTTCTTCTATTCTCTGAAATTAATATGCGGGAGGTCATCCTTGTCTTTTCCTGCCATCCAGCCAGGGTAAAAGGAAAATTATTAGGCAATTTTCAGTCCACCTTTTCTGACTCTTCAAAGCAGAATCACGTGAATGGTGCTGATCTTCCAACCTGTAATCTTATGATCAGGCATAGCAGGATTATTTGTACCTCCATTTGCTATTCAAAAGTTTACAGTTTTAAGACTGAGTACCTGAATTGCTTTAGCCTTGAGTCCTGATTCTGCAAACAGTTCTTATCAAAAGGGGATTTTGTGCAGGTCAGGAACTTGATTTGCTTTTCTGTCTTTTAGTATAACCCTGAAAGCTGCCTTGATGATTATGGCCTTGTGATACAGCAAAGAGCAGCAAGTGAACTTTTCTCTTTTATGTTGGTTGTTGCTTTGGATTTTAGTTTGGCTCATTTCCTAGAAGCTAGTAGCTCAAATTGTTTTGGGAATTGCTAAAAGACTGCCTTAGTGCTCTAAGCACCAAAATCTCAGTCCAGAAAACTCTTAGATGTAGGTTTAACGTCAGACATGGTTTTTACAATTCCATCATGCAAAATGGACTTTTGGGAGCACCTGAGGATTTTATTCAACTCCAGCCTCATTTAGGGGGCAGTAGTACCTCTGGAAGTGGTGTATTTAGTGACACATGGCAAGGCTTCATTCCCTGAGGATGAGTGGGACACAATTTTAGCTAGGAGGTGAGTTGTTCTAACAGAATGTCTCCAGCATTTAGGATTGAAGGGTGTTTTTTCCCCTAAGTGTGCTGTTTGTTGGCAGTGTGGCTAATGCAGCTGTCTCCAGCTCACCAGTGTATGGATGAGAGAAGCTTGGAAGTGGTTTATGCTCACTCAGACAGCAGCTCTGAGACAAGAGAGAAAGAAAGAAATGAAACATGCTGTTGCTTTGCACAGAGATTAAAAAAGCTGCTGCAGACTATTCTGCCCAGGACAGGATGTGGCAGTCTGAAAAAGAAGAAATAAAAGAAGTTTGGGACTTGGTTTCATTTCAGCTGGTGCCAAAATCAGTATTTGTATCTGAATGAGTGATAGCAGGTCTTACATTGCTGCAGAACTCATTGGGATGAGAGATTTGGAAATGTGCGCTGCTTTTGCTTTGCTTAATAAAAACTCAGGTCACAGCATCGCTCAGAGCCTCAGTTTCTCACAAAATAAAGGGGAGACAATATTATTTAGTCCATTAATGTGGTCTTTAGGATTGGACTTACCCCCCACCACAGGAGTTAATCATGTCGCTGTCTCTCTGTAGTTAATGGAGACAGAAGAACCTCCAGTGAGCCAATGAGCCCAGCTGAGTTCTGAATTGCTCTCTGGAGTTTCATCTCTGTCAAGTGGCTAAAGGAGACATTTAAGCAAAGGCACATCCCTTTTAGGTGGCTTGATTAAATGTCTGCAGGACAGTGGAATGAAACAAGATCTCCTGAGCTACAGATGGTAGTGAATTTACATGGCCTGAAGTATTTTGCCTGGCTATGCAGGAATTTTGCAAGTGTAATACACCAAAGACCCTTTTCTTGGAGGCATGAAGAGGGAGCCCTATCTGCATGGTTAATCTCTCCTAGTAGCCTGTCGTTTCTGGAAGCTTTTGCTAAAATTGTCATAAGGAAGAGAATTTTTTCTATTAGCATGCAAGCAGCATTGCATTTCCAAGAGCTAGATGTCATTTGGGGTCATTAAACTGCTCTTCTGTTGCAAATATGGGGAAATTAGTGACTGACCTCATGCAAAACCAGAACTGGGATATTAGATATCATAATTCGTAATTAAGCAGTGCCCTGAGAACTGCAGTTAATTAAAAGGTGTTTTTATTGGAGGGGGTTTGTTATTGTTGTTTTAGCTTTTTGTTTAAAGAGTCTGAAGTCTATTTCTTTTGGGAAGGCTTGCATAAGCACTTTCTAACCATTATAATGTCATTATATATGGGATTCATTACATTAGAAACATTAGGGGAGATTAAAAAGGATCTATTGGAGGCATTGGCTGAAAAAGAAAGGATAAAGACTAGTTGCAGTTTGAGCTTTTATTACGTGACTTGAAACAAATGCTGAAATATTGTATTTAAGCTAAATGTGTTTGTTGGAGGTAGCATTAGAAGGGAAAGCAAAGCAGCAAATACCACTCTCACCACTAAAGAAAGAAATCACAATGGCTGGGAACAGTGTGTTAATTAGCAAACTAATTTCCTTGTACTTTAAGCGCATAACAAGTTTTAAATGCTTTCCGAATGGATAGTATCAATTGCATTTTGTTCCTTGAATGTGATTGTTTCCATGGCAATGCTGAGTTCTGCTGTACACGGATTATGTCTGTAAATCCTTCCAGTCATTTATGGGAAGTCTGTATTAGTTTGGCAGCTGACCTGTATTCAGGTTATATTTTACTTTCGTTGCAGTTGTTTTACAAGCAAATGAACAAAAAGAAAAGTCACTGGAAAAGGGCCAGATCCTCAGTCCATCCCATTTGGCTTCATTTCACTGATTTTAGTAGATCTGTGCTGCATTACATCAGTCCCTGCCCTGTTCTTATTAATATCTTCTTTATATATGCAGGAAAAAGGGCCACAAATGTCATCTCCCTGATAACGTAGGCCATTGTTCAGGTCACTTTTAATTTGCTGCTTGTGAGATGCTATCAAGCAAGCTCTTATTCCTCAGGGAGAGCAGGTAATGCCAGGGCACTGCTGTAGAGCTGCTGGTCAGTGCTGGGCAGCTGCAAAGGGTCAAGAGGGGACTATTGCCTTCACAAGGCAGCAGACACTGCTTGCAGGGTGACCTCAGAGTCCTGTTAGTATGAAAGAAGTCATACAGGAAAAGGACTAACACCAACAACTTCTGGTCTCTTTTAGGTTAAAGCAGCAGCACACCTCCTTTTCTCTGCCAGCTGTGCCTTTTCTCCTTGACTTTTACACAAGGTGCTGTAAATACACCTTGCTCAGAATCCCTTTACCTTTTCCCATGTGAATTAGATTTTTTTTTTTTTTCCCGTTCTGGTATCAGAAAGAATAGTCTGTGTTAAATAATTCTCTCAAAGCCCACTCTCTCTCAAAGCTTGGCTAACGATGCTTAGTGTAAAGACAAATGAGACACAGCATTGTCATTGTCCTTTACTCTGGTCCCTCTAACTCAGCTCTGGCCAGGTTTTGTAATACCTGGGAAGTGTTAATGGACTGACAGGCAGTGAAGAGCGGATGGGAAAATGGAATTTTGATTCAGCAGTCAACAGGGTTGTTGCAGACAATTTGTTTATTTCTTTTGGAAGAATGGAGACAAAAAGCCTGTAAGCACAGGCAGATACTGGCACCATTTTTGAGTACTTACACATAGGAAAAGTGTGGAGAAATCAGTTCCCACGTTTTCCTACTCACTGCATGGATATTTCCTTCCCCTCCTTCATCCCCTTCAGTGCATCTTGCTGGGCTGACTCGCTGGACTGCCTGACTCTGACTCCTGTGCACAGCCTGTCATGCACAGCCATTTTTGTGTGCACTGTACATATACACAGACCTGCACACACCTTCTGGCTTATGTTCACACCTGCTGGGAATTTCGTGTTGAGGCTGTTTTTCTGGCCTTTGGGGTTATCCAGAGATTTATCTCTAGGTGTGACTTGGAGCCTATTAAGGTACTGAAGAAGTAACACGTTTTCTTCACTGAAAGGGATGCTGACCATACCATGCAGGCCTGATTGCACCCGTGCTCTCACGAGGCTAGAGGAACCAAATACTTTACAGACTCCCTCACTAATGATCTGCTTGATGAATCCCACTCTAAGGACCTGGTTTCTTTCAGAAAACTTCAGGAGCTCTGTTCCCAGTGGGAGGTTTCAGGCTCTTCATCTGAGAAATTTTAGATTTAGGAGAAACAGAAATATTATATTTAGAATTTCAGGAAGAGAAGTTTTTGAGAGATTGAAGTTAAATGTATACACGTAACATGGAACATTTCAAGCTCCTCATAGAGATGACCTGAGGTATTAATGTATGAGGAACTGTGATGATGAGCTGGAAGCATCTATTCTAAATCCCTTTGAGTTTTAATCTGGGGCAGATGAGGATGTGGGAGAAAAAAGAAGATTTAAAAATAGCTGTGTGCCTTTTGCAGTCAATTCACTCTGCAGGAAATCTGAACAATATTCAGGAAATAGTATAACTCCCAGAAAAGCCTGTTGTTTCTAAGCAAAACCAGTTTGGTCTTATCCACGCTGAGGAGCAAATGGGATTGACAAGCATGTAAAAGAATTGAGACAGAAAGTGTGGAACTGTGTTTGAAAGCAGAGAGAAGCTTAGAGACAATGTTAGTTTCGGTGTGATTGAGAAAGGAGAAGGGGGAAGAGGGTGGAGAAAGGTGTCCCTTGAAGGAATTGTGTCTGCATTTGGCAAAAGCAGTGAGCACCTGAGAAAGTCTAAAGAACACCAGGCTTAAAGCTAGACTTTTGTGCCCAATAACAAAAAATTGTTTAATATCATTAAACAGAGCACGTGACACCCATTTTGCATCGCTTCTATGAGTGAGTGCATGAGGACAGGGAGCCTGAGCAGAGCAACAGGAGCAGTGGGAGGAAAGTCCTGCAGGATGAACACAACCCACACGAAATTACTGTCTGCATGAACAGTTGAATCCCTCACTGACTTGAGACAGGATAGAACTCAGCTGAGAGCTAAGGGTTTCATTTCCAAAGCTGCCTCTCACGGCAGTGGTACCCTGTCCCCACACAAGCCTTTCATTGCAATAGCACCAACATTTATGAATCTGGCTTTTTCCTCCTAGGCTTGGACAGGTTTTTATTTTTGTTTGTTTCTTTCTAAAAGCCAGGACAAAATTTGCATGTTTGTTTTGTCCTGTACGATGGGATTTTTGTCAGTCTGAGCAAAACTGTGCATACTTTTTAGGAGGATTTTGTCATTTCTAGCAAAGGAAAAGCCACCCCTTATGAAGCTCTCCCCTATTCCCTCATCAAAGGGGAAGGGATTTGGTGTTCAGGTAACTTTCAGACCCCGAAATGCCACTCAAGAAAAATTTCATAGAAACAGAGGGGAAAATTGGGTTTTTTTTTTTTTGTGAGAAATGAGTAATGTTATGCCTTTCAAACAGCCCTGCTGCACTGAAGTGTGTCTGTGTGGTAACACAAGTCTGCCTGCAGAGCTGGCCATGCCTGAGCTATAGCCAGAGTTGTTTGCTCAGGCCCAAACAACACCAGTGAGATTTGATTTTTAGGGCTGAAAGCTTAATCTTCCAGGGTATGACCTGTTCCTTTGTACCTTCTATCATCCTCAAGGCTAAAAGACCTCACCTGTTGCTTTGTACACTTGCCTAGCTCCCTCTGAGAAATGACATCCCCAAAACTTGCCCTTTGCTTCCTGCTGGGCATCCCTTTCTGTTCAGGATTCACAGGTAGTATTGGGAAATAGGAAAAACTTTAGCACAGCAGAAAGGATTTGCACACAGAGCAGCTGCTTTTGTGACCAGGATGAGCTCATGAGAAACTCTCTCTTGTGAGTGTGTAACTTACTCACTGCTCACAAATATTTAAATAGTGCTGATTTTCAGCATGTCATCACTCCTTCTTTGCCCAAAAAAAAAAAAAAAAGAACAATGGTTTTGTTGTTTTTCAACTTGGTTATTCTCTTGATTTGAGTATTCTCAGCCATCTGTTGAGGGCACAAAAAGACAGAAGCACGTAATTAAGCAGACCAGTTGCACTCAAATAACAAATAATTGAGATTAAGTGTTTAGTGACAGTTTAAAGGCTAAAAGTAATTTCTCACAGGTAGCAAGTTCTTGTGGAAAAATTATGCACTTGTGAGGGAAAGGGTGGCTCCTGAATAAAAGGCAAATGAGAAATAGGGTATCAAATCTAGAAAATGAAGTTTTGGGACTTTTCTCACCTTGCTGTGATGGTCTGAAAGTTTCACTAGACCTGTAGGCACTCTTGAGTATTCAACAGAGATCTGCACACTTACTAAATGAGGTGCTCTCACTTTTCTCCTTTCCCAGTACTCCTGGAGGGAACACACACCCCAGGGATATTCAAGACATATTACTTCAAAAAGTAAAGTCAGGGGAAAAGTTCTGCTCACAGAGTGAATTCCCAGCTCCGTTAAAATCCAAGGCAATTTTGCTTTTGTTCAGCATTTCCTGAAAAAGGGTCCATTTAGGAAGTGACATCCCCCAGAAACTTACATTAAATGTACAAAATTATAGGGTAGGTTGAGCACTAAACCTTAAGTTTAGAAACAAGCAAAAAGGGCAGCAGATGGCCAGTACTTCTGTGCCTTCCCAAAAGCCTTTTTTTCCCCAATAGTGTGTGTTTTATTGAAACTGGCATAAACCACAACCTTGAATGGACTTTTTACATGAAATAAAAGGACATAGAGGGGTTTTTTTGAGTAGTCCTTTTTGGTAAAATAAGCCATTGTGTCATCCAGTTTTTTCTGAGTGGATATTAAATATTATTGTATTTGAGGTGGGTGTCTGCATAGCAGCACCATTATCCAGAATGTCCCAGTAACACTGGCTGTGACTTCTTAAATGCTTTTTAGCAAATTTACCCATCCTTATGTCCAGAGTTGCTGGTAATATCTTCCCTGTATGGAAGGAACAAGGTGACAGTTTGTGGAAGGAGGGAACAAACACCATTTTGGGAATTACCATCACCTGATTTAATCAACTTTGCTTGTGATGTATTCACATAACACTTTGGGAGGTGCTGGTAGGAAAAAGGCACTCCTCACTCACACTGTTGCCAAATTCTCCAAGAGGGAACTCCCCCCCCGCCCCACACACTGGTTTGGAGTAAACTGGTCCAGCAGTTCTTGTGGAGCTATGTGTGATTTGTCAGTATATCAGACATTATCAGCTGATGGGAGAAATGACTTTTCAACGTTATAGTGGCTGTACTTTGACAGGTATTCAAATTGAAGGATCAATTTACATTTTCTGAAAGGAAGGAACATGCAGTAGATTAGTTTTCAAATGGCTTTTCGTACGAGAAATGAACCGACTTACATCAGTGATTTCTAAGGTTACATTTGTTTTTGCCGTGGTTTTTTTCTCCCCTTCTAGATGCAATTTGTATTTGCTAAGGACTCTGGGCATTACATTAGAATAAGGAAAACTTGGAGGGCAATTTTAGAAAAATAGATATCCAAATCACTGTCATAATCCTTCTGGCTCTTTGAGAATGAAAAGTAGAGTGTTTCAGAGAGATGTTTATTGGAAAGATTAGTTTTATCATGAAATTGTTACTTCAGCCCATGGTTTGAGATTGGCCATTACTTTAGACAATTCACAGATGAAAACACAGGGAGAGTTGCCAGTGAAAAAGTCCTAATGGCTGAAAGAGTCCTTTCCTGGTGAACCTTTTTTCCCCTATAGTTATATATTGGCTTCACCTGGGAGAAGTAAACAATCTGTTAAAAAAGCCAAGGATGGAAAAAATAAGCTAAAGCTCTACTGTAAGTCTGGTATATCAATTCTTTTTGTGGGGGAAGGTAATTTTACTTATTTATTAATACTGCTAGGTAAATGTTGAAAAAACTCTAAATATTTATGACAGAATGACTTTTAAAAATAAACTCTCTGTAAATCTAGCTGTAAATGTTTACATGGGAGCCTGGAAAAGAGCTCTTAGCTTTTGAATGAATATATGAACAGTATGCAATGATATAATAATCCTGTTAAAGGGAAGGCTTTGCATGCAAAACGCAAAGACAACCCCTAAAATTGTTAATGAATTAACAGCCTTAACAGAGCTGTTCGTTACAGGTAACCCCTTGGGAAAGAGCTCATCAACATCACCTAAAATCAGAAGCTATATGCCAATTGAATGCCCTAAATGGGAGATCACCCTCTTTGCTTTCTTGCAGCATTACCTGTCTAGTTTGGTTGTAGAAGGACCCCAGCAGGAACCCGCCTTTCTTTCCCTAATGGAGGCTCAGATCCTGTTACTGAAGCTCTGAATCTATAATCCTTCTGCATATGGAAAACTCTGATCCCCATAATGATGGACCTCGAAAAATTACATGAATGGGTATGTACTCATTTCCATTCCTGATATGGAGATACATCTTTTGGAAGACTTCTAATGCTGTAGTCTTTCATCGTATTTGCTCCTTTACTCTTGTTCCATTTCAACTTGATTTTGGCCAATGTAGGCATTTTCTTGAGTAAAACCTAAATACCTCCATCAGGAATCTGTTTCCTGTATCTAAAAAAAAAAAAAAAAAAAAGAAGTTAAAGGAAATTGGGTTTTGAAGTTCAGAGTCATGTAGTTAATTTCCACGTCAATATAGTGGGTTTTGTGATGAAAGGGTATTACTGAAACTTCAGCAGAAAGGGATGAAAGGAGAATGCCAGTGTCCCTTTAAATGTCTCACACAGGTTGCATGAAAGCAGGATTATATCAGTCTCAGGATGCCAAGGTTTTATTTATAAAAATAAATTCTTCCAGAAAATATCCCAAGCTGGTGTCATGTTGTTGAGTGCAAATGGCTCCATTAGCAGTTAGTGGCAGTTGTACATATGTCCATCCATCTGCCTTATGATTTTGTATCTGAGGAAAGGGCTGTGAGTTAGTTACTTATGTAAAAGCCTGCTTTTAACGTGTGTAAAGAAAAGGATAGCAGGCAGTGATGATACACTTGGCTAAAAGCACTCATTGCTGTAGACACACTTGTCCCTGAGCAGGATGAATCAGAGTTAAGACCAGGCCATAAAATGGATTTAACAGAACATTGGATGTGTTCTCTTTCATTTTTTTTTCTTCAGTCAATCCTACGATTTTCATATATAACTAGAGCACCTTTCAAATTGGCAAAGGAACTCTTTTCTTTGAGTGGGCTGGTCTGTTTGTCTTGCACAAGGCACTGAAGTATTCTCGCTGGAGTGGGTAAAATGCTGCAAAATGGCATTTGCATATTCTCACTGCAGTTCTGTTGCAGCTCCTTTTGCCTAAACCTGAGGCTGCTTTTTATTTGCCACAGGTAAAAATTTCGCTTTTGGCAGTGAGTCAAGTGTGAGATGATGTAGATTCAAATCTTAGTGGCACTTTGTGCCAAGTCTCTGCAAGAGCCTAGAATTTATAACAGTAAACTACCATTGCAACTGTAGGAATAGAAGTACTTTGTAAGGAGGGGTTACTGTCACGGGAACATGTTGTTTATTCATTTCTTACTATTTCTCTGTGGAGAAAATTTCAGTCTTCCAGTAGGAGAGGAGAGATACAGATATGTAAGACAGATGCAACTTCAATGTAACACATTGTGAGTAGCAAATGACTACTTTGAAAATGTCTCAAATTCTACATTGTGTGAAAAACCTTCCTTATAGCCATCTGACAAGCATGCATGGAATTGGGCTTGAAAACATATTCTGATTTCCAATGTTAACTGAGAGAATTGAGAGAAATTTACAGCTAATGTTATTTTCTGTTCCTAATCCAAGCTTCCTATGCTGACTAGTGTTTGTTCCAGGCAGAGATAGGAGCCAGTTTGCCACGTGTGGTGGTTTATTCCCACAAAGGTTTTGTAGGTACATCTCTGATTCAGCTTCAATTCTGCAGTCCTCTTCAGGAAAATATCTGAGCTGGAGCAAAAATTTTAGCTCTTGGACAATCATTATTAATCAAGATAAACTATGTTTTCTTCCAAAGATTTCCCATCATGCCTCATGCTTTTTGGAAACACAAAGCTTCTGGGGAAATACCTTGCATACTCTATTTCAGTAATTTCTATTTATTCTGTTATAAACCGATTATGCAGTGGTGGAGAAGACAAACAACTCTGTGGAAAGTGTTCTTGCCAGTGGTTGTCTTGCCTGCATCCTTCCCTGTCTGGCATGGCCTTAGTCTTCATTTCCCTAAACTGAATGGAGTTTGCCCTCATCTCTTACAGCCAGCATTGCCAGATGGCAAACTTCTTTTGTTGTTTATAAAATTTACTTCTTGCCTGGCCATATCTCTCCGGCTGGCAGGCTAATCCAGCTGTTTGTAAGCTTCTCCATAAAGTGGAGTCTATCCTGCTTTAGGAAACAAAATGGATAAATCCTCCCTTTTTGCAGAAATACAGGTTACTAACCTGTATTCATGGTAGCTTCGTGCAACTCTGTCCAACCAGAAAGATGGTTCCCTGCTGTTGTTCATCTTTTGTAGTCTTCCCTTAGAAAAGATCAACAAAACAAAACAAAAAAATCCCAAAAGTTCACCCAAAATGATCTAATGTTCCCTCCCTCTCTTATTCTTTCTTAATTGCTCCTCCCAATCTGTTGTTTTGTTCTTGTAAAAAAGGAAGAAAATTTAATGTGATGGAATGGGCTTTGTTAAATACAGTGTTAAATTTAGCGTAGGTACTAAATATACCAGTGAAATTCTGTAGATTTCTTGAGTTTTTTCCTGGCTCTGGCCACAATAAAATGTCTGCTACCTGTAGCACCCCAGAACTCCCCTCCATCAGATCAATTCAAAATCAATTATATTAATCCAGGCCAAATACAATGTAACAGGCAAGCTGCAGATAAAATGTGGAATGAGCATTTAAGATTGCCAACTGTGGCACTTAAATATCACAAATATATTCAAGCCTCCACTTGCTCCATCCCCATGACAAAATATTTGGCTGGAATACTTTAAGAAAAGATGCTCTCCTCTCAACCCTAAACGTATGGGTTTTTTTCATTTCACTTACCAGCAGTTTGAACTAATTGAAGCTCTTCTATTGGCAGCTGTGATGCTTCACATTGTCATTGATTTCTGTAAAGAAGGTGCTTTGGCTGGTCTGTGCTTCCCACGACTGACCCCAGCATCTCCTGACCATCAAGGAAAGCCTTGATGGAATGTGGAGGGAGCTGGCCTGGGGCCACATCTTTGTTAATTGACAGAGTTAAAGGGTACATGATGGCCTCCCAGACCACCTAAACTGTAAAATTTTTGCAGATTGGCCTTGTCTTGTCTGACAGCTGTGGACCTGAAGCCCCAAAGAGTGTCTCCAGGTGAGCCCAGGGCAGTAGTGGGTTTCAATGAACTGAGAAGCAAGAACTAAACTTGTGGGCTTTCCTTCCTAAGAAGAATTTCCCAGTTCCCAGGGTGGTAGCTATTTTTGGGTAGGTTTCTGCTCTTCTTGGCAATTTTCCAAGTAGTAGCTTTGAGAGCTTCTCTCCTACTTGTCAGAGGACCTTTTTAAAAAGTAGTGTACAGACCAGGAAAAAAAAAACAAAACACAAAAACAGTCCAAAGCCAAGATGATTGTATTCTACTCGGCACTAGTTAATAATAGTAATAATAATAATAGTAATAATAGTGGTAATTCAGCACTAGTTAATAATAATATTAATAATAGTGGTAATTTCAAGTGAATATATGTGCATACTCATCCATGTAAGTTGGAATCTATTTTGCTGGCAACACTTCTGGTGAGATTTCAGAACTTGCATCTTGAGACAGAAAAAACAAATTAATTTATTTAAATGTTCAGAAGTACAATTGTAACAGCCTTTCTGCATTATTTGTCCCTAATGAGAACAAACTGTCATTGTCATCGTTTCCAGGCAACTACCAAGGAGTACTTAACCTTACATGGGGGTCTCACAAACCACACATTATGCCAGGTAAAGCACGTCTTTGAAAAGAAGCCAGCTGAAGAGATCACATCGAAACATTTTATTTAATCTTATTTTTAATTAGTTCTTTTTTCTTATTTTCAGGGCAATTATTTTTCTGTCAAAGACTTGCTTTCCTTAACTAGGAAAATCAAATTAAACATGATTTTCACATTCTATTTTTAATATTTAACAAGCCAAGAAGTACTCTGGGCTACAGTGGTTACTGTGGGGTCATTTGGAAAGATTTTGACAGCTTGAGAGTGTTGCCTCTTGATGAAAATGGGAAGAGCCAGTAGGAGAAGTATGATGGGTAGTTTTAGAGGCTTCCACAGAGACTGGAGCCTCATTATGCATCATGCATACTGCAAATGCCCATCTCTTTTAACAGACTACAGCTTGAATAAATAAGAAATTGATGGAGAAACGAGGGTACAGTAATGAGTGGCACAATGTGCAACAGGGGACTCTCCACCCAAGTCCCAAACAGCCTCTCATGAAATGAGGGAGGTGTCAAAAATTAATCCAGCCTGGCAGTGACCAAAATTGCTTTTCATTTATTAAGTGAAAAAACATACATATGGCATTGAACTTTACCGTGCTTCACATCTGGCAGCATCTTAAACCAATTTTTGTGGTTATGTTAGAATTTGATCATCACCACATTTTCTATCCATGCTTCTGAACTGTGCTTGATGACTAAATTGGCAAATAATTGGAATCTTTCTCTGGCGTTTCACTAAAGTTTACATTTTCTCATCACAACACTGTTCACTTTGAAAGCTCTTATTACTTGGTGTAAAGAGCAGATTAAGCTATAAAATAGAATGCAATGAACAAACTCTATCTGCTTTTTACAACCACAGTCCAAGGAGTGCAAGGTCCAGTATGTTTTCTTACCCAGTTCCCTCAGCCTCCAGGGAATGTAGAGGAAAAGTGGATAAAGGTTCATGAGAAGATATTCTTATTGGTAGTCATGGATAAGTTATAATAAGTGATGTGCTTTTCCAGCAAGAGAAAAATTTCTAATGGAAACTGGTTTGCCAAATCTAAAGACAAAGCAGCGCTGCTCTCTTGCCCCGTGCAGAGATGGACTTTATTGTCTTCTCTTTGCCAATACACAGCTGAAATTCTTTTTCCTTCTAGCAAAGGAAAGTCATGTAAGGCCTGCACGGTATAGCCTAAATTGAGAAAGAGATTTGTCACTTTTTTGACAATAATTCACGTAGACTCCAAGACAAATGTACTTCTGAGCAGTGACTCCGTGAACAATAAGGCGAACACTCTCGGCTACCTACCAGCCCATCCATCTTTTTAAATCATGTCAGCAGGCTTCAAATTGTTCACTAAGCTTTATTGTTTCATAGAGAAGGAAATAATTTGTGGTGAAATACACTGAGCCATTGAACTTTGCAATTGTTTATTACTTGGTCTTGATTTCTTGCACAATGCTGCTTCATCATTTACCTATCATTTGTTTTGGATGACATGGTTTATCCTCTCTTCAAAACTGTCTGGATTGCATAGGTAAATTTGTAAACTGAACTGCTTAGGCCTTCTGCTTGTAATAGCATTCACCCACTGTTTGTAAAATCTGCAATAGTGCTGTGTGTGCAATATTGTTGTAGGGAAAGTGTGAGTTCTTTTTTCTATCAAGAAAAAACAGGTTTAGGCAGCCTGATGTGAAGCTTTCTGGCTTTTGTTTGAACTGGAAGACTGAAGATCAGACTTCTGGGAAAGTGAGAAGGTCCAGGCAGCATAGCAGATGGATACAAAGTGGTTGAAGTGGC
Source organism: Monarcha castaneiventris obscurior (assembly GCA_026261815.1). Lineage (NCBI taxonomy): Eukaryota > Metazoa > Chordata > Aves > Passeriformes > Monarchidae > Monarcha > Monarcha castaneiventris. The sequence goes on from JAMPIT010000890.1 coordinate 5,966,676, forward strand.
AAGTAAGGTAGGTTTTGTGCCCTAAGAGACATCTTATGGTATAATAACTATTCAGATAGGGGTCATTTCTGTGTCAGGAGGGAGAGAGAGGTGACTGCATCTGTGCTAAGTCTGCTGTAATTTCTGTTGTTATTGCTGTTATAAATGGGTGTCCTAATTAGAACTGAGGGAATTTATGGGCAGATATGAAAATGTGGTTACTATAGTTACCAGGTGCTCCAGCTCAGTCAGGAAATGTGGCTAATATAATGATAGCCCAAGGGTAAACACATGAGGTAAATGATGAACAAGCCCCCCTGCTTCAGGAGAAAATATTTTTTCTTCACACTTCTTTTGGTGGCTTATTTGCCAAACTAACATCTACCACTACAATTCCTTTTCTGTCCTTCCCTTTCTTGCAATGGGCTGATTTTGGTTAGACTATAAAGAGTTTTGAGGAGAAGAAGGTGTAGAATGAAGTAGCATTTAGAGGAAGGATAAAGATCTATTTGCCTGTCTGTCAAAGCTCTCTGCTAAGATCCCTGCCCAGTCCTCTGTACATAACATAGGGTAGACAGCAAGAGGAGCTATGTGTATTTTCCCAGGTTCAGAACGAGAACTTTTCTTGTTCTTGTTTGGTTTTTTTTTCCTGATTCTAATTTCAGCAGTGACCCTTGATCTCATGACAGCCTGTGAGCAGGGAAGGAGGAGAAAGGCAGGGAGACATTGCTAGGGAGAAACCCATGAGAAAAATGACATCTCAGAGGGATCAAACCCCACAGGAGCGGTTGGAGCGGGCTCTTGCTTGGTGCTGCCTACAGTCAGGGTCTACGTAAGTTGTTCCATTTGTTACTAGGAAAGGGAGAAGAGTGGAATCAGACTAATTTCTGCTGCAATTTCTCTGGAGTCAACAAGATGTCACTACTGATTGTTTTGACATAGATTTTTGGGTCCTGAGTAATTACCTGTCCTTTTAGAAAAAGAAAACACATGAGGAGACAGAAAGTCAGAACAGCTGCTGCTAAGAGAGCTGATGCCCACCACCTCAAACAGTGCTGACCATGAGTTGTTCTCTGGTTTTGGAGGGGGCATGCAAGAGGAGAAAAAAGCCTGAAGGAGCTATATCCTGCTTAACCAGAGATAAACTGCAACTATACTTATCAGTGTCCAGCATGTTGCCTGATGTTACTGGTTGATGGAAACTAAAGAATTATTGCTCCATGATTCATTTGCTCTCTGTGACTCTCTGGACTCCAATAACCTACACAAAAGCAGAGCCACAGCTGCAGCAATGAGAAGGTCAGTGTAAGGACTGTCATTGGCCATACAAATTCCAGATCCTTTCTAGGGATTGCTGCAGGCTGATGAACACACACTTTGAAGCTGGAGAACACTGAACATTGCCTACCCAGCTTCGTCTCAGATACCTTGCTGAAGTGCCTTAATCAGACATCATGGCCTCATTCCTGAGCCTTAGAGAGAGACAGGAACTCCAGAGTAGCTGGTTTCCTGCATCCTGGCATTCTGCCTCTCCCTTAGCAAAAAATGCAAAAAAGGCTTTGAGTGTGATTGCCTCAGACAGGGTCTTAGTCATAGTCATTGCTGTCATGATGAACTTGACCATCCTGAATGGTTTAAATTACTTTGGATGATGGATTTTATCCATTAGCAAGAAGGTGATATAGCAGCTCTGTCACTGGCCTTCCCACAGGAGGATTTAAATGTGCTGAGGTGCAGTGTCTGGGCGTCAATGTAAGTGGTGCTTTATGCACATGAAAACGCATCCAGGTAGGCAGTGTCTCCTCTCTACCCAGAGCTTTTTAGAGTGCAGTGCCGGTGCCAAACACAGTTGAAGTAGGTTCTCAGTGGGAGTAACCAGGCAGAAATCACACATGGATCTATGTATGCACATGAGATTCTGCTTTGCTGCAGTCTACAGGCATCACTGTGGCTGCACATCTGCTACCACCTGCCCTCCTGTGCAGAGGATGATACTGAGCTCTTCCTCTTGGAAGATGGTCCTTCACTGAGTGTCCTGGGGAATGAGTGGAAACCTCATGGCCTTCTGTTATAGTCTAGCTGCTGTTCCCTCTCGTCTGCTGTTTGAAGTGAGGCACAGGTTGCCCATTGAAGCTTGTCCTTCCTGCACTAGGCTTACAGCCTTGTCCAAACAGAAGAAATGAAAATACCTAGAAAAAAAGGCTTTCCAAATGGCTAGGAAAGGATGGAGAGAGCAGTTTACATAAACAATAGTGATAAGAATGAGGTTACTGATACTTTTCTTGGGGTACAAAAGATACCAGTGAAATTAAAAAGCCTTTAAAGATGCCTGCTGTTTTAGTATTACTTAGACTACTACTCTGCCCTAGTATAGCGTATTTCCCTCTCTTTGGCTTTAGAAGCTGAAGAAAGCTTCAGTGCCCTGGGAGTTTGGGTTTGTCAGCGTGGCATTTCTGGGCTGTGCAGTCATAACTTGGATGGGACACAAAGGAACAGACACCATTAATCCAGGTCAGTGAAAGCGTTCATAGCAGACCTTCAGGTTTTGTCTTCTCTGGGCCTGTTTTTGTTTGATCTCTCTGTGGTTTAAGAGAGTGAGAATCCCATCCTATCCACTCTGCTGTCTCTTCTGGGTGCCTTCTACACTCTCTAATAGAGTTATATTCATAGCTTATATGTGCATTCGAATTTTTGGTCTGGTTTAAAAATGATCCATTTTCCCCCACACCCAGACTAATGAAATTTGAGTCTACTTGTTTAAATTTGGTTTCAATTTTGAAAAATATTAACATTGGCTGTTTTGAACTTTTTAGTATCTTGAATGTAAATGAATTCAGCAGCAGCAGCACTGATATGTTTTGCAGGATGGATAGTGAGGGGACAAAATTCTTTAAAAGTACTCAAATAGAGAAATTGTGCTTGGCCACAGGAATTCTCAGTGATCCATGCCCTTGTGATAGCACCGGAGAAATCCCATCTTCCTCACCTCATTAAGACCAAGGGCAACTGCTATGTGCTGAATCTCTGAAAAAAATGTGAAACGCGGTGCTTCAGACCTGCCTTTCTTTATGAAGGTGATTACATAGGCTTCCTCCCTCCATGAATTAATAGTGTTAGAGATACTCTACTCACAAAGCTGCTTTTCTTTTTGCTGCAAGAATACAGCACACAGCCTTTGCCTGGTGATAAGCCTCTCCCTAATTGCCTAGGCTGGTTCCACTGTTTGAATTTTGGATTGGGCAGGTGGCTTGAGCCAATTTTTTATGCTTTGACGTTTTAGCAAGGCCCAGCTGCCAGGCTGGGTGAGCTGTGAAAACACTCCTCTGTAGGGCTTGGCTATTTATCTTAGCCACATCTTTAATGCCAAAGCAGTCCAGGAGCATCTAGCTCTCCTGTGGTCTATCAGCCTTGAAATAGTGCCACGGCTCAGACTGAAGAGCCAACAGAAGCACTTTTCTTCTGTACAGTTTCTATACATTGGCTCTTGCAGAATTTTTTTGGAAGGGCAGTTTACATGTCAGCCTGAACAGCATTCTGTCTATTTTTCCCTTTGGAAGACAAAATCCAAGAACCCTTCAGTTTTTCAGGACACAGAAAATGTGTTTTTTCTCTGATAGCTGAATTAGTATTATAATAGTGTGGGCTGAGTTTACTATTAAAAGTCAATAAGACAGATTTGCAGCCTGACAACTTTTTTGGGTTGGCCTGGAGTGCAAGCTGACAAGCCTGATCACTGAGATTGGGTAAGTATATACCTCATTTTCACACCTCATGTTAGCACCAGGATAAACAAGACCAATTTTGGAAAGCAATAGAGCTAGCTGGAAAATGAACTCCCGGCTCTAAAAGTATTCAAATCTCCACACCTTTTGTCACTTGACTTCAGCCAGAGATAAGAACACTGCAAAGTCCTCCCTCACGTCTCCTAACATCTGCTTTTTCTCATGTTTTTTGGGTCACATGGATTCTTCAGCTGGAAGATGGAGTTCCTATTGAGAGGTGTTTTCAAAATCTAGCTAGTTCATGCTGCAGATGCACTAAAGATCAGTAATTAAGAAAGGCAGTCACATGTCAAGGGAGTGAGAGCCCGTGTTGGTCCCACCAAAATAACACCCGATTGCAGTGAAGCAACATTGTACAGCAGCATCATGACAGTAAGAAAACTTACATTTTATTAGACCTCAGTGAAGCCAGCTGACAGAGTGGAACTATGCAGGAATACAAATTTTCAGTGATGTTACTTCTCATTGAATAATGACTTGCTTTCAGGAGAGATTATTAAAAAAAACAAGAGAGAACATCTTAATAGTATATATCACCTGTGACAATGCAATAACTATGAAGCAATACATTTACATGAAGTATGAAATCAGGCATTCACTTATGGGTGCATCACAGAATTTCTCCTGAAACATATCAAAATATTTCACTTTCTGTTTGATAAGATTAATGACTGCTTAGAGCTCTCTGTAAGCAATAGCCAGTGGTGTCTAGCTCTGTATCAGGTTGTGCAGTTAATTCTTTGAACCACAAACTAGTAAACCTTCCCCTATGTGTGCAAATCAGATTAAAAGTCAGCAATATAGAGGCACCTAGAACATGGTAGCAGACAAAGTAGCAGCATCTCTGTAAAATGTTAGCCACCTCACTTGGAAATGGAGGAACTGGGAAAGGATTGGTAACCACCATCCGTAGAGATTACTTTTTCAGGTAGAGTTGTGTTGTGGGGTAGCTTCATGTATGTGATGAAAGGGAAGGACAGTATGGGACCATGATCCTTAAAGAATGGGACAGCTTTTCAGTTTCAAGTTGGAGGAAGTAAATGGTGGATGGCGTGTGAAGAAGTGAGCACTGTCAGGGCTCCCATCAGCTGTGGGCAACATCTGCACTCGTAGATTAAACAGTAGCAGAGAGCAGGTTTTGGCTCTCAGGCCAGCTGGCAGGACTTGACCTTGTCCACACTGTTAAACTCCTTCAGCTGAGCTGCTTGCCCACATGGAAACTGCCTGTTGGACATAGTTCCTGGGTTGTGCTTATGGCAGAATTTGGGAAACGCTTTGTTGGCACAGGCAGCAGCATGCTGGAGCTGATCAGCAGATGTAGCGTAGCTGACTGTCAGGCTCCTGAGCACAGAAGTGGTGTCTGGAATGGAGTATTTGACTTGTGCAGCTTCAGCCCTTCTGCCTATCCCTGGATTCTTGTATTTACAGTCTGTTGTTTCAGAGGTTAGAATTTGCATGCATGCAGAAATTTGGTGAGGTACAAGAAGCTCTTAATGTCTGAAAGTGCCTTAAACTCTTTCCTGACTTTCTGAACCTGACTCAGGCAAATCCTCATTAGCCTTATTAATGACATGAGACACCTGTGGAACCATGAATTTGGTTTGCAGTAGTGGCTACTCCACGTTCCATGATTCAGACTTGTGTCACTAAGCTGTGACCCTTTGGAGCTGGCAGCCCCTCTGCCACTGAGAGAGGGTGAGTGCTTTAGGAAGGCTTACAGGTACTCTGGAATAGCATCATCCAGCAGATGGGTTTCTGGCTGCCCCAGTCAAACAGTTGTCTTTCAAGACATGTCCTAGATTTTAACCTATTGAACAAGAACACAACAAATCAAGTGGAAAACACACGGTTCACTGCTCTCAGTTTTGATAGCATCAGGAAGGTCAATCAAAGATTAAAGGGTGTAACTGTTTTCTAAGCCTATCTATAATGCTTTTAGCTTGGTTTCCAAAGGAAATAGGGTGTATGGTGTAATCCTCTTCTGGTTTTTTTTTTCCTTCCCAGTCATTCTTAACCTGAACAAATCTGACAAGTGTGTCAATTCTTACAGGTTTTGTCTATCCAAATATAGGAGAGAGTCTGTCTGTGAAGAAAGATGGTACTTAAGCTCAGGGAAACACGAGCAGGGATTGCACAATAAAGAGCAGCTCTATGAACACCACAGCTGAGGGAAGAGCTGCTTCCTGAGTTTTCTCCATCCGAGGAGATCTGTAATAAAATAGGGCTCGGAAACTGCCTTTTGGTTACTCTCCATCACATCTCAGTCATGTTTTTCAGAGTAGACTTTGAAAATGGGACAAGGTCAATAAAAGCTGCTTGGGAAGGTGGGGCTAGTGTTTACAACTCTGCCTTGGTAGATAGGAGCAGTAGTTGCTTGAAAAGGAGGGTGATATCATCCAGTTTTGCTACCTAGAAGGAGCACTGCTGCCCAAGCCGCAAAGAGATCCAGCTGCCTGGCCCTGCAAAATGCCATGTGCTCAGAAAGCTATGTGCTCAGAAAGCTGTGCACACTGCAACTCATTCTTAGTGGTAACAGACAAGAACAAATAGGTGTTCTTTGCCTGGAATGAGAGATTTTCATACAGAGCATTTTGAACATGCCCTGTCGTTTCTGTGACTTTTTGTGTTTAATTTTGAGTAACAGCCTAAATGCAAGGCCGGGGTTACAGAGCTGCATGCAAAACCCCAGACAGCTTTCAGGAAGGGAGAAGGCAGTAGGCAAAGGTATGGTTTATTATGCATTTTTTCTAAATTTTCTCTTCCTTTGTTTCTTTCTGCATATGTCTCAGATTTTCCAGTGCCTCCCAACTACCTTCTACTTCTGTCTTTTTCTGTGAACCCCATTGCTGCTCACTTGGTATTTTTTCTCCCCTCTCTTCCTCCCCATTACTTTATTATTCCAGATAAATCTCATTTATCTGTTTTCAGCCTTCTTGCTCCATTTAACTGTTGCCTGAGACTGTTCCTTTTCTTCCCGCACCCTGCTCTGTACTTTCTCATCTTTGCCTCTGCTGACTCTGCCAGAATTCAAACACCATGACTCAGGTGGACAGCAGATGTCCCTAGGCACTGAAGAGACTCTTCATTTGATGGCAACTAAAGACGTGCTTGAGTATCTGTATTCTGATTAAAACAGTGTTGCCTCTTTCCCCATCATGGCCTGACTTTCCTGCAGCCCTGAGGGGGGTGGAGAATTGGGTGTCACTAGGATTAGTTGTCTCGAACTGGTAACGGCAGAGCTGAACTCTGTTGGAGCAGCACTGTAGCTACCCAGCATCATTTGACACGAGCCACGTGTGTTTGCAGTAGGCTGAACCCAGCAATGCTAATGGTGCTCCCATCCACCAGAGGCACTAGAAATGAGCACTTGCTCTCAGCTATTTCAGCTTGCTATTATTTTGGACCATTGACTGTGAAAGAAGTTCAAGCCAAATTGAACACAAATCACCTAGAGCTGCGTGTGAAAGGCCTCGGATAAATTAGCAGTAGAGCCTCTAGCCTCACACAGCTTAAGTTGAGCCATCATTGCATATCTGCCCCTAAATGCTCCTCCTGCCTCCGTGTTGCTGCACATTTGAGGGCACACAGCCCTGGATTGCCACCCTACACTCAAACACTGCCTGTATGGATTGCCTTCCTCTGTGGCACTTGGTAAGCGAGCAGAGAAACTGCTGAAAATTAATAGGACTTGCAGCAGTGGGGACTGATGTTTGTTCTGTCTCCAGCAGAACGCAGGTAGCAATGGGGAGTCCCTTCTGCATCGTCCTTCATGTGACCTTTCTCCTTCACACCCAAGGAAGGCCCATTCTGCTGGTTACTCAGCAGCAGTTGCAGCAGGGCTCTGAAATTACAGGCATCAGCCATAAGGACTCCATTTCAACCCATTTCTGGAGGGGGAGCTTGTGGGGGCAGAGTAAAAAGAGATGCAGGGGCTTGCATGGGAAATGTTAGAGGACTACTTGGCTTCCATTCCAGACCCTGGAGCTGTGTGGCTTTGTGTGTCTGTCAGAAATCAGGAGTGGGAAAGAGACTCTTCTCTCTAATTGTCCCTCTAATTTTCTTTAATTGAGGAAATGGCTCTTTTTGTGGACATTTCTCTCCATTGGGCAGGTTAATGCTATGAAGGGCTGCTTTGGGCATCTTGCACAGTGCTTGAATGAATGGGAGGAAAAGTGCCTCTGGCTGCATGGCATTTATTCATTGCCTCCTCCTTGAGAGGGAGGTTGGTGTATCACAGCATGATTAAGGGCAAGAGAATCTTACCCTAAATCAGAGAAAGATTGTGAAGAAATTAAAATTTACTTCCTCAGGCCACATATGTATTTTTTTTTCTCATTGCTGTCTTTCCTCCATCACAGAGCTCTAGCACTGTTGGCACGTACAATCTAATGGGTACACCAGGGCCAGCAGCGTGATGGATTTCAGTGTCACAGAGAGAGTACTGAGTGAAGCACATAGGGGGAAAAAAAGAGAAAAGAAAAGATCCTTGGATTTCATTGCACAAATAAATGTCAAATTGACACAGGTCTGGCATGACTTCAGCTCTCTGTTACCCAAAGTCAATCAAACTGAAATGCTCATATAAGAAATACTGTAGTGCTCTGATGCAGGTGAAATATTGGGTCCAGAACAAACCTTTTTGACCACTTAAGTGCTGCTTAAAACTTAAGAATAAACTTAGCAGCACTTCAGTGGAAGCTAATTACCCTTTTAGCAAGGGTAATTAGTACTGCAGTTTGTCAAGCCTGGGTTGGAGGGGTGATGCTGAGCCGTGGGACCCCAGCTGAAGCTTTCCTCAGCCCCTTTAAGTGCTGTGCATTGAACACAAGAGGTGTGTGTCTTACACTGCTCTGTCACCAGTCTGCAGCCTATTATTTTTTGTGCAGTGCAGGTCCATATTTCCCATGGAGAGCCCAGGTTTCCCCAGCTCTTACAGCTAGGACCTCAGAGAAAAAGAGCCAGAGAACATCTCCCAAAGGAAAGGCAAAGGTGACTTGGCACCTCCGTGTGTTGCTGGCTGAAATGGAGGTAAGGGCGTGGTTGTAGAATTTAGCAATGTGTCATGAATTCAGGTCATAAATATTTCCACCTCCAGATGGGCTGTTTGCACTGCTGCTGTGTGACAGCAGCTCAGGTCAGCCCTTCTCAGTAAAGATTTAGCCTGGACTTACTTGACTCAGGATACCAGCTATTGCTGTTTAATGGCATTTACTGGGAATCCAGGAAGTAGAAAAAGGCTGGGTTTGCTTTGGTTTCCTTTTTCCTCACCACTTTCCACAGGCAGGCTCTCATATCATTTGGAGCAAAACACTGGCTCTTCAAGGTAAATGAAAAAAAGCAAAGTTTAGAAGTACAAAAAATCTTTCTTTGCGAAATAAGCACCCTTTAGGAGCCACCAAAACTACTTTTAATATTTTAATCACAAAATCAGAGAATATTTGAGTTGAAAGGGACCCACTAGGATTATCAAATTCCAACTCCTAGCCCTGCACAGGACAACCCAGGAATCACACCATATACCTGAGACCGTTGTCCAAACACTTCTTGAAATCTGTCAGGCTTGGTGGTGTGAACACTTCCTTGTGGCCTGTTCCAGTCTTCAACCACCCTCTGGGTGAAGTACCTTTTTCTAATATCCAGCCTAAACCTCCCCTGACACAGCTTCAGGCCATCCCCTCGGGTCCTGTCACTGTCACCACAGAGCAGAGATCAGTGTTTGCCCCTCCTCTTCCCCTCACGAGGAAGTTTTATCTGCAATGAGGTCGCCCCTCAGTCTCCTCCTGTCCAGGATGAACAAACCAATGACCTCAGCCAGTCCTTGGGTGGCTTCCCCCTTCAGGCCTTTCACCATCTTCGTTGGCCTCCTTTGGACATTTGCTGATAGTTTAATATCTCTCTTACATTGTGGCACCCAGAACTGCCCCTATCACTCGAGGTGAGGCTGCCCCAGCTCAGAGCAGAGCAGGACAATCCCCTCCCTTGCCTGGCTGGCGATGCTGTGCCTGCTGCCCCCCAGGGACACATGAAGGTTGGAAGACACCTTTAAGATCATCAAGTGCAACTGTCCCCCCAGCACTGCCACTGTAGCCCTTAAACCACTAAACCACATCACTCAGTGCCAGATCCAGACACCTCTTAAACACCCTGCAGGGCCTCTCTGCCTTTTAGTTATAATATTGCTTGTTACAGCGCAATCTCTTGTGCTTGTAGAGTCTTTCCACAAGCTGCAAAAAGCACAAAGCAGCTTTTCACTAAGCATCCTGGCAAAGGGTACACTTGTGACCAGGTCTAGATAGCAAAGATATTTTCTTCCTTCATTAGTTCCTCCATTTCTGCAGGCACTACAAGGTGGCTTAGCACATCCACTGTTGTCTGGAAATAGTCTAATCTTTATTTGCCAAAATGATAGCTTAAAACAAGAAACCAGCCTAAGAGGCATCATGTCAATTGAACAAATAATCCTGACAGTTTCCATGGCTCCTGCAAGGTTTTTCTTATTTAAAATAATAATAATAATAAAGCTGAAAGCAAGCACTGAATCTTTGTGTAACCCAGGGAGGGCACAGACAATAAAATTGCTTTATATGTGTCCCTCTCTTACCCTTATCTTTCTTCAAAGTATAAAAAAGAGGAAAGCAATAAAACCAAATACTTTATAGACCATATAATGTAACACAACATCATGGTGCTGTTTCTCTCACTGAAGCCAGGCTGCAGTGTAAGGTGAGGGCTGGGTCCTCTACTTAGCTTTTGAGCTGCTACTTGAAAATTTGGTTTAGTTAATGTGGTACAGATGTCTGGAGTTACGTGTATGGTAATGCCCTTGGGAGTTGTTTCATATAGAATACTACAGTACAAAATCAAGTCATTAACCATTTGGGATGGAAATCCCAGCTCTAAAGTGTCATTAACACAAAACCTTAATGTAGAACAAAGTGGTATGAATAACATGGTTTGGTTTGTTTGCTTTTTCCTTTTGGTTTACAGGACAAAACCAGGAAACAAGGTAATTAAAACCTCCCGTTGTTCTTATTGAAAGAAAAGACAGCCCCAGGGTGTTGAAAGAACTTTATTTGACCTAAATAACTGAATATTTTTCGTTTTAAACATATAATTTATCTCAGAATTGAAATTCTATTTGCAGTGATAGAAGCATTGAGTGGAAAACAACCTCCTGGCTCCTCAGATATTCCTTAAAAAAGGGACAATTGCAGAACTCACTTCTATCTTCTTATCCCTGCCTCTAGTTTCAGTCAACATCACCATGAATTTGCCATGTTGACTGTATGGGACACCTGAGAGGGCCTGGCATTTTTAGGTAAAGTATGGCATATCAAAGAAGGCATCCTTTCAAAAGGGCTTGTGATCACCTAGTTATACTTTTGAAGTAATTATCTTCTCAGTTTCTTTGACTGTGCACTTATTCTTCTCATTCTTTCCTTTGGAAGATAAGTGTCCATTAATAACACGTACATACTATATAGAGACAGAGCAATAGCTTCCTGTGAGGTCTTGAAATCCTTCATAAAGTGTTTTCCCTCAAGCTCTCTGCTGTGTTTTGCTGGGATTGTTCTTTGCTATCTGTAACATCATTGCTGCTTAATTCCTGGATGCCTGAAACGTGACACTCTGGGACATGAGAGGTGCGAGGACATTTTGTGCTCTTCTGGAAGCTTTTTTGGTGTAAAAAGAAGTGGGCCAGATTTACCCATTTCCACTATTTCATGAGACTGTATATAGGAAAAGAGGTTGTTGACAGCACAGCTCAAGAGGAAAAATACGTTCCTCAGGAGTGCATCCCTTCAACATTGGGCAAGAGTAGGACTGAGGACATTTCTATGGACTTGTTAACAAATTACCTTCAGGGGAGAGACATGTTATGCCTGTGCTTCTGTTTCTCATCAGTGGAGAAACTTTAAGGCTTGTTTGAATTTTTTTTTTTTTAATCTGAATTTGGATAGAAAGTACTCTGGCATAAACATCAAGCTGGAAGGAATTTTTAGGGTGGATCCTTATGTTTCTTCTATTTCCTCCAAAATTTTTAGCAGAGATGCCAACTGCTTCTGTGGCAAAAAGCACAAAGTTAGGACATGACAGTGCTTAATTTGCAGCTGATCTTAAGTGTCTTCTTCATTTCTGATAGTGAAAGTCAGTGAGTTTTCCCACATCTTTTGTTTCATTAGGTGCTTCTCAGTGCTCTGGGATGGAGGCTTCCAACCAGTAATCCTCAAGAAATAGAGAGGTTCAATTTGTCACCCAGATGCAGCTCTAGCAGTAGCTTCTTTGCATTTTTTTTTGGTGACAAGATGGCATCTTCACCTGTGGAAGGAAACCTGAAAATTTTCCAGAATGGTGGTGCAGAAAGGAATCAAACTTGCAGTTATTACTTAGGGTAAATGTCAGTACAGCAACCTCTGTTTCACTGATGGCAAATGAAAGGTAAATATTGTGAGTGATGGGGTTGTTTGAAGGGCTGAAATGAAGCTTTGTTCTGACTCTCCAGCGTGCCTTAATTTCCAGGCAGGGAAAACCTTGACCCACCCTGAGAGGTGCACCAAGAGCAGCTTAGGAGAGTGCAATAAAGCCAGCCTCAAAAGTGTGGTTTTGTCACTCCTAGGTCCATTCCACAAAGAGGAACAGTAATCAGAAGGTGCTGCTGGTGTTTGAGGGGATGGATTGTCTGTGAGCATCTTATTACCTTTTACCAAATTGCCTTTGTTGGGTCCAATGCTGATCTGTAGCTGGTATAGCCTTACAAAATTCTTCCAGCAGTGCCAGACCAGTCTGAGTGGCTTTTAAAGGTGATGTGGTAGAGCAATAGTGTCTTTGTTTGGCATGTTTCTGTGGAACAGCTTGCATCCACAACCAAATCATTTCATTTACTTGCTTTCAGTCCATGTTCTCCTCTCTTTAAAATGGGCACTATAATGCTGTCTCATTATGCACAGACTTTATGGGAGAGGTTCAGTAATCATTATGAAAAGGTCAGATGCTTCTGTGAAGGGCACCTATAAATGAGTCTATAAATAAATAGTCTGAAAGCCTTTAGGAGAGGCTAACAACTTATTTATCTTTTATCCTGCTGGTTGCAGGGGATGTATAAAAGCAGGAGCATACTGCTAATTAGTTTAATGCCGGAATTTTGGTTAGGGGGCACTGAGACACTGCTGGGTGTAGCAGTTGGCTTGATATGACACCTGACCAGCACTTGGCTCATACCAATGCACAGTGTGGCTCCACGAGATCTGTGCTGAGCCTCGCTGGGGACTGTGTTTCTTAATTGGGAAAGGATTGTGTTTATTGTGATGATACTCACTGCTAAATATATCATCAGCAACTCTGTGGCACTGCTTTTTTCCACTTGGCTTAGAGGAGAAAAGCAACTCTTAGTAATGCTTTTTATTGACTAGTCTGAGTGCTGCTGGTTGTTTGGTTAGCATTCAAAAGTGTCAGCTCTGAAGCTGTTGAGCAAAAAGCTGGTTTCTTTGCACACTCTGGTGGTGTTTAAGGCAGGTAGTATGAAACACCTCGTTTGCTTTTGAGGTCGTTCTATTTTTATGGGAGAGAACCCTCCTGATCTGCCTGTATACCAGTGGGATGGACACTTCTGTTTGCCACCTGCCTGTGCAACAGGTTTTGGCTGCAAGTGAAAGGTCTGGGATAAAGCACAAAGACAATTCTGCGGCGTGGCGAGAGATGGGGAAGCCCTGGGGTGACTGAGAGGACGCCTCTTTGAAAGGCTTCTCCCTTGGGCAGCTTGTTTAATTGCTTCAGTATTGCCTAGCTTTTTGTCACATGAGGTCCAGCACTTCCAGCTGCAGAGAAGGCGACAGTCTCAGTGTGGAGGTTCTCAGAGCCTCTGGCACATGCAGCTCCTTAGGAGATCCATCCAACTCCTTGATCTCTGGCTGCAGACTGAAGCACAGAAAAACCACTTGAACTTGACTGTAGGACATAGAGTGCCCCCTTCCTTTTCTCTCTGACTAAGGAGACTGGACTTATAAAGGGTACTCAGTCCCAAAGCATTCTGGTGCTTCTGAATCCAGTCTGCTCCAGGTTTCAAATCGGCTTAGTCCTCTGACTATTCCCTGTGTCACGTAGTTTAATGCCAGGTAAAGAGAGAAAAAGTCTGTCATTCATTGTCCTGCCCTCATCTGTCTTCTGAAAGAATTGAGCCAGGCTGCATGTTTGTTTTAAATCTGGTTTAAATATCCAAGTTAAAAGGCTGGCCTTTTTCTTTGACAGCCTGATCCCGCCTGGGTTTGCTTTTATCAGCGTTCTGAATGGAATAGGGCTCAAACACTCTGTGGCTTCATGACAGACAGTCTCATTTCTACCTGTGGGGTTTGCACAGGATGGTACTGGGTGTTGCACTCTTTGCAGATGAGATTTTAATGATTTCAACCTTCCTTCTGTTGCAGCCCTTCCTTTTAGAGAGGTGGGAAACACATGCATGTGTCCAAGAAGAGAAAGAACGGAGACTACTGATGCACTAAGAAAAGAAAAAGTGAAGCTGCAGACTTTGTTCCTGATGTGCAAGATGACCCATCTCAGGAAGGCAGATTAGGTAAGTAGCTCTATCTTCAGACCACCGTCTCGTTTGAGTATCTCAGCATACAAAATGTTCTCCTGCATTTGTGCTAGTTTGGTTAGGCTGGGGAGAACTGCAGGGCAGCCCCTTTCTGTGATGGCACATTGAGACACTTCAGCCCAAGGAATAGGAGAATGCCCACTACAAAAACATAGAAGACCTATGGCAAATGATGCAGCTGAAGAGCACCTGCATTCAGGAGGGCTCCCAGCTGCTGCTAGAGGAAAGAATTAAGCAGTGTGTTAGCACATTAGGGATTAGTCTAGCATCTGCCTGGCCCTCCTGAGCACCCCGGGCAAGCTTATGGTGGGGGTTCAATTTCTACAGAGGGGCAGTGTCTGAATTGAGGCAGCTATATGTATTAATTGAGCCACGTGGGAGCTGTTCCATTGGCACATCCAGCAGAGCAGTTTTATTCAGTGTCAGACACAGCAATATCTGCTGGACTCCTCCCTTTGCTAGAAAAACATAGGGCTGAAAAGAGCCTAAGCTTGGGCCCTAGCAAGCTCTGCAGTGTCCACTGTGTGTTGCCTTTCAGTCAGATAAAGGACTGCATCTTCAGAATCATTTGGTCATTTGACCTCTTTCTTTTTCCCTGGAGGCCTTCCCTTCCCCTCCAATCCACCTGCCCCCACACAAATCCTTTTCTCATGAGAGACTTCTCTATTTCACTTGATGCCAGCCTTATGAGAATTGTTGATCCATGTTTGAGGTGGGACAAGCCGAAGAGCACAGATGGAGACTTTCCAGATAAATACATCACCTCAGAAGCTTACAGCAGTTCTCTCCTCTCTTTCTCACAGGAAAAAATCTGTATCTCCTGTGACTTAGTCCAGAGCAAGAAGATAACTTTTCTTTGCTACTGTAATCATCACTGAGGAGTGTTGGATCTTTGCTGGAGGGAAACAACACATTTTTGCAAGCAAAGAAAAAAAGTGCTCTGATGACCACTGGAATTGACTTTCCTTTCAAGCAGAATGAAACTTTTTTGTCAACCTGAGGCTGTTTCACTTTGGGAATCTCTAATAACGGGGTTTGTAGTCTTTGCCAGCTGAAATATTGTCCGTTCTTCAGGCTCTGTTTCAGGCATTAGTGTGTGTGTAAATGAGAATTTTCCAGACCAAACTTCACACCACATAAAAGTATATGGAGCCAGGGGTAGACAGGACATAGCATTAGCTAGACTTTCATTTACAGTGTGTTTTAGTTGTAAGGATCTTTCATTCAAGCCCAGATTTTTGCTATTTTCATTACTGCCCAGGTGCTCTCCTGGAAATTTTTCACCTAAGAATTTCACCTAAAGAGCTACTGAGTTAATAAATATGTATCTCATTTTTCCCCCTAGTAAGCTAGTGAAATAAGAGAAGTTTCCTCAACATCTTTATTGTGTGAAGTTGTTTTTCCTGCAATACCAGCAAGACACTTCATCACTCTTCATTTATGTTTCCTCTTTTTGAAACAGGCATTAAAGGGTTGGCTCACTAGGCAGATTTTTAACAAGGATAAATTCAGCTGTACACATGAAGATGGCAGATATTGAATAAGGAAATGCTATCCCAGAGCAGTATCTCACTGTCCAAACTGTGGCCTGGCTATGGGAGTTGCCAAGTAGCTCCCATCAGCCAAAGTATTCTTAAATAAATGATAATATTTTTTGTCTGAAGTTAGATGATGATCAATTTGGTGCTGGCTGACATTTATATTTGCAGTCCTTTCAATTTTTAAGAAAGAACTTTTTTTACATTTGCTAATGGAGGAGAAGTGGGGATATTTGTTCTACAAGCGCCTGCTCTAGACAGAATATTTCATCTCTATTTATATTTCTTCTTTCTACAATGGGCACAGATATTTTTGTCTCATTATTCATAGACTTCAGAGAATTAAATAAGCAAGAGTGGTGAACAGGCCAGATTTCTTATTCAGAAGTTCAAGATCAACAATGCAATGAATAAATAGGACAAACAGATTTAGCCAAGGCTTACAGTGTATCAACTTCATCTAATTTCTCATTAGTTTGATATCAAGCTTGTCTTATAGTCTGCTGCAGTCGTACTGTATATAAAAATCTGCTCTCAGAAGCAAGTTGGAGGTTCTGGGATTTATAAATATTGATGGCTGAATGTGGCTCCCGCGTGTGTCATGACATTTCACACTGGAAAAGAAGAAAGTTGCAGCAGCTGTGCAGCATCCCAAGATCCCTTGCCACCAGCCTTTTTTCCTCTACTGTTCAACCTTTCTTTTCCACCTGCCTGAGAACAGAGAGGTCTTTCTATTTTCACGGGTTTGAACCTGCTTGGGAAAAAACATTCTGCACACATAAGGGCTAACAGCTAACTGTTAATTTTAGGCTACTCTTGTTAAAAGCCCCACCTCTTACCTGCTCCTTTGTGCTGTGCCCTCAGGCATGGTCAGAGGTTATGCTCTTGGATGGAAGTGTCAGAGCTGTAATGGCTCCGTTCTGTGAATTAGCTCCTCGAATTCTTTCTCAGTCCTGGAAATAAACAATAGGTAGGTCTTGCTTCCCTAAGAGAAAAAAGCAGAAGATATTTGCGTGTATCTTGCATACTTACTGAAATAGAAGTGAGACTGTTCTTAAAATCAGAAGTGTAGAGAGCAATCCAGGCTATTGATTTTTGAACCAATCCCTTTTGTTCCAAGGGAGAAAGTAATTCATTCTTACATTAGACTGTGGTTACATTAGATATTGGAAATTTGTATAGCAAGACAAAAGGAACTGCTGCCCTAAAATTTATACAGGTCTGCAGCTTCTCTGGAAAAATCCCTGGGTAGCTGCAGAATTGGTGACATCTCATCAGCTCCGAGCAGGAATTCGGAGGGTTCTGAAAGAAAAGGAAAAAAGGAAAAAAGAGGGTTTCTGAGTGCTCTGTCATGCAAGTTTGCAGTTTGGACAAGAGCAGCTGAACACTGGTCACCGTCTGACAACTGCCTGTGCTGCAGCTTCCTCCTGTAAGGAGCAAGTCAGAGTGCTTTGTATTTTTGTGTTTATGTGTCTCTGTCTCAGCAGCTCTTGTAACATTGTCTTGCTGGGGAAATTTGCTGTTACAACAAATGCTGTACTAACTGGAGATGAGATGTTCTAGGAAGCAGCTCTGCTTGTACCTATGATAAATGAACAGAAGGGCTATTACATAGTGCTTTTTGGGGAGAAAAAAAGAAGTCCTGTTTCCCCTCATTGTCTGTATTTTCGAAAAGGGTTATGTTTATTTCTTCTTGGTTTGTTGTTTTTTTGGTTTGGTTTTTTTTTTTTTCTGACTACTAGACCACCAGCGCAGCCCAGTATTTGAGAAATTTTCCCAGAATATGTTGACACAATCAGCTTGCTGTCTGTCAGTGTCCACAGCTGCTGTGCTGGAAAGGGAAAGAGACCTGCTTATTATTCACTGATGGTCTGTTGAATGCTTAGAGGCAAGGATTCCCGATTTTCCTGTCACCTATCTCCTTCCTTTATTCTTCTGAGGAGAAAGCAAGGCTGTTTGGGAGATACAAAGGGGATATAATGGGGTAGAGTTGGAATAGTTCTTTTCTTAAGGTAATTCCAGCCTATTGTAAGACATGTATTTTCACATGGGTGAATGGGGAAGAGATTTCTTGCCCAGCCCAATTACTGCTCAGCAGTGTGGGGTGCACAAGCTTAATATCTTTGACTGGCTGACAAAGTAGTGGTCTGCTTTTGTCTCCTCCTATAAAAAATACAGTCTGTGTCCAGACAGACAGAGTGGCATTTGTTGCCCCCTCTTGTCACACATCTGTGTGCATCTATGCTTGTGTCTGTCCCCACCAAATTACAATTAAATCCAATGCCTGGATGCAGCCCAAAAGTGTCACATGTGCTCCTGTGAATTTTATGAAAATAGGTGTCCAGATGGAAAACAACTGCCCTGCTGAGGAAAGGCCTTCCAAACTCGTGCTGTGTTAGACTTTGGGGAAGCCACACAGTGGAGCTCCTTGGGTCATAGGATACATTAGCTCTGTTGAACTCAAAAACCTACCTGTTGGGAGTGTTTGGTTTTCAGACTGCCAACAAACCCCTAAAATCAATTGGTTGTGCAGCTCTACTTGCAGTATGTATTTTCCTGCTGTTCACAGGTAGAAGCTATTTTCTGTTATCCCTAATTATTTTTACATTCAGCTTTTCCTGCTGGCTGAGGCAGGCATTGCTTTTTGTGCAGGAATTAGATCCCAGGTGCCTTCTGAGTTTTTCAAATCTGCTGTAAACTGCTCTGAATACCTGCAAGGGTATTTGTTTGTGTCTAGCACACTTGATGGGGAAGGAGAAAGGCTGACAACTGCTTAGTCTACCTCAAAACCTTTGGCATTACACTCTGGGGTAAGTAGAAGACCACTTCTTCCTATGGCCAGAGCTTCATATTTCTTAGATTCAAATTGATCTTCACAGTTCAGCTCAGAAAGCAGGAAAATGTGATTGTTTGGTTACACTGACTTTAGTACATTGTGTTTATACCTATTGATGCATGCACATGTATTGCAATCTGTTGAAAGATTGATCCAGGACTTTACATTTCTTAAAATTAAGCATTTTCCTTTGCTGTAGAGATCTTCTGTGGTGTGGGGGGTGTGGCTTTTTCACAACGGGGAAATGATGCAAGGCTGGGGGCTAATTTTCCAGCAGTTATCATGGCACTAAAGTTTGGATAAACCAAGTAAAAACTCACTATGCTGTGTCTTTTGCAGACAATTGTGCTGCTAAGGAAAATGGCATAGAGAAGAATGTTTCCAGTTAATTTGATATGTTTTCCCCAAAAACTCATCCATTCGTTTCTTTATTTGCCAGGCTGAAGGGGATCCTCCCCATCACCTCTCACTCTCCTCCTGCCACTTGCTCTGCTTGTCCCTCATCTGCCCAACTCCTTTTGTGCCTGTCCTCAGCTTCCTGTCCTTAATTCCTTCTCTCTGCAAGTGGTTTCCCGGGAAGGAGATGGCACAGTTTGAGGCTCGTGCTAAGCTGCCCAGTGGCTGCCCAGTTGCTTGGCAGGGCACAGGGAATTGCTGAACACTTCTACTCAGCCCCAATTTTCACAGTTTGCTCCAATTCATCTGAGAGATTTCTACCCTCCCTTCCAACTCAGTTGAAACCAGGCGAGCAACTCAAATGCTGTTAAGAGGAACCTTTCAGAAAGGCACAGTGCAACCATGCAAACACACACACTTAGAAAACCAGGGCCAGAAACATGCTGTTCCACTTAAAAACTAAGAACATAATAGGATGTCCTCACCCCAGCAGAGTGTTTCAGGGTGATATGTGAGAGCAAAGTTGGAAACTCTGCCTCTATCTCCGCCCTGTCCAGTAGCTATCCTAGAAGCAGATAATTTGGTAATTTCATTCTTACAAGTTCAGCTCCCCTAAATGACCTTTAAAATTTATTTGCTTCATTTACTTGGGTTTTAAGAGATTATGCTTAAGTAATGCTTTGCCACGTTTAATGTTTTGTTGTATTTTAATTTAGTCTGTAATGATGGTCTGTACTAAATAATAGTAGCAACATCTGAAATTATTAATCAACAAAAGATGACAGATAATGCATGTTAAGTTCTCTCTGTATTTTGAATCATTTGTCTCCCAGGTAACATAAGAAGAATGTTAAATCCTGCTGGAACACATTCCTCGGCTGATGTAAATCGGCGAATGTACAGCAGCTGAATTTCTGGCCCATTATGTTTTTCTATGAAAGATGTCTTTGCCTTCTGAGTATTAATTATCCATGATTCTTTTACTTTTCTTGTTTTCTGCCTCTGCAGGTGCTGCTAATTCTCTCAATTTCTTCCAGAAATGGGAAAATTTATCTATATTAGGAAATGTGTTCTTCCTTTCTTCAGTAAGCTGCATTTTCATTTTTGGCATCCATATTTAAATCCTAATGCACATAAAGATATGAATGATGTGGGTTTTACTGCTGGCAGTTTTAAATCCTACCATGCATCAGCTGCATAGACAGCTTAACCCCTTCTTGGTCTGGCAGAAGATCATGTATTATTTTGCAAAAGATGACCATGTCATGCAATGCACACATGTCTCTGTCAACAAACTGCCCCCATCTTCAAGTCCCCAAATTAAATCAGGTCATAAATGATGCAGCAAGGCTGGGTGCTGGAGGGGGGATGAAGGGAAGGCTCAGAGTCCCTTGCCCCACAGGGCAGATGCACCAAAAGCTCCCACCCAAAGGGATGCACTCAAAGAGGTTCCTTCCCCCTTCCCTGATTCCTCCTTCAGAAAGCTCAGGGTGAAGCCCACAATTTCTGAGCTCTGGAGTAACTTCCCGTGTCCCACTGCTGTATGTGAGGGGCATTTTGAGCACGAGAGGGTTGTATGCCAGGGCAAGGAGCATCCCATGCTTCTCCAGAGGAATTCATCACTGGTGACCTGCATGCAGCAGGCATGGTTGGAGCCCCAGGCATGGGAGAAACCCCCTCCCCGCAAGCCTGTGCGTGCGATCTGCCACCACTCAGTGTTTCCCTGAGGAGCTGCAGCCTGGATAGAACAGGGGAGAGGGTTAATCCTTCTGCCTCTACAAGAGTTTAATTGGAAGGGAATTGTCTTTGACTTAATTTCCTCTCTTGTCTCTGCTCAAGCCTAGTGGATCAAAAGAAATGCAAATTGAAAGATAATATTTTGGATGTGCCTGATTTTAAAGTTCAACATGAATAATCTTTCATGCCTCTGACTTAATGTCTGTATCATTTTTGTCACAAAAGTCTTGAAACAATGAGTATCTCCTTGTTAAAATAAATTCAAATAAAAAGAATTTACTTTTCATCAAGAGAGGAAACCTGAGTGATGCTCTCACGGTATTAAAACCCAGCTACTAATTACCTCATGTTATCAAACCTGACATTATCCTTTACAGTAAAATACCGTAAGTTTTATTTTATAATGAGAGGGCAAAGATCCAGTTACTACAAAGTATCAAGCTACTGCACGTTGGGTGCCACTATACTGCAGAGTTTATTCACAAAGAAATTCAATTGGCTGATTATTAGATTAGTGGTTAATGCAATTTAATATAAAACCCTTCTTTTCCTTTTTCTTTCCTCTTCCTTTCTTTCATTGTTGTTTGAATTATAGCACTAAGAAAGTATTTTTCAAGTGGTTAACTTAAGTTTGCTTTCCAACATCTCTTTATTTGTGAAGAAATGAATTCAAAGGTTCTGTTTTCTTTTTAGTGCTTGTGAAAATGAAGGATAGTTGTGCCTGCACTACAAGAAGGGTGATTTAGGTAAATGTCTCTGAGGCAGCTTGAGTCAATTTAGCTTAGACTTGCCCTGAAATTCTCTATTGCTTTGCTGCAAACCTTCCCAAGAGAAAAGATTTACTCTTGCTGAGCTGTATTGGAGTAGAAGGTAGTTTTGTTGGTGCCCTACATTATGGCTGACAAAAAGAGTAGAGAAAAAATGCTACATTGAACCACATCAATGAGGGGGAGAAAAATTTACTCACTTTTTCTCCACATGTTCATCTTAGGGTGATGGATGTCAGTTGTCGTCTCTAAAATTCACATCAGACTTACCCAAGAAATCTCTAAGGATTTTTTTTTATTGATGTTTTTCCAAGAATTCCTCATTTTCAACACACACACAAGATATTTTTCTATAACTACTTGACTGCAGACAGTAGAACCCTACATTTTGGCTGACATATTGGTAGAATAATGCCCAGGCCTACATGCAGCCCTAGCTTGGGAAAGTCTAAATATAAATTTATAAAAAAACTCACCTCCTTCTCTGCCATTCAGACCATTCTATCCTGAGAATGTACTCCAGGTCTGCACCATGGAACATATGGGAAGGCAAAGAGACAAAACAAAGGGAGAAGATGCAAGGGTAAATGCTGTTTTTCCATTACCATGGCACTTATTCACAGACTGGGAGAAATAAGTTGTGCCTGCTCTTGGAACAGAGCCATTCCTTTGCTCATGCAGAGACATCTCCCAAGCCAGCTGTGCTGCCTCTGAGTTCCTTGTTATCAACTCTTACGAGCGTGGGGGAAAGCAACAAAATCATGACAATGATAAATGCTGCTTCTTTACACACTCACACGGTGCCAGCACAGTTTGTGGTCCAAAAGCCCCACTGTGGTCTGGCTCTGAGTAAACAGAGTTATTAGCAGTCTTGGGAGGCTGAGAGGTTGGAGGTTCGAGCTGACCAGTTGTTACAGAAAAACAACAGATTCCTTCCCTTTTTTTTTTCTTTTTTTCCTTGGGCTCCTTTTATTGCTGAATCTTTCACACTCTGGAGAAGAGCACTGCTGTTGTCTGGTGGCTAAAAGCAAAATCACATAAAGGAGGAAGAGAAAGGAGAGTAAAACAAAGCTGTCTCTCGCCCCCAGCTCGTTAACAAATGCAGCAAGCGATCCCGTAGGCACACCAGGTAGTGCCCCTGGGCTGGCACGGTGCCCATCTGTGCCATCTGCTGAGTATCCAACCTTCCTCTGCTTCCCATCACACAGAACCTGCTGCAGCCAGGCGCTGCTTTCCTGCTGGAATCACTGCGGCACACAGCCAACCCAGGTTAGCAGTTTGAGAGCTTTTGCTACAAAAAAGGGGAAGGGGGGAGGAGGGTGCATTACATCTTTGTACTTTCGCAGTTAGAATCTCTGCTGTGGTATTTGTGAGTGTAATAGGACATTTCTCTAGCTATTTGCAACAGGTCAGGACAAGCGTCCTGCTTCCCGTATGCCATCTCACTGAAATGGCTCTTTTTGTCTGCTGAATACAACTTTAGATGCAGGTTAGTGAAACAGCCACATTGGAGTCATTGGTGTGATTACTGGGTCAAAGGAGAACAACAAATAAAAATATGTTGTGTATACTATAAGATGCAGGACTCAAAATGATGCGCTGTCATATAAAAGTGGGAAAGAAATAGGAAATTGAGACCCAAAAAAAAAGGCAGCAGTAAAAAGCTCAGTATTTTATTCCATGTCAGATGGTCTCTTTTCCATCTAAACTGGCATGTTTCCTAAAACAATATTGTTTAAGGAAACAGCTGGTCCATCAGAATGTTTTCCTTCTGCTGTGTATCATCTGCCCAGCGTTTTGCTCTGATCAGAAAGGTAAAGAGTATGAGAACAGACGAGGCTGAAGGAAGAAACATTCCATGCCTCTAAACAACAAGGCAGCAGCTCCAAGCAAAGTCACAGAACTGTAAGAGAAATTCACAAATAAGTTAAGCACTGACATTTTCAGAAGGAGAAAATACATCCCAAATATAATAATTTTCTTTCAGGTTTTACAAGGCCACAGCATCAGTACTTCAAATCAGTAAGAATGTTTAAACTGAGATTCCAGTAAAGCCATCTAATTCCCACAGTGCAAGGAATTTCCAACAAATTTTGTAAAATCCATAAATCTAGAAGTCTTCCATGAGAACAGAATCTTGTTGTTCTAGTCTTAAAAATTGAAAATATAAGATGGTACAAAATGTTTTGAAATATCATGTGACTGTCCCCTTGGATCAGATGCTGTTAAAAAAGCCTGTTAGGGTTAGAAAGTTAGGTTTTAGTTCAGCTTCTGCTGGTCTGTGTTAAAGAAGAGTTTGATTTAGAAATCCTTCTCTCTAAAAAAAACCCAACCTTTTTTGGGGCAGTGCCCTATTTCTCCACAGAAGAGTTTAATTTCCAGTCTCATAAGCTGGGGTTCTTCTGAGAACTCTCACCTCCGGCATTTTACCTTTTGGGGTTTATTTATGCTTGCAGAGCTGGGAATCCTGGAGACACATTAAAATTAAAAGCAGGATGGGCAAAAGAGGTGTTTTGCCAGGAATAGTGCAAGTTTTACAAGATGTTGCTTTTAGACTGCTTCTCTTTCAACCTGAATGGGCTCGCTCTACTTCAGAGCACTTGCAAGAATAGCTCATACATTGATGTGTGATGTCGGGTTTGAAGTGTTAGGCAGACACCCTAATAAATGCTGTGATATTTAGAGAGGATGAGCGCTGAATGACACCTAGTGAGTTATTAACTTTTATTTTGTTCATTTTGCCATCTGTCGTTCTTGCTAAGCTTCTCGTGATCTCAAATGCAGATCCAGTAGTTTAGCTGATTCTGTTCTGAAACAGCTCTGATGGACCAAAACCAAAGTTTTCAAGGCAGACTTGCCAAGCTGGCCAATGCTGATCTGGAAGTCGAATACCCAGGTGTTTTGAAGGGTGGAAATGCTGGAAACTGCGTATCTCCCTGAGGGTTTTGAGTCCTTTTCAAAACCTAGCATTCATATTGCCACCTCTCCCTGAGATCCTTTGAAGAATACAATTCTAACTGTGTATGATAAGCATTTAAAAATTAGCCTTTGGGTTCTTTTTGGAAACAACTCTGCAGGTCTTTTGAACAGAGTTAAGGTAACTACTGCACCCCCTGAACTCTACTGACATGGTGCAGAAAAGATAGGAAAAAAAGCCATCAATGCTTTGCATCAACACTTAATTGCATTTGACTAAAGCACACATTTGCTGGAAGCATGTACTCCGAAAACCATGCAGACATAATTTAAAAAATGTTGAAATGAATTGGCTAGAGCTTTTTATTTCTGCTAAAATACAAGTCAATGCTTTTACATTTAAAAAATGTCATTTCTGTTTCAAGAGATTTGTTTGAGACTGTAACCAAAGCCAAAGAACAGCTGTACCACACAGGCACAGGAAAGAAACTCTTGTCTTTTCCCCCAAAATACATGGAAAACCCATAGTTTCTGATCTTGATACAGCTGATTTGCTACAGTTTTAACTTGGTAATCTAAAGTCATATGTCAGAGACTTACCATTGCTTTAGATTTACCAAAATTCTTTCTCTTACATAGCTTGGTATCAGCTAAAGTTGGGTTCACTATTTTTTCCAGAGCAGGACAACAGGATCAGAATCCCCTTGACTCTGCCATGGGAGTGGCTGCCTGGGCTGGACACCCAGATGGAAGCAGCCCCAGGAAAGGGTGCTCAGAGTAGTTCCTGCAGCTGAAGAAAGAGCCTACGTCAACCCCAGGCCTTGCCTGTGGGTCAGCACACTGCTTTTGGAGGAGATTTTTAAGGAGCTGTGTGACTTCAGACTCAAAGGATTACATCGTGGTAAAATCGGGTACTGTTGTTACTGTGGAGAGGCACAGCATTTGGTCTGGGCTAACTGGAAATAGTTCACTTTCTTCCTTTTCCAAGGAAAATGTCTCTTCAGTCTGACTTAAAGCATTCAGTTCCATGTTCACCAAGGGTTTCAGGTTGCTCATTTGGGGATTGCTACTTTAGGTTTTACCCTTTTTGTGTGCCACCTCCAGACATTTCTTTTTGAACCCACTGGCATGCAGTACTTCAGCATGTCTGATTTTTGCCTGCCTCTTTCCTAGGCAAAACTGCTCATCAGACAACCAGGATTTGCAGTTTCCATCTGCCCCAAGCTGGGCCTTGGGCTGTAGGTGCAGGCTGCTGATGTCCTACGAAGCACAGGAGGTGGGGTCTAACTGTGTCACAGTGCCAAGAGTATTTCTCTCTTTTTGGTAAGTACATGCAATGTGGACACAGATGTAGATTTTATGTAGCCCTCCTTTAGGTGAGCATCTAAAGTTCTCCTCCAAATGCTCCCTTGAGCCTATGATTTGGGGGAGTGCATCCCATAACAGTCCTGGTCTGTGCTGGAAATGTTCATATAGTAAAATCTACTCAGGGTTTCTACTAGCTGTGCTGGACTTGCTGGATGGTGTTGTGTGGAGAGTGTGTGCAGCCTGAGCAGAGTTGTGTGGGGGCACTTGGGCTGACCTGTTCTATCTTCAGAGTTGTGCATGGAATTAAATGCAGCAGGGAGAGCTGCAGGGCTCCTTTTCCTGAATGATAGAAGTCCTTCTCATCAGCCATAGGGAAGCTGGAATTGCTGTATGGCCCCCTGTACTGATACAACACCATTTCTAACATTTAAACAACAGTTTGATTTTTCTGGGGAGAAAATATCTCTAAAATTTTGGGGGGAAAAGTGAAGTAAACCTTCAGAAAAATGCAGATGGAAAGCTCGCATTTATGTAAAATGGAAACATGCTGCGAATCATTGGAGAAAACCTATATTTTCTTGCCAATTATAACAATATTAGGTAGCAGTGAAGGTTTCCAAGGCAACCTGGCCACGGGTGCATTCATGTGGAGTGTGTGTGACTACCTGCTTTGTCAAGCCAATGGATGCATGTCAGAAGGTGGTGTGGGGGGGGAGTACACATCATTTCATCAATCTAGACTACAAAAACTATTTAAAAGCAAGGGGTTTGGGGCTTTTTTTTTTTTTTTTTGGTGTATGTCTGATCGTGCCAAACATTTCACTGCTTTTCTAGAATAGGCAAGACATAGGAATAGGCAAATGTGTGGGAGCTAGACTGAAGACAGCTGGCTGGTGGGGTGTCTGTGGTTAGAGGAGGCCTTCTGGGCAAGTTAGTGTGAAGTCTGCTCATAAATTCTCTGCAGATGTAAACAAATGTACAGCATTCTTCCCTGAATAAACTTACCTCTTCCTTTTGCCTGACCTGACACCAGCCTGTATTTCCCAAGGTGCTAAACCAATGGAGTCCTTCCAGCACCTAGGTTTCTTGCCTTCAGTTGCAGCACTTGGTACTGTCTTGTCTTTTCCTGCCCCTCATTCCTCTCCAACACATCTTTACTTGGTGTATTGGAGCTTTTCTGGCCTCTCCAGCTGTCCCGTGAAGCACAGAAAGCAAAACACCAAGTGTGGTCCTCCCATATGCTTTTTTCAGGCCATCACTCTTTTCCCTCCGAAGAGTCATTGCAGTTAAATGTTGTATGATGACCCTGCTGTCAGTCTCCAGGAAATTCACTGCCTTGTCTTTGACCTTTTAAAAACTTCCAAGAACGACAGATTAGGTTCTTTTAGAAAAAAAAAAAAGAACATCAGGGCTGCCCAATACCTGATACAGCTGTCAGGAAAATAAAAAAAACAGCCCCGTAGCCACCCAAGGGAAATGAGAAAGGAACGTGGGTCATGTTCATCAGTCTTGACTGCTTTCCAGATTGCCAAGGCAGCTGTGACACAGCCATGATGTAGAGCAGTCCATCCCTCACTTTAGCTGGTCAGGTAAGCTGAGCCTGCAGGTCTGAGCTGACATAGGAGCAGGGCAGATCACTGGGGGATGCAGCTGTAGCCTGAGATTTGGCTGAGAGCTTCCACTGTTCTTCAGCAGCAATCTGCTTTCCAAATTAGTTTTGCTCCAGGAAAAGGCAGAGAGGATTCCCAATTCTCTTTCTCTAAACCAAAACTGTTGCAGTAGTGAGTTCACTGTAACTTTGCAGCTTCCCCTGGGAATTAAATAGTCACAGGAGGTGCTCAATGAGCAATTACTCAGGCATAGAAAAATGCCTGTGTGGTCCCTGCTGGCTCTGGCATGAGGGCTCCAACCACACTGAAACTCTGAAAATGTGCACAGCCGTGTTCCTTACTCAGCACTGCTTTCAGAGTAGCCACAGCAGCTGCTGTGTGCAGTGAATGTCAGTCACACCCTGAGCTCCCAGAAGTAAGCTTGAAGTGAGAAATTAAGATGCTGGTGCTTAAATTATTTCACCTAACCATTGCCTTTTACCGTGGATTACAAAATACCCTCTGTGCATGCAGATGTGCATGCCCACACACACCTAACTCAGCTCAAGAGCTCACACTTTTGTGCAGCGAAAACCCACCCAGCTAACCAAGCCAGGAAAATGTACTCTCTGTACTTCCCTGAGATTTTCCTCTGCCCTGGCTGCCCTGAAATTTTAGGCATGAGCCTGGTGTTTCCTTCATGGGCATGTTTTCTTCATGGGCAAGGGAAGATAAAACTTGGAAAGAGTCAGCCTAGGTTGTGTCCTTTCAGTACCTGAAAGGGGCCTGCAAGAAAGTTGGACAGGGACATTCTATGATGACATGTAGTGGTGGGAAAAGGAGAAATGGCTTTAACCTGACAGAGAATAGGTTTAGATTGGATATTAAGAAGAAATTTGTTACTGTGGAGGTGGTGAGGCACTGGAACTGGTGTCTCAGAGAAGCAGTGAGCGCCCCATCCCTGGACATTTATAGAGGGCATCTCAAGGTGGCAGTAGCTCTTAAACATTGAATAAGTTACTGAGTACTTGTGCTCAAGTGATACAAATGCTCCTGACACTGATGTTTGAGGCTCTCAACCACCTTAGTGTCCCACATTATTTGGTATTTTGGGTTCCAGAGAAAGGTCCTCAAGCTCTTGCCTCTGGAGGCAAAATCTAGCACAGGATTGAATTGCCTTTCCCCTTTACAATACAGGACACTTGACAGAGCTACAGAAATCCCATTTGAAAAATGATAGCTGTTGATTTTCTGCTTGCTGAGAATTATTAGTATTTTTTCTATCCTGCAAAACCAGCCATTAAATCAGCAAAATGCTTTGGCATTAGAACCATTCGGAATGTAAAAAATACTGCTCCTTCTTGTTGAGCGGCAAATGTTCAGTTGCAAAGTTAAGGGAAAATCTAAAAGTACGAATAATGATCTTAGTTCAAAAGACATTTTACAAGTAAACATACTACAATCGTAGCTACAAATCACATAATTGCTGAACATTTTAAAACCCAGGAGTATAAAATTAAAAACAATAAAATCAAATTTAAGTCCAAGCAAATAACAGGGGAATTCTAAGTAGAAGGTTCATATTATTGATTTTTTTTTTTATGGACCATTTCTTTATCTCTAAAACCTCAAATATCGCATAGTGGTCTCTAATCATCTATGTTGTAATATTTAAATGAGCATATACTTTAACTTAAAGTGGCTTACAGTCGGTTTTTCTATTACTGTGTAAGAAATGTATCCATGAAACATAAAAAGGTCAACCACTTCAATGAAATAACTTTTAAAAATAATACAGTTTTACAGCCATACATAAATATATGTATTTTATTATGTCAAAAATTATGAAAGAATATAGCTCAGTGTTAAACTGCAAGCCTTTCAAGGAGGATACATTAGCTTTAAACTGGGATATATGATCATTGGAATGCATTATTTCTGCTTTGGACTTTACATTTCCAAGTGATAGGTTTTTCTTCTCCCTACTTCCCATCTTTTTTTCCCACTCATAAGAGTTTATCTATCAAAGTACGAATATGTCTTGTCATCATGTATTTTAGTAATGACTAATTAGAAACTGGGGGCTGTGCTGGCCCCCTGCATTGTGTCCAACTCAGTGGCCCAGCTCTGCAATGCCAGGACATCCCAGCGGTTCTGACCCATGCTTTGAGAGGGTTCTGGCAGCTGGGGGGGGAGCAAAGCTGAGGTGCTGCCCCAATGGAGGTGACAGAGAGGTTCTGGAAGTATCCTCAGCTGAGATGAGACTTTGACTGAGGGGAACATGCAAAGAGAGAGTGCTTATGTTCAACGATGTGAAATATTCATCAGAGCTCCCTGAGAAGGTAGAAGGAAAGGGAGAAGAGAACAGAAAATACACTTTGTATATGTAATTGGTCCTCCTGTTTGCCTGTGACAAATGATGACTTAGTCTGAGCAGATCCTCAGAGAAGTTGCAGATCCCTGGATGGGTTTTGTAACTTCTGACAAGTCTATAACATCCCAGATCTTTCTGCCGAGCTGCCAGCTAGTTCCTTCTGTACAGGCTGCCATGGCCCCCTTGACTGTGGGATCCCAGGAATACAGGTTCCCAAAGCATCCGCTGTTCCACTGTTAACTAATATCTCTAGGCCATACCCAACCTAAATTTTATGCAACTAATTAAAAAGGTAAGTTTATTTCTAAGGAGCAGCTGTTCACAGAGTTGGGAGGTAGAAGTAAGGTAAAAAGCATTCCCATTCCCTACACATCCTTCCTCTGAAGCAATCAATAAGTTTAATTAGAGTGGTTAGGAATGAACTATGAAAGCGGCAAAGTTAGTACCTGATAAATTAGGGAAATATTGGGACAGGAGATATATTTGTGACATTTTTAACAGAAATCTGACGTAGGTAATTGCCAGTGCTGCTTGTTATGAAGGGGAGGAGTGCATGCATCAGGGCCTCGCAGCAGTGGAAGAAAAGTCTATTATAATCCATCCATTTCACACACTGTAACTGCAGTCTCCAGAAGTAATTGGAGGGGAGTGTGGTATCACACCCACGCCACCCTGCTTGAAAGTACTGGTGTTCTCTTGCTGATTACCCCCTGAAGTCAATGGCTAACACACAGGTTTGCTATAATGCAGTATGATATAATCCTCCTGTGTGCAAGTCATTGCACTTTGCATGTACACTTCCCTTCCTTCTAGTACAGGAAGAAATCAGTTCAAAATAAGCCACATCTCTTCCATTCCCTCTGGCAGCTGTGCTGGACCATACATCTTAAAAATGCTTAAATGCGTATTTTTAAGGAGATGGTCTCTCAAATGATGGGTATGGTTCTAAGATGTTGAGATTCCACAGTAGGGATAATTTATAACTGCAGTCATTGCCTTCCTAGAGAAAGAATTTTAAGAAAACACTTTATTTCTAAGGGAGATTTTGTTTGTGGTGGGGCTGTTCATACTTTTGGAGTTAAGCATGTTCTTAAGAGACTTGGCTCAGTTTGGGTCAAAGTGAGAAGTGACAGACCTGAGAGAAGTGTTCATAGCAAATAACTTTGTGAAAAATGCTATAGATTTGTTGATGCCAGAATGTTTTGTGGGCATATCCTTTTAGTTCTTTTGGTGTAGTAAAAATAACTGAAATTTTGTCTGAGGCACTGGACTTGAAAATATTATTAGCTGAAACATCTGAACTTCCAGTTTAAAATTGCTCCTTGTGTCGATATTTTTTGTATTCAGTTGAGACACTTCAAAGGAAAACACCTTGCATTTTGGTGGAGCTTTTTTCTGAAAGGAAAGGGTTCATTTAGTGTGGAGGAGAGAAAAGATTGGATTATTTAGTCTAAAGGAGAGAACACGGTGCAGGACAGCTTTCCAGACAGATAAAAGGCTGCTGCAGTAAGGAAGGCAATAAATCTCTCCATGTTCAGGGTGGATACAAGAAGAAAGAATGGAACTCTAATAGCAGAGGAAAGAACCCCATAGCACCACATTAAGCATTAGGAAAATATTCTACTGGTAAGTCTATAGCTCTTGGAGAATTCTGCCTGACTGGTGATCTCCACCAAGCTATCTCAAACCTGGTTTTGAGGTAAAGCACCCTCAGGATAACAGAAAGGACTTGTTCTGCCTGAGGGCTGGACAATCTCTGAAGTGTCTTCAAGGCTTGAGATTCTCTGATGCTGAGGGTTGATTTCTTAAAGATGAAGCACTACTGATATGGAAAGAGTCTGGTAAGAGATTGTAGGTGCAGCAAGCAGGCTCTCAAAGAGAGTTTCCCTTGGACAGTGGTGGCTTTGGCAGGCTGCTGTGGCTGTCCCCAGGCTTTGCACGTGCCTTGCCTGTGTGTGGTCCACATGTGCACAGGCACAGATGGGGCTGGCAGAGGCAAAACATTTCTTTTAATCCTTCTAAGAAATGACAAATTAAGATGTGATTATAGAACTGTTAAAAAGGAATTACCACAGAGGAATTTCCAGAGGGTCATGCAGAATTACTATTGAAGAGTGAACAGCAAGGTTGAGTTATTTATCTAAGTACAGTTCTTTCTTCCCTTTGTTTCAGGTTGGAGAGTGCCATTCTGTCTTCCAGTCCATGTAATAATTTCTTATTCAGTCCAGTTACTATTACCTTTCTGCCTGATAGTTCATTTTCTTGTCCAGTGCTGATAATGTTCTTTTAAACCTAATTCCTCAAGAGTATAAAATGGTGGGATCAGTTTCTTCCCTGCTGTGGAAAATAACCTTGGGACTTTTTTGGCTGGTGCTAAGCTTATTTGACTGAGTGTAAGGGATGCTTTGGTACTGTTCTGTGGAGTAGCATGCAATTCTGCATGATAGGGTATCAGAGCAAATCACTGCTGATAACCTTCTGGGTTAATTGCTGTGCAATGAGTGCCTTGAATCAACACATTATGTTTAATCCCAGAACACACTCTGGCTATCTCTTTAGTGTTGCTCTATGGGGCTTCCAACTGTTATTTCTGCATGATAGGTGACAGTTATTTTAGAGCTACCTAAGTGATTTAGACACAACAGTTTAACTATTTTGCAGGATATCAATGTATAGATATCCCTGTAGATGATTCTGGCACAATGCACATGGCAAATGTTTCTACATATTCCAGCTAATGCATAGGTAATTCCCTACTCCTTTCTCTCATCAAGGCTTCTAAATCCTTATTTGTTCTAGCAAGATTTTTTATAGTCTTTTAAGTGCTGAGCACTGCACATGAGTCTCAGAGGTCACCATGAGATCCTGATGGAAATTCTCATCAAGCTGGAGGTTTCTGTATTTGATAGAGTGTCAAATTCTGTGTTTGTTCCAGATGGTCCTCTGGGAGATGATCCCAGGGATAGAGAGATTTCCATCAAATCAATGGAAAGATTCCTGCTGTCACTCCTTTCGCTCAGGCCTGTAGGAACTCCAGAAATCAAAAACCTTACAAAGCATGGGACTTGTGGCTGCTGAGAATTTGGCTGTATTGCAGTTTTACTAAGGAAAATTTCTCAAGGTGTTTTACAGGAACTGGATTCACATTCCTATTGAATTTTGTGGCAAATTAGATTTTGCTACTTCTGAAAAAATACACCTTTATGATCTAACTGGATCGATGCTACAGTGGTCCTGAAAGGCACACTGCTAACACAGCATCAAGTTTCCCTAGGTTAAAATAACACAGCATAACAAAATAATATACTATAAAGTAGGGCTGGGCAGGCTCTTGTTCATGAATTCACTGACCAGTCATGTGACAAGAGGAACTCAGGTAGCTTGCTCAATTCTTCTTCACTATCCACATTGCTTGTGTTCAGTCTACATTTTCATTAGGTCTTGCACTTCCAAATCACTACATTGTTCACAACCAACTATTTAAGTATTCTTGGCATGGCAGATTGCAAGGGAAGGTGGCTTCTGTTTCTCTTGTAATCTCTTACCCGAGAAATTGTGCCTCTGCAATGCTCTGTCTTTCATTCATTACTGTATTCACTCACAGCTTCATTTTTTTGTTGTCTCACACCTCCTTGTCTGCAGTATTCCATCCATAGTAATCAAGGGTGTGACTGAATTTACATCACCTTGTTATGTGGGGAGCAGGTAAGAAAGGGAGGGAGACAATGCTGCACACACCCTGTTCATCTCAGAAAAATGATCTGTGTACACAACTTGTGGTTAGTTCAGCTGTATCAAAGACCAAAGAAAATGCTGTTTTCTTACATTGCAGTCAGCTAGAAGCTATTACAAAAACTTCCACTATCGACATCAAAATAAATCTTGGCTTCCAGATAAAGCAGTATAAGTTTTCTTTGCAGGTTCACAGAGTAGCTCCCAATTTACATCTTATATACAGAATCTGTGGAAGGAATATGTATTAACTTTTTCATCAAAGTGTTGATCTTTGCTTTGTAGCCTGTGAGGCTTTCCATCGCTTCTTTATTGCTTTCAAGGCTGGTAGTGTGCTCACAGTGAGGACTGCTAAAAGTTATTTTTCCTTAATCCTTCTCCATCATATGCTTGGACCCAGAGTCTGAGCCTAGCTTATAGACTTTGAAGTTAACCGTAAGCATTCATGAAAGGAACTTACTGCAAATATAACAGTGTAGCTTCTTTGTTTATCATTTAAAATTTTAACTTTTTTTGGAGGGGTTTTAAAACAAAATATATTTGAAGTCAAAAAATGCACATCTGTGAAAGAAGTCATGTGGCTCAAAATACAATGTAGGCACAGGAGTAAACAGCTCTGGCAATGAAGTACTCTCAACTACCCTTGCCATGTAGAATGACTAACCTGCTAAAATCATACTTATCAGCTCACACAAATGAGCAGATAGGTTTCAGTAAAATGCAGGACTTTTCTGATAAATTGCAACTATGTCCATGGAAATGATAAGGATTTTGCTACTTGGGCTGTTTCTGTGGATATGTTGTGTCACTGCTGTATACTCTTTTCAAGCTGCGCTTTTGTGAAAGATTTTACTGGCTGGAAATCACAATTTCTTGTTTGAGGAAAGTTTTTGTAGAGAACATTTGCTGATCGTGGTCACATCATGGTGTAATACAGCTCTTTTACTAAATTTAGATCTTAGGCTTGCTTGCACTTTAGGCTGGGGTTGAGGATTATCCCATAGGATTAAATAGGATTAAACCCATAGGTTTGCATTATAATCTAATGAGAAGAAGGAAAAGATTGGAGGGTGGCATTCACTGGTAAATTGGGAATATCCTTCATTTGTGGTGAAGGCTAACATTGCCTTTACATATGGAAGTGTATGCTATATTACTGGTGGTTTGCTACTTGTATCCTGTGTATTTCTCCATTCTTTCTATTATCCCTCAATTTTTGCAGAATAGTCCATCAAGAATTTTTCTAGTGATTGATGGCCTGAGACTGGGCATTTAAACTTGTGGAATAGTATAGTGCGTTAGGTGTGCTGCGCTTTTTATTTGGATGGATGCTTTCAAAGCAAACTTTCACCTGTAATAAAAAGTCTTGGGCATGTTATGAGTCAGCAAACCATCATTATTCATAACAGGCAAAAAAGAGAAGCCACCGTTTTCACCAGAATCTGGAACAAGTGAGGGGGACTGCACAAGAATTTTGCAGACTTTGAAAAAACATGGAAGTAATCAATGTTATGTGCTGGAAATGACAGGTGCAGAGCAGCAATCAGCCACCTCAGCAGAGTCAGTTATGGCTGGAACTGCTCCAAAGTTCAGCTGGACTGTGGGTAGAGAAGCTGTTGTGCCCAGTCCCTCCTCAGGCACTGAAATGATGGCTGTGCCTTTGCCCACCTCAGTGTCAAATGCTTCTGTAAAGTTTTAGAACACAGCAGGCTACAAAGGACAGGCAACCATTCCTTTAGACCCACACAGCTCACATCTACTCCAGTCCTATTGCAGACTGTCCTGGGTGAAAGCCTGAGGCTACACTGCTAATCTGTCTCAGCTCTGATGCATGGCCCTGCATAAAGGCACCTGAATTAGCTGCCTCAGGCTCCTTGTGTTGCAGGTTGCCTGTGGGGCTGCTTTAGCTGCTGATAAACTCCAGGGCTTTGGTGTCCACACTCTGGTTTAGAACAGTTTTGTGACTGCTCTGACCCTCCTGCAATGAGGAAGGGTTAACCTTCTTGGGAAGGAAAAGATCACGCTCAGGTATCTGGGCTCCTTGTTACATAGTGCCTCTAAACTCAGCTTTACAGACGCAGGAATGACCATGAATTAGTGCTAAATGAAACAAGGAAGAGAGAAAAGACAAGTGTTTTTGATGTATGGCTATGTCTTCCAGGGAATGACCTACAGAGGAACTGCGCAGTGAAAGGAGTATTTGATAATGGCTAACACTCAGTGAGCAGTCAAATCCAATGAAGATATGCCTTAGAAATCAGCTGTGCTACATGAAAGGGAGGTGCAGAAAATTACCAATGCATTCCTCAATATAATAAATGCTTTTTGATAGAATAGGCAGAAGATGAGGCTGCACAAAGACCTATCTTTCGTAGCTTTAGTTTTGTAATGAGACCACAGCAACTACCTTTTGTCATGAGCAAAAAAAGTGCTTTCTTTGAACATAAGTGCTAGTAGTTGCATAATATGAAACTTACTGATGCATATAATGGTAGCATTGGGCCATCTGAGCACAATGTACGCTTTAAAATTAATCTCTACACAGATCAGCAAGCACATGCAGATTCTCCCATGTTGACAAGAGCAGTGCACTTCTTTGGGAGAAGCCAAACTTTCAAAGCCTGGCAGCTGGAGTTTGCAAGCCTGTTGTTCTGTTATTAACTCTGTAGGCCTTAGGGAAGGGGTAATGGATGAGAAGATCCCATGAGGTCTGTCCCAGACCTACTTTATTTGGTTTCATGCTTCCTAACCAAGCAAGCAATAAGCAAAAGTGTTCTCTGAAATGAGCAGAGGGAAAGGGATGTGTATTAGTTATGCAAGATACTCTGTTCAGTTCAGAACTATGTTGTCCAATCCAGAGTTCAGCAAAGAAAAGGGGCAATAAGCCACTGGCACAATGATGATGCCTAGAGGGACCCTGAGACACCCGGTGACTCTGAATGTACTTTGAGGAAAACCATGAGACTATAAGGAATTGATTTCAAGGGAGTGAGTTTGGGCAGGACAAGACTGTTAGGGAGAACCTCTCCCAAGAGACCTGAAATTAGCAGACCTTGCCAACACTGCTCATTAAAATCTCATTTATTTTCAGCAAAAAGTGGCATTTTACAGTGATACCAAAATAACTCAAACCCTATTGTAAATACCAGGGATTTGGACCACAATGGCAGAAACGTAGTGGGTTTCCCTGTTGCTGACTTGTGTGCTGTGATCCTTTAGGAAGTGTAGGTCTGGGGGGAGAGGTCAAGCTCCCATTCAGGGCAAGGCCAGCACCACATCCAGGCACATTTTCTCGGGGATTTGTCCACTTGGGACTTGAAAGCCCCTGAGGTCTGAGATACCTGTGCTTGCCTGTCCTCCCAGCGAGCAAAATTCCACCCACTGTCTGTTTTCAGGACTGGGGTTGCCAGAGATTGACCAAGCCAGGCTACAGACTGTAGCTGTATCTCACCTCTTTGCAGACCTTTTGGTGCTCCAGTTGTCATCTTCACCCACCCCTTGCAGCTTGCCTTGAAGAGATCTTTCTTGCATATTTGGTGGTTTCAAGTAATAGCTCCACTTTTTTTTTTTCCTTTTTTAAGGAAAAGGAAGGACACATTTCTTTAGAATAAAATCTGTCCCAGTTTTTTCACAATCCTTTGACTATAACAATGCATTTCTGTGTTTTTCCCTTTGCCTTCTTCCAACAAATCAAGCAAGCCTTCATTTCCCATTTTAAATGCAACCCAGATGATTTGTAGGCATTTTGTTATGCATTGTAGAATATTTGTACATTTATGAGCTCAGGTCAGAATTTTTCTCCTGTCTGGAAGAATGAGCTATCTTTCCCCATCAGCTTTCAGGGGCTTTCAGGCATACATGAAAAAGACCCTGAGTGACTTAGGTACCTACTGAAAGTCATTTAGAGAGAGGACCTAGTGCACTTTTAAAAATATTACTTTCTTCAATGTGTTAAAAATCCCAGCTGTGACAGCTGTGGTGATAAGGCATTAAGTTGAACTCTGCCTTTTTGTAAATCAGGGTAGCTTTTCTCTGTCTTCTGGCAGATATGCAATCCAGAAAAACAAGTCATTAAAAGATTCATTTGTAAGGATAAACAGAATTGACAGATAAAGCTGTTTTTGAAACTAGGCTGAAAAAGTATTTTTCTTGAGAGGTGATGATAGATTTCAAAGCTCAGTCCGTGCTACCTAATGCCTACACCAGAATTCCTCCCCCAATTAGCTGTTTGTAAGGCAGTGCTATCTTCCACTTGTCACATTATAGACTTTATTCAAATGAAATACCTGAAAGAAAAACCTCCAACCTGTCCAGTACTACGGAGCAGAATTCTATTATGTAAATCTGCTTCCATATTTTGGGAACAAATGATAGGCAGGACATGAAATGGAAAAATAAATTATACGCACACGAGTAAAAGATCAGTCAGGCAATGTACTGAGGTATCATTAGGGCTGATGAATCACTATTATCATTATAAAAATAACATATAATGCTTCAAATCCTGCATCGTGGTTGACTTCTTTGCTGATGAATATTTATGCAGTTTCTTTTGTTTCTTTGTGTGTCTAACAGATGCCAAGCTAAGTTCAATAGACAAATTGCATCTCTGTGAACTGTCACAGCCTTGTCCTTGTTTTTTCTAGCAAACTGAAGTTAAATAGCAAAATAGAATAAATAAACAGAGGTCAGAACCTCCATCTCCCTACAAGATTCAATCAACTGATAAATATTCTGTGGAAGAATTCAGTTCAGATCAAAGAAGGAATGAAATTTAAATCTTTATTTGAAACGAACCCTTGGATATCTGCACTCTGAGGATCATAAGTTACCTAACCAATGTGTGTGTCATAACCTAATTAGTCACTTACCTCTACTAAATTTCTCTATATTCCTTGTGTCTGTACTCCCTACCTCCAGTGCAGGATTGGAGAATTATTGGGGTTTATTAGCAAATGAGGCTTATAAACAAATAAAAAATTACAAAGAGGAAAACAAAGATGGCTAGATAATGGTGTTTGGAGACACAAAATCTGAGGTCAACATCATTTATAACCTTTTTTCAATTGGCAGTAAATAAGTTCAATTAACTCAGTGTCTTAGCATAATCTTGTTTCCAAACAAACTTTTATTTTAGCAGAGTAGTATTTATGGCAGGTGATTTTTTTTTTTTTTTTTTCTTTTTCCTTTTTTCTTTTTTTTTTTTTTTTTTTTTGGTGCCTCCAGATGTACAGTGTTATTGATTTGCTTTGCAAGCTTTCTGTAGAAGGTAGAATCAATGGAGCAGTGTCACCCAAACGACTCTGAAGTAGAATCTATAGATTTGGGGAAATGACTTAATTGCTGGAATGACGCTTGCAGCTAAACCTGCCCACTTACACTTTGTGCAACTACTGTGCACTATCCAAGTCCCAGGCATCAAATATATAACAGTACACACAAGTAACTGGAAAA
This sequence comes from Monarcha castaneiventris obscurior, assembly GCA_026261815.1. NCBI lineage: Eukaryota > Metazoa > Chordata > Aves > Passeriformes > Monarchidae > Monarcha > Monarcha castaneiventris. The sequence continues at coordinate 6,005,675 of JAMPIT010000890.1, forward strand.
TAATGTAAATTCTTCTGGAATGTCATCACTTTTGTGAGGTATTACACAGAACTTAACTGGTGCTCACACACGGATACCATCTCTGAACTTTGTCCCTAGTTGTGTCTAGAAAAGCCTTGAGTTTCTTGACATCTCCTAAGATGCACAAGGTTTCCCACAGCTAACTTCAGCTGTATGAAAGCAGAGTTTGCCATTTAAAAACCATACCAGGTAGAATTAGGTTAAGGATTTTCTCCTCCTTTACTGCCAACCATTTCTTTCTGTCCTCATGTGGAATGTCTCTCCTTGCAAAAGCAGCACATGGGCTTTAGTATTCAAAGGGCTAAAGAGATACAGGCCTGCCAAGAAACAAATAGCTCGGCATCACTTCACTAAGTGATACATTTGCAAAGATCATGGGTCTACTTTGATAAGTAGAAACTCACACAAAAGTTGATTCTCCCTTGTCATCTGACTGTTGCAGTGCCCATCAGTACAAGTCCCATGAGCCACTGTGATTACTTACAGCCCAACCTCTTCTCCAAGGTCTTGTAGTCCCTCTGTTCCAGCTTCTCCAGGAGACGAACTTGCTGATATTTTAAAATGACAAGGCTGCAACCAATCAATGAGCATGTTTGAGGTGGGGACAGAGGGATTGTTTACTTGTTTGCTTGCTTTGTTTGAGGTTTTTTTAGTTTTTCTGTTTTGCCTGGTAATGCAACACTCTACATCTTTTGGGCAGCTTTGTCCAGGAAATTTTTTGTATCTTCACAGAAATCATCACCTGCTGTACCCAGCTATACAGAAGGTACTGAGCCTTACTCTGAACACCTCCCTACTTCTGTGCTTGGCTGCTGCCAGGATGTTTCCCAGTGATGCTTTTGCTAAGGGACCCAACAATGTGTAACACCACACCATTTGCTAGCACTTCCGACTCCCGAAGACAACATTAGGTCTGGAATCAGAGGAGTGATTTTTATGGGGAAATCTTTTTGTGCACCTGCCTGATACTGTCTTTAGCCAGTAGCTCTTCAAGTGGCAACGTAAAGTCATTAGATTCACTTGCTTGACCAGTTTCTAATTGGATATAATGGAGCAATGCGAAATCGCTGCACTCACTCCCTCCAGCACGGCTCAATTATTCCTTCCATCCCTGTGATGAGATCAGCAGGACAACTCCATACGCACCGGGCTCTCCGTGCAGCTGACAGTCCCACCCAGCTAATGAGGCTTTACTGCTCTTCCAGCACCATCACATTTTTATTCACTCCTCCTTAGATTTACACTTCATATTCCCCTCTGCAAGTGGCACACGAGCATATCAGCTTCTTAATGCAAAACAAATACATGATCTGGCGGTGTGCATTACACTTGTATACCTTTTGCTAAAAATCAGCTGTGCATTAAATGGGTGGTTTTCTATTTAAAACAGCCAGCATGGTCTGAACAGATACACTGTGAGCCAGTTGCCTAGGCAACAAAATTCCTCAAATTGGAGGGGTCTGTAACAGAAGATGTTTAGCTAGCTTTAATTTTGGGGCACGGTTTCTAAAAATCTTAATTGATTCCTTTCGAATGCATTTTATCTAATGATAATGCTACGTTTCAAGCAACAACTAGGACAGATTCATCTACTGTATCTCTGCTGCAAATTATAGCTATAAAGCATATAAAATAGAGACAAAGGTTAAAGGGTAACTTATTTCATGTTTTGGCAATTGTTTAGATGGTTGAGCCTTGCCTCTTGGCTACTATGTTTACTGAGTATTTGTTTATGGTCTTCATTCATATAAAGCATCAAAAATTATTTTTGTCAATTTGACTGCAACTGGGCTATCAGATACCAACATTCTTGACCTTGTTTTTTATTAAGTTCCGTATTTTCTAGAATGTTTTCTGAAAGTCTTCCTGCGGCATGCTTCTCTCTCCGCATACCTCAGCACCATGGATAGCGGCTCTGCCTAACCCTGGAAATGGTCTCGGACCTGTTATCGAGATGTTGCAGACATTTTTGTTTTGCCTCGCTCTTTATTTTGGCTAAGTGGGACGGGCCTTTTCCTCTCAAGTAGAGCATGACAACACTCTCCCTTAATAAACTCTGCCTCCTAGATGGATGTGGGTGCAGGGTTGCATGTTAACATGCCTTTGCAGCAAGGCTTTAGGGCTCAGTGCTCCCACACTGGGGGCTGTGGATCCACGACAGGGCACCTGTGCCACTCCCAGGGTTTGAATCAGTGTCATAAGGGCTACATCACCCTCTGCTGTGAAGGGGGACACTGCAGAGCACAGCAGTTCCATCAGTGTGAAGGTGGGGTGGCTGTACATCTGAGGGGATGCTGCAACAGCATGTTGGAGAGAACCATTTCTGAGGTATTCCAGCAATGCTTTCCCAGGAGTTCAGCACCCATAGCTGGAGGGAAAATCCCAAAATGCTTATCTCCCATTAGCCATTACTTAACTGATGAGATATTCTAAAATATTCAGTGTTTGGTAATTTCTGTTGTTCTTACAGCATCAGAGGCCTCTGAAAAGCCAAGCAGGTCATGGCAGCATAGGCACACCCTACAGGTCTGTGGCAGCTCACAAATTGCTTTCAGAGGAGACTGTGTGTGCAAAGTTGTTCCCACTCAGGATCTCTTGGGAACCAGGTTTCTGGCTTTCCAGGGACTTTGACAGGAATTAAGATTAATAGGAAATGAGCATTCAGATTTCTTAAGAAGAAGTTTCAAAAGCAAAAGGCTTAATGTTTCTGTAGGTAATTTTTTCCAAAGCTCTTGAGAGATTTGAGAGCACAAGGCTCCCTGCAAGGAAGCAGGACTGCACTCCTCAGTCCTTTTAGGGAGAGGATTGTGGGCTGCTTACCCAAAGACAGGTAGAAAATATCGCTCTGAACGAAAAGTTGAGAATTCTCCACCTTGTGTTTCCTTTCTTCTCACCTGGATTATACTGATCTGCGCTTAAAGCAAATGTAGGACTGGGAATCAATCATGCATAAGTTACTTCTGCTGTCTGGATTTAGCTGGTTCTTAGTCCTTGTCTGGAGCTGTGGTTTAAGGGGAGGCATGTGCAGTTTTGTGAATTTTAACTTTGGGAGGAAAGACTTTGGTGTGCATCTGGTTTGGACAACAGAAACCTTGCACAGATTGTGGTGATATTACTTTTGTTTTGCCTTCTCCTCCAAAATTAAATCTATTGTCTCTCCCAAATTAATACTGATTTCCCCACTGTAGATTGAAATTTCTCAGCTCTTTCTTTCTAGACCAGATATTTTTGCTTTTCAGCACTGTTTTCCACAGATGTTTTTAAAAACCTTTGTTAAGTTTATCTTGAATGCAACACATGGAAACAGTCATGTGCACTTGTGCTTGTGTACTCACAAAATAGAAATTAAACTGATTTGAGGAAATATGGTAAAAACAACCTGTCAAATGTAATAAAGTTTCAGTGCAAAACGCAAGCAGCAAAATGTTTTCTGCTCAACTGAGGTTGCCTCAGTCTCGTCTTGCTGAGCACCCATTTGCTCCCTCTCCTAAGGGCAAGATCTTTCTCACTCTCATTAGGCTTCTCTAAAAATTCAGCCAGCATTGTTCATTGTTCTCTACAGATAGATTTTGGCCTTTTTAAGCTCAATCTTGCTGTATGATTATGAAAGTACTACTGAATGTTATGTTTCTGATTTTGTATTCTTAATTGTCCATCAATTTTTAGTACCTGAAAATCTCAGTGGTTTAGACAAGAGAGAGATGTCAGATTCAGCTTAAGGAAACTGCCATGAGAGCAGCCTGTCACTAGGACCTCTCAGTGACTCAAAATAAGATGCTTTGCTCCTAAGTCTTCTTTTGCATGTAGCTTTGGACATTTATTGTGATGGGTTCAGCTTAGACAGATGTGTTAGCAGGTCCTGTCTTGTTCCTACAGTAAACAGGAGAGATGGAAAAATGTGCAACTAATTGCTAGGGGGGTAATGATTTCCTCACACTTTGACAGAGCCTGTTAATTAAGTCGTGATCCTGTGGGTTGTTTAACTAATTCTGCTTGGAAAAGGGTAGTCACACACCGAAAGGGTAGAGACTCATACCACGCTACTCAGGATTAAAAAGAAAAATTCTGTCTTAGGTTGTTACAAAATAAACACAAAATATAAAGTCTTATTCAACTAAAATATTTCAGAGTAAACTTTCTATCTTTTTTTATTATTATTACTATTATTATCTCTTTGGTGTTTGACTGAGGTTTTAAGATGTTTTAAAGATGAAAAGGAATATTTGGAAAGGAACAGTCACTTGGAATTGAATGACAGAAGTATTTGTTTAAAGAAAACAAAACAGAACAAAACAACAACAACAAAAAACTCAAGAAGAAAACCAGCAAAAACAACCCAAAAAACCAACCCAACATACCAACCCAAAATGTCTAGATTGTTACCATCCTGTACCTTTTTCCTTCCCTGGACCTGCACTGACATGAGAAGGAGTAAAGACAAACTGAAAGGTTCTTTTTCCAAAAAAAAATACTGTAGTATTACCAGATGACCATTTTTTTTCTCCCAAAGCATTCTTTGATAGAAAAAAATGCTTTACTTTGTGCTTATCTAGGAGCATGTGACGTTCATCTGAATTGCAGGTGAGCTCACAGAGGACTACAGATCTTCTGCTATCAGCAAAAAACAGCTTTCGAGTTAGCTCTGCACTGGAATAGCTGAAATCCTCTTCAACTGAAGGCAGTGGCAGCATAGTCTTTTATGAGAAAAACAAACAAACTGAAACCAATCTGTGGGGGCATTTATTAAATCACATAGCCAGAATTCATGTATAGAGTATTTTAAGTCAGTAAAATCTGCTTGTGGGAAATACATTTGGGAGCAAAAGTACTTAGGATTTCTCAGTGTCATTTTACTTTGCTTTAATTTTCAAGTTAAATTTGGAATAGCTTAATACTTTTTCTGAAATGTGGTAGGGCACAGAATCTAATAACTGGAGAATGGCAGAAAAACTAGGACTGGAGGCAAGAAGCACATACAAGTGACTTCTGAACCCTTGCTCCTTCCCTGGCTTATCTTACCCAATATGATAGATGCTTATTTGCTCTTAATAGCAGCAGAAGTGGAAAGCGCTAATGGTGTTTGTTCCTTACTTTTAATTTCTTTGTCTTAGGTGAGAGGGACCCACAGCATCCTCTGGGGTTCAGTGGGTTACTCCTCCTCCATCTCATCCCCATTCTGGCTGAAGTGCAGACCCAGACATTTCTGCACACAAAAGGCCCAAACCAGGTCACTTCTTCCAACTTCATTTCTAGCATCTGCTGCCACTGGTTTGACAGAGTGCCTCTCTTTTTGACCCTGACACTGAAAACATGCCTTACAAAATCCCAGTGGTGTGCTTGGCACCCTCCACAGCTGTTAAGGAAGTGCAGCAATGGAAGTCAGAGCTTCTATAGACTGCTCCACCTTTTGCAGTAAGCTTTGCCCACTCCTTTTTCCGCAACCCAAATCGTCCAACAGACTGAAGACCAGTTCATATTTACTCCCAGAAAACACCTTCTTTCACTTCATATCTCTAGAGGACTAAGACATTTCTTGAGAGTTTTAAAGAAAGGTGCTTACAAGGTGGTGGCCTGCAGTGGTCCCAGCACTGTACAAAAAGGAAACAAGAGGTTTCTCCTGCAGATTTGGTGACTTGAAGGAATATGACGTCCCCAGTGCCAAGAAGTTTTGTGAATCCACGCAGGAATCACTTCAATCATGTGCAAAGGCACCTGCAGAGCATCTTAGAAATCATGTCTTATGTTAAGTATTTATCCTGCAGCGATTGCTTGAGCAATTTGAACCACTTCACAAACTTCATGGTCAGCATAAATTTAGGCCTGGCTGACAAGAGGAGGGTCTCTTCAACCTCCACGTGTAGCCAGCTCAGAAAAATTTTGTCTGTTCACCTGAATGGGAAAAATACCTTTGAAGCCCATTTATACCAAGGGAAATAGCTGTATTTCAGGCAGGTAAATCACAGTTACTGTTCTTTGAGGGGCTCTGTACTGGGAAGCCTTATTGAAGGCAGATGGATCTGGGACTATTTGCAGTGTTGATCTGTTTTCTGAAGAGTCAAGCACGATTCTTGCATTTCAGGGATTTTCAGATGTTTGTTCTGTATTTCTTTGAGTTGCCTGAGTCCTGTAAGGGCTTAGGTCACTCTATCCTGCTCACCAGGATAGGGCACAGGCTTTTATGACCTTGTGTGCCCCAGTGGCATCTGTTATCTTTCTTTGGTATATTTTTTGCTTTCTTTCCCCATTTCTATGGCAACTTTTGAAAATGTCCCCTCTATTATGCAGTTCAGCATAACTTGGAAAAAAAAACAAAGCCTGTTAAATTTTCAACAGGGTCAGATGTCAGGCTTTTTAGAACGAGATTGAACATTTGGCTGGCAATGCTCATCTTGGCAAAGTAAGGGGGAAAAATTCCTGTGTGGAGAAGCTTTTTCTAAAATGTACAATACGTCCCGTGATTGTGGGTGATACATCTCTGCACTGTATCCCCAGCATGAAGTAAAAGTAGGGTGAAAACAGCAGAAAAAGAATCAGCCATCAGTCTGGACTACCTGTACTCTTTTAGGCAATTGCATGCACTTCTGTCATTGTGCTGCTCCATGGGTTTCTCTGCAGGAACAAGGCACTCTAGTGTATTTGTCCTCCTGGTGCCACAACAAGGGGACAGTTTAGAGGGAAGCTTTGCTTCTCATCTTGCTTTATTTAATGAGAAGACTCCAGAGCTCCTGAGCTGGCCTTACCCTTGCTTGTCAGTAACACCTGAATCATGCATAGAGAAGTGCAGTGGTAAAAGACAATATCCACGGGGCCCATGTCATGCTCATCTGTTCCCCAGCAATTATGATATCTGTGGTGAGCCACCCACACAGTCACTGCACAGCTGTGAATGACAGTATTTTAGCAAAGGTCTTGTAAAAATTGCTGGTGTCGTAGTCAGTTCTTCTCCACCCCTTTAAGAGAAGCTGAAGTAGCCAGACATTATATTCAAGAGCTGGACTCCTCAGTGTAAGACTAAAATATTGATGGGAGGTCTTCCAAAAGTCTGGTCTGACTAGTTTTGCCTCTCTGGAAATGACATGGGGCTCTGGCCTTGTATTTGCAGTCAGGAAAGAATGAAAGAAGCCCTTCCCGTACACCAAGCCTGCAAATGAGATCAAAGGGGGCTCAGAGATCAGAGCTTAACAGGAGTTTGGGGAAGACAGTTGTTTTTAAAAAGTCAGATATGTAGAATGACGGTCAGCAGTTTCAGGTGTTTATCACTTATATTTTATTTTTGTCTTCTGCCCTAGGAAATGATGGTGTTCTAAATGATGGGCAGGCCAACAAACACACCTTGAAACCAGTGGCTTCCCTCAGATGAATGGAGGGACACACGTGTGCATTGTTTACACCTCTTAGAGGAGAGTGATGGGCCAAGAGCTAGACCATGCCTCCCCAGGGCTGGGAGCTGAGCTCTGTGTCTGGGGCATTCCTGGCAAGACCCAGCACCACGTGCCCCCAGCTGTGAGAAGCACGGGGGTAGGTGTTGCCTTTGCACCTGTGACAGAATTCGGAGCGAGACGGAAATGTGGGAGGCGTTATTTCGAAGCTGTCCCTCCCTCTGTTGCTTTGAGGAAAGCAGAGCAGCTGTCAGGAGGAATATCCCTATTCCATATGGCTGTTCCCTGTAAATAAAGCGCTGTAAACAAAGCCCTGCCTCGGAATTAATCCCAGGGGGACTAAAAATACACGGGCATGGTTTTGCTGGCTCTTCTACCACTCAGAGAAGCGAGTAATAGAGGCTGGATTATCTATTTTAAAGAGAGTCATTTATATTTTGCATTAAAGTGCTCATATTTGTGTAACAAATAAACCTCATTTACCCTCCCCTCTTCAAATCACAACCATATTCTGCTGCTTCTAGAGGAAGTTTGTGTTTGCTTCAGTGCTTTGAAATTAATTTTATATTCAAACAACCCCTTCCTCACTTAGGAACTCTTGAATTTTTGAAAACCGTAGGGAACTCAAGGGTGTTGGCAAGTCCATTTCTTCGAAATGGTCCCATGGTACAGATTTGAAAGCATTTAGGAGCTGTTTTGATAATCCCTCTACTGAGCTACTTTATAACTTTGGATTCTGAAATACTTCTCTGACTCTGGCCTAAATCACTTCAAAAACAGAATTTAGACACTTAAATCATGAAGAGAAAAAAATTCTGCCAGTAATGCATAAGTCCTTCTGAGAGTACAACTCAATGTCTTTGGCAGCAATTCCATAGAACCCGCATGTCAGAGAAGAAAGCAAGTTTTGCTAACAAGAAAATCTCCTCAACTTTGAGAATTAAACTGCCATGATACCCTACAAGTCATACGCTCATTGTAGCAACCTGTCATCAAAGTTCAACAGCTTTTTCAGGTCTCTCACACAGGAAAACACTTGCCTTTGTAAGCCAGAAGACACACAGGCATCCCTCCAGAAAGAGCAGAGCATGGCAAATTCCTTCTGTGTCATATCTCATACAGCAAAATCAAGGAAGGGTTTTGAAGTGGTGAACAAAAACAGAAGCAAAAATAATTGGTGTAGACAAGTTGGATGACCTACCTAATTACACAGTAAATTGGTAATGCCTTCATATGGACACGTGGGAGAGTAGTTAAATATAGATCCTGACTTGTATTCTTCAACATGAGAGTGTGGTGGTTTTTTGGGGTTTTTTTTACAGGAGAAGGGGAAACCACAGAGTTGGACTACTACAAACACCTTACCTTGTGATTCTACCTTTGCCCTGCACTAGGTAATACCTAGAAATAGTTTAGACATTCATTTTGCCTAAACCTGGATGCCCACTGTCACTGGGCTGGCAGATGGGAAATATGACCTGTAGGAGGCAACCACGTTTTTCTGGAGAGGTAGCCCATTGCCTGTCTGGGCAGGAACATTTCTGCCCTTGGTCTGCAGTCTGCTTAAGGGGTTAGATCATAGAACCATACAATATGCTGAGTTTGAAGGAACCCATCAGGATCATCGAGTCCAATCCCTGGCCCTGCTCAGGACCATCCCCAAGAGTCACACTATGTGCTTGAGAGAATTGTCCAAATACTTCTTGAACTCTGTCAGGCTTGGTGCTGTGAGCACTTCCCTGGGGAGTCTGTTGCAGTGCCCAAATACCCTATAAGTGAAAAATCTTTCTGCAATATCCAACCTAAACCTCCCCCAACACAACTTCAGGCCATTCCTCTGGGTCCTGTCACTGATCACCACAGGGAAGAGATCAGTGCCTGCCCCTCCTTTTCCCTTATGAGGGAGTTGTAATCATCAATGGGATTTATCAACACCTGCAATTACAGTGCAAGCAATGCAAGGTGTGCACCAATCCTAACTGTGCTGTGAGCCAGGTCCTCACTTCTGTTCTGCATGGGGTGACTCTCTCCTTTGTTTCACCACTTGATTGGGTGTGATTGTCTTTTTATTGTGGCAGGCACCTCACTGCAGAACAGCTTTCTAAACTGGGAAAGCTTCCCAGTGGCATGTTCCATTTTGGGGCTTAGGGTCACATCTTCACTTCGTTCTGCCCCATCTTCCTTTGTTTGGGAGAGGCCCTTTGTTCTAAAGGCTGTGATAAAGGCTTGTGGATGTTATATTTCTGTTGTCTCTGCCAATAGCACTGTCGTAGCAGACAAAGGTCCCATTTCTTCTTCTCATGAACCTTTCCAGAGAGAGCAGAGGGTATTGGTTTTCCTGGATTTTCCTTGAAGCTTCAGTCAGCTTTCAGCAGATGTGGCACCCAGGGAAACTGGTTCACTCTCAGCTGCCAAGATCCTTATTCCCCAGCCTTCCAGTCCACTTGGTGTGCTCCCAGTGAAAGCAGCTGTTTGTAGAGTTGTAATTGGCAACTCTTCACCAGCCTCTTGCCTCACTGCTGCTTCCTAGAGCATTTTGGTGGGGCACAGTTTTGCAGAGACTTTTACCTTCTTTGGCAGTGCAAGAGGCCCCAAAACAATTCAGGATTCCTAGGTTTTGAAGAATGACATCAATAGCTATGGACATCTTTGCTATGACAAGTTATCTACTGAGATTTTTGGGGGAAGGGAGGAATTGGAACACCTAATTTCAGTAAACATTTAAGAGATAAGGTTCTGACTAGCTCCTTGAGTTATTCTTTGGGAGTATTATTTTAAGGTAGTAAAAATAAGGAAATAAATCTTGCTAGTGGTTTGGCCCAAAAAAGATCTACTATGAAGACAGGGTGATGGATGTGTCTCGTAGAATGAATATAAAACACTTTCATGTATTTGATAGAGTGAATAGATAGAATTTCAACTACTTCTTGAAACTGAAATACTGATCCTAAATATGCTTGAAAGTAGGCATACATAGAATCTGACTGACTACAGCTCAAGTGAGAGGAGAACTGGGAAGTCTGTGCAATGAACGGAAATTTCAGCCAAAAGATCTTAGTCTTACTACTTCATACATTTTAACCTGAACTCGAGTTTTAGTTTTTTGAGATCCTCAAAGCAAAATATGGGAAGAGGTCACCATAAACTTATCTGCAGCTTGACAGGCAGTATCTATGTCCACCACTCCATCTGCTTAACCTTCCTAGGAAGCTGATCATCTTCAGGCTTCACTTAATGGATTTGTTTTACCAAGAAACAAACCTGGATCAGTAGCAGTCATGGGGCTACCAAATGAAAATGGAATTCAGAAATGCTGACAGTTGCTGTAATAACCAACAGCTTGCTTTGAAATATTCTCAACACTTCCTTTTCAAATTAACTTGAGAGACATTTTTATATGCGAGAGTCTTAAAGAAGTTTTCCTGACCCTGGGAGTTTGAAGATTGTCCTTTGTATGCAGAAAGATGAAGGAAGCTCCTGAGAAAAGAGCCTGTAGAAATTCTCATTTTTAGTACTTTGATTATATCCAAAATAGGCATTTTGCAGGTGAAGGTTTTTTTGTTTTGTTTTCATTGGTTTTGTTGCCATTTCCTTACAGCTCATCTGCACTCCTAAAAGAAATTTGTTGAGACTCAGACAGGAGCAAGTCCTGCTTTGCTTCATGTTTGTCAGGGCTACCAGGTAGTCTTGGCCCTGGCAAGAGAATCTTGAATTATGTGGGATTTTCAGTCAGCATCAGGCCTTCCTTTGAGTTTCTGGGCTGCTGGGGATTCAGTGTATCCAATACTCTTTAAGTGGAAGGTTTTGATTCAGTGTGTTTCTAACCTATGACCTGTGCCAACCATACTCAGGTTCCTCCAACTATATCATTCCAGCTTTAGGCTTACAAACCAGACCTGAACACATGCTGTTTAAGAGATCTTTTGTAGGCTGAAAGTCAAGTACTCAGGCTTTTGAAAAGCCTCCTAGTTTCACCAGGCCCTGCTCAATCTCCCTATTGTTTTCTCTCACCCACAAGGCTGATCTGGCAGACTGGAGGGAGTGTGCCTTATCAGAACAGAAGTCGTGGCACTAATTGGTTGTTAAGCTTTGTGCAGGTGCCTTGCTGGGGAGTATTTATTGGCTACCTCAGTGACTTGTGTATCTTTTAAGTCCTGTTTGCTGCCTAGTACGAGGGTCTAAACTCATAATGCCGGCCCAGATGTGGAAAAAAGGGCAGTCCTTACATGATGGACAGCAGGGGCAGCCTTCAGTACCTGTCAGCTCAAGGTGTTGAGAGCCCGAGGGGAGAGGCACAGGTCAGAGCCCAGCACAGCCCATCAGTGGGAATGTGCCTAACACGGCACGCTCTGGCAGCACCCAGCCCTGCTGCCCACCCACCGAGCTGCTCCTGCCCACTGCTGGGATGGAAGCTGGCGCTGTGCTCACACAGTGGGCAGGGTGCAGAAACACAGCCATGGACAGACGCTTCACAGCTGGCAGATGTCGCTCACACTTTACAGCAGGCTACAAGGCCACAGGCAGCAGCTGTGGAGATGAGAGGCCTCAACAAGTCCTGTTGTTGGGAGGTTACCGTGCCTTGTTGCTGACAGACTGCACAGACCAACATTTTGGCACAGTGGATAACCCAGAGTAACATGTTTTATCCCCGAGGGTACAGTGCTGGCTGTTCCCCTCCTGTTCACAGATTCCCACAGGTTCAGTCACTGGTGGAGTCTCTTCTCTACCCACACAGGTACGGTGTGGGTGGCAACTTCAAACAGATCCTACTGCAGAGATGACACACCACATATTTTAGTCACTATCTTGCTCAAAGGATGGGAAAATAACAGCCAGCATATGGGAAAGGAATAGAATAATTTCATATTTTTACAATCTCCTTGTTAGTCATTTCATAACACTTTCCCATAAAGTTACATGCCCACATACTACACATTTAGGTTTTTTGACATCTCTAATTGAGGAATCTCTTCTGTCTGCCAAGTATTGCTTTTAATCTTTTTTCCTACTCCTTTTACCTATTTAAGGACCATTAATTTTTGTAATATTTTTCTCAAAGCCATGAAAGTATAGTTCTCACTTCTGAAGTTGCAAAGACAGCTTAATGATAACAAATTATACTTTACCAGATTGCATGTGGGAAACATTTGGTCTTAATTGAATTACTTGTTTCTTCCAAATCAAGTATCATTTGCCAGTACATATAATTACATCTAGAGAAACTTATATACATTCTTTACAATTTGTACATAAATATACTTACGATCAGGTCATTTTGATCATATTTAACAGTGGGCAGAAAACAGTTTCTTTTTCGTGGACTCTGAGACACCCTTGAATTCACACCTTATTTTCTTCTTTCCTATAGCTTCATTCACAGTCATGAACTAAGTGTTGCGCTTTTTCTTCCTCATATAAATATATAATTGAAATAACTAAAGTTAGGCAGCGAGTACCTGTTAATACTTTAGTGGGGGAATTAACTACTTGCTCTCCTGTGATATTTATGGAAGACATTTAAAAATAACATGAAACTGGTGTTAATGACTACCCTACCTGCCCAGTCTAGAACATCTTCCCCCACAGGAGTGGGACGTTAACAGCATAGTCAGTATTTTTCTCAAAAAAACTGTTCACCAGCTTATTTCTTGGTTTCATCTCTTGTCTACAACAACAAATAGATAACGTTTATACTTTAAAGTTGTAGTTGCTACATTTAGGCTCAGATTTTTGCCATCTTTTTTCCTTCACAGGAAAGGTTTTAACCCAAGATTTATAATCCTGTGCCATAGTGTCAACCTCAACAAACAGATGCAACAGTTAAGCCACAGTCATAGACGAGGCATGATTATCCTCTATTAATTCATTGGTTTTGGCCAGGACAGAGTTCATTTTCTTCACAGTACCTTATAAGCTTCAATAGCCTATAAGGACTAGGTTCAGCTGCTTCTTTTCATACCTTGTCTTGTAGAGCATAATCCTCTGCAACAAACTGGAGAACCCCACCAAGGTCATGGAAAGTGTTGAGGTTTAGAGCATTTTCGTGGCAGTTGATGGAGACTTACTGAATCACTTTGTAAGATCATCTGTTCCTGAAATTTGAACCCTTTGTCAGTGTCTTCATTTGTTTCATGATTCAGGAAGCTGTTTTGTGTTGTTGGAGGGGGTTTTCCAATTAAAAATAAAAATTCGTTTTCTGAACTTGCAGTCTTTTTCTACTTTTTAGCTGGGCTTTCTGGGCTGTTATCTGGCTCTCATTATTGTGATTAGCCTCTGCAGCAGGCCATCACTACTAATTACAATTAGCAGAGGAGCTCTCGTGTTCTACTTGCATATCCAGCTTCCCCCTCTTAGTTATACCTGTAAAAATGCTGTAGCAGTTCATTCTGTAGTTGAGTAATGATTTGAATGGCATTTGTCACACCTCCCTAAGGTTTCTGTATTCTGTTGATGGATGCACCAATATCTTACACTACCCAACAGTCTTAGTTCAAGTCAACTTTTAAGTTTGCTAAATGCAAAACTGTAAACTGAAAAGCTGAGAAGTAACAGTTACTGCTATTCCTTGTTGCTTCATTAATCTTACTAATTTTAATGGTACTGGAAAGTCACACTGGTGAGGGCAACAGTACCTATAAAAATGAAACACACCACTCATATTCCTGCATATTTTGCATATATGCCTGATGCAGAGGCAAAATGCCTGTGCTGGGGAACTGCCAGTGCACTGTGTGATCCTGCCTGGCTCCTACCACCTTCATGGGGCTGGGAATGCAGCTCCTGCTTGCTCTGGTGCCACAGGGCCTCTTGACATTGTTGTGAATAAATTGCTGCCATCACTTGATTATAAGTAGCATAGTTTAATATTGAGTATATGTTTAATAATCAACTTACAAGTATTTAAATAATAATTAAAAACTAGTTTATAAATATTGTCTGGTTATTAAACATTTAATAATTAGTTAATAAGGACAGAAAATATTGTATAAGTGTAACGTATCAACTTGAGGATACTGTTTGGCTGCTTCCTGGAAAAGTGCCTTCTTTTCCAGGGGTGGAGGAGCTGGCTCTGTCTTGGGTTCATCTATGATGAGTGAGGATAACTGGGCCAGTGACACTGCCCCCACAAATTGCCAAGCAGGAACCATGGATGTGCTAGGACACATCATTTCTACCCTTGAAAGGAGCTGGGGAGGGACTTGCCCAGGGTTCCCTGAATCTCTGAGGAAGAAGCCAGGCTGCTTGTGCAGAGGACAGTGCTGCTGCCTGCTCTGCTCCTGGCTGGGGACAGCCCTGCCTGTCCTTAAGCTAATTAAAGCTTCTGCTCATTATAGCAGTGTGGGCTTTGACAAGGTCATAAATCAGTCACTGTCCTAGGAATATGAACTGCCATAATTGTGCATTTTCTGAATATGAACTAATGACTTAATGACTATTCCAGCTGTTGGACACACAATGAATAAAGACTTGGACACACAGTGTGAAAAATGTCCTTTCCCCCAGAGACTCTTTCAGACATTGAGTTCAGCCTGATTCATGCTGGCCTCTCAGACTTTGGGAACCAACATGACTGAACCCCCACCTCAGGCAGAGGTCTCTCTTGCCTGCCCACCTCCTGCCTGCCTGGAACCCGACACCTTCCCTCCCCCTCCTGCCCCCCTGCTCAGAAAAAGAAGAGTCAATCTCAGTTTCTGAGCCCAAACACACAGGAGTTGGTCTCTGCTCCAAACCCCAGCCTACTCCCAGGAGCCCTTTTCCGAGCCCCAAACACACAAGCCTTTTTTTCTGTTTTAGAGCCCCCAAAACAGCCTCGTCAGCCTGTTTTCAAGTCTGAAAAACCCAAAACTTAGTCTCTTATTTTCAAGCATGGAAAACACAGGGCTAAGTCTCTGGATCTGATGACTCTTGGTCTGGAGGCCCAAGGACACATGTCTTCCTTTGAGGCCCAAAACCCATGATTTGGCTTCTTTTCCTGCAGCCAGATGAGCTGGGGTTTTGCAGCCCCAAACCAGCCCCCCTGAGTCCATGTTTGGAAAACAGGATTTAGAATGGGTGTCAGTGCCCTGGGCTGGACCAGCTAGACTGGTTCCAGCCAGGTTGTTGCCTCCCCCTTTCCAAGGGCTGCTCAGCTCAGTGGGTGCTACATAATGCCTTCGTATCTGGGAAGTGATGTTTCTGAGAGCAAAAAACGGAGTAAAACTAACCATAATGATCCATTTCCACATCTAGGGCAGACCAGAAGGTTCCCTCAGGGGCAAATATACTAACAGCAGCACTGGATCAGGCACTGAAGGTGTCAGAGCTGCTTTGGGAACACATAGACATGTTGGGAACTGCAATTTCACTGGAAAGCACAGGGCTGAGTGCATAGGGCGCTCACAAGTGGAAAAATATTGAGCAAGGAGAAAGATCAACACAAAGAGAAGCCCAGAGAGCTCCCTAACATCACATTAGCATCTCTTTTTCTACAGCCAGGTTTGTGCACCGTAGGGAGGACACACCCATTGTTATCTGCTTCTTTCAGTGTGCCTGAAGGACAGACACAAAGCCTCCTGCCCTGCTGAGCTGGAACAAGTGCCAGGAGAAAAGGGAAGTCCCATGCACGGAAGCCAAGCCTCCAGCCCCAGCCAGTGGCAGAGGAGGAATCCAGAGGTGAGCAAAGGCCAGAGCCCTTCCAAACTGGCAGACTGTCACCCAGCCTGGCATTGCAGCTGATAAAACTTACTCTGGACAGACCCTTCCTTTCCCTGGAGCTGTCTGGGGGACTGCAGGGTTTCTGTAGCCACCAGCCCCTGCCTCTCTCTTGCTTGCACATATTTCTTAGGGAGAAGGATAGTTCTTTTTCAATACCACAGAGTGTCACATCTGCCTCCCTGCTGTGTTAGTGCTGTCACTTTGTAGCCTGACTGGACACAGATTTAAACAAAACCCTTCTGATCACGATCAAAACATCCCGTGTTCGTCCCCCCTCCCCGATTCGGGGCAGGGAGTAATTCTCCTGACTTTGGAAGGCCTCCTCACTGACTGTTGCGTTTTGGTAAGCAAAGATGTCTTGGGAGCTGGCTGTCTCTCCCAGAACTATTCAAGGAATATGTGAGAAGATACTCCAAAAAAGCCAGGGATTTTTGACCAAACATGCTCTGATTTCACTGTTTCTCCCAGAAAGACCACCTGCTCTCAGGCAGCAAAGAGCAGCAGCCCTGTAGGGCTCCTAATTAGAGCCCTTAATTGTCCTGAGCTGGGTCCACCCACTGCTATTTAAGCTCCAGCTGAGGAGCACAATCTGCTCTTGCTTCTCCTGCTTGGCTGCTGGGGGAGCTGGGCTTCATCTTGGCGGCTGATGTATGTATGGAGCCTGCTTTTGGTTTGTTTCCAATCATGAGATTGTTCAGGGCTGGTCTGTAGCTTAGGTTCAGCTGTAAGCGCTGTAGGGTGCTGTTGTCAGGTTGCTGTGCAAGGTTCTGTGATGCTTCCTGCACCCTAAAACTTTTGATAGATTAAGGCTTGATGGACATGGGGGTGCTGTTGATAATTGCAGGTCAACTCTCTGCCTCCCTAGCAGCTGGGAAGTGTTCAATGCCAGTGGCTTCTTAGCTCTTGGGCTTGGCTCAAGATGTCATTTGGGTGTGCAAATAACCATATTTGCATTCCTGTGGGTGCAGACAAGGGCTTGGGTGTGCTGCACCCTGGAGAGCGTGGATGGCTGCCCTGGGCTCTGTGGGAGTCAGCCTGGGCTGTCTCAGATGTGAGAGACTCAGTCCTAGTCTGTAGCAGGCCTTAAAGGCTCTTTTCTCCCTTCAGCTAAGCAGCCAGTGTCAGGAGCTGAGCTGTGCAGTACGGACTTGTGAGCCTGAGGTGTTTTTGGGTTAACATACACCTGTCTGTGTATCTTGTCTGTGCATGTCCCATGCAGCAATCCACACAATGCTCTGAAATTGGGTGCTCCATCATCTCCATGCACTCTCAGGGCAGCACTGATATTCAAGAGCTCACTCAGCGTTGTCAGGGCACAAGGTTTGCAAATAAGCAAACATGAGGGGAAAGGCACCTAAATCCTTTAGCTGCATGAGATATGAAGCCTCTGTACTCACAGTAAAGGGAATGTGTCTTCTGTCATCCTTTAAGTGGCCAAACCAACAGTCCTGTTATCTGATGAACTGGAGAAAGACTTATGTTGCCTCTTCTTCCTCTGGTTTCTTCACCTCTCCAGATGGCAAAGATTTCCTTCCAGCAAGAACAGGTCACAGACTTCACGACCACTGTCCTTCATAACATTGTGTGCTGGACCAACAGGTGTATGAAGACAGGATGATCACCTTTCTGGTGGAATGCAGAAGTGACATAGTGCAGGAGGTAAGAGGCCCTTTTTTTTTTTTTTTTTTGACTCTGGATTTTTTCTTTCTTGCTGATGAAAAGCTTTCACTGTTGTGGGATAGCCTGGCCACTGTTGTCACAGCGCTTTGTCTTGTCAGCTTGTGGGCAATTTGCTTTAGTGAAAGTGTTCCTCTGACCTCAGGTGTGTTAAACTGACAAGATAATGTAAATTAGCCTTAATTTGTCCTTTCCAGTGACCTAGGAGGCAAATTATCCTTTTGGGAATTTCTGCAATTTCTAGCATGGAAAGTCTTCTTGTGGGAGCAGCTGGGATTTTTGGTAGCCTTGACCAAGTTTGGAAAGGTTTGCATGGCAAACCTCATCTCGGTGTATGGTACTCCAATGCATCAGCTGGGGAAAAGAGCATGCAGTGCTCACTTCTGTGCCTGAATTTTCTCTGTCCCATAGAACCTTATATGAGGAGAAGGTAAAAGTACATGTCTCAAAAAAAATCCTGTGTGACCTGTATTTCCCTGTCCCTTTACTGAGGTTGTGGAATATCATAGCTACTGAAGCTTTGGGGTAGTCGAACTTTGGAAGGTACAACCTGTCTTCAGACCAAAAGCTGTATTACTTATTTCACAATTAAAAGAGGGCATGTGTTTTAGATGACACAAACAGGGAGCTTTTGACAGCAGCAAAGCTTAAGATTCTGAAGAGAAAATCCCTTCATTTTACAAATGGCTGTCATAACTTTCACAGGAGGATTTAATATCAAGCAAAAGCTCTTGCAAAACCTTTAAGGTGGCCTGTAATGAACACCAAAATTGCAGTTCTGCTGTTGAAAATAACTTCATCAGTTAAGAGGTCTATTTTTTGCTTGACTTCCCTACTGCCACTTTGTTCTGAAAATCTGAATGGAAGTCCTCCTTCCAAGAAGAGGTCTTAGAGATCAAAAGGTGTATTTATGAAGGTAGTGCTTAGCATAAGCTATGTTTTCAGAGTTTTGAAACAAGGGTGAGAAGTACACTGTCTTATTTGCTGAGCATTAGTCTTTCAGTCTTAAAATCCGAAACAAGTTGGGATTTTGAAGCTGTTTCGTAACTGGAAGGGACCATGGTTGGAAGAATCAACTGCTGTGTATGACAATCTGGCAGGAGACCACTTGCTTTAGGCCAGACCAGTTTCCTGCCTGCACTGCTGAGAGCTTTGTGTGAAGTTTCATGGGTTGCTTGTGCTGACAGCTGAGCTTGATCCCAGGATGTGCTGTTGCCAAAGTCTGTAGAGGCGCTGGCTGCACTGTCCTTCCTGTGGGTGAGAAACGGTGTCATGCTAAAGATCTGGACGTGGACAGTGAGATGGTAAAGGAACAGTTGTTGAGGCTAAAGGAAGAAATGTTATTTCTGGTGCTTTTTAGCATTAATAACACCCCAGTCCAGTTATGTCTCATACTTACCTGGAAGGGAGGTAACAAATGCCCACATTATCCTGGAGTGAGGGAGGCATCAAGGGTGTAGGTTTGGAAGAGGTGAACAGGCATTTGCTTTGTTATGCTGTTCACTGGTTCTTGGCAGTCTGGCCTGCCTGCAGAATACTTTCTTGTCTGCAAAAATACAATATTAAACTCTGAGTGGACAAGTGAGTGTAATTTATACTGTTTTCACATCCCCTTAGTTTTAGGTTCGCATAAAACGTCTTGTTTATTTTCCTGATTATTCATTTCAACTGTACATATGATTAAAAATAATGAATGTTATTAATTTTTATCATTAGTACCATCATTACGCCTACTCATATCCTTTGATATTATTGCAAAAATTATCTTTAATAGTTTTAATAGGAGCTATTCCCCAGGCTAATGAGGATATAAATCAAAGTATTAAACAGGGTAGAAAGTAAAGTTTTGGACTCTATTCTGAAATTGAACCCCCTCTGTGCAGTGGATGCCTTCAGGTTTTGCTCAGAAGAATATTTATATATGTCTCTTCCACGTACTTGCATGAGAAAGGGTTTAAATTTGACTGACATCAATTAGACAGTCTGTGGCAGCAGGGAGACAAATTCAAAGGCAGGAGAAGGAGCAGCAAGGATGTTGCTGCCCTCTGTTCTTGCAGAGGTCAGGAGGTCTTATGCCACTGGCTGTAACAAGGCAAGGCAGACTGAGTACTCCAGGGAATCCCACCTGAAGGATTTCAGCAAGAAGTACAGGGCAAGAACCAAGTAGATACCAGTCATTAAAATCCATAGGAGCATGCAACAGAATTCTCAGTTTAATTACTGGGATCCCATCTGTTAAAGCTGAGACACAGCAAAAAGGAATAAATAATCTCTCTGGTAATCTTCCAAATGATGTCTTCTAAACATGGAAAACCATCTCTGCCCTCTTATTGTCCTCTGTTGCTTTGCTGTTTGTAGCAGAGTGCAGCCTAGCAAGGATGTGGTGCTGGCAAGGGATCAGAAAGTCAGGCTGGCTTCCTGTGCTTTTTTGTTTTATTGGGTGTTTCACCCATTAATTTTTGCAAAGCTTTTTTTTTTTTTGCAGTAAATATTGAACTAAAGTTCATTTTGTACAGCACAACACTCTTGCCAATATGAGCAAAAGCAGTATAGCAGATAATACTTTGGCATGTTCTCTGTGTTTCTAAAATTTCCTGTAAGGACTTGAGTTCCCTGCTTTAAGAGGATTGCAGACTATTTGCTACAGAGCCTGCTAATAAAAGGTTTTCAGATACCCAGTTTAAACTAATTGTTGCTAGTCTTGTCA
The DNA here is from genome assembly GCA_026261815.1 of Monarcha castaneiventris obscurior. Lineage (NCBI taxonomy): Eukaryota > Metazoa > Chordata > Aves > Passeriformes > Monarchidae > Monarcha > Monarcha castaneiventris. The sequence goes on from JAMPIT010000890.1 coordinate 6,026,153, forward strand.
CAGTTTTGGGGTCCAAGGGCATTGCTGCACTTCACGGGGGAATCTGTTAATGCGTTGAATGAAGCTGCTAGACAGCAAAAGCCAAGAAGTGCAAAGAAAACAGTTGTGCCACCCAGCCTATTGCTGGCTGAAGCCTGTGCAATTGTGGGCTTTAGGGACTTCCATGCAATTCTGCTGGCTGCACCTCTGAGGTGTTGGTTTTCTCCTCCATTCTGTGGTGAGCCCCTTCCCCCGGAGGACAGCAGTGATGAGTGAAAGGCTGTAGAAGGGTAAAAATTTGTATGACCCTTGCCCTAAATAATTGGTAGGTAGAAGACAGCAGCTAACGGGACTGCAGTCTGATTTGGAACACATCCTCATAGTTTCTTGCTCCTAGACTTTGAGGACAATTTGTTCCTCAGCAATTTAGGTACCAGCCTTTAGATCGGTAACAGAAAACAGCCTAAGCCTGGTGAACTGGGGTTGGACCCCATCTAGAACTGCTACCCAGCAGTGCTGGGAGGCAAGGGGCTATTTCAGGAGGGTAGACCAGAGCTGTGACTTGGCTAGGGTCATGTTGCAAGCCTGCAGCAGTCAGTTTGACCCTGGGTCTGTGGTGTCCTGCGCCCCTTGGCCCTCTCAGTCTGCCACTCCCTGTATTGCTCCATGATGAGTGCTCCCCTTACACTGGGTAAGGCACGTGGGGGAGAAATTCTTTCAGATCTGCTTGGCTTCAGTAATGGGCTGTAATTAAAGCAGGCTTGAAAAACTTATTTTTAATGTTACACAACACTTCTGGTTTGTCGGTGGTGCTTTTTTTGCAAGAGGAGATGAAAACTATAGAAGGAAATGGGGGGAATTACAGATGCATTTTCGCTTTGCCCTTAGTAAATGAGGTCTTCAGTGTCAGCCATCTTTCAAACTGCTTGGTTGTATATAATCGTGCGTCTCTGCCTGGGAGCATCTCCCGTTTGAATAGCAACAGCTCCCTCTGTCTGTTCCGAGTAAACCGTGGGCTGTTGCACTTCAACAGATGATGCCATTTTCTTGTTTCCTGCCCAGAGAAATTCCTGCTCCTCAGGTGTGATTGCAGCTTAAGTAGATTAACTTTGAGGAGGTTTTAGACTTTCTCTTTATATTTTTAGGAGTGGTTGTAAACTTTTTTACTATTACTTCCCGTAGCAGTTTATGAACAGAATAACTGTTTAAAAAGCCCGAAAGTGGGGTAGGGGGTGCAGCGGCTGCATTAGTGGGAGAGATTATTTTCTGTTGAAAGTGAGCTTTGAACAACCTGTGAATTACTGTCACATTGAACACGTCTCTGGAGATTTGAAAGTTTTATACCCTCTTCCAAAGTGCTGCTATTGTCTGTGTAACAAACGTGAACTGAACTGTTCTGTTAAAAGTAAGTCATGCACACTTAAGAACATAATAGTAGTTCAGCGTTAACAATGCTGCTGCATTCATCTCAGCAAACTGTTACTGTAGTACAACTGAAGCTCCAGCAAACCATTTGCCTTGTGATGAAGAGCCAGCATGCGATTAAAGGCGTGCTATTAACATTTCCTAGCTCTCTTCTCGCTCTGACATTTGTCCTGTGTGAGGTTTTTTGATCACAATCTCAGCAGCAGACCTTGCTGCACGTAGCACTTGAAGGTTTCACAAAGCTGCCTATAAAGGATACATCATATCTCATCTGGTATTTGCTGCAATAGGTAGAGGAGAAACAATAAGCTGGCTGAACTTTGTTTTGGATTAAAATATTTTGCCCAAGAGCTTCCTTTCATTGTTAGATTTTTTCAATATATGAAAATAGGACTTCAACTTTAAAGTAAAACACATATGATGACTTGATGCAGCTCTGCTACTAGGAAGGTGTTTGCAATGTTTTAGGGGACAGAGTTAATTCAGCTGACAAGACAAAAATCCTTATTTTCCACCACAGGAAGTTTCCTCCACAGGGAGTTCATGGGAGATGTAGTACAGCCAGAATGCTCTGGAATTAGGTGGTACATAGAGGCCCTTTAGGCTGGCTGTGGTTTCTGTGATGGTTTTCTGGAATATTTCTGAATAAGTCTTTCAGTTCTAGAGTTTCAGTCTTTGAGAAATTGTCCTCTTAACATTGAATTCTCAACTGGATGGAGGAATACATTTTTCTTTTAGGTTGCTGTTGCCTCCTTACTGAATTGGAATGAGGCACTTTCAAGAGTGCTGCCCAAGAACACAGATTGGAAAAAAAAAAAAACCACAATCAAAAAACCAACAAAACCAAAGCAGTCATTTAAAAAACTAATCAAGCCAACACCAGTTTGCTGCCACTCCTGAATTCTGCTTTTGGAGTGAATTACTGAGGTTGTCTTGGTATGTGTATGCATGGTCAGAGGTGTAAGAAAATTGATAATGAATATGGAGTTGTGTTTCATGGCATGGCTCAAAAAAGTCTGTATGCCTGTATTTAAGAAAAACCTTGTATAAGAAAAGCCATTTGTAGCATCCTTTGGTCTTTCATGCTCCATAATCAGGCCTGAGGGATGGAGTTTAGATGCATGTAATTTATGGAAGACAAAGTTAAATCTTTGTCAGAATTAGAATATACTCATAATTTTTGATAGTGTATACCATTCTGTATACCATACTGAAGCTGCTTTAGCACCCAAGTCTCTCCTTGGAGGTGGCAGTCTCACTGTGGATGCTCTTGTTGAATGTTCCCTTCTGGATTTAACTCAGTAATTATACACATAAAATAAAATCACTTATATTTAAAAGGTCACTTCAAATTAATTATGCACATTCTTCTCCTTCAGTAAGCGTTGTCAGGTTCAACAAACGTTCTGGAAGGAAAAATAGTAGCTTCTAAGGGAGTAGGCAGGAACCTAAACTGGGCTCACTGACAGCCCATTAAGGCCCAGGGTACATGGTTAAATTATTGATTTGGCCATTGCTGGCTATTCAACTAATGGCTGGTGCCTGGCCCTTCAAGTGCCTTGGCTCTTTTTAATTGTTTGAGGCCCTCTGTCCAGCTGCTGCTTGCCAGGAGAGTGACTGCAGACCAGCTGAGTGGCTGTGGCCATGTCACTCAGGTCACCCCGTTGTCACTGTGGAAGGCTGCTAATCCCTTCTCCCCCTGTGCCAGCTTGAGCTGAGCCTGAATCTGCTGCTGTGCCCATTGGCCAAGTCTAGCATGATACACTGTGCTCCATGCAGATCTCCAACAGGGACAAAGATCCCTCCAATTGTTTCCCGTAATCAAAATACTAATTGCTCTTTACATCTTTCCTGAACCTCTACAATTTCTCCAAGTGAAGCTCTCCTTAATGCAAGCTCTATCTGTAGAGAGCTTGTTTTGATGAAAAAATTGGGGGTTTTATACTTATATATATAAAATAATCCTAACTAGCCATAATTAGAACAAGTGCTATTGTCCTAAAAGAATTTGAGTCCTATGAAACATAGTCATGCTCTACCCTTCTAAAAGCTGTAATGTAAACTTACCCAAAGAAAGCAGCACATGGTGATTGCAAGACAGTATGCTTATATGTAAGAAGCGAGTCTGGTGTCAGTGGTGTTGATAACAGACCTGCTGGTTAAAGCAAGGGGGGGACGGATTAACAGTCCCTTGTTAATGGCAAAGTGAGGGCTGTGGGGCTGGGTGGGCTGTCCTGTGGTTGGTTGCATGTTTTCAAAGCCAGCAGCCCAGTGACACCTGCTGTTCTGCATGCAAACTAAGTCTCTGGGGAGTCCTGTTCTTTTTCTGTCCACAAAATGATCTCTAGTCACAGCCCGGGTTGTGTGAGGCTTGGTATGTTTTTGAGAGCAAAGAGCAGATGTTATAGGGAGAATGATACTTTGCTGATGTGTACCAGTCGGGTGAGTCTAGCTAGATAGATTGGAAAGATGAATTTAGGATACAACCATGTTCCCTGTGCTGTACTACAAAGGCAGATGTCTGGCATCTCCTTCCTGTTGTGTTGGCATTGCTTGCATGAGCACCCGCTTGTTACCATGGCCAGCTGACTGGCCTTTGGGATCAGTAGTCCCAGAGCACAGCCTTGCTGCCTGACAAACCTGGAGAGGCAGCCAAAAGCATTGAAGTCTGTGTGCTTGGACCTTGGGTGCCCAAGTCATTAAAGCCCAGGGGCAATATTTCCAAATTTAATTGGTATTTTGGGTCTCCCGTGAAGTATTTGAGTAATTGGAGCTGTACTGTCAGGGTGGAAAAAAGATTAGGTTTGTTTTTCAGGTCAGTGAAAGATATGTGGTCATTCCAAGGGCCATGTAATTCCCAGCTGGCTTGGTATTCAGAGTTTTATTTCTGCTGCCTGCAGTGACAAAGGGTTACAAGATCGTTCCCACGTGCCTTGAACTTTGTTGTGGCACTTAAATTCTCTATGCATGCAGGCAAACCAGGAATAGAGTTGGTTCAGACCATGTATCTTCTGTTTGAAAGGCGGAGGGAAGAGATGTTTCCCTCATGCCCATTTGATGGTGAGAGTAAGGGCACCAGGATGAATCCGTCTGTCCCTTAGAAAACACTTCTGCAGTGAGCGAGGACCAAAGGCACTAGTAGAGAAAGGAGGTGAGTCCAGGGGCAATGTCTGAGCTGGCCTTTGGAGGCATCTTCTGGCTGGTGGCAGCATCACCCGGCTCTGTGGCACAAAGGTGGCAGGCAGCAATCCAAGCTTGTCAGCTGCTGCAGCTAACAGGGAGGAATTGGGCTAGCACACAGCCTGCCTGTCTTCCACCTTTGGGAAACACCCAGTTTTTAAATTCCAGTGCTATATACCAGGGCTCCCACGCAGTCAGGGCACCATGAGGAGCACAAACATCAAATGAGGTTTAAATTGAAGGAATAGCCAGAGGCTTTAACCAGTCTCTGGTTATTCCACGAGTGCTGCTGTTGCTCCTGGCTTGCTGTTTACTCATCTGCACCTGCAGTGTTGAAAGCTGTACAGAAATCCTGTTCAGCCTGAGCCAAAAAGTATAGCTAGGCTTTGTGTGCACAGAGGGCTTTACAAAGGTCATGAATTGAGCTTTTGTGCCAACCCTTTTGTGATTTACTTCTCATTGTTTCTCTTTCTCCAGAATTCCTCCTCTGAATTGCCATCTGCCAGCTCTTTTAACAGGGTGTTCTGTGTTGCAGATTTTCTATTAGTACAAGGCTTACTGCTTTTGTACAGGAAAGCTGGACCACTGTGGAGGCCTCCATGTGTTGCTGTATCTACTGGAGTCATGCTGAAGGGTGACTTGGTTTTTGGAGGGAAAAGAACAGCTAGCTTCCAATAGTCTGCAGCACTGGATGTAACCTAATTGCTGGGACAGCGATGAAACCCAGGGTGTGAGTCAGATTGTTGGTCCAAGCACAAAATAATTTGGTTTTACTATCAGTTTTTTGGTTTAGGTCTGTGAGGGGTTCATTCAGACTCATCCATAAGCCTTCTGTTACCAGTCCTGAGTATGCTTTTAACTACCTTCGCTCTAATGCTGTGGGAAGGGCACAAAAAGGAATAGGCACAAAAGACCAGTTGCAAAGATGCTTCTTGTGGTCACTCATTATAACTGGGGTTTGCTGCTGTGTCAGACCTGCAGAATGCTGATACAATAGACTAGCATGGTTCTGTCTCTCACTTTGGTGGCAAATACTATAAAATGTTCTTTTTAGGATGCTTTTTTTTATTAGAAGTGATGGAGTTATGATGTGCAGCCTTCATGTGATGTCTTTCAAAATAGTCAAAGTGACTGTGTCACACTATCAGCATTAAAAATTCTTCATAATTCTATTCTTGAAAGCAACCAGCGTCTCCTTCTGTAGGGTAGAGTGAGGGAAGCTTCTTCTCTTGAAACTCAGCCAGGTTTTGGTTTAGGAGCTGTGATGCACTGATTGTAAATAGAAGACAGCAGTTTCCCCTGCTTGTGGTTTCTGCTATGGAAGAAAAGCAGAGACAAGGCTGTGCAAAGGAATCCTGGGGAAGGATTAATTTGCCTATCTGTGGGACAAGTGTCTAAGTAATGGTTTAAGCTCCCTCTGATATGAGTGGGTTATCTGTGAGAGGGGCTTGATTTCTTTACAATAACCAGCTTAGCCTAGATGCCTGACTTTTAGCCATTTAGCATTGGCTAACATGATCATCGTCTCTATATCTATATTAAAATACTGTTATTAAAAGCTATATTAAAAGCTGTTGATTTTTTTCCCAGTTTTCCATTCTTAAAAAATGACAAGGTTTCAAAGGATATTCTAGCAAAAGTAGAAAAAGGAGTGTGATGTGTCCACTCCCTTCCTAATGCCAAAGCTCACTTTCCAGGTGGAAGCCTGAGAATGTTGGCGAATTCTGGGTTGTCCTGCACCCCAAGAAAATACTGACTGTTCATATATTTGAATAGTGAAATGCAAGGCACATGTTATTAGATAATGACAGGTGTCTGCACAAGGTAATCCTCAGGGAAAATATGTTGCATTCCTTGAATGTTGATAAACCTCACTTTACACATGGAGGTTTGATGAATAAATACCTTGGTTTTGTTCTGACAGGTGGCATCTCGTTTAGTGCTTCTCCATGAAGAGCCAGACCCCTTTGCCCTTTTTATTTCCTGAGGTCTCTGAACTCCAGTTTGTCCCTAGTTTCACTTTACACACCTGTTTTGAGGCATGAGTTAATATAATGCCAGCTAAATGTGAGTCCCTCAGATTCACTCCACAAGAAATAGGCTGTGTCTCAGGAAGTTGTGTTCAGCTAAGAGAAAGGATTATACTTTGGAGGTGGTATTTATTAGGAAACCTAGTATCATAGAAAATTGGAGGGGTGACAACAAAACACAAAATACTGTAAATAAAAGGTAATCTATGAAAGTTTCTGCTGACATTGCTGAGCTTGACATTGTGTCCTTAAAATGAGCTTGAGGAGCCAGGCACAACCTTGAGATCTCCAGTTTTAAAGTTAGTTTTAATAGGACACAACAGGTAGATTGAAAGAATACAACACTATAAATTTTTAAAGATTAGTTGTGATGGTCAAAACAAATTAAATGAAGCTTTGTAGAAAAGTAAGGCCATGCTAAAGATGTGTTTCATTTCTTGGGTTTGGTGAGAGGTTTTTGGCTGTTTTTATTTTTTCCCAGTTAACACTGCTTTATTCTTCTGGGGTAAAACTGAAGCTGAATCATAACCTTGCTGGGTTCCCAAGATCAGCCTAGAATTGTAAATTGTAGCTGGCAGGATTTTCCATACCAATTTTTACATTATTTCCCCTTTATCATCACAGTTAAAACTCCTTTCACTTTCCAAGGTAGAAGAGCCTTTGTGGGGCTCAGGTTTTAATGCATAATTCAACCTTCAAAGTCCAAAACAAGCATGCAGAAATCAAAGGCTTGACATGAAGTAAGTTACTTGATTCTGCAAATAGCAGTGCAGTGGTTCTTCCATTGAAGAGGCTGTATTGCCTTTAGGATTTACTGTAATCGAGACAGTCATTTGCTGGATATTGATAATTCAGCTACTACTTCTCTGGAAAAAGTAATTCACAAACTGCTGTATAACAATTTTCTCAGGAGCTGTCCCCCAGCAGCTTACATGCTCTTCTCAGAGTGTTTTTCTTTCAGTTTTACATATGTAAATATATATTATTTTTCTTTTGCATAAGATTCCCAGCAGTAAGTGGCATTCTCATGCTGAAAAGCAGTGCTTCTACTTTAAATAGTCACAAATCCTGCAAAGGCAGGAGCAATGCACTACACACACAGCTAGACCACTGAGCAGGCATCTTCCTGTGCTTGCTGAGTAGGACTGGATGGGAGTGGAGAGGCTGAGAGCTGGGCAGTCACCTGCCTCAGGAAATTAAATCCTGGGGTTAGCAATTTTGATACCATCTACCTAAATCCCTATAACTAAGGCTTGGGTTTTACACATTAGAGTCTGAGAATTTCCAGCCTAGCCAGAATTTTTATCTAAATGTTATTTTCTAGAATTTCTATGCCAGGTGTGTCACTGTACATGTCAGTTTGTGTCTTGATTCCAGTTTTTCCAGCTGTGATGTTGTTCCACAGGTTCAGGTCTAAGTGCCGGCCCTGCAGCATGCAAGTTTACAACTCAAACAGGAATTGACTGCTGTAACTTTGCCTCCTAGTCTGCAAGTCCAGCTAGTCCTGGCCCTAAGGTGCTGGTTTGGCCATACTTGTCTTAAACTCTTTTGTGAACATATTCTAGTGTCTCCGATCATACCTGTTGTTGTAGGGACCTTGTGGGGCTCAAGTCAGGCCATGGCATAGATGATAGGCAGCATCATCTTTTTCCAAGCCACATCTTCAGTTTTTGTGTGATTTCTGGGGGGGAATAGAAATCCAGACCCAGCAAGTAAATAGACAAGATCCAGGCACTGCAGCACTGGGGAGCACTGGGGTAAGTCTCACAAAGAACAAGCAAGTCTTTGCAGGTCTGAGGTGCACTCAGCAAAGCAGGGAATGGCTCCATAAAAGCCCAGTGGACTCGCCGTGGTGCTGTGTTTGAAAGGGTATGGTGCATAAAAGGGCTCCATGTTCCTACCTGAGACTGACATGTACCTTTGGTGTCCTGCCTGGTCTGCGGAGAGATGGGAGAGACGTGTTCCTGCTGCCTCTCCTGTCTGAGGCGGGTGGATCCATAGCGGCGGAATTCACAGACATGCCAAGGCAGAGTCCTCAGTCAGTTATAAATCATTGATGCTTTTTCCGTCCTGTGCTTCTCAGACTTCAATAATTTCATTGTTCCAGCTGAACAGGAGTTTTACCTTGTTAAATTCAGGGAGTGCCACTGATGGCAGCAGTCTTTTATCCTGTCCTTCTCATTTTCTGACAGACCCATAATGAATGATTAATCTCAGTGTGTTGCAAAGGGTTCAACTACCTGTTTCTTTTTCCTGTAATAAAATATATGCCGTTTGACTGATTGTGCAGCATCTGTATTTGGATTTTTTTTCCATTTAATCTCTTTTATATTGTGAATCTACTTAAAAAGCTGTACTATAACTCCGGAAAACGTAATTTTTCCCCTATTGTCCCTTTTTATTTTTAAGGAGCTGATTTCACTATTTTTAATGCACATCAGTGTGCAGGCCTTTACCACCCATCCATGCTTACACTCAAGTTTATTGATATATTATAAATAAATATATATAATATATAAATGTATATACATTTCAGTAGCCTTTGTGATTATTGTCAAAAATCAAAGCAGACAGAAACACCTCTAATTTACAAGCCCAGGTTTCCATGGAAGTATCACATTAAAAATCAAATTTCCCCTCTCTATTCATGGTCTCGAGCAGATTCTCCAGGGGTGTAAATTACTACAGCTCTGTGGGGCTGTGGTCTTCCAGAGCAGCACAATATTGGAATCATGTCAGTACTTAAATAATTCAAGAGCATGGAAACACTGGGTCCATTGATTTGTTCTTTTTCTTGAGTTATTTAAATTATTTTTCTTTCAGTGTTCTTTTTGGGTTGAAATACTGAAAGCACAGTAAGATGGAAAATGAGTTGTACGGAAACATCTTCACAGGAGGCCTGATTGCTGTTAGGCCAAGAGCAGGTGTCTTAATTTACTAATGTATCATTCATGTCAAAATAACATTGTAATTTTATGCTGTAAATTCAGTACTTGCTATTTAGCATTGCATAAACTATATTGCTAGTTCTCAGGACTAAACTTACCATAACAGCTGTAGCCAACATATACTTGCTTGGATAGTTTGAAAGTCTAGGGGATTTCTTGCAGCAGTTTAACAAAGTCATTGCTGACAGGCTTGCTGCCGTGTGGTTTGTCACAGATTTAACTCTTTGGGTAACTAACAAGTGGCCCTGAAATCCCAGTGACTTATGTAAACATAATTCTGCAACTTGCTCGAATCTTCATGTCCTCAGGAAAGGAAACAAAGTGGTCACAGATTTTTAACTTGTTTGGTCACCTCCCTGGCACAGGGACTTGCTGGTGTGTTATTTTGCTTTTCTGCCTTGTTGAAGTGCTGTCCCATAAGCTGGTGGTATTTAAGGCCAGGAAATGTGTGGAGATCTTTTTAGTAATGGTGGTGTGAACTTTTGTTTGTAGCAACTCCCCTGCTGTCTGTATAACTACTCTCGGCATTAGTGATGGTTTTCAGAAACCTGCAGCTGATGAAACGCTGAGCTAATGCACATTTTTCCATCACTTATGTTCAGATAGTACAGATGACCTCAGAGGTACCTACTCATTTTATGGGCACCCTACCTCTGAAGTCATTAGTGCTTAATTTTCACTGCTGCTTGCACTCAACAATGTTAGTAGTGGCTTCATGAATTACTAATGTGGTGCTTAAAGGTGAAAAGTAAAGACCTCATCAAATTCTGGATATTTGCATATACATTGCAGATAATTAACTATCTGAGAGGCAATGCTTTTTTCTTCTCTCCCTCCTTGCTGTTAGGGTGTTCAATAAGAGAATCCACTTAGTGTCTCTTGCTGCAGAGGATTAACCTTTGTTTAACGTCGTCCAGTCCTGTGTGGTGTATCACATGCTGCATTAACCCTCATTTGCAAAGCAGCTTCTTGGGCTCTGTTGTTTTTACACTGGCAAGATCCAAGAGGTGATTACAGAGCTCCTTTGAAAGAAATTAAGTGCTGCAGATGAAGTCTTCTCCAGGAAATCAGAAATCACATATCCAGCTCCCTTTAAGAACTCAGGGAGACCCTTTTTCTTTTCCCTCTGAAACTCTTCTCCATCAAATCAAAAGCAGTTCTTCAAAGCATTGAAGTGTATACTTAGCATTACACTCTTGAATTCAATAAGATACTTCTGCCTTTACTAAGCAGGCATGTCTTTAAACAAAGCACTTAAACACATACTTAATTAGTTATTGAGACAAGAGGCATGGTGTATGTATTCTTTTCCCATTCTAAAAAGGGCGGGTTTTTTTCCCACAGAATATATGATCTCTTTAAGAAAGAAACATACTTCTAACTTGAATCATGCTGTTTTTTCTTTTTCAATTGCATTTCAATTCAGTGTACGTAAAAATGATCTTTTATTGAATAAGTTAAAAGTTTAAATTATTGTTTTGCCCAATCCCTTTTGAAACCCTGTTCAGATGTACAGCCTCTTTAAAATAAATAATTGTGCCACAAGCTATGTTCATCAGGAAACTGTTTTTAGTGTCACCTGCATAAACCAAATCACAGATGTTTCAATCAAGGATGATTTTTTTTTTTTTTAAAGAAAGGCTTTAAATTGCTTGCTCTGCAGTATCACATGCTTGCTTGCAATTTAGTGCCTTATCCAGTGGAATGTCACAGGTATTCGTTTCTTCTGGAATATAGAAATGATTAGGAAATTAAAAATCCATATAAAATTCTGTGATATTTACAGAATACCAAAACCATTTGAAAGAACGTTTAAATTATTATAATTCTTCTAATCATGTTCTAAACATTTTTTCTGAAGTCTACCATATGGGGGGCTGTGCTGGGGAGGGAGAGTATGAAAATTAGATTTCAGGTTATGTGGTATTTGGGTTTTTTGAAGTTTTTCCTCTTTATTAAGGACTGACACTGGTGTGCATGGGCACCACACAAACCATTACTTGAAAGTGGAACTGTGAGGGGTTTTCTCTCTTGCACACCTGAGCTGATTGCTTTAGGGACAGCACCGTGATGTTCCCCATCTGTCCAGTGCCAGGTGACATAACACACACTATGTAGACTCTGTGGACATCATAGTCACCACTCATGGGTTCCATTGTCATGGTGAAAATCCTCTTTTAGTAACAAGAGCAATGCATTCTGAGTAAAAATAATTTCTCAAAGGTTCACTGGAAACTGGTCCTGACCTCTGCTTACTTGTAACAGATGCTAGAGAGAAAATTCTCACATGCAGGTATGCATTCACCTGACTGAACCTGTGGATAGAGAGACTGAATCATATGTTCCTGAATCTGTAACAGTGAAGTTCAGACTTGATCACAGACTAATTTAGGAGCATTGATTGCCAGTGCTGAATGGACATGGTGCGTCATTTGGAAGTGCTTCCACTTCTAATTCAGCTAGCAGTGTCTGAACAGTGAGCAAGAGCCACAGTGGGTTTGAATGTCCTTTTAGCTACTTAAAACACCAGCCTGGCAATAAAGCCTGCTACAGACCTGGAGTGAAAACTCCATCAAATGCAGAGATATTTGTGTTCCTTCCTAGCTGCACTTCAAGACAACAGGAACAGAAGTTCATTGCTCTTCCAAAGGTACATGGGCATTTTCATTGTTTTTGTTGTAAGGCATGCAAATATCAGTTTGCATTATAACAAATTATATTCCTGAAAGACATGATTGGCTGGAAATACTTTGTACTTAAGTAGAAGTTGTTGAAACAACTTCATAGTTAAGTGAATGCTTAACTTAATTTTCCTCCGTACAATTCAAGTGGACATTTCTAAACTACCCTCCTGTTTGAAGCAGAAATAATTAATATTTTTCTTATTAATATGAGGATGTAGGTCTGCATTTAGAAAGAGTTCCTTTTGTGATGCATGAAAATATCGCAATGATTCAATCCTATGAAAAGACAGGTTTGGAAAATAGCAGTTAGCTGTGCTCTGCTTTCACATACTCATATTTCCCAGGACAGATCTTAACTGCAGGTGCAGAGGTGACCTATCACCTCTTTGTAGGAGGCTGCAAGATCTTCAGTCACCACTGTATCTGTGCCTCTTGCACCATCTTTGGGAAGCAAAGCACCATTATCCTAAATCATTTGTCCAAGATCACAGAGGAGGTGAGTGGTGGAGCAGGACTTGAACCCATGCCAGCACTGTAACCTCTCTGTAATCAACCCTGTCACTGCCTATGCTTAAATGACTTTAGGGACAGACAGCAAAACCTCTGGAATGCTGCTTTGCTGTAGAGGATTTGTCCATTGTCCAGTGCACAATCCACGTACTTGTGCAAAATGCCCCAAAGCCTAAAATGTTCTTGTAATCAATGTGGACGTAGGAAGTGCTGAAATCAATTGACTGTCAACACCTGTTTAATGGTCAGCAGGTGCTTAAATGTAGTGTTGCACAGTAGGGAATGGTGATAAAAGCTGCCAGGGTCTGGTGTTTTGTTTAGCAGCAAGAAGTTTAAAAAACAGGAGGAACATATATTTTATTAGTTAGTAGATGCGGCTGTGCTGCAATATCAGGGAATATGTTAAGTCATTCTCAACAATCTGTCCAGCTCCTACTCATACTCTGTGCTCTGAAAATGAACTAAAAATTCAGTCTCATGAATTTTAAGTCTGCACCTTTAACATGAAATTCACTTAAACCGTTGTGGAGAGTGTTGGAGGCAGAGGGAAGAGAAAGGAACATCTCTGCTCCAATCTTGTTTTCAAAGAGACACATCAGCACATACTAAGTTTTTCCATCATATTCAAGTAGATGATCATTATCCAGCTTGCAGTAAACATCTGACTTGATCTAGACAATTGTGCGATGACTTGATACTTAATCAGTGTGGACCTGACCTTTACAAAAGCAGCTTTAAAAGTCAGATGCCATCCTCCTCCTAGTTTCTATTCCTCTGCAACAAGGCTACCCTTCACTTGGTTGTTTACTTGTTTAATTTTCTTTGAAACAGTTTGCCAGAAATCAGAGCTAGCCACATAAGGCTGTGGTGTTAAACTCTGAAGCACGTTACAAATATCTTACCAACTTACCTTTATCACAAAAAATACCCTCCAATAGACATTAGGATTTCTGTGTTCCAGCTCCCATATGAGGAATGCCGCTTGCCAACTAGGACAAAAACTGAAAATTCATGGACTCAGATTTGGTTTGGAGGTAAAAGGTCTCCTGTCTGCAGCATTTTGAGAGATACCTACTTATCAGCAAAGATCTGCAGGGAAAGGGAAGAGTGGAGTAACTATCCCATCAAACATCTTACCTTATTTTTTTTGAGGCTTATCTAAAACAGCTTCAGGCTACTCAAAATTTTATAACCTTTCAAAACCTTACAAGCCAGCTGTAAAGCAAAAGCTCCTCTTGTTAAACAGCCAGCAAATCAAGGTGTGAAGCTAAGGACATGCAGTAGCAAGGGATAAGAAATGTGCCTCTTCTGCTGCATTTATCTTTAATAAGAGGATGACTAAAAGCTTCAGCTTTCTTTTATCTTTCACAAAGATTTACCAGAACAAGTGGTACTAAGCCTTTAATTCTCTTGCTTTACATAAACCAAAATGCTAAATTTTGTTTCCATTTTCATTCATCCTGATTTGAAAAACTTGTATGTTAAATAACAATCTATTATTTTGGAAGTTGGTTTGGGGGTTTTTTCCGAAATGCCAAGCAGTACTGATTATATCACTGGAGTATTTTGAATTCTTTTGCACCCTCGTATTTGCCTTATATAGCCACGTAGCTTGGTATTTGACACGATTTTTTTTTTCTCCTTTCATCTTTGTGGAAATAATCAGTACTGCATTGTAACCAGCATCAGAACTTCATTGCAGAAAATCTCCTGTGCTTGTTCAATGAAATGCAAAATGCACGATGTGGAACTTAAAGCTTTTGTCTGACTCCAGGATCTGTTCATGCCAAAGTGAACTTGCCACCTTTTCCTTTGGCCTGTGGCTGCATGGTAGATGATGTTCTGCAAGATCTGAGTCTCGAAGGCGAGGCACAGCTCCTGTCAGTGATTTGCCTGACCCTTTGGTGCTGGTACAGGGCTATGGTAGAGCAAAGACAATTGGCCAGAGGATGGGACTGGCCCACCCTGGTTTTGTGATGTTTCTGTGACATATGCTGGGACTAGTCACTGTAGACTCAAAGGAAAGGAAATTTATATCCCCACTCTTTCTCATCTCAACTTTTGCAATGGTCTGCCATGGGTCTATGGCCAAGATCTGCTGATTTAAAGCAGGTAGTGGAAACTTGTGTTACCCAGATCCCAGCACAATAAAACTTCAGTCTTAAGGCCAGTCCTTCCTCTCTGTCTGTTAATGGCTTAACAGACAGAGTTGAGAACTCCTAAAACCCAGCAGTTTCCATTCCTGACCACAGGTGCTGTTTCTGCCACATGCACATCAAAATGTTGTTTATTCTATGACAGCATGCCCGTCCTCTTGACTCTGAAACACAGTTTGCTTGTGAGGATTAACCCAGCTGGTTGTAGCCAGGCCATGGGAGTTTGTGTGGGAAGTGTTTTCTCCTACCCAGAAGCCACAGAAATACTTCTGACTACATAAGTTAGACACATAGAAAGATCCAGATTTTAATTTGTTTTTCTTAACTGGTGAGGAGGAAAAAAAAGGAAAAGCACAACACAAAAAACAAATTAATTGGTCCTGCATTGCACAGAGAGAATGATTAATCTCCTGCATTCAGGAGCATCTGTCTACTACTTCTGCTTGAATTCCTCAAAAGGCTAAGAGTGTTTCTAATGGTCATTTAAATAATAAATGCCACCACACTCATTAGGGGTGTATCAGTCGTTCTTTTTCTGCTCTGGTGCTTGTTGTGTTCTATTAATATTTATTGAATTCCAGGAAATTCATCCTGAGCTAGTGGTCCACATTTCTTTTCAAGGTCACCAAATATAAATATTTTATTTATCTAATTTAGAAAAACGACATTAGATGCGATGCAGCAAGCATGACAAGAGTATGAATTAGTGGAAAGCTTCCCTCAGGAAATGTATCCAGGTACCAGTAATGGATAATTATAAGTCCAATAGCGTCTCTCTTAGCAGGTAATAAAGATACATAATGGCAATACAAGCCCTCACCTGAAGGTGTGCATATGGCAATAACAGTTAGTAGCACAATAGACTATTTACTGCGAGGGCATTGGAGGCATCCAAATCTCTTGCTGGTATTTGGGCCCTAAATAAGCTTTTTAGAATTTCACCTTCAAATTTTGACATGGATATGGGCTATGCCATGTGGGCTACATGGCAGATTTTCAGCAGCCCTTTGGGAATGAATATGCCTAAATCTGTGCTGGCTGAAAAACCATGGCATCAGAGGAGTGGCCAGAGTAGCTCATTTTGAGTATTGCTTGGGTTTTCCTGCCCCTGACAGTCCACTGTTCTCCCTTCAGACAGGGCTCTATTGCTTGCTTGCTGTACATGCGTAGTCCAGGAATGTCCTGTTTCTTTATCACTAGTTTTGAGATGAAAAGACGATTCTGTGTCTGGGATTTTGTGTTCTGAATGTTCCATGCCCTTTTCTGCTGCATATTCGACTTCTGCACTCTTGGACTCTGTCATCTTTGTGTTCCCTGGAGATATAAAAATTCCTCTTATGATGATTTCATTTTAACCAAGCACCATCCTGCCTCCTCCAAAAAGAGGGCAATATGATGTGGGGGGTGAATTTCAGAAACTGATAATTGCATTCTTGCAAATGCTGGCTATAAGAAAACAATGTTTCAAAAAGGAAAAAGCGAGTAGATTGTTTACCTCCTCAAAATGTTTACCAAAGAACAGTTCGCCCAAATTGAGTATTGAGCTGTCAAGACTCAAAGAAAACAAATGAAGTGGCATTTAATTTAATTGAATATTGTGCTTGTGGCTTTTTGTTTCTGTATTCAATTTTTAGCACATTGTAGTCTTTTGCTACTGCTAAGGTTAAAATTAAAATTAAATGTTTGCTGCTATTGTTTAGAAATATCGCAGACAAAGCACAGGCTTCTGAAGCAATGAAAAATTTGTGGGTTTTAGCAGTACGGTTTTTTAAATAATAGACAGTATCTAGGGGAAGATGTTACAGGAGAATTTGTTACAGAAGGGAAAGGCAGTAACTCTGGAGCTTTGACTTAAGTGTTGTGGTGTGACCTGTGCTGCTTCCTGACTTTCCAGGTTAGCAGAACAAGTGAACCTGCACCTGTGGAAAGGGACCCACAGTAGAGCAGTTCATGAAGAACTGCATCCTGTGAGAAGGACTCATGCTGGAGAAGTGGTGGACTGTCTCCTGTGGGATGCCCCCCATGCTGGAGCAGGGAGAACAGTGAGAGGAGTCCTCCCCTGAGGAGGAAGGAGCATCAGAGGCAACATGGGACAAACTGACCACAATCTCCATTGCCTGTGCCCCTGCATTGCTGGGCAGGGAGGAGGTAGAGAAAATTTAGAGTAAAGTTGGGACTGAGAAGAAAGGAGGGGCCAGAGGGAAGCTGTTTTTAGGTTTGTTCTTATTTCTCATTATCCTATTCTGATTTGAATTGGTAATCAATTTAATTTTTTTTCCCCAAGCTGAGTTTGTTTTACCCATGCTGTTAATTGGTAAATGATCTCTCCCTGCCCTTATCTTGACTCAGGAGCTTTCATTACATTTTTCTCTTCCCTGTCTAGCTGAGGAAGGCAAGTGATAAGAGCTGCTCTGGAGGGCACCTGACATTCAGCCAAGGTCAACACTACACACCTTTTCTGATCTATCAAACTGGAGATTTACGGCTCTGTCTCGTTGTTGACATTACTGATATTGAGCTCTGATAATGCAGTACTAATTGGCAGCTCATTGAAAGTCTCAGTGGCAAGGCCTTTTCGAGAACAGATATGGGGAATAAATCACTCCATCTCCCTTCTTGCAAAGTTTGCTTCATGCTGTAGGGAATAGGCTAATCTCCTGCATCCTGGTTGAAACCTTTTCAGGTAGGTCTGTGGAATAAAAAAGAGGAGAAACAAGGTCATTGTACAGTCACAGGAACAAACAGAGCTCTGATAAATATTGAGCTGAGTTGCTGAAATAAGTGTTAAAAGCATTGAAGCATCCTTATGACTCTAACCCTGAGCAGTAGTTATGGACAAGTGGCAACAGGGACACAAAATGCTAGGAGAGGAAAGACTGAAAAAACTGAGGTAGCAGGAGAAATTGAGCGTAAATGGAATGAGCAGGTATCTCTGGAGCTGCATATATAATAAAAACTTTAGATCAATGTCTGGAGGGCCTTTGTCATGAATAAAATAGATCTATGTGTACAGGGACACATAGAAAGGTAGAAAGCATAGGTACACCTGAAAAATAGCATGTGGGTGACCAAACAGCTCAGTAAGCCCCTTAAACAGGTAGGGGCTTGTGACAAGGAGCTGAGCAACCTGTGTGACAGAGCAGGAACAGGGTACACGTGGCAGGGGCATAGAGAGAGAAGAGCTCTGGGCACTGCCAGCAAAGCAAGCCAGGAGGGCAGAGCAGCAGCAGGTTGTTGAGTGGGTCTGAGCTGGAACCAGATCTGGAGACAGGCCTGTTATTGCAGGCGCTTCAGAGCATTAGGCTGGACAGGGAGGGGAGACTTAATGGGTTTGGCAAACAGCTGGATAAGGCTTGGTGTTTATCATGTGCTTGGGCAGAGCAAAAATATTCGTGGCACCTCTGTTGTTGCTCCTCTCTAGAATCACATCAGAAATTATGCATGCTGCATTAATGTATATATCTTTGTGTAATGCACCACATCCTCCCCGTATTTCAAACCAACGTGGAAAATATGCATGGCAAAAATATCTTTGGCAGCAAGTTCTATCATGATAAACTCCCAAGTAAACACTGAACATTTGCTAATTAAAGTGAAGCGTATAGTCCTTGATTTTTCAATTAACACACCCAACATATAGTAATGCCTTAATTATTTTTGTGCCTAAATATACTTGAAAGAAATTTCTAAGTGTGGCAGTGAACTTTAAAAGGCAGGTGAGTCTCTGTACTTTCAGTGGTGGGGTAGGGGTGGATTTAACTGAAATTGAAGGGAAGTTCTCATGCGAATGTACCGTAGTCTGAAAATCTTTTGCCTTAAATAATCTTGGCTCTTCCTGGTTTTTTCCATTTATTTTCACTTTACTCTCAGATAAGCCATTCTCAACCAATTACTTGTCCCTTAATCAGCCATGTGAGCAACTAGTCTGCAAGAGAGCATGGGCCTTCTGTAGATAGTTCTGTCCACACAGGGATCAACATTCTCTGCTGTTAGCTGTGGAGTGCTCTGGCATTTTGTTCAAACCAGGCAGCTGCCTTTCCTCTGGAATTGTTGTGGAGGAGGCTGAATATCCCCATCATGAGATCAAGGTTTGATAGGGGAGATGAACTGGAGCCTGGATGTGCCTGCTCTCACTTGGGACAAACAAGTAACTGCCTTAAAGAGGTCTCCTAACAAGGAGATGTAGGGCAGGAGGACAGGGAGGTGGTTAAGATCTAGTTTTATGGTTCTTAGAAATTCTTCTGTCCCAATTAAGGTGCAAACGAGACCATATGCCAGTGACAATAGTAAGGGTTTTATTTGATGGTAAATATGAGAGAGAAAGAGAGACAGAGAGAAAGAAAGAAAGAAAAAAGTAGAAAATAGTTGGGGGGGACAGAAAGAGAGACAGAATAAGGAAAATATCACCACTCCGTGGATCCTAGGATGTTCCGGTGATCCTCTGCAGCTGGTCTTGATGGTGGTGAAAGTCCCCCCAAAGAAGCACAGAACCTGGTGGGTTTATATGCTCAGGCCAGGCAGGCAATGTCCGGCCATGTCCCCCTGGAGGAGGGGGATGCAGTCTCTCACAGCAGGCTCTGGGTCTGTTGCATCACAGGCAGTCCTGTGGGGCCAAGCCCCTCACGTGAAAGTCCCGTGGCTGTGGCCTGTGGGGATGGGGGTTCCACAGCTGGGCCGGTTTGTGTAATGGAGGATGGGTGTTTATTGCCTCTCACCAGAGGTTACACCATGCACCCAACACCTCCTCCTCCCCCCTCAGCTGGGGGGAGTCTGTGTAAACCTGGCTTCTGTGAGCTGTGCTTTCTCCCCACCCCAAACATGGGCTGGGATAGTTGCAGTTGGTGACATCCTTTTGTGGATGCATACCTTTCCTTCAGCCAAAGAGATGACTGAACAATGGGTTTCCCTTTATCTAATCAGCAGTTTGACTTTCAGTCCAAAGTCCCAGTCTTCAGAGAGGCTCCTTCACTTGTAGCTTCTTCATAATGAGCAAAACTTTGTATCAATGTTTGAGGCATGAACTATTTTCAGTCTCTGACAGAGGTGCCCATGGCTTTGCTGCTGCCTGGACTCCAGAGCGCCTAACGACAGCCTGCTGCTTGCCTGTTCCCATGGCAGTGCTCCTGATGGCTATTCCTGTGGAAACCTGCTTCAAAAAGGATACACCTATACAAATGAGGGATAATGGCTTAAATCGCCCGGTAGCGGGATTTTTTGGGTGTGCTTAGCATTAGAGCTTGTCAGGATTGCCTCAAACGTTTTTAATCAGAAAATGCTGGCTTATGGGAACACAAAGTTTGGGCATGTTCACAGGAAGTCAGCTGCAAAATGTGAAAAACAAAAAGGCCAGATTTAATGTGTTTCCGGGCCAACATGTGCTGACTGATAAGTTTGTCTTCTAGCCTGAAATGAATTTAAAAAGCATGTGTTACTTTGGTGATTTTTATTTTGATTACTGATCATATTTAGAACAAATTCAAGTATGACTGACTTGAGCTGACACCGTGCATTTAGTTTTGGAGTATGGTTTTGTGTTTTTGCAATATTAGTATCAATGTCAAGTTGACATAGAAAAATTTCTTGTGTTTTATATTTTCTCCTGGGCAGGTAAAATACTGTCCTATCTATCTCTATTGAGTGCTCATCTAAACATGTTCCATTTTAGTAGAAGTGTGATGATTTCTTTCTTTTTTTTTTTTTTTTTTTTTTTTGATGCCCAGTGGGAGAAAATAGTAGGAAAATTCAGA
This sequence comes from Monarcha castaneiventris obscurior, assembly GCA_026261815.1. Taxonomy (NCBI): domain Eukaryota; kingdom Metazoa; phylum Chordata; class Aves; order Passeriformes; family Monarchidae; genus Monarcha; species Monarcha castaneiventris. The sequence goes on from JAMPIT010000890.1 coordinate 6,046,812, forward strand.
ATACTTTTGAAAAACTCTTCTTATATTTTGCAATGGAAACCCTACTACATTTTGGGTTTTAATATCCCAAATATATTTCCCTTTAGCATGAGGGCTATGAAGTTGTCTTCACTTTGGAGGGACTAGGGAAATGGAGACACATGGCCATTGAAGTGGGTTTCTGCTGGTGAGAAACATACACTGCTGCTTAACCATGAAAATCAAGCCACAAACCAAAGTAATTGGGCTGAGAGTTGCTCTAGCAGTTGGCTGCTAGTTCTGAAAAATAATCTACCACCTGTTGTTTAGTCTGTAGGATTAAAGAAGGTTTAATGTTTGAGGAAAGAGGAATTTATTGCTCCAGATGGAAGACAATTTTTAAAAAAACTATGGGTGAAGATCAATTCAGTGCAATAGTCCACTTCTTTTAAAAAGGTATCTTGGCACAAACCACAGCACTCTTAATAACAACCTGTGGACAGAGCCGTTTTCCACCTTTAGAAATAGTTTTCTCCATTTGGAAGTCATCACAGATGAGTTTATCACAATTCTCTAACAGATACGCTGTGCAATTGTCACTTCTTTTTTTTTTTTCTGCTGTGTATGCCATCAGATTTTAATAAGAAGCAATAATATTATTGTCACACTAAGAATGTAATCAAAGATGTGTTTGATGCACACGATAAACAGTTGCTGGAGAGGAAAATATGAAAATGCAAGGGTTATTTTGTTTGGGTTCTATTTACTGACCATCTGGAAGAAGGAAATACTGGCAATGAGAAACTTTCAGAAATCAGCGATATGAAATCGATGAGAAGACAGGATAAGGTGTAAATCTATTAGTTGGAAGGACTAGAGCATATTGCTCGGAATATTTCTGCTCAGCAAAAAGCAGAAATTACTTTTCTGATAGACATAGAATTTTTGTGACAGAAGGGCTTTCAGGAAATATTTCCTGGTTTGGAGAGAAGGCAATGGAGGGATGGGAGAATACTTTCTGGTAGGGCTAGAAGAGGGGACTTGACTGTCAAAACAGGCATTTGTTCGGGGCCTGGGGAACTTACAGGGACACAGATGTGGGTCCCATTCCTGGCCTGGGTCAGCCTGGGATATAAATCTGAGGCATTTGGTGGGAATAGAGGAAATTCAGCAACATCATGCAGAGGTGTATGTTGTCACAGCAGTCATGTTGGTGTACAGTCAAGTTGGACACATGATGCTCTGCAGCTGATAACCAGGATGTTCAGCAGGAGCCCCTCACACACATGCTGTGCCCCATTCTCAGAGCAGATTTTGGGATATATTAAGTGGAAACCCTATGCTGGATAAGATTTATTAAGAATCTTGCCTTACTTCTGGTCAAGCTTTGTACTGAGCCTTTTTTTCCAGTCCCGTTTCCCTCACAGACTCCAAGTTTTCTATCTGGTCACTCTCAATCCCTGTTTTTCCAGTCAGATTCACCAAAATGGGTGTGTTAAGGCTAGAAATCCACAGTGACACAGATCACTATAATCACAGCACTCTTATTCTTTCTGATGCTATTCCCTGGCATTTCCAATGTGTCCAGCCTGTTCATCATGATGAGTCAGCAGAAAACTGGGGGCTTTTCTTTCCTTTGTCTTTGTGGGGATTTTGCTGCTTGTTTTTCAACAAACTGATCGGGCTGGACACAGGGTCAGATGTGGGACTTCCCAGCATGGGACGGCACTAGGACCTCTAACTATTCAGTGTGGTCTAAAGCCAGGGCTTCAGGTCCTTTGGTCAAAAAAGTGATCCCAGCCTGATGGATGGGTCCTACAGTAGCCAGAACAAGGCAAAAAACTCATAGCCTTTTGTTCAGCTACAGCTTCTGTAAGAAAACATAAGGCAATGCAAACTGAGAACAAATCAAACAGTGCTGCCATCTGTGGTAAGTGTATGGAGTGGAAACTGGTGGCTTTTGGAAAGCATTGCAGAAAGCAGCTTGACCAGCACAATCTCCGAGTACACATTTCATACTGGCTTAAAGCACTGAATTTAAAGCATCTCATTTTTCACCACTTGCATTTTGCATTTCAGTGGCAGTAAATCTTCAAAGGCCCGAAGACATAAAGAATCCCCAGGGATACTGTAGTTCTCCCTTGTTTTTCTTTAGCTGAGACATGAACATTAGTACAGCTGGTTAAGAAGAAATAGCTTTGTCTAAACAAAATCATTGAACCAAAGTTTACTGTTTACTAAAGTATTTTGGTTTTCTTTAAATTTTCCAACAGAAGAGATTTTTTTCTTCCCTTCCTTACTGCTTAGGTTGCTATTCCCACCTCTCCACGGGAAAAAATTCAGACAGGACTGACAACACCCCTCTGTCTATTATGCTATCCTACCATGAAGAGTGTTTGGCATCTTCTAATGTTTTAAGGAGCGTTGATGTTTTGAAGTGAGTTACGTCACCCAGCAGGAGGTTTAGCAGATCAGCAATGATACTTGAGAAATTCTGTGGAAGGAGGCGTCTTTTAAGCCATCTTTCTGTCTGGAGCACCTTCTGGCTGGCTATAAATATTTACCATCTTCAGTGTCTGACCCCATTCATGGTTATGGTCTCCTAGAGTATGGTGGGATGTCAGTGGGGAAGTGCAACTACTGTGCTTCTGTTCTGGGTGACCTGTGCAGTTTGCAGAGCTGGGTCCCACTCTGGCACGCAGCCTTCCTGACAGCTGCTTCTAAAGTGGCTGCACACTCTCCATTAGTGAGGCTGGTGGGCACATTTATGTGGCAGCCCCCCTGGCTGATGTAATTGCCCATCAAGTAATTCCCAAGCCACCTTTAGGGGAACCTAAGCCTCAAGGAGTGCTTGGAAGATTTTGAGGGAATTCAGAACTTTGAAAAGCAGGTCTTAGGCAGACACCAAAAGAATGGATAATATTGTGTTATGCAGAATAGTCACAAATACTTCCTTACAGTCACACTGATAAGAAAGGCCCTGTGAATTAAAGATGCAGTCCAAGGCCATAATATTTCTGCTGCCCCAAAGGGAATAGATAGCCCTTATTAGAAGTATTTGGTGGACTTCTCCTTATCAATACATTGCTAAAGGCCTAGAATCTGAAGGTATTCAACCAAAAGACTCAACAATATGACAGCATCCAGCAGTAATATTTTGTCAGGTACTAGTGTTCCACTGTGGATTCTAGACCCTGTCCTCAGTCAGTGTCTGAGAATCAAATGTCTTAGCACAAAATCTGCTGAGAGAAGGAATCTATAGCTAAATATAGCATGGAAACCCATGCATGTACATCACATGTGAATTAATCCCAGAAATTGTAAGTAAATTAAAAAATCCCAAAATTATCCAGGATCTCTCCCCAGATCCAGTATTTCCTTAATTCATTTATTGTGTTGACAGTGTAATTCTTTGTGGATATGAATATTATTTTTTTTTAATCACTGAACTGATAAACATTTAGCAGCATTTCAGGTGGAAGAAATGGAAGATAACAAATTCATTGACTTTGCCTTAGTAAATTGGTAAATGTTGACCTAGGCAAAGTGACAAATGTCAAGAATTTTCCTCATGAAGGAGCTGGATGGAAGGTGGAGAGCACAAAACAAAAACCTGAGCCAGCAGTACACGTAAATGCTGTGCTGCTGCATTTTATCCCTCAAAGGCTATTCTATTACATGCAGCACAATATCAGGGTGTTCCATGTTTTCATCTTTATATTTAATTCACAGCTGATTTCACAGGGGACAACAAAAGCCTTCCTTAGATCTTCACATTAATAGTGTGTGATATAAATAGTGCTCAGGGAAAATGCCAGCCACCTCCTGGGAGTTTTGCTTCCATGGTGGAGGATATTGTAGTGTAGGTTGTGTGTAGACAGATTGGTGTGATTCAAGCTCCAAAGATTTGTCTGGAAGCTTGGAGAAAGCACTGGTTTGGGCTTCAGAAGATGTGGTATTTGAAGACTCTGGTAAATAATGTCTTTGGGAACTTGGAAATTCTTTTTTTTTCAAAATTATTATCAGTTCAGTGCCTGCATAGCCTAAATCTGACCCCAAAATCTTTGTGTCTGCATTCCTGACACAGCACTGACACAAGGGGTCAAACTTTTCCTTCTGAATCTGTTTGAGACTAGGAGGTCTTTGGGGGTGGGATTCTTACAGTCAGAAGGTCTGGACCAATGTCAACTAGGCTTATCAGTGCCTTTAATTTTTATATTTGGCATCCATTAGCAACTATAACTCTTTAGATATGTTTAAAATCTGGCCTCTCATCCGCAGAACTCCTCATTCTGATATCCCAATGTAATAAATTTCCACCACTTCCCTGGGATTACTTGGGATTACATCACAGGTTGATGAAATCAGAATGGATTGATAACAATCCTACAACTTGTCTTGACATATATGAGTACCTTGCCAAACCTACTGCATGGGTCAGTTACTGGCTTCATCCAAGTCAGGAAAAGTAGATCCAGAGGTTATTTGTCCTTCTCAGTCAAAATGGACATCAATTTAATCTCTCATTCTGCTCTTAAGGTGAGGTGTATGTGGGTGGAGCTGGCTAAATTTCAGCTTCCACAGTAACAGATCATTTTCTGGCCACAGGAAAAGATGCAAATTGTTTTTATGGGGCAGGTGTTTCAGCCAAATATCCTGGGATCAAACCAACATTTATCAAGTAACTTGAATCCTAGCTTTATGCACTCAGTGGGCATTGCCCATGAGGTGGTAATGCATCAGTAGGCAGAGAAGCTTAGAACACAAAGAAGGGGAATAAAAAAATCACAAATCAACAAACTCAATTGCATTAAACATGCTGCCCAGGGATGCTTTCCTCGGGCAAAAAAAACCTATTCAGATGCAAAGCTACTATAATGATTTTATAAAATAAACCAACTGTAGGTAGATCATTGTTTCATAACAGTCAGGACCCTGAGCTCCATTTCAAATATCTCCTTGTCATATCACTGATCTTGGAAGGGATCATTATTGCTGTTAAATTAAACTGAATTTGGTATGACAGAATCTTACCAAATACTGGCCTCTGAGATTGTTGTTCTTGCTAAAATTTGAATAACATGCTGTTATGAATGATGGTGTTTTAAATTCGTAAGGATACTAAAAGTAGTAAAAATAGACAGGACATTGTGAGATTTCCCAGCAACTGACGTGTTTGGCCTATTATTATATAGCTGTGTTAATTTGAAAAGACACATGAGTTACCAGGAGTTTTAAATGCAAATATGCCAATTAAATTAAACGCGGGTGTGAGTTTCGCAGTGGGTTTTGGTTAGTCAAAATCAGAAAACTTTTGCATGTTCTTTTTTAACTTACTAGTGTCCAAGAGGATGCTGAATTTAGATTCCCCATGACTGCATTCTTCACGTGGCTTTCTAGTCCCTTATTATAGCTTTGTTCCAGGACCAAAATTAACACAGCCAATTAAATACAAGGTGATATGGGAGGGTTGTTGTTTTTGCCAGTCTCAGATGGGGTAACCAACCTGCCAAAGGAGCCCTGGTTGTTGCTGTGGCTAGAATGTCTGCAGTGGTTGGCAGAGAACTGCTGCAAGACTGGGAATATCCTGGGGCATCCTGCAGTCTGGGAACTCAAAAGTTCCCTGCTCTGGACCCTTAAACACATGGTTCCTGACATCTCAGCCTGGCAGCTCCGAATTTTTGACATGGGATATGATGAGTGACTATAGTATCTCTGGTACTCATGTGATGTAGCATCAGGAGTTGGTGCAGACATGGAGATCACAGTGAAACCAACCTGTGTTTTCTTCATGTGTTCTGTTTCTGCAGGAAAAGCTGTGCGTTAGTCTCTTGGTGGTACTGATCAGATGGGATAGATTTGAGGCTGTTCAGACACAGGACATGAGAGATGGCCTGTGTTTCCTCCAGCCCATTTTCTTGTTTTCTGTTGTTTTTACTTCAGCCTGTTTTCCCCTTATTTCTGGGGGTGAAGCTCTGGGACAGTTTTCACTCCAGAGGGTTGGAGGCAAGGCACTGGTACTTATGTTTTGTACTTCAATTAAAACTCTGCATGGTGAATTAAAGTTAGCAGTAAAGCTGCTTGCCTGTGTCCTGGCTCTGTCACTCCCCATTTTTTCATAATACCTTCCCTACCAATTAGATACCATAGTTTCTGTCAGTGACAGCTCATAACAAAGCCTATATTGGAACGTCTCTTAATTGAGCATCCTTTAGCTCTTTACTTTCTTTTTCATTTCTTAGCTCCTTTAATACTGTCTTAATAATAGTTTTCTCTGAAGGCTTCTTTTCAGAGTTTCCTTTCAAATAAATTGCTGTTGAAATGATCATAACATAGCTTTTTTTTTTTTTTTTTTTTTTTAAACACAGAATTATCTCAATTGGCATTTAAGTTCAGGGAGTCAAAAGGCCAAATGTACCTTCATAAATCTGAGATGACTTCACTGAAGTCATTGAATTTACAGTCTCTTAACAGAGAGCTCAGGTTGACCCCAGAGCCCACAAAATTAGCTCTAATGGGAAATTTAGAATTTTCTAGTGCACTGAATACAATGACACATTGTTAGGATTATCCGAGGATGGAAAACAAATGTTTGCTGTACCATAGCATTCCATTCTTCTCTGTATTTGTGTCTGCTCTGTTTGAATGGTGAATGACAGCTACTGAAATTCAGGGTGATTGAATTCAATTAGTGGTTATTAATGCAAAACAGCACTTTTGCTGGGAGGATTTTTCGTTCCTCTTTCAAGTAGAGATGTTGGCCAGGGTTTGGGTTGATTTTGTTATTTTTTCTTTCAGTATTAGTCTTCTTAAGGGCTGCTCTGTGGCTGCAGCACTGGCCAGTGCCATCACAGCCACTTCCCATGATGTTACCCCAGTGATTACTTGGGAGCAGCAGTAATTAACAGTAAGGCCCCAGGTTATTAACACGGGATGCACCAAGTGAGGAGTAGTGTTGTGTGGAGTCCTTGAACTTGCACAATGATACTCAGGATGGCAGTACCTCATCTCGCGCTCAGCTTTTTTCATTAGGTTTTTGTATCCAGACTGCTATTTATTAGCTGCAAATGACTGACTTTATGTGTCTTGGTCATGCAGGTTTCCAGGCAAAAGCACTTTCTTTTTGCTTGTTAGCTTCCTCAGAAATGGAATTCTTTATTTGCAGTGCCACATCTCCTATTTGTTGGTTTACAATATCAATTACCTCCTTGTTCTACCTTGTCTCAGTGCTGTGTTTGTTTGCCCTCTTCTATCAATGATAATCAAGGGTCTGATCAAATCTACATCTCTTTGTCTTGACTTTGAAGTGCTTGCTGATTAACGTGGGAGAGATAATAGAATACAGTAAAAAGGACATATATTCAGTGAGTTCTGTGTACAACATGATGTGTTAAACTTCACCCCAAACATGCTTTGCTTCCATTTCCTCTGGTAATTGTTTTTACAATTTCATAGATTCCTACACACACGTAATTCCTGAGGAAAGCATCGCACAATGCCTGCATTCCCCAGTGGGTAGAAGCATGCATTTCTTCTAAGATTTTCCTGGCCAGAGCTTTATTTACTACCTGCCTCCCGTCTTCCATTCTCCAGTTCCCTTTTTCATCCTTTATAGCACCATTTTCCTTGAATGTTTCTTCCTCCTTTTCACGGAACCTCGGCACCTCCTCATCTGCTTCCTACTGCTTTTTAAGGTCCACTACCATTAGCTTTATTTCTTTATCTTCCAAGGCTGCTTCCTTTGCTTCCTTATCTGCTAGATTATTCCCCATTATTTCTTTAGATGTCCCTTTCTGGTGCCCTCTGATATGTACTATTGCAATTTCCTCAGGACCCTTCACCGCCTCTAGAATTTCTCTCACTATGCCCACCCTCATGCCTCAGATCCTTTCCCTTTGAATTCAGAAAACCTCTTTCTTGCCAAATTTTCCCATATGTGTGTACCACCCCGTACGCATATTTTGAATCGGTATAAATAGTGCCTCTCTTCCCTTCTAACAACTCTAACCCTCTCTTCAATGCATAAACTTCACAACTCTGGGCTGACCACTTTCCAGGTAATTTACCCCTCTCTAGAGTTTTCATTTTTTCACTGTGTTGGTTTGAAAACAAATCAGTGGGAGATCGCAAGTCAGGGTTAAAATTTAATAGGAAAAAAAACATTAAAAATAAGTGAAATAATACAAGGGAAAAAAAAACTCACTGACAAAGTCAGATACAACCTGACACCCTGTTAGGGTGGTGGTGGCAGTCCAGATGAAGTAGTTCAGTTGAAGCAAAGATCCTGTGGAAGGTCTGGTCTCCTGCTGAAGGTCCCGTGGTAACTCTTATCCTCCAGGAATCCAGCAGACAGGGCTCCCTTAGGCAGTTCCAAGGCCAGGTTATATCCAGGTGGGAATGCTTGGCTCCTCCCTCCTGGGCGGAGCATCTCACAATGGGATGAGATAAGCCCATGAGTCATGCAGTGGTTTCTTGCTGGCCCATTGTCTGTTATCAGGGGTGGGTCATAGCAGGAGATAACAGCTAATGGCCCACAGCTGGTGGTAATACTCACAGTAGGATAGCAGTCTGTCTGTACTGTCCTTAGAACACCATCACACTCTGTGACCTTTCAAACAGAATCTATGTGAGTACTCTTCTCTCCTTTCTTCACTGTTAGCTAACTTTTAAGGTCTTGGATTTGGGGATAGCCTATGGTTTTAGCTCCTAATTTTGAGACTGCTCTGAAATGAACTATTCATTTTTCTTGAGCATTGAAGCTCATGAACTTTCTGGCCAACTTAAGGAGGTAGTTTCATAGGTGTTAACAAATTGTCAAGAAAACTTTGTTTACAGCAAGTTGGTATCCTAACAGTGGGTGCATGAAGAATCAGTGTTAACTTCTTTAAGTAGCATAACCACTCTAATCATGCAGGGCAAAGTGCTTCCGCGATGGAAGAACTGTCCCTGGATGACTTGTCCCTGGGACTGGTACCTTCCCTTGGTTTCTGTATTGAGTGAGAAGTTACTGCAAGCAAATCAAAAGAAGAAAAATTCAGCCTGGATTTTTACATCTTGAAGGTGTTTTGAGCCCAGATGGATTGTTAAAAGTTACATATCCTGTTTTCAAATGCAAGGCAAAAATGACTATTTGGTTATTATGAATTGTTTAACACTGAACTGGTCTGGGGGACATTTACTGTAGGAAGGTGCTGGTTCCAGGAGCTGTGAGGGAAGAAGCATCACAGTAGTATTTGTTTTTAAATTCATCTTAGATAATAACTGGGGAGACTTTCTTGCCCATCTCTATTTGAAGGTGGGTGTATTATCTTGGTCCTCTGTAGTTAGCAGAAGGACTCATCAATAAAGAGCTCAGAAAGCAGCTTCTAGTGATCTTGAGATCAGACACATACAAAATGAGATTTGTCTCTTGATAGCTTGTGATACATGGCGAAAGCAAGCTTTTAAAGTTATTTCTGGCTCCTCCTTTTCTCCTGCTTTCTTGTAATTTCTCCAGCCATGTCCAGGCTTAGATTTAGCCAATCTTTCTTCACCCAAATCCTTGCATTTTTTCCAAGGACTGGCATGGCTAGGAGCTAGTGCTGTTTGTATTTGATGTAATAGAGATACAGAGTTGAAAGACCTGACATTTCTGCCAGCTGGGTCTAAACCTTCTCGCTATCTATCTTTGCAGCTGTATGTAAATGCCAGCCTAGCTGGGGAAGGAGACTCGCTCATTTTTATGGTCCATTGTTATGGGTTTATCAGCTCTAGCAAGAGAAGGAAAATTCACTAGAACTGAGTGCTTTTATGAATGCTATACAAAATCTTGGCATCACATCTCCACTGTTAATTAAACTCTCATGATTGTGACCAACCCCTTTGCCTTTGGGACAAAATTGAAGAATGTAGGCTTAAACATGAGCTAAACCCTTCTTATAAACTACATGAGAGTCCTAGGGCCATGGATAACAAGTCCTACATCTATTGAAAAATATTTTTAGTGGTGTAGCTGCTGCTCTTGTGTAACTTGTCTGCCATTCAGAATATCTCCCATGTTATCATCTTAATGCCCTGATGGGAATTGCTGCCTGTGAACTCAAGTGGATCGTCTCATCTGACTGATTCTATTGTATTGCACACACCTCTGTGGCTGCAGAGAGGCCTTTGAGTTTGGGGGGAGAAGGTGATTTGCATATGCTTCATTTGCATTCTTGCAATAGCCGTGCTCTGCCAATTATGCTGTAAATAAACTGGTTTGTAGGAAGGTAATATACGGTATGTTCCTGACTGTCTTCTCTGCTGCAGGAACCATGTAGGTGCAGTGTTGGAGCGTTTCAGGGTTTACTGCCTGCTTCACAAGCTGGCAGGGGAAAATAATTGACATAGCTGCATGCCCATAGAACTCTGAGTATGCAGCAGTAGAGTGGATTTCATGGCTTTAAAGCCACATGCTCTGTTTTGGAAACTCATTGCTGTCTCTTTGGTCTTTGCAAATGGGCACAAGCAAGGACCCGATGGAGTGTTTTACCAGGAGCCAGCTGTCGTGTATTGGCATGTAAGGTTATGCTCTATTCATCTTCCTTAAACCTTTACTTTTAACCAGCACAAAAAAAAACCCCATAATCAAATCAAACCAATGTTTGCAGTACAGAAAAAATTCTATTTGACTCCAAGAGTAAGGAGTTATAATTTTACGATCCATCTCAGCCAGTAAGGAGTCTGGAAGAAAAGGTTTTTAAGTAAAGGATGCAGAAAATGGTTGAAGGGATAAATGAAAGCACAGAAGTGGGTAGGATGCTTGGGAAAACCCTATTAAATTCCCAGTCATCTTTCCATGCTAGCCCATGACCCATGTTTCAATCACTACATGAAATTAAAAAGCAATTTTTAAAGACATTCTTAAGTCAAATAAGAATCTTCAGTAGAATTTAGACTCCTCAGTGATTTCCATGAATGGATCTGAAGATCCTTAAGCAAGTAGATGCTTTGGAAAATTGTACTGTGTGGGTCTTATTGACAGGCAACAAAATACTGGTTCCTTCTTGATAACTTGAACCTATGCACTGTTGAGAACTTTAAAGAGCAATTCCCTTTCCTGAGAAGTGGCAACGCTTGACAACACATTTCAATTTTGGGAAAGTGAATGTGGCATGGAATGTGAAGGGCCAAATAAAGGAATTGTTCGTTCTTTCTAAAAATATGTGAGACTTTGCTTTGAGATAGTGAAGGTAACCTACTATACAGATCATCCATTCCTTCCTACTAATGAAAGAGGCCCTTTTGGAGGCTTTTTATACCCTGTGGGGAGGTGGAAGGCAGTGTGGCAACACATTACTTTTCAGTTCCTACACAAAACCAGGAGCACAGGACCATCTTTCTGTTTTTACGCCTTGGTTTTTTTTCCTCCCCAGTCTCTCAGGATTTTTTCCCCCAACCACAAATCCAGTCACAAAAATGAAAAAAGTAATCCTGGAACCAATAAAACTTTGTTTACCTGGCTGACTTTGTTCAGACACTTTCTTCTCCTCTATAAGAGAAATTGACACAGTTATTTTCTAAGTGCAGGAATTATTTTTTGTGTTACTCACCTCAAACATATTTTGCTGTTCTGGAAAGGCCAGTGGTTTTCACTTTAGAAACAATTTCCAAGCCATAAACAAATGGCAGATTGCATATTACATCAGCATTGAAAGGTATCAAGAATTCCACTAGAAGCAAATGTGTGTGTGCATGTTCACCTAGGTGTCTATTAATAGATGATGAAGGGAGGATGAGTTAACTTGTAGAAGATGATGATTCCAGGCTCTCAAGTAGCTGGTATCTAGTTCTTTAGTCCTGATTTTTTTTGTTTTTAATCTGTTTCCTAGCGGAGAGACTCAGGCAATTATATGGTTAGACAATTATTGCAATAACAATTATTGCAATTATTGCAATTTCAAAAGCTCCTGGAAAAATGGGCGTTTAAGGTCATTGTGTTCTCATGGCATTCCTGAGAACTGGTGGGTGGAAGAGGTGAGCTATGCAGATTAATGCCCTCGTTGAGGGCATTAAATAAGCCAAATTTAGCCCTTAATTCTTGTTAGACAATAACTGTTGCTGTCTTTCTTGTACTAAGTAGTGTCATCTGCATGAGTTTTGCTCTAGATTAGCCACAGCATACAATAGCTTCTGCCAGACTGGTTTGTCCAAGAGAAAAAGAGGTATAAGGATGTGTAGGAGTTAATGTCCTATAACAACATACTTATAGGGGCAAGAGATCCACATTCACTGGTTTCATTGCTCACTGCAAATCTTGTTTGGGTTGTGTTTTGTTTTCCATGCACCTTCAACAAACACCAAATTATTACAACAGTATTTAACAGCACTGAAAGGTATTAATGGGATCTACCCACAGGAGACTTGGCTTGTGGTTTTAAACTTTCTAACCTGTTCGAGTGTGGATACTAGTATTATAGTATAAAATGCAGTGTGTACTGAATGCACTAAACCCAACTCTGGAGTAAAGCCTTTTATTTTCCAAATAATTGAATATCCTAGAATAAAGCTGAAAATACTTAATATGGAAGGTAGAAGGTGGTACTTTTAGGTGAGTTACAGGACCTTGCATGGAAGAGCAAAACAACAGTGGGTGACATTGTTAGGTGGACATAAAATACAGGGTGATTTACTGGGTTGCTTGTCACTAGAAAGACTATCATATAGAAGATCCACTTTCCTTGGACTGTAAGAGAAATCAATCAGTCCAGTTACTCCAAGAATTTAATAAGGTGTTATCAAGATGCACCAGCTTCTTTTCATCGACACAGCAGCAAGCCTGATGCCCACTTCTGAGAAATTTTGCCTTGCACTGGGGAGAAAAGACTCTGTGCAGAAGTTAAGATTTGGGGGTGTGGGATTTAGCTGGTGTAACCCAACTGATCTTCTCGGGGAGGAGGTAGGATATCTTCATAAGGATTTTTCATTCATACCTCTGGGTGGACTGTATATTTTGTTCAGCTGTAACTATGGTATTTTTTACAAAACGTTTGGCTTCTTTATTGAACTGTGCTTTGGGATATTTCCATATTCTGAGTAGCTTAGCTTGCTACTTCTCTTATTCAGTGGAGCTTTTGGATTCCTTGATATGTTTTTTCACTGCTGTTAAAAGCAAGTTGTGCCACCACCTTGAAACCTTACTCCCCCTGTTTTATGAAGTGCTAGGTCTATTCCTAGAAGCATTAATAATGTATGCACTTTGCAATTTCACTATTCAATTACTGAAGACGCCTGGTACGTGAGAACCTATTTAAGTTGATAAGGCAAAGCTAGATGAATAGGATTATCTGTTTCCTAAGTGTACTGAATACAATGGTATATAAATCTTATACCTTCAATGCTCTTTATGAAAATGCCTCAGAACATGCTTTAGTTCCCACTTGAATCTACTAGAATTGACATTAAAGTGAATAGAATTCTTACATTTAGAAGGGTAGTAAAGGTTAGATAAGTTGGATATCTAGGTTGCCAACACCCTTTTGATAGAGCTGAGCATAGGATATGAAAAACGTCATAGAAAAAAATGCAAAAGAATGGAAAGTTTCTCATTCCATATTGGATTTTTTTTTTTCTGGAAAACCAAAATCCAAATCGTTCTTCCAGTTCGGGAAGTGATCTCAGACCTTATACTGACCACTGGGGCTGCAGAGAACCCCAGCTTGAAGAACAGCACTTCTCATAAACTTCACTTGACTTAGGAGAAATGTGCTAATGAATCGTTAGCAAAACTTCTTTAGCCCCAGGGCATTCATCAGAGACGCCACAGCTATGTCCTGATCTGCTTTTGCTGAGGCACAGCAGGAGAATGCTGACAGGATCAGAGCTCGGGGAGTAGTGCTGCAGGGCCTCTGAGCTTGTGTTTATGTTGCTCCAGGCTTCCTTTTATTTTTTTAATAACAGCAGGTCCTTCTGAATTTTCTGATTTGAGGTGAGCATGCTACAGAACTGCAGTTTGAGTTGTTCCAGGGACTTTTCCAGAGGTTTTGGGCAGTCTAACTGGAAAGGTACCTTGCCAATGAAAAAATCCAAAGTGAGGGAACGGAAATAAGAGTTGGGTCTGCTGATGTGTAAAAGCTTTACCAGGCTTTTTATATTGCATGGCATGGAAGAATCACCCAAGCCAACTTTTCTCTGGAAGGCCCTTTACATTGTTCCAAAAAAAAGGGCCATGCTCTCCCAGGGCATGTGACCCTACATGCTGGCATACATGTGCTTTCTAGAGTGGCTTCCTCTGAGAGTGGCAGGCAGTCCTCATGCCATACAGGCTGGACTTCATGTTTTGAGTCTGGCTGCACCTCCCACTCCACCTGATCAAACTGGACTTCCCCTAGATCCTTCTGAATCACATCATGCCTCATTTAATTTTCAGCAAGATACATAAGAACATGCTTTACCAGCTTAGAATAATCCCATTAGTCTCAGTGGGCTTGCTCATACACTCTAAGCTGGAAGGCACTTTGCTAAATGAAGACTTTTGTAATGAACTCAGCATGAGAAAAATGCAACTTCTGTTCCTTTTGATGCCTTAGAAAACTCAGTCTGACTCTGAGAAAAGGTTTAATCAGGAAAAATTTCCAAGCACTTTAGGAAAAATTTTAATTACCAAACATGCCCATCAGTAGGGGTCATTCATTGCTCAGGGAAAGTAGCTGATGTTAGCAGTCCTTGAAAACACAAAGTTTTAAGTATTCCAGTCCAAATTAAAATGCTATTGGTGCTTGCAGTTGCTAAATAAGAAAGAACAGAGTAACAATAAATACTTAAAGGCTGGATTCCTGTTGATGTCAATAGGAAAACTCTTGTCTCCTTCACAGCAGTCTGGTCTTCTTTTCCACACCCAGCAAAGGAAGCGAGGGTGATGTCCTGAAGGCTGCTATTTGGGAAGTGCACTGTGCAAAGCCTTTTGAAAGTCAGTACCTATGTTTTGTTGTGAAAAGCACAGCAAGGGCTGATGATCTTTGAATTGTGCACAACACAGGTTTAACTTCCTGAGCTCTTACCTCTCTCAAACCAGAGCATGTTGTTCTGGGCAGTGTCACCAAACTGGAATCACAGCAATGTAATTCTGCTCAGGTCTTCTGGGTTTTACCTATGATTGTTAGAACTAGGTTGTTAGGGAGCGGAAAGACACGGGATAAAGGAGGCATGCTCAGAATTCAGTGGGGATTATGGCAAAAGCTGTGGAATGAAGTAACAAACAGATCATGCCCTTTCTGTATACCCCTCATTACAAAAACAGCCATCGCCTCCCACAGCCAGAAAATGAGTGAACTGCCTGTTTTCCTGAGGGCAGCTGGTCCCTTCAGGAGCTGAAATAAGCTCAAGCTTTACTTCAGAATGTAATAAGAGAAAATGCCCATTAGGATAAAGGAAAAAACCTCCTGATATATTTCCTGGGGGATAGGAGGACTTTAAAAATCATAAGGCAGCAGGAACAAAATATGCCACAAGTCACAGGAGAATTATAACTATGGGCCTGCCACTGCTCTGTTGCTTCCACAAGTTGTCCCTGCCTTCTGGCTATGCTGGGAGGGGTGCTGAGACCATGAGATAGCTCAGCGAGTGGAGACAAGGATCAAGGGTTATTGTGCCTGTCAACCCACCCCGAACAGGCCTGCCACTCTAGGACTTGCATGTGAGGACTCTGAAGAAAGGGAGCTTGCCATGTCCTTGTTGCTGGCTGGCTGCATGCCCAACAATGTGCCACAAGCTCCTGTTTCGGCCATATTCAGCAGTGGTTTTGCAAAGGGAAGGGACAGAGAGGCTGCTGGATGTTCGGTGGTTTGGAACTTGTCTGTAGGGTACCTAACTTGGACTGCAGCTCCTGGAGAAACCTTGTCCCTCTGTGTGGGTGGTTAACACGTGAAATCTGGCTCTCGTCGCCATGGTATGATGATCCAAGGCAGATGCTTTACAGGATTGCCGGTAAACTGATGCTCAAAACAGTACAGCATGGAGCACTTTTTTCACTACCTATGACTGAAAAGGCACTGATTTATTATATCCCAAAGTACTGTTAGTCATCATATCTTAAAATCTTAGCTCTGATCCAATAAACAGCTCTTTATCTAGGGCAAAAGCATTCAGTGTTAATTAGAAGCATAATTTAGTAAATAAAGGTCAGAGCTTTTTTTAATGCTTTATATAGGGCAAAAGAAAACTTAATCTCAGGGTTATAAACAGTGTTGTTGTTAAGCAGACAGGAAACACTTCCAGACAGAGTCTCTGAAATGTAAATTAGCCTATTTTATCCCTTGATTTTCACAAATCTCTCACCATGTTGCCACTGCAGAAGAAGAGATAAAGAATTCTAGCATAGCTTCCAAAGAGACCACGTGTTTACTGAAACCAGGCTGGAGCTAGGTATGGGCATGCTATTTTGTGCAATTTGTAGCATTATTTTTAATATCGATTCAACACAAATGATGAATTGAGAGACTGGTTTGGGCTGGAAGAGACTCAGAGACCATTTCGTTCCAACTCCCTGGCCATGGGCAGGGACACATTCCACTAGACCAGGTTGATCAAAACCCCATCCAACCTGGCCTTAAACACTTCCACAGATGGGACAGCCCCAGCTTCTGTGGGCTACCTGTTCCAGGGTGACTCGCCACCCTTAGAGTAAATAAGTTATTGCAATGGTAGCTTGCAGCAAAATCTGTTTTTGTACTGACAGATGGAATCATGAGTCTGAGCTCCCCTTGTGTATGGACAGTTCACAATGGTGTGCACACAGCTGCTAAATGTGCACCTAGCAAAGGCCTCCAGCACCATTATCGTACATGGAGATAGCAGGGAAGCAGAACAGAGCTTGGAACTTATGATCTTGTGAATGGGGAGAGCAAACCAAGGAAACAGGTGAGTGGTCTGACTGGTGTCATGAAGTCCTGCAGATTCTTAGTAGGAATATACTGTTGGATCTCATGACATCCTTTGAGCAGATCTGCATCTCCTGTGCAGATCCCTTAGTTATGATGCAAGGTCAGAGTGAGACAGAAGATGATCCTTTGCAGATAGGTCAGTGAAAATGGATAATCCATTAGATCAACTGTGCTATATAGAGCTCAGGAGAACAAAATCAAAAGGGTTGAACAATCCTACTGGTTTTACAGCTCGAGTGAAGAGTCTGCTCAAGGTCTGGACTTACTTGTGTTTGAAAGGTGAAAGGAGGTGCAAGGAGACACTGAGGGGCTTGGAGAACTGATGTCTCAAGGAATGGTAGAAAGCTAGGTGGTTTTTAAGAGAAGGAACCAGGCATTTTGGCCCTTTTATTTTTTCCCCCATTAGAGGTTGGAATCTCCTGTGGTTTACAGTGGTCATGAGGCTGTTATCTCACAGACCTTCTAGATTTCTCCACCTTTGGAAACTAAATAAACTTCCACCAGTTTCACCTGCTGCATTCGAGACTGGGAGTTTGAATGGCAACGGAGTTGCAGCTGCACTGAGGACTGTAGCTGCTCTGTGATAATCAAATTTGGTTTGCTTGACACATAATGAGATTATTGATTAGACACACTCAGCTTGCCATTTCAAATCACATCTCCTCTTCATTTCCAAGGGATGATTGACATAGCCTAACATGCTCAGCATCATTAAATGGAAAGAGTTATTTACGGTGTTGCATCAGAATTTATCACTAATTCCCAGATCTGACAGAAAAGAATCACTTTGTGTGCGAGGCATTTTTATCTTGCCATTAAAAAGTGTATCAAAAGCTTTAGATAAGAACTGAAGCTGAAATTCCTTCCTAGGCTATGTCCAGATAATCTGGCCTGCAAAACTGAAGCAGGGAGTGGTGGGACGTGACATATGCAGTTCCTGATCCTGCAGTGACTTCTGACATGCTCTGGCTTCTCCAGATGTGGATCTCAACTCAAAGGGTTCTTATACTGAACGCCTTCTTTGTAAAGTTCTCTTAAGCCTCACTTTCCCCTTATACCATCAGTTATCAGCAGCACCAGCTGTGGGCAGACTTCAGTGCCCAGATAACATGTGCTGTGTGAGCCTTCATTTAGAAATTCATAAGGCATCGCTTCCATTCAAAGGAGGTGATATTTACCAAGAGCAGCTTTAATATGCTTTTATTACCTTCTCCTTTTCTTGAGGAAAAAGGTGCATGGCACCCAAAATTGTGCAGGAGAGGCTGTGAAGGGGCACTCTGCTCTTGCTACTGATCCAAAGCTGTTAGATTTTGTTTTATCCTGAATGTCAAGCATTTCTCCTTCAAAATCTCCCTCTGATAATTTGAAAGAGCTGAACTGGAATCCTGCCTGACTGGACAATTTTGCTTTAAAGTAGCTGTACATAAAATCATACAGTCCACCCAGTTCTCTTGCAGATACTCATGTCATATTAGGCCAATGGAGATAAAGAGCTCTTCTGGGTAAAAATACATTTGATTTTTTTCCTGAACAGTCTCCTAGACTCTGTGACAGTACTTCTATATATGTGAGACACCACTGGGTCCACACTTGGGCCCGTCTGGAATACCTCTGCAGAGTCCCATTCTAGCCTTCATGCTTCTAGAAGTGATGTGAGGGTGGAGGGTGTTTGAAGAAAACAAACACGGTTAAATGAGCTGTAAAAATATGCATTATACAGAGAAGACTCCAGGAGCTCTCTCTCATTTGTCTCATCAAAGCAAAGATAAATGAGCAACTGCCTTGTAGGCTATAATTACCTCTAAGGGGAACAAAAACATTGATAATTGACAGCTTTGAGCTTGACCCTAGGAAATAACAAAATCCAGTAGTTGGAAATTGAAATTTAGAGTGTAGAGAGTGAAATTTAGAAACTCAGAGACATGAGTTTAACCCTGTAGTTAACTAACTATTGGAGTAGCAGAGTTGAAATTCTGTGATCATTAATTTTCTATCTAAAATTGTGAGATTTGGGGTTTCTTTAAAACATGTACTCTTCTTCTAATATAATTTTAAGTCCTTGGCCTGTATTCCCTCACAGAAAGGGCCAACAGGTTTTAAGAGCTCAGCTCTTGTTTTGGCAAAAAGGTGTTACACAGATAGTAATCCTGTTTGAAAGGCATTCTCCATCTTTAAGCTTCTGAAAGAGGGGAGGACTGCAGTTTTCAAAACCTGGGCCCAGCTGTGAGATTTGAGAATCTGAAGAACTGAGGCCATGAAGCTGAAGAGCAAATCCATCCATCAGCATGGTAAAAAGTCCAGAGCAAACCAGACCCTACGTTTTGAATTCCTCTGTCATTTCCTCCCCTGCATTTTGTCATGCCTGAAATTTCCACAGTTTTATTTGCATTATACCTGAGATTCAGGCTGTCTAAAAATCCCATCTACCCAAGCAAAATGCAATGTGAAAGCTAAACCTGGTCACACAGCACATCTACAAACTCCCTAGCGATGGAATGTTTCTTTGTGTACTCCACGTGTTCAGTTGCAACTGCTTCCTCCAGGATATTTTCCTCCTGCATCTCTTCCAATGTACAGCAGATGAAAAAGACTGACAGGCATCCTTGGCCTTGGTTCAGTTTCCTTTGTCCTAAGTGTCCCTCCCCATGTGTTTGGGGTTTTCATTAATAACTCATTGGGCTAAAAGGGGTCCCCTCTGCCTTTCTTCTGGGTTTATCAACATCCTTATGCTTATGCAAGGCTTGGTTCATTTGGGACTTTGCATTTGTTCCCAAACTATAGCTGATGCTTTGCTCACCTTAAAAAAAACCAGAGTTTTTCTTTTTTTAAAGGCTTTGTACTTTCTGTGTAGCATAAACCCAAAATGAGAGCATAAATATGCAGTTGAATCGAGGCATTCTCTTGTCTAACCGACACAAATGAAGTCTTTAGATTGTCGTGTTCTTCAGATTCTGTTGTAGGATCCAAATCAAATGAGAAATCAGAACAGATGCAGCTGAATCAGAACTGATTTACAAATCCAAAACCTACATGTGATAATTACAATATTTATGTTAACTATCAAATTTCCTGGTATCATTTACCTGACTATGCCTTGTCCTGCCATGTAGCTGGAGCCTTTTTTTCATGTTGCACAGCTGCAGCAAAATGGAGTCTGCTGGAAAATCAATGTTTGGATGTTAAATTAGGGCTGTTTTCTTCCCGCCACGTATCACTCACAGTCTACAACTGTATTTTGCCTGCCATTGGCCAGTCACTGAGCCTTAGATGTTCTTTCTCTTCAGTTCCTCAGGAGGTCCTCACCTCTTATACTGTCCTGAATAACTTGGTGGTCTTATCATCAGAGGTGAGAGGAGTTTCTGCATGAGCAAGAACTTGGCTCAGTGTCATTATAATGAGAACCACATTATACCATGAGAGCCAGAATCCATTCAGGGTTGAACTGGCCATAAGGGCCCAGGCTGGGATCAGGGAATTTGGTAGCAAGCCATCCTCTAAGAGAGCTGGGCCTCAGGCTGAGCCTTATATGACTTCCCAGCCAAGAAAGACACTCCTCCTCTTCAGTGATCTGTGGGAGGCATTCAAAAAGTGTTTTGTGATGGAACACCATCCCTCGGCTTCTCAGCCCAGTCTCAGCTCATCCCTTTCTTCTTATCCTCCAAAACAAGGTTGCGTCATGTTGTACAAAGTGAAAGATGCATTTTAAATGATTTTTGAATGATTTATGTTAACCCTAAATGCCACTGCAGCCGGGCTGCTCTTGGAGTATGGCTTTCTTAATTGCTCCCAGCAGGAAATCACAAAATGTGAGGACAGGGCATGCTTCTCATTTCCAACATATTTACAGAAAGCTCTTCCTTCCAGCTTTTCCCGTAAGGTTTTTGTTACTGTAAATAACATACAAGCCAGGGGTGAGTAATATGTTAGACCCTCAAACCTATTTTTTGAGGTTACCAAATAGGTTTGTCATGCTGATAGTCACAAATAAAGCTTTCTTTTTGTCTGTGGAGAAGTTCGGTAAGGGTTTTTTTGCCTTTCATTTAGCTTTCTGAAAATGTAGGCCCCTGACCTTGATCTAGTTGGCCTCCCTTCTTTTCAAAGAGCTATAAAACAGCTGTGACATGCAAAAAAAGAAAAAAATCTGCAAGAAACCTGACTGCCTTCCCAGCCAACCTTGGCAATGAGAGCCCTTGAGTGAGACTAACCTTACCTTCACTGGAAAAGGTTTTGTTCAGTAGTGCCTACGTGCAGCTTGTCAGGGCACAGACACTTTGTCATTTGGCTCCATCTTCTGGGATAAGGCAGAAGAAACAGAAAGCACTTGAGCTGACACTTTGCAAGTCCTGTCACACAACATTTATTGGTCTTGTCTTACTCTTCATTAATGCTTCCATGAAAGCTCACATTGGATGCAAACACAGTAGGAAACCTTTTGCTTTTCTGGAGATGTTTTAATGGGAGCAAGAATTCAGTACACAAAAAAAGTGCTGAAAATCAATAGCTTTTTTGTTTTCTGAGACTAAGAAAGGACAGTTAGTGAATGTTTGACTTGCAATTCAACAGTGATAGAAAAAAAAGAAGAGCTCAGGTAACTGGCTTTTTCATTCCTGCACAGTTTTGCAGAATTAGCTCTGACTCTGGTTCAGCCAGCACACTATTTGTTCTCTGCAGCTAGAGCTTTGAAGGAGAAAAGGGGGTAAGGCATTATTGCTATAGCAACCTTCAAGTGGGTGCTGCAGGTGATCAAAACACATTATTTGTTGATGGAAGTTTTGACCATCACAGCCTCTCCATGCAGCACCCACAACTGTGGGCCAGCTAACTGAGCTGTAGTTGCATTTGCTTCAATTTTCCATTCGTTCTTTGAGTTTTTCCACTGTTCAAAATTAACAAAGTCTAAAAATCTTTTCAGACTTCCATCTCTGAAGACTCTGTGCTCCTGCTGTTGCTGAGACTGACTGACATTAGTGCCTTCCTGGGGGCAGCAGCAGGATCCAGCACAACTTCTTGTCACTCTGCTCTGGCTTAGGCAAAAGCAGCAGCTGTACCCTGGCCATTCACTGCATCCATTGGCCAGCTGTGCTTGTTCCTGGTGTTCAAGGTGTTGCTGAGGCTGAAATAATCAGAATCTGGCTTTTGAGATTGTGTGGATCGTGGCTTGTTGCTGGCAATAAGCTCCCAGAGGAGGTGTCTGCTGATACCTGACAAGCTCTGACCTGCTGGTACAATACCTGCTTTCATCTTGGAGGAGTGAAGGCAGTGAGAGACCTGGGAAAGAGTTCTTTGTATCCCCAGTACAAAGCTGTGCTGGTTATTGGCATGTCAAGGGGAGTTTATTGCAAAGCAAACTTACAGAAAATAAATTAAGCGTTAAAACAGACCTTTATTTTGATCACAATTCAGCAATAGCGTATACTTTGTTTCTCTTATGTGTCATTCATGAGGGGTGACTATATGGTTAATGCAATTTTAGATAAACTAGCTTGAAATACATTGCCTGAAATCATGCTTTATGTTCACATGTATAATATCTACTTCTCAAGCAACATTCTTATAGTATTTACTGTGCATCTAGTGAGCATTTTAACAGAAGTCCTGACATAAAAGGGAATGCACTTCCTTTTCTCTTCTGTGAAAGCCAAATCTATTTAAAATTTGTGGGTTTGACTTGAAAATGACTCCTTAATGTCTAAGATGAAGCTTGGTAATGAAATAGTGTGCACATTAGTAATAAAAATCTGTAATTTTATAACTCAGGAATGTACTGTGTAACCTTTCATTTAGAATGAGTGAATTGTAATTTGGAGGAAAAGGAGCTGCCCATACAGATGCCTCAGACATCACAGGCATGCAGGTGTTCCTTAGGTCAGTCTTATATATTGGACTTCTGGGAGCTGTCCTGCTGGTTTGATTCTTTCTCTCACTGCCTTGAAGAAAGACCCATTTCCTGCAGCTTTTGGGATGATATGAATCTGCTGCTCTCTGAAAGAGGGTTTTGGCCTCTTTGGTTTGTAGTAAGCCTAGTCTGGCTTGGAGAAGGCTTTGTGGGTCACGTCCCTTGAGAATTAGAACTGGAGAATGGGTTGCTTAAAACAAGAGGCATTCAGCTGCTAGGGATGCTGCAATTAAAGCTTTAGGTGCAACTGAAATTTTGGAGGGATAAAGCATTTGCAGACTTGATGCAAGTTCTGCATTGGCTGGGAGTTGATTCAGGACTGAGTGGCTCTAGGGTTTGTTTGTACCATTTGGGGCTTTCAGATGAGATGTAACCATGCAGGTCCTGTAGCAAGGCTTGCCGTCTCTTACCCTTTGCCCTGAAAGATGATTTGGCACTTTGCACACTGTAAACTTTGGTCATTTCCATCAGGCTCTTGAACAAAAACAAACCCAAAATGCAAAGAAAATTTTTTTTTTTTTTTTCCCCTGGATTTATAACTTCAGCATAGAATTATAAAATCTCTGAGGATAAAGAGTGAAAGACCTCCAATCCCCACACCTTTTTCTGTCATTATTGCTTATGCCACAAGAAAGCCGAAGAGATTTGTGCTTATAAATAACAGTATTATTCAGAAAGATATGGGCAACTGGAAATATAGCTGCTGTGTTCTCCTTTGGGTTTCCCCACTTTTCTCAAAATTAACTTAACATAGATGTTTCTTCAGTCAGATCTTTGAAGATTTCTCTCTGCAATTTCTTCTGTCCTGCTGGACTTAACACTAATACCTTGTACATTTTGTTGAATGAATTTTTGGCTTTTCCACTCACTCATGAGTGTGGAGCCATTGCCCTGCAGGTAGCCAGTTAGAGGAGGTGACAGAGGCTTTAGGGGGGCGAGGAGAGCCTGTATGAGTTCTGCCTGAAGGCACCTGAGGGAGCTGGAATCAAAGCACCAGGGACAAAGTCCCTTTTCCCTGGCAGTCAGCTGTACTGGAGGGGTGTGCTGAGAGAGACAAGGAGCCTGGCTCTGTCCCAGAGGAGCAGCAACCCAGATGGTAAGAGGGAGACATGCCTGAAACCACTTTTTGCTGTTCCTTTTTCTGTTTTCTTTTCATTCCTCTGCAAAGCCTAAATAACGCTTGGCATTTGAGCATGTGTGAGCAGCAAATCAGTGTTAGCAGTGAGCTCCCAGAGGACAGGTCTGCTTATACCCAGCTGGCTCCAAACTGGGTGTAGCAGATTTTTCAGAAGGCACTGGCCGCAGGTCCAATAACTGTTCTCTTCCCCAGTGCATCCTTTGACTAATCTTAAACAAATTTCAGCCAGTATTCTGAAGACAAAGATGGAGTGAGAAAGAACTCCCGTGAGGGTTTCTCTTCCAAAAGAAGCCCAGGCATTCAGGAACATGGGACACTGATAAAGGTGTGCCCTGAAGACAAGGTACCCAAGGGCCACAATGTGCCTTGCACGTAGGCACAGCCAGCTGATGTGTGCCATATATTTCTCTCTCTTACCTGCTGTTAAATTGTGGAGCTGTTGTTGTATTCTTTCTTAATACTGAAAGACAGATCAGGAGAGAGTTGGAATAAATGGGTCTTGCCTTCTATTCTCATGTAGTCCAAGCCTCTTGACAACAGGAAAGAAAAGAAGGGCTGAATTGGCAGTGGCAGTCAAATACCTGGCTCTGGTGTGAGCTGAAGTGGATGAGACAGCAGCTGAGGTCTCTGCAATTGTTTCCCTTGCACAGTGTGGACATGTCAAATCAGACAAAGCTCACTAGCAGTGAGTGCTTGACGTACTTGGTTTGCTTCAGGCAACCTTACAGTAATAGACATTATGTACCCTTATGTGCAGCATTGCAAACTCCCAGTTCAAACCCCTTATCCACATTGTAGTCTGTAGTGAGATAATAAAATATTTTGCTTTGCTGCAGATAGTTAAAAATGAAGGTAAAGTGTTGGAAAAATTTTTTGATGTCAGATGTGGTGAGAATTTACTTGCTCTTCCAGATGGCATTTGCAAAGGCACAGAATGTCGCAGGTTATTATCTTAAATTGAATAATAAAATATGCACAAGTTATTTTACAGCTGCTTTAATACCTGATTTGTAAAATGATTGCCATTTAATAACAAATAATAGTTGTTATAATTAGGACTAAGGCATTTGTTATTATGGAACTCTAGAAGACAGACTATGCAAAGAAGTGAGGGGAAATAACTTGTCAACTCAACTCAGTAGCAGTGTTTATTGGATGATGAATATTAATGGATTATCAATTAACTAGTTGTTACCTGATATAAGTTATTTATAACTGGAGCTGAAATATGAGTTTGTGGCTAAGAATGTCTTTGTGGCCCATCCAGAAGTAACTGAAAAAAAGCTGCTCTTAATTCTGTTGGCTTCAGTGGGACAAAGAGCTGAGGCTTTTCTTGGGTAAGGTCCATCTTCACTCTGTGCTGTTTGTTAGTGCAAACTGCAGAACTTTGCTGACTTCATTGAGTAATGCAGTTTCCCTGAGAGCATAAAAATGACCTAACCAAATTAAACAACAGGTCTGGCAGCAACATGTGCCTGGGGGAGCAGCAAGTGGAGGGTGAGTGGTGGTGCTTTCCTGGGATGTGGTTTCTGTCAGCCTGGAAGTAAGAGACTGCTTGGAGCCAAGGTGAAATTTTCATCTGATGGCTTTTAATTCATTGGTCTTCTATAAAAATGTTCAACTGCTCTTTGAACCTGAGTAAAATTTTGATATTCACATAATCCTGCAGTAATAACCTTTACATTTTAACTGTGCATTCCATGGGAAATTGTAGCTTTTTCTTTGTCTTGACCCTACAACCTGCTGATGTGGCTTGATGCATTTTAGGCTTTATCTTAAAAAAAGTCTACATGTATTTCAAATTCACTTTTAATAGCATTTTTTTATTTTAAACCTGTATCATATCATCCCTCTGTTATTTTAGGCTGAAAAGCTGTAGGCAATCCAGTTGTTCCTTGTTTTGAAGGTATATCATACCTCTGATTTTCCTATTCCTTTCTAGTTCTACAGCATATTTTTTGAGATTTGGGGAGAGGCCAAACCTTCAAGCAGTTTTGAAAAGTCAGGGTCACTTTGGATTTATACAGATATTTTCTGTTTAGTTACCTCTATTTTGTCTGACACTTTAACTGCCACTCATAGAGCGTTTTAATAGAACTCTCTCTTTTAATTCTGAATTCACTTTTTGCAGAGGTAATGGTTTGTTCAGAACCCATTGTTGTGAATATGAAGTTAGGATTGCTTTTTGTTATGTGCATTACTTTACATTTCTTCAACCTTAACTTTATCTGCCCATCTACCAGTATAATAAAATCTTTCTGTAACTCTTTGGAGTTAGCTTTTGGCTTTTTTTCTATCCCAAGCAGCTCAGACTCTTTCCTTTTTGTGCATACATCTGTTTCTTGGACTCCTTAGGAAATGTGCCCCAGCCTGTTGGCGTGTTCAACTGCTCCTGCTGATGTAGGACAGTACAGCACTTGCTGACATGAAATGATGCCTTAGGTTTTAACTTTTATATTTTTCAAATTCTGTACTGCTTAGAGTGTAACTCTAAGCTCCTTGTAGCCTGTAATTTCTGCTCTCTCGTGCAAGATAGACATAACAAAGCCTCTCCAGGCTTTGCCTTGAAGGACAGCCAGGCTCTTCTAGGCCCAAAATGTGTAAACCAAAGACTCAAAGTGGGGGATAAGCTGAGGGGAATTACATCATTAAACTGGGGCTTTAATTGGAGAATTAACCCTGATATGCAAATGAACCAAACGTATAAAAGTATGAAGAACTCGTGACCTGGGGTCCATCTTGGGGTCCATTTTATGGAGGCAGCCTCTGGCTCCCCAGGGTGTACCTTGAAGGCCCAGCACACACATTTTGGGGTGTGGCCATGCTCTGAAGCCATAGTGGCAGGCAAGAAGGATGTCTCCTGGCACATGTGCTGGCTTGTTGTGCTGCAGGTCAGGGCTACTTAGCCTTTGTGAAAGTATGGCTGAATGGATCCATCCTCACAGCTGGGCTGGCCAAGGAAGCAGACATGGATTACCAGCAGGCCAAGCATGTCAGCAAGGGTTCTGCTGTGGGTGGTCATATCCAGCTGTACACCTTGGAATTTTTCCAGGTATTATCTAGAAGCAGGTGGCAGACTCTATAATTCTATATGATCTTCTCGGCTGGCTGCCATTAATCAGGCTGCAGCTCTAGCTCTGTCTTGGGATCTCTTCTGCCTCAGCTCCAGCACTGAGCTGGAAACAAAACTGTGAGACCCCACCCTTACAGGTTTTCCCATCTGTTAAATAAATTCCACCTAGAGAGTTCACCCGTCTGGGAGTTCGTTGCTGTGGTCAATAGAATGTCTGAGTACAGTGTAAGTTAGGGGTGGGAGGGGGGTTGGAAAGGCACAAAGGCTCATGGAATTGGCACTGAGATGGGGATTTCTCTGGGGAATAGTTGGGATAACAACCGTTTAACTGAGAATGGATATTGATTGTTTGCTTCCACCTTGCTCTGCCCCCTGAACGGTGTCAGGATTGCTTCCTAAGTAAGTGCCGCGTGTCTGTTGCCCAGAGAAGAATGTTTTGTACAGTGAGCCCTTGAGCACTGCTGCTGTGAAAACTGTCCTTTCAGTCTGAGGGCTCCAAACACGTGTCTGCCAGATGCCAAACCCAAGCACAGAGCTGCAAGCTCACCTGGAATGCATCAGCCAGCCTTCCTACTGAGGGAGAGCTTTGTACCTGTGTAGCTCCTGCACTGCTTGTGCATCTTACATCCAACCCATTGCAATAAGGGAGGGAGGCCAGGAAATGGGACAGGGCATAGAAAATCCTCAATGTAGGTTTTTTTACTAAAATGTAATTAAATTAGTCTTTTAATTCTGGTTTGCAAACAGAAAGAAAGAATAATTTGGCAAGACTTCTTTCCTCCTCACACGATCTCTCCACCCAAATTTTTCAACCATGTTTTCTGTAAATAACAAAAAAATGTGTGTAAAAAGTGTATTGAGGAAAAATTGTATTAGTGCTGTTTCTCTGGGGATGTGTATCTCAAGGACATAGGTAATTCGAACACTTTAGGAACTAGAGTAGTGAAAGTGATTGTGCCTTTAGAAGCAGGATTGGTCTTTAAAATAAAGTGGCATAATTTTCCTTTCCAAAACCACTAAAGCATTTTAAAAATACCTCTATTCAAAGCTAGGATTTCTGTTATTATGAATTACTGCAAATTGTTACTAGCATAATGTTGATGAATAGATATTTGGGTGTTGAGAGAGGGGAATAACTTGAACTTTACATATATAATGATAGGTTCTGGGCTGGCTGCTACTCCACTGGAAGTATGTTTGGGATTGTAATATTAATTTATAGTAGTACCAAAAAAAAGATCTCAACTGTTAGCAATTAATTAGCAGATGAGAGAATGGGGAATAAAGTGGACCTGTTGGAGCTGGTACAGAGGAGGGACACAAAGATAGGGAGCTGGAGCACATTTCCTCTGCAGACAGGCTGAGAGAGTTGGGATTTTTCAGCCTGGAAAAGAGGAGACTCTTGGGAGAACTTAGAGTGCCTTCCAGTACCTAAAGAAGGCCTGCAAGAAAGCTGGAGAGATACTTTTCGCAAGGTCATATAGCGATGGGACAAGTGGGAATGGTTTTAAGCTGAATGAGGGTAGGTTTAGATTAGATATTAGGAAGAAATACTGTTAGGGTGGTGAGACTGGAAGAAGTTGCCAAAGGTAATTGTAGATGCCCCATCCCTGTCAGTGCTCAAGGCCAGGTTGGAACTAAATGATCTCTAAGGCTGTTTCCAGCCCAAACCATTCCATGATCCTATGTTTATCCTGTGCTCTCTCAATACAAAGTGCCCTTAGATTTTGACTGTGCAGTCTGATCCCCTCGTCTCAAAAGGTTTATGGAAGGAAAGTATGGACAGGCTTCCTTGTTGGTGCATATGAGCCAGGACAGCAGGCAGTAAGAGGAAGGTGTGACAGGGGGTGTCTGAAACCTTGACTGGGATACAGGTGGTAAATAAGGATCTTCTTCTTATTTTCATGTCAGAAGACAAAGCACAGCTTGGAGGCAACCACTGAAGCTACGAAGTGTCAGATTGAAAACAGGGCAGCAGCTTTTCATGTTTTTATAGATAATAAACCTTTACATGACTTCTAGGGGCAATTTAATGAAAGAGATGCCTCTCAAAGGACTATAAAGTAAATAATAATAATAAAAAGAAGAAACCTAGCAGCATCTCTGAATTGGGATGCAATTCAGCAGCTTGATTGTCTGCAAAACTCAGGAAAAATATTGTCTGTTCTAGAAAGAGAGTGGATCTTTCACCTGATTTTATGTAGCCACTCTTACCAAAACATGGGAAGGCCCCCAGCGCTGTCAAATCTATTCTGTGTGGATATTTTTACTTGTAAGTGTGCTGAAACAAGTGCCTTACACTTTTGTGCATACATACGTGAAGCTCAGCTATAGATGGACTAAAAGATGAGAAGTATGGTGACGATTTCAATGAGTGTGAAAAGCAGGAAGGACTTGAGCTCTTACCAGAAAGCTACCCTGTCAATATATTATTGTCTCACCTGAAAAACAGACTTTTCACCCCTGTCACTCTGTCTTTTTAAGGAAGCTTAAGTGTTAGCAAGTATCACTCTGCATCTGTAATCTGAAAAAAAGCAAATAGGCTTTGTTTAAAAAAGAACACAATTACACACCAAAGCGAGCTACCTGCTGTGATGGTGCCGTCTGCCTTTTTTTTTTCTTTTCCTGAGGGTTTGTTGTTTTAAAATCTTTTGCATATGCATGTTTATATTTAATATTTTCCACTCTAGAAACAATCCGTAAGATTTGATGTCAAACTGTTGGAGCTATGTACAGGGAAAACAAAAGGAACTAAAATATCCCCTATAAGTGTGTTGCATCTCCTGAACTAAGTGAAACCATGCCCTGGGTGAGGTGCCACCCTGCTGCCCTCAGTATATGCAGAGCTCCTTGCCTGTGTGGGTATCCTGTTTTTGGGGCCCAGAGAGCTCAGGCAGGAGGGAGCAAAGCACTGGGGGTGGCATGAGAAATTGAACAGCACTGAGGACTTTTGCTGGTGGCTTTATTGTTGGCATGAAACTTCAGTGCACCTCACTCCACTTCTGGATTACTCATTTCCAAACTATTTCTAATTCTCTGGTGCAATGGAGGGTCAGCCTCACAGTTTTTAAAGTTCATTTGAAACTTTATGAGAAGGAAGTCAAGACAAGGAGGAAGGAAATAGGATGATGACATTTTGAACTGATTATTAACTCAGCAGAATTAGAGTGGACCAGCTGACATTTTCTTACAGTGCTGTCTGGGAGATCTGCCAATGTGGAATTATATTAGTCAATGTGTGAACTGACAGGATGTGTGGTCTGGTGTTTGCAAGAGAGAACAAGATTTAGATTGCAGATAGAAGCCTTTATCACCTTATTCCAATGTGAATCAAAAGATAAGTGGAAGTTCTTTTATGAAGACGAACTAGTTTTCCACCAATTAACACAAGAATTATGGTCACAAGCTTGACAGAAGAGTTGATGACATTATGAACATTTCCAGTTTTCTAGGAATCAAGCAATTAACAGTTGGTTTTAAGAATCTAATCCTGGAAGGGTCACAAATGCTGATGCAAAAGAAATATTAGGTGTGAGTGGAGAGCAAAGAAACTGGTCCTCACTTTCACAGAAATATTATTTCTCTCAGTACCATCTAAGGATATAAAAATCCCAGAAGCATCAAGTAAAAATGATGGGATCTAAAAATAATAGAACCTGGAGGACCATCTAACTTCTCAGTAATTTTGCGTTGCATGTAGTAAGAGCAAGGCAGTCAAAATACTGACCCAGTGCAAATGCTGCATGAGAGAAATTGCTGGGGAAAAGTTGGTTCTTCATGGGACCACACCATTTTTAAGAAAGTAAGAATCACTATGCAGCTTCAAAATGAGCTGAAATAGCAGTGAGAGTTAAGGGAGGTGCAGATTAGCAGGGAGTGAACAAGATGTCTGAAATCTCTATTTTCTGTGGTTGCTGTTGGAACAAGAAGTGTGATGTTTCAAGTATTTTTTTTTAATTTACTTGTAATAGACTCATACTTTTCACAAGCATGATCATACTGCTTTTTTAAATATATATTTTGAATCTCTCAGCAGCAAGATAGGCAGAAATGGGAAAAGCTGCTGTTATTGAGGCTTACACTGCAGACTGCTCTGAAGGTACTGTGGAGAACAAGAAAGTTGTGGGTGAGGTCTGACAGCCTGCTGGCATTCAATATTCCATAGGCAACAGGGTCCCTTGGGTCTGAATGCTATGGATTTCTGTAAAGAGGATTTTCTGAACAGATTCCTGCATTTGAAATGAGAAAAAAATATAAAATGTAAGTTGGGGAAATGATGGGTAAGAATGAATTGAATGGCAAACAGCTATAGCTCTGCAGACATGAAAATAGTCTGGAAAGTCAGTTTTGTTGCCAGGGATGGTATAAAATCTTTTTTGTTTTCTCTCTTCTTTTGCAGCTTTTCATGGAATAGTCTGTCTTTTCCCTTTTTGTATTCTAAGAATAGACACATTTCAGGTTTTGGCTGTGAAAAATTAGTTTTGGATACATCTTTCTATGGGTAAAATGTTGTTTCTTTTTCTGTGGGAGTGTCTTTGATTCCATAAAGAATAGTGATTTATTTGTGTCCTGTTGCTGATCTATTTCCTGGGCAAGAAATAATGAAAAAATATTGAAGAATATTTGAAAAGATTGAGCAATTTGTGATTGCTCATGAGTACAACTACAAAACACCTAAGACTGGAAAAGACTTCGGAGCTTTGCCCAGTTGTGTTTTGGATATCTCCTGGACTGGAGAATCCAAAACCTCTTTGGGCAGCCTGTTCCAGTGTTTTATCATCCTGACAATAAAATAGTATTTTCTCACATTTGAAAGAAATTTCCTATATTTCCATTTGTGTCCATTGCATCTTGTACTGTCATTGAGTTCCACTGGGAAGAGTATGGCTCTGTCTTATTTACCATCCTCTCCCCTGCTTCAGTCAAGTACACACACACAGATAAAATCTCCTCTAAACTGTCTCATCTCCATGCTAAGCAATCCCAATGTTCTCAGCATATTTCAAACAACTCAGTTGGCCCTTTACTGGACACGCTCCAGTGTGTCTAAATCTGTCTTGAAAGGCAACTTAAAAAAGAGCCTTTAATCTCTGAAAAGAATGACAAAAATACAGACTTCTAGAAATAGTCTTTCTGGGTACTAAACCCAGGGCTGCCAGATACCTGGCTGTCAAAACTGGAATTTGAGGGAATACGTCAGTAAATCGTTACAAATCAGTAAATTCGCTTGACCTTATGTAAATCCCACTGCACAAATGGAAATTTGTTATGCCTTTTCAGTAATATTGTTCCTGCGTGATACCTGATAAATTTATCAAGGAAGGGAGGAGGGATAGAAAAAGAAGAAAACCTCCCAGTCTGACCCCAGACTATATGTTTATTAACACATTGCCTTAATCATGTTATTCCAGTGCTGAAGGAGTGATACAGAATCCTTGTTTGATATTTTCCGGCTCTTAAAAGTTGGACTGCTAGATAATACTGCTAGAGCTAAATAGCTGATAGCAAGTTCACTGAAGAAAAGTGATATTACTCCACAGGCACATGAGCTATAGTATTGAAACATTCAGTGGAACTGAAGATTGGATTCTGAAAAGTGTGCAGCTTCCAATGATTGCTGTAAACAACGCCATTTAAAAAGGCAGCTTTTCAGAGGCATGGAAATGAGAGCTAAGCTTTACAGAAAATCTATTCTGGATGACTTCATTATTTGAAAAGAAAAGAAGAGCTGGTAGTGATTTCACGTTAACTAAACTATATAAGCAAAATATAAATATTTGGATAGCATTTGAACACAAAATTCTTTTGCATTTCTCCTAGAGCTGAAGTAAAGTTGGGAAGTGCTGTTAGAATAAGAGAGTGAATGGATGCCAGCAAACACAGCAGTGGCAAGGCTGGCTCTCCAGCAGGAAGGCAGAGTGGGAAGTGCAGCTGAATGGAGAACATCTCTGGTACTGTCCTGAGAGGGGTAACATGGCATTGGCTTGCTATGAGGCAAAGCGAGGGAAAGAAGTGGTGTTGCTCTTTATGGCCTAAGAAAATTTAATCCTTGAAGTGTGTGGTATGAAATGTTATTTGCACGTTTCCACACTGCAAAAACAGTTGCAGTTCCCAGGGTTAGAGAAATCCCTGTCCTACAGCTCAGGGTGGGACTGCTGCTGTCATTGATGCCAACTACCACCACTGTAACAGGATGGTGAGGTTTTTTGCCTTTGAAGTTCCCCAATATCCATGAAGCCAGATTGACCTGAAAATCCCTTTGTAAAATGGGCTCAAGATGTGATGTCGGGTTCCTCAAGATTCCTCTTTCACAAGGTACCTTCCTCTCCCTCCCTGAAGGGTTTGGTGGTTTGAACCTTTCTTCCTCCCTACATTCTGCTCACACAGAATCGGTTGTGCAAACCTCTGATCCACCACGTGAACTGAGACAGCGTCTGGGTCCTTCCTCCCACATTGGAAAATGTATCCAGAAAATTGTTTGAGGGGGAAGAAACAGGTGGGGGAGATATAACTTGTGTTGAGCTGATAAGCTGGAGAGGAGCCAGCTCAAGTCCAGCATGATTAGGCCATGCTGTAATGTTTGCAGAGAGCTTGAAGGCAGAATAAAAAAGAGGTTTCTAAACCTGAGGAAAAGTACCAATATTTCAAGGATGGACATGGGATTCATTGAGACTGATACAATAGGTCTTCCACAAAAGAACTGGCTCTAATGTATTGTTTAAAAATAATAATAATTTAAAAAAACAAACAAAAACCAAACAAAACAAAAAAAACAACCTACCCCCCAGCTAGAGCTCTCCATGTTCAAGGTAAATTTTACAGAAGTTGTAGGTGCTTATTTTCTTGATGAAATTTCAATGGTTTGCAGGCTGTTATAGGAAGGAGGGAAAAGAGCTAAAGGTGAGAGCCATTACTGACATGATTCAGTCCTATTTCTTTCCAGAAGATGAAAAGCCTGTGCCTGAATGCCTGAATATAGGCACAATCAAACAGCAGGACAAAGAATCAACTGGTGGGAATGTCAAAGGTCTGAGGCTTCTCTATTCTTTTCCACAGACATAGTCAACCTGAAAAAAAATTCATACTAGCATTTACTCGAGGCTTTCTTGTTTGGGTGGTTTTATTTGGAGTGTTTCTGTGCTTCTTTGGATTTATTCCTGTTCTCCTTTATCACATTGATGTGCCCACCCAAAGGGATCACTCTCTGGAAGATTTTGATCCAGCTCATAAAAATATTTCCCCTTATAGTTTTGGGCTTTCTGTAATAGAGATTTAGCAGTAATCTCACACTCAAGAAAAGCTTCATGTGCTTCACTTTTACCCACTAACAGGAAATCATTGCCACTAACAGCAAAGTAGAGGAAATTAGGTAGCACACAATACACTGGAAACATTTTGGACATGTGCTTTTTCCCCCATGAATTCTTGTCACTTTCTTTAAAGTGTGGTTTGCATGTTTCAGGAAGGTTTTCTTTGAGCAAGGTTTTATGGTATGTTGGTCATTCTTTGGGGTTTTTTTGATGCTGAGATTTCTCTGCATCCTACTGCCTAATTAGGCAAAGGCAGCAATGTACTATGAAAGGACTGGCAGCCCATTTTAGGGACAGCTAATGGGATCTCAGGCCAGGCCCACTGAATGCAGTGAGTCACTTAGCACGGCTTGGGATCAGGTTGTGATCATCAGAACTTGTTTTGTTGCAATTGTTAGATGCCCCCACAAGACCTGCAGGAAGATCATCACCTTCCTGTTCTCAGTGGACTTTCCTTTTATTCCCTATCACTGGTATATGCAGGTGGTTTTGAAGGAATAAGAGGATGTGAAACTGAGAGAGGTGTTTTTACTTCCCTCTGGTGAATGAATTATATTGGAAATTTGGCTTTAATGATGTGTTTCTTTGACATTCTTCCAACCATAGTAACTTTCTGCCTTGTGAAGTCATGTGTGAACTAAATAAATGCTTTCCTGGGAGTCTCATTTGCCATCTATGCTGGAAGCTAGGTATTCGGTAGTCATTTTGCAGCTAATGAAAGATAAATCAAAGTCACTGCAGGTGATTCATAGAGGGAATATTTCCCTTCTGTTTAGACACAGGGAAATTATGTCTGATTAGCTGACAGGTCTAGATTTTTGTATTTTAGGAAGTTCAGGTCCAAAGTAGGGCAGTTGCTTATTGTTATAGCTGAAATTAAAATGCAAGCACACTAAACTAAATATCCTCTCTTGGAGCACAGAACACAATAATCAGAGGTCATAAGCATGCTTCCCTTAAGGAGAGTGTCAGAGCAAAACAAAACTCAGCTTTTTCTTGTCTCCTGGATACAGGTAACTTGCTGCATACAATTTTGTTTTCCAGCCACCCAGAAGAGAATTATGCAGAGGAACGTCGGTATGGAAAGTGTGTGGTCCCCAGGACTGTGGAGAATTTCCTGAAAATGTGTGAATTAATTAATTGTAAATTTACCTAGCGTTTTTCTTGTGTGAAATCATTGACAGATGGATTACAAACAGCCAAATACTAAAGTTTATGAAGGAAAGTGAGGGCAGTGCTGATGGTCAGGCCACATTCCTTTGTTGCTGAGAAATGTTGTGTGCATTTGGTGCTTACTGTTGTGTTTTAGGATTCATTTTAAGATGACACATGATGGAGCTTTGAGCAGGGTTCTGCTTCTTCCCCACCTCTGGCATTGTTTATGCAGTGCTGGTACCAGGCACATCGAGCTCCCCTGCTTTAAAGGAGACACCTGCTGCTGCTTCTACACCCCATGGCCCAGCAGCTTTGCCCTAGGAGAAGGGGAAGCATCCCCTGGAGCAGCACAGTTGGCATGGAGGTGGGGGGTGTTCTGCTGCAAAGCAGAAAGACTGTCCAAATATCACTTGCTTGGAACTAAACGGGTCAGTGGAATGACGTGATACAGCTGAAATGGGAATGAAGCTCCTGATCTAACTTCCACAAGCAGAGTGGCTTCGGCTCTAAGGAGCAATACCTCTTGCTGACTTCTACCCCATCCAGTGGTGGCAAGTGATAGCAAAACCCTCTGTTACTATCTGTAGTGCTGCTCCACAGAGTGTTAAACAGTCCTTCTTCTTAACATCTGGAAAGACTTTTGCTCTCACTGTGTTAGGTAATAGTTTGGCTCTCAGTGAGAAGACACCTCTAAGTAGAATTTAAATAAACTAGCTTTCAGATGGGACGTGGTAGCCAAATCTAAGTGCTGGACTTAAATATATTTAATTCAATGTTTGAGACTTCTTGTTGCTTCAGACAGGCAAACCATGAACAATGTGTTGCCACAGCAACACGAGTCTGACAATGTTTTGAATACTATTTTCAGCTAAGTGCATGTAAAATAACGGCAATTTTTTAAAAGCTGTAATAACCACTTTAAGTGCGTTTATGCCTGAAGAGAATTTTTGTACTTACGTATTCCTATCCAAGGAGTTAAGAAAATTGTTGTAAAATGCACGTTACCAACATATCTAGACTATTTAAATGGTTAAAATGTATCAAAATAATCTTTCAGTAGTTCTCAGTTTTATTTATTCTTTGTCTAATATCATGTAGTTAAAGTAATCTTCATTCATTTTTAACTACTGATAAAAAGTACAAAAAAAGAGAACTGTTAAACATCTTCCACAAAAAGTAATTTCTAAACCTCACTTCAGTCACATGTAAGAGAATAAATTGTGTGCCATTTGCACAGTGTAATTTGGCACCCATAGCCACTAAGGAAGCAAAACTAGGTCAGGAATACAGCATCCTCATTTCTAATCAAACTATTTATTTGGGTGGATTAGTTCACTGCAGAGCTGATGATCTCCCTCATGGTTTTCACACCTACAGCTTCTTACAAATGGTGTGACTGCCTTTTCTAAGCTGCAATAAAATTGTCTCTTGCCAAGGAGAGGAAAAAGCCTGATTTTTAATATTCTAATATTAAATAAGCCTGGTTTTCTTCGGTGTACTCAAAGGCTTGCTTTATTTTCTATTTCCATTTGGCTGAAGAAGTAGTGAAGTTCAATAATGTACAGTGTTGGCTTTCAGTCTGAGCACCTGAGTCTCTGCAACAGAAGATGCAGGTGCAGATACCCAGCAGAAGGCAGTGATGGTGTGAGATCCCTTTCCTGCTGGACCTGGAGAGCGTTGTGGGGCCATCTTCTGGACTGTTTCAGCCAGGCACTCTATGGCCCATGTGGGACTGACTTTCCATGAGGTGCCTGATCGTTGGTGTTATGCAGGTGTGATTAGGGGCCCTTTTACTTCACTGCAGCTTTACAAACCCATCTTGATTGAAGGGATTCTTAGAAGGTAAGACCCCAAATCCCCGCATGTGGGTGGGTGAAAGGAGAACTACGTGTTGGAACCAGGGTAGATGTCTCTGTGTGAGTACCTGGCCATTTCCATAAGCAGAGTTATGCTATTCTGGAGATATGTGGGTGCTCAGGTTTGGGTTTTCTCTTGCTGCTTCCATGAATCAGCCTGTGGGCAAAACAATGAGTATTCACACGTTGCAGACAGAAAATCACCTAATTTGTTTACCAGTGATGCTGATACTGAAGCCTCACAGAGTCCAACACACATTAGTCTTGTTATTTGACTAATCTTGTAGCTGTGTGCAGCTGAATATAAAGTGCAGCTGACTGCAGGCTATTATAATGTTAGGTTGGGCATACTTGAGTCGTGTCCTTGTTGCAAAAGACCATACCTATACAAATTGCACAAGTCACTTCTTTAGGATATGGTTTGAAAAAAAGCAATTAGTGCAGAGAATAAAAGACCATGTTTCCTTGTGAGGAAACTTTATCTTCTGAAAGAAGCCTTCCTTAAGAAAAACTGGCAGACAATGATGTCTGTAGAAAGAGAATTAAAGCAAATTGATTTTATTTCTGGGCTTAGGATGACTGCATGGGAACGCTTTGGGTAAAGTATTCTCTGAGTTCCCCAGTACCTTATGATGTATGTCACTGCAAGCCACTAATGCACTTCTTCAAGGAGCCTGGTGTTTAAGCTGTGGGAGTGCTCAGGCTCTGAACAATCACATCTCATTCCTGGCATCTGGCAAAACTAAGAAGCAGCATAACACATTTATGAGCATTAGTACATACAGAGGGTAATATTTCTGTGTAAGCAGGGACATGGCAAAATTTAGTGGGTTTTTTCCTTTAGTGTGTCTTTCTGAAATTACTCATTGCTCCTCGATCACTTAACTTGCCACAAGTTAAGAGGTAGAGCCGTTCCTTGGAATTATTGTTACTCTGCATTTCTGTAAACAATCTAGCTCGAGGTCTGCCTTGTGTTATTCCAGGTTGATATTGAAATAATTGCATTGATGTTGATAGGTATGGAAACGGGGTAAATCCAAAGATCCTTGTAGGTTCATAAATCCATATTTACCCCAAAGGTAAACCTTTTTAATGGTTCTATTTTCTTTTCTGATACTTGTGTTGTCCTCTGACTTTTAACAATTATCAAGAATAAAGCCAAAATAAATAGTATGTCTTTAAGATTGTCATCCTTCAAAAGGACAGAAGCTTTTCTTTTTTGAGGAAGAAAATGGCCAGTTGAAACTTCAAAGGGATAACTGCACAGAACTGATTGAGCTCCTAATGCTTGAAAACACATCAAAGACTCCTGGACTAATAATCTTCATATTTTATTCATTAGCTCCTTAGAAGGAAGTGATTCAGCATCAGTGAATTTGCAAATGATACAAAGAAGGAGCATTTAGAAAAGAACCTTATTTTAGTGAGGGGTGGGGAAACCTTCTATAAGAAAATATCATAATCAATAACGTTGTAGACAGAGGAACAGAGTGCCTGACTAGATTAGGCAGTAGTTTAGTCTTTAACCACTGAATCTTCATTTTCAATCCATGCCTGATGAACAGCAAGTCCTTGACCATGTGATGAGTCAGCTGGCAAAGCTTCAAAGCCCTTTTTTCTACTGTAGGGACAGACACATCATAAAATGCCTGCCTTTTATGGGTCTTGGCTCCAGTGCTGGTTGAGGTTGGAGGCTCAAAATTTTTGTTTCTACCTGAAGATGTTTGTCAACATATCCTTGACCCAGGTCATGATTTCTGACCCAAAATGTATTTGGAATGACAGGTTGACACCATTATCAAAAGCTCACCGAGACCAGTCTGCTTTCTAACACAGGATGAACCATTCCTTCTTCCCACCATGTCAAACCTGGTATAGATGCTCTGTGAAAACAAGACTGGTCTTCCCAATGCTGCTTAGTTCACACAGGTGTGAGGAAAACTATTTCTAACTTAAAATGGACTGGATCTGCCACAAGAAAACCCTTCATATCTCACCCACTGTTCACTCAGATATCATACTTGGTAATTCTAAACTCTGTTAGTGGAGGTAAATGGAATAAAGGGAAATAATTGATTTTTTTTTTTTTTTAATCCTCTTTCCCCTGAGTTTGGAAAACTATCCCCCTAGGCAGTTTTCTGGAGCCATGATCCTCACCTCTATCCCTACTCTTTCAGGGTATACACAGGCTTTCTCAGCTGAGGTGGTCAGCCAGTTTTGGCTAGCATGAGTAATTCCCTGGAAGAAGCTGTCAGAGATGCCTGCTGGTCCCTTGCTCAGTGACTTTTATCAAGAGCGTACTGTTATTCTTTGAAATGCCTTTTATGGTGCTGTCCTTCCAGCAGGGAGCCTTTAGATCTTTTTTCCCTATTTCTTTGTTTAACTTAAATATTCTCCTTTCTCCCCACGCCCAGGTCTTTTCTCCTACATCAATGTTCTAAAAATATTGAACCAAGAAATTAATGTCTGCTTACTTCCATGTCCCCAAAGAAGAGTGAAAATCAAGACGTAAAAGCAAGTTTTCATGCTTTGTTCTTCCCCATTTGTTCTGCAGCACAATGAAATTGAGATGTTAATAGGCAGGGCAGCAGGCCAGATATCAGTGTAGTGCAGAAGGTGCTTGCTGGAAGTATATATGATTTTATGCCTGCATTTTTCTTTTGTAGCTTAATGTCTAAGGAAAGACATTACATTTTTCTGGGAGCGTAGCTGATTGATTGAAAAACTTGACTGGAAATAAAGAGGTCTGGCGTAGAGTGTTCCAGAGACGCTAACCTCCTTTTTTATTCTTGCTCTTCTTTCATGTTGCAAGCTTAGCCACGATCTTTACTCTTTGTCTTTAACGCTTGGAGAATGCAGCCTTTCAAAGACTAGAGTCTTTCAAAATTGACTGGAATTTCTAATGCTGGCTATTGTAGTTTTTTAGGAAATCTAGTAACCTTTAATTGTTCCTTGGTATAAGGAAATAAAGGTCTTGTGAATCTAAGGAAGAAGAAGAAAAGGTTAAAATAGGCCACCTGATAACTGCTGAGAGGGCAGCACCTTCTTTCTATGCGAAGAGCTCTGGATAGGAAAATGCTCAGTGAAATCCCTGCCTTGTTAGGGAGAGCTGCTGCTGTTAGGATCACCAAGTGGAATATTGGCTTATACATTCTATCAAAACAAACATGGTTATTTTACATTCATAAAATACTTTGAGATAGATAAATTATTTACTATCAAAACTTTATTCATTGATAGGGAATGTTTGTGTATTACCTTAAAGGTTATTAACAGGCTCTCACTAAGCCTTGTTGCGCCTTTTGATTTAATGTCACAGTTCACAGGTGATTGAATTTGCAGAGACATAACTTTTTCAAATGTCTTAATGTCTAAAGGTTTAGTAGAAACCCCAGACCTTGCTGGAATGTTGCATAGTATTCACTGTCTGATACTGCCAGTGAAAGCTCTGCCTGTAGCTTTCTCACACTTTTGTAGTACTTCAGCCTAATTCCATTGAGCATGTGTTCACTCTGTTGGGAAATAAAACTTGAAGGGTTTAGACATTTGAGTTTTGCTGAGAAGTGTGTAGCCATTCATCTTCTTTATTGTCACTTTTTAGCTCCACCAGCTGAGTTTGGTAAGTGAACATATGGGATAGAAACCATGATAGACTGTCCTGTCTCTCCCAGCCTGCCTTGTGTCTGTCTCATCTACTCCTACTTTTTTGTCTTCTCATCTCCTTTCAGGAGTCAATTAGCTGGTATTAATAAGCGTGACAAACTGAAAAATAGTAACTTCAGCATATGAAGAGCTGTATCTTCATGGTGACCTCTTCTCTGAAGAGACATGACAGCTTGGTTGTCTGAAGTGTTCATGGCTTGTTCTGAAATAGTTTATAACCAATTTATAACCAACCAATAAGCTGTCCTCGTATCAACTTTCTAGCAAGCAAAACATTCCTATGAGATGAACTGTGTGGTCTTTCTCCCTCCTGTAAGGGTCTCCCTCAAAACACTGCACACTGAGAATTGTCCCTAGTAAGATGCATAATACAAATTTTTTAATATGTAGAGTCCATGTTGGGTGTGAAGAGAGCAAAAGCCAGAAGAAAAATTTGTTATACCTGTGTTGTATCCCATGTATCTATTATGAAGCTACAGGGATGTGATTTCCATAGGCTCCTGCAGATAGGGCTGGAATTATCATAGAGCTCACTGTGCTACTCAAAGTGATCTGTCTGGAAGGCAAGTCTTTCCACATCTGCACACCTTTGAAATTACTTCAGGGCTACTCACAAGGCATATTCTATTCCCTTGAAATACACCTTTTTGTCCACAATAGAAGTTCTTTCACAGTAGAAATGTGTGTTTTCTAGCCCTGTGTTTTTAATGATTGCCTGTCTGGATGCATAGGGAAACACACCCGACAAGACTCCTAAACTTATTTCGCCGCAGGAGCTTCTTCTACCCATTCTGACAATTTGTGGGGTTTGATGAATGATTTCAGTGATAGCTGTAGAGAAAAACTTCATTTCTGTAGCACAGTGGATTTCAATAAGAGGACTGATCCAAAATAGATGCAGCTCTTACCCTGGGGGTTAAGCGTAAAAATGAAACCCATGCAAGCAACCATTTCCTCGACAACTGCAAACTTTTGATGCAATCTTCTCAGAGCCATTACACAGGGGCAGGATAAGACTATTAAATGGGTCTTAACATAACACTGCCTTTAATCAGAGAAATTGCTATTGCATGGAGAAGCTTCTAGGACATCTCAAAATACATTTCACCAAATGACTTGGCAGTCTCACTTTGAATGAAACCAGTGGCACATTTCACTTTTGACTTCCTAGTAATGGGATTTTCTTTCTGTCACAAAACATTGCTTCTTTTTTTGCCTTGGCTCAGAACAGATCCAGCTGGTGCCAAGTAGTAGAGCAAGTGCAATGTTATTCACTGGAGTTATGTGCTAGGTCAGTTTCTATGTGGCCATTTCATGGGAATGGAGTCTCCAAAATACGTATTGGCTTTGTTCTTCCCTTTTTCCCTACCCTTGATTTCAATTA
This sequence comes from Monarcha castaneiventris obscurior, assembly GCA_026261815.1. Taxonomy (NCBI): domain Eukaryota; kingdom Metazoa; phylum Chordata; class Aves; order Passeriformes; family Monarchidae; genus Monarcha; species Monarcha castaneiventris. Next base: position 6,089,143 of record JAMPIT010000890.1, read on the forward strand.
GAAGTCCAAATTGTCCATCAGCTGTGAACTCCCTTCTGAAGTTTAAAGTTGCAGATGTCTGCAAGTAGTGAACCTATCTTGAGTGCAGCTTTTAAAAGAAGTACTGTTAAAGTAGCCAGCTAAGAGGGTTTAGTACATATGTCACACTGACAGGCTCTCACTGCTGTGCTTTAGTGCTTCAAAATGACTATTTACCTGTAGAGAAGTCTGTCCATAATATTAGGCCCCTCAAAAACTTCAGACTACAAATGGTTCAGGATACAACTACTGTTATCTCTTGTGGATGCACTGCTGCATCCTTTGTACCAGAATGAAGTCAGTACTTGTACGTGGCAAGATATCTAGAGTTGGAAAATCAGCCATAAAATTCAATCCACACTGATATCTAGCCTTCCAAATAGTAATTACACAAATTACTTTGACAGCCATAATATATCTGGCTGCAGACATGCCCTTTATTCCACACTGGATGCCTGCTTCCAAGAGGAAAACACTGTGGAAGTTCTGCAGAGGAATAGAGAAATGGGAATTAATCCATTGGATAAGGCAAGTTGGAGGGAAGGAACATGAAGATTTCTTGGTACTCTGTAATTAAGTATTTGCACTCGTTATGAGGAATAACTATTATAGGCATATTTTGGTTTGAAACTGAATTTCCTCTGTGGGCTTTAGGAAGTACTGGCAGCTTAACACACCTGGGGCTTGGTACCAAGAAAGTAACAGAGTATTGAGGAAGTAATGAAGTGTCTTAACAATTGGAAGTACAATTATGTTTTTAATTACTTTGTGCAGTGATTTTTAAACTACTGGAGCAATCCATGCTTTAACAGCTCTCCCATTTCTATGGGATTAGGTGTTGGGCATGTCTAAAGCAATTTTGCAGACAAATGTTGCAGGTGTTAATTAATGTGAGAATGAACAAGTTTTGCTTGTGTACTCAGCAGAGGCCTAAACTCATATCAAGACAAATTAGAGAAAGCTGAGTCAAGGCCAGTACAACCAACTTTACAGCTGACTGCTCATCTGCAGCTCAGGCCCAAGGCATCCAAACTGGATTATACAACCCAAAAAGCAGTAACAGGGAGCCACCAGCACAACATTGGATTTGTTGCATTCATTTTGCTGTCAAGTGTACTTACATTGTGATGCTTGTGTATTTGGCTTGTGCAGCTTTCTGTCATCATTTTGTTCCTCATTACTGGGGTGCTGAAGAAGGAGGCACAGGGATGTTTCATTTTTTCCCTGATGGTCCCAGACAGTAACTTGAATACCTGCTTTCAGGCTCACATTTTTCTGGTTAGATTCCCATCTAGGGACATTTCTCTTTACTCCACAAACCATGTCAGAGAGAGATAAAGCCCCACTCAACGGAAGCCTCTTGGGTAGGAAGCCTCTTGAGAAGTCCTAACACAGATCTCATCTAAGCAGCATCTGAAGTATTTGCCCATAAGAGAGCTTTTGCATGTTGTTACCTCCTCTTTTAAGCAAAAATCAACAAGAAGAGGAAATTGATAGTTGGGTCATTGCTCTTCCTGTGTGAGCTAAATGCTTGTCTGAAAGAGAGAAAGAAGGATCTGTTCAATGTATGAAGGGGAGTAGAATATCTTCGGTAAAAATACCAACTATATGAAATCCGATGTGCTTTCTGGTATGTTTCAGAGGGGTTAAAGGATGAAGGAGGTTCCCTGAAGTATTAAAGAGGGGAACTTTTAATTCTGAGGAATTTGGAGAGGACTATGGATGCTGCGAGTGATTGACTGATGGCCTTTCGTGGAATGAACTATCTATCAAATCTAGGCTGCTGGCTTGCTTCTAGAGGGATTTAAGGGAAGAGGTTTCTAGCACAGCAATTTGTCCAGTGATCCAACCATGTAAAATCTGAGTGACCAGAGTTCAAAAGGGGCTCTTGTCATCTTCTTCTTCTGAGAAATCAGGAGAAAATACAATTTTATTTCAGGTTAAAGGAGGATGATTATATTAGAAGAGCCCTGGGAGTTTAGCCTGGGAAGCATTTCACAGGGTCTGAGGGATGGCTGGGGAGCCACCTGTGCTGATCAGAAGGCAGGCTGTCTGGTGGGAAGAGCAGAGCAGAGCACATAATACCTTCTCCCTATCAGATGTTGTTACTTGCCATCTGCCAGTTTAGCAAGCTGAAATGGCTCAGTGCAGGGCTGGAGGAAGGCCAGTGCTGGCACAGAGTGCAGGATCACAGTTCGTGATGGACAAAATTAAAATCAGGAATGTGACAGCAAGTGATTAGACCAGCCCAGGCTAACCTGGAAGCACAGGTTTCATTTTCTTAATTTTTTTCAATGCTTTGAGTGATTTCATGCCTTGTACCTCCCCCAAAGGTCTCTCTCCTCATCCATGTGTCCTAGTGGGCCCACTGTCCTCTATGCAGCACCACATGGCTCGGGCTGTGCTGCGTTACTACTGGTGCTTTCTGCTTCCTCAAACGTGTGCCCAGCAAAACTGTGCTGAAGCTGCAAGCTGTTTGGCTAAACCTACTTCTGAAACTGTAAAACAAAGCACCCTCGACACCATGTTATTTCCAAGTAGACATTTTTGGGCCTCAGAGGCTGGAGAGGTGGCACATACAGGGGAGAGAAGTGGTATGGGAATTAACAGAAATCTGTTGTTGGGTCTTCAGTCAGGTGCACAGCATCTGCCTTGAAGTAGTGCAACACCAGCAGAGATTTTCCTGGGTGTGGCTTTGCACGCACAGTTGAAGTTCCTATCCTTGTGATTTCTGCATGTTCTCTGCCCAGTTTCAGTAATCCAAATCCCTGTTCAACTGGCAGTCTCAAGGGTTTATACTGTCCTTACTGACATGAACAGGAATCACATCTGTGGTGGTTTATAGCTCCCTGCACTCCAGATAGGGGTCCAAGGTGGATGTGGAATAAATAAATCATGGGCTTGGGGAAAAAATAAGTGCATGGCTGCCTTTCAGATGTTACTTGTGCTGCCGTTGGAGAACCAGTTGTTTACTGTAAGTAGAATCATGGAATTGTGGAATCATAGCATCACAGCAACATAGAATCATAGAGTTGCTTGGGTTGGAAGGGAACTTAGAGGTCATCTGGTTTCCACCCCCTGCTGTGGACAGGGACACCTTCTGCCAGCCCAGATTGGCTGTTTGCCATGTGGGGACTGCAGGTCTTTGCTGAGACTTGGGTAATGGCAATCTGATCTGGGAGACGGTGAACCCTTGAACCTCCCTTTGTCCAGAGGTTGGATTTGTAGTGGATGGTCATTCCCATCTCCCTGCTGTGGGTGTAGAAGTTACCTCAGGGTTGTAGGTAGCATGGTTACCTGAGCAGGGTGCTCAACTTCCCTGATAGTGCAGAGAGAAATGTGTGAGTCGATGACTATCACCAAAATGATGCATATTCTTTCAAGGTTTGGCATGATTTGGCTCAGTCTGTGGATTTGTCGGCAGCTTTGCCCAGGTCCCCACATGCAGCATGTGGTAACACCTTGTGCCAATGAATGTGTCAGTCTGTGGTTTTGTTCTGCAAACTTTTCCAGTGAACATTTCACTGTTAGCTTTCAATTTACATGTTTTAAATGTGATTTCTACACAAATGCTTTGCACTGTGCTGTTTCCTAAAGCATGATCAAGATGGGCTGTAAGAATTCTTGACTGTAATACATATGCAAAATATGTACAAAATTAAACAATAGACCCTTTCTTCTTGGCAAAAAAAAAAGCACATATATCTAACATGTACCTAATTAATGCTGAAAAATCTGTATTACTGTCATGCAAACTCCATAATAAAGTTCTTGGTCTTCAGCTTCACTCAAGAAACATACACAGAAAATTAGCTCTAGCTTTTATTTTACAATAATATTTCTTTGTTAAATTCCATTGTTATAAGGTTTATTTTTCTACCAGTAAAGTAATAAAGGCATAAATGTTCTCATGAAACCACTGTCTCAGGTAAACATCATTTATTCCCTCAAAAGACATGCTGTGGTTTACTTTAATGGAGCAACATCTGTTCATTCAGAATTAAGTGAGTTCCCTGAACAATAATTAATAAAGATATTGCCACTAATACGCCTGGCATATTTTTTATAATAATAACATTAACCAACACAACTGGTGGAAACAAGAACACAATGGGTACTCTTGTTTGCTTCCCCCCTTCCCCCACCCCAAGGGCCTCTTAACAAAGAGCTTCACTAGATAGTTGATTTGTTGGTTTGAATGCCTAAACACAGATAATTCATTTTCCTGGGAAGACTTGATATGTTCTCAATAGCAATAACTGTTGGAAGAGATCTCATTCCTTTGGTTGTGTGATGATATGGAGTCAATAATCTGAAAGCATTGTACTACGGTGCTGCAGAGCCTGAGTATATTAAAGAAAGTCCTAATGCATGCTATTTTATGTTGTTCTTCACCAGCAAAATTCACTAGTCAAGAGAGCAGGTCGCTGACCTTCCATCAAGCAGCGTGCAGCAGTTTCTCATTCTTTAGAGTGGATTTTGTGATTTGCAAATAAAAATTAAATCCCTCCAAGTATCACAGGAAGAGAATGGTGAGTGTACTCACTTCATTTTTAATTTTTTTTAATATTATAAAAATATGAAGTTGCACTGCACTAATCTTGGATATCGGATTAGTGTGTTCAGGGTGTTCTTAGGTGTGGTAACCATTTCTCCTGTAACTTTGCTCCTGGTCATTCATTGCTAAGAGATTTACTATCTCACACAACAGCTAAACAGGACATGCTAACAAGCTGATGGTAGAATTTACAATGTTGTAGGAAAGACGGTTTTTGTGAACAACTGAATAGCATATCCATATTATACAATGATGTTGGAACATATTTTCCTCTGTTGATAATTAAGGAGAATTACAGGTTGGACTTCTCTATTATTTTGTTTCTCTATGGGCTTATGCTGTTAGAGAGAAAGAGAAGACTGGGTGGCTGACTTAACGTCCCTCTATTTTTAATTTCTCTGGCTGTGATTACTACTTTCAGTGACACCTTTGCCCATCACATTTACATGTCACTTGACTGAGGACTGACCTCTCTATAAACATCAGTCTCCAAAAGTGCATGCTGGGATTTAGCTTCCCTAGATGCATCTTCCCTGAAAGGGAGAGAAGTGGTTAAATTTGGGGGGGTGGAGGGTGGGAAGCTTTTTTGTTCCATTGTGAAGGAAAAAGGCTTTCAAACAGTTCAAGCTGCACGACTGTTAACAGTGCAGACTATTAAAGGGATAGCAATCAGCCTACATACCAGACACACAGATTGAATTCTTGCTGCCTGTCATGTAACCAGAGATAAGAGTATTTTCCAGTGACTCTGATAAAATAAATGCTGTCATAATGATTCTGAGCGAGACTCATCCAGATGTTGCAGACTTCTTGCTGTGGTATTTATTCATAAATCTTGTTAAAATATAATCAGAGAAAGCATGTCTCAATTAAAACCATCAAAACTCTGTGACAATGTTCATGCAAATGTAATAATAATCCTAATGTGTTGACACAAAATTTTTGCAGTAGGTTACTGGTATATTTGAGCCTACTGATTAGAGCTCACTAATTAGTACAAAACTAGCTTCTTACAAGTGAAAGAGGACATGTAAGTTCGTCTGTACATGAAGGATTATGGATTATGCCCTTTTTGCCTGTATGCATATGACTGCTGGGACTTCCACAGTGCTTAAAATTCATAAAGATTTTCATATGTATTAACTTGTACATGTGCTCTTAACTTGCTTCCCCTACTCAGTCTATCCAGTTGTTACCTGGTCCTGGTGCATGATACCATTTCATTCAAGAATCTGGTTGTGTTACATAAGTAGAGAAGAATACAAAGACGAAATGGAGTTTTTATGAATAATTCAGAAAACAAAACAACTTCCATAAATTAGGGTATCACCACTCTTCCTTCAAACACTTGGCTGTGCAGCCATAGCAGTCTGCTTTTCATTTCCCTCTGGTGAGCTGTACTTAAGCAAAAAACACTTTAGTTCTGTGTTTGCCTCTAAATAATCTGCTGCCCTGCTATAGGAATACTACTCAGTTACCACTGGGAGAGGATGGTTCTGAGCTGATGATTCTGTTAGGATGCGATCATGCCATGACAGATTTAACTGTGAAGCTTTAAGACTACTTGTGAATGCCAAAAGGAAACAATTTAGCTTGAAAATTGTAACATCATGTGTCAAATATAATTTGGGAACAGAAAGAGTACAGGGATAATTCTTGATGTTTAGGCTCAATATTAAAGCTGGATGAGCTTTTTGGGGACTGAAGTGCCACAACAAAGTCTTGAGGATACTTACAAGTTAAGGCATGACTGGCCAAATGTATCTTAGCAAGTTTAGGAGCATTCAAAGTAGCTGGATGGAAGGAGGCTCAGCACACTTGGTTATTTGACATGCGGTAGCTTGCTGCTCCCTAGTAACTTGTTTGTGACTGACACCGTGGTGAGAGGAGTTAGGACTCCTGCTAAAAATTTATAGCAAACCTGAGAGAAACAAATTCTCACACTGCAGGACAGAAACCACAATGCTGAGGCTTGTAAGCTGCAAATTGGTTCTATGAGGCACAACTGTGCCGGCCCAATGGCTTTATCTTTCAATAACATTGCACACTGTTGCAAATGGTTCCCTGGGATTCAGATATGCTCTGATTGCCTTACCCCACACCAGAGGGCTTTCCCATCAGTCTCTGACCAGTGGCAGGCAGTTCCTCCTCTCCTGTCACTACACAGCTAACATTTTCATCCTTGGGAGAAATGTGCAGGAGGTGTGCAGCTGTTGCACTAATACCTGGGTTTAAGTATTTTTACATCCTGTCTTGATGTTAGCAAGGCATCAGAAAATCCTCTTCAACCCAGACTGGGGGAGGTGAAACTGGAAATAAAAGAAGATAAAACATGCCAAAACCCCCCAAATTACAAACTAGATCCAAGTTGCAAATTATAGGAGAAGGAATGAAAGAAAACTGCACTTGATGTAAATTCACTGATCTACAAAGTCTCTCTCCATGTACTCAGGGGAGTTCCTTTAGAGTTTCACCATGAGGGATTGTGTTCTCCCACATGCCCTACATCTCAGACTCTCTTTATCCAGAAAGGTCCTAGAAGAGAATCCCAGCTATTACACCTGATGACTTGCAGCCCTCCAGGGGTTCCCTTCAGTCACCCCATTTTCCCCTCCAAAATGCATTTACCTTTGAGTTATTCAGGGAATACACTTTTAGCTTCTGCTGGTAAAAGGACTCTTTCACTTTTTGAAGATGCAGGTGCTGCTTTTGCAGACTGGATGACGTTTCCTGTGCTGGACTGGCCTGGGGTCATTCCTTAGCTCTGAGAGTTATTTTCATCTCCCTCACTCCCACGGTGAGCCAATTTGTATGCTTCAGTGTGAAGTGTCTCCTTCCACTAACCCTGTCTTTCTTCATGCACAAGCTGATGTAAAATGTATGTAGCTCATTTTTTCTTTTGAGAGCGGATGCTTTGGGTGAAAAATAGGTTTGGAGTGATTGACTCTTCAAATCAATCTTTGGTAGTGTAACACACAGAACTGAGCTGCGTAGGTTTCTTTGTCCTTGCAAACCACACTGTGAGGCAGGAAAGTGCTGTTCTCTGTATTATTCCTTGCAAATATGAGCACAAAGAGGCTGAGAGGAGATTCCCCCAAGTATTTCAACAATCAGTATTTTTTAAGTGCCCCTCTATGGCTGAATCAGTGTGCAGGCCACAAGTCTCCTCCTGAATACCCCAGGTGCCCAAAGAGTCTTTGCATCTTAAGTCCTGTGTGTTCCCAGACCAGTCCTCGTCCCACATGGGCACAGGCAATGAGCATGAGTCTGTGTCTTCTAGACATTTTTCTGCCTGTATTTTAAAAGTCCAAGAAGAGATCGAAGGAGTTGGAGGAGCTTATGTTCGAAAGTTATTGATTAACAGACAGCGGCCCAATACCTAGGCAGTGTCTGGGATGTGGGGAGAAGAAGGTTTGATGCCCAGCTCTGCTTGAAACATTCAAAACCTTCCAGCATTTCAAGCAGAATAAGAACGAGCCTTGCAACTCAGGCATTTTATGGTGGGAATAGCTCTCTTACAACTTTAATCTCTCTCTCAACATTTGAGCTTATGTTGGAGCATGGATGGGTACTTTGGGAGGAGGTGGAAGATGCCCCAAATGAACGGCCATGTCTGCCATCTTATGCTCCCAAGACTTTGATGTCTGGATAACAGCAGTGTGGCATTTGCTAATGCCTAAGAGTCACCTAGTCCATTTGGTTGGATTATACATCTACCTCGCTCTTAAAATCTTGGGCTGTGGTACAGTTTCCCATTTTCATGCTGAAAAGAAGAGTTTCCAAGCCTATCAAAAACATGCTGGTTAAAAGCTATAAACTGTAATTTCAAAACCCTTTATTGTCTCAAAGTGTGTATCTAAGGAAGCATTTCAGTAGGATGAAGCAGTATGGCCTCATTGTCTAATGGATCTACAGCAAACTCTACTCCTCTGTGGAGGGCAATCTAAGGACTGTGGCCCAAAAAACAAGTAATAGCTGAAATGTAATCATCACCAGCAAGAGAATGAGTTTATGACAGAATTACTACAGGGAAAAAAAAAATGTTTTGGACAGAACAAATACTTCCTGAAGGGTGGATGCATGGCTTTGTGCTTATGATTGAGAAAGTTCAGGTTAAGTTTGCTGAGGGGGATATTTCTGTGAAATCTCTCTTGATGAAAGTCAGGTCCTTAATTTAAAAAGGCTGTCATACTGTCTGCAATCTATTTATCAAAGTAGGATGGAAGACAGTTCTCTTCAAATTTATAGCCTCGTCAGCTTGTAAATGTAGAAGTAAACTGAAGTAGAAAGTGTTGTGTTGTTTTAAAAACTGATTACTTTCTGGAAAAGACCTCTGTCTCTGTTTGCTTGTCTCATTATTGTGACAGCATTTCTGTGATAGCTTGCTGCTGCCAGTCCTTGTTAGACAGGCAAACACATAGGTGCTTTGTGGGAGCTGCTGTGTTGCCCTCTGGATGGACTGTGTCCTCTGTCTTCCCAATTTCCCTATGGTGGGCTACTGCAAACTTATCACTGGGAAACTCTTGGTTTCAAAGGTGAGAGTCTTGTAATTATGGCTTCAATTTTCATCTGCCAGAGAAGCCCCATAGTCTTCATCTACCCCAAAGGTGTGAGATGGGGTCCATGTGCACTAACATTTTGATGTTTAAATAATCCAAACTACTACTGACTGAAATCCTCTCTATAATCACTGAACTGCCTTTGGAGACTGATCTATCTGGTTCTATCACAGTGGTTGTAGAGTGACAGGCTCATGTGTTTAAACTTAAGTGGAAACAGTGTCACCTATTTTACTCAGAGCTTACTGGAAAGGGTTCTGGCCAGGCATAGAGGACCAGATATTCAGAGGAGCTCAGCTCTCAGGTTAGGCACTTAAATGAGGTCAGTTTTTCACTTTCCTTCCTCTCAATGTAAACTAGAGGGAGCTCAGCAGAGCTGCAAAGTACAGTTTAGTAATTTCAGTTCAATGTCAAAAATAAAGCAATGTCAAAAATACAGCAATGACAAAAGGATCTGCATGTCTCAGGAAATTGCAGCATTTTACCACCACTGATCTCAAGTCAGGGAAGAGTTGAAATGCATCAAGAGAAAGTTCACAGAGCACAGAGGTCTTTTACTTCATTATTTTGCAGTGATAACAGAATATTTCAACATTTATAAATTGTACTCTTGGTTTTGTTAATCTCTTAGGGGCTGCAAGGCTTATATGGGGAGACAGTTCCAGAATATTTTGTGCCTCTTTATCCTCCATTTCTCACAGCCAAGATTAGCAGATGGTGCTCACTCTTTGTCTGTGGTCCTCCTCTCTGTCCTGTTCAAAAAACAAATGCAGAACTGGACCTTCAGAGAATGAGAACAGCCACTGTGACAAGCATGATAAGGGAAAGTGCTAGATTTAGTGCCTATGCTAGACCAGCAGATGAACTACTTGCTGGAAAACAAACTAAGTGGGATTGACTGTAGTTACAAATAAATTACTGCTGGTGCTTGTGTGGCAAGTTTGGAAGCTTCTCATAGCACCTGCTTTTTATTATGCTGCTCCTTGAGTGCTTGACACATGCCCTGACTTACACAAGCACAGTTTGTGTTCCTTTTCTTCAAGCCAACAAACAAGGAAGCCTGTTTTGTTCTATACAGGAAACAAAATCTGCATCGATACTGTAAAAAAGCAAGGAATGCAGAGTGCACCCAGCCTTTACCCCCTGGCAGCCACCTTCCAAAAGGGATTGGATTCTTACACACACAGGACTTTGGAGGATGTCTTCAGCTCTAAGTTGGTTTGTCAGGCCTGTGAACCCCACCAAACCTCACTAGAGATGGACCACATTTATAGCAGCCCCTTCCTTCACACATGCAATGTCCTCAGCAAAGAGCTGCTGCAGGGAAAAACAGGGTACAGGATTTTTAGCACCTAGGGAATGAGTGAGTGTCCCCCTGTCCTGCTTCTGGGGGAAAGCAGCCACTGAGGACAGAGTGGACTTGGAATTTGGCGTGAATATCTTCTCTAGTCAGCATGGGAAGGGCTGGCAAAACCTGTCACTCGGTTGTTCCACCAAGCTCTGTGGCTCCTTGGAAATACTGCATTTAGGAGAAGCTGAATCAAAAAAGAGCTTTTGCCAGAAGACTGAGATGCTATTGCTTTTCCCCCCACACACCATCAGCAGCTAGATATGCTGAATTTGCTGTGTGCTAGGCCATAGTGCAACAATAATTGTTTTTACTACTTGCATAACAAGTTGGAACCTTTAAGAAGGTGCTTGGATGGCTGCTTGGATGCTGGGTATAGCATAAGGTCTTGGTTCTAGCTTTTTCAAGTAGAAGAAAGTAAACATTTGCTCCCATAAAAAGCATGGTTTTAAATTCCTGTACACTACATATAACTTCTTTGCATCAGTGGATAGATAATTTGTATCAACCTGTGAATACCCAATTTGGGAGGCTGTCTATTAAGGTGATTTAGCTAATAATTTTAAATTATTTTTTACATTAATAGTTTGGGGTTTTCCAAAAGGTATTTCTATTTGATTTTGTGTTGTTTCCTTGAGCATTAATAAAAATTGATTCAGGCAATAAACTTTGTGGTGGCAACCCAGTAAATAAGAGAGACCTTGTGAAGTGGTGGTGAAATAGGAGATTTATTGTGAATTGCTTGAGCAACAACTTTCCCCTTCAGGTGCCAAACCATCAACAAGTAGCCCTAACTTATGTGCAATAGCCATAGTCCTGTAAGGTAAGGATAGGCTGGTTTTTCCTTCCAACAAATCAAATAAGATCTTGCTCCTTCTAAACAACTGCTTTGGCAGGAGTCTGTCATTCAACTGCTTGTCAGCTGTCTCTGAATTTATGTTAGAGAAGTGAGTTCTGGGAAACTGCGGTACTAGACTTTTCCTCCCCTTTTCTGTTTCAGAGAAAGGGGTGATGGAAGGGGGGAAGTGCACTGTGACAGGGTATGGACAAAAGAGCTGCAGTACAAAAAAAAAAACATGTTGAAATGATAAGGTGCTGCACACTTGCCTTGATCTAGAGCTCCTGAATTCCTCAAAATCACACCTAAGAGAAACAAAGTTGAAATACATGTAAATTATTAGGCAGTGACGTTTTCACCTACTGGGAAAACCTACTGACGTTTCCCTTACTGGGAAGTCTGTTTCATGAAATGGTGCACTAAAATTCTGGCTTAGTCCAAATGAGAGGTCTTTGCTATGAAGGTCAAAGCAAAAGGATTGGCCATGTTGCAGAGAGTCTGGACTGAGTACAAGACTGGATTACAGAAGGGTGGATAGGTCCAAGCAAGAGATAAATTTGGATGGTATGGTATCTCGTGGCCCATCCTGCCTTCTCATTCTCAGATGATCTGTTATTATCTAGTCAAGGAGAATTCTGGGAAAGATTTCTAGTGAGATTATCAGTGACATTTAGCAAATATTTACAACTGCTTTCAAAGACAAGAAAGGATGAAGAGGAATTTTTTTTTATAAAGTGAGGGATTGAAGCCCCTGTTTTTATTCCAAATGGCAAATCTTGGGAAATCGTTCATGCTAGATGTGTGGAGTTTCCTTTTCTTCAGCATTTTTATGCTTTATAATTATTTTCTCCCATGGAAAATGATTGATTATTTATGAGTAAGTCAAAAGGGTGTTTTTCCTGTTTGTCCTGAATTCTGCTGGGATAGAGTCGGAGAAGACAAGCAAGTGGGTGTGTGGCATTTAATTGTTGGCTGTGATCAAACTGTGACACTGCTTAAACTCTGATAATAGGAGTAATGCCTGGTTTTCTACTGATCCTAGATGTGACAAAGTTGAAAGTTAGTGCTGCTCTTAAAGGGAGCTGGTCTATTGCATCAAAAGTCCTGCAGGGTTCTTTGAAAATCCCTGCCAATATTCATTCAAAAAGTGTTTACATGGTGTGTACATCAGTGATTTGCACCCGTGAATGAGATCACTAGTTCTGGCACTAGTTAAAACATTATAAATAACTCTGTTATCAGGAGAGGTGTGTTTTTATATTCAAGAAGTTTAAACATTCTAACATTTGCTTTAAAATTCTTAAGACCACTCTCTTCATGCTCTGTGACATCCATGAAGTGCTGCCCACCCATTTTTGGGGCTAATCCTGTTCAGGATGATTTACCAGGTTTCAGGTTTCTATGATGCATAATAGAAAATATTAATTTTGGGGTAGGGTTATAGGTCTGGCTGAAAGTTTGCTGGCAAATGCTCTTTGCTTTATGACTGTGTAAAAACGTGCTGGCCAATGGCTCCGAGGAGGAAGTCATCCCTTTGGATGAAGGAGTGTGGAGCAGAACCTGTGCCTAGCTCTGGACATCAGCTGGACGTCTTAGAGCAGAGTCAGTGCTGGAAAGAGTAAGAGAGGAGAAGCTGCTCTGGAGGGAGTGGGAGCTTGGGAGCTGTTTGCAGCCCTACACAATCTGAACAGAGGAGGAAGAGCTGTGGTAGACATAATTTCCAGTCATCTCAACCAAGCTCTGACTACAAAGAGACTGGGAATCTGTGATCTGAGGCGTACACTGCCTTAATGTAACAAGCCTAGTGGAAAGTCTACAGCCATGGGTATGGCCTGTGGTGCTGGATGTTAGAGAATATTTAAGGCCATAAATATTTCACTTGAGTCAGAATCCACAATGGAGTAACCTGGACAAGGGAGCATTTCTAAAATGAAAAGAGATGAGAGAAGGTAAAGATGAAAAGAAAAAAAAAAATTGTATTTTAAAAATGAGGTAAAGGGAATGAGTTGATCTCTATAACGATGAAAGCACAAAGGACTTCAGAGCTCTGTGGGCTTGGCTTGAGAGGCAGGGGAGCAGCAGGGTTTAAGGATGTCGTAGCCTAGCAAAGGCTTTACATCCATTTTTACTTGGGAGAGACTTTTCTGTTTTCTGGCATGGGAAAGAGGTGACGGTGAGTTATAACACAAGTTTAGCAACACTGACTTGGTAGGACTTGTAATGGCTTGTGGGGATGGGCAGCAGGGAAAGAGTTGGAAAGCTCTGCAATTAGGAGCTCCCTGTACGTGAAGACCCTTGTCTAGTGGTGACCCTGCCCCATTTTCAGCTGCACCTCTTATATCAAACAAAACAGTGTTAAAACATGAAACATCCAGTAATAAAGACCTTTTTGTCCTCCTTATCTTGATCCTGGAAGTGGCTGTCAGCTTTTGGGAAACTGGTAAGGAAGAACCACTCTGGTTTTGGGTTGTTTGCCAATGTATTGCCAAGTGTCTAGGGAGTCGAATGTAGCTTGGAGTAAAATAATTGTTTTGAAAAAGATTAGACCTGGTGTAGTTTTACACCTCTTTGAGGCTGTTTTCTTGTGGTGGCTGGTCACGAATCAGATTCTTATCATCTGAGAAGGATGTCTTCCCCACATGATTTTTAACTACAGAAGATACTGATTTCAGATAGGGAGGGGAGCACAGGTGCATGTGCTTAGGTTATGCAGCAGCCAGCTGTGGCAGTCTGAATGTGACAGTGTGAGGCACTGAGCAGTGTTGGTGGGAGACTGTGCTCGTGGCGCTGGATTTCCAGAGTTTTTGCCTTTAGTTAGGAGAGGATGAATTGTGATACTGAATTTCACATCTTTTATCTGAGTGGAGAACATGTAATTAATCTTTGCATGGCAACCTGTCCTATCCATCTACAGTCTTGTACGTACAGAGAAATATCTTCCTTTGTAGTAAGAAAATGTTACCCGTTTGTACTTATAGAAAAAGAGTGAGAAACATGCAGACTCCATGAAGAAATATAGTTAATGCCTTGCCATTTGGTAAATTGGAGAGGCAAAGTCCTGCCTGTCTCCTTCTGGACAGTCCCAGGCATTGGTCACCCCTTCCCCCTCCTCTCCCCCTAGTGCAGTGCTGACAGGGGGACAGATTTCAGCTTGGACAGTCTCTTAAACTGGTCAGACCTTTTGCACTTCTTTAAAATAATTTTATCAGTGACCATCCTACCAGCCCTAGTGTCTCAGTTCAGGGTGGGAGGGGAATTGTCTTCCTAGTTAGCAATATCGCTAGATGAAAGAGATTTTGAGGATGCCAGTTTGCACAAAATACTTTCTAGGGGAAAATCAGGAAAGGTTCTGTTTTGTGAAGTTCAGCAAGCTCCTCCTGGCCATTGCAAAAGGAGCCCTTTGAGTCCCCCCCGCAAGCCTTTTCATAACTGTTTTTCTTCACTCCTCAAGGAGTATTTCTAAATATTTTTTTGACTCTTAAACAGAAGCCAGAATTGTTGTTTTGTTAGAATGGTTTTGTCACTGTGCTATCCCCCAGAATTCCATTTGAAAGAAGCTTTGATGGGATTTTTCTATTTGGTGGGAGCGTAAGGTGTCAGCATTCCATGCTGAACTCACGCTGCTCCCTAACAAGTGTCTGCAAGAGGCCTGTGTCTCACTGTGGTTATACCTCCTTGCCAAGACCAGATGCTTCTTCCACAGGGAGAAAAAAAAAAAAAAAGGCAATACTGTTCCCAAATATTCACTGTTTGCTTTCTTGAAAACAAGTGCAACTTGCTAAGTGGCCTTTGGGATAAATATTGACACAGTTAAGCTCCCTGCAGTTTTCATTCTACACTGTACATGTCTAAAACAATACTGCAGTTAAATGACTAAGTTTCTATGGTATAATGTAGACACTGGGGCTGTTCTTAGTTTTTATTTGTTTACCTGTGAAAACCCAGCCACAGACTTAAATTTGTAAGGTACTGAATGAGCTCAGGACACTTGTTATAGGGGGTGCTATAATAATATAGCTTTCATATAAGAATACCTCACTCTTTTCTTGCAAATTCCTGAATAGATTTAAGGGCATCCAGTTGCACTGTTTTTAAAAAAAAACAAAAAACCATTAGACTGCCCTCATCTTTTCTGAGCCCTGTCTCTTTAGGGTTACAGGCACTTAATGCATTGGGCAAAGTAAATACTTGCTCTTAAATAATTAAAAGCCTTTTTTTTCTTAAGCCAGTAGAGAATACTAAAATTTAGGCTCCTTTCTGGCAAGTTTTCCTCCTCTGTATCCTGGCCTTCCCACAGGCACTTTAAGAGTTCTGCATATTTTCCATCTTTGGGATTTTATTGCTTTTGTATTAATACATCTCTTTGCCAATTCTCTAACTGCAAATATTCTCAGCACCAAGGAATGCTGCAAATAGCACACCCTGAGCCATGCAGTCACCTCTTTTCTGACTCCAGGTGCTGGCCTGTACGAGTGCATCCTTTTCATCACTGTCAGGTCTCATAGAAAGCACCTCTATTCTCCACGTTCAGGAGAGGATGGGCAAATATTTGGGCTGCTTAGCAGCACGAATCTTATCTTTCTGGTGAAGCTGAGTGATTTAGGAGATCTGACTGCTATATTTAGGCAGATAAATGGAAGCTTAGTAGTTTCTCTCTTCTCCCTCCCCATCAATATTTGTCTCCACTTAAAGGTGCAAGCCAAACTGAACATGTGAGAGTGCGCAGAAATGTTTCACTGGCTGTATTTGGATCAAAACTACGTGGGAGAGTTTGGCAGACTAGCAGATGTATGAAATTATTCCTCTGCTATAGTGTTTTCTTGATTAGGATTTCTATCATATTACAAGAACAAAAACCAAAAAAGAAAAAGGCATACACTTTAAAAATGCCAGAAACTTTAAAAAACACCCCAACGTGTTTTTAAAGGCACGCAATTAAAAGGCATGAATTGCCTCTCCTAAAGTGGAAAATCTGTGTTAAACTTGAAGTTTGGCAGTCTTCAAGCAAGCAAGATACACATTAAAATATTAAAATATTTTCCGTCATTCCAGTCCCAGGTTATGATGCACTGGCTAATCATGAATGACTTGCAGTTTCACTGGGGATGGTCTTTTTCTTTATTTGTGTTCTTTAGTCTCAGAATAGATGCTTAAATGAGAAGTTCACACTAGAAAAACTTTTGCTGTTTAGCAGCAAAGGCCAACAGAATCCTGTTTCAAGTAGTCATAGTTCTGGAGACTTTGATTTCAGTTTGACTCTTGAGCATTTGGGATGCTGAAAAATGGGGCTTCAGGTCACTTCTGCAAACATCACCTATGTTCTTAGTTCTTGTTGGTTAGATTGTAAAAGCAGTCTGAAAGCTTTTGTAGTTGACATTACTTAAATCTTAGGCTGGGAATTAAGAGTTTGGAGCTTTGCTCCTGACTTTGCCACTAATTGGCTTTTACAGCCAGGCATTACCTGCCCCTGTTTGGTCTTGTTTCATTTTCCAGGCTTTAGCTAATGGCACTACAGGGACTTCTGAGTTCCCTGTACTTACACAGAGTGCTTGGTGCTCAGCACAGCATGGTCCATTTTCAGCAGCTCCTCTGGATTGTACAGTAATATATAATATATATAATGTATAATAAAATGGTCCTGATGAAAGCAATGGGGTGGAATAGTAACGTTGGCTTGTGGAGCTGGTGAACATGTTTCCTTCTTGCAAGATAACTCCTCCAACATGCAGTGTTTCATGCTTTCTTTCAATCCCCTCTGTCAATGCAATTTTAGAAGAGGTTACATGAGCAGCAGTCATGTTCCTCTGAGCATGTGTAGGTAGTGAAGACATGCTGCTGTAAGATAATAATTATTTTTGAGATAGTAATATTGGAGTTTATCGACAGGACTATCCTAGCTTTGGAATAAGTTGGTGTACACATTCTGACTTCTGGGTGAAAAGTCCCCTTGTCAAAGATATATTTTGTGATTGCCTGTTGCAGAAAGTAAAGAAGCAAAACTGAGAAGTATACATTGCAATTATTCTTTATTAAATATTTCATTTTTAATATCGAAACATCTTCTGTTTTGCTTGCATTTAACACTAGAAAATTACTTGAAAGTGACATTGTTGTGGTTTCTGTGTGTGGTTGTGGTACACAAATTGGTGTTTCTGCCCAGTTACTGAACTGAACCCGCTACAGACATTTAACAACAACCATAGGTTAATATCATTTTTTCCAATCGCCTATAAAAAAACATGTGACTGATGGTTTACTTGAAGTATGTGTGGGGTGTGTTCAGGGTTAGTTAGTTGTGTTTTCCAGGAAAATCAAAATCAATTGTTTGGTCATCTTTTATTATGTGTGTTTTCTTATCTGATTAGTCAGATGACTTTGCTGTCTGAGTTTAAAAGACTACCACTGAAAACAGAATAAAAAAGGAAGGAAGGAATAGAAGATAAGGAAGAAAGTGATGTTTGCTGCTAGTTGCATTTTGAGCATATGTGCATATAAGGGGCCTTTTAGCATAGTTATCTAATGATGAAGATCTTCAGGGAGTTTTTGCCCTGTATGTTAAGAACTATGTCTGGAAAGCGTGCTGACTGTGCTTGTCATACAGCTGAGCAGCCATGTTGTGACACGTATTTAAAACATTTTCAAATACACAAAACATACAAAACTTTGATCTTAATGCATTGTTATTTCTATAAGAAAGCTATAATGTTCATCTGCCATTGCAAACCAGACTGTTGTCCAAAGACTGGGGGAGCAGGAGGGAAGGAGAGGAGATGTCGAAGGGGAAAGTCATATCAATACCATAAATGAGAAACGTAGGCAGTGTAAAGAGAACCTGTAACAGAGTTGACATTGAGTGAGCATTCAAAAAAATATTTCCCCCACGTTAAAATAACTTAAAAGTTTCAGAATTGTTTGGTGAAGAATTCAGTTAGAATTCAGTAAGAATTCATGAAAATACATGGATGCATTAATTGCTTTGCTATAAAATCCTGGAAAACTGAAGATATCGCATAAGTGGCTGAAAACGATGCTTCTATACTCATTTAAAATGTTTGGATAGCTTCTGCCTTTAAAATACAAAGTAGGTAGGAGACAGCCCTTCTTGGTCTCACAGGTGTAATGAAGCAAGGCTTTTGGCTGTTCTACCTTGTAAATCAGAGCACTTCCCCATTTGCAAGTGTATAAATATCCCTTAGGTTATAGCTGACTGATGCTTTCCTCCCCTTCATGTTTCAATAATGCATGTCATGGGTATCTAGTTCTGCCTTTGGGAAGCCTCTTAATAATTTCTTTGCTCTGAACCAGAGTCCACACTTTAGTTCCCTTGCTTCCTTCCCAGCCTGACTTACATAGCATGCCCTTGCCTATATTTTTCCATCACACTGGGCCAGGTTATGCTGCCCAAACTTGACAGTATTTTATCAAACACACTGTCCTGCTGACTTGAAAAGATTTGATTTGTCGTGGTGGCCCTTGGGCTTTGAAGAACAATATTGTATTTCTTTTCTATACCTACCTTGCCTGTTTTTAAAAATGAGGAAAAGAAAACTGATCTAGTAGCACTGCAGGTTCTCTGCATATCTGGGGAGTAAAACAGGGGCACCACTTCCTTGGGAGCTTTTTATTTTTTCTCAATTTTTTCTGTCTTCACTGTTTTCCCAGTAGCCTGCTCTGTTTTGCTCAATAGGTCTTTAGTGTTCAGCTTCCCCCTCCCTCCCATGAGTTTTATGCATGTTATTTAAGGACTGACTTCCAAGTCCCAGAAGTTCATAACAGCTTTGTAGTCAGTAATACAAATTATGTTCTTTAAAACAAATTATTGATGGCAACCAGAAAGAGAAGTTTCATTTCGTGGCTGTTTTCAGGTAATTCCTCAATAATTTCTTTTTTTCTGAGATTGATTTAGCAACTTTTGAACTGGCAGAACATGGTGAGGTTTTTAAAAATACATAAAGCACTTAGGGAAGGCAGCAATGTGGGGCAGCCCACACCAGGTTAAGAGGTGAAGAGGCTGACTGCAGTGCAGAGTATAAACGAAGAGAAGCTGGATTGAAGGAAAACTTGGGTTGGGGATACACACAACTCTAAAGCCAGAAACTTAGTGCTTTATTTCTGTTTCTTCACTGTGTTAGAAATGCTTCAGGAGGAGGAAATGGCTGGAAAGATTCCCGCCCCCATAAGCAGCAATGCTGTAAACCCAGAGGGGTCCTCGGGGTCTCTGTTCTCTGCTTTTCTACAGGCACAGAGCATTTTACAGGTGCTGTTTCAGCAGCACTCCTGTGAGGCAGCTAATGCTGGTTTACCTTAGGTGAAGTGGGAGTCTGTATCTAGCCCGATAATGCATGTGGTGTAGAGGCATCAGCACAGATGGAATTGGACTTGATTATGTTTCTCAAGAGTAACAACCCACTCCCATTTCCCCACCAAATGACTTGGTCTGTGGTCTCCAGGCCTGGAATTAGAAAGGTGTGATGCCTGGCATGCGTGGAGCTCTGGTGCAGGGTGGACAATTATTCTGTTGTGTATCCATACAAGGAATGTCTGCCAAGTTCTCTGCATTCATTGACTTTCTGACTGAGCTGGCCACATTTCAGATGCCAGCGTTTCCTCCAGACAGAGCAAGTAGGAAGTGAAATTATGTTTCTTGGTCAGCATGAGAGCTCAAGGACCTGATTTCAGTCTTTTGTAGAAAGCAGCTGAATTGCTCAAAGCAGCCATTCTAGATGAGAGAAGAGGCAAAATGGGGAGAGAGATGGAAGCCGGCTTCAAGTAAGAAGCAAAAACTTGATGGTACATATTAGATACATGTCTTCTCCCTCTCTTATACTCAATGACATAAGGAGCTGCTTACAGCCAAAAAGAACTGTAATCCCTAATTCACATTATAAATCTGGCCCTTCGGTGTTCATAAATAACACCCAAGCAAAGCTTTATGAGGAAGGTTTTCAACCACTTTTTAATAAAATCTGAGACTGTAAATGTGCAATCCATAGCAAAATTTTATGCCAGCTGTCACTGCTATAGACAACTCAGCAGGTAGAAATGTAGCTTCACGGTTCCATCCTTGATCCTCTCTCTAGATGGAAGAATTTGCTTGTTTATAAATGGGTGAACAAACTCCAAATTCCCTTAGGAAGAATGAAATTTAATAGTAGGAGAGCTTTCTTGCTCACAGCCTAAGGCACCTCAGACAGAGGCTTTTCCTGTGTGCTTGGGCTATGTACAACTGAACTCCTCCAGGCTGTCTGCAAGTCCTTTCTTTTTTCCCACATAATAATAATGTCCAGCAAAGCCTTTCATCCCACTTTCTGAAATTTCTCACTTAATTCACTCATGCCTTTGCTGTCCTTCCTCTTGGCTGTCTCGAAGCTGAGCTGTGGTTGTTACCCTTGCCAGCTGCAGTGAGGCTTGCTGGAAGCTGAACAGTATTTATATGGTTTCTACTTAACTGTGTAATTTTTAGATATGATGAACTGAATTAGAAGCCAGTCATATTAAAAAATAAAAGTAATTTATGAAACTGGGAATTAGAGCCTTTTAAAATGTTAAACCAAACCCCTGTTCAGAAAGGGATGGAGTAAATATAACTTCATAACCAAATCCCAAAGGTCAAATTTTTTCCACCATTTTTTCAAGGCTTTTCTCCTGCTTCCTTACAAGAGAGATGATAATTCTTTTCCACAAGAGAGAATGTTTGTCTGTGGCAGCATTCAAGGGTTTTAATGATCTTAACATTAGACAACATGATATGTGATGGGACCTGTTATTTCTCTTGGGTCGTATTACAGAATTTTTGCTTTATCCTTCACACATTTAATCTCCTATTCATTTTGGCTGAGAATATCCCATGCAGCTGTGTTTAAGTCAATACTTGTGTCTGCTCTAGAAAGCACAGGTAAATGCCAGAATTTACTTCATGAACTTGAGCTACCCTTGCTAGGGGAAGTTTTGACGTCTCCTTTTGGTCCCTGAAACAGATGAAACTTTTGGTTGCTGGTTGTTGCTCGCTCCAGAGATGTCAGGGCAGGGTTTCAAGGGGGACAGAATGGAGGGTCGTCTGAAGCATGTTGTCTCCCTCTGAGAAGCTTTGAGATGGTGCTCCATTGTGTGGTGCCACAGAAAAGTTGTATCTGGATGGCAGAGGAATTTGCTTCCAAGTTATCCACAGGTGAATTGACTGAATTTTGCAGTACTTTGTTTTTCCCAACGACTCCAGAAACTGGAATTTTATGTGAGACTGGAAGCTTTTCTTCAAAAATATGTCATGGCATGTTCTTAACTGTTGCCCTCTTCCTATCTAATGATGGAAGAAACATGGGAAGGGTGAAGCGTGAAAAAGAACATGGAGGCAACTAAAACAAGCAAGCATCCCATTACTTTTTTATTGTTAAAATCCTTACTTTTTAAGCCTGCTGTGTGTATTCTTGGAACCAGGCCCAAGGTCTGTGAGCTGGGTGTTGGCAGCACTGCAGCTGACATCCTGCTCTGAGCATCATCCTGCGTTCTCTCTCTCTCTGTGTTAATCTGACACACGAATGTTTAAAGCCAAAGAGACCATTATCACCACCTGCAGATCACAAATGGAAGAACTTCACTCAGTAGTTCCTGCACTTATTATTAACTGGGCAGTGGAAGAGCTGTTAAGACAGAGGTGAAATACAGACCACGACTGTTTGGGATTGGAGTAGGAAAAGGGAGCAAATCCTTTGGATAGACACTGGAGTGTCGCCTGTATATACTCCTGTAAGCCAAATGTATGCATTGGAATGTGTTTCGACTGGAAAGTGTTTTTCCTAGAGCTGTAAAATGACATATAAAATAGGATTGTGTTGCATAAATGGAAACATTAGGAGGCTCAGAGAGCTGTTTGGCAGGCAGATGTGTGGAGTTCTATTTTATAGATCTTGCCAATGTTATTAGGAAGCTGACATCTAATAAAACTTAATTCTGTAATATTAAAATACTCACTTATTTCCCATAGAAAAAGCATCACTTTGTGAGAGAAAAGGGTGGAGGGGAATGTTCCTGGTCACTAGGCAACGTGTTGCCACATTTCCACATTAGTGCAAATGAGACATTTACCAGGTGAACATGGATGAAATATTGTGATTACAGGAGGAATTTTCAGCTTGAAGAAATTATCATATGCAGATAAAATACAAAAAGAATGGCAATGAGAGCATTATTCATGGGATGGGGAAGGAAAGCTGCACCACATTAAAAGGCTGCAAAGCTCTCTTAAGGGTTATAATCAGGCAGCCACTCCTGCCTGTATTGCAGAGAGCATCGTCAGTGCTGATCTTGTGGGGGGCAGGCTACATAGCAAAAGCTAGCCTCACAAGGCCTGAAGATCTTGCTGGTGAAAAATATAGAGAACTGACTTGCTTTGGCAAGTCCCTAGAGCAGGTTTGAAATCAAAGCAAACTGAGCTGAAGGGTAGCAAGCACTGTGAGGGGGTTGACCCAACATTTCTCAGAATCATAGCAGGAATAAGTCTGGAAGGGACTTCACCTTTCTGGGCAACCTGATCCAGTGCAGAGTTACCTGCACAGTAAAAGAAAGAAGTTCTTCCTCACGTTCAGGGGGAACTTCCTGTGCCTCAGTTTTTGTTTGTTGCCTCTTGTCCTTTTGCTTGGCGCCACTGAGAAGAGCCTGGAAACATCATCTTGACACCTCCCTTCAGGTACTCATAGACATTGATGAGGCCCCTTCTCAGTCATCTCCTTAAAACTGAACAGGCCCAGCTCTCTAAGCATGTCCATAAGGAGGGATGCTCTTGTTCTTTGTCACTTTGTCACTTTGTCCACTCTCCACTGGACTCACTCCAGGAGCTCCATGTCTCTCTTGTCCTGAGGAGCCCAGCACTGGACACAGCACTCCAGGTGAGGCCATACCATGGTGGAGTAGAGGGGCAGGATCACTTCTCTCAACATGCTGGCAATGCTCTTCCCAGTGCACCCCAGGATACCATTGGCCTTCTTGGCCACCAGGGCACTGCTGGCTCATGGACAGGCTGTTGTCCACCAGGAGATTTTTCCAAGATCTCTGAAAAGGCTAACATTAGCTCTGCTGAATCCATGGTTGTAACCTTACTTGCTGCCCTGCTTCCTCCTGGCCTGATACTGAACTCCGCAATCCCATGGTCACTGCAGCCAAGGCTGTCCCCAACCTTCACATCTCCAACAAGGCCTTCCCTGTTTGTTAGTATGAGGTCAAGCAGCACCTTGTTATTTCCTAGCAAAATTTTTATTTTAAAGCCACTACTATGAACAGCTTGAATAGAAATATTTTTGTATTCATTTTCTCTTAGAAGCACTGTTTTAATTTAACCAATTTGCCCGTCCTTAAAGGCTGAGCGCACACTGCTTTGTAGGTTGAAATCTCTGAGTCTGATTTGAAAAAACGTCTTCTACAATGTCTGGTTTCTCAAGAATAAGCAACTCCCCAGTACAGTAGGAAGAATTTATTGTAGTCATGTAGATTATTTCTATAACCTCTGGGTCTTGTGGCTCATTCTCGACTTATGTTGCTAAAGATACCATTCCACAATATCATGCACTTGATATATGCTGCTTTGTGTATTATTTTGATGATTACATGGTGATAGCAGATTCTCAGTAGCAGCAAAATATCAATAGTATGTGTACTTAAAAACATATCCTGGCCCATGAAGAGAAACGCCCGTGAATTTTCTTCATTGTCTAGTTGCAAATGGTACAGTAGTTAGTAACTTACACAGCATCTTCTAAATTAAATTCCTCTTGAGCAAAAACATTATTTACATTTAAATTGTATCATGCTGTTTTCATATAGTCTTTACTCAGTTTACATTTATTTGCATTGGTGCCAAAAACACTTCTTCAGAGATCCACAGCGCATAACAGCTTAGGATGGCTTGCATAACTTTAGCTTACAAAATTAGTATTTTTCTTCTCTCCTCAAATTACGAGCATAATTTCAATCTCTCTGCTGTGGATCCAGTGTTAACCAAATAGCACACAAACTTGGTGATGTATTTGTTTAACATGCAAGAACGGGAGCCACAGCTCTGAGCATTTAAAACATTTTCTCTGAAAGTATCCATGCGATACCTTTTTGTGCTTTCATCTCTTCAGAAGCATGTCCCCTACCTGATTTTTTTTTTTAAGGAAGATTAACCTATCCCTTTCCTGTATTTGGGGAGGGTGTGTGCATGCCTGGAACTCTCATGCTCTCCCACATATGGAGTCACAGGATAGGGGAAAAGGGTTTATTCCTTTCCTCTGTGTTCCACATCACTGCCTTTGTTCTCTGTAGTGATGAAAAACCACCTTGCTCTGCACAGTGCAGTGATGTGATCTCCCTGTCTCCTCTGAAGGCAGAGGACAGTCCCAGATGTGGTGTCTAGCCCACCCTGTGAACCTTCTGCTCAAACTTCTTGCCACAATCATCTGGACTGATATGCCAGGGAAGGAGTGTGGCACTGACTGTGGTACCTGCTGGTCCCATTATCTCTGTGGCTGTGCCTGTCCTCTCCTCCTGTATCTCAGCCACTTTATCTGCTAGCTGCCATCACCCCAAACTGGCAAGGAGACCATCAGCACTGGAGAAGTCTTACTGCTGCCAGGTACTTGTGTTTGCCTCCAGCAGAAACATGTTTCTGAAGGAAGTTCAGTGAACTTTTCCAGAGAATGGCTGAATAAATGGTGGCAGAAACAAGAGCGGATATAAAGTATTTAGCGTTGAAGCAATTTGAGAGCCCAGACAGAAACCTTCTACCTTAATTTAGTATGAGAATGTACATTTATAAGGATTTCCAGGTAGCATCAAGCTCTTAAAATGGGGTAAAATGTTGACAGTGCTTAAGAATAGGAGGAGAGCTTCAGAGTTAATGTACTAAGCCGAAGAGGTGCCACTTCATTGGTTTGATCTGTCACTGCCTAATTAGCTTTATATTTAAAAGGAAAATAAAACTCAAGTCTGCCTGTGAGGCAAAAATCCCAGTTCTATGAAGAAGACAGGTCAGAAATTGGGCAGGCGTGATGGAAACTGGGATGGTGCCTTAGCAGAGGGACTGCTAATATGCTAAGGACAATAAAGCCGAGGAAGTTTCATGGATTATGAGAAAATTACTGTCATGTGACAGTTCCTAACTAAGAAGCACTGCAGAGATGCATCCCCCATAAATAGATTATTCTGCTGTCAATCTTGTTGAGTTTGTGCTTTACCTGTGAAGCAGAAATGCACTGCTGTGACCAGATTCAGGACACTTGATGAGTGTAGAACATGGTTAATATATTCTGGCAGTTCCCATGTTGAAAAGAATGCCAGTCATATAGAAAATTAAGCTATATCAAGTAATTATGAGCATTATTATTATTATGGTTTCAACAAAACTGAGATCGTTTACTCAAGATGCATTTTAAACACAGCATAAATGTTTCTTTCAAAACTGGGTTGCAAATACTTGATAATCTAGTATCTAATCCAGTCAATTGTTAATTTAAGACTATTTTCAAGTCTGAGCACTCAGGAAATCTTCATAACAGAGACTGCTGGTGGAATCCTGACACTCCTATTTCTCATCTCTAGGCCCTGCAGATGATGATAAATCTTTCTCAGAACTACCTGTTCTGCAGCCTTTACCTACTAAGCTCTGGCCCTTGCATGAACCCCATGCATTGGTGAAGAGGTCTGTTCTCTTCTTGAGCTTATTGGAGGATCAAGATTTAATTTCAGAAAATGTGTGTTTTTCATTTACTTTATAATATGGAAAGGGGCTAGGTATGTTCTGTGTGCCTTTGAAAATCCTATTCAAATGATCTCCTGCTTGGGCAGCCCTAAAAGCTCAGCATGTACAAACACAAATTCAGAACTTTTGAGGGGTTGAAAGCTGCTGCCCTGCTCTGTTAATCCTTTAATCGTTGAGCAGAGAACATCTGAGCACTGTTTCCCAACCATTGATTTGAACTACAGAGCAAAACTCTTAGATCCCCATGAGACTTGTATCCATGGAACTGAAACCATCAACATCCTGGAGCAAATATATTCTGAATTATTAGTTTCACTTCTTTTTTTACATGACCTGAGAAGAGTTACAGTTCTGTGTCTTCACTGAATATTTTCAAGATGTTCCCAGTTTCTCAACACTAAGGGTGCTAATATTACTCAATCCCTCTTAGCAGCTTCTCCCTTTTCCATCCCTTTACAGCAGTTTTGGAAGTAATTCCTCTCCTGATTTTATTGCATTGATGTGCTTGTCTTTTTGAATTCATCATGCAGTAGAAATTGCTCTACGTTCAGTGTACTGCATTGTCTCTAGGTAACATCATTAGCTCAGACTTTGATGTTGC
Organism: Monarcha castaneiventris obscurior; assembly: GCA_026261815.1. Taxonomy (NCBI): domain Eukaryota; kingdom Metazoa; phylum Chordata; class Aves; order Passeriformes; family Monarchidae; genus Monarcha; species Monarcha castaneiventris. The sequence goes on from JAMPIT010000890.1 coordinate 6,115,796, forward strand.
TGTTTATATCATCATATTTATTATTGGTGGAGGGGGAGAAATTGAAACAAACATTTACTTTCTTATCAAATTCTTTTTGATCTCATTACTTTGGCTTTAAGTGCAGGTAGCAAGAATTGTCCATCCTGAAAATTACATGACTGCAGTTAGGAAAAAAATCTGTTCTCAGCTAATGCTAAATTATTGTTTTTCTCTCATTTGTAGAATCACTGAAAAATAAAAAGCCACCAGCAGCATACAGGTCCTTTTATATCTCTGCAGGAGGCTTCTGCTTCCTGCGTCTGAGGACAGGCTGTAGGACTGGGAACCAGATGTTATGGGGCTCCCATTCCTCATCTTCTTGTTAAACCCTTCATTTTTGCTGCACTCTGGAAGAAGAAAATCAAATGAGAGGTCTGGTAGCTTCTGCTCAGGCATTAAACTCTTCTATCCAAAGCAAAATTTTGCATTTTGGTGGACTAGGGGAAGGAGAAGGACTGGCTCTCTCCTTCATAAATGTTCATGGTGCAAGAACACTGACTGTCATTCCAGTCCATGCTATATGGAATTCTGCATTTTCCCAAGACCCATATGATCCTTCCAGTTTTCTCACTTGTATGTTCCCAGTTCAGTCAACCTAACATGGCACTGCCTATCTCTAGGTGGCCCAATAAGGGACAACAGCTTTCTTCTAGAATATAGATTATGTAGGGGTTGCCTCTACTCTACACCCCTCCGGGGATGTGCTGACACTCATTCCTCCAGAAAACTGCTCAAGAATTAAATTTAGGAATTTAGTTTTGCATTTAGGAAGCCCATTACCACTTAAAGTAGCCATAAAATGCTGACTTTTGCAATTGGTACAATTTTGCAGCAAGGATTTCACTTCTGAATTGCTGCCTTGGTCATGGGTGATTTCAGTTCCAGTAACAAGTGTACTAAGCCTTTCTTTTGGGGAAGGGTTACCAAGGTATAGAGTTAGAGAAGGTCTCAGAGTACTTCAAAAAATGAAAATGTTTGCACCTGCTTGCAATGTGCTGTCTGTGAGCATCTTAGACAATGTAACATGTTCTGCCCTTTATTTTCTCAGGGAGTGCTTGATAACTTGTGAGGGATAAGATACTCTAAGGGAAAGTACTTTTATTTTTTTGGATGACTCTTATGACTGCTTATTTAGGAAGGCTTTATGGCACCTACAACTTGACAAGTCTGGCCATATTTGAGGAGTGCTATTTAGTAGTAGTAAGGTTCAGTTACTCTATTCAGCTTTTAGCACAGCCTTTGAGTTGAAAGTCTTCATCCTAAGGACAAGTAGTGTGAGCTCCACATGATTTTCACAGGGAGTTGGCTTTTTTCTGCTTCAGCATCTCAAGGTTTTAAATTGTAAGTGATTAGAAAGAGAGTCTTAAAATGTTTAGACTACTCACCTTCATATCCTGAAGTATCATATCAGCTGTGTCATGTGTGTGCTGTTCATTCAGACTTTATGTACTCTGTCCATCCACTGGAAATTTGGTGTGGATATGCAACAATATACTTCAGTCTTGGCACACAAATTGGATGTTCAGTGCCTCTTGTACAGCAGTGTGAGCTTTACAACACAGCCAGTTTATCTGCATTGAAATTTTGTTCCTCTGTGATGGCGCATCTCTGAAACAAGGGGTTAAATATTTATCCTTCATTTTGAGCCACTTTGGTGAAGGTTTCTTAAGGGAAACTGAGCAAAAAGAAGAAATTCAAAACAGATAATGTACTGTTCTATACAGCTGCAAATTATATTCTCTCTCCTGGCTAGGTGGTAGGCAATACAAATGTATTCCTGTGGGCACCATGTTTTTCCTAATGCTGGTAACAACAGCAACAGCGTTGCCCAGCTGCACTGGTGCTGTGAGCCCATCAAACTTTTGTTCAGTTTGGCAGCTGATAAGCATCCTTTCAGTTTGGGCACTCCTTAAAGTTATTCATGACTTACAGTCATCAAATTTTGCAAGTTATGCTGGCGCTTCCTTTTGCAGGATAGTTTGCCTTCATTTTTCTAAGTGCCAGAGGCTGGGCACAAGGAAAAGTGCCATTTAGGTTGGCAAGTAATGTATGTTATTCCTTTTGGGGTCTCAGAAGGGAAAGCACAAGATGCTAATGAGAATTTATCCTGTCAGACACAGAGTGAATTTAATAGAGATTATGAACTGAGAGGCCAGAAGGGTGCAGAACTGTGTATGAGGAACAGATGTGGTTGTGGTTTTATACCCTGCATGTGATTTGGACAGCCTGCACGAGATTTGTGCACAGCTTGACCCAAAATTGAAGGGAAGCAATTGTGTGGGCGGGCTCTCCCACACAGGGGAGAAGTGGTTATGTGGTCAAACACGCCTTCCCTGAAGCAGCAGCAGTGTTAAAACACACGGCTCAGCACACAGCCAGCATATGTCCTCACTCCTGCTGCCCGAGAAAATTAACTCACCTTTTGACAGGAGACTGGTGGAGCAGATTTGCCCAGCCCTTGTCCCCCTGTTTCAGAAAGAGTCAACAGCTGGCCCTGGAGACGCAGTCCTGCAGAGATCAGCCCAAGCCCCAGCTGCTCCTCCTCCCCAAACTGTAATGAGACTGCACAGGTTTGAGAGGGGATCAGTGCAGCACTAATAAGGCCATCAGTCCATGGCAGCAGTGTGTGTGTTGCTGGTTTCATGGAGCTTCTTTGGCCATTAAAAGTGTCTGCTCTTGCTGTTCTCTTTCCCAGCTGTAAGCCTTATGGCACTGCTGTTTCTGATCGTGTGTTTGCTTGACAGGGTGCACAAACAAACAGGAGCCCTGTTACATCTTTTGACTAATTCTGTTAAAAGAAAAAACGAAAAAAAAAAAAACAGTATTCCTACCCCAACAAATTTTTTAAAAGATATACATAGTTCTTGTTTTCCTTTTTTTCTCCCAGGATTTGTGGTAAACATAGAAATTCCTTCATTCTCTCCAGAAAGCAGCTACTTCTTGAGTCAGAGGAGTGTCTTGGGAATAGGGTGTCGAGGCAGATTTAAAAGTATTGTTAAAAGGAGTTGCTACTATGTTAACATCCAATTTTCTTTATGTTGCGCTTAGTAAATAAAATTCATGGTAAGTTGTAATAAGAATTAAATTAAATTGAAGAGTTATAGTCACAACTTTTGTTCACTTCTCTGAAGACAGTATGACCCTAAAAGCTCCTACTGTGGTGTGCACAAAATAATGTTTTGAGTGAAAAGCTAATGTGTGGACTTGGGTAGTTGTTGGCTGTTTTGCTCAACACTACTATTGCTACACTGGCTAGCTTGTAGATTTGGGGAGGCTGGTTTTTTTTGTTTAATACACTATAAATAACATCAAATGAGATTAAATAGTGAGCTCTCTTTTACTCTGCATACCACCTGGAAAATGAGATCTATTAATACTATCACAAGATACCATCTCTCTCCTGAACAGCAGTCAGAAGGAACAGCTGTGTGTTATTTCTGCCTCGGGTTGGAGCTCGTTTCAATAAGCTGAGATTGGCTGCATTTTCCAAGACTCTGCTATCTGGCTCATTTGTAACACCCATTCTTCAGAGCTCTTGCATCTGTCAAACCTCATACAAATCCTCCCCTAGAGGAAGCAGATGTTAGAAAGTTATAATTTAGATGTTTGTTTTGCCTCTTAGAAGAATTCTGGACAGCAATCACTGTGGTCTGTTAAACATCATTAGCAAATGCAAATTGTTGATGAACCTGTATTAGTTAGCAAGTGATGTCTGTAACAACTTTTCACCTCAAGAATTAGACCAAGGGGAAAAACAAGGTAATCTGCTACTTCACACAGCTAGAACTGACTAAGCTACAGATTCATGCACAGAGTCAAGGGATGCTCCCTAAGTTATAATGCTATAAATGTGTTGCTGGAGTCATTAGTAGTGTAGACTAAATGGAGAAATCCAGAAGGTTCTGTCACCAGTGATAGATGTGTGAACACTTTCCAGAGAAGAACTTCCCTTAATTTTTCAGGTTGGCTTTTCGGCCATCTAGTGCCTATTTTAGTGTTTGTCCTTTCCTGGGGGAGATAGAGCAGATAAGAGCATCTGCCTGGCAGTCTGAGGGACTTATTGTTATTCCAGTGGTCTGCAAAGCTCCAGAAGGAGATATGGGCATTTTATGTTGGGGCTTGGATTGGGGAGCACAGGCTCTGGTTGTGTGAGTGTTTCCAGAGCTGCTTGTTCTGTGTCTGCACTGTGTCATGTTGGTTTCCTTTTAAAGGTCATATAAAAAAAAAAAAAAATAGCAGGGAGTGTCTGTTAATCCTGACCTGGCTGCTGCCCTTGGGGATTAAGCAGATGAACAAAGAGGTATTTGTTTCAGCTAGCTGGAGTTCAGCACTGCAGCAAGCAGGATGGATTCTCTGCTGAGGCAGGTTGAGAGCGATGAGGCTTTTTTCATGCAATTGTCAGGTTTCCTCAAAAATCAAACTCTTAACAAGAAACACGAAATGCAGGAGAGGTTGCACCTGATTTGTCCTCTGGCAAATGTAGCACCTCGTTATGTACTTTTGTAAATATCCAGAAGATGTTAAAAAACCAAAATGTGTTGAAGTAGCACATTCTACTCTGTCTGCAGTGAAATACGTGCATCATGGATTCATTAAAAAGCAGATGCTGCACACACAACCCAATTATTACACTACCTCTGCACTTCAGGCCTTGGAGTGCTGAGGTAGGGTCACAGGGCAGATTTTAATGAATTAACAAAAAAGGTTCTTTTACTCATGTCTCCTAAAATACCATACTGTTGTTGAATCTGATCTTCTCTAGTTTTGTTCTTAAAATCTTAGAAGATAGAATGCCTTTTTCCAAGAACACAACCTGTATTTTTTCTTAAAATAATGATAAAATGTTCTGTCTGTTCACATGCTGAATTATCATCGACATTTTTCAAAAATAATTATGATCTGTGGCATACTTCATTATTAATTAACAAAAAAGGAGTTGCTGCTATTAACTGCCAACACATTTTGATGTGGGAAAAATTGATTATCCGTGCTACAGGAGATGAACAGGTCAGATTTTCAGCTGAGATAAGCTGTCACAACTGCAGCTGTTTCTCTTGTCCGTACTTCAGACTTAATACTAAAATAATTTTAAAAGAATCTTTTATCAAGAAATGTTTCTCTGATGGATGAGAAGTGAGGCTAAAAGTGAATTGGATAGAATCTAACCTGTTTTGCTCTGTTGCATAAGTCTGAGCAAGCTACTTTAACTTCTCTCTGCCTGGTATTTCCCCCCAGCAATTAATCCTCTCATCTAATTAGGCGGAGTTTGTGGTGCATCTTTCAGGGTTCTCCATCACACTGCAATTATCCAGTCATCAGCAGGCCCTCAGGCTGGGATTGATCATGGTGATTCTAGAATTAGGGAGTTGTCTCCCCAGGGAGATGAATGAAGCTGAAGGAGGGATAACTTGGAAGAGCAGAAGGTAAATAATCTGTCATCTGAATGAGGTCAGCTACAGTTTTGGGGGATACAGGACTTAGTGAATTAATCCCACCATAACTGGTTTTCACAAACTGCAACTTAAATTGTTTCACAGGTGCAGAGGCTGTTCTGGTCAGTCACAAACTTGGTCTCGCACACAAGTATCAATCATGGAGCATCCATCGTGGTCCTACTGTAGCTGTCTGAAGCTTTTCCAGTTGTTGCCTCACAGAGAAACAGTGCTTAGGACTGTGCAAAACTCTAACCCCACCCAAATTGTTTGTCTCTGCTAGTTCTGAAGATTAATTGTCCCATCTGCTAAATCTGTGCACCTAAATTGACTTATTTTACTTTGTTCTCACTTCAGTTCCAGTTACAGATGATGTTATGACTTTCCTGAGGGATTAAAAAACTCTTCTACTTCAGGTTATTTGCTTCCTATATTGGCGCTCAGACATCATGATCAATTCACTTTACATACTATCTGGTATTTTACCAGTTTATTATTCCTGAAATGTGCTTGATGAAGAGAACTGCCAATATAGGGTGTCTATTTTCAGAATGGATTGACAAAACTTTTAATGGTTCCTGGAGTCTGTCTACATTTACTTGATGGCAGAATTTATTTTGTTATCTTTCAAATATCCCTTGTCAGTGCATATTGCACTCTGCAGCATCCCAGAGCTTTAGAATCATGTGGGATTGAATTCTAGGAGATCAGCTCACTTTTAAATTTATCTTTTAAGCAGAGAAAATTAAATCATAGCATTTTGTTTTAAATTGTTTATCTTGGGTTTTTTGGTTTTTTTTTTCTTCCCACTGGGAGGAGAGTACTCTTCTGCATTATTAAAGATAGCTGGGTCCCAAGAACTCCTTGTATCACACAGCAGGGCTGGATAGACCTTTGTTCTATAGACTCTCAGCTGGGAGGTGTTACACCTTTCATGGCTGGTGAGATGGGAGGCAGACGGGTGAAGGTGATCAAAAGTGGGAATGAATTAATGATTCCCAAAGGAACTAAGTCAAGAAAGGCTTAAAGTTGTAGAGGTGCAAAGATGCAGGAAGGATAAATGTGATTAAATAAAGCCCCGACGCTCCTCTGAGATAAGTGAGATCTTTTCTGAGGTAGAGGTTTTGCAAAGCCTCAAAGGGTCTGCTCAGATAATGCAGAAGCCACAATCAAGTAACTTGAGGAAGGGATTTCCTCTTAAACAAGGGTTAAAAGGACAAATTTGAGTCAGGCTTGGCCCCTGGTATAGCTGCCATGTAGGTGTTTGTAAGCAGTGAGCACTTAGCAGGCTAAAGGCAGCATTCCCAAGAATATGGCTACATTAACAAAGAAAAGGATGCGTGACTGTAATGCTGGGGTGAGTCTGCAAAATCTTACTTCTTCAGCTGCTTGCAACATTTCGTAATGTGTTTGCCTGCTCTGTTGTTTGTGCTGAAAAGCACCACGCAGCCCCACATAAGCTTGGTGTAAGTGATGCTGGGAAACCGTCCCCGAACCTCCATAACTACATGTGGTTTCTTTCTGAGGGACTTGGTGTACTTTTCTGGAGCATCTGCCATAGGCCCAATATGCTCCATATCTCAGTATGTCAGTTCTCCCTTGTTCTCCGAGCTCATATAGACACATCTAAATTTTTTTTTAACTCATTGTTTGGGAAGAGAAGGCATATCACCTTGGAAATTTCTGCTTGGCTTCCAGTGGGGATACAAAATCCTCACCAACCCTGTGCATAAGGAGACTCAGGCATCTGTATCAACACCGTCTTGGTGAGGTTGGTGTGTTCCTACATCTGCACAACAGCTTGTTTTTCTTCACAGGCTCCCCTGATCTTCCTTATTCAAGATGGGATTTAATCTGCCCTGGGAAACTCATTTCTAATGCCTGGGTAGCTATCCAGCTACTGAGCTCTGGGATGAATCTAAAGTCCCAAGGGCTTGTATTAGCCATTTAAGGACAGAGACACATGTCTGAGGACACGTGGGCCTGCAGTGTGGCTAACACATGCTAGGAGCAGCAGATCATGGCTAAGAGTTCTGTATCAAGGCCTTAGTGCAAATACATGTTAATAGATTTCTCAGTCATCCTTCTGTATGCATTGCCCAAAAGATTCCATCAGAAGCCTGGAGAAAACTTGACTGTGCAAAATGGGAGTTGTTAACTAGAAACAAAAGGAAATAGTCTGTCCCTAACATTAAGATTGTTCTGATTATTTAAGCATGTTGTGTCTAGGAAGCAATTTTCAGCTTCATTTAACATGCCAGTCAAAGAGGAAATTGTGGGTGATAAGTGCTGATAATGTCAAGCTTAACTGTCTGACTGAATTGGGGTCCAGGTGTCTATTTCATGACTTAGTTCTCAGTGAAGTGCATGTTCCTCCACGTAGGTTATTGGTTTGTTTTATACATATCTTAAGCAACAGGAACATCAGCTCTCCCTCCCTGGGAAATAGTTTGCAGAAGAAAAATGCTTTATTAGTGATAAGCTGTATTCATCACAAGCTCTCTAAAAGTTTCGTTTCCTCAACATGTCTTTAAGCAGAAGAACCCTTTTTATTTTTCCCTTTTGCAAAATGTCTGTGTCTGGCTGCACCAGTGGGAAATCTGCTGTGTTGTAAGTAAGGCTCAACAAGAAACGATCCAGTCACCTCCCAGGGGAGGAGCACTCTGCAGCAGCAGTGCAGCAAGGAATGTGAAACTGAACTAACTGCACTGTTAGTGCAGTTTTGTTGTGGAGCAACAGGAGTTTTCCACTGACAGTCAGAACCATTGCATTACGTGTTATTGTTTATTTCTTCTTCCCAGTAACCTGCTCTAAAAACCTCAATATCATTAGATTATGATTACAGTAAAAAGCAACAGCAAGAGGGATCTGGTTAATGAATGTGTTCCTTCTGTGCCTCTGAGTGCTGCTGGTTACTGCACTGTTCCTGACACACTGTGCAGCACAGAAAGCCTTCCCTGCACTGGAGACCTCATGTAGCATTTCTTATTTGTTCTGATTATTGCTGTTAAGATGTCCTTAAGCATAGCAGCTGGCAGCTCTAATCGATATCAAGGCCCTGTTATGCTATTGCTTGTGCAATGCAAGGGACAGCTCCTTGGCCAGCGAGCTCACAGGGCGGCAGGACTGGAGCACTGACTGGACCAGCTCGATGCAACAGGCAACTGGCAAATCCAGGACTTAGTGTACAGGTGTCCTGGAAAGCAAAGAGCTTCTGGTTTCTCATCCTGTCTTCTGCTTTCGAAGAATGTGGTCTGTTGCAGATGACCCAGTAAAATAAACAGGCCAAGGTAGGGAAATGAGCAAACTTGCGAGTTTTCATCCAGGAACGAGGCCAGAGCAAGCTGGAGGTTGAAAACTGTTTTTGCAGGAAAACTCAGCCAAATCGTTGCAAATGCAAGCAAATGAATGAAAATCATGACATGTTTTCTGGCATGTTGTAAGTCTGTGAAAGTACTTGGTATGCCAAGTTAATAAAACTTGTTAGGACTTTGCTTAGCTCTCAATTAAAAAAAAATCATGAGTTCAATTTGTTACTTGAAATTTTTCAAATAATACAGCTCAAAGTAGAGATCTAATAAGTATGAACCTGTTTTTTAAATGTATTCTGATATTCAGGTCTTCACTTGATAAATTAAATAAATAAATCACCATGTCATTGAACTTAGGTGGAAATACTGTTTTTCCTGCAGAGACTTCAATGCCTTGGGACAGCTGGTGAGGGAATCAGGGGCACAGTTTATTTTTTTCCTCTCTTCTTCCAAGTGAAGGTAGTGACATTGAAAGAAACACATGGTTTCAGTTCCCTGGACAGTTAGTGTATTAATACATGGCTCCATGCCAAAACTTTTGTTTTCTTTGCTAAAGTGATGGCCTACATGACACCAGGCTTGCTGAATTCAGACTGGATTCACCTCTCTTAAAGGGGGAAGAGAGTCTTTAGTCAAAGGTTAGTGGGGCTTATTGATAGGACTTTAAACTAGATGAAACAGGGGGAGGGGAATATCAGATCTAACCCTGATAAGGTGTGGGACAACATTCCATGCCACTCAGCTCAAATCTGATGCTCACTCTGAGTTACATGACAGTTGATTCTCTGTTGAACTGCAGATCAAGTCTTGCACTGGTGCTTAAGCAACATAGCAGCTTAAGTTTATCAGTGTAATATTCAAGTTTTTCTTGTTGCGAGGAAGAAACAGTGAGGAAGGGAATCTTTTTCTTTGGATTTTTGACTTAAGTTGAAATGAGCACTTGAATTTCCTGATTTTATGGGATATACTGAGAGGTGCATTGCTCATGATCTTGTTCCTTTCGTCTCGCGGGTGGCTGGAGGGGTCAGATCAAGGAAACGCCAAATTTGCTGTTAGAGGTAACATGGAGGAGTGTAGTGAACACCCTTGCATCTGGTGCCTGTCCAGAGGAATTCCTTACATCTCCACCTCTTCAATACCTATTTGCTGCCAGGCAGTGAATTAGAGCTTTCTGATGAGGCTTTCAGTAAATATAATTAGCTCAGGTCCCCCCAAAGGGAAAGGCTTTCTCATTTTTCAGACAAGAAAGGCAGTGGGAGTGTCTGTGAGGATGGATAATAAATTATTAATTACATTATTATTACATGCTTACCTGAGATTGGTCCTCACTACCTTGGACTGATATCAGCAGGTTTTTTGTAAGCAAGTAGGCCTACTTAGGTCCATGTGACTTCTCCTGAGAGTAAGACTTCGCAAAATCTGATGTCAGCACTTTAATAAATTAAGTCCCACAAACAAAAATATGTTTCTTGTTTGCAGGTACTGAACCTATGTACCAGATCCATGTCAGTGGGGAAATATGCCTGCCATTGAGCAAATGTTCTAGTCAGCAAAGCACAGGATTAATGATGGAAAATACTAGATGAATGAGTATTATAAAATCTGCCAAAGCTCAGACTCCCATATCAGTTACATTTTACCTTGCACATCCCCTTGGTGTAGCAGTAAATTATTAATGCTGAAAACTGTTATTTCATTCATGAATAATTGAATATGGCGTTGAATGGGTGATGGGGAGATAGTACACAGTGTAGGAACAAAGGCAGTGGCTCCTGCTGATCCAAGAGGCTCTACATGCTAAGCAAGAAAAACCCTGGGTCATCTGTTGTGCATCTAGGAGGCAAGAATAGAATTGATTGGTCTTGGAGCCCATCAAAATGCATGTGGCCTGTGCTGCTGGGTGATACCAGAAGCAGTATCTGCAGAGAAAGTTTCAAGGAGTGGCATTTAAGTGTGAAACTTCACAGGGAGGGTGTGTTTGTCTCGGCTCAGTATTGCATAACATTTTCTCTGCAAGGAGTCGAAAGGGGAAACTGTACTTGCCCCATCAAACATGGGAGCCAGAAGGAAGAGATGCCTGAGCTCTGTAACAGAACCTGCCTCATATTACCAGGAGGGGGATCTGGAGTACCCTGGAGCTTTGCTTGAGTGCTGTAAACTGCTCTCTGGAGAGCACTTAACTGTTCAGGTATCTCAAATGGATGCTTGGAGGCAAATGCCTCCAGACTGCTCTTCGAAATTCTGCCTAGTTCTCACTTTTGCTGTTTGCAGTCCTTTTCTGGAACAGCTGAGGGAACAGAATCACCCCCCCTTCAGGTACTCACAGACGTTGATGAGGTCCCCTCTCAGTCATCTCTACTCAAGGCTCAAAAGGCCCAACTCTCTCAGCCTTTTCTCATAAGAGATGTTTCAGTTTCTTAATCATCTTTGTCCCTGTCCACTGGACTCACTCCAGGAGCTCCATGCCTTTTGTCCTGAGGAGCCCAGCACTGGACACAGCACTCCAGGTGAGGCATCATCAAGGTTGAGTAGAGGGGCAGGATCACCCCCCTCGACCTGCTGGCAATGCTCTTCCCAGTGCACCCCAGGATACCATCGGCCTTCTTGGCCACCAGGGCACTGCTGGCTCATGGATGGCTTGGTGTCCACCAGGACCCCCAGGTCCTTCTCCATGGAGCTGCTTCCCAGCAGCTCAGCACCCAGCCTGTGCTGGTGTGTGGGGTTGTTCTGCCCCAGGTGTAGGACCCTGCATTTGCCTTTGCTGAATTTCAGATGGTTCTTCTCCGCTCATCTCCAACCTATTGAGGTCCCTCAGAAGGGCTCTGGGGAATCAGCCACTCCTCTCAGATTTGTGTCATCAGTGGACTTGCTGAGGAGGCACCTGCCCCTTCATCCAAGGCATGGATGAGCAACTTGAACAACATTGGGCCCTGGGGGACACCACTAGTGATGGGCCTCCAACTGGACCCTGTGCCACTGATTACAGTCCTCTGGGGTCTGCTGTTCAGCCAGTTCTCCTCTAGAGCATGGAAAAGTATTTGATCTCTGAGGAAGCAAAACTATGTTTAAAGTGCACTTGTTTGGAGCACATGTGCATCTCGGCACAAGAGCACCACTAAGTGAGCAGGGTTGTCTCTAGATTGACCTTCCAACCCAGTCACCAGGCTGGGCTGTTGTTTTCAGTTTTCAAGCTTCACTGTCTTTTTAGCTGTATCATGAAACACAGGGTAAATTACCAAGCTGCTGGGGTGATTTCTCTTTGTAGAAGTTTCACAGCTTAGTTATTCGTTCCTAGCAGGGATGGAAATGTCAAAGTGTTGGGGATGAAGGGAGGTTTCTCACTGTGGTATGCCAATTAATTGGTTCAGGGAAGATCTGAGACCAAGGGTGTTTCAAGAATGGAAAGAAAATGAAAAAAAGGTTGAATTTGCCAATGTTTTGGTTTTTTTTTTTTTCTTGTGAAGCTTCTGATAGCTGTGCAGAATCTGCATTCAAACAACCAGGAGCCTGATTTTCATGTGCTGTTTATTTTAGTGTGATTACAGGGGAAATAGGGGGCCCACCTCACCTTCTCCTTGCAGAAAATGAGACCTCATCATGCACCTAGAGCAAATAGAGAAGGGAGTGCTGGCAAAAACTGCTTCCTGGAGTGAGGGAAAAGGAGCCAAAATGCAGTTTTTCAGTGTCTGCCTTCATCCTGCTATTCTTTGAATACTTCTACTGCCTTGCTGTTGTTATTTCTTTACTTGTGCTTAGCAATATTGAGTAGGTATTTTGAGCTATGTCTAAACCCATTTTCTATTGCCTTTAACACGGAAAGAACTTCTCTCCTAATTTTGCTGTCAAGGCAGCAATCCCTTGACTACAGCACTGGAGAATATTATGTTGATGCTCTTAGCTTTGTTTGGCAGCATTTACACCTGGCTCAAGTTAGACCATGCTGACAATTTTTCCTGACTTTGGGGATATTACTTATCCTGGTGAAGGGGATGCATTTTGCCTAACTGGCACTGTTCATGGTACATGATTCCATTGCCTGTGAGTGACTCTAAACCACAGGGATAGGCTCATAAACAAGATATGGATGAGAAAACTAGCTGATGCCTTTTTTTAATTTGCAGAGATATGGTGAAGCTAAGTAAATTAAATGATTCATTTATGCTAATTTTACATGCACACCAAATAATGCATGCCACTTTTGTACTTGATTGTAATATCTCTAATTTATGGAGATTATAATGTAAAATCAGCAATACTGTGAATTGAGTAATTGGTGGAAACTCCATGGCTCTCAAAGCAAAAGGAATCTGTCTCATAGGCTATCTTTAGAAATGAAAGAGGGGACACATTCATGGCATAGTAAAAAATCTATTTGAGTCAGGCAAACAATCTATAAAGAGTTCACTTGGAAGAGCAGGGTAAAATAAACCATCTGATTTTATAGGAAAAAACCAATCTGAAAAAAATTTGGACATAGCTGGACATAATTTAGGCCACACAAAGATCTGTCCTGCTGCATCAATAAAAAACATTACTTTTTTTGTGGTTCTTGCCTTACATCTGTATGTTAGGAAGTAAGAGTCCACTCTTGCTTGGTGAGAATCAGTTTGTTTCCATTCAGTTGCTGCAGTGTTGTAAAAATGTATCTAATCAAAATAGCCTCCTTACCTGAACCTGATCTCCTCCTGCATGGCAATTAAAAGCCTCATTGAGCTGAAGAGCTGCAACTGAAGGAGGCTGCGAGCGTGGTAGGTGTGAGGAATGATACCTCTTGCTAACACAGCTTGTGGACAGCATAAACATCCTGATTTTATCTTTGGAATTGCTTATCATATTGATAAAGGTTAGTTCAGTTCACTATCAGCATTTTTATGAAATATTTGATTGGAATGGTAATTTGTGCTTGCTAATTTGAAATCACATTGAAGCATCTCATGACCTAGATATCAGGATAATTTGCATGCAGAGGCCTCTACACCCGGTAGTGCTGTAAACTGAATGATTTTAGATGCAGAAATAATAAAAATGAAGTTATTTCTGTTTGATGCCTTCCCCCTTCTCCTGTTTTCTCCTCTTCAGAAATGTATTACTGATACAGAAAAAAATCTGAAAATTACCAGCACAATTCTATGACAATTGAATTGCTAGACTGTCATCAGCTTAGTTAGACTACATGTAAAAGTACATAGATTTGTGTATGAATAAAAGTGGCACCACATTTTGAGGGCAGGAATCCCCTATCCCCAACTTTTCCCTTCTTTTTTTTATTTTTATATGCTAGGTGAAACAATATTCAGAGACCAGTGATTTGAATCATTAACAAACATTTAATGCAGAGACCCAGAAAATTCTGTTTCAGAAAAATGAAGGCTCTTGTAAATTACAAATTGGTTTTTCTGTCTGTAAAATATTCAGATGCTTCAGCTTCCTCATAAAGACACGGGCTTGTGAGGAGGAACTGGTGTGAGCATTCAAATGCTGCTCTGAGCTGCTCACACACATCTCAGTGAGTTGCTTGGCTATATCTGAGCAGAGCACTTGGAAAGGGTTCCCACCTCCATCGTGCTCTGGGCTGAAGAGCAGCAAGTGGTGGATGGATGCAGTGTTGTGTTACCCAGACCTCTGATAGATGGATCCTGGACACAATCCAACCACAGGAGGGTCCCCTGGGAAAGCAAAAGCTGAGGTGATGGTGTCTGAGTCAGCTACAGACCAATGCTGGACTTTGTACATCAGGGTGGCCAAGTCACCATTACAGAGGAGATTGTCACGGACGCTGTATTTACCCCTGTGCAAAAAATGCATTCCTTCTGGGACGGCCTGAGGAATGGAATTGAGTCATTCTGCTGATGCTGCGTTTTGAAAGGTGGATGAGGAAGTTTGGGGACTCAGAAGGCAAAGTCCATCCTCTCAAGAAGCAGACTCTTTCACAGCTGCTGGTTTGCTTTGTTTCCCTCCTGACATGGGAGGAAGAAGTTGAGCTGGTTTCCATCTGAGCTGAGTGGTGAAGAGCAGAGTGGGTGTTATTCTGTATCACTAAAGTTGTTTGTCCAGGCAGACATCGGATTCTTTGGTGTTAAAACAAGCCAATCTCCTCCTAGCAGTCAGGGTTTACATTGTGCAGCTTTGGGAGGATTGGGAAAGATGATTTTATGTGCTGTGGGATACCACATGCAGCTGCCTTAAATGGAAAGACTCTCTCTGGATGTGTGGACTTGCAGCTATAAAAAGTTCTTCTGGGATTTGCAGGGAAACTTTTGAATGGAGAAAAAAGTTTTGCTATGCTTTATTTGAATCCTTAGTTCCAGTGTCTGTGCTATCATATCTTCCACCCTTCTGCCTCTTCCCTACTAAAAAGTCTTTCTTTCATATCTTGAAATAGACCCAAGAGTGTTTGCAAAAGGAGAACCACCATCTGGTAGGCTGGATTCGGAGAAAGTCTCTCTTATTAATTTTTCTGGGGTGGAAATAAAAGTGCCCAAGGGTTTGATCCAGCTGTTCTGTTACCTTTTGATGATGCCCTGAAGTCTTATCTGAGCCCTTCTTACTGTCTGCAGCACCTGGTTATAAGTATTAGGCAGGCAAATCTGCCACCAATTCTTTTATTTCATTTCAGTAATCAGTAAAGTAGTGCTGGAATACATTTGGGATGTTTGGAAAACAAGGCCCACTTAGGACGATTCTCATCCTGGGAATGTTTGTAAAACCTCACTCCTGATTTCCAGCACTGTGTCTGGGACTTGTATCTACCTGATACAGGAAGGAGGCCACAGCAAAATGATGGTCAGCTTTTAGCTAGTGGCTAAATCTCAAGGCAGGGCTTTCACAGCCTTGTGGCAGTCACTGCGTGTCTCCCAAAGC
Source organism: Monarcha castaneiventris obscurior (assembly GCA_026261815.1). Classification (NCBI taxonomy): domain Eukaryota; kingdom Metazoa; phylum Chordata; class Aves; order Passeriformes; family Monarchidae; genus Monarcha; species Monarcha castaneiventris. The sequence goes on from JAMPIT010000890.1 coordinate 6,131,421, forward strand.
CTGAAGATTACTTCTGCCACAATTTAATTTGCATTTTACCGGTAAGGCCTGAAGAAGACCTTGTTCTCTGACTGCACAAGTTCCAACTTTTTCCTTTGTCCTTTTATTGAGAACTAAATAAAGCTGAATGGAGCTGCTGATTCATAAAAAGAAGAGTTGCTTTTGGAAAATGTTAATATCTTGTGATAAAGCAGTCGTTGCCATTTTATGATACCTGACAGAAATTACCCAGTTTCTTTGCACACAATTAAATGGAATTATCAGCCCATTAGGTTAGATACATTTCACAGTAGGAAAATAAAACCTAATGTTTACTTATCGATGTTTAAATAAATTGTAATTATCATTCCATGACAGTCTTGTACTACTGTAATTAAGCTTTAAAATAAAGGGTAATTGGAATTAAGAGGGCTTATCTACATTTCATTTAGAAGTTATTGTTGAAGTCAGCTGTGGTAATGTGCAATAACTTTCAGAAAACAGCACTCACCTGTTTCTGGCATGGCTTCCATACTATGATGCTGGCACTCTAGAGGAGGAATTTGTGTACACCTCACTGAGAGAGCCACAAGGAGCCAGCTGCATATTTAGGGAAACTTCCTTACACTGAGAACTCGTGGTTTGTTTTCTTCCTTTTCTTGGGTTTGAGTGCCTTTTGAGACTGAATGTCATTTGAGACTGAGCTGAGCTTCTTTGTTTTCCTCCTGCTCTTTGATTTCTGTTTCTTGCAAGAGTAAGTTTTTCAGTTTTCAGGTTTTTTCCACCCAGTGTGGCAAATTGAATTATATGGATTGCTGGCTGTTTGATTCAGTGGGCTTTGCATACAAACCTTTGATTTGCCAAGGAAACTCAGAGCTGGATGAACAAAAAGGGCCCAAATCTATTGCTTGGGGACTTCTAAATTCCTAAATTTGATGCAGGAAACAGGACTTGGATCTTCAGGGGAATGAGTGTATATGTTCAATAGATATGGGGTGAGTGTGAGGAATGCCTCAGGGAGAGAAATCAGCTCTCCCCTCAGTAGCAGCGATATAGTAACAGTAATGTGTTAGCTGAGACAGCTCTTGGCACTAGTCCCTGACAAAAAGGTATGTCTGACTCTCAAACACCCCTTAAAGACTTCAGCAAAAGGATTTTAAAGGGGACATGATCTCTTCTGAAAATGGATGATTCAGAAAACACTTGGAACAAACAGCTTTCTGCCGGATGTGTCAGTAAGTGGGGCATTCGGGTTCCTACCAGCAAAGAGATGTGCAAGCAAGAGAAAAGTTGTAGCCTCTGGCTGCTTAGGTAAAAATGCTTCCTTTGAGACTGTGCCAGACATCAGGAAAGACTGTGATCAAATCTTTTCTGCAGAATCTTTTGGGTTTTTTTATGTATTCATCTTTTTTGAAGGCTTAGGAAGTCATACTGTTTAGGATTTTTTAAATTTCCTTTGGATATTTGGAATATTTTGCATAAGCAAAAGAAAGCAGCCATTCATGTACATCAGTCATTTGTTTGAAGCTGTTTGTTCTGGTGGATTTGGGGTCGGTCTTGTTTCCTTCCTTAAATTGCTCTATGTTAAGAATCTAAATTGCCTAATTAAAGGTAATATTTATTTGAGGTCCTTCAATTCACCAAGGGACTGGACAGATCCATTGCCTCACAAGCAAAATGCATTTCCCATGGGATAAGCTCCTTTGGTTTAGCTTTTTATTGCCATGAACACTGATGACGTTGGAGCAGCGTTGCATGTAGCCTTTACTCCTTGTTCTCTTCCCACTGTGAGTAGGATGAATTTTCCTTTTCCTCATGCCTGCCTGCTCCTCCTTGAGTCTGTGGCATTCCTGACAGACTGTCAAGGCACAGTAGGAAAAGTCCAAGTACCAAGGGGTGCATCTTGAATATCTCCCATATTGATCTGTTTGTGTCTCAGAAGCCTGACAGAGGCCACTTTAGCTGATGGATGCACAGTCTCACACCTTGAGATCTCATGGTCTCATCCCATTTTGTGAGAAGAGCCAGGAAGATACTTCCTGCTCTGTAGTTACCCACAGTAATATCTTAACTTGAGAGGGACAGCCTGTGCCAGAATGTGAAGTCAGGACTGAGAAAGCACTGCACACTGGATAGGGGTTAAAGTTAGCTTTAATTGCCCAGACTGGTATCAGGTTTTGTCTGGCTTCCCATTGTTAGCTACTAGTATTTCTCACAAGGCCACATAATTTTAGGGAGACATTTAAATCTATATATTTAAGACCTATATTTTAATTTGGTAGTGGCCTTGGAACTCTTCTCATGAAGTAGAGTCTATAAACATTTGAAATGTTCTGACCTAAAACTTATAAAGGAGCTTTTTTTAAAAAAAATATTTTGAGGATTGTGGCTTTTTAATATTGAGGGGGAGCTTTTTGAAAAAGTCAAAGCTGAATCTTTTTTTTTTCTTAGGGTGTTTAAATGGATTTGGATTAAAGCTCATCTTCAGCTTAAATATAATTTAAGAATGTAGAGTGAAGACATAAAGACATTTAGGACTAGCAACTACGTCACTTTGAAAACTAATTAGGAAAAAAATCAAGCTAGAAGATCATATTCGTTATGCAGTACTGCTATGTAATTTTTTTTCTTAAGGAAAGTAAACACATGATCTATTAGTCAGCTAGGATAAATCAGATTTGTTCCTGTTACTATGGATTTATATTAGCTGTGGATTTACTTTGACTTCTGGGTGATGCAATTCAAAATTATTCCTTTCTGATTACCTTGAGGTTTTTTTTAAATTTTGCGTATTTTAGAGGAAGTCAAACTTGCAGTCTCGCCATTGCAATTAAAGCACATGAGTAGGCTTGGAAGAGAATTTTCACATTTTTTTGAATCTATTTTCTGAGGCTGAAATGACAGGAATTAACTACATTCTTGCGTTTAACATGGTATGAATTTTAGCAGTTAGTCTTGGATATTTATAATAGTCAGGAATTTTTTTGGGGTATTTTTTGGTTTTTTGGTTTTTTGGGTTTTTTGTAGTATCAGGCAAATCGAGAGTTTGGCTCATCATTTTCAGCATGTGTAAATTAGAAGATCTGACCTGATTTTAATCCCTGTTAATACCTGACAGGAACCTGCCCACAAAGGGATGACCAGAATTCCAAGTATTTGGAAGTGATTTTTAATGATTTTCCTTAAACTATTTGTTAGTGTAGTCACAGTATTCTGATCTTGTTTCTCTCTTTTTTTTTTTTCCTTTTTATTTTTAGTATAAAGGGAAAAACAGTACCTAGATTAATCAAATAAGAAAAGAAGTTGTCATCTCACAACAAAGTTATATTAAATTTTGGCATTTAAGGTACAAATGCCTCTGCAGCCAGCCAGCTCTGGAAGCTTTAGTTTGATGTGCTAAGCTAACATAATTGAGTGTGGTTACAGATCCACTGAAGTTAAAAGTAAAGTTTCCATTGTTAGTGGGCTTTGATCAGTAGTTGAAGGGGGGGGTGTCAGACACGTTGATCTCCATGTTAGCTCTATTCACAGTTAAATTAGTGGGTTGCACACAGTTTCCTGGGTCGGATCTGCAGTTTTGTGACTTCCAAGTTAGTGCCTTTTGCTGTGTACTTTCAAAGATGAACATCAGAGAGAAACATGGATCATCCAGACAGCTTGCTGAAGCAGAAAAATTCTTCTCTGTGGAGTTGGTTGGCAAGAGGGGTGGCTGGGGGTGGCAGGTTTGTTACCAGCAGCTGTCTCTTTGGTGAGGAAGTTCTTGTGAGAGTTGTGTAGCTGTTCCTCTGCCTTCCCTCATGACCGGTGCCTGCCTTTTAATAGTGGAAGCTGAGCAACTTGTGGCGTAAGGTCTTTCTTCCCATGAGTGAGGGCACAACAGGGTTCCTCTTGGTTGCTAACCCTCAGAATGTGCTTTGATTTCCTGAAGGGTAACAGGGACTCAGTCTGATAGACATCCACAATCTCAGCTGCACTTTAACGGGCTGGAGTTTTTGAAGGAGCAGTCTGTAATACATATGATAGATAAAAGAGTGTTGAAACAATAAAAGTAGTTTTAAAATTCCAGTACTTGTTTATTCTGAGTTTGTGGTCTTTACCTTGGGGAGCAGATGACGTAACACCTCCGTTTTAGCCTGAAGTGGTGGAGTGCAATCATGCTTTCTTATTCCACTATAAAATTTTACATTGGATACAGTTGACATTTTGGTGCAATGGACCATAAATTAATGCTGGTATGAGCTATAAAAGGAAGGACATTAGAATAATCAAGTGGCTACAGAACTAGTTGAGTGTGTGTCTATGGCACAGAATTTTTCGATTAGCTTAGTTTTATGAGCCTGCTCTCTTCACTTTGTCTATATCCAACATACCTTAATTTCATTTTCTTTCCAAAGTAACTCAAGGGATTGCTGAACCTCTTGAGTTACGGGATTTTTGTGTCAACAGAAATTTAATTACTTCAGCGAAATGAATCACTGTAACCCATCTACAATAAATCTCCACAATATAATCCAGGGAGTATGTTTTTTGTTGAAGGTGTAATCCTTATCAGCATTTGTCTGTCTGTTAGAATGACTGTGTTAGAGACATAGTTGTTCACTTTTTTGTTTTGTTTTCCTCTGTGTAAGCTTTCACTGCCATTAGGTTCGATCTCTGTTATGAAGGTAAGGACCTGTGCATGGCACATCTCCCACGCTGAGGTTTGCATTTCACAGAGACACTGTTAGCACTCCTGAAGTGACTCGCTCACGCTGTGTTTGCCAATATGAAGTAACTACTTTACACTGGAGCTGACAGTTTTTCACCCTGCCAATTATTTAATCAATGTTAATAGCACATTGAATTACCTTGAATTGCTCCTGTTTTAGGAATTAAGGCCTGGACTTCTTTTTCGTGGACTGTTTCCCATGGCACGAGCATTGGCAGTAAGGGCAGTAAGGAATTAAAATGAGAGGAAGGAAGGGTTTTGCTCTGTGCTACAGCTGGAATGGAACAGTGTACTCTGCTCCGTGTATATTTTACCAATTTGACCTGTAAATTTGTTAATTCAAACTGAGTTCTATGTAGCAACAAGATAAGATGTTGGTTTCTAGCTACCGAGAGAAATCATTTGTTTCTCAGGCATTAAAGTTCTCAGTTGCTGAAACAACCTGAGCAAGAGAAGTGTGATTGTGGTTGGTTTTTGGTTGGTTGGTTGGGCTTTTCCTTAATCAGAGTTCAAAATGGAAAATAATACTGTGCAGGAGTCAGGAGTTCTTTCTTATTAGTAAGTTGGTGAGCAGATTTCTTTCCAGTTCAGAAAGAGGAAAAATTACTTTTAGGTGGACCGTAGGTGTGAAAGCTTTAGTTTCTACTTAGTTCCTAAGACAGGTTGGAACTGGGGAAAAAAATCAATTACTTTTCTTCTTTTCCCACAAGGAAGACCATGCTTGTTTTCCTTATAAGTTTCTTACAGAATGGTGGTCTCAAAAGAGTGAAACTGGTGGTCTTCTGGGAATTTTGTTCAAATAACTGCCATGGCAATATGTATTTCAAAGATACCATATACATCAATAATTTGATGTATTTCAAAGATGCCCTATGTCATGGTAATATCCTATAATTTACTCTGAATCAAATTTGTTGTTACTGTGTTATTTCTGTGTCAATGCAGCCTTTGGATTTGTAATGGTCTACAAGATAATGTCTTGCCTTGTGTAACCCATCGAAATAATTTTCAGTTTTGATCCCTGTGATGTTGTTTTACATTCTGAAAGAAAATATAATCTCTCTGTCAGAGTAAAGGCATATAAACTGGTGCTATATAATTTGCTTTCACATAGGAATTCACTTCCTTGTACCATACTTTGCAGCAAATATGCTCTTTACACTTGATGACCAACAGTCCTGTGAACGTTACTGAAACTGATATTATATCTTTCCATGCTTCCAGAAAGGTTTCCTTGTTTTGGTAGCTGCTTGCAGTGAGGTCAGCCTTGGTTCAGAGATTCTCTGGATCTGAATTCTCTGCCATATTTGACACAGAGAAATCATCTAGCAGTGAAGAGATCTGGGATATGCTGTTTGTGACAGAGGGTATTTTTCTATCCTGTTCATAACCTTCAGCAGTCAGGATTATTCACCTTTTCCATTCAACATTTTCATAGAATCATGTAGAAATGTTTTCCTGTATTTATCTTGAAACCATTTTACTGCAGCTTACTCCCACGACTTGTCTGCATCTTTAAGGATACGGAAGGCAGAGGCCTTGGCATGTTTTACGTGTGGATGTTTTGCATTTAATGCTATCATACTTCCCCTCAAGACTTTTCATTTTAGGTTATACTCTAAATTCATTCTGTCTTGTCGGTAGGTGCTGTTTTCTAGACTTGAATTATTCATAGTGTTCCCATCTGGATTTTGTCTAGCTGCTCCTTTGATTCTTTTCCACCTAGTATGTTCGATTTGTCAGGATCATTTTAGACTCACATGCAGTTTTACAATGCAGATTATGTCTCTGCTAGTTTTATATGGTTGTCAGTGGTAAGTTTTTGTCACTATTGAATCATTCAAGTAGTTCATGGAACTACTGTCCTAAGTCAAACCCTGTGGTGCATAAACACAAAAACATCTGACTCTAAGAATGGGGTTACCTGCTTCTTTTTATGTCTAGGTGAATGTTACATCTGTTTGAAATGGTGAAACTTAGGTACAAATGAGTTGGGGGGAGGTTGATTTTTTTTTTTACTATTTATATTTCCCTCTTTTTCCCATCCTGTCAGTGCTTACACTTCCATAGAAATGCTTCTTAACAACTGCCAGGTGACTCATTTTCAGCCCATCAAGATAAAAATGCTTCCGAAGCAGCTCAAACTTGTTCTTAGGTCTTAAATAGGACTGACAGAGCAATTAGTTATTGCTATTCCTAATGACACCAAAGTCACAGAACATTTAGTGTACCTTACCTGCATACTGAGAAGGAATTAAAAGATTCCTTTTGAGCCAAGAATAAGACAAAAGAAATATGAAGACAGGCAAGTGATATGATGGTCTGAGATGAGTCTCCAAGACCTTTTGATAAACCTCTGTCATATTGTTGTGGTGGATGAGTCATCTGAAGCCATCAGCAAGCTAGTGGGTGGTTTGTTTTAATTAAAGATTCTTTTAGTACAGACATATTATATTGTATTTTAGATAGATAGATAGATATTTGCTGAAGCTTACATGCACACTAAATAGGTATGAATATAAGTCCTTGGTTTCTGTCCCCACTGCCTGTTGGTTCATAAGACTGTCAGCCCACACTTATAGAAGTACAGCTTTTTCTCTCAAGCAGCTGTAGCTTGTCTTGCTGTGACCCTGCTTGATCCCTCTAGCTGGCTTCAGGCAGTATTTTGAAATCTGCTTTTTAAGGCGAATAGCACAGCAGCCATTTGTGGGCATATATTGGAATGGTTCTTTGCTCATCTTCTGCTCTGCTTGCCAAGAATCACATTGAAACTAAGCTTATTAATATAAAGTAATTTACTGTGCATCCACCATTCTCAATCTTTCCAAAATGCAAGCTCTGTCATTGTACAATACCTTTGCCGTTTAAAAGTGCCTGCAAGATGCCGACAAAGATTGCTGCTGTTACAACCCAGGTCCTCACTTGCTGTAAATCACTGCAGTTAATAGAGCAATACCAATTTCTCCAAGAAATGATGAAAATACAATTTTCCAAGAGAAACTGCTTATTCAACAAGATCGAAACATTTTGTGGAACATGCCGACTTCAATCAAATTCCATTTATAAAAGAAATCAAAGTGAAGTAGCCTTTTACCTCGTTAAAAGATAACTTTTTAATTTCTTACTTTGAACATGTTTAAAAATATCATATTCTAATTCCTCATCTAAATTTCAGTTTTAATTTATTAAATGAAGTGTTTGCACAAATATGTGTTTTAAGGGATATTTTGACAGTTGGCAGTTCATTCAGATGCTGAATTAAGTTCATGAATGGTGCGAATTTCTGCACATCTGAGGACTTTTGCTAGGCATTCAGGGATGGAGATCAGAAGCCATTATCGCTGATGGCTTCTTGGAATTTTCAAATATAGCCAGTGAATGATTAAGAATGGAGAAGGAATTCATCCCTAAGGTAGGAATGGTCCCTATGGTATCTTATAATGAGGAAAGTGTAGGGAATTGTGCATTTCATGCAATATAAGGCATACTTGCATACCCATGCCTAAATGGCTATGCATTTATGGATGAAAATGATGCAAGATTCCTTTCAGATTTATTTCTCTATAATATAAACGCACAACATGATAATAATGCCTTTAAGTACAGGTAATGAAACTTTATTAGCCTGTGATAGCTATGTCAATAAAAATGTGAAGGGTGTGCAGCTGTTCTGAAATAAGCTTTGAATTGTGTGTGGCAATGGAGTTATTGCCATCTTTGCTGGATAACATCACCCATTGTAGAATCAACAGAGCTTTGAAGCAGGAAATTGAAACTGTGGCTCAAGATCTCCTACTTTGTTGTGAAAGTGTGCACATTAGTTTAGAAGAGAAGGGGAGATGCTGGCCATGAAACTGTGGTTTAGCCAGGTGGTTGATGGGGAAGGTAAGAGTCAAACCAAAGGAAAACCTCCTGGGACAGTATTTGCTGGGGTCTGCTCGCATTAAGGCCACGGAGGTGTTTGGTTTCAGTGCTTTCCCTGAAATTCCGATAATGGAATGGGTGAGTGTGGTAGGCATCATACCCGTGTTCCTTTGTAAGGGCAGGCAATGATAGAGTCATCTGGCCAAACTGGCACTTGCTGGCATTGGCACCCCACTTAGACTTGTACTGTAGCCAGGGATGGTCACACTGTAAGAAGCCTTGGAGACACCAAAGACATTTGTGGTAGCTGCTCTTGCAATCCTTGGAGAAGTACAATCTTAATCTAAGATTAATTAAGAACATGAAGCAGCTATGACTTCTCAGCTCTAGCTGATATATGATTGTAGTCCACTGCATGTCCCTATAAATCTGACAGCCAAATAGTAAACAATAAATTTGGGCTATAAAATCAGGCAGTGAATGCTCTGGTGATGAGCAATGCTTGGATCACACATGGCATAGATGATTTGTGCATTACAGACTACTAATAATCACGCATGCAGCTTTTTGAAAATACCCTCTAACGTAATGGAATATACGTGTCACAATTTGATAATGTCTGTCACTTTGGACAGTGCTATTTTCCTGTAGTTTGGGTCCATTTCTGTGTGTGGAGATGTGACTGCCCATCTTTCCAGGCTCTCCTGTTCTCTTGGTTTGTACCCTGTCTGTACTCTAGTGAGGTACAGGCTTTTCAGAGAGGACCACTGCTATTTTTGCCACTCATGCTATTCCTTCTACTGCTATTCACCTGCTTCTGGATCCCTCATTGCTGCAGTTGGATACAGTTTTCTTTTGCTTTCATAACACCAGACTAGCTCACAACAGGGAAGGATCCAACCCAAAATGTAAGCAACACCATAGTGTAATGAGAGGTATAACAAATTTCTTCAGAATTACCTTGGATCAATTTCAGATCAAATTGAATAGAAATTCTAATGCTGAGTCATACCCACACATAAGTCTGGGTACCCTGAGAAATGAAAGATGCAAGTCAGTGAGGCTCATTTCAGTGCTGAGTTTCCATTAAACTTAAAGATACAAAATTCATGCATTCTTTTGCAGGAAGGAAAGAAGTAAAACACTGTCTGGGTATATGTACACATATATTTGCAGTCACATATTTTTACTTTTAAAGATACTGTGGAATTCAAGGTTCACAATACCAACCTGTTTTGCTTGCAAAACAAATTACTCAAGGGCCTTTTCACTGTAGGGAATTTTTCTTCCTGAAGAGAACAAATCTGTTTTCTTTCCAAGTACAAATTAAAGAACAGGAGTTGCATTACTGTTGGCAGATGAAAAGATGGCTTTTTCTGTGCTGTACGCTGATCAGGGTTTAGAGTATGAAACTCAAGTTACATCAATTGTTTTAACCAATTGCTAGGCAGAGCAGATTTTTCCACTGTGTTACAGCTTTTTCATGAAGGAGAGCATAGTATCTGCTTTACAATTTAACTTTCTTTCATGTTTAGATACCAGAAAGATAAGTGACTTTCTAGAAACTTTGCTAGACTTGGTAAGCAGCATAAAAACCCACTACCTCATTCTTTGTTTATATCCAGGTATAACCTCTGGATATTATCCAGAGTTGTTAAGATTCAGAATATTTTAGCACATCTTTGCAATTTCTCCATCCCTTCAGGTTATCCTATTCATTAAAACTCAGTTCATTAATTTACTACTGTCTGTGCTTTCTTTCTAAGTGGCAGCACTAATATTCAGAGTTATCAGTTATTGTTTTCTTCCAAAGTATTTTGTTGTCTCAGCTTTGTACATGCCAAACACTTTAATTGCTGCTTTTAATCTTTCAAAGTGCTTTGCAAAGATGAATTAATTAATCATCATAAGCCCCTTGTTGAGCAGTGGGTTGTAGTGGGCTTAAATTGCAGGACTCTGTGCTTGCACCCGAGTGCCCAGTTATGTCCCACATGAGTGTTGTACCAGGAACATGTCAGACGATTTCAGGCATTTAGGTTCTCCAATTTCCAGTAATTTGCTTGGAGGAATAAAGAGGCTGTGGCTGCAGAGCTGAGCTAGCCTAAGGGAGATGTGTCCCAGAAGAACAGGGTCACTGTGGACAGTGGATGGAGGCAGTGATCTCTGTCTTAGAGCCCTTAAGGTTTAGGGTAATGTAGTGGTACCCTTTCCTGTGACATCAAATATTCTAAATTTAGTGCAACTCATGCCCCTGCAGGTCTCGTTTGCTCATAGCAAGAAACACATGCCTTCCTCCTGAGCTTCCCTGCCCATAATTTAGTTGGGGGCTGGACACCCTGGTCCTACACTGGCCAGCCCTAGGGACTGAAAGGTTCTCCTAGGTGATAAAAATCAATTTACATCAGCAAATGCCATTTCCCTTCCCTCTCAAAACTAATGCTTGCACCCAAAATCTGCTGGGGGAGCCTTCTACATGAAATGCTGTTTCTTGTTGAAAAGCAAATTGGAAGCAGTCATGTCCTATAAATCTTTGACTAAAAAGATAGGTTGTCAATTTTATCAAAGTTGCACTGCAGAATAGCCCTAAGCAGGAGTTTCTAAAACCCTACTTCATATTCTACAGATAAGGATAAATTATAAGCCTCCTTGCTATATATCTCTGAAATATAATGTACCTATGTCTGTAACACAGGCTATAAAATGGAAATGAGATAGCCAGCACTGCGGTGTTTTTCTGATGTACAGAGGTTATCCTGGTCATATATCTCAGAAACCTCCAGCAATATTTTAAAAGATCAGCAATGTCAATTTGCATAATTTGCTATATAATCTTTTCATTTTTCCTAATGGCTGAGGAATGGTGAATAAAATTTCACACTATTCACAATAAGAACAAATAATTTAATGTGTGAACATGCTGTTATCTGTTACATGAGGACCAAGGCGAATACACTATATGTGTGACTTTCAGAAACCTGTCAAAATTATCTTGGGCTTATACCTTGCACCTATAGTGGAGTTACAACTGGAAATTATTTCATTACCTCTTTGTCAAACTGAATGGATATGGAAATTTTGTGGTTGACCTTTGATATTTTGCTAAATTTAATTAATTAGATTCAGCATTTAATGGTGTACTTAGCTTGGATTACTGCTGTGGCAAATGTATGCAAGTTCTTTATAATAAATGCTGGTTACTCAGTGTTTAGGTTCATAATTCAGTGAAATGCCAACCATGAGACCTTTACTTTTTTTAACTAGGTCTTCACTGGATGAAATCTGTTGGGCTTCAATTTTCACAAAGACTTGGGGTTTTCATTTTTTTCAACTGACATATTTGGATAAAAAAATTCAATTTTTCTGTGAAGGAGACTTTCTTCTTGGTTTTGTGGGGGGAGAATTGAATATTTGCAAAACAATACAAATTTCAGATATAATAAGCACCAACTTCAATGTTCTGCTTTCTCAGCAAGTGAGAAGTAATTTCTTTCATTTTGAATGAAATTGTAGCTGTCTGATTTGGAGACAAAAAATAGAAAATGCCATTTTGAAGGGAAAAGCCAATAGCTTCATTTTAAAACATGGCCACAAACTTCTGACTTGGGCTAGACTTTAGTCCTAAACTCAGAGAGATCAACCCCATGTTTTCTGGTAATATGCTAGGTGTCAGAAAACTCTAATCAGCCTCTTAACCAGGTAAATCTCTTCAGTTCTTTCAGCTGCATTTGACCTATCGATATGACAGCCTGTCTAATCCACAGATATTTCTTCTACATCTACCTCTCTGGAAATATTTGTTCAGCAAGTTAAACTTATTAACTGATTTTTTCCAGCTCTTGAAAGCTGATCAATTCCTTGCGCTCAAAGTATATAAATTCTCTCTCATACATCATCTTTTCATCTCATTGATCCCGATAATATAACTTTCCTCTATGTGTATTTCAGTGGGGGCTGTGCTGAGTGAGACCAGACCAATTTCAACCGGAGGTGTGCATTTTGTCTTTTTCATTTGTGTTTTGTGAGAGCTTTCGTAGCTGCTGTTGCCCTCGAGCTGCTGCTGTGCTGCAGGGCACGTGTGCCTGAGTAGGTGTACTCCAGTTCTGCCCAAATAAGACTCTAATCACTGACTGCAAATGTATTCGTTACAGAACTGTGTTCATTCTTGCATACAATCACAAATTTGGAAACAATATCAGTCTCATTTTTGTATAGAGAGTCCTATAATTCATGATATATAGGGATATTGCAATTTTCTTCTTTTCCCCAAAGATCATTTTCACAAACTGAATCATGCTTGGAAAGATATATCTTGGATATCTCCAGAGCAAACAAATATTGAATATAGTATTTTTTCCTCCAAACAAATACAGAATATAATTTTTTTCTCCAGCTAACTATATTGACAAAGCCTTATCTGCTCCATAATGAAAAGTTTTGGTGACTCAATTTATCCTTTAAAAAAAATTGCCCTGCCTAACTGTTTTAATGCATTTATCATTTTGTCTCACCCAGAGGTGGTAAGAATACTAAAATGTGAAGGATATGTTGATGTTCAGTCCTTGAATAGTTAAAAAGTGTCCTCACACAGTTAAAACTTATTTTCCTTCTGCTTCATTTTAAAAACAGAGATTTGGCAGGTCTTTTCTGTAAGGTCCAATAAAGGAGTGAACTGAGACTGAAGGATCTTACTGCATCAGCAAAATATCACCTGCATATTTAATGTTCCTCTGGTTTAGCTTTGCTGTCATCTCAAACTGCTTTTTCAGGGAGCTTCTGCTGAAGGCTCAAGTGCAAGCACTGATTGAAATGAGAGAGGGGAGTGCCCTAGCTTCTCTTCCTCGTCCCAAAAGAGCAGGGTCAGACACCCATTACCACTCTCCCAGAAGTCTGACCATCATTTTTTCACATATTTTGTTCTCCTGGTTGGTCCTAAGCCAATCCTTTCAACTGTAAAAGAAGGGGCACCCTCACATCTCGTGAGATTACATCTTGTGTGAATAGTGGAAGTGCTCAGCATGTGCCCTGTTGTCTTGATCTCCAGGAGGCCAGATCTGCATGTGCTGCTGTCTCATCATGCACAAAGTCCCCAGCTGTCATCATTTGCACCTAGCTGATGCTCTTATATCCAGTATCATCTTGCATCTGCTCTGTGGGTGTTCAGTGCACAGTCACTAATTATTATTGGCAGCATATGTAACCATTTCTGTGTCAGTGGTGTTTGGTTCTTGCTTCCTGCCTCAGACAGTGGATGTGGAAAACAGTTTGTACTTCACTGAGACCTGTGGCTGATGGGCTTGACTCTGACCCTGGTGGCAGTACTGCCACTGTTGACAGGAGGTGATCCTGAGATTTCAAACACATGCTTCTTGCAAAAGCTTCTTATTCCTGTGACCATACCCTTCTTGGCACTACCCATGTACAGGAAAGGGTCCCTAAGTGAGGTGAAGCTTCTCCGTTTTTGCTTTTAGTAGAATATGTGGTTTGACTTAAGCATAGTTTTTGTTAATGTTGTGTTTCATTTCATAAGGCAGAACACATGAATGTGTGCAGGGAAATCAGTGGACTTGTTCCATGTGAATGAGCATTTACTTAGCTTTTTCCTTTTGTGAGTGATTTCCTTATTTGTGGAGGCAGAATTGCAGTTTGGGAAATGAGCAGACACCATGATGTCTTACAGGTGCAGGGGATGGAAGGGACAGGATGGTGTCCCTGCACGAAGTGGGAAATTGGGCTGTATCTACATCTGTTCTGTTTCAGACCTCGTTCCTTGAAATTCATCAGACTGGAATGTTTCCATTAGCTGAAGCCAAAAGTCTGTTGTTTGACTCACAGATGAGAAAGTCTGGGGGACACCAACCTTCCAGAACTCCTAAGGCACATATCAAAATCTTTGTGTGCCTGAGATTCATTCAGCTTATATCTGGTGTGAGCTGGAAAAGGGAACATGTAGTTGCTGGGTGAGATATCCATGACTCCAGCTTCCTGGAGGTCCCACCAGCCTGTTGTGGGAAGGCACTGGCCCATTAGTAAGCCATGGAGGACACTGGATGTTGGACTCACCTGCCTCTTCTGGCTCAGAGCTTCACTTGAGAGGAGCTTTCCAAAGATTGTCACAATGGTTGGCCGTGTCAAGCTCTCAGTCTGCTGAGAACCTAATCTTGGACAGAGTTAGGGAGGAGAAGGCAGCTGGGAGGCACCAATGAAATGAGCAAAGAGCTGCAAGGCCAGTTGATGGGGAGTAACACAGGGAGGTGAGGGGACTGAGCATCGAGATTTTGGGCTGAGCTGGTAATGCTGGTAGATAGCTACAGCTGTGGGTGTGCAGTTAGTCCGTGGATGGTGCCACAAGGTTTCTTGAAATGAATTGTATCTTTTGAATATAAGCTTTCCCAGGAGCTTTTTGGGGCTGCTTTTTTCTTTTGAACGCACTTTCGTGATGCAGAGCAAGGCATTAATGACCCCTACATTGAAGAAATTCTTTCTTTGAGACTTTGGCTCTCAGGGATTTCTGTACAGCAAATGAGAGTGGCACTGGAAGGAATGCATGGAAACACTGTGGGCTTAGAAAACCTTACCGCTGTTATCTGCAGTGTAAGAGAACGTGTCATCTTTACTTTACCCCCTAACTGCAGAGAGCAAATGCAAGTTAAGAGAAAGACAACCTCTGAAGTATTTGAAGGTTTGAAAAGATTTCAGTTAATTTGGCCAGGGTTTGTCTCTGCAGGTGCAACACAGATCTGAGCACTTAAGACTGGCTTTGTTAGAGATTTCATAAGGCAGAGGAAATGCAGAAAATGGATCCTGTCAAATTACCTAAGCTGAGTCTACAAAACCTAGCAAAATCTAATATTGGAAGAATCTGAGATGGCTCAAGCCCTGCACAGATGGCCCTGCTCTGTGCAAGTGTTAGTGCAATGCATAGATCCAGGGAGAAGATACCACTACATTTGAAGTATTATTCAGGAAACAGGATGGTGTGCCAGGACAAGACAAATGGCCTGTCAGCCTGAAAGTAAAGGGACACTTATTAGTTTGAAGTTGGCCACAGGTTCAGACGCCAACGTGGTGCCAGAAACCATGTTAGCATTGCAGAAGAAACCACAGATGGTTGAGAGAAAATAGTTAAAAGTCCAGGATGACAGCTGGGATCTGGCCTCTGCTTCAGAAATACATGAACCAAATGTGTAGCTAACAAGGTGAAACAGATACAGTTTGTAAAATCATCTGAGAATGGATCACCCTGTGGGTTAGAAGCAAAACAGGTCCTTGGTTACATATGGAAAATGCTGCTTTTGCAAGAATAGAGTAGAGATTTACATATTTGTCCCCTTGAAGGTGTGCTCAGACACCCTTCATCAACTTGTCTGCACTCTGCCAGAGTCTGAGTAAATCTGCCTGGGGATCGAGATGCGTTTGAATTGTCAACCTTTGGCTCAGAGTGATTATGGGAACTGTTGCCACAACATGCAAAAGGTATCTGATTTTTTTCCTCATTAATCAATGCCGCCATCAATACTGCCAAGATGCAGTATTTCCAGACTAGGAAATATTTCCAGAGGCAGCTAACCACTCAGGAATGTGTGGTTGAGTATTTTCACACATCCCCACTTTATCGCGGGAGTTGAGAGAGGAAAACGTGGAACAGTCACCAAACTCCTGTCTGTTCACCTGTGAGCTGTATGTCTGTTTCTATTTCAACTTTACCTTACAGTAACATGCTTTTTGGTTGTTTAATCTTTCCAAGTATATGTTTGTGGCAGCTAAGTAGCCATTGAAAAGAAAGCTATAGAGACAGAGTGATGTAAAAATAAGTTTTATTTCAGTTCATCAAACTTCAGTTTGGGTGCTGCACTCATGCTCTTGCTAAATCAACAGGAATCACACTGTTTCTTGGCATTTGGTGAAAACAGCATTTAATTGAAGACCCAAGCAGTAGTTACAGATGAATACTATTCCTCATTTTGTTTCTGGACACTTTAATCAACCTGCCTGCATGTTGGGATCAATCAGTTTCAGCAGTTCTGTTCATTCATCTTTGTCCTGCCATTCATCTCATGGCAGCAAGGAGAACACTGTGTAATTGAATTTAGTTGAAATCTAATAAGAGGAAAAACCGTGACAAGCCACCTATAATCAGCTTGATTCTGACTTTTCAGAACAAGCATTAGCTTTGTATTTCCAGGAGGAATATGTCGGGGGTCCTGCAGAGCTTCAGTGAGAAAGCTGGCAAAGAGAGTGAAAAACTGGACATGGAGTCTGTTTTGTGGTTTGGTTGGGGATTTTTTGCCATTTATACTTATTTAAAATAGAAATTATGATACCTTGCTTGCTTTCACTCAGCTTCTACACTGTTTAATTTAGAAGGGAAATCCACATCCTTTTCCCTTGTGTGAGAGGTATAAAATGACATTTTGTGGTGCGTGTGTGTGTGCATGTATTTGGTTTTTTAAGGCTAACACAACAAATCACAGAGATGAAATCTCAAAATATTTTTACTGAAGCAGATGTAGGTCTGGATTTTAAATTTTTCTAAAGTGCTCAGCATTTGATCTGCATTTCTACATGGGCTTCCTTAGAAACGATTGCAGTATTGTCATGTTCATGGAGTTACTGCTTTTTTGAAAGCAGGTTATTAACCACTTGGGTTTAACATGCTGTAAGTTATGTATGTTGTCTTTAGAGTTTCAGCTGATCCAACTTGACTGAGTATTCCCATGGAGTGGTGGCTTTTTTTAAGTCTTTTACCATTGCAGATCTTTCTGACAGAATTGGAGGACATCACTGTAAACAGAAGCCAACTTAGGAATACACAAAGGATTTCCCACTGCCTGTAAATTCTTTATTTTTGGTAGTAGCTTTATTCATGAATTGCAAAATGTATTCATAATCTGAAATAAGGGAGGTAAAATTGGGGAAGGAAAGGTCTCTTTATACATATGTATGTGAAGGGATTGCAAAATAGTCCATCAAGGACCTATTACAAGGGCTTATAATGTGATACTCAAATAGGATGTTTAATAAGATATCTCTTTCCTTGGAGTGTTATTGCAATATGTTGCCAAGCTCTTACAGAGTTAAACTCCTGGGAAGTGCATGTGTGACCACTTTTTCAGATCAAATTTGGTGAGGGCAATATGTGTCAGGATACAATTCTAATTTTTTTTCCATAATAGTTAGACCCTACCATCCTCCAAGACAGTAATATTCATGGTCCTAAGGTTGTAGGAGTATATCAAGTGTCCTGATTACATATATATAGTTTAAGCAAAGTGCTTCAAAAATATTATTAGTTGGGGAGGGGCGTAATAAACCTATTCCTCACATATATTTTTAAGAAAACTAGGAAAATATCTGCTTTTGCTGTGTTTCAACTGCTGTAGCTGTGTCACTGAACAAGAAATGGATATGCTCAGAATGCAGCATTTGGCTTTTTGGTGATTTCAGATTACGACATCAATGAGTGCTTTCATGTTTTCCAGTTAAGAATGTCTGCACAGCCACCCACTGAGCAGCATTTAACCATGAGGTGGTGCACAGTTTCGAACTGAAGCTTCCCATATTTCATGCACCACGTTGGACTGGCATGTAGAGGAAATGGGTATGAAAGATGTAGAAGATTAATCATGTCAGAATACCATTTCTGCATGTTAAGGGACTACTTTAGCAGTCTGTGGCCATGCCTGGCTACGGGAAAGGAGCAGCTCTGTGCAGCCATTTGTCATTGGCAAATGAGGAAAGCACAGTGACAGGGACAAGTGCTGGCAGACTTGAGTTCACTCTGCCTTTTTTCTGACCTGGCTGGAGATAAACAAGTTTTGGACTAAGGCTGTGCCCAAGCTAACAAGCCTCGTTCAGCCTCTTTAATTCAATTTTCTGAATTTCCCAGGTCACCCAGCTCTCACAAGCCCTGTGCCTGTTGGACATCTTTCACAGCAGTCAGTCACTTCAGGTAGCAGGGAAGAGAACAGTAAGCTGTAGGCAAGTCTTTTCTGTACCCAGAAATGAGATTCTGAGATTCCAGTTTTTGTGAATCATTTGTGTTTTTAAAAACAAACACAAAAACCATCTCGAATAGCACCATGGGCACAGTAGTTAATTTTCCCTCACTTTTAACCAAAAGTAAAATTAATCATAATTGATTGTTGGTTATTCTTGTTATTTCACTTCTGTGAGAGTAAGCTCTTGCATAACCAGTCCAAGCAAAAAGTATCCAAGACCCAAACCCTCTAACTGTAATATGAGATAAGCAAGAGTGGGAGAGTACTACAGGGTGGGCAGTAAGCAGTGCACAGTGTGCTAATGAGGTCAATGCAATTAGCACAATAAATCCTGGCCAAATCATAGCACGTGCTCGTGCCAAGAAGTTTAATGCATTTCTTCCTTTCATGTGAAAAAACTGTGGCAAGTGCCGAAGTAGAAACATGGCTTTATTTTGATTTTTATCTGAAAGTGTTTGGGTTTTTTTCACTCTAAGTAAATAATCTCTAATTACAATGTACTTGTGTGCACTCTTCTTGCTGCTTTCTATTAGTGTATTTTTGAAATCACTGGGATGCCTGGAAATTATTCAAATAGAACATCCAGGATGTTCTCATAGGCATAAATATTATGTGGGAATGAGGCTGCTAAATCTTCTTTATCCACTAAATTTGAAACATATATAGATTATATTCTAAGACAGAACATAATTTAAGGGGGATGTAACAATTCTCATTACATTCCCATTAGTCAGTAACATAAACCACTTTCTAGCTGTGGAAGACTTCACAAGAATAGGCCCTGGTATTAGATGTTATTCGTGGTAGTGATTAATTCTTGTAGTTTCTGAGATATTCTGAAAATGTACCTGACCTGCTCTGACTCCAGTGTTACAAGTACCCACTGTTTTTACTTTTCTTTCCTCATGACTCACTGTAACGAATTCAAATTTTCAGTCTTTGGGTGGCAGAGCTGTCCTCCAACAACTAAAGGTATAATTGTCTACTGGTGAGAACAGGCTGCTCCAAAACAGAGCATGTTCGTTACAACAAAACTGATTTATTTTTGTTTTATTGTAAGTTTTCGTGTACTGCAAGAGGGAAGGAAAGAAAAATGTTTTTGAATGAGATTAGCTGAGTTATTGGCTGCTTCATCCCAAGTGAAACTACTTTTTAAAAAATTTATTCTTCCAGCTTCATTCTACTATACTGTTTGTACATTGTACATGGTAACATTTGTCAAATTTTTACCAGTGCTTTTACAGCGTTTCTAGATATTTCTACTGGTAGCAGTAGAGTTTGCCCTCCACTCATTGTGTTCTTTTTGCCAAATTTTACTAATTTTGAGGTGTGTTTTAAACCCTGAAAGGATCATTTCATTACCTAAATGTGTCTGCTAATAAAGTACTCAGACATCCCCTCTGTAATGCAACTCAGTAGCAGAGAGGTTTTGTAGGCCTGGAGAGGGGTTGGAAGTAGGTTGTTGATCCAGGCTCTTTGTCTCTCTGTTTATCCATTTTACACTCAACAGTTACTGTTTACATAAATCTACACAGCAGAAGAGACTAGGGACAGGAACATGGGACTTCTCCCCTTCTGAAAGGATGTATTTCATACTAACAGCACTTATACATAATACGCCCTGTGGAGAAGAAATTTGGGTCCAGAAAGTTGGTGGGAGTTTAGCTTTGTTGCTCTCAAAAGGCCAAGATTTTGTTCTGTCTCTTATGCTTTAATTTACTGTAAACAGCAGAAGCATTCTCACTTACGTGTGTGGGGTGGTCTAAATCATTGCTAAGTCAGTGCAAACAGAGGAAAACTTTATATGCAGCCTGTCAACAGCAAATGTCAATGGAAGAGCATTAGTAATAAATGTCATGGTGTGCTCTAATTACCTCCTACAGCTCCGCTCCTTTAGGGTAGATGTTCTATCCATTGAGGTCATGCTGTGGTACATATTAATTAAATCTCTTCAGTGTTATCTGCTGTTTCTGGAAGGCAGCAAATGTAATGTGCAAAATAGTGGCTTATCTGGAAGGAAAAGAACACATCCCAGAGCAAGGAAATATCTTTATCTTCTTGAAATAGATATCATCTATTATTAAAGAAAACAAAATGGGTACCTGCTGGATTTTCTGCCCTTGTTAACAGCGTAGTTTAGAAATATTGACTAGAAAGAGGAAAGGGAAATATTCCCTGACATGAAAGCACAACGGCCATAGTTGGATAAATATGTGTTTCTATTAAAATTATGACCCTGTAGAATCAGTGGCTAGTGAAGAGAGGCATCCATAAGCATTGGAAAGAAATGCAGATACAAGCAGCTCTTTGCCCTTTGCTTGGAGAGATTCCATTTTATCTGATGGAGAAGCAAATTGCTCTAATCTGAAACCCTAAAACCCACTAAAGTCAGCCGGTGAAAAACTGTGAGGCTTTCCCGTGATGCATGTGTCTGGCTCAGGTTTCTGGTACTTTTCTCATGTATATTAACACTCACATAGCCATTTTTGACAGAGCTGTTTTTAAGAACTACTTTTGCATTTTTATTTCAGCTGCAAAAATATATATCTGCACAAGCAAAACCACCTTTTTGCCAGTCAAGAAATAGGATCACTGCTTGATGACACAGTGGAAAGTGGAAATTTTTGCAAGCTGTTTGAGAAAAGGGAGAATACATTTTGGGCTTGAGGCAGCTTGCATTCATGTCTTTAGAGCTTAGTGGAAATGGTTCTTAAATTTTTGAGAGTCTTCAGAATCACTAAAGAGCAGCTTGTTCTAGGAGCAGGGAGTTGGTTCAAAGTGGTTGAGAAAACCTCTATGGTTAATTAACAAATTTAGTATATTCCAAGCAAAATGAGTTAGAAGCACAGCAATCCAGTTCTTTGGCTCTCTACTGTCTAGGCTCTTGTGCCTTGTTGATGAATTGGGATTGATGTTCCGTGGCAGGGGGAGAAAAGAGGAATTTCCATTACACTCAGTTATAATCTTCATCTAAATCATTAAATATGGATATTTTTTACTAAAGTCCATTTGTTTGTGGTTTTTTGGGCTATGTCTGCAACACAAATACCAGTGGACAAATATTTAGAAGAACTCAGAGTAGTTAAGAACAAAACTGTCAGGAAAGTTCAGGAGCAAGTCCTCTTGTTCCTAGAAGTACACACATGTTTTGAAACCTGGCTACTGTTTTAAGTTTTTAAGGGACTAATCATTTGGTCTGTAAATTATCTGTTTCAAAACATTTTGGATGCAGCATCTGATGAGACACAAAAGTCTAGCTCTGTCAACAGCATGAATGTACCTCCTACATTTTACAAAACTTCTGGGTCCAGCCTGAGCTCCATTAGGCCCAGAAAACATAATTTAGCTGTACCCTGGGTGGATCCCACCATTACCTGGTGATTTGATTTGTGAAAGTGCTGGACTGCTGGTCATCTTGAATGCTGAGGATCTCAGCCTTGACACACACAGACCTTCACCTGTGTGTTCACCCTGTGTTGGCTGAACACAGTGTGAGTGCCTGTGCATCCAGCATGGTCCTGGCAAGCCTAGGATTAGTGTGCATGAGCTTACACTGGGAGAGGAAGCTGTGACTGTTCCCTTCATCTTGGCAGCCCTGGGTTTTAGCTGGTGAGTATTCAGGGTAGAAAAAGCAATGCTTCAGAGGGGCTCGGCAGGGCTGCTGAGGCTGTGATAAGCTATTGGAACCATCTCACATACCTGAAGAGGTGTTTCGCTATTGAATAGCAACAGCTATTAGCATAATTTATTACTTTAAGGGAGATACTTTGGTCTGCTGCCAAGCAATTACAATAAGTAGTGTTTAACTTGGTGTTAACATGAAGGAGAATTTCTTTCTTCTCTGTTGTACAATTCAAGAGTTATCATGTAAAGTTCAAAAGATGAAATGGAGAAAGAAGAACAGGGTGGAAGAGTATCACATTGCTCTGTTACCACCCAGCCCAAATCTCTTCCTCAATTTTCAAAAGTACAAGGACCAAGTTCCTAGATGGGTTCCTGGATTTAGATCCAAGTTGCTGTCCTGAACTTTTCTCTGCTTTAGGTCAAATCCAGCTTTTGGGATTTTGGAGGAGTGTGAATCTGGATACAGAGATTAATATCTAGCTGCTTTTGAGCTAAGGTACTTCGTCTAGATGTGGTGTTCAGATGCAAGCTTTTACTTCAGGCCTGTTTCTGGTTTAAAACGTTTTCAGATAGGACTTTTTTCTTTCTGAGGCAGGGAAGAAACAGGGCAGCCCTGGAGAAAGAGGGTATTGTTTTCTCTGTATTTCATTTCTCTGCAATATCTCTCATCTTAACTTATAAATATTTAGCTATGAATATGCTTGACAGCATGTCTTCATCCCATGCCTAGACAGAAGGCTCCTTCAGATAGCCAACACCACTTGTGTGCCTTAATCTGTCTGCCTGAATATTCCTTAGTGCAGAGATGTGCTTAAAGGGTCTGGGAATTGCTCTGATCTCTGCATACATTGCAGGCTTTCAAGCTCTGGGTCACCAGTAGGTCTCAGAGGCCATGGGCACCTCAGCCTCCCCCTACTTGCTGCATTTCTTGATCAGGTAACAAGGAATTCCTGTGGTATTTACATGGAAAAGGAGATCTCATTACGGGAAGAGCAGAATATCTGGATATCTGTACTAGCTCTTGGCTGTAGTTCAACACTCATCTGTTTTCACCGGGTACTGGGGACTGGCATTGACCTTTCTCAGCAGACTTGAGGTCTAGAAAAAGTCACATTAGAGAAGCTAAACAAAAAAAAATTTCTTTTTATTTTCAAGTGTGGGCACATAAATTCTCTCTCCACAGGGCATAGGTGCATTACAAGTAATTGGAGGTTTGCATCTGTTATTTGATATAAGACCTTCCCAAATAGTGGTTTTCTGCTGATTTCAAATAGTCATAAAGAAATTATTTTAATTAGCTAAAATAAATAGATTTTCCCATATATCATTACCCAAATGTAGCTGTAGGAGTGTTAGATTCTTTTTCTGTTAACCTGAGGTAGTAGCAATAGGCAAGAGCAGCACACAAAAGAAATTTACAGCATTAATGATGTTGCAGCTGTCCAAAGACATCTGCTCTTTTTATTACCGTACATCTTTTGGTGTTGTGACAAATGTTATAGCTAAGGCCATGGCACAGAAAGATACCTGGATGTCAGCTTGCACAAAGATGAGAGCTACTTTCTGCCAACAATTCATTAGAAAGTCAATGAGCATAAGCTGTTGCCCACAAATTTACAAACATTGCTCTTTATTACATCAAGTTGTGTCTTTGATATCCCCGAGGCTAGTGCTCTTCCTCACCCACCTGAAACATCCCACTGCCCAGCTGGGTCTCCACCGGCACTGAAGGCATCCTTTGGGAAGAAAATGGTAACAACTGAAATTCAAATCCAGTGAATTACTCCCACAGTGTGGATGGATATGAGTTAGGGCGCGAGACCTGCTTTAGGCTGCAGCAGTGTTTTCAGTAGCATGCAGCCCCCCTGTTTGCTTAGGATCACCAGATAGGAAACCACCTTGCACTCAGGGACACAGTTATAGTGGGGAGACATGGAGGGAAGTGCAGCCAAAGTGAGCTGAGTTTCAACTCCAGCTCTGACATGATCTTGCAGAGAATCTTGAGGAAGTAATTTGCCTTGGTTATAGGTAATTCTGGACCTGTGTTTTTCTTAACGTGCACCAAGTTGATTTTGCTCTCTGGCATTAATCCGGGAAATTCTTTTCAGCCATGCAAGCAGCTAAGTTGTTAAATCACTTTAAAAAAACAAGCAGAAGTGCAATGCTGATGCGAAATAAAATTGCGTGGTAATGCTTAAGAGACAAATAGTCCTCTTGGCAGGAACTCCAGTTGCTTATGTTCTCTTCCTAAATCTGTCATCTGCTGTCACATGGCACTCACCTGTCAGGTATCCAAAATGCTGCAGCCATTGCCTTGAGACAGACTTGGTTCAGTAGCATGGCTATGAAGGGAGGGAGCCTTGAGAAAGAAGCACTGGAAGCACTTTACCATGACCACCACAGCTCTCTGCTCAGATCCTGCTGTCTAGCTCTAAAACAAATACCTGCATGGCATGTTTCCTCTTCTCCCACTTTGCCTTTTTGCTCATCGTTCCTTATTATGTGTTTATAGACTGCCTGAAAGCAGTGGAAGGCTCTGTGCTTGGTGCTAGAGTAGCACACATCATCTTAAAAATTAAGTTCTAAAATCTTTGTGCTTGCAAGGCTTCATCTAGATTTTATGGTGCATATAGCAACTTTTAAATGCTGCTTGTGGAGGTTCCCATTTGAAGGACAATGCTTATAAACAACTGGTTCGTTATACACTTTAAGACAACACAGCTGGTTTACAGTCCTACAGCTTAATTTGGTGTCCTTGGGAAATACTGGGCACTTAAAGGCACTCCAGGTAGGGTGGTTCTTGAGCTATTCACATTTTCAGCACTGGATCAGTCTCACAGGAGGAGTATCCACACTTCAGTCATTAACTAAATCTTCAGGCAACTAAGTGATTTTCCTCAATCTTCAAAAAGCCTGAGGTCTGAAATCATCTTGAAATCTCATAGATTTCAAGAAATGCCACAGAAAATTCAGTGCAAAAGCCTATCTGAATATCAGGTTGACTTTAGGTATCATATTATGAAAAAAAATTGCTTCAGCTTTGCTCTCCCAAATCATTCAGTGAGTTTCTTCATTACATAGCACTGATTATGTTCACGACATTAAGTTTTTGACAGTCTCCTTGCCCGTCTATTTTCCTAAGTATTGATTTTTTATTTTTTTACATGGAGGAAGGGAAAGAGGAAGAAGGTCTTTTAAAAAATAGAGTTGTATTCAGCACTACTTTGGAAAACTGTCACTTGCAAAAAAGCATAAACATTGTCGGTATTTGTTATGATTTAGCAGAGTTCTAACAATAGCATAAGAGAGCAGATTCATAAAAGGGAGTATTTTTCTTCTTTGATGGAGAACAAACTGCACTTCTTATAGAAAGGAGGATCATTTGTACTGGGCACTGTGGTTCTGACAGATTAGTAATAAAGCTGCAGAATTTTTCCTTTGAAATCTGTGCTTCAGGAAGATTTATGGTGAGACAGAAAACTCCATTTGATTCTGCTCAAAATTTTGGGCATGAAAAGCTTAAGTTTAAAATTCTTTTGAAGAGAGTCCAAAGTAATAGAAAAAGATAATTTTGAAGGAGCTGTGGTTTAAAAAAACTATTTGTTTCAGAGTTAGGAGCTCTGCAATGAATTTTGTGCGTTTCACAAGAGCTGTAATGTAGTTCTTCTGCAATGGCTTAAGGCCAAATACTCGCCACTACTTTCAGGAAAGTGACTTAAAATGAGCTTGTGCCTTTAAATAAGACAGTTTGACTTCTCTCTGGAATCTTTTCTGTTAAAGCCAGTCATTGCCAGTCTTCAAGTGACCCACAATATATTTCTTTAATCGGCTACCTTTTGGATTAGATTTTTTCTTTTTGAGCTTTTGTTATCTCCTTGACAACTTTCACAGTATAGCAGTGCTAAGAAACAACAACATTTTAAAATAGAGGCCTTTAAATCTGGCTGGTTGCTTGTGTTATGTCTTTTTGCTTGGTTTATGACTGTTGAGAAATTGCGATGCAGATAAATATATTTTTCAGCTATCCTTTAAAGGAAGCAGCTCCTGCCAAACCATTTCCCTTAATCTCATTTATTAACAGTGATTGAGTGTGCCATCCAGGTATGCATTTGGAGACACTGTGCTATGTTCAGATGATGAAAAAATTCTTCTCACCTCTGTGTAATAAGGGTTGCAGCACATGTGCAGCAGAGTTTTTATGTAGAGCCGGAGCTGATTTCCTCAGGGCAGGGTATATCACAGTGGGATCTTTTCAATGTTACTGTGTGACTAGTCCTTATGATCTTTGGGAGACCCGTTCTGCTGAACTTTAGATTCAAATCTCACCTCAGTTTTGATAGCTTTAAATACTTTTTGTATCTTGGAACTAATTTTAAATGACCTTTTCTCCAAATTTAATGCTGACAGGTCTTCATGCTTGGGAATGGACAATATTTAGCCTTAAGGAGTCATTTTCAGGATCTACATTTAGGGTCAGGAAGGTGGAATGATTCCTGGATAGTCACTTCTCTCCAAGTTTGTTCAGTCTATTACTTCTGTTTCTACAATGACTAATTCATGTGTCCTCCAGGGTTTCCTTCATGCACCAAGGCTTATTTATTTATCTTTGTTTCCATTTACTGCTGTTATTTGGCATAATGAAGTAGATTTCCAGTTGTGTCCTGATTTTATGCAAATTTATTTCCAGGTGGCTGCTAGAAAGCTGAGTACTACAAATAGTAGTTATTCTTATTATTTTGATGGACATCAGCATTTGAGTGTCAAGTAGTTACTTATCTCATCTTGTAAGGAAGAATGAAGCACTTCTGTAAAGCCTTTGGCATCACCTTTCCCACGCTTTTTCCCCTGTTGAGATTTCTCTTTTCCTGTACCCCAGGCTGTGATATGTAGGCACTCTTCTGTGCTAAGTGTCCTGGTGCAGCTCATCCTACAGTGCTGTTTCTGGGAATGGCTCATTATTATCTCTGTGCTGGCTGTCAGGATGCATAAAGAAAGGACTTTATTTTTAGGAGGTAAGATCCAAATACACTTACAGTCACTCCCAATTCCTCTTGAGAGCTAGAGACACCATTTCAAACTACCATAAAGGTTGAGAGCTAAATGTTTCTGCTTTGAAGCAAACGTATGTCTGTGGAGCCAAAGCAGGTTCTCAGATGCTTAAGCACCCTTTCCACTGGATGGTGGTGCCATCCTGCCTGGGAACACAAAGCAGAGTTTGGCATAACACAGTGGCTCAAAAATTAAGATTTTATGAATTGGCAGTTTAGTTCTTACTGCTTTTGTTTAAGGCAAGGGTGCAAAAAAAAAAATAAATAACCACTGTGAGTCATAAGAGTCACTTTGCTTTTCAAGAAGCAGAGATTGTCTGTTGGGGAGATTTTAAAATCTGAGTTTATGCTTTGAAATAAGTGGCTTGAATTTCATATATGTTACAATACACGTTGCTTTTTGGAAGTCCTACCTTTCTCTTTCCTGCTGCTGTCTTTGCTGTTCTTCACCATCCACAGGGTACTAGCTTCCCACCGATGAACACGACAGATCCCATGCCACTCACTGTTAGACTGGAGGCTAAACCAGCGTGGAGCCACAGCAATAGCCATAACACAAAGCAACCTTAGATTTAAGAACTCAGCCTGTGTTTTACTGCTCCTACCATTCTCACAGAAGTCTTTTCTTAGAGAAAGCTCACCTTGTTGGTTGTGCTGCTGGACTTGAAGTTCCAGAACTTACCACAAAAACGAGCTGGGTACCTCAGACATCCCATTTTACCTCTCCCGGCTTTGTTTCCCACACCTGCAAGGGGGTCCCAGGGTGATCTTTGGACACTCTGCAAACAAGCTGGGCATCAGGACCTCCTGCAACCTGCAGGACTGGCCAAATGGGCTCAGCTGGATGAGCTCACATTAAATTAACAGATTGCACCTTGCTGATGGAGACATGCCTTTTCTTTCCTCTGTAAATTATGAATGGTGATGGTTTGGGCAGCATCTCTCCTGAGTGAAAGCACTACCAGCTAGTATTATGGCTCACCGAGCAGCACATTCCTATAATGGTAGGCTTTTAAAATATTTTATGGGGTATTTGTATGGGATGGAGTAAGACTAAATAGAATTGCATAGAGCATTTTCCACAAAATTTGCTATAAACCTCTAACAGGGCAAATCTCATTGCAGACTAATTAAAGAGATCCTGCTGAAATGAAATTTGTCTTTATTGTTCTCACTTGAATAGTTTGGAATATAGCAGTATAAGCAGACCAAAGGATTTTTTAATCTTAAGATATAGTGGAAGTATTTGATAATATTTCCCACTGTTTAACTAAAAAACCAACATTGTACAAGGTCAAATCACCGAGGATCATCTTTTAAAGCTGATCCAATATTTGGAAACAAACTTTCCAGGCAGTCCCCACAGTTTATGTCACCTCCACATGGTGGGCACTTCCTCTGCAGGTGTCAGCACCCTCCCTGCAGCTCTGATGAGCACCCGGTGCTGTGCAGACAGCAGGAGGGTGTGTTGTAAGTTCAGTGGTAGCTGTCACTATGAGGGGGTTTGAGCCCCTTCCATGTGAAGTCTGAAGCTGTGGTAATATCATCGAGCTAAGAGAGAAGTAAGAGATGATACTTGTCTTTAAATAGATTAGGTGCACAGCTCTTCCAACTTCTTCCTGTCTCCAGACTTTCCCAAGTGCCTGGGTTCTGTCAGGAGCAAAAACAACAGATGCCATAATCTTCATCTGTAGGCCAGAGAACACATCTTCATGTCTTCTGGGCTTTTTTTTATTTTTCATCTTGCCTCCTGAAACTTGGAAGAGCTAAGGAATATGTGTAGTAGAGGAGAAAGAATATTTTTAACATGTGTGATAATTGCAGTGTCTGCCCTGGTGTGTACTTCATTATATGCTGATAGCTTATTCATTAAGAGCTTTATTACAAACACAGACATCTGACATGTTAATTGAAAGAAATGGAAAAGTTTGAAAATTGTTTTGTGCTCAACTCTTATGTAAAAATTACAAACAATTTCTCTTCCTGATATATAATGCTGATTTTTCATGCTGGAATGCTCTACCTGTGGAATTTCATCCTAGAGTGCATTTTAATAGCTGAGTTCTTAACCCTTCCAAATAAAAGCATATAATGGAAATAATGATAGACTGAAATTCCACCCTTAATTTGAGCTGTGTTAGCAAGCCTGGGTATAACATTATTCTATTACTTTTTCCTTTTTTTGAAAATGAGTATGTACTTCTGTCACTTGGCTTTATGCATATTCATACACCATTTAGCACCCTTTGCTCAGCTGGATGAGATATTCCTTAGGTAATCTAGCTCATTTATCTTCAGCAGTGCAACTTGTGCTCGGCATTATTCACCAGTGGGGCCTGTTAGACTGGAAAGGGTGATTTTTGTGTTTTAGCTGTAATGTGTATGTTTTTTCAATTGTAAGAAATGCTGAAAGCTGTATATTTAGATGCAAGTGTATTTCCACATGATAAAGCCTTGCTCAGTTCATGAAATACCATCTGTAGAGCTTTACAGACTCTGTTCTCTGCTGCGTTGTCCCCATGTATGCTGGTGTGACCACTGGTGTAGGAGTGATGGACAAGGGGTGTGATAGAATGGACCAGCAAATTCTGAATCCCCAAGGGCTTTCCAGCCTGTTATGGTGAAAGCTCATAACTGGAAGACAGCAGTGCCCATGAACTCCAGCTCAGCTGACTGAGCTGCACAGGAACTTGGACACGCTTAGGGCTTCTCTGCCAGATTCTTGCACTGGCTGTGGAACAACTTGTGTGTTCTTTTGTCCGCTAGCAAGTGGCCATGGAAGGGGGAAAGCAAGTTTCAAGTCCTCCTTGGAACATCCTTGACGGGAAATTGTCACTTTGGGGCTTTTTTATTGACTCTCTACAGTTTTAGATTATCAGATGTCACAGACTACTGAGGAATGTTGTTGTTCTTTAGCTTTAAACTTAAGGACAATCTGTGATTTATGCCCCACAACTTTGGAGCACTTGATTTTGATTTAGGCTGTTCCCTGCCACTTGCCAATAGAAAGAGAATGTTAGAAACGAGTTCTGTCCCTGCATAAGGAAAATATCTTCTGAATGTAAATGTCTCTTCAGTGTAGGTCTGTCAACCTGCATTTCAAGAAAAATACATGCTTTCTTTTCTCCTTCCCTTTAGGCAATTGTGAATCATTAAAAGAGCCTTTTGTTTGTTTACTGTGGAGCTGACCCCATGGGAGCACGGATGTCATGCATGATAGATTTATTGACGGATAATCATTTGTTTGGGGCTCTACCATGAAAAATGGTTTGACTTCATAAGTATCACCTTCAGAAATTATTTAGAGCCTTTTCTGTTTAAATTATGAATCTTTGCAGCAAGGAGAATCCTAGACAGAAGCTGTCTGTAGAAACAGGAAGCCTTCTCATATATGAGTAGCATTAAACAAGTAACATCCCCCAGGTACATCTATGTGGGCCAGGCACCCGGGTGGGCTCAGAACAAGCTGCAGCAATGTAAAATTGTGAGCTGGTTTCTCTTCCCTTTTAAGTATGTTCATACCCTACACAGCTCAGATAAATACAGTATGGAACTGGCTGCAAACCACATACCCCCAGTACCTGGGCTGCAGGGCTCAGGGCTGCTTGCACAGTACAGCTCAACGGTGAGTTAAATCAGGTAGGAAAAAAGATAAAGAATAAGGAGACTTAGAAAATGTGAGCCTAATAGGGGTGGAAGTGAGTGCTAGTACTGGTCTGGTACAGTCTCTGCAGAGTTAGTAGTACATGTACAATTCAGAGTAGCTTAGCTTGTCCTGATTACAAGACTCTGAAGAAGAGCTTTACATTGATGCTTCATGAGTCACTAAAACCTGCTGCTAATTGCCTCATCTGGAGGCCTCACAGAGAAACAAAAAGAATGATCCTGCAGGTATTTTAATCAGTGTTCACAGAGCAGCCCTGTTGTGCTTCATGGATTTGATTCAAGCTGTTCTCAGTGCAGAGGTGGGAGGTGGCAGTGCTGTTGCCACCTACACTCTGTGGGCGTTGCAGCCTCTCAAGGAGCCCCAGCAGGCACCAGAGTTTCAAAGCAGCTGGAGCCATGCAGGGAAAAAGCATTCCCCTCCTCCTGGTCTAGGATCCCAGCGGTGTGCAGCAGGTGAGCAAGCAGGTGATGCAATGTGGGGGAAAACGCAGAACAGCAGGGAATGGACCACAGGCAGTTGCAAAAACAGCAGAGGAGTTAAATCCCCATCAGTTAACGCCATAACTGGTACCTGATGGCAGTGCTTTCCCAGCAGTGAATGTAGGTTGCTTAAGAATGATAAAGAAGTTACCTCTCCCAAAATGCTATTTGCTTTGGGGGTTGTTTTATGTCCTATAACATTTACTTGATCCATTATGAACAGCTCAAAGAAGTTTAATGCACACGATAGAGAAACTGCAGTGCTTAGGGGCACTGTGTGGATATTGGATATATGCTGATGATAATCCTGGCAGATAAAGGTAAGCCTTGAATATCTGCCATTAGATACTACAGTATTTTTGTTACAGTACACTTTCTCAATAAATTTGTGTGAGAGAGCACTTTGTTTGTCTGTCAGGCATGAATTGTTTAACAAGAGAGAGGTAAACTAATCTGCTAAAATTAGCTAGAAATTAGGTAAATTATTATGAAAACTGATGTTTAGCTGCTCCCTTTTGTTTCTTGCAGTACAGAGTGCTCTTGTGTCCAAATGATTATAGATTGATTCAGTTGTGCGTGAATAGGGCTCAGTACTGTTAAAACAGAACTATATTTTTTGGCATTTACAAACCATTGTGCATATTCAAAGCATTTAAAAATACGAATGTTTAGATTATGATCCACTGCAGTTAATATCAGCCACGAGTCACTGGTCAGCAAAGAAGGCAACGCAGGACAAACATTTCCCTCCATGTGTTAAAATTCTTGTTTGCCACGTAAATGGAAAAATTCTCATTAAATGACATTTATAGGTCTCTAGGGTTGTTTTTGCTCAGGATATCAAGGCTGACTGTTGTATCAAAAGTCAAGCCTGATCGCCCAAAATGTGAAGTACAGTTTTATTTAAAGCAGAATCAAAGCAGAACTGGGTCAAATTCTTCCCATTGAAAGCTGATTGAAAATGTGTGCCTGAATGTCTTCTACCTTTTGAAAATCCAACCTAGATACTTCATTTTAGGAATCATAATCAGTTTAACTGGTAGGGTTGGAGGCATGCAGTTTGAACGTGTTATTTTCTACAGGACAATTTTATAGGCTGATATGATCCTTCACCATTCTAGAGCAACTTGACTTCATGGTGATAAGCTACTCCACTCAGGTGCTCTATCAGTTA
This sequence comes from Monarcha castaneiventris obscurior, assembly GCA_026261815.1. NCBI lineage: Eukaryota > Metazoa > Chordata > Aves > Passeriformes > Monarchidae > Monarcha > Monarcha castaneiventris. Next base: position 6,163,962 of record JAMPIT010000890.1, read on the forward strand.
ATATCTTAACATTTCCTTTAATAGAAGTGTAAATCTGATGCTTGCTAATTTTTTTTCTAATAGCAATTTTACACCCCCAAAGAGTGTATCCTTAAGGCTGGTGGGCACAGCACTGAAATGTGGGGTCTGCCTTAGCTGTTAGACTGCTGCAAGTGACTCACTTTTCTGTACTTGGACTTCTGTACCTGGCTGTGTTTCAAAAAGAAAGAAATTATTTTGGCATTCTCCAAAAAAAAAAAAAAAGTGCTCTGGGAGTGGCCTATTAGTTAAAGGGGTTTTTTGGGTTTTTTTTTTTTTTTGCTTGCTGTCTCAAAATCTAATTTCTGTAATGCAGTCCATGCAACCTTAGAGCTTTGGGGGCTAGAAAAGAAACTATTGGAGTAGTCACTTTTTTGCTTGAAAACTGAGGTTTCATAAGAAAATAATGTGTTAATAAGTTACCCCCAAACCCTGAATTCATCTCCTCAGATTTCTGGCTAGCTTTGTCTGTTAATGTCGGCAATTTTCCCTCACAAAAACACCTACATTTTATGCAGCTGCTTTAGGTTTGCTCTTGTGCTCACATATTTAAGGCAGGACACCTTTTCAAATGTGGACAGGATCATACTAGTGAAATATATACAAAGAAAATGGTGAAGACTACCAATGCCAAATTAATGAATTATATTATCAATGCCTTATGGAAAGAGCTGTGAATCACATTGCAGGATAAAGAATAATTTTTTTCCCCTTTGCTTTTGAAAGAAAAAGCAATATATGGTCTGAAGTCTAGCTTTGATATTTCTCTCTACTCTTCTCCCTCTCAGAGCTTTCTTACAACCAATAAAATTCACAGGTTTGCCATATCTTATTCAGTGAGAAGGCAACTTAAAAACTAATATGCTGCGTTGGCACCAAGTGAAAGAAATTGATTTAGAAGATGACAGCAAAAGGGCCATGCTGAGATGTGTATAGCCAGGCAGTGTCACACTTCCTTGGAAAGCATTCAAATCAATTTCTCATGGATATGTATTCCTGAGGAGCTGTATCAGACAAAAAAAAGCTTCCTTCAGGAAGCACTGATCTGTCCAGTGGGCTCCCATCAGAGCACTTCCACAGTGCCACCCCAGCAAGATTTACTGGATTAAATGCACTTTGACATTTCTCTGGTGTGTTAGTGCTGTCTGCTAACTGTGGCAGACCAGGCTGGCACCCAGGATACCCGGTGCTGATCTCACCTTAACTCCTCATTTGGCACTTGGTCAGGGGCAAGACACATCCCTTTCAATTCACTCCAGTTTCTCTGCCTGCTGAATAGGACAACTGAATCTTTTTACTCAGGGTTCTGGGAAAATGTCTGAGGAAGGAAGGATGAAACAGCTAGCTCGTTGCTGCTGCTACAGTTGTTATACTTTAGTTCAAAACATCTGATTTAGATATCAGTGTTTAAGACCCTAATAGACTACATACACATTTCTGTTCTTATGCTGTATCATTGGCCATGCCAAGCTTCAGCCTTACACAGGAAGGACCAAATTTCTGAGGGAAGTGGTGGGATTTGTGGATAATAGTCTGAAGCAAATCACCAGCATTTATTTTTCAACATTAGGTTCACCAGCCACAAGAACTTCCTCCTAACATATTAGGGTTTGGACTTGCACAGTGGCCAGTTGTCCAGAGAGCCAGGAGATTATCACAGGAAGCAGAAAGTTTTGGTAGACTCACAACTTCATGACAAAGCTTGTTGGGATTTAGGAGTACAGATGAGGTTTTGGGAAGATAGACAATACCTAGAGAAATGGAGATGATATCCATAAAGAAAGGCAGTGAGATTGGACTGTTTAGAAACTTGTCTTTTAAGAAATAGTGACTGCAGGTTTCATATTCCCAGGGAATGAGATTGCATGCACACTGCAATACAAAAAAGGAATAATAATGCAAAATGGAAATAGAGCAGATGAACGTGAAGGTTTTCTGGTTGCTGATCTTCCCTTCCTCCCCTGAATCACAGAGTCTGTCTGCAGAAAAAAATGTATAAGTGGTTTCTGTTATTCTCCCTGGCAGACAGAGCTTAGCAAGTTGCTAACTTGGAGGTTGTCTTTTGCATTTTTTTAAGGAAGATCATCATCATTCCTCATATGCATTAAATCCTGTATATCACCTCACTGCTGCTGAACTCCCTGCTGCTTTGGAGTTCATTATTTGAGGGATTAATTTTCTGTTCTACTTAATGGTTTTGTCTGTGTGGTTTATGGGTTTTGTTTGGTTTTGTTTTGAATTACAGCAAAATACACTTGCAAGCACTTCCTGTATCTTCAAATTCTTAGAATCATTTAGGTTGGAAAACACATCTAAGACTGAATCCAGCTATTAACCTAACACTGCCAAGCCTCAGGTGCCTGCATACCATCCTTTTCAATGCACAGTTCCCTTCCTGCTTCCCCTTTATTCTTAAGACAGCCCTTTGCTGTTTGGCTAACCAAATTAAATCCCTTTCTGTTTCCCATAAAAGTCTCCAAAAAATGCTTTATTCTGTGCAGTCCAGCTCCATCTTTTATTTACTGGATTCTCTAGGAGTCCACTTGGAAGCAGATCCCACTCCTGAGCAATTATTCCATGTGTGGAGGTTAGGTGGCACTGAACCCAAAGAGAGTCACTCCAGGACCAGCACCAAGCATTCATTTCTAGGTCCTCTGTGAGCACATTTTGTAGATGGCTCACATGAGGGTGCATTTGAAGGAGCTGAAGGCACTGCAATAGTTTATTCAGTTACAAAAAGGTGAATGCAGCTCTTCCTGGGGTCTCCTGAAATAGTGGGTTGAGCTGTTGAGGAAAAAAAAATAGGAGGACTATAAAAAAAAGAGTTTCAGTTTTTGTCACACTTTATTCCTGTTTCTTTGATGAAATGAATGGAAAACTGTTGGTTTAGAAATAAGCAGAAATGCAACATTTTCATTTAGATCTTTTTGAAAGGGGATGAAATGTTTTGGCGGTTTTTCCCCCTGAGACTTCTGCCTTGTTTCTAGTTTTTTGTCTCTTATCTCAATTCACTTTTGTAATGAAAAAAAGGAGAGAGCAGCGAAAGAAAAAAAACTGCAAAAACTGAAACCTAAATTTTCCTCTCTGATTCATATCAGCATGTAATTTACTTTAGTGGTTAGAAGGTTTTGCCACTCTAGCCATCTCTACTGTTGGTGAAGTGAAAGAGGCAAAAGTGTGTCATCTGGGTATGTTTGAAACAAGGTAACATTGCTCAAAATATAATATTTTATAAAAAAACAAGCTGATGCTTTGTAAGCAAATGAAATAGCATGTGAACAGTATAGACAAGTCTTGCCAGTTTTCAGTCTGGTAATCATTGGAGTGTTATATCAGTGTGTCAGTTTTTCTTGGAGGAGTAAATTTGGATTATTTGGTTCAGTAGCATTTTGTTTCCTAAGTGTTATAGTGGAAAAATCGCAATATTTTCAGATATCTAGCATTCAGATAGGGAGGACTTAATATCTCTGTTGGTGCCCTATCAGTGGGTCAGGACTACATTTTCCTATATATACTTATTTTTGAATAATAAACCCTCCAAACCAGACTTCTTTGGTTGATTTCTTCTCGGCAATTCTCGTACCTTGCAGTATCATTACCTAAACAAAAATTGTATTTTGGAAATATACTTCACTATTTGCCAGTCTGGCTTGATGAACTCATTAGACAGTGGGCTTCTGTTTTGCAGAGGCTGATGGGTTAAGTGCCTGAGCATAAACAGACTGAGCTGAAAGCTATCTAAATATTTGAGTGTTCAGTGCAGTCATTCAGTGACGCATCTTGTCCTAGCAAGTGGCTGAGGTAGAAAAAAGAATCCTGGCAAAACTTGGGGTGGGATCCACAGCTGATTTCCACCACTTTCCTCGGAATCATCTTGGGCACACCCCACTTTGAACACAGCCCACTACATATGAAGATCTGGCTGACTGGGCCTTTTCTCTTATTTCCTTTGACTGTGAGCACAACAGTGGCTGTTTTAGGCTTTGAACTGGTCATGGAGCTCAGGTTTTATGAGTATCAGGCTGAAAGCTGAACTTATCAGCCTGCCTTCCATCTCAGAATTCCAAAGTGTCCTCAGCATCCCCTTGTAACTGCACTGCAGAAGAGCTGAGCTGTGGGCTATCAATACCATTCTGGGTGCTCCTTTGCTCTGGTTCTGTATTGATGTATGGCACTAGAGAATAATTAATTGAATATTTTATTTAACAAAGATTAAAATAAATTAGTAAGCAATGCACTGCCTGGCCTGGACACCCAGTAAGTACTAGCAGTCTTCATTATCCCCCGAGAAATCATTGACTATTTTATGCCATGCAGTGATGTATTATTCATAGACAATCTCGACGGTTACATTATTGCAGATTCTCAATGTAGCAAGAATGTATGTATAGACATGAAATCCTTAGGAAGAGAAGGACAGGTGATCTTCCATAAAAATGAGAATGTACAGTTCATACACACAGAGGACTACGGGTTTCCGTGGAATCAGGAAAGCGCCTTTTAATCCTGGTGGTGAGCCTTATTCTTGAAGCATGCCTGCTACTACACATTATAATGCACCAATCCCTCTCAACTTCTTAATGATAAACTTTAAATATCAGCCTCAGCTGTTGTTCTCTGCCTGAAGCTGGGTATTTTCAGTCCCGTTGCTAGCAATGCACCTGTATTTATTGCATGGATGAATGTCCACATTCCCAGCCAATTTATTCACCAGTAAGAGTTTGTACCTGGAGAAACTCATCTGCATAGCTTGAAGTCTCATCTTCTGCAGTGACAGGACACAGCACACAGAATTGTGTACCCCACACCATCATCTAAGGAGAAGGACTCAATTTCATGGTGTCTCTTTGGCAATGTAAAATAACAGCAGTTCAGAGATATTTGTTCATCCTCCTCCTGGTGTAAAGATCCATAACTTTTCTGGCATCTGGAATTCACCTATTATCATTTCAGACTGTCATCAACCATAACTCTGCCTTTCCCATTCCTTGAGTTTCAAGTTTCCCAGCCTGAATGCTCCATCCAAGGCAACTTCTTGTCTTGCCACAGGAGGTTTTTGTCAGGAGTGTGCTTCTTTCTAATCCATGGTTCTGCAGGCATTGTGAAATCGAGGAATGAGCCTTTGTTCCAGTGGTCGCAGATGGCACTGCTACTTTATGCTTCCACCCTGCAGCACCACCCAGCTGGCTTGGGCCCTGCTACAAGGGATGAACTGAGCTCTGCCTTGCCCACTGCTGCTGCATGGGCTTAGAACAGGTTCTTGTCTGCCTTTGGGGACCTTGGTGCTGTGACTGCAGTGTAGGGATGCTCTAGAGCTACTGCCATGCCCACTAGCAGACCATAATCTGTCTAAAGGCAGTGGATCTTGGATTTCACATCAACAGTAGAGGTCTAAAACTGTCATTGTATCCTGCACAGTGTGTCCAAACTGTTCTTGTGGCATGGGCTCATAAACAGAGACCTCACGGTACTTGCACTGAGTGCAGTGTAAAAGCATATTGTGTTAATCCTTTTCTTTTTACTCCATGTCTTATGATTGTCCTTGAAACCTTGCAGACAGTGTTGTTATCTAACTGAGATATATTGCTGCGAGAGCTTGCTACACTGGGGCTCTTCAGAAAGCTTTTACCATTTCATAATTTAAATGTATGTTTGTCCCTCTTTAATTGAAAAGTTGCTAGCAGTGAAAGGTTTGTGTGTCTGAATTGTTCGGAGGCTGCTTTGACACTTTTGGTTGCCGAGGAAACTGTTTTAGTGTAGAATTGTATTCCAGTGACTTCAAAGTCTCTGTTCTATTGTGGTTTGTGCATTCCTTGGGATGGGAACTCTTTCTGTGGGAAACTGTTTCAAAGTAGTTTAGTCCCATTTGGGTTTGGCATATCTAAAAAGTGCTGATGGGACTTCAAAGTTCAGCTGGCACTGAAATTTCTAAGTCAGTTCTATGTTCCATATGGATCCAGGGCTGGACCTGACATCAGAGCTGCTGAGTTGTGACTTTGGAATACATGCACCAGTGTGTTACCCTGTATCCTGACTCATATCCTCAACTCCTTGTATTACTCCTTGGCCTGTTCATACAATTGGAGTATGCACCTGTGGTGTCATGGTTTACTGAGTGGTGGTTATGTGATTATACTGGAGAATCTTCACGTTAAAGCCCCTATGAAGATGGGAAAACTTTGCTTTGTACAGTTACTGATGAAATATTACACGAAGAGGGCAAAGGTGGCGATGGGTCTCTCCTCATCCATCTCATGCTCAAGGTGCTGGAAAAGAGAACTAATCCATCTCTTAGAATCCCATGTTGAGTCTAGGATGACTCTTCACTCCCCTTTCAGACCACTATGTTGTTCCCAAAGATGGGTGACATTGGTGCATAGGATCTTCTATCCTTAATTTAGAGCTGAGCCATCAAAATGTAGAGTAAGGATTTGCTGAAGTCCTTGGAAATATTAGCTTGACTGATTAAATCATGGGATTTCTAGGAATGCAGCCTCTGTCTTGGCTGCTAATCTCATTGTTCCTGAGGCTGGGAATGAATGACCCAAATTGCCTGGGCTCCACTGGCAGCAGGGCCCCTCTTCTCACAAACTGCCAGAACTGCAGAGCAAATAGATGCTGTGGTATAACCTCAGGGGCAGGAGGACACAATTAAGCCCAGTTCTGCAGGGGAGGCATTTCCTTTGCAGAGGCAAGTATCAGAAGGTGGAGTGGTAGACATTTCTTGCCCCCATTGCAGCATTTAACAGACTATATGGAGTGGTGTAGGAAGCCCATCGTACTCCAGGCACTGGGCTGAGGAAACAGGAGGGGAAAAACTCTTCTATCTCAGCAGCTCAGACATCTGATCGCCAGAAGCAGCTTCAGATCATGCAAGTCACAAAAGTGCCTTTCACCAAGAGTTCTCTCCCATGTCAGGAAAAGACAAGGCTTATCTACCGTAGTGGTTGTGGGGAAAATAGCTTTAAAAAAAAAGTGTATTTTCTCCTGGAGGCACATCCTTATATACCTTTTATGTGGAGCATGAATGCGTTAGCACAGAGGAAGAGCTCACTTCAATAGCAGGTTCTGCTGCGCAGCAAAAGGCCACAGCTGCATGGACGTGAGCCTCCAGCCTAGAAGGGGAATTGCACATCAGCTTTGGTGGCTAATAAAGGCATGACCTTCTTGCTTAATGAAAGAAAAATTTCCCAGGAGATGCAGCTCCCTGCTGGCTGTTTTACGTTTTCCCAGTCACAGGCCACAGTGCAGTCCCTCCTTTACAATCAGCAGTGCTTGTGTTGTCACCCGAGCACCAGCAGTGGGAGGGAGAAGGTCTGGCTGGATGTGAAGCTCTGGGTGAATGATCAGGAAATATTTTTCAGGCAAAAAGGTCATTAAAAAAGTCTTTTATTGCAAAGGAAGCATAGGACATGAGGAAGCTTAGCAAAGAGAATTTTTGAAGGTGGCCAGGAGGAGATGTGGGTGATGAGCCCTGTGTGGCTGAATGCTTTAAATGTCCTGGAGTTTATGCCATCAGGAGCAAGGCAAGGAGGTTTCAGGACACCTGGGCCATTTTTTCAGTCTTGGTAAAATATAATAATTATTACTTTGAATGAGTTTTGAAGGTTCAAGGTGAAGCAAGGAACTGGACCATAGCATTGGGTTGTTTGGAGAAACCTTTGCGAAACTGATATATTCATTTTGACTTCATCATAACCCATATAGTTCCTGAAAGTGAATTGATTTCTGGGCTGCTATTTTGGAAGCAGTGGGGGAGAAAAAACTTGACTAATGTCAAAACATCCCATTTTGAATCTGCAAAGACTCCATTTGCGTGGAGGTATTTTTGTTTGGTTGTTTTTTGTTGGGTTTTTTTTTTTCTGTTTTTTTTAATGGCATCATCGTTATAATGCAACGTATAAATGCAATCTAATTTATTTCATAGCACAATGTTAGATCAGTCCAAAGCAATTATTTTTCTCCTAAAATGTCATGTTTAATTTTGCCTCTTAATGAATTTAAAATTGGAAATCTCAAAGCTGTTGATGAAAACCAAATGTTCATCATTTTTTTGGACAGTTCTGCTCAGGTGCTCTACATTTGGCTCTGGTAGAGTCCCTAGATAGCACAGACTGCAGTGTCTTCCTCCTATCCTGAATTTTTGCTGGTTGGGGTGAAATCCCTTCAGAAAAGAAGGGCTTTTTCCGATGTAAACTGTGAAGTGGAAAGGAGTAGTAATTGTCATCAAGTTTTCCAGGGTCTACTACAGTACTAATGCAGGCCACGTATCTTGTAACAGGCATTAACAACAACTGTATGTATAATAAGTTTGACACATTTGAGTTCTAACAACCTTAAACTCCAGGGATTCAAGCCAACTTCATTAAAACGGTGGAAGAAAATGTTAGCAAGTCATTTTAAATGGTGTTGGCATATATACACCTTTTGACTTGAATCACTTACTGTTGTCCCAGTAATTCAGTCTGGGTTTTCTGGCACATTGTGTGAATGTAAGGAAGAAGTGTAGAGTTCCCTTAGACTCCCACTGATGCTTTGGCTGTTATTTTTGCAGTGCTTGCTCCCTCTGTGTTTGTGTGTGGGTGTGTGTATTTATTTGTGTATATATTTATTTATTTCTATTTTTTTATATATGGGGAAAATCTTGTATTTTTCATATGCAAAGTATTATGGAGCATAAGCCCAATTTTTAATGCTTAAGTCTTTTAGGTGTTTTACATCTTGGTTGCTAAGGTAGGTAGTAGGGCTTAAATAATTGCACTGTCTGGACATGTATATTCATCTGCCTAACAGTTTTTGAAGCTGGTGGCCAATTTCAATTATATTTTGAAGAGAAGCAGAGGTGTCAGAGGGAATGCACTCCTACAAGTTTTTAAGGATTAGTGGCTCATAGAGGAGCCACAGTCAAGGAAAGCCTACCCTTTGTTAGGCAGCAGGAGAGCATGCAGAAGAAACACTTGTGAACCTGATTTACTAGTTCCTATGGCTCATTCAAATTATTTGTTTAAACCTGAAATACACCTAATTTATACAGAGAACAGTGTGTCTACACATATTTGTCTGTTATACACACGCATAATGTTCAGTGAAATCCTTCCAGAAATTAATTGTGCTCCTCCTTGCTAAAAGCAGAACCTCAGCTCCATCTGGTGGCTGTGTGATTCGTAAGACAAAACTGCTGAAATTTGTCTTGGCTGTGATTTTGCATTTTGTCTAGTGAGAAAACATAAGCTTAGAACCAGGCACAAAGATAAGTGTTAGATCCCTCGAGATAAATTTTATCTATAACAGAGAAGACCCTTATCTTTCGTTCCTTTTTTTGAGGGGGGTTGTTTTTCTGAACTTAATGCCTTTAGAGATCAGGGGGGCTTTTTCTTCAAGCATGAGCTAAAAAATTATTCAAGAAAAAAGGACAAATTTCCCTCTACCTCACCTTCATCTCTTGAGAGCAGAAGGTAAAGCTTTATGAGGAAGGTCAAATATTATATCTGAGTTGCAATGTCTTCCTGATTTATAACTCTTGTCATGTGACCCCTGGAACAAAGCTTCAAGCCACTTCTAAAACCAGAAATACTCATGGACTGGTATAGCTAATTCTTTACTAATAACATAATTGGATAAAATGCAAATGCTAAGAGTGGGTATTTTCTTCCTTCATTGCTTTTTCTCTCTTTATATTAGGGGCATATATTAGGCATAGATTTTCTGTTTTGTAGCTGATTTGTAGTAAGAAATTATTTTTAATCTAAGTGTGATAACAAAAAGAATTCTGAAATGAATTTTTCATCAAAAATTATTTTTAAATCTGGCAGAGTTTTTCTTTTGATTTTGGACACATGTTTTTAAAAGAAAAAAATTATGGCAATGCTAAAAATGAAAAAAAAAGTTCTGTTCAAACAGTAGGCATGGCTTCACATTTTCAGTAAAATAAGTGATGTAAATGGATGAAACATCTTTTTGATGAAAAATAAAATGGCTTGTGGCAGTGAGCTGTGCTGTCTCTGATTTTGCTCAAACATGAGGGCCTGGAAGTAGGGCAGTGAGAATTGGTGTAGGCACACATAAGGTCAGCTGAAAATTATCTCCTTTGCTCTTTTTCCACTGTGAATTGATACAACAGCACTACCGAAAGTCTGTAATTTAAATACATTCTAAATTGAAAAATTTTGTTTTAAAAATGTTAAAATTAAACAACTTGATTTCCCTCTGCCTCCCACTGTCTTCTGAACCTGACTGGAACTCAATGACTGTTTGGATAGGTTCAGAAACATGTCTTTGATGAATTTTAGTTATGTGGCTGATATATAATTCTTCACCCCCTTTTGGCAATTAGCAGAATTGGTGGATCATCATTCAGATTTCAGTGCTTGTTTTGTGTACAGCATGAGGCTATGAAAGGGGAAAAACCTTACACTTAAGGTGCTGAGGAGGAGGAAGAGATTGTGAACTAATCTGATGAGAGGAAAGCCAAATCCAACTTCTTCAGCAGATACTTGCTGAGAGAAGAAGTGAAGCCCAAAACTATGGTATGGAAACAGTATTCCAAGACTGGCAGTCATTATTCCTTGTACTGCCTTAATCCTTTGGCACAGCCTGTCACTACTTTGTAGCAACATCCCCAATGCTCTTAGTGCTACAAGCAAACCTGAACCTCCACAGAGGAGGAATGGAGAAGTGTAGGTCAAGGCATTGTGAAGCACAGGAAATAGAGCCAGGTAGAACAAAGTTATGAGTCAAGAGTCAGAGTAAAACCAGGACATCTTGCAGGCAATTTTAATCCTTAAGATATTCAAGTTTGCTACAGAGGTGCCTTCACTGAAGTTTATGGTCCCCATGTGCTCCTGGCTTATGTCGCACTTACCCATCACTAGGCATTTGGCAGTGGAGCAGTTGCATATTCTCTCCTTTTTATACATTGCACTTTCCTGTGTGTGGGGAAGAGTTTTATATAGCCACAAAGAGTTTTATATGCCTTGGTGACATTTAATCTACGTACTCTCCTCTACTTCTCCGTGTTCCTAATGAACAAGCTGTAGGCTGCATATTTTGCATACATTAATGCTTTGTCACTTCGAACTGGAGGCAGAAGACTGTTCCAGGCAGAAATACCATCTTGTTCCTGTCACAAGTCTTAATACAGGAGAATATAAAAAAACACAGCATTTGGAATCTTTTAACCAGTTTGAGGAAGCACAGGGTGTTTTCCTGTCTCATCTGTTTATAATAATGCTTAAGATCTTAAATGAGAGCTGTTTCTTCCATGTGGGAAGCACAGAGCTCATTAATAATGAAAGGCAGCCTTTTCCTAAGCTGTGTACACTCATGATAGACAGTGGCCAGGAAACGTTTGTCCCTCTCACCAGTAACTGGTGTAGAAATCACCAGACATGACCAAGGTTACACAGTGTGGTTGTGTCAGAAGGGAGATTTCATCTCTACTGCCAAAAATAACGTACACATATACACAAAATGTAATAAATTGCTTAAGAGTGAGGCTAACTAAAACAAATGTGTACTCTACTGCTAGGCAGTTGTAAATGGTGTGCTCCAGAAAAGGGAGTTGTGCAAAATGGTTAAGCAGGGCCCATGTGACAAAACTATTCCCTCATTTCTACCACTTCCGCCTTTACATGGATGCCGAACGCATGTTTGAAGGATGGCATCTGCAAGACAATATTTTCCCAAGAACAAACAAACAAACAGTCTTGTTGTTGGGGAGCAAACCTGTTCAGTGTTTTCTATTCCACTCATGAAAGGGAGGTGAACTTTTCTGGCATTTATAAAAAGAAACAAGCCCAGAGGACACAAGAGAGCAATCATACTCGCACGTGTTGGTGCATTCAGGTGCAGTGGGGGATTGTGGTATCAGAAGGCCAGATATCGATCTGGGGAGCAGAGGCTTCTCAGGACAGGCTGGAAGGATCCACAAAAAAAAAGCATCACAGCCCGTGGGGATCCCTTGGCTTTCTCCCACTTCTGAGCAACCCCACTTCCTCTTTATAGCATAAGGTGCAATCCCTCCATGTGTTTGTGTGCCCATTTTAAATGTGGCATTAAGGAACAAGGCTCTCTGTGTACAGAGGTGGGATTTGTTGAAGGAGCATCCCATGCTGCCTTAAAAAGGACACTGACTTACAAGTTCACCATCACACATCCCCACAGAGACCCTGAAATGCCAGATCTTTAAGGATACAGTAGATCTAAAATATTTGTTTTAGAAGGAAAGTGCTCTTGCCCTACTGATCTGTAAGGAGCATGGGACAGATGATGACTGGTAGATAAACACACAGCATACACTTCTCACATCCCCTTAGCAAATATCAAACCCTTTTTAGTGGTAGAGAAGCCTTTTGTGGGGTTTGGTTTGGGTTTTGGGTTTGGATTTTGTTTGGGGTTTGTTTGGTTTATTGGAGGAGAGGGAGGTTCTTTTTTTTTTTTTTGTGCAAGCAGAAAAATGGGCAACAAAAAGCTAGATTTGTGTGTTCATAGCAGCACTGCACGTCTGTAGTATCACCACCTTTTCTGTGGAGATCGCAGAGTTTTGAAGCACTCCCTTACAGCAATTCACTAATAGTTATTAGCTAGAGATCTGTGGCAGCAGAGGAAGTATTCACTTTCTTGTGTAGTAGTTAGCTAAAGCCTCACCTTTTGATCTTAGTTTGAACAAAAAGGATAAAATCAATCATAAAATTAATATATATTCCCAATTCAAAGTGTGTTTCCTAATCAGCAACTTTTACTGCACTGCAGTAACAGCTTTCAACACACTTGATTCGATTTTGACACACTGCAGTTTGCTCTGTGAAGTTCTAATGATTGTACGTGAGGTAACATTGATTTTAGGCTTATTTTTCTCCTTTGCTGTTTTTCTTAGTCACCTGCCATGGCATCTGAAGCTACACATATAAAATGAAGCGTTGTTCAATCACGCCACAGTGGTGGCACTGCCACTGCCCCTGAGCTTCTCTCCTTTGATGTTGAGACCCTGCAGAGCCCAGGCTCCTGGCTTAAGCATCAGAAGAAGCTGCTTAATGCAGGCTATCTGAATAGCCTTTTGCTGCCCCTTGTCATCTCTTGTAAGGCTTTCTTAAAGTCACATGCTTACTTAGCAGTGGCATTTTTAGAGGAATCTATAGCTTGGACTCAGTGGATTTCAGATGGGGAGTGTCTCTGAATACCTCAACTTAAATATGTTGTAGTTTTATGTAGATATAGAGGAAGAAGAGTGGTTGTGTGGTACTTTGGGCATGTGTGTCTCACTGGTTGTCTGCTCTGTGAAGCTGTTTGCACTGCACCAGGTCTGAGCAAGAAATATGACAGTGGGTGTAAAGAAAACATCGGGAGCTCTCATTAGGGCTGGCTGACCTTTCCATCTGAGCTGTGGGTCTGCAGCACGTTCCATCAGAAGCAAATGTCCAAGGAACTGTTTAAAATAAGTGGTCACTTATTTTAAGTGACAGCAGTATCAGCAGCAGTATCCCTCTGCTGCGTAGGGAGCCTCACACACACACTTCCCAGTCCATAAGAAAGTCATTTTTTAGGATCACAGAAATACCAATAGTGGCAGAAGGCAGAACGTTTTTCACAATGGTGAAAAATTCATATGCTTTTCCTACCATTAATTTAATCAAAATATTAGACACACCAAGTTGATGATTTGACTTTGGCCTCTGAAAATTTTAGAATGACCCTAAGGAAAGCTTTGGCAAGAGAAGATAGACCAAACAATCAAATTGATCTAAACTGAGCTTTTGAATTGCATTTATTCCTACTGTGTTTGTTGAAAAGCTGAATTTTTACTGTCCTACCCTGGAACAGGTTGTAATTTTTGGCATCAGTATCTGTGTTATCATCAGTGTCTGATCACTTTGTCTGTGTGTGGCAGCCCCATTCCTCTTCTGGTGGTCTATCACAAACACTGCTCTGCTCAGAGATGTTGGGGAGGGGAGGGCTTGGTGCCCAGTTGTAACAGCAGAGACCCCCCCTCAAGGAGCTTCTGATTAATATCACAAGGCAAAGTGCTGTTTAATTTAAGGAAAGATAATACCCAGAGGTGATATATTCAGTCACAGCTTAATTGAAATCAAAGAGCAAGCAAAAAGGTGAGGGAGACAGCAGACAAAAGGTTAAGCAGAGCACCTTGTATCAAATGTTCAGCTGAGGATTAGCTGTTGATTGTGGAGCATAAGCCAAAAATCAAGTTTTATTGTGTGCCCTACAGAGATTTCTGTGTTCAAAATGAAATCAGAAAAACAGCCACTTGTTTATCTCCATATGTTATTGCAGCATGTGTGACAAGAAAATAAAGAAGTAATGAAATATTATTAGTGCTTTCTTTTTATTGATTACTGTGTTTCTTTAGCTGCAGGAAATACTGGTGAAAATTTATGGCTCCAACCTTTAGTTTAAAAATTAGTGTAATTGTTAAGCTGTGGAATTATGAACAGCTGCTTGTCGAACAGTAGCAAGAAGACAACCTTTACAAAAACCACCTAATATTCTGCCTCCATCAGGAAACTTTCACGCAATAACAAGAGCCGATCAGTAAGAGTAATAATCTGCTTTTAAAGGGGAATGTAGATGACAGTAAACAAACACAACTGTTGAAACCAGCAGTGCAAGGCACATAATGAGGGTGTTTCAAAGAGATTTGCAGTAAATACAGCTTTTTTTTTTTAATAACAGGATGTTTACTAGCTCCTCTGACTTTTTACTCCTGAGTCCATCACAGTAATTCCAGTGGCTTAGATGGCACAGTAATCAAGTCAAGCCTGATGAGAGTTAGATTTCTATTTTAAATCATACCCACTTCATCCTCCTAGTTGACTTTTGCTCGACAATGTTTCCTCTACAGAATGCTGTGCTCTTCTTCGAGAAAAGTTAAATAGTGGGGGCAGTGGCTTTACAAATAAGCTGTTGGTTTATATCAGCCTTTGTGGATGACACTTCATCTGTCCATAAATTTTTAAGCTGCCATGACAGTGCTGTTGCATCTTTACGGGAGTGGTGCCTCACTTTACCCCATCCAAACTGTCTTCCCTTTGCATGAGTTCCATCTGCCCAGACTCAGAAGAAACCATTCAAGAGAAATTACTTTTAAACTTTGTTTCTGGTTTATTGTAAGATATCTCTGTTCCTAAGGCATCTTTCATCTGATGATGAGCATCAAAACATTTTGTAAGCCTTGATTCTTTAGCTTTCTTTGTAGTCCCAGAATTAAAAAGACAAGTGATGTATGGCTAAAACTGTGAGAGGAAGCTGATGTGGAGACAAGAATACATGAGTTGAGTCCTTCACATGCAGTTGAGACCTCCCTCTCTTTCACCTTCATCTTATTTTGTTTGTAAAGCTCTGGAGGAACTAAAGAACTGGGCACTGAACAGAGAATGAAGAAAACCTTGCTGAGCTAGAAAATGGAGGTGTAGATGGAGAACCAAAGTGTTGCATCTGAGGTCACAACCATCTTACAAGAGACCAAGGGCTTGGAATGCTCTGTCATGGCCAGCAGATGCATTGGATGAGCAGCACCACAGCCAGGGTGTGTGGTCCTTCAAAGTCCTCCGTGGAGCTGAGAACTGGGAAATCCAACAGCACACAGGAGGAGGGAATCTGGCAAGGCAAGCCAGCCAGGAAGGGAAAATCAAGTGAACATCCATCAAAAGGGACGTGGCCAACAAAGCAGTTCAATTCTGGCCATTACGTGTTTCTACTGGTACAGTTGTGCTGAAAAACAGTTATTCAGTGTTAGCTATAAGCCCTCTGAGATGTTTGCATGTGTTTTATATTTCACACTAAGAAATGGTCAAAAGAATATCATTGGAGCCTTTCACTGTAGAAAAATTGAATGAGTGCCCCATCTTTGCAAGACTGAATGGGCAGATATGACCATAGGTGTAACAAATACCATCCAGTGAATCACCTCCTATGCCTGATTTTCAGATCTCTTTTGTACCCCCTCCAGGGATAATTGTTTAAAGAGCCCTGTACTCAAAGGGACCAGAATTCTGAGTGGCTCAGCGCTCTGGGAACAACCTATTCCCCTAGCATCATGAAGAGATATGCACACCCACTACAACATATGTCTCAGTCTTCAGTAACAACTGTCACTCCTTAAAGATGATGTTGAAATGGAAAAGGATATGCAGCTTGGGAAAATAATGGCTGAATTTGTTTAACATACTTTACAACAATGGTTATGTCACATAATTTTAAGTGAATCTTGTTCGTTAAAGGCTGAGCCTCTGCATTCAGTGCTGTAGAAGCCTGAAGGAATCACAAAGAATTTGTCTAATTGGCATCATGGATGAAGGCTGCTGAAGCATTGGGAACGACCAGATCTTCCGCACCAGTAATGATCTTATTGCCATAGTTACAGTTGTCTGACTCTTCCGCTCCCTGCAAGCTGACAAACCGCATTAAGAATATTTGCAAAACCTTGAAAGTCTCACCTAGGATACAAGCAGTTGAACAGCTGCTTTAAAACCCACTTCTGCCTATAAAACCCAATCCTGCTTCAGCTGTGGGGGAAGCCCTCATTGTCTGTAAAACCAAAACATCTGCTTGCTCCTAATCCCAGGCACTTGCAACCCAGGGACTCCTTCAGCTTTGCGGATGCTGAGCAGGCTAAGTCCTATGGAGGGCTATGAGGTAAAGTAGAAGTTTCTTATATGCCTTTCTTCCTAAGGAAGAGAATAAGTATAATTCTTGAAAACCTGTTCAGATCAGGAGCCTGGGTTAGGACAGGGGCACTGAGAGTGAGTTGGTGTTGATTTGTCCTGGCAAGGCTGATATGTCTCTTCTTTCCATGAGGTGAGAATGTTGATTCCAGCCACCCGTGAAATCTGAGACATCTTTCATTCCCCATCAGGAAGCTGTGCTCTACCTGAACAGGGTAGGTGTACAAAACCTTGGGCTGTGAGTAAGAGTCAGAGCAAGGGCACTTATCACTCTTGACTAAAGAGCCTCAACTCTTGTTCTGTGAATAAAAGGCTCCAAGGAACATGGTTACTAATCCACTATGGCATTTTTAATGTCAAGTTGTTTTCCAACCCTTACAATTTGTGTCCTTCTTTTTCCCTCTACATCTGCCTCTGAGCAAGCAATAGTAACTTTTTCCATTTTCAGCCCCTCTTGTCTCAGACTGGGTGGTAAACAGGGTGGCCTGACTTAGTCAGGTGCCTCACAGGTATTAAGATGACTTTTCCTTTCCAAAGCACTTTGTCTCAGTTTCCTGGCTTGTAAGGATCTGTGTGGTGATTTGGGTAGTTTCAGCATACTCTGTAATCCGCTGTCTTTTTCCATGGAAAATGCAAGGATGTCATTGTCAGGCATGCACAGGAGCTAGACTGCCAGGCATTCTTGCATGTATCTTCTCCTTATTTTGTAAGCTGACTTGATAGAATGGTTCTCATACAAACAGACTTCCAAGGCATCACTTAGTACAATTAATGGGATGGGCAAAGGGTCTTTTTATCAAGCACATTTTCTTTGTGCTCATCTGCCATCTCCTTTTGCTGACTTATTTAAGGTGAGTCTGAAATGTTTTCAAGGTTTCAGGAGAAGCATCTGTTTGAATCTTTTATTTGAGGTCAGGAGAGCAGAAGCAGCAAGCAAACTTGAAAATCTGGAAAGGAGGAAAAAATGTCCGTGGGTCTCAGACAAGCCTTGTTGCAAAGAGGCACAGGTTTGGTGAGAGGCAGGGCATGTCTTTTTCTGACAGTTTGCTGTGACTTTCATGGATGGTGTCAGTGAGCCTCTCAGGCACTGAGTTTCCCCTCTGGACCATTCCAACGCAGGGCTCTGAGGCCACAGCAGCTTGCAGAGGGGGAATTTTTCAGTATCTCATGGGAAATGTAGTCCACTCAGAAGCCCTCACCTTGGAGGGAAGCTCTGGCACAGAAATACCCGTGGGGACCCACAATGGTATTTCCAGTTAAGTGTCAGTGGCACTTGACAATTTTCAGTGTTCAACTTTCCATTAAAAAAAAAAAAAAAAAAAAGAAACTGTTTTCTGTGAAAAATGCTTTTCTGCATTTTTTTCCAAGCCTTTGCCTACATCTTTTGCACAATTAAACCTCATTATCCAGCAGTGTGGAAGGGATGAACTCTGCATCTGTCAACATGCTCCACACTAACTGCATTAGCCTCTCCTCCTTGGCCATATGGATTAATGTTTTGATCTGTCACCTGTAGCCAATTTCGTAACGGCCATTAATAACATCTTAAACTACATATGTATTGTAAAAGGAGGGAAGCACTCTCCTTCAGGTATTTGAACAGATGCATTATTTCTGTGTCATCTTGGCAAAGTTACTATTTTCCTGTGAAACCATGGGTTGGGATTTTTTTGCTTGTTGGGTGAATTGACAAAGATTGCATCAGGCATGAGTTAGAAGGCACTGGACCAACAAAATACTCATACTGTATTATGCCTTTCACAAGTTCTTTGAACAATGGGTCAATTCTCAGTTATTAATAGTTTGCAATGAGAGATCAGGCTCTGGTCTTTGATATGATTTTTAAGTTGAACCCTACTGATTCAACTGTGCATGCAGAGGATGTC
Source organism: Monarcha castaneiventris obscurior (assembly GCA_026261815.1). Lineage (NCBI taxonomy): Eukaryota > Metazoa > Chordata > Aves > Passeriformes > Monarchidae > Monarcha > Monarcha castaneiventris. Next base: position 6,182,542 of record JAMPIT010000890.1, read on the forward strand.
TGCAATCACATCTTCGATTTTTAAGTTCTAACCAAGCTGCAGGAAATAAAACCTCCATGCCGATTAAATTATAGAATACTTTATTTTACTTAATCTTGCCCAGCAAGCTAAAATAAACATGCATCCTTAGATGCACCAGTAATTCATGTAACATGATAATTACTCAGTGTGCAATCATTACATTTCCAATAGCACTCATTACCCCAACAGCTCTCAAGCATTTCTGCAGCAACACTTGGCTTGTAGCTGTAACAATACCATTTTGCAAGTTTCTGAAGGCATTTTTTTGCTCTGACTAGCATTGATTGCATTTCATTTACCTTTTTGCCCCTGCTATTGTTTATTAGCAAGAGTTTATCAATTAGCTCAGTCAAGATCCCAACAAAAACTACTGTTTCACTCACTAAAAATCAATAGGGAAACTCAATAACTCTTTCCAAAACCCAATAAAGAAACAGCAAATAAAGTGTTCGCAGCAGATAAGTGCACAGGGCTTTGGTTGAATAGTTTATCTGATGAAAAAAATCATGGTTTTTGTTGACTTTTACTACCTACCAAATGCAGCCTGAACCTGCAAACAATTTGTTCCTGCCTTGCCCTTTTGCTTTTGTTTCAAAATACTGAAATAAAGGTGGTTTTTTCAAAGAGGAAGTATTTTGATAGTTAAGAAAACATATATTGAGATAGAGGTTATGGAAATGGGAAAGTACCACCATTTTTGAACATTAAAATTATGCTAAAAGCAAGCCAAAATATTGTGTGCAGGGACAGGAAGGAAGAACAGGCCATGTTATGCTGCTCAGCTCAGACCAAAGCAACCACACTTTGCTACCACTTCCAAGTGACTTTGTAATTGTCCTTTTGACCTCAGTGGACATCCATTCCTCATGTTTAAAATGGGAGTCCATCTGGAATATAATTCTGGGGAGATGGGCTAAAGCTCATTTGTTCTTTTCATTATGAGGCTAATGTAGTGACCTTCATAGAAGAAAGCAATAAGAAATTATTTTGTATTGTAGTTTGGGATGACAAATTCAAGAAGAATATATCTGATGATGAGCTAACGAATTCTAATGCAGAAGCAGGAGGTGTTTTCAGCAGAGTTACAGCAGGATCAGTTTTCAAATGCCCTTTAGATATGGGCAAAAATTCTTGCTCTTTTATACTACTGTGGCAGCTAGAGGCTTCCAGGCAAGCCAGGATCTGGTATCCTGTGTGATGCTTGTGCACACAGTGCAAGACATTCCCGTCCCAGAAGATGTGCTAAAATAAGCAGATAAGACAAAAACACTAAGAGAAATGAATTTTTTTTTTTTTTTTTTTGCTTATTCAACTGATGAAGCTAGCGGAGAAGTGAAGAGATACTCTCTGATTAACCATGAAGTTGCAAGCACAGCCCCGAGGCAAACACTAGTACCTTCACTTTCAGTAGGATACTTTAAATTTGTATTATCCTTCACGTGCACAGGAACCAGAACACAGCAGTTGGGAACCATTGTGCTTCTCATGTTTTGAAATGGTCCAGAGCAAGCAGCCGTTTTTGCATAGCAAAACTGCTTAAGGCTTGTCAACAATTAACGTCGTGCCTAGAAGGGAAAACATATATTTTTAAAATCAGCTTCACTCTGATCAGATTAGAAAATAGTGTCAAGGCAATTAAAGGAAAATAAAGAAGGATGAAACTGCTCTCAGAGTAATGGAAAAATAATTATCAGTGTGCCAGATGATAGCATGTTGTCCCTGCTGGATGCCAGAGGAGAAACATCTATTTTCAAAGTGCATTTTGGGCCCCATCCTACATCATGCTCAGCTAGCTCAGTTCCCATGCAGTGTTGATAGAAACTAGAAATACCCAGCACCTCAACTGCTGCCCTGAGTATTTTCCAGGATCAGCCCACCATGGACAAGAGCAGCTTGTGCACTGGCAGTGAGAGCAACACAAAGGAGTTGAAAATACAGCAAAAGAAAACAAAATGTATTGGAAAATTCCATAATTAAAGATGATGGCTTTTAATTGTGATTTATTAGCACAGTCGCTGCCATGTTTCCAATGATTGTCTGCTGTTTTGGAAAAGTGTCTCCTTGGATGTGCTGACATATTCGTGTCCGTTTACGGTGAGAGATCTCCACAAAACCGTTCAGCAGCTGGGAGACTGGTGATATACAGGAAAGTGTGTGCATCTCTTGGAGAAAAGCCCTGTGAACTTTGGTGAGGAGGTTATCATGAAGTGACTTTGAAACCTTGTCCTCCTGCTCACAATAAGTTACTCCTAGGAAGGGGGATTGAAAATAAAATTCTGATTTTAATGAAAACTTTAGGAATGTTCACATTTGTTTTCATGGCTCTTGGTTTATAAACTCTTGCAGCAGCAAATGGAGAGGCCAGAAATTTTGCTGGGACATAGCACAGCTGCAGTTTCTCATGGCAGGGGAGAAAAATAGTGAATTCCACTAAGCTGTTGGTTTTTATTCTGCCTTGCTGCTAATTAGCAAAGGTAAATGCATTGTGAAGATCAGGAGCATAGCAGTCATATGCTCTGGCCTGTGAAATGGGCACACATCGAATGGTTCTGAAGTTTTCCCTTTCCTGGCTAAATAGACGGTGGCAGCAGGAGAGCTCATGCCTCACCCTCCTGCTCTGAGTGTTCTTAGACCTTTCCAAGTACAGCCAAGGGGAGGGCTTTCTTAATCAACCTCTTTGGTGATCTGACTGAAGGTCTTTAGCAAGGTTTATTATTTTCTTCATCTTTGGCCTGAGTTGGTGAGATGGGTAATTAATTATAGTTTATCCATTTGTCAGGATGATTAAAGCAGCTCTGCTGTGTAGCTTGACCTTCAGGTAACCGGAGAATTCTTTTCACTTAACTCTACCCTACCATTGCAGGAAATTTGTGCAGCCTCTTGCACCTAATATTGTCCTCTACACTGTTCTCAGTGTTTTGTATTCTTCTAGTATGTTTTTTTGGTTTTTTGTTTTTTGGGTTCTTTTAATCTAGAAAATACATAGAATCATTCTCATTAGGATTGGAAGAATTTCTGAGGTCCGTAAGAATATTCATATTGAATGTTGTGGGCATTCTTGTAGGTTTATCAGCTTTTCTATGGATCTACATCCCTTTTATGGAAACTGATATATAAAACTTCCCTGCCTCTTAGCAATTTATTCTCTTTCTTTACTGAAGCTAAAGATAAACCTTTTGTGATCCTACTCTCAGAGATTTTATTGAAAACCACACTTTTGCTTATGGAGGATCATGAGAGAACCAGTTTAAATGCCTACCAGAGTGGTGGAGGATACTGAGGTTTTTGTCTTGAGAGTCCAGACTGATTCTGGAAAGGGTATTCCTGAAATCTTGCTTGTGCTGCAACACTAAAATAAACTAAGGATGTCTTTCAGATTTTCTTTGTCTTTACCATTACTGACTTGAAAAGTCTCTCCATTTCTTTCTCTTTCCTAATTATCTCTTTCAACTTGTCTAACTAGACAATTCCGGCAGATACTCCTGTTTCTGTCTTGGGAAGGATTTTTGATCTTGGATCCTAAACTGTAGTGGTACAGAACTGGCAGCATGATGGAGGACAGGAAGCCTGAAACTTGGCCACCTTCCTTCTGGTGTGCTTTTGAAAAGTGCCTGCTATTTACTCCCTGGTGACTTTTCTCACAGCACCATTGTCTGTTAGTTCACCACACGTCAAAGGAAAATGTTCTAATTTAAAATACAATAGGGCCTGGTGTCGATACTGTAATTGTGTATTCATATTCATAGATCACTTCAGAAAACTCCGATACTTGCCAGAGTAGAGAAGTTCTGAGTCCATAAGATTCCATAAGTCATGAGATTGCCTTAAAATCCCGAGACTCCAGGGTGTGTGAATGTGTATTTCTCTTGGGTATTTCTTTAGGGTTTATATTTTTCAAGCTTTCCCCTGTCAGCTGAAAAGCAAGTCACTTATGAATAAAAGAAAAGCTGAGAATTTCCTTCATGTTAGAGGGCTTCAGGAGCCACAACTTGAGCATGAAATGTCACTGGATCTGTAATGAAATCATAGGAACTGGCAGGACATCCAGCATACTCTCCTTTGCCTACTTCTTAAAACAAAAATACCTTTAAAGTTGGGCTATTGTTCCAATAAAAATTGTAATTAAATATTACTGTCCTTTAATACATACCTCCGTGTGTAATTATTTTGCATTAAACATATGATTAACAGCAGATAGAGCTGCTTGATAATGATAAATAGCTGAGAATTTAGTGTATATCAGATGTGAGTCCATCTCTTTTTTTGTGTTGATGTTTTTTAGCTGCAGTTGCACATTTGCAATAAAGCTGTAGTAAATAGTTTGAGGAAAATTTTGCATTATTCCTTCCAAAAAAGATTTTTCTCTACAGCCCAAACTTTTGTAATTTAAAACCAAACATATGCATTGTCCGCACATTTCAAGAGGCAGCTGGAGCAAAACCTTTTGGATGAGATTTTAATGAATGACTCTGTTCTCTCACTGAATCAGTGCAGGGAGTAAATTTTTAATGACTCATTAACAAAGTTAATAGTTTTGAAAATCATTACAGTCTGATTCCATTATTTTGTTTCTTTTTGCCGTGCAACTAATGCTCCATGCATCATAGTAATGTTTTTCTTTTGGTGCTTCCAACAAAAGTTGTTCTGACTCAGAGCTTCCTATAGGAAATGTGTTATGAAAATGGCAATTTAGAAATACTCTGAGATGCTCACGAGTTGGATTTAGGATCACAGTAGACCTACTTGAGGGCCAAACACCACAGCCTATATGGGCCCCTTTACAAAGAGATACATACCTAATATGATTTTCAAAAGTATTTGAGTAGCCTAACATCTTGATTTAAGTATGAATGAGAGGCCAAATTTCTGTAGTCACTCTGTATAACCCTGTAAGCTGCCTAGATTTGTTTTCCTTCCTTCACTGTTTGAAATGTTTCACTTATGATTGTGGTCTTAGGTCTGCATTCATACGCCCACTGACCAGCAGCCTTTGCCTGGCATAAAAAGAGATTTATGCTCAATCCTATGTATTCCCTTCTATCTACAGGCAGCACTTTCCTTTGGCTGTATTTTATGTACAGACATATCTTTTATAGGAGCCTTTTACTACAGCTGTCGCCCTGAAAATCAGTCTGTTGCATTCAGTTCAGATCAACTACTTTGAGTGGATGAAAAAATACCTAAAATTATTTTCTGTAATTTATCTCTTAGGCAAATGTCTGTATAGTCCATTGCCCGCTGAGTGAAGAGAATTTATAATAAATGTTAGCTAACAAGCTTCTTCCTTGCTAACTAGAGCATTAAATTCATTGACAAATGTTGTCATGAGTTGGTTTGTGAGCAAATAAATGGAGTTCAGAAGTAAGGAGAAGAAATATGAGGCCACGGAAAAGGGCCTGGAGAAATTTGAAAGCTTGCCAGCATTAGAGAAGACCTTTATCCTGACTAAACCATACAGGACAATGTTTTATAAAGTGATTAATGGAGGAAGTAGTGTGGTCCCCCAAACCATACTGAAAAGTGTATAGGTGTTCAGGATACCAAAAGGGGTGAATTTAAAACTAAAGCTGTGATTCCCATTAATTTGAGAGCAATTAATGGCACTAAATGATATAAACTCAGCTGATACTATTTTTCATGAAGACTGCCTCCCATACAGCTCATGGCCAGACTACCCAAGTTGTCTGAAGGTATCAGGAGATGATATTTACAGCTTGGGCCGAAATGTAAAATAACCATAAGCTTAAGCAAATTCACCTCTTGCCTATCCAGCCCCAGCCAAGCATTTTGTAATTTTGACTCTTACAAGATCTTTGGAGTTAAGGAACCTCTTAGCCTGCAGCACATATTTCTACTGAGGCCTTGAGATGCTGGTATGGGGCATTATATTTCTGAAAGACACTAAGTTTTAAGACACCTTTTCTCTGTTTTGTATGTTTTCTGCTCATCTTCATATGCATCTGTCTCATGATGGGGGCTATGATCCAGGAGATCTTCACAGATTATAATTCTTTAGTCTGCAGGCAATAGACCCTGCAGTAGCCTCAGTCTTGCTGTTCTGCAGGGACTAAAGCCTGCTGTCACAAGACTGGACTGAGTTACTAGCAGAAATTAGGTGCTTTCTAGGACAGGACTACAGGGAATCAGGGTTTTATGACCCACCATGGCTCCTACCTACTCAAGAACTGCTTGCAGATCTCACCATTTCTGTCATAAATGGGAAGTTACCTGTGTGTCACTTATCCAATCTCACTCCTGCTCCTGATGGTCCCCAAGTTTGTTTCCCTTTGACAGGGACACTGACTTCCTTAAAAGTCTCATGGTGGTGGTGCCTAAAATTCAGGGCTGGCTTTGCCTGTGCCAGGAGCTGGCATGACTGAACAGGTCTTCAGGTAATTTGGTTTCAAAGGAACAAATTTATTTTTTACATTGGAAGTGTCCCCTGATTTTAAGGACAAGAAAGAGATCCATGGAAAAAAAGGCTAACCATCTTGAGGGGTTAGGCCTCGCTAAGAAGCACAGGCAGGGAAGAAAGGGAACCCGTATTTTTTGGGCACCAGCCTGCAGCCCTAAGGCCCAGCTGTTTCTGCAGGTGCTTTGTAGTTTCTTAACAGGTTATTGCTGTATTATTTAGTTGCTGATACAGGTTGTAGTTAATCTGTTCAAGCTAACATGAAATTTGGATATAGGTGCATGCATGTTTAGGTCAATGCAGAGTGAGAGCAAGTAGTGTTTGGAAGGAAGGCTGCTTCACATGGGCTGCCTGTCACTGGATATTTAATTCACGGGGAAATTCAGTGCTTTGTCCTCACTAGAAATCAGTGAACTATGCTGTACACTAGAAGTTCTGTGTAGAGTTCGCAGAAATGGAAGTGCTGAAAAAATAAAATGAACTGATATTATCATTAGCTCGTTCAGCACTGCAGTATTTTTAAGGGTACTTATTGATAATATATAGATTCTAACTGGTAATTCCCACTTTTAATTTTCTTATATTTATTTACAACAAATGGTTCCCTCGTTCTTTAATGTAAATAAATTTGTGCGAGCATGTGTTTAATGGCTTTTTTCATATTTTCCTTTTAACCAACACTAGAATTTATTCTACTTGAGCTAAGCTCCTCCATATTTTGTGGCAGTTTACTTTCCTATCGTTCTGAAAATATCACAGACAAGATAAATGGATTGGCACCAATTTGGTACTTGGGTGATTAATGTCAAAGCTATTTCTAAACCATTAGTTATTCATGGCATTTTATCTTTGTTTAGAAAATAAATGCACTAAGTGCAGATGCTAACTGTAGAGTAAGAAAACTTAATTTATTCTGTAATGTAATAAACTTTGGAGAGGGGATTGCCTCCAGTGGTAATGTCCTCACCCATAAGTACTCAGTGTTAAATATTTTTATTTTAAATCCACTTTTACTCATTAGTTTGAGCTGATTGTCTGTCTAAATAACAATACATTTCAGAAACTTTGAGTTATGTTTTGTTTAAAAAAAACCAAACATCACCACTACTCAAAACATAGAGGTTTTTTTGAACATCCCCAACAGCTGAGGGGACTGAATAATTCGATACTCAAATTCCAGTATCAGATTTTGTATATGTCACTTCTAAGCACTTCTAACTGAAGGTATTTCATCTGCAGCAAAAAACTGAAGGCTGTCCTTTAGTGCTTTTTTCACTGATTTAAGTTAAATATATGACTTTATGCGTGGGTAAAGGTTTGAATTTGGGTGCCACAGGGCCTTCAGTTTTACCAGCTGCGATTTCTACTAAAAGAAGCCAGTTTCTATTGAATTTCTACTGAATTTCCAGCCAGTTCATGCAGAACAAATTTCAATCCTGACTGTGTAGCTGATCAGTGGCTGTCACAATGGTCAGCTAAGAGTGTCACACATTGCAGAACGTCGGGGAGGGAATGATTCTGAGTGATACAAACTATAATGCAGACACACAGTCACTATTTGCAGTATGTCACCTGAACCTGCAGAGCAATAAAGCAGGGAAATGGAGCTATGAATTACTGTGGGGAGGGAAAAGTGGTCAACAGTGTGATATGAATGAGATTCATGGTATAGATTCTCATTTGCACCCACAGTGCTGCTGATGGAGAAGTAGTAACAACTGTGATGTATCTCAAGGAGGTTAGATCTTGTCTGCTGTCTATTTAAAAGCAAGTTTTGCACCCCGAATCAGTTCTTGGTAGCTACAAAGTTATCCAACTGGTCAAAGAGACCCTAGTCCTTGATTAGCTGGGAAATTGAATTTTGAGTGATGTCCATGGCAAACTAATGCTATGGTTTGGAATAGCACACTGTATTTTGACTTCTTCCCTTAAATATTAGTTTTTTTCCTTCCATACTGTGTCTAAAAATACTTTAACATTTTACTCCAGGGGATTAAAATGGCCTGATTCTTGGAAGTGTTCTCCTAGCAGCAGCAGGGAGATTGGAGAAGAGTTCCAAGTAACTTGAAGACATATAATTAGCACTGTCAAGCACATTTCCCCAAGGATAGGCCTCTTTAAAAGCCTTGATTTCCAGGAATCCCAATGGAGATCAACTTGTGTGTCCCAAGCACTTTTGCAAATAAGGCTACTTATATTGTCAGTGAGGTATCCTTTTGCAAATTTGAAATGTTGATAGACGTATATCAGCTTTCTGCAGGGCTTGTGCACAGTAACTCCTGTGGAGTTTGGCCATTCAAAGAATGCACTGACTGCAAGAAATATTTCAGTGTGTCCCACAGTCTGTCTGCATGTGGCATCTCCTGTTACAGTAACAGAGGAGATAATTCTTCAACTGAATAGAAAACAGTTTTGCAAAATGAGAGCTAGCGAGAAAGAAAACTGAACACAGGAAGATAGAAAACACCATGACAGAATTAATAGAGTAATGTTCATCAATTTCTGTTTGAAGAGTATGTAAAGTTCTTTACTTTTGATTTGTATCAGATGGATCAGCACTTCTTCCAGGAATAAAGTCATCATCTTTTTGTTCCTTCTTCTTTCTTTCCTTTCCTGCTTAGGACACATAATCAATATCTATAAATTTCTTCATTTTTAATGGTCCAATGTGAATTTTTTACAAAATACTTTAAACTAAATTTCAACAGGCAGAACACTTTTTTTCCAGTGATCACCTGAAGGCATGTTGATCTTCACTCCTGCTCAGCACTTGGAGTGAAACCTTCATCTGATAAGAAAGGAAAGAGGAATCAGTGACCAAGGTGTACCTTTATCTTATACCTCTACACAGGAACCTCTTTATTCCTGGGTAGGAAATGCAACAGCTTCATTTTGCTACCTTTTTGATATTAAATTTTAGCATTTTCATTTAGAAACTGGCAACCAAAACATATTTACCTTGGTATATGTGTTCCTGCTTTGGTAGGAATCATGCAATTATAGTGGAATCGTTTGGGACCTCCCTGCCATGGGTGCAGACATCTGTCACTATATCAGGTTGCATAAATCCCTATCCAACTGGAATTTGAACATTTCCAATGATGGGATGTCTACAATTTCTCTGGGCAACCTGTTTCAGTGTCCCTCCCCCTTCAGTGTAAAAAATGTCTTCTTTATGTGCAATAAAACTTTAGCCTCTTTCAGACGTGGAATTTTGAATCTTTGTATTTGCATTGCAAACTTGAGCCCATTTAATTAAAATAAGAACAAAAGCCTATAAGCATTTCCAGTTACTTGGGTGCCATTAATCTTTGGATTAATTTTCTTTGAGCAGCTATAATTTCCAAGTGATGCTATCGAATAGCAGTTGTCTGGGCTGTTGCTCCTAAGCAGGGATCTGCTCCAGGAGTGTGGCAGATGTGAGCTGGATCACAGATGATTGTTTGGCTTGTGTTGTGCTTGGCATGTTGGGGAGAGCAAATCAAGAAGAGCATGCATTTATTACATGGTGGAATATAAAAGGGGGAAATAAGAAATGAGAGAGCATGAATATGTGCATGTCTGCAGGTGTACTTGTGTTCACAGACCTCTAACTCTAGAGCTACTCATTCTTTGTGGTCAGGATATGAGTATTCAGGAGGTCTAGGAAACATCATTCATGTCCCAGCTGTGAGATAGCCTGAGTTCACTGCACCTCAGCAGAGCATTTGACCTATCTACTTTTAAACGAGGCTGCTTTTTCCTGTCATCCCTCTGATTGCACTATTCCAGTTTGAATGCATCATTAAAAATTCTGTGGAACAGAGAGAGCCTGTTTCTCTCTGGCATGTCAGGTCATTCCTAATTCATGCCATAAGAACAATTTTGGGAAGCATTTGCCTGAGAAGGGACTGCAAGCACATGTGAATTTTCTAGTTACTCTATTGGTAGTTTTCTTTGCTGTTCTGTGTTCCATCAATATTTGAAGTTTCCACTGGGTTCAGTTTTTGCTCAGGGATTTTCCTCAGTGTAAAAGAAGCAGAAGGTACTGCAGGGTTGCAGCATTTCTGGTTGATATTTTCTTCTTGGAGGGTCAGTACTTCGATGTGAGTTACTTGGAGAAGGCAGGATTGTGACAGTATGCCTAAGGGCATTCAGACTGGAATGAATGGGAGCATATATGCATTAGCTGTGTGAAACACTGCAATCCTGAAGTATATGCTTGTGAGTTTGTACCAGATACACAGCAGGCTTTCTTGGATAAGGAATTACTGAGGTTTCATACAGGGAGCTCTTATGTGTATTGATAGCTGGCTCTGGAGCTGTACTGTGACCTCCTGGCTTGCACTCTGCTAGAAATTCCACATACTGCTTTATCCTGCACTGGAGCTGTGATGCTGCTGAGGCTATAAATGCAAACATGAATGAAAAGCAGGGTGAAGCAGTTCTGTGCTGTAATTTCCTGGTCTTTTTGCTGCAAGAGCTGGTCACAGATCAGCTTGAGGGTCACAGATCATCTTTCCACTATGTATGTCCAAAGGCAGATCTCATCAGTGATAGCCCTTCTCTTGTGGAAAATGAATTTACTGTTGCCCATCCCACTGCATGGGCTCTGCAGGTGGCATTTCCTGGCAGTATCTTCTGGGATCTTTGGGGAGGTCAGGTGCCACAAAGGAATGCATTCAAATAGTAAAAGTAAAGATCAAATTATCAAAGGCAGCCATTTGCTTTCTTTCTTTTTTTTTTTTTTTCATAATGCTTAACTGCAAATACAGACTGTGCTACCTAGGTTTGGGTCTGGAGTTTGGGGTCATTTATACATCTGTGTGTATGTGCCTCATAAAGGGGTCAGGTCAGCTCATCTTGGGTAGACATGGTTTGATTCCAGCTCACATTCCAGCAACCTTCACAACAGACTGTGAAGTTCCAGGCCAAGAAATAAAAAGAGGGACTTGAGCAGTTTTAATTTCTAATTTGATCTGACTTTTTAGTGCGTGTGGATGTACAACATCGTTTGTATTATTCTATGCGTGGGCTGATCAGAGAAGTGAGAGATCCCTTACTTTCATTCGTGGAGCACAGGATTTCAGGATGCAACACCAGACTTGACAGCTTCTGGGAGAGAAGGTGGGTCTCTGCAGCAGCTGGGAATCAAGCTGTAATTTTCATTTCCCCATCCTGGGCCATCAGCCCAAAATGACAAGGGAACTGCTGCAGGCAAAGCTTGCAGGCCCACATGTTTGCTGAATTAAAAAGTACTGGAAGAGAAATCAGCTGTAACAAAATGACCCTACTTTATACCTCCACACACTTTTTGAGGGGATTAAGTAATGCTTTGTGTGAGACTGAGGCCCCTGTGCAGTCTTGCTCAGAGTTTTCAACTTTGATGTAGTGTATTTGCACTGGATCCTGATAGACTTGTTTAGAGCCATATTGTAAGAAATGTGGTTTGGCTAAAATTCTAGTACTGTACCAATCATAGCTGATCACAAGACACTTCTGCAAAGCAAAAAGGATATGGAACCTTTTTAGGAATACATGGTTTTCATCAAGAAGAGGTTGAAATACACATTTAACAGCATTTCATTTCTCAATTTACAAAGATCTTTTAAAATGGCTTTAAAACAGGCAAAAAATTGAAGCAAGAGGAAGGTTTACAGGAGATGTATGATTCCAGAAGTAATTATAGAGAGTGTTACTAAGACAGAGCACCTAAAACAATGCAACTTAATTATCCCAAGATAGATGTATAACAAATCCTCTCAAGATTAATTAAGGTCAACAAACACATTGAGAAGTCTCACAGAGGGTAAAAAATAGGAAGGTTCTTTAGTCATTAATCCAATTTTAAACCTGAAAGATCTTATAGAAATAAACTCAATAAGAGAGGAAGACAGAAAGTAGAGGAATGATTTACCCATGTAGAACAAAAGTTGCAACTTAGAGTTTGAAGGTTTTGGTTTGTACTCACTTTGATGACAGTCAGAACAAACCATTTCTACTCTTAACTTTACAAGAAATGAAAATGCAGGTATTATTAGCATCTTTTAAAAAACACAATTTTTGTGGGTAAAAATACAGTGTCAAAAAATCTGGAAAGAGTGGTCAGTGTTAGTAATCATGTTTGTCTGCTGTCATGACTGCCCTTTGCTGTCCTGCAGTCTGTCCATGGTAGTGCCTCGAGCTGTAGTATCCCCTCTCTCCTATCTCTTCTCCATAAAACATTCCTGCAGATGTGGAAGCTCCTTTTTCTCATTCAGGTCAGGGCTCCATATTGGCTAAGAGCTTGTGTCTCAGAAGGTGCAGCTGCCAGGATTGTTGAGTCAAGTTCCCAGCATCATGGAATTCAGAGTCATCTTGGACAAGTGTGTGGCAGCCAGTGCCCTCTATATCTTGGGGATTTTTTGCCCTGTGAATTGACAGTCATGCTGTTTGCTATTTCCTGCATGCAGGGTGTTTACCCAATAATGCACTGGGTAGGAGCCAAAGCTCTTCACTTGCTTGCTTGGCTATAAATATTAACAGGGCAGAATACTTGACTTGGTGACCTAAGATGGGCATTAACTCAACAGGTTCTCTGCTGATGGCATTAGAATATGAACTCCTTTAAAAGCTTGACATTTTAATCATGTACAATTTTGCAGGTTAAGTAATAACCTTTTGATGGCTACAAGAGGCTTGGGATGGTCTAGGTTTTAAAATTCCAAGTGGTGTCTTCAGTGGCAGCTTTTCATTCAGCTTGGCAGATCCTCATCTGTCCTAAATGACAATGAAATTATTTTGGCAATGAGAGGACATTTGCTTGTGAGTTAAAGTGGACAGAAGCTCTGCAGGAAAAAGCAGTCTTGAAAACATCAGTGAGATATTGGATTTTGTCAATGTAATGTCATTCAATAGTTGCCAAAAGCCTCACCTGAATTGATGAGTTGGAAAAGGAAGTAGAAGGCTGTAAAAAAGGATAGGCTGCATTGTGCTTAATTGTGTTATATTTTGAATTTGGGAAGGTCACAATCTGACACAGACTTTTAGTGACACTTAGAGGGATTGGTGCTACTAAACACACCTCAGTGGTCCCATTAAAAAATGCTGTAGCTCTCAAAATTCAAACAAGCAGAGAAATTCCCAGGATAGATCTGAGGATCTCATAACAGCTACTTATATTTTGAGCTAAAAGGGACACCATCTTAGAAAGGTGTTTTTCACCATTTGCCAGCTTCCATTGTTCAGGTAGGAGTTGCAAAACCAGAGGCTCTCACAGTCATCACCATGAATGCAGTAGTGGAGCCCTTTTTGCAGAAGCAGACTTCACATTTTATATATACAGATAAGAAATATGTCAAAACAGGGGTTTTCCACTGAAATAATGCAGTTTAAGAAAGCAGAAACTTCACGGGCACATATACAATTTGATGCCTTTTTCAATCAGAGGGATTGGAAGCAAATGGCTTGTTTGTGCCTTTTAAGTAAAGCTAAATTGTTTCTCTGAATTAGTTAAAATATTTAATTTTCATGCTGTTTCATTTAATTCCATTGATACTTTTGTACTATAAAATTCATTTTATGCTAAAATGTTCTCTATTTTCTTTTATATTGCTTTAACATTCATTTAGAGCATCCTCTTCTCTTTTTAAAAGAAAAAAATCATCTGTATGAAAACGCAGCCTTTTGGTATTTCACAAGTTTTGCAAGAATTTTTAAGTATTTTTAAGTTTCACAAGAAACATCAACTCTTGTGCTATTTTGCAATACAAATGCATTTCAAAATGACATAAGATCCCACTGAACAGAAATATTTTCTTCATGGTTCTAGTCGATAAATTGCTTTTGGACTGTTACAAGTACTGACAGGATGTATTATTACTTCTACTGGGTGGTATTTTTTCATTATGTCTTCAGTCTGAGTTCTGTCTAGAATGTGTTTAAGTACTCATTATATTGATCTTGTATCACAGGCTCATTTTTAAAAAAAAAAAAGAAGTATGCATTATTCAGTTTTTCAGTGATTGTGACCACACTCTGTATATAAAGGAGGGGGTCAGTGTCTTTCCAAAGAGGAATTTTATGCAATTCCTATTCAGGTTATCCTAGCATAGCACTCTGCTCTTTGGTTTTTGTGGTTTGCTCATTGTTGTTTTGTTTGGGGCTTTCTTCTCTGGGTGTTATTATTTCTAATCACACACCAAACAGCTATTCCCATTAGTCAGCCATGTGGGCTTTCTAGTTTTGTTTGTGGGGGGTTTGGAAAGGTTACCCACATTCCGTGGAAAGGGCTGGCTTTTGTCATTCATCTGTGTGATTCCTTAGGATAGCTGGGACAGAGATGGTGAACAGGGTGTTGCAAAGCAGCTGTAGGCAGCACAGCCAGCATCCTGAGTTAACATCCAGGGTTTCTGGTTGTTTGGATGTGTGCATACTTTGGAGTGTTCTGCAGCCTACAGTCAGCTCAAAGCCACGGACACCACCACAACACCTCCATCTGCAGAGGGTGTTTGCCCCAGCCCCGAGGACATGACTCTTGATTTCAGTTTGCATCTCCTGCAAACCTCTTGCCTTTGAAATCACACTTTTGTCTTAGATAAACCTAATCAAATGTCTTTAGTTTCTCAGTGAGGCATGTGATTTACATGCTGGCCAGTGCTAGTCACTCTTCTGTACTCTCTCAGATCAAAGGTAATCAGGAAAACACTGAGGCAGAGTGGAGATGCTGTGCTTTACATGAAGCAGCAGAGCAGAACCAACTCTAGTGGGTAGATGTCCACTAAATCTGGGTTGGTACATTGGCCGAGGCTTAGAGCTGTAAAAATAACTTTCTTTTGGACTGCTCACACACAACATTTTGATGGTGAGGACTGTGTATTAGCAGTTTCAGAACAGCTTGATTTTAGAATTGTGTTTTGAAGTTTAGTCTTCATGCAGTAATTGTGACTGAAGATTTCTGGAGTGATTTAGATTTGTGGTGAGCAAGAATACAGCATTCCCTCTCCCCCATGCTGCCCCAGTGGTTGAGAAGAAAACCTACATAAGGTGTGCTCCAAGTGTACTTTCTACACTTACTTTTACAATCCTTGTAATATGTGAATATATTTTGGTTTTTCGTTAACTGCAATTAGCAAGAAAGGATGAATCTGCTCTCCTCCATGGCTCCCAGAATGGGAAGAAATGTTGCAGCTCTGTTTTCTCTCAAACTCAAAGCAGTGCAACCAGTCAGGCTTTTAGTGAAATGTGTAGCTAGATGTCCAAACTTCTTTAGGTAACCCTTCCCCTGTATTCCTGCTGTGAATCACATCCCTAAGCCTCCTGTGTGTAATGGTAGGACACAGAAGAGGGAAGAAGAGTGGCTGTGAATTTAACTGTTATCCCTGCTTCACAGAGTATTTACAATACTTCTCTCTGCTGTCAAAAAACAAGTACCAGAGATGATACGCTCCCCAGTTACTGGGAAATTGTTTTCCTATTTATTTTATGCCCTGAGTGCTCTCAGGACTCAGTATCAGTGCTCTGCATTAAAGAGGAAGGCTAAAGAAAGATATAGTATTTTGCTTGACTTGTCTCCTGTGCTAACAAAAGAGGCAAACCAGAGGGCATAGCTCATATAAAGTCCACAGAACCCCATGTTTCTTTCTCCTGAGGTTCTGCATAGGAGCAAACCGAGTGTAAAGAAAACCCCGCAAACTGAAATGTTAAAATAAGCATTTCTAATGGCATTGTTATGGGATCATTTGCTGTCACAGTGACACTCCTTCAGCAGGTCTGAAAAAGGTGAAGGATTCCTTGGCCACGCTGGTCCAGATCTTCCATGGCACATTTTCCACTGCAGATGGTCATGCCAGAGCTGGAGGCAGTCAGGACACAGGAAAAAACAAAGTGCTACCCCCTCCCCACCCCACCCCCCCAAATTATAGTTTCCAAGGCTACAAAACTGAGAAATAAAATCAAAGGCATGACTGTCATTTGGTGTCACAGAAAATGTTTTGCTAAGTGTTCCAGTAAAGATGATACAGTAATGGTGTCACATTGTGCATTTATATGTCACAATGCTTTTTACAGTAGCTATAGACTTTCAGATGCACTCCTTGATAATCCAGCAATTTTATCATCAGGGAGTGATAACCTCTCAGATATGAAAGCTGATGTCAGCGTCTTCTGCCACTTTGATCTGCGCGAGCTGATGCCTTGAAAATTAATGAGAATACTACATGTGAAATCAAAATCAATCTACTGTGGATTCTTTCCTCTCTCCACCTTTCCAGGAGAGCTGGCGGGGGGAGGGGGTTGGTGAGAGACATGCATTATCAAATCTGAAGCATGGCAGAGCATAAAGGCTGTAATCTCATCTCAGGATTCTTATGGCTTTAATAAACTCTTCATGCTTCATTCTTGCAGTTTACTGCATCATAGGGACCCCTCTGCAAAATTGCAGCCATAAATTTTCCCTTCTGCTGGACAGATTTTACTCCCTTGCTTTGGCATATATGTCATCCTGCTTTCAACAGAGTCGAGACATGACAAAACTGATTAAATATTTGTATTACCTTTTCAAAATATACAGAGAAAAGTAATTTCTTAGATGGAGGAAAAGAAGGCAAAAACATTGTTGAGTATAGTTCATGGGGACTTCTTGGTGCTTACAAACAAACAGCAAAAAGTAGAATTCAGCTTCTGTCACCTCTTGGGATGAAAATTCCTTGTTGCTTGATCTGAGATTGGCAAAATATCTCTATTACCATTGGCATTTGGCAAAAGGTATTAGCCAATCATCCAAAAAAGCATTATTGTCCTGCCATCTGCTCCCACATCTGCTTAAGCCTTGACGGCCCCCAAGAAACTGTCTGCCATTAGCAGTGATCCCTAAAAATAAAGTCCTTTGTACTATGAGTAAGTGAGCTAAGTAGACCATGCTCTCCCTTAAGATGCTCGTCTGGCTGTGATTGCACATTAATTATGTCTGGGGCTGACAGCTGTAAATTGCATTAAGCGTTTGTTGGCTACTGCTGGAGGAATATGTGGGGTGGAGCCTCTTTCCTCTCTGTTCTTCCTCTCCAAGGCCCAGGCATAGCCTCAGCTCACCCCGCTGCTGGCAAAGCTTCCTCCTGTGCCACACGTGCAGCTCGCTGGGGCCAGCTGAGGTGGCACAAGGCTGGCAGCAGCAATTGCTGTGGAGCTGAGCACAGCGAGGTGTGACACCTTTGTGTGCCTGCTGCCGTCCCCTGCTCCCGGCGGGAGAGCACCAAGGGCTGCAGTTTCCTCAGCACTTATTCTAGAGCAGAGATGGTTTTCTGAATCAAGGGGATATCCGTGCCTCCCATTTTCCAGCAGGAAAGGCATCCCCAGAGCTGCCAAGGGAGGGAAATTGCAGAGTGTAGCTGGAGTCAATACAGCTGGCAAGAGCCCGTGACGGCAGTTTGGTGCGCACAAGTGAGTGAGCATCAAATCACAAGTCTGAACTGGAAGAAGGCGTCTCTGGGCACTCTGTGCATGCCTTTAGATTGTAATCTGCACTACGTGGAAACTGTCCTTACAGCTAGGAGTAAAGTTTTATGTGTTTGGTCTTCATTGCGTGTTGTTTTCACTGTTGAAATGGGGTGACAGTGTAGTAAAATATTTGCTTTGTGTCTTTTAGGAACCGTTTTTGGGAGGGGGTTGAGATGATTAGAGACATATCCTTTTACGTGGACAATGACCTTAAGGGCTTCGTCTCCATTTTCCTAAAATTCTCCAGTAAGCTGCAGAAAAGGTACCATGCATCACAGAAGTTTTTCATTATGAAAAACTGCTTAGTACTAAAACTTTAAAATTAAAAGCACTGCCCTTACATTTCTTTTGTTTCAGGGACTTGCGTTCAAATTAATCATGACAAATATATAGAAGGCTCTTTTACTGATAATGAAAAATAAATTTAAATGACCCTGGTGCCTTGGTATAAATGTCACGAAGTTTGAAAATGCAAGTCTACAGTACCAAAACTCAAAGGTCTCCAAATTAAGAGCCAATTTTAAATTTGCAGTTATCATGCTGGTTTCAGCAGGGAGCAAATCTAAAAGAATGCAGTACATGAATTGAAAAAGCAGCGAAGATTTATGTGTCTGCATTACCATTGCCAAAAGAATATTTTCCTTCTTTATTTTTAATGGCTCATATAAAGTCTGAAGATTCCAAAGGAAAGGAAGAAAAGATACTAAGCCTTAAATATGAAGACAAGCATACAAAATAAACATTTCATAGTTGAGGAGGCATGTAAGATGGATGGGAAGGAAGATGGTTAGACAATAAGTAGAGTTTCTTCTGGCCTTATTTCCTCTTGTCCCACAAATCTGATCACCCATTCTGATCATCCACATCCATGCTGGGACCCATTGGTGTGTGGCAGTGCTTCTGCAGGTTCCTCACCAGATCTAGTTGCATTTGTAATTTGTAGATGAAGACCAGTGATTAAGCCCTTCTGTTTTAGCCAGGTGCAACCCTCAGGCAGCTCAGTAGTTATAGATACTCACATGTATATTCACATGTTCCTAGGATCTCTGTCCTTCCACAAAGAAAAGTTATGAGTTCTTTCTTTGTTTTGGTTTGGTTTTTTTAAATTTCCCCAGCTCATTATTTTCTTGCCACTAGCCCGTGGAAGATTTTGGTGCCTGCAATATTCCATGATTCCCTTGCTCAGCTCTTAACATGCATAGGCACATGAAGCACTTCTGCAGCGTGGTGCACCTCTGGTCTGCAGGACACTGCTGCTCTTTGCAGCCCAGAGTCTTGAGGATGGAACATAAAGCCCTCCTACACTGTGTGTGCCAGCTGCATGTAAATGATGAAAAGACCTTGAGGACCTTTCTAGTTGTCTCACTGATGTTTTGCCTAACAGGTTGTAACAAAACAAAAAAGAAAGTTATTGAAATACAGAACACCAGATTCTCGTTCTCAGTGGACAGAAAAAAAAAAATAAAATGAGGATTTCCAAAGTACTTGTGGGATTTAGGAAGACTGGTTTCTCAGGAATTCATTAGGAATTCATAGAGCCGGACAGGAAATTATTATCCAAAAGATATTTTAGTGGAAAATATGATTCCTGCTGAATTGTTAAAGGCATTTTATTTCCAGTGACAAAGCTGAAAAGTCCATTTTGGGTCGCTTTCAATACGTTAACTTTAGGGATCTATGGATCTATAAATAAGAGGCAAGGGGGTACATTCTTCTGGCAACTTGTATTTCCAGCCCTTTCCATCTCCTCTGGACAGAGTCTCCAAGTACTGGTATTTCCAGTGTGCACTGTGCTAAAATACTTGTAACTGAGCTGACACCAAAATAGATGTAGTGCTCTAGGGAAGATGTAGTTCATAGTAGGATTTTGGGCCACAAGCAGGGCAAAGAACTACAACTTCCAGAAGCTACCTTGGGGATCTCAAATGAAGAAGCAGCCACTGTAGTGCTGCTCTGTCAGCTTTAGACAGACAAGGACTACCCTGATGAACCTTCACATCTCATTGCAAGGTCTATTTGCTCAAGGCTTTCCTTGAAGGAGAGAGGTTATGTGCTGAACTGATTTGACAATAAAAGCATCAATGTCAGTTCTGCAATCCTTTATGAACTCATAATGTTTTAAATTGAAATACATTTGTTCAGAGCCTGCCATGAGTGTATATGTATCCATCAGAGAGGAAAATAAAGTATCATGCTCTTTCTGATCCACCAGCAGCTGTACAGAGACTGCTGCTCTGTGTCAAATGTGCTACTTAACCAGGTGGAACAGGGGCAACAAACACATCCTCCTTCCATTGTCCTGCTATGTTGATTGCTGCTTTTCTAAGGTGTTGAGTTCGGAGCTAAAACTTGCCTGAGTACTGGAAATTTTCAAAGATATCCAGGACAGCTCACCACCCAGCTCCCACACCAAACCCTACACATTTTAGGATCAAGATATGAGTCTACTCAGTCAAATAAGATGCTGTTTCTTGCAGATTTATTCAGTCCCTGTGGTTGTACATGCAGGAGCAGAGCAGGATTCCAGAACAAGTCAGTGCAGGATCCAAGGGAGAAATGAATGGATATCGGCTAAGCAGGAGGGTGTCCAGGAGAACATATAAGCCCATTTACTCCCCAGTACTCTGATCAGACCTGTTTTAGCGAGATTTGTGATCTGTGATGTGTCCTAGAATAGCAGAGGATTCAGTCAGTGTAAAGCAGCTCTTGTTCATAGGAAACATTGCACTGTCTTTGGTTTTGAGCTGGATGTCTCAAGAGCCAAAGGCAGGCTACAGGCTTGGTAGCAGTGTTTGCATTGTCTCCTGTCATTGTCATGCATTGTCCCTGTCACTTGGCATTTGCTAGTTTTCTGTCCATTATGCTTGCTCAGCTACTTCATCTGTTCTCATAACAAAGCTACAAGAAACAGGTTAAGCTACATACTAATGTTTCAGTGCAACACTGCAATTTGATAACAATAAACAGAAGCTTTTATGAGGCTGTAAATGTCTCTTCCATTTATAAATATTGTACTATAACTGCAGGCTCTAGGGTTATCAGGCAGTCAAACCTTTCATCAAAGCCAAATAGTTCCTAAAGTACCACTCTTAAAAATCTTTTGCAGGCATTAATGTTTCATTAGTTCTCTCAAATGAGTCTCCTTGGGAATCTGTATAGCAAGTAAAATCTAGCTCTAGCCCATGGAAAAATTAACTGCATTTTTAATTCCCTTCTTTAGAATTTACTCCACATGGCTTGTGGTGGTACATAGCTGGTGTTTCAAATGTACTCAGCCTAAAGGGTAGCAGTAACATTAATAACATATTACAAATGTGCATTATACTAATGTGCACTCACCCTCCAGCCAGGGTTCTTTCTGCCCATCTAACTCTCCATCTATCTCTTGCTTTTCCATGGAGGGGGCCTCTGCTTAGCCAAGCCAAATTTAAGGAAACTACTCTGAAGTTGCACCCCACAACCAAGAAAGCACTGTCCAAGTATTTGATTGATTGACAGATTCTCAGGGCAGCAGGGACCACTGTGACTTCCATAAATACACGTTGTTTCTATCCAATGTACTTGAAACAAATTGTGCCAGCAGCACACACAGCCTGTGTGTTCACCATTTCTTTTCTACCTCCAGCCTTGCAGAGTACATATCCTCAGCTCCTGCCCAGTGTTTAAATGTGCCTAATTGGCAACCTGTTGTCACTGCACGTTGGCACGGAGCTATATAATTGGTGTGAAAGAAAATTATTTGGGCATCTGAAATGGCTTTGTCTCAGCTCCTATCTAGCCTTCCAAGCAGTGCTTAATTTTGTGCAGCTTAAACAGGAAACTTTTCATATAAAACCCAGATTGAACCTGCATCTTCGAATTCACGAGTGACTGACAGTTTTTCCTCTGTGAGCAGGTTTTTGGGGGATAGTCAAGGCCTGAACTCATCGGTAGATATGCTTTGTAAGCATTTGTGGTGTTACAAGGCCTCCTAGGGGTAGAAACAGAAGGAAATGCCTGCGTGCTGCCTTTGTTGGGATGGACTTGGCATAGTAGGTGCTGGTGATGCCTTTTCCTGGTCTTAAAATCAAGAGGCAAACACAGTTAGAAGGGGAAAAGGGGTTTTACCTTGGTATTTATTTTAAGGATCTTTAGGTGCACCATATCCAGGTCAAATGCACTGAAATGCACACAGCAATGCACACCACAATGCACACCCCAAAAGATCTGGTATAACCTTATAGGTTTTACTAATTAGCATATCTATCACAAATTCCCCAATGAGAGGCTAGAATGAGCCCCCCTCCCCAAGGAACCTTCCCCTGGATGGTTCTATCCTAGTTTACAAAATCTGTTCTGGAGAGGACCTTGGGGTCTAGGGCACACTGATCCCTGACTATGAAACCTCTAAAATGTTTAGTCTCCTAGCTTAAAAAGCAAGTCCAAGAATGTAGGCAAAAAGGCACTAAGAATACAGAAGTTGTAAAAAGGTATAAAGGGGTGTAAAAGAAAAGGCAAAAAAATCATCATGGCATCACTGGAGAGAGGAGAGAGGTAAGGGAAAGGCAGGAGCATGTCAGGAAGGTGCATCCCTGGGTGCCTGGCTGCAGGTGTGGGAGTGGACATGAGTACATGGAGTCCCAAGATTGACACTGCTGTCCACACCACTGGTTTGAATGGGGTTGTAGTTCAAAGCACAGTGAGCTGAGCTGTTCCTCACTTGGCCACGCCCTGCTCAGTGTGACCTTGGCTCTCCCAGCTCAGAGAACTTTGGATTTTGGGAAGAAATGAACTACTATCATTGGGAAGAAATGTGAGTCCGTCTTTGACAGCAAGCTTGAACATGGTTATACCTGATGTCAGCATGTCTGTAGACTGCTCCAAATTGTCTTCATTCAGCTCATTCCTCTCACATCTCTGTAATTGAACCAATTGCAAGTGTGTTTACTGATGCCCAAAAACATTGGTAAACAGGGAGTCAGCAACAAAATGGTCACATATCAGGTCCCCCAGGAACCTGATTGGACTGATTAGTCTACAATATCTGTTTCTGTAGTCTGAAAGAAGCTGTTCAGTCTCTGACCCAAAGGAAAAAAAAAAAATTAAAATTATAGAATTAGTAGAATGAAAAATAGTGATGGTCACAATCCCATTATAGGGGTGCTGTGAGACTATATGATGCCATAGCTTGAACTGCCCCTATAGCACAGCCAGCACGAGGTTGTACATCCAGGAATGCTCACTGTGGCTCCTACTGGGTAGATGCTGTGGAGTGTCTCACAAAATGGGGTCTCAGGAGAGGAGCTGAGCACTGCAAGAGTTACAGTCAACAGAATGTGAGGTGATGACTTCTGCAAACATCTGCCTGTGGAAAATCATTATAATAGGGCACAGGGATGTTTCCTGGGGCCATGTGCTGAAAGGATTTGTCCTGCACTGTCACATGATCATCTGCAGTGAGTACAGAGTCCCAGTTTATGAATTCACTCCCCAAGTTTTCCCTCTTTCTTTCTGTCACACTTGGTAAAATTGCTGTCTGTGGCAATGACAAGGCAACATGTAAATACCTTGCAGAAGAGTTATTCATCATTAATGCTGGCAGTTTGAAGTCATAATCAAACAGCATTTGGCAGGAAAAAGTTTTTAATGAAAATGGCATTAAAGAATTTAATTTAAAACCTGTGAAGAGATTCTTCTTTGCACATGCCTCTTGTTTCTCAGACTTCCAGTTCCTTTTCTGTCCACAAAAGAGTTAAAAAGCAAAAAAGAAGGCAACTTGGGGTTCATTGATTTCACATAAAGTCTTTGCCACTTAGCTCCTCACAAACAAGAGCAGCAAAAAGACTTTAAACTCAGGGAGAAGTGCAGCAAGGATTTTTGATACCAGAAATCTCTAGGGGAAAAAAAGGCATCATGAAAATAATTGGCTGGAGAATGAAGCTGGCCAAAACGAGTATATAAATAAAGTGGAAATGTTGAACAGGGAAGGAACAGCTAAACTCAAGCTGGGGTGAATGATCTTTCTGTGGCATCTCTCTAAAGCAACTCCTAGTGCTCAGTCAGGAATTACGGGGTCGATGCAGAGATTATTTGGTATTGATCTTTGGCCTGGCTTTATGCAGAGCACAAGCCTGTAAAATTACAATGGTCCTTGCAAATTTATTAAAATGGCTTAAAATTTATTAATCACTTTAGAAATGCAGGTCATGGACTCTGAACTGGAATAATAAAGCTTTAAGCCACTACCAATTATCTGAGAAGTTTGTACAACACGATAGTTCAATTGCCCTGTGTTCAGGTCTCCCAGCTAAACTGCAGCCAGACCACATTTGCCATCTGTCCTTTCCCAAGTAAATGGGGTTTCCAGCCCTCCCCAAATTCACACCATACCCACCATCAACAATTATTCTCACTAGTGAGGTAAATCTGCAAATTTTTACAAGGATATTTAAAAAGATTTTTCTTACCAGAATCAAAATATGCCAGACGTGAGAAATGGGAGACATTAGAAAAAGCTATGGGCACGCATTACTGTTCAGGGGAGCAGCAGGGGGGTGCTTCCTTATCTACACAGTAATAATGGCTGTGCTGTCGTATCCCATTGCTCCTGATAAAGGAAGAGGTCATTGTTGTACATATTTTTTGACAGAATGAGGTCGTTGATGTTATCTCTGATTAGTTGAATAATGATCATGACAGATTCTTAGTTGTCTTACCTTAGAAATGACAGTCTGCTTTCCTATCCTGGCTGACCTTTTTTCCTTAAAGGGAACTGTACTTGCAAAGCAGCCACAGAAACTGAGAACTGTGGGGGCTGGGTTTTCTCCTCTCTCCTTGTGCAAGGGTAGTGTAAAAAAAGAGGGAGAAACTTTAGTGGCTGCAGCAGCAGCAAGCACTCCTGTTTATCTTGCTGTACACATGAAGGATATGGTCTCTGTGGAAGAAACTCCCCACCTCAGCTGTGGCAGAGTGTTGCCCCTCAGATGAGGAAGGAGAGCTCCTTGCAAGGTTATTTTATTAGATCATCTGCTTTGCCCTCAATAGCATCTCAGCCCTGTGCCCTGCTACCAAGCATAATAATGTGACTAAAACACCTCTTAACATTTAACAGCCCCATTAATTTTCCATTGATGCACCACACTGACTAAGGGATTTGCACCCTTGACCTTGGGCATCTAACACATAAAATATTAGATTATATTTTTGCAAATCTTTTGTACACTCTCAGTCTTTCAGTGCTGGGAGCACAGGCAGTTATAACCAGCTTAGTCAGACAACATAAAAATTTAAACTTTTCTGGCATAGACGAGGCTAGAGACACAGGAGAAATTCAATGTCCTTGTCTTGTTTAATAAGTCTGCAAGCTTGAAAGTCTTATTAAGCATTCAGAAAACAGAACGTGACACACTTAAAGAAAGTTTGTGGAAATTACCTTTTCTTTTTTTTCTAATTCCTGTTGAAGTCTCCTTGAAAAATGAGAACTGAGAACAGAATTCTCATTTTTGGTGCCTTACAGTAATTTGGATTGAATGTGAACTGCTTTCTTTTCCTCTCCATTCAGTTAGCCAGCAAATGGAAAACATATATTGTTTGAAAAACCTTTAGGGAGTGAATAGAAATGAAGTTATTCTAAACAACCACTGCATTAGAGAAGTAATATAAATGAGGTTCTGTTTTGCTGTGGAACTGCTGTTGAATTTGACTTGAAATGCAATGAACTAGGTCAGACACACCCTATAAGGAACAGTTAATTATAGGAACTAGAAAAGATTGTTAGAGGCAACCTATATCTGTTCTCTGGATCACCCTTCCTCCCTGCCCACCATACTTGGAAAAATTTGGAGGATTTAGTGTATGCTCTTAGCTACTCTCTTAAGCAGCTCATGGGAATTAATAAATCACTAAGACTTCATGAGGAAAAACTTTAGTGAGCTAAGTGGCTGCTTTCCTGGAAAACTCCTTCAGACACTTCTTACTTTATTTCCAGCAGGAAGAAGGATGAGATGTAGATACAGGGAGTCTGGAAAGCACGAATAAGCTCTCAGATGAAGCATGGTGCTCTGAGACTAGTGTGCCACATGCAGCACCTCTCATCATCTGGCAGGGCGGTGTCAATCCTAACCACCTATGGAGCCCTTAAGGCTTTCTAGGCACTCAAGATGCAGGTTTTTTGAGGCATGTTCTAAGCAACAACACCTCTTTTTCCTTAAATTAAATGACTCCTCATTTTGTATCCTGTTAGGAATCTTACTCAAAGAGCTGTAGTGCTCCAGCTCATCATCCTCTCTCATCCACTGCAATGAAAATAATGAACAACCCCTTCATAGAAAAAGAGAGGGGGCAGTCTGGGATGGAGCAAAAACAAGCTGACAATCTAAAGTTATAACCACAAAGAGAAAGACAAAACAATATTTTCTGAGGTTGTTATTGGGGAAAGTTAATAAAGCTCTAATGAATATTAATTTATATCCATATAGATTGCTAACTTCTGTGCTTTTGCTGGCATAGCAAGCTATCAGTATTTAAATGTCTAATACTTCTTTTGATTTGCCACAGTTAATGTTTCATGGAGTGTATGTGAGTTTATAAATTAAAAAAATTAATTACAAGTTGTTCTTCTTGGGATTTTTTTTTGTAAAGATTGAATGGCAAACAGAGCTGCAAAGCCGTGACATACTCGGAGTCAGGGTGCTGATAGAAATATGGGTAGATGATGCTAACTAAGTTTTTTCCTTTTAAATCTCTCCATATCCTGAATGGAAACATGGCTTTAGATGAAAATGCTCATTATACAAATTAGATGGATGTTACTATTGAGCACATTAATCATTTTTTCTCCAAATGTTCATTTTACAAATGTAATTATTTTTAATCATACTGGTTCCACTAAATTAGAGATTTGGTTTCCTTTTACACTCAAATTCAAGGTCTCTGTATTTAAAAGCACATTATTTCTTATAGATTATTTCCTGTCATTTTACTTCAAAAGCACCTGATAAAATTTCAGTAAATGTGATTAAATAGCATAGGAAAGTTGCCATGGTATTTTTCTTCCTTTCAGCCTTATAAAATTGCTGGTTTCTCTATGGCAGGTTTGAGGCTTCACAAGAGTGTGGGTGTGTAATTAACCTGATTTCTTAATGAGTGTATTGAAAACATATTTTCTTGCAGTTCAGTGACTGATAGTAAGCTATTGAGTATTTAGCCCTGGCAGATCAGGACAAAGCTTGTATGACAATGAAATACCACCTATAGCTTATTTTGAAGTCTCATAAGTTACTTAGTAGACCTTGTTAACACCTCAAAAGCAAGCACAAATTCTATCCCATGCTTAAAAAAATCCCAAATCCTCAAACCCACGGGAGATTTTATGACCTGCTTTTTCCCTGGTCATTTGTAGCAGAAAAAGCAGCCTAACATCTTGTGTTATCAACAACCATCTGGCAAAATTTCATTGTCTAAGCTTTTCAGCTGCTTTATGAGGAACAACAATTTAACTCCACACTGAAGACTGTGCAGGCTCACAACCAGATCCAGTCATTTTCAGTACTGCCTTTCTGTTAGTGTGTATAATTAATATGGACTTTGAGACATTAAGCAACAAATTCTGTAACTGGAAGATATTTCATGTGCAGATTAGGAAGTAACCATCTGCCACATTCTTTATGCAGCACTGTGGTTTATTTTAGAAAGACAAGAAAAATCCCAACACATTCACTGTTTTGCAGAGACCAAGTATGTTCCCAAGAGAGCCTGGCTTTGCCTTTGCTGGAAATATACTTTGGCCTTCAGCTACAAGTGTAAATATATACTCTCTCTGCACCTTTTCTACAGCAATTTTGCTAATATTTTAAGTAATAATACTTCTGTGAGATTCTGCTTTTAAAAAAGTTTAGCGGAAGTTAAAAAAAAAAGGCAGGGGAGGGGGGAAGGGAAAATATTAGCAACTATCCCTGTCTGATGTTGCATGCTATGGTGATATGGTGGGCTGATTCCCAAACTGCACTTCAGAGATGCCTCCCCATTCAGCTTATAAAATCTTCTTTTTTTTTTCCTTTTAATAAACAAAACTCCACCTAGCTCCTATTGTCCCTCACTTTGCTGTTGGTTTTATTACAAAATCCGCCTCTCCACAATTTGTCTACAAAAGGAATCGTGCAAAAAATGCAGATGAAGAACGGAGATTAATTGATGGGCAATTGTAGTTTGTGATGAGGCAGAGATGTGCTATGAATATTTGTATTAGTTAAAGGGAACCATGGGCATTCATAAATGTGTGAAGGAGAATATAAATTCAAAAAACTATTCCACGGATAAACACTGTTCATCTCATTGTGTTAACAATTTAACTCACTTTGAAAAATAGAGTGAAATATTGTTCTTTTTTCATTCGTTGTACAACAGTTTGCTGAGAACACTGTTATAGCATTGATGATTTGTGGTTTCGAAGGCATTTTTGAAAACTGGCAAAGCATCTATAACAGTTTTGTAAAAGTGAGCAAACATCTGTCCAAAAGCAAGACCAGGATAAAAAAGACATTGAAGACATTGGAAGAAAATGTAGTGGTGGTAGCTATTACATGCAGTGGCCTACTTGTACCCTGTTGGATGCAAGTGTCTACACTGCAGAAAGGTGGGAGGAAGTCCCAGAGCAACTGGAGTTCTCTGCTTATGTCCCCATCTATGTTTTTCTGCAAGGGCCTCTTCCACAACTCACTCCATAGACATCTGAATTGCTCCACAAGGGTTGCGTGTGTAATTCCTTTTTTGTAATTTGATTTTAAAGCTCTTGCTAAGATGATTGTCTTAGATTTCTACATGAAGTTTAAGGAGGCAGGGAGCTGTGTTTCACTCAGCTGTGCTTGTCTCATAGGGTTCTGTAAGACCCCAGGAGAAATATTTCTCTTTTGAACTTCTCTTTGCAGGGGAAATCTCATTTTTATTGTTTCTGCTCCATAGTGGACTCATCCCCTCCTTGTAGTTCTAAATATAAAACTCCTTGGTGAATGACAACAGAAATCCACTGCCATAGACTGCCAGGGCAGGAATTACCTTGCCAGCATTCTTGCACTTCACTGGCATGTTAAAGAGCTGGCAATTCCATGGGTGGTGGGATGGATTAATTTGGTTTTCTCTGGCTTTTTGTGCCAGTGTTGGCTTGTTAGAGGCTGATGGAAGTGACTCATCCACATCTGCTCCTTCAGTCAGAGGCTGCTAATATACCTGCCCATTAGCCTTCCCAGTTGTGTGAATGTTTTCAGGAATTTACTGTCTTTAAGATCTCTGCCTTTTTGTCAAACTTGATGGAAATATCCGCATTTACTGGGGAAGATGAAGGTGCAGATGTGTGCATGCTAAGAGCACCATTACACAGCCTTTATTTCCTTAGGGAAGCTGGATAAAAAGTGTCCACTGCATCCCCGGTCCCCATCAGTGCACACCAGTGAAGTTGTCTTTCTTGAAATGCATTAAATTCTGGCGCAATTTTAAAAGAGAATGAGCGATGTGAGTTTGTAGTAAATGGGCTGGGATTTTTTTTCTCAGTCCTCAGAATCCTTGACATATAACCTTTTGCTTATATAAAACACTTCAGCTGTTCATTCATAGGTTTAACTATGCTGAAGACTATCCAGTGGAAAGAAATCTTATTATCTCCAGCTTAATATTTCATTATCTGGCACAATATGAGGATATTAGACTTTGATTGCTGGTTCTCTTCGGAGATTACAGCATTTAAATTCTTATTCCCATCTGCATTTTAAACTTCATCCTTTTTTTAAACCGGTCACATTTATGTTTCATTTAAATCTTGTCTTTCAAGTTTTCAGGTTAAAAAGTTTAGGTGCAAAATATTCAAATTAGGTTTGCCCTGAATTTCCCCAACTATTCTGGTGTTCACCCACTCATTTTATGTCATAACAATATGCAGGCAGAAAAATGGACATCAAGGAATTGCAATGGTCATTCACTACACACCAACATCAGACATCTGACCAAAAAAAAAATCCCTTCAAGAACAATATGATGACCTGATGCACCTAAACCTTTTACAAAACTATTAATCTGTGACAATGTCACCCAAAGTTACAGTAAATAAGTTATTGAAGTAGTTTTATGGGTCACAGTAATGTATCTGTTTGGAATCCATTGTACTCAGACAGGCATATACATTTGCTGTAAATGGATCTTCAATCTCTGTGAATCATTTTATTCTTTTTATACACACTATAAAATTGCCATTTTTATGGCCAGGCTTGATGTATGATATGGCTGAAGAGCTGTATGAGTTAATTAAAGAATAAAGGGCTGTCCCTTCTGCTCTATATTTCTGTTCATGACATTAGTATCTGAGAACCACTGTTTTGTACCATGCAGAGATTTTGACTTTAAGGGAATCATATAGGTTGAGGTATGCATACTCCCATACTGTTCAGGGCATGTGACTGGGTCCAAAATCCAGAGGCTTTGTATCACCAAAGTAAGCATTTGCCCTGCTGAGGCATCCCTGTATTTCTTTGAAAGCTTCAATAACATCCCAGAACACAAAGCAGAGTAGTTTCTGTAAATGGTAATCCCACCAAGAAAATGAGTGTGGAAAAATAGGGCAGGGAAGGATCACTTAAATTCTGTCTGCTGCCACCACAGATGGCCATGCTGTCTCATCTCAGTCAGGCACGCACCAGAGCTCAGTCACATCTCTCTCAGCCTCTGCTTTGCTGAGCTCAGTTAGAAAAACCCACAGCTCACTCTCGAGAGATAAACCTGCCATTTCTTTGATCGTCCTTCACCTGCAACCCCTTGAGTTTATATTTTTGCACAGAGCTGGCAAACACTGTTCCCTAAATTTCAGTCAAGATTTCCCCAGGTTGCCTTCTGTGGAAGGTCACACTCTTGTGTCCTGGAAAGAGAGGATCAGGACCACCAACATCAGCCTTTGGAGGTGAATGTGTGTACCAAGCACCTGACTCTGAAGCCATCTATTTCCCAGTCGGTAGCTTTTGTCTCATACCAGACCACAGATGAGCAAAAATCCCAGAGCACAGGAGAATCTTCAATTTCAATTCTTTCTCTTTGAATTCTGGCTGTTGTGCATTAAATAAGATATTTTCTTCCTTTATAACCATGTGATAGAAGTTCCCATAAGCACTTTCCCTTCATCAAGAGAATATTATTTAGACAGTCAAAAGGAAGGTAATTGTAGCATAAGATAATCACTGCAAAGAGAAAAAAATGCCTCCTTATATTTACATTTTAGAAAGCATGAAATTCTGTCTCACTTGCTCATCATTATCCAGTATGAGCTAAGACATTTGCAGAATGTGAGCTCTCCAAAACAGTTTTAAAAGATAAAGTATTCTGATTACTCTGAAGTGTAGAACAATATTTTTCTCCATATTAATGCTAGAGAAAAATAGCACAAAAATGTCAGGAACTGTAACTCATTGCTCTTTTTTCACAGAACTTAATCATGTGCCTTCATTTTGAAGCCCACATCCCATAAAGCAAATTCTCTTTGAACAACATCTTTAAGAAATCATCTTTCTTCTGTACAGTCTGTATTACTGCTGGCCCCCTTCTCTTTTAGGTTTTTTTTCCTGTAAATGCTGTTGTAGATGCAGATCTTTACTATCCCATTAATACCTAAGTTTTCTCCTTGAGATCATTTTGTTCTAAGAAAAGAGTTATAGTCTTTACTTGTCACAGTTACAGGTGGGTACAACCTCTCACTCCTGTGAGGCACTGGTTTGCTGCAAACAGGCTAGAAAAGCACAGTTAAAGAAATGAACACTTGAGATGGCAAAACACTGCAAGAAAGGTTTCAAATGCCATGCAGGTTATAGGTCTTTAAAAGGTACATGGCTCTGTCATATTCCTTCCCAGAACCCAATTTTGTCTGCACAAATATGACATACAACTATCATTCCTCTCACATATTAGGCTTATCATCTCCTTGCCCTTTACAACCTTCCTCATGTCCTCTGTTAGCTCTAATAAAAGTTAATCCATAAGAAAAGGCTCAGAAGACCAAGCAGAGCAAGCTCAATTAGTTCTTTGATTAACTTCATAATTGAGCAATAAGCCATGAGCCAGACCTTCTTCATCTGAAAGGGACAGCACTCTCTGTGGCAAGGTACAGCCTGCTCAACATGCATTTCTGCACAATTTTATTTATTTCACAGTTTTTTGTAACTCAGTGAATGCATGCAGGGGTTAGGGGTGTATACCTTGGTTAACACCAAGGTTAACTGTGGGTATTCAGCCCACAGCTGTGCCCCAAACCTCTCATGGGCTCATGACCCTTTCCCTGACATCACACTTCCATTTCTAAGGTTTAGTAAAGAGGTAGTCTTGGTGTACCATGGGCTTTTACCAGGAACACCAGAAGATGAGCAGCCAGAACTAGACATTAACTTCTAAACCTGGCCTTAAACCTATGGTGAGAATGTCCCTCTGCTGTGTGCTGCAAAAATGCCATCCTTTTTAAGGCAGCTCTGTAAAGAAGCATTGCATTAAAGAGGGTGAGAAACTGAAGGATTTGGGCTGGTCCAGGAAGTGTGCTGACAACCCAGTATCTAGGAGTAAAATCCAGATGTCTGTTCCTGCAGGGGGGAATCTATCCCTTTTGGCAAAATGCACAGTATTTGGGGTTTTCCATGTGTGGTTCTTCACTGAGATATCCACATAGACAAGACAGTATAGGTGTTTGGAGATGAGACAGAGTATTATATTTATAAGGACTCTGCAAAGAACTCAGACTGGTTTTTGGAAGTTTCCTCCTGAAATCCAATACTCGAAAAATTCTCTCACAATAAATGTCTGCCCATCTGTGATATTCACAGCTTGTTTTAACTTTATGATGCTGGAGGCAGACCTCCAATCTCAGCGGGTGCATTCTCACTGAAGAAATGGCCCTATAAAAGATAATGGGTAATTAATATCATAAAAAATTCCTCAGTAATGACTGGGGATATCAGAACTGGGTTCATATTTCCTTTTGGGTCCCTGGAAATAAAATTTTATATTTTCCAGCAAAAAAGGCTGATCTTTGTATTTTGAGTACATGCAACAGCAACTAGTACACTTCCACAGTTTTGTAACATGCTGACTGGAATTCAGTTTCTTCCTTTACTAGCTGAGGAAGGAAGATCCAAAACATCCTCAAAGTCTAACAAGATGCTAATGTGCTAAAAAGAGCCTTTGAATGAGTTTGTTTTAGTCAAAATATTGCAAGTGTGTTAGTTTTAAGACCTCTAATGGCACTAAAAACATTCATTGACAAAAGCCTCATTTTCTCTTAATAACACTTGCTTTAATGTTGCTGTAAATGATATCAACTTTGCCATAATGATACAGCGCTAGCACTTAAAATCTACCTTCGATGGTTATTTGTATTTTAAATTTTTCATTTTCATTTGATCCCATATGCTTTTGACAACGCTGGATTGATTTAAAGCCAGCTGATTACAGAACACTGAATTAAAGCGGAATCTCAGGTACATTACAAAGGTGAAGGAGCAGCTACATTCTAAGCAACACCTGAGCTAATGTCTCTTTTCTAATTGAGTGATAGTCAGGCAGTTTGCAGTGCCAGCAAGTATGGTTAAATCAAATTGACTTTTAGTGTTAGACCAATGGTGCTAATAGACTGGGTTCACTGTCTATAATGGATATGGAAAGACAAATACATTAAAAGCAAAGGTCATTCTTATCTTTTGCTTTTGACAGCAAAGAC
Organism: Monarcha castaneiventris obscurior; assembly: GCA_026261815.1. Lineage (NCBI taxonomy): Eukaryota > Metazoa > Chordata > Aves > Passeriformes > Monarchidae > Monarcha > Monarcha castaneiventris. Next base: position 6,216,138 of record JAMPIT010000890.1, read on the forward strand.
TTAACTGTACAAAGTTCGTTTCCCCTCCAAGAAATTATGGTTCCTACAGTTTATCTCAAATGAGTTTGGTAATGAAAATCTAGAAGGATTTTTTTCTTTCCACATCATCCTCCATAACTCAGGACTTATTGCCCTTATACCTGGATGCATTATTTGCCTTTTCTCCTCATGCTCAGATGGGAGTAAGGGATTGTTTTCCTTTTTATTTTTGCTTACAGAATCTAGTATAATGATGTCATCATCTTTGCTTCAAGTGCTAATGTATCAACAAATAAGCAACAGTGGTTCCAAGCATGGGAAACAGGATGATGTTGTGAGTTGTCTGGAGGATCATGGAGCATGTGGTAGGAAATATGGACCATTGCTTCCTTCAGCAGTGAACAGAAATAGGCATCTAGGTGAGCTTGAAACACTTTTTCCCTGCTGAGCTCATGAACTTTTTTCCAATCCTGAAAGAATGTCCTTTTCATACAGGTGAATATTGTGGGGAGGGGAAGAGTTTTAATACTGCTTTCAGCATTAAATTTCAGGTAGTGAGGGTTGCAGAAGCCTTACCCATTGATTTGTGTGGGGTTTGCAGTCTGCTTGGGGTTAAGTACGTGTGTGACTCTCTTGGCTCAGATGGCACCCAGAGAGCTCTGAAAGCTCATGAATTGCAGATTAATAACAATGCAGGTAGCAGTTAGGGTACAGAATAACTTCCTTCAGTACAGTGAAAATGATGCATGCTTACAGCTGAAGGTTTGTGTCTGACAATGAGGCAAGATGAAGGGAGTTGCATTTCAGTAAGGACTTCAGCAAAAGACAGCAACAACATCTTATGCTAACAAGTAAGGAAAAGATTTTGTCAGTAAATAGCAGGATCCTCTACCTATTGTCTGATTTTGGCAATGTCTGATTTGTAGTGCTATGTTGTATCTAGGGCTTTCTGACCCATAATAGGCTGCTGAAAGCCATCTGGGCAGTGCCATCCCCCACAACAAGTCACAAATGCAGAAGGAGAAATTCTCCTGGGAGTCTGATCTAGTGAGGAGATCCATACAGGATGAGCTTCAAATCCTGACAGCACCCACAGGGCGGGACTGGAAAGATTTCCCTTACTTCTGTTTTAGAGCCCTCTGATATGCCATACCTGATGGCCAAAATTCAGTGGCAATGCATCACTCTCTCCCTAAGTGCTGCCTTACCAAAGGGCTTCTCTCCAGTCTCTCCATGGTTTGATTTCCTGGAGGGTGCCCATGGAGGGAGTAACTTCTGCACGCTTGGGTTAAACCAGTTGAGAACAAGCAGTGCTCTGTGCAGTGCTGCTGCATCCAGGAGGGGCTGCATCATCCTGCTTGTCACACTTTTCTTTTAAATAGTTTTATTCTATCCACCAATAGTGCTGCCTATTTGTATTAGTTTGAATGATTAGCAATTTTTAAATGCTACTGTCATACTCTGCCTCATGAATTGCAGTGATTCCACCACGCTGTAAAGAAACATTTTGACCTTGTAAGAAACAAACTTTTGCTAAAAGCAAAACTTTTGACATTCATAAAGGTAAAATTTTGGTATGGTTTTCATGGTTTCACTATAGACCAGGTACAAAATTCTGTTCCACGGTACATTTTGAGTGTGCAACTAATATTTCTCACTTGATTTAGGGAGCACAGAATAACAAGCAAACTGAATAGCAAAAGATTGGAGTTTCTAGCAAGTTGAAAATACCATGGTTTGTTTTCCACTAATACCAAGAGAGATAAAGTTAATCTGAAAGTACACAGAAATTCACATTTACAAAATCTGGTCTCCACAAGGCCATGAAATCCTTAATTTGTTTGTTTCTCCCAGAAGAATATAAATCACCGTTGCATCGCCCAAATGTTTGTGAGTTTACCAAAAGGAGCGTTTATTCAGCATTCGTTCCACTCTGTCATTAAATCCTCTGGATTATATGGCTGTTGTTGTCTTTTAAATTCCTGATAAATATGTTGCTGACAGCCAGCTGTTCTTTCCAATGCATCATAACCAACCACCCTAGAGTAGATCATTAGTCTGCTTGCATCCATCTATTTTGTTTATGCCACTCAGGGAGATTACAATGGCCATCTGCAACTGTGGGCACTTTTAGTTTCGGAGGAAGCACCATCAATGGCACAGGAATGTGAGGGACAGGGCAGAGATTTGAGATTATCAGCTCTTTTGGAGTGATAAGGCTTGCTTGCCCAGTAGAGGGACACTTGGGTGTCTCTGGTGGCTTCAGCTCTTTTTCCCCTGAGGGAGTTTTGGAGCCTTGCAGACTGGTGACACTAAAGGAAGCCTCTTGGGGCTGAACCCCCAGGCAAGGCATGGGGAAATGCCTGACCCATCACACCACCTGGTTATCCCTGGGAGCAAAAATTTGGGTGTACAATAAGTGTCAGTTGTGGCACAGACTTTCCCCCCCTCATACTCATATCTATGCCATATTAAATTTGTTAAATAGAAGGTCAGAACTTTCCAGAGTTTCCCCCTTGGCAGCAAGCTGATTTTTCCTGCTGCTCTTTTGACTTTTCAGTGGTCTGAAGCATCAGGTTTGGTTCACTCGCAGTTCAAGCTGTCAAGGTCCCATGTACAGAGCAGTCAGAGTATGTTTCTGCTGGGAAAATCGAACAGTATGTTTTCCAGTTTGCAGCATTCAGCCCACATGGTTTTCTCTCAGAAAACAAGGGAATCCTGCCCCTTGCACTTGTAATTTACAGTAATTAGCAAGGAAATGATGCTTGCTTTTAGAGAAAGAAGCACACTGAGCAACTCATTCCTAAAAAGAAGATTTGGAAAGGAGGCTTACATTGGGAAGTAGTACATTTTTATTCCCATTGTAAACATAAATATTCAACACTTTTTGCAAATCAAAAATCAGAAGGGAGAAAAGCAGTGATCTTTGGATTGATTGAACTTTTTTCTCTCCTAGCTCATGCTGAAATGCTTAATATTTCAGCTGTGTGTGAAATGCAAGTAAGATGATAGATTGGTTGTATTAATTGGAAAAAAAAGTCCCAACCCAAAAAAATCCTAGCTGAGACACTTTATTTTCAAAGAACAGATGGCTTTCTTTACTTACAGCTGTAGAATATTTTGCTGCAACATAAAGACATCTAGTATATCCTCTGGGGATGAAGGAATATGAGATGGAGAGAAAACGTTGCAGGGAAAATCATTAGAAGCTCTACAAGTAATAGAAATACCAGGCCTGACTTCTGGTGCCACTAACCTTTGTTGGCTTCAAATGACAAGTCCTATTTGAGATCAAGACATCAGCAGGACCCCTATTTGCCCTGAGTTTCCCACTGTCCTCCCCATGAGGGCAGCAGCAGGAGAAGACTCACCTGAAAACATTTCTTGTGGCAGAGGACATTTTTTATGTTTTTTCTACCAGCCTGCCTGGCTTAACCTTTTGACCATCCTTCAGCTGCCTCTTAATGTGACCATTTTATCAACAACTGCAGTTAAAATGGCAGTCAGTTTAGCCAGCTCTGTCTGCTGCTGCTTGAAATTTTATGTATTGTGACCTTCTTTGTGCCCTTAATTTCTGCTGGAGATGCTCATCTCCTTGCTCTGTAACCAATGAATCAATTTTATTTTCTCTGCTGAAAGTCTTGGGGGGGTGCAAAGCAAAGTTTCTCCCCCTGCTCCTTATCTGGAATAAGAAAACTCCTGCAGTTTTTCTCTCTTTGTAACTGCCTATTGATTGTGTATGTCAACTGTATGTCTGTGGGTGCTGAAGGACTTGATTTTATTTGTTTACTCAATGTTATCTAAAAAGTGACTGCTTGAAGGGCTACTGAGAAGTGGGGTTCTCATCCACAGGTTTTATAATGCATTATTTGTGTATAATTACAGCAGGACAGTGTAATTACACAAGATATTTCCTTTTACTTGTTCAGGTATTCTTTTTGAATGAAACATGCACCTGCAGTCCCAAGGCCCCAGAACTGCCATAGGCAAGATTGCCCCATACTACCTTACACATGCCCAGATTTAGTGCTCTTGCATGAATTGTTTGCCAGTGAATAAAAGTAGTCATTTTTCTGAGTGCTTGATTGCAATGGATGCTGTGCTCACTTCTGTTGGTCTGGGCAGTCCTCTGCCACCAATTCCAGCAAGAATTGCCTAAGGAATGAGAAGCAAACATCACTTACTTGCTCAAGGATGAAAAAGTGTTTGGTAGGCTGCTTATTTAGATGGCTAAGATCATCTTGCCTTTGGCTCCAACATCCCAGCCTTGCACTTACAGCACAACTCCTATCACATCTGTGACACTTGAGCAGCTCAAAAGAGGGTTTGTGCACTGAACCTTCTTGTCAGGGCCTGGGCCATCAGCAAAGGAGCTCTGAGAGGGAGAAGTAGCTGGCATGGGCTTTGGTTCATCATGGGTTCAGAACCATCAGCACTGGAATGGGGCAGTCTGTGGGGACTGTTAACTCCTATCTATGAGTGCTGAACTCCCTCTGCGAAGCTCACACACCCTGACGCCCTTAGTCAAAGCCTTGTGTGTGCCCTAAGGGTCTGGCTATCAGGCCCAGGGTGTGATTCCTGGGGTGTCCTGAGCAGGGCCAGGAGTTGGATTTGATGATTCTGATGGGTCCCTTCCAGCTCAGCATATTCTATGATTTTATGATACAGTAGCAGGTCATACAGTAATTCCCTGTGTAACTTGCATTACTCAGTGCAAGTCTGTCATATGTGTGAGTGACAATTATTCTAAAATTGGTATTTCCAAGCCAAGTGCAAAAGTTTCTGAGGTACAGCTTCCAGCAAATATTATTATCAAATATATTATCTCTTTATTTAATCCTTGATCCGTAATCAAGATTGCCTTTATTAGATTTCAGGAAATCTTTATTGCACTGCCTTCCCCTGGGAGTGGTGCCCAAGGCACTGAGCCCCTGAGCAGAAGCCTGAGTGAAGTAGAAGCAGTTCTCAAATTACCACAGCCCTGTTCAGTTTGTCCCTGTATCTGTCTTCCTTTTACCTGATGGGGCCTGCTGAATAAGAAAATGTATCAGTCCTAGGTGAGCGGGTTGCTGTTTCTAATGATACGGATTTATTATTTCATAGCAAGATACTGATGCAAACCTGGAAGAATTAGACTTCTACTTTTGCAGAGAGAAGTCCCTGAGTAGCTCCAGCCCTTCGGAGATTAAGACCAAAGGAAGCACAGAGAAACACTTTGAAGTAAAGGCTCGGATAGTGCCAGGTATTTCAATTCACTGCTTGAAGATTTAGCTGTGTGCTTCCAACTGGATTAAGGTGGGGTGTTTGGCAAGTCTCTGAATATAGCTGAACATTGTGCTTCATATGGCTGTTGGGAGGATATCTAAAAATGGCAGCAAAGTATTAATGTATATGTGGGGCAACTGGGCTGGAATTGGTTAACTGTACAAAAGATTCTACATCCTGAGCGTTTTGAAATGAAGGGGTTTTCCTGTGACATAACTGTGTATATCAAAGCTTTGATAGGTAAGTAATTAAGAGTTTGAATGACAGGCATACAAGTCCAATGCAAAGCACCCTCTGCAAAGAGATGATGTAAACCAGAGGGTGAAAGAATACAGTGTGTGTGTATATGTGACAAAAATTCCCTGTTGGTTCAAGAATAGGTTCTTTGTTTTTCATTAGATATGATATTGGAGATGTGTCATCTTTAATCCATTTCTGTCAAGCTCAGTTGTCAGAAAAAGTGAAATTTCTTTCAAAAAAGACATAGCTGCTAATCCCTAAAAGCACGCTGCAACCACATTCTGGTCTTTCCAGATGTCTATTCAATGTCTCCTTCTGCAAAGATGCCCCTGAACCTTGGAAATGGCCTCATAATATTAATAGGAGAGATAAAAAGTACCCTTTTTCCCTATTCTTACCTTGCAGAGAGGGACATCTTTTTAAATATTTGTTTCTTTTGTAACTCAGTGTCACAGTGTCAACTGAAAACTCATCAACTTTTCAGTATGAATAAGAGTCAAAAAAAAGATTGATGTAATCTGTTTTCTTTGGAGCCTGTCTTGTGTAGTGCTTTAAAAGAGTCCCCAAATGGTGAAATCTGCAATTTTGAAACAAAAGCCTTTTCCTGTTGAGTATGGCCAAGTACTCATAACTGTGAAAGGAATCACTTATAGAGCTAGATTACTTTTTTACAGGAATAATATTGTGTGTCAGGGAAAAACTGGCTAACAATCAGATTTCTTTGACAAAAGATGTGAAGTTTGCTTTTTTTAAATATGGAATTCATTAGTATTATTGAAGAGTCTTATATTTCTTTTAACTATAAATGATTTCCTCATACTTGGTTCCTCAGTTTTCAAAGGCTTTAGAAGTTACATAAAAGCAGGTACACGATAGAAGACTGGGTATTGTGGAGGTGTTAATACGTGGCAGATTTTTTTTTAACCTGAGCACACGTATTTCAGGACACATTATCTTGTCTTTTCTTTTGATAAAGTGGTTTTAGATTGACTATTATGTTCCAAGGAAATTCAACACAGATTATTTCCATCACACAGTGACCAACATTCCTCACTTGGACAACTTCTCGTCCAATTGGACAATATGGAAAAATAAATGTGTTCTCAAATGTCCTGTCAGGGCAGAACTGGGTGAGAGGCAGTCTGTGGTGTGCTAGACAAATGAATAACCGAACACCAGGACCACGCTAAAGGCATGAGACAGCTCAGCTCTTAGAGCTGATACCTGCAGAAAGAGTTGTTGAGTCACAGGTGGCTGAAGATGTGCAGAGACCATTAACATAAACATTCTTCTGTGATGCTAAATTAGTGTGATGTGAAAATCACCTTTAATTGTAGCTGTACAGCAGCCTCTGTGCACTCACCTATGATAAACCAGGCCTTTCATGAAAAAATATTGTTCATATAGGTACTAATCCGTGTTCAATGACAGCACAACTCTTCATCTACATTTATTTATTGAACACTGGGATAGGCATAGAGTGTGCTTCTCTAAAAGCCTCCATGAATGTTAATGACAAGGAATATCACTTGTAGACAACATTTGTGCCTAGGAAAATATAGAAAAGGAAAGCCAATAAAGCGTCATGTGAAAAATATTAGCTTGCTGAAAATCTTTTTATGGTTTGAATTAATTTTTAGTTCAGCAGCACTTGTTAAACCTATAAATAGATAAATAGTCTCTTGCCTTCCTATAGCTTTTTTCCTCTTATAGTGTGTCTTAGAAGTCTTCACATTCAGTGGTTTTTATTATATTATATCTAGTTAACACTGCAGGCTCTCTTTCAGAGAACTGCTTTGATAACAGGCTGTTTCATCTCAGTTCCTAGTGTGATAAAAGCCAATTTAGAGTCACTTACTTTATACAAAACAATGCAAAATACAAGATATTTTGATGATAATAAGATCTTTAAAAAAGGATGACCATCTGCCTTTATTCACTTCTCCTGCTTTCAGCGTCCTTTCGAGCTCCACTTTCCCTATGGAAAGATGAAATCACAGAGATCATTTTCAGTCCTGTCAGCTGCAAAGATGTGGTAACCATCTTATGAGATAAGCATATGGCTGGGTCTTAAGGGCTTTTTCAAACTGGGAATCCAAATATAGGCTGCCAAGTCATGTGCAGAAGCATCTGCCACGTCAGTTCCCCATCACAACGCCTTCCTGCACCACCAGGAAGCCTGAGCTGGTGCCTGCTCTTTTCCAGGTTGGCGTTTTATGGCAAGAACCAGCCACAAAAATGTAGAGCTGTGTATCTGAAGGCTTAACTTTAGACTCCTTAATCTTAATGTTTTGGGATCAATTTGGGACAGGCAAGACTCATCCATCCGGTGAGTTCCAGCAAAAACCCAGTTGTAAGCTGCAGGGTGAGCATGGAAGGACCTGGAAGTTGAGCAGTCTCTCCAGGTGGACTGGGGAGTGATTATTTTGAGATACACTTTAGTCCCACTGGCAGTGCCATTCACACAGTCCGTATTGGGCAGGCCAGGAAGGATCTATTCATGCTCCATCTGATTTATTTTTACACAGTTCCTGACCCTCTGTTTCTTGCTTCATTTGTGGTCTCTTGGTTTAGATGCTTTCCCTCCTGAGAAGCATTAAGCAGGGATTGCCCAATACATGGGTCTGTAGCAGCTCCTCATAGCTAACCAGAACATGTCTTCAACTTCAACCACCTGATTTTCCTGCTCTACAGCGCTCCTGCCTCCTGCCTCTTGTGTGGAATGTGGTTATTTGCTTCCACGAGCTATTGTGGCTCTTTTTGGAGGTTGACTCTTTCCATTTGACCTTGAAACATGGTGGGATTCTGGTAGTGGGTTGGCCTTGCCCATGCCTTCCTTCTATGGGTGGCTCTGAAGAAGTGAGGTCTGCGCTTAAGGGAAAACACAGCCAAACAAATTTGCAGTTGGCCACCTGCTTCCTCATCAGCCCCTTGTACAAAAAAGTCCTGGATATATAGATCTTAATAAGGCATTTTTCTCTAGGTAATCAGAACAATTATGACAAACTTTCCCATTAAAATGTTTGTGTGAAGACAACTGTTTTGGTTGAAAATGTGTGTGGTGCTTGAGGGCTAAAATCACTGTTGGAAGCAACTTTCATATAGTAATACTTTTTTTTTAACGGGATGAGTTTCTTTGCTTGGGTTTTTTGGTATCCTGTAAGCAAGGCCTCTGAAATGTTTATCAAAACAAAGACTGGTGATTTTTTATAAACTTTTTGTTTTGAAGCAGAACGTGCCGCCCATTCCAGGATGTTAACTTACCTTTTCTAATTGCATGGAACTTGCCCTGAAAATCAGAGGAGAACATGTAATATAGAGAGATCCATAAAGGTGCAGGAAGTTAGATTTATTGCTATTTGTGAAGCCATTTAACACTGCTCAGAGCAGTTTTAGCTCATCAATATCCCACTGGTGAATCTCAAAATATCTATCATGTTTATCTGAGACAGCCTTCTGCAATGTATCTTCATTTGTTGTTACCGAGTGTTTGCTCTCACTCTTTACTTTACTTTTACCTTACTTTAAAACTTCAGTCATTTACTTCAGGAGCCAAAACTCTCTTCCTCCTCACCCCAGGTGCTGAATAACCAACTAATAAACAGGGAGGTAAAAAAATCCAGAAGTACTTCCTTCACCTAAGCTAACTGTTAAATAGGAGCCATGTTCCTAGCAATTGGCATCACAGTGGAAAGCTGCCTTGAACAGAATTAAAGCTGCAGCCATTGCAATCAAAAGATTAATAGATAAGTAATTAATTTTAATAAGTTACTCTCCTACATGGACTATTTAAAAACTTCAAGATTGCTGAAATAAGACATTTAATAAACATGAAGAGAAAAGAATCTCAGTAGCTGGATTAAAAAAAAACAGAAAACAGCATTGACTCACGCATCTAACATTGTCTGGAAAAAAAGTCTCAAAAATATTGTGGTTAAGTATTTGATTAAAGACTACAGAAAATACTTTTTCAAAAATAGATCTTTATTAGCAGTCTGGGTTAGAGAACTGGGTATTCACTTTGATTAGGGTTTTTCATTGAGAGGAATAAAAATTTTACGTTTTCACAGGTTACAAGTTAAAAAATATGAAAAGTGATGTATTTACATTACAAAGATGAAATTGAGTTACAGTGGCTAATAGGATAAGTGTTGCAAGTTAGACATTAGAAGAGGGATATGAATGCAATTTACTGGGCAAATTAACTTTGTTAGAACACTTGAGCTGGCGCAAAGATAACAGCGCCTTTAGGAGACAAACTGCCTGCCTTGCTTGTGTACTCCAGTGTTTCTCTAATGATTATAAAATTCTTTACGCAAGATTTTTTTCACCAGCCTAAGGGCACCAAGAGATATTGATAAATGTGCAACAGAAACAGAACGAAAGCTGGACTCAATGCCCTAACTCTTCATATCCTAATACCTGCTGAAGCAGTTCTGGTTCCTTTGCTCTGTGTACTAAAATTGTGCTCCTGCATGGCAGGGGTGCCACTGATTTCCAAACGGAGCTACTCAGTGTTTTCAGGACTTGAATAACAAGTCCAGAGAACCCCTTAAAAAATAATGTCCTGGAAAGCAAAGTAGCAGGTAGAGCCTGGCCAAACTGAAGGGGAGGTGAAGCCTGTCAGCAGCGTCCATCTGAGGCAGTTCAGATATGGACTGAAATGCATTTGGCATCTCTTTCCTGTTGGATAACGAGCCGTACTCTGGTTCACCCTGTTCCCAAGGCTTTCACAGTGCTTCTTACAAGTAAGGTGACTGGTGTCTGGATATAGTCAGGCACTGAATGAGGGGATCTTAACATGCTTGTTAGTGCAGAAGGTCTTCTGCTCTTTCTAGACTGTTCAGTGTGAGAAAGGGAAGTGGCCTTCAATGATGCACCCAAGGTTATGCCTCAAATTATTTACAAGATGGGAAGCGGTCAAAAACGGTCCCCTCTGAGATTGTGGGGCTGATCTGCCTTCCTGCAAATAAAAGAAAGCCAGTCCTCTCTGCAGTGAGCAATTTAAGCCAATTTGTATTGAACAATTTGCTATGAGATTTGATTAAAAAAAAAAAAAAAGGAAAACTTTGTGAAGCTAGACTAAACAGTGTTCACAGCAAAGCGGTCATCTTTTGATGTGCTGTTTTAGAGGAGCTGAGGCAGAATGTGCTTTTTCTGTGCAGTTTAATAAAAATAAGGCTGTGAAACATCTTCTGATGCAAAAATCCAAGACTCTCCTCATCATCTAATGCTGAACCTTAAAATTACCATACCTGAATTCATGCAGATTACTTGTGTTCATTAATTTTAGCAGCATCTGTGCCCATTTACACCAGGTAAATATCTAACATTCCATTTTCTTGTCCCTTTTCTATTAGCTCCATTACAGCAGATCTAATTAAATCATATCTTTTAGCAGGAACCAAGAATTCAAGAGCTAAATTTTTGCACTTAATTAAAACCTCTTCATCTTGAACTGTTAATTTTCTGAAAAAGATATCCAGTAGTTTCTTCGTCTGATCCACTTGGTTCCTGAATGAAATGGCTCATTTACTCTGAGTTGGCTCTCAAAATACACTTAGGCTCCAACTCTTGTGATGATCTCAGAAGATGATGGGAATCATAGCTGCTTTTCTTCTCACTTCCGGATAAAATCTCTTCAGATAAAGCTTGTGTTTCTTTTGGGCCCACAGAGACATCTGGATGACCATCAGGAAAGCAAAAATGCCAGCTAGCAGGGAAAAAGATTTAAGGAAAAGGATCATGTGTGTTCTTCCAATGTTTGTTTCTGTAAATACAATAGGGTTTATGGAAATGCTTGGCCCTAAAGCAAGTAGGCAGTAGCTGCCTGATCCAGCTGCCTGGCAGGGAGGTCTCAAAAAACCCAGCAACTACAAAATTTCCCAGGACACTGCTGTGGTTGTCAGGACCCGGTAAGTGGATCTTGGATACCTCTCCCTTCAGGCTGAGTGGCACCAAATGGGGGATAATTTCACTGCATTTGCATTTTGCAAATTCATTATCCTTTCTTCCTTAAAATGAGGTAGTTAATCAGAAACATCATTTGGTGTACGGTCAAGTTGTCTGGGACAATTAGAGCAAGGGTGAATGTGCTGCATGTGTTGCTGCTCTTGCCATTGTAGGGATGGCCCTACATTGTCCCCAAATTTTCAGATCATTTCCATACCGAAACCTAAAGAACAAAAATATTTCATCTTTTCAAACAAAGTTTCAATTTAATTTTTTCATGATGCAGTTTAACCCACTTTTGAAATTCGTTTCTTTTTCATTTGTAAACCACGTGGGGCTACTTCTTACAAGTAGTTTTTATAGGTTTCTATTTTGAAATGGAAAAATAATTAAAAAGTGAATGTTTTGGAGAGCTCAGTCCCAGGGACCATATTTTTGGGAATGTTTACGTCTCTAAGGATGCAGGAAAGTACTGAGCAAGAGTCACAAATGCTACTAGGCAGGCTGCTCTTACGAGAATTTTGGAAGTTCATACATTTATCTCCTATAGGGAATTTGGTGGCAATATTTCATATGCTATAAAATTTTTTGGCAAATTTTAAATGTCCAGAATTTACTTCCACAAATGACACTTTAAATGCTGTCTTCATTCTGTTACAAACTTACCTGGCAGAGTTTGTGTCATCACTGTGAAACTAATCCAAGACCCAGCCTGTTGCAAAGAAAAAAGCACTGTTAGTTGTATATTTTATGTAAAGCAAAATGGCAAGTTTTCAAAAGCTCCCCCTGGAGAAAGAGTGTGGTACTTGTACTGGAAATGGGAGAGGGAAAATAGTAAGAAATGAACCCCCTCAGTGTGCTGGATGAAGAGATGGGTGATAGCTCTTTAGATCACTGGCTAGACTGTAGTGATGGGAAGTATAGACAGGAGTCCATGGGATAGTGATGTGAGGGAAGAGGAGGGTCTGGTGGAGGAAATTTTGTGGGAGCAAGGAGATTCTGACATAGGAACCACAAGGATTGATGTGCAGAGGAAACTGCGTGGAGGTGTTGCAGATTTTCTGCAAAGGCTGAAACAGTGACCACCTACCCTTTGCACATAAGCAGAAGAAAGTCATGTACCTCGTATGTATAGTTGGGACAGGATACCAGCAGGAAGAGCCACGTGAAGGGGTTGTAGGTTGGACTTGGAAAACAGGTTCTATTTCCTTGTGAAAGGAAAAAAAAATGGTGGGGAAAATCAGAGTGAACCAGTTTCAGTACAGGGAAGAGGGAAAGTGAGCCTTATCACAGCCTGCCTATGTAACAGTGATCCCTTGGGCCAATGCTCTCAGAGCACAACCTGTTAGAAAAGTTTCAGTGAAATCTTTTGAGGTAGCAAAAGCTCTATTTATCCCAGTGAGAATGCTGCTCAGCAAGCCTTGTATCAGTTTTTACAAGCTCTGGCATGTCCGAAGGATGCAACTTCTGTTCAGAAGACAGAGACTAGTTCAGTGTGGACTAGTCAGCAGGCAAGCACTAGGGGCACTCCACTGGGATGTGGGGATGCAGCTGTATCTTGTTCTGACTCAGGAACATTAATCTGTGGGCTCCCACATCCTCACCCTTAATCTCTGGTAGAATAGGAAAACAACTCCAGAGCTAACAGGATGCCTCTCTCCAGCCACTGATAATGCTCATACAAAAGGCCTCAGTGTAAACTTTGTCTTTTAGATATCTAACATCTAATACAAATTCAGTGGCCTCATAAACATGTGGGGTTGTTTGGGGTTTTTTGCTTGATTAGTTTTGATTTGGTCTTTTTTTATTTGGTAGGTTTTTTTGCCTTTCCTCCGCACCTTGGATTGGTGAAGGATAAAGAGAGAATAGGTAAAAATAATCCTTTTATTCTGGAGTTGGAATTGAAGGATTTTCTGTTAGGACATATCTCAGAGTAAAAGTGATTTCTGATCAAGGAAGTGCATTATCCTATCCAAGAAGTAAGAAAATAATTGCGGAAATTATCAATTATTAATAAGCAGCACCTCATTTTTAAGTTCTGGCAACAAGGCTATCTTTAACACTTGTAGACACTGAGAACTTAAATCAATTTCTTGGTTCTTTCTGCTTTAACTGAATCAGGCCCCTTGCAAGAAATAATATAAGCTGTTTCCTAACCACAGTGCATGAAAACCTTCAAGAACAGAAACTGACTTCTGTGTGTGAAGTTGATCAGACTGGGGCATTTTCCTGAATAGATTGTTCTAGAGGGGAAATTGCACTATTAGTGTCTGAAAACATATTTTACTTTCTGGTATGGATTGTATAACTTTTAATCTCATGGCACAAAAATGCTGAAAACCCAACCTGTTAAGAGCATACATTTACATTGATGTTGTGTAAGTATTCATGAGTCTATCTCTGTGTATTTGAATATATGCATGTATATCTTTTCCTGAGATGAATGTGTCTAAAAACTCTGCAAGATAGTTTAGAAGTTTTTGAGACTTATTTAAAATGAAACACGCTGCTGTCAGTCACCAGCATGCTTTAAAGGACTTCTGCACTTAAATCCATATTTAAATTGCAGTTGTGTCTAATTAGGATAAATTTGCTATAAGCTTTGAAACAATAACAGTGTTGCTAATGTTTCCATGTCGTCCCATTTGTTTTGAAGGTGTTAGACCAATGGCATGATACCTACTTCATCTTTCTTTATTCAGTGGATGTAGGTACATAAATTAGTGTACAGCAGCAGAAGATGGATGGGTCAAGAACACTTCAGTCTTAAACACACAGGAAACAAAGACAGACCTGAATTGGTTTGGTGAGCTAAAGCTACGTTGATAAAGTGATTTCCAGCTTCACACATCTGCAAAACATTAAAAACATATTTTCAGTTGCATGCCTAAAAAGCTGTGGTAATTGTGTTGCACTGCATAACCAGAACCCTCCCCATGACAACTCAGCCTCTGTATCCAGGAAATATGTACCCCAAAAAACAGCCTGTGACCACAGTCACACACACAAGTGTCCAGTGAACACGGTGGGTGCAGCCTGGGAGGAAAGCCCCTGGCACAGCTCCGTGTAGCTCGGTGCAGCCAGGCCTTCAGTGGGGTTCCCGTGCCCAGGATGTGCAATGTTTGGCCCCGGGGAGATCAGACAGACTCCCTGACTCTAAGGAATTCAGCAAGATGCTCTTCCTGACTTCTTCCAGCTTTAATCCAAGCTGCAAAGAAGAAGGTGAAAAGCTGACCTCTGGTTTTGTAAAGATGTCACGAGTTAATGTCCCTAACCTTTTCCTACACACACTTTCAAAGGTGTTCAGCAAAACAGGAAGGAAAAACAGGGTGAATAAAAAAACCAGCAGTTCTCCAAAAGGCAGACTGGCTGAATGGATAGCAGTCAGGGATTGATAAAGGAAGGGAGCTAGTACCATTCCTGTTTCTGCTACTCTCTGGTTATGCTGTTTCCAGCAGTGACCAACCTCTCAACGTTATCTCCAACATTTAGATGTTTCAAACCTTTGGAAGAGGTACCATGTCTCCCCATTTGGTTATACAGCCTGTGGTACAGGCTGATTTCAGATTTGCTTGGGGCTTTCAGTACTTCGTCATCTACAACTACTGAAGAATCAAAATCTTTTCCCCATATTTAAAGTGGGAACAGGTAGGAAAATTAGTTTATATTCCTGAAGAAGAAGACCTGTCATCACAATTATGTAATTTTATGGTTTTCATTTTTCCCCTGCTCTGTGAAGAAAACCAAAATGCTGCATACAGTTCAAGCTCAGGCTGAATTGAAATTTTTTATTCATTTCCATGTTTGAAGACCGATTTGTCCTCTGAAATAGGAAAAATGCAGTGTTAAAAATTGCCTTTTCTTATAGCATTTGTCGTTTTAAATTTTGCAAGGCTTGAAAAAGTTTAAGAAATTAAAATTAAAAGGAAAATATTAAAGCCTAGAGATGTTAAAAGTTTGAAGTCACAAAATTAATACAAAAAAAGAACTTCAACTGACATTTGTAAGTCAATTCTGAAAGTCATCCATAACAAATTTTTACTAAAACTAATTGAAAGAAATATGTAACTTCATTTTATATTGAAACATGCTATTATCTGAAAGAACATTGTAGTTAGCATTGCTGAAGAATTTTCCCCTTTTTGGAAGAGATTTTTGTGGGGGTTTTTGGAAGGTTTAGATCAGGTCTATTAGTAAATAGACCAGTTATTGGCTGTTATTCTGCATGGCTAGGTAGTTATGGTTCAAGTCCTGCTGTCCTTTTAAATTTTTCTAATTCCAAATAACTGACCATCCTCTATCATAAATACCAGATGTAAAACACTAAATAGCCAGAAAATGAAATTCCATTATAAAACACCATATCAGAAGCTAAAACTCTAACCACAGCAATGGATGTAATTTTAATTTACATACTTCCAATTATGAGCTGGGAACGTGATTTGTTTTTCTGATTCCTATTATGTTAAAGAAAAAGGTTTTGTGGTTAAAAGTGGTTTTGTAAAAACACTATACCTAATGAGATGCCCATACTATTGTGGAGCAAGAGATATTCACACGTATATGTAATTAACCCCTACTCATTCTAAGTAAAACAAGCAAAGGGCATTTCTGTAGGGATTTTTATTGGCTTACCTTTGACTTTGCAGCTGCATTCTGCTGTGATTAACTCTTATGCCTCTCTTTAAAAATGGGACTGTTCATGTTCTACATTGAGAACCACTGCTAAATTTAAGGTAGTCCATCATTTATCATATATAAAATATAGGGAAGCAGGGAACAGCAGAGAAAAAGCCGGCACTATTTACAGTTATAAAACATTGACATCCACACAGTTTCCCCTCTTTACATTCCATGTGTACCCTGTGAGAAAAACATCCCTGCAAAGTTTAATTTCTCTAAACATAAGAATCTTTCAAGAGGGCCTGCAGACACTCTTCAAATTACTCAGTATTGTTGTTTACAGCAGCTGCAGATGTATACACTTAAATCAGGATGTATAATAAAGACAAGACTTAAAAGAGGGTAAAAAAAAAAGAAATCTTCCAAATATTTTATTCATATATTTTAGAAACCTGTGAAAAGAGCTTCAAATTATTTTATTTCATACGTTGATGTCTTAAATTCATAGTCTGGGAATCTGCCAGCACAAGATCTGAAAGGTACAGGTTTTGAGTTTCCATGGGTAGGGAGTTCTCAAAAGAGCTGTAACAATTCAGAGTCCAGGCCAGGCGCTCATACAGATCTTAAGGGGACTGACACATTTTATAGCAAACACCCCCAACAGGGCTCATCCTTTTGCTTGATGGTAGCATTTTCCTTACAAGCCATAGCAGAGCACGTTCCATTGATGCAGGGAATTATGTTTCAAAAGAAAAGGAGGCTTTCTCTAAGCAGAGAGGACTAGTTTTGCTGGTAGCACTAAATATTCAGGCAAGCAGCTTGCTTGGTTTCAAACACCCCCTGAGCCTGGGAAGGGTGCAGACAGCAAGGCTCTGGGCATACTGCTGCCTACCAGTGCCTCCTGCCTCTGCAGTACTGGGTTATTGGTTTTGGCTCTAGAGCCTCATGGAGTGTGTGAACTTCTTCATAGGAGTATTTTCCTTGTCTTTGCTGTACCTTATTAGAGCAAGAAAAGCTGGGAACTGCGTGGCCAGCCCCAGAGAAAAACGCTGCCAAAACTGTGACCTTTAAGGGTCTTAAGTTACAAAAGCATTTAAATATTGCTAATGAGTTTTTGTATGTTTTTCTGAAGAGTGTTTTTCTGAAGGAGCTTAGACATATTACTGTCCCATCTCCCTGTTATACTTCTGGAAACTGATCTGTATCTGATTTTCAAAGAGGATGTTTTGGCTCCTGACCCAGCAGTTCCAGAGGACAGAGAGGATATAGATTTTCATGTGAGAACTTCTTAGCAAGCCTCTGTCTCACTGTACAATTATGATCATTCAAACACCAGGTTGGATAGTCTCAGCCATTCTTCATCAGCTGCATTTTCCTTTGGCTTATCCCATTTTGGGAGGGATTGTTTATATAGATTTTAATAGCTGTTGAATATGTTATTCAGAGTACACTGAACTATTGCAAAGTCTTGTTAGGATGTAATTCTTCGGTATTTTAAAAATGACAAGTTTCAGTCTGTCTAAATATTAGTGTTCTAACACAATTACCAGTAGTAATAATGCTGATGATGTTCTCATGGCTCTCAAAGTACAGTACTTCTGTTTAAACTCTGTGTATGTAAATATTAGTAGGACACTTCCTGACTGAGAAACCTTAATAGATTAGTACTAAATCTAGTCAAAGTACACAGGGCTGTGGACATGGACTTATATACATGTATACACACAAATGCATAGAAGCATTACTGCATTTTACTAAATTGTGAGTTAATCCTCTTCCATAATCATAAATAAAACTTCATTTTTGTACGTACCAGAAAAGCAAGAGCAGCATAAGAAACTTGTTTGTGGCCAAATGCTAGAAAATAGAATGAAATTATAAATTGCATTTTACAGTATGCACATGGTTTGGTATGGGTGAAAATAATCTAGTGCTGAGGAGCAGAAATGCTTCTTTCCTGACAGGCTCTGCAGAAAGATTGGATATTATCACACACAATAAGAAGACAATACAAACAGTGACAGCACTCTAGAAATGCCAGTTTTACACCACTGATCTCAAGGCAGTTTTCACCCAACTGTTTTTAGTATTTGCCAACTTCATATATCTGAGCATTTTTTCAAAGCAGCTGGTGGTGGCCAATCCCTTGAAAAGACAAGGAGAGGAGTGAAGGTCAGTGGCTAAACCAGGCCAAGAATCACAGCCCTATCCATAGACCCTTCTACCTCTATGAGCAGAAAACCCAATACATGACCTATCCATTACCTTTTCTTATTTGAGTAGTGAGGCAATAGTCAGACTTTACTACACAGCCACTGTCTGCTTCACAGTCATTCAAGAAATACATTTAACATCTGTAAATTTTACCTGCTGTTTGCCTGCCCTCTCCTCTTTGCTGTTGTCCCAGACCAGTGTAGGGCTCTACCATGTTCATGTCCAAAGGTTTACAGATCCCAAGTAAACCTTGGTCACAGCTGGGGGACACAAACCATGTGTACATACCTCACTTGCCTTGGCCATGTGTCTTCAACCCTTTACTTTTGAGAACTTTTTTTCCTGGCTGGCACAGAACTCTTCTGTGGTGCCAAAGGCATTTTAAGGCAGTGGCAAGCAATTAGAAATATTTCTTCTGAATGCTTTCTCTTTTGTGTCTTGAACAAAGAGTTTCCCCTGTAAAGACTTATTGATTTGATAGCCCAGACTGCTAAAAACTGGGTCTAGGGAGGTTTCTGCATTGTTTGCAGCGTTGTTGTTAAAGCGACACCAAATCCGACTGTCATTCAATGAATCATATAATTTTGAAATAGAGCTTTTGTGCTGTTTTGAAAGAAAAGCAAGTGTCATGTAGGGGAAATTTTTGGTTGAAAAAACTTAGCAATTTAACTGAGTGTAAATAGAAATGCCAAAGCAAATGCTTTGTTCCCAAAGTTCATAGATAAATCTGAGATACAGAGGAAAAGAAAAACTAAGGTATAAGCAAGGAAAGTAAAGTAGCAGAATATCAAACCTATGCCAATTATGCTCAAAAGAAGCAAAAGTCCAGAGAGCAAACAGAAAAAAAAATGAAGAAAGAGCAGTGTAATAGTAAAATATGAGGAGAGGGACCGAAATGATGAAAAAACTAAAAATCAAAAAAAAATATTTCTGTTATCAGCAGTACATGATGATTTTTACTTGTTTCTCAGGGGGAAAAAAAAGAAAAACCTTAATTTTTATGAAAAGGATGTATCTTTAGTAAATAAATATCTCCTCCAAGAAAATGCAACCTGCCCTAGTTCTCTCCTGCATTCTTTAATACAAATGTTGTGAAGATGAGCAAAATATATTGATCTTTGTGTTTTCTCTACTTGTCCAAACCGGACAGCGATTGACCATTGCTGAACAGGCACAAACATTCAGTGGTACAAAGCAGAGGTGCTTCCAACACAACAACCTTCCTTTTGACAGGGAGCAAAGATTAATTTCTGGATAGATTAGTCCTATCATCTAATGTGGGACCAGTCTCTTGATTTTGGAGGACTTCAGGTGGCATGGCAAAGACTTTTTCAAACCGCGTTTGTCATCTTTATGTCCTACCCATACCTACAGGGTGGCGTGTACCGCGGGTGGTTGATGTAGTATGCGATCCAGGATGTGAATCCCCAGTAAAAGGCACAGCCCTGGAACAGACAGATCATTTTTTTGAAAGGGCAGTAAGGAAGTACAAACTGTAACTTTGTAAGTATAAATTCCACCAAGTGCAAAACCCGACCACTGCAACACTCTGCAGTTGCTTTGTGAGCCTCAGAATATCTATCTTTCTGAGATGCTATGAAGCAAGTAAAAAAAAAATTGGGGACACAGCATGAATTTTTTTTTTTTTTTTTATTGTGTGGAATGTGTTTTATGCCTGTTGTAGGAATTGGCACTTGTTTTCTCCTTCTTTGATTCTACTGCTGAAGAGCACATTTCTTTGAGTTGTGCTGTTATAAGTCTAGGGCTGGTTAACAGAGCTGAGCTGTTACTGTACCTGAAATTCAGCATTTCCAAGCAAGATAGAGCAAGGCAAACAGAACGCTAAACCAGAAAAAACAAGAAAGAGTAAAAGTGAAGCCCCCTATCGAGGCCATGTGTTAATCTCCTTCCAAAATGTTTAAAGGGAGGGTCTTTACATCACACTGTATGAGGTGGAGGGGTGATACAAAATGGCCAGGGTACAGTGTGTGAAATAAATGAAAGGAAAGCCTATGAGTAATAACACACAGTTGAAATTCAGGAGAGAGAAGACCTGGCCAGCTCAGTATCTTCCTGCCTGAGGCCTCCATCTATAGAAGGAGAATTTTTTTTTTCCCACTTGTAATTTGATTTTCACTTCCTAGCACAAGGCCTATCTCTTGCTCTGTATTTATATTGCACCAAAGAAGCAGTGTATGATTTCTGTCAACATTGCTAGATGTTGCAGCAGCAGCTATCATCATAAAATACCACTCAGTCTGAAAAATATCCTGGACATGACAATCAGCCCCTTGGGTGTATGAGTCAAAGTGGACATTTACTTGCAGGAGCTAAAATGGACATTGATTTCAATTTATGTCCTTGGGGACATGGTCCTGAAATCCTTCCTGTATCTGTATTTTCACTAAACATAATTCCTGGAGCTACAAAATAAATTAATTTTTATTTCCCTATCTTCTTCCAAGGACTGCTTTGATATGACGATATTCTCTCTTACACAAGATGATAAACATATTGTCACCTTTATCATATTTTTCAGAGGAGTGTGCCCTTCCGAAAACTTGTGAACAAATAACGTCTCCAGAAGATGTCTGATGTAGTGTAAACAGTGACAGAAACAGGCCAAGCTGGAAGGGAGAGGGAGAAAAAAAAAAAAAGGAAATTAAGGTAAGTGAAATATTTTTTTTATTACCTCACAGTTAATGTCATGAAAGGAGTAAGAACTAATATTCCAAAACTGCAGTCACATTAAAATTGTGGGATTTAAGATATTGTCTTAATTGAAGCATCTGGAACCAAAGATTAATGGAATCATTTTCAGTGTTATACAAAGGTGCTTGCATTTTGCAGGGAAGCAGCTTATTTTTACTAGCCTTGAAATAAAAAGAGCTCCCTGAGCTCTGAATGTGATACACAGTCCTGACAAGACATTTAGACAGGACAGATGTGTGTACAGCCAGGCGTCTGACGCTCTCTTCCAAAAGACTTCTTCCACGTTTAAGGCCACCTTAATGCTCCTGTAGGATGTGTCTGACATTTAAGAACATTCTGAATATCTTCTGAATGGTTTCCTTGTCCTTTGCCAACTCAAGTAGCTGCATGGAGGTAGTTTGTGTTTCATGTCCTTGTGGACGCAAAATGAGATTTTGTTGCTAAATTAATCCATTCTGATTGCTTTTTTGTTGCCTGTTATAAAGAAATGAGGTAATTGTGGTAGAAATTATTATATTGATTCTCTTTTGAGGAAGATTATGAAACAATAACAGGCATTGCTGATTTGCTTCCGAGAATGAGTTGCAGCTCACAGTGATTGAGTTTCAGAAACAAATGTCAGGAGTGATTCCTGATGGCATTTTATCTTGGTTACATTTACCGTACTACCATAGCCCGTCTTGCTGCAAACCAATTATAAGACATAAATGAAAAGTGGTTTTCAGCATGTGAAATCTCAAATAATTTTATTATGCATCGTGTACAGTAGCTAAAGTCAAAGATTAAACAATTTCAAAGTAATTAAACCAGAGAGACTTGAGCTAAGAAAATTTCAAACAATTAACGACTTATCCAAAGCCTGGAGCAAACTTGCAGCTTTGCTGGAAATTTTTAAATTAATTTGGCCTAGGATGGGGACCTCAGATGAACCTGTTAAGGAGTGGTCACTGGCAGGGTTCTGCACAACCCTTGCCCACATAAAAGAAGGTAAAGGTATTGCAGGTCCTTCTGCAGCTCCCCTTTTATGCATATGCACGAGAGAAGGAAGACAAGCATCTTGCAGCTCTGGATTTGAATTCAATTGTTTTGTGTTCTCATTCCCAGCTCCACCAACTCCCTTAATGTCTCTCCAAGTGCCTGTTTCTCCATCTGTAAATGGCATTATTACTCACTGTATTTCTCTGCTGTACACCAGTTCCCCTGATTCTGCAATCACAGTGTGGAAGAAGTGTGTGGGAAAGCTGTACAGTCCTTTAGCCTCCTAGGTCCCTGTGTGCCCTCCCATAAATGGTCCAGATTATGCAGCTGACAGACTTCCCTGGACCACCTTTCACCCTTCTGCCAGGCTCTAATCACCCAGAATGGGGACAACTCCACTGAAAGGAAATTCCTTAAGTGTGAAATTTCGCAGTCTGACTAGTGAATTCTCCCACTGTCCTGTGGAGATGCTTCTTTTGAGTTTCTTGACCTGACTCATGACATGCACACCTGTTGAATTTCCTCTTTCTTTTGCCTAGGTGAGAGCTGGTGTAGGGGTAGTTATTTTCTGTGCTGAATGCTGGTGCTGCTCATCTCAAGAGCAGGAATGTGCTGTAAGGAGACTGGTAGTGGGGCACCTGGAGTCTTCTCTTCTCTGTCAAGCATGACTTTGGGTTACTACCCACTGTGTTTTTTATTTCACCTTATGTTCAGAATTTATGTTAAACTGTTTGGGGAAAACACTGCCTCTCCATGGAGACCAGGTGCAGTGACAATTGCAGCTGGGATCCCATTTTTGGTCAGGCTTATGAGCGCTGCTGAATGTCAAACAGGTATTGGTAAGAACTGAATCTGACACCTGGCAAGCAGCCTCAGGCCCCCTGTAACATCCTCAGCCCTGGAAATGCAATCTCCATCCCTCTGGTTTCTCATGCTCCAGGAAAACAATTCACACAAGCATCACTTACTGAACCACCGGGTGGCGGAAGTTCTTCCTGCTTTCCACTTGATCATAAATAGTCGAGAGGCGAATGTAAAAGAGCAGATATATAAGAAGAGGCCCAGTGTATTCTGTTAGAAAAAACTAGAAATGAAAAATAAAATAGCTGTGGCAGAGTAGAAAATTGTATCAGGAAAGGTATGAGAAAAAGGATACCTCTATCCACAACCCCTATTCATCCTTAAAATGACTTTTGGCTTCATTTTCAGGACATAAATGACACATAGGGGTTTCTTCTGCAGTCTCTTTAGCAAAGGAGTAAAATCCATCTAGGAAATGAGAGAGAGGTTTCTGTGCAGAACATTAACCCAGTCAGGAATGCTTCATGGAAGGTGGTCAAAATTACAGTTATCTCCTCATTATACTTTTGGCTGTGCCATCAGATGCCTATTTGGAACCTAAATAACACTGAAAATCAAGGCCAAGAAACTGAAGGCAGCTTGCTTTCTGCCAGTGTTTTTTGCAATTGAGTGGTACATCAGTTAAAAGCCAACCAAGCATGACAGAAACAAACATAGCTTTGAATCCTGGTTGGTAGCAGAGTCATCTGGAAGGGAGGCTATCATTGCTTGAAATTTCATGGTGGATGGAAGAGCAGGACCAGCCTGCCTGGTGCATGGTGCTTTGAGCTCTTTTTCAGTGTCTGGGTGGTGCTCCTCCCTGTGCAGGCACCAGCAGAAATAGCCTGTGGTGGGCAGACTGGACAAGTAAGTTGCCCTACTGTGACGAAAACAAAGCAAGAGGAAATAATTTCATCTCACCACTGTCACTCCTGCTAGGCACAGAGAGCTGGGAGGAGGGGCAGGGAGAGAAGGCAGAGTCATGGAGATGACATGAGCCACCCTCAGTTTTAAGGTCTGACTTTGGTTTGGTACACTCTGTATTGCGTTTTGTTGGGGAACATTCTTAAGCCGCACACAGCTGGAAGAAGTAAAATGACATTAGAGTGATGAGAGATCTAGATTTGATCACCTGCCCCCGCTGGACTGAATCCCAGAATAAAATGGAAGTGGTGTAGTCCTACACATTTACAAGGACTGGCAAATCGTAACTCAAGTGCCTATCAATGCTTCAGGGCGAAAGATTTATGACTGATGGGTTATTTGGCTTTATGGTGGCTATTGGCACTGCTGTAGAATTGTAATGAATAAATACCTGTGGCTTAAGGAAGCAACACTGACTTTAGACCATCTTTCTCAAAACTAGTATTTGACCCCCCAGCAGGCTGTTCTTCGAATCACTCTTCAGAAGAGCATTGAAAGAGAAAGGTTTTCCTGCAGAAATATCCTGCAATTAGGTTCCCTTTTCCTCTGTTACAGGGGGAAACTTTTTGAAATTTTATCCATTCGTAGCAAGACAGACTCCAAAAGTAACAAGAGACTTAAGTGTTCTCTACCAGGGGAACATCAAACTCCCTTTTGTTCCAAAACATGCTTCCATGCTCCATTTAGACTCTGCATGATCCCAAGAGCAGGTGGGTGTGTGTGGGTGTGTGTGTGTGTGTAAAAATATTTAATCTAGGAATCCAAGAGCACTGATTGTTGTGGAATACCTCACAGCCAAGGGCTTTTTAGAATTTTGTCCGAGTAGCAGTTGTATGGTTGTTCCAAAATGTGAGCCCACTGGCTCTGGCAGTCTGCAAACACTGTAAGGGATGGCCTCTGCTATTTAAACCTAACACACTAAATCTATACTATGGTGGTGTAGGGGACAGAGTTGCAGATAATGTGGTCTGGGCAGGTCAGGAGAAGAGCCTGGAATGAGCTGCTTTCTTCAGTGTAGCTTTTTCCTCTCTGCCATGAGCTGCACCCCAAAGCACATCCATAACTGCCAGCTTTCAACATCTGTTTGGCACGAGCACATTGCAAAGCTGCCAGGAAGAGTTTGGCAGGACTTAGCACCAAGTTGTGCTTACTTGTCACTGCGCCAAATGTTCCCCCCTTACCCCCTGACTGACTTCAGATGCTGAAAGGAGATGGGGAGTTTCAAGATTTAGTAAAAAATCCAGTCCCTCTTTAAAAGCCAAAGCTCCCAGACACAAGATAACTGAGTCCTGTGACAGGGTTCATCAGTGCAGCTCAGGGAAGCAGTTGAGGGCACTGACAGCAGCTCCTGAGCTGGGGATTGTGGAGGTGAGCAGCATCAGCATGCTCAGGGGGCTTCACAGGCTGGGGACAGGGTTCAGTCTTGTCTCTGTGTCAGCCACATCACCCCTGTGGAGGCAGGTGGTGCAGGGTCAGCCATGAGATTCCCAATCCAACTGGGCACTGTCTGGCAGTGCTGTGTTTGCCTTTGTCATAACTGAGTCACACTGGCACAGAGCTAAGACCAGTAACATTCTGTTTTACAGGATGAGGTTCAATTTGCCATAGTTTTTGTTGTAGTTTAGTTTAGTTTAGGTAAGTTTCAGGCTGTTTCCTTCTGTTGCATCTCCCCTGCTGTGACTGCTGCACTAATTCTCTGGCCCACTGTTTTAAGTTTGTCATAAATGAAAAATGAGTACCAGAAAGGCAGGCAGAGAAACTGCTAAAAATTCCCATGAGTTCAAGCAGGTGAAAGGGAAAGTAGTCTTAAATTAACACAACATTATAATTATTTGTTCTACCCAGTGGCAATCAAGGGCAAGCACCATTCTTTTACTATTGATTCTCAATGATTATATGCAATTAAGCCTACCTAGTGTCTTCATACTCATCCTATACCTGAATAATTGCTGGGCTTGCGGAGGTATTACTTGTGTCAAGGATCAGTTCAACCCATCATTTTTATAGGTGCTCAAAATTACTAATTCCTGCTGACATATTCTGCAAAAATAGTAATCACTTTTTAAACAAAGGCCTGAAAATAATAACATTATACCTTGTTGTTTCTGAACAAAAGAAATATAATTTAATTTAAAAAAAAAACCAACTGATCATTTAAACCATGGAGCAGATTTATCTTTCAGAAATGAAAAAAAAGCAAAATAAAACAAAACAAAATACTTAAAAGAAAATTATTTTTTCTTTACCATCTTGTGGTCCTGCCTAGATTATTTTGATGTACTGGGTGCAACCAAATATGGTGATGCATAATAGCAAAATTATCTTTTCCTTGAAGAGCAGTATGTCTCTATAACAATGAGCATAGCTCAATAGAATTAACAGTTGAGTTCATCATTAACTCCCTGAAGCGAGAAAACAGGAGATTTCCTCTTTTTTCCACATCTGTAAAGTCTACTTCATATCTTGCAGGGTCCAGTTCTCTTACCTTCCTTCTCTCCTCTCCGGTGTCTCACATGATATACTCTGTAAATCTCTTATTCTCAGCAGCATAGAGAAAGTGCTCTTAAATGAAAGTATTCTGGAATCAAAACTCTCCCCATGGTCTCCATACAGGGTGCTAAAATCAGGCTTCTTTAACCATCTCAGCTATCAGGTCCTCAGGGATCTGATTCAGTAACACCTAAACTGGAAACACCTACTATGTGAACATCAAAACTGAGATCCGAAACACGTCAAAAGGGAGCTGAGAAGGAGTTTCCATTATCCAAGAGATGATGGAACAAATGGTAAAACAATACAGGGGAGCTAATCTGCAAATCAGCAAAGCATCTCATCTTGCAGGAGCCAGATTGTACCTGCTTCTTTTATCTCTCTTCAGCTCACCATGCCAGGAACACCTTGCTGAACAGAGTAACAGCCAGGTTAGGAATTCAAATCCCAGACCCTGTGAGTCAGAGGGTATATTTAGGGAGGTATGAATGCAGCAGAGGTGAAAGGAGTTCTTTAAGGTTATTGGAGGGATTTTCTGGTTGGTAAGGGCTTCTGACATAGTGCCTGACACTGTCCCAACAGGTCTGCTAAAAGGGAATGGAAAGGATTTTGATGTGAGTTAAAGTACCATGTGTTCTGGTCAGGAAAAGGTAGAACAGGACAAAAGGAAGTTGTAAACAGAGGTGGTGGAGTGGAGGGAGTCTGAAAAATGTCCAACCAAATCTTTATAAATGAACAGCCCATATATTAGTATCTTCACATGAGGGCATCAGCTAATTCCTCTCTGTAATGTTTATGACATGCCCTTTCTGTGATATCACACAACACGCCCTATCTTGTTGCCTTTTGGCAGCGTCTCACATTATCTCATTTATGACAAGCAGCAGAGCTGAGGAAAGGCCATAGAGCCTCTTCCATCCTGATCCCTTCCTGCAGCTCTTTCCATGCCATGTAGGGCTGGTTTCCCAGTCACCTAGTGCTTCTTGTGATGTTTTGTCTTCCACTGCCCACGGGATGTCTGGACTGAAGCAGAGAGCATGGGATGAGGGTAATACCTGCAGCCAGGACAATGACTTTGGGCCACTGTCTGTAGTCCTCAGCACAGCAAGAGATACAAAACAGCTCGAGCATGTCCTGGGTAACTCTGATGGAAAAGCAGCTGCAGTATATAAATTATCTAATGGGACAGGGCTTAGTTTCTCTGATAAATGTGAGACAAAGGCAGTAGCTGCAGTCCTGAGCCAAGGTCAGACTGACATGGTACACAGTGCACAAAGAGGAGGATCTGCTGTTATCAGACAGACAGACCATTGCTGTGTATGAGTGTACAGAGCACAGCCAGGATTTCAGAGAAACCCAAGAGAAACAGGCAGTTAAACCCTCCCTAGTCCCCAGGTCACGTTAAACTTAGTGCATAACTACCTTAGACTCCTTTTACGATCCCAGCCCTAAGTACTCTTGAGCTAATGATCATTAAGAAACATTATTAATTTCTGGTCTAATTTCTACTTCATACGCTTTGTTACCTCATTAAAGGCCATACAGCTACCTGGGGATGATAATGGCATAATTTTAGCACCATCTCTAAAATCTTCACCTCTGTAAAAGTTTTGTATTTTCATGTTTGCAAAAATCCACAGCAGCAGCAATTTTGCATCAGGTAATAGAGTTTTTAAGGGCTGCTTGAATATTCAATTACTTCTTGTTCCAGTTCTCATGGAGCTGGCTAATCTGTTCTACAAAATTTAAATTGTGCATGCAGAGGCACCTGAAACATCCCTTGTCTGGGCAGATTTTGCAGTGACTCGGTGTCTATGAGTATTTCAGGCTGCTGCTCAATATTTACTGCAAATACCAGAGATAGGATGGATTTGCTGTAGGATTTTTGTAGTCAAATTGCAGCTGACTCAGGCCAGTTTCAGGAGCTGGAGGGTGAATAGTGATGGACTCTGTTTGTCCCTGAGTCAGGCCTGTGCATGCTCTGTGGAAGAAGGCAGGTGAAACCCCAGCTTCATCCTGTGTCTTCTAAGACTGAGCTGTCTGAAACCTTGGCACCAGACTACTTCACACTGCGGTCAAAATTCTTCCCTGAGACCACAAGTCATTTCATGTTTTTTACTCAAAACAGAAAATTATTGCAAATTAACACACATTATTCTTATGCACACACATATATGTATGTTGTACATGTTTGTAACAATGCATATTCTGTGAAGCACTCAAGTCCTGTTTGTAACCAAACACCAATGTGAGTTCAGATTTGCTGCCAGATCTTTACTGGTCTTTGACAGCATTTTGAAATCTTCCTTATAATCAGCTTCATTTTAAAATGTGTATTTATTTTTTGCTATGCAGATCCATAAACAAAATTGTGCTTTTTAACACCTGGTTATTATAAATAACTTCATCTGTGTTTTTCATCCAGAAGCTCAAAGCACTTTGCAAAGTGGAAAATACTGCATTGCCAGTATTTTGGAAGCTGAAATACAGAGAAATTCAGTGACTTGTCAAGGGCATCAGACAAAGGTGGGCAAAGAGGTACCTGGTCCTCTCAAACACTGGTTCTGTCTCTGGTTCACTCTGCTGAACACTGATTCACCTCATGGTTCACTCTCCTCTGTGCTGTCCTTATACCCTGCATGGGGTTGGGCAAAATTCCCCGCACAAAATAATTGTGCCAGGCTTATGCATTCTAGAGGGACTACAACTGCTCAAATTTGCATAGATTGACAAAATGTCAAGCTCCTTAGTTACTCTGAATACAAATAGGAAAGTGTCGACATTTACCAGCACCATGCATCAAGCAGCTCTTTGTTCCTTGAGCAGCAGGAAGGGTTTAAGCATAAAGTTATGTATAACTGAAAGAAGCAGCTTGTTCTATTTATGCTTACTGAATTCTCTCCACCTTCTTTTTGCACTCAAAGTGGTAAAAACTCAAGGGCACTCCTACAAACACTTAAGCATAGGTCTTTCAGTCTTTGCTTTGCTTAATAGTAGCTAGAACCCTCAGAATTAATTTTTCTAGTAGCTCCCTAATTCCCTTTGGCAACTGAAAAATTGACACTCTGGCATGGTTCATCGTGAGCTAGTGGCATTTGCTGCTGAGACCAAGAGAAAGTATTGCAACACTGTTTGCATCGTTAGAAGCAGCGTCTAAGGAATCCAAATCAGCCAGCTGGGCAGTTTCAGAGGTGTCCTCTCCCCTTATCTGTTAACTTCATGCTGCCACTGGGCAGTAACAAAGAGCCAAAAGTATGTGTGGCCCAAGGAAAGGCACAAACAATATAAAACCATGGCAAGAAATCAAGCAAATGCAAGCTGTTCTCCCCTGATAACCCTGGAGGTTGAAAAATATTAGACTTAATTAAATGAAAAATAAGAGCAATCTTGTGCGTGTAGTTTGCCTTTGTGAAAGGTCACAATGTTTTTAAAAGTTCGCAGCTTTTGACTGGGATCAGCTCAAGACTTGGCCAACTGTACCAAGGTAGAGCAACACTTAACTGTGTGTTCAAGCAGAAACCTCTGCCAAGTACAAACTGTGAGCTGTAAAACAGAGGCTCTTTGCATTACAAATAATTGTAGTTGGAAAAGGTGCTGTCAAGGAAATAGTGACTTCTTTTTTTTCCTGGAGATCCTGCTCTATGAGCAAATTATCTACTGATCCAAGAGGTTTAGCAATGAAAAACCATTTGAGGATTTTTCTGTCTTTGGCACTTTTTTGCATCTGTTCTTAAGCCACCCATAGATTCACACAAGAGTCATGCGTTCTGTTTATTTGGCACTTCTGCAAAGTTTTTCAGGTATCCACAATTCCCTGAGAGTGTTATGCAATCTGTAGGGTCCTATTCCCGCAACTAATTCTGTCTGAACTGGCCACAAAATATGCAAACCCTGATATGTATCTGCTGAGAACATTCTCTGATATATCAAACAGATCCTCAGCTCTCTCTCTTACCTGGACTTCCAATTCCTTCCTAAGCTATGATAATATGATTTTTCTTACACTTAGCGTCTTTACACTGGCTCACTAGTTTGCTGGGACTCCCATCCTCACACTCCTTCAAACTCCTCAGATCCTCTCTTTTTCCTTTTCTTGTAGTTGTCTGTACTTTTACATCCCATTGAGAGTTTCTAGACCTTTACTGGAGTCTCTTCTTCTGTTCTCAAATTAGGGAAAGTATCTTGAGTTGTTCCTCATGAGGAGTCTAATTCTGACCTCAGTGTAGAGAAGGTGGAGAAAATGAGCCTGCAGCAGTTTGGCTGCTTTTTTTCCAAACCCATCAATACATAAAGCACCTCCTATCACAATCATCCCATAGACTTCATGGCATTGTTCTGCATTTACGGGATCCACGGATTGAGCTGTGCCAGACAGAGCAAACTGCTGCTCCCCTATCCACCACCAGGACTGGAAAACTTTGGTGCACAGGCACTGTGCCAGTAAGAGGAGAGAACCACACTGACCAAAACACTGCCTTCCCCTTGAGAGAACAGCAGCACCTCCTTATTTATTGCCCTTCCCCACTGGGTACAGCTGCTGTGCATAACCACTCAGCTTCCAACACAGATCCCTTCCTGGCTTCTTGCTCATTTTCCACAATGTCTAACTTGCTGATAAATTTGCTTGCCAGCCAAGAGAGAACAGATCAATTAGTGAAAAATGTGGATTTTCAGACTTCAAAGATGCTCTTGGGTTTAAAGAAGTATTAGTCTCTACATTTCTAAATTGAGCAGAATCTTTTTTCGTTGGGAAATTTGAAATGGAGCAGTTCTGCTGCCTGCCTTACTATTTTAAGGCCCTCAGGAGTCAAAGTACTTAAGCAATCCCTAATTTTAAATCACAGTTACAAAAAATATTTACTGAAGTACTGTGTTTCGGGGTTAATCTTTTGAAATGCACAGGCTTGGAGGTAAAATTTTTTTT
Source organism: Monarcha castaneiventris obscurior (assembly GCA_026261815.1). NCBI lineage: Eukaryota > Metazoa > Chordata > Aves > Passeriformes > Monarchidae > Monarcha > Monarcha castaneiventris. Next base: position 6,247,279 of record JAMPIT010000890.1, read on the forward strand.
TGCAGCTCAGTTCTATCTGGATCCTTTTGGTTGCTGGCCCAGGTAGCAACAGGACAACAGAAGCTGATAAATCAGAAATTGCAATCATTGCTCACCTAAGGAAAGCTTTAGCAGCAGTATGAATTTGAGCAGGAAGAATGGATTTTTTCTGGTTTTTCTTCTTTTCACTACAGCAGCAGTGTGTATTCATAGCAGTAAAAAAACAGCCAGGTTTCAAAAAGTCACCATGCCACATTACAATTATGTAAAAAGAGGTGTCTGTCAAACATGCTTAGGCCCAAAATTGCAGAGATTAAAAATAAAAGCCATTGCTCCAGTGGTGGGAATTTCAAACATCCCTTGGGGTAAAATCTGTACAGGGCCATATAGAACAAATCTATAAACTCAGCTCCCATTAGTATCTCTGCAGCATCAGTCAGCAAACCTCAACTATACCCTCCAGGCAGGGTAAAGAAATTGGTAAGTCTTGTGCAGAAGTAAATTATGTGTTTCAGGTAATATTTGTTTTATATAAAAGAAGGGAGAGTAGAGCAAGAGTTCTAACAAATTTCATGATACTGAGAAACAGGTTTTGTTTTGTCCCTGAATTATATTCTGGTAATCAGCCTTGAGGGCCTCCTTTCTTCTAAAAGAGCCAGCTGAGGTTGAATACCTACTTTTATCCTAGAAAAGGACCTCATTTTTCAAAAGAGACTGATAAATAATTGTTCGAATGGAGGAGAGTCACAAATCCCTCACCCCAATTTGTCCTCCTCCCTCCATGAGAGCAGCCCAACCTCTAGAATTTGTCAGAGCTGTGGTGTAACCTGAGCCCTGGGGAAGTCTGGCTTTTCATTGCACAAAACACCAAAAATATTTTGGTCACTGTGCAACAGTGTTTTAGAAAAACTGAAGAAGAGGAGGAAACATCCTTCCTCCAACGTGTCAGCCTCTGGCAGAGGGGCTAAGTAGACAGCAGGAGACAACAAAGCCTTTAGCTGCCAAGGTGAAGTGTGACAAGTATTGTAAATCTGAGACTCTGAATGCTCCAAAAGGAAAGCTGAAGTTTCTGGGTTTTCCTAGACTTGTTGATGCACAAACTCTTTATTTGGGAACAGAGAGCAGCATCACCTTTTATTTTACAACATGTTTGGAAAGGGTGCTGCTCCCAGGAGGTGGAGGTCGATACCATTTTCCCCTTTTAAAAACCACAAGTCACTGTCTCGGTGTAAATCCCCAGCACTGGGGGCCTTGGTCCTCAAGTGTGATCTCCAGTGAGGTGACAGAGCCCCAGAAGACCAACCTCTGTGCTTAGGGTTCCCCTAGACAGATCTATGCCCAACACATCAACCTCTGCAGCCCCAACATGTCTCCATGTGCTTCTGTATCTATTCTTGGAGTCCAGGCCTGAATGTGGCCCTTTGTACCTTAGCTATCATTTTGCTGATGAGATAAGAATATTTTCATTCTGTGCCTTGTTTATTTAAATGTCAAACCTTTAAATCAGAAGCCTCCCTCACTGTGTGCATAAATCTAGTAGAGCATCACGGGGGAAGAGAGCACAGGAGCTCTAAGCACAGTAAAAATGGCAGTAAAACTACACATCCTGTGTACAAATGTGTTTCTAATTGCTGTTGTTAGAATACAGTCTTCTGTGAACCCTTTCTCTATTGCTGTAGACTAGCTGTAATATAAAAATCTCTTGACTGTTTAAATGACGTGGCTAGGAAGATTTCTTCCACTGAGAATGGAGACAATTTAGAACATGGAGTAGAATGGGATAAGATGAATATTCAGAAACTCGTAGAGTCAACTTTTTGCATGCAGATTAAATCATAAAAAAATGCCACTGCTTGCAGTACCTACTCCTGGTCATAACTGCAGTATTTACAATGGGATATTAAGCTTTAGTTATGCTACTGTCTTAGGCTACATAAACCACCAGGAAAAGAGAGAATAAATAAGGTTCTTGCAGATTACTTAATTGTAGCAAACAGGAAGCTGCAGTAATCACAATTTTGCTTTGCAAGGAAATTCCGTGGTTGAGAGATGGTGGGATGGATTCGTGAAGGAAACGGGACTAGCATTAATTAGTCTGGCTCCAGTAGGCCATTAATCAGGATGGGGTAAAGCCTCAGCCTCAGTAAATGCACAGACCTCTACTCAAACAGGTAGGTCACATGGTGGGAAATGCTCTAGCTCCACTGAAGTAAACTGCTGGTCACCCCCTGGGGATTTGGGTCCTGTCAGAACTGGGAAGGATGGACACAGGTCATGTTCTTCTTCACAGGGACTAAAAGCTGCCAGAATTTTTGCTGCTCAGGGCGATCTGCTTCCCTGGAAAGGGAGAAATGCACATGATCTCAAGCAGTTGGGATGGATATGTGACCTTATAGAGCTGACCCAGAGGCTGACTTTTCCCAAGTCAAAGGCAGTTCTGGCAGTAACATTCACCTTGAGTGTACATTTCAACAGATAAGGAACTGTAAATTAGCATATCCATTCCAAGTGTGCTTGTAGTGATGCTTCCTAGCCACAGTGACCTGATGGAGAGAGGAACTGGGACTATCACCTACAAGCTGCTCAAAGATCTGACAATCACAAACTCCATCCTTGTAGGCACAGTCAAGGAAGGGCAGTGGCTTGCAGTCCCTCCACCTGAGCAGGGTGGGATCTGTGGGCTGCCTGAGATAGGAATTTAATAATCTGGCCAACAGCCGTGATGCCAGTTAGCAAAAACTCACTTGCTTCATTAAAGGAATTGCAAGCAACTGGTGGTTTGCCTTCCATTCCCAGGGAAGTTTTATCATGGCTTTTATGGCTTTCAGAAACTCTAGTTCTGTCTTACTTGGGTTTCTCAGGGCAGAAATTGGGAATCTTGTTATCCAATATCCAGATGTGGGCTGTGTGTTACTCCAGCTAGTGCTCTACTGCAACAAAAGCTTGGTCAGAGTGATCATGAGAGTACTTTCAGCTCCCCACATGTGCCTGCTGCAGGACATTGGAAAGGTCTCTTCTTCTCCCATTCCTTCACTGTCCTTTCAAACCCTCATACTGCCTGCTGTCTTTGGGATGTGAAAGAATTTAACCTTTTACTTCTCACTTTCCCAAAGGAGCCTGTAAGGTTAGAGTTCCCTACACCCCATTTGGGTGGAATGTGCTACCTCTCTTGCAGCACCCTGACCTTCCAATAGCTGCTAATAGGAAAATAACTAAATTCAAACCTGGTCTACCTACAGCATAAGACAGCTATTGTTATGGCAAATGCTTTTGTTTTACAAGGAGATCCAAAAGTTTTGACTCCTGAGCCTGGCTGGGCATCTTCTGCCTGGAATCCTTGGCCTCTCTCAGAACTGTTCTTTGCTTGAACAAAGCATAAGGTATTTCCATCCAATTATTTTCCTGCATTAGTAACAGGATTACTAGAAATCCATTTTTTCTTTATAATATCCTTCCACTTTCAAAGCTGAGGAGTCTTTCAGTAAATTAATGTATTTGGCTACAGTTCTGCACAGGCATATGAGCCCAAGATAAGCTAAAACTGTTTTTTAAAATTGATTCTTTTTCCTCAGGCAATATTTTTATGTTCCCCTTCTAATCTTTAATTGGAAGTCAGAGTTAGCATATTGATAACTTGGCTCACTCTCCATTTAATTCTGTTTTGAGTGCTGATAAACTAATTACGCCATTTTACATAAGGAAGCACAGGCTGAGGAAGCTGAAGCAATTTGATGCCAAAACACATTGTCCATTAAGATGTATCATGCTGACTTCTACAAGGACATACTTACTGTGGTCCAACCAACCTGCTGACCCAGGTCTGTAAAATACAGTGTAACGATGGAGGAGACAGCAAGGCTTTGAATGCTGACGGAATCCTTCAAAAAGGGCCCGTCTGCAAGGACAAAAATGGAAGAGGAGATGGTGTGAGCAACAGGTGCCCTCTCGGAGACCCAACATAACACATAGGCTGCCCTGCTAATGGTCCAGATTTAGGCCCAGCTTGGATTCTGATTTACTTTGGCGACTTGGTACTTGTTCTCCAGGTTAGCAACTTAGAGCTGTTCCATGAGAGTTATTCCCTTCCCGTTTTAACAAAAGCAGGAGACAGCAGTGTGTGACCGGTGTAGGATGCTGTCTCTGTTAATCTGGCCCATGCAATCACACAGACAACTCCACAGAGCACTTCTTGCAAGACTAATGGCAAAGTCTGTGTTATGCAGTGTCTCCCTCACTGACATATTTTGCTGAAGCATTTACACTCCAGGCTGTTTTACAACAGGCAGCACCTGATGATGAATGCAACTTCTTGGGCAAAGGCTCACAATCCAAGGTTTCTTTGCCAGCTGTCTGACCTAGGCAGACGAGGTGTATCTGAGCATTACAGTACTGTTTGCAATATTCTGAGGCATCTGCTTCCAATCCTAATGGATCTGAAGTGTGCAGGCAGAGACACGAAATAACAATATTTGGTTCTTTTATATGTATATATATATATATAGGCAGTGAGCTGGATATTTGAAAAATCCAGCAGCCACTGGCATAGGATGTTGCCATGGCTGCAACACCTCTTTGCTCATTTCTTTATGTATGTCTGCCTGCCTTTCAATATATGTTTGTTGACTGTTTACATCAGTGAGGATGCTACACTCCAGCAGGTGCTGAGCCCTCATTTTCTCTGGCTTTGCAATTCTACACATCCACAGACCAAACACCAAACAGCTTCTGGCAGTTTTATCTTCCACTGCTATGTCCACCAAGAACTTGTGGACTGACACAAAGTTTGCCTCCTGCAGCCAGCTGCATCTTCTGGTGAGGCAGTGAGCAAGTATTAAAGCAGGTAATGCAGTGAGGGAAGGAAGGGAGTGAATGGGCTTGAAACTTCAAGAGAATGCCTTGTCTTCATTATTTGATCCATACACAGTATCCTGGAACATTTCTACTCAGTGGTTATGAAAACCATTAGGTTCCTTTATTAATGAGAAAACTAATAAGTTAATAATTGATGTCAGTTAATGAGAATGTACTAACAGTTCACCCAATAACAAGTATAGAGAGATCAATACTGTGAGGAGGAGAACCTGCCAGAAGATTAGTAATGTGTTAGGTGCCTGCATTCAGCCATTTGAATACTCACTGCGTTCTAGTTGCAGGCCAACACGGGATGGGTACCACTGGGGACCTGTTCCAATCACAAAGCATGGCTGTTAATTTCATGATAGAAGAGCTAAATTTCTGTTAGGTTTGGGTTGGTTTTTTTTTCAGCTGATAGCTACAAAAGTGAGATGCAATAAAAAAACACCTCTCTTTCGGTCTTAGCTATACAAGGAGAGCTGGGAGAAGCACAGAATACACACATTAGAGCACAAATTTCTTCTCCCCATTTGAGTGCTGGAAGGCCAATCTCAACGCTGAGCACTCCATCAGCACAGCCTGTGTGTGCAGCACTGGGAAATATAAAGAGGACTCTATTTATTATTATATTTGCCAAAACTCAGTACTAAATGCATCAGTCTTGCTCCTCCTTCTAAAATTATGCCTGTGCTATGATCCGGTCCAAAGAACTTTGTGTTTCCCCTTTAGGAACATAAAACCTGACTAGGGATGTGCAGCTTACATTAGTTCCCAATCACAGATTAATCAGGGAAATAAAAACACAGAAAGTAGAAGCACATGGGTAGCTAATACTGGGATACTTATGATTTCCTTGATACCCTCAACTTAAGGATGTTTCCAAGCAGTAGATTTTTAAATGCTCTGGTTTAAAGGTCATTCCAAAATGCACAATAGGAGTTGGTAGTTGTTATTGGATTCCCTTTGGTGATTTTGAACAGAGACCTGTCAGGTTGGTCAAACATGTACAGGTCTCCAGCTGCTTTTGTTTCCCTTGGTGTCGTCAGAGTAAGATGGTAATTGCCACAGACATGGGGCAGAGGGGATCATGGCTGCTCAAGTGGTTCATTTGGCCAGCTCTTTGAAGTTCCTCTATGCAGAAGGCTGTGCTTCTGCAGCTGTGCTGCTGAATGGACAATATAAACACTCGTTTTGCCTCACAAGGACAAGTAACTTTGCTTAACCCATACACACTCTTTTCTTTTGCTCTTGAAAGTTTTTAGAGCTGACCTAGCACATTTTTGGGCTGACCTGAAGCAGCCTGGGGAGACCCTACATAGCCTATGATGTTGACTGAGATTTGGGGGAAGCAAATATTGTCCAAGAAAAGTGAGGAAACTGCTGCAATGTCACCATCCTCAGCCATTGCTACCACATTTGTCTTTATTTCCTTTGACATACCTGAGGACAGTTGATAGCCTGAAGGAGATTTGCTTTGTCTTTTCAATTCAAAGCCTGGGTGAAATTGGTCAGATTTTTTTTTTAGACATATCTTACAACTCTTAGTGATCCTGTATTTAAGGTACAAATATTCCCATACATTTAAATGGAAAAAAAATGTTGTCAATTACTCTGATCAAACATGGGAACATTTGCCTCTAGAAGCTGTGGGATCACCTTCCCTGGAGATAGTCAGGCCTCCTCTGTGAATGACCTTGAACAGCCTTATAGAACTTGAAAGTTGGCCCTGCTCTGAGCAGGAACCTGAACCAGATGAGCTCTGGAGGTTGCTTCTACCTAACTTATTTCAGGATGATCAGGAGATCTTGTTCACTCTGCCAGCTGGAGGGGAAGGGAGCTGTGCACAGTGTGCACCATGCAGTGACACCCAGCACACCCTCATTTCAAAAGCACTTGGTCTGACTTTTGTAGGCAAGAACAGGCATTAGGTGAACCCATGAACCAGGGCTAATAGCAGGAGGTGAGACATCCATCAAGTAAGTTGCAAACATTTTTTTCAGGGTACCACAACAATCCATGGCTATTAAAGATAACAAAGGGAAGATAGAGAAGGAGCAGCTGTCTGACTTGTCAAGGAAGATATGATTTGCTCCAGGACAGCAGATATCAATAGTTATTTGGGAGCCTGAAATGCAATGTATTTGTGTTAAACTGGAATCTTCCTCCCAGCTCCCCCTTCGTATTACAGTATGTTTCAATAAAAGTCAATTTACCTGATCCTGTGGCAATGCTCTTTTAGGTATGGCTCATAATCTTTGCAAGGGCAAACAGAGGTTGTGCGTTTAAGCACGTCATCCCACATTTCCAGTCCTTTAGCCTCAGTACACCATTATGTTCAAACATCCTCAAAGATTTAGACAGATGGAAGTGTGCTTTTGCTGCTGCTCATCTGCAGTGACCTTGTTATCCTATCAGGGTGTCTCTGGTTTCCAGGCCATGCTTGGAGTGCTGTGTGTATTCTTCTGGAAGGACCTGGAATTAGCTGCTCCTTCCCTGCTCTTTGTGTTGGTGGGGGGCCACCAGCTAACATCAAGTGGAAATGCTAAACAGAGTGGGGAATGGAGTCCAAACACATTTCTGTGTTGTTTTGAGTGAGAACACCAAAGTTTCCTGCTTTCAGTCTCTACTGTCAGCAGATTTTAGCAAGGCTGTTCCCAAGTGTCAGCTGTCCAGGGTCCTGCAGAAACCAGCATTGCTTCCTGGGGAGAAGTGTGACCCCACGAAGGGTCTGCTCTCCCAGCTTGGTAAGACTCATTCCAAATAGGAAATCTCACACATTCCTAGGCGTCCTGCTCACCACTTGGTAGCAGTCAGCCAAGGGGACCCTGGCCCCACCTGTCACCACTTATTTGCCTTCCTCCAATGGCTATTTTACACAGGGATCCTCCAAAAATCTCACTAGAACAGCACTGGATTTCTGTTTAGAAATGTGGGATGCTTTTAAAATCCAGCCTGCATATGGCAGACACACATTCCTCTCATTCCTACAGCAGGAAAGCTCTCCTTTCATTAAAGAGTGAAAAGGAGCCAAACGGAGTGACTAATTACCACTTGTATTAATTCTTGCTGCTGCCTGTCAGGATGAGGGGTTGATGGCTCTCTTGGATACCCAGAGCCAGTGCTGTCAGGCAGAGCAGCTTCACCTGGCATCAGCAGGAGTCCAGAAGTGCATGTGCAGAGTCCTGCTCCCAGACAGGGTAAGCAGGCACTCGCTAAAGGCAGAGGCACAGCTGCAGCTGTGTGCAGCCCTTGGAGGCCTCTCTGCACTCCCACACCTGGCAGAGCTCCCCTTGCTTCCATCAAGGGTTTCTCTTTTGCAGGGTTGTTTTGGGGTTTTTTTAGCAGGGTTTAATTCCCAGTTTTATCTCGTTTACATTTTCCATTGCTGCCTCCTGCAGATTAATGGCAATCTAAGACCATGGGTGACTGAAGTTTATCTTGTAAGTCCTGTTGCATCTAAGATCAGGCATGTATTAATATTTACTTTCTGACATTGTGATGGTGCATCAGAGCTCAGCCACAGCAGGTCAGAGTCTCTGTATAATCCTTGTGGTTAGCAGAGCTGTTCAGCTCCCTTATGCAGGATTTATGGGTGTGGATATGTATATTTCACACTAGGAACAAAGTTGTAAAAATAGCATTTCAGCTCACTTATATATCCCAGACTGGTTTTGACTTGGAAAAGCAGCTGTAGGTTGTCCAGAAAATAAGAGTGGCAGTGATGGTTCAAACCACAGATCTGTTTAGCCAATATTACATCCTCTAATATTTAGAGCATATTCTCTCAGTCAATATTCTGGTTTCTCCACATCTATTACATTTCTAGCATTTATGTAAAACAGCTTTGATTCCTCTCTTTGCAACATTATTTGACAGCTATTGAAATGTCTACCTAGTTTTCCATCTCTATTTGATTATTTCTACTCTCCTGGCTTATCCTTCTCTGGAAGGATGTTTGCCTCAGACTCCAACATGGTCACCCTCCAATTGCAGTTATGTTGGCACCTGAGAGCTTTGCCCATTCCTCAGCTGAAAAGTTATTCACAAACTCCTCGAATTTAAATGACATCAGCTTCATTCTTCTTCACTGAGCAACCTGATCTGGTTGAAGATGTCCCTGCCCATGCCAGGGGGGCTGGACTAGATGATCTCTCATTATCCATTTCAACCCAAACTGTTCTACAGTTCTATGAGTTTATCTGTTATGATTTGGGCAAAGTTATTTTTATGTGTGCAGTCTTCCATTAGTCTGGAAGTGTAAGCAATTATAACAGGTCTTAAGTCTTTGACCACATTTCATCTTCTCTATACAGAATTTGTTCCAACTTTGTGTTTAAAAAATCCACACATTTATTTTTAAAAAGCTTAGACTATTTTAATTCTATTATGTTTAAGGCATCATAATTTTTCCACACCAGATGATATTTGCTTGGAAAGAAACTCAATGTTTACTTTTAATAACCTCTTTAAAAAAATGGATATGAGGAAAAATATTTAATTTTGGGTGGGTTATTTGTTGTACCTGTCCATATTTAAAACAGAAATTAAAATACAAGCAAACTGACAGGACACATAAAAACTGACAGCCCCCTTTAATTTTCCCATAGCCAACTACGGAATTGCCTGTTAATACTGGCTATAAAAAGGAGATGTAGTGCTGTCAAACAACCATACAAATACCAGCTAAAATGACAGCCTCTGTGCAAAAATTCACAGAAAACCAAGTTCCAGTGGTCCTGCTGCCCACATGGTTTGCTTTTTCACTGCCTGTGTACTAGAATCCCAGTAATGAATCAGCTGACAATCCTAGCAACCAAGGACAGTTAGAAAAGGCCCTATGCAGCTTTAACAGTGTCCAAAAGTACTCTACCCACATGATTCAAATTGACCTTAATGTGTGCTTCACCACTTAAATATCACAAGATGTTCTGAAAATTTAACAACTAAGAAATTTAAGTACTTGGTACTTTTTTAATAGTTGTGAAATTGAAGGAATCGACCTAATTTTTTTTAAGTTTCATAAAGAATCTTCTACAAAAAAATTAGTGCACTGTCTGCTCTGCAGTAAATTGCACAATCAAATGCCCGTGTGTCACAACGTATTTATGGAGTTACATGAGCCTGTATGAGAACAAAGGTGTAACCTGATGAAGATCTCTCTTGCTGGGGAATTCACTGTGTTCCTTAGAATGCAGACCTGCAAAAGCTATTCCACTGGGGAGTGAGGAGTCTAAGAAATGCAAAACACAACTGACAGACACAATTTGGAGATAATTAGCAGATTGACTTTCCATCATCAGCTAATTTTATTACCAGTTAAATTGTTTGCTTCTCATTGTATTTCACCACCCGTGCATCTCTAATAACAAATAGCCTTAATAATTACAAGCAATACCTGCTGTGATATGAATAGGGTGATATGAACAACAAAATTACTATAATCAATCATCAGCAGCATGTTGTTTAAATTTGCAGAAATAGCAGAAATTCCAATGAACCAGTGCGGCACCAACCTCCCTTATCTGATCACAAAAATGTTGCAGATGAGCTGAGAAGTGTAGCAGCACTTGCTCATGTGAACTGAGCACAGCTGAAATGCACTCCACGACCTTAACCAGATTGCAGTTTTGATGTCCATGTGGCAATAAGAAGAGTTTGCTAGGAAAGACTCACATATTAGTATGTGTGGGGACGCTGGGTTTGTGCACAATATATCGAGACAGGGAGATTATCTTAAAACTTGTTGAGGTGTCTCCTTGACAAGTAAACGCTGAACAAACACAGTTGTCCCATGTCTGTGACCTTAGACAGTGGCCACAGTGTTGTCCCCCTTGGTTGCAGCAGCCGTGTCTGAGTGTTCCCAGGAACACTTCTGAGAAAACAAAGATAAGTGATAGCACCATGCTGGCAACCACAGCCTTTGCAGGCTGAAGTTTGCATACTCTTGCTTCCCTGAGCTGACAGCAGGGAAAGCAGGATGCTGAAATGACTCGAAGCTATTGCTTTCTGCTTTTATTTGGAAAAAAAGGGCTGCGTGATTTATTGTGCTAACATTGCACTTGAGTGATTCCTGAGCATGATGGCAGAAAGCAAAGAAACACACCAAAGAAACCACAGTAAAACTAAGCTCGGCCACGAGATCAAGAGAGAAAGTACCCGAAGTGATTACTTACTGTGCTTGCCTCCACTGTAATAAATGGCAGCTGCTGAGAGCTGCAATCTGAACGACCAGCCCACCTGAAGAATTGCAGCTCTCAGCAGCAAGCCCGGGGCAAGCAGGGCCACAGCATCTCTTCACATGGCCCCTCTCAAAAGGCCCTCTTTGGCTGCAGGACAGGAGATGTTTTGCTGCTTTGACACACTGAGTGCCAGCACAATCACCTAGGGCTATTTTCCAGCTCTGGCCAGGCCCCCTCCAGGTATGGCTCAGCTGACACCAAACTGAGCACCTGAGACCAGCAGGGCTTGCAGGGATCAGGCTACCAATTGTGAGCTGCTTCCATCTCCTGCTAAGTCTTTAGGGCACAGGGCTGACCTTGGGAGGGCACTTTCTGGATCTGGGATCATTCGGCTAGGCTGTGTTTTCCTGGCGGAAGGACCTCTGAGAGGGTGTGTCAGGATATTTATAGAGAGGGAGCAGATCTTGACCTAGATCCATGTTTTTATGGAAGTTAGTGGAAAGAGCAGATCCAGTGCGCCCTGTTCAGTAAAATCTCGGCAGAGTACTGAAATTGATGTTGTTTCTAATGGCTCCATAGCTGGGGATAAATCCCTTTTCTTTGTCAGCTTTTTTCTCTGAGTATTTTCTCTGATTTGTTTCATTTGTAAGCTTTCCAGGGAAGATCTTTGGCCATGTGTTTTACAAAGGCACCTTGAACTCTAGTTGCTATGGGGACACAAAAAAGCACTTTCTTAATGGCATGTGGAATTTGAAAAATGAGCTATTTGATCATAAGCATCCATTTCTTTCTTCTGGTTTTTGCAATACGTGAATTCATCAGGCTACAACCACACTGCTTGCCGAGGGAGAGCAGGCAGTGGGCTGGCTGAGCTGATGTCTCCAGATACACTGGGTAGGACCAGCAGTGCTGAGGACAGGGTCTGGCCCAGAGGCAGGACAGCATGCACTTCTCACAGACTACTAAGCAAGTAAACCCCAGCCTTAATAAATACCTGCCTTAATGCTTCTGGTTTAGCTGTTCATTTGATTATTCCCATTGGCCTTAAGTGTTTAAAATCTGTGACCATCCATCTTTCCTACATGAAGTCATGTAACAGTCACCTTGGCAGCTCCACTGAAGCCTCACAGAGACTGATCCAGAAGGTTTCTCAGAGCACACCTTATGTCCCTCTAGCACAATGCACACAATGCCTGCACCCATTCCCCTTTAAAAAAGTGTCAGAATTTTGCCTTTCTTGCCCAGGATCTGGCAAAAAAGGATAGCCCTGTCCATATGTTGGTTCCTGGGAGCAGTTCAGCTGCTGTCATTGTGCCCAGATGTGAAGCTCCAGACTGCAGGACTCTGCACTGCACCCTGAGTCACAAATTTACTTGACTGCATTTTCATTTAAAAAACTTATATAAATGCCTGAACTTGTTGAGGAACAGGACATTCCACTCCCCCCATGCCATTTTTTTCCCCACTGAAATAAAAATTTTAAGTCTCATACTCCAGCTATATTCTGATCAGGCAATAATGGACAAATTTCTTAAGAGTCAGCATCGTTTTTCTTAATGGAGATTGATTCTTATTAGTGGTAAACAGAATATTATTTGTCATTTGCATGTCAATTTATGTCACTAACACATATAACCTTTCAGTATTCCTTCTGAAACAGTCTGCAACTGAAAGCAACTGTGGAAATTCAGACAAGCAAAAAGCATCAGGAAAAAAAATCAAGCAAATATGCAACATTTAGATGCATATGTTAATATTTTTTCTACATTGTTTTTCCCTTGCATTTCCAAAAAAAAAAAGAGAAAAGGGAAAAGCCAGCCCTGTGCATTTCCATTTTCATGTAGCCTGCTGCAGAAAGCATAATTAATTTTGATCTTTCTGTGTGAATTTGCATTTAAATTAATGTGCGTGGGCAAAGGAAGGGAAAGGGAATGAGGCTCACCTTTTATTTCATTAATAACAACCGCAGACCAGAATACAGAGAAACAAGAAAATAGGTACTCTGACAAGCCTGGAGCTGGAAGGAACTTTCCCAGGGGGGCTGCCCTTCACCAGGGCAGGGAGGTGAGGAGGTGCTGAGCACGCAGAGCTGGCCAGGACAGCACTGACCCCATGGGACAGTGGCACTCCTGGGGCCCCTCACCCAGCCCTGGCTGCCCCTGTGACACAGTCACACCCTGCAGGGTGGCAGGGGCTGGTCAGTGCAGCTGGGCTCTGCCTGATGGGCTCAAGGAGTCTTTTGACCAGGGATCCCCGGGGAGTGCACTGTAACAGCACTGGGTTTGCGTCGCATTCGCAGACAGTTGGGTTCTGGCTCTGAAATACCAGCCCAAATGAAAAGAGATATGAGTAATTTATGCCAAGTGAGGATCTGTATTCTGGTAGTTATCTTTGCCTTCGATTCTCCCATCTCCACAAGTCTGGAAAGGGTCACAAAGATAATTGTTCAGGTATCAGGGGGATGTGAGAACTCAAGCAGGATTCTCTTCCTAAATACAAGCTCTATCAGTGAAGCCTTCACACAAAGGGCAACACAAACCTGAGAAACTGCACATTAAGGAACTTAATTTTGCCAAACTAAGTATGTGTTTCAGGCATGAAAAATATCCTTCCTTCTCTATCTTCTTGTCCATAATTTGACACGGGATTTTTAAAAACGCAGCTTTTTGGTAGCTTATGGAATCAGTCACTGATCAGTCTCAACCCATAAATGCTCAACTACCTGTACTGGTGGGGAGTAACCAGCCCAGACAAGGTTGTCACTGGCAGCAAAGCAGAGCGTTTAAAGACTGATATCTCTCCATCCTCATGGTCTCAGGAAACACAAGCAGTAAGATATTAAGGCCTGTTTTAAAACGTTGCTCCTTTTAAAACCTTTGTTCATGCTCATCCCGTGCCAGGTTCTGAGAGAACAAGCAGTGCTGTGCCTCTCAGTGTCACAGATATGCTGTGCTTCAGGACACTGATAACACAGGTCACTGCTCCCTCACTTCAGAAAGCTCTGGTGTGGGTACTGCCCCAATCAGCACAACTGCTGAGTACATTTAGGTAGCAGCTCTCCACAGAGCTGCAAGAGGGACAGAGAGCAGAGAACTGGTGAGGTCAGTGTTTCAAACCAGTGCTGTTTGCACACTGCCTGAATGCAGTCCTGTGCCAACACACGTTACAGCAGGATTGGGGCCCCACTGGTTTTATATTCCAGCGTCAGAAAGTACACAGTGGTCCAACAATCACAGCTGATACAGGAAAGATGGCTCAAAAGCTCATTTGTGCCTTCCCCACTGATGTACTGGGCAGAGTCCTACGCCAGGCTCTAGCTGTTTCTTTAAAAGCATTCCACAGTCAATTAGCTAATAAAGTATGCCAATTAAGTATAATTTTCTTTCAATATTGACTATCCAAGAGATAGTGCTCTCTCCAGCCACTAAGCTAATCAGGATGTTTTCCCTCACTGACCCCCAAAGTAATGTGGGTTTTGTATCTAATGGCCACACCAATGCCATCAACAATTAACTGAACACATTTGAATTGACATGATTTCGTCCTTAGTACAAATTAGCTTCTCATAAATTCATTGGTAAATTCACCACACTGAAAACTAATCCCCACTAAGAGCAGGGCTAAATTGTAATTTCTCCAGGAGCAGTGAGAAAAAAGCAGCAGAGATCTGCCCTGCTCTGGCAGCAGATCAGACACTAGCATGCAAGCCAGAGGCTGTCATATTCCAGTGTTCTTCCTGGGAGAAGTTCATTTGGGCTGGTTTAATTCCCCCATCCAACCACTTTACTTAGGTTGTGGAAAGGCTTTTGTGCCTCAGAAGCACTGCTGAGAGACTTGAGGGGACCTTATCACTCTCTACAAACCCCTGAAAGAGGTGGTAGCAAGGTGGGGGTCAGGCTCTTCTCCCAGGTAACCAATGGTAGGATGAGAAGACATATGCTCAAGCTGCACCAGGGGAGGTTCAGGCTGAACATCAGGAGGAGTTTCTTCATGGAAAGGGTTCTAAACACTGGAATGGACTACCCAGGAAGTTGGTGGAGTCGCCATCTCTGGAGGTGTTCAAGAAACAACAGAACATGGCAGTCAGTGCCATGGTCTGGTTGACAAGGTGGTGATCAGTGAAAGGTTGGACGCAATGATCTCAGAGGCCTTTTCCAACCCAAAAGCTGATCAGCAAAGTGCCTTTCCACAGCTTCCCAGACACAGCCCAGGAAGGACTTGATTGCAGTGATACTGCTTGTTGAGTATTCGTTCTCATATTTGAGGGATGACGTTTCATCCCAATCTATATGGCAAACACTTCATGGCCTTTGAGCACCTCCACTGCTTTCCCTCTGTAAATGTTATAGACACAGCTCATCTAGACAGTTGGTGCACTCTGAACTTGCAGTCTAATGGCAGAACATAAAAAAATATTGCCTTCCACTAGTACGTATTTAAACCAGAGCAACATGCATTGTTCCAGTATAACTCACACATCATTTGTTTCAGCAGTGAGTAATTTTCAACAGCAAATGTATTCAATATCATTGCGACTTGGGGACAATTTAGAAAGAGGCAAAACTCTGCTACATTATTTTTACTGTGAATCATTTGTTCACCTTCTTGTCTTTGATGCATTGCTTTCATTAACTTGAAACAGTTGCAAATACCAAATTTTGTTTGAAAGCTTTCTTGTTTTGCTTGTTCTTAGGGTTTCTTTCCCCGCATGCCCAAATAGGAAAATAAATGAAGAAATAGGCTACAAATATGAGAGAGGGCTTGCGTGTAAACAAATGCAAAGCAAACCACTATCACAGGGTGAGATCCTTCACACACAGTTCTGAACAGCCCCCCTTGCTCTTGTGCTCACCTGACCCTACCCCTGGAATTGCAGCTAATTGTTACGTCACAGCTCCTGGCCCTGAGGAGGCCAGGGGCTGCAGAAGAGCACCCAGGGAATCCATGAGGCAGAGAAGACTTGGGGGAAAGTCTGAACTTAGAAGATGAAGCTTCTGCCTCTTCTCTAGCCTGTCTAACAGAGATGACACCATAGGACTTGTCATTTATTTCCCATGTTCTCACAGGTTTTTCAAGGAGGAAGGTTCCTCTCACTCTGGCAAGGGAGATTCACATCTGCTCCCGTTATCCAGTGCCCGTTGTCTTTCACAAGAAGTCCTGGGATATTTCATACACATCCATTCCACGCAGCTCTTTGTAAGAGAAGCTGTTGGACGTTTCAGTAAGGCCATGTGCAAACTTAGGTGTTCAAAAGCACAGGGATTCCTATGAAAAACCTGATGTAGATGCAGAGCACATTTAAAACCTCAGGTGGCCTTGACCCTGCCTTAATCAACAGAGAACTGTCTTATTAATGGACATGAGATTCTTTTCACACTAATGAAGGCCCACTGGAGCTTTCAGAATCTTGAGTTCCTTGAATGAACATTAAGCCCACGAGTCTGCTGGTGAACACCAGGTTAACACTGGAAATTAGTCTCTTCTTCAGACAAAAAACATTAATATCTGAGTTTAAATTGATGTAGAAGCAGATTTAAACCCAAAACTACTTCTTCTGACATCTTCTATTAACAGTTCAGTAGGCTTTAATTTCTCATTTTCCCTAAGACTGGATATTCTCTAGGGCCTGGATTACTTCCATAGGGCCTTCTACTATAATTTCCTCAGTTGAACCATAGGCAGTAATATAAGACACATAGTAAGTAATAACAGGCAATTCTGGCAAACAAATTTTGATGTTTTTCATCTAGATCTGTCAATTAAATCTACTGCAAAGTCAAGAAAAGCAAAGAATCTAGCTATGAAGTTTCCTTTTCTTAATGAGGCATTTAAATAGCATCTCACATTTGTTCTCCAATTGTTTACATAGGATGTCATTTGTGATGCATTGTTAGAGCACTGTAAATCTCAGCTGGGAACAATATCCCAGAGAGCAGAGGGGGACAGTTCTGCTTCAAGCTACATCTCAATAGAATTGCTGCCTTTTCTTTTATTACGTTACTCATCTGAAATGATATCTGTAATCCTGCTAATGAAATGCAATAACATCAGATGCAGCAGCTGTCAAAAAAGAAGAGAAATAACGTGAATTTTCATTAAATTTTTTTAGTTGATCTTCACTTTTTCCATTGCTGATTTAAATATTGATGGTTTTCTGAAGGTCATCTTATTACTATAAGGATTTATTGAATCCTGGCTTTTGTGTTTTAGACACCTTACTCCCTCTGGTTCAATAGGTCATTAAACATATATTTAAGTCACTCTTTGTCCCAAGTGTTTCTTATAGGACCACAGCTAAAACAGACAAAAGATCCCAAGGTGGAAGAAAGGCAGGTTAATTATTCTTACTTTATAGATGAGAAAATGAAGCTCAAAAGGGGGAAAGTGTCTAGCACACAACTCATCCCAGTCAATAGCATGACTCCTATTGGTCAAGTCTTAAAGACCTAAGTCTTAAACATCACATTCATTTCAGTGTTAATCAGGAGACTTCAAAAGTCCCAGAGGATTTCCTGGCTTTTATTATTATCTTTTGAAGACCAAAATGCTTTAAAAATCTGTCTCCTAAAGTCTTACTTGAGGTTCTCTGTGCCCTGCTTCTAAATCAGCTCAGTGAACCAAACCTCCACCATAGTTTCCTAGTTTAATAGATAAAATATTGTTGCAACCGTGTATGTATTTCAGGAAGCAAAACTTCATGGATACATGATCAGATGCTTTTCAGACTGCATTAGCGTCTCTTTCTCTGCAACTTATAATGAGATTAAAGTGCTCAGCAGAGGAATGAACTTCAGATGCCTGGTCTGGTGCTTGCTCACACTGTTGTTATCTCAGCACCCCAGCTAGAAATGTCCAAATGCAAAATCTGGGCCTTAGCAGTGTCCAGAGACACATGAGTGGGGCTTGAATGGGAGGCTTATGGCCACAGCTCGGGATGCACAACAGGGCCTGTGAAGTACACAGTACCTTCTGAAGGTATGTGATGGGCTCCATGCATTGTCTGTCCCTTTTGGAAAACAGCCAGAATTGCTCTTCTGTAATTCCAACACAGAATGGGGGTGGGTGGGTGGGTGGTGCCTGAATAAAAGGTAAATCTTCATTCACTCTGAAGATGAAAATCATGGGGTTAACTCAGTTTGGCTTCTTTCTTTTAACAGTGTTAGGTCAATGGTGCCATTCTCATTTCCTGACTGGCTGTTGCAAAGGAGTGAAAAAAAAGCCCAGCTTTCACAGGAGGGCTTCAGTTATTTTGACAGCCAAGCCATAAATTCAGGTCACACAAATCTGTACCAGCAGACAGACTCCCGTGTTTTGGATAGATAGATTTTCACAGATATGTCACAAATAAGCTGAGAGGAGGTCGTCCTCCTGATGCTTCTCCCCACACAGGATAGAAATGAAGCTACTGGACAGGCTGGTCTTGTGACTAAAGCCCCATCCTGAGGCAAGAATTTGGGTCCCTGTTCTTACAGGCACGTGCTGCATGGGCAGGAAGCAATTTACTCATGGCTGAGATCTCTGATTGTGAGCTGGGAAGGAAGAGGGTAGCAACCTCTCTGAGTTTTGTGGCAGGACCTGTTGCTTACTTTGTGCTCCGAGCTGGGAAGCAAAAAGTAAAGAATTTCAGAACACACAAGCCTCACTGAGGCAGTAACAAAACTTCAAGGAGTTTCTAATAAACTGGGTTGTATTGACATGCATAGAGAAGTAAAAAGATCTTAGAATTGTGTCATTTGAGGGATACAGAAATTCATCAGAAACTAGTGTTCTATTGATCTCTGCTGTGTGACTAAGACAAAAGAAAAACAAATTATAAATATAGGATGGAATAAATACCATGTTTCCTCATAATCTAGTAATTTCCATTTACGAAGTCAACACAGATGAATGAGCAATTTACACTGATGAAATCACCATACTTCTTAGTGCCCATTTGTAATAACTGCCCAGCCCCAGTGGTTTGCCTTCATTGTGTAATTTCCAATTGAGTTGTTATGAATGCAGAGAGGGGAGAATTTACTAAAAACAATAGCTGAATGTGACTGCCAACCCAGTGTGCTCCGAGAATCCATACTGGGGATGTAATGCTGGGCCTCTGAGCTCTGCAGTCAGACGCCTGCACAGCAGGATATTGTCTGTCCTTTCGAAAACTCCTTCATATATGGATTCTGGGCTGGTGTGAACTACTTAGGACACAATCAGGGAGGAAGGAGTTTGAGATCTGATAAAAGCTATAGACTTTGTAGCTGCCTTTCTGTCCGGGGAGTGCATCCAGCTCAAGGCGACTCATGGTGGGATCAGATCATTGCCCTCTTTCAAAAATTTTGGCTTTCTCAAAGCCTGATCTCCTAATATAGGACAGAAGAAAGATCCCTCTGGAAGGCTGTGTGTCCTAGATATAACTTATTTGGGTCTCTTTGGTTTGTGAGACACATGGCTGATTGACAGGCCAGGACTATGAAGTCAACTTTGCTGAGCCATAAATAGCATAATTCAGCTTCTCTGAGTCCCCAGCAGATGTATTCATCAGGCACATGAGTCTCTCCAGGCATCAAAATTGACAGATTTCATTAACTTTCTGCAACCTGAGAATCCAGCTGTAATAGACAGTGTGGAGAAATCAGAGGAACTGCAGGTTCTCAGCAAGACTGTGTTATCAGACAGTCCTGATTATACAGAGCCGGTAGGCAAGGACTGGCTTAGCAGTCACCGCTCTCCCTGGTACTGCTCTTAATGACTAATCCCCACAGCATCCTTCCTCACCTCTCTGAGCCTTGCAGTTTAACATCACAGCCAGCCTCCAGAAGGAAATTACGTGATGCAGTACAGTCATCCTTTCCAGCATCAGCTCTGTATCCTGCTCTTGTGTGTCAGCACAGGGCCTGGCAAAAAACAGTTATTCCTGATGCCCTTGCAATTGGAATCATGCTGATAGATCTCAGATGTCAAGAAAACCAGAATAGTTGCACATTCAGGGCATGAAAACCCTTAGCAGCCTTTTTAGAAAGGAGAAAAGAAAGAGGACTTCCTCCACTAAAGAATTAATTTTAGTACTTCTTGTGCCTTGAGCTGTGCTCACAAAGCTTGCCTTGTGATTTCTGAGCAATGAGAGGTTTTCCTCCTTGCTCTTTACCCCTTCAGCTTGACTTCCACTGTTCTGTGTTTTGAAGATCTGCTTTAGGGTTCTGGGTGAACAAGAACCTGGTTTTTGTTAAAATGCTGCTCTCCCTGCAGCTGCTGAGCACTGCCTGAGCAGAGCACTGCTGACAGGCAACTGGGGGTAGAAGCGAGCTGAAGGCAGTAACAGGTCATTTTGGAGAGGGCAGGAGGGAGAGTATGCACAGGGAAAAGGATTGTGTGATGTGGTACTTCTGCTTATGTTTGCCTTCTGAGGGGGCATCTCCTTGCATTAGGCAATAAACATCTTATTCAAGCACCTGGAAGTCAGGGGGAGTGTTTGACAGGCACTGTGGTGAAATGCTGTGGTGGAAGGGCCTGCATGGGAGCCTCTGATCTGCTTTTGTGCAGGCCGTCAGAGGGGGGTGCTCCGACCAGGGGGCTTGCAGGGTGATGGAATCTGCAGGGCTGCCGGTTCTCCTGTGGCCTCTGGGGAACACTCAGGATGACAGCAGTAGGTAAAACCTGGCAGATGATCCCTAACACACTGCCCTACTGTACAGAGGAGGCTAAAAGAGACATTGGTCCCATCATGAAGAAGGAATTGCACTTTCTTTTTCATTGTCCTCTCTCTAGAGAAAAGCAACAGAAAATATTTCACCAGCATTCCAGGGAACATAGCTCCCAGGATCACTATAGAAATACCTGTAAGGAGCAGTTATAAGATGGTATGGCAGGATTCTAAAGTTTCATATTGTTTAGAAATTATGCTGTTTATTCTTGAGTGCCATCTACTGACAATTTCTGTATTAATGATTTGCTTTCACTGATATGGCTTATTTTAAATGCCGTGTATCACTTCTGTTATCTTAGATGTTCCTCGTTCCTTGAGCGCTTTATTTCCCTCTGCAGACCAAGATATCCTTGACATGATGTTTTCAGTTGCCTCTTGGACTTCCCTTTTTCCTCCCACCCATCATCAGGCTTCCTGCCTGCTCCTTCTGCCTAGAGGGTAATTTCTGGCCTCCCTACACTCACCCTTCTGGCTTCAAAATATAGCTGCAATTGTGCTGTCCCCCTTGTGCAAGAGGTTGCCTCCATCAGTTTGTTACAGTGCTGTTGAGATCTTATTTCCCCCTTTCCTTTCTGTTCTTCCTCTTCTTTCAAGAGCCTTTTCAGCAACTTTCATGCAGTAACCTTGAAAATATTTAATGATCACTGACTCCACTATATCATCTGTTTTAGAGGTATTTTATTTTAGTTATGTGATACTTGAATTAGCATTATTATTACAGTTTTTCATTTTCTATCTGTAAGATTTCCTCCCCCAGCAGTCCAATACATTTTGCAAGGATAAAAATAAATTAAAGGTGAAAAGTTATTGCCAAGGACAAGAGCTCAGGAAGTTTAGCCTACAAGGTATTTCTTTCTCCATTGAAAACATAATCTGTATAGATAAAGAAAATGCCAGGTACCTAACTCATTATAAGCAACTGAGAAAATGGGTCAAGAGACTTCTTTCTTATATACTTAGTTTTTGGCTGGGTTCCATCTCTGCCAGCTAGCCAAAGGAATGAGGAATATTCTAGTAAAGTCTCCTAGTGCACAGCACCAATTTGATTGAGGCTTCTTTGCCCATGCCTCAGACAGCTCAGCATGATGGCCAGTGATACCCTGCCACACAGCTGCCACTCAATTTCAGGCAGAAAACATCAAGCTGTAGAAGTGTAGGCATTTGTCCACACCATGCTCATATTGTGGAACTCCTTCCCAGAGGATTTTGCTGAGGTCAAGGCTGTAAGTAGGTTTAAAAAGGATTAGACAGATCCGTGGTGGGCAGGTGTGATGTTTGCTATTAAGCATGACAGCCTAGCATGTTACATCTGTTACAGAGAGCTGATGGCTGGAGGGGGCTGCAGCAGGGAATCTGCTGTTCTGGGATGACCCCAGTTGGTGCTGCCCGTCCCTCCCACGGGCAGTGGCTACAGCAGCCAGGGGATAATTCAAAACAGCTTCAGTCTGGGCAAAGCCTTTGAATTCCCATGAAAATAGCACTTTGTCTTAAATGGTTATTCTCCACTAAGATCCCTGGATCACCAGTGATAAAATTGGGATTGCCCCCCCTGAACTCAATGCCACAAAAAACACAGGGTTAGGCCTTGCTGGGGTTGTTTCAGCAGAGAGAGTTTTGCTGAAGTGAAGGCTGAGGAGCATTTCAGTGTTTGTTCCTGGACTTCTAAATCCATAGTCTGCCTTTTGTAGAAACACAGATCCAAACTAATATTTCACTAACTTAGAAAATA
The DNA here is from genome assembly GCA_026261815.1 of Monarcha castaneiventris obscurior. Taxonomy (NCBI): domain Eukaryota; kingdom Metazoa; phylum Chordata; class Aves; order Passeriformes; family Monarchidae; genus Monarcha; species Monarcha castaneiventris. Next base: position 6,269,711 of record JAMPIT010000890.1, read on the forward strand.
TTTTTCAGTAAGATGGCACGTGTCACTTGCATGTCATTTCTTTTATTTTAATGTCTAACAGCCTGTGCTGCAATTCATAATTCAGTCTTTTTCCTCCTTTCTTGAATCAGGCAGAAAATCCTGATCAGTGACAGAGATGATGCTTGTGAAATTGCTGCACAGGGGTTCCTCTCACTGAAGGGCTGACAAGGTACCAGCTGAGGAGAAAGCTTAATTGCATGGGTGATCAAAGGAGAGCGTATGAAGACAGGGAGACTGTAAGGGGGTGTGCGTAGGAGTGTGTTTTAATGAGAGATTATAGGGGAACATGTGAGTCTGGCACACACAAAAGGACAGGAATGAATGCATGAGCTAGTACAAAATAGCACACTAACCAAAGGCATCCACAGATCAGCTTCAGCCCCTTCTCAGCCCCTGCCTAAGATAACCATATTCTATTAGCTGTCATCCCACTACGTATACAAAGAGAAAAAAAGTGAAGGTTTGATCTTTGCAACTGGGAAAGGAGGAAAGGGGGGGAATGTCATGAGACAACAACATCCAGGCTGAACTGGAAAAGAGAGATCAAAGCAGTGAGCTGAAATGAAGAGAAAGGACACAGGACGCTGATATGGTGTACTCCAAGGAATGGGAGGAATTGACGTAAAAAACTGAGAACTTAAAAAGCATTGAAGCCACTTGCCAGCCCTTCCATGTGCTGTAAAATGCTGCACTGCCAGAGGTTTGGTTGGTGATGTGTGCTGTGCTTTGTTGTATGCTTACTGTCTTCCTTTACACTCAGCTCCACTTACATCACTGGGGGTACTTGAGGAGTAAGATGCCTCTTAATATCAAAACAGGTGCCATTGAAATGGCTTATACACAATCTTGCATCATTTTAGCCCAAATCCATTATAAACCTCATTACAGTTATATTGGCATAAACCTCTGTGCCAGGGTTCTCCAACAAATTTAAACTGCATCAATATAAATCCAGTTTCAATTGATTTAAGAGATTCTAGGGAGAAGTGCACTGCATTTGACAAACTGATGGGAGGACATACCCTTAGTGAAATATTAAAACTTATGCACTCGATCTTTTCATATTCAGCAGTGTGGCTTTTGAACTTTTGCCATTTTGTATTTTACAAGCCCTTACAGGGAGGAAAAATAAGTAACTTTAGAGCAGTCAGGTTAACAGCCTTTCGCTTCATCAACTGAACCCGTGTGCAACCACAGATGCCTTAAGCTTCAGTGTTTTATAAAATTCTAAGGACAGAGGAGAAGCATAATGCTTTTTCTACTTACCCTACTCTGAACTCAAGCATATTAGTGGCTGACAACGTTTTTTTTTATTGTTGTTGCAAAAGGCATCTAACCTTTAGTTGAACACACCCTTTTTTTGTAAAAATAATGAAAGCTCAGTATCTAAGATGCCACCCACTAGACCATGGTGCTCAGTGCCCCATCCAACCTGGCCTGGAACCCTTCCAGGGACAGGACATCCACAGCTTCTCTGGGCAGCCTGTGCCAGTACTTTGCCATCCTCACCATAAAGAATTTCCTCTGTATATCTAACCTAAATCCAGATGTCATTTAATCACTCTGAGCTCAAGTTCCCCACTACAGTATTTTTTTGGTCCACATGGTCAGTTTAGGGCCAGCTTGAAGCAGTCTATATTCATTGAAGTTTATCCAGTATAACACTGGGAGAAAAAATGCAGTACTGGTCTTGATACCGTGTAATGTTAAAAACGAGATAAAAACTACTGCTCCTCCTGTGCTGGCAGTGATAAATTATGCAGTTTTCTCCTTCCAGTCTCTCCCATCTGCAATAGCTACAATAGAACCTTAGTTCAAACACTGTTCTTATTGAGCACTGGAGCTGTCAAGCCAGTCTCAGCTTTTGTGTGAGATTCATGAAAAATAAATTTGACAATTTCTCTAAGTGAAAGGCCTCTAACCATGCCTCCAGCCTGGTAGCCATAGTACTTACATGCTTTGTGAAATTTGTGTTTCACATCAAGAAGGGTAGATGTTGGAGGTACCTAGAAAAGAAAGCAAAATGCATGCAGATTAATTTTTCTTTCTTCTTCACTTTGGGATCCTTTCTCCACTCCTCTAATGCAGATATGCTTAAGTTTGTCTGCAAGTTCTTCAGGCTAAAATGAAACAAATCAGAAAATTTGCTTTCAAAGGTTGGTATGTTATTTAGGATTGTCCACATTTGATTTACACATCACCTGGACCACCTCTGCCTGGTCGATGGAAGGGTAAAACCACAAGGGTCAAGAAGGAAAGCTGCTGGCCCTGCTTGATGCAATAATTGCCCCCAAGCTCAAACCAGTGGGAAAACTTAAAGGGTTTAGCTTTAAAGTTAGATTCAAGCATGCTGAGGTCCATCTCCTAGAGACATGAAAGTGTTCTCTGGAGAGACCAGTAGCAAAAGTGGCAGGTTCTGTCCTTTCTGCCTGAAATGAGCTTGCTTCTGCATGCTTTTGTTCATGTCCACTGAAGCAATTCAGGTGTCACAGTGTTAGAGGGCAGTCTGGAGGCTTTTTAGGCTTTGTTTTATTGTGTATATTGATTTCTTAATATACTTTGTACAAATTGTCTGAGAAACACAGAATTTACTAGAGCGAAAGACTTGGATGTGCCTTTTGTTTTCCAGGAAAGGCAACAGGACTCTTGAGGAAGGAGCATGTTGAGCTATTTATTAGTGGATTGTGACAATAACCATGCAAAAGTATAGAGAAGAAGATAAGAAATTCTCCTAGTAGAGATCAGTCAGAACCTTAACATAGGTTGTTTTGTTGAAAAAATTGAGTTTGGAGAAATAGTGATACAACAAAATAAAACTGCTGACTCCAAAGCAACAAATCAGCACAGGAAGAAAAGTTTACTGTTATGTAATTTGACACCCCATGTAAATATACAATATGTGTGCTTTTGAGTGACCCAACTTGCTTCCAGAAATAATACGAACAGGCAGAGAGCTCAATATGGATTTCAATGATCTAAAGATATAAAATGACACCCGTGCTAAAAGGCAGTAAAGTACAGACCTCTCCCAGCTTTTTCCTTGGGTTTAGCTGAGAACACTCTCTTTTCCACAGTTACAGAGGATTTTACTGGGCATTGGAAAAGTCCTTATTTACAGCAACTGCTGTTAATTACATTCTACTTAAACCCTGACTTGTCTCTCTGATGTGGCTGCTAAGCAATGCCAACTCCACCCAAATCGAGGCCTGGCCTCCTTGAAACCAGGGACCACCTTTTCTCTGTCCCCAAACCTGTGTTGACCCAAACCACGTTGAACAGAACTGGGCCAGGCAAGAGATATTGCCCTTGGAGTTTCTTTTTTTCTTAGCTACAGCAAACAATGGAATACAGTTTATCTTTCTTAGTTCAAAAATGAAAGAAAATATTTTATCCGTATTTATTGCACTTAAGCCATTCCACGCAACACCCAATGGAACAGCATATCTCCCATAGTCTCCCTGTGTCTTTTCTTGTCATGTGTGCAACCTCTGTGGACTTGAATACCAGAGCTGGGGGGCTTACATTCTCAAAACATCTAAAAATGTCTGAAATTGCTTTATCACACTTTGTAATCACACACCTGTGAGGCCTGGAGCCCAGAATCCATCAGATATGGATGCAAGCAGTGTTAGCTTGCAAAAACTATTCAGCACACAAGCCTGCAGACCAAAATCTGCCACGTGCCCTAGCACAGGGCAGATGTGCAGGTATTCAGAGCTGGCATTGCCAGCTGAAGGACAGGGATGATCTTTTCCAGTTTGATGGAAACACAGTATCAGCCACAGTACTGCAGGGCCTGCATCCCTACGGATCAGCACCTCATGTGAAGGGTTCTGGGACAGAGTAGCTAGGGCCAAACCATGCTCTGGAGAGCTGATCATCCGATTTAGCCCAAGAAAGCTGAAAAACTCTAAAGCTTAGCATGCGTACAGAGCAGTGCTTACTCAAAACAGAGAGCAGGTCTCCATCTCCAGCTCTCCTGAGTATGTTTTCACTTCAGGGCAGAGCTGGTCTCAATCTGTTCCACATGTCTAGCCCAGCCCTCATTAGCAACTCCACCTTTACATCCTTCTCCCTTTTTCATCCGGAGACAATCAGTGCTTTCTCCCCTCCAAATCCTGCTATGGCAGAGCCTAACTTCATCTATTCAAAAAGTTAATCTAAGCTCGTGCTTTAGGTCTACCTGCGGAGCCATCCACACGCCTTAGGTGTTTAAAAGTTACAAAGTGCTTCCAGAGCCCTGCTGCAGCCCAGGGTGTGCCCGTGGGGTGTGAAGTGCAGCACCCCACACCACTGCCCACCCCCAAAGCTGGAAGGGCACCGCACAGCAGCAGCTGGAAGGGCCATGCTCTGCACACCCCTGAGCGAGGCAGAGCTCATTAGCAGGAGCACCGCTGTGCTTGGCTCCATCCCTGCTGCTCCAGGCCAGAGCTGCTTTCAGCCCTGCCAGCCCGGGCCCGGGGATGTGCTGGGCTGGTGAGTGGCAGCCTGGCAGCTCTGAGCGGCTCTGCGCAGGCTGTGGGGGCCCAGGGAAGGCATGGAGCTCACATCCAGCCAGGAGGGCAGCAGGACACTTGTTTTATGAGCCAGCTGGCTTCGAGGAGGACCCCTCCACTTGAGACAAGCTACACAGATTGTGAGCTGAAAAATAACACAAATACTTTCCCCCCTTCAGAATGGGCTGTGGCATAGAAGAATCGCAGTGTCCTTTCCCAGGCAGAATAATGAGGCTATAGCCACAAAAGAATGAAATACATTTTTTTTTTATGATCTTGATAATTCTGTGTCCTTTTTTAAAGACCTCATAAAACAACCAGTGAAGTTATAGTTTCTAATATTGATCAATGAGAAGATGGATGCTGAGACACCTGCTTACTACTAAGGGTGTCCTCTTCGTAGACCATTAGTTATCTTTTGTTCTTTTCATTGTACATCAATACAAGCTGAGGAATTGTAAAGACTGGGAAAGCATCTCCTCTTATTACCCTTTGTGCTAACTGAATAAAACACCCTGGAATATTTCACTGTAATTATTAGTCTTACTCTCATTCTCCTGAATTATTTCTAAAAGCGTTATAATCCTTTCTTTCCTCTATTCTAGCACTTTTTAAATATGCAAAGGCAAAGCAGAGCGAGAGACCACCCTTAGTTTGTTTAAAGCAAGATGGATTTCTGCTCTTATTTGGTATGTATCTTCTACAGTCTGATGGTCAAACCAGTTTTTCCCTACAACTTCTTAACTTGTAGTCTAACACCAGATTTAAAATATCGTCAACTTTCTAATAAATGACTCTCATGTGTAAGGTTCAAGACTATTTTTTCCTGAAAAAATGTTATGAATAAATGCATATTTTACAGCTGTGGGTTGCATTCATTACACTTTTCATTCAGAAAAGGATGATTTTAAAATGTCAAATCTTGCTTTTCCCGTACTTTCACAGCCAGAAAACTTTTGCTTTTCCATCTGAGGCAACTCTTCTTTTATAGGAATTCAAGAATTAAAGGACCTTCTGGGTCATCCATACCAGTTCTGTTCTTCCTTTCAACACCTATGCACAAAGCATCACAGTTCTTTTTAAGATTTAAAATACCATATTAGTATTTTATGCTATGACTCAAGGAAGAGCACTAAGTGGAAGATATTAAGGGAACTTAATACTGCCTTTTGTGAGTGCAAGCTAATCAGATGGTTATCCACTTTCATACCTCTTTCACATTTATAAGTCAAGGAATTATGCCAAATCTGGTGATCTGTATGTAATTGCATCACACAGCTCTTGCACTAAAGAATTATTGTAAGGGCCAGAGGTCAGCAGAATATCAATAAGAATTTGAATAATAGAATTTCAGCAAATAAGTAATCTTTCATTCAACATTTCCCTATGAATATTTTTTTCTTTGTGACATATCAGTACCACTGCACTGCTGAGTCACCTACATTGTAACAGGCATTTTCCATAATTGCAGAAATTCAGAAATTCTGCCACTCCAGCTGCTCATTAACCACCACCCCATCTTCAGCCAGGGTAAATTTGTTCAAAGGGGTGATAGCAGTTTATTGCAGCTGAGGATCTGGCTGCAAAACAGATAACCAGCTAATGGGAAAGCCAGGTAATTTCCAAATTCAGCACTCAACAAATACTTCATCATTACTGCTTTTCCACCCTGTCCTTGTTTTGGGACTGTGCTGTATTATCACAAACCACCAGCATTCCACAGAAAATTAATTAGAAAAACACCTGTTCTAATTGAGCTCTGTTTCGTGAATTTGACTTCTAGATCAGATTGGCTCGTTCTTATTGTCAGTTTTCAAAGACAGAATTAAGAATTGGGCACTGCTTTGCTTTAACCTTTCCCAGTGTGTCCCACACTGCTCTCTTGGTGAACCAGTGCACTGGTCATGCCCAAAGAGATATAAATAAATGAGCTCACCATGGAAGTGACATAGAGGTAACTACATATAGACAAGTGCTGTCAGCAGCTACACAAAGGCTTTATATAGAATCCAGTATTTTACCCAGTGGACTGCAGTGAAATGGCTCCCAAAGACCTGGCTCTGATCTCAGCCTCTCAATCCAGTCTTTCCAGAACCAGGAGATATTCCGAATTACAGTTGGAGCTGAAGTAGTTTCCAGCACAAGTACGTAAGTAGAGGGCTGTCTCACTGAACAATCTTCCAGATTATTAACTGGTCACATGAACCTTGGCATATGAGATAATCTGACTAATATTTCCAGCAATTATGGGCCAAATTAGCTAAGAATACACATAACCACATGCTTGCCGGGTGCAGTCATGTCAATTTACACCAGGCAAGTTTGTCTCTAAAGATGATTAATTGTTTTTGTGCTGCTAGCTGGGTACTCCTATTAAAAAAAAAAAATCCTCTCTCTTTGCAAGTAATTGCCTGAAAAAGTGTCAGACACTGAAAAGAGCTTTTTCTCTCTCTGCTAAAGAGGGGAGTGGAAGTAAAGAGTATGTAATTCATTAGCAGAGAGAAGGTGTGCAGGCCGTCCCTCAGTTTACAGAATTCAACATGTACACCAATTTCTGAGCAAATCTGACTAGAATTGGTACATCCCCACGTCCTCTGACCTTTTATTAAGGGGGATTGAGTAAGGTTACTGTTCACCTCAGCACCTGAATAGCAGACCCTGTCAGGAAGCCTCTGTCACAACATTTTTCTGCCAGGAAAATGGAACTGTTCTGGCAAAACCCTGGATGTGTAAAGTTGTGTTGACTTCAAATTTTAAAAATGGAATAGAATTTTTTTTTTTTTAAATCTGCTTCTGGCACATGCTAGAAATTCATTTTGTTGTTATTTTCATTACTTTTTATCCCTCATCTGTATGAAAATTTCATTACTTCTGCATTATTTTATGACACATCTATCATGACGGTGCAAAATAATATAACACATGGCTCTTGTGTCATTGAAAATAACCCAATAGGAAATAATATGCAAATAAATGCACTATTAAGTTGTAAAATAAATTGAACTTGAAATATTTATTGTGTCATAACAGATTGAAATGTTTCAGAATTAATTTGTAATGCAATCTTTCCCAAATTCTACCTCATCAAAAATTCAAGACTCATTTTTTTCCACTGTCTCTTTCAAAGGCAGCAATGTTTGGGATATTCACTTAAAAACAAATTATTTGGCAAAAAAAAAAAAAATTATATAAAAGAAAAATAACAACAAAAACTTTAAAATAAGTATTATAATGTTTTATTATAAATAAATATAACAATGTTTTCTTGAATAAAATATAAATAATCTCTTTTATTAGGAATAATAAAAATTTTGACCTGTACTTCTCAGGGAAAAAAGTGAGGCTTAGGGTGGGGTTTATGTTTTTGTTTGAATTTTGATTTCCAGTCCTAGCACAGATAAAGCATATATCTTAGCTGTGGAACCTCTGAATTTGTCTTCCCTTTTCTATCAAATGGCTGTATAGATTTTTGTTTGCTTTTTTAGATCCACACAGACTGCTAATATTTAAAATCAAGAAGTGCACCAAAGAAACTCAACCAATATTTAGCACAAGATGGTCACAATCTATTTGGGGGACTGCACGAAGTAAAAAAATAAGCCAAAAAATCAACCAATTCAAAAGAAAATTCACAGAAGAATTTATTTTGTCAAAACAAGTGGTTCTATGAGTAGCAGGGCTAATAAAGCAGGTCCATGGAGGGAAGTTGGAAGCTGAGAAGCAGCAGATAGGAATGGGAAATGAGGGTGGTAGATGAGAACAACCACTATTCAATACCATGTGCAATGAAGAGATGCTTGCTGTACTTCTGGTAGAGATTCTCTGACTGCCACAGTTTGTTCTTTTGAAGCACAAGAAATGTGGCTGTTAAGAAAGAAAAGCTTGCATTTTGAAGACTTTTTAAAACTCCAAAATTGCTTAAACATGGGCAGATATAATAATAGCATGAACATATACTGCTGGGTATTCATAGATCCATGACTACATGGCTCAGGTGTTTTGTGAAGAATCACACATCCGATTTCAGAAAGAACCTGAAGCATGTTCTGATGGAACAATAAATCATATGCAGGAGTATTTTAATGCTACAATAATGCCTATATGAGGTGCCATTCTGCACCTGACTTTCCATCATGGGCTGTGCTGTTAACTATTAGACTAATAAAACATCTACTGCTCCCTATGTACATTCATAATTTGCAATAATCTGTGAATTATCTTTGATGCAATAAGGCAAATGTGCAGCTGGGGTAAAATGTCATAACTTTGGTTGGAAAGAGAACATTTTCACACTGGCTGGGAATCTGTTGAGAATTTTGGCAATATTCACTGCTCTGGTAGCATAGCTGCCTTTTACTGCTGGCCAGAATGGCTTGTATTCAGCAAGTGTTGGAGCACCACCAGTGTATCACAAATTCACTCTCTTGTTTTTGCTGAACTTTGTATGAAACTTTAATTTTTTTTTTAATATTTATTATATTTGTTTCTTTATTTCTTTCCCCAGGCTTAGGCTTTTTTAATCTAAAATAAGAGATGCATAAAACCTGTCATTTAAAGGCACTTCTAAGCTTTGATTAGTATCAGCTGAAGCATTAGTCATCTGTTGCAGCTTCTGTAATTCTTTAAATTATCCCTTTACAAATGCTAAATGCCCTAAAGTTACCATCTTCTCCCCTCCCCAGTCTCTCTCTTCTAGAAAAAATCAAAGGCCATTTCTCCAGGTATTCCATTTAAAAAGCCATCTCACAGCAAGCAAAAAGTTATATGTATAGTTGCCTCTTTTCATCTGAAACCATCTGTAGCTATATTGACATTAAAATTACGTGAATTTCTAGCAGAGCAGGAAGAAATAAGTGTCATGCATTGCTACAACACAATTTGAATATGTTTACCTACTTTACCAAGTGTAAGTAATAACTGGGGAAGAAAATATTACTGTCATCACTCCCAGCACTGGGGACTACATGTAAAATTCAATTCTTACAGGCATGAGAACACACAGATTTTATAAATGTATTTTTTTGCAGCGCCCCCCAGCAGTGACCAGAGCCCCATTGTGCTGGATGCTGTGAAAAAGTACAGTAAAAGACACCACAAAATCCTCCTTTCAAAAGGAAATTAAAAAAGAGGACTTCTACAGCAATGAGACTAAATCCAGCCATTTTGCTGTGGGAATTGCTGCTATGTGGGACTCAGCATCCATATCTTACTATAGAAGCCCCCTACTTTGACACAGCTGGTTATTCAGCCCCTTTGGGCATCTCTGCCATCAGAGGTGGCACATCTTTAATGACAGATTGCTTGAATGAGAAAAATGATTATAAAAATCCTCTGCGTGAAATGAGGCTGCTGTGGATGGTCACAGGTTCTGCTCATTCTCCACAAAGAAGAGCATATAGTCCTCTGAAGTGAAATATTAGAAGTGAAAGATTTAGTGGGGGAAATACTTAAAATGGCCATGAAAGTATTAATCTCTTTCCTGGGAAAGGACTTCTTTACTTTGCTTCCCTAGAATGAGGCTAATGGGGAGAATCTGACATTAGAGGCAATGTTCTGGTACTGCAAAGAGTTCCTTTGCAGAGTTTCATTGCCCACTTTAATGACTGCATTTGCTCACCTAAAATGAATGTGGTATGTCTAACCTTCAAGCCATGATGTGAGAAGTTATTTTTATTTGCTAGAGCTGACTGTGCAAGAGAGTGATGACTGTTCTCCTCGGCTGTTCGCTTTCTGTGACAGAGCAGCAACCCACAGGCAAGAAGAAGAGATTTCTGATACCAGAGACAGCATTTCTGCATGCAAATGGCTTTGCAGACATGCCAGTGTAAATTCTTTGTATTGTTAAGTCATTGCAAGCAGGTACAAAGACCCCATTGATTTAGGTGATCTTCAAACCAAAAAAGTGCTTATGAACTCCTTCAGAGAAAGACAGGCCTCTTTCAGAGCAATCAGAATAAGCCCTGATTCATCTTTGGCAAACGATGTAGTGATATACACACTGTAATATTAATCTGCAAGAAGTGTTGTGTTTGTAGAAGTGACTGGGTTGATGCATAGACACGTGCCTATGCAAGGGCCTTTTAATTCACTAAAAATAACAATATGCACATGACATTCACGGTAGGCATTGCACAGCATGCCTACACTCACAGACATATAGTTAGTTAAATGTTCCCACAGTGTGTATTGCCAACTATAAACATTTAACTATCACTAACTGGGTTTTACAAAGAGATTTCAGTGGGAGGGGGCACTGGGTGGTGCATGGAGAGCTGGTTTAATGAACAGGAGGAAAGTAGCCTCCATTACCTTTGCAACACATCAAGAAAAGAGGCTCTTCCTGCACATCTGAGGGAGCAAGCTCTCTTCTGCAGGCCTTAGGAAGTGTTCTGTAAAGGAGGGTCACTGCATAGTAGCCAAAACCTGAGCTTCCACCTCTGTTTACAGCTCAGCTAGCAAAATCGTGCAGCAGAAAACTACTGAGATCTGAGGCTTTGAATGGGAAAAAGCTTTCTCTGCTGGTTCCCTCAGAGGTGATTTATTCTGTGAAAACTGTATTGTGTAACACTTTCTGCCTTAAAAGCAACTCATGCAAAGTTAATTACATTGCACTATGTTTGTGGGAAAATACATTTTACTACAAGTTAATTTGAAGAAAAAAATATTATACAATGAATGCTATAAAGGAAACAGCTATGAGTTGCTTTAACAGCATTTATAAATCAAATCACTGCACATCGATAGCTTTAAAACCAACCTACATCAGGCTTTTGGAACTATGTATGAGTAAAACAGTTTTTGAGTAGCTATGTATTTTTCATAAGTTGTGGGTGGCAAAAAAAATTTGGGTTATTTGTTAAAAAATACAAAAAGGAATTGTTTTCTTTCATTTATAAGACTTGATGATTTTTGTGTGTTCTGCTGTTTTCTGTGGCTTTTTGGAAGCAATACAGAAGCCAAAATCCTTAGACATTTTGTGATGCTTTTTAATTGACCATATTTGTTACAAGAAATCGCTAATTACATGCTTTCCTCTTTACACAGAGATAGGAATTTCATCCATACTAATTAATAAATTGCAAGGAAAAAAGGGACTTTTGATCATCTAGGCTCACCTGCTGTTTCACACTGGCCAAAGAAGAGATTCATTCCTTGCTAAATACTTCTTTCACTCACTGAGCAAGCAACCAGTATGATTCATATTTCAACTACTTATTATTCAACTATTTGTTAATCCGAGACTATCTTCACATAAATGCAGTATTGATGTACATGTTAAAGAGGTGAAGATTGGCCCACAAAACACTCAACTGTTATTTAGCATCTCTTGACTGTCAAAATATGGGCCAAATTGCTTGGCTAAATTTTCCTAATTGTGGCTTTCAGGCACCAGCTCTTGTAAGGCCTTTGTCTGCTTGGGTAAGCACCTTCTTGCTCAGAGATATCCTCTCCTGCGCCTGCCTCCTTGGGGAGCAGGGAAAGAAGGAAGGAAAACCCAGGATGCTGTCCTGCACACTGACCCAGACACCTGGACTCTTGTCCTGTCATGGGCAGGGTGTGGGGCAGGAGGCTGCTTGTCACAACTTCAGGGCCTAGTCCCAAGGCACCTCCTCAAGCATTTATGTACTGCTTTTAAGGGCAATTGTAGCCTAAGTTTAAATAAACTTTCCCCACTTGGACACTTCCCCTAGTTTGGGGACATTTTGTAGAATAACTGGTAAAAAAAAATAAATAAAGTGAGGCAAATTTGTGATTCCTCCCTTCCCTCCCCATCCCCCAAAATCAGAAGCCTCTTCTCCACGGCATATCACCTCAGAATTAATTTCTGTACCAAGATCAAATCTGGAGAAAAAGATCTCACACTGCTATTATTTCTCTTCTAAATTCTTTAAGTAACTCGCTGGAAAAGCTCATGTGCACCAAACTACTTGCATAATGTCATATCCATAGCAGAGAAAGTCCCCAGAGCAGGTTGACAAAATTAAATAAAAGAAATTATACTCCTGTAAAGAATTTCATGTTCACAGCGTGCATGTGCAAAATAAACTGCCAGTCTTGCTGACTCGTGTGAATTTTACTTCAAGTTTTGCAAGATTAGGTAATTTTCTTCAAGACACAGCTCCTGCAGGACATGACTATGGGACCAAAATGTCTGGGATTTTTCTCTCCTTCTGCTTCCTTTCAGTATTTTTTTCTGCCTTTCCTGGTTGTGGAAAAGCCTGCAATATGATGCAAATGTGTCTTAAAGGCTTAAAAACAGACAAATATGTATTTATTCTGTTCCTTCAAGTTAAAGACAATCAAGAACTTATAATAGCCACTTAATATAAGTGACTGATCCTTCCCAAAAGTATAAGACAGGTAAGAAAACCAAAGGAAATAATGTTATTTTCCTTTTTCAGATTGAGAATTAACTCAATTAATTGCACTGAATTCAAAACTTTGGATTGATGCCAACTGATTTCTCACGCTCACACAGCCAAACACACCTTTTCTAAATCCCTGACACTGCATTGAGGACAGGAAATAATTTCTAGCTAAATACAGGAACTCGTTAAATGTACCATAATTTTGCAGACTTTACAGAGCTCCCACTAATCTGAATGGGATTCATAGGCACATGCAAGGGTCTCCTAGGAAATCAGCCTCTGGAAGCAGCTCCTGGGTGTTTAACCACAGAGCATTAAGCATTGAAACATTCTGCCTGAGTTTCTGTTGGGTGGAGAAAGGTTCTTCTCTCTGCCATTATAATACAGTTTGTCCCTTTAGATTTATCTGAGAATATTACAAACACATTGCTAAATCATAATATTCTGAACCACTAGCAATATGCAACAAGAATCTAAATAATTTTAAAATCTATGGTTCCTATTCTCTCCTATTCTGACAAGAAATAATTATATGGAAACCCGAGAAATTAAGTTAATCATAACTGTCTTACAAACAGAAAACAGGCATTAGAGGTGTCATGTTGGGCCTGTATCAGTTATATTTAATTAAACTGAAAATTATGCAGAATCCAGTACAGCAGTCTCTTGTTTGCTCTAATAACCAACTGAAATTAAGGTCACCAATAATAACAAGTGTTCAAGGAAGCAAGGAACTCAACTTCTGTCCTTTCAGGGTGGACTTAGGAGAGGATTATCACAGCAAATAAAGGGACTTAAACAGCCAGGTGAATGAGCATTCAGAAACCAAATTCTTTAGGCAGCCTCAGAAATCTCAGCCTTGTGCTCTACTTGTACCAATCCCTTGGTACTGTGCCAAAAATATGTTTTAAGAAGTCCATGCTGCTGCCTATGTAAATAGAAAATATATTCCTGTTTCTGAGCAGAGACTTCCTGCTGTTATTGCTACCCTCTGTGTATTTTACCTCTGAATAAAGAGTACTCAGTAATCATCACTCATGTCTCTCTTTTCACCGCTACAGGGGCAGAGTCCATGGTTTGGAGGAGGTGTAGAAAATCTTCAGGGTCAAAAAAACTCAGAATAAAGATTAAAACGCAGGTCTGGTATCATCCCAGCAGCATGCAGCACGGAAAGATTCCTGAAATGTGGCTCTTTGCCTTATGCTGTTTCTGTACTATATTTCTTTTAATGACACTATAGGAAAGCTCCAGATAAGAAACAGACATAGTCTTTCTTTTGATCAAAACCTAATTCTAAATGTATGCAGATAAGCTAACAACTGTGTAAATAACACTCAATAAAGCAATGTGAACACTATCATCAAAATTGTTATTAATAGTCATCCTATTTTTTTGACCATTTTGGATATGTTTCCTCTTTGGCTAGATTAAAAAAAAAAAAAGCAAAAAACATTTTGCCCCATTAAGAATGAACAAATGAGACATTTACCATTAACTAGACACACAAATTGCAAAAACACCCTTTAAATTATCAAAAACACTGGAAATCTGGTAGTATTGCACCCCACATATTTCAAAGGCATTAAATTAAACATTTGAAACAAATTTATCTACTTGTTCCAGCTCTTGCCAATGAGGATAAGGGAATTTTTTTTTCTAGAAAACAGTAAGTCTCAAAACTCCACTAAGTTACTGAAAAATTCCATAGGCTAAATAGATTAGGATTCCCATTTTCATGGCAGGCAAGAGACCACCTCTTTCACTGAGGGACAGTGAATCACAAAAATAGTTATGAAAATATTTATGAAACATTTTTTTAGCTGTTATTTATGGGTTCGTAAACTTCCTTCCTACCCAGTCCTCTCATCCGGCTTATGCAATTTGGCTGTAGTTTATATTATTTTACTCACATTATTCAAACAAACAGACCAAACAAAAACTCAAAACACCTCTTTTAGCTAAGACCCTTTGTTTAAAATTAAAATTTTTTTCAATTGCCAGGTCCAATATATTAGGCAGGGCACAGCAGAGTACATTTAGACACCACCAGGTACTCATAGCACTGCAGAGGTGGTAAGCTTTACAAATGTATAGAAACTGAAAATCCATTCTGAAACAAACGTTTAAGTATCGTGCTCTGAAACAGACGCTGCAATCTGAGTGTCAAGGGTCAGCCTAAGGACATAACTTTGAATCCACAGAGCAGCCCGGAGGTCTACAACAAACCAGTGCAGGATTATTTGTAAAAATCCTGGAGAAGAACAGCCCAGGGTTGTGGCTAACAAGGAATTCTCAGTGTCTCCCAGAGAAAGGAATGAAAGTACTTCTACTACAGAATAAGACCACAACGCACTGAAAGCAGAGTCCCTGAACTGGCACCGTGTGAGCCAGGCATCCCCAGCGTGCTGGGATCGTACACTCACCTTGTCCACAATGCAGATCTGCTTTCTGCTTTGCACATCAACAATTTCTACCTCAAAGTACGTGATTTTTGAATGTTTGAGCGCTGGTGATGGTTTGATCTGGCCAGCAGAGAGCACCAGCTGAGATAAGTTGAAAAAAGAGCGCGAGTCATTGTGAGACACGGACAGAGCTCCTCCATCGGCTGCGGGATTCCTCCTGCGCTCCGGAGTGCTGGGATTCTGCCTCTTGAGCATGGTGTGACCCAGCAGCAGCGATCGTCATATCAACAGGGGACAGTTCCAGGGGAAAAGGTTTCCTCCCTGCCTCGGTTAAATACAGTCACAGGCTGACAAGACACAAAAGGTCAAGTGGCATTCCATTTTAAGTGTACTGTCTTATTTAGAAGGAGTGAAAACAATGGCTCTGTAATCCATGCCTATATTTAATCTGCTATTGTGATGTGCTGCATTGGTGCTGCTGCTGCTTTCTCATTTTCTTTTTTTCATTTTATTTTAACCAGCCTTTGAAACAAGACATCCAGAGATTCCCTATTACCAGATAACAGATCCTGAAATTCCAGAGCCCCAGAGAGGCAACCAGAAATGAATGTAGTAAACTCCACTGTTACCTACTGAGACAGGTGTTTAAAATGTCCACATACACACACAAAGAGATATAGATGTCATCTATTCTAGAATCATCATCATCATCAGATGTCATCTGTTCTAGAAATATCTGCTAACAAAATACCATGACTTCATCAGCAAAATTTAGGGGATGCTTGCCCATATCTGCCTGGTTTTAGAACTATGGATTTTCTGGTATTTAATGGGGAAGAGCTTCCCTTACAATTCTGCCAGGGAAAATCAACTGAAGGAAAGGAAGTTATAGCTTTAAAGGCATTCATTCAGGTCTTGGATCATTTCACTATTTTCTTATTCTTTCCTGACAATTTTTGCAATGCCAGTCTGCAACAAAACAAAACCAGCTTTAATGGTAAAAATAAAGACTACAAAAAACAACAAATTCTCTCTGAAGCAGCTTCCCCAAGACTTGTTTAAACTTCATTTTTCCATGTATGGCTTTTTAACTTTAATTTCATAGAACTAGCAACACTTTTCCATCCTGCAATTCTCCCTTAATTTCCCTGGGCTGCCCAGGATTACAGTGTTAGAAGGGCACCATGAGTTTCTGGAGACAGCTCTTTCCACAGTGTAAATTCTGAATACATTTCTCCATGGTAAAATCTCAGGAAAACTACAATCACTATTACAAAAATCATGTGGGTTTGTTGCACTGAGGAAATTAATTAAGTGGGAAAAGGCTTCCACAAGGTAAAAGTCACCACACAACTAATAACCTCTCTGGGATGCAGATGGGGACCAGAACAGGTCTCTTTTCTTTAATTCTGCTATAACTTACAGAAAATTTAGTGGTCACTACATCCTATCTAGAGACATGGCAAGAACCTCTATGAAATAACAGAGAAAATAATTGGTAAGTTGCTCCAAGAATTAAAATAAGAGTGAGGGGCACCCCCAAAGGAAGGCAAATTCCACACTAGTTGCTGTTAATGGAATAATCCATGCTGTATCAAGTTGTATATGTGCTCAAGTTCTGGATGATCAAGCCTGCACACATGAAAAGTCCTGCTTATAAACACATGGCAAAGACATAGGAAAATAAAACAGTGAAATTAGCAGAGGCTGAACTTGTGGACAGGTCTGAGCTCAATGTTAACAGGTCTGGGCATTTGAAATAAGAAAACTATTTCAGTATGAAGAGACAGTTAAATTTATTTATGGTTCTTCAGGCAGTGGTTGTGACTAAAGAGTCTAACCCAAACTCATAGCTAAGATGCTTTATGCCCATATGACATGACAAATTTTGGAGTAGCTTAGGCTGAGAGAAAAGTCCCCACTGCTTGCTGATGCAGTCATGCAGCCTTTGAATGCCTTTACTGGATTTGTTAATGGAAAACCCTGAGTGAGGGAATGCAGATGTAGAACAATATTGATCCTCTACTACAGAAAACAGGATTAAATTTTGACTATACTGAAATCTGTTAGTGTCATGCCATTGGTGCAGAACAAGTCAGCATCTAAAGGAAAAAAATAGTTTGACTTCAACAAGATTATATCCTATCAAAGAAGTTCACCTGTGACTGAGTTTAAGTGAAAGGGGTTCAAGGAACCATCACCTTGGTGGAGTCAATGTGGCAAGCAGAAATTTTGGTATAAGCTAGTCACAACAGGGAGAATGACAAATTATTGTGCTACTGTAAGGGGCTTGCTAAAAACAGCCACTTAAAGACCACAGAACACACAGGTCCTACAAACCAAGAATGAGAGACACTTATTTGAACAGGCTACTATAAAGAAACTGTACAAACTGCTGTACAAGGGATGAGACAAACTGATATAATATCCCCTTTTAGCTGTAAGTTTATATGAATCAGTGAGCTGTAATAGCATATATTAATAAATTTCTAAATTTATTTCAATTCAAAAGCCATAAAGAATAATATTGATCATCAAAGCTAATTTCTGTGTATATAAAGGAACTGCTGTTACAGTCATCACTGCGGGTGTATTTATAACATTTAAAAGGATAACATCTGAGCTGCTGCTGAGAAAAAAAAGCTTTTGATTTACTGCAGGCATTTAAAAGATCAGAATTTTATTACTGACCAATGAACACTTGAATATTTGAACCTAATCCAGGAAAATGCTTACAAAAATATACTACAAGCCTATACTCCAATTCTACTTTCAGTCCAAGCCAATCATTTGCAATTTCAATATTTTGGTGAACAACAATCTTTACAGACCCAAACACTTTGCTGACATAAATTAGGAGAGCTTCCCCAAAGGTGGCTAGCCCTTTCCTCCCTCTATTGTGTATGGATTTAGGATTAGACTGCAGCAAACATAATGCTTGCAAATAAGGTGGATGAGAGCTACTCTACCAAAAATAATCAGGGATAGAGTTACCACTGATAACTTAAGCTCTAAAAGGGAGGAGAATAAAAGCTGTGATGATTTTGCCATTATTGTAACAAGTGCTGCACTTTTCTGAAATGGCATCAATGGGTTTGGATGTTCCAGCTCGATGTGAAGTTATCCAGCCCATTTTGCGTGGAAGTGCACACAGAAGGGAAGCATTAATTACTGGACAGAAGGCACATCTTTCCTTTCAATGTAGTTATTGTACCTCATCTCAGTCCTCAGCACTGGAAATGGGGAGTCCCAGCACATGGGGACAAGTGATCAATCCCATGGTGAGATTTATTGATCCATATTACACGGATAAAAGGCGCCGTCCCCAGAGCTGTGGCAGGGCTAGCAGCCAGCAGCCACCCAGCCCCTGACCTCAGCTTCACTCTGGGACTCTGAGAGGAGTCAAAGAGCACTCAGCAAGAATTAAATCATCTCTGACAGCTTCAACTCGCACTGAAGTTCAGGCCATATAAGGGGCCGGTATTTTGGAGGGGCTGCAAGAATGGGCATCACTCTTCTCAAAGAGTGGCTCTGCCTCCTCTCCTCACTTGGCACTCAGCTCACATGAGCTGTTTTGGACACAGGCAGGCACTTGGTTAAGCCATCCTTCCGAAGGGTACTTTTCCCAGGAGGCAGGGAATGCCTGCCCTCAAAATCACAGAGCCTGGCCATCATTTCTGGCTAATAGAACTGCTGATATTTTCAGAAAAAAGTAACACCTGTAAAGGATCTTTTGCACCCTTCTAATCAATATCTGGAAACAAGCATCAGCCTGAGCCGGTCATGACAAAATGTGTAACAATGCACTGCTCAGGGGCTAAGACAGCATTTAATTTCTGCTTATGATACCTGTGAGATGCTAGGGAACTGCTGGTTTTCCTGCTTGTCCCTTCCTATTCCACATGCCTTCCCCGTGTGAGGCTCTCTTGCACTGTGCATTTTGCAGGCAGCCTGGCACAAAGGGATTTCAAAAGATCTCAGCTGGGGCCTTAAGGTGCTTCTGAAGTTCCTTTTCATCTCTGGTTATGTTTTGAACTCCTCCTTCCCCAGAGAACTGGTCATCTCCTTTCAGCCTGCAGAATGTCAGCTGTTAAGTCAGCAGCAGAGGGTCACCTCTGTCAGTCCAGATGCTTGTCAGCAGCCCCTCACACGGCACTTTTTTATCCCACACACTTGGAATGCTTGATGGAACCAGGGTTATTCCTTTCCCACAGGCTTTGCCCCCAGGACACAAAACTCCAGAGCCCAAAGCATGCAAGGTTCAGAACCACAGGCCATCCAATCTAAAACAAAAGCAGATTGCCAAGGTCACACTTACCTTCGTGTCCCATTTTTGGAGATTCTGCCATTTGTCTTGCTGGGGAGGGAGATCTGAACCAGTGTGTTCACATGGCCCTTGGCCTCACACCTTGCTTAGCAGCTGTGCAGCCCCTACACCTGGCATTGTGCCTGATCTAACCAGCACTGTTCACATCTCCCTATTTCAATCTTGGGTTTCATGTTTTCAGCACCAAGCAGGAGTGTAGCTGTTCTTCCAGTGTCTTTTTATTGAGCCATCCAAGGAAGGATTTAAGAATCTGATCTAATTTACTCATTTGGAAGAACACTAACCATAATTTGTGTGTCTGGCTCCTGGCGTCATCTGGCAGAGAGTTTAGGAATAGATTTATTTTACCAGATTATTTTGGGGGCTACTGCATTTAAATATTTTGTTTGATTCTGCTATCCATAAAAATTAAATAACAACTAGAATGTATTTCTGAAGCATTGCAGAAATTTAAGCATGAGCCTGGCTGCTAGGGGGGAAAAAACAACAAAAACCACCCTGCATGAACCTCTGGCATTTCTTTGTCTGCACACACATACCTTAGGAGACAGAAAATTTAAAACGTTCTATCTACATACATGCACACAAAAATGCCACTTAGAAGCAGCTCCACAGCATTACTATTAAAACTACTCAGGTCATTTCATTTTCATTCTTGAAGCTAAGTCTCTTAACAAATAAGTAATGGACAAGAGAAAGGCACAGAAGGAGAGTATCCTGACTCTAACACTAACCAATCCAAAAGCTATTTTAAATAATGCTGAAGTCAGGACTAAACCTCACCAGCTAGGGGACAGCATAAAAGTGACACACACCCATGTTTCTCCTCTTCAGCTACACTGGCAGGGCTCCTCAGCAGAGGATGACAACCTTCCTGACCCTGTGAACTGTGCAATGGAAACATCACATGGCCAAAAGCCACAAGCTTCAGGCCACATCCTTCAGGGGCTGTGAGAAGGGAGAGTCAGAGGAGCAGCTTGCAAGCAGGGCCCTGGGATCCCCAGTGCCCACCTTGTCTCTGCAGGAGCTTTTACCACTGACCAGGGCAAGGATGTTTTGACAGCTGTGTAAAATTTCACTGTAGTAGCCTGGCTTTATCCTTCTGGCTTTGAAAACTGAAAATATTGACTTTAAACTTTGGTGTGGGTGGTTTCAATTAGAAGCAAATTCACAGTGCAAATCAAATCCAAAGCCAGTGTTTGTTTTATCCCCCACAGACATCTACGAGAGACACAGGGGAAATAAGCAAAGTTGAAACACAGCCACAGTAATTCTATCTGCAAGCAGTACACAGGGAAACCTCCACCCCCAGGCCCTGTAGCACACAAACACACACCTACTTCTCCACCAAAATAAGTACAGCCTGATACAGAACTCAAATCTGATGATGGGCAGGATATATTGTAACAGGCAACTGCTGGAATGTAATATGGAAGAAGCCCAAGAAGATGCTCCTTCCTGGTGGTGAAGAGACCCAAATGAATCTTCAAAGGTGACCAGTCTTTTAAGGTCACTGACAATAAATAGCATATTTACAGCTGGGAAGTTTCAGTTCTTGTTTACACACAAACAGTGGAAACTGTGCTATTCCATTATTTGAGGCATGTCACGGTCTTCTCCCCTATGCATCTGGAAATATGTGGCTATATGAAATGCTATGTGAAAAGTCTTTTTTTTTCCCAACATATATTTTGTCATTCTCTTTGACTCACATTCTCTTTCACTACACAAATGTGTAGACCTTTTCAACACACAGGAACATCTGAAATCTTGACTTGAAAAGGTCTAAGGAAAAAGATTTATTTTTTCACGTCAAAACAAAGTCTATGATTTTTGAGCCAGTCTTGGCATTTTTCAGACAAGGAGATCAACACTCTATGTGTTTAAGTCCTTGCACAGACAATATGCTTTGTACCCCCTTGTTTCTTTGAGACAAATATTAGAAGGCAGTATTAGAAATCAGACAAAGCAATGTCTCCCAAACTTGTCCAAGAACTACTTTGAAGGAAAACTCCAGTGACCTTTACCTGCAGAATTTTCCCTACAGCATTACACTCATCCTTTAGCATGTCCTCAAGCAGCTTTTGCCTCTCAGTGGCAATAAGTGCTTCCATACATTTGCCTTAATGTAGTGTGACTCCCCTTACTGCACCATCAATTCTGCCCAATAAAATGGCACCTCAATTAACAGAGGTTAGAAACAGGCTTACAAAAGCCTGGCTTTATTTCAGCTTTCCACAGCAGGCTTTGTGCCCTCTCCTGTGCCACTGCTAACCTGAGGAAAGCTGCTGGGATGAGCTCCCTGTCAGTCTCAGCCCGGCAGCAAAGCTACCAAACAAAGCAGCATCTAGCTGGGTGAGGCTCCTCAAAGCATGGGCAGACAGCAAGTTTCATTTCATTGTGTCTTTATGTCACTGTGTCACTTCACAGTGTAAAGAGAAAGGGCTGAGCAGATTAATGAAGGACAGGTGCTGACACCCTGTACTTTGCAGCAGCGCAGCTTACTCCATGCCCTCGCTTCATTTCAGCTGAGTATAGGTATTACTGACAGCATTTTTTAAAATCCCCTCTGAGAACATACCCTGATGAGAAAATGGATTGTAAATTCACAGGATAGGATCGAGTAACCACATTATTGGAAGCTGATCAGCCACTAAGTGAGGACAATGAAAAGAAATACAGTAAGGCAAAGCCATTTCTCACGAATGGCAGCAGTACAGAACTGGCAAATCCATGTTCTTACAGCTGGGATTAGGTGCATCTTCCATTTGGGCAAAACAATTACATGCAAGATGTAGTTGGAGTCACTTGGAGTAGTTTCAGGGAAAAAAAAATGTTGTTTAAATATGCATTTTTCAGTGACACTGAAGCAGTTAAAAAGATTTACTCATTTGGATGAAAAGATTTTGAGGTTCAGAACAATCTGGCTCTCTCTAATAATTTCTGACCAGTAGGAGGGAAGAACAACCTTGACTAGAACACCTACAGATTCCTAAAGAAGCAATTTCAATATTAAAATATTCAAAAGCTCTTGTTTGCTAATGTAGAATGTATAAAATCCTGAAAGCTCAGTAACTGTCACAAAAATATAATCACGGTCTTTCAGACAGTTCTATCCAGAGATACATTTAAAAGTTTATAATGACAAAAAGAAACCTAACTCCTATTCTACAATCCTTCTTTATTGTCTGAAGTTCTTGGGGTGATTGGCCTTTCATTGCTTTTGAAATGTTACACGGTATTTCTTCTCATACAAGAAGCCAAATTGTTCTCAGTCTTTTTCATTTCAGGGCTTCATTAATTAGGTTTCTGAAACATCTGTCAGCATAACCTCCTTCTTTCACAAACTTTCAGGTTTCCAGAAAAGTTCCTATTTATTATGACATTTTTAATACTCAGTCTCAGTCCTTGAGCTAAATTATCAGTCTTTTTTTACAATCATTTTGTTACTGAAAAATATTCTTGTGACACTTTTCTCTCAAAGCTGAATCATTTTGAGAAACAGTAGAATTACTGGAAACTTGGAATTAGACAAGTAAACAAAAAAAGAAAAATAAAGACTTTATTTATTTCATTAAAGCTGTTGTTCAGTGCTAGGTTTTTTCAAGCTTGAAATGTTTGAAAAATGAAGCAAAATTTAGGAGGTGAGGGGAAGAAAGCATGCTCATCAGAATGAAATATTATCTTTTTTTTTCTTTAATTGTTTCTCTTGTAAAGACTCTTCTGCCCCCAGACTACTACCTTTCCCAGTAACAACCCTGATAAAAAAGTGACCCTGCCCCAGCATGGAGATTGTGTTAGTGCCTTCTGTTTTGACCATTATTTCTGACAACCCTGCCTCAGAGCCATGCTCTCCTCACTAGGGGTGTTTAAAACAGCACAGGAAATCTATCATATCTAAAGCACTGCAAGAAACTCTTATTCTTTATTTTCATTCCTTATTTACACTTCAGAAGCAGAAAGAAGCCTCACCTGTGAACAGATCACTTTTCTGCTGGGGCTGGGGTCTGGTCCAGCATGAGAAGCAGTGCTCAGCCAGGCAGTTCTGCTGGCAGCAGGTTTAGTGGAAATGTTGCTGATTTACTGCCACAAACTGAGCAGGTTCATGTGCTCAGGATTACCACCTCATCAAACCTGCCATCCTCACAGCACTGGAGCCACCACATGCCCTGAAGTAAAATCTGCCTTTCACCAGGAAATCCAGGGTATGCTGACAGAACCACATCATGGGGAGCCCAGCAACACAACCCCATGTGTGATGCTGACCCATGAGAGCAGGCTCTCTCACAAACCAGTTGAGCTACCCAGCCCTTTCTCTCATGCCTGAACATGATAGCTGCCCACAGACACAATGGACCTCAATACAGCATCGGGGCATCTTCCCCTGCACAAGAGGATGGAGCCCATGTGAGCTCAAGGCCTCCCCTCTCTTCTCTTGTTGACTATCAGAAAAAAATGCAGACACAAGCAAGTTTCATCTCTGTGAGGGTATTATACCACACAGCAACCTGGAACAAGTTTAAAACAACAGGGTGTTAAGTTTGAGCCCCAAGGAAAATGGTACCATGACCTCCAGAAATGCTTCTGTGGCTTCTCATGAAACACCTGCACTCCTAGTGAAGAAAGCATTTTCCACCTGGCTCTTCCTTGCTGGCACATCCCAGTTTACCCACGCTTTGTTTTATCACACCAACACTGGCACAGACGCATTTTAACATAAAAAAATGTTCTTCTGCCCAGCACAGTTGTCAAGGAAGAATGCACTAATTTGTGTGAGGTTTACAATGCACAGGTTTCCCTTGTCCTGCAGCGAGTCAAAAGGAGAGAGGCTTGATGCAGCTTCTATTAGTTAGCATGTGACAACCAATAGTGATAAGTGATAAGGAGTTTGGCTCCAGAGCCAAGCAAAGCCAAAGCAAAGGACAGACACAGCAGACTCTGAACCATGACAGAACCGATACGTGAGCTCAGGCTGCCAACAGGCAGCACTTGCTGCTTGGCACACGAGGACAGCAGCGTGTCCCTCAACACCTCTGGAGTCTGAGCTCCAGTTTAACAGCTCCCAGTCAGGAATGACTGTGACCAGCTTGCAAACAATGTCAAGACAACCACTGTGTGGTTACATCCAGCTGTCAAAATTATCTTTGATTTAACAAAAAAAAAAGCTGGTGATGCTGTTCCTAGGCTGACGACTGTCTCTGTAAGGCATTCCTGCAATTTCCATAGCCATCTTGGGGGCAAGGTCAGAGAGACAGACGTGACAAGGAGAGCCCTGACATTTAACAGCCTGGGAAGCAACACTGGAGGATTATAGGTAAGATATCAACATGCTTCTCCACGAGAAAAGTTCCTGCTGCAGAAAGCAACTCAGTTCCACAGACAGCTTCAAAAACGCTGTAAAATAAAGCCCCTGGTTAGAAACAATGCCCTGTCTTTATATCCAGCTGTAGGAAGTACTCTAAAAGGCTGAAGGTGCAGTTCATATACAAGGGTAAAATGAAAGAATATTCAGTATCACATCTGCCATCTTCCAGGGCTAGAAATTAAATGGTGGGAAGGGAGAATCCACAGCTGCCTAGTGAGACTTAATGAGGTTATTGTTAGTTCGACAATCTGATGAGATACATAAATTCTTTCTTTTGGGGGGGTGGTGCGGGGTTTTTTTATATTAATAAGAACCCTGGCTTACCTGTGCTATCCCCCAGCAGGAGGCTGGAGTATGTCTGCATTTGAAAGGACAGGGAGGAGGGAATTGACCAGGGTCACACGCTGTGCGTGTGTGACAGCCACACTCCGCCTTCACAGTGTCCCTCTTTCTCTGCAGAACTGCAGACAAGCGTGGTCATCACTGCCCTGCAAAACACACTGCTCCAGCTGCTTTCTGATGCAGCTTTCCCCTGAGACCAAACCACATGCAAGCACCAGAGATGCTGTACCTGAGTCCCTCCAGTTTAGAGGTCTTCACGCCTGAGCTCTTGCTGATATGTCAGCCCCAGGAACAACTGGCTGTGCCTGCAAGTTTCTTTTCAAATAGGAAACCTACTTTGCTGTTGCTGATGTTCATACAGAGGATCTGGGAGTGTCATTAAAAAAAAAAAAAGCTGATTTTGCATGCAAAAGCACAACAGCCAAGGGGAAAAAAAAAGCTTTTAAAGAGATTTGATCCTTGCCTTTGTAGGTTTGTGTATTAGTCTCAGGTTTCTAATTGAACATTTGAATTCACAGCATTTAGAGCAAAGCTGACTGACCACTGGTGTCAGCTTGTTGTAAGCACAGGATACTACCTACCTAGAAAAAAACATGAACTCCATCTTGAAATATTTCTTTCAGAGGACTCCTTTAGCAGACTAATACCCATTTAAACTTAATTACTTGGTTCTTCATCAAGAATAAAAATACAGCTTTGATGAACAGGGCCAAAAAAATCTAATTTTTCTTTATGTTACTCTCAGAAAACATTTCTGTTTTCAGCTACCTGTAGCTCTCAAGGGTAAAAAAAACTCTGTCAGAACAGGAGCATAGCAGCCTTCTGTCTTTCTTTTGCACCGATTACCACCAGGCAAGGATAAAACAATTTCTACTTGTTCTGCTTTTATTGTTTTTGTTATTATATGCTAACTACCCCAGCACAGCATTTTAAAACACTGCTAAACACAGAGGGGTTTTTAAGAACTCTAAAGGCCCCAGGAATGCTACACAGAGAGCCCAGCAGGTCCCCTCTTGTAGGTGATGCACAGGCTGGAGTCACTGCCATTGGCACACTCGGATTGGGAGACAGGCTGAGCTCCTCAGGCCCACACCTCAAGCTAGCACTGCTGAGATAGTGATAAAGAAATAGACAACTTCACTGGCAAAATCCTTCAAGGCTGTTTTTTAATAATGTTCTCTGTGTTGCTAAAGGGCAAGTTCTGAGCCAAAAAGTTAGTGGTTTCCTACTTGATGGCCTTTGGACTTTGAGAGATAAGCATTTCAGAATCAGTAGCTTCTCTCATGAATATACTTTTCCAGCTCTCTCTTGCAAAATGCAACCCAGAAAGGCAAAATATTCAGCAGCAGCGTGTGCCTCATCTTCAGTACCTGTCAGCACAGTTTACATCTCTCCCTCCTGAAATCCAACAACTGATGGAAACAATGCAGGACAATATAAAAGTGCCAGTGAAGCATCTGTAACCACTTAAAAATGACAGAACAAGCAGAAAGTTATTAGTAAGACTACTGAAATTCACAAATTAAATTATATATTTTTCCCCTGAGGAAAATGGGAGGTTGAGCATCACAAACTATTCCAGAGGAAAAGACCATCTGGGCAGAATTTTGAAAATCACAGAAAGTGCATTAGCATGGATTGGGTGTTTGTCCAGCGGGAGCTTACCAAAAACTGAAGGCCTCAGGGGGCTCAGTAGACAGGGACCTGGAGGCTGAGCTCTGAAACAACACAAACTGAGATGAAACTCTTTGCAGCAACCAGAAGAGACTTGGGTTTGCTGGAATAACACCAACACAGTCGTGTCCTTGATTAAAAGTAACCGAATGAAGCACTTAAAAAAAATGAAATATTGTGAAATTTATAAGAGATACTAACATTTTATGGGATAAAAGGCTTAAAGAGTTTTCAGTTTAGTTATCTCATTCAGATGATTTTAGCCTAGAAATTAATAAAATACAGCTATTCACACCATACAGCAAAGCAAATTGCATTTTATGCCTTTCCTCCATACACAGTCAGTGAACAGAAGGCAAATCAAGGCATCTGAATCTGGACTGAGAAAAAAACCTTTCCTTTTCCATGGAATTGCATAACTAAGGTCAGGCTCTCTGAATATCCTTCTAGATGCCCACCACCAGAAACTCACAAGGAACAAAAGCTCTGTTTTCTGCTCTGCTTTAGTCACTGGGACTAGCAGACCTCTCAGAAGAGGTAGGCAGGGATCCAGCCAAGCTGAACATAATCAGAAGCTGCACCTTAGATTTCAGCTACAAAAAGCCTTCCTGTAGCTCAGGACTCCCATTAGGCTTAAATTGCTGCCCCATTCTCAGAGCAGTGCACGGGAACACCTGCTACCAGAGAGGGAAGGGCCGGGCCACCATCCCAACATCAACACTTGCAAACAAGAGTTTTATTATGAGAACATCTGCATGAATTTGTTAGCCCCAGCACATTTATTGACACTCCTTAGTGGTAACCGAGATCATGATCTGGCCTTTCACTTTCACCACTCACAGTCCAATTAAGAGCAGACACACATACAAAGCAAAAACCTACTTCGGGAACTGATTTTTAAAGATGGATATTTATCATTTTTCTGCAGAGTAAATGGCTAGGTTAAGTTTCATTCATGTTTATTAAGGCCTATGAAAGTTGCTGTGTGAGGGACAAATACAATTATCTTTACTATGGGAATAAATGTATAATGAAATCCTGGCTTTCCCTTGTTAAAATAACATACTTCACAGTAAGTATAGATTTTGGCAAAGCAATGTTCCCCTGCCACACAGCACATGTTTAATGAAGTTACTCCTCAGCTGTTACTGAACTGAGCCAAAATGAGATAAGCTGAGTTCGTAAGCACTCCTATTCCATTAAAATGGAAACCTCCACTGAAGAAAAATGCTTTACAGTTTCAATTTAGAAACTATGTCGGCTTATTGAAAAGACAATCATTCTATCTTCTCTCAAAGTAATTAGAGCAGAAAGTAATCACAGGAGGGAATTAAGTATTTGTGGTCAGATTTCCCATCAGGATCACTCAGAGCAGCTGTATTCATACAACCTCATATCCTTCCCTTTGCCTTGTCACAGCCTGGCCAGCAGCAGCTCTGGCACAGGTATATTGAAACAATGCCAATGGCACTTGCATGCCCTGCAATTAATATGCAAGGATCTAATTTAAATATTTAAAAACTTACATTCTAGGAAGGTAATGAAAAGCCATTTTCTTAACAAAACAAACTATTTTCTCTGGTCTGAACAAATGATCCTATTATTACACAGCCCACATGAACACAGACGGGAAGATTTTTTGGTTTCCCAAAAAAAACCCAAGGCTTTTTCGCATGGAAAACCATGTCACTGGAGCAGTATGAGCTGCAAAATGGAGCTTTAATAGTCAATAAAGACAGACAAAAAGACACTGCCTGCTACCTCATAGCTAGCAGGTTTTCAAATTATGGAATTCATCTGTCACACTCCACTTAGCATATCTGTATCACTTCGCCAAGTATGCCACCATCAGATGGTTATTTTAATAGTAAACAGATAAATGAATAGTGTAAAGAGTAATAGAATGGGGAGGAAAAAGAGACAAGAGCATTAAGACTTTTTTCTTTTTCTCTGAAACTGTAGAGTGAAGATTCCTCTTTGACTTATTTTAAAAGGGAAGAATATAAAAAAGAGAGAGAGAGAGACGTATTTAACATGGTAATTTAATACAGGAGAAATCTTCAAGCTTATTTCAGGGGCACATCTCTAGTGGTGCTTGCAAGGTGCTTCCCAAGGGTAAACAGAACTTACTGCATCAATTTACATAAAGCAACGGTGGTCCAAACTTAAAGAGTGGCTTGAGACTCATCCCTAAAAGTTCCAAGCCTTCATCTTTACAGTCTTTGCTCTCCACAGCAGCTGGTAAGCCATGGTCTGCCAAGCAGCTCTCAAGGCTCTTGAGCAGGCAGGCTGTGCCACTGCACCCACACTTGAGTGGGCAAAATGCACAGGTCTGCTCCAGCACGGGGACTGGGACCTGTGCAAAGGTGGGCTGCCCCTCACCCCAGCTCACATTCCTTAGCTTAGCACAGCTGAAGCTGCCGGGAGATTTCAGCAGCCACCGAGTTTTGCTCCAACAAGTTGTTTCCCTCAGTTCCTCCGGCTCCAGCACTAGCTTGGGCTCCAGAGGCAGCACAAAACACAATTGCATCCTGGAAGCTCAGGGCTGTAACATGTCATGTTTTGTTTTTAACCTGCCTTCAGCTGCTCCTGTGGGGCACTGCTCCCACACCGTGCAGAGCACAGGGACTGGGGGGAGTGAGGGGAACAAAGAAAGAAGAGCTTTTGCACACAGTTTTCTATGCAAAGCCCCAGCACACTCTGATACATGCAGCCCACCCAAAAAATCTGCCCCCTTCTAATCTAAATTGCTGCTTCACACATACTGACACATTTTTTAACCACCTCACCAGAAAAGAACCCTGTGTCTTCTTCCAGTCTTCCCATTCCTTTTCATAAAATATAGTGTACCAATTGCACAAGAGATTATCTGAATTTTGCAAAGATCTTTTGTTCATTATTTACTAGAAGACGATAGCATACATTCAGAAAGTATAAAAATGTTTTATTCACTATCTTCAGCTGACTCTTATTTTTCCTCTACCCCAGTAATAGAGTTAATATATTTGTACACATCCTCAATGTAGCATGTCACATTCCACCTGCAGATATATCTTTTTGTCTTTGAAATATCTATGAACTGCATTAAATAATCACTGTAAGCCATCTTCTGTTGATAACTTTATCATTTTACTGCCCTGAATTATTCATACAAAGCCAACACCATATCACTATATCATTACAGGAAAGCAATTAAGGTGGAATGTACGGTTTCAAGAAAATGGAAATCCCTCTATTCTGTTGCACAGAGCAGATTGTTTCTTTTATTTAGGTCAGTGTCAGAAAACATCAGAAGTTTGCAGAGCTATTTGGGGACAGGGGGGTGTGGAGGGGATACTTGTTTAGTAGGGTTTCCAGTTGCATAGAGGAATAAGGACAGGTTTCTTGGCCCCAGTGCCTGGCTCCAACAGAGCATTTCTCATCAACACACACATAAAGAAGTAGAGTGCAATTTTTCCCCTGGCCACAGCTGGTGAAACAAAGGCATGGCAGAGTCTGCCTCCGGTTATACTCACAGCTCCGGCCTGCTGCAAGGTGCCTGCAGTTCCCAAATGCTTGCTCAGAGCACAAACTGGCCTGCCACACAACCATGCCAGCAAACAAAACCCCAACCTCACCCCAGCAGCTCGAAGTGGCTGGTTTTAAAAATGCAGCAAGTGGTTTCAGGCACCTTAACACCTGTGTATTGCTTTCATGTACCTGTGAAAGCCACTGATCCCTTAACACCAGCCTGGAAATTAAAGTCTACACTGTGACTTCCTTCATGGAAGAATCTGAGTCCATCTGAGCACCAATCTTGTACCTGTTTGAAACCTGATTTGGTAAAGATATAGTTTTTTCCTTGGCAGGGCACCCCTCGTATGAGATAAGACTATCCAATAACTCTCAGGTTTCTTTTTTCCTTTTAACAACTCCTGAAACACTGAATGAAGCTTTCTCCAAAATTAATGGATATTGTTGATTTAATGAAAGCCACTGGGAAATGTGTATAGACCTTTGGTATAGCTTTTGTATTTAGACCAGATTTAATTCAAACATGCTAGAACAGAAAACAAGAGTTGACCCCACACAGTCTCCCACAGCTGTCATCATGTCCTGCAACAGCCAGCCTGTGGAAAAAAAAATTATCCTGGGTGGTACTGACAGAAAATGAAAACATACCACAGAGAGACATCTTCCCAAAGCTCCCTGTTCATCGTGAAAAGCTTTTGCTATGAGAAAGTATAAATACTATTAGACATACAAACATACATATATATATATATTTGTGTGTGTGTGTATATATATATGTAGTTGGGGGTTTTTCACTTTTTCCAATAATGAGCATTTTCTCACTCTACAGACACCTATTTGTGGAAATAACTGTGAAACACAAAAGGAAAAAGCAGTTAAGCAAAAATAAGAACAGGGTTCAAATTTTGAGGGGAAAAAAAAAAAAAAGGAAAGAAGTCCCTCTTCTTTGAAAAGCTGAATTGGTTAAAAAAAAGCATAAAGAAATTCTTCCTGCTTTGCTGCTATCTCCCACGTCAGCAACTGTGCCTTCTCACAGGGACCACAAAACAAACTGGGACTGCATAGTCAAGTAAAAAGACCAGAACATGCAGCTATTACATATGGAAAGTGAAGTGAAGCCTTTTCCCTCTGCCCAGTGCTGTGCAGCACACAGATGAAACCACAGCCCAAGCTGAATAGCAAAATGGCGAGGCTGAGCCTCTGTTCAGCATGTCCTTGAGGTCTACAAGACCTGGAATTCCTGCCCACTCGGTAGTGGAAAGTATTGGGCAGAGAGGAACCATCCCTGTGAGCAACAATTAGGGAAGAAAAATAAACCCTCCTGCCTTTAGGTAGCTCTGTCCTCCGGCTAATGTGTCCTTTCTTATCAACTGGATACAGCCCTCATGGATGTACAGTGCAGAAAAATCACCTCTAGCTTTGCAAGAAACCACTTTAGGTTCGATGGAAAGAAAAAAATACCCCTTCTGTCAAGTCACTTTCTGTGTCATTTGCACAATGAGACAATGGTCGAATAGGCACTATTCGCTTATTCACACTCAGCAACCCAGAGCATAAAACAAACCAGGGAGCTGGCAGGTTAGCTGAACATAACATGCTGCCTAATTTATTATACACAGCTCCCTAATGAGCTGTGAAATAAATTCAGATGTGGCCATTTTAGCAAATTCAGAATAATCTCTGTCTCTCAAATATCTGAGCTACCGATGCACAGTTTGTTCAGAAATGGAAATGCCACTCCCCTGGCCTGTTGCTGCTGGTTTTCATGTAAGGGGAGCAGCAACAATTCTGTATCTCTTCTTCACATCACAGAGGTAACAGAACACTTCAGGCGAGCTCGAGTTTCTCTCCTGCCTGGGACTGCACAGTCTCTTTGCACTGCCCTCACTGCAGGGAGGACATTTTCTAAGAAGTTTGAGACAGCTCAGAAAACATCTTTATCTGAGAATTTTGGTGAGGACTACTCTGGCTACTCTTCCACACAGTTATCATCGCTTTTCTCCATTTAACCAGAAAACCACTTCTCTACTAAGCATACCTTAGTATGAGGTTTTGGGGTTAGAGTTGTTTGTTGGGTTGGGTTTTTTTCAAAAGCGAGAGGAGCAGATACACATTAAAGGTAGCAAAAAATATAGTGGGTTTGTGCTTAAAGACCCTCAAACAGATCTGATGGCATGCAACAGGTAAGATGCTCATATTTGAGCCCAAGGCTGCAAACAACTGTAAAATTACTGCTCTATAAATTTCTCAACCTTCAAGACATTTGTATTCTGTCACACCCAGTTTTAAGTCTCAGGCAAAGGTGATTTTCAGACTATATTTCATTAGCAAGAAGCCTTCTGGACACTCATTTACAATTTTCCCTTCCTTAATTAAGTCCAACTACTTCTAGTTACACCTGTGTGTGCTTCATTAAATCATTTAATTTCCTCCTTGGTATTTAATAGCCTTCAGTTATTTGCAGACCGCTGGGCCCTGTTCTCACCCTTTAGGTTGGCTAGTGGCCAAAACTAAACTAGCCAGCTCAGATCCTCAGCTGGCATAAATCACTTCAGTACTTTTAATCTTTCTCATACTGTGCAAGTTGTTCATTCCAAGTCAACGATCTGCTCATCAATTTTTTCTCTTTCAGCTCTGACCTCTCCCTACTGATAACAGAATGCCCAGACTCAGCACAATGTTCGAGAAATGAGTGCACCAGGATTCTTCTGTAAAGGCAACCCAGATTGCCACTGGCTTTTTCTAAGCAGGTTGCAGGCCCATGTCTAATTCTGGTCTGCTATCCAGGTAGTAGACTCTCTGCCTCCTTCAGGATTTTCTTTCCATGCTGTGTAAGTGTCGGTGTCTTTGACAAAAATCACTGGAAAAAAAAATAAAATGTAATGAAACTAAGGTCATTTCCATATATAATTTTGTAGGTTTTCTCTGCTCCAATGCTTTTGTCTGTCTTGTTGAATCCCAGGTCTGTTTACCTCATTCAGTAAAACACAAGCTCCGAATGAATCTCCTGGAGTGTGCACCATTTAGGTGTATGGGATTAGCTGCCTCTGAAATGCAGTGGCATAACACCTATCCAAACCTGCTCACCAGGAGAGATGTAGGGGGCAACTGTGATGCTTACAGATATCTGCAGTGCAGAACTGAAGGAACAAAGCTAAAGTCCTCCAATCTGAATTATCTAGCAGTGCTAGAGCTGCTGTGCAAACAGAAAACTAGTCCTTGGCTATGCTGCTTGCAGCACATGTCATTCAAAGAATTGCAGGGCTGCCTGGGAGTAATTTTATGGCTTGCTACTGAAGGAATTGTGCCTACTGCACAGTGCTGTCATGAGGTGCAGAACTGATCTCTCTAATTGGATGTATTGTCCTCAGTAATTTCCCAGTGACTTCAGTTGAATACTGACAGAAGGAAATAGCTTCAGGCTTGTGTGTCTCTGGGGACTCAGCTTCCCTCACAGCCCAAGGCAGATGTTGCTGTTTCTGCTGCTCCAGGGACTGTGCTCCTGAGTTTTGCTTCTAAGCATAAATGCAGTCACACAGTCCAGAGTGTTCAGAGGTCATTTTGTGCCACGCAGCTCCTCAGAAACAGCCTCACTAACAGGCTGCAGATGTGAAGCATGACAAATGGCCATGCTATGAACAGCAATGGTTCCTCACCACAAAGAAGGCAGGCTCACAATGCTGATAAAAGACATGAAAGGCATTTAACACGCAGCTTTTCAATTGCCTAAGTAGAGTGATTATTTTCCTCAAGAAAGAAAACAATCATGACTGGGGTGTTGCAAAATAGTGTGAGCTGAACACAAATGCCAGGAAATAGTTTTCGACAGAACTGACACAGCTGAACTAGTGTTTAGCAAACAGGTCAGTAGCTGGGGCTGTCCCAGAGGGCTGCAAATGTCAACATGGCCAAGTAATTTCTGTGTGAGATGAAGGGAATTACATCCTATCCATTCTCTCGGAATAGCAACATAAGGGACAGTGGCGTGACTGCCAGCTTCTAGAAAGATGACTGTAGCTTGCTTCTTGCCCTTCCACAATAAAATGGAACACTTTTTGCATCCCATAAGCAATATACATCTATCCCACAGAGCAACAGGATGGCTAGCTGAGAATTACCTAAATGCAGGTTAATGAAATAAAAACTGTCTTCTAAGATACACTGGAAATAACACTACCAAAACAACAGCCCTTCATGCTCACCAAAGAGCAGTCAGGGAATCAGATGTTCAGATTTGCTAATTAGACAATTCCTTGCTACGTCTTACTAAATAACCAAAATTAATCATGACTGCTTTAGAAAATCCTGTTCTTTACCTTCAGATACATCGCACTGAACATTCCCGGTTTCTTGAGGCAGACTGATTAACACGTTAGAAACTGCAGACTATGAGAAAGCTGTTTCCAAGGCATTCATTCTAGAGACCAGAAATGGCCACATTATTTAAAGCTGCTCTGGAGCTGCTTTAAGCTTCACCATACACACAGGATCTTAACACAGACAACACCAGTGCAGGAAACCAGCAGGCCCCAGACAGATACGGTCTGTACCTTCCTTCCATATGGCCTGCAGATTTTTTCTTTCATCATTATTAGATGCTAGCAATATTGTAATGAGTGCTAATATTTGTCTCATCAACGATTTCACAGGTCAGTTCTGCTCTCAGCTACTTAATGTTTGGCCCTGATCCATGCCAAATGTGGGTACAGCCACAGTGATCCAGAAATTAATGCTGTTATTAACTCTTCACAGGAACATCTCCCATTCCCACATAAACACCATTTTTCTCCAGCTGTGAAACATCCTAGAGCTTTGAGATGTCTTTCTAATCCAAAGAAAATCCACACAGAAGTTATAATTTTAATTCAGACCCTTAGAGTAGCATAAAATAAGGTGTATGTAGCAGAGTCCAGCCAAATTTCAGTATACATGAAAGATTAATGATATAAAAAGATAGGAGAGAAGTCAATACAGGAAAAAGTTGAAATCTGAGTAGTTTACCCAGCAAGTTACAGGAAGAGAAAGTTGCAAGTAAGGCTGAAAAGACAGAACTAGACCTGAGTCAAGAGTCAAGCTCTCATCAGAAGTTGTGACAAGCTAGTGCACTGCAAATTATCCTGGACTTTAAAAGCTGCAGTTTGAAACTAGACAACTTTTAAACTAATGAAATACAGGGAAAATGAAGTCTATTTTCTGTTAGAGAAGTCTTTCTTTCTAGAGGGGATCTTTCCATTGTTTTCCATCACTTAAACTGTTTTAATTCTGCTGCCGACAAAAACAGGTCCCATTATGGCACAGAGTATTTTTCTCCAAAATTATCCTGTTCTGTAAATCAGATCTGCGGAGATATTAAGCACAAACCTTGTAAATTTTGATATTTTCAAGATTTCCTGGAAAAATGCACCTCTTGGACTAACCTCTCAGTTACACAAAACCACACTGATCCCAATAAAACTTTTGACATACGTACCCTGCCTGGAATGCTAGTGCTGACTTCTGTCCCAGTTTAAATAAGTGTTAGGGTAGTGACAAGCTCTTTGCCTTCAGTTTTAGAGCAGTTTTACCTCAAGGCCCTATCTAATTTGGATCCAGCCACTTCAAAAAGAAGAAATGTGAGATGGCATCAAATGTCTCCTGCAATGCCTGCTTTAATTAAGCTGTGTT
Source organism: Monarcha castaneiventris obscurior (assembly GCA_026261815.1). Lineage (NCBI taxonomy): Eukaryota > Metazoa > Chordata > Aves > Passeriformes > Monarchidae > Monarcha > Monarcha castaneiventris. Next base: position 6,305,884 of record JAMPIT010000890.1, read on the forward strand.
GAATCAACTGCACTTTGAGCTTCCAATGCCTTTGTTTTCTGGGTATGAACTATCTTCATCATTTCTGATTTCATTCTTTTGCTGATGGAAAAGATATCAGGAAAGGATTCCTCAGGATTGATTACCTAAGCTCTCATCCCATTGCCCTCAGCAAGTTTAAAGAGAACTGGAGGTTATAATCACCTCCATCACTGCACGATGCAGAGCCATGCAGATTTCCATCTTCCACTTTACCATGACTTTGCACTTCAAGGAGCATTTAGCTCTGCTAAAGCAACCATCCCCTCTCTCTCCAGCCAGCAGTCTCCAGGACAGTTCTGGATAGCTACACTATGCTGTGGAGCCCCCTTTGGTGAGCATGGCTTTGTAAAAGTGCTTATTGTGGTCTAGAGTACATGGTGTTAATTAAATGGGGGTTGAAATCGACGCTTCCTCCTATACTACCTGCGTGACTTCAGGCTGTTCAGGTGGGATTATAGGGACAAAAAAAACCCCTGTAGCCATAATGGTACTAACTTTTTGTCAGCAGCAGAATTAAAACCGTTTAAGTGGTGGAAAACAAAGGAAAGTTCCCCCCTAGGAAGGAAGATTTCTCTTACAGAAAATATATTTCACTGTGTTCTTTTGTTGAGCTTGCTTTAGTGATACTAAAGAGATGGCCTGATGGATCTGGTGGAGCATTGATTCCATCTCCTGGTTGCCAACTGGAAGTCTGAATTGGAGTAAGATTTTATTGCCACAGTGAAGCTTTGTAAGCCTCCTTCTTCTAAGCAGTAAAGCAGAATAGAAAGGAATCACAAAGAATAAACACATGAATTGTGGGTTTCTTCCAGAGTTTAAAGGTGAAGTTGTACAAATATCAGAAACTAATTAAGCTGACTCTGTGATATTTAGTTATCTTAGATCCTGGGAGAAAAAAAATTGATTTCTGTTGCACTGAATTAAATTACATTTTCATACTGATTGACACAAGCTGACTTTGCTTCTACTTGTCTTACAAAACTACCCGTTATCTGACTTTAGTTCTTGAAACTGGGCTGCTGACCTTCTGCAGTGATGCTATTTTAGCACTGTATTGATGAACAAACACTTTGTCTACGGGTAGCATTTGTCTGAAAGATCTTATATACCTCTTACCTCATTTGTTCAACTAAGCGCAGGTTTGAAAAGGACATAATTTTTCCTAAGTGAAACAGTATTTTTAACCTGTGCAATTATGCTGTGCTGCTACCAGCTTCCACATGCAGAACCTTTTGTGTGAGAGTGTGAAAGCAAGTAACAAAAGCTTTTTTCCTCCCTGAGCTACAATCAGCTTTTAAAACAAAGTCAGTGCCTGGAAACCAAGCACTGTCCCATGCTTGAGCTGCATGGCCCTTGCATCTGTCCCAGCTGATACCAAACTTCCACCTTCAGGAAGGTGAGCCTTAATCCCCTAGCTGGTCTCACATGTGGTGCAGGGAGGGTGCTGAGCTGCATGACAGCCCTTAATCAGCAGTGGGGCAGGTGCACAGTGTCTGGGGTGGGGGCAATACCTGCTTTAGCCCACTGCCTGGCCTGCTTTCTTTCCATGACCTCTTCCACTATGTGCTGGTGCAAGCATGAATTAAACTGCTGTACAAATATAGGTACAAAATGCTTCAAATTGTGACTGCTTATCTGACAAAACCCCCAAATTCAAGGGTGTGATATTTACTGCTTGGCAATGGTGCCACAGTGCAAGTTTTTGATCTGGCATTGCCAGGACAGCTGGTGTTCCCATCCTCTGAAAGCTGACTCCACCAGCAGTCCATATCACTCCTGGACCACAAAGGGAGAGGGTGCTTGTACTTGTGGGTTAACTTCCCAGTGTCAGGGAAAGGGAAGGAGGATGTAGTCCACCACTATTAAGTGAACCAGGAAGATGGTCCCAAATAAGTGGGAAAAGCACCAAAACATTTTTGTATGATATTAAACTTGCTTTCCTACTGTGAGAGAATTTATTTTTTGCTGGTGGGGGGACAGGAAATATAGGAAGGTTAATCTGAAAATGTCATGTTGCTATCTTGATGCACTTGGTAATGGATGATCTTCCTTTGATCTTGTAAAACAATTTTGACAATCCCCTTGATTCCTATGGAAAGCAAGCACACCTGGAACTGCCCAAGGACTCCAGTGTAAATAATTTTTTGAATGCCTGACTCCTTTCGCTCATTCAAGCTTCTCATGGATTCCTGATGATATCTGTAATGGAAATTGCATGTGACATGTCTTTCACACTCATGGGCTTATCAAGGTAAAGCTGACAAGTTCTCTTTTCTCAGCCTCTGACTCTACATGACAACCTGTAGTAAGCCTTGGCAACTTCCAGACAGATGACTACTTGTGTTTTGCACAAGGCCAGAGACATTTTGTTACTGCGATAAAGTGCGTGTCACTGAGTGCTGGGGTTAAGTGCTGCTCAAAATACACCAAAAGCAATGGGGAACTGGCACAAGAAATGATGAAAGGGAGAAAAGGAACTTCAGGCTAGACCCGAGGACTGTGAAGAGCTTGGTGACTTTACTGGGAGAATAGCTCAAACTGAAGTCAGTGGACGAGCTTTGGATGACAGACAAAGACAAATTCACATAGATTTCTTAGAATACAGCCATGTGCTATGTCTATCTGCTTCCCAAAGTTTCAGATGTTTTTTTCTAAGCACTGTGAATCATTTGGACACAGAAATCTTTGAGGCAGTAATTCAAGAGTTACATTATGTAAAGGTTGGCCAAAAGCCTCTCCACATATTTGAGTTATTGTTTCTAAGCATTGTCAATCAAGAGATCAAGAGATCAATTTGCAGACTGTTGTCTTTCAAAAAAACCTGTCCTTCCTATCCCATCTTTTTCTCAAATAATGTTCATTAAGGCAGTTCCCCTTCCTTTATGAAGGCTGAAGTAGATGCTCTCTTAGATATTATTTGAAGAAAATCTGGATTCACTCATTATTATGACAAAGACTTCTTACTTGTTTGCTTCTTTCTTTCATTTTGGGTAGCTTACATCAAGTGAGTGTAAAGATATTTCCTTGGTTACCAAAAATTACTCCAGTACCTACTCACACAGGAATGTGCAGAGACAAAAAGTCCTAATTTGTAAGACTAAAGTTTGTGAGACCCACTAGCAAATGTGAAATGTTTGCAGATGGTGTTGATAAAAAGCAAAAGTTCCAGGATAAGCAGAAAGGACAGAAATAAATGAGGTAGAAAGGACATTCTAACAATACCAAAATAGCCTTCAAAGATCAAGAGGTTGCTGCTGAGACAAATGAATAATGGTGGAAGCACAGGCTGCTGATGCAAAACCAGAAGAGAAATGATGGCTACAAAGGTGGCAATGGCCTTCCCCTAAATTCACCAGCTTACGTGGCCTCTGTTAGAGTAGATCCAGCCTGCAAACTGTTGTTTTTATTCTCATGCCAACATCAGCTCTAGGGCAGAGGTGGACACTGGATTTTCAGATGGGGCACAGGGACAGTGGTCACAGAGCAAAACCAGCAGTGTTTCTCCTGCCCTATACTGCCCTGCAGCCCACCAGGTGCTTGCTCTTACTCTGCTCAGCCAGCTTCAGAAGTAGTACTCAAGGTCTAAATTTCCACTTAATTTAATTGAGAAAGGCTGTAGGGCTTTACTGCTATCATTGTTTAGCAGTTATTTTTCCTGAAGCTGCAATTATCACTGCCAGTGCAATTCCGTGGGTAATGGAGGAAGTCAGGACAGTGTACGCTTCACAACCTCTCAGGTGCTACCAACCCATGACACTAATTTATGAGGCTCCCACTCTGCTCTCCGTTGTTCCAGGAAAAATAAAAAGCATGAGCTCTCCCTGGTTTAAACATCCAGCTCGTCTTTTACCCTTGCATTTGAAGGAGTAGGGAAGGAGCGCTGGGGGAGGAGGGGAAGAAATTCACCAAGTTAAACCAGGATAATTAGAGAACAAAGGCAAGGAGTCTGCCCTTGTTAATTTAGCCCTTGAGGAGCTGATGAAGTGCCAAAGTAACAGGCAGTTAAAGTCATGGCCAGGAAAAGACTTTTAGCAGCTGTATTGTGGACCAGGTAAAGTTTTTGTAAAAAAAGATGGTGGGATTTAGGCTTTGGTAAATACAAGGGTCACTTGGCACTCAGTCATGTGTACTGAGGTTCTTCCAGTTTCCCCCTTGAGGTTCTCCTTCAGAACCTCGATCCCAGCCCTTGAACAGAAGGTGCTCCTGTGAGAGTCAGCCACTCTCTAAACACTTCACCCCAGTCCCTGAAACTTTTTAACTTCAGGCCCTGATCATTTACATTTTTCCATTAAGATTCTGCCCATAAAGAGCTGATAACTGTTTCAATGCTTTCTTCATGAAGTCATAAAGTCCAACAGACCAGCAAGTTGTTTCTACCTGTGGTCTGTAACCATCTGCAGCATTCGCTGATGTATTTATAATCATCCAGAGAGAAGTGGCATATGTGATAACATTTAATACTCATTACTAAACACAAATAGACCACTGGAGAACGTTACTTTGATATGAAGTTGAATCATAATTTTATTACTCAGAGGATATAAACTAATTTCCACCTACAGTTTAGCCAAATAGAAGGTATCATTGTTTGGTTTCAGTAGCAATTCATTGCTGCTTTTGAACTGAAAGGACAAAAGAAAACCCTGAACCACACATGAACACACGCAATAAACAAACCTGCTACAAACCTTCCTGGAGGAAGAAGAAAATTTTGCCGAAGAAAATTTTGCCAAAATAAAATTTGTCTCCCTTGCAAGAAAAGGCTCAGTAGGACAAAGGCAAGTTTCTTACCAAACTTGTTGAAATAATGAAAAAGTAATGAATTATCCAGGCAAACGTCTGGCATTAAAATTGCAAAATACAGGGCTTTCTTGGTGTAATTATTTTGTATGCCCTGCTTATTCCTACTCAATACTACAGTGTTAGATTTCTTTAATCAATTAAACAGGTACATTCATGATGCAGAACAAATTAAGTGGAACAACTTTGGACAGGATTTGCATGCGGATTTCTCTTGTTTTCAGCCGGCAGTGTGCTATGCAAGTGTGCCATCAAGCGGTACAGAGAGAAAGAACTCAGCAAAGAACTGATCCTCCACCTTAAGCCTAGTAAAGGTGGCTGTCCCCTGAAATGCCACCTTTTTATCGGTAAATAACCAGGGACAAATATTCACATGCCACCGTAAAACCAGCTGGGAAAGGGCTGTATGTCCGGGATTGCTGGGCATGTGGCTACAGGGGCAAATGTCTATGAATTCAGAAGTCTTTGAGGCCCTTGTAACAGGCTTATATAAAAGCCTGACATTCTATAAATCTGCCAAAGGCCCTCACTACCACACAGTGAGGTGCAGGTCCCACACCACAGAACCAAGCAGCCCTTGAATGACCCTTCTGAGGAGCTGGTGAGCAGCACAGCTTGTTCAGGCAGATGATGCTGATTGCAATGCAGCTCAGCTGAGCCCAGAAGGGGAACTGTCACTGCCATCTGGGACCTGCTGGTAGTGCCTGACTGGCAGAAGACCTGTATGCCAATGTGGTGACACCAGGAGATTCTCCATCCTCCTCCTTGCCTTGCTGCCAGCCATGCTGGAGCTGATGAGTTTGGCTCAGGAATGTTTGACTGGGGTAAAGGATTAGGGATTAATTTAGGTACATAAAGAAACATTTTTGGTGGTTTCTGAGCATTCCACACCCCTTTCATCACCAAGCCACCTCAGCTTCTCAAACCTGAATGCCATGTTACTATGAAAAAAAAAGTTTTACTGCTTTTTTTTTTTTGGGTGTTTTTTACATCCAGGTAACTTGAGCACATACAAGGAAAACAGCATATTTCAAGAGCTGCTAAGGCACCTGTAATTCACTAGAAATCACTAGAAATTAACTGCCCCTAAATACCTTTACAAATATGGTATTAGGTGATTTGTCTCTGAGCATACAAGTACATTGTACAAACCCATGGTTTTCTTGGTGGGTGGTATGGTTTTGTAAGTGTGGTGGGTGGTAAGACCAAGAGCATCTTAAAGCAGATTTTGTATTTTTCAGACAAGCCTGGCTTTGGTTTTACCTCATATATGTCTCTCACTTATGAATTACCATTGCAGTTTCCATCTGGTGGAACTAAGCAGCAAATATTACCCTATGCAGAATTTATTTCCCTCAGTATCACCTAATGCCAAACACATCTCAACACTGCCTGCTTCCTTTGATGTACAAAAAGTTGTGCAACTCTGCAAGAGAGTGTGTGGTTAGTGTTGAAGCAGATATCTGAAATAACACAATAGGAAAATACCAAGGAAAAAGAGCATTATGAGCAATAACTGAAAGATTGGTTGGGGAGCATCAGTAATTTGTGGTTAGGAACACAGAGAGGTTTGAATCAGGACCACAACTGGTAATTTCCTAAAAGTGAATAAAACAAACCTTTACAAACCTGCTTGTTCTCACTGTGAAAAGCACTAGGAATCATTCAGCTTTCCTCTTTTCCACTGATTGTGAAGACTTACACTCAGTACAGTTATCCATGGTCAGCTGAGCTGGGAGATCTGTCTGTATTTCCGTTCTCACCCACAGCCCACCTTCCGAGGCAAAAAAGTCACAGGAGCATAAAGGAAGCCATCACTTACCCCTTGAGGACTATCTGCAACACTGGCATGGTGAAATACCCAGGTGGTCTATTCTCTTTGTTATCAATAAATCATACTGCACACTAGCAGACCTTCTAAGCTGCCAAGGAAGGATGAGTGACAGGGAAAAATTCCTCAGAAGACAGTGGCAAATGAAAGGGGATTCATTAGGAGATGTATGCCAAATTACCTGGGAAAGCAAGGAAAGGAGCACTCTGCTCACTAAAAATATATACAGATCTGATAGTGCTCAGTATTCAAATTGAAGATATCTCTACTCACTTCAAGGGTTGTTGGACAAGTCATCTGCTGATGCATGAAGGCATGGCTAAGACATGGGAGGCTTGGAAAGTAGCACGTGAGAAGCAGAGGTTGTGCTTTAAAGTGATTAAAGAAAGTGAACATTAGAACTTCCCAAACTCTTCCAAGGTGCTGCCTTCCTCCCTACTGTGGCAAGCAGTCCTGCCTTGTCATGCTTGAGTGACTGCCATGCTGGTTCATGGAAAGGGCAATTCCCCCTCTGCTCTTCAGCCCTTCCATTGTAAGGCTTTATTCTCTCCTCTTTAAAAAAGCAAAACTAAATGAGCTTTTCTGTTCCTCACAGTGTGGCTAATGTGCTGCTCAGTCCTGTACAGACTGGCCCGGGCTCTTCCTTTTGGTAGAATTTGGTCTGAAGTTTGCTGCTGACAGATCTGTGTCAAGTAAGGGCCATCAAAGCTGAGGGCAGTGCTAGAGGCATCATCACATATGTACTCATGATCTATTTGCTATAAGCCCTATGTTTAGCCTGCAAAAATGAATGAAAATACTCCAATTCATAGAAAGCAATAATGTATTATTAAACAGAGCAGCCTTCAAGCATCTCTGTTTATGCGTGCAAACCTCCCTCAGGGAAAGCAGGCTGAGTTCAGTGAGACTAATGGTCTCTGTGGAATAGACAGAGCTACTGTGCAAAGGTTCAGAGGATCAGAGCTAATGGTGTTAGAAATCTCAGCAGCAGAGAAGTATCTCACAGCAGTAGGATGGAAGTTGCCCACCTCTCTTCACTGTCTTAAAAATTATGAAGTTGACTTAAGATGACATTTTAATTGAATTTACCTTTTCCTTTCATCTGCTCTTCACGTCTTCTTACTGCAACTTGTAAGACTTCTCCAATTTTCAAATTGATTTTCTCATAATTAATTGGACAATTAACTGTAACTTAGTAATTATTTATCAAGTATGCTCATTATGCAAATACTTACACATCTAAAATATACCCACACTCAATGAATTTAATAAGAAGGCATCGCTGTGGATATTATAGAATTGTTCTTCACATGCACCAAATATTTGAAAAGCAAATGTTAGGATTATATTTGTTTTTGCAGTCACCATAGGTTTTTGAAATGTGTTGTAGAATGTGTTCTCTGTCACCACAGGCCAGTATGCAATAGCCTAATTAATGCTGAAAGGTCTGTAGGACATCCCCTTTTTTTTTGCTGCTGCTGCTGCTGCTGGTGGTTTCCTCTCTATCATGAGGCACTCAGAGGAAGGTGAAAACACTGAAATGGAAAAACTTCAGAGATCTGTGGCCATTTCTGTAATTGGCAATTTTTATTTTTATGGCTGTTTGAGAGGCAAAGCATTGGAAATCCTTGGCCTGCAGTTATTTGTGAGTACTGTTAAAAATATCCATTTTCCTGACAAGCTGGAAAGCTCAGAAGGCCATTTTATGTTTGGAAAATCAAGTTGCATCAACATTTAGCAGAAAAAAGCTGCAGGAATCCGAGAGCAAACTTAAAGAAAGGCATATATCACTTCAGAAATCAGAGTTAGAAAGAAATATTCACAAGCATTTATGGGTGGGAATCCAGAACGTTTTTACTCATATATTGACAACATAAAGTTTTAATGAAAAACCTGTGATATGATCAGTCTGATTAGGTTGTTTTCAAATATTTCAGCTTTCACAGCATGCTCAGGGAATGGCTTTTTGTTTTCCCTTTTTGAAACTTTCCCAGTAGAATATTTTTGAAGGATATTTTTCCCAGTCTGATTTACCTTTGTCTCTATTTTCTCTGGTAATCTAACTGCCTGAAGAACAAGTTACTCGTATCTGTGTTCCTGGTAATTCACTATTCCATTTGCAATAAGATGTAGAAAAAGCCCCAAAGAATCCAGTATTGTGTAGGGGTATAAATTATTCTGAATTATTCTGCAGGTCCTTCTTTTGCAGCTGTGGTAAATCTCCAGGAAGGAAAAGAGATCCACCCAAGATAGTTCTGGCTTATTTCTAGCATTCTGGAAATAGAAAATGCCTGGATGCTTAAGGAAGATGTATCCCATCTGATCCACAACTCAGGGATGTAAAGATGTAATGTTTAGTGGCGAGTTACACAATCACAAACCCACAGATTCCTTGGGTCAGCAATTACATTGCTCAGTAATTATGCAGTGCTTAGATGCTTTCAAGTGAAAGTGGGTTTAGGTAAAAGCAGAGGTAAAGTAAAGCAAAGCTCAACTGAACTGAGTCTGGTAAAACCTCAAAATGCATCATAGTCTGGAAAATAAATAAAAATCAGTGGCGGTATCAGCAGGAATGCTACTACATTTACTCTTTGGTAAAGAATTAATACTCACAGATAAAGAATTAATAGTCTAATCTATCATTTAAGGTTTTGTATGCACCCAAGTAAATAAATCCCAGTCAAATCAGTATCACTTCTATCACAAATATGAATAAAATACAGTCACTACTGTTATCATCAGGTATTTCCTTTAGGCAGCCTCTGGCATCTCTCTTAGAAAATATTTTAATTGAAGTTAGATTAAAAACAATAAAAGAGAAGGTTTTCCTTTTTTTCAGACCTTTATCCATTTCCATCTTGGTTTTCATATTACCAGCATGAAAAATGTTTTTGAAGTTTGATGTAAACATGATGCAGTTTCCTGAGAACTCAAAAAACTTTTTTGACAGACTGTTGAATATCAGAAGCAGATGAACTATTCCTTATGCTTTTTCACAAGCTGACCCGTTGGCAAAAAATAGAACAATGTCACTTTCGTAATGCTTAGGTTTTGTCATGGACATTAGTCCTAACCCAAAACTGAAAATAGTTTGGTGCAAACATTCATTTACCAATGTACATTCACAATGTAGTTCAAGATAAACATGTTAACATTGAAAAGAACATAATCCTCAAAAATCAAGGGTCAAATGCAGCAAAATGTTTTTCTCATAACTAGTTGAACGTATGCATACTTTCCCTTAAAAGCAGTGTTGTAAGGATTTATACATGTGGTTATTTTCATCCTGTTGTGTTGGCTGACCTTGGCTTTCAGTGAGGCTGCCCAAAATGTGCCAAAGGGCTTGCCTGGGTTTTGTTTGCGTGCTAGAATTTCTCTTTGCTTAGCACAAATGATAGCTTTAACCTCAATTTAGTTACCTAAGAGTTAGACGTGTTTAGCAACCTTCAGTTTGACAGTGAAATGATCTGTGTATACACGGATAACTTTGAGTGCAACAGTTCTGCGCTCACTCTGTGCTGTTCATTTCCACTGGAGCCAGTTCCTTTAATTTCTAGTGTGTGCTGCTCCTTTGACCACCATCAGCTTCACCTCTCTCACGCTCCATTAGCCAGCCTAGTGCAGTGCAACTCTGCAGTGATTCCATAGAGTCCTCCTAATCAAAACTTGACTGAAAGGCTGCCTTTTTGGAATCAAGGATCATAACCCTAACCTAAGCCTCTGAATGGTTCAAACAGGACTGTTTCGGACTGCATTGTTGGGGAACATCAGCGATTTTATTTCTGGTTATTTCTAGGCTTACTGTAGTTTTGGTGTCTTTCTTAAGCATGCCCCCTACATGTCCCTCTTTCAGAGAGCACTGACAGCACTCAGCCTCCTCCTGACCGCCTTTTCTTTAGTTTTCCTTTTTTTCTAGGCTCAGGGAAGGGGAGAATAGAATTTGCTAGTCCTTGTGGAGTTAGGCTAATAAATGCCATTTATTAGTATCCCCACTGCTTTCTCAATGACTCAGTATTCTTAGCCCAGCTCTCGATGTTTCCTTTTGTCAAGGTCATTACACACTGTTAATTTGCTGGGGGTTTCATCCCACAAAAGCCCCTATTGATTTACTGTAAGAAATTAAATGGGTCAATTGCATAATTTTTCATAAACAGCACACAGTTCATTCCCTTCTTTGCCACAGAAGCCTTCCTCACTTTGAAGTTCTGACATCACTGCTGGTCATCCTCAGGTTGTATCCCACCACTATCACATTTAAATAAATTCAGCAGCCTGAAGAAATTTAATGGGAACTGGCTAATTGGTTCTCAGTTCTCAGCTCCTGCTTCTCAAACAGGACTGCCAGCAATAAACCAAGTGGCAGCGTGCCATTCCCCTCACTCATCCAAAGGTGCTTCTCTGTGTGGATGCCAGCAATCCTGAAACACTCATTCCTTTTTATGACAGTGAGGACTGCCATACTCAGCACTACTGACTACCACAGCATTTCAAAGTGTCACAGGCTCCTTTAAAAAGGTTGAATTATGTATTACCACAAAAGAAGGCTTGGGAGCTACTACACAGATGTAACCACAAGTCCCAGAGTTCCATGGAGGGAGCCCAGAGTGCACAAAGCCCAGCGACAAATGGGTGTGTTGATACGTGCATCTCAAATGATTATTTCCAAAATGCTCACTAGATTCATGAAAATTGCATACTCAAATTTAATAGCATTTGCCTGTCCACTACAGTTTTAGCCAAAAATCTCTAACCTTAAAATCTGTGGGATTTTTTGTCAGTAGAGATAAACCTTAAATTTTGCCCAGTGAATCCCGTCTGTCAGTTCATTGCCTGGTAGGTTCTAGACGAAGATATTTACTGCATTTCCCAGCTAGCTCACATCAGGAAAAAGACATGAACTTATTTGAAAGACTTCGGTGCATTCATGCTGACATGCTTCCTAATACATATTTGGAAGAATTTCCTTTACTTCTCTAAATTTCCCTTATTCTTTGGACAAAAAGGAAGAATATGCCTAAAGCTCTGCCTGTGGGTCCCTTCACCTTGTAGAGTAACAAAGTATGAACAGCATGTCAGTGAGGTTGACCTCCCTCTGTTGGATACCATGTTTTTACTTTTTTTTCTTCTTTTCTCCCTTTTCCCATATTTCTTCTGCTTGTCATAACTGCAAGAGCTTCAGCAAGTTCTCAGAACTTTTTCAAGTGTATTTGATATATTTTTATTTTCTTGTCCCATTGTTAATGTTTACAACACATTTTGTTATTTGCAGGATTTTATTAAGGTCTTGGCAAATCTGACATTTAGAAGCTCAAGGACCTGCTTCTAACCTCTAACTTTGCCGGCCTTGACTTTTAGAAAAAATGTCAGGCTTCCCTCACTTCACTGTGAGTGTTTTTCTAAAATTAAATGTGCTTGTTTTGCAAATACTGAAGGTACTGTAAAAGTGGTTTTAATTCCCATCTGTAGACAAATAAAACAATGCCACATCAAATGTTCTAAAGGTGTAGAATAAAACCCTCTCACTTTTGTAACTGTAGATAGCTTCATTTAAAATTTCAAAATTCATGTGACTATATACCTGTTCATCAATTTCAGACTAAATGCAGTACAATCTACTGTACACAGGTTAAGATCAGGACTAATTTTGTAGTTACATTTTTATTTCAAATAAGCAAATCTGTAAATGTGTAAAGGTATTATTTGTAATCTCAATAATTGCTTTCTGAATTCAGGTGTACCCTTAAAACAAATGTATTACATTTTTTTTTGTGGTTTTGGTTGTGGAGCATACATCAGATCACAGAGACATGATACTTGATCTCTGTGGACAGATTTTTTCAGTTTTGTGAAGAAAAACAGTAGCTATTTACATTTCACTGTGTTTCTAGAACACTTGTCAATTGTACCTCACTCCAAAACACATTTTAAGGTCTGTGGGACCCAAAGCCCAGGCCCTAGCTTTGAAATGTTCCTGTGGTGAGATTTGCACGTAAGATCACAAAGTTTAAACCTCGTTGTCTCTAAATGCTATTAACCAGTTTCTGCTACTTTTTTTTCTCTATTTGTTCCAGCTTTTTCCCTCTTCTTCACTTCTTGAGTGTTTAAAGTTCTTAATCTTTTTACCTTTCTTTTTCCAGGCTTTTCGCTGATGGAAGCATATCCCAACTTTTATTCTTCTATAAAAGTTTGAGGAACAGTCTGCGCAAATCACAGTCTGTTTCACACTGGGAGTGGAGTGACACCACCCCAGGCAGTGCTCCAGGAAGGACTAAAGCCACCACACGTGTGAGAACTTGACAAAGCAAAAAGGCAGAGCCAGGGGTATTGGCCTCTGCAGCCCATGACTGTTATGCTCAGCAGTGGATGTTTTTATGGAAATCAGTACCAAAGACACTTTTAAGCTAGAAGCTAGACATACAGGAGTGATGGATTCTCCCGTGGCCTGTAAGCACAGCTCTGAACTCAGGCACTGCAGAACTGCATCATCCCCACTGTAACATTGTAGTGGCTCCTGCCTCAAGCTACGGTGCCTTTCAGACCCCTGAAGTGTAGAGGGGAAGTGCTGCCTCCCAGAGCCTTTTCATGATGTACATCATCCACACACCTGGCACACAGCCAAGGATGGAAAGGAAGACGTGTCACTTTGGTATCTTTCAATACCTTCACCTGCTTTTGGGTTGTGATAGTAAGCTGGCAGCTCTGGCAGATCTTGATATCCTTTCTCTCTCACCACCATCTGATGCTTGTAAAACACCCAGGAAGAAGTTTGGATTGGTCCATTTGTTCAAGATGCAGAGGTCTCTGTCTCAGTATTCTTTTGCATTCTTCTCAGCATTCTTGCTTAAGACATAAATTGAACAACATAACTTGTTCATGCTGTTCCTAGACACATGAAGAAGTTGTTTAGCCTTAAATATGTTCAAGATACCCAGTCTGGAAGAAATGAAGAAAGCAACATGGTTCTCCCATTTAGCTATGAGCAAGTCAAGGAAAGGACTTGATAAATCTGAGGCCTGCTCAAAGAGAATGGGCAGAATTCATACAGGGGTTGCTTTGCTCTGTGTTGTAACAGTTAACATAAATACAGCACTTCCATCACTACATAAGTTATGTTAAAAAGAACCTCTGAAAAAAAAAAAAAAGCTTCTAGAATCTTGTTCTTAAACATTAAAAAGATGGTGTTTTTTCCCCTTTGTGAGGGGGAAATTGAAAATCACAGCATTGTGAAGATTAGCACAGCTAAAACAGATAATCCTCACACCAGTCCTGTTGGCAACTCCTTCAGTAATTTTGGCAGCCAAATGTGAGGCCTGACAGCAGCACAAAGAAATCCAGCCAGGAAGACAGCTACAGTCCTATATAACCATGCTGGAAAAAACACATTCTGGAGCTTGCTGCCTGTGCTCTGATGCTTGCCAAGCACACCCTAGGAGTGGCCATACATGTGCTGGCTTTCACAACAGACAAACAGAAGGAAAACAGGAGAGCTGTGGGAGTCACAGCCTGAGCAGTGAGGACCATGCTGCCACAGTCCTTTTTTATCTTCTAGAAAGAGGTAGGAAAGACTTCCAGAGAAGTCAAGGTGAGGGTGCACATATTTTGTCCAATGTACAGGAGGAACTCTAGTCTAGGCACAGACTGAACACATGTGAACCACGTTCCCTGTGTTCACTGGCAGCAGTTTGTAACTCCTTCATAAGGAACAACTGATTTCCTACACCAGGTGAACTGGGCAACCACCAGCAAGGACAGGGAACCTCCCTCAAGGCAGTGCCAAACTTCAAACCCCATGGCACCCAGAGCTTCTCAAACCCACCGAGGCCCTGCTTGGCCCACCCCATGTCACTGGACCCTGGTGTGGGGAGCAGGGAAGGAGGCAGCAGGGCAGGGTGAGGAAGAGGTGAAGGAAGTGGCAGAGCATGGAAAGTGGCTCCACAGGAGGCCCCAGCAGCCTCACAGGGGGGACAAAAGCGGCCCTGGGCAGGGGCTATGGACAGAAGTGGTCCCACAGGGTGGGTTGGGGCTGAAAATGGGGGAAACAAAGAGCAAGGCAAAGGGACACGTTTCCCTAAAGGAATGCCAACACATCCCACAGCCAACAATAGTGAGAAGAGGATGTGGAATGAGCCAGTGATTGCTGCTGAACACCCAGGCTTCTTCAGGACAACAGCCAAGGGCCCAAGTACAGCAGAGCCACCTCTGGGGACTGACTGGGGAAAACATCAGTGAAATGGTAAGGAGATTAGAAGGTATCTTTTTTTGCCTCTTTTTCAGCAGACTGGCTGGCCATGTCTCTCACACACTGCCTTTGGCAGATGGAGCACATTTACGATTGCACTGGAGCTTTCATGTATTTAGCAAGATGGTTATGCCCACAGAAAGTGTTTTGTCAACTAGGACACAAAAGAGCATCTGAAAAGTTTTATTCTACACCCTTGGTTTCAGAAACCTTTACCCAAACTACAGAAACCAAATCGAAGCAGTGAATTGCAAAATTTTCCTCTTCAGGCAGATGAGCAGACCCGCTTTTCATCAAATCACTTTTCCTGTGTCCAAGAGCAGGATACTGCACACCATCATCTGGCCCAGATGCTGGAGGAGAGAAAGGACACGACTTTTGGTCAATGTTGTTGAATCAGAATCAGCTACTAGAAGGGTCATACCCACACTGGAGCATTCCCTGCTCCTTCCACCTCCTTAATTGTGGAAATACCGTAAGAACAAGGTCATGATTTCTAACGTGAGGGAGTCTGCCTGCAAGAGACCACCTACTCAATGAGTAGTAAAGTCAGACCAGATCAGGAAAGTGAGCTTCCACCCTGTATTTCAAGAGGGGACAGGTGAAGGGATCTGCCCATTGATGCAGATCCCAGGGAGAAGATGTTTTCCCTCCCACAGCAAGGTCCCAGCCCCTCAGTTCATTCCAAAGGGCTGCAGTTCAGCAGCTGCATCACATGTGGACTTGTAGAGCTCCCACTCAGGCCTGCTTTCCAAAATGTGTCTGTTGGCCTTTAAAAATAAGTCCAAGGTTTTCTGAATACCAGTAAGCCACAAGGTTCTCCAGGGGCTGTTCTGTCTTCTGCCTTGCTCGGATAATGAGAAACACTATCTGCTTCCCACGGTTCTCAGGTTTTCCACAAAGGAGGGAGGCTTTTTGGTCCTGTAGGCAGGAGTGCCTGGGATCCGTGCCCCTCTGATGCTACTGATGAAAGGCAAAAGGGGAGGCTCCCGCAGCACCAGCGCAGTGCCCTTGGGAGTGTAGGCTCGGAGCAGCAATTCCTCTTCCGCGTGAGCCGTCACTGCCACCCAGCCTGCACAGCCAAAGACAATATGGACAGTGAGGAATACAAGTCCCTAGGATCAAAACAAGGTTCTGACACAAACTACTGCCTCCCACAGTGCCTAAAAACCTGGGCTACCCACGTGTGGTTGCTCGAGAAACCAAGCTCAAAGGTCACATCCAGCCCCTTCCCAACACAAGGCAGTGCCTAAAGCCACATGTTACCCTCCCCAAACACAGCTCTTTCCTGGTACACTGAAGAGGGATGGTGCGAACTACCAAAAACACAAGAATGCTTTCCAGTCAATGGCCCTTTCCCTCTCACCTGGACAGCTGACAGTGTCACAGCCATTCCTGATGCTGTGGGACCTATATGGCAGCCAGAGCATAAAGTATTCCAATGTGGCCATCCTGTACAAGCATGGCTGTCAATCTCCATTCCTGGAGGTTGCCAAGCTTCAGCTGGACAAAGTCATGGCTGCTATGATTTTGTGTTGTTTAAAGTCCTGCTCTGAGCAGGAAATACAGCTTCACCCCTTCAGAGCCTTCTTCCCATCAATGTTTCTAGGATGCAGACCCTGCAAAGCAAACTAATGAAGAAATATTAAATTACCTGCAGAGGAAAGCTTGATATCTGCAACTGCCTCAGTGGTACCAATTCCCTTCAGTGTAATGTCCTGAGGGACAAGTGGGGGAAACTCTTTCATTCTCTCTTCCCCACCCATGGGAACCTAAGATTAAAACACAGGGAAAAGATTTAACAGTCAAGAGATGCTTCAGCACCCCTACCTCAAACCAGCAAGAAAGGCACAAGGGAGAATAAAGACATCAGACATTTGTTAGCCAATTAAGAGCTGGTTTGAACAACCAACAGGAGTTATTTCAGGTTTGCCAGAACAGAGTCAAGATTACATCAGAGGAACCCTGTGGGAGGTGAGCAAAGATGGAGTGCCCACCACAGGATACAGCTGGTGGATCAGGCCAGCTGCCTTGATGTGAGTGACAGCACTTGTTCTCCATGTGCACAGGAATGGAAGTGTCAGGACAGGGACAGCTCACCCCATCTCCCATCAATCTGCAAGTGCTACACAGAACACTGCCATACCAAGGAAAAAATCAGACCACCAAGAGATGAAGATATGTGCAGAAGATATATCCAGCAGGCAAAGAATAAAAAAGGTAAATTTTTCAGCTGCTATCTGTTGTGAAACCCCAGTCGGCAGGTTTGCCATGGAAAATATCCCTGTTGCTGCCTGCACTTTAAAGCTGCTCAAGAAGAGCCAAGTATGAGAAAGTAGAGCACTGCAAACCTTATCAGCCTGAATGCTAGAAACAGGAACTCTGCTGAAAATACATCATCTTGAGAGCTCTCTCTCAGCACACCTCAGCCATGCAGTCTGTGCAAGTCTGCTCCCCACTGCACATCTCCACTCACCCACTACAGAAGTCCCAAACTCCTGAGACCTGTGGATGTTCCCCGTCAGTTGTGCCCCAGACAGGGGTCCTGCCTCCCTGCAGCCACGAGCTCCCCCCAGCACCTCCCCTCACCTTTAGGAACTCTTGGGCTGTGTGCTTCTCATAGACAGCATCAGCATTACTCAGCGTAGTAACGTGGACTGGCAACAGGTTGGAAGCCAAGACAGAAAACCAGGCAGGCTTTTCCCCCTGAAATAAATACCAAAAGGATGTTAATTATACTAACAGAAAAGCAGCCCTGAATTGCCCTCTCCTGGCCCATTTCTTTCCTGCATGTTGAAAACCTGTTTATCTGATGTCCCCTCCCTGTCCAAGGGGTCCTTGCCTCTGCCAGTGAGAGCAGCCAGGGCTTATATAAACTGGGGAGTTGAGCTTCCAGAGGGGAAGCACCCATAGCTTCAAAGCACTCCCAATGCCACAACTACTGCCAGCACAGCTACTCAGCTCAGGCAAATCATCCAAGAGAGATCTTTGCTCTCATTTAATTCACAAGAACAAACTCAGTGTGGTTATTCAGCACAAGAGGGGATGGACATCTGCTCTGGAGCTTCTTCTCCTATCTCTCCACATGTCTAACACACAGCTTTCATCGAACAGTCCTTGGTTCCAGTGCTCCCAAGCTATGTGAAGTCTGTGGAGCAACTGCAGCAGGCACTCTCGTCACATTTGCAGGCAGAGCAAACAAAGTCAGAGCAGGAGAGACCTCTCCAAACACTGCAAGCAGCCTGAAATAAGTGCAGCAATTCCTTCAAGTTCAAAGGTGTAATTCGAGGCAGGAGCTTCTGTCATGATCTGAGCACAACTGTCCTCCAAGACCTCAGGAGGATGTAGATACACAAAACTGATACATGGATGTGTGCTCCTGCCATACTGGTACATTTTTTACTTTACAGAACCCTGCCCCCTCCACCTCTCTGGTGTTCTTCCAGCAGGTCAAGAGTGTTCTCAGCAAAGCACCAATTCAGCATTTCTGTGGTGATCTTGGAAAGCAGACTGAAACAAAGGAATAGCCATACACACCCCCACAGGGCAAGCTACTGAGAAAAGGATCTAGGACTTACAATAATGTCTATCGGGAAAAAACTGCCCCTTCCAGAAGAAACATCATGGAAGGTCAACTCCACACAGTTCAGTAAAGGTGTATGGCATGGGCTTTTTAATAAATGGAAGAAATTATTGGCAGGGAGGACACAAGCACCTTTGAAAAATATTTTTTACAAAAACTAAAATACATGTGCAATTAATTCCTTACTCTGGCAAATTCTTCAGAGGTCTAAGTAAGGAAAAAAAAAAAGTCTATACTTTTCTCTCTTGGCAGACAGCTTTCACAAAACACAGAAATGATGAAACCCACCTCTTTTCCCAGTTAATTCTGACATTCTCCTCCCTGCCTTGTGCCTCTTTGTATGTCATGGGAAGCAGATTAACCTGGAGACATTTGTCAGCATTCAAAAGCAGTTCCCATTATATGCTATAAAATACTGCATGCTTATAACAAGTTACAAATCTTTCAACTACCCATCCCAAGGCATTCTGATTTTATGCAGTGACTCAGTAACTGATTCATCATCTCCAAAGCAGCAACAAAAGGGTCTGGGAAAGCTACCCAGAAAGCCTTTTATGGCTGGTGCTACAGTAAGAGACAAAGCAGCTGCTCCCAAAATCCTTTCTTCCCTTACCTCTAAGTAGTCTATACGTCCCAAGGCTGCTAAAAACAAGACCATTCCTGGCCTGAGAATGAAGGTCCGTGGAATGATGGCATGTGATGGCAAAACCAGCTTTACTTCCTTCTCTGTCAGGAGATTTAAAACCTGCAAAATAAATTGTCATAACTCATTCCAGATGTTTCAATGGGAACAATGAAATTAGTATTAGCACTATATTGATAGAGGAAAAAGACCAAGTAAAGCAGTGTCAAGAACATGTGACACAAAAGTTCAATTCTGGTCCACAGCAAGCGAGAAACAGGAAGAATCTCCCCTACCAAAATCTGCCACATAGACAATCTGTTTGTCCTCCACTCAGACTGAACATTGACTGCAGAAACAAAATTTGATCTAAAACTTGCATGGAGCTCTCCAAAGGAGAGCACAAAGATAGATAATCAGAATCAGAAGCAGCAGCAAGTATTTCTGGATGCAGGAAGTATTTTCCACATGTACTCAACTCCAGAAGAAGGGAGGAAAATATACAATCTCGAGTTACCAAACCAGGTCTAAGCTGATGCCAGTCTCTACACTGGCCATTAGACACCTAAGTGCTACAGTAAAGCAGGTTATGGTCTGGCAAACACATCACTAAGAAACCAGGAGTTTTCTAGTGTTCATGAAAGCAGCACCTGCACTTGAGCTGTAAAGTCTCAGCACAGTTCTTGCACTTCATTCTCTTCAGAACCTTCCTGTCTTCCTGTACTTTTTGATCTTCCCCAAAAGGTCACCTGCACCTCTGCATGGGTATCAAACTGATCAAAAACCAAAACATGCCTGTTTTGGACATGTGCACTTTGTCAGCACTGGCTTCAGTAGGGCATTGCTCTACTGAAACACAGACAAAGGCCTGATGTATTGGAGCCAGTAGCAGCAACACTGTAGATCCTGCTAGCTTCAGGAGAATGCTTTCTCTAGGATTTGGTGCAGTCATACAACCCTGGTTATCCTCCTAAGCTCCACCTTTTTCAGTAGGCTGCAAGAGCTAAAGAAGTGCCAGCTTCACTGGGTGAAGCACTCTTGCTTACCCCCCTTCATGCAGAGGTTGTGGAATCCTGGTGATGCAGGCCTACAGCTCCTTTGCAAAGCTGGCAGTATTACACTATTCAGAAATGCAACGGCATTATCACATTGTGGGAATCCAGAGTGCAGAGAATATTCCTCTGCCTGTTTTGAAGGATTCAACCCCCCTGGACAATACTGTTTCTGACCTTTACCCATGGAGAAAACTGCCTACCCTCTGGGAAGAATTAAAATCTACACCAATGTGAACTAGACAGTAGAATATTATGTAAGAATGTCACAAGGTGAAGAATTTAAAGGTTTTGGGTTTGTTTATGTAGCAAATAGATAAATAGTGAGGTTTCCAAAATGGGGGATGTTTACATCATTTTAGACATCATGCTCCTTCTTCAAGACCTCCATTTTCTGCAGTAGAAGGAGCTTAGCATGACTGGGTAGAATTTGCCACAGTTCCTGTCTGTGTTACAAGGTGATTTACTGGACATTGGTGGAAAAGTAAAAATACCTTGCATTTTAAGTTTTCATTGGGTAATTTACCTTTAAAAGAGCTGTGACATCCTGCTAAGTGGGCTTTCTCCTGCATTCTCTGCTTTGTGCTGTGTCTAGGTCACGTCAGTGACCATATTTCTCTGATAAGACTTAATAAACAACCATGTAAGAGCAAAGAAGGCTGAAGGTCCAGTTCATCTCTTAAGACTCCTGGCAAGGACTCTAACAAATCTCCCCCATCCGGGGAGGTCTAATTAAGGCACAAACTGTGTCACCACATGAACCCTTTGCAAGTAAATAAAAACCTTATCTTAATACAAGTCCCAAACTAAGAGAATCTTAATGCCAGGCAGAACAGTCCCCCCAAACCCTGTCCCCCGAAACACAGCACCACAGAGTACCTACACAGTCTTCCTTTATGATTCCTGGAGTGTCAAAACACCACCGAGCATCCTTCACTTCGTTGTGTGTGAACTCCTCCCTTTCCTCATGCTTCTTAGGGGGATCTCTGGGATCTTCATCCATGCTGTAGGAGAGCATGTCAGGGTCAAAGTCAATCTCAGAGCTAGACTTCTGCTGTTGAAATGTTCTTCCAACTCTTCCTGGATTAAAATGAAAGGTTTCCTGGTAATTAGCTTATTAACTTGCCTTTCCTTCAATCAAACATTTGCCCCTTTCCAAGCTTAACAGAGATGCACATCAGTAATATATGGGTAATAAACTCACTACGTGGCTAGAAATTTGTGTGTTCAAAAGCCAAAATGGTAAGAAATCCCCTCTATAATTCTTGCTTAGCATTCCTCAAACCCCAAAATCTCAGCATGGACCAGATCACAGACACTCCATTACTTCCAATTTATGGTAAAGCAGACTGCCTTGTTTTTTCAGTGCCTCAGACTGCCAAACACTGAATTACCTGAAAAACAGAGCTATTTTGTGGCATCCTCCTCTTTTGAATACATACTAAAATGACGTACAACCCCTGTACCCTGCAGCCCAAAAGTGATTATTTAAAATTAAACTTATTTTTTTTATTTGGGAACAAGGGATGGCCCATACTGTGATATCCTTGCAAACTACTAAGCTATCAGAATTTGCCAGCCTAGTTCAGGCAGGAGATGCATTGCACAGAGGGACCCTCTGCTAATACAGCAGCTGACAAGTATTCCAAAGAAGTACTAATGATGCTGCTTATGGAGGAGATAGAGGCCTTGCCCCCATTAATCTGGGAGCAAACACTGGTCGAAATAAATTTACTTTTGTGTAATGCAGTATTTTCATTAGGGGCAGGAAGGTAACACTTTTACTCAGGCAATACTCACCCACTAAGTAACCTTGCTTTTTAAGTTGATTAAGGTGCTTTTTTTCTTCATCGCTTAGCTGATCTTCTGTTTTTGTTGCCTCTTCTTTTAGCCTCTCCTGCCTTCGGAATATCCTGTCACATGTAGGGTTAATAATTGGAAATTTCAGCAGGTTCAGTGTTGTTCCTGGAAAAACAAACAGAAGGCACATTTGGGTCTCCAACTACCTGACACATTTCAGCTCTGAGGAACAAGACTACAAAAAAACTGCTTCTCTAAATTTTTGGTGAAACCCCGTAACACAAAGTCAGAGGTGGAACTACAGCTGCTCCCACAAAGTACTAGCCTCCCAGGTTGGGGCAGCAAAAACAAGCCATCCAAGGGCATCCAAAACAAGCCACTTGAGACCTGTTCTCACCTACAGTTTGAACAGAATGGTCTCAAAGCCAAGAGGTGCCAAGACTTAGTGCACCCAAGGTAAGTCTCACCTCCTGACAGCTTGATTTGGCCTACAGGGACTCACCACTCCACCTTTGGGTCTCTCCAGACTGGAGAGCACCTCTAATGGATAGGGACAGGGCAAGGCATGCAGATCAGGTACCATCCTAACTGGCAGAGGTGCACACAGGGGTGCCCACTCTGGTTTTCCAGGCCTCTTAGCACTACAGGATGCGCAGCACCCTCACCACATGCACCCCACCCCTGCTGCCCCGAGGAATCACAGAATCAAATAATTTGGAAAAGGTCTCTGAGATCATTGAGTCCAACCTATGACTGAACATCACCTCGTCGACTAGACCACAGCACTGAGTGCCACATCCAGTCTTCCCTTGAACCCTCCAGGGACAGTGACTCTCTCTAGACAGTTCATTCCAATATCTAATCACCCTTCTGTGAAAAAAAATCCTCCTAATGTCCAACCCAAACCTTCTCTAGTGCAGCTTAACATTATGTCCTCTTCTGCTGCCAGCTACTTGGGACAAGAGACCGACTGTCATCTGGCTACAACCTCCTTTCAGGTAGTCAAAGAGAAGGAGAAGGTCTCCCCTGAGCCTCCTTTAGCAGCCCCAGCTCCCGCAGCCACTCTTCACAGGTGACAATTTGAAGCACGGCACAGCTCTGGAACTCAGTGCCCACCACAGAGGTGCTCAGGGAGGCAGGCACCCCTTTGGTGACAGCTTCTCCTGCTGTAGGGGTGGCCGAGAGCAGCCCAGAGGCCCACAGCTCACTGCGTTCTGCGCACCCCCCATTACCCGTGCCACCACATACAGCGGGCCAAAAGGCACCCTGACCTGGCCACGGGGACACGGTGGCCCTGTCGATGATGTCGGGGGCGCGGGACTTGCAGTAGTCGGAGCGCAGCAGGGTGTTGAAGAGCGTGGACTTGCCGGAGTTGGTGGCGCCCAGCAGGTAGACATCCCCGGCGCACTTCCAGGAGCGCTGCAGCCGGCTGACCAGCCCCTCCATGCCGAAGCCCGTCTTGGCGCTCACCAGGCGGATGTCCACCAGCGCGGGCCCCCGCAGCCCGGCCCGGGCGCAGGCCGCCGCCACCCGCTGCCGCAGCCGCCCCAGGTGCCCGCGGCAGTCCGCCGGCAGCAGATCCACCTTGTTGCCCACCACCAGCACGCCGGCGGCGGGCACGCCGGGGCCCAGCAGCGCCGGCAGCTGCGGCAGCACCGGGTCGGGCAGCTCCAGCACGTCCAGCACGTAGAGCAGCAGCGGCCCGCGGCCGTGGCGGGGCGGGCGGCGCAGGGCCGCGCTCAGCACCCGGCGGTGCTCGTCGGGCGGCAGCCGCAGCCGCAGGGCGCTCCCGTGGTGCGCCAGCGCCCAGCACCGCTGGCACACGGCGCCGCGCAGCCCCGCGGGGCCCCCGCACAGGAGGCTGCGGTACTTCTCGGCCGGCACGAAGCCCGGCGCGCCGCCGTCCCCGCACTGCAGCTCGGCCCCGCAGCCCGAGCAGCTGACGCCGCTCGGCGGCACCGACGGGTCCGACAGGCTCGGTACCGCCGCCGCCGCCGCGCCCCGCGCCCGCCGCTCCCGCCGCGGCTTCGGCTCCCGCTCCCGGCGCAGCGCCGCCGCCCTCTCAGCCGGGTCCGGCTGGTACTCGAGGAAGACGAAGCGCTCCTGCTCCTCGCCATCTCCCGCTGCCGCCGCCCCGCAGCGCCGCGGCGGGGCCAGGCGGGGCCGGGCCAGGCGGGCCAGCAGCGCGGGGCCGCGGCGCAGCATGGCGGGGCGCGTCACGGGGTGCGCGGGCGCCCGGCGGCAGCGCGTGCGTGACGTCACGGGCCGCGCAGGCGCTGTCCCGCCGCTCCCCGCCGCCGTCCCCGCGCTCCCTCTCGCTCCGCCGCCGCCGCTCCCGCCGCCACCGCCACCACCGCAACCATGTACGACGCGGACGAAGGTGAGCGCTTCTCCCTTGCTTTCTCCTTGCCTTTTCCTCCCGGCCGTCCTGGCGAAGGGGCCGGGGCCCGCAGGAACCGGGAGAGGATGGCGGGCGGGGATACGCCGGGCCCGGTGGGGGCTCCCGCGGGAGGAGAGGGCCCTGAGCAGGCGGGGAGGGACACCGCGGTGCTGGGAGCCGGGCTCATGGGACACTGAGTCTCTTTGGAACGTTTAAACTAAGTTTCTCTCGGGCATTTAAATTGGGTTTTTTCTTAAACATTTAAATATTAAAATTTTACTTAAAAAAACCTAGATTAGTTAGAATAGGTTTAGGAATCAAACGCAGCAGAATTTAAATGAGGAAATTGGTGATTAAGCGAAGAAACTGAAGCCGGAATAAACTCCTCATGTCTGGGAACTGATTATTGGTTATCTGATGTTGTTCAGCTGGGCTGTAACAAGAATCTGCAAAGGAAGGGCCAGACAGTCATTGATGATCCCACTCAAAACCTGTTTTGGGAAAGGAACTGGGAGTTCTCCAAGGCCATATGTATTGTTAAAAACTAAGAAGGTGAAAAGGTCATAGCAAGGAAGAAGAGTTACTTCATCCAGTGAGGGACCCCTCCCATAATTACGAGATCACCGACCCATTTCATAGAACAAACTACACATGCTTAATGACTTTTTAGCTAATTTCCATAGGAAGCGGGGAATGGGAGGTATCTGTGTTATAAATATGTATTTGTATTTTGAATATTTAGAACTTTCATGGATAAATAGACTTTGGATTGCTTTGTAATCTGGGAGCTGTGCTTTTGGAGCGATCCTCACAGCTTCCCGGCGCTGGAATAAACATACCCTTTCTAACCCAAATGAGTTAGAGTCTTTGTCCTTTCCAGGTGGATATCGATATTAGATCTATATCCATATTTTAATAAACCACTCACATGTTGTGCTTCCCCACAGATATGCAATATGATGAAGACGATGATGAAATCACCCCTGACCTGTGGCAAGAAGCCTGCTGGATTGTTATTAGGTGAGCTGCTAAAACTTGCTGTCCTTAAGCTTTCAACCCACGTGCTCTCGGTCGTGCAGGTGACATCCAGGTTGCTCCCAGGAACACGTCTGGGAGCTGCAGGCTTGGTTGTGCTGAGCTGTGTGTTTAGCACAGTTCAGAGCAGGAGGGCTTTTGGCAGAAACAAAGGCTTGTCCTCAGGGATTGAGAGGCCTGGTGGCCCTCAGCACGCACTTTTTCAGTGAAGAAAGAAGTGGGTTTGGTTCCATATCAAGCCCACTAAGCTCTCAGCTGATGCTGGCATTAGGAAGTCTGTACTTGGCTATTTTCACCAGTTTGGTGGTGGTGTTTTTTTTCAAGTAAAACATGAGTGTCCAGGACCTGCATGTTTTTGTGAATGTCAAGGAATGGGATGCTGTGTGGAGCTGAGGAAAAAGTGTTTCTTTTGCTAGTGATGTCATTCATAAGATGTACACGAGGGGTACCTCTTAGAGTAGCAGTTGCAAGCCTGAGGGTAGATCCGTGGGGCTGGTCCCATGGACAGTCTGCTTGGAGACCACAAGTGAGAAACTTCAGAGGCAGTTCTGGGAAAAAGGTTGATCTTTCCCATCATCCTTTTTCTTGAGCAACAACAAACTGCAGCAGCAGCGTGATAGCCAAAGGTGTGCTACCCTTCCTGGAGGAGCCTGAACTTGGTGGTGGGGGGTAGTTCTTCCCAGTTTTCTCTGAGATGTTGGCAGCGATGGGACAGAAGCTGAGGTAATGTGGCTTCCCTGGCTCACTTCAGTAATGTGAGGTAGAGGAACTTGATGGCATGAGTGAATGCAGTAGACATGGTTAGTTCATCCCACCAAAAGTCAGGGTGTGGAGCTTTGAATTTGGGCGCTGATTTGTAAAATTAGGTTGTGCTGGTTTGAAGTTAGGTGACCCAAAAGCTAAGGGAAATCTGCAGGAGGTGAAGCTGGGAATCCTTGTGTGGCTGGAACAGAGGGGATGCAAGCTACAAGTTCTGAGAACTATTAGTTGGACTTGGGGGCATGCTCCCAGTTTACTGCAGCTTGGAAAAGTAGTTAAAGCAAAGTAATTCACAGGCATTATTGAAAACTTGAGCTGAAGCCGCTTTCAGTGAGGTTTGGCATCATGCTTTTCTTCCAGTTTAAGGGAAATTTAAACCACTGACTATGCATGCAGTTGTGGCTTAGCAAAGAGGTGGCAGCAAGTCTGTCACTCCAAAGTGTCTGTGTCCACATCCAAGGCAGTGAGGGAATTGTTAAACATTTGTGGGGAGCATCTGCATTTGAAACTCATGCCTTGGGAGAAGTGAATGTGTTTGATTCCGTACTGTATTTCATGACTTTTGGAGGTTTTGTAATAAATATATCTTAAGTTTGTTGATGTGTGAAGTACATGAACTAAATTAAGGTTTTTTATTAACCTGCTCTTTTTTTTTTCAGCTCCTATTTTGACGAAAAGGGCTTAGTCAGGCAACAGTTGGATTCCTTTGATGAGTTTATTCAGATGTCTGTGCAGAGAATTGTTGAAGATGCTCCACCAATTGATTTACAAGCTGAAGCCCAGCATGCCTCAGGAGAAGTGGAAGAGCCAGTAAGTGCAGAACCCTGGCCGAGGTGATGCGGTTTTACAATGCAAAATCATTTTACATCAGTTTTATTCAAACTCTGTCCTGCTGTTTGAGTTGAGAAGTGACCAAGAACAAGTGGCTGCTGCAGCTCATATTGTCAGTTCCTGTGCAAAACTGCATGGACAGAGATTTAGTAGAGCAGGTCAGGTAGTCAAGAGCAAGAGCAAGTCATGTTTTGGTGAGATTTTGATTTCTCAGCAGCTTTACCATGACAAGAAAGGTTTATGGCTGAAAACTTCTCTGTTAGCTTTGACTTAAGTTAGGCTCAAGTTAGGTCCAGGTTTTCAAAGGGTGCTGTTGTTCATCTTCTTCCATTGGCACCGTGTTCCAAAGAGGACAAATTGTCTTGGATCTGTGCCCTGTGATGGCTCTTCTACGATGAGTCTGCACCTTCTGCAGTGGCTGTGGTGCTTTCACCTGTGTCCCTTGTGTAGTCTGATCCCTGTTCCGTAAGTTCAAGTGGTCATGAGCCATTGCCTTGCTGTCAGTCACTACCCAGATGCTTCCCTCTAGAGATTTAAAGGATCTTTAGGACACCCAAGCATTGCATTTGTTACATGCTTTTCCTGTTCCTTTGCATTTGTTTGCAAGCAGACAGCTATCCTGCAGAGAACAACTGAGATGTCTTTTGGTTTCTCTGTTAGACAAACTGTCCATAAGCATCTGTCCCACTAATTCTTCTTAATGTTTCCTCTGCTATTCTGTGTGTATTATGGCAGAATTCTGTAGCTGTGCAATTCTGCAGTTACTGTTTGCAATGTGCTTGGTCACAGTTCAGGTCACAAGCGTGGCTTGTGCTGGGCTTTTTTTTGCCCAAAATCATTTTACTTTCTCAAATCACAGAGGTGCTAGTGTCTTATTCTCGTTTATTAAATGTGAGTTTTTAGGAATAGGTTTAGAGGTGAGAAAAAGGAAACTTACTTTTTCCTTCAGAGTCACTTGCAGGTAATCTCTCACCACATTTGAAGATACTAAACTAATTTAAGGAAACTGGGCGTATTGGGAAAAACTTGATTTTTTGTTTCTGTCTCCCTCTACTTCTCAATCTCAAATTTTGAAGGCAGTTTAGAACTCATGAGAAGGTTTAGCGATTGTGCTCAGAGATAAGAATGATGGTAAATGAGTTCTCCTTAAGATTTTTCTCATGAGAACTTGGGAAACAGTACTGTTATGTGTCTGTTGCTGCAAATCCAGGAAAAGGTGTTTCTTCATACAAGGATTGAGAAAGAGGGGTTTTTTGACCTACAAAAATGTTTGCCAACAAGGGTCTGCCACCTCCTGTTGTGCATTTTAAAAATCAGATTGTTTTCCAAAAAGTCAAGTCTTACTTTGTTTACTTGTCCTATAGAATCATCCTAGGAACCAGTGTTACCCAACTTGCTGTGTTTTCATTTATTGGTAGTGGTTGTTCTTCTGCAGTACCAGTTCTGCTTGCTAATAAGAGAGATGTTTCTTCCATTACAAGTAAATATATTCTTGTTTTCCAGCCCCGGTATCTGTTGAAGTTTGAACAAATCTATCTCTCCAAACCTACACATTGGGAAAGAGATGGAGCACCCTCACCTATGATGCCAAATGAAGCCAGACTGAGAAACCTTACGTAAGAGCTAATTCTGTGGTGGATAAACACAAGGAAGAACTGCCACTGCTTTATTAATTGATAGTCTTTTTTAATATAGAAGTGCCTTGAAAATGTAATAATGACTGCTTTATTTAAAATTCCATGTCTGTTTGTTAAATGCAGTCGGTGATTGATGGTTTGGTTGAGTGCTTGAATAACTGCCTTCATTACTCAGGGTTGTATGGAAAGGTAATAACTGACAGATAACACAGTGGTGTTTTTATTCTGTAGGTATTCTGCCCCCTTGTATGTGGATATAACTAAAACAGTTATTAAAGAAGGAGAGGACCAGTTGCAGACCCAGCATCAGAAAACCTTTATAGGAAAAATTCCTATCATGTTGCGTTCCACGTACTGTTTGCTGAATGGTTTAACTGACCGTGACCTTTGTGAGCTGAATGAGTGCCCACTTGATCCTGGTGGCTACTTCATCATTAATGGATCAGAAAAGGTAAGGGACTGGACCTTGCACAGCCATCTTTACAGACCCTGGAAGTTTTGTTACTTGTTTCCATATGTTTTGTGCCGGGAGCATCAACACTCTTATTCCAGTGTATCAGAGTTACTGTGGGAGCTCCTCATCTTGCAGAAAGATGGGCTTTTAATCTCTTAGGGCTTTTGCAAGTCACCTTTTCTTCTTGGAGGCACATTTCCCATCTTCAGGTCTTCCCTTCTTCAGTTTTGTGGACTGTTTGCTACTAAGTACTCCAGATATTTGTATTTCCTTTTCCGGAATTGCAGAGCAGCATGCCCTCTGAAATGAGGCACTTCTTCACTCAGAGTGTCCTCCAGTTTGTTCACAGTCACATAGATGCATTTTGTTTTAAGAATAGGTTCTTGCCTCCATTGCTGTGGAGGCAGCTTCAGCAAATCATATCCACACCCTGTTAGTGCCTCACCAGTGAAACTGCCAGTATTTTGTAACTGATAACCCGGGAAAATACAGCAAAATAATTAGAATTTTATAGTTGTCTTGGGGGAAACAGAAAAATCTGGCTTTGATTGTTGAGCTGGCATTTAAATTTAAATGCCTGTGTAGTGCGTTGGCCTTGGGAAAACAGACAGTGAAATACTTTCTTTATCAGTGCTGTGCCTAAAGCTAACAGAAATGTCTCAGCACAGCCAGCAGGTGTGGTAAATAATCACAGACAACAGTGTTCCCTGAGTCTCTTGTTTTGGCTATTCCATCTTAACTAGCTGTAGATTTTGTTTAAATCTGTATTTTTAAAACCTAGAGTATAATCCAGCTGAGTTTGGCAAGTTGCCTTCATGCTGTGCAGTGCTCCAAAAGTTAAGGCACCTGAAGGAATGGTAGAATCACTGTGAGTGTTGCTTTCAGCACGCTGTTTTGTCAGTTATTTACTGGTGCTCTTGTTTCCAACCCAGGTTCTGATTGCTCAGGAGAAGATGGCTACAAACACAGTGTATGTGTTTGCAAAGAAGGATTCAAAATATGCCTACACAGGAGAGTGTAGATCTTGTCTGGAAAATTCCTCTCGACCAACAAGTACTATATGGGTCAGCATGCTAGCCAGAGGTGGACAGGTATGCCTTGGCAGTAATAACCCCAGAGATTGTTTTAGGATTTTTGTTACTGCCCTGTCTCTTCAAGTCATTTGGTTTTGGGATAATGAGAAGAAATTTCTTCTGATGCTAAGTTGTAAAAAAGATAAAAGTAAATTAAAATTTGCTTGTCAAACGTTGTGCCTATGTCTCTATCATAAATAATTTCAGGATTGAAATGAAGGCTCAATTTGTGGCAGGTTTTAGGGTAAGGCTAAAAATAATTTTAAAATTACTGTACACAAGGTTCAAAAAATTCAAAGAAGCTGTATCCTGTTTTTTCACAAAGAACAAATACAGGAGCAGGGACCCTCTCTTTACTGATGGCCAAGCTAGTGTTGAGATGTATTTTGCAGACCACATATTAATTTATATTTAACATCTAATTGTGCCATCTGTGAGGGGAAATAAGTGCTACTTGTAACTTCCAAAGCAAAAGGTGTCAGTACTCATTTGGTATTGCACTGATGTTTTGAAATTTTCCAAGAGCAACTTAAAGGGAAGCTTTACAGTATTCTCTCTCCTGATGTCTGGGGCACTCCTGAGTTCCTCTGCATCCCACAGTGTTTCCTTCTGGAGAAGTGGAGCAGCTACTTGAATAATCACTTTGCACAGTGGGTTAGAAAAGCTGAGTTGAAGCCTGACAGAAGGAACACTGAAGGTGGATAGGATTGCTCTTGGCACAAAGGGGGTGAAATGATGCATATGGGTGAACAAGTAGTATTTACATTCCTTTGTATCAGCAAAAACCTTACAAGTGTTTGCAGACTTCTAAAGCTCAAAATGTTTTTAAAATAAAAAGTCATTGCTGGAGTAAGGTTTCAGAGTAGCTCCTCAGCTGGCTTGCTGAGAAGTCATGTTTTCCCATGGTGCTTGAATAAATATGCTTCTGTTGGATCATCCAAATCCAGAGGGAGATTTTTATTGCAAGGCAGGATGATTTTAGAGACTTTGAGTGAGAGGCAGGATGATTTAAGCCTAACCTGTGCTTCCCCCATCTCGTCAGGGTGCAAAGAAGAGTGCCATTGGTCAGCGCATTGTAGCAACCCTGCCCTATATCAAACAAGAGGTCCCCATCATCATTGTCTTCCGTGCACTCGGCTTCGTGTCCGACAGGGACATCCTAGAGCACATCATTTATGATTTTGAAGACCCAGAAATGATGGAAATGGTAATACATGTTAAATTATTTCCTGTCTTCATGTTTGGTGGTGTGTAGGTGCAGCTAGTCATCACTTGAAGTGTTGTTCATTTTCCAGTTGTAATTTATTTGTTATTGTTATGGACTCTGTATTAGAAATGTCAAAAGTTCTTTACCTGAACCTATTCTAATAAGTACATTAAGTGAACAGAGTTCAGTAGAAATTTCTAAGAGTTAATATGTATTTGGAGAGATCCTGCTGTTGTTGACTTTAATTGTAAACTCTTGATTATATCTGAAACAGCATCAGGCCTAGAATGTACTTGAATGAGAGCTACTTTCTGAATTTTAAACTGTTTTTTGTGTTCTCCCTGCATGCTTCATAATGTTTTCTAGTGCCAGAAAGACCTGGATCAGTAATTAGCAGATCCTGAAAGGAATCGTCAGCGAACTCCTGTGTAGTTTCCTTCAGCCCCAACAGGCACTGGTCGCTACAGGAATTTGCTTTATTTTTGTGCCTTAGGTCAAACCTTCTCTGGATGAAGCATTTGTCATTCAGGAGCAAAATGTTGCCCTAAACTTCATTGGCTCAAGAGGTGCCAAGCCAGGTGTCACCAAAGAAAAGAGAATCAAGTACGCCAAGGAAGTCTTGCAGAAAGAAATGCTCCCACATGTTGGTGTCAGTGACTTCTGTGAAACCAAAAAGGCCTATTTTCTAGGGTATGTCAGACCTCTGTCTCACAGCTGCAAACAGACCCTAAATACATATTTTACTCACATATATGTCTGTTTTTGGAAGAACACACTGAATGCAAGTTTGTTTTAACCTCAGTCTCCTGGATACTCAGTGATAAACCTTGGGGCACTGGTATGTTTTTGAGGGTGAGAAAATTCAAATTTTGATAAAACACTAAAAAAAAAAGGAAACAGAATGAGCCCCCAACACATTTGGGGTCTTAAGTTAGATGTGATGATAGTGCTAAATGACTTTTTGATATCCAGTTGCATGGACAACATCTAGAAATTGATAACTAAGATGTAGATGACTGACAAGCTGATTGTAATATAAACCACTCTTTAAAACTAGCAGCACATTGTCTTGATCACTACTTACTGGTATGCAGATGATGAACTGTAGCATCAGGAGACTGATGATTTTTATAGCTGATTGCATGTACCTAAACAGAGCCTATATTACAGGACAAGACAGATATTTAAGGCATGACTATAATGATGTAAATATTGTCTTCTCTCTGTCCTTAGCCTGAACTTTCAGAGGGTCATTCACCTCTAAGGATATGCTGAAGAGGTTTATTTTAGGACAGTGGTATCCTAAAGATCTAGAATGGACAGCCTGTAGGAAAGAGTTCACTGATTTATCTGTGCAAACATGTAATCTTTGTTGAGAATGTCTGCTGTCAGTTTAAAACATAAACTATCTTATTTGCTTAGGTATATGGTTCATAGATTGTTGCTGGCAGCACTGGGAAGGAGAGAGCTGGATGACAGAGATCATTATGGCAACAAGAGACTGGATCTTGCTGGGCCACTCTTGGCTTTCCTGTTCAGAGGGTAACTATCATACACATTTTCTTTGGACATAATTAAGGGTAGAAGCATTGCCAACTCTGTGCTTCTAAATCAGACTAATTCTGTTGTGTCAGAGAGCCAGTCTTGGGCAACACAGCCTCTATCTGATTGTGACTTTTTCATGGAGCAGTTAAGTCTCCTCTAACAGTAGGTGGATGGCATTGACTTGTTTTGAAGCATATTTTGTGCATGTTTACAAACAGGTTCATTTGCTTTATTTCCCTCTGCCTCCCTTTCCCCCCCCCCCACTAGTTATATATTGATTCTTTTCAGGAGGCCAGTGACATTTTTTCCAAGTAGTCCCGAGTAGGCTGAACTTCACAGCACTGTTTAATCATATTTCTCGGTGTCTTTCTTCTACAGAATGTTCAAGAATTTGCTGAAGGAAGTGAGAATATATGCACAGAAGTTCATTGACAGAGGGAAAGATTTCAACTTGGAGTTGGCAATTAAAACAAGAATTATTTCAGATGGTTTGAAATACTCGTTGGCAACTGGAAACTGGGGTGACCAGAAGAAAGCTCATCAGGCCAGAGCAGGAGTATCTCAGGTACAATAAGGACTTTGTCAGGTTTACAGGTCATATGGTAAAACTGTTATCATGAAAGAGTTTAACATTGCTTAGTAGCCATGAACATTTTATGTTAAATAGAAATATTCTTAAAAGGAGACTTCCTTAGGTGACACAGATGAAGATCCAAATAGTTGGGTCAGCTGTGTGGTTTAGGGTTTTTTTGTCATGGTTTGTTTGTTATGGCTATTGCATTCACTGCTAAACAGTTGGTGTAACTATTGTAAGGATTTTTTTGTAAGGTCATACACTTCTGTGTAAATTCCTAGTCCCAGGGAATCTTTCAGGAGGATGGATTTCTTTCCTTTAGTTACTTCCGGTGCTTCACAGGTAGCTCAAAAAACTTGAGTGACACCTTGTAATATAAAAGTTACGTATTCCACGGCAAATGATGAGGAGCACTGACTTCATTAGCCCAGTGTAGTGTTTAGTTAAGCCTCTCTTTCCCATAAGGATGAAAACAGGAAAAAATAGTCAGTTTTTAAGTGCCAACACAGTTTGTTGCTGTTTGCTTTTTAAATAAACTCACATTTCAGGCTGTAAAGATAGATTTTTCTTAGATTTTAGAGAAGCTTTGAGAAGAGTGAAAAGAATGTGAATGCTGATTTGCTCCTAATAAGTGGTCCTAGTTTTTCAGAGTTTGAAACGATGACTGTCGTCGTACTGGGCAAAAGTACAACTGTCAAAAGTACAAAAGTACAACTGTCCCCTCCCGGGGACAGTGCAGCTTAGAAAGTGTCACTTGTTCAGTTCCTTTGATCAGAGTAAACTACACAACAGAAACCAGCTCTCTGCTTGGATAGAAGTGTGTTCACCATGCTGAGCCTTGCTGTGGTAGAAGCATGGTCTGGAAACTTCTGCCATTATAACACTAGTTAGGAGCTTGAAATTCTAGGGGTAGCATAAGATTAGTGGAGGTGAACTAAAAAGTGTAGCTAACAAATATCAGAGCTATTTCAGCTCTTTGTAAGCACATAATTTCTAGAGGGCTGTCTTGGGGTGACTCTATGGTGTGTATCCCCTATCACGGCACTATGCCAAAAAATTAATTTTGTGCCCTTAAACTGAGCTTGAGAGGGGAGGAAAAAACAAATGAACTTTTCAAAGCAAGTTCCCAAGGACACAGAGATAGAGACTGCTCGGCGTTCTCCGGCTGCGGTAGCACGGAGGGAGCTCCCTGCCTGTCTCTTCAGCCAGTTTTTTGGGGGTTTTTTTTCTTCCTTCTTTTTTTCTTCGGTGTGTTTCCCGGGATTTTGGGGTTTTTTTCCCCTTTTTCCTCTTCTGGACTGTTTCAACAACATCAGAACACATCAGGAGAACTTCTCTTCAGGCCCAGAGGGGGCCTAAGGCCACCCCCCACGCCAGCTCCAAGAAGGAGGGACCACACCTACAAGAGAACTCTAATTTCTTCCCAAGTTTTCTCGTTATAGTGAGAGGTTTTACTATTTAGTATTATTATCCTTTTCCTGTGTGTTTGTTAATAAATAGGTTTTTATCTCCTTCACTTTCCTTTGAGGAATTTTTTTTCCCAAACCTGGTGGGGGGAAGGGTGGTCGTGACCTGACTTCCTCCCAAAGGATATATTGATAGATTTTGGCCAAACCCAGCACAAGGGCATTGATCCTTTGTGCCTGTGTGTCATGATGCCTGTCAGCAATGCACTTAAGGAGCTTTCACTGACTGAAGCCCTTCCTGCATGCAGGTGTTGAACCGCCTGACTTTTGCATCCACGCTTTCCCACCTGAGGCGCCTGAATTCTCCGATTGGAAGAGACGGAAAACTGGCCAAGCCCCGGCAGCTGCACAACACCCTGTGGGGAATGGTTTGCCCTGCTGAGACCCCTGAGGTAATGAAAGCAGGATTTGTGTGCTAACTGCCTTTCCCTCGTGGTCATTTTGTAGCCATGGCACTTGTGATGATCCCTTGCACTTCTTTTAATAATGCTGACACAAATATTTGGCTTTATAGCTAGCTCAGTGGTTAAAAGCATGCTTTGTGTCCAGTTCCTTGAGGAGTTAAGTTTAAATTCTTGTATCTTCTTGAGGGAACCTCTTGATTTGAAAGTGCACGTTAACTTTGTGTTTCTACTAGGGTCATGCAGTAGGACTTGTGAAGAACTTAGCCCTGATGGCTTACATTTCTGTGGGGTCTCAGCCATCCCCAATTCTGGAATTCTTGGAGGAGTGGAGTATGGAAAACCTAGAAGAAATCTCTCCAGCAGCAATAGCTGAGTATGTGCAAATGAAACTCTTTAAATAGACTTAAGCTTTTTATCCTGCACAGCACTTCAAGGATTTGGGGTTCTTCGGTGGGGTGGGATTTTTTTAATTATTATTTGTTTGTGTTTCCCCTTTCTAGTGCTACCAAGATCTTTGTTAATGGCTGCTGGGTAGGAATACACAAAGATCCAGAGCAGCTCATGAATACCCTAAGGAAGCTTCGTCGTCAGATGGACATCATTGTGTCAGAGGTATACGTTTTTTACATCTAGAATTTGGGTGTCCTTTTAGACAGAATAATGCCTTGATACTACTTTGCAAGCTCCAAGTAGCATTATTTGCAAGTCTCTTTCTGAATATATTTCACATTGGGCTTGTTTTGCGTTTTGTTAGGGAGGCTTTTGTATTTGGTGCATTTAATTTTTTTTAATTTTTATTATTGTTGTTGTTATTATTATATGTTTGGTGTTGTGTATGGTGTGTTGTTTGGTTGTGGGTTTGGTGTTTTTTTTAGGGGAGGTTGGTTGTTTTTAAAGAGGACCCAGTTGAAAGACAAAACAGTTGAAAATAACCTTCTGAAACGCTTCTTTTTGGAGGAGTGTTACTGTTTGTTCTGTGTTTCTGATAGTGCCTAGAAAGTCTTTTCTTTAGAGAGTTTAGTTATCCTATTTTGTGTTCTGTGGTTCTGATTCCAAGCTGAGACTCTGTAGTCACAGGGTGTTGCTCTCTTGCCCAGGTCTCAATGATTAGAGATATTCGTGAGCGAGAAATCCGCATCTACACCGATGCAGGCAGAATTTGTCGGCCCCTTTTAATTGTGGAGAAGCAGAAGTTGCTGCTGAAGAAAAGGCACATTGACCAACTGAAGGAACGAGAGTATAACAACTACAGGTGAGTTACGTCCCTGAAATTCAACTGGATGTGTCATTTTCCATCTTGGAAGCTGCATGTTCCCTCAGGTTGGAGAGAGGAGTGTTTAAAGCTCTGTGCAGCACAAAGATGCTTTCTCTGCCTAGTAGTTTAATCAATTTTTTTAATCACACTGGGGCAGTGGTAGTAATAATAAGCCAGGGAAGTCCTTGTTCTTGTCACTGCTGAAGAGGCCCATTTTAGGTGTTAATGGAGTTATTGGTTGTTCAGTTGGCAGGATCTCGTGGCCAGTGGTGTAGTAGAGTACATTGACACCCTGGAAGAAGAGACTGTGATGCTGGCAATGACTCCAGATGACTTGCAAGAGAAAGGTGTGGCATATTGTTCAACATACACACACTGTGAGATTCACCCATCCATGATCCTGGGAGTGTGTGCATCTATTATCCCTTTCCCTGATCACAACCAGGTCAGTGCACTTCTGCAGACATCCTGCTTTTAAAGCTGATAGACACCCCCAGGTGTGTGTCTGTGTGTGTGTAAAGAGCTTTATGAACATAATTTTTGGTCTTCCTCTGTCTGTGTAGTCTCCCAGGAACACGTACCAGTCTGCTATGGGTAAACAGGCCATGGGAGTCTACATCACCAACTTCCATGTCCGTATGGACACGCTGGCACATGTGTTGTACTATCCCCAGAAGCCCCTGGTAACAACACGCTCCATGGAGTACTTGAGGTTCAGGGAGTTACCAGCAGGTGCGTGGTCAGTTCATGGTCACTAAACAAAAATACCTCTGCTTTGTTTAAAACACCTCACAAATGGTGTGCATAGAGTACCTGAACATTCAGCAAATGTATGCAATTTAAGAAGTAAGTATAGGTTAAGTGTTAGCTTGTAGCTGGACACCTAGACTGCAAAAAATATGTTGGTGGTGTTGCAGCTGAAACTACTTTACCCATAAAGTCTGCTAAAATCTAACTGAAAAAAATGCATTTTCTGTATTGGTGTTTGATAGGTTTATCACAAGGGGTCACTCTTGTGTCTCTTTTCTAACCAGAGCTGCATTTGCTGATAGTGTATGTTTTTGTGGGGGGGACGTAGAGATTTTATCTGAGAAAGGGTAAAACAGCTTCACTGTAGAGAGTACAGCCTACTTTGAGTTAAAACAGTGTCTGTCTGGGCATGTGTGCATTCTTCCAAAATATTTTCTCTGCATATTGTAGGTATCAACTCGATCGTGGCCATTGCATCGTACACAGGCTATAACCAGGAAGACTCTGTCATCATGAACCGTTCTGCTGTTGACAGAGGCTTTTTCAGGTAAGATCTGAATCTTTCCAACTTGAAAAGTTTTTTGGGTTTTTTTTTTTTTTTAATGAGGTTTGAGGGAGCAGCACCATGAAAACAGAGAATGTGTATCTTAGCAAAACACAGGAATGGCTCATCCTTTGTGTAGCCTGACTGCTCGCTCTGCCTTCCCAACTCTTCCATTTTGGTCTTTACTCTGTTTAGGGTCCTTTGTATCACAGTTTAATGGAAAAATATTTGGACTCTTCCCTGGTGTATTTTCATATAACTCTCGCCAGTTACATGAACAATGTTGCAGCATTGTAACATAGTCTTGTCTTTATTAGTGAGACAGTTGCTACCAGTTAGGATTGGAATGTTCCACTCCTTGGAAGGAACTGCTGTTGGCACAGCTGGTGGCTGATATGACTGTGCATTATAGTATCTGAAAGCACTTTCGTGTGCTGGCAACTGTGGCAGCAAACAAAAACCTTTAAAGTCCCAGAAAGACCCATATATAAATTGAAGGTTTTTCACTGCAGCTCAGTTGTACTTCAAGGTAGCAGTAGAAACCTAAAAAAGTTTGCAAAATGGCAGGTATAAGGTGGAAAGTAATACAGGAATGATATGCTGAAGATGTGAATAATCATTAGGAATAGTAACTACTTCTGAGATGTCAAGCAGATCCAAAAGTCTTTGCAGTTCATCAAAAATTAGGATGTTATCTTAGGTACTTCGGCAATACCTGCAAAGTGACTATCTGAAACGATTTTGTTTGGTGGAGTGTTTTATTGGTTTTTTCCCCTACTCAGTGAAGGTCAGATTAACAGGAAATCAGAGGAAAGGTTGTGTGGCATGTGCTCATTATTTGGATTTGGTTGTCATTAGTAACAGTAGCCATAATACGTGAAAATGAGATATACAGATGAGGGAAAATGATGCCAGTTTCACTGGAGAAGACTTTGTAACTTTGTTTCAGATCTGTGTTCTACCGCTCATACAAAGAGCAAGAGTCTAAGAAAGGGTATGACCAAGAGGAAGTTTTTGAAAAGCCCACACGTGAAACTTGCCAAGGTAAGGTAAAGGAATGTATGAAGACTGAGTTTTTAAATTAAGGTTTTAGTGGGCAAGGTAGTTAATGTTGAACTGATTCCTCTTTGGTTTTGGACATGTTAATACAGACATTTCTGTATTTTGTAGCTATTAATATATCAGTTGAGGTATTTGCATTAGGTATTTTAGCAGTTGTCTGTATTTACAAGCAGACTGTTGAATTACTGCAGAACATCAGAGTCAGTATGTTGAAAAATTGGGGAGCCTACTTTTATTTTTCCTTTTTTCCCCCCAAGGTATGAGACACGCAATCTATGACAAACTTGATGATGATGGTTTGATAGCCCCCGGGGTCCGTGTGTCTGGGGATGATGTCATCATTGGCAAAACAGTCACACTGCCAGAAAATGAGGACGAGCTGGAAAGCACCAACAGACGCTTCACCAAGAGAGACTGCAGCACCTTCCTGCGGACCAGTGAGACTGGGATTGTAGATCAGGTCATGGTGACCCTGAACCAGGAAGGATACAAGTTCTGCAAGATTAGGGTGAGCACTGACATTCATGCTGTGTGCTTTAATAATCTTTACTCTGTATTCAAGTTATTAATTGAATGTTTTCCTTTGGCTTACAGGTACGTTCTGTAAGAATTCCACAAATTGGAGATAAATTTGCCAGCAGACATGGTCAGAAAGGAACCTGTGGTATCCAGTACAGGCAAGAGGTAGTTATTTATTTTTTTTTTCTTCTGGAAATTTTACCTGTGATGATCTTACCATTGGAACTGTCTTAAGTGAATTGTCTTTGGAATATCTACTTCTGTGCAATATGTTGACATGAATGTAGATAAAATATTTTTTGAAGAGGACATAGCTGCTTCTTACATACTTTAATGCCTTTGAAATGCTTTAAAAGATGGAATTTGGATTCAGGCACCCACTTTTCCTAAACATGATGTTCTGGGAAGAATTGACTGTGTGTTTCCCTGCTCTAGGATATGCCTTTCACATGTGAAGGCATCACACCTGATATCATTATCAACCCCCATGCCATCCCTTCCCGCATGACCATTGGTCACTTGATCGAGTGTCTTCAGGGCAAGGTAAGAAGTCTTCTGTACTGCATGTCTGAGCAATATGAATTTAAATTTGGTGGGGGTTGTTGTTTGCTTCGAGCTTTTTTTTTTTTTTAAAGATAAATAATATCTAGTTGGTGTTAATTCACTTTAAAATTATTATTCTCCAGTTATTTGATAGCAAAAGGAGCTTTCTTAGGGAAGATATACAGTCCTATCAATTTTATTCAGCAGATCAGGCCCTACCTACAGTGTGCTCTCTAATGTGTTGCTTTTGTTCCAGACTTTTTCCCCTGACCTAGAAAAAGGAGTAGCAAAATTGTTTATAGTGTGTATTTTTTAAAATATGTGGCAGATAAACAAAGTGAGATACGGTACTACCATTGCCATGGAATCTCAAATTCCAGTATTAAGAGTTACAACTGTTTGAAACAGCTAAATGTGGTCTAAACAGTCCTTCAGAAACCTGACAAACTTTTCCAAATCTCTTCTCTGTAGGTGTCTGCAAACAAGGGAGAAATTGGTGATGCTACACCTTTTAATGATGCTGTCAATGTGCAAA
Organism: Monarcha castaneiventris obscurior; assembly: GCA_026261815.1. Taxonomy (NCBI): domain Eukaryota; kingdom Metazoa; phylum Chordata; class Aves; order Passeriformes; family Monarchidae; genus Monarcha; species Monarcha castaneiventris. Next base: position 6,346,405 of record JAMPIT010000890.1, read on the forward strand.
AGATTTCCAACCTTTTATCAGATTATGGCTATCATCTAAGAGGAAATGAGGTATAATCAAAACATCAATTCACTGCAATTTTTTTAATATACATTTGATGGGTGGTAAGGCTTATGACTGCATTGACTTCTTCAGGTCCTCTACAATGGCTTCACTGGTCGAAAAATCACATCCCAGATCTTCATTGGTCCTACCTATTACCAGCGTTTGAAGCACATGGTGGATGACAAAATCCATTCTCGTGCAAGAGGGCCAATCCAGATCCTGAACAGACAGCCCATGGAAGGCAGATCTCGGTAAGGATCCCTCTTAGTTTCTTCATGGTGTTTCATTTTTCTGTCGAGTTTTTAGCTCTGAGCAATTAGTTGCTTCAGCTTTGCACCTAGAACTTAATTAGCTCACCCCAAATAGCCACCCCTTTTTTCATGTGTTTGGTTTAAGATTGTGTATTGGGTGCAGGTGCCAAGGTTTTGGTAGCCGGAGCTGCTGCTGGGGTGGCCTCTCTGAGAATGGCCCAGGGCTTGCCCTGTGCTGGACACAGCCACTTACAGCTGGCCCTGGCAGCCCCTCTGCTGGCCAGAGCTGAGCCCAGCAGTGGTGCTGGTGGCACCTCTGTGGGAATGTGTTTAAGAAAGGGAAAAAAATGCTGCACAGCAACTGTGAGAGATGAGTGAGGATATGCAACAGGAACTGCCCTGCAGCCTGTGGAAAGCCCATGCTGGAGCAGGCTCCTGGCAGGAGGTATGATCTGTGGGGGACCCCTGCTGCTGCAATCTGTTCCTGAAGGATTGTACCCCCTGGGAAGGGTTTGTACCCCCTGAAACAGTTTGTGAAGGACTATCCCATGGGAGGGACCACGTGCTGGAGCAGGAAAAAACTGTGAGGAGAAAGGAGCAGCTGAGAGGAACTGTGGTGCATTGACTGCAAGCCCCATTCCCCCTGTCATCATAGGGAGGGGAGGGAGGACTTGGGAATGAAGGAGTGAAGTAAGCCTGGGAAGAAGGTTGGGGAGGTGAACTTTTTAGTTTTGTCTTTATTTCGCATCATCCTACTCCATTTTTAATGGGTGATATCATTTTCGCCATGTGGAGTCTGTTCTGCCTGTGATAGTAATTGATAAGTAATCTCCCTGGTTTTATCTCCACTCATGAGCTTTTCCATCTGTCTTTCTCCCCATGTCCTGTCGACATGGTGGGGATCAGAGAGCTGCTTGGTGGGCATCTGGCAAACAGCTCAGATTTAACCCACCACAGATAAGTAGAGGATGACTTAACTGTACATTTCATTTTGCTGTGTGGCTGTGCTGTGGCTGTCAGACACCTGCTGTAGAAATGCTCATCAGCAGTTACAAATTACTGTGTTCACAGTTTTATTCTGAGGTGTTAGAGGAAAATTAATGCACAGCTTTCCTCCTGCCTTGCAATACAGGTACTTGTTCCACCAGCAAGAACTGATTCTTTTGCCAGTGAACTCAAAAGTTGGTTTTTCTCTTCCCTTTTAGTGATGGTGGCCTTCGCTTTGGAGAAATGGAACGAGATTGCCAGATTGCTCATGGAGCAGCCCAGTTCTTGAGAGAAAGGTTGTTTGAAGCTTCAGACCCATACCAAGTCCATGTGTGTAACCTCTGTGGAATCATGGCAATTGCAAACACCAGGACTCACACCTACGAATGCCGCGGATGCCGCAATAAAACTCAGGTACGTGTGGTTTTCATCAGCCCTTGTTTCTCCTTGTGGGCAAGAGGAAATGCCACTTGAGTGAGGCAGGAGGATAGGGAAGTAAATGTTTAAAGAAGCACCAGAACAATTGCTATTTTAGTTTCATAACTGTTTTAAGTGTTTATAGCATTGCAGTCAATTTGGATGCTTCCTTATTAATTTTATAGTGTTGGCTTGTCGCTTGGCAGGAAATGCTGTTCAAGTATTGTACACTGCAGAGTTTTCAGAGACTTTAAACGCTCAAAAGCTTATTTTTAGAAGTAAAACTCAGAATCACAGGAATTTAGAGGCATCGCCCTTGTGACTGTCCCATGAAGATATTTATGCTTGCAGAGCTGGGTCCCCACGGGAGGTCTTTTGTGTTGCACTTTGGTGGGTTTTTTTAATTTAATAAAAGCTCTGCAGTGCATGCGTGGTTACAGAAGTATGTCAGGGGAGAGCGGGGGCAGAGATAAGAATAGTAGCCTTGAACAGGCTTGGTTCTGTGCCAGGGACTGACTGCTGCAACTCTAACACAGCACTGGGGTTACAAAGTGATGTGTGCTGGAAACATTTCCTGCATTTATGCACCTCAGGCACACTCTGCTATGCACATGTTCTGTGTTAAGTGGCTCTTGTATAGGATCAGATCCCTTGGCTGCACTTTTACATTAAAAATGTGTTCTGGAGAGCTGCTGTGTCACCCCTACAGACAATCTCAGCTTCCTTCTTGCTTTAGTACTCTCTGTGAGCAGTTCTTGTTAAATGCTTTCATGCATAACTCCAGATGTGCTTTTAAGCCAAAAACTTAACAAGTTATTTGTGTAGAGGATGGTGGAAGTTGATGCTCTATGAGTGTTTATCACAAGACTTTTATAATCTCTTTCCAGATATCTTTGGTTCGAATGCCCTACGCCTGCAAGCTCCTCTTCCAAGAACTGATGTCTATGAGTATTGCACCTCGTATGATGAGTGTTTAGCCTTTAAAAGGGCTTTATTTTTTTTAATTATGAGACTGAAGTGCTCAGGTTTTGTTTCATTTTATGTATGTTGCATTCAAAATACAGTTTTAGTCAGCTGCCGTGTGCTGTTCAAAAGTATGTTTATTTCCTGTAAATAGAATTAAAATTTGTAATCAAACTTGTGATTCTATTTGTGTATCTGTGAAAGAAGTGTGCAAGCAAATTGGGACTCACAGAAAAAGGGAGTTAAGAGGGACTGATTAGTCAGCTAGAAAAAGCCAGAGCTTGCAGCTTTCCGAAATACTAATTTAAAACTGTGCGTAAGTGAAAGTCCTCACATCACAGCTCTGCACCATCATCTGTGGAAAAACAAAAACATGTCACACTCTGACCTGTTCCAAGGGGGAATATCAGAACTTTGGCAGTAGCTTTGGGATCTCTTGGCTGAGGGTGAGACCTGGCCCCTCCTTCCTTCCTGCCTTCTTTCCTTCCCTCCCTGCTGCCAGGGGGTGATAATAGACACGTTTTTCGGTGCTGAGATCACCTGGACATGGCACACAGCCTCTCACAGTGTAGCTATGACGTCTGACAGTTTGTTCCATTAACCTAATCAATTTATTTTAAGCTGGCAGTCTACATTTACTTATCACTTAGCTCCAGCTGCCTTAGAGCTTTCCTACAGCTGAGAAGAACCAGCTGTAACACGTGCTGGGTGTGCGTAAGAAACAAACTGAGGCACCATGCACAGTACTGCAACCTCACAGCAGTGACTGGGAGAGAGGGAGTAAACATTTTCTGTTCTGGAGCACAAGTGTGCTGTTCATGGCACAACTCAGTAAAACTCAATTTCATTCACATCCATAAATAAGACGTTTGAAAAGGGATTAGAAACTACCTAAAAACCATTAGCAAAATTCCTATGAATGATATTTGGATTCATTGTAAGCTCTCATTTCAATGCCAGGTGCTGCTAATGCTCTTCTAAGGGAAGTATTTCAGCTCTTCACAGACATAAGGATACAAAAAGTCAAGACTATGTAGTTTGGATAAAGCCAGCTGGGATTAAAACTAAGGATTATGTCCAAAAGGGGATTTGGGCAGCACAGTATTCTCTAGCTGGATGCTTTGTTCCCCGTGCCTCTTGCCTCTAGCAGGGTTACAGTTACTGTTCTGGCTATCCAGATTTATTCATAAGCTTATCATGTGGCTGTGGTACATCCCCTGCAGCTGGAATGAGGGTGACTGGTTCTGGTTTGCCACCAGCTTTGCACACAGCCTAGCAAAGAGGACGTGCTGTGGCCAATCTCTGAGGTTTGACATCCCAGCATACAGAGCATGGCAGGAACTGGAATGTCTGTTGTGCCAATACTGCTCCCGAGAGAGAGGAGCAGGTTTGAAAGCATCCAGACGACACTGAAAGGGTGATACAAATGTAGAGTTGGAAACCCACTCAAAGTTGCCTTATAAAAACCTCAGAAGGTGTTTCTTAATTTTAATTTGGTATTTCCAGTACTTTACAGCATTGGGGGGGGGGGGGGGGTGTTATTTAACAATCCCTTGAGAACTCTAGAAGCTAAGATTTGCTGGGATGTTTTGTCAAATGCAAAAAACTGCATGTTAAACTGGTATTTCTAGTGCAGGGCAGGGGGAGGGTTTGTTGGGTTCTTTTTTTTTTTTTTTTTTTGAAAGCTTTAAAGAGGTGGCCCTTTTGTATCAAATAAAAAATTTGGGGGAAAGAGCTGCTGAGTGTTCAGCCACACTTACCAACCTTTGGTCAGGGCTATTTCATGCAGAGTTTCCACAACGTGGATTTTCGCAGAAGCTGTTGCCTCTCCTTTGGCATTTGAGGCATGGCACTCGTATTCCCCAGCATCCTCTTTGCTGAGAGGAGATATCTAAGGGAAGAAACACACCCCAGTCCCCCAGTGAGTGTGCTGTGCACTAGTGGAGGCGATGGTGTTTTCAGGTATCTTACATAACTTCTCTGTGCCAAACCCTGTACCCTCCCTCTGCTTTTGCAGGCAGTCTGCACACTTCTGCTGCATGCCAGACAGAGGAAGGGTGCCTGCCACAGGTAGGACTGGAGCCAGCAGCCTCCTTTATCCTTCATCCCAAACTCACACAGGTTGTTTTCCTCTAAATGCCCTGTTGCCATGTGTCTCCTGCCCTGTTCTTAGGTCACAAGCAGCCTGCAAGCTGCACTCTGCTGTGTGTGCAGCTCCCTGCATACACAGAGCACTTACCAGCACCCAGCCTGTCACTTCGTGTTTCTCAGGGCCCCCACGGGTCTGGATAGCCAAGTTCTCCCGGTCCCCAGGCAGAAGCTCCATCCTCTGGACACCATACTGTCCTCGAATTATCTAAACAGAAGGGCAGGAATGGGTAAAAACTTTGGGGCTTGCTTCTGCTGGAACTGAATGCTGAACCACACCTGCACACAGATCAACATTAGTTACACATGAATGTGCTTTACGCCTCAGCAGCATTTCCTGGTGTCAGCATTTCACCTTATCCTCCCTGTAGTGCAGCCCCAGTGCCTCAACCCTGAGGCTGTGTTCCCCTTGCCCCAGCAGCAACACAGAGTGGCACAGTTTTCTGGTATGGATGGTGCTGGGCAGTGGGATGTGCCAGCATGCCCTGTGCTGATCTGGCCTCACAGAACTCGTGTTCCCTAGGGTGTGCTCAGCCCTGCATGTCTCTGCCGCAGCAAACCAGGCAGTCCCTCCTGGTAGGCACAGTATCAATAGGAAAGTCATTCCCAGTGTCTGAGCCCAGAGCACAGCACAGGGTAAGTGGTGCTCAGCCCTCGTTACCACCAGGTCAAGCAGTCTCTCAGCCATGAGGAAGAGGCATGAAAAGCAGAGCAGCGCTGACAGTCAGTGTAAACTCAGCATCTGCTCATAAACAAGCAGCACACGCTGCCTGAGCCAACAAGCCCACACTGTGCTCACCTGACAGTCTGCTCTTGAAACCCTACAAATAAAGCTTATGAATTTGTCTTCCAGCAAATTTTGGGCTAATCTAGATTTTTTGTCCATTGTGTCCTTAAGTAGTAAAGTTTCAGTTTAATTTTAAGACCCTTCACAAGGATGCACAAACCTGTGGCACTTGAGGAGGCTGCAGGGGCCATGCAGTGGCTCTCAGCCCTACAGCCAGGATCCTCTCCACTCAACGCTGGCCCCAGGCCAAGGCCAGATGTTACCAGTGCTGCCAAAGTCAACATGCTGCTGGCTACTGGAGCTAAATGACTGCCCCATGTGGTTCCTGTTCCCGACGTGGGCGATGTCTAGCCACCTCAGAGTCACTGCTGCCAGCAGGGTGAAGGTGAAAGCAGGTCAAGGGACATTCCCCACATGCTCTAAATACCAGGCGCTACCAAGAGAAACACGAGTCCTGTCCTGGCTCAGGATCAACAAGAGTTTATTTTCTAAATAATGTCTAAAAACTAAGCAAAACCAGATGTTTGGGGGTGGACAGAACTGCAGAGATGAGAGAGCTTATCAAACAGGTGTGCTTCTACAGAGGGATCTGCTGTGGCCTTTGTGCTTACCGGGCAGTTTCAGCTGTTCTCTAAGAGCTCCTAGCAGGGCCCTTACCTTGTTCCAGATGAGGACAGGGGTTGGGATGCCAATGACTTCACAGCTCAGGTAGATTTGTGCTCCTGTCACATTCCAGATGTCCTTAGGAGGAGTCACAATGGAGGGTCCTGCAAAAAAGGAGGAAAGCTTTTAAATCCCAGGTGAGTGACTGCAAGCCTGTTTCCATACCTTTTAAGTGGGGGCCAGTCACATCTGATGGGTTTTGAGGATGAGGTGAAGGTGATCCGTGCTAGGAGCAAAGTTCACTGGACTGATCCCACATCACGGCACTTCTCTCTCCAAAGTGACACACACATCCAGCCTTGAGCTATCCAGACCCATGGGCACTTGCCCCAGATGAAAACTCAAGTGTTCAGCAGTTCAGGTGATGAGGCCTCCTCCTTGCAAGGTTGAGGTTAGAGGTAAAACAGTGTTTGTATTCTGTTACCTCAGGGGCTGAGCATAACTCTACCAACTGCTGGCTCTGCTTACCATGCAGTCACCAAGTCAGCTGGCATGGAGAAAAGGACCCCCAGGAGATGGTGTATCCACTCACTCTCTCATGCCATGGAGAGCTTGGCCAGCTTGGCAGCATCCTTTCTCCCAGCATGATTTCAGTCCCATTGCTGTGGGCTAGCAGAATTCAATGTTATGCTGTTCCTGTTCTACCTGTGTGCAATGCTCAGCCAAAGGCTGGCTGGATGGTGGCAGAGCTCTCCATGGGGGAGATCTGGGAAGGGAGCGGGTGAATGCAGAGCTGCGTTTTTCTCCAGAGAGCTCTGAGTCCTGCTTAAATAGAGTTGCTTCTAAAGCAGATTGGAGCAGGGTTGTTTTGCAGATCTGGCTGAAGATGTTTACCCCTCAGGCTGGGAAATGTCGGAGACATAACCCATATCCCAGGAAAGGAAGAAAGGCCTTTTCTGTTCAACCCCTCTTTAGCGAGGCTGTTTTGCAAAATGCAGCTATTAACTCCCTGCAATAGGAAGTGCAGACCAAAGGAGCACAGAGTGTTTATTTCCAGTTATTGATAGCTTTAAGAACACAACAAACTGCTTTCCCCCTTCTGTTCTGAAGATGCAGGCAGCAACAGGAAACTAAGGCTCCCATTACACTCCATCAGGAGAAGAAGGCATTTCCTATGCAGACAGGTACTCCAGAGTCAGCCTGACAGAAGCTCCTGAGTATATTGGCCCACAGACCACAGCTCATTCCCAGCCCCATAAAAGAGGGGCAGATCTGGGTCCTGATGCTCCTTATGGGGTCCTGAATCTGCACTGATTTCAGCCCTGCATCTGCACTCCACCCTGCAGCCCTGTTGCAGACAGAGGGGTGCAGGTTTCAAGTGCATCCCACTGCACCAACATCTTCCAGCAGAAAGCTGCTGTCTTTTTCCTCCTCAGCATCTGGGGGCAGATCCACAATGGTATCACCAGCCAAAGGGTATCAGCCATCCTTCTGTTTTAGCCCAAGAGATGCTGAGGTGGTTCCCTGCTCCTGAGCATCTGGTGCAAACCCAGAGAAGTGTTCACTCTTCTCTTGAGAGACTTCTCTGTCCAGGAATGACTGTACACAGCCTGCGGGTGGGAAGCTGCTAAGAGACCCATATGGGGTGGCTGCACTCAACAGTCTCTGTTACAGAAGTATCCCAGCTCTGATTTTAACAGGAGGCAGCTGTGGAGAAGCAGAAACGTTTTATGTGTAGCCCTGGGCGATGGTTGAAACCACACCTAATAGTCAGCACGGGCTGGTTTCCTGGCAGACACCACAACCCAGGTGCTCCTCATCTGCACAGAGATGAGTCTCTCAGCTGAGGAAATTATTTAAGCAGTGTTTCAACACCCTGCTGAAGGTTTTCCCCCTGAGTACCCCACAGTGGCCAGCCCAGGACATCGCCATCCCCAGGACGGGGCCACCTCAGGTCACGAACTCTGCTCCCCTTACCCAATGCGGCATTTCCTGCACAGCCCAGCTGTTCTTTTTCTAGTGTCCCTTAAACAATAGGGATAATAGGGTGCTTAGAAGCTCTGATGGGACACGATGTCCCCAGGCAGCTCGGCTGGACCCATGCTCTGTGAGGACCTCCAGCTGATATGCACCCAGGAAAGCCTGCTGCTGCTACTGCTTCCTGCTCCAGCCCTCCACATGCCAAGTGCCCTCCCAAGAGCCGAGCTTGGGGCCTGTCCCCAGCTGGCAGGGCTACGTCTGCCCCTGTATGACACCATCCTCTCCATCACCGGGGTTCTTCTGTAAAGCAGGGAAAACACAACTGCCCCCCAATGACCACCATCTCTCACCACAGAAAAGGAGAGATCCTGACTCTTACATTAAAAGCCCGGGGGATTTTAAGGCACTGTTTTGCTCTTCCAGGATCTGGCTCAATTCTCCTCTAGTTGGGAACTGGCAGTATTCAGCACAGCACTAAATCCACAGCCTGAGGTGTCTCAGTCTTGGCTGCCGCCAAGTTTCCCCCTGCGCTGTAGGTTCAGACACCCACTTGCCCACAGGTGTTTGTTCACCCTGCCAGGATGAACAGGTCACACCATGATTCTTCAGCAGCAACTGCTGTCAGGGGAAAAGAGACAAGGAATTTCTACCCACCTCCTGGGTGAGGTGAAATTGTTTATCTTCTTGGACAGCAGAATTGCCTGCACAGCTTCACAGCAAAGCCCTGTCTGGCTTGGCACAGCAGTCACAGCACAGTGAGAGCTTGGCTGTTACAAGCTAGTCCTAAGCTCGGGATGTACATCCTGATCCAACCAGGCAGAACATGACGTTCTGCATTTGGCTGCAAAATGAGCTGGAAGCATCCACAGGCCTCTGCCTGTATCTGACACAGCTCTGAGGCCAGGAGAGAATACACATCCTGAGAGATGCAACAAGTGTCATGGGAAAAGTCACTGTGCTCTCTCTGGACAATTGACTTAAACCCATACAGCCAAAACTCTAGAGCTGGGCTTCTTCCGCCACTAAAAATAAATGAGAAAGGCCAAGAAGTCAGCAGATTTAAAGTCATATCATGACTGGCTGCAGCAGTAGCTAAATTCTCACCACAGTGAGTTGACACCCAGGTGCATGACAGTCACCCTACTTACTGACTCTGCTGGTCCCACTCATGCTCCCTCCCACAGTCCCCCAAAGTGGAGAGAGATGGACAGATGACACAGCAACCTGACACAACAGGAGAGGCATGGGATGGCTGAGCCTTACATGCACTTCAGAAGATGTGAGCACATTTCCTCCTCCAAGTGCCCCTCTTGCTTCAGGAGTTCTTGTGAAGGGAGCAAAGCCAGGACTGGAAACAAGCCGACCTTGTACAGAGCAGATGTCTTGATTCCTGCCAGCAAGGAGTATCCCCACAATCATCCTACAGAGTGCACCTCGGAAGCCTTGCTGCTCTACTGGCAGCACTGCCCACAGAGGGTATGGTTTCTCCCTCAGCTTCCTTCAGGCTGAGGACCTGAGGGCTGCACCTGCTGATAGAAATGGTCACCACCATCAAGGAGGCTGAGTGCTCCCTGCTGTCCCACAGAGCCCGTGCCGGGACACTGAGGACGTACAGATGCTCCCTAACTGCAGGAGCTCCTTGACCACGATGACAGCTCAGGCTGTTGATGGAGATCAGATGCTCTCCACAGGCACTTCAGGCATTTCCTCCGTGCTCAGCCCATTGTTTGTAAAACAAATAACTCTCCCTGGCCCAGGAAGGGGCTTTTTACAGAGCCCCAGAGCTCATTCACCCTGGGAGAGAGCTTCAAAACACAGGGACTACTTTTTCTGCAGCTTGCAGGGAGCTGGCAGCCTGTGTTATGTCAAAAATAGCAGCTGGAAAGGAGTTCCCATTGTTGTATGTAGCTGCTTTTCTGCCACAGCAATGTGCACAGCAGAGCCTCTGACGTCCTCGATGAGGATATCATTTGGCATCTGCTCCTGACACCCCTCCTACACCAGGCACCCCTTCTCTGCTCAGCCACAGCTTGCAGAGACTTGGCATCCCCCAGCTCACCCACTTGTCCCCACTGATACCTGGATGGTCAACCACAGCTCAGGGTTAGCTGGTCCCCACCGATCTTCCTTTGGTGTCCACACACACACTCAAATAAGAAACACACAGCAAACAGAGCAGTAACTTTTTTGTTAAAATCAAGGGGCCTACAGGTAGATGACTAAAGGCAAAAATCAGCTGGACATGAAGCGCTGTGGGCTATGTCCTGGTGCTTGGGCGTGCATGGAAGCCCAGACCATGAACACACGGAGCCATGCACCACACGCTGAAGCTCACATTGGTGTCAGCTTGGCTCCCAGCCAGCCCTCCTGCACACTGCCCTGCCCTGCCACAGCCCCAGGTCACACACAGGCTGGGAACACTCCCCAGAGGACAAACCCAAACAAAAGCTAAACACTGCTCACTCTCACAAGCTATTGCAAGCCTGAAAATAAACCCACTGCAGTCTCCTAAGTTGCTGGTAAAGTACTTTCCCTTCAAAATTACTTTATATGGAAAAAGGGAAACCTTCCTTAAGCAACATTTAGTCATTTTAGCTGGCATGGCCTCAGCTGCTCCCTCCCAGGTCAGTGCCCTGTGGGAGGCGGCAGCAAACGGGAAGCGCAAGCAGCTCCTGGCCTTCCCCACTCCCAAAGCTGCCTGCTGCTTTCTGCTGGATTTACAAGCCTCCTCATTTACCGTCTTCTCAAGGCATTTCTCCTCCTCCTGTAATCTGTCTCTGAAGAGACTAAGGAGTTACAGAAGGAAGCTCCAAGACATGAACACGAAAGCTGATGCTGTGTCTGTTTGGACGCTCCCCCTCAGACTTCAGCAGGCCCTGGAAAGGCTGCAAACACGAACTCAGCTTTGCCCCAAGCCCTGGAGACCTGGGACTGAGCCAGCCTGAGGAAGGGCCCTGGGCCACCACCGTTCTGCCATGGAGCAGCTCCTGCTTTCCACACCACTGGGCTCCGCGTGTTGCACACCGCTGCCACTGGAAATCCCAGCCCCGCTGTTTTACCATGGTTTGGGAACACTGCCTTCAGAGACCTTGTGCCTGAGACCTTGTGCCTGACCTTCACATAGAATCATAGAACGGTGTGGGTTGCAAGGGACCTTAAAGATCATCTACTTCCATGAGCTAAAGCCCGGAAAGAATGTGAAAAGCTTGCAGTGGGAGACACAGGAACAAGGCATGGCAGAATTTATGCACGGAAAAGCAAGCAGGGCTTTCAAAAATCCGACCTGATTAGACTTGTTACGTGGTAATCTCCTGTTTAGTTCTAACCTCAGCCAACCTCAGTCCAACAAAGGATTAAACGCATTTTTTTAAACACAGCATGCCTTTCTAGCAACAGAAAAAACAAACATGGGGTGGAATTTGCTGATCAGTAATCATTCCTTTCTGGTGAATTTGGGTATGCTGTGTTGATTGAGAGTGAAGACACAGGTGAAATACAGGATCCTCCTGGGCAGTGAAGGTTTTGCATAGTCCCTGGCATACTGTTGCTCTCTAGGGCTCTGACAAGTAATATATTAAACAACTTCCATAGTAGATTTTAGCACAGTAACCATAAAAACTCAAGCTCCAATGAACCGAAACCTTTTCAAATAATGAAATGCCTTTTAGGGAGGAATTTATGACCTTTGCTACAACAGTGGAAGCCCCCCAAAGTTACACATGAATTTTAAATCACCAGTATTTCTGAACACTGAGAGCAATGAACAGCAGTGTTCAGGAGTCAGTCATGAAAGACAACAGAGTTCAGGAAGGCTGGATGTGTTTTAAAAAAGGAATTGTTAAATATTCAAGAGCAGACTGTCCCCAAGTGTAGAAAGACCAGGAAAAAAGACCAGCCTCATTAAACAGAGAACTTAGGCTGGAATTCAGGGGGAAAAAAGGAGAATCTATAATCTATGGAAGAAGGGTCAGGTAACATGAGAGGACTATAAGGATGTCGTGAGGTAGGGAGAAAATAAGAAGGGACAAAGCCCAAATAGAATTTGATTTGGCTACAGTAAAGGCAACAAAAAAAGTTTCTATAAATACATGGGCAGCAAAAGGAGGGTCAAGGAGTGTCTCCATCATTTGTTGAACGCAGAGGGTAAGTGTAGTGACAGGGGAGGAGAAAAAGGCAGAGGCATTTAATGCCTTCTTTGTCTTAAATATCAAGACCAGCTGTCTTCAGGATCCCCAGCTCCCAGAGTTGCAAGATGGTGATGGGGAGATGAGTGAAGTCCCCATAATCCATGAGGAAATGATTCCTGTTGTGCCAGTTAGACACAAGTCTGCGGGCCCTGATGGGATCCACCCCAGAGTGCTCTGCCACAGACTCTCAGGATGCAGCACAAAAATGCTGGCAAGATCCACCTACCCACACAATGTTTCCTTTGCAGGGGAAGACAGCAGGTAGCAAGCCAATGCTGCAACACCCCCACTCCCACCTGATGAAGAAACTCAAACCAGGTTCCCAGAAGAATCAAGGAACTCAGTTCATTTCCAACCACAGATGACTTAGAAAAATATTTGCTAAATCTTTCCCCACAAAGACAAAACCACTCATAAAATGTGTATATTCTTCTAAGTCCCTTAAAATTCAGAAAAGGAGGAATGGGAGGAAAGAACTAAAGCAATCTGAGCCTCTTGTTAACAAATATAGAAGAATTTCTTGCAAAATGTGCCTGGCTATGAACTATATTTTGTGGTGTCTAGAGTTGGGAGCCTTTGTACTTAAGGCAGCTGTATCAGGAGAAGATGAGTTAATCTCGGTGATAACAGCAGTCTGCCATTTCCCACATGTTTTTTTTTTTTTCCCAAACCCCTGTTTTTGCTCTACTCTGGTAGTGGACTAAAAAATTAAAACAAACCACCCTCAAAACTAAGATATTTCTGGCAAAGCCTCAACATTTGAATTTGGATGGAATGAGCCAACAGATGTGATTCATGTTTCTTGTTTTGAAGTTGACCTGTGGGAACTTGGCACTTCTTGCTTTGCAGCACAGATGTACCTTCATGGAACTGTGGAGCATCAGGAAAGCAAAACCATAGATGGGGTAAATTGGCAGGAATTTGGGGGGGCAATGTATTTGCCCCTGGGGCTGCCAGTCTCCACAAGAGCCTGGCAGTCACAACCCTACACCCATCAGCCTGTTCTTTGAAACCCTGTGGACAGCCAAGAAACCTGCACCCACCTTCTCCTGAGCCCCAGAGCTGGTGTGTGGCACCTTAGCAAAAACCCCATCCAGGAGGGATGCTGTCTGGGCTTCTGGGAAGCCAAAATTATACCTCTCTGGGGGGACAGCACAGCTCCAGTGACTGGGATCTCCTTGCTGGTGAGGTCTAGACAAGTTTAATGCTGGTTACAGTCAGTTTTAAAAGAATCTCTCCTGGTTCTGCTGTTCATCTGTAGCTTGTGGGAGGGATCCTGTGAGCCCTCATCACCACAACGAAAAGCCCTGCATGTTCCCAGAGCTGGGAAAACACTTCCATAGAGCCACAAAGTTTTAAACCACATTCAGATGAATAGAAATAAAGCAGACTGCTTGGCAAGCCAGCAAATTTACCCTTCACACAGAGAGGCCCTGAGTTTCTGCCCTCAGGAGGTCTTTGTAGGTAGGTACAAAGCAGCACCAGTTCCCTGGAGAGTGAAACACTGTCCTCTGAAGTCTGCTCAGAGCTGCTTTGTGGTACAATGTATTTGGGCAAGAACAGGAGTTGGGCTTCCACCAAGAGAGAAGTGAGCATAACACAACGACAAAGCCTTGAGTGACAACAGCAAAACAACCTGGAGACCCCAGCCCTGTTGGAACAAGCATTAGGGACTTCATATAATGAGGCAATTTTGGCAGTATCTCCAGCAGTCACAACACGTCTCTCAAAGCAGGTATCTTCTGGTAGCTAACAATAAGAAAGACTCAGGGGTATGTGTCCTTTCCTGCACTGGTTAGGCAACAAGTCAGTGCCTGGTATTTTTCAGCTCAGATATCATAATCAGAAATCCCAATAGCTGTTCTTTTTTTAGGGGGGTTGGTGCTTTGAGGTTGTTTTTCTGCCTGGCTTGAGCTGAGCCATGCAACCCTAATTCTTTATGCCAGCTGGCTTTGCACGGCAGTGGGTACCACACTCCTCCTGCCCCAGGTCCTAGCTGGCTCCAAACAGCCTCAGTGTGTGCACTGCAAATTCAATTTCAGCCTACATTCCTGAAGCCAGCAGCTCCTTAAGAGGCTCTTCTGAACATCTGTGCACAGCTGTGTGACAGCAGTGACAGAGGGCAGCTCCCCAGCTGTCAGAGCAGCCTCCCCTCTTGCCAAGGGGGCCACCAGAGGAGGCACCCCAGACTGCCTGTACCTGCCCCACCAGCAGGCTTCTGCTCTGTGTCTGGACCTGCCCTGCCTGCAAGACCTGGCAGCAGACCTGAGCTGCATTTTCATAGGCAGAGAGCAAAGAGACAATCCGTTTAAAGGCAGTGTTGGAAAGCAGGTGGAAAACTTCACGGCATCCGCCTCCTGCATCCTCTGCACTGTGATTAGCTACAAAGAGGTTGCTGGGGCACACAGGTAGAGATGGGATGCAGGCAGTGGTGCCCTGAGAGGGAGCAGGGCAAACCCGTGGCCAGCTGGGAGTGCAAGTGTGAGGGCAAAGCAGGAGCCCAGCCAGCAGGGTGCAGCATGGCATCACTGCCTGCTCCCCCAGAGCAAAAGGACAGGCAGCTTTTTCTGCTGGCACAGCACCAAGAGCAGCCAGGCAGCTTCAAAGAATTGGCAATCAAGCAGGATGCCTTTTTCCACACATCCCCAACAGTTCTGCCCACATAAAACCCACTCCAGAAAGGACCAGCTGGATCCCTCCATCTGCCAAGTGCAGGTAGAGCAAGGGTTATTTCCGTCCTTTCAAACTCTTCTCAACTGTGTCTTCCTTTGCCCTCCAGCAGGAAGTTTTGGCTGCAGCAGAAATACCTTTTTCTGCTTGGCTTCATGATTTCCGTACAAATTACAGACATCACATCTGAGAGGTCTGGGAAACAATCAAGGACAAGGTCAAGGCGAATTCTGCAGGGCTGAGAACGTACTCATTCCTTTTGCTATTTAATATCAAAGAAAGATCCAACAGGATGTGCAAAACAAGCCTTCCCTCTTCAGCTCCACTTGAACAACAACAAAAAAAACAAACAAAAAAAACCGCCCCAAAAAAAACCAACAAGAAAAATCTCAAGAGCAATCAAACACAGTTAGGACTCACTGCTGGACCCATATGTTTCTGGATTTCTTCTCAGATATTCTCTTGAAAGGCTGCTCACCCTTGGACTGAAAGAAGGCAGTCCTTATAGTCCAGCGAGGGCAGGCAGACACCTCAGAGCCCATCTGCCACAAACAGGAAGCCCAAGTGCCCTGTCACCCAAGGACTTCCTTCTGTGCAAAAACTGTCACACAAATGACTGATCCTGCCTGTTTGTGGTCCCCCTGTGCTGGATCCCACCCTAGATAGTGCCTTAAGATCGCATCTGTTTGTGGCAAAAATGGGGTTTTCTGGCAACAGCCACTATTTGACTACCACAGTATTCAGGTCCTTCTAGAAACCTAGAAAAGTGTGGTCTCCTATCTGGAAAGATACTGGAAAAGGCTCTGTCCTGTGAGACTGATAGGATGGATGTTCTCTCCTGTCAGTGTTTCAAAATCCATGTAGAGATTACAGCTCCCCGCCCTTCCCACCCAATTCTCCTAACTGCCAGGAGGCCCTAAGGGATACAGAAATACTTCCAGATGTTTAGCACGGTTGTGGGATGAATCCCTGCCTCTGCAGCAAGCCACAGAGCAGCATATCACCAGAAAGTCCACGGCCCAAGGAAGGTTCATGCAGCCGAGGGAAATCTCCGAAGGGTCAGTCATGACACCACTGCTGAGCAGCCCACGTCCATCCTGCTCCCTCTTCCCTGAGATGCTGGGTCAGAGCTCTCCCAGCAGCAGGAGCCAAAAGAAGACCAGCACCCCGGAGTGACAGAGGACATTTTGCCAGTGGCTCTGCACCACATGCTCCAGTGAAGTTCTAAAACAGGTAACGGCCCATAAAGGTGTCTTGCTGCAGACCTGCACACCTGAAGAGACCTTCTCCAGGGAAGGGATGCAGTTTGTGCATGGAATGGCTGTCCCACACTGAGACCCTTCTCCAGAGAAGCTGCTGCTGTAATGGTCAGAGGACAGAAAAGGTCTTGGGGGACCTGTTGGAGGCTGGCAGGTCAGTGGCCTTCCACATGTCCTGCCCAGTGGCTCATGTTTGCATTGACCACGTCAAACTCTGTCTCCACAGTCCAGATCAAAGCCCCACCAGGTCACACCAGCATCCAGTCTGGGACAGACACCAGGAAGTACAGCCGAGGGCTGGGACAGTATCTTATAAGTATTAATACCTGTTTTGCAACAAACTCCCAAATGACTTTGGGCAAGACAAGTGAGAACACAGTCTTCTCCTCAAGTATACACCTGAAGCATGACATCTTTCAAACCCATCTGCTCACTTGTCTGGGCTGGCAGACCCAGGAAGCAGCACACATTTTAGGGCTCCTGAGACCGGAAAGGAAAGGCTCCTTCCAAATACTAGACAGAGGCACGGACTGAGGCCATTCTCATCCCATTCCACATTAACCTGAAGGCTGAAATTCCTCCCCTCCAAGAGTTAATACTGTACCACACTGTTTCTGGCTAATATGTAAACCCAACATTTTGGACAAGGTTTGTGAAAATCCACACAGGGCATTTAATGGGCAACATCAAAGCTCATAATCCAATCCTCACCCAGTCTTTCATGCCTGCCTTGGGAGTTTGAGAAACATTTTTTTGCTAACATACTTGGCCTCAGTTATGAGAAGCAAGAGAAGGAGGAGGTGGAGGTTGTGACCTGCACATACTGTGTTTATGAGAACACTCCTCCACCAAAACAGCACTGGCGCTGCAATCTTGTCCTTGAGATGTTTAGTATATGGCTTGCAGGCTATGTCCTATCCCTCCCTCCCAGCAAAAATCGCTCTCAGAGGCCAGAATTTCTAGTAGAGGCTCCGCAGCAGAACAACTTCTTCCTTGAGCACCATCCCTAAGAAAAAGGTTGGGATGAATCAAGTTCCTGGTCGGAAATGCTGGAAGTGCAAACCACTACATGCAGTTCACAGAAAAGTCACTGCCCGTTTTCATTTCGAGCCAAAGCAATCCAGGGAATGCTGGCTCTGAACTTCTGTGGCTTTCACATCCATTCAATCATTTCCTTTCCTCTCTGCTTGCAACCTTCCTGGGCAGAACACTCCCCTGGATAGCTCACCCTTTTTGTCCCATCTCACAGCAGCCCAAAGTGCAAGCTTCAGGCAAAGTATGAAAAGTGGAGGCGTGTAGTTACAGCACCGCTAGAAGCCAACAGCGAGTGCCCAAGTTCCCCCGCGTTTCTGGGGCCGGTCCGAAGTGTTACTCCAAGTTTAGGCAGCGCCACCCGACTGGGACTCTCCAGTCCATTTAAGGTGGGTTTGAAACCGTGCGCATTTTACAGAGAAGCACCCCGGTGGGACGACGCGGCAGGAGGAGCGCTCGGCAGGCGCAGCGTTCCGGCGGCGAAGCTGCCCCGTCCCGCAGCCCGCCCGCCCCGGCCCCGCTCCCGGCCCCGCACCTTGCTCGCAGGCTCCCTTGCTGCGCTGGCTGATGGCGGGCTCGCCGCGGCTCTGTGCGCGCAGGCTGGCGGCGCGGAGCTGGCAGCCGCTGCCGTAGGTGAGCCCGTCGCTGCCGCACACCGGGTAGCGGCTCTTGCAGAGGCACACGCCGGGCGGGCCGGCGGCGGGGGGCACCGGGCCGCCCTTGGCCTTGCGGCGCTGGCGGCTCTTCACGCACTCGAGGCCGGGCGCGCAGCGTCCCCCCGCAGCGCCGCCGCCGCCGCACGCCTCGCCCTCGCCGCGCCCGCACTGCCAGCAGCAGCCGCAGGCGTCCCGCACCCGGCCCAGCGGGCAGCCCCGCGCCGGCAGCGCCGGGCACCGCGCCGCATCGCAGGGCCCGCAGCCCCCTGCCGCCGCCGCCGCCGAGGCCGGGCCGGGCACCGCCAGCGCCGCCAGCAGCGGCAGCAGCAGCGGCAGCAGCAGCGGCATCGCGGAGGGCGGCATGGCGGCACGGCGCCGCCCGCCCCCGGCAGCCGCTTAAGCCGCGGCGGGGAAACCCCTCCCCGGCGGCGCCGCCCCGGCCCCGGCCCCGGCCCCGGCCCCGGTCACAGCCACGGTCACGGTCACGGTCACGGCAGCGGGGCACCGCCGCCATCCCGCGGCCGCCGGACCCTCCGCACCGCCTGCCGTACGCGGCCCCTCCCGCCTGTCCGCACTCGGCTCTGGCATCGCCTCTGTCCCCCCTTCTTCTTCCAGCAAAAAGGGACCTGTGGGAGCGGGTTGACAGCCGGCTGGACACAGCTGTGCCCAGGCGGCCAAAAAGGCCAATGGCATCCTGGCCTGGGTCAGTAAGTGTGGCCAGCAGGACCAGGGCAGAGATTGTCCCCTGTGCTCGGCACCTCGAGTGCTGTGCTCAGTTCTGGGTGCCTGAGCACAAGAAGGGCATTGAGGTGCTGGAGCATGTGCAGAGAAGGGCAACAAGGTTTGTGAAAGGTCTATCGAGAACATATTTTATGAGGAGGGGCTGACGGAGAAGGCTCAGGGGGCACCTCATCACTCCCTAACAGCTCCCTGAAAGGAGGCTGTAGTGACGTGGGCGCTCACCTCTTCTCCCGTGCCTGCAGTGAGAGGGTGAGGGGAAGAGGATTTAAGCTGAGGCACAGGAGATTCAGATAAGATATTTGAAATTTTTTTTCACTGTTAGGGTGGTCAGTCGTTGGAATAGGTTGCCCTGAGAGGTAGTGGAGTCACCATCCCTTGGAGATGTTTAAAAGGCATCTGGATCTGGGTGATGATTTAGTGGTTTAGGGGTTACAGTACTAGTGCTGGGTGGATGGTTGAATTTGATCTTAAAGGTCTCTTCCAACCCAGATGATTCTATGATTCTTGCCAGCCACCCATGCTCAGCTCACAGCCATTGGCTGTGGGGGGCTGCAGAGGTGCAGGTGAGCCTGTCAGGTTCCTGCTGGAGTGGAGGCAAGGAAGAAGAGGAGAGCTGTCTGGTTCCTCCTGTCCATTCTTGGGACAACATTGTTTCCTGCTGCCTTCTTTTACCTTAGCTTGTGGCTCCTGCAGTGGAATGGCTCTTGAAGGGTCCCCTAGAGTGGGGGGCTGTTGCCACCAGCAGAAACTGGGAATATTCCTCAGGCAGCACTGAGAAATGCTGCTGGAGTCTGTCAAAACTGTGCCCTGAAAGCACCAAACCCAAAAAACCGTGGTGCTGATAAACCCCTGGGGCAGGGACGGGGGTGGGCAGCACAGAGTGCTCTCTGTGCCCTTGCACTCATTCCCTGCCCTCATGCCTGCCTGTGCCTGTGGGAACCGCTGTCTCCTGCAAGGCACTCCAGACTGAGATGACGTCCAGCCTTGGTTCTGCCAGAGCCTGTGCAGTGGGTGCTGCCTTGGCACTCTGGGGAGGAGAAGGACAGAGGTAGTTGGTGTCCCTCGCTGTGATACTGAGGCATGTGGCACTGACCGGTTTGGGTTGCCAGCAGCTGAGCCCTGCTGGGTGGCCCCCAGGTCCCGTTCCATGGAGAGAGCAGCTGGAGCTGACTCAGGCCAGCTGACAGAGGCTGTAGGTTCCCCGTGCTCCCAAATCTGCTCTGGAGGGACTGACCCACTCATGCCTGTTCAGCTGCTGACACTATGGGAATGGGCTCCCACCACATGCTTCCTTGGCTCCCTGGGGCTCAGCATGAGACATTCCTCCATTTCTCCTGGGACCATGGTATCTGCATACATGTCCTTGGATTTCTCCATTCCTCTCACTCAGGAAGTGCTCTGTGCTGTTCTCCTGGCCTCATAAGCAAGCAGTACCCCAGACTGGAGGAGTTTTACACATTTTGGTTGTTGCTGTGCTGTGTTTTGCTTTGCTTTGGGTTTTATGGGTAATTCACTAGAGGAGTGATGGGAAGGGGTGAAATGTACAGATGGACACATCTGTCAGTTCTAGCTACAGAAACCATTTTGCACAGTTCACCTCTTTTCTCTGTCTCCTGCCAGTTGCCAGGCATCTCCCTCACAGGCCCCTAGATTCCTGTTCATCAGAGTATCACAAGCCCAGATACTCTTGGGCAGAGAACTGCAGGGTGTTTCATTAGCTGCAGTATCTTACCAGAGCAAGCCTTTCTGACATGAAATCACTGTCAGCAGTCCACTTGGCAGGAGGAAGAACGTAGCTCTGAAAGGAGGACATCAACACATTTCCTTTCCTTTCTTCCCCTCGAATCTCTTCCTTTCCTTGCCAGGCGGGAGGTAGTGCCCTTGCCTGTGCTTGGAGCACTTTTTCTTCACAGGGAGGAGTCCTTAGTTCATGCTTTGGCGCAGAAGGACCTCTAGTGTCCCTTCCCAGCTCATGCTTTGGCATCACTGCTCTAGCTCGGTATTTCTTGATTTCGAGACTTTCCTACACACTGCGGAAGGAGATACGATCCGCAAAGTGCGTGTGGGGAAGTGGCTGGGAGAGATAAGGCTGGGTTGCTCCTCCCTGGGCAGAAGTCAATTACTGTATGCCCCCGGCTCACCTTGTTTTGCTTCCATAGCTCCTCCACATCCTTTTTTTCTTCACCTCAGGGACCTCCGGGTGCCTTTTTGTGCACCACAGGCTGCTCCATTTAAATACATTAGATGCTCCCGCTGTCTCAGTAATGAATTTTCCACTGCATTTCAGTGAACACCAGTATAAATCTCTAGATTTGTGTTGTGCTTCTTGAGACTTCTGTAGAGCGCCCCCCCCCCCCCAAATCTCTGCTTAGTATTCAGCAGCATAAAATTCTCATAAACAGATTTAATTCAATTCATCAGTGGCAGCTATTAGGAATATAACAAAAGTGATCTTATGTGTTTTGATCTGTTTCATCATTCACGCGGGTATCCCTTATTTCATCACCAAGGTTGTCCTGCATGCATCACTCCAGTGAGACAGTGCGGGAGGTGGGGCAGGCTGGGTGGTCTTTCAGGGAGGGAGGAAGCTCGCAGGGTCTTAGAAGGCGGGGAAGATTTAGCAGAGACTATGTGAGAATGGAAGCGGGTGTCTTTTAGATGTTGATGTATTTCCAAACCGAGCGTTGCACTTGCAGTTTGACTTCCCCCAGCCAAGCAGCCCCTCTGGGTTTCCGTGGGCTTAGTTGGGATACAGCTGAGCAGCAGAGTAGGTCTCTCGACTCTCCCTGCACAGGATGGACACGGGTGGGTCACTCCTCGAAGTGAATAATAAAGTCAAAGGGCAGATTCTCCGCATGGAAGACCCCGGCATCCCTCCACCCGCCTTTTGCTTTGCCCTCTCCTCCCACCCGGACAGCAGCAGCTCCGCAGGCTGAGAAGAGCCGGGAACCCACCGGAGCCCAGCAGCTCACGCCTTCTCACCGCAGGAGTCGGAGTTTCCCAGCTCCGGGCTCCCAGGCACCAGGAATCCCTCCCGCCCCTCCTCCCGCTGCCGCGGCCCCCGATGAGTTTCGGTTTCCATTTCCCCGGCGCGGCGCTCCCGGCGCTGCCCCGGCACTCCCCAGCTGTCGGCGGGCGAGGGATGGCGAAGGGACGGCGGCAGCGGGGCCGGGGCAGCGGCACGGGAGGTACGGACCGGCGGGAGCGGCGCGGCCGGGAGGGCGCTGGGAGACCCCCGGGGATGGGTCCGTGGAGGTGGAACCGCTGGAGTTGCAATAATCTGCTGTGCGGTCCCTCGGGGACGGGGAGCTTCTGCATGAGGGGCTTAAGTGTGTCCCAGTGCGCTGCACTCGGAGAGGGGGGACTGGAAGGAGAGAGACCATGCCGGGGAATAGGCAGGAATTTTCCTCCCTAGTTCCATGTCTGATGTGTGAGAAGGGTGGGCAGCGAGTCTCCAGAGGTGTCAGATTTGCTGATGACCGCCTTTCACTGTTGGGCGTCCTGGGTTTCAGACACTTGTGGTGGAGCAGAGCAACTGAGTCAACCTGGTGCCTCTAGGTCGGGAGAGCATCTGCAGCCCCTCAGCTGTAGACAAGGAGGTACTTCCTTCTGCTGTGAAGAGGCAATGTGTGAATTTTCCACCATTGCTTCTCCAGCATCCTGTAAAATGCTTGACTTAAAGGCATCCTATCCCCAAGGCTGTGACAAGTCTGGGGTGGCCAGATACCTCAGGAAAGTGCTTTGTGTCTGTCAGACACTCTCCACAGATGTGCAGAAGCAACAGACTGTGCTTCTGCTGCTTTTTCTGTGGTTGTCTTGGGAGCTGGTGGCACAGCAGCCTAAGAGATGGAGAAAGGTCTTTTAGTGTAGAGTCATCCAGCATGAAACAAACCAGTGGGGAGGCAGGACACTGAAACCCTAAGGGGCCTGAGAAGATAAATCTCACACACTTGTCTCACTTTTTCCTGAGAGGCAGAAGCTCTTGCTGAAAGCAGGAGCACACAGAGATCTTGGGGAGGGGGCCAAGGTGGTTAAGGTGCCTGCTGCCATAGCATGACCACCGTGTCTGTCTGTGTGTGTCCTGCAGAGCGCACACAGTCGCAGAGGAATGAGGAGCTGCAGTGCTCAAACCATGATGCAACACACAAGCTCATTCTCTCCCCTGACGGGAAGGTTTCTGAACACTGGGCTAAAGCTTCAGCAGACTGCCCCAAGACAAGGTAAGAAGCTTTCACAGGGTGCAGGTATGGATGGCAATGGTCAGAAAACGGAGCCTGCTTTTCCTCAAGGTAACATCCAAGAGTTTGAGTGTCCTTGTTGTAGAGAGGGAACTGGAACACATACAGTCCTAGTACCCAAAACTTTATCTTCTTTTTTAACCCAGCTAGAAGTACATGGATTTTGAGGAAGGTACCAAGATCTGAGCTGCTTGGGATGCACGTGAGACAGGTTTTTCTCAAACTTAGTAAGGAACATACCAGAGCAATGCAGATGACTTGCAAACCACACATGGCTTGGAAAAACTGCAGGTGAAAGACACAAGCATTTCTGAACCTTACCACCTCCTGATTAAGCTGTCAGGGTTACCATCATCTACAAATGGCCCAGCAGTTTGCTGTGTGACTTTCTGTTATCTTGCCCAGGGCCAGGTAACAGAATCAGGCTGAGCCTGGTTCTTTTCCAGTTTCTCATGGAGCAAACCACAATCAAATCAGCTAGCCCTGCTACAGCAGGCCAGCATAAGAGAAGGGTGAATCAGTTTACAGGTGGCCTATATTTTTCCACATATTTCCTGCTAGAGTGACAGTGCTTGGTGAGCAGAGGATCTTTGTCCTTTACTTTGTCTCACAGTACAGCATCTATTTATTTCGATTTCTCTTCCTTATTTTCGTAGGCTGGTGCAAGAACTGGGAAACGGAAATATTGTTCAAATAGCATGTGGGGACCAGCATGCCATGGCACTATCCAGAGGTAGCCTCTTTCTTTGTTTTCTTTTCCTCCAAACAGGAGTCACCCTTGCTCTGAGAAGGCAGTGTTTGTACTACTTGCAGTAGTTGGTGACACCATTATAGAGTAATGAACAGTGGGGACACAAAGTGCACTGGCTGTCAGTGCTGCTCCTTCCTCCCAGGGACCTGCATCTCTCTCTCTGTCTCTCTCCAGTTCCTGGGCACTGCCCCTCCACAAAGGTGTGTTTTGGAGAGCAGACATGGCTGCCCCACCCTGCAGTCACCAGACCTGCTCATTCTTAAGTTGCAATACCTTTCTGGTTGGGAACTTCTTGAAAGTATGACTTTAGAGGTGGAAACACCTGGCCTTTATTTGTGCTGTGCTGAGTCACATGGGCAGCAAGGGACAGTCCCAAAGAGGTCAGAAGCAAACAAATTTGGCCACACATGATGGTCTTGCCTTGGAGCTAGGTCCCTGAAAACATCACTGAGCTTTGCTCCTACTCCCAAAGTGCAAATACTCAAGGGAAGCAGTGAGGCTGAGCTGTTTTCTTTTGTTCTGTGTGTGAAGGGGGTGAGCTCTTCACCTGGGGCCAGAACACCCATGGACAGCTTGGAGTGCAGAGCCAAACCACGCTTACTCCCAAACCACAGCTGGTGGAAAGACTAAAGGGCATCCCACTTGCTCAAATTGCTGCTGGAGGAGCTCACAGCATCACCGTGTCACTCTCTGGAGCTGTGTATTCCTGGGGAAAGAACAGTTTTGGACAGCTGGGACTCGGAGACACGAAAGGTAAGGAAGAAGGGCACCAGGAGGATGTTTTCCTGGTGAGCTCGGTGAGCTCACCAAATCGAGCCTCAGTATTGTCAAGGTCCTGTGGAGTAGCAGTGGACAGTAAAGTCTTTTGAATAAAATACTTCTGGATATGTTCTTTGTTTCCTGACTAGGAAAGGCACACAGGAACAACAGATTTAGGGACTGTATTTCTACAGAGAACTTACAATCATTTTATGTGGCTAATTGGATAGTGTGGGCACTTAAACCCTCTGAGGTCTTACAGTTCTATTTCCACTCCTATCCTCTCTCCAGGAAGTCTTGTATGAAAGAAATTAATTTTATACTTTTTTTATCTTCTTTAATTCTCTCTAAACACAAGAGCAAAGGAGAATTAAAATAACCTCTTGTCTTCAAACCTAGAAGGCTAGAGAAGAGTTGCCCTAGCCAGACAAAACCTGAAGACAGAAGAATCTAATCTGAACAAGTCCACACCCTTGAGAATCAGATATTTTGAAGCAAAGTACCATTTGGCAAGCAGATGTGAAAGTATTGCATTTTGTTTCAAACCAAAGTGAATGAAAATAAAGTAATATGAAAAAGACAGAACATTATGAGAAAGAGTATGTTATACTGGAGGGAAAACAACCCAAACCCAAGCCGTAATTTACATTAATTGCTGTAAGAGAGGACAGAAAAGCACTTAATCCTCCTGTTTTCTAAATTTTTCTGTATATGAGACCCCCCCACTACTCTTTCAATTTAGCAGTATTATCTTCTTTCCAGACAGGGACTGCCCATCATATGTTGGAGCTTTAGAGCACTGGAAGACTGTATTTATCTCATGTGGAGCAGATCATACTGCAGTTCTCTCCAAGGTGAGTCTGAAATGGAAAGTCAGCGTCTGAGACCTCACCTTTAGAGAAAAGATACACTGCTAAAAGTCAGCATGGAGAAATTGGGATGGTAATGCCTGCTTCTGCCTGAGCCTGAAGGCTATCTCCAAGGGATGTTATCTAAGCTATTGGGAAAACTGGTCTTTTCTCATATTCCTGTCACCTCCATGCAACCTTTTGCAGGGATATGGTGAAAAGAATAAAATTCACTGAGGCAAATCTGAGGCAAAGAGGTGCAGTTCAACTCCCAGTACTTTTTGAAAATATTTTCTTTTTTATAGTATATTGGGGATTTCAGAGGATGCGAACAACATCTAATTCACTAGGGTTTACTCATACAAGTAAAATTCTTAAGCAACAGGGAGTTATTCTCAGGAGTTAAATTGCTTTTCTTAGGAGCTAAATGATTTGGACTTTACAGTGTATGATCCAGCTTGATGCAAAGTGAACCCTCCTCATGTTTCAACCAGGGATGTTTTGAATCAAGTCCCATATAACATGGTGTGTCTTGCTGGCTCTCACTCTTGCTTGTGACCATTTGAATGTTGTTAATATTGCAGTGATCCTGTTTGTTTCTTCATTTCAAGGACGGGCTGGTGTGCACCTTTGGAGCAGGAGGGTCTGGCCAGCTGGGTCACAACTCCACCCGGAATGAACTCCTGCCTCGTGTGGTGGCTGAGCTGTGGGGAGCAAGGGTTTCACACATTGCCTGTGGCAGGTGGGAAGTGCCAATGACATGTCTTCTAAGGTCAATGCCTTAGGGGAATCACTGAAGAACAGTAGGGAAGGGAGTCACCAAGACATTCAAATCCCTGTATCCCAATAGGTCAGCACTGTCAGAGTATCCATCTTTCTGTGCTTACCTACAAACTAACTTGCAATTATATATGTTCTGTGGTTAATGCATCTCGATCATGCTGGATGACCATTAATTTGTTCACACTTAGGCTGATCTTCTTGTAATGATTGGCTTGAAGAAAATCCCATCTGCTATGATTTTAATTTTTTCAATGTTTTCAAGCATAAGCCACCCTCCTGCCAGAGCCCCAGTGAGAGCAGAACCCTCAGCCCCTTGTGAGCAGAGAAAGAGAGCTGCAAAAACCACTGAAAGCCCATGGTCTTCTTCTCTTTCAATAAAGAAAGGATGTACTGGGCTCCCAAGGGCAAAGGGCCATCAAAAGCCTGCATCATTTGGAAAGTCAATGAATTCCCATCCAGATTGACAAACTGGTGGGTTCTTAGTAAGAACTGAAGAGCAGTGATAATTACCCAGTTTCACTTTGCCCTTCTGGAACTGGGCCAGAAAAAGTCTCCTGACAGCTCACCTGGGCTTGGTATCAGGCTCAGCAGCACAGAAGCTGCACTTTGAAAAACGGAAGGGTGTGAAGCAAGCAAGGTGTAATACTATTTTTGTATGTGGAACTGAGGTAAATCACAAACATTAGAGGATAGTACAGGAAATCTGAGTCCTGATGTGTCTTTATTGCTGAATGTTTATGCAATGAAGAGTTCTAACACGTTGGTTAAAGGGATTCTTTATCTGGACTGTCAGGACTTTTAAAGACGAACTTCAGGTCTCCACTCTGAAAATATATCTGTAAATTGTATTCTGTCTTGCCCTGTGGTTTTTGCTTATTATGACTTGGGTTTTTTTTCCTGAACAGACAACACACTTTGGTCTATGTCCCTTCCTTGGACAAATTCTACTTCTTTGGTTCTGGTGATGAAGGACAACTGGAAGATGAGAGCAAGCCCAATCAGTTGATACCACTTCCCATCAATTTACCAGTGAATACAGGAAAATCCTCCCAGAGTAATGACCACTGCAGATGTATACAATCTTTATTTGTTTCTTCCATGGAGATGTTTGCTTTCTTGATTTCATGTTTACACTGAAAGGCAAACGTTATGTCTCATGCTTGCTTGGCCACCCCAACAAATTCTAGCAGGAATGATTCCATTTGCTGCTTGATTATCATGGGTAATGGCCTCATAGAATCAAACTTACAACTAATAACTACTATCTGAAGGGTTTTTTTGCCGTTCCAGTTTTGTGCACTTAACTCTCTGAAGACAATGTCTTCAAATGACAATCTTTTCGTTTTTTCACAGAAAAGGGTGCATTAAAAAAGAGGATTAAAATTAGTTCAGGAGTGAACCAAAGTTTTGCCCGTTGCAGGGTGGAGAACAAGGTATGTGCACATTTGATCATAGCTTCTTATTTTACCACTGTCCACATTACTGCTGGAAACATTTAGATTTTCCATCTTGCTTGTAGCACTCCAATTTTGTATATGTCTATTGCAGTTTTTTCTGTGCTTACCTACAAACTAACTTGTATTGCAATTATATGTATTCTGTGGTTAATGCATCTGGATCATGCTGGATGACCATTAATTTGTTCATACTTAGGCTGAAATCTTCTTATAATGATTGGATTGAAAAAAAAGAATCCCATCTGCTACAATTTTAACTTTGTCAATGTTTTTATGCATTTCACACAGAATTTGTATTTGAATGGAATTGCCACTCTGAAGGATAAAGAAGTGGATGCATGGATTTCTAAATCTAAATCTTGGAAGAGCATAAAAAAGTAAATCCAAAACTTGCTGTTTGGGTTTGGTTTTGGTTTTTTTCCTGATACATGATTTTCTCTAAAAATTGTTCTCCTTTGGAGGCTATTTTGGAGGAGTAGGAACTGTTATTAAAGAATTTAGCCAAGGCACAATCTTGTACCAACACTTCTCACCTAGTTTTTGCATAGGAAAAAGAGATGTTGATAAGCAACAGGAGCAGAGCAGATGTGCTGCATGGCTTCAGAAGCCTGTCCTCTTCTTGCACAAAATGGTTGATGAGGAGCTGACAAGGTAAATCAGTGAAAGCCCCTGCCTGCAGACCAAGGCCTTGTGCAAAAAGCCTGGTCCAGGGGACCCAAACTGGAATGCTGAGCCAGCATTTAAAAATTAGTGTCACTTCTTTAATTACTCATTTTCAAAAGCAGTGTGTATGTATGTAAACACTGTGGGATGCCTTACACTTAGAGTCTCTCATGTTTTATATGGGAGGTTATTTTCTTTGGGAAACTCTGACTCCAGCTGCTGATTTTGAGCATTTCAAAAGCTTGGCTAACTTGGTACTGAATATTTCCCTGACCACTTTTAGAACAGTTTGGATCACGTGAAAAGTGATTGTTGAGAGGGTGAGAGAGGGCTCTTTCCAGATCTCAATAGGAAGGGCCTGACAGCAAATTGCTTGATAAAATAGCTGCTTCAGTAAGAACGGAACCAGGAATACAGGGAGTGAGTAAGTCTAACTTCAGTTTCTGGGAATCCACCTTTTGTGCAGCGGTGCATTGATAGCCTGATGGATTTTCCCTCTACACACTACAAAGATCCTGTCCATGGAGGGGATCCTCTTCCCTCCCATGCTGCCTTTTATTTTGCATAACCAACAAGAGCAGCTAATGTCCTGACCTGTCAGGAGAAGGTATCTCCATGATAACACCACCAGAATGGAGCACTGGCTGGCATGGGGTGCTGCAGCAGGTTCCCTTACCAGGCCTGGGAGAGCAGAGGTGGCTTGCCAAAGATCAGTAACTCCTCGAGTACAATGTCTTCTGCAACACTGACAATGAAGTGGTGCTAAGAAAAGTTTTGTGTGGTGTCAGGGGCAGACACATTCGTACACGTGTTTTGTTCTTTCAGAGTTAAAAACCTGTAGCTGAAAGGATTCACTTTTTGTTTTTTTACTATCAGGAATATCAGACTGATCTTTTCATCTGAGGCTTGCATCAATGGAAGCTTCCTGGACAAAAGGTAGCATGCACTGACTTAAACATAACAGAATATATTGGCTGCATGTAAACTGACCAGAAAGTTATTTTAGGCCACATATGTAGAAAAGATTAATTTTATCTGAATTTGCAAGAAGCAAGTCTTTATTTTTCAAAGCTCAAGCTAATATTAAGATTTTTATAGCCCTGGTCCTACTGAAATGTGCTAGAAAAGTTCACATTTTAGAAGATTATCCTTTAGTGATATTTGGCAGATGATGATAATCCCTTCAGGCAATATTACAGCTCTCAAAGGATCCATAATAGTGCCTTCTGGCACTGAAGTGGAAGTCATTTTAGGGTGAAATACAGGAGCCTACCAGTAACAGTTCACAGCCACACAAGACAGAAAGGACAGGATATTAATCAGGTCACAAAACCTGTGTTGTCTATCTTGTAAGGACACATGAAATTATACCCACTGAACCTGGGGCTGAACTTTCCAAGTATTTTCTAATACTACAATGCTCCATTATTCAGCCAGTAGGAAAAACTTTATTTCGTGTTCTTTTTTTTTTATGTTGTGGTAGAGACAAACATTTCAAAACTTCCAAAGAAGTCTCAGGCATAGACATGTCAGAAGTGAAACGTTTTTACAAGAAGATCAGAAAAAACCAAGAAGTCTACCAGGAGGTAAGAATTTGATATAAGGATGCTCACTAAACAGATACTGAGGAGCTTTGGATTTGTGCATGAAACTTAGGAATTTCATGCCAACCTAATTACTTTGGCAAATATAACTGCATTTTAACCCTTGTCTCTTTTTTTTTTCCCTCTGAAGGTGCAAAATGAGATTAAGAACTTACTGCCATCATTGTCTTCCTCTCCCATCTCACCTGAAAATTTCAGGGTCTACTTGATCTTGCCTTTCCTTCTGCAGGGGAAGGATGAATACTTTCTGATTCTTGAGATGGCTAAAGCCATCATCAATCTCCACCCAGAGGGCCTGCAAACTCTTGGTAGGGTTTTATGATGACAGAACTGCATGATGTAAATGCTTGGTCATTTTCTGCTGCAGAACAAGTGTTATTATCGCTGATGTCATGTGTTCTAGAGCTTGAAATAATTGCTTTTGATAGACATAGAAACGGGGACTATGCAGCAAGACAAAAATTTTAAAAATTCTGTCTGAGGTTTTTTATCATTTTTGTAGTGCAAGCTTAAATAGTTTTTAAAATACATTTGATAAAAAGAGAAGCAGCAGCTTCATCCACAAATTGCAGTGATTTGTATGTTACCTGTGACCTCACTAGCTGTTTTCTTTACAGAATGCCTATGGTCAAATCTAGGAATATCCTTTTTCAAGGAGCTGGTCATTCTGTATCAGAGGGTTTCCAAGGAATTTATCCTGGACCTCACAACCAGGCGGCTAGACCTTGTCTTCAACCTGTACTCATCTGCAACAGGGCCTCTGGAAATACTGCAGAGGCTTTACCAGGTGAGAAAGTGCTTGGATCCCAATTAGACAGGGTGTATCAATGTAGCTTAGAGTATTTTAATATTTCTCATTTGTTGAATTCTTTGGGTTTGACACTGCTTCAGCAATCTCTTTGGCTCTACATCAGTTTTGAAGGAGTCCTGCTCGAGTTGTGGCAGACTGAGCCTCAGTAGAAATGAAGAGCTAGAGCATGTCATAGCCCCTGGCAGGGGAAGAATGCTTTCAGTGGTGTCAGGAGTGCATGCATTGATGCCTACAGAGCTATGGATGTGGTGTCCTCTATGTAACATGCCCTTTCCCCTTTCTGGTGGTGAGATCCCTCACCCCAATAACTGCTCAGAGCATTTAAAAGACAACCTGCCTGCTTGGCACATTGTGGCTGCCACGGTAATGCTCTGTGATGCTGTAAGAGCCTGCTAACCTGACAAATCCTCTGGGACAACAGCAATAGAACCTCTAGCTGCACACAAACAAGGAGAACAAAAGGAGCAGTAACTGTGTTCTTCTGGACAACCATACTTTCTCCTGCAGAGATGTTCAGAGTTTATGAAAGTCAAGATCTCAAAACACAGTATAAATCAGAGAGACTTGTTAAATTTTGTTCAGAGTTGAATATCCTTTTGGCTGAGAATGCAGATTTGGGCCTCAGAGTTAAGACTCTTGAATTTGTATTTACGCAGGTAAATAAACTCAAAAATGCAGCAGGCCTACTCCTCTGCAAGTGATTACATTACCTGAAGTTCACATGTTCACTGTCCCCCTGCAAATATCTTTTCCAGGCAACAAGTAGGAACATGAATAGGGAACCAGAGTGCTCTGCAACATGAAAGACACTCCAAGGGAAAAATACTTTTCCTGATGGAGTCCTGTTAAGGGATCTTGATTGGAAATGAAAATTGCTTTCCTGCTAGTTTATGCATGGCTTTCTGAGACTTCTCACTGTGGAGCACTGTGCTACTTGCAGCACTTTTATCCCTGACTTCTGTGCAGGGTCTCAGAGCCCTTTCTGCAGAAAGCCCTGTCCTGCCACACAGCCACAGCTCACTAGTTCTGCTGCTGATATATTGCATGTTTCACTGCAGGTGAACTCCAGAACTGGTTTCAGAGTACATGAAAGCAATTTCTATGTACCTGAAGTGACAGAGCTTATCCGCTTATGTTCATTCTTCAGTCTAACAGTAAGTATAAATCTTACCAGCAGTGCAAAACACTCTTTTTTTCTTTTAAATAATTGGGATATATATATGAATTCAACTCTAGAGACTAACCCAATACATCTCAAAGACATTTAATTTTCCCTAGTCCTCCAGTGCTCTAAATTATGCAAGCCCTTTACCATCCCAGTGTTCCAGCAGCTACAGCAGTGCCCTTCCTGAGAAGATCCCTGGTTCTGAGAGTTGGAGCTGCCCTCCAGCATCTTAAGCAGCTCTGTTTGCTTTGAACTAGTACTCACTGTGAAACAGCAGCAAGAGGGATGGTAGCTATACTCTGTGTTACCCTGGATTTTATTAGGTTTAATTAAAAGAAATATTTTGAGGTGTCTTTAAACTTTTATTTACAAACCCTGTTGAGCATTTCAATTTACTTACATCTTAAAACAAAGCCGTGGCAATAAAAAATAATCTGTGGCATTTCTTGATGACACAGAGTGAAAATTAGCTACCCAACGCAAGTCAGTGTCAGAGGAAGCAGTATGAAATGGAAATGTGCATAGCAGGGAATTCCTCTGGCAAAAAAAAGTAAGCTTTCTGGCAACTTGGCTGGAATTTGTAGGGCAACTGCCTAATTCCTTCATAAGCTTTTGTTTGCTAAGGTACCAATTTTGTACCAATTAACCAGAGTGGAGAAGGAGGTTTGAGAAACAGCACAGAATCAAAAGCCAGTTAGGACATTATCTGAAGTTGCTGCCTTATCACACTGGAGGTGTAACACTTCAAATTAGATTATTTTTACACCAGCATCTATTTTTGGTATTACATATAATAAACCCAGCAGTTTTTAAAAACAATGTACCATAACCTGGACATTTTGGTTTAGCTGAATTATGGAAGATGCTGTTAAAATCACTCTCTCTGTTTTATTCTTGAGGCACTACTGCCAGGGTACAGAGTGGCAGTTCAGTCTGCACACATGTCCCTGAACTCTA
Source organism: Monarcha castaneiventris obscurior (assembly GCA_026261815.1). Lineage (NCBI taxonomy): Eukaryota > Metazoa > Chordata > Aves > Passeriformes > Monarchidae > Monarcha > Monarcha castaneiventris. Next base: position 6,379,167 of record JAMPIT010000890.1, read on the forward strand.
GTTTCACAAGGGAAAATCAACGTCTTTTCCTTTCTTCCTTGTCATTTCAGACAGCCCTAGGGAAGCTGAGCAAGGTTCCATGCATCTTTGACAGGAAAAGCAAGATCGACGTTCATAATATAGAATGCAGGGCTCTGTCCAATGCCTCTATTGTAAGTGCAGCCAATTTTGTTATCAATCAGAAGAGATAAACACACTGCTAACAGACTATTACTTCAATCCTCAGATACCCTTTATACAGATCCCTGAGAAATGGAATTTTGGCGTCAGAAGACAATGCCTTCTGCAAGACATATGGAAAAACTTAAAATCCGCCTCAAACCAAGATTTCAGGAAGATCCTAAATGTAAGATACCAAATTGTATTACTTGTTAGCCCTAAGTATCTTGCTGCAGTGTTACTTGATTTTCAGTGTTACTGAATATTGGTAGAATTGTTTCAGTATCCTCTGAGCACACAACAAAAGAACTGCTCATCAAATTATTATAAAACATGTTCCGTAGATGGTGTAGAGTAAATCTGGAGGGCAGTATTTTACATTCTTATTCCAGGCAGCTTTGCTGGCATAAGTTAAATGCAAGTGGCAGAGCTATTTACTGTGAGGTTGCTTTGGGGTAATGGAATAGAATTGCTCAGTTGTCAAAGTCCAGTACTGTTGCTGCTAGTCTGGCTTTTGAGACTCTATACCAGTTTGCTGTACATGAAAACCCCAGTGTCTGGGGAGCCAGCCTGAGGGGTCAGCAGGCAACACAGCCACAGAATGACATCTCTCTCATGGAGATGCTGTCTGAAGGGAAAGGAAGGATAGTGCTGGCCAGAGAGATGGGAATCTGATTACAATGCTGCTGTCTCCATGTGCCTTTAATCTGTGACTTGCACACTGATGCAAAGGTTGTGGCAGTTGCATTTCCTGCAGGAATCGTGCTGCTGGCCCTGCCCTGCAAAAGCCATGAGCTGGCTGATGTGGGAACAGGACACGTGCCCAGAGTAGAGGTCAGCTCAGGGACCACGTGCCCCACCTGTCACTAACACAAAGTCTGGCAGCACGCCTGTGCCACGGGAGCTATGGACCTCAGTGCCCTATGACCCAGTTCTGGTGCTCTCCAAGTGAGCTTTCTTGCCACCCAGAGCTGTCAAAGCTTTTCTTTCCCATATACTTAGGAGATTCACAATGGCTCCCAGAGCTACCTTTCCCTCCTGCTTCCCCACTACGTCAGCTGAGAAAGGCATTTATTTATGGAGGCAGTGAGGGTGTGCTCTGTACTGTCCTCTAGATTTTGAGTCTCCATCGATTGTACAAGCTCTGACAAACAGCTGCCCTTAGCTCAAGTCAGCCTTTGGGCACACCTCTCGTGAGCACTGCCTTTCACACAGTGCATCACAGCATTATTTGCCCAGCAGCAGCCTGAAAAATGTAACTGCACTGTTAGTATCCCACCCAGGGAAACTATGGTCTGCAGCATTTACAGCTTGGTGCTGCATTTCTGCATTTTGCAGCGGGTAAAGGACGTGGATGTGTTTTGTGCTGCAGGTACAAACTACCCAAAAGCAGAACATAAAAAAGAAACCTTCATTGTAGCGTTGAGCTATCCCCTTCATAGCTGTGTCCTGTTAGGAAGTTTTTCAGACAATTCAGAGAACTTGGCATGTGGCACTCTGACTGTGGCCCTAGAAAGAGCTGCAGGTACTGCAGATACAGACATGGGTATAATCCAAGAAAGAAATGTCTTAATTTAACTCAAGTTTTGTTATTAAACACCAACCTGATTTATTTTAATTTTTGCTCTTCTGACAGTGAGACAAACATATTTCAGTACACACATCTGGTTAAAAAACCGCAAAACTCTCAAAGAGAGATTCGTATCATTGCATGTTTTAATTTTAATTTAGTTTATTCAGTCAGAGTACAGTCCTTCCTCATGAAAATGAAGGTTTTAATTAGTACCACTACAAATGCACAACACTTTTGGAAGGCATAAAACAGAAGGAATTAGTGTTTCTTATTACTCCTACTCTTCATCTGCATTAGCAGTAGTTAACAATGGGCTGCTGCTTCATACACTTCCAGATACTACCAGAAAATGATGCCAGTCACTAGTGCCAGAAGGAAACTCTCAAATGAAGTGCAATACTTGATGAGGTTAAACAAATTACGTTGATTTAGAGAAGCCCAGGGGTTAGCAAAGGCATCACACTAGTTGTGCCTAAAAAGCTTAATCCCCATCCAGGTCCACAGGTGAAAGAAGACATAAACTGGTATTGTAACAGGAAGGAGAAGGCTGTAGAAACACAGGCTGTTTGTGCTGGTGCAGCCCTGGGGGAAGGTTTCGTCTACGCTGGCCGAGTAGAAGAGGCCTGCTAGGGACAGGAGGGGAACGAGCACGGTCAGCGTGGGCAGCGAGGGCAGCAGCCCCGCTCCGGCCATCGGGCCCCACCACCGCCGCGCCCGGCGGCTCCTCAGGGCTGCTCCGAGCCCTCGGCCGGGGGCTGCTTGCGCGTCATCCGGGCGGCCTCCGGCACCATGTTCGGGATGCCGTCGATGATGGGGTACGCGATGCCCAGCTCCTCGTTAATGAGCTCGTTCGTAGCTTCTTCGTACCTAAGCCAGCCAAGTCGGGGCGGGGGGAGAAACATCCAAGCACAATATGAGGAGCAGTGACTAACCTGGGTTTGCCCGGGGCTCGGGCGCAGCTCCCCCGCCCCGTCCTCACCTCAGCGGCTTCTTGGAGAGAGGGCACACCAGGAAGCGCAGCAGCGATGGCTCCGGTGGCTGCGGCCGCGTTGAGCCTGAGCCTGAGCCTAAGCCTGATCCCGATCCCGATCCCGATCCCGATCCCGATCCCGATCCCGATCCCGATCCCGATCCCTGCTGCCGCTGCCGGTGGCAGTGCCGGCCGTGCGCGGGGCCGCTCGGAGCCGCCCGCCGCAGCAGCAGCACGGCCGGGCCCCGCAGCATGGCCGCCGCTCCCGCCGCCCACAGCCCTCAGCCCGCCCACAGCCCGCCCACAGCCCGCCAGCGCCTCACGGGGCTGGTCCGTGCTGCCGAATGGAGAATGTATCAAGATTGTCTCAATAATTTCGAGTTTTCGGTGTTAAGATCTCTGTACACTTGCAAGACTAACCAGGAAGAAAGGAGACCTAGTCAGTGGGACAGGCAGCAGCCAGCATTCCCTAGCCGAGGACATCCGGGAACTGAAAAGCCCTAAGGATGCAGTAAATCAAGGTGTTGATGTATGTCTGTATATATATATTGCTAACTTGGCAAAATACTCAAGGTCCACGTATCCTCTAGCTGAACTGTGTTCATTATAAAACTAAAAATCATGCCCACAGGGCAAAATGACCCCTGCCCAGGTGAAGACCTTTCCCCTGAGGGTTTGTGGATGTTAGCTGGGGTTATGTAACTTGCTTGGAAATTACTAACCAAGCATAACAGACTTGGAAAGTTGCTAACTCTGAATTTCTCTGTGTAAATAATGGCTCAAAAAGTCTGGTGGGGTGTGCTTGATTTGTGGAGTACTGAGTACCCCGGCTGGCACAACCCTGAAATAAATTACCAGTGTCTCTCTCTCAGGTGTGTAATTATTGGCTTGTTGCACACCAGGTAGGGAATCTGACTTTGTGGGCAGCATTGGTGTCTCTGTCTACGGGTGTCTTGGACCTTGCAGGTGTATTTCGTGGGTGAGACCGGGATTGACGATGGTGGGGTGTCCCAGGAGCTCTTCAGCATCGCAGCCAGGACCCTCTGCCAGCCCGGCACTGGCGCCTTCTGCCACTTCTCCTCCAACCTTGTGTGGTTCCCCAGACAGGTCAGGCAGCCCTGTGTGGGTGGATGGGGGACCCACCCATGGGAACAGGCAGTCATGGCTTTCTGTTGTGCTTGCTCTTTACCAGGCTTTGAGCTGTGAGGATGAGGACACCTTCCTCTTGATCGGGACACTGTGTGGAATGGCCCTGTTTAACCAGCACATGGTGCCCTTCCCCTTCCCCAGGGCTCTCTACAAAAAGCTACTGGACCTGGCCCCCACCCTGGAGGACCTTGAGGAGCTGCTGCCAACCGTGGGCCGGTATGAGCCAGGCATAGCCTGAGCTTCAGCTGGGTCCCTTGCCTTGACCATGCAGGGAGATCCCAGAGGCTAAATTTGGGGCACCCGTGTTATCGACATTTGCCATTGTGAAGCTGCTGGAAGCCACGGATTTCCAAGGAGGTCCTTGTCCAGAGCATGGATGTTGCTCTCAGAGCTCTCAGAGCTGGTATTGCCAAAACAAAAGGCCAAGCCTCATGGCTTAGAAGGTGGCACATCTCTGCTCCACAATAGCTTAAGTCCACACTGTGAATATATAGTTCAAAACACTTTGGCTGTAGTTTGGACTTGAAAGAACTAAGGATCCAATTATTAATGTTGGGGTATTTTTCTCTGATTTACTAATTATCAATTTTCACAATATTGTCTTGCACAAGTACAGTATCACAAAATGCTGCATTTGTGCCAATTCTGAGAACTCTTGTGCAGAGTTTCCATGCGCTGGGAGAGAAGATATGAGGCAGATATAGCAGGGAGAGGTGCTGCTGCCACTAACATAGTGCTTCGAGGCCCCTGAAGCCCAGCTTTCCATGCAAGTGCTATAAACAACCAAGAAGATGAGAACCCCCATCCCATGAGCCAGTGACTGTGTTGAGGTGGTAAATTCCTGAGGTGCTAAATTTACTGAGGTTCCTCAGTGAATTGGAACACAAGGTTGTCAGCAATACTTGGAGAGGTGCTGCACCCCAAAACAATTCTCCCAGAATTCTGGTCCACACTTAATTCTCCCTTCTGGTCCACACTTAATTCCTCACTAGGTAATGTCTGGAAGTGAGGCTGTGGTCCCAAGCCTGCTTGTCACAGAATTTTGTGTAAAGTTGTCCACACAGTGCAGGGGGATGGACTTGCCTGGAATCCTTTTTTACTGGAGGCGTTTGTGCTCAGGTCATGGCAGCAGCATGATAAAATTTCAGGGCCATATATGACAGTTCTGTGTGAGTGTAGGTGTTGTGTATATGTATGCATTTAAACACTGCTTTTCAAAGGATAGTTTTCAGCAGAATTTGAAAGTGCATTGAATGGTCATGTTTCATCTCTCTTTAATCCCTGTTGTTTTTTGACAGGAGTCTTCGGAGAATTTTGAATGAAGAATGTGATAGCTTGGACTTGGACTTCACGGTAAGACACCCCACACAGGTACTTGGGCAAGACAGTGTCCCAGTGCAAATGACACAACTTGTCTGTAAGCTCAGACTAGTGGGAGTGATTTGTCAGACCCTCCAGGAAGAATGAGAGATGTAGCATGTGTGTATCTGTCCTATATAAACATAGCCAATGTTTTAATTTATTTGCATAGATAATGGAAGGAGGAGATTCCACCGATGTTGTGGAACTTAAGAAAAATGGTGCCAACATTCCTGTCACTGAGGATAACAGGTCAGTTTTATTTTTATATCTCTTATCCTGTTGTCTTGTTACAAGTGTATGAAATAACATGTCTGTACCCATCCCCATATACTGTTAGAAAATATTGACCTCTGTATTGTGCCACCGGTCTTGGCCCAATAGGCTGCACACTTTCAGTTCCTGCTGTACTTCTGCACACGTGCCAGACATGGGCAGTTTGTGCAAGCAGTGGATGAGAAGGGGATCCTTAGACAACCTGGTATCAGCATAAGCAGATACCTGGCATTAACAGGAAAATTCCTAACAAATTTTAAAAATAACAATGAGCAGTATTTTCAGGGAAATACAGGTGATTTGTTTGGGAAACCCAGCTATAGGTACACTTCCATAAGGGTTTTTTTTAGAGCAAAATGTTTCCTGCTTCATTACGTATATGGAATGTATCTTGTGCATAAAGGAGAAGGAGCAATCGATCAATAAGGCTTTGTGTCAATATTAATCTAGCCCAGAGGACAGAGAGAAATTCTGTGTTCTGAATCATGCAGATGACCTGAGGACCCATAGGGATCCATGAAAGGGCTATTTAAGCTTGAAGTACAGCATTTACATTGAGTTGATTGTACAACTACAGTGTCACCACAGAAATCCCCATATGAAGTAGAGAGACGAGTGAAACTATTGATTAGCAGCTGTGCAAATGTTTATTTCGATTTCAGGGAAATTCTTGGGCATTCGTTGGGTGTTATGTCTGCTAGGTTCCATCTCTTAAAATAATCAAGTGTCTGATAGGATTTCATTGGAGTGTTCATGTGAAGTACAAGGAGTGTTACGAAAATGAATCTATTCTGGCTAGCATTCTCTTTTATTTGTGAAGATGCTCCCAGCTTATTCAGTGAATAACTAATTGCCAGTGATGACTGGTCTCAGTGAAGACTGTGTCTGTATGTCTGTACAGCACAGCGGGTCATATGGAATAGAGGAATAAGGCATAAAGTTCTCTATAACTCTCCTTTTAGAAAAGCACCACCAATGCTCATTTGGTATCTGTTGCAGGAAAGAATATGTTGATTTGTATGTGAATCATATATTCAATAAATCAGTACAGAAGCCATTTGAGGACTTTATGAAAGGGTTCTTAAGAGGCTGCCCAGCTAGATTTTGGAAGATATTTTTCCCTGAAGAGCTGCAGGTTTTTCTCCAGGGACACACAACAATTGACTGGCATCTGCTGGAAAAGGTACTGTATACAAGCACAGTGTCCTTCTGCCCTATCTGCTAAGCATAAACTTCTTGTGACCTGATCTTTCATTGAGTGCATAGGTCATGAGTAGATGGGCAGAAGCTCAAAGGGCTTTCTCTTTTTTTGATTTGTGTCGATATTCTGTTTCTAATCTACATCAGCTACAAGAATAAAGGGGAATAAGTACCAAGCCGTAACTCAGGGAGTGTCATACGAATCTTTGAAAAACAAATGAACAAGCAGATTCCAGAGGTTAAGGGGATTTGAATATCTATGAACAGGATTATAAAATTTATCAGATAAAATGTTGCTTTAAATATAAATGGAAATATTGAGGATTAACTGGCCTGTTTTATTTTTGTCTCTTTGACAGAATGTGGTGTACGAACAGTATAATAAGTTAGATCAAACCATCAAGAATTTTTGGACTGTGTTTCATAAGCTACCAGAAGAAAAAAAGAAGATGTTTCTTGGTAATATATCAGGAATTTTAAACTTTTCATAGCCCTTTTCTTTCCCCCACAACACACATTCTAGATGGTTACACATAAAAACTACTATAGTGTAGTTCCAAACTAGCTTTTCCACATGTTCACCCCTGCTGCTGCCACATTTTCTAGTGAAAACCACAAAAAAATAACACAAAGAGTTGCACAGGGACAGTTGACCCTCCTCACGTCCCTTAAGGTTTGCCTGAGTGCACCGGACCACCTTGAAGCCTGCAGAAACTTTATCCCTTACTTTTGTGGTTGTCTTGTTGGTCAGAGGCCTGAGCTTGTGTGAGCACACTGTAAGCAGTTTACCTTTCTCAAAGGGTTGCAGAAGCTAGGTCATCTTTTTTAAAGGTGGAAGGTCAGACCTAGCCTGGCCTTTCTCATCCACAAAGTCTACAATATAAAGTAGACAAGGGCTTGTAATTATTATGGATAGGTAAGAGACTTTAAACTGTATTCAGGTGCAAATTCAACAAAGCAAAATAATTAGCTTAGGAAAATAACTGTATGTTTACACTAATTTCCCTTCATGATTTTCATTAATTATTTTCATGTTTTTCCGTTAACATTACTTTGTTTTGGTTTTTAATTTGCTAACTCGTTCTTGTTTTTCTTTTTTTCATTCCTTCAGCTTTTTTGTCAGGATCTGATCGAATCACTGGCTATGGACTGGAATGTTTTAGATTTTGTATTGCAGATCCTCAAGCAGAAAATCCAGATGAGGTCTGTCCCTATGCCGGGACCTGCTACTTAATTTTGTTCCTCCCCAGATACAGCAGTAAAAAAATACTCAAAAAGAAGTTGCTTTATGCCATAGAGCATAATGAAGGTTTTGGCCTTCACTAATTCTTGGATAGAAGCACTTTAAAGCAAAAATAAGAAAAGTCTTTGTTTCACTTGTCATATTTTTTCTTAATAATTCCAATTTACTGGTTTCCACCCTGCCTTACTTTTTCTGCACTTTATAAACACCTGAGTGTGTGCATTTGCTGAGATTTTACATTGCTTATAAAATTGAGCTTAGACCAGATACCTCATAGTTAGACTGTAAATCTAGGAAAGAAGAATCCTGTTTGGCACACTTCAGGGAAGGAAGCTGATAACCAAGCGTATTTACCTATTTGTGCATGCAGGGTCTGCACTGTTCTTGTGTTGTGTTAATACAGTGAGCTCCCAGCAGCAGTGATTCTGTGATTTGTGCATTTATACTTTAGCAAGCACACAGCCAGGATGTGCTAAGCAGTCACCCTTGCAAGGCAAAGCTGGGGTAAGGTTTTCATCTGTGTTACTTAAGGGTCCTCTTGGGGAGCAACTAATTTTAATGAGACTGTGAATTGAAGGAGCAGTCTGTGCTCACCTGGATATGGCCTATGACTTATCTGTGACAAATTCTTAGGAGGAAAATTTGATCATTCCTAGACTTTTGAAAAGGCTATATTAATGCATTACAATAATAAAATTTTTTGTTACTTAGTGTGATAACTGTGATATTTGTCATGTTTCTTTGTATCTTCTAAGGAGATGTTTTGCAATTAAATCATAAAATCTTAGGCTTGCAGAACAGATCTGTCTACAGAGCCCTGTGGGCATGAGGCTTGCAGGGCTTGTGGAATCTCATTGTCAAAACAGTGCAGAGCACTGGCAGGGTATTAACCCTGTCAGGCAGGATGTGTGGTTCCTGTGTATTTTGCTACGTGGAGAGAGGAACAACAGTCATTATTTTTCAGCAGTCTTCTCTTTGGTGTGTTAAATGTGTCAGGGGACATCCATATGTAAAGAAGACTTGCACTGTGTTAAATGAACTGATGATGGATTAAATTTTCACCCCTGTAGCTGTGTTCTTCCTTCCTCATGCATCTGCCCATGCAGATAAGCCTAGCAGGCAGTGTGTCTGTGTTCTCTGTCCTCCTTGCTATGGGGGAGCCTTTCACAAGTGGAGTCAAAGGCTGATGTAAGCCTGTTTCAAAGAGATGCATTGTATATGCTGAACAAGTCAGTCTTTCCTGTGTGATGCAGAATTACATTGTTACCTGCTAAAAAAAGCCCCAAAACCCCAAGCTTCCTTTTAAGTTACAGCATAGTAATTAGTAAAAAAAACCTCCAAGCACTCACCACAAGCACCAGAGCAGTACAGAACAGCAGGTGGCATGGTAGTGTTGATGGGAAGAGGGGAAGTAGGTCCTCAGAGGATGGCAGCTCCCAGCTGAGGGGAGCGAGGGGACATGGCCTGCTCAGACCTAATCGCTGGCCCCCTCATCCCCCTGGGACAAACAGGACATCACAGGGATGCTTACATCCTCTAGGAAAGGCACCACGCTGCTGCAGGTGTGTTTTTGCAGAAAGAGGCAACTGGCAGAAACCCAAGTTGTTGCCCACATCTTATGCCTGGCTGATGCTGCCACATCACCACAGATTTCTGGTTTGGCAGCTTAGCCTGCTGTTCTTCATCAGCCTGCTCCTGGCTGTTGTTTCCCTTTTTATGGTTTTCTAAGCCTCTGCTAGGAAATCCAGAGTCATCTTCTGTGCTGTGCAAGTGCACAGAAGATGTATTCTCTTTGGAATTCAAAATAACCCATTAGAGATTAAATGATAATAGGTTTATTTAGAGCCTGGAGGTATTTCCTTCTCATCATATGATGCAACATCACATGGGAGATTAAAGCCCAGAGTCACTTTCAAGGCTATTTTTAATTTGTCCTCAAATAATCCCTGTTTTTATATATATATATATATCTATATATATATATGTATATATATACACATATATAAAGACCTTCACGGTAAGTGCACTCCTCTCTGATTTTCTGAAATTAATTTGGACACTGGGTTGTGTCTACATTTTCTCAAGTAGTGCCCATTATAAAACATGCAGGAAAATATAACATGAGTGAGCATCACATTCAGCTGTGACTTTAAAAGGCTTCAGGTAGCAAAAGTGCATTGAACATGCAGCAGGAATTTTTTTAGGCCACTCATCTGAGCTGAGCGTCACCTGTAGAGAAGTGCAAGAGCAGCCTTGAAACTTCTCCAGGAAGCTGAAATGTAACCAGTTAAAATTGGTTTCAACAAGAGACTCTTGGCTCTTTCACACAAATTCCAGGCTTTGCTCCATCATTTTCTTCCTTTTTTTTTTCTGGTTGTGTGTGCGTACCTTCTCCTTGATTGTGCAATCAGAAACTGACGAAACCAAGTGTAAACTGAGTTTGCTCTATTTGCAAAGGTCTCCAGATGATGAAATAAACAAAACAGAAACAAAAGTATGTTTTCCTCTGTCTGTGATTTTAGTTATTCTAGAAGCTACTTGTAACACTGGTTAAGCCAAAGCTGTTACAGCACAGGTGTAAATTTACGCTGGAGCAGCTCTTTTTATTGTAAACACACATAATCCATGCAAATGTAGGTGATTTTTTTACCTGATCCGTCACACGTTGTCTGCTAAATGCACAAACACCACAAACTGCCAGAGCTGTAGTGCAAGGGCCATGAATACTTGTGGGCACTGGACTTACCTTAGGGACTTCTTCCCCCCATCCTGAGCCGCTGCAAACAGCTGTCTGAGGTTTGCTCCAAATATTGACTGTCACTTCGGTGGCCTGAATGGGATCCAGTTTGTGCATTGCTCTTGTGGAGCACAGTCTTTTTCTAATAGGTGGCACTAAAATCAGAAAATCAGTACTCGGGGGTTACATAATTGCTTGCTCATTGGCCTCTGTGGTTCTTTTTTTTTTCCTCTCTGTCAACGGAAACTTTGACAACAAACCTTTTTTAGAGGTTGAAACTTTGTATAAAATGTGTGAGTTCCTAAACAAATGAGCCTGCCAGCTGACCAGAGGCCACATAAAATGCAGAAGAAACGGGCTAAGGAGAAAGGAACTGACTGTTGCTATTAGTAAGTGATATTTCGTGCTTAACGCATTTTCAAACGCTGGAAAGCTGGCTTTCCTTTGAGACCTTCATTTAGAACAGCTTAAATTCTGGAATGCGCTTAACTTCCCCCGTTGATTTCTGCCGCGCTTAGAGCGGCTGCTGATCTGCTCCGCCGGCTCGGCTGCAGCTCCGCAGCCCCGGCGGGCGGGGCCGGCTGTCCCCAGCGCTCCGCCTGCGCCCCGGCTCCCGCGGCATTCCAGCACCGGCGGCAAGGCCAGGCCCCCGCCAGGAGCCCGGAGCCAGGAGCCCGGAGCCCACGCCGTGCCCCGGCCCCCGGGAAAGGAGATTCCCGGCCCTCCCTGCGCCCGCCGGGGGCCGGGCCCGCCCTGCGCATTGGCCGCGCTGCGCGTCACTCCCGGCGGCGGCGGCGGCAGCGGGGCCGGGACTTCCTCGTCGCCGCGGCGGCAGCGGGGTCGGTGGCGGTGAGTGCCGGGGAAGGGGAGCTCGGCCCTGCCGTGGGGCTGCTGCCGGCCCCGGTGCCGAGCCCACGCTCGGGGGAGCCGGGGCTCGGGCGCGGCGGAGCCCCCGCCGCCCTCCCCGGCGCAGGACGCGCGGCCCCGGCCCGGGGCGGGGAGCCCGGGGCGGCCACGGGGCTGCGGCAGGAGCCGCTCGCTGCTGCTGCTGCTGCTGCTGCAGCATCACCTGGCTGCGGGGTGGGCAGGGGGCTGCTGCCGCTCCGGTTCGGTCTGTGCCCGCCGGGAAGTGTCGGTCTGGGCGTGGGAAGCAGCCGCAGGAAGCCAAGGAGCCCAGGGTGTCCGGAGTGAAGGCAGGGAGGGAGAGGTATTTTTACTGGGATTGCAAAATGGAGGTGTTGGCGGGGGGGATTGTCATGCTTGGTTTTAGGTGTCTATTTTTATGTGTTTTCTGTGGGGCCATCTCCATCTGAGGATATGCGGCTGTGCAGTGGAAATGCTCTGCTCCTGCTTTAACTCCTTTGCTGGTACACCTTGTGTTCTCTTGCTCCCTAACCTGGTTTGCACTGGGCATTGAGTTGGGCTGAAGCGGAGGCAAAAGGAAGAAGAAAGTGGGCTCGGAGGCTTAGTGGCAGAAAGAGGCAGTAAATTCCGTCATTGTTGAGCAATGCTGGTAGAAGAAGCACATTTGCTATCTGAAATCTCACAAACAAGAGGGAAGGAAAAACTTGTTTATTCATGCCCTGCCAGTTGGCAGATCTCTTTGTTTAGAGAGCATTGAGCGCTGAGTGTTGTTTGTTGCAATCGTGATATTTACTTAGCTGACTTTCCCAGAAAGGGCGCAGAGTGGAAATGGCTTCAGCATATGTTTGTGTGATTGTGACGAGAGACTGTGCATGGCATGAGAGCTTTTAAAAAGATAGAGGAAAACAAAAAGAAAAAAGACAAAATACGTCCTGTCACGATCATACATGCAGCATTATTTTACCAAACCACCGGGGCTGTTTTTTCACCAAAGGATATGTACTTAGTATGTCAGCAGAACCTTATTATAGCAGAGGGTGGGTCTTCCACCCACAATAGATTTCCTCAAAATATTCCTCACAGTGTGAGGTTTTCCTAGCTCTGGCTGTGCTATGTATGTACTTTACTGTTTTGATGGTGAATTATTCCTGGAATGTCAGGCTCTGAGGATGTGGTGTTGTATCTTCCCCCTTCTTTTTTTTTTTTTTTTTTTTTTTTTTTTTTTTTTTAAGTATATGGGGTTTTTCTGCAAATGACTGGCTTTACTGCATTGCATCTGTTCTTATCTCTGAAACATGAATACCAAGCTGACTGTGTTGGGATTTGTGACGAACAGGAATAGGTGATGTGGTTGGGTACTGCAGTTCTTGTTCTTTTTGCAATCCAATTTTTAAAAGGAACTGTGAACTTTAATCCCTAACTGATGCATTTAAGAAAAACATCTCCCCTAAGGGTTTGCCCTCTGAAGATAAAAATTCAGCTTTTTTGAGGTGCATTGAGCTGGGCACTAGGATTATTACTCACTTATATAAAATTTCAGACAAGTGACTATAAACCATTTGTTTAATATATACATGTGTATGTGCAGGCACGTGTCTGTTAGCGCTTGCCTACACTAGAAACTTTTTATGTAATTGTTTTAGTATGAGAAAGGTATGCAGTTTGTAGAGGTAGTTTGCAGTGGAACATGCACTTTTACTTCCTCTGCTACTGTCAAAGAAGAGTAACTGCCTTAATCAGATTGGAAACAGAGTGTGAAATTGTCATTTAAAGCCTCGTTGTGTTTCAGGACACAGCTCCTACTTGAACATATAATGTATCTTAATACCTCCAGCAGCTTTTTTTAGGGGGAGAAAAAAACCAGTCTTAAAGTCGTGGTTTTTAAAATGTCTTCAGCGTAAGTAAATTCAGCAGGCCATTGGAAATATTTAGCTGTGCCTGTACACTCAAATTGTAAGTGGCTATGCTGGTTTTTGCTCTCCAGTGGAAAGTGGTGGTCAGTTCCCATGAAACTGAGGTGCACAGAGATTTATTGGCAAAATGTTTGGAAGATGGGGGTGGCAGTCAATAGATATGATTTTAAAAAAATAGTGAAAACCAGATTTTTCTGTGTCTGGTATAGGGATTGTTAAATATGAGTGGCTTCAGAAAATCTGGCCTCTAGCATGAATGGAGGGTTGAACTCTGAAATACCACCCCAGTGTTTATATGGATTACTGGGAGTCAGAACTCTTCCTGTTTCAAGTAGTGTCTTAGCTGGAGGAAAAACCTATCTCTTATCAATCACATCATATTCCCTTGCCCATTAGCAGCAAATTCTTGTGTGGAATATGAACACAAGGAAAGTAATTAATGTATTTTTAGCATTTTTAAATGAAACTAGCACTAGGGAAGATGACTGTAGTCTGTAGGGAGCAGACTGTTGAGATACCCTTTTAGAAGGTATCCCAAATTAATATTTAGCTCATGTGGTACAATGTCATTGTAGTTCAAGTCGTATTCTGGTGGAATCTTTTCAGCTCAGAGGCAGTGTCTGTTTATCCTAGTAGGGAACATGATCCTTGGATCTTCAGGATTGCTGCTTATGTCTTTGTAACACGGCAGTTCCCCAGGCTGAGAGAAATGGCAGTCCCAGATTTCTGCCATTACAGCATTGGTTTTGAAACGATTCCCTGGCACCTTCAGGGTGTTGCTCATGCATTTTTAGTTTGGGGTTTTTTCGGTTTTTTTTGGTGGTGTGATAGAACATGAAGTTCGCTATAAATGTAGCAGTTTAAAGCCCATTTAAAGCACATGCACACGCTTCAATTTTCTTGTGTCCCACGGCATTCCTATTCTTAGCATAGCCAGCATAGAGGGTATCTTCCATCAGGCTTCTGTGCTTAGGGCAACCAAATACAGAGTGTACACCACGACACTGATTGAACCAGGCACAGCCTTGTAACCTCCTGCATTTTCCTCTGGGTGCTTTGGAGCTGGCCAGTGATAAGCACACGTGGGTGTGAATGAGTTGAATTATGCTATAGAGGAAGAAGGGCTGCTAGAGATAAACGGGGTCCTGCATTACTTTAAAGCACCTAATAAGAGATCCTAGTAAACAGTTTGTGGTAGGAAATTGCACCACTGATGAAGTACTAACTGGAAAATCCAACCCTCTCCCTCCCTCTTCCAGCTCAGTCCTGCCTCAGTGGAAGTGACCACAGCTGACAGGCAAAGGGAAAGAGATGCACACCCCTTGCTTAGGGCTTAGATTAGGAAAGGCTTTATTGCTAATACCTAGAGCTTGAATTAGCACCAGGTTTTGGAAACAAACCAAATGCATGTGTTTCCTGTCTACTCAGAGTGGGAGAAGGAATCTTTGGCACTTCAGAGGTTACCTTTTGCTTTTCTATCTTGTGCTAAGTTAGTAAATGCTGCTGCTGCAAATTGCCTTAGCTTAAAACTTGGCATGGTGTGTCGTAAGACTTGATGCCTCAGATCTTTCATTTTCTAATCTTCTTTCTTCTTCCCTTTGCAAAAAAAAAATAAACAACAAAAACAAAGCTTTAACTAGTTTCCAGTTCAATCAGAGGAGTTCTCAATGTCTTATTAGTATAGCATGTTTAACAAATAACCCAAACCTATTGAGATTAGGAGTGGCAAAGGAATATTACTGAAATTTTTCATGTGTTTCTTATGGAATGCTGTTTTCTTCCCCCAGTTTTTATGCATTAGCATCCTCTTGTCTTTATCAAGTTCACGCCAAGTAATTCCTTGGACCTTTTATATTGCTGTATTTTTTCCCTTTCCATGTTACCCTGCTCTGAAATCCCTGACTTTCACTGAGCACAGTGCAAAAGATAACACCTGACTGCTGGCAAGCTGCATCAACGTGACCTGTCCATTGCTGTCAGGGCCAAGCTGTCAATGTGCTGCTCTACGTGAACTGCTGCTTCTTGTGTAATTCTTGCTGTAGTTCAGGGGTGTGTGTGTTCAGTGTGTGGCTGAAGCTCTCTGTGTGTATGTACATGCACAAATTTGGGCTGCAAGACTGTGTTCAGTTGAGCAAAGTACTCCTTGATCTTTGTTTATCAGAAATAACACATTTCTGCATTGGCCAGTACACCACAAACACCTGTGTTGTTCTGTTCAGGGCTAGTCTAACCACCTTTGAGGTAATTTTTAAAGATTGTTTAGGAGTGGTCTCAAATATGACACTCTAAAAGTTCAGATTTGGACCTGTTAGTCTAGAAAGCATTACAGTTGGTTTAGGGCATTGCTTGATATTTGGTTGTTGAAGCAGAGTAATTTTGCAGAGTAAAAGCTTGGTCTGCTGGGTTTCAGAGCATTTCTACTGCCTTGCAGATGGAGATGGCCAAGGCATGAAGGTGCTGATTCAGTGCCACAGCTGAGCTGTCTTGATTACTCTTTGTCTGTGTGATGGTTTACTGACAGTTCACAAACCTGAGAGTCATGCAGGAAATGCCTTTTCTGGTTGTTTCCACCTCCTGCTGTGAACAGCTGGATCTCTGTAGGATCACTTGTTGTGTACTTGCTTCATTCACACTCATTCCCCTGTTTCTCTTGACCAGGAAGGATACATGACTTGCTGAAAAAAGAGAAAATGCTATGCTGGGGCTACTCGTCTTATGGACAACCTGGGATAGGTAGCAACCTCCAGGTCATCATTCCTGAACCACAGGTGTATGGATTCATCCATGACAGAAATGTCAAGGAGGTGGCATGTGGAGGAAACCACTCTGTGTTCCTGTTGGAAGATGGGGAGGTGTATACCTGTGGCTTGAACACCAAAGGTCAACTGGGGCATGACTGCGAAGGAAGCAAGCCAGGTAAGTCTGCTTTTTTTATGCACTTCAAACTGTCTTGAGGCTGGTGGGCTGAGAAGATTATGGAAGTTGCTTTGTGCTGATTGCTCCTAGAGCTGGAGCAGCCAGCAGAGCTGATAATCATGTCACGTAACGCAGCAATGATGCTGAATAACACTAGCTGGCTCTGGAAAGCTAAAGCTGAGCAGCACGGGTGAGGAGACAGGTCTGCTCACTTTGCCTGGGAAATGCAGCAAAACAGAGGCGAGCGCAGATGGTCCCAGGGCAGATTTTGTTATCTGGCATTATGTTGTCTCTTTATAAAAAGGAAGAGAGGCCCATGAGTCACGAGTGTCTTCTGCTTTGTCTTTCCAATTGTACTGCATCCTTATGCCTACTCTTGTTCAGCTGTTGCTGGGAGTTTTCTCGTTTACACCATAGAGTACAAGCAGATTTGTGTTGAGTATAGCTGTGGAGAACAAACTTGAGTTTGGCCAAGAGGGTGTGTAAATTTTGTTTCCCTCTTTCAGAATCTCTTGTCAACTCATGCCTTCACCCGTTCATGTTTTCTTAATTTAAAAAAGATCATTGTAGCATTGTGTTCCCCAGACTCAAATTGCATCTTCTTCATTGTGTTCCAATGGACAGAACCTATGAGTGCAGAACCACAAGCAGCTACTGCCTCTCCTTCCCAGGGTGGAGGAGTGGTTTAATTGTGAGTTGCTATTTGAAGGAATCCTGAAGCCTGTCTTCTGGACTCTTTTGAGTGTTTGCCTTCCAGTTTCCCTTCCATTAATTTCTTGTTTTTGGCACGTGGTAAAGACACAGGTATTTCTGTTTTCATAATATAATAAAAATCCTGTGCAGGGGGTAATTAGAGCAAAAATTCCTCAAACTGCAGGCTACCCTCTGTAGAGCTTGGGTCTTTTCTAATGTAACCTATTATTGCATGATAGAGAGATCAGGTGTATGCAAAATAGCTACAGTTCCCCATGTAGTATGTGCAAATCTGACCTGACTGACTCTATTGCTCCTTTCCTCTGTCAGTGTCTTTTGTCTCTTTCTCTCAAAATGATTTGGTAGGTGTTGGATGCTGGATGACAAGGAGTTGACCTTGAATTTGGCCTCTCTTGCTTTTCCTACACATAGTTTCTGGGCAATTACTGAAAGAGATTGGGAGTAGCAGGAGTACTTAAGTCCTCTCTGTGCACAACAACTGTTCATCTTCTGAGGACTTGTAAATTTAGGCTCTGGAATAAATGAGATGCTTGGTAAAAAGAAGCCAAGCCTAGTGAATATTCAGCTCAAACTGGTGAGAACACTTCATCCAGCAAATCACCCAGCTATCTCAAGACTAGTGCAGAGACCCCAGAAATTCAGAACTGAGTGCTGCAGAGATACTCTGAGAAACACCTTTGGGCTACACTGCTGTTTTACCCATAAAATAAAGCAAGCATAAGCTGATAATGAAAATGGAGGATTCGCAGCAAGTAGATCAGAGCTGGAAATGGATTTCATGAATCCTGAATGCTGAAGTGTAGACTGCTCTCAGCTAAGTAATCTGCTTTCAGCTGGGCCTGTAGAAGAGGGCCAATCTCAGATTTTGAAATAGAAATAAAAGGTTCTTTGTGTTTGATCCCAAGTGCCCTTCTTCTACCCCTTAAATTAGGGTCTGTCACCAAGATGTGAAACCAGTTATCCTACAGGTTTAATTTTTTCTGAAAAGGCTTCTTCAGTGCTGCTCTCTGAGGAGCCTGTGGCCATCCCTGCAAAGTGGTGTTTCTCTGCCAACACAGCGTTACTGGCTGTGGCTGCAATGGGATTTCTGCTGGCTGGGGCAGGTGGGAGGGATGTGCTGTAAAGCAAGGAACAGCTGCTCTTTTTAGCTTATGGTGAACAGTCCTAGCAGCCTTTATGGTAACAGTAAACTGGGGGAGAGCCCCATGCCGCACGCTGCTCTGCGTGGGTTTGCTTTGTCTTGCAACACTGAGAACTGAATTTCTGAGTTTTCTTTTGCAAATAGGAACAAGAAGAATCAAGCCTTCCTCTTTCACCCCCACTTCTTCTGCATGGGATAGAGACAACCTTGCACCTTCTGTGTAGAAAGGCTTGTCGAAGATCATCTTTTCTGTTTTCCGTTGTTGTGGGCCTGTGAGTGAAGCCATTTCTGATAGGTGATGAAGATGTATGTTTGGGACACTGGGGTCCTGAGCTGTTGAAAATGATAAAGAAGACTGTCAGGAGGAGTCTGAGGTAGAAAATGGGAGAAATGCCAGGAACTGGCACTCTTGCAGCTGCGTTTCTCCAGCCTCTGCTGGACAGGGCGCTGTGGGCTGAGGTCTCTTGGTTTTCCTGCCCTGTGGCTTGATCCTGCCAAGCCCGTGAAGGCAGCTAGAAGTGGGTGACCTCTGCCCAGCTCTGGAAGTGAGCTCCGTCTCCTGATGTGGGAGGCTGTGACACAATACTGATTGTCCCCTTCAGGCAGCCCCTGGGGAACCCCCTCTGGACTTCAGAAATGCTTACCAGGGCTTACAGAGTGCCCTGGTTGTGTTTGGGAGTAACACTGAGATACAAAAATACGCAGGGGCTTTTGAACCTCTTGAAGGCTGCATGACTTCCTAGGGGTGGGGCGATCCCCTTCCTGCTGCCTAGGTCTGTGTTCTAAGAGGAAACTCCCTTTTATTTCTCACTATTCAATCTTGCTCCTCATTCATGCTACTCATGAAAATGTCAAACAGTGGCCACAGAATTGTTTCATCAATTCCTCTTGGAGGAGCGCTTTAGAGGGCACCTTTTGAAATGAAAGAAAACGTGTTAATTAAAAGCTGTGTTTATGGTCACATCTGCTGCCCTCGTGGATGTAATGTGGAGAGGGGGCTAGCAGCTGGCAAAGTGGTTCTTATGCCTCTTCTCTACTGGGAACAGAAATTAATGGGGGAGTGCGTGCCACTGAAAGAGTGTAAGTCAGTAGAGGTTTATTTTCTGAAAGTGCCCTTTCCTCTGGGTTTTACATTGTGGTGCTAAAATTAATAATTAAGATGGCTAAGAAGTTTACCCTAACTAAAATAACCTTCTTTTTGACTCAAAGCTGACTGCTTTTAAGCGATTCAAACTCTCTACTTTTGATAATACCAGGTATTACTCCCATGGCTCTCCCACAAACCCATTTCCCACATTGTTGTGCTGTTTACCAATTCATTGTTTCTTCGAATTGTGGTGATTATCGAGGCACTTAGAGTCCACCCCTCTCAGAAGTGGTTATCTAGCTTTGTTAGTATTTACATGATTGTTTTTCCTCGCCTCTTTTTTTTCCTTTTCCTCCCCAAAACAGTCTATAGTTGGTGTCTCTGCAATCACTTGGCAGGGATGCATAGGGGGAATGCTGTTCAAGCGTTCTCTCACCATGACCATGATTAATAAAGCTTCTGTCTGACCTGCCCTAATTTTCACTTGTGTTGTTAAGCACTTGGAGTCCCCAGAGCCTCTGACCATGTTTTAGGAGTAGCAGTTTGGCAATTTTGGTAGTGATGTATGGAACCCGCTGTCAGTCTGGGTTTGCATTGATTTCCTGAAATTTATCAGATGATAATGTACATTATGTCTCTAAGGGGAAGCAATAATTTTGTACTGCAGTAGTTTTAGGAAAAAAAAAAATATTCTTCATAACTGTATCTAAATTTCCCCTTTTTCAGTCCTGTAATTTCATTTGGATTGATTTTCTTCAGGTCTGCCATGATGTCTTGGCTGCCTGTGATGATTCTTACATAAGTGTTTTATCTAAATGTGCATGATGGAGAACAAAAGACAGGCCAGGTGCCTAAGGTAAAGGCTCTTTTGGGTCTGGGTGGAATTATAGAGGAGTGTGAAACAACTAGCTGGTTGTTAGCAGTTTGTAAAGCTTTAAAAACATGCTCGAGTCTGAGATGTGGAACTTGTTTTCTGCTCTAGAGATTTGTTCTGTTCAAGTCATTTGGACTTCATTTGACTTCTGCTAGTGAGAAAACCTGGGCTTTGGTAATTAGTGTCTCGAGAGAGTTACAGAACAGTGTCTCAAGCCAAATTTGCCTCAAACATTTTGTCTGGTAAAATACAGCAGAAAAACCTATGAATTTTTTACAAATTTTTCCTGTTGGCATGCAAATGTGCAGAGGAGCACTGCCTTTCTGTGGATTGTGGAATTTATCTGCTCATAGCTGCTGGTAGAAATATCATCATAATGTTCATTCTCTTTCAAAAAGCAGGAAAAAACACCACCGAGATAAACAATCAAACCTAGGTAATCCAGCTCTTCTGGATTTCTCTGAACTGAGTGGCCTTTCTTTTCCAGTGTAAATTCTCTTGTCCTGAGCTTCAGCACAGGGTTACAGTGGCAGAGAGCTCCGTGTTCAGGGCAGCATGCTTGTTAATCATAAACCCTGGAACAGCTGAGAATTCAGATGTGCCACCTGCTTGGAAGGACAGTCTGTGTGGATCTTCCTCTTTTAGCCTCTTCCCGGTGGGTGAGAAGTCAGGCAGGAGGCCCTGGTTGCTCTGGAGGAGAGGTGGCAGGGCTTATGTTTGTTGTGAGCAGGTTGCAGACAAAGAGCTGTGCATGTTTGTGTTTCAGCACCCATTGTAAATGTTATTTGTAAAAAAAAAATACATAATTAAACTGGTCACCCTTTGCAGAGTCGGGTATGTTCATTTCTACTCATCCCTTTTGCTCCTTTGACCGATCCCAGGATCTGACCAAGCTATTTGAGGCTGCTGTGCCTTTGCTAGTGGCTGCAGTGGATTTGCTTTATGGGGTGTCCATTTCAGTGGAATTGATGCCATTTGGGCTTCAGAATGATTTTAAAATTAGAAGACGGAATTTTAAATTAACTTGATTTAGAAACAATAGGTGTTCTGTTGAATGAGAAGTAAAGGAAGTGCTTTTCCTTAGATATCTTAAATATGCCTGCGTTGTGTTGAATTGGCTGGCTGAGGGATTCGAATATGCCAGATATTTATAGTGGGAGTTGTTTTAAAATTTGTGTGGTTTTGATCATGAGAACTGACTTGTGCCAGTATTTTCTGAGACTGCAGGACTAGGAGAGCCTAAACTGAGGAGAAGGAAGGGTCTTTGGGAGAACCTAAACAAATAAAAATCTGATTTCTTGACACTAAAGAAATCTAGTGAGCACATAAAATGGCTGTAAGGTATTCTTAGATGCAACTCTGAAGTCTTGTCTATGAACACACAAGTATTATTAGAACCACGGGATTTCTCTCTTGATTTCATTTTGCTGAGAAGTAAACACAAGGATGAGCCCAGGGAAGCAAGATACTAGTTTTTTACAGTCAGTCTGATCTGTTTTTACAGAGGGCATGAGGAACAGTTCTGATGCTTCTTTACCTCAAAAGGCAGAGCTGCAGTAAGAATGACCAGCTTTTTGCCTTCTGACTGAGGGTTTGTAGGGCAATTTGGCAACCTAAACTTGAATTTATCTCTGTCATATTTGTTACTCGTCATTCCTGTGTCATGCATACTCTTCAGAGGCTTT
Source organism: Monarcha castaneiventris obscurior (assembly GCA_026261815.1). Taxonomy (NCBI): domain Eukaryota; kingdom Metazoa; phylum Chordata; class Aves; order Passeriformes; family Monarchidae; genus Monarcha; species Monarcha castaneiventris. The sequence goes on from JAMPIT010000890.1 coordinate 6,401,027, forward strand.
CTGAAGGTGCAGCTGAAATAAAGCCTGCAAATGAAATTAAAGGCTGTTGCCTGCCTGGCTTGGAAGGGAACGTAAAACCTTGGCGTGATGTATGGCACTGGTGACTGGCCCCTTTCCTGCAACCATGCTGAAGCTGGAAGATGTGTTCAGGATAAAATGGGTGGGTGGCTGTGTCTGGTGAGGCAAGGGAAGAGGGCAGGGAAGAAGCTGGAAGTGATACACACAAGTTTTCTGAATGCCCCAACCATTTTTGTGGTCAGTATAGTTGTGTGTGCTGGACAAAAGTGATGACTTCATTAAGCTGCATAAGTATGGCTGAGAGTCACAACTTCTAGGAGAGATTTTAGTGGCGTGGTGGCTGTTGGTTTTGAGTTTGACTCAATTATCTTCAGGCAGCCTGATGCTCTTCCTTAAGCTGTGTTGGAAATAAGGCTTTATCTCAAAGATCTTTGTGAAACTTCGTATCAGAAATCAAGTGTTTTTGGTAGCTGAAAAGAGCTGTGAAGACACGCACTCTTTCTTCAACACCTGACCTGCCTTTTAAACAGCTGTCTGCCTGTAAAAACTCACCAAAAAGGAATGTACAGATGCTCATATCTTCTTTTCTCAGAATGCCCAGTAGATAAAATTAATAAATGTTTTTTTAAATGTTTAATAGGGCTGCATTCCTTACCCCCCTTTTTCCAGTCACTGTGCTTGTTCGCAGTGACATATTTTCAAGCAATATGTGTGAAGCTGATGGGAATGCCCTTGAAAGCAAGGGCAGGGGTGCTCTACTGAGTCTGCACTGTGCAGGTGTGGCTTTTCAGAAACGTGTGGCTTTGTCTTGCCCCCATGCGAACCACTGCAGGATTGAAATAAGTGGGAACGGAGTGAGGAGCAAACCAAGTGCTTCTGAAAATTGTTTTACTTAATCAAAGCCTGGGGCTGCCACAAGTGAGATTCTCAAGTGTTGCAGCTTTGCTGTGTGTAGTACCAGCCCATCAAATCCAGCACCAATGCACCCATTTCCCTAATTCCCCCAATATTTCTGGTGTCCCTCCTCAGTATGTCATGCCAAGGTTTAGTGCATCCTGCCCGTCTTAGACTTGCTGCCTTGGAGCTGTGGGATGTGCTGGGATGTACGTGGTGGACCTTGGGGGTTTCTCAGTAGTCATGGACCAGCCACAGCTTCTGTGCTGCCTACCAGTGGCCAGCAAGCCTGGCTGAATGACCACTTTTACAGCTCTCTGCCATAGCCTCGAGGAAAACAGGCTCTCTGGGTATTCTTGAACGTGTTTTCCCCGTGTTTCTGTAGCAACCCATGGTGTTTTATTTCTTTGAAACAACTATCCTTACTAGTTTACCTCCAGGGTCTGAAGGTGGATTCCTCCCTCTGCCAGCTGATGCTTGCCAGACTGAAGCCCTCTTGTGCCTGAGCAGCCCTTTCCAAGAGCCTGCTCCAGCTGTCTGTGCCCATGCCAGTCTGCATCTATGGCTCCTCAGAGAGGCTGTGTCCTCGAGACAAAAGGCAGCGAAGTGGGGAAGGCTTTGTGTGCCTCTGTCTGAGGAAGGGCTTTGCTTTCTCAGGGTAGGTGTCTGCTCACAGCTGTGAGGGGGAGTAGCTGGCAAAGCATGTGTGAAGTGACACCCTGGGATGTCACCGTGGCCTCTCTCTCACTTCTTGCTCTTGCATTCCTGCCCTGACATGACTAGAAACAGCTTTATAAAGTGAAGGCAGTGTTAATAACTGAGCCAGCCTCTCTCAGATTTAAGATTGTAAGTAGCCATGCTAAATAAATGAATGAGCAGTACCATATGTGTTGTGCAGGTAAACCATCACCTTGATAAGAGTCACTAGTGTCCCTGGATGAAAGGGGACTGCAAATCTTCTGTTACTTGGAACCTCTCAGCCTTGACCTATGGACCGTGTTCCCACTGCTGTGATCAGCAGTGTTCTGGGGGAGTGTCACCTTTGGTCTGTCCTCTGTCCTTTCCTGTCTTTCCCCCACACTTACTTTTCATTCAGTGAGCCTACTCTCTGTTTACATTTCATTCTTTTTAACCAAATTATCAGAGTCTTGTCAGCTTCAGCACCGCTGCTGTTGTCAGTCTCTCTGATCAGGCTTCTCTTCATCCTGCTCTGCTTTCTGCTGCAAGTATAGCACCATTCACAAAGTTCAGGAAAGGAAGACCTCAAGATTTGCAAACCGGACTTGTAAAACCCAGACTCCTCGATGGATACAGTAAACTTAAGCTGTTGAAAGTTGGAGGAGGTTACATTTTGATGTTAACATTGCTTGCTGCATACTTCGAAGTTTTTGCCCCATGCTATTAGAGGTTTGAGCATAAAGAGGTTTGTGCAGCCATATGTGGGTGAGAGCAGCAGGCAGAAGGTGAGGGTAGCTGTCATACAGTGGGGATATGTCTCCCCATGGGGTTTGCACTTGTCTGGTGCTGTGCAGGCGCAGAGCACAGTGTTTCTCACACCCTTGTGTGCACCAGTGTCGTATAATCTGAGCACAGGATGAAATAAGCACGTAATAACCTTCGCAGAGATGTTCTGCGAGGAGCAGGAAGGTGAAATTGTGGAGCTGGTGTCAGGCAGGGCGGTTCCAGCTGTCTACGTGTTGTGTGTCTCATCTGCCTGGCCATGCCAGAGCCTGTAGAGTCACCAAGGTGTGTTCTTGAAACTGTCCAGCAGCCCTGGCCTCCTCCCTGTGCTCCTTCCTCTGGTTTTACTGCTGACAAACCACAGCCTGCAGAGGTGGGGTGAGTGAAGCCACAGGAGCAGTTTTAGCTGACTGAGTTAGATTATGTTTTCAAAAAGCACATGTCAGCTTTGCAAAGTCTGTATTTAGTTTGAGTGGCTTATAGAGCCTGATTTCTTCGTCCTGGTCCAGGACTCCAGATGTTGCCTGTGACAGCTGGGAGTGTGGGATGCCTAGCTGGTCAGTTGAAAGTGGGTAAAGGGAAATCAGACAGTCCTTCTTGGGAGCTTTAAGGGAGAGAGGAAAGGACAAAAAGGCCTTGGCAATCAGCATTCCCTTCCCCCTCCCCAATTACCAGTTTCCAGGTGGCAGAATCACACTTCCACTGGGATTGATATTTTCTGGAAGAGTTGGTGAGTGTACGTGTGCTGCTACTGGTTAAATAACTTGTGTTTTACTGGTAATACTGATAAAAACAGTGAAACAGCTAGGATGTGGAGGTTATGTTGACAAAAAAAGGAGAAACCTTCATAAGGGGAGGGAGATATCTTGGACATTCTTCTGTCTCAGTGCACTTTCAGTTGCAAGCATTTTGATTGTTACACCTTGGTTTTCTCTTTTTCCAGTTTCATTAAAACACTCAGGCGTGTTTAAATGTTCGGCTGACTTTAGTGGGACTGAAATCATGAAGCTCATCACAGCCTAGAGTATCCATATGCAAAAACATCTCTGGGGTGTGCCACTGGAGGCTGGGGAATCAGCAGTCAGCTGAAGTTTACTACTTAATGCATAAAAATCTTGTCAGGGCATTTGTTAGATCCACTGCTGCTTACTTGAATTTTGTACAGTGGCTTAATAAAATGATGGTGACTGATAGATTTGGGCCATAGTGTTTTTCTGATTTTCTTGTGCTTGTTGAAGGCAGTAGCAGATCTCCATGGAGTTTTTGGCTGTTGAATCAGGCTTCCCTAAGTGCTAATGCTGTTAGTGTCACCTTGCTAGATGGTTTAATGTGTTGGTGCAATTCATCTCCAAAAGGAGAGAACTCTGCTCTTTTCCTATAAGAATTAAGGCTTTTCAGTACTCAGAGGATAGAAAGATTATACAGGTGAAATTTAGGTTGCTGTTGGCATCTGATTAAATATTCAGCTGCCTTGTGCATTGAAACATTGTATCTCACACTTGTGATTTTTGGATCTGGGTTGTACAGTGCTCCTGCATCATCGATGTGGATGTGGACTATACTAACAAGCATGGCAAAGCAACAAAATTGGCTTATCTGTCCTCAGACTTGCAAACTTGCAAGCTGCTAGCACATAACCCAGAGAAATTTCTTATCTTACCTTACCTCACCTGTTTCTCTCTTCCCTGTGTTTCTACCACCATCTCTTATCTGGACGAGCTAGTAAGACACCTATTTTTGAGAACTGGTGAGCACTTTCCTTGCAGGCAGCAACAGCCGAGATGGGCAAATGCTCTGAGTTGCTTATTGACAAGCTGGGGAAGCAATGAAGAGTTTTGGCCAGGTGTCCAAGCAGACTGAAATCACTTGAAACTCTTCCAAGACACAGCTTCTTCTGACCAGAAATGCAGATTTTGCCACTGAAGGTGTCACCTCAGGGATGATGGTTTCCCTGTAGTTTCCAGGCAGTAGAAGCCATCTGGTGCTGTTCCTGTACATCCTGGTACACATATGGCTGAAGGATTTTGCCACGTCCTCTAGCAGAAGCCTGTCTTGTGAGCAGCTGGACACTATACATAGAAAGGGTGTACCAACTCTCTGATAAAATTACTAGGAGAAGGAAAGCTAATTAATCATTCATTGCCTGTGCATTCTAATTAGAGCAGTATAAGTGAGTGCTTTGTGCTTCTAGCTGTTGCAGCCACTGAAAATCCTGCATAGCTTTCCAAAGTTGTAGGGGCAAAGCATAGGCCCTGTTTTGTAAATAGGGAGGCCCTGGATTGATGGTGTCAGGGCTGATGGCTTGTCAAGGGTTTTCATTCTTGGCCCAGCTTTACTGCCATTCCCAAACCTTCAAGCTAAATGCACTGATTGTCAGAAAGCTGAGTTGTAGAAACATACACCACTTATCCTCAGCTTTTCCTAGAGTGTCCTTGCAAACCAAGAAAACACAAGAGCATTCCTGGGAAGCAGGCCTATCACTACAGATGGGCTGTTCTGGAGACATTTTTCCTCATTCTTTGCTCCAGTGTATTTAAGATCTAACAGGGTTAAAACAAATAAATCAAACCTTGATATGCCTATTTGTGTTGAGATCCAAGGGTTAAAATGGACAGAAGAGAGAAATCAAAGTTGGAACTCCACCAGATATGAAAAACTGATAAACTACTTCTAAGCATTGGTGCTGTTTTGAGACAGCTGACAGCTTCAGGAAGAAAAGATTGTGTCAGTGTCTACTTCTTGGAACTTGTGAGTTTTTGTTTGTTTTTTGGAAGTTTTATGAGGTGTTGAAACACTGTATTGCATAACTGCTTCAGCCCTTCCCTGTTGCTTTCAGGGTTTTGTTCTGCTTAGCTTTGTAGATGATTGTGCCTGTTAAGCTCCACTTGACTGGTTTTATTCAGCAATTACACAAGACACAATGCTAAGTATAAACTTCACCTTTTGTACCCTTCATCTCAGTGCAGTGGTACGTCTTTTCTAAGGAGTGAATAATGGTGGTGTGATGCTTTGGAAGTTAAAACAAATGTATAGCAACCACTAAAATATCTATTATTTTGATGTGAGGAAGGGATGTGAGGCCAGCAAAGAAATAGTTGTCAGATAGATGTTTTTGATATCCCATGTAAGCTGGGAGATGGTACATTCAGTGACTTGGCAAGCCTGACAATGAACTGGGACCCTTGTTGGACTGCCTGGGCAGCCTGTGATCCCAGGGGAAAGCTGGCTTTTTTCCATCTCTGGAAAGAAATTAATGTGAGTGTGTAGAACTTAAACTGTTTGGCATTTCCATTTCTTCATGACTTTTCAGACAAGCTGCTACTGAGGGGGTCTTAGGAATGTGTGGTGGTGAGATGGGCCATACATGCACCTTTCTAAAGGCAAAGAGCTTCAGCTCTGGGACAGGCATGGGTTTTTTTCTGTCTGTGGTTGTCCAGTGAGTCCAGGTGAGACTGTGTTCTGTTCCACTGGTGAGCAGTGCAGTCACTGAAGGCTTTCAGTGACACAGGGCAGCCTTTCAAAACAAGTTGGTATTTATTAGTCTCTTGGGATGACACGTAGAGCAAGGTCACATTTGTGTTGCCAAATTAAACTTAAGATGGAGCCAGTGGGGACTGAAACAACCCTGGATTTCTAAAGCTATTGGATGTCCTCTCTGTGTCCCAGTGTGTGAAGTCCTTGCCACAGCCAAATACCTCAGGGCACTCTTTCTCTATTTGCACTACTACTGTGGTCACAGTCCTGCCTCCTCCTGCTCCTGGTGCTAATCTTTGGACACTGGAGTCTTCTGTCACGTCCCCAAGGTCCTCCAGTGGTTCAGGGTCAGCTCCTGGTAGTCCTTCTGCAGCAAATAAGACTTACTGTGGCAAATACTGCTTTCCCAGGGAAGTGTTTTGCATGCAGGGAAGTTTTACGTGCCTGCAGGTAGCAAAGCAGTCTCTGCTGTGGGTGCCCCAGCATCCCATATTGTCCACGTTTGCTGTTTTGTTGGACTCATGATGTCTCCTGGAGTGTTTGGCAGTGTGCAGGGAGCAGCTTTGGAAGTGAGGCTGGTGACTTAGTGACCACTTTCAAGAGCTCAGGTGCTCTGGGTAACAGCTAAGTCTCAGTGCACCCCTCCAGCAGTGGTGAAGTGATGAAATGATGGGTTCGTAAATCAAAGGGTTTTCCTTGGAGAAGTGGATGGCTTTGTCCTGCTCTCCTTTTGATGGTGTGATCCTCTCCAGCAGCAGCAGCTTTAGTTCTGGACCTTCAGGTCCCAGTACAGAAACACAGCTGTGTGAATTTAGGTGGTGTGTCTGGCACAGCACAGCAGGGAATGTTTGTCTTGCTGGATGTCTGAGAGGAAGAGACCAGAGCCACATGTGCTGCTGAGATACCTTGTCTGCTGTTTGTCATTGACCTTGATCAGCCCTTACAGCTGCTGGTTGTTTAGAGCTCTCAGACAGAAATAGGCCCCCTCATTTATATATGTAAATTAATACAAACCAGACTGCCAAGCAGTGTTATAGTTGGGTGCTTGTGGGCTCAAGTGGAAAGCTGTGTGTCTAAATTGAGTTACCACCCTCAAACCTGGCTGTGTCTCTGCAAGGGATTGTCAGTGGGACTGGGTGAAATCAGTGCTGCTGGAAGGAGCTGCAGGACCAGGGGTGTCATTGGATGGCAGGGCTAAAGGATGGTTGGATAGCAGGCAGGTCTCAACCCCTCCCAGATATTTATGTGCTTGTTACTTGTAAACTGCAATTCTGTTGCCATTAAGTATTTTGAGTGAAATGAAGCACTTGTTCAGGTGGCATTTTCCTCAGCTAGAACACATATTTAAGTAGTTGTCACCTTTTTCTTCAGTAATATCCATTAGGGATTTTTCTCCTCATTTTCTCATTCCCAGACTTAGAAGATGAGCCCTCCTAGGGGTGCCTTTCTTTTACACTTATTTAAGACACGTAGGTTAATTAGTAAGCATGTTTTGGTGCTAAGTGTGTTAATGATTTCTGGATGCCTGTGATGTGGGGCATCATTTTTCATGGAATGACATGTAATGACCCTTTCCTCTCATGTCACAGGCAAGTGGGACTTCACTAACACTGATCACTGTCTTGTAGCTTACAGGGCAGAATCTTTCTTCATCCACCTGGAACACTTGTATTTGTTCAGGGAAGAAAAAAGAAAAGCAACTTCGCTTCTGTGTGGCATGCAGGGATCTTTGCCATCAGTTATGTGGTCTTTCCAATGTTTTATTGCAAAACAAGACTTTTTTTCATGCCCACTTGTAAAAACTGTTTAGTGAGTAAGATTTGGTTGTAGACGTTTTAGAGTAGTTGTCAAACCTGCTTCAGTTGCCTAATGTGTTGTAATGGTGAAAAGTCAGTTGTGGGTTATCTTCTGGAGGACTTGAGTGATGATTTTTTTTTTTTTAATATTCTATTCCTTCATCTCATTTTGCTTCCTATATATGGGACTTTTTTTAATAAGTGTTTGACAGTGGTAGTAGTAGGTTGATAGGTTCAAACTTGTTCCGAGATTAGCATGCAGAATGTCATAACACACACATCAAGCAATAAATCAAGGTGTGGTGGATGACATCCAGCTTTGTGGATGACTCATCTTCATTGGAAATGAGAGCTGTGGAAGGTCAAATATGTTTTACAGGGTCTGCTATCTTCTCAGTGTTGGATGATCCCTGAATCAAAATTGAGTGGGGAAACCTCAGATATGGGATATCTGTTCCTGAATAACCTGATAGGTTTTCCTGTGTCTCTGAGGCTGGCTGTGTGTAGTCTGTCACTGTGCTTGAGGCATGTGTACCTGCCTACCTTCTGTGATTTTCAGACCAGCTTTCAGTAGAGCTCAGCAGTGACACGCTTTTAGTAAACCTGGTGCTTTTTCTCCTGTGAGAAGTATTTTAAAACTAAACTGGGGATCAGCACACTCATGTGAATGGATTTGCCCAGAGCTGGTGTCGCTGTGAGATGAAGGCTGTGACCAGAGACCTTTTCCCTCTGTTTCCCTCAGAGCAAATCGGGGCGCTGGCCGGGCAGCACATCGTGCACGTGGCCTGTGGGGAGTCGCACAGCGTGGCCCTCAGCGACCAGGGCCAGCTCTTCTCCTGGGGCGCCGGCAGCGATGGACAGCTGGGCCTCACCACTATAGAAGATGCCGTGACAGTACCAAGGTGAGCATTTAACAGGGTCAGCTTTCCTCAGGGAAGCTCCTTGGAGGTGATGCATCGAGGGTTGCTCACCCTGGGAGGGTTGCTTTCTCTTTGTGTGGTGGGAGTAGGGCCCTTCTCATGTTGGGATGATGGTGATTCCTTCTCCTTTCCGCTGCTGTTCTGGTGCTCCCTGAGCACTGCAAGTCCTCAGGAGGTTTGGGCAGGACAGACCTTCTGCCCATGGATGGTTGAGGTATGGAAAAGGAAATTGGAGCGTGCTTAGCTTCCTCCATGAAAAATGCCACAATGGTTTGTGCAGAAAAAGGAGGTGCGTGAGGGAGGACTCAAAATCAGAAATGCAGTTTGTACTTCATGGTGTTTTATCGTGCTGTGTTAACAGCAGTTGCAGTCTGTCGTTTGGTCTGCCACTGCAGACTCAGTGCAGAGCAGAAGTTTGGGACATCTCTCTGGAATGGTTGTCATTGTTGAAACAGTATTTAAAGGAAGAGTTTCAGTTACAAAAGATTAATGTTTGAGCTGAAGGGCTCTGTGGGAAGACAGTCCTCAACTTGCATGTGGTTCTGGTAAAACAGAGAGAGGCAGGCTCGCCTAGCAGTGTGATAGTGCCATTTTAAAAATAACATTTTTGTGGAGTAACTTGAACCTTTGACATGCTATTCTCTGTACAAAGCACTGAAGAGGGTTTGGTGCCGTAACTCATTGGAACTGCTAGGCCCATAACAGCATGGAAAATGTCAGTGCCTGAAAAAGAAAAGTGAGAGAGGCACCAAGACCCAGCTATTTTCACCATTTCCAGATGGTTGGATTCAGTGTTACAGCAGGAAATGTAGTTGAGTTACTAGTCAAGTGTCTAAAGGTCTCCACAGATTTGCATCTATTACGTATGGATCTGTATTGCCTTCAAGACTCAGTTCCTCAGTCTCAGAACCATAGATTGTGTGTATATGTATATAACAAATATCTGAGTGGAAATTGTAATTTTTGTCTAAGGTGATGCCATATTTGTGGATGCTCCTTCTAAAATAGTGTCATCATCTTTAGGTTGATAAAGAAATTGAACCAACAGACGATACTGCAGGTTTCCTGTGGAAATTGGCATTGCCTGGCTCTGGCAGCAGGTACGGTAACATTTGTTACTGATTACCAAAATTTGTGCTGTTATTTTGCACAGTGTCCAAGACTGCATATTTCTGCATAATAAATCAAGGACATCCCATGTCCTGACTGCTTTCGGGGCAAATGAGATGCTGTAAAATGGATCAGGTACCATGTATATTGAGGAAGAGCTTTGCCAATACTGTGAAGAAAGAAAACATTACAGACCACCCACTGTTTCACTGGTGAATGATGGCAGGAATGCTTTAAAGCTTTCCATCTTGATTTAGAAAAATGTGTGTAATTAATTTCTTTGTGCTGAAATTTTCCTTGGCTTTTACTCTTCTGTGTGAAACATGCAGACTGTTTTTTGTTGCACTGTTTGTTACAGCAGTTGTATTTCATATTTTGCACTTAGCTGCCTGTGCGTTTATTTGCCTGATGGCTTCAGGCTTTGCTTTCTTTTTATCAAAGAATGTCGTTCTTGATTTCACTTTTTTTCTTTTCATCATGAGGTTTGGATGGGAGCGAAGCCTCCAGAACCATTTCATTTTAATTTTGGCAAACTTGTTTTTCTGTTGTCTAGCCTTCACTCACCATTGTCTTTCTTTCCTTGTTTCAGATGGCCAGTTCTTCACATGGGGGCAGAACAGCTATGGGCAGCTGGGCTTGGGCAAAGAATATCCCTCCCAAGCCAGTCCACAGCGTGTCAAGTCTCTCGATGGGATCCCTTTGGCTCAGGTTGCTGCAGGAGGAGCCCACAGTTTTGCCCTTTCTCTCTCAGGAGCTGTGTTTGGCTGGGGGAAGAACAGCTCAGGACAGCTGGGACTAAGTGATGAACGAGGTATGAAAATTATGCTCCTAGGTGAAAGACAGACTCCTGTGGCCTAGTGTCTCTTGTTGCATTGACAGTGTATTTTTACTGAATGGGTATATAACTCAGCAACTCCTCCTGGGATGACATGGCAGAGAAAGTCTCTGTCTCTACAGGCTTTTCATACTTAGTAAAAACAGAAACATCCCCTTGTGGATGTTAAATTAAGTGAGGAGGGTCAAAAAGAATGGTCTTTCAAGTGTGAATGTGAACATGCAAATATCGAAGGAAGTGCTCATATTCTTTCTCCCTCTTCTCAAAAATACTTTGTCCATATTTTGTTTGAAGTTGGTTAGAGCAGAGTCTTTCCCTGCAGAACAGCAGGCTGAACCCATCTCCTCCTTTCCCAACATGATTTTGAGTGGTGAGCATCTATATGCTACAAAATGATGTCAACACAGAATATCCCAGTAAATGTTGTCTAGTTTATTTGTTGCAGTTTACCAGACATATAGGGTCAATGGTAGTTTTCTCAGGTGCTAGTCTGAAAAGCCCAGATCTCCTCTGCTTGTTGTTCACACACTCTTGTAACTTTTTGGAATAAAACAAATGAGTGGAAGATTTTCTTTGGAGCTTCAAATCAACCTCTTTATTGTTTTCTGCATAATTCCTGAGCAGCTTTAAATATCTAGGCAAGTTACTGAGTGTGGATGTGATACCTAGCATGCACCTACATACCTTGTACTGTCTGTAAAGTAGAGCTGAGCTAACAGAAGAGCAGAAGTGTCCTTTCCATGTAGATTGGCAGTTAAATGCTTCTAATTAAAACAAAGCTGCAGTTTACATATGAAAGGCTTACTTTGACACGGGGCTAATCTTAAATGAAGAGAATAAGCATCAGCTTGTGGGGTGGTGCTGGCCAGGGATCATATTCTGCTTCCCCCTCAGTAGTAAATACGTGGTATTTATGGAAAGTGAATCATGGTAAGACAGTGTGAATTCTACTTGTCAAACATGAACAGCAAGGTCTGCAAACACGGGTATTCTGCAGCACTGTTATTATTAACAATTATGCTGTAGAGAGGAGAAGTGTCATTCCTGTCAAAAGAAAGATCAGAGTGCTAAAATACAGAAAAAAGGTAAATCAAAAACATGCTCTCAATTCTAAACTCATGGAAACGTGACCATGTTTCTTTCACTACCCAGTAAAAAAGCACCTTCCAAATCCTTAGGTGAGACTCTTAAGAAATGGGCAACTTCTATAGGTAGGAACCTGATTTTTTGTTGGTATGAAATAAGCAGCTGCTCCCCTTAATATCTAACTGTTTTGAGATGCCTACTGCTCCTTGAAGTGCTTAGTTTTTATTTTTACTGTATTCATCCCTGGGAGACAGACTTTAAATGATTAGGAGTGGCAGAGTAAAGGAGGAAAGCATCACTTAATGGTTGGTAGTGATTAGCCTTTGCAAGTAGGAGGATCTTCTGCTTAAAGGATGACAACAGAAGGAAAGCCGAGTATTTAAATACACTTTGGGATTCAGCTTACCATGTCTTGCACAAGTGTCTCCCACGTGTCAGGGTTGTTCTATATGGAAAAGGTGTAAGTAAGGTTTTGGAAACAAATATTTGCAGTCATCCCTGAGGAGTCTGAAATGGAGCATGAAGCTGAAGGTGGGTGTATCTAGGCTGCACTCACCAGATCTCCTAAACAGCAAGTGCATGTTGAATTTATACAAGACAATCAACATTTGCATTCTTGCTCTGGACCATTTTGTTTGGGTCAGTCAAGTCTTTTAAGAATTCGAGGGGAAAAGTGGCAGTGAAGCACTCAAGGACACGTGGGGTTTTTTTCACCACAGTTGTTAAAGTTTCCCTTGTGCTCATAGACCACGTCTGAAAATCAGACTGCCAGTGCTTTTCTTGGACCTGCAGGTTTGTGTTTATGAAACAGCTGCTTTATTTCCTTTGTCCTCACTGCAGACCGAGAGTCCCCTTGTCACGTGAAGCTGTTGCGGTCTCAGAAGGTTGTTTACATCAGCTGTGGAGAAGAGCACACAGCAGTCCTGACAAAGGTAAAGGTGCTGACCTGGGAACCCTGGCCCCTGTCTCACCTGCCTGATGGTTTCACAGCACTTTCCTGGGTAATCATAGAAGAACAGATTGACTTACTGTATTCCTTCCAATCCCAGTGAAAGACCTAAGTGAAAATACAGCCTAATTATTCTGAGATTCACTGCCAACACGATCCTTTGCTGGTTTTGAAGATGAAAACGTTAATAATCCACAGCAGTGAATTGCAAAACTCAGGTGAATCACTTAAAGAAATTAGCTTTGGAGGGAAGAAAATTAACAGACACACATCCAAAGGGGTGAAAATAGCATTTTGTTGGAAAATAGAGTAATACTGCGCATCAGAATAAGATGGAAGCTAAAATGAATGAGTGCTTAAATTAAACATTAGCAATCACAGCATGTACAAGAGGTTTTCAGTTCCAAACCTGCTGCTTCCAAGTGGTGTATAATTTAGTGGCCAGAGGACAGGGCTAGGATTTGAAAGAGAGCTGCTCAGTTCTTGCCTTGCCTCTGCCACTTGGTAGGTGTTGCTTCCTGTTTTGGAGCCTCAGTGTCTTCCACTGTAAAACGAATTAAACAACTGACTTTGGGATTCCTGTGGGAAAAATGCCATTGTAGAAAACTAGTTCTGTAGAAGCTTGTCTAGCGTGGAGATACCTGAAGATAATTCTGTTAGTTTCTGATGGGTGGCAAGGTAGCTTGTTTGGAAGCTGCATTAGCAGAACCCGAGTTTCTTTTCTGAATCGTGTGAAAATTCCCATCAGTCTCTGCCTAAGCTTTGGGCTCATACTGAAACTGGAGTCAGAGAGATCCTGCTGGGCTATGGGTCCCTAAATGGAGACTCTGCTGTTTGATTTGCTAACAGAGTGGAGGGGTGTTCACCTTCGGTGCAGGTTCCTGTGGGCAACTGGGACATGACTCCATGAATGATGAGGTGAACCCCCGAAGAGTTCTTGAGCTCATGGGCAGTGAAGTATCCCAGATTGCTTGTGGCAGGTGAGTCCTGTGTGCAGTCAGAAACTTTCTTTGATGGAGGTTAATGCTGATTCCTAATCATGCAAATAGAGGGAAATAGTCCTGCTTCTGCATTCTGTGTGTCAAAGCTAAATGAATTTAAATTTTGCTTTCCATAAGAATTTTAATGCCCTCTAAATGGGATGGTTTTTTGATCGGGGTTGTACCATTCTAACCTGTAAAAGATACCTTCCCAGCTTAATAATTCAGCGAGACTTTAGAGCAGAAGCCCCTTTGGTCACAAGTTTCCAGCCTGTTTAATGAAAAGTGAGTTAGCAACCCTGGTGCTGTGTTGTTGCCTTTCAGTATGTACAGGCTTAGCAAATAACTAAGCTGATACTGTGAGCCTGATACCAGCTGTGTGTTGGCTCAAGCTGCTCTTTGCCACTTCCACCTAAAGGGCTCCATCCCATAAACTGGTGCCATCAGGTGGCAAAAACTGAGCATTGGTGCCTGTGTAAAGGTGCTGCTTGGCACCAGCTTCTGGCCTAGGAGAAATGAGAATAAGTTTTAGGCTGCATTTGGTTTGTTTGTTTGTTCTTGTGGTTTTTTATTTTATTTATTGTTAAACAAGGCCCAAACTCTGTACCCATCTCTTACAGACATCACACTTTAGCCTTTGTGCCTTCTTCAGGAATGATCTATGCATTTGGCTGTGGAACAAGAGGCCAGCTGGGAACAGGGCACACTTGCAATGTAAAGTGTCCCTCTCCTGTCAAGGGTCACTGGGCAGCTCATAATGGGCAACTCTCAGGGAAACCTGGTATGTACTGTGCTTGATTTGAAATGGCAAATGGACATAAATAATTTCACCCATGGCTGTCTAAAGACATCTTAACATCGTTGCGTGAAATTCCTGGAAATGGCAAAAGAAACCCATCCTGTTGTCCTAAATGCACTGTGATAATGTCTGGGTGACCTTTTGCTCTCTCTGTTAATGTGTGCCATCTCCCTTTCTCTTTTTATGGCAGAGCTCAGCACTTGGCAGTCTTGAGACTTCATGAAATTGTACTAATACTGTGTTCCAAAGGCTTTGTTCTCTCTTTAAAGCCCCTATTGCAGTTTAAAAATGACAACTTTTCCCTCTCACGAACGTGCTACAGTGCTTGAGTTCCAGCTGATTTCAGCAGGGCCTTCAAAGGGCCCAGGTGTTCCTTGTAGTTGTACTGGCAGTGCAAATGGGAGTAGGGAGTCAGGACTTGCATTCATCAGCCTCTAACACAGCCATGTCTTTCTCCAACAGATGCCTGTAAATACCACATTGTTAAACATATCTTCTCTGGAGGAGACCAAACATTTGTGCTTTGCTCCAAATACGAGGTAAACCAAATGAAGTATCTTTTCAAGTCTTCTCCCCTGTCCCAGCATTCACAACACAGCTTTTTGTTTTTGCTAAAATCTTCTGAAATGGAAGTGTTGCTTTGGAGTCCATTCAGCCTTACAAACCTTAGCAGCTCTGACAGTTGTTACAGGGATTTACAACTTCAGTGGCTGAAAGTTGCCTTTCTTTAGAGGCACATCAAAGCCATTGGGAAGATTCCAATTTAATCAGCAGGGAGGGCAATCCAGTCTTTGCAGATTGGAAGCGAGGGGCTGCTTTCCACCTGTGGCACTGGCTTCTGCATGGTTGGTGTGTAGGGCCATCAACCACATACACTGGGATTTTGTCAAGCAGTGCTGGATGGAGGGCTGAATGCTGAATTGGTTTTCCTGCTTCTGTCTTCTTTTTTCTTTCAAGAAGTGTTTGGGATAAACTTTTGAGGCATGGAAATAGGTCTAGAATAACTGTACTAAGCCTGTAGTTGTATATTATAGCATTTAAGAGGGCTTTGGTACATCTAGGAAATGATATTTTGATTTTTTATTTTTCCCTTTTTAAGATGGATTTGAGGATCCTCTTTTTCCCCTCAGCTTTTTCATACCTGCCCTTTTGGACTTCTTAGTAATGCCACAAAACTTAGTAACCAAACCTTTTCAGAGACCACACTAAGGAAGCTATCAGTTATTTATTAAAACAGAGATTATGGGTAGGAAGGAATTGTTTTACAAGCCTTGTCTTTGCTGAAATCTGTATCTTCTCACAGAATTCCTTGCCTGCTGATGATTTCCGGACCATAAATGAAACACGTTACACCTGTTTAATAAATGATGAAACTATAGATGTCTGGAGGCAAAAGCTTTTAGAAAAGAACAGTTCTAATTCTGTCAAGTAGGTATTGTGGCACTGGACAAGCCTTTTGTTGAAAGTTCTATTTAAATAATTTTGTTGGCTTCCGTGCCATGCTTTCACTTGAAATTTAGCAACCTTTTCAAGTGTGGTTCTTGGTCGTGTCCAAGGGGAGGAGTTGCCAGTCACAAGGCTGCCAGGTGAGAGCTTCTGAGCAAAACCAGAGGAATTTGAGGCTGCCCCAGCATTGCAGATGGTGGGTGGGAACTTGATTTTAAAGTTGTCCTGCATTGTGTGCTTAAAATTCGTGAAAAGCAGCAAGAACTTGTGAACAGACTGATTAAGTTCTTTCCCCAGTGTGCCTGCCATGAGAAGGGCAGAATAGGTGGAAAGGAGGCACTAATTCCTCCTTTCAGAGAGGGACCTTACATGATCCTGAATGAACTTCTTGCCCTCTGTGCCTCTAAAGGGGTTATCCTGACATTGTTTCCCATAGAAGGAAGGAAAAAGAGATGAAGAGATTTACTGAGGCATCCATTCATAACCTGTATCTCTGTTTCCTTTTGTCTTCCTGCTGCAAACAGTAATGTTGTTCAGATACTGTCCTCAGCTGCCTGCTGGAATGGAAGTTTCTTGGAGAAGAAGTAAGTGGCAAATTTCCAGAAGTATGGCTTTCCCTTGATGCAGACTGGAATCCCTTTGCTTAACTCACTTCTGCAGTGGGATTTGATTTTTTTGATCAGACAGGAGGTGGGGGCAGAGAGTGTTCCCTAAAGGTGGGTGGTCAGAGCTGGGTGAGGAAGGCAGGGGGTCTAAGAGTGCATGGTGAGTGTACTGTAAGTGGCACAGATTTCTTGGAGTTGCCACAGTTGTTATTCTTCCTTATGAAATAGATACCAACTTTAAAGAGAGGGAGAGGAGTATGACTGAGGGAAATTAGAGATGCCAGGTATCTGAATAGTCTCTTACCCAGCTGAGCTAGCTGGTGCACGTGAAAGTATCCTTCCACACAGGCTGATCATGAAAATACCTCTGGGGCAGCGTGGAAGTGCTTTCCATTTAGGTGACATCACATGTGGAAAGTTTTGTGCTCCTGCTTGCAAAAGGAGGAATTTCAAATGGGTGTGACCCACAATAGGTGGTGACAAAGTTGAAAGACGTAGCTGAGTCAAAGGCTGTGGGTTGGGGAAGGCTTGTGTTGGCTGTGTCTGTAAATGTTGAGGAGGTAACAGCATAAGATGAGGAGGACGAGAAGAAATTTTTCTGGTGATGAGTAAATGACCTGTAACTAGGTGAAGAAAAGCTTACTTACGCTGAGTAATCGTGGCATAATATGTTCCAAGAGCAACTTGAAAAAGAAAATAATTTGCTAATTATTTTGGTGTTCTTCTGCTTGTCCAGTGGTTTCTTCTCTAGTGTTGTGACATGTTATTGCATCAGGAGAGTTGTGTCATGTTGGTTTAAAACCCTTGTTGAAGTATCCAAGTTGTTGAGTCACTTTAAATAGTCTCACGTCTCCTCTGAATGTGGAAAGGAGTGTGGAGTTTATGGCTTCATCAGCCAAATACAGTTGTTCTTCCACTTCAGTGATGTCTTGGCTAGTGCAGGACTTAACTTCTACAGGAAGTGTTTGACCAAATGAATGATAAATTCTGAAGCCTTAAATGAGGCTGTATTTAACTATGTACCTTTATTCACAAAATCTTCTGTCACGGTGCACTTGATAGAAATGCCCCAGTGCATCCCTCTGGTATCAAGGCCAGGTAGGCCTGTTTGCATTACAGGATTAGATGGAGGAGCAGCTTTTCCATGGCTGTGTGCCTGAGCACTACCTTTGCAGAGCACAGCCTGGAGTGCTCTGTACCAAGGCGTGTCCCTGGGGAGCTCTTTTCAGCCTGGAGCCTGTGCTTTTATGGAAATAGCTGTTCTTCTCCAGCAGGCTGTGTTTAGCTCCTCATGTTGTTACAGTTACACCAGCAAACTGACAAATGCATCCCATCTTTTATAGCTGCCTTCCCCTTCAGAGTGTCTAATACAGCGCTCTTAAGACAGTGAAGGACTCCTGGGGACACCAAAGAGTTAGAAGAAGTGTTTCTCTGCAAGAATCCCAGCCCTAACCAAGGCCTGGAGGAATTCAGAAGGGAGAGTCTTTGTTTCTAGTCTTACGAATTCCCTAGTGGCCATTTTTCTACTTCTTGCTCTCAGGCCATGTCAATACACAGCTAAGGGGGTTTCTTCTTTAAACTTATGCCTGTCTATCTGTGATTTCTTTTTTAAAGAATCGATGAACATTTTAAAACCAGTCCAAAGATCCCAGGGATTGATCTGAACTCCACGAGAGTGCTGTTTGAGAAGCTGATGAACTCCCAGCACTCCATTCTCCTAGAGCAGGTATTGCACTTCTGAGATTTGAGTATTCAGAGGGGAAATTAAGGCTTTGTCCCTCTCCAGCATGCAAGTACCAGCAGCATTTTTGGGGAAGGGTTGTGCTGCAAATCTAGAAGCCAGACACTTAATAGTACTTCTCCTTTGACCTGGGCTGATTTTGACCTCCTCAAATGTGTCTCCAAGACTTTTATTTAAAAACAAGTTTTATCTCATGGCATTTAATACTTGAATGTCTGCTGAAATGAACTCTGTGTATGTTATATTTGTAATTACTATGTGTCTATCAGGAGTTGACACATGGTTGTGTAATTTATTCTAACTCAGAGAATTTCTTTCACAAGTGCAGAGCTGTAGGATAAAAGCATACATGTTCCCCTTGCCACTTTTAGCTATAATATTTATAGCTTTGGGGTTTTTTTGCTCTGTGTTTGACTTTTAAAGCAGGGTTTTACCATTTCATCAGCTCTTAAACATCAGCTATGTTGTAGGTGCTCTGTCACCCAGGATAAGCTGTCTTTTTTGTTTTGTTTTCTCTCTAGATACTGAAGAGCTTTGAAAGCTTTTTGATTCCTCAGCTGTCCAGCTCGCCACCAGATGTTGAGGCAATGAGGATCTATCTGATTCTTCCAGAATTCCCACCTTTCCAAGACTCCAAGTATTACATCTCTTTGACACTTCCTCTAGCAATGGCTATTCTGCGCCTGGATACCAACCCCAGCAAAGTGCTTGGTAAGTGTTGTTTAAGAATTGCTTTAATTTAGAAGAAAAATACAATTTCAAAGAGCACTTACTAGGGAGGTTAATCTAGTTTACCTTATCTAGTTTACCCACATTCAGAGACTCAGTTCCAGATAAATTTGCAGAGTTTTTCCGTATTTCAGAATATAGAAATACAGATTTTTGTATATCATGAAGATTAAATGATCCTATTCTCTTAAATCTGGTCAGCTACTGATCACTTTAGAATATCTTCTCTGTATATGGTAAATAAAAGGATACTGAATATAATATCAAATTATTTTGTCCTCTACAAGATGGCAGACAGACCTGTTGGTCTGTGGCTATGCTGAACACTTCAACTCTTCTCCCCCTTCTGAGTCTCTTAATTTCTAATATATTTTCCTGTGAGCTTATTTTAAGCTGAACAGAGCGTATTCTGCTTTATGATTGTTACTCACGTTTGTTAAGCTGCTACTGTTCTTGTTATCTTACTCTCTTTCTTAAGGCTGTCTTGTACTAAATCTGATATTATTTATCATGTAAAACGCTATGTGATGTATTCAGACCTCCGGAAGAATCACTCCAGCAAATTTATTTTGATGTTTAGTGATTTTTTTATTATTCAAAGAGGCTTTGGGTCTGTTTCCTCTTCTACTTGGAGTAGTCCTCTGTGATTTTTGGCATATAGAAATGCAAAGGATTCTCAAACTTTTGCCTGTCAGACTCCGTTGTTGTGTTGACACTTGAGAGGATAAACTGTTTGTTTCTAAGATGGCATGATGGTTTCCTAGGCTCCAGCTTCTACTTTGCAGGTGATTGGTTCTAGGAAGGAAGCTAATAGTCAGGGTCCCTTCCGAGGAGAGTAAGGGTTACCTGTCCTTGGCAAGAAAGAAATCAGACTCTCTAAAGAGGGGATTAATCCAGTAGTGCAGATGTGCCAGGAGACACGCTCTGACCCCTGCTAGGAAAGTATGTGGTGCTACAGAGAATTGCCCAGGCAACTCTTTCCTTGTCACTCCTGAGAGACAGCTGTTTGCCCACGAGGCCACAGTATCCTGAATGCCAGATACTTGAAAGATTGTCTTAAATGAAAGGCTGAAAACCTTCAAATTCAGGCTCTCACCCTGATCAGGTGAGCTGGGTACTGGGCTGGGTAATGATTGGTGTGGTTTGATGAGAGTGGAAAGGGAGGAGCTTTTCAGTTTCTGGTATTTAGATGACTCTGCCTCACTTTCCTGTTGCTACAGCTAGGGCAAGAATAGGGAAGTTTTTCGGAAGAGTCTTCAGGTGTATTCCCCTTTTCTCAGTTGTAACCCCTTGTTTAGGGGTTACTCTGGCCTTTGATTAAAGTTTATATTGATGTCCTCTGCTTTCCAGATAACTGGTGGTCTCAGGTGTGCCCAAGATACTTCCTCAGGCTCGTGGACCTCTATAAAGGTGCCGTGGTTTACCTCCTCAGCGGAAGGAAGACGCTGCTGATCCCAGTCCTGTTCAGCAGCTACATTACAGCTGCTCTCAGGCTTCTGGAGAAGCTCCACAAGGTGAGAGGAAAGCCCAGGCATGTGTTGGCTCGAGATGATTCAGTCTTGCCTGCTCCTTGCCAGTCGTGAGCTGTGGCACTGTCCACCAAGACACCACGTGGGAAAGGTGTTAGCAGCTTTCCCAAGTCCAAGGTTCTTGAGGATTGTTTAGTCCTATCTCAAACACTACAAATAAAGGTACCCTAAAGAAGGCTGCTGCTGGGCCTGGCACTTTGGCATCACAAACACCTGTCCCTTGATGGTCTCCCCTCTCACTGTGTTGTTGCTGGGTAGCTTGGTTGAGGAAGAGAGGGAGCTAAAGTAAGTTAGAAAGATGTTTATCTTGATTTTTCGTGGTTTGTACTGAAATATAAGAGACTGTGAGTTTTTTGGAAGACTTTCTGGGTCCTTTTGTTGCAAGCTGTTATAATTGATTTTATGAAAGCAAACCTGTGTGTTACAAGAAAAATGCTGAATATATATTAAAATATGTTGAATATTTCCGTCTGTTCTCTTCACTAGGTGAATCAGAAGGTTAAACACGTGGAATATGATAAGTTTTATATCCCTGAGATTTCCAGCTTGGTGGACATTCAGGAGGATTATCTCATGTGGTTCTTGCACCAGGCTGGAATGGTAAGAGATTTTATGCATGGTCATGAAATAGCTGTCCATGTTTGTGTCTCTGGCTGTAGATCTGTATTTTCAATATCCTTAATAAAAGTGGAATGTATTGAGTATAGGAACATCTGTATGTTTAGCCTCTCAGATCTGAGCACTCGGTGGCTTTGCAAAATTGACTTAAAAACAAAAAAGGCTGTCAAAAGAGTTGGAGCTAACAATATTTAACGAAAGCTTGCAACAGTCTTTGTGATTATTCATGTGAATTTCATTCAGTCTTTGCACAAGGGGATTAATTCAGTCGCTGGATCCTTTTAGTGTAATCAAGACCTCAGGAGCCAAGTCCTGTATTCTAAAATTATAATTTTTGCCCTTTACTTCTGCTGTTTAGGCAGGTATTGTGAATAATGTAGCCAGTGATGTTAAAATGTTGCTCTGTAAGAGGAGGCAGTGTGGCGTTCTGGCTAGGGGACTGAACCAAGCCTCAAGAGATGTGGGTTCTATTCCTGGCTCTTCCAGTAACCTGCTGGGTGATCTTGGGTAAGACCCTTCACCTCTTCTTTGTCTCACTTTCCCATCTGTAAGAAAGGAGATAACTAAACTGAGGGCTGGAATATGCTGTGTGGGAACCCAGTGAGATTATTTAATTATGGCAAGGAAAGGAATCCCAAGTGTAAGAAAACCACCAAAAAACATCTGCCGAGGGATGCTGCAGGAGTAAAACCTGACTGTAGTGATAACTTCTGTGTGTGTTTTCATGGCCTTTGCAAATGTTGTTTGTGCTGTGTCCCCACCCTCTGCTTTCCATCATTTAAATAGTGCTGCTTTGTGCTTTTAGTGAGCAGAGCAATAAAATACCGACTTAAATTTATGTAAGGGATAGTTAAAAATGTGTCAATATGGCTAATGATGAGTCATTTGCATTGCAGGGGTGTTCTTGTATCACCATGTTGTGGCCTTATGGTCTCTCCTGTTTCATATGGTTTCTGCCTTAGGACTAGTTTTTTTGTTACTCTTCAGAAGAGCAGGTTTCTCCCATGGCAGACTAGCACAGGCTTCTGTGCCAGTCAGTCTTCTTAGTAATGTTTGATGGTCATGTTTTGAATTAGACTTGTGCATTTTCTTGAGAAGAAAGTTCCCATGCTTTTCTGTAAGAGGAAGAAAAATGGGTTGTTGGTCCCAAAGGAGGAAAATTTACTTTGGGTCACCTTTGGACTAGTCCATCCAAAAAATCCACAAGACATAAAACTGAAAGACTAAAAGATTTTCATACTTCTCTTTTTCTTTCACAGAAAGTAAGGCCATCTATCATGCAGGTAAGAAAATTGTTTCTTAAGACTCTTATTTAAAGAAGTGCTCTGGAAGCTGTGGATAGGAACAAATCTTGCCTGCCTTTCTTGTAGGATGCTGTGACTCTCTGCTCTTACCCTTTCATCTTCGATGCTCAAGCTAAGACCAAAATGTTACAGACAGATGCAGAATTACAGATGCAGGTAATCATTCTCTCTCCCAAATTTCCTGACACACTTCTTTTTCTCTGCCTTTTGCAATGGTGCCTGCGTGGAAAGGGTGTTAACTGGGAGCTGGTGGGTGCAACACATTAGTGTTTCCACGATACAGGAGAGCAGTGTATCTGGAGAACCTCTTTGCCCTGGATATTGCAGAGGCAGTGCTTGGTGTCTTTCCCTTCAAAATGCTTGCCTGGCAACATCAGAACTGCCAGAAGTGCATGTGGTGGAAATTTAAAGTGTTTAGAGAAGGAGTAGCTATTTATTTATGATAGTCCAAGGATACGGAGTAAGGTGAGGCCTCTATTAGAGGAGCTGTAAGATTGGGTAAGCAGACAAACGTTCAAGTAAGTGGACACTTGTTTCTAGATTCCTGCCTGGTGCAGGAGTGGTAGTTCCTTGTAACAATGAGGTGAGTGTTGCAGAGCAGCTCCTGGTGCAGTTTGTGGTTGCAGGCAGCCGCTGTTGTCAGCAGCCCATGCACCCATTTGCAGTGAGGGCACAGCCCTGGGGCCCTCCAGGAGTGTGCTGAGAGCTATAACACAGACACTGTCCAGCTCCAGCACCCTGTAGGTGGCAGCCAAGCCAGCTCACAGCCAGGCTGTGGCAAGGGCAGCTGGGCTCTGTGCCCATGCAAATGCCCCGGTGCCAGACACTGCTCACGCTGCTGCCTCCTGAGACAGGCAAAGCGTTGGGCACTGAGCCCTTGTCCAGTGCAGCTGGGGCTGGGACTAGTCCCATCCTCTGTGAAGTAACTTTGCTGAGCTCCTTGGTTGTCAGGTTCCTTCAGGGTGGAAAACTCCTCACAGTCACTTGTGGCCATGGTGCAAGTTCCATGTCATGCCCGTCTCCTGGCTTTCCTATGGCTGCTTGAGCACACAGCCTGCAGCAAGGCAGAGGAGGCTTGGCCTATGCTCAGATGCTGCAGTCACTTGCTCCTGCTCTTGTTTTGTCAGCCTCTTGCATGTTTTCAGCTGCCCAGTTTGTGAGCAGTGCACTGCTGAGAGGAGATATCAGCCTTACCTTGGCAGAACAGCAGGCCGGGTACAGGTTTTGTTGTCCTGAGAGAGAGGATCTTTAGCAAGACAGCCACTTAGATGCCAGGGAAACCTGTGTTCTCTGAGTGCTGGAACAGAGGAAGCCTGGTCCCTGGTGGATTTCTGTCCCAGGTTTAACTGATTTTTAAACTGTATTTTTAAATGTGAATTTGCCATTTACTATGGGCAGTGCATGAGAAGAAATAAAGTAAGTGTCGCCAAAGCTTAGACTGGACTTTGTGCCTTGCACAACTCCAGAAAATCCATGTGGATGAGGGTTTTGAATGGTGTGTGATGGGTTCCCTGGTGCCTTGCCTGATGCATTTGTCAGCTGACTCCTTGCTTGGTATATTTGTAGCACTGTTTTCTCTCCTGGACTCATTCTTACCTGAGTACGTTCACACTGAGTTTCTTGACTCAGTAAACTGAGCATGAATAAAGCCTCTTCTCCCCACCCACCTGCCTAACATAAAAAACAGTGTTAGTTTTTAGTTGATCTCTATTGCTCAAATGTGGTGAATTGATCAGTGGACTCAAAAGTGTTGGTGTGGGAGATGGGGGAACAGGTAGGCATACAGGCACACACACAGTACAGAGTGAGCATGGGATTCTTGAACCCTGAGGAAACCAAAAAGGCAGAAAGGAGCACCATGTAGTTGTTAACTGTTTTCCTTTCACAGAAAGAAAGAAGGAAGAAAGAAGTAAAACTTCTGTTTTATTTGCAGGTTGCAATAAATGGTGCAAATTTGCAGAATGTCTTCATGCTTCTCACCCTGGAGCCTCTGCTGGCCAGAAGCCCTTTCCTGGTACTTCATGTTCGCAGGAGTAACTTAGTTGGTGATGCTCTAAGGGAGTTGAGCATCCATTCAGACATTGATTTGAAAAAACCTCTCAAAGTAAGTTTCCCCCATATCTTTAGCACCCTCTCATTTAGCAGATATTTCTGCAGCCTTTCAGCTGTTCACATTACCACTACACCACTGTGCAGTACCTTCTCCATAGGTATAGCACACAAGAGCACTTGATCTAGTCAGTGCAAGGGCTGAGTCGTTTTTCTGACTCCTGGAGTGCTTTGGCAGTGGAATAGTTTACAAGAAGGCAAGCACAGGATTTAGTCTCTTTTCCTGGTGTGTTGAGTGTACCAGAGCCAGGGGAGGAAGCATTTTATGATGTTATGCAGTCTTTGTTTTGCCCTTTTGCAGGAACAGGCTATTTACAATAGGATGTGTTCTATCTCTGAGAGATTGCTGCTATCTTCAGTAGCTGCTGTCATGCTGCTGCTCTGATTGTTGGGAAGACAAGTGGTTATTTATGATTTGCATAAGGAGTTAAACATTCTCAAAATATCTGATTTGCCACCCCTGTTCCCTTTCTGTCCCTGCAGGCAGAGCACAGAAACGAGCTCGTGGGTTGCTGTGGGTTTGGCGTGTTAGACAAATTGCTTTGCATGGCTCCCAGTCAGAGAGAAGTCTGATTCACTCAGTCTCAGCTCTGCACCCCTGCCACTGACCTGGTTTTTTTTCAGGTGATCTTTGATGGTGAAGAAGCTGTTGATGCTGGAGGAGTGACAAAGGAATTTTTCCTCCTGTTGTTAAAAGAACTACTCAACCCTATCTATGGCATGTTCACTTACTACCCAGAGTCAAACCTGCTGTGGTTTTCAGACACAGTAAGTAAGCCCTTGCCCTCTATGCATGCAGGTTGGAATAATATGCTGCATTTAAATTGCAAGGAAGCTAGTGGCAAACTAAAAAAACCCCCATTTTCTACCCGTGATACAATGTGAACTCTATTTGCAGTCAGTGTAAATAGGTCCATTAACCTTAGCAGAACGGCGATGGTTGTGCCTGTTAAGGAGTTGGCTCTCTCTCTTTATTCTTATCCCATAATAAAACTCGTACTAAGGGTCAGGTGACAGGTTATAGAACTCTTATTATCATGAATATGATGGTCATGTGCTGTTCTACAGAATGAGAGGTTTAGGTGGTAATGGCATTAGAATTTTGTGCCTCCCTTGCTGTTCACATGATTGCAGCCAATCCACTTAGTCATGCATCACTATCGCCTTCAGGATCTAAAGTTGTTAATGCTTTATGTGAGGAAGCTCTAAATAGCAAGAAACATGGCTTGTAGTGGAAGGCTGTTGGTTTTGGAAGAGTGTGGAGTGCAAGATCTGTACTGTCAGATGGCTGGAGATGGTGGTTTATGTCCTTTTCTTCACCTGCATGGGTAGAAAGATGGGAAATGACATTGCCAGTCTTCCCTTAAGGTGTGGCTGTCCTGGTTGGGGGGTTACAAGGCAGGAAGTGGCGTGGTACCTTTTGTAACTTGTAAACAGCATTGCAGAGCATTCACTGCTCATGTCAGTGCTATCAAACAAGTCTTTTGACACCAGGAGTGATGACAGTGTCAGCACCGAAAATGAGTGGTGTATTTGGAGCATTTAACAGACGTGGGCAGCCAGTCTGTGACTGACACAGCAGTGAGAGTCAATATGTGAAGAAAAGGAGGCCTGTGCTAGCACCTCTGCTGGTGTATCTGCTGGGGTGGCAGTGTGCTGGTGCAAAAGCTTTTAATAGAAAATAGGATGGGTGATAGGGAGAGGATCATTAACACATTTTCTTGCAGTACATAGACAGTAAACATTGAAGCACTGTTAGTGTCTAAATGCAGAGGTATTTAAAAAGGAATTAAAAGCCAGGTAAGGTGGCACAGCTGATCATGGCTTATAAAAGTGATAGAGCATGATTTCTGAAGCTTCATTTCCATGCCACGCACCAGCAAGGAATTTACAACCAAAGTGGCACCTGATGGGAGCTCTCTGACTTTGTCCCAGTTGGAAAAGCAGGGTCTGGCTTCTTAGTGCATGGAGGAAAGGGTACTGTTCATTGCAGCAGTGACAGCGTGTCTCATCAGGATTTCTCTGTGTGGTTTTGCAGTGTTTTGTAGAACACAACTGGTTTCACTTGATTGGCATCATATGTGGTCTTGCAATATACAATTTCACAGTGGTAGACCTTCACTTTCCCTTGGCTCTGTACAAAAAACTCTTGAACGTGAAGCCCTGCCTAGAGGATTTGAAGGAGCTATCCCCCACGGAAGGAAGGTATGAAAATCAAAATTTGCAGCTTTTCTGGGAAGGTAGACCATCCAACTAAGAACAGGAAGTGCCAAACTAGGTAAAAGCTGATCAATAAAACACCTCCTGATCCTTTTGACTGACTGATTAATCGGGGTGTCTGTGGTCCTAGCAAAACATATGGTAGTGAATTTTGTGTAAGACTTCTCTCCCACAGGCTATTGGATCCATCTGCATAGGCTCCCACCCTCCTGACCCACAGAAACTGGATGCCAACACATCCCACACCCCGCTTTGAGAACAGGGGTGGAAGCCTGGCCCTGCCCTGTGTGGTTGTGTGCATGATCCCAGATCCCAGCCTCAGCCTTTCCCCTTGGGCCAGGCTGAGGCTAGCAAGCAGAGAGCTAGCTGTGTGTAGCACTGTGAATCATCCCATCCATGAACCAGAGCAGTTCTGACCTGCTCCCTTGCCAGGGAGAAGTTGAATGCAGTGAAAGAATTACTTTTTCTAAGTGGTGTATCTAATCTTTTCTACCTAATTGCATAGGGATACTGGTTCCCCCTGACACTGGGAAGTTAAGATCCCACTGTCTGACTGCTGTCTTGTTTCTGTTTCTGAGTTGCCATCTGATTTATCTACCCAAAGTGACAGCTGTATTTATGAATAATGAGGTAAAATGCCAGGAAGACAGCAGCACGATTCTGGGGGGCAGCAGAGTATTTTCTGTATGATGGGGATACAGATGCAGTCCACTTCTGTCTCTTCCTCTACTCCCTCAGACCTTTGTGTGATGATGACATAGAATCAGAACTTAAGAACTAGAAATGTAATTCTGTTCCAAAGCCAGGATCATTAAAGGTGATCCATGAACTAGGTAGGCATGGACTGTACTGATAGTTTCCATGGACTGGCATTTATCCTGCTTCTAACAAAGCATCTCTTTGTGTGAGCTGTATTTCTTTCTTACCACTTCAGGTGACTCAGATTCTCTCTCTTGCAATCCTACTACCCAGATGTATGATGCTGTTTACTTCTGCTGAATTTGTTTTCCCTGTTAGAGGTATGGCTTTTTAAATCTGATTATTATTTCTTTCATTTTTTTTCCTACTTGTTATTTAGGAGCCTCCAGCAACTTTTAGATTACCCCGGGGAAGATGTGGAGGAGACGTTCTGTTTGAATTTTACAGTAAGACACATTTAACATACCAACTCTCTGATTACCGTGGTACAGTTGAAGCCCATCTATATTTTCATGTGTGTTGTGGCTTATTCCATATGCCTATAGCACATAGCCCGTGCTAATGTTAAAATGTTACTTGCTGTAACTCCTTCTTTTGTGTGTACATGGTCCTGAAAAACGAGCTAGTAGGAAGATTAAGCTGAGTGGTTTTCAAAATAGCCTTCTTGTGAACTGTTCAAAGACCCGGTGCTCTAACAGGTTGTGAGTGATGGGTTCATCTTGAGCTGGATCATTTTTTGACTCTGTGTCCAAGGCCTGCCCTGGGGTAAAAACAAGGTACCATAAAACCGCTCCACACTGTGAAGAACCTTGCTGAGCAAGGAGAGTGGTGCCCATTTCCTTGTTTCATGAATGAGAGCACATAAACTCTCTTAGATCAAACTTACCTCTGGAGTGAGTCAGACCTGCATCTGACTTGTGTCTCCTGCAGGACAGAGCTGTAATTTGGGATGAGGTGATGAAGCCATAGTGATGATAATGCAGGCTGTGTAAAAAAAGGGTGCCTTTAAAGTAACTAAAGAGACTTTTCTCCAAATTCTTTTTCACGCATAAGGGCCTCTTTTGTCTTGAAAATTGACCCTTATGCATTTTTTCCAGATAACCAGTTAGTGTTCAGAGTGTGGGTTTGTACTGGTGCCATCCTAGACTGGCAAAAGCAGGAGGATGTTTGTGTCATTTATTATTCCAGTGAGAGAGGATGAATTGACCTACTGAGTTGCTTTTAAAAAAGGGAGTCAGTTTTATTGCCAGAGCTTGTGGGCTTAGTTAAAAACAGGTTTTTAGTTATCCATCTCTTGGGGTTTTTTCCCCAGGAAGTTTACCTAAAATAATCTTTGTTCCTTTCTAAGTTCACGTGTAAAATTTAACAGCAGTCCTACTGCAAATGAGGGTGATGAAGCACACAGACTACTTGGAGCAGAGAACAGAAGTTTCTGCACATACTGTTCTCTCTGGCCCACCCTTTACATGCCAGTCATCAGCTCTGAAAGAGGGCTCTGTCTTTCTTCTAGGCATATGCCCTGAGAAATACTTCTGGTAAAATTGATTTCCTGGTTTTGTACAGATCTGCAGGGAAAGCTATGGTGTGACAGAGCAGAAGAACCTGGTTGAAGATGGAGATAAAATCCTGGTGCAGAAGGACAACAGGCAAGTGGGGCACCTGTAGGGATGGCCTCGTGTTTGTGGTGAAGTCAAGGTGCCACAGAAGCCCTGTCTGAGAGGAAATGTTGGGGGGGAATTAGCAGTCACTGTGAACAAATTCTGAGAGCAGTTGTTCACAAGCTACTGGGCATTAGTGACACTTGAACAAAAATCAGGTTTTCATCATCTTTCCACCAATGTTTGGAAAATGTACCGTGCACTTGGATTGACGTCTTCCCTATAAAAGACCTCTGTATAGACCCTTGGCAGTTTTCTCATTTTAGGCAGAGATTGGAGCATGATTTTGGCCCAGGTTAATATCCCTGGTGGCTCAGAGAGGAACTGTACATGACCAACAACACTGAGCCTGGCAGACTTGTTTGTACTCCTAATTCTGGAGCCGGAAACACTTTCCTTTGAGCACGGCCTGACCCCCATCCCTGATCACAGCCAGAAGGACCTGCTGTACTTGGATCCCTTTCCATTTGACTGAACACCCCAGAGTTATTACTATCACAGCTACCATTTCCCCCCGCTTTGTTTTTTGTCCAGCTGCTGAACTATTTTCTTCCCATAATCTTGTAATTGGATTTCTCCAAATGCCTTTATTACTTGAAGCAACGTTCACATTCTTTCTCTGCTGGCAAAACATTGTGATCCAATGACTACTCAGCAGCATGGTTAGGGACTTGTACTAGGATTGCTGAAGACCTTGCTGGCAAGGCTGGAGATGAAGTAATTTCCTATTAATCTGATTATTTGAAAGGGGTTTGAATATGTCTAAAGCCATTGCTGTAGCAAAAGCTTTGTCTGTGTTACTTCTTACCTACTTTACTACTGCCCAAAATTACACAGCTAAAGAGCTGCCTCCCTGCAAAATGCCCTTGGAGATGGAGCAGGATAATTCTGTCTCCCTGCAAAGAGAAGATGGACTTCAGGTAAAACAGAGGAGTGTTTAATCTACCCCTTCAACAGTGAAGGGAAGATGAAAATGCCAGTGACAGAACCCTTTAGGTTTTTGAGTTGGGCATGTACATGCCAAAGAAAATCAGCCTTTTTTTTACTGTATTCCATACAGTACAAAGGAACACAGATTTTAGCTGAGAACACTTGGGAAGAGCACCAGGGTTAACTACTGGAAGTGTTTATTAAGTCAGGATAGGATACAAAGGAAGAAAATCCTTAAGGAGAAAGGCTAGTGGGTAGTTCCACCAGCTTAACATTCCAAAATTCAATTGCGTCATCCTGACTGGAGTTTTGAACTCAGGCTAACCTCTAAATCCAAGTCTAGACATGGCTGTCAATTTACCTTACAGTGCTTAATGACTTCTTCCACCTGTACATTGAGAGGCCAGGGACCAATTTGCTGCCCTATGGCCTGAATAGTTTGCTGTGTGCATCTCTGTGGGCACTGCCCTTTCCCATGTGAGGAAAGTTCATTGGGAACTGGGGAATGCACAGGATTGCTGTAACTGACGAATGCAGAGTAGGAAATGCCTGCATTTTCCCTTTCTCCTTTGGAGTTCATAAAATGCTCTTCATGCAGGGTTCATGACCGTAACAGCCAGAGAAGAATTAAGCAACAGTTAAGTGCTTAATCAGCTTGGATTTCCCTAATGCTCAGGTGACTGTGGGGAAAATGACAATAAAACAAATGCACTGGAAAATAACTCCCCCTTTGGCAGATGATTTCTTACTCCAAGTGTTCATTTTTGTTAGTCTTTCTACTTCCTCACCTGTCCCTCGCTGCTTTTGCATGGTGTATGTGGTGAGAATTACCCCACCAAAAGGCCAAAATATTTCTTTCAGTGGTAGAGAAGCTGGGGGACCTCCTGTGCCACCTCTGCCAGGGAATAAGCAGACACACAGTGGCACTTGCTGCTGAACACTTTGTCCACGTTGCAGTGACTCGGTGAGAGGAGGGCAGTGGGTTGGGCCTGCTGGAGAGTCCTGTTTGCAGAACATTTTACAGGCAGGAACAGGGAAACTTGGCAGTGCTGCTGCTTGGGCATGTGATTAAAAGTGCTTTCCTTTGCCTGCTTTCTCTCAATGCATTAGGGAAGAATTTGTCGAAGCCTACGTAAATTACATCTTCAACCTCTCCATCCATGAGTGGTACACGGCCTTTTCTACTGGCTTCCTCAAAGTGTGTGGTGGGAAAGTCCTGGAACTCTTCCAGCCCACAGAGCTCAGGGCCATGATAGTTGGAAACAGTAACTACAACTGGGAGGAACTGGAGGAGGTAAAGCTTCCGTGTTGTACTTTTTTTTCTTTTTTTTAGCACAAGTGCCAGGATTGTGCAGTTGCATGAGATGGGCATTAGTCTGTCAGGAGATGGGATGAGCCACAGATGCACTTTGGTTTTTTTTATGCTCCTTGTACACCTTGGGAAAGGTTTCTCACTGTGCTGGCCCGCTACAGATAAAGCTCAGAGAGGAAATTCAGGATGAGGAAGGACAGGGAGAAGGACTCCCATCTGTTTTTTTTTTCAGGGATGAAGTGTAAGACTGAAGGGAGGAGACAAAGGGTCTTCACCTATAGTAAAACTCCATTGCACAATGGCAAAAGGTACACAAGGGTTCAAAAGGGAGTCTGAACACCCAGAAAGGGTTGTATCCTCTCAAAATCCATAGACCAGCAAGTCACTCACAGTGCAGAATGTGTGATCCTGTTCTTGAGTTCAGCCTGTGAACAGGCACTCCAGGGTTGCTCTCCACCCTTGTAATTAGCTGAAAAGCAAAAGCCTAATGTCTGCCTTCCTCACATTGTCAGGAGAGCCCTTGCCAGGTCTTTGAGCCGTGCCATTGCCCATCACCCATCCTGTGCTCCCTTTTGAAGCTGTCAGGCAGCGATCTGATGTCAGATACTAGAAAAGATCAGGTCTGGCTTCTGCTTAGTCGTTGCTTTCTAGTGCCAACTGAAAATGTGGTGCTTTGGTTTTTAATAGAGCGCTGTCTATAAGGGAGACTACACGGCCACACACCCGACTGTGAGAATGTTCTGGGAGACCTTCCATGCATTTCCCTTGGAAAAGAAGAAGAAATTTCTCTGTAAGTATCTTGCAGTGGTGCAGCATCTCCTGGAATTGAAGACTCAGGTGGGAGTGGCTGCATTGTATTAAGTTGGGTGATACAGTGTGAGTGGCAGTATCTGCTAGTCAGATCTGGGTTTTCCCTCTGTTGTGTTTTTTCTCTCCTCTGTCCTGGGTAGCTGGCTCTAGGTGGCCCTGCTTGAGCAGGGGGTTGGCCCCAAGGACCTCCAGAGGTCCTTTCAACCTCAGCCACTCAGATTCTGTGACTGCTGCCGAGATCAAGGCCGGTGTTTGTGCCCAGCACTGGCCTTGCTGTCCTGCAGCTCCCCTGGCAGCCAGGAGTCCAGTGCAGGCAGGTGGGGCTGCAGTTCACCCCTGGGTGCAGCCCTGGCGGGAGGGGAGGTGCCTCGCCTGCCCGCGCTGCCCGGCCCTTCCCTGTGCCTCCCGCAGTGTTCCTGACGGGCAGCGACCGCATTCCCATCTACGGCATGTCCAGCCTGCGCATCATCATCCAGTCGACGCCCAGCGGGGAGCAGTACCTGCCCGTGGCTCACACCTGCTACAACCTGCTGGACCTGCCCAAGTACAGCAGCAAGGAGGTCCTCAGCGCCCGCCTCGTGCAGGCCATCGACCACTACGAGGGCTTCAGCTTGGCCTGACCCCAAGGGCAGGCACAGACTCTTGGCTGCCGAGCAGGAGAACGATGGGCTTGGGCTTTATTTTTGTAAGGGAATAGATCTGAATTTTTTTTTTTTTCTGGGGAGGGTAAATATAAATAATAATAATAATAATAGAGATGATGCAGTCTCAGCCTGATGCTGCCAGCATTTTGTGGGGCTTCAGCAGGGAGAGGCTCTTGCTTTGAATTTTCTTATCTACTGAACAAAACCAGTTCAGTGGGCATTTCTGTTGTTTCCCCTCCAACTTGACATCACTGCATTCCTTGTAGTTTGCTTTTATTGCCCCCATACACACACACTCTTACCCCTCCTTTTAATCCAGTTGAAATATTTTGATGTCCCTTGCATTTAGGGTATGGTGGAAACTGGGGATGAAATAGCGATCTCCTCTTTGAAAAGCTGTGATTTCCCCCCGCCCTTTTTTCCTCCCTTTTTAAATGCAAGCTGGTTCTTGCTTGCTTTGAATGGAAATGTCTCCTCTGCCCTTTGCTCCTTGGTGTGGATGGTACTGGGCTGGCATGTCATTTGTGACCCCAGAGTGGTGCATTCTGTCTCTTTGCACCAAGATGTCTCATGGAAAACACGGTGGTTTACAGAGGCTGGCTTGTTTTTCCTCACTCATCTTGAATTTTGTTTTCAAGCTTCTCGAGGAAGCCTCAAGAGTCCCTCTGGAGTGGGATTTGTGTTCAGGCTTGTGGAAGGACAAACCCTACGTGTAATAGCAGGTGTCTCTAAATGCCTCCCTTGTGTTGTTTCTGTCCTGGCAAGGCTGCAGTCTGGGTGGGTGGGCAGCCCTGTTTTTCCATCCCAGCAGCCCTGTTACTCCCATACAAGGTGAGGTGGCTGCTCTTACTGCTGCCACCTCTGTCCAGAGGAGTCCTGTGTGTGGATGTGCGTGCAGGGGTGCGTGAGTGTGGGAGGTGTGTGCAATCTCTCCAGTCTCATTAAGTCAGGTCAAAGAAAGGAGGAGCACATCCCCACTTGAGTGATAGCCCCCTGCTGGGAGATTGGTTTGATCTTTGCAATTAGGGTCACTTTGCTGTTTGAGAACAGCCCTCTCACTTGGCAGCTTTTTTGCCTGGGGGCCTGAAGGACAATCTGTATGAATTAAGACTGAAAATGTAGAAGAATCACTACCTAAATCTATCTTGTGCGATTGGAGAGCTTTTGTCCTTTTCTCAGTCTCACTGCCCCATTAAGCGAAGTTTGAATGAGTTTTCTTCCTTCTCCCCTGCCCTTTTTCAGGTCTTGATGTAAATCTCATTTTAAGCCTAGGGTGGTTTTGACATTGACTTGTTATTAGGACATAGTATTTATGCACCATGTTCAATTTACAGTATTGAACTTTGCACCTCGTAACAAAAGGTTTTAGGCTTCTGGGTTTTTGTTTTTTTTTTTTTTTAAAGACAAGCTGTGGGCTACACAGAGAGCCCCCAGCCTCTTTCTAATGCAGCATTGAAGACAAATATACAATTATATCAAATGTTTATTTTCGATGTGTGTGTACATAGTACAGTATTATGCAATAAATTTGATGTTTAATTCTGATGGAGTGGCTGCCTTGTTGTGTGGGGAAGCAAAGGAGAGGCTGCTCCAGGCACCAGCACTGCCTCTCCCCCCTCCTGTCTCAAAGTCAGCACGTCCTCCTTGGGAGAGCTTGGACTTGAGACCAACCCTGAATCATTCCATCCCTCCCTTTCTCCTCCTTTCCTCCCTCTCACAGAGCAGCAGTGCCTTTTCCTCATGGCAGTGATGGCCACCAAGGCTTCTCCATGTGTGCAGGTGCGTGGCTGTGGCTCAGGGACCCCCGGCCACCTTGGGGCTCAGCCAGCAGTGGTGTGGCCTCATGGTGCTGGCCTGGCTCCCCAGCACTGTGGGACACCATGCAGTCCATGCAAATGTAATTAATTCAGTGGCTCAGGTGCCAGCTGTGAAAAGGAATTTTTCTATGAGAAAGTTGAATTAAGAACAAGTGCAATACTTCTGTCCCTCTGTGGTAAATACAAATGCCTATGTGGTTAGACACATATATTGCACTTATTTATGTTTGGGGGGATGGCTCACATATACACACAGGAATGTGCACACATCCTCTTATGTACAATATAATGTGTGCACATTGCTGTGTGACCTGTATTGTGCAGTTGCATAAGGTCTAGCTACTGTTGTATCTAGTGTAGAGAGTCTGTATTTTGTATATAGCGTGGTGCATTATTCTAGATAACATGTACTGCACTACAGAGGTAAGTGTGTATGTTTTATATAATACAGAAATGCAAAATGGGTGTATATTTGTATTTACACATCACACATCTCTTTTCCAGTAGCAGGTGTCAGCCCTGTTCAGCTGAGGAGGAGGAAGAGGCAGGAGGGGCCAGGGCTGTTGAGGACTTCATGAGCCACTTAATTGAGCTGAGCCACCTTTGGCAGCATCCCACATGGAACAGAAGCTGTCATCAAACACCTGCAGCCAAAATAGTTGTATTTTCTTATTTTATACAAAATACAAAGTGTACACATAATGTTTTTCAATCCATTTATGTTAAAAAGGACACCACAGATTCAGTTTGAAGTTGCTTACATAAATCATGTAAACAGAGACCCGAGCCCAGAGTCACTGAGGTGGCAGTAGATGGGGAATGCGCTGGCTGCATGATGGCATTCCCGAGTTGCTTTTGTACAGCAAATGCAGGCTGAAGAAAAGTGATTATTAACAGTTTTTTCTTTCAGTCAGGCACCCACACCCACCCTGGTACTGGCTTCTGCACTCAGCCAACCCAAATACTTGCTATAGACCAAGGTATTTGCAAAATGATGTATTGTTTGATGTATATACATATCCATTATTCTAGGAGACAGTTCCCTGCATGCAGGTGTCCGAAGGGAAGCACAAGGATCATGCACTTGCCGACCATCCAAGGTCCAGCAAGTGTTCCACTCTCCATGCTGTGAGTGACCATGCAGGTTCATGGGACTTGTCTGCCCACTCCAATCTCCAAGGACAAAAGCTTTTTGCAAGTTTTCCATGAATCTTCTCACTGTGAGGCACCAAGATACGCAGTGGGGGTCTGGGGTGGGCTGCCCAGTTTGGACTCTCAGCCAATTCCTGTATCTTGGCACCCCAAGCAAAGGGCCTCTGACCCCACATGCTGTGATGGTCAAAGGCAACACAACCTTAGTGAACACCTCAGGGAGAAACAGGAGGAGCCCAGGAGCTCCTGCTCAGCCACCAGCCTGGCTTGCCCTCATTGTGCATCTCTGCTTGTCCCTCTAGGATGTAAATGCTGCAGGCTCTGACTATTAGTGCAATTAATTATGCCCCATTTAGTCCCCTTCAGGCAACTGTGCGTTACTTTGTACTTCTTCAGGTCTTGGACTCACTGCACACATTTTTTTGACTCAACCTGTAACAATTTTGGTCTGGTTGCTCATGTCGGGAGCAGCAGTGGGTCCCTGACTTGCAAACAGCTCCAAAGACAGCTCCTGAGGCTAGAGGATGGCTGGCAGCACTTACCCTCTGCAACTTGCACACAGCAGGAATAACAACCGATGTAGCAGCAGAATGATTAAACGAAAAATGCTTTAATTTCACCACCTTTAACAGAAATATCCATTATTCAACTGTTTACTCAGCAGTAAACAGAATAAAACCAAATGCAACTTCTAAGAAGGACAAGTTTTCCCTCTATCTTTCACTCCTGCAACCTTACTTTGTGCACAACCCGTTCATGGCCAACATTTACATTTTAATGATTTATTATACCACAGTGTGGTAACACAGACACGTGTCCGAGCTGGGCCCTGTGGATGGGAAGCCCAGCAGACCCTACTGCCATCCTACAGCAGACAGCTTGTTCTAGTGACATGGAAAGAGGTTGTCTTACACTAAATAGCTTATTTATATCACATGAAGTACAATTTTGTACAGTATTTCACACCTTTTAAAAAGCACAGTCTTGTATTTAATGTTCTCCAGCCAATAATCACTGATGTTGGCACAGACAAATCATCAGACAAAATGCACAGCTGCTGCTTGGATTGACTTGGTGTGGTGGGGGCAAACATAATTTCTGGCTATTTGTGGTCAGTGGGAAGTCAAATCATCTGTGGGAGACACAAAGACAACATTTTAGTGCTCAGGAGTCCTCCTCCTGCGCAGGTTTGGGAGAGGGGAGTCACAGCATCTGCAAACCCAGAACAAAGTTCACCATTTGTACATGTCTTTCCAGGACTGGAATTTTAAAATTCACTTCTCTCTAATCTTTTCTAGCAGTTCCCTTCACGATGAGGCAGTTGAAGTTTTGCTTTCTTTTTGCCACTGGGAAGGACTTGAAAAGAACAGTTCAAAAAGAGAGATGGCTAGGTGTGTTTCTTTTTTTTTTTTTTTAAATGTACAATCTCCATTAATAGGTTTTGTTACTTTTAGTTTTCAAAGTTCAAAAATAT
Source organism: Monarcha castaneiventris obscurior (assembly GCA_026261815.1). Classification (NCBI taxonomy): domain Eukaryota; kingdom Metazoa; phylum Chordata; class Aves; order Passeriformes; family Monarchidae; genus Monarcha; species Monarcha castaneiventris. The sequence goes on from JAMPIT010000890.1 coordinate 6,438,146, forward strand.
AAACTCTCTAAAGTGCATAACTGTACTTACATTTCATAGAAACTATCTGAAATTCTAGCAATATACCATGTAAACAGCAATAACTAAGCATCAGAAAATGCTACAATCTCATCAGTTTAAAAATAAAATGGACTGTTCCCTACATATCATTTATCAAGATTTGTCAAGGGAAAAACCCAGCAAAACAGATAATTTATCAGTACACAGTGCAAACAGGCTTTAAAAATAAGCAGAGAAAACATACTCCTGGGAAGCCTTGGCCCACTGAAAAAATGCATGATTATGAAAAAGGGCAGAAATTGCTTTTTTCATCCATTTAAAGGCGTCCAGGCCCAGATGCAGCAAAGCACACAGGCTTTACTCCATTGTAATTCAGCCACATCCCAAAGGCAGGCCAGCTTGGGGCACACACTCACCCTCCAGGCTTTTGCTTTGCTGAACTGGGCCTGAACAACATAAAAATGAGCCAGTGCTAAGGACCTTTTGGTAACCCAGCATTCTTTCTCAGCCCACACTTCCACACCAGCAGCCAGCTTGGCTCAGCTGCTTTCCCTAAAATAACTAGGGAGAGCTGACAACGAGAGGAAGAGCCCACAGGAGCAGGCAAAGGCACAGCTCTGGCTTCCTGGGCTGCCCTGGGGTGGGACAGGGGTGTACCCTGGTCAGGCTTCCCTTCAAAGCTCTTTTTCAGCCAAGCTGTCAGCCCAATTAACACACCCCAAGGATCAGAGGAAATCCCATCTCAGGAGATGGGAACTCAGCACCTCTGAAAAGCCAAGCCCCAGGTCAGCACACAAGTCCTCCGGACTGTTTGGAAATACAAAATTCAGTCTTTGCCGGTTTTATATGGAACAGGCAATTCTGCAAATCAATAAAAAACCAAACCAAGCCGTGAGTCCCCGTCCCAAGTGCTTTCATTAACACACATCTCTGCCTTACCCACCCTGGCTAGCAATGGGCACATGCAGCCCATGGCCACCTTTGGAAGAGTTCAAGGGATCCTGAAGAGACCAAAACAGCAGCAGTTTTGGCAAGAACACACAGAGCACACATGGCAAGTGAAAAGGGATAAATCTTAAGTACCACAACACAAAAAACAACTATTTGTGAGCCCACTTGCCCTTAATAAAGAAGGAAGGGGGAGAAGTTGTTCTGTGAGTCCTCTTGGCTCCTCTGGTGTGGCATGCACGAGGCCTGGCTACAACCAACACTGGATTTTGTCTCGGCTATTTGGCATCTGCACATTGGCAGTGATCCCCTGGGGAGCTGAAGAAAGCCTTACAGAAGTGCCCTCCCTTGGGTATCAGGGTGGAGCCTGGCTCAGGGCAGACCAAGGGGTGCACACAAACCTCTGGAGTGGGAGAGTGAGCCCGGGTGTCCCAGGATGGCAGAACTGTGAGCCCTCAGTGACTTGGTGTCCCTGAGCTTGGGGCCTTTCCCTCCTTCAGGCAGGAAAAGTTTGATAGGAGCACCTAAATCAGGTGTCCCAGGACTTTTTTTCCTGAAAGTCGTAACAAATTTGAAAATGCTGCATTGCCAAAACTTGCACTCGAGACAGGGGTCCTTCCCCAGGCAGAGCATGGCTCCATGCTCTCAGTTCCCTGCAGTATCCTCTGGGCTGCTACACCTCCTACACTGGGAAGAAAAGCCTATCCCCTGCTGCCACCACCAGTGTTGCTGCTGCAGCCCACACAGGGCTGATGTGCAAGGAAGATGAAAATCCAGGTGTGTGAGTGTGTGGGACACCCGTGTGGACTGCTCAGCTTGGGCTCAGGTGTCTGTATCACGATGAAGCACATGTACTAATGGGGGTCTTCCAGATACCTACCACGTATCTGACACCAGATGTTTACCCAACCACCAAAATCCCAGGGGATTCTGACTTAAAGCTTTTAAAACCTCTTCCCTATTGCCCAAACACGGTCAGAAGATCTCAGTATCACCCTCCAAGCAGAACAAGCTGATAAGAACCTGGCTGCAAGGCTCATTTTCTTTACTATCCCAAACATGCAGCTGCTTCCTTCTACTTCAGTTGGATTTACCATCAAAAAAGTGGGAAGAAAACCCAACTCAAGCCTGGGCAAAACTGCAACTCACACCAGCTCTGGCTGATGACCAGGAGATTCTTACAGCATTTCTCTAGAGCAACAGAAGATGCTGGACTCCAAACAGTCAGGTCAAAAGTCTGGGCAAATCTTTACTGTAGCTACAAGAGAACAGTCTTGGTGCTGGTCTGACCTGTGCCTTCACATGAGATCGGTCAGGGCACTTGTCTGTTCAACTAAAGTAGATGCTATTTGATGATTTCATTACTATTAATCCTATTTTGCCTCTTGCTATAATATCCTGGGAAAAAAAAAAAGAAAAGAATAGCATGGCTGGCTTTGATATTCTAAATATTACAGGATCTGTAAGCAAATCATACAGAAGGATCCCTTCAGTGCAGTCACTGAGCGCAGTGTTGTGCCTCCTACACTGGCAAACTCCATTTTGGGCATCAGGCCTGGAGAAAGAGTGGGCAACAGCAAATGTAGAGAGTGACAGAAATCCACCTTTCCTCCCTCTCCCACCTCTGGGAATGACCCTTCAGTTCTCAGGGAGCTCCTCAGCTCTCCCCAGTCAGGTTCCCGCTGCATCCACTTCATGCATTTGTCCATTTGGTGCTCTCTCCTCTTTGTTTATTGGCAAAAACAATCTCCTCCTTTACATGATCTTGGAGCTAATATCTCTCTTACTGATCAGGACTTCCAGCAGCCTCAGCTTGGCCTTAACCTGCTTGTATTCATTGTATTCTTCAGCCATGGGAGTGCGGTCTTCTTTCTGCACATTCCTGGTGGGAGTGAAAGCAGATCGTGAAGATTTCTGTAACAGGAAGCCTCCCTCAGCAGCCTCCCTCTGTCCCCCAACAAAACCTACAAAGCAGCTCCTCTCCTCCACTCCTCATCAGGGAACAAGACCAAAACATTTATCCTTTGAGAGGAAAAAAATAAACAAACCAAAAAAAAGGGCAAACAAGCTGCTCCAACAAAATGTGGAACTCCTGTGTGTTGAGGCTAAGCACAATCCCAGAGTTCCAAATCCTACTTGAAACATGCCCTGCTTCTCTGAAATCGCCAGCTCTGCAAAAAAGCTGGAAAACACTTCAGGAGCCATCTGAGTGTCAGCCCATATGAGCCTGGCAAAATAAAATACAGCCTGTCCTGGCTTGGCACCACAGCACTTATACAAACAGGCACATTAATGAGAAGAAAGATGGTATTTGATCAGACTGCTCTTGGCTTACAAGAAAATTTTAAGTTTTCAGTGATTTTACAAAAAACCCTAAGGATGATGGCTGGTGGCAAGAAACAGACAAGATAATTTAAGCCTGTAAATATATGAAAACATTCTATCAGCTGGTTAATGAGGTACATTTCTTAAAACAATAAAACCAGTTACACTAAAGCAGAAATATGTGATGAAACTAGTGTCTGAATACCTCATAGACAAGCAAGAATAGGACAGAAACCATTAGGGGAAAAAACTAGTTATTTTAATACTGAATAACTCTTCCACCATTCCGAATGTGAGTAAAGCAATGATAGTGACTGTGAAGAAGAAATAACTAATAGTGAATTCAGGTAACTTTGCATATTTGGAGATCTTTGTAGATACAAAACAGATTAAAAATAGTTGAAGAACAGAGAGGCAGCTGAGAAATTGTTACCTTCCATTTTGTCGGAAAAAGTTATCTTCAAAGTCTCTCAATTTTTTTCTGATTCGCTTTTTCTCTTCCCTGACTTCCTGGAGCTGCTCTAACAGTTCAGGGCTGTTGGGTTTGAAGATAAATGAGATTATCCATATGCACACAATTATAACAGGAAACATCCAGTAAACCTACAGATGTTTAGCCGTACGTATGCCAAGCAAGGGAGCTGCTCCTGAGAGCAGCTCTGGCAGCCTCACGTTGCTTGAAACATAAAGCTCTCTGAATTTAGTTCAGCAAAATGATGGTAGTCTTAAGCTGCAGCTTCTAAGGAGGTCAAGTGTGCACTTCACAATTCACCCCTAACTTCTACAAAACTTACTTGCTGCAGATGGGTCTGGGTTTGGTGACTTTTATAGGATTAAATTAAATTCCATTCACAACTTAGGGCTAACCACCTACATGTGTTTGCACCAGATTTGGAAGTAGCAAAGCTACTTCCACTTGACCTCTCCAAAACCTGAAAAACCTTTTGGAATGCAGGGTTTTAATGATAAAGGCTTGACACAGGTGGAGTTACTATTTAGTGATAGAATCCAAAGATGCAGGCGCTAAGTATCAGTATCAGGATGAGGTAGTTTCTTCCCAAACCCCTTCCTGTGAGGGTCTATTGCATTTAAAAATAAAACATGAGAACTTGTGGCTCAGATCATAAAGACAAAAAAACCCTACACACTTTTCTGACAAATAAAATGCTATCTTAGCAAGAAATAACTTTTTGAAGTTGCCTGTGAGTTCAACATACATGGATGCTTCATGGAGATTTGAAAGCCCCATATCCTGACTGCTCCTAGATGGCATCTTATCATCCACTGGGGAAACAAAGCCGTCAGCATCATCTTCTAGTTGATCCAAGAAGCTGCGCACGCTGAAATCTGTCTTCATGGTAATTGTGAGATCTGGCTTGGCACTGCTGTCCTCCTCAGACCCCTCCTCTTCCTCCTACACACAGGGACAGAGCACCCCCACAACAAGACAGGTTATTGCTTCCCTTCTCAGGAACAGGTTCCTCCTTTCACCACATGCACTGGGGAACAAGTACGAAAAGAAGAGGAAAGGCAGAGCAAACACTTCAATTTGCCAAGCAATACACAGGACACCAGAAGACCATCAGTAAGACACCCTAGAACCAAAGCATGACAGAGAAATTGCCACCACCAACACAGATTGGTTAAGGAGACCCAGGGCAACACAACTGAGTGAAAAAAAATACCTGGGATTCAGAGCAACCTGTTGTTTTGTTTAGGTTATGTATTCTGATGTAAATAAACCCACTTACAGTTGTTATGCATATTGTCCAAAGCACACCAGCCATCCTTTGCATTTCCCTGCCAACATTTCCCAGCAGTGAGACTGCCAGGTTAAAATGTGGAATTTTCTCTCAATAGATGCAGCTCAACAGCTCTCTCTAATGGCTGAACTCGAGACCTCAAATGCTCCTACAGTGATACCAGTGAGCTCAGATCAGTCTTACAATTACCCAAATGTGGGATATGATTGACTGTAAAAGGACTGCTGCTGCCAACATGTTCCCAACATCAGCTCTGACCATTTAGCTGGAATACAGTAAAAATTGGACTGGATACTCTGCACAGTGCAATTTCCCATTTCCCCAAAGCACACTGATGAATTGGTTGTGTTCCATTTTTTTTTTACAAAATTCATAGGCATGAGATTTCAAAGTCCCTGCTGCACTTGGTATTCACCAATTCACTGTGTTCTCAAAAGTAGGGCTTGTCCTGTGACACTGTCCAGAAATAATTTTAATTATCAGGGAACAAGGCCCCATCTCTTATGTATGGAGACACTTCTAGAAGGCAGTTTTCAACCTTAATGTAAGGAATGAGGCTACTTAAAGAGGCAAATGCCAGCATGGACAGTAAATCTCTTAGATATGTATGTATGTATGTGTAAGTGTATTTATTTTACAGCCATGTAACTCTAGCCAGGAAAGATCTAAGCATATGGATATCTTAAAAAGCTTTTGGGGGCTAACATCACTGAAGTTTTCAATACAAAAACACATTGTAGCACTAGGACCAAAAGAAGACATTTTCTTGATTTTTTTATGTAATTCCTTGTGAATAGTTCAATTATTCCTAAGAGATTACTCCCATATTTTAAGCAAAAAGGGATAATGTAACACCAGGACCTGGCTCACTCCCATTAAATCCTCCAAGTCAATGATTTATAAATGCATACATTTCAATTAAATTATAGTTTGCCCAGAGTTTTCTTTTTCAGTTAGAACTCTAGGCCATGATAATGCATTGCAAAGCCACAGGCTAAGAATTACAGCCAAGACTAAGGCTGGAGGGTGAAAAAAAACATTACCTGGGAAGAAGTTTTGAGTAGCAATAAAAACAAAAGACACAGAGAAGCTGGAATGCATCCTAGGAAAATCTGCAGGGAACTTGTGAAAGTTGAAGCAATATTTAGCACATGATTAGACAGGACCCATTTCTCCAGACATCGGCTGTACAGATTAAACAGAAAGCACAAACCAGCAGCCACGTACTGTTCTCAAACCCTGCCAACAACTCCAGGCTGAGCTGGGGAGGGGAGACCATCCCTCACTGCCATTTCCCAGTCCCCAGGCATGCCATCCAGCCCAGACTGGGAAGGGCTGCAGGAGAACACAGATCCTGCTGGGCTGTGGAGGGGGATTTGCTAAGTCAGTCTTAAGCAGTAAAAACAGCACGCTTTGCTTTAGGGGAATCTCTCTGGCAACAAAGGAGGAGCTCCCATGCTCTTTTGTGGGAGAGCTCCTGGAAGGAAAGCAAAGGGACAATTTCCATCAGCTGCTCCTGAGGACAGATGCAAGGTGTTTTCCTCAGACACCCACGAGCCTGCCTTGCCTCGCTGCAGGACACCAGCACACTGCCCAAGCCAGCAAGGAGCTCAGGAGCCAGCCTCCTGCCATGGGAAGGAGCCCACAGGAGGGAAAGAAAGTGTGGGAATTTCATTTAGACCTCAGAGCCACAACACTGCATCTGGCTGTCACAAGACCTCTGAAATAATTTTGCTCTTAAATACAAAGGAGTGAATTAAAAGGATTCTTAGCCAGAACTCAAACAAGAAAGGCCCTCTAAGGCCTTCCCTTTAAAAAGCCTCACACAGAAACCTCATTTTAAACCTGCAGCAGCATTTACACCTTAAACCACAACGATCTTCATCAACTAGATTCATTTAGCATGCACCTGCTTGGATTGTTAGGCAATCATGAGGCATTCCAGAGTTACAAATGTAAAATCCCCACAGTATCCTATCATCAGCAATCCCACAAAGCAAGAATCCCAACAACTTTTTTCAACACAACATTCAAGATATTGTACCAAAATGTTTGGTAAGGTCACCTCACAACACCTTTCAAGCTTTTAATCAACTCTGCCAAATGCTTCAAGAAAACCCCCCGCAGATACTGACATTGTCAGTGGCCTGTCAAATATTTCCCTGCCCATAGTGGACCTACGCAGGAGCTAAGTTTTGGGGGCCTTTCGGCAATTTCCTCTCTTTACTTCCGAGTGTAGTTCAGTACGAAGCTGCCAGATGCAGCTTCACAGAACCCCATTTAAGTGTTAATAGGCACATAATGTTAACAGGCTCAAGGCTGTCATCCTGATCTCCTGCTAGAAACCCCTCCAAGGTTTGTATTCCCTGCAGGACACTGCTGAACTGGTTTGGTGCTGCCCTGGCACAGCAGCAGCCCGTGCTGGCCATCAGAGATCACCACAATTGACAGCTCTAAGCTCTCACACCGGGTGCAAGCAGAGGTGGAGAACAGAGGACACACTAAAAGAAAAAAACAGAAGCAAACAAAAACGCTCCCCACCAGACCAGGACTGCAGATTTGATCCAGTGGTTATTTATCTAGAAAATACTAAGAAGCTCAGTGATCATTAACCAGCTTCCAAACAGCAGCTTAACATCTTCGCTCCACAATCTGGTATTAATGAATAAGTGCCTCGAACAGTCCATTAATATACAATCTACTGCACTCAAATCACCTTGGATCTCTAAGTCCGCAGTATTTACACTTCACCAAGCTCTGGCTGGATAACAGATAAATGATCCAAATGTGCTGAAGCACTTTTCTCACTTGTTACACTGCAAGGGCACAGAAAGCAAGCCAGGGCCCAGCTCCACACTGTGTGCCCTCATCTGCTGTTGGACTTATTCCTCAGGGGAAGGCCAAGCATCATAGCAGTTCTTCCCCACCCCAAATTACTACTTCACAGCAGCACAAGAAGAAACACAACAACCCTGCCATCCAAATCTGACCAGGTATCAACTACCAGAACCAAGCTGTTCTTACTTCCATCCTCATGTCACTTAAGTAAAAAACACCCTGCACAAGGTGGTGAAAAAGAGCCTGGATAAAATAAGTGGGTGGGAGCAGGTAAGGATCCTGTAAGTGCCCCGGCTGGCTCCACGTGCGAGGGTTAGTTTTGTGAGAGCTCATTCCTGCCACGGTGCTGTGTGCAAGCCACAGAGCTTGGGAGTGAGAGAAACTACCGCAAAACAAGTTAGTGCCCTTTAAAAGAAAGGAGGAAAGCAAGAAAAAAAGCAAGGTACAAGGGTAATTGTGATTTTTTAAATTTTTTTTTTTTAAAGCAAAATGAAATATATTATGTGCAGATGGAGGGGAAAGGAGAAGGACAGGAAAGTATGCAAAGCCAAGGAAATACTGTAGTCTTATCTACAACAAGGGAAGAATTTGATCAGAACTGGCGAGGCTTAAAGCAGCTACTGATTTTTCAGGAGGACACTGCAAAAAAATCAACACTGATGAAAAAAAAAAATCAATCAACCATTCTGTTTCATTGGTATAAGGGGAAAGTTGATGCAAACTGAGCAATTAGTTAGCAGCTGGAGGTCTTCACCTTTATCTCCTTGAAGAAGGAAGCTGTTTCGCCCTCGATAATTGGCTGCAGCAAAGGGCTTCTCCGCTTGCTGGAGGGGGAACCCTGTGACAGGTGTTAACAAGTATGTTACATTGTGAACCCCTTTCTCCTCCACCACCTGCTCTCAGCTCATTCTCACCCACACATTCACTCTCAGCTCACTGCTGGACCACCAGGAGAAATATCTTTCTCAAAGAAGAAAAATATGCCTGGCAGACCCCCTGAACCTTGGGCTGTTTTCTCTCAGGATGTTGCTTAGCAAAGGACACCACTGCCAATCTGTTCTTAAAAAGAAACGTGGATGCTCCAGTACTGGCTGGGCAGTGACTGCAAGGCAAAGGCTGCAAGAAAATGACCCCCAGCCCGAGGCCCATACACACGGAGAGCATTTGGCTGGCTCTCCAGAGCTACAGGCTAAGCTCAGCCAGGCTCTCCAGACTTGCTTTCCAGGAGCCTGACTTCCCATTGAAGTGCCTACTGATGTAGAGTTGGATTTTCAAATGTGTCCTGTCTCTCTAAGAGCCTCTCACTGTACTCCCTCAGAGGACTGGGAACAAACCAGTCTCATCTCTCCTTTGCTAGCCTCTGTGAAATTTCAGTTTTGTGTCCAAACCGGGCCTGAGGTCTCTTTGAGAGCTTTGCATTAAACGGCCCATGCACACCTACACAGTTTGCTCCTTCCTGATTGCCAGCATTGTCTTCACAGCACATATTTTGGGGACTATTTTGCACATTCCAGGAGGAGCAGCTGTTTATTTTGTTTTAAATGCAGGACCAGGAACACCTCCCAGCATTTGCAGAAAAAAGCCCCACTTGTCAGTGGCACTGCACTGAGCAATGCTGTGCCAGCCCATTCACTTCACTGGCCATCTACAGAAAGTGGGCAGGACATGAGCACTGCTCAGGAAAAGTGAAAAAAGGTTCATATATGACAGAATAAACAGGAAGTTTGAGAAAAGAATTCTCTTTCCATAGACAGGCATGAAGTATTCTGTGTGGGTTTTTTAGATGGATTAGTTTTTTAAAATTGGACTACACAAACTGCCTAGCATTAAAACCAGTGAATTTTCTCCCTAGAGGGGTGTACTGGGTTCCTTGCTGGTGGCAAAGCACCACCCTGAATGAGGGAACATCCACCACTTGCAGGATTCTTTAATACAAATTAAATGTTAGAAGACTGAGGGCCCTTTCTTTTAGCCAAGGACATGCCTGGCATCTCCTGTGGGATCTACTCAAGCCTGTGTTCCTGCATACAGGAACCCTGCACATACAGCCCTGGGTAACCAAGCAGCATGGAAGACCTACAGCTCAGCATGGGTGGGTATGGAAAAAGAAGTGAGGCTGTAGCCAAACAGAAGATGATGAAATAACAGCAGCAGCCCAATGGAAAGAGGAGAAACAACACAAGGTGAGATGTGCCCCATGACTCACAGGTGGGCACTAGAGTCCCTTGACCAGCTTTGCCCAACTTCAGTATGAAGCGTATGACTGATCCACTCATTTGCTTGATCTTTGAGTGATAAGGGAGGTTGGGACTTAGCCTTAGTGACTGTGCTGTGTGCAGAAGTGTGGTGATTCCTGCTTCCCCTTGAAAACAAAGAAACAGCCCCTAGAAGAATGCTGTACTCACAATAATAGGGATGGTGTTGGCTCTGGAGAGGATCTGTTTGACCAAGCGATACCTGTCATACAACGGCTTCATCACCTGCCGTTCATTTTTGGTAACCTGGAAAGAAAAAAGAGGAGAGATCCATGATGCCTGCAGCAAACACTCCACTGCAGAACTCACGTGCCTGTGATCACCCTCAGTCTGAGGGGCTTGAAGAGAACTGAAGGGGCTTGAAGAGTATGGGAATGAGAGGTGAGCAGCATTAGCCCTGAACCTCCTGTCCATCATCGCATCGCCTGTGCCCGGTGCCAGCTGAGCTGTGGGTGGGGTGTCTTTTAAAGGGGCTGAATGAGACAGGTGGTTTAAGTGAGCAGCTAGGGATCTCCTAAGCACAAAATGACCACAGTTAGGGATGTCCACAGCACAAAATGACCCGCAGAGGCAGCATTCTGTGCTTGCAATCACGTCTGCCACTGTAAGCACAAGATGAGGTTCCCCATCCTTGCTCTTGTGGCAGGCCCTCAGTGGCCGTGTTCATGACCCAGGAAAGGAGAAAGCAGCTGCACTGACTGCATATTGCAATGTGAGGAGACTTCCCTTGAGTAGGGTAAACTACAGCTTCCACAAAGCTGACCTTCTGGCTTTGCTATTCCTCCTAATTTCTTGTCCAAGCCAGCAGGTTTTTATCTTTTTAACTCCCTAACCTTGCCCTCCATCCCTCCCCCCCAGCCGCTTTGCTGGGAACAATTTACTGCAATGCTCAGAAGTGATGAAGGTGCCAGGGCTGTGGGGCTGAGAGAAGACAGAACAGTGCTGTGATGTCTGCCCCAGGTGTTCTTTACATTGCTGTCCTTAACTCCACTCCTCCTTACTGCTTGCTGTGCTCCCTCCCCAGTTTGAGAGCATTACAACCTGAGTGTGTTCATTTCTGAGTCTTTTCAGATTCAAGCTGGGTTTTATTTCTTCAATGTTTTCTTACAGGACATTAGGAAACAAACAAAATCCTCAGCAAAACCTGATCATCATTCAGCACTGTCTGACCCACATCCTACAAGTCTCCTTCCATTAGATCTTTTGTCTAACTTTAGATTATAAAGCTCTTATGAGGAAGCTTTAACTGATGTCATGCCTTTCTACTGCTGCTAATCACCAGAGCACCTGAACAACTGCCATATAAAAACCAGCACAAACAGTGTAACCCCTAGGGAGCTTTGTGCAGTCTCGTTCTCTACAACAGAAATAGGAGAAAAGGGAATACAGCTTGAGATGGGGAAGCAGTTTTAAAGGGAACTGCATTTCATTTTGTCTGCAGCTGACTTTCACTGGCATAATCTTTCTAAAGCTTTTACATCCTCCCTCCAGAGAAAAAGAGGGTTTTGGCTTGTGAGGGGCAGAAAGGCTGTATGTATTGCCAGCAGTGGGATGGCAGGGATGAACTCTAAGGATCTGGAGGCCACATCCATCTTCCTCCTGATAACCAAGCCTATGTTCCCTACGTGGGGGCAGAAGAACAGGGAGGAATAAGGAAGAACATCTTCATTCCTTTCCTGGTTCAATGCAAACATCCCCAGGCCTGATAAGGGGCATAGAGATGGGCAGTTTGAGCTCTGGGGGCCAAACGTCCCACATCCCAAAGCACAGCAGGGCTCCAATTCCCAACAGCCTCAAGCTGCCTGTTCATTGAGTAAGCAGCTCACATGGATTAGAGGGATGTGAGCAGCATCAAACAATTCACTCAGCCCTCTTTGTACTGAGTTTTGTGCTGATGTGCCTGCACTCAATTGCACTGGCCAACAAGTTGCCTCCAGCTTTGGACATTTCTCTGTAACTCATCAGGAATACAACTAGAGAAACTGGGTACCCTAAATATATATATATATATATATATAATATTATTCCTAGCTTTACAAGATTAGCAGTTTGTGGAACAGGAGGTACAACACTACTGTTGGCTCAGACAGTCTGTTACTTAAAAAAAACCCCAAGACTATGCTGAGGCTTATGTTGAGGCTGAGAATCAAACCCTCAATTAACAACTTTTCAAAGTTGATTAACAGCACTGTTCTGTACAGAAAAATAAACATAAGCCTTGGAATGGGCACAAAGTCCTGAGGTATGCTGAAGAATGGAAAATATGAACAGCATCCTTCTGTCTGAATATCAGTGTGGAGGAACAACACAGAGAATTAATATAAGCATTGGAAGTTAAGTGTATGGAGTCTGAGCCTGGCCTGCAGCTCACTTACACCAGCAGACTCTACAGAGACATACTCAGAAAGTGAATGTTTAGTACATGGGCACACTGTCTCATTAGGTAAACATAAGTATGACCAGCAAAACCTGAGTATATTTTGGGAGAACATCAAAATGCAAAGAGACTGCTTGAATAATGGAGCCTTTGACACAACTCTGGGGCACACTCCACAAGGCAAAAGAGCAGCAGCTGAGAACAGACCATTGCTTGCATTGTTAGAGCAGCTCAAGAATTTCTGCAGAGACAGACTTTTGGCTTAACTAAAACAGTTCAGTTCCACCTTTGCAGGTTCATCTATCACTGGTGCAGAAAGACCCAGTTGCACAATAAATCTGAGCTCCATTGTTTTTTTTGTTTAGTTAAATATCTTTAAGGAAAAAAAAAAACTTGGCTGAACTATCCCCATTCTCCTCAAGCTCTCAGTACTTTTCCACTGCTGCACTGCCAGCAGCTGGGAACAGCAAAAGCTGCTAAGTCTTCCTTGCCATGCAGTTCAGTGTCACTAGGTATAGACTGCTTACTTAAACCAAATCAAAAAGCAGCTGTTTAAATGAGGCATCGGAAAGGGTTGGTGGGAATAAAAGTATGCTGACAAGATAGGCTCCGGGCTTGTTATCTTTTTGAACAGATTGAAGTGAGTTCACTTCAGTAAGATGTCAACTGCTGGTTTGTGTAATTGTAGAAGCAGCAAAAAAAGACTTGGTCTCATGGAGAACACAGGGAAGGTTAAGTGGATTCCCTTGTGCTGCCCTTTTCCTAATTTACACAAGAATAAATCCGCCTGTCCTCTCATGTAACTATGCCATTTTCAGCTGCTAGTACAGTTTGTGACTGAACAATATCAGCATCCATGAAGGCATTTAAATAAATGAGTTAGACTTTTTTAAAACAATGGATAAAGAAGGAAATAATTCAGAAAGAAAAGATCAGGAATCCCATGCAGCAGCAGAATGACAGATTTGTGAGCTGCACTAATCAAGTACTCCCTATAAGCAGTAATTTGCTGCTCCCAAGCCACTACTCAAAAGATCAGCAGCAGTCGGAAATTAAGTTATTTACCTATACAGCTGGTAACAAAGATTATAATGTCATCAGTGAAAGAGAGGGAGGAACTCATAAAAAGCCAACTCAATGGCCTGGAAGCTACGGTGTTCCTGCCACAGCAGGGATCAACAGAAGACAATACTTTATACTCTGTCCTCACAAATAAATTGGCCTTGTTAAGATGCAATGTACCTAAAACCTTATACCATTCTCTTCTCTTGATATATGGATAAAACCCATCTGTTGCTCAGCAGAAGACTCAGATCTCCTTTTAGCTTAAGCTGTGCTGCTCAGGAGACAAACTTCTTCAGAATTCTCTGGCCCAAGAGGATGTGCAAAAAGCAAGGCACTGGGTGAAATACGCTGGAGCCCCTCTAAGAAGGTGCAATTTATGTACAGGTGCCTTCCCAGTTAGTCATTGATACCAGAAAACTGCAAACTTCCTGGCTGGATGGGGGGCCATGCACAAATATTCCCGTGCAGACTTCAGTGGGCCACAAATTGGCTGTCTGTGGAACCTGGTGAGCACAATGTCAAAGTAATGCCTACTCAGCCTGTAGGCTCTGCCCTGCAGGTGTCTGTCCAGCCCAGTGCTGCGTGAGGACACCACCCTGCCTGGAACAGACTCCTCAGCAGCTGCGGAAGTGAAGGATCAGGGAGGTGGATTAGAGGGTGCACGTGTGGTTTGGAGAGCAAGAGGTTCTAGTGACCTGACACCAAAGGGAGATTAGGGGTAAATGATGCCCCCATCACTTACCACAGACAAAGACACAGAAAGATGTACTTTGAAGAAAAAATAAAAATGCTGCAGTACATACCGGTCTGCCATGAATGCCTTCATAATACAGCAAAGCTTTTTGAAGAGCCACTTTTTCAGCTGCTATCTGATCTCTTGTCATGTCCTATGAAAAGCGGCACAGAGAGAGGGAAAGGAAGGAAGAAAAAAAAGTCAGATTCCTGGACTCAAAAAATACTGATTTGTGCCATAACCAAAGTCATGTCATACCATCATTATGTTTTAAAGATTCATCTCTACCTTCCAGTTCGCTTTGCCCAGCTACATTGCCAAATAGACTGTTAATGTGAGTAGAACCCTATGCACAATGCAGACAGATTAAACACACAAACTTCGCATATGAAGGTATTTTATGTACCTAAGGGGGATTTACAGATTGTAAGTGTGCTTTGAAAAAACAATACTAAGCAACTTTTAATGATGGTGGCTCTTCTTCAGTTAAGATCTGAAGTGTAAATTCTACAACAGAACACACGTCCTTTCTTCTGCTCCAGTTCTGAGATAAACCCCTGTATCTCCTGTAAAGCTTGACACCTTTGCTTGGACTGTCACAAACACACTTTACAAAGAATTGAAGTGCAGTTAGATTGTCTCTTTCTGCCAATTCTGCTATGGAGTGCAAAGCTGTAGCAGACAAGAGGTGACAAAACCAAAAAAAAAAAAAGGGCAGACAGTTAGAGAAGACTTCTCTAACTAAGTTGGCCAAAATTCCCCCACTGAATTTGCCTGACACCAAGCCCTCTCCCTCTATCACAACACCAAATACTATCACAGTCTCTCTGTAAGTGTCCAGGCTGCAGATTCTTGCTACAGTCAGAAAATAGTCAAAACACAAGCTATAGTATGTTTTTCTTCTGCAGATCTAGCAAACAAAGATAATGCTGTCTGCCTCACTCATGGACAGCACTGCACAGTTTACATGTCAGCAGACTCAAGGACTTCATTTACAAGGCTGCCCAAACCTCAGGAGCTCACAACATCAGACATGAAGACCTCCCTGCTGATAACCCTCAGAGATTACAGCAGCTAACAGAGCTCAGTGTGAAACTCTGAAGGGTACCCTGAGAGAATAACATTTAGCTTTGGAGGGAACAAGAAGCAAACAGATGATACGATCTCCAGAAGCACTGGAAGACTCAGAATTTGCCAAAAGCCTTTGGATGTAACAACAGAAATTAGCCAACATAGGGCAGGAAAAAATTGCAATAATTCAGAAACATTACTTGGAATATACAAGGGTCAGACAAAGAACACAAGATGACACACAACAGAAACTGAGCTCTGGGAAAAAAAATCAAGATACTAAAGGAAGAGGGCAAGGAACTAAAGCAAGTGAGCCCAGACTAATGGCTGCAGACTTTTTAACAAAATTGTAGAAGACCACAGCACTTTCACAAGTGACTGTGTAGCCACAAGTTACCTACTTGCCCTTATAGGCCTAAATCTGACCTGTCTATGCTGTACCTTAATGTCTTCAGGTCGATTTGTCTCTGCTCGTTTCTCTTGAAGCTTCTTCTGGATGGAGTCAAGGGTCACTTCCACGGCAGGCTTGGCAGATTTATCTGGCAGCTCCTGCTTCTTGTCATCCTCCTTCTCCAGCTGCGAGCCGAAGCTCTTGGGGAGCGTGTTGCTGCGCTGACGCACAACAGGGCCAAGGTCTTCCTCCGATATCTTCAGTTTGGACTCTGAACAGGCAAGTTCGGGGAAAGATGAGTAATTTTTCATTTTTAAAATGTGACAGTGACAGGATCACTGCCTCACATAAAATCCAAATGAGGCATAGTCAAGCTGCCCCACCCCTCAAAGGTGCACCAGTGGTGGCTGCTCACCTTTAAGTTGCTTTCGGAATTTGGCCAAATCATTTGTCCATTTGAGCACTTCAGGGTTGGCTGCTTTGTCGCTGTGGGAAGGCTGGGAGGAAAGAAAAGCCACGCTGAATCTGTGTATCTGTGTTAAACCACCAGGAGAGATTCACTGAAACAAGTGTGTGGCACACAGGGGTACAGTGGAATTTGGACCCAGCACAGAGCACAGGCACTGGCTCCTGACTCGCAGCTGCACACCTCTGACCAGCCCATTTCAGACCTCACTTGAACTGCGCCTGCCTGCCACAACACTGTGTGTTAGGGGCATCATGAGATGGATTTGCTTTTTAGAAAACACAAAACATGATTAAGTTGTAGATGTGACTCAGAGGGCTGGATGCACATTGGAATCCTTGTGCCTATTGTTTCCTAACAAGAGAGCACCTCCAAAATAGGAGGAAACCTGGCATCAACAGCTGAAAAAGTGTTAGAACACATGTATCCATCCTAAAGGCTGCCTTACATCCAAAGACATCAAAATAACCCAAATGCTAGATTACAGCAAGCTTCTTTCAGCCTCTTCTACTGCAGGCAAGACCTTTACAGTACAATTCTTTGCCATTTAGATAGCCAAAGGTGCACACATGCAAAGCTTTATAGCTCCTTATGAAGCTTTCTGTGCATCAGAAGGGCATGTCAGGAACAATTAAGAGTTCAGTGCACTGCTGCTGCTCAGCAGCACTTAACTGTGGTTCCTTGCTCAGGAGTGAATGCAGCTGCTCTCTGCCTCTTCAATGCACAGGTATCCTGGGATTATCATCATGCAAATGAGATGAGCAACTGTGCTTCCCATATGCTGAACTTAAACAAACAAACAGAAATTTAACACAGCAATTCCTACACACTGTCTTAAACCGTGGTTGAAATCCAATGAGTTCATTAGCTGCCCTCCTTGTGCTGCATGGATAGTGCATAATGCCTGGAAAGGTCATTTGCTTGGTGTGGATACACATTTTTGGGGGAGGGCAGCATGTCTTTTGTTCCTTTTTTTCCCCTTCCTCCTTATAAAAGCTTTCAAGCCCTCTGTCTGTTTGGCATATTTCCTTGGTGTCCTCCTGTATGCTTGACCCACTTCCCTGGTGTCCCTTCCCTTTGCTGCTAATGCATACATCCCCACATAAATGCTTAACTCCTAGAGACTCACTCTGTATTTCCTCTCCTCTTCAAATTTGTCCTCAAATCTCCTGATTTTTTTCTTCAGCCCCTGAATCCTCCGGGTGAGTTGTGCAGGGGTAAGGTCTTCTCTGTCATCTTCGTAAGATCCTAAAGACGAACTCCGTCTCCTACCAAGAGCAGAGATTGCAGGAAGAGCTTATCCAAACAGCCACAGCACATCTTGATGCAGAGAGGGCCACTCCAACTTTGTGTAAATAAAGGCAAAGCCCACAAAAGTGAGAATGCTATGTTGCTACTCTGCAGTGACAGAGAGCAAAAGATGCTCTAACAGCCTCTTTCAGCAGCAGCAAGTCCCTAGATATTAATGCACAAACCCAGAAATTATTAACTACAAAGTATTCCTATAAAAATACCAGTTTCCTGTGAATAGGGACAGAAACCCAATGCAGCACAGCTGATCCAAAGAGATGCTGCTTGATGCACCTGTGCAAACCCTTTGCAGCTGGATGTGAAAGTCAGAACCCACCTCATGAAGGAATGAGAATTGGGAGGAGAAGGAGGCACTTCTGTATCATCCAGGTACTGCTGGCTCTGTCCATAGGCATAGAAGCGAGGGGACAGCATGGGATCGCTGTCCTCATCCAGAAGCTGGCGAATCAAGCGCCCGGCCTGCGGGGAAAGGCGAGCCTCATCTGAGTCTAAGCCGTCTCGCTGCCATGAGGAGAGAGCAGGGATGGGCTCTGGGAACAGTAAGACAAAGGCTGGTTTTATTGGGGTTGTTTTACACACAAGACAGACTCCATACAACTTTCTAATGACCCTTGACCCACTCGTCCTGGACTGAGACTCTGGTCACCATCTGCCCTGTGAGCAAAGCATTACACAGCCTGCCCACAGCAGGTAACCCACACAAATTCAAGTCATCTCTTAGGTGCAACAGGAAACTACCCAAAGGCTGGCCTGGAATTATCATGGACTGACACCAAACGAGGCAATCACCAGCTAGCACACTGGAGGAAAAGGTTATGCTGGACAGAGAACATTACTGGCACACGGGATATAGAACAGGCAATCGGATTCCAGAAGGAATTTTTTTCAGTTTCAGGATGTACAAGTGCTGTAATTGAATAGTATATTAATGGTTCTCCTGCAGGCCCCAGCACTCCAGTGCAACCCTGTTGCCTGCCATTGGAAATTCAAAGCCTAGGAGTAAGCATAGGTGCTTCTAATCTGCAGGCAAAAGATGCCTCACATTACCACCTGTTCCACAGTGTGCTTAGCCCACATATTAACAATTATAGCAATATGGTCTGAGTTTCCCCTTTTCTCTTTCTCATACAATCCCGCTGTTTACAGCATGGTAGAAAAGTGAGGAAATCTTCAGCCCCCTGGACAAACTAACCAGCTAAAAGTAAAAGCAATGTTGTACAGGGAGGTGGTGGAGTGGGAGAGAAAGGGAGACCCAGTTTAGCATTGCTGATTAGCATAATAGAGCCCACAGAAAGCAATCGCCTCAATCTTGTGATCACTCCCTCCAGATGCCATAAGGAGTCTAACATTTTGTGTTCAGATAGTTTACTAAGCTGATTTGCATGCTCCTACTTAAACTGTCTAATCCTGTGGTGCTAAGAGCCAGGCTTTGAACTTATAAATCTAACAAACAATTCTAGAGTCAAGTAACAAAACAAAAACCTTACAGAAAGCTCCCAGACTGGTCGCAGAGCTACAGACTAATTGTTTCCTGTGCCTAGTGTGTCTGTTCTTCATTCACAAAGAGAAGGGGCTTTTGAAGTTACCAGTTTATGAATAAAAAGCAGTCTCCTTTTGCTAAACAAGGTTAACATTCTCACAGCTCAGAGTGGATTGCATGAGGATTCCCCTGCAGAACCTCTGTGCTGTTTAACATTCCCCCTCTGTACAATTTGGGCAGTACAACGCAGCAGTGCTGTTTTGCATGCACACATCTTCAAAAGATGCTCTCTTCATGTCCCTTCTTCCTTAGCACATGGATACAAATGGCACACCTCTGCTTAGAGGTTGATGCCACATTCACATTGATGTGCTACCCTGAACAGGATGACAGGAGGTTTTTGGACAAGCTTTTTGCATAACAGCCCCTCGAAGGTGTTATGGTAAGAGAAGCACAAACAAGCCTGGCTCACTGAGGCTACTTCCATGGGGTGTGCAAGTCCCAAAAGTGTACGTAGGCTGTTCTGCCATGGTTTGGAAAGCTTATGCAGCCTGAACTTCCTTCAGTTAATTTCCGAAAAAAAGAGTTTTTCTAAGCTCTGTTCAACCACGGCAGTTTCTAATACTTGAAATATTTTGCATCCACTTCCCTCTCATGCTTTTAGGAAGGGTCTCACAAGATCTTTTGTAGCAGAATAAAGGGCAATACAGAAGGGAAAAAATAAATATATTTGATTAGCAAGAATGAGAGTTAAATGATGCATGAAATTCTTCTAGACATCTCTCACTTCTAATTGTTTGAATACTTCTCACCCCCCAACAGAATTTCCTCTTAGAAACTGTTAAATAACACCTCCATGGGATTTACATAGATGGGATAAACTTAGAAAAAACCAGGCATATTTAGCAGTAACTAAATTAAGCTTCTACCACACCAGCTAACAAAGCCATTATTAATCATGCATGATGCATGTGACTTTGTCCAAGGTGGATTTAAAACCAGATAGCATGCGACATTCAGGGAATTGCAGTGGCTCAAAGAGCCTCTAATCAAACCCCAAAAGACAGCAAAGCACTTTATGTAACCTAACTGAGACTGAGGTATGTCTACTTTCTATTTTGTTGATTTCAAAATACTCCCTCAAAACAGAAACTCCCATTTCAAAGGAGAAAGTGTTACAAAGGGGAGGAAAAAAAAGTCCAAAAAGGAAAAATCAAATTTTAGACTTGACAGAAGAAATGGCTGCTACAGAAAATCAGCTTTCTTTAACCCTTCCTCCTGGAAGGCCTGACTCTACGGGTAATTTTGTTTCCCATGCTGACCATACATATTTAGAAGACAAAACCTCATCTAGACACAAAATGGCTAGACCCCTGAGACCAACAGAGCAATTCCTCAAGGAACATATTTAAATATGTACAGTTATGGATTTTATCTACATCAGATCACTAAGTGGACCAGAGCTGCAGTCCAACTGCCTTCTGTCTCCTGCTGGCCAGGCGCTTCAGCTGGAAGCACTGGAATTGCTGGATCACACAAATGCACAGGAACCTGCTGGTAAACTGCTGCTGTTTCTGACAGTGCACAGTCAATTAATTCGTCTTTAACAGGATGCATAATATCTTTTGTTATTCATTTAGCCAAGACAGCTATCAAAGCACTGAGCTTTTTCTGTAGACTGCTAAACTCCTGGACTGAATGGCTCAGTTTTGAAGTGTCTGCAATGAAGTCCAGTTTTAAAGCATCCACTATCAGGACTAATGTTGTCACTCTTTCCCTTTTCTCCTAATTGAAGAATAAAATCTCAGTAAAGAACGTAAGCATTTCACCATTTCTTTGCCACTGACTTGACAGAGCAGTTACATGTAATCATCATCTGTCCTGAACAGATCTCCCCTGCTCAGGGAAAACTCTCAGTTTTCTGAGAGTTTCAACTCAGCTCTACTCATCTCCACATTTTTATCATATACTATTTCTTTCCCCCGTTTTCCAGAATGACAACTTCTAATCAAAAAAATAAAAAAAATAAGGGGGGAGGGGGTGTGGAATATTTAGAATATTTAGCCACCACTGGCTGTACCAGTGCAGAAAAAAGGTGAAAAAATTGTTAATGTCTTGGTCAGCCTCTGCAGGCATTTCTTTCAGGCATGCCTTCTCTAAGCTGGTGCAGAAGCAGTGAACTGTGTGCTGGTATTGAGCCTGCAGCCCTTCAGAGGTGCCACCCTCCCTCTCAAAATCCCACAGCCAGCTCATCTTTCAACAAAGCTGTCAGCCATCTGCCCAGTGTGGCTCTGCAGAGCCCCGCAGGCACACGGAGCATCGCCTGAGGCAATGCAGCCTCTCTGCCAACCTGCTGCACAGAGGGCTCGAGATGTTAATAAACCTGAACCCTCAAGTGCTTCACACCAGAAGAAAGGTTTATTGTATCAGACTGGTGTCTTACTGGTGAGCTCCAAGCCACCTCGCTGACAAAACCTGACTTCTTTTTATCACTGCACTGTTCACTTGCCACGGTTACTGGGGGCTGCAGGGCCAACAAAGGGGTGTCTACACACAAATACCACTGGAGGTGCCGCCAGCAAAACGCCACAGGCATCTCCTGTTTCCCTGTCTGCAGCCACACAGCTCATAGATGCTGCTAACACTGCTATTACACACACCCATCTGCCAAACAATCGAGGCCAAATCTTAGCTACTGTAAATTGAAGTAGGTCCAGAGGGATTAAAAAGTCTAAACTCATTACAACACCTGAGGTGCTAGTATCAAATGCCACTTGAAAGACTCCAGAAAGACCTCTCATAATGAAATGAATAAAGTAATTTAAAACCTCATCCAAAGCATTCACTAGCTCAGTAACAACCTATTTTCTTCATCTTATAAATAACTTTATGAAAATATCCTTGTTTGAATACATCAGGAGGCATTCTTCCTATGTAGATCAAAAGAATAGCCCAAATACAGTGCCTTTTCACTTACGCCTTTTCACTTAGATGACACATCTCTCAGCTAGCAAGCAAACTTTGTATTTTGTTTATAGCATGTCATAATAATAAAAAATATAATTTTAGTATTTTGATGCTATTCAGTAAACAATACAATTTTTTTTCCTATACTTAGTAATAAAAATAGAATGTGCTTCATCACCTTTTGATTTCTTAGGCTAAAGAGTGTTACACACAAATACACTGATCAATCTAAGTCCACAGTTGAAAAAAAGAAAACTAAATTCAGCTTCCCTTCTGCTATACTACATGGATTTTTCTGCATTACTTTGGGTTTTTTTCCATGGGAAAGTATCACTTAAGTCAGTGTCAAAACTTTTTGTAGATCAGCTTCATCCTCAGGGTCTCAAGTGCTGCAATATTTGAACTCAAATTGTGTTTTTAACTTCTACTTTTTTTTAAAGCTTGACAGAAAATGCCTGCTGATTGTTTCATAAGTGCTTGTTACTGCTAACTCTGCTCGAAATCTCAGCTACAGAACTTTTTTAAAGTGTCAGTAATCGGGTGGCATCAGCAGCAATCACACATCATACTGATTTACTGAACTGCCTGCTCAGCCCGATCTGCTGACAGGGCCAGCCGCTGCTATGGAGAGCAACACACTTCCAGATTTTCCTTGAGGACAGGATAGCAAGTTCTGGGCTTGAATTAGAAACATTTGGTGAGAAATCTGCACAACAGTGCTGGACTGTGAGAGAACACTCTGTTCTCCTCAGTCACTGCACCCGATTCAAACGTAATCCACAACAACTAGAGACCTTAGCTGTGGAAGCAGCTCCCAATATGCCTGCTCCCAAAGCCATCTCAGCTGGCACTCACTGAGCAGCTGAGCAGGCAAACCCAGCAGTCAGACGTGACATCCCAGTCCCCAGGGACAGCTCAGCCCACACCCAGTGTGACAGTAAGGCTCCCTGATTCGCACCTGCCAAATGCACGCCAGGAAAATACTCCTGGACCATGGGAAATGAACTGAATCAAGGAGTTCAGCACTTGAATTTTGCTGGGGCACTGCTCAGGCCCTGAGCACTGCATCAGTAGCCTGATGATTCCTACACATGCCTCTATACTTAGCAGGTGAGGGGGATGCAGAAGGCGGGCACGTGGCAAAGTGTGAGGCTATGCATTGCAGGGAGCAGGGAGAAAATGCCTCTGTCCTCTCCATGCTCAGCTTCAGGTAAAGGGAACAGAGCCTGGAGAAGTACAGCAAGCCTCTCCTCTTGTGTACAGATTTGACTGTGAGGTGAACATTATGGGGGGAAAAAAAAATCTGATAGAAATTACTGCTAGTGTAACATAAAAGGCATAGGGCCCTGCCAGCTCACCTGGCAGCAGTTACCTGAATTCTGTGTCCCTGAATGAGGGTTTTTGAGGCAGCTCTGCTCTTTAAACAATAGACAGCCTGCCTGAGTGACAAATAAAAGCTAGTCAATGGACAAGGTTGTCTTGTGTAATTTTCTGCCCATTGTTCAAGGCTCTTTCCTAACATTTGACTGGAGGCAGTGACAGCTACAGCTCAAGGCAAGCCCTCAACCTGTAATTGCTCTCACACGTCACTTGTGAAAGTCTCAGCAGCTGCCCTGGTCACTAGAGGCTCTGTGTTTCCTGCAGTATGATATAGAGGACCTTGACCCCAAACATCAGCTCAACTATGTCCTGAAAGAATGGGTAATTTCCCAAGAGATGGACTCACCAAATTTGCTAGAGCAAAGCAATAAACAGCTCAGTGTTAGGGCATTTGAAGGCACAGCCCTTTCTCCTTTTCGCTGGGGATGCAACCAGAGCTGTGGCATGGATCCTGCAGAGATGTGTGAAGGTTTGAGTGACTCAGGTTGGCTGGCAGGGAAAGGGAGGATGTCCTGGTTGCTAGAGGTGTGGATAGGTGGTACAACCCTGCCCTGCAGAGCCACTCTCAACACCACTCTGCTGTTAGCTACACAAGCAGTCAGAGAGTGGATGTTAAGATATTCCTCTTCCTGGATGCTGCAAGCTTGATTCCACATCCACAGCTAGGAAAGACTCAGTCTCTCCGTGCTGAGACACAGAAGGCACCATTTTGCTGCTGTTCACCCACACCAACAAAATGGTGATTCGGGAAGGCACGCATTTCAGAAGATGATGTCTCTCTCACCCCAGACAGCAGCTTCTTTTGCAACTGCCCACCTCCTCCTCCTGTGAAATACACGTGAACAGAAGGGAGGAAGGAGGAATCAGAGGGAAGCACAGTCACATGTGCCCATAATCCTGTCTCATATTTGCAGGGCAAGAAAGCTAGAATCCAAATGTAAGAGCATGCCTACTAAGAGGGAGTTGTACCAAAGAAGCAACTTATTTCATACAAAGTGAAAGCCTCTGGCAGACAGAAAGGAGCTGTGTTCTCCCCTTCATGCGTTCATATGACTCCTATTAGCAATGCAGGAAGGGAAAAAAAAAAAAAGTCATTATTTCCAAAGGTTCACAGGAGGGCTGAAGCCACACATCACCTCAGAGAACACAGACGTGCTCACCCTGGCTTGAGACCCTGCAGGGCTCTGCTAATTGGCACCTCAGCAAACACCCAGCAGCCAGGGCTGCCTGGGAGCCCTTCTGGGGCGCTTTGATCAGCCCTGCTGCATGTGTGGTGATTCCAGCCAGGGAATCCCCACCTAGCAAGCAAATGGAAAAATCCCCTCCTGTGCATGGTGACTGCTTGCCTGGCTGAATCAAAGGCAGCCATGGCTGCGGGTTTTCTTTACTCATGCCTGGAATGTCATAACTACTCCCCTCCTAGAGGGAAAGGCAAAACACACTAGATCACGTACACTGTGGAGGCAGGAGCAGAGAACTTTCCTTCTCAGTGTTCCTCAGAAATTGTTATTTTAGAGCAATGAATTAATTGCACATCTTCCCCTCTCTTGCTTTATTAGAACACCACACTTGTGTATTCCTGCTTCTTCCCTGTCAAAACCCATCTTTCACTCCTAATGCATAAACTAAGAGAATTCTGGCTTGTACACAGACACATACTCTCTAAATAGAAAAGGGTTTGATCCCAAAACTGCTGCACACCTTCATTTCATCTTTATTTCAAACGAAATTAAGGCTCATGGCACCCACAGAGTTTGCCCAGACTCCCACTCTTACATGAGTAAGTACAAATAGCCAACCAAGCGTGCATTCTGGAGAGTAGAGCTAAGAAACAGTACTAAAGCAATTTAAATGACATACAATCAATTTAACATTGTCAATTGAGCTGGTGATCAGAATTCCTTCACAGCATACACCAAAAAAAAAAGTTGTTTGTAAGATGAAGTAACAGATAGACAGCATTTTTTACCAGCTGCGCTTCTCATTATTTCCAAACAGTGATTGAAGAAGAAAAGTTATTTTTCAGACTGTGAAATACCCGGTTGCTTTGAAGTGTAGGGCAGTCTATCTTAATTACTCAGTGACCTGCCACTAAGAAATAAGGTATCTTGGAACATTTAGGGACTTAACAGTACTAAACAGAACGTGAAAGTAACTTCAAGAAGAAAACATTTAATTTTCTCCCTCTAAGTGACAATCAGAGCTTAGTACCATTCAGTATTTGCTTCCAGCATCTCCAAACTTTCAGTTTTATATTCAGGACAAAGTTGCTTTTATGTTGTTTTTAGCAAGAGAACATGTTCACATAAAGATACATCCAGCCCACTCAGGTTTCCCTCTCTCATTTCACTCACACAACCAGCCATCACACAATCCTACCTTCCCAGTTGTTGTCATCACACAGTGATGTTAAATCCAGCCGAGGCACTTCAGATACAAAGCTGTTTTCCTGATCATCAGCATCTTGATTTCTTTGCAACTTGTTTTCAGGCATGCTTGGATGTTCTTGAATCTTCATACTTGAAGTCAGCTATGTTCCCATACACCCAGAGAAACGAGAAAGGGAAAAAAAAAAACGTTTCAGGATGCAGAGGGGGAGAAAAAACCCCTGCAGTCACAGCAGCAGTAAGCTCATGCCTTTAGCTAAAAAGATCCAAACAGACCCTGATGTTTCCAGCTCCAAATCCAAATCCCTTGCTTGGTGACCCCTATGCACTAATTGCTCACTCACACCAGTAAAAACATCCGTCCATCTGCCTTCCTTGATTTTTTCCTTCTTTAGAAAGCTACTGCAAGTTCCTGAGACTGCCTGCCCTGACAACTGCATGCAGCTGAGAAAGCCTCCAGTAGCGGATTGGGATGAAATGGGAGGGAGGGAGGGAAGCAGGGAGGCAGGGAGAAAGGGAGAGGGAGGGGGTGGCTGCGTACACTTCCTACAGGAGCGCAACTCCTTCGAGCAACAACAAAAACGCTGCTGCTGCTGCTGCTGGGAGGCTGTAGCAATATGGAGCCTTCTAAAAAGCAGGCACCAGAGCTCCCGAGGCAGCAGCAGCCAGCCAGCAGTGCAGGCTACGTACATGAATGCTCTCATGCAGGCTGTGCTGGCTCAGGTCAATTAGTGCCAGCTAAGCTGTGCTGGCTGCACATTCCCCGATTTCCTGTGGTTGTTTTCTAGCTGGGCGTGGGGAGAGCAGAACTATTTATGGAGGAGCTCTGGGTATTAAAGCGGTGTTGCGCAAATCCAAATGGCAGTAGGGTTTGGCATCTCAGCTGGAAGCAGTGTGGACTCTGGGAAAACGCCAAAAAATTCACACAAGCATCCAGTGACTTCAGAATAAAAAAAACCAAAAAAGCAGAATCCTGTCAAGTAAATGATTCATCAGCTAGCAGTGCCTAGAAGTGCTGCTTGTCTCAGCACCGGTCCCCCCTGCACACAGCACACGTCGTGTGCATCCACGCAGAAATGCCTGCCATTCCCACAATCCAGAGGCACAGTGCGCCTGTCTGTGACAGCGCCTGACGAGAGGAGCGCTCCTGTCACTCCAAAATAAATTAGCTGTAATGCCTCACAGAGGGCAGCAGGGAGAAGGAAGTGTAATGCATGTACATAAACATGTAGTGTGAGATGTATAAACCCACCAACAAACACAGAGCGAGATGAATAGAAAGGATTACGCCGCTACATAAACTATTTGGATTTGTTAAGAACAGCTTAGGCATAATTCTGTCAAATATAGTCCAGTGGGTAGTCAGCATGCAGATTTTCCCTCTGCAGGTATTTTGAAAAATCTAGTAAACAGTCTGCATCGTCTGATACATTAAGAAAATGGGCAAAAAAAAAAAAGCAGGATTTCTGGACCTATTTTCTTTGTGAATCCAGAAGCATGGCCCAACACTTCAGAATCCTTAGTACACTCCACATTTTTTTGTTTTTTTTATCTGCAGAAACCTAATGATGTGTTTGGTGCATTTTCTCCCTTTTGAGCAGAGAAAAACAAGTAACTTTTACGAAGAGGGGAAAAAAGTTGCCCAGTAGACAAATCATATGAATAAATGTTTTTATCTGGATTCAATTCCATCAATCCCTGCAATTGAACAGGGTGCTAAATAATCTCATCTAGGCTTCCTATCCCACAAAAGGTTGGATCAGGTGATCCTTTTGAGGTCCCTTTCAACCTGGGCTGTTCTACAGTTCTAAAAATCTGGGTGATGAATACCCTGGTATTTGCAAAGAGTGTTCTGCATTGTTTTTGTGTAAGGTGTGTATTTCCTGTTCATTTCAATAAATGGCCTTTTTAAAACATTGTAACAAAATGAAACACTAGGTGACAGCTTGCCAAGCACTAATAACTCGTGCAGCTTGACGCTAAATCTGATTACAAATGTGTTTATTGTGAGAGCTGTACATGGAAAAATGCTAATTCACCGTTCAATATCTTTTAAGCTGCTTCCAAGTTGGGAGGACTTAAATATTTCTCTACGGTCCATTGACAAATTTCCTGCCAGGATCTAAATAGTCTGTGTACCTCACAAACAAAGGCTGATCAGTGGCCAACTGTACCAGTTGATAAACTCCTTGTAAATTGCCAACACAGTATTTAAAGGTGATATTTTAAGGCAAGGAAAGAAATAAAGCACTGAATTTCAAAATAGGTGCTATTTTTAATAACAATGAAGTGTGAAGAGTGGAACGTACCTAGATTTTAATAATTTCAAAGGGAGCAACCTGAGAATACCATCACGTCACCACTACTGATACTAATTAGAGATAAATGTCTTTCTATGAAGAGTGTACAGTCTCCTGACTTACTAAGGCTCTTAAAAGGTATCTGTAGCAGATATAAGAGCACTTCCCAGATAGGTAAACATTTCCATTACACATATATTAGAAAGATCATATCTATGTCTTCTTCCTCCTCAAGTCATTTCAGCTGCTGGAAATATTTAAAAGCTGTTTAAAAACAGGCCTGTGCTCTGCCTGCAGCCACTCTCCTCTCCTTGCTCACTGATGTAGGCTCTAATACAATGAATAAATCATTAGGTGTTCTGAAGAACAACGGTGGGACAAACCCAGGAGACTCAAGAAAGCAGATGTTTAACTTCCTTTGCATTAATGCTCCAAACCCATAGGGGTAGATAATTCAGTATTTCCATCACTTATTTTCCTTTTTGATTTCCTGATGCCACCAGCTGCCAACCCCTAGGAAGAGAACCAAGTAAGGGAGAAACACTTTGCTTTATGGATGTGCCACAATTTCTTACAAACCAAAGGGGCAACAAGTTGATGATGTTGGTAACAGCTGGCAGTCACAGTTCACTGCAGATATTACATAAATGGCCACAAAAAAATCTTCAAAGCAGCTACTTGAATCCTGCTTTTTTCAAAGCTGCTTCTGCAGCTATGCTTTGCAGGCACCAGTGACTATAGATCTAAGTAGCCTGAGGATAAGTCAGCTGTATTCGTTCTCCCTGCTCCATTGGAGATTCGGCATAAAGAGCAGCTCAAACAGCAAGAAATAAATGGCAACAGAAAGACTTTTAAATTCTGCTCAGGAATTTGTATTCTGTTCAATTACCTGTGCATTCCAATCAACTCTATATTAAAGGCTTGCTTCCCCTACATCTGATCTTCCATTACAGCCACAAGCAGGAAGCATCCTTAAGCACATTTTAGGAATGCAACCTGATGCAAGAACACAGCCATTTTGCTGCCTTCCTCCTGCCTGAGCCATGCCAATGCCCCTCTACACTTGTTGCTATGTTGGTATGAATCTTAAATACTTTTCCCTTAACAAAACCTGGGTACTAGAAACCTGTGTTTTTCATCCTGGAGCTTAGCTACTTCCAAGGGCAGATTATGAAGGTTACAAAACCACTGAAAATTCATTTGGGGCTTGTGTTTCAAGGTATTTTTACAGCCTCATGGAGACCCAGGTCAGCACAACTGGTAGCTATGGCAAATTCTGAATACTTTTCCTAATATCTTCAGACTGGGGATAGGGTGAGAAGGAGGAAAGAATAAGAAAATCCCTGTCCCTTCCTCAACCTGAATGAGTTGTTTGTTATGAAACGTATGTCTTTAAGCTGCCCTAAGCAAAAGGCTTATAAGGGGCAAGGAATGTAAAACAACTCTGCAGGAATGTAACATTTTCTTGACCTTGTAATTCCTATATAATACAATCTCTGGGTTAAGATCCTCTCCTGCAGTTAATATTTTACACTTTAAAGCTTTTCATAAAGCAAAGTTTATTTTAAAATTATGATTTCATATTCAAATGTATCTCCATGAGGCTAATTTAAAAGCTTAATAGGCGTATTGTGTGGCATGGCAGCAACAGCAGCTTTTCCACGTGCAAGTGTGTATGTGAGGAACAAGGAGTTGCAAAGTCTAGACTCCAGAAAATACAACAGCTCATGAGCAAGTGCAAGGGATTACTGACCCTCTGGGAGCAACCTAGGAGATCCATGTAAGCCCAGTCAGAGCAGTGATCAAAGGCAGCCCTCAACACTCTTTGCAGGGGCTACGAATTTCAGGGTCCCACCAACCTCACCAGCTACCACACAGCTGGTCAGAGCTCAGTTTCTAGCAACCTTTTACCCTTCCCGCTAGGTGGAAATAATTCCTACCAGAAATGAAGTCTTTCAAAGGCAATAAATGCATAGTGGCTTTTATACTTAAAAGAAACACAAGAAGAGTCTAATTTAAAAATACTAGCAGCCTTCAGTCCACTCCAAACGGCCAGAGAAAGCTGACAGTGTCTGCAGCTGCTTTACTGTGCCCTTTCAAAATGGATGCACAATGAGGGAGAGGTGCCTCAGATAACTCCCCCCCTCCCAGTGTTTTAAATGCTTGGCTGTCAAGAGCTGTTTTAAGCAAATCCAAATGAGCCAGTGACTGCAATGGGCTTCAACCTAACCCAACTCCAATCTTTGAATTGTTTAACAGTCAGATGAAAAAATACCATAAAGCCAGTGCATGAAGTGTGTGTCTGTGTGTAAGAGAAACAGAAAGCTGGGGGAAAAACTGTTGCCATCAATCTCACATCTCCCCCACCCCCCGCGCCAAAATCCATCCCAGCCATCGACTCTCAGAAAGAAGCAGGAGGTGATCCAGTGTTCTAAGACAAATGGATTACAGACACCTATGTTCAAAAGCAGCAGGCTGCATGAGGAAACGATAAATAAAAGACCAAATGATTTTAGAGAAATCAAGAGAGACAAGCTAATCTTACTACCCTGGCAGATAAGCAGTTGGATGCCCTGTCTGCCATGGTTAATAAGGGAACTTCACATCACTTAAACCACAGTGCTGACTTCAGTGATCCTTCCCTTTTCGGCAAGGAGGGATCAAAGGGACTGAAGCAGACACTATCAGACTCCCCAGTGGTTGAGAGGCTCCCTAAACTATGTAAATAAAAAGCAGAGTTGAGGGACAGAAAAAGTACATGCTAACTCCATTTCTCTTGTGAAAACAGAACTATATGCATAACTACTTGTTTCTACTCAATAAAATGCTTTTAGAAACCACAAAACTGAAACACAAAAAAACAGCAACAAAAAAAAAATACCAACCTGAGAATGCCTGAAAAAAACCTCATCGTTTTCACTTTCTTTGCTATAAAAAAAAACCAAAAACAAACCAACATATTACAAACACAAAACCAGACTTGTCTTGTAACAAAAACAAGCAGGACTTCTGCACACAAAGGTTTTAACATTCTTGCACACTCAGTAATTCACACAGTAAATGAAGGGACACTCTGGGCTGCAGCACTTCAAGCTGCTAAACTATGCATTTTTTTGCTTCCTCTCAGGAGCTATTTGAGAACAATAATGTCATTTAATTCCAGTGCCCTTAATACAAACCAATACAACTCTCCCAACAAATATAACTGTTGAGAGAAATTGTCATCTCAGGTGAGCAGAGTGAGGCTGTACAGCTCTTGCAGAAGAGTGAAGCACAAGGGAAAGGGCTGGATTCCCAACCCAGAGGCCAGGAAAGACAGGCCCTGCAATCCTGTGCGGAGCATGCTGGTTCAGGTGCTCCACAGCTGATTTCTTTTCAAGTCTGCACCATCAGCACCTTCAGTGACATTCCTGACAGGCTGGGAAAAGAGCCTTGGTGGCATGTGCTGCAGGGCAAAGCCCACACAACACACACAGTGCCTCCATGAAGCTCTGCTTGGAAGTTAACGTGGTGGGTAATCTGTTCTGCAGCTTAACTCACCCCCGCAGCCTGTGCTGCAAGATCTCTCAGGCTGTACTACAACCACAGGGAAAGGAAAACATACATAGATAAATATATATAATAAAATTAAAATCACCTTTCTTCAGATAAAATTTCCATGTCATCAGGTCCTGTTCTGTCTATAGGCTTGGATGAGCTAAAGCTTTCCATACTCTGCAATACAGTAAATATTAAAGGAGTAAGATATATATGAGAAACAGATTCAAGCTGCAGGCCATTAAACAGATCAAATACAGAAATATCCAACAGGACTTCTACGAAAAAGATAACACTCACACTACTGCCTGCTGCACAAAACAAACCCCACACTTTATTGCCCATAAACTGCAAGAAAACCCAACTGTTCACTGCTTTGCCTTTTTCATCAGACAACCTCAAAATGTCAGAACAGAATAATGCTGCATGGTATCCCGCCAGCTCCCGTTTTACAGCCTGATGGACAGCCTCAGCTTGGGACTAATTCTTTGGTCTGTGCAACTCCTGTAAGAGCAGGTAGCAAAATCCACAGCAACCTCTCAGCAGAACTCCTTATGTTCATGTTAGAGAACATTCCACTTCTCAGCCAAACCCATCCTTACTTTATTCTTAAACAGGCATAAGAATGCAAAGAGACTGCACAGATGTAATACTGGGCTCATATGAATGCAGGGCAAGAAATCCATCTGGTTATGATCACTTGTTCTGAGATTTGTCTTGGCTACCATTAAGAACATTAACGCTGCCTAATACTGTGAGGACAAGCCATGTGGCCACTTCAAGCACACCACCAGGAGGCTTTCAGCCCTGGGTTTTGGGCAAGTCTCTCTCAAATAGGAGGAAGTGTGGTTCCTGCCCTGGAAACTATGTGCACAGACTTCTTGGGGCAGTCACAGCCCTCTCTCACCTGCTACACCTCCAGCCCCATAAGGTGACACAGGTCAGTCATTCCAGCCTTGCCTAATTCAATTCTTCAAGTCCTACTGGTACCTGGCTACCATGTCCCTGCAATGCAGTTACAAGCTTTTAATGCTTTGTGGTTGGTTTGCTCGGGAGTCTAAGTGGAACTGACAGCTCTTCCACCGCTGACTTGTGCTTTTGAGCCAGATGCAATCACACAGCTGAGAGGAAGACTTCCACACACTGTCCTACATACTCTCTCAGGCTTTGAAAAAAAAGGAATGCTCAGAAAAGGGTGTTTAAGGAGAGACGACATCACAAACTTGTTTACATGACAAAGGCCTATTAGTAAATGCTAAGGCGCATGTTACATTATACTCCAAGCAGGTCGTCTAATTGGGGTTATTATTTGATGTGTAAAGGTGTAGCCAAAAGAAAGCTAAACCACCACACATCCTTCTGGCAACCTCTGAAATGCAAGTATGCAATAAGCATACTCATTAAAACTTAAAAAGCAGCTTCTGCTCTTCCAAAACAATAGCACCACGCTCTCTGCAAGACATTTCATAATGATACTTGCAGTTGATCATCCCACTGTGACACTTCCTATAGCACAGCAAGCAAGAACCGCAGTGATGGTCACCTTGGACAAAGTGCTTTTAATAAAAGATTCGTTCATTTTATATTCATTTTAGCCTTTGCTCTTCAAGTGATCCAAAAATGAGGGGCAGGGTAAAGTCCAGTGGATACAGTTAAGTTTGAGGACATATCTTCTGGGCACATTAGAAGACTTCATGAATGTTTTTCAGGTCCACAGCAAAAGCGGACACTTCTGTCATTAATTCCTTTCCTAAATGCTGAGAAAAATTTTCATTTACATTGAAACTGCTTTACACTCCACAGGCACAAAGAAAAGGTGCTGAAAAGATCATAAGCACTAGACCTTTGCTTATCTTAAAGTGCATTGCTACAAGCAAAGACAGAAGTGTGAATGTGTCTATCTCACTCTGCTTTCATGAAGTATCACATGAGAAGATTATGGATACTGAGCACTAAATTTAAGTTACTAAATTGAGCACAGAGTACAATTTTTGGCATCTTGCCTTCTTTTTATCATAAAGAAACGCAAATCCACCTCTCTCTAGAATCTCTGCACAGGGTAAGATTGTTGTAATTTAGTGATCTAAACCAAATGAGTCCAAACACAAAGTCACATTGAGAACTTGCTTTCAGCAGGCTCTAAAACTTAATCAAGCACAAGGAAATGCCCTATAGCTCAGGACTGTGTTTTCACACAGCTCTTGCTGTTCCTGTTAACCATGCCATGCATGGTTGGCACAGGCACAGCACTTCTGCCACCGCATGCAGACCTTGCACTGAAGCACAGCGTGGTTTCTCAGCTGCTGACACTCCAATCAGTGCTTGCTGTGGCTGAGAGGGAAGGAGGGTGCACCAGTTTTATTCTACACCTTGTAGAAGTAGGCAAACTGTTTTCTACTGTGAAGGTCACACAAGAATATGCTACGAAAGTTCTACAGTATTCCAGATTTTTACAACGTTACAACAAAGTCATTCTTGTCTTCAGTAAAAGGTGAATAGAAGGATCACCTTTTGGACCAACACACTTCAAAGTGCTTTCAACACTGCAAACATCACAATAACACACAGGCTTTAGGGAAAAGGCCTAAAACACCTTTGCCATCTCATTGTCAAGTAGTCACTTGAAATCTAGTTTCAGAACTTAGCAGGAATATAAAAATAAACTTGACCTGAACATGAGAACCTACATCTAAAGTTCCAAACTCCTTGCAAGGCTTTTGAAAGACTGGGAAAAAGACATATTTCCTTTTGTGCTCTCCAAAATGCTTCTCTGAATTCAAAAGAAAAAGCAAAAGGTTGTAGAAAGAGAAAATGACTATACATGGACTAAGAGGATTGCAGCAGAAATATGGCTTCTCAGTTGCCTCATCACAAGGGTTACAAGTGTGGGATCCAGTGTTTCCCATAGTCCAAAATAGGCATGCAAGCCTGTACTGCAAGCAAAAAAGGCTACCTAAAGGAACCAGATGTGCACTGAAATAAAAAAAGAGTTTTTCACATCCTAGTAACAGGTATCAAACAGTACAGGGTGCTGGCTTACCACAGGACTGTCCTGGTTGTCATTAAGCTCTGAAAGCTTAGTGCTGGATTTCTGCCGTTTCGATTTATTCCTTTCACTGAGGTATCCCGAGCTGGTGTCTTGTAATTTTTCTACATCTTGAGCAGCTAGAATACAATCTTCAAGACTGCTGAATCCAGAGGGAATGTTTTCTTTGTTGACAACTTCCCTAAAAAGAAAAGGGACATTACAACAAGAGGTTGTTTAAAACACTCTTTTGCTACATTTATGGTAGCAGTGGAGAACTACATCATGCTGACTGGTGCAGTTCCAGCAACAACATCTAATCCCTATGAAACCACAATCTCTGGTTCTTCCCAATGCCACCAAAACCACACACTGTGTAAGGCTAAATCCCACTGAGGAGCAAAAACCAAGTGTATACACCTCAGGTGAGAAAGCTGTGAGGATCAATGTTTGGAATTTGATTCACTTCCCACTAAACTCAACACACAGAAGCCTTCACATGGAAACTGAACTAGCCCCTGGCTGCCTGTGGCATTTTTACAGAGAGTATGAAGCATATTTTCCTTTGAGACACGTGCTTTTAATTTAGAAAAGTGATTCACAGCTGCGGTCCGAGGATCTCCTTTGGTGCATGACACCACATAAACTGGCCCTCTTACTCATAACTCTCAAATGCAAGAGCAGGACTGTGGTGCTTTAGCCAAATGCTTGCTATCTATTTGGGAATTAGACAAAACATAAAAGGGAATGTATCTCTGCAATGGCAACATGACTGCTAGGACAGAGGACTGTTCTGCAATGTTGGGAAGCGAATGGGACAACCAGCCCTAATTCAGCACGTGATGCCACTCACTGAGACTCTCTGGGCTTGCAGGGTTTGTGCATGTTTACCAGAAGCTTGGCACATGGCTTGTCTTGCCCTGCTGGATCCTTCAGCAGGCAGCTTTTCATTTACCACTTTTTCAGTAGTCTTCCCTTCACTTTGCCCAACAGTGAAGATGCACACACACATCACTACTCTATGCCAACAGGAGAAACACAAGGCACCTCATTTAGCCAGAGGCTAAAGGCAGCTTGATTACACTTGACACTGAAACTGGAACGTTTGCTAACTCTTTGTGTGGCTGTCTTACACAGTGCTGTGCAACTCCAAAGCCTGCTTTCATGAACAGCAGGAGAATTCATCTAGACTTGACTGATGTGATAAGAAACCAGTTACTCTGCAGTATCTGGACAGTGTCAGCATGGCAAGTATTCAGAACAAAAACAAAACTAGAAGGTTCAGTGACTTTCTAGATCACAGATCTCCAGGTTTTGTTGGTGGAAAAAGAGATACAAAGAGGTATGATAAATCTCTAACTAAACTTCTAAGATAACACATTTGCCTTTGTGGAAGTTTTTACAAACCCCTCAGCAGGCCAATTACACATACAGAGCCTGTAGATCATGTAATCTTCAAAGCCTGGGAGTTCACCTATGTGATTATGTGATAAACACTCTGCCTGCCTGTAGTCCCATTTTGTGACATTACAAATCCTCTTGTGATCCATCACAAGGCAAGGAGATGAAGTCACTGACAATCAAAAAAAACAACAGAAAGACATTTTGAAAGGAATCCTCAATTTCGATAACTTACCCAGAGAAATCCCAGCAATCTGACCTAAGGGAACCAGGGAAAACAATTTGGACCACAGCCAGCATTGAAAACTTCCAATGTGCTTTAAATCCTTGGCTCCAGCTTTCTGGACTGAGCCTGTATAACTGTGTCAATCGTATCTAGAGGCAGCTCTGCAACACAAGGTTGAAGAAAAGCCCCGCAGTACTATATGCTTCCAAACACGTACACTAGCCAGTCTCTGACCTACTTACCTGAGAAGCCTGTCAGCAGGGCTACTTAACAAGAAAAACTGCTTTAGAGCTGCTGCCAGATACTTTGGTGACTTGCAAGTACCAATTTCCCAGGCCACCTTTACCATGTATTTTGATTCACTATGAAAATGGCGCCTTTTTTTGGTAAATACGGATTTTTTGTACAACAGTAGCATTGACACATTTTGGGAAATGCCATGGATGCAATATTACCACGAGGTATCAAGGGCCATGCACCTGTAAAAAAGTAGCTTCATACAGGAAGGTACAGATCCAGTAGAATTTGGGAATTCAGCACCCAGGAAATAACAACAGGAGACTAGATGTTTGTTTTGGAACCAACTTCAAATCCTAGCAATCCAATACTACAGTGAGGCATACACATTCTTTACAAGAACTAGTGCTGTGTTACAGATAGACAGATGGGTAAGCACTGATCAGAGCAAAGTCTGTGGTTACAGTTTCTCATATACAGCTATGCCTTGTGTAGCAAGTGTGTTAAGGCTGTGGTGGCAACACATTTGTACCACACAAAACTAGAGGAGTATGGATGGAAAAACAGGTATTATCTTTACTCTCTGACAGACATTTAACGAAACTCCCCACTAAATCATGTTTAAATTTTGCATAATAGGGTGGATTAAAAAAAAAAAATCTCAGATTCTGATTAATCAAAAGGAAGATTTTTCTAATTTCAGACAAACTACCAAGTCTCCTCACTAAACCCAAACACAAGCTGTGCCTCCGCACACAAAAAGAGGAACTTAATCTCATTTTTGAAGACATTCTGAATTCAGAAAAGCAGCTGAGCCCAATGTTTTTATCTAAAAAAAGTTACAGGCAGCAGAGCCAACTGCTTGGGAATTTCCACTAACGCAACAAATACCATAAGTAACCAATTCCAAATAATTAAAAACTTGACTAGGGGGCATAACCCCCTAGATTCTTATCATGCTTTGCCCCAGTCCATGATCTCCAGCAAAGTCTAAATTTCCCAGCTCTAACTGATGCAATGGAGCTCTGCACAGGCACTGCAGTCTGCTCTGCACTTTCAACTCAGGGCAAAAGCTCAGTGCCTTCCATAACAGAATGTAGCATTGCCTTGGTAAGAAGACATGACTGGGGTAGATTTA
Organism: Monarcha castaneiventris obscurior; assembly: GCA_026261815.1. Taxonomy (NCBI): domain Eukaryota; kingdom Metazoa; phylum Chordata; class Aves; order Passeriformes; family Monarchidae; genus Monarcha; species Monarcha castaneiventris. The sequence continues at coordinate 6,475,767 of JAMPIT010000890.1, forward strand.
AATATACTTTCCAAAACAAAGAAATCAGGCTCATACATGTCTCTGTTTCTCCGGGCTTCCTCCTGCTCTTTGTGGTGTCGCCTCCTCTGCCTGGCAGACACATTAGAAGAGGCTGAAGATGTCCCGGATTCAGAGTCCTCTGAACTCTGGCCGCCTGAGCCATGAACATCAAAGAGATGCTGCTCCACGGCTGAGCGGATTGTCTTCTCTAAATACCTGTCAAGCCGAAAAATAAGGTCAATTGAGCTCAAAAGATTTTGTGGAGCTCCCTCTCTGCAGCAATAAATAAAACAAGGGTATCTGTGAGTTATGTTTTCTTAGGATGGCAAAGCAGCACAAAATGTTCTAGCGCTGTGACACAGGCAAAGAGCAAAGCCAAAATCTTCAGATACCCTCTGGTTCAAATCCCTCAGAATCCCTCAGAGCCTTCCCAATTAATACTGCTCTTTTTATTTCTAGGGACATCTGAAATTTCAGTGAAACAGCTAATTTTACTTACTGCAGCTACAGACATTGGTGCCTAGCTTTCATCCTCCACCTACAAGTCCCTGCTCTGACAAAATTGCATTTGATACCCGGCCATGCTGACAGCAGTCAGGTCTGCTGTGCAACACAAGCTCAGTAAGGCAAGGGATCACCTGCAAGAAGATGATTCACTGCTGTCTCACAGAGGGATGACAATATGCGAACAGCAGCTCACTACAAACTCCTCACATGCACTGTGACCAAGCATGCGTTTTGTTTGGAGTTCATGCCCTTTTCACACATTCTTGGGCCACATTCTTGTGGATCCACAGCCACCCCGTCACTGCTGTGAGACCACCCTCACACCCACTGGCAGTAAGAGGGTTTCCACACAAGCCACCACAAGGGAGCCCCTGCAGTTGCATTGGTTAAAGATGTGGGACTACCTGGACTTTCACCACAACCAAATCTTCATTTTGGTACTGCCATTCTCTTATAGCATTCCCTTCCTTCCTTCATCAGAGGAAGCTTTTATGAGAAAGTTAATTTTTTTTTCCAAAGAGATTATATGGAAACACATTTTTTTACACATCCCCATCCTGTCTCTGCTTCTTGCAATGCTTTAAGCAGATTGGTTTTTCAAACATGCATGTCCAAAGTCCATGTATAGCTTCAACTGTTTTTTCCATAATTAAAATGTTATTTAAGGATTTGCTGGTTAATTTTCAAATGAGTAGCTACAGTATGGGAACCTGTGCTTGGGCTGGCTTCTCCTTTACAAAAGCTGTGCTAAGTTGCTATACTTGAAAGCCTGCTGAGACTGCAGTTCCTGGGAAAGTCAGAAGACCTTAGCAACTGCAAAACCCCAGATGGTTTAAGTAGGCAAGTATGTCTGTATTTCACTATTGACAAAGATCAGTTCTGCAAACCCATCAGCCACTGGGAATTTCCTGCTCCAGCAAAGCCAACTCATTTCAGCTCTGCTCCTCCCAGTTACAGCAGTAGGGTCAAGTCACGTCCTCTGCTGGGATGCAACAGGGAGCAAACAAGAGCAAGAGGATGACACAGAGCAAAGAACTTCTCGAAATATGCAAATCCTGCCTAAGCAAAACATCACAGGCACAGCGAGCAAAGAACTAAGGGCCTGAGAAGTTTTCAGAAGGAAGTGATTTATTATCATTGCAGATGAATTGCTTTGGGAAACACTGCCTGCTTTTTGTTTATGTAAGAAAAACTCTTAAAGAGAAATCAAAGTATAACCAGCAATACTTTAAAAAGCTCCAAGAAAGATAGCTACAAAATTACAAAAGACACTTACTCTCCTGTAGCAGGAACGTTGCTACTGACTTGTGATACGTGGGCACTGTATAAAAGAAAAAAAGAGAAGAAAGTTAGATTTTATTATCAAAATAACATCTTAAAACCTCTTGCTCTTTGCTGTGCTGAGATTTAAAGGGCTCAACAACAATTGTGTTCACATGCCACAGGTTTTCCCCTTAAGGAATTTTCACTCCCACTGTGACGTAGCACATTTTGACAAGTCAATATCCCCAACAATTAATTTCCCTATCATTTTCATGCAATGGGCAAAAGCCTAACAGCAAGTATTTCAACCTCAACATGTTACAGATTTTTTGTTTTCTTCTGGGCTTTCTGCTGCTGATGTTTTAGCCTCACCACAAAAGTCTTTGCCTTTTGAAGCTGACTTGAAAACTTGTACACTTAATATTTAACTGCTCTCTCTGTTTAACTATTCTCTCTTTGAATATGCTCAAAGAACATATTCATATTCTTTGCTTCACATTTTAAAAAATAAAATCTCTGCACTCTCCTCTCCCTTTTACCTCAGTCTGTTATCAGGCCCAGGAAGAGCTGACACAAATGTAGGTGTTATCGCTTGCTGCTCAAAGCCCTTCTGAACAAGCTGACCTGGCACAGGTGTCACTGCTTTCTTCCCTCTGCCAAGCTGAGTCCCATCCTGCCCCTTTTTCAGCCACTGACTCGGCTGACTCGGCCTTGCAGATAAGGTGACACTGCCTATTCATCCCTCCTTCAACCTCCCTTAAGCCAAATAAGCTACAGGCCTAGGGGTTTCATTTCAAATTATCCCTGTATCATCAAAGTACAACTGGCAGATAAATCCCAGTAAAATGTGGTCAGGGTACAGGCTGGATGCAAGATGTGCTTCCTGCCAAAACAGCCATTCGTTGCTCTCAGTCTTTACCAGTTTCTCTTAAATAGTTTCCTTGCAGAACCATCAAGAGCTGATTTGCCTTCACTACCCAAAGGTTTCCGGTCTGCCTCCCTCGAATACTTTGCACTTCACTGTATGGGGCTGGAGCTATCCAAGAAACTGCAGCACGCTCAGATAACCACTCTGTGGCTTTACTGGGTTTGAGGGTCACTTGGGCAGAAGGCAGGCAGCAGAGGATGAGAAGGGTAAAGGAGGGGTCACTACAGCTAATTTAAAACAACCAACAAACCAGCATGACTCCAGTGTAGTGAGTTACACGCCCCACAAACAGCCAGCTGCAAATTACACTCGCAGTGTGCTTCAGGCTGAGCCAGTGTGTTCACCTGGGGTCTAACCACACACACATCCTTGCCAGTCCCAGCTTCACTCAGTGCTACTCTCCAGTCCCAGCACAGGTCACTGGAGTGGTGGCACACCAGGAAAGCAGTCATGAACTTGCCAGTATGTCCCACATTACCTGCACAGGACCTGAGCAGTTGTGTCATTCAGATAATTTCATGAAGACATACAAACAACTATTACTGTACCTATTATTACAGATAAAGCATCGGCATACAGGAAACAACATTTGCAAGATCACTCTATTCCCACATCTAGCATCTTGACCATTGACCTCAGGACGGCTTTGGAATTTAAAGTGCACATTTCAAGAACCCTACTTGCTCTCCAGTTTGCTTACAGGAACTATGTGGCCTCTTCCCAGCCCAAAACTATTTTTTAAGACCCAGTCTCCCACGGCAGACTTATTAGCAAGTAAGGTGCTAGTGTGGCAGGCTAACCCACATTATAAGATACAATTCACGTGCTTGCTACAGCTCCTACACCCATGGGAGTAGGTTAATAGTGTACCACCTTTTTGTAATATTTACATGCATGTCAAACGGAGTGGGGTTGTCTTTCATATCACAATTCCCTGTTTTCCTGCCAGTAAAGTGGTAGTGGAGAGAAAGAAGGGATTGTTTGGATTTTAGCTTTTTAAAAACATCCCTAGGATGTAGCTTTATCTACCAATAAAAATTTTTCTAGCACCCCAGTACATTCTGTAGTTGTCTAATTCACGATGTACTTTACTAACACCAATTCAGTTTTCAGTACATAAATGTGAGTAATTTGTAATGGCACGTAACAATTCATTTACTGTATCAAGAAAGGCCCTATTCAGACAATACAGATTCTATAAGAAAGACAGGAGCATGGTGATTTTCAAACTACTGACAAAGAACAAGGAAGTACATATACATTACATGCCAGCTGAGTGGATGACTACAAAATGAAGCTTTGACACTCTGATTTTATTGTACTGAATCCAAGTTTATCCTTAGCTCTGTGGTAACTTAATGCTCTTTTATTAGCCCACTCTCAGTAAGACGGAGACTTGAAATTGGAGTTTTTCTAGATACACTAACTTCCTTTTAATTCCACAGTTGGTAACTTTTCTGGCTATTTCACCTTGAAGCTTAATTTGAATGCATTGCTAAATTGACTTACTAACTCTGCAACAACCTTTCTTACACCAGGGAAGTTCACGTCCAAAACAAATGGTGGAGGGGAGAGAGTTACACAGTGGTTTTAGGATTCAAGCCTGCTGCAGGACAGAACAAGAGGTGCACGAGCACGTTGGCAAACCCAGGCAAAGACACCGCCCTGTGAGGATTTCAGAGCCCAGAAATGCAACCAGGCAGAGAGGGTGTATCCTGTGGGGTTTTCCAAACTTCCTGGGTGGCAGAAATTGCTCTGCTGTTGGATTTATGCAGAGCAGGCAGGGCAAGCCATGCCCAGAAGAGCCCTGTTGGCATGTCTGCCTGTGCAGGCAGCTGCCTTGCTCAGTAAATCATCCGGACAATGGAAACTCATGCTCTGCTTCAGTTAATTATTTTCTCCTCACATCTGCTCCATTTCACTGATACGTACGGTCAATTATCTCCCCAGCTAGATTATCTTTATTAGATTATGCAGCTGCTGTTGCAGAGCAAGCTGAGAAATACCGACTTTTGATAGAAATTGCAGGTTCTCCTCAGGTGACAGAAGGCAGCGGGACAGTTTCCCAGTGCTGGGGGACTTTTACTTTCAGAAAGCCAGCCAGAAAACCTGCATTGAGGCACACAACTGTTTTAAGTGCTATGAACTTTTGAACTTGTTTCTTATGACCCTCATGCTTTTCCTTTTGGGAAGTCTGACCTCTAGCACTTCCCAGTTTTGTCTAACTTGTTTACTCAAGTCTTTTGCTCACTTTCAGAGGTGCTCCATCAGCTCTGGATAATGCCTTACTTCACACATAAGGTAAACTCTTACTGTATGGCCTCCTTTCTTCTGTTTCAGCCTCAAAGATGAGAAGGTAGTATTTTCCATCACCATTATATCTCATCTGCTCCCCTAACTAGTACTCTCTAAGTTCAAAAGATGTGCCCTAGAGTGAGAATTACCTCATGCAATGCCTGCACCTTGTCTGGTCTGCGCTGGGCATCTTGTGATAGCAGACAAATAACTGAGTAGGATATCAAAGCCCCTCCTCCTAATTTCTTTCATTCAAGCCACTATTGAGCAAAATATCTCAGCATCCAGGTAAAAAGAGCAAAGGAAAAACATGAAACAGAGCAAAGTAGCAAACTGACATATTGGCATAGTGTTTTCCCAGTTTGTTTTTCATTCATGAAGTCATTTAATTAATTCCTGACAATACTGAATGGCCTAATTCATAAACTATACTTGCAATCCAGTAGGGAAGACACCTGTTGCTGAGATGTATTTACAGCCCATCTGCTTTATTCAGGAAGCAAAGGTGGGTTTTGTTCCTGTTTTCAGTTTTTTAAAAGCCAAGCACAACAGTAAGAAAGCCTCAATACATGCAAAAACTTATTATCATCTTGCTATTCCAGCGAAGCTGAGGATGTTTAAATGGCTTTGACATAACAGATGGGAAATTCCTGAAGTCCTCCCGAATATATTACTTCAATGCATGACCTAGGAAGTTCCTTTTCATACATATTTATATGGTCTAAATGCTGTCCACTCTCTACACTGTGACATGCAATACTGCAAACTCACATGGGATCCATTTTAAGACAACTACTTTATTTGACACACTTTCACCAAAAAGAAGGGTTGTGATGGCATAGAAAATGTGAAAATAATGAGTTTAAGAAAAAAAGGGGTGTGCTCTTACTTACTGGGATGTCCCATGACACAGAGGACGCTTTCATTATTTTCTCAGCACCTTCACACTTTCACAAGCTCATATCAAATTATCCTACTTTTAAACGTGGTAAATTATAATTTTACACTACCTTGTTATTACACAGAAAACTAACCCCACTAAAAGCAACTTTCTTCAGGATTCCTAATGTTTTTCACTTGCACATCCTTTATGATGGATGCACACTGACACCTACTGCTTGGAGCAAAGACAACCCTGTAGGGGATTCATAGAGACCACATGATTCAGCCTGGTGAATTTGCATGGCTGTGTCTGTGCAGGCTCCTCTGCAGAGGAGGGAATAATCCTCAGGGAGCCTCAGACCTGCACAGCAGCCAGGCACCCAGAGCAGGGCCACCCAATGGCCTGGTGTTTCCTTTCAGCCAGTGCTGGTGTGATGGACTTGAGTGTGTATCACATAACATAATCATGATTTTTGATGGAGCCCAGCACTCCTGTGGATCTTAAGACCTCTTATGGCATGTGCCATGGAGGAAGAAGTGTCCAGTGGGAAGGTGGTCAAGCAAATTTTTGAGCAGGTGTGAGATCCAGAGCAAAGTTTTCCAGTTTCTTCAGGAAACTGACCTGAGAACAAACAGCATAAAACATCTTACCCAGACCCATCTTAACTTCAGGCTAAGAATACCTGACCTGCATTATATTAAAAGAGTTGTCTTAAATAAGAGCTGTTAAAAGGAGAAACAGTCAGCTGTACTGAATAATGCCCACAGGAGTACTTCTAGGAAAAGAACCAGGCAAAACTGCCCAGTGCCTTGCCCTGCACTCATGGGTATTTAGTGCAACCTTCAGCACTGCCTGTGATGTCAGGTCACATCACAATTTCAGTTTAATGCTCTGCATGTTAACAAGGAAGCTCCAAACTACAAAGCTTCTGCTCTCCTCCCCTGTAATACCAGTCTGGCTTATCTCAGGATGTACCTACCCATCAGGGAGCTCCTCTGAAAGCATCTCATGACTAACATCACATCTGAGGCACACACACCAGCACAGAGCACGCCTCAAGATTCCCTGTCTTCTGAAAACTCACTGCACACATGGAGTGGAATTGTGCTTACAGGGAATTGCTGCTGCCAGATGCTGCTTCATTACCTGAAAGTGCCGAGTGTTTCTCAGTACTGATTACTCAATAGGGCTGGCAGTCACAGTCTCACTGCTGAATTATGCAAGGAGCAATATATGCACTTTTTAACAATCTCAACTCCCTTCGCCACAAGGTTTTGTTACAAAAGGTTTTGAAACATAAACACCCTTCAGGCACGACTCCCTGAAACAATCACCTAGCAAGGCTTTTCTCTTAACAGTATGGAAATCTTCTTGCCTGGTACTGAGCACAGCTGAGCCAACAAATTATCTAACCAAGGACTACAGAGAGGGAGAGGGTAACACTGGTCAGCAGTAGGTGAATGCATTCAAACCCCAGATCTCACAAACTGGTCAAGCTGACCTCATCCTTATTACCCAATGAAAGAGGGCTCCAGCTACAAAATTAATAATTTTCTGCCCAAATATATTCATAAACTATTTGTACACATTCTCTCTCTCATCAATATTGTTATTTAAGATCCTTCCCCCTCTGCCTTAAACTCAGGGGGAATATGTGTACCCTGGTTCATTTCTTATGGTAACCAGGACCTCCATGCTCTTTTCTCCACCTTACAACAATCTTCCCATTTCTTTAATCATCTTCACAAACCTAAAGCCACTGGAACACGAGTGACTTGAAACTCTGTAAGGTCTCTCCTGTCTCTTTTACAAAGGTATCTCTACTCCTTCTAATTATACTGAAAACACTCCCTTTATACATCCACTGTCACATGATTACTTCAACTGGAGTATTTCCATCCCATCATGAACAAGTATGCTCACATCCTTTCTTCTTCCCTGGCATTTTCAAATGCGAGGAACTCCCCTTTCATGGCAAAGATTTTCATTATTAGACCTGAGGCAAATGACTTTATTACTTACGTTATTATTTTTATAGTATATACCTTAAATTTGATGCTTATATTTATAAATATATAAAATTATCTTACAAATATGACAGTGAGATATTATATATATATATATACACACATCTCACTCCATATAATATCTCACTGTCATGTATTTTCTCCCAGAGGACACCCCCAACCCTTTCACCCCTGCTATAAGCTCAATTAATGAACATGATTCCATTTTATCATGCTAGTGGCTATTAAGGGAAAGAAGTTCATGACACTTAAGGAGCTCCAGCAGCAAACCCCATCCTCTCCTACCAGCAGTACCTATAGGGTTCACCCCCTCCCTACCCATCTTTAAGTTCTAGTACTCATGTCCACTTTTCCCATATAGATGGCACGATATGAAACATTTTGCTGACATCAGAGAGATTAAGCATACTCCTTCTCTGGAAGTCTTTTAAAAAATAACAGGGTTGTTCTGGTGTTACTGGTGCACTCTTTACAAACCCATGTCACATTTTGTCTCATTTACTACTTACTTTTGTACTGTTAAAGACTGTTTATTCCCTTACAAAGTAGCAGTGGTAATAAAGTCTTGACTTTCCCAATATCCAAAGAAACAAAAAAAACCCCAACAAATCCCCAGCCCTAAATCAGTGTCATGTTAAGAAACAGTGTATTTATTGGTGGCATTCTGACAGTTCTGACTTAAGACCTTCAGCATTTGTCTTATTCTTAAAAGCAGCAACCAGGGAAACATCTCCATTGTTAGCTGACATGGTACAGCACTGAATAATCAAGTCTCCGATTTGATCCTAATAAAACTGATTTATGGAGGGTGTGCTGGTTTTGGCTGGGGTGGAGTTAATTTTCTTCCCAGGGGCTGGTATTGGGCTGTGTTTTGGTTTTGTGCTGAACATGGGGTTGATAACATAGAGATGTTTTTGTTATTCCTGAGCAGGGCTCACACAGAGCCAAGGCCTTTTCTGGTTTTTGTACTGGCAGGGAATTTAGGGGTGCATGGGAGGTTGGGAGCAGACACAGCCAGGCCAAGTGACCCAAACTGATCAAAGGGATATTCCAGACCTTATGGCATCATGCTCAGTATATAGAGTGGGGGAAAGATGGAGGAAGGGGGGACATTTGCATCTGTCTTCCCAAGTTACCACTACACGTGACAGGGCCCTGCTCTCTGGAGATGGCTGAACCTGCATGCCCATGGGAAGCACTGAATTAATTCCTTGTTCTGCTTTGTTTGGGTGGATGGATCTTTCCAATTAACCTGTCTTTATCTCAACCCGTGAGTTTTCCAGCTCTCACCATTCCAGTTCCCTACCAAATCGCACTGGTGGGGGAGAGAGCAAAGCAGCTGGTTGCTGGATGGGGTTAAACCACGACAGAGGGACACAATGTTCCTTCCGTCTGGCAAAAGCCAAGTATTATGCAGTGTCTGGAAGCTAAAGAGCTCTTGTTCCCACTTACTTAACTTGTTGTATAATTATCTATATGGAACTACTGCATAAACACAGCAGTGACCACTCTGTACCCAAACATTCAAGATTCACTCAAAGGATTTCTTGAACAGCGTTCCAAACTATGTAAGTGTGGCTGGTAGCAACAGAAATGGATTTGACCATCAGACAGCTAAAGCAGACAATCTCCCCTTCCTTGCCCATGGTGTGAAATGCAATTCCTACATATGTCATGCACAGCCTCTGGGGCAACAATCAGAATGTTAAAAGTTACGCCAAAAAAACTGGCCACCCTCTCAAGTTCTCAGTTATTGAAGCACCAGGAACTGCCCAGCCAGCACCAGCTCTCCTGCCAAATTAACTGCACTTGGCAACTGAGCAGGAGGACACATTTCTGATGTGTTAGAAACAGAAGCAAGACTTACAAGCTGTTCCCTTTATTTACAAGTAACTGTATCCCAGCAATGCTACAAAAGACACGAGCTTGGCATGAAGCCTGTACTTCAAGGTGCGCTGCTCCCTTTACTTCTACCAGCCATTTCTTCAATTCCCAGCGGTGTTTTTTCCTGACTGTTCCCTACCTATTTGCAAGACAGATTCCCCTGGAAACCCATCCCTTCATTGCAGTGGACACACTCATTCTGTGCTCTCCCCCCAATAAGCCTACATCTCTATTTAAGATGTTCAAACTTGCTCCCTTCCTCTCAGAAATGTCCTTTGGTATCAGTTTTCTCAAGTCCATACCTTGCTCCCCACCTCCTTGGTGATCTTGACAAGGTCAGCCAAAGAGAATCTCCTTCATGGATCATTTTTCTATAATCCAGGAAAGGGCTTGGAAGGACAGTTTTGAGCAGTAAGACAGATGGAAATGTAATGAAAGCCTAAAATCATTTGAAGGTCACATTTAGCCAGAAAGAAAAACAAAGGGGCGGATGATTTTTAGTGGAAAGACAGGCTGAAGAATTAAACTAGGGAAAATTTGAGATGGGGGAATGTATGCATGCAGCTACAAAATAATCTCCTGAAGGAAAAGGCAGAATCTCCTTGGACAATTTTGAGGCCCAGACTGGGCAACATCTGCACAAACAGATTGCAGGGAATGATGGTGCATCAACAGGAAGGCAGACAGGATCATGCAACCAGGCTAGTCCATGAACAATTCCCTGACACACTTTCTGCACAGTATGCATTAACTGCACTCTTTCCATGCTTCATGTTAGAAAAATTCTTTAAGACAAAACCCAAGCCACAAAGATAAACAGGAATATATACCAGGGATTAACACATTTCAGACATCACTGTAAGAATTCCAATTATCACCGTTCTCACATAAAGCACCACTGGGATTTCTTTTTATTTGTTTAAACTCTGCAGAGATCAAAGAACCCAATTATAATATCTGGCCCTTCCTTCTCTGCAGCCCTTCATTGTTGATTTCTCTGGCTTCTGTTCTTCCACTAAGTATAAATGAAAGCACTGGAACTGAGCCTGCTACTGAAGCAAGCAGAGCAAACTTTCACTGATGTCAACAGAATTAGACCCCTTTTACAAGCAGTGACTTTGCCCTCCAGTTGGCAAAACAAGAAACAATTTGTTCAAATGCAGCATGAGCACCATTCCCTCCAGTGAGGCTTGCTGGGTACTCAGGCACTCTCCTGCTTTTCCAGGCTGCAGCAGGGAAGCAGTTGCTGGATGGGCTGCTGACTCACCATCTGGTTCCTCGTTTCTTTCTGAGCAGCACATGCTGCCAGTTGCTCAAATCCTGTAGCAAAAATCTCTGCTGTGCCTGCAGATAAGCTACTCAGGCATCTAAGCTACGTAACAAACCAAAGCAAAGAGGAAACTCATGGCCATCTTGTAATAAAGACCTCAAAGCCCGGGCCTCCTCTCTAAATACAAAAGAATAGCAACAGAGATGGTATCTACAAAGACTCATCCCACTAACTGCGCAATAATTACAAATGTAAAATTAATCCTCACTTTGATTACAGTCTGTTCAGCACTTCTGAACCCCTCCCCACATTTAATTCCAATAACAAGCCAATCCCAAACAGAAAAATAAATGAAAACAACTGAGTAAATACCTCACATAGAAGGGTGACATGGGCCGCTCATCTTCTTGGGAGCTAAAAACAAAACATATTTTATAAGTTAGTATGCAGCTCTGTCTTGTATTTGCAGCTCAAGATACTCACTCTTAAAAGGCAGAGAAAACAAAAGTGAAAATGCACGTGTTACAGAGGCAACACTTAAATCTATTTTATCCTCTGTTTGACACATGGAACAAAGCTTTAAGTTACTTTCCTTAAATCCTGGCAATCCAACTCGTTTCTCAATGTCCACAAATGTGGCGTAACAGATCTCCTGCTAGACAGCCAGGAGTCATTCTGACTCTGCAACAGTGCTAGGGCTATTCCCATAGCAACAATAAAGCATTTTACCAGGAAAACCAAGAGACTCCTTTGCTGTCTGCTGTTCCAGAATTAAACAATCTGCCTATTAAAGCCCAATTTGAGAAAAAACACAAATGACATCTTGAGTAACCAAAGAAATGGCCATGGCCATAGCTGTATGCATGAGGCTACCTATTCCTCACTTTTATCACTCCTGTGGAAAGTTTGTTTGAATGAAGTTTCTGCAGGCTTGAGACCAGGGATTGCCACTGGCTGGCGTGGAGGTCCCACAACAAAATGTTTAGTTGTGTACTCTCCTGGCCCCAACATAACCACCTGGTAAGTGACTGAACAGCCCTGATCCAGCTCATGGTGCCTGTGCAGGCACAAGGGTAAGAATGAGCTGGAACACAGAATCACACATTATCTCTTAAGTTTCGAAGGATTTTATTTATTGGCTTATAAAAGCTGCTCTAAGTACTCGATAAAGGGGAAAGGAACATCTCTGTAGGATTTGCAGCTAGGAAATCAAGTACTCAGGTACCTTCTGCAGCTTCCACTGGAGCCAGCATGAAGCTCCCTCAGCCAGATGAGCTGAAACTGGCCTGCAGCCAGGTAAGGACCTTGCCCTCACCCTGTACAGAGCCAGAAGCAGATTTAACCACAGCTTATTTCCAGCCCAGCCAATGTTATAACTGATCCACAAATATGAACACCAAATTCACTGGGGGAGGCAGAGCATGAGGGAGGAGGCAGGACACAAGGGAGTCAAAAAGGCAGATAGACAGATAAGCAAGCCAGTGCTCCAGAGAAAAAATCGCAGGGATTTGACCCCCCCAACTAGAATATGGAAAGATTCATAAATAGACATCTACAGAAACGACCTTAAAGCACATCATGTGGGAAACCCAGAGTACTGATTTGAAGGTAATACCAAATACCACAGACCAGAAGAAGAGAAACTCTGAAATCAGTGTGGTCTGCCAAAACTTCATCACCTCTGTAAGGCAACAGTGACTGGACAGCTTTCAGCAGCTCCCCAAGAAGAACGGGAGTACTACCGGGAACTTTGTTGCCATTTCTACAAGCCTGTCTTCAGCAGCCTGAGTAAGCTGCAGTTCCCAGAGCTGCTGCTGCTGCCGCTGCCAGAGCCGAGCAGGACACAGAGCAGTGCACAGCAGGTGCAAAGTGCCTGCCTGTGAACTGAGGCTAACATGTTGCACCTGAAGAGTCCTTGTGAGAAACTGCTACGGCTTTGAGATTGCCTAGAAAAAGTTGATGGAAACATGGAAATGCCCATTACTGCCTTGCCCTGAACACAACCTGCAACAAAGGCATGGGTAAGAACCTCTGCCAGGTAGGGCTCCCTCCCCTGTTGGCATGCACTCTCCCAGGCCGCATGCATGCTATCACTTTATTTAGCACTCACAGAATATGTATTTTTTTAAGTGTAAAGAAAGTACTTTAAATCACAAAGCTGCTGATAAAGTTTTTTGCTATGTTCAGTTCACTGCATTAATAGCTGTACTTGTAATCTCAGTGCAAATGAGTCCAAGTAGTGGACAGAAAACATGAAAAATCTTTTCTCACATAAATGAAAGCTTACAGTGCCATCAAGATTTCTGTGCATCAATGCATCTTCAAATGACAAGACCAAGTGCTGCTTTACGTACAAGTGGCAGTTGCCAAAGCCACACCAAACATGCTTTCTTTTCATCATAAACACTCCTCATTTCAAGGTTTGTAATTAACTTCCAAATCAAAGAAGCACAGTTATACTGAAAAAGTCCAAATAACCTTTTACATTTATGCTCCCAGTATTTGTTTTGACAGAGCAGATGGAAAAATAGTATTCAGCCAGGCCTCTGAATTCTCTTACATTTTCTTCTCTTTCTTCCACATCAAGTGCAACTGGATGCTTCTTAAGGTCAAGCAAGTTTTCTAACTGTACAAAAATTTATCCACACATACAAAGGAACTGAGGAAAAACAAATATTTTAAGCCCATCAGCTGGGAATGGCAGAGAAAGAAGCTCTAACAGAAGTCAGAAATGAAGTATCAGTTTCATTTAGGTCACCAAGTTTCAAGATTTCACATGGTTGGTAATAATGGTAGCTGTGAAAAACCTCTCTTACTCAATAGTGGTTTTCATACTTTTACATGTGCAGCAAATGAGCAGTAGATAAATCTGGGATGAAGACCTCCAAGCTAACTAGTATGAAATCCAGACTTTTGAGAAAACCATAAAAATGTTCTAAATTTCTACCTTGCCTAGCAAAGAATTTATCCAATTAGACAAGGCTTAACAGTAAACTAAGTTCTGGGGTTTTTTTGGTTGGGGTTTTTTTATCCTCGGTTTTGTCCAGCTTAACGTATGTTTTATGTCCAGAAGGCACTAAAAAATAACATTTAAAAAACCCAGTCATTTATGCAACTATCACTGATTACCTGGTCGAGCAGGTGAGTGCAAAATACAGTAGTCTCTTTTTTCTCAGGCATATAAATAGCTCCTCTAAATCAAGGGATTAAACAGAAATTAATCACTTCCATTAAATACTTGGGAGATTACCTGACAACTTCCTTCTTGCTAAGAACCAAAACAAACACCAGCCAAACCAGAAGAAATCGAACCAAAACCAACCAAAAAAATACAGCAAACCAAACTTGTTCAGTTTATTTTAGATGTAAAGAAGTAATATTATGTATGTTTGTGACCACCAAGCTAATAAAAAGTTTGTCAGACTGGAAGGAACACCAGTTTAGCCCACCAGTTAGTTTAGCACATGCTGGGATTTTCAGGCACATCCTTTCTGTCCCTGAAGAAGGAAATAGGAAAGCCTGGGTTAAGTAAAATTGTTAAATTATAAATTTCCACTACAGAAGGAGAATTATTCTTTTTTGCCTTCCTCTTTTGCAACAGGAATGTTACAGGCAACCATTCATCCCTCGCATTCATGAACAGGCAATCGTGGTCTTCCTTTTTTCTGATGTCTCATAGAACCATAGAATTGCTGAGGGTGAAAAAGACCTCTCAGATCAAGTCCAGCCTTTAAATCACCTCGCCCTTCAGGCAGAATAAGGGAGCTGCTGAGCCTGCTGTGGAACACCCATTTAGATGGAAAATTGCCAATTTATTTAGGTGCATAAGGAATACCCCTGTCTCAGCCCTCTGCTTGCCAGCCTGAGCTCCCACCGCAGGTCAGAGAGGGGCTCAGGGTCCTTCCTCCTTGTTTTATTTGCACTTCATTATCAGCAGCTCTTCTGTCTTAGCTTCTTGGCACTGGAACCTCCATCACAAAGCTACTGCTGCTCTCCTCTGCATCGCCTTTCAAAACATATATGGGACATTTAGTTGATGAAATAAAAAAAAAAAATACTCCAGATTTTGGCTTCGGGGTTCTTTTTGTGCGGCTTTTTTCATTTTGT
This sequence comes from Monarcha castaneiventris obscurior, assembly GCA_026261815.1. Lineage (NCBI taxonomy): Eukaryota > Metazoa > Chordata > Aves > Passeriformes > Monarchidae > Monarcha > Monarcha castaneiventris. Next base: position 6,490,931 of record JAMPIT010000890.1, read on the forward strand.
TTTGGGTTTGGTTTTTTTTTTTTTTTTTACAATTACAAAAATGTACTTTGACTCATGGGTCAACATTTTGCACTGGAGATGAAGGGCCTAGACACTGGCAGGGTCTTGCTGCTCAGCCAAGGTCATGTTTTCCTAATGCCTTGCCATAGGCTCTGTTTGTTCTCACTTCAAATGTTAGATAAGGGAACCACTCGCTTTCTATTCTACCACAGAAATTCTCGACATCAAAAGAAATTTAATTGTGTTTTAGTGAGAACACTTTTTTAATGCAAAGCAATAGCTGCTTTTATTTTTAATGCAATCAAACAAAAAGGCATTGAAAAATTCAGTGGCAGCAAGTTACCAATGATATCAAAAGTTAATGCAGGTTTTGGAGGGAGGAGAGGGAAGGCTAAGCTTGGGCGACTTCTTAAGACTTCAAACTTCTCTCCCTCTTGTTTTCTTCTCATCACACAGAACACCTATGCCTCCTTGGATTAAAAGACATACAATTTTTGCAACTATAGAGGATTTTAAGAATATTGTTTCTTTACTTATTATGCCGTTCAACACCAACAACACAGAACAACCAAGAACAGCTTCAAGAAAATATTGATTTTGAGGCCACAGTAGTGCTTTCTGCTGAATGTCTCATCTTATTCACAAATTTTTCAGCACTTCTTCACCCACCCAAGTCATTTCCCCATAAAAGTTATTTCAATGTTGCAAAAAATGCAAGATTGAAACAGCTCATGAAGATTTATTGCATGCTTATTTTCTCAATAGAGTTGTTTACTCATAGATTGTGCTTCACAGCAGTGGGTAAAAGGCAAATGAGAAATAGCAGGCAACACAAGCTTCTGCCTTCAAATAAATCCTTCAAAATAAACTTCCTCTAAATAAATACTGAGGTACATTATGCAAAATAAGAAAGAATAATACCATCCTTGATGCAAGAGTAAACATAAATTTAATCTAACATCACAACACTGTGGCGATACAATGGTCACCATTACAGTCAGGACCTACCATCAATCCTTGAGCAATGCCACCCTTGCCCTATATCCTTAAAGAGAGGGGGAGGAGGGAATGCCATACATGCACTGTTTGAAAAACAAATGCTTAACAGCTATTTTCCTGTGAGAGTTATTTCCATTTTCCCTGAAGAGTAACTTTAGTAAGTCAAAACCATAACACGTTGTTTCAGATATTTATCTCCAGTCTGTACAATAGTTAGTTGTGCTTATACTCAACCATGCATACCACTGAAACTTAAGTAAGCTACTCAGCAAATGAGCCACATGTCAAAATCCAAAGCTGACAATGCAGCTTCTCTATTCTGAACTCACCTATTCTGCAAAGATATCATACCATGCAAAATATCTCCAATTACTTGGGAGGGGATGAATTGCTATTGGTTTAAATGTTGAACTCCAGAAGATCTCACCATCTTCCCCAAAGCTGTTCCTTCAGCAGTGTTTTTCCTAAAGATCTCTCAACTAAATTACACTGCATAGGCATCTATCCATAAGCATAACTGCACAGACCATGAGTGAGAGGGCACTGAGATTGAAGCATGCTACCTGAACAGGAAAAAATGTACACCGAAGGCTTTCTGCACACCTCCTCCTACTTCAAAGCATCATCAGAGATGAAGGAAGTATAGGCTTTCCCATGGCAAGCTGAAATGAGCAGAACTTCTTGCTGATTAAGTGCCACTGTGAGTTAGAAGCAGATTTTCCATTTATATTAACATACTGGAATATCCCGGAGCCCTTGACAGCATAATTTTGTGTAATTATTTTCTACTTACTATCCTCCTAGATTGCAAATATGTTTATCTTTCAGAAAATGACGTCAATGTTAAACAGCTCACTTTTGTTGTTTCACTTCTTAAGCTAGCTGGGTCTTATTATGAAAGATGGGGCAGTGTCTTTCCTTTTACTTGTGGTTTGGCAGTAGTCCTCACTAGGATAAAACTAGAAAATGGCTCAGAAAGAGGTGGAATGAATGTACCAGCCAAAGTCTCACCTCTTCTCAGAATTTAACAGGGAAGTTGCATAACACACAGATACCTGTTGCATTATACTGGTGAAGAACTGTTACTAGGTAACCAGAGATTTCAGTCTCAGGATTGTTTGTTAAAAGCCTGCACACTTCAAATAAAGGTATCTCAGAGGCCAGTTTTTGGGTAAATATTCATATTTTCTTGCTTAATCAGGTGGACACCCCAGAGACAAACACCAAAGAAAATTTCCACACCAATTTCTTCTTTCAGTCAGAGCCTTCCATGCCCAGTGGTACAGAGGAAGAGCTTCCACAGGCTCCTACACTCATCATGCCACAGCTGTGACAAGACAGGGTACCCAGCTGTGGGTCAAATCTGAGCTTGGAAGACAAAAAATTCACATACCATTTTCTAAAAAGCTATGACTTGAGGAAGATGAGAACCACAGATTTGAATTTCTCTTCATTCTTCCACCAGAAAAAAAACCCACCCAAACCCAAAGCAAACAAAGAAAAAATGAGATACAAGTTCTCTCCACCCTCAGAGAGCATACTTCACTTCACATCCATATTCCAGAACATACTTCACTAGGGCTTGTCAAGTACTCCCAGTACCTTAGATAGAAAGCGATAACAAAGTCCAAAAGATCAGACTTATTTACAATACAACTTTACACACACAAATGTTCACAGATGTGATAAAAGAGAACACAGCAGCAAACACCAAAAAAAAAACCCCAAAGAGTGGTGGAATACAAATGGTGCTCTAAGACTAAATTGCTGGGTAATCGTGAAAGATCCCAAGCAAACCAACCAGTAAGGTAAATCAAACAATCCTGATAACTGCAAGTGAGACTGCCCATGCAGACCACTGCTGCTGTACAGGTTAGAAACAAATCTGTCACATTCCCTACTGCTATGATATACACTTGCTAAAAATATTTGTGATGGCTTCACTCTTCCACTACCTAAACAAGTATTAAGCAACAGAGGCCAGCGATCACAAACAAGGCCCAAGTGTGTACCTGCCTTTCTTATCTCCTACAGAAGCTGGTGGATGTGACTGGCAAAGGCAGCCCTTTGGCTTTGCACAGCTGTTGTTAAATCTGCAATAGACTGAGCTAGAACACATGAATTCAAACATGCATTAACAGCATTAGTAATGCTCTAGCTAGGAAGCCAGGATACCAAAGTAAGCTAATGCTATTCTGAAAAGGTGGTGGCCTAATAGCAATAGAAGAGACAATTACTGGTGGATAAGCTGTTGGAAAATCAGTAATGCAATCCACGCGACATTCACCGGTGCCTTCTGCAGCACTTGGGCAACATAGTACCCACTGCAGCGAGGGTTCAACACATTAGGCCTTCCACCTCTTCCCATGCAATGAAACATAACCCTGACATCCCCACTGTCACTCCTTCACAGCAGGTCACCATACCCCATCACGTGCCATGCCACAGATACCTGTGTATAGAATGATACCATACAGTACATGTGGCTCTGTGCAAGCACAGGAGATGATTTTCTGGGAGACAGACTCACAGCTCACCCATATCTTGGTAGATACAGAGCCCTTCTCCCTCTCCCAAGTTTTGCACACCAGCTACACATTTGTATTGCTTCAGCATAGGAGGGTTTCCATGGCAGGCACAGCATGGCCAGCCTTTTGGCCCCAAGGAGAACATGGAGCAGGGCACCTCCAGGAGACGGGCAGGAGGGAGTTCACTCACCCAGGAAGGGAACCAAGTGTGATTACTGCAGGCAGCTCATTCCCTTTCTTGAGAGACAGATTCTTTCAGCTTGGCAAGTATCCTAAATCACAGCACCTGAAGGGTGCCCCATCTCCTATCTAAACCCAGTAACAGGAACCATGCACTGCAATTTGTCCACGCCCTCAGCTAGAACAGCAACCATCAGCCTGTCCACCCCACAGGAACCATGAAGTGCTATCCATGCCAGTACTAGAGGTAACATCTTTCCTGAAGCTGACAAGAAATGCTCAAAGCCAGCAAAACTCTGCCCTAAGGGAGGATACAACTTGTTACAGGGAAGAACAAGAAAATAAAGGTGCAACCTGGAGAATGCCACTGTAAAGGGATCTGGCAATCTGTGCCAAAGAAAACTAGGTGCTAAAAAGTACAGTATACACAGACTAAAAATAGATCAAGGACATGGAAAAGGAACCAGAATTTAGTGAATTATTTTAACTGAAAAAATCAAAACAATTCTGTACCATGCCTAGGGCTTAATGGAGTTCGAAGAAAATTTCTCACTTTTGAAGCGCTGACTGCATCTCTAACTGATCGAGACTTAGTCCTTGCAACAACAAAGAGTCTAATTAGAGCCAGCCTTTGAAACCTATCTTCCCCTGGGGTGAAGAGTCAAGAGCATAATAACAACCACTTGTTCCAACTGCTGCTAGGACAGTCAGATCCTTGGGAACATAGAAAGGTTAAAAATATTATGTGAGACTGGTCCTTCAAATAGAAATGATGCACCATGACCACTTCTTTAAGACATTCAAACCGTATTTCTGTTTCTCTGCAGTCATCAACATGGAACCCCATGACTGCATTAGTACCAAAGCGCCTTCTTCCACATCTACCTGCAGAGGACCCTGCACTTTACCAAGACAATAACAGATTGGGCAGCAATTTTAGTTACTATTTTATGGTATTCAAGTAAGCAGCAACTCTGCAGCTTCTGCTGAAACAGCACCACCACAGTGCTGAAATGGCACAGTAAATTTTTTATTTATTGTTTCATCGATTACAGAAAGGTTGATACTCAGGCCATTCAAATACTACTAGGGGAGATATGGACCGCTTAATTTTGAGAACTGAATGAGTAGTAAAAATAAAAAAAAAAAATTTTATGACCCAGGGAAAGGTGTGCTGACACTCCTCCCCGCAGTGGGTCTGTGCCCTGCCCTTTCAGAAGCTGGGCTGCAGCTATCCCTGCCATAGCGCGGCGGGAGCACATGCCGGCACAGGTACCTGCTCTCAGCTGGTGCTGAAGGGAGGTGCGCGGAAACACCCAGCGCTTTTCCTCCCAAAAGTAAACGCGCCGCCCGTGCTGCGGCAGGCTGGCTGTGCGCTGGCAGCCGCGGTGGGCTGGGCGCAGGGGCAGCACGGCCCCGCCGCGGGCAGCCCGGGACGGCCCGGGAGCACGGAGCCGGCGTCGGCCGGGGTCCCGGGACACCCCAGGCTGCCCCGGGTCCCGGTACACCCCAGGCTGCCCCGGGTCCCGGTACACCCCACAGCTGCTCCCACCCCGCACGGAGAGCGCTCTGCGGCTTTCGGGACGCTCCCTCGAGCCCCCGCTCCGCCCGAGGAAGCCAGAGATCCCCCACCCCTGGAGACCCGCGAATAACCCGACTTGTTGCGCTGCCCCGGCGCCGCGGCGGCAATCCCACTCCCGGGCGGGTATCCCTGCTTCCAGGCGGGGCCGGAGTCCCGGCTCCCCCCGTGCCGGGCAGCCCGGCAGAAGCGCCGCGGCGGGTCCCGGGCCTGCCCCCGGCGGACACGTACCTCTGCAGGGGCATCACCTCGCACGCCATGCTGGCCATGGAGCCGCTGCCGCCCGCCCGCCGCGCCTCTCGCCGCGCCCGCAGCGCCGCCAGCGCCTCGCCGCGGGCAGCGCCCGGCCCCGGGGAGGGGCCAAGGGGCCGCCGGGCCCCGGTTGGCGGCTGCCGACGGCCCGCCCCAGAGCCCAAACCCCGGCACGGCCCCACGGCCGCGACACCCGCCCCGGGCCCTGTGCCTGCCCGCCCCACCGGGCTCGGCAGGCACGGGTTAACCAAAAGCGGCTTCTGATGTCCCACTTGGTTCTGGGCCTGCTAGAGATGCTACAAGCTGAGGTCTAATGGCTACAGGGCACCTTTCAATAGAAAGATCCCACGAGGTGTTCTGTATCCCTTTCAGTAGCTATAACCCACCGCCCTCCTTCCTAAGCTAGCTCAGGGCGCAGCGCGGTCTCTCCGGGCAGGGCGCTCGCCGCGCACCCAGACCCCCGCACGGCTCCACCACACCTTGGCGGGGCTCTCTGGCTCTGCCCTCACACCTTCACCGTGCCTAGCAGGGCTGGCACAACCTCTTAACTTGATCCCTTCCTTGCTTGCAGTAGATCCTACTGCGGTTTGAAAGGTTTGTGCTGTGGTTGGCCACGCAACTCCGACCCACTGCAGAGAACTCTTCTTAACATTTGAACTGAAGAGACAACTGCAGAGCCGGACTCATGTTCCCAGTGGGCTATCCTCAAGCATTCCTGCTTCTACATCTGTGGCTGCTGACCAAATACTGCTCTGAAACAACACATTTTATTGGGTAGAAGTTTGCGGCTGGAAGAGCGGTAGCAGAAAAACCCCACACAAGGAGCGTGTCACTTGTCAGGACATAGCAGCCTTGGAAAATGAACAGCACAAAATCCCTAAGGTCTTGCACTGAAACGTTTAATGGCTACTGAAGGAGCATATCCAGGGTTTTACTTTTCACCTTCGCAGCTCCTCTGCCCATAAGGCCTGAGGAATGGCTTTCCATTTCCCCCAACACTGGACAGAAACACTTCTGCTGCTGCCCTGCCTGTGAACGATGTTATCACACTGCGTACTTTGTGTGATGGGGAAGGGGATGATCCTAACCTGATAAAGGGGCCTACGAGAATGAAACCTTTCAACACTTCAGGTGGTACAAACATAATGGCACCCATCAATCTTCAGAAATTCAAGTCAGTATTAAAAGTACCACCTAGTTTAACCCTAGTGAGGGCTACTGCTGGCTTGGGAGAAAGCTGTAGCAGGAGCTTAGTACCTGTATGTTTAAGACTTCCTTAGAGATGTAGGCAAACTAGACATGAGCTGCATCAGCTTTCTGGAGAAGCAGCCGACACTCTGAGGTTAGCAGAGGGTATCAGACATTTCACAGGGATGCCCAACAGATCCTGATCTTTGTCAGCAGGAGGCAGGGGTGTTTTCTGTCAAAATCAAGAGCAGTGGGCAGCTGCAGCCTCAGAAAGCAGCGGCATGGAGTAGAGACATGGGGGTCAATTGAGATGTGGCTTCGCTTCAGTACCCTGAACTGTTTAGTATCTGCTCCTGTCAGCTGGCTGACTGGAAGAAGTGTATAAGTAATGCTTCTGCCCATTGCCTCAGCACAAGCCTGTTCTGCTGTGACAGCCACGCCAGGCATAGCACAGGGCCCCTTTTTAGGAAAGTCAGCAATGCTCATAAAGCACTCTGCCATCATGGATCTGGGCTGCTCTTATCTGTGGCAATTAAATGAGTATCTTGATGACTTCCTGTCAAATTAAATGCGCCATAGGTACTCATAAGCAATTAAAACTATGAGAGAAAGATTTTACTCTGATACACAAAACTACTTCAGTATAAAACAAAAGCACCTTGTACAGTTTCACAATTCAACAATAAATCAAATTGCCTTTTCCTGGCCAGTCCTTTTTTATACACACACAATTATTCATAGTTTATTACACTTCTATAAACTGAGTGTTACCATCAGGATGCCATTAAAAAAAATTAATTTTCCACATTTAAGTAAGGACCCATCTATGTGGGCAAGGAGTCAGGGTTCTTCAGAGCAGCTTGCTGAATAAACAGAAGTGGGATAACTCAAATAGCTGCTGTACTATGGATTTATACACTAGCTATTCTGTCATAACTTCCATGGGACTTGCTTGTATAAATAAGCTTAAAAGTACTAAGCTCCTTGACAAAGAATTCACTAACAAAAAGAGATGCTGTAACAACCAGTAAGATTAATTTATGGATTAGCATAAATGAAGAAGGTTAGCTCGTGGCATCATGCTAAAATCAACCAGATGCCAACAGTAAAGTTGCAGGGCTCCTTGTGCCATCAACACCTTCAGCTCGACCCTTTGTTTCTGTTCTCTTCTTTTGCAGTCCCCTCAGTGGGTATCAGTTTTCTCCTTTGCACCCTCATATGTTTTTTTTAACATTGCCAGAACCATCACAACTAAGAAGAGGTACAGGAGCTCATGTTTCCCTGCACCCACTGACATGCAACTCCAACAACTGCTGAAAGAAAGGGGAACAAAGTTGAAAAAAATGCTCGTTGGTTGTTGCTAGCACTGCTGGCTTCCCAAAGTTTTAACTATTTCGAGAGCAGCTGCAGACACTGCAACAGAAGATTTTAACATTGGAGAAATGTCAGAGTGAAATTTTAAAAACTCCTTTCAGGGACTGTGGCCAACCACTGGTAAGAGCGGTAGTACAGGATGAAGGTCACCTTAGTTCAGCTCACACAGTCTCAGTGGGCCTTTTGAATCTCTCAACTGCTAAACAAGAACACAAATCTTAATTCTTCACCTCCCCTGTTCATGGGCATGGACCACAAGTGATTTATTTGTGGCACAAAGCAGGCAGACAAAAGCTGCCAGAAAACTGCAGTCTTATCTCCAAACAATTCCACTTCCTTCACACATATTTACGCTCAAACCAACTTGCTACTTGACAGAGGCAGGAATTCCTACCCTCCCCCTGCCCTCTTATGACTTTTTTTAACTTGCATAACTCAAGCTGGGCTATCACACATAAAACCTGGGATTATACAACATTTTATTTTGGATTTGCTAATATTTGTTGAATTTGTTCTCCTGTGTTAAACATGGAAGACAAAACCTCTTCAGCCCGTTTCATATAGTTCATGCATTCCTATTTCTCAGAAAGGCCAAACTCATCTGTTGGCAGGAACAATGCACCCCAGAAGCCCTTTATAGTACCACCAACCATAGAAACAGAGGATGAGGAAAAACCTTCTCCCAGGACAGGCACAGCATCCTCTCCACCGACTGTATGGTCCCAAGTGTATTGTAAATACTTCAGGAAAACAGACAGCAAATAACAATAAAAATGATAAAGTCCCTTGAAATACCAACACATACCGCCACACTTCAGCACCTGCACCAAGGCAACACCTGGGTTCAAACTATTTGATTTGCAAATTTCTTACTGAGTTTCAACAAAGGAAAAAAAACACTGGCTGGAAAGAAATATGAATAATCACTTTTCTTCAGCAACGTTTAAAGAATAACCGCACGTTTGGAAAGGAAGTCTCCCGTCAATCATCATTACAGGAGTGCTGTCTCCTCTTTCTTTCCTTTTCATACTTTGCTGCACACCAAGTAATTTTCTCAGCACATAAAGCAAGAAGAGAAGAGGATCTGTGAGCAGCAACAGAGAATACAAGATATGTGATCTAAGATATGTGATCTAAATAATGGATTTTATGAGGATGTGGTAGTGTCTGCCTCCTGAAAAGCAGTTATCCCTTGCTTCACTGCACAGTCACACACAAATCAGATACTATTAAAAAAAAAAAAAAGTAAAAAAAAAGGTGATCCTGACTGGACTGACAAAATCTGAGGGTTTTTAGGATGCTGCTCAATATCATCAATTTATTCCCACAATGTTTACTAAGTTACGCAATATTTTCCCTCTGGCAAAACATGAAATGCAAAGGAAAGATATTGCCAGAGTGAAAATTAAAGAATGTACTTTTCAAAATACCACCAATACAAAATTAAAAATGCCATTATTTATGTGCACATACATATTTTAATACACACATTTTCCTCTTTGAAGTATCTATGCGTATGAACATCTGCCATTACAAATGATCAGTACCCTGGAAAATCTCCCACAGACCAGAAGATTTGTGTGCACATATGAAATAAGCAAGTCACATGTAAATAGAAACTGTACTTGGAAACTGTAGCCCTTCAAGTCCAAACAAAGCAGACAGACAATTAAAAAGGCCCCCACCAAAAGGGCATAAACAGGAAGAAAGATCAACTAACATGTCAAAAACATAATTTAGTGAAAGGGGAATTCTCAGAAAGGTTTAGAAGTACTAACAGTGACTTTGCAAAGCTGGTACTCAGCCCTGTTTCACTTAACTATGTTTCCATGATTTGTAAGTAAATGTAAAATTACACTGGTAGTTGTTTTTGTATGTTGTGTGCAAGCCAGCATTAAAACTTTCAGTACAACCACATAAGAGTAAAATCTGGGAACTGTGTGCAAGATGGGGGACACAACATCATGCTTACAAGCCCTAAGTGACTGTGTGGCTGAAGAAATTATCCTCATCCTCAGAGACATCAACATGGATACTACATGGAAAAGGTGTCTTATGTCTGTATTTCCTACTGGGTTGGTTGCTATAAAAGACTTTGATCAGTTCAGGAATTCCCATTCCCAAGCAAGTTATGCAAAACTGAAGAGTGCTAAGAGACAACCCATGAAGGGCACACAAAAACTAAACCCACACATTTAGTGCTTTTCAAAGAAAATCGTCCATGCAGGAAACATTAATACTTGACCTAGTGCTCATAGACTGACCAAGACTCAATGGCTGGAAGTCAAAAGATAGGCAAATTATGCCTAGAAATTAGACATTTTTAAGTGGTGAGAATAATCAGCTACTGATGTAATTCATCAAAGATGATAGTGAATTTTTAATGCTCTTACAAATTACACTTGCTTCTGTTCAGGAACACCAAGCCTTAGGTACACTGTCTAGATGTAATTTGCAGAATTTTCTTACTTATTTTCATAACTGGCACTCCTCTAGTCCAAAAGAGAAGCAGACTGCCCTCAGCTGACTTCGTTTTACCCCTGTTCTTTTTTGCACTGGCATAGAAATACAAGTCTTGCTGGCATATCTGCGGAGAATATATTGGGTAGCTTTTCTGTTCCCTTCTGCACCTTAGAGGTCAAATTGTGTTTCAAACATAACTAGTTAAGATCTGTTAAGGAGGAGACATATTCCAGAACTGTTCTTTAAACTTGCAGGGAGAAGAGAAAAGTGGGGACCAACCTGAAAGCTTCTCAGAGCTTCAGGTTCTCAGCACTCCCGATCTCATCCAACAGACAAGCACAAAAGTTCATTTCCCATTGCAAGGGACACCCCATGCTCCCTGGAGACCTGGATTTGCTGCTGTGGCTGCTCCTCATTAAACAGCAGTGTCCCTTGCAAGCACTGCCACACCCACTTGTCAGCTGCTTTAACTTGTTCCAAAGGATTCTGGCCCCATGGGATAGCCCAGAAATTACTTCTTGGCCTCCATCCTGGAGAAGGGGGAGGATTTGGAGTAGGTTCCTAAAGGGTCTCCTGGGAAAGCAACAAGTAATGAATGTGCCAGCTAATCTGCTGTGGGAACAGGGTAAAGCATGCTGAGTGACAAGGTCACTAGGTTCTTCATTTGCACCAGAGTTAGTTCAAGTGCCAGAGCACGGCAGAGCAAGCAAACAAGCAGGAGTCCAGTCTGGTACAAGTTATTTTCAAAGCAGGCTTTCTCCAAAGCTCTGCTAATCTAATGAAATGCCTAAATTTTAGTGTCCAATGACATTTCTCCCACTCCTCTAAATTGCTATTTCTTTAAAACACTTAATTGTTATTTCTATAAAACTGTATGCACAAAAGCTGTTTAAAAATCCAGCTGTTTCACACCAATATGAAAATGTCATTGAAAACAATGAAGAAACAGCATTCATTTGTTAGCAAAAAGGTTTAAAAAAAATTTGAAATTAGTCCCTGGTGCTCCCTCCATGATTTATTTTACCTACCAAAAATGTTACTGTTTTCACACCTTCACGTCTTCCAAAAACATCCTCCCAATCCTCTACAAAATGACTATCCTTTGAAGTCCATACCTCTGCACCCTTCATGTTCCCTGCTTCCTAAAGCACCTTCAAGTGACATGCCTGTAGTTCACCCTCAGCCTTACGAAAAACAAGGATATGGGAAGGGGCTGAAGAAAGCAGAGGAACAAGCCACACTGTTCATGTTTGCTGCACGCAGCTTTTTACTCCACTGAAAGATAAACTGCTGTCCGTGCTGGCAAGGGAGGCAGTCTGGCAGAGTCACTGTCCAGAAAAAACCCTCCAGGAATAGCTCCTCTTCTTCAGCTGATGACGTGACTGAAAGGAGTCCTCCCTTTGCACCAGTGCCCCAGTGGCCGGCCTGGCTCCCGGGAGAGCTGGTGGGAAAAAGATGACTCGGCAGGAGAGATCAACTCTGGCCGGGAAGCACTAAAACAAGAGTGAGCTGGGTGAGAATAACTCCAGCCCTCTGCCTAGAGCTGCAAGATTCATCTGCCACAGAAGCAAGGGAGATCCTGCTAAAAGGCAACTCTGACCAGATCCATTAAAACCAGAGTGCATTTGGGCAGAACACAGCCCTCTCAGGTCAGCCCAAAGGCTTCTTCCTGCACCCCACCGTGTGTACAGCAAGGAACAACAAATGGTTGTTGATGCACAGCCAGATACAGCGATGCTGGGCTTCATCAGCACAGCTCACTGCTGTGCCCCTCATCTGCAACACCAGCTTTGAGTCCCGCTGCTCTGTAAGTGTCCAGGCTGTGCAAACACACCCCTGTCCCGCTGCAGGACACTCCTGTCAGGAGTGGCACAAGTGGATACTGCAGGAAAACAGAAGTTCAGCATACATTTCGTTATCTGGAACATTCAGAACAACATGGGTAAGGTCTGTAAGTTTTCAACTTCCCAACCACCTTTCAGAGTCTTGGGAAAAAAACGTATTTTTTCTACTCAAGGGGCATAAATCCAGCAAAAGCTAGCAAGATTTTAGAGGTGACTTGTTTTCTGTGATGCTCAGTAGCCCTGTTAGAACAGTGGTTCACTTGAATTATTTTTTTCCCCCATTTTACACTTTCTGAAGTTTCAGGGTGGGTTTTTTTTAAGAAAATATCTATAAATTTTATAAAATATGGTGTAGTGTTAGTAGTGCTGCCAATCATTTTATAGTGGCTAGATAGTTCCTAACCGTAATACAGAACAATAAAAATGTTGTTTTATTAGATATTAATCCCTGCCTATGTGATTCAATGTTATTTTATTAGATACTAATCCCTCCCTATGTGATTCAAACCTTCTGAATGCAGAGCTTGAAGACTGTGAAAGGACCTGAGGAATTGGTGGTGGAATCTTTTGTTTCCAGGAGTCCTGTCAAAGCTTTAACAACTGGAAGTCATTACCAACCATGCAGCTTTTAGTTTTTCTTTGCAACTACCTAGTGGCCTCTCTTTGCAGGCATCCCTAGCACAAACACACTATTTCAGCAGGTGCATAATGAAAAGAAAAGCTTTGGTACAGGAACAGAACTATCTTCCCACTTCCTAACTGCAACCCTCTCCGACCAGGAGGAAGGCACTGAGCCAATGTGAGAAAGTGCAATTTGTAGATAAGCAGTCAGCTTGGGATCATACTCCTCACAACAGATAAAATAAGAGGAAATCTCTCATGGCCACTGACCATGACAGAGAAGGATTTTACAACACAGAAACAGCTCGGAGCCAAACCGATGCAAGCAAAGTGACAGGAGCAGTGAGTGACAACTCTGCCCTGCCACGCTCTGCATCTTTTTATTAGACAGCCAGCTGACCACTTTGATTAAAAATATACATGTGTGTCATGGGAAGTCACAGCTGAACCCAGCAGCCCACGCTGCAACGTGCTGAACACAACGTCCAGATGCACAGCTCTTGCAGCTGAACCGGGAAATTGCAGCAGCAAACAAGCCTGAGTGAGAACCCGGTGACCTCTGCCTGCTGATCTTCCTGTGGGGACTGCCTGCAGGACACAGGCCCGGGTCCCCTCCGGAGAGCCACGGGGGAAGGAATACCTCACAGCCTCAGGTGGCAGAAAACTGCTTGCTCTGCAAAGCTACCGGAAACAAAGCACTCTGTGCTGAACCTCCCCATCTGAACAATGCACCAGCAGGCAGGCTAAGGAAGTCACAGGAGAGGGAACTACTCACTGAAGTAAAAATAAGTCAAGTCACGGTGCAGAGGCTCTGCTTCTTTCCTACTTGCTTGAAACATGGGTTAGTGATGGCTGTCTTCATTTATTTAAACACAAATATTAAAAGCACAAATATTTCCAAGGTTGGCTTAAACTCCTTATTATTCACTGTGTGTTCTCCAATAAGAGGTCATGTATCCATTTGTTTAAAAATTACTTAAAAATCATAAAGATGTTTGTCCTTCATTTCCTCAGCAATTCTATTATCTGACTCGGTTGGTATCAGAAAGCCATCAGCTTCATGAGATGTAGGGACTTTGTCCTTGCAGCAAAAGCTGGTAAAAAAATAAAGAATCCTTCTAGCTGAGAGAGCAATGCCTGAGGTACAGAAAGGCAGTATTTTTTTTTTCCAGCTTTGTTACTCAATTACTGTGAATTTACTGTAGTCCCTTTCTGATTTCTAAGGCTGTTGGATGCTGTCCCAGGAAACAGGAAAAGCTAATGTACTTGGCTCATGGACCGAGAGAAGAACTTTTGTTTCCATAAGCACATTATGACAATAAAAGTGCATATGTGCCTTCTACCTCAAATAGTCACCAGATCTTTGTTTCATATACGATTCTTCTTGCTTCCAAGATGAACCTCCACTTCTGTGGCAGAGGTCATGGCATCAGATTCAAAATGTTCTCCATCCCACAAGCCATAATTTATCACCAAGTAAATCTTGCAAAGAGAGACAAAGACAAAACAGCTAGAATTATAAAGGTAAGTTAGAATAGTGTAATGACAAAGCCTAATTTAAAGGAGTAACCTGTGCAGGGTGGAAGAGAAAGGGCAAATGCTTGGAAAAGTACACTGAAATCCACCCAAGTGACTTGCACGGAAAAAATCTACATAATTACATGTTTCTGTAACTGTTATTACATCTGGGCTATAGACAGGGGAGAAGAACCCAGGAAGAGTTCAGGCCACACCCTGATTTGCCATTCACAATCACCTGCCTTGGAGAGACACAGAAATCATGTCTTTATGGCTGTGTTTTTAGAAAACTAAACGCTTTTCTTAACAACTCATTATGTAAGGCAGTTCCTGCTGCCAGCATCCCACAATGCAAGAAAGAAGGGAATTGATTGCATAGGAGGGTGGAGACAAATGTACTTGCAAAGTTAAATGAGTCAGCTTGGAAAAACTAACTCAACACAACCTAAAGAGAGAAAGTGGCAAAAGCAACAACATTTTAAATGGAAAGTCCTCTCTGAGGGCTCAGAACAAGGCCTGCCAGAGGCTACTGTACATTTAATGATGCAGAAGGCAACTGTGCTTACCACCTCCCCACCAGCATTCCAGACCTTTACCCCTTTCCTGAATCGTTTTCTTGAAGAATCCATGGCTGTTGGAGGGCAGCCCTGCCTGCTGCCTGGCTGCAATCCCTTATGTAAACCTGGCAGCAAGGCTCCTCAGTGGTAAAGCAAATTATTACTTTTGATGGGGACTGAATGTACTGGCATGACAGACTTCAAAAACAAAAAAACCCCAAACCTAAACAAAAATAGTCAGCTAAGCAAACAACACGAGCCCCCCTGTTTGATTTGTTCTGGCAACAACAGGCCAGTTCTTATCACATGCCAGAGAATAATGATAAGTTTTGGCTTGCCTTGGTTTTAAACCGCAGCTGCTAAAAGCAAAGCCAACAAATAGGGAAAGTGTTTATAGTAAGCACAAACTTCTCAGTGTACAAATATATGTATGTTTTCATACCTCAATAACTAGCAGTGAAAATACACTGTGTCATTAAAAAGAAGGCATAGCAGGGTACATTAACCAACCCTTTATTTTAGGGATGCTACCACGCTACTAGGCATGTGATCCCTTTATTTTCAGGACACAGGCCAGATATAGGGATTTTTGTGAACAAAAGGTTGACGTAAACAAACCTCTTTGAGAACATGCACATGCTAGAAAGCCAGCACAGGGTATCTGTGCCAGCAAATCTCATTGCAGCTGTGACGGCAGCCATGAACAGGAATTTGTGATCTCTGGCACACAACTATGTGGCTACAAAATACAGAAGGCTGGCTTACTGAACAACTGCTGTGCTTGCTCTGAGCTGTGGCTCTCAGGAGCTGCACAATGTTTTTCACCAAGTCTGGCTGCCATGCATGCACCCACCCCCCAGCACCCAAGCACTACTAGGCAAGGAAAAGTACCCAGCTACACTCATGGATCTTTCCATGCACAGAGCCTAACAGCACCATAAAGAGCAGGATGTTCTCCCACTGAGGGATCCCCCTTCTAAACAGTCCCAGGAATGCAAAGAGATGCAGCTCCAGCAAGTGCTAGAATAGACATGTACAACAGCAAAGCATACTTCAGTGCCCTTTCCTGGGCAGAAGATCCATCACAGTGCCAACCAAAGCCTGCAGACAGACACCTCTGAGCGAGTATCAGGAAAGACACCTATGCTCACCATCCTCAATCCCCTGCTTCACATTCTGAAGCATTTTCCCCCTTTTCTGAAAGTTCTCTCTTTTCTTTGCTTATATATGAAGTTTAGCACGAAAGGCTGAGAGCATTGCTTGCAAGAGGCCCTCCTAACTTTGTATCCACGGAAATCTTAATATATCTTAACCCTGAAGTAAAAGCCATTTGGATCTATTATTTGAAGCAGTTATTTGAAGTTTTAGTACCTCTAAACATATCCAAAATCGTGCCAGCTCCTACTGCAGTTAGGTATGAACCAGAGCTTTGAGCAGACTTTTCCCTTCTAGGTAAAGAAAGAAAGGGACCCAAACAGGGACTCTGCTCCACAGAGCAGCAAGCCCCCTCTAGTTCCCTCTCACTGAAGGTCTGCTAAGGCCCCAGGGTGGCCCATTCCATCCAGCCCACTCTCCAGTACTAAAGCTGTTGCCTCCCCAAGCTCCTGAGTCTGCAGTGTGAGTCTCGTGGCTCTCAACCAGGTAACGACAAAGGATGTGTGTGGTTCCCAGGGTCCGGAGGTTTTGCTGCCCTAAAGTTCTGCTCAGGAACTCTTGCAAAAATGAGATGAGACTCACAGAAGTACGTAACAGACTGCATATTGCCTAAAGACTTTCACCCTTTTTTCAGAGGACCAGTCTCTCCTCTCCTCTCCCCTCCTCTCCTGCCTTCCTTTCTTCCTTCCTTTCTCTCCTTCTGCACTGTTTTTGGATTTACTCAAGAGCTGCATTTCAGGTATGCTCTTCTGCTATTGCATAATTAGGAGTGTGCCCTTGGCATACAGCTATAATAATGAGGCAATTTTCAAAACAACACATACATTATATGCTAGTGGGGACTGCAGGTATATAGGGTTAATCCACCTACTTTGCTCAGAAAAAAGGAACATAACAACCTTACATATAGCATTTTCTTAAGATAACTGTTGTGAACAGAAGGTGATACAGATTTTATGCTCTGCAATGTTTTGACTGCAACTGATATATTGCATATTTCAAATGACAGCAGCACCTTCAAAAAATTCCTGCAATGAGGAATATCTTACCTGTAAGAAGGCATAACATTTTTTTAAAAAATGGTAAATCATTCTAGAAGACATAGTCACAACTATAGTTGTGTATATGTGTATATACACAATGTGTAGTCATTTTAAGGACAATTGTATGAAGAATTGTATGAAGACACATTAAGAGACATTTTAAATAGTACTAAAAATTACTAATCAGCCAGAAGTCTCTCAGTTTCTCCCTGAAGGCTGTAGGGTCAAATTAAACTGATTGAAAAGTTACTAAAGATTGTAATCCTTGCTGGAGGGGGCCTTAGGGGCTTAGTGTATGTGGTTATTTCTTCACTGTTACACTTGTGAAGCTGCTAAGGGTGGAATTCTGCATCTACTGTTTTGCGTAGCCCTTCATCCTCTTCTAATCCACCCATATCATGATACCTGAGCATGGAAAGAGAACAAAGCACAGGTGTTTTCATGCAACAGCAAATGATTGCCACTGCCAAGAACAACCTTTAATGTTTTCTAACAAAGATTGTATCATAGCTGAGCAGAAACAGTAATTTCAGGAGAATTTATCTGGTAATTACATATAATTAATGATAACATTTATTTTAGAACTGTTGGTACCTTGTGACACAAAACCCTCCAACAAGAATAGCAGTGTGTTTGCAAAGCACTTTGTAATCTAGGTCAGATGCCAGAGTCCTTCTGCTGAAAAAGGTGAAAACTCCTAATAATAGCCTTGCACTGAAATAACACCAGGTAATACTTCATTGTGGGCTTAAATTATATGGGAGTGACACAAGGCTGCCAAAAGCACGTTTAAAACCACTCCTGATGTATCAGAGCACTACACTAATGCCAGGGAATGAGGGTTTGTGCCTGTTGCACAGACAGCTGTCCCCCAAGCATGTTAGGTCTGCTGGAGACCTCTCTCTGCTCCACGGCCTTCTCTCCATCCCATCCTGCCCAACAACTCGCCAGCCTAGAGCTGGGAAGAAAACAGCAAACGCTACCTATTCCTCCTTCAGCAGCAGCAGTAGATCACTGACAAAAAAGTACCAGAAGCAAAGAGTAGTGCAGATATTCTACACAATTAGCTAAGTATGTACAGAAGTGCGACAGGACAGAAAACTAGGGCATTCTTGAACAAAATGGGATTACAAGAGAATTAGTTTCTACAGTTAATTAATTTCCCAGATAAAATTAGAGATGCAGACATCATTCAACCCAAGGCCCGAGCATGAAGATTAGGCTTCTGCCTAGTTACAAACACATTTCATTTGGTGCCCAACTGTCCCATACTTCAACAGTCTCTTCTAAGCAATTACACATGGACAGGAAAGCAGGAATTCCTACAGCAAATAATTACATTGCTTGGGGACTGTTCTAAAAGAAAGGCAGTTTGTTGTGGTACCTCATGAAGTAGATCAATCACACACACCTTCCCAGACATGAGACCTGGCAATTCTTTATTTGAACCCTTGTGCACTTCATTTCCCTTTACACCTTGGAGCACATAGCAGAGTACAGGCAGGGGCACAATTTCTGCCAGGTTACAGCAGCATATCAACTCAAGAGGCTGGAACTTCTGCCCCAGCCCCACCTGCCTGGCCTTGTCTAGCTGCTAGAACTGTATTGCCTTCTCCGTTTTGCCAGGTGATCTGCTCTGATAATTGATTTCTAAGTCATCTCAGTCAAAAGCAGCTGGATTAATGAAGCCATGTAAACAAACTTGATGTGTTCTGGCTGCAGGAATTTTTGGGGAAGCTCTGGGAGAGTGAAACACACAGCTAACACAGCTAAGAGTTAAAGAGCATGTGTGCCTGTGAAGGGCTAGAAACCAAATTCGACATCTATGCTTCACCACCATTACTGTGAATCAAAACCTGGTGTTAGTGCATAATTTGCTAACTTGTCTCATAAATTGAGTGCTGTCTGTCTGCATTGGTGCTGAGAATAGCACACATCTCCTGCTTACACAGTGAATTCACTCAGTTACGTGTCTGGCAGCACTGCCTCTGCTTTGTGTTCCTGGTTGGTATGCTGGGACACTGCAGTGTTGTGTTTCATGACACGTGAATAGCACTATTTCCCACATCAGGCCAATTCCATATTTTGGTAGCACACTGCAATTTCCCACTGTAACCTGAATCCCTCATGTGCTGCACTACACATAAGAGGAGAGAAAACAAGACTCGATTCAATATCCTGAGAACAATGAAAAAATCCTGGTTCAGCCTGATGTTCAGGAAAGGACTTCACAAAAAAGCAAAATGCCCATTACCTGTTCACCTAACAGACAATCTGCCAACAATCAAAACTCAAAATACTCCTTCAGTTGGATACTTTTATAGATGCTTTAAACTGACAGACTCTCATAGATAAATTCAGAAGGATACTCTTATAGATACTCTACACATACTCTTCTATTCTTGCCTGAACAGAGCAGTACTATCAGTAGCATCATTCTTGCCAGAAAGAGAAAACCCTTCAAAAGCCCCTTCCTTTTTGGATTTATGACTGAGAATAAAGTCAGCCATCTGTTAAGACTTAAACTGGGCACATCAAATACACTTGATTATTCAAAAGAGAAACATTTTGGTTATCTTGTGCTTGGTGTAATTTCTATTGCCTGATTGCAGATCAGACCTGTCCACCTGCACTCCTTCACCAAGCAGGCTACCTTCATATGCTTGAAACTTTATGTTGGAGAGGCAAACCAAAGCACACAGCTGGCTTCAGGGTGTGTGGATTCAACAGGAAAAGGCACCTCAATTTATCTTACACCCCAGTATCCTGTTTAAGTGTTCAAAATGCCCAGAGCCGGAGGTGCAGGTACAAAAAAACAAAGAGACAAACACAAAGACAAAAAAAGAACACTAACCTGGAGAGAAACACATCATTGTTAATGAAGGAGATTTCATCTGCTAAGTCCATCTCCTTCCCACATGAGCCACTGTCAGTTAATCGGAGGCTGACTTGAGGTATTCCATCTGACTGGCCTGGTTGTGGCAATAGGCACATTTGGTTGGGTCGTTCCGTTGGGGGTTTGGTCATCTACAGAAGCAAGGAGAGAGAAAATTGACATGTGAAAAGAAGAAAGGCCAGAATAGCCCTTTCACAGAACCTGTGACTGAAAGACATTCCATACCAGTGTACAAACAGCAAAGGTGACAAGGTGCAAAACAGTATTACAAAATACAGATAAATCAAACACTCAGCTTGATAAAGACTATTTAAAGAAAAATAAAGGCGTGTCTATTGAAAGAGCAGGGGCAAGAAAAAAATAAAGAAAAGAAAGGTAAGTGAAATAAATACTTATCTTCTGTATCACAGCAAACAGACTAAAAAAGTTTGCATTGAATTTGCTTCTTGACCACTGGAGAAACAGATGGTACCAGCAATTACATACCTCTGCTCAACCTCCTTCCCACACTTTTTAATGACAATTGACATCAATATGTGCCCTAAGAATGCTTAGGGGAGAAGAAGAGCAAGTTCAGAGGTCTGCCCCTTATTTTAACAGCAAACACTGAACTTAACCTTTGTGATTATGTTTCAGTTTTCTCTTGTGCTCACTGCTGGTTTTAGCCTCTGCAAGATCCCGTGGCTGGGAGTTTCGCAACATTGTTACACATTGATTAAAATCAATTAAAAAGTACTTCTATTTTAGGTATGGTGACATAATCTTTCCCTTGGTTTTGAATTATGAGAATTTGCCAGTAACTGTTTCGTAACCACCTTCCCCATACCATTCTTGACTTTATACTACTCCAGAAGTAGTCTCTAATCAGACAGAAAAATATGAATTTATATAGTCTCTCATTTTACAGAAGTCATGCTCATGTGTTTGATCATTTTTGCTGCTTTTCTCTACACCTTTTCACCTTGCATTAAGTCCTTTCTAAAACGTAGTCAGAACTGCATGTGGCATTAGATATGAAGGCAGATTTAGAGGTGGCTTCTCATGAAAATCTAACCTTTTATTTGCTTTCATGATTGCTTAATTTGGAGCTCATCAGTATACACATTTATACAATCTCTGGGGTTTTGTGGACATAGTTAGCACATAGTGATGGAAACTCAACTAATCAGTTTTTCACCCAATACAGAGTAAATTAGAAGCCTTCTGAAAGTCTTTGTAGCCAGATTTTAGTTTTTCCTACCTTGAATACTTTTCTATTAGCAGTACATTCAGTATTTCCTAGGTCATTATGGAAGCAGTTAAATAGCACAGATTCCAACAAAGATCCTTTAGGGACTTCTCAGAAAACTTCTCTCCACTGATAAACCAATCCTATCTTTTTATTGCTTTCTAGTTATTAGTCCATAAAAAGTCTTTCCTTCTAATCACAAGATATCTTTGCTTCTTTAGAAACTGTTAACAATACCATGAAAATTCAAGTGCACTACACTGACTATAGCTATGCACATGTTCACAGGCTCTTCTGTAACAATTTTTTCCCTAAAGAAATAATGCTGGTGACTCCTAATGACTTTAATTATCCATTTGCTTCTCAGTTCTGCTGCCTGCTGTAGTTGTTACAAATCTGCTGGGAGAGTAAATCTGAATTTCTGAACTCCTTTTCACACCTGTCTTACCCTAAGATTTTTGTAAAATTCATTTTACTTCTGTTTCTAGCGCTTCGCTACACTCACAGTTGCTTTCAAATGCTTTGTGCGTGTTGAAAAGTTTCATGGGACAGAAGGCTGCTTCTTACTGAGCTTTGAAGAGAATAAAATGAAAAATAAAACATTTATCAGTGCAAAGGGAAATCAGAGAGAGATGTTGAGAGAGCTTCCCAGTTTCAGCCTCTGGACCGCTTGCTCTGAGTAAGATCCTGACTTTGCTGACGTCAATGCGCATTCCGCCTGAAGTCAGGATCTCACCTTTGGACCACTGCTGGTTCCAGCAATACTTTGTTAGCCCATCACCTGCAGCAGTCTCCGGCTGTTGGAACCACGGGCATTGGCACACAGCACATGGACACCAGGCAGTGCCTCCCAGCTGGTACAAAACAGCAGCACTGCTGTGATTTAAATGGGGAAAATCACGTCTGGTCTGTGGGGAGGAAGGGGGACGGGGAGCTACACAATGGCAACATTACAGGAGAGAATCACAACAGGAGGCAGCAGAGCCTGGAGGCACTAACTCACTGAAGAGGCCAATCCCCACCTGCCTACAACCTCCTTTCAAGTAGGTATAGAGAGCAATAACACCACCCCTCAGCCTCCTTTTCTCCAGGCTAAACAAGCCCAGCTCGTGAACATCTGACCTGCTGCACACTGAGATGCCTGATGTGGTGTGGCGTCTGTCAAAGCAGCATTTTGTCCCCGTTGAAATCTAACCACTAAACAAACACACATCTCTAAATCTTTGTAAATACATAAAAAGCTTCACTTTGGAAGATGACATCAATAAATCCAAGGACAAGCCTAGAGAGCAGTGATGCTTTGGCTGAAGAAAGAATCATTTGATTTTTGTTTCCTGAAAGTTTTTTCTCTGGTGAAGCTTAACCTCAAATTGCATTTGACAAAGATCAGACTCAGCCTGAAGCAGGTATGTTGTGGGCTGTTACAACATAGCCACAAGCTGTGGCCACTAAAAGCATGGGCTCTGTTTCAGTCTGCTACTCTGTAATTTAAAATACACCTTCATTCTCAGCTAAATACAAGCAAAATAGCATCAGGTGCTACTGATGATCAAAAGGACAAGAAAAGATAGTAAAACCACTAAAGAACTGAAAATTACAAGGAAATAATACACAATACATCCTGCATTTGGCTTTCGAGTTTTGTTGTCTCAAAGTTCAGATGCAAGGAACTGTGTTTGCAGTTGTAATAGAAACTAGTCAGTTTTACGACCAGTATAAACATGCATCATGATGGGTGTTGAAGAAAGTGCAAGAAAACCTTTCACCTGGAGGCACAAGCTGACCAGTCAAGTGACATCATCCCACACAATAATACCACCAAGATTCTTCATAACTGACTGGGTGCTTCATAGGGATGTTTCATCTCCCTGTGAGGTGTCAGAAGCTCCTGGGTTCAAAGATCGAAGATAAACATGACATATTCTAAAGATCTGACGTGGTGTGGTGACTAATCGTTCTCTGTTCTTGAAGAACATGAACTGCTCCAGATGAGTCTGGAGAGCTCTGTGCATATGAATCAACATAGTTTATAGACACAGACCCTTAGCACAGGTCATCCTGCTTTTCTGAGTACCTCACTCATGTTCTCAAGTAAGAAAATGAAAAACTTCCAGTATCTCAAGCTATGCATGAACATGTAAATAATTGGACAATTCATAACCATTTGAGTTAAGTAACTTTGAAGTCTAAATGCAGATCTTTTGGGAAGAAACTAGCTGTGAGTTTATATTTAAATATCATCATTGAAAGATAATAAAGATATTTCTATAAAGTAATCCTCAAAAAACTCACCAGGTATTTAAAACACACACAGCACATTCTTTTGTTTAAAGGTGCATGAATGTAGTATTCTTCCAGACAAGAGAAACCTCCCTCAAAAACTTGCTTAATACACAAATGGAATTCTTAGAGTTGTCCACCAAAACAGAGGTCCATATTACTTTTTGAAAGGCTTCGTACTTTGTCACCCTAGTGCTCTTTCAACTTACAAGTTGTCTGTAGCAATAGAAATATCCCATAGAACCGAAAAAGGTACATTTCTTTGCAAAAACCCAGGCATAGCCAAGTAATGCATGGAAATTTGGAACTCTGTTTTCTTTCTCACTCTAGTCTCAATGTGGCTAGCTATCAGCACAAAGCTTTAATGTCAATCTATTCACTCACCAGCATTACCTCTGCTTCACGAAGGACTGAGAAAAGGAGAACATTAGCCAGCTGTAACTCACGCCTGACAGCCAATCAACGTGATTCAGCCAGTTCTGCCCAGTCAAACAACCAGGCAATGAGCCACCTGCCAAAGTCACCCACGCTTGCTATTAGGTCACTGAAACCTCTTGAAACAAATATATTCCACTCACTCCATTCATACACAGAGCTGCAAGCTCTCTGCCAAAGTTCGCGGCAATGACAATGACAATTACACCAGGCCTTGTTTGGAGACACAAATTTTGCCAGAGGGTTTAGGTCATCCTGAATTGTTCCAGAACCTGATGGAAATTCCTGCTGAGACAGTAAATCCCTTCAAGTCATTCAGTGAACAGACCAAGTATTTATGCTGTACTTGTGTTGTTCTCCAAAATTTCATACTGCAGCCAGTTCTCACACAACACCAGCTCCACCACCATTTTATTGCAGTAAGGGACTTCTGGGATGAATCTGGATGGGATAAATCTCCTGCAGCTGTGAGTACCAGATACATTTCAGGCCCAAAGGGCTTTCAAAAGGCAGGAATAAATCCACAGTGAGATTCTTCAGTTACATTAATCTCACACTTCTTATATTATTCTCCCACTTTCTATTCCTATGCTCCTACTGAGGGTGTGATTACATTACTGGCCATGGCACAGAATTTCTGTGTGTGAGGGAGCAAGTGCCAAAGTCATGGTTTGAATGCCATGTGGACTACACTAGGAGGGACAAAGAAGTCAGACAGGCTGTGGAGCAACATAATCCTAACATACCTCAATTATGCTGACATTTTTTTCTATAACAGTAGAGCTAAAGGCAAGGGAAGAACTACAGATGTTATCTGCTGGACTTCTGCAAGGCCTTTAACACAGCCCCCACCACATCCTTCTCTCCGAATTGCAGAGACATAGATTTGATGGATGGAGTGTTTGGTGGATGAGGATTAGCCAATGCATGGTTGCATCCAGAGAGGAGTGGTGAAGGACTCGATGTCCCAGTTGAGACTGCTGACAAGTGGTGTTCCTCACTACAGATGCCTTTAGTAAGGCTGCTGTTTTACTTAAAATGGGCTTGTGCCCAAATACTTCCCCAAAACATAGATTCTATTCAGAAAGTAATAAAATGTAAAAATGTCACTAAAAGCCACCTTGATTCATCACTTCACCTATGACCTACAATACTGATTTTAAAACCACACAGGCATATTACAGTTGTGAAGTTCTTCTCAAATTAAAGATGTCTCACCATCTTAAATTACTGACACTGGGAGACAAAGATCAATAGCTCTGTAATCGTTCCAGGTTTAGCAGAGTCAACACATACTTGAAAAATAATTCAGTTACCAACTCTCTTCCACACTCAGAACCAAGCCTGAAATCCTTCCTTGATTAACTCCCATGCTGTAACCATAAAGTCACGATAAATGTGGTCATCTTTACAATACGTGCAGCTGCCACTGCCAAATTTGGATTTCTCTTACTCTACTTGTATTTTTAGGCATTGGATGATTAAAACACCTCCTCTGCACTCTGCTCTTCTCAGATATCAAAGTTAAAAATTCGATGCAACCCTAAAGTGTATGAAGCTTTAAAGTTCAATTAAATTCTGATGTTTTATGCAAGTTCAGATGTCTTAAGGAGAGCAAGACTCTTTGGAATCAAAGAGCTGAGTATTATCTTCCTTTAAACCACATCCCAGTCCTTCTTGTCCAACTTAATTTCCTTTCATGACAAGGTAACCCATCTAGTTGATCAAGGGAATCCCCTGGATTTCAGTAAAGGTTTCAATACTGTCTCTCTCAGGATCATGGACAAAATGTGCAGCACTCAGCTAAATAAACACATCATGGGATGGGTGAGCAACTGGCTCATGGGTTGGGCACAGAGGGTTACAGTGAATGGGGTGACATCAGACTGGTGACCTGTCACCCGTGCAGTTCCACAGGGCCCAGTCTTAGGCTCTGCGCTCTTCAACATCTTCATTAATTACTTGGACACAGGACTTTAAGGAATACTAAGTAAGTTTGCAGAGGACACTAAATTGGGAGGAGCTATTGACTTCCTCAAAGGCAGGGAGTCCCTGCAGAGAGACCTCAACAAATCAGAGGGCTGGGCAATCACCAACCATGTGAAGTTCAGCAAGGAAAAGTGCCGGATTCTGCACCAGGGATGGGACAACCCTGGAAGTACAGACAGGCTGGGGAATGACATGCTGGAAGGCAGCACAGAAGAAAGGGACCTGGGGGTCCTGGTCAATGGCAAGCTGAACATGAGCCAGCAGTGCCCTGGCAGCCAGGAGGGACAACGCTGTCCTAGGGGCAGGAGGCACAGCATCGCCAGCCAGGCAAGGGAGGGGATTGTCCTGCTCTGCTCTGCACTGGGGCAGCCTCACCTCGAGTGATAGGGGCAGTTCTGGGTGCCACAATGTAAGAAACGTATTGAGCTATCAGAGAGTGTCCAAAGGAGGGCAATGAAGATGGTGAAAGGCCTGAAGGGAAAGCTGTATGCGGAGCAGCTGAGGTCACTTTGTTCAGCCAGAAGAAGAGGAGACTGAGGGGAGACCTCACTGCAGTTTGCAACTTCTCCTGAGGGGAAGAGGAGGGGCAGATGCTGATCTTGTCTCTGTGGTGACCAGTGACTGGACAGAGGGAATAGCCTGAAGTTGTGTCAGGGGAGGTTTAGGCTGGATATTAGACAAAGGTTCTTCACCCAGAAGGTGGCTGGGCACTGGAACAGGCTCTACCGGGAAGCGGTCACAGCACCAAGCCTGACAAAGCTCAGGAAGCAACACCACAGCCTCCATATTTGACCAAAGCCACAGTGAACAGCAGAACTGCTTAAATGCTTGAAAGTAAACACACACTTTGCTAACACTGCTTGATTCCAAAGGTAAAGAGCTAGCAAATGCTCTCAGAAAGTCTATGAAATTCAAACACAGCTCTGCAGATATGGCATTTCTAGCTCCAGAGGTAGTTTACTGGCTGTGAATCTCATAATTTTGTTTCAGTAAACTTTCAAGGTCAAAATCATGCCTCTTATAAACCAAAGCAGATTCAGTGAACAAATTCCAAATTTTCCCTGAAGGCTAAACATTAAAACGGTACACTCCAGAAAGATGTAATCTGAACCCAAAGCTATCCTGTCCTAAAAACATTCCAAATTAAGCAATCAACCCAGTAGTAAGATTATCTTAACCTGTGACTCTCCATGGCATACACACAACCAGAGGCTGTTGAAGCAAACCAGCAACACCTTAAGGCCCTTTTTCTGCAGGAGGTCAGGCACATTCTCCTAAGGGAATCCCTTCAGCCTCCTGCCCCGTGCAGCTCTCTGGGCAGCTTTCTGAAAACGCTGCAAGCGTGCAGCCTGCATGGGATGTAGGCCAAAAAGCAACAAGATGTACGGGCCTCCAGCCAGAAGATACAACCAGCTCCCAGCGATCGCCGACTGCTGCCCGGCATCTGTTTGCCAAAGGAAACGCAGCACAGGCAGTGTTCTGAACCGAGGTGAAGAGAACTTTATCCAGGTGGAGAGGAATGAGTGGGATTGATGTAGACTTTGCAGATCAGGGGTCCTAGGAATCTCAGCAAAAGGCATGTTGAGGACTCCCTGGTGGATTGAAAAGTGGGAGCTGGAGTCAGCCTTTACAGTCGTCTTCTCTGGTGGATTAAATAAAAACAATTCAAAAGCAAAACAAGCATGCATGACTTCACACTGGAGACATACAACAGCCCATCGTCTTATCTTTGTGCAGCAACAAACCTCATGGCCTCTTGAAAAACATAAAAAACCAGCCTCAGTCACAATCCTGAATGTATCCCACAAGGATATTGGAAGTTATTCGCATCCAAATCCTAGAGTTCTGACTACACTGCTGGGACACTGCTCCTCTTGGAATAACTTCTGTCTTTCATCCACTTTGAATCTTAGCTTGAACAGAGGATGCATCAAAAGTAAGAAGCACAAATATGGCCAGATGATCAAAATCACAGGAGAAATGCAGGAGTGAACTTAGAAGGCTGACTATGGTGACAATTCCTACTCTCAGCTTCCCACAGGGCAGACTTTCTGCTCATGTCTGTATTCACCTGCCCATTTAAAACAATAGAGCAAGAAAAATTATGGTAAGTTACTGTAGTCACAATGAGCATGATTTGATATTTCAGTATATTCTTAAAATAAATGTTACCTCCAGTGAAGGAATCCTAAAGCAAATGCTCTGTAACTCTCTGCTGTGCTGTTAAAGGGCAAATGTTAATGAGCCCATCAAAAGCCAGAGAACAAAGGTAAGTCAGTACAGTGCCCACTACATTCCTCCATCCTTCCTGCTGGCCAACTGTTTGAGCTGTAAACAAGTAAGTGTTTGCCAAAGGATTTCTTCATTAGAAAAATGTGAACCTGTGCCAAAATTCAGAGCTGTTCCGCTCAAGTCCATGTAAGTAGGTTGAAAAGTTTAAAACAAGCTGTTAAGAAACCTGTCCTTCTCCATGTATGGTGCTTCTCCTGTTCACAGCATGACAATGAATTACACAGTAATGAAAGAATTTGCTGCCTAAAAGACAGTGTTGGCACTGGTCTGAACTGTGCTATATACCCCATGAAGTGCAGGCAGATGCTTCAAGGAAAACCTCAAGTTTTACCTCTGTATTTCTCCTGCCCTGCATTACCACGTGGCCAACTCATTAACCAGGGAACCTGAACAACTGAGAAGACGACTGTAAAGGCTGACTCCAGCTCCCACTTTTCAATCTCTTTTCCTTCTCAGCAATAAAGAATGCTGTTTACAAACTCTGTAATAAAAGCATGTTCAGGCCTTAGGAATTTTGAACAGAGCAGCACTCTCAGGCACACCAATAAACTGGCACTAAACGTGCCCGAGCTCATTTTTATGGTCCTCTGAATCAACACTGGGTAATACAGATAAGCTGAGACTCCACTAGAAATTCCACTAGGCCAAGTAACAATCCAGTAACAAAAGGACAGGAATGATCCTGTTCTTGGATCATTCACCTCTGAACTAGAAAAGGAGTTAAAAATACATTCCGTACTCTAACAGAACCTTCAAGGTGATCTCATAGGTGTTTTCTACCTCCCATTTTTATGGCATTGTATCTTCATTACAACTATACCTCCAATTTTAAGTATAAGTCATCGCAGACAAATGACTCAAGCGAATCACGTAGGTGTGTTAGATCATCCTTCTGTCACTTGCTAGCAAAAGGTAGAAATCAACACTCCTGCAGTTAACGTAGGACTAGGCTTGCCACTAACTACTATTAAAATAAGCATGCAATAGTCAGAGACTTCAGGAATCATGCAGTACAATAACTGCTTTTACTATGTTGAACAGAGATGAAATATGAGAACAGAAGTGCATGAACTAAAAGCAGAAAAACCTCTGATAGCACACTATGAACTGCTCCACCATGGATTCTGTAACAGCACGTGTAGATTCACGTGTTTCAGTATGAAACACATTTAATTTGCACAAAATACTTCTTCCAAGTGAGCAGGAGATCCATATACTGGGAACACAGCAAACAGCACTAGCTAATAACCTATTAAATATTAACCTCCAAAACTCTGCTAAATGCAGGCTCTTGCAAGAGGTCTTAATGGCACTGGGTGGAATGCACACAAATATATTTTTCTGGCTCTCTAAGGAAAGATCTTATTTACAGCTGATTCCAACACTTGCAAATCTCCTGCTGATTTCCTACCATCCTTCAAGTCATGCTGGGTTTTCCAAGGCAAACATTACTATAAGATTATACCACTCCTCCTACAAACTGGCTGCTTTCTCTAACTGTACAGCACATCTTTATGTTAATTAAGACAAGGGGAAGAATTTACCACCATTAACATGAAAGATGCAAGTCGAAAGACAAAACAAAACCTACTAGGAATATCAGGCAGGCCTAACAGTCACTTTTTCAGGCTGTCCAAGTTCCTAGGCTACTTGGAAAACTTACAAACAAACAAAACCAGAATCTCAAACATAGTTTAAGCTGAGAATCCACTGCTGTCAGTGTTTTGTTCTTGCATATTAGCTCCTGAAGGACTGGCAGTATGTTTGATTTTACCCTTTAAAATCCAGAAAGTAGGAAGAATGTGCTTATTTCCAATAACATGTTGTACTTCAGTAACTAAGCATGTTTTGGAATATATTTTGTTTTTCTAAACATCCTGTGAACCTGCAGCTCAAAAAGTTAATTCAATTAAGATATTTTTGGCCACAGTTAAACTGATTCCTAACTCCATTACATAGATTAAATAACTGTACATGTTCAGAAATATGACTCTTGCTCTCAGAACACTCTTTGGTACTGGGATTCAATAAACCTAAATTGTAATTTTCAAATGCAAGTATTTAAAGTCAGGCACTTGCATTCCACACAGAGTAGTAAAACTGACAAAATTTAGTCAGGTCACACTTGCAAGGACTTAAAGAGCATTTGTCTGTCTGAGTTTCTGTTAAGGAAATAAGCAATTACACCAAACTGTGTACTTGCATTGAAAACATAACATTATTACATAACTACCTATATGCATTTCAGTGCATCCTTGAATTACTGAAGCTTGAGAATTCGTTGAGATTTCTGTTTATTCATTTTTAGCATTGCTTGTGAAATTCGTGACACGAGGGGATGAAATCTGTTGTGCTTTAAAGTCTGATTTCCCTTAAAACCAATGACATGGCTCCTGTACAACTGGGATAAATGAACTTGGAGCTACAAAATGACTAGCATGGAGAAGTCCTACCTGAGCATCACTCTTCTAGAACATTACAAATCTCCAGAGAATGCTCTAAGAACTATGGCTTATTAACAATTGCATACTTTCCATTCTCATGTGAAGAAAAACATCTCCAGTGCAGCGCACTGGATACAAAACAAACTTTGTTCTGTTCAGCTGTGTGTACTCAACAACCAGCATTAACTGTTTACACCTGGAAAATTACCCAAGCCCTGCTTACTGTCAGCTGCCAGCACCCACCTCTCCATCTCATACTTCCCAACACCTGCCCAAACCAGAGTACCTGCTCAGGATGGTATCAAGTCCCACCACAGTTACTAAGGGAAATTTTCTACTATCAAGTGTACCTAGGCCAAAGTAAGGAATCAGCATCTGTACAGGACACTGTCAAATCCCAGGTTTTGAACTTTAAGTTTCTTTAATGATTTTCACACAAGAATTGAGAAGATCACAGGGAAAGCCAGGGAACATTTGATTTCCTAACTTTGATAGGCAATATTTATTGGCAAATAGTGCAGTCAGAAGTCTATCAACATAAAGCAAAGCTTTTAGTCATCTCCTACATCTGCAAATGTGGCAAATTTAGATACCTGCAGGTCCTCCCAACCTTACATTATAATAATAAAGTGTACTAGTTCCCTTATCCATCGCCGTTATTAAGTGAGAGGGATTCATAGAGCATACTTGCATCTTACACTGTTATTGGCTTTGGATGCAAAGTTCAAAACAACAGAACACTACCCTCACTTTTAACCCTTTTCACCAAGATGTTGAATGGGCATAAAAATTGTTATGTTTCAGTCTCAGTCAACTGTAGTCACGGAGATACTGAACTGTGCAGTCAACTTAAAGTCTTTTGTATTGGTAGCATGCTACCACACTGTAACACAAGACTTTAAATGCATCTGATTGTGACTGCTTAAGGAAGGAATTAGGAAAAAAAAACAGCCACTAAAAACAATGGTTACACATTGTGCTGTATTTTAATGACAACAATAAACTTACTTGTTGATAACATGATATTCCAAGTTATCTTTGGAACAATCTCATTATTCATGCTGTGCTCATCCTCTGTTTCCTACTTGATTCAGTAATTAATCTGTTTCTGGTCTCACAAACTACATAATCAGAGGAAACTGGCCTGTGGGATTCTCAGTTCGAGATTTAAATGCTTCTAGAAAGCACCCGATCTATTTTTCAGCTGTTAATACATAGAAGACCACCTTAATTAAAATAAACTTGAATTTTAATCAATGTGAAACTTTTTCCTAATTCAAGCACAGACCTGTTTTCTTTTACAGAAACAAGGAGTCAGAGTCCCTTCTGCAATAAAGAATGTGCCACTCTGACTTCACCAAAACGTCATCCAATTTACTTCATCAAAGTGTTTTGGCCTTGTGCCCCAAAAGAGAAAAGCTATTATATGGGATTGCTCACTGACTCTGTGCAGGGGCTTTGACAGAAAAAACAGTTGACAGCATAACGATTAGGGCTGCAAACACCAGTGATAATTTTTCATCAGGCAGAAAACCCCCAACCACCATGGTAGCTTGTAGGGGTCATGGGTGGTGGAGATGTTCTGTTGCACTGTTCCCTATGTCCTTCAGTTCAAAGAGAGAAAAAAAAAAAAAAGGAAAAAAAAAAATCAGGTGACCTTCAGATGACACTAATGAAAGCCAGGTTTATAACAAACAAAAGGAGTCAGTTCTTCACGTGAGGGGAAGCAATTTGGGGCACACTTTTCCAGATGATATGTTGGAAGCTAAAAGCTTACACATGTGCAAGAGACACGCAGGACCTTTACTCTGGACATTGCTAAAGACACAAACCACATCAAAAGCAGGAAAACTTCCGAGAACAGTCACAAATGGGTAGCAAGAATGGAGGAAACACCTTGCTGCCCTGTCCTTCTCCTCCCTTGAACATCTGCTTATGGGCAGTGCTGGAAGCAGGACTCTGGGCTAGCTGGATCCCCAGTGTGAGCCAGCACAGCCACGCTCACGTATGATGAGCAGCCATTAAGAGGATTATTCAGTGAATTCCACGCTGCAAATGACTGCAGGAACAATGCATTAGCTGATTTCATCGGGAAGGGCTGCAGCAGCTGACTCTTTACTGGGTCAGCAGCTGTACAGCACCGAGGAGGGAATACCCTGCTTCCCTCCACACAACACTGCAGTGCAGCCTTTGCCTCACGCAGGTGTCACCAGGATCACACCTGTGCATTTTTCAGAGGCTACAACAGTGCTGTGCATGGAGCAGCGCACAAGAAACAGTGAACTTAAGAGTTCCTGGCTCTCCCCTTATTTGCTGTTGGAGTGGCAAATACACCACCCCCCGTACTAAGTTCCCTGGTGCACAGCAGGGCAGGTGTGCATGCAGCAGTGCTGTCAGAGTTACAGAGCTGCTCTTCTTACTCGTAAGATGAGGACAATATGGAATCTCTTCCCCTCTGCAACCGTGCAAAATAGCTCATGGCTGGTTAAGGCTCTAAAAGACACGCAAGGTGCCAAATAATCTGTATTTCTAAGACTAAAACAGTGTGGCCACTGGTACGGAGATCTTCAAAGGCATTTTTTAATTCACATGGTCACAGATATTTTCATGAATGTTAACTGGACGGAATAACGGATTTTTATTCAGTTATCAGTTCACAGAGTTGTCATTCAGTGGCACAGACACCTTTAGGAAAAATACAGAAAATTATTTAACATGAACAGTAACTGAAAAAAAAAAAAAATCTCTTCATAATGTATTAGGCATCCCTTCCATTTTGTACTCAGAAAGTGATGAAAACATCATTGTCAGAAGGAGGAACAATGTCAGTAAATAATACTAAACAAACCAGGTAACAAACATTGAAACATCTAGTATTTATATATGAGTTTTTTGCCTTGGTTGCTATTAGCATATAAATACTGGGTCAGTTTCTTCCTGTCTGCTGTTCTGCCTTGCCAACGTTTACCCTCTACTTTAATAACCAGAATTCAGCAAAGCTGTTTCAAATAGAAGTGATAAAAAGGAGAATCTCACTGTTTGCAAAAAAACTGCATCACTGCTTTTCAATATAGAACTAATACCCTATTCAGTTCAACCTTCATTTCCTTTTGTTCTCCCAAGACTATTTATATATCTGACCTTTTACCTGAGACCGTATCTCATAATAAACAGCTAAAGGCTACTCTGTTTCACACCAGTACAACCTTAACCTACTGCACTCATTGCCGTAAAACACATACAAAGGTCATGAGCTGTGACACGTAAGCAAGACAGAGATGTGGAAATCCATTATTTTTGGAGAGGACTACAATATGGAAAAGGAAATGACAAACATAGTAACAATCCCGTGATGCACCTCAATGCTATCAACTCCATCTGTGGAATACTGTGGTATTTTCCAGGACAAAGAGTAAAATGTGTCTCCAGGCATGCAGAAGGACTGGTTACTGAATGCTACAAGAAGTTAAACTCGTAGTGCCAGGATCGAACATAATTCCAGAATTTGTAAAAGGTTACGAAGACTTCACTGAGGAAAAATATTCATCTTCCATGCCCATGTCCACAATGTGCAACTAAAATGTCCCTGTGTTATCAACACTGGTTCCAGCACAAATCCAAAACACAGCCCCATACCAGCTACTATGAGGAAAATTAACTCTACTCAAGCCTAAACCAGCACATCATCATATATAAGCTTGCAGGGGTTTAAGGTGTCAGTGACCACACCCCAGTTTCTCATGGCTGAGGTACAAATAAGAAGCCTGTAGCAGAACTTAAGATCAAAAAAACCAAATTAAACATTTATAAAGTGGCACAAGAAGACCTCTCTCTTGCTGGGTTTACCCAACTCTGTGTGTATGTGCACAGATGTGTTCAGTAACAACAGAGATCAGATCGGTTCTGGGGAATATTTTATTCTACCCTTCAATTTTGAAAACTGGAACTTGATTTATCTATTTACTGAAATATTACTCATAAATGGAAAAAGTATCATCTAAAAGAAAGCTATGACCTAGATATGGGAAAAAATCCAGGCTCTCCAGATCTGCATCTCACATTACAGTCGCTTAAACTCAGTCTTGAAAAAGCTAAATTGTATTTTCAGATCTAAAAATCAAAATACAAGGAAAAAGGTTTTTCACACATGGAATTCAGCAGTGTTACTTTCAAAAGAAATATCTGATCTGCAGTAAATCAGGGAGTCCTAAGTGTTTCTATATTGTTCTAGTTACTTGTGCAAGATTCTCAGCACACAAAGAACAGACCCCTTTCTTAACAGTGAAACTGAGATGTTCACTGCTGGCAATTAAGGTCGAATGCTGCTGGGATCTGCTGGATATATCAGATTTTCAAGAGCATACATATCCACACATTAGGAGCAGCTGGTCCCTTGTGTCCCATGCATCACATGCTCCTGTTGCTCTCAGACTGCCCTGAGCCCAGTTTATGAACACAAGCTTTGGGGCACTAGAAATGTTACAGGCACAGCAGGGTGGACCAATCACCTTCTGGACAACCTGTGATCATCACAGTGCTCACAGGAGGGATTTTCAAAAACCCACAGAACTTATACTGAAGCCAATGAGCATTTCACTGCTCTTAATATAGGAAAAATAATTCATTTAGTGCTGACTTCTTCTGAAGCTCCCACCTTGAGAGTATTCCAGATGAAGATGGCAGAGGCCAGCAAGAATTAAGTGCCACAAGCAGAAAAATCTCTTACACTTCTTTACTTTGGATCAGTTCCGACTGCCTGCCATGTGTCCTTGTCACAAAGACAACACTGACTGCTGATTTATACAGAGGGGATAATGCTGATCATTTTGCATAACCTGATTATTAACTGAATGACTAATTAAGGAGAAGCAAAATAAACACTGAGGAATCCAAACAGGAGGAACTGAGAGATTTGTCTTAGTTGAAAAATTTTCACCTTCTTGCTAATCTCCTTTTTCCCCCCGTGGGCACAGCAAAGATGCTCAGAAACAGCTGGCTACATGAAGCTCACAGGCTTATTTTATTGTATCCTGTTTTTTGGTGCTGACTTTGATGCCTCCCTTTTGAAAGATGATGATGTACTGACTGAGGTGGACTGCTCCCAAGTGCTAAATCACGTCATACCCATTGAAAAAAAGCAAATAATCAAAACCTCCACAACAAAACAAAAAAACAACAACCAAAAAACCCACTAATAAACCCAAATCAGTAACAATGAATGAAAAACATTTCAAATAAAACAAGTGCAAGTACAGACCAGGACACACATACACATGTGGATCTTATTTTCCCTGCATTTTAGCTATGTGGAATTATCATGGGACAATGATAGTATAAATGAGTATTTGTTTCAAGAAAAAACTCAGAGAGCAAAAGCAAAATTCCTAAGCACATCGACTGCAAAATTTGTCAGCTATATTCAAACAATTTACAATATACTTCATGTATGGACAGCAGGAAAGAAAGAGACATTTGTTATGCGCTTGTCTTTCCTTTATATGTCCTAATTCTTGGCATATTTCTTCTCATAATGTGTTAAAATGAAAACATTGGTGGCGAAATTCTAGCAAAAGAAGTATCAGCATAATAATTTATTACTTTACAGAGTTTAGCATTAGCATATTTGTGTAAATATTCAGGACTGCACTTAGTAACACCACAAGTGACAGATTTATAATCCTGTAAATGCTTCAGTGAATTTCAAGAGCAGAAACATTCTGGTTTAATAATACACACACAGAGTTGTCAAAACCAGCAGAGCTAGAAGCACTGGAAAGCTATTTCAAAATTACACAAGGAATTGTTCAGGGGTTTTTTTTACTTGCCTTTCTGAATCCCAGCCTAAACATAACCATCCTCCTCACTCCAGACCGCATTTCCTATAGGTGAAGGGTCTGGAGGCTTATAAACTTTCCCCTACAAATCTCATATTGCTCATTTCCTGTCAGCTCACATCTTAAAATGTCATGCTGGCTGAATCACTTACACCCTACTATAAACATGCCCATCTGCTCACTGGGGGACAACTGCACAGTGAATCCTAGCTGAAGAAATACTGAACAAAAAAATGGAGACAGACTTCCACAGGTGCTCCTTCTCCTCACGCACTTTCCACCCTTCTTCACATCTCCCACGTGAACCCACTCCTTCTCTTGGAGGCTCCCTAGTCCACGCAGGAGCAAACTGGCATGACTTGCCCAAATAAGGGGACACTGCACAAAATGGAAATGTTTGTTCAGATCTTCGGAAAGGATTTCCAAAGATCTGTTCCCGCTGTCTCCTGATGGGAAAGAATTAATCCAGTACTGAAAGCCCTTCATTAACACGATGCTAAAATTGTCCCAGACGTGAAAGAAGAATAAAGGAAACTATCTCGACCCTGCAGGCTTATCCAGGGCAGTGTAACATGGATTAGAAACGGATGCCTTTTTTCCTGACGTAAATGAGGGGCTGCTCTTGTGTCTGCTGAGTGTGTAACCCTGAGGTGACAGGGAGAGGGGCTTACTTAGAGGGAGCCCACTCAGTCATGGAGTTGGGTGAGTTCTCAGAAGTTTCTCTCAGATCTTGCAAAGAGATTAGAACCTCATGGTACAGCTGAAGAAGGGAAAAAGCATTTATAAGTGAAGATCTACCTTTCCCCGTGGGGGGAAAGCGGCTGAAGCACTGTGGCTTCAGTGGAGGTGGAGCTTTACACGACTGCAGAGGGAAAAGCCAAGCCAAGATGGAGAACTGTGTGACTATCTCACCTTTCCTACCTCTCCTCAGGGATGAAAGGCTCAAATCTTACCTCAGGCTGAACAACCTGCTCAGAGTGTTCAATGGGAAGGAGCAAGCATTCCACTTTAAGCTAAGTTAGCTGGAGCACTCTCCTTGACAAAATAAAAAATGCACTTAGGGGTCCTGCCTGGCTGGGATGGGCACTGCACACCTTGCACACAACCAAGCACCAAGAGGTGCAGCCCCACCTGCAGCAGCACCAGCACCTGTCTGCATGTCAGAAATCTGAGAGCAGGCTTGCACAACGCTGTGCGTGCGCTTGTGCTGCCATTTAAAGTACAAAGAACTACTCTGCCAACTCATCCTCCCCACTGAAGCAGCAGCTCTGGCTAGCAGACTGGAAACAGACAGGATAAAAATGCAGAAAGGTAATTGCATCTAAAATAAGAGTTCTTTTGAAATTATTTGTTTTGCAAAAAATCAGTGAGAGACCAATTTCTGCAGCTCTTCAGGGACTGAAACCTGCCTGTTCAGAGGGCATCAGAACGCACCTATGATACACTCACAATAATTAAATTGTGAATTTATAATTTTCCTTGACTTTGTAAGATCGACTTTCCATTCAATTTTAATGCTATATTATGTTAATATTATTTTAATGTTATATTAATTTTTCAAATGTAGTTTTTCTTCTGCATCAGGTGAACAGGGTATGTATTCTACCACCCAGCAGGGGAGGAATGAAGAAAGCCTTTTGTATTTCTGTCTCAAACATGTGATCAAACCAGGAACAGCATTACATCCTCGTAGTGTCAGTGCTTGTGTGCCAGTGCAAATATTTATGTGCTCTGAGCTGACTGGTTCTTGAGACTAGAAGTGCTCTGTCAAGAAGGCATTAAAAACACAATGACTAAGTAATAGATTATATGTTTTATTTGAAGACAATATTGAGCTGTAAACCATGCTATTAAAGGTGACATTTCACCTGAAGCCAGTGTAAGGAATAATTCTAGAAATCTTCCCAAGAGCAAGTCTCGTAATAGTTTGCCTGCCCAAATTTCCCTTGCTACTTGAAGTAAATAAAAATCTTCACAGCCTGTCTTTGATCATTGAGAAGACTAATGACTGTTATTCCAAGGTCCCAATTCATTCCCATTGTAGCAACACACCACTGGCTAGCTGTACAACATTGAAATTGACTATATGCAGCTACAGTTCAAACAGCAATTCAAGACCTTTGTATATTAAAGGTCCTTGTTCAAAATTATTATTTCTGCTGTTCCTGTAGGTTTTGTAAGCCTATTTCTTCCAGAAGATTACAAAACTGGCAGTACAATAACTCAGGACTGACTGATTATTCATTACATGAGCTATCACTCAGTTTAGTAACACAAAAATCTATCAGAATCATATGGATTCACATTAGGAATTCTGTTCCAAAGCAAAATATAAGGAATGTTTTCTTAGAAATCCCTGACACTTATAATGTGAAAATGCACAATAGTGCAGATGTGATGACAGAAAATTACCTGCTTACACACAACACTGCTTAATAAAAACCAGGTATTTATGATCCTGGCAACGTGACCATGGAGCAAACACCTAATCACAACACTCAATCCACTTCACCCATTTCTCTCTAACTAGCAGAGCCTATTGATCAACAGACTGGGCCTCTTATTGACCCCTCACTGAGTTAGGAAATTGAAGTGAAGCTTGGATTAAGGATTGCAGTAATAGCTGGCTGCAAATGAGACCTCTAAATTCCAACAAACTGCAATTTATTCCAGAATTAAAAATCAACTCCCATAATTCTTCTATTATAAGGTATTTCCAAATATAGATATATTTCTGAAGAAAGTACATGTTATACTTCCACCTGCTGGCCACCAAACTGGATGATCATCTGGATATCATTCTATTAGGTGGAACAAAATCCTTCCAGGCAAGGATCATGAACCTGACAGTTCTATTTCCAATTGAAACTGAAACTCTTCTAAGATGAATTTTCTTTTTCGTTAAAGCTGCACTTTTAAAAAAGTGGATGTTTCCAAAGAAACAGTTCCCATAATTTCTAATTATAACATTACAATACGCCTGAGCAATGAGCAAGAGGAAGCTTTACAGCCCTGGGAACAAAGCAGGAACTGGAATGAAACTTGCAGAGATTTCCAGCTGCCTTATTTTCTGAATTATGATCCACTGAGAAAGCAAGCTAAGAAATCCTTTTTACCTGGCACAACTTGTCTTTCCCAATGACTGAGCAACCTCTGAAAGAAGAACTGTAACTGGGATTAAGGTGTTCCTGTGCCTCCTCAGTGCACATACACAGCAAGAATGGCAGTTCAACTATCAGTAGCCCTACAGAATCACGTCTCTTTTTCCCACCTCTAACACTAATTAATTTTCAGCCTCTTTAAAACATATTTTCTTTAAGCTACCACAGCTTGTACCTGATTGAAACGCTCTTGCTCCTTTTGGAAGCCTGCAGCATTGTGGATTTCCCCTATCTATGACAAACATAGTGAACAAGATGCAACTTGCTCCACTGGAGCTGTTTTTCCTTTCCAATACACTGCTCCAAGAGTAGCTTGATGCTTCCATGACTTTGTCTAATGATCCACACATATTTGTTCTCATTTTAAAAGAGCAGTATTTCCTGCTTTTATTCCACTGATTTCATGACCAAAGCATGGAAAATCTTAAGATATCCAGACCATGAAGTGTCAGAATCACTCAAGTTTGGGAACATGGTAAATATGACCAAGACATGACATTCCCATTTTGGGGTGGGATAGCATGAGCCACTACTCCTCTAGTTTTCAATTTAATTAATGATTTAGGGTTGATCTTGACTTCAAAAAAGATTATTATGAGTGGATAATGTCACATAACAGGCACCTAAGGAACCTCAACAACAGCCCAAGGCTGCAAGGAGAAAAAAAAGGTTTTCACATCTTCAGACACTAACTAAAGGTATATTCCTCTTTTTCCAGCCGAGATTTCAGCACCAAAGTAAGAGTCTGAAGCCATGAAAAAGAGGTAAGAAAAAGCAGGGCTAATTTTGTAACACACTAAGCTAGAAAGGCACACCAGAGCAATGACGAAAGGGCATTGTTTGACGTACTTTTTGATGTCTTAGTTTTTTAAACCATTGTCACTGAGTTTCAAATTTTGATTCAAGTTAGTCCTTCTGCAAATGTGTGTCATTCTTCTGCCTATATATGAATTTTCATGCTTATAGATGCTCTTTCCAAGCTCTTAATTAAGAAACACCTGGATCAGCACCAATGGCTTTGACCATCATGAGGTCAAACTCTTAAGACAGTGTAAAAACTGACTTCTTGTAAGTACCTCCACCCCCATTTTGGGAACCTTACCTTTGGGTAAGGCTAACACCAGCATTCCAACAGAAAGAGGAATTAATGGGTGTCTAGGAAAAGGTCTCAATAAATCCCATCCCCAAACTATACACTGAGAAGAACACATAAGGCAGGTCACATTACCACAAGGCACCGCACTAACCTAGAGAAAAAGTTATCTCCACATTCAAGAATGTAAAAGGAGGGATGGCAAAGAAATAGGGGCTGTGGAGGGGCTACAGAGTGCATGCAAAGTGACTGGAGGTGATGGAAGGTCATGTATCGAGAGTGCTGGGGCTTTTGCACTTCACTACAGACTGCCAGCCTTTTCTCTGCAATGGGAATGAAGGGCTGTCAAGTTTGAGTGCAGCAGCAATAGTGGGACAGGGCTGTGGGATTTCAGAGAAAAATGTAAACATGGAAAAGTGAGGAAGGAGTGAGAGTGAAGGCAATCATGGGAAAGGTAGCAGTTTAGTGACTCAGGGTGAAATGCTGGCAATGCACTGAGGGATTTGGGGGAAGGGATGATGGAATACCCCACAAGGAAGTGAATGAGGTCATCTAAATCTCCCCTTGCCCTCTTGCTGCTCCCGAAACAGAAGCTAAAAAAGCCACTTAAATAAATGCAGCTGAATTTGGTAAAGGGAAAGTCCTCAGTTTCTTCACTTCCCTTGCCACCCACTCCCCCATCCCACCACGGTTCATGCTTGAATGCAACACCCTTAAAATCAACAGGTCCCCAGGTTATGAGAGCACTGTCCTGAGCATCCTACATTTTTCACAGCTTTCAATAGGATTACTTGGAAAATTTCTATCCACCTACCTGTAGATGTATCAATGACTTTTCCAGAAGCAGTAACTGCCTACAAATAGCTTGCTGCTTTCTGGACACTCTGACACAGGTCATGCCAAATAATTTTCTGAGGCATTCAGTTTTTTATTACACAGACCGGCTTCTACAGTATGCAATGGTTCATGCATTAGCAATCTGGCAATCACTTTTCTCTACTGAATCTCATTATTATCACTTGGTTTTCTCTTCGAGTGTACCATCTCTACTATACAAATTGGCTAGGATAGGGGAGATGTACTAGGATACAAAAAAAGGTAACCATTGAAAATAGTATAAATTGTCCTTTCATAGAGCCACCTGACAAATTTAGTGTCCTTTCATAGAGCCACCTGACAAATTTAGTGTCCTTTCATAGAGCCACCTGACAAATTTAAAGAAAAATTTTCTTAGTACCTTTGCTACATGAAGTTAGATGATTGTACTTCTTGTGTTTGAGTATTGTGCCTTTCTTAAGCTAGAAACTTCCCACCCAAATTAGATGGACAACACACAAGGTCAAATTTTTGCAGTTGGCTGCCAGCAGAATTTAGAAAATATCAACAAGGTTCAAAGATGCAAACACAATGTGAGCCCTTGTATTCAGGCATGGCTTATTCCTCTCAGGTAATCATCTGTGTCCTGAGGCAACACCGTGGGCAACACTTCCCATCTCACTTGAGTAATTATATCTTTTAGCATATTTTGTTGGAGTAATTCTGGTTGTCACTGTGTAATCTGATAGCCTGTATCTTTCACCAGCTGTGGGAAATTTCCCAGATCTCCACCTTCCTGCAATCCCAATTACTGCAAGTCCTTAGACCTTAATGAAAGACTATCTTGACTTCTGGAACTGGCTGAGGCTTGAAGGAGAAGGAGGTATATCCGAAGCTTTTCTTCTGGGCTCTTTTTTTTAGAAATATGTTCTTTACCTGGTTTTGTTACTGAAGTGACCATCAGTGGCCAAACATCACTGTCATTGGCCAGGCAGATCATTTCCACTACCCAGAAATTACTGTGGCACCAGAAGGCTATCAGTGACTCCATCTCCTTCCACAGAAGCATTTCAGCTAAGTGTTAGTAACAGCTAAAAGACAACTAAATACAGCTAAATACTTCCTCACTGATTCACCACGTAAGAAAACCAGCAGCTGAGCCCAACTTACACAGATTCAGCAGACCCTCCTGTGATACACCACAAAGGCAGAGATGTTATCACCTATTTCATCTGAATGGCAGAACCTGGGCTCACACTAAAACTTCCTGTTCTGTCGAGGTCAAAGACAGTATTTTTATAACTATTTTCTGTCAACGCCTATTCCAGACAGTGAAGGTTAAAGTGATTTTATCAGTGGGTAAAACCCTGCCAAGGATAGGCATGCAGTTCAATCCTCCCAAACTCAAGAATACAAACCTTGTAAGAGAGAAATTACCTGCACAGTTAACACACAAAAAGAAATGAGGCAACTGCAAACCAATCTCATGACCATTTCCTGCACAGACTTGAGGTTGCTTCCTGTGGTAGAGACAGCACAAGCCAGAACAAGGCACTTCTGGCTGCCCTACTAGTCAGCTTCTGAATTTTAGAATCCTTTGATATTACACACAAGCCCTCTTCCCACCAGAGGTATAATACTTTAACTGTATCACTTTTCTTTAAGAGCTCCAATGTACTTTCTTCAAAGAGTAACTCTTATTTAATGGTTCTCTTCAGGTGCACTCAGTAATGGCTGTTCTGAGTCAGAACATGGGACTTCTCAGCTCAGGTACATGTCTGAGACAGGCAGACTTCCAAGTGGCAAAGACTAGAGACCTCACACTGTCCTAGAGTACTAAAGTTCATCACCACTGATGTACACCATAAATGATAACCATGTCAGAAACACTGTGCACTTCTTAAAATTATTCTGCCTCCTCATTTAAAAACATTTAAATTTTAGTGAATACATTTCCTGCATAAGTAAGTGTGTAGCCAACAAAGAATAAGATGTTTAACAGAATGAGCTTCCAGACTAGTAATGAAAATTAGCCTATCAGCAGAATCGATGTGTAAACTGCATACCAATCAATAACACAGAACATTATTACACGAGAGTCTGCCTTCCACTTATCTAAAGGATTTCTGAATTGAAGCCTGAAATAAGCCTGAATTATTGATTTGCTGTAAGAAAATGAAATATTAGAGATACTCACTTTTACCAAAATTATTCTTGCTAGCTCTTCACATACAGGCTTTTCTTCATCCTTCTTCAAGCCTTCTAATTCAAACAAGGTATTGTAATTTTCCAGCATTTTTGTCATTATCCTGTTGCAGATCTCCTG
Organism: Monarcha castaneiventris obscurior; assembly: GCA_026261815.1. Classification (NCBI taxonomy): domain Eukaryota; kingdom Metazoa; phylum Chordata; class Aves; order Passeriformes; family Monarchidae; genus Monarcha; species Monarcha castaneiventris. The sequence continues at coordinate 6,535,026 of JAMPIT010000890.1, forward strand.
TTCCTTTATCCCTTCAAATCCAGAGGGCACGCTAGAATTGGAGAGATGACAAGCAGGGTGTTACAGGGACTCAACATACAAAAGGTCCTGCACGGGGTCTCTGTAACATTTCAGCTGTGGACACAGGCTGGATAGCAGGCACAGAAAACTTTGTCTAGGAAAGGAGGACTGCTTCTATGTTGGTAACAACTACCACAGTTTGTTTGCAGTTTTTCTTATGGATATTAAATACCACACCTGCTGGCCAAACAACCCTCTCCACAGATCTAGGTGGGGATATAACTGAGACAGCCACCAAATGAGGTGCCACCAACCCTGCTCTAAGCTGGGTTTCACCACACACAGCGCAGACAGCTCAGACATTTACATGCTCTGGACTATTAAAGAGTCAGATTCCTCCAAAACCCCCTTCATGACAACCTCAAAGGTACACAAGAAGGGTAAGTGAAAAAATTAGGAAATCCCACATGCTAGGCAAAACACTAAAAGTTAAACAAGGTCTTTGCCTTCAGATAACCCAGTGCTGTGCACCAGATTCTTTAATCTAACTTTAGAGTTACCATTTCTTCTGAAAGTAGGGTCATAACTCAAAGGGCTTTCTAAAACATGCAGATGGATGCTGCCTTTTGCAAAACAGCCTAAAACGTCAATACAAAGACTGGTTCCTAGGCTCCATTTTCTGGGAGAATAACCAACTACTTGGCTGCTGAAGACGCAGCTTCTTTCTCTCTTGAAACAGGCCCCTTTGCACCTTACCACAGACCTTAAAGGCACACAGAAAAGGGAAGATACTGTATGTATCTGCATGTTTCCTAATGTACCTCACACAACTCTCTCACGTAGCAAAAAATGCACTCACGACTGAGCTCACAATTCACTGAAGCATCTCGTGATCATCTGCTGGAATATAAGCTTTCTGCACTTTACTGGACAATTTTATTGGCCCCAAACTGACTTAAATTCTGTTTTAATGCAGAAGTATGATCTCTGAAGAATCTTCTTCTCCAATCATTCAGTGTTTACTATTGTACAGTATTTCCAGCAGACACAGTCTTCTCAGTAAGCTACAAAGTGGCTGCATGCATTCGAATTTCCTAAGGACCTTATAGAGTGGCAGAGACTGATGATCAGGAGTAATGAAACACATGGAAGATTTAAAGTGAAGAAGCAGAGAAGTCAAAACCAAAAAAAAGTGTCAAGTACATTTTGGCTGAGGACACCAAGCGGTTATATGAGAACAAAACACAACCCAATCCCCCAGAAGCAAAACAGCTACTTCACAGAGATGTAACTTGAAAGTAAACCATTGCTTACTGCAAAGAGTAAATACAAATTTACTAATAACTACCTACCATAAAACTGTAACTGTAGTTTACTGGGGCCAGATGTACATTTCAACAAGATGGTTCTAAAAGCAGATGCTCCCAGAAATTTGTCATCAAAAAGTGCCTTTCTGTAGGGGCCTTTCTGATCCTTCTCAATGCTTTATTCTCTGCCATACACCTACATGTCAACAGGGAGAGTAACCCACTCTTGTGGGTGTATGGCAGAACACATCTGTGTAAACTCCAGAGGAGAGTCCATACTGCTATCATTTCCACATTTAATACATGCTGGAGTAGCAGGACCTGAATTTTAAATGATTATTTCACACTGTAGAATATTGGCAACTATAAAATGTGTCAGTCTCAGCTGACTGATTTCATTAGTGTGGAACCCGGCCTCAGACTAAACAAAGAACAAGTGGGATGACTTTTGTTGATGATGTGCATGTACACTCAGGCCAATTCACTTTAAAGAATGTCACATATTCACTAAAACTTAGCAACTGGCCTGAAGAAAGTGTATGTATTCAATAGGCCCATGCAATTGCCCTGATTGAAGGAAACCCCTCTTGCCATGCTAAATTATGTGCTCCAGAGCTGGCATGGTGCAAAGCTTGCTTGCTTGCTAGTTCAGGCTAGTTCTTCCTCATTTGCTTCTCCAAAACAGAGTATCATTTAAATAATGGCACCCCTATGAACCTCATTCCCAGGAAAAGGACTGAAAATGTAATAGAGCACATGTGAGTCAAAATAAAGACTCTGGATAGCAGGACTTTCACCTAAGTCACATCTGCTGGGAAATACAGCCAACACTTCCCTACTGGCAACAGCTAATACCAAAAAACTCTACCTGGTTGAAGAACAGTCCAATCTATAAAGTTTCCACAATACACAAAAACAGTATTTAATTTCTGCCCAGTTCCATGGCTTTCTTGCCCTTCCTTCCCCACACTACCTTGTCAGTTAAACATTATTAAATCAATCCTGTGAAAAGTCCAACATGCTATTCTGAACAATCCTGTATGAGTAGGGTGAGATACATATGCAAAATACAAGACTAAAGCTCGTGGCTTTGGTCTTTTTTAATACTTCTCTCTGAATGTAACTAAGCAAAGGATCATTAACTGGTTTATTTTAATGGCAATTTAACATATTTTATTCATTGCCACTTCTCTGCCATTTAAACAGACATATTTAACCAAGTTTCTAATATATTTCTCCTGTAATTGCTATTATTAGACCTCAATCACGATAAGGACTATTACACTCTTTGAGCTCTCCATGGTGACATTTTCCTTGCAACAGATATATGCTGAGCTGAAGTTTACATTATAAGCACACACCACCCTGCCTATTTATACAAAGTAAACCCCATCTGCTGCCACACTGCATGATCTATCAGTTTGACTAGACTTTTCTGAAAATGTGTGTAAAAAAATAGCATTTTACTTTAGCTGTTCTCATTCTGAAAAGTCACGACATCTACAAATGTCACTTCAACTGACTATAAAAACCCAGATCTGTGAGAAAATATTCTCTCACACTTCCACTTTCCTGCTGCATACCCCACTCCTTGGAAATTTTTCATGATCTTTTGTGAAGATCTTGTTAAAGCATCACAGTAAAACTGTGTTCATAGTCAAGGTTCCCTTATGTCTATTTTCATGTTAATTAGGCATTACAACTGTGCTGCTTTAAGAGTTAGACACTAATTTACTCCAGTTACAAAATCCTCAACAGAGGACTTGATCCCCTTATAGCCACATATGTACAAATTACTTCAGTAGCAGCACCAGAAGCATCACTTTCACTACCACAAACACCAGAAGGGTGGCACAGAGCTGCAGTTCCTATGGTTATTTCTAGAAGAAAAAGTGTTGGTAAGTTCAGATCCATCTTAGAGATCTGAGCTGGAAAACACCCACTGAAGTTATCACAATGGCTTGCAAAGTCATCAAGAGATACATAGCATAGGCAGAGCAGGAGCAAATTCTCTAGTGTCCCCTCCCTTAGATTCCCTGGACACTGTGCCCTTCCCAGAGAGATGCCCTGAATGATCTGTCTGCAAAACACAGCATGTCCACATTAAGTATTTGGAAAAAATGCACCTTGTCTAAATGAGGCACCAGCATTAACAGTGTCTAACACAGTTGAGAAGGGTCAAGGGCAAAGGTGCATCAGCACCACAAGTTTTGCAGGATATTAAAGACTGAAATTATTGGTGACATCATTTTAAAGCAGAAGAAGCAGCAGTTCTTGAAGTTAAAACAGTACTTGGTAATAGGATCAGGCTGTCAGCTCTTCAATTCACAATCTGATACCCAGCAGCATTTCACACTTCTGCACAATGTCCTACAAGCATGGCTGGCCTACCCAGTGCAGCTCCATGCAGCTCCTGTCCATCTTCTTTGGTTCTCTGGGTTCTTCCAGACTGAGTGCATGTCTCCTTCCATAGGGTTGCTCAGGAAAGCTAGTCTCAAACGGGTTAAACCACAGCAAGGCTCTGTGTCACAACTTTTACTCAGAACTAAAGCGACCTGAGGTCAGATTAACTCACTCTGAAAGAATTCCTTACATCTCAGGCATTTAGTTAAATGAATTTACCTCAGGGTCTCTGTAAACAAGCTCTAACAGGCTAAACGCACAGCGGGCTTTCGAGAGAGTGAATCCCAGACTCTACTGAGAGCAGTGCAGTGACACACAAACATGCACATGGCACAAGACAGGCATCACTACGAGGCTCTGTCACCATCCACCACATCTGGGAAACCTGCCTCAAAGAGCCAGGAGGACCTGGGATGTAGTCATGGGTCTATAATGAGCTGAACTGAGATCACTGAAATCACTTCCCCAGGCAGCAACTGCTGACAGCTCCCTGCCACAACTGAGAACCAGAGATTTCCATGTGAAAGGGTCATCTCATTACGAATTCCCAACAGTGTTTGACCCCACCCTGTCTGAGACGAAGGATGCACATTACCATTTCCCCAAGTGGCTTTGCAGAAGCAGCTTGCATGGAATGACAGCACTGTAGTCCTAATTTACAATCACTGAGGGCTATATGCTCTATAAACTACTTTTGCTGCTTGTACAGTACCTTTTGTAGAGAAGCACCACAGTCACCTTACCATTCTTCCAGGGAATCCTGCCAGAAATGAAGGAACTCAAAGGACAGGGAATACTGCATGGATTTTTTGTTTCTCCAGCCCCAGCAAAACATTTTCATTAGTACCTCAGATGTCCCTAAGTCCCTCAACAAGCACAAATGGAGATTTAGAGAGCAGAGCTGCAATAATTTATAGGAGTTACAACTTGAGGCAGTTTGTTCTGTGCCTCTAGGCGGTCTTCACTGTGCTTGTAACAGATGTGACCTTGTGGCCATAACTCGTCCACTTCAGCTGATGAAAGGGATTTGGCCTAACACACTGCTCCACAAACTGATGCAGCTGAAAACAGGCACATCTCCATGTCTGCAGACTCGGCTGCAAGATCAGAGTCTAGTAAGTAGCTAAAGATACAGCAACCCTCACTTGAGACAGGTGTTCACCTCAGTCTGTGTGACTCGTTTATGTGCTCTGCATCACCTGCAGGCTTACGTCTCACCAGTCTGGGTGAAATGCAATGACAGATACAATTACTGAGATTTTGCAGAAGTGTTTTAGCTCCTGTGATACTGGAGAATCCTGGAGAGTCAATTCTGGGGCATGTACTTGCCTGCTTGTTAAAATCTGTACCAGATTATTTTCTTTAGCATCAGATTTATGAGCCTAAGTCAACTTGGTAATTCTGCTCTATCAGCATTGCTTGCAAAATAATAAATAATTCATAAAAAATAACAGCACTAATAAATAATAATAAAACAGCATATAATGAATGATAATAATTATTAATAAATAAACAAACTATGCAAAATGCAGGCAACACAGGTAACACAAAGCAGTTAGAGTGATGCTGCCACAAAGACTTTACTGACTGGCTTTATTTATATGCAAAATCTTTTGCTTCAGCAAAAGCTCCAAAATTACAGTAATAGTAGGCAACTTAGAGAGTGCAACCTACACAAAGGAGGACAAAGGGCAGTCCATAGCCTAACATCCCGTTGCAAAGAACACTGCTCTCATCTCCAAACGTTTCAAAGCAGAGGCTCTTCAAAAACACTCCTTGTGATTGCATTTGAGCTGTATTGCTGAGCTCAAATATTCATGAGTATTTAATATGATTATGGATGAGAACATTTATAGACTTGGTATATTATGCTTGATGCTTTAAACTGTCATTACAGGCTTCAGCATACTGAATACTTATGAAAAATTCCTTTACAGTGCTGGAAAATGCAGTATTTAAAATCTAAATGAACCCTGTAAGAAAGGTTATGTCTGCATGCCCCAATTTGCAATAATTAATGTTTAAACAACAATATTCGGTACTCAGTTTGTCCCTGATCCCGGATGCACATTTATTTTTAAGACTGATGCAGGACTGGGACTGCACTGCTTGAAAACAAAGCCCATCCACATAACGTTTCAAAGGCCAACATAACTCACTAAGGAGTATTAATTCAGCCCCTCTGCTTTCACTTCAGTTTCATATACCCAATCTGTGTAGGCTCCAAGGCTGCTAGAAACCAAGGTAAGACATTAATGCATGACTTCAGATCAGATTATAATTCTTTCAAGTTCAGCATCTCTGAAATACCTACAGCTACCCTACAATCTACCATTTTCTCCATATCCAAAGACAATATACTTTTCTTGTTACCCTTTGTGTAACTTCTGTTACATACTCATCACACATAAATAACTGCATCTAACTCCAGCATTTTAACTGGACACCTGCATTTGCCAGCCACTTTTGGGGGGATGGAGCAATCCCTCACAACATGCTTAATCTCTGCTGGCATGAAACACAACCAAGTTAATGAGGGCTTGAATGATGGAGGCCACACACAGATTACTGCTCGAGAGAGAGCTGCAAAAAATGGGTGCAAATGGATCCTCTGATTACTCTGTTAAGACCTCATGTTGTACAGTGCCAGCCAAAGGATAGGGTAAGTGCAGCAGTTCCTCTGATACCCAGCTCCAGGAGAACAGAGAGGAGGAGAGAAAACCCAACTGGTCCTCTCCTTTTCAGCACAAGCTGCCAGAGCCAAGCAGAGCCCACACAGCAGGCCTTAACTAAGGCTATGTCTCTACAGGAGCTGAAATTCAGGTCAATGGACAATAACTTCCTCCAAGAGTAACCACGCTGCAAATGTTAATACTCTACGCAGATTAGCCCAGTGACAGAAAAGACAACTATTTATGTTCTTTCGTGCTCATTGTTCCTCCAGGGCTGTATTTCTCAATATACTTGACCTTTGCCTTCCATCACAATAAATCTGAACAATCTAAGTTGGGAAAAAACAGTGAACCAAATCTCCAATCTTTTTTAAGCTGTTTGACCTTGCCCTTTACATGTTCTTATATCTTACAGCACACTTCGTTACAAGGAATGCAAATAGCCATTTTTTCCCTTCTTCTGTTCATTAGAAATACAGAAAGCACAAGATAATCTTTCCTTAGAAAAGCACCAGTGCAGTTTGTCAAACAGCAAGTAAGGAAAAGCAGAGGAAGTACTGGATAAGATAAAAGCAATAAAGATTGAAAGTTTAGGAAATGGGATACAGAGGACATTATGTAGAAAAACAGAATGCGATTAAGAGAATTAAAATGAAGCCCAAATATCTGGAAATTGGCCAAGTAGCATGATTTATTCAACTGTTAAACAACTTTAGTTATGGAGTAGGAGATACTATGCTTAAGTAGCTAAATTGTCACTAAAAATACCTTGCCAAAAGAAGTCCTTCACTATCAGCAGATGGGCTTTATCTTCTCTAACACTGTGCATTAACTACACAGACTGACATTAATTTTAGACATGAGTGTGAATTTCTGACAGAAAAATCTCAGTTCTCCCTGCTTTGGCAGTGTAATTGCTGACAAGTTGGATGCTGAGCCTTCTTTCCCTGTCATGGAGAAACCCCCCTTGCACTGCTCTGAACAAACAATGCAAAGCGAGAGGAGCGCTCGCTTCAGCCTCCTGCCAATATTTAATTTCTGCAGCTTCTCCATGGGCTGCCTGCAGCCAGCAGAGACAGCCCTTGCCAAGCAGGCTTCAGGCAGCCTTACTCTGTAGCTCTGAAATGTGTTCTGAGGATCTCCTTCTTGATGCTTGGCCAACCAACTGGTTAAGCCCAATACATAAAAAAAAGTGCCGCAAGTTCTTTCCTCCCCCTATCAAATCTTTGTTGATACAGATGGTCACAGTTCCAGCAATAGAAGAATGCATCCATTAACACAGGAGAAAAGGGTATTTGAACTGTTGCTCACAATCTTTGTGTCTGGACCACAATCCTGAACTGCCTTGAAAAGATCAACATCTGATGAAACCATAGCTGAATTACCAGGTGGTGAAACAGAGTTTAAATAAAAATCTACATCCATAATTCTAACCTATCTGGGTCTTCAAAAAACACATTGGCCATTTGTTAAGTGTCAAGCCTTGCTTTCATTGCCTCTTTTGCCACATGAGCATTTATTTCAACATGCGTCACATCTGCTGGGCTGGTTACACACACAGAGCCTCATGAGCCATTGGGTTTTCACCTCCAGTGAACTCTGCCTTTCTCAGTCTTCTGCAATGGAATGAGGTGATTCCATCTCTGTACCTTACAAAAACTGTTGTATCTTTTCTGTGCCATCTCAGCAGCAGAGATCACTTGTGGCACCAGCTATACAGCTTTTAATGCATAAACTTTGGTTTAATATTAGGAATGCCAATTGCAATTCTGAACCACAGCTCTCTGCATTCTACACCAAAAAAAGATGCAGAGCTAATTTTTAAACTCTCCTGTAGGAAATGATGAGTAAACTAAAAATTATTCTAATAGCCACCAGGGAGCTTGAGTCATAGAGATTTAGCCATTGAACTCAAATTCTTCTAATTACTTTGTTTGTTATGAATTGTGCTAATACATTTAGACAGAAATTCCCAAACTACCCATATGAATGCAAGTTTAAAAAATTGTTTCACTTTTCCTTGTCAGAAATTCGCAGTACTGTGCTTCCAGTGATTCTCATATTCGTGCACTCCCATGCATACTACGGTCTTTTGAGCATTTTTTGTTTTGGAGAGGAAAAGAATTCTCCTCAAAATATACTTAATCTTTTTGTATTAACACAGCAAATGCTTTAATCCTGAATTCACCTTCATCATCCACCAGCAACATCTTAAGGCAGCTGTGTAGTCACTAGGCCAAGCTTTAGTTTAAGTGTCTCATTGCTGTATGTTCTCTACCTAATCAAATGGAAAAAGATGGGCTCCTTAAAAAGACAGCAGGCAGCATTGAGCCTAGCTATGTGGAACTGTCTCAATGTATTATTACAGGAACCTAATTTCTGTTTTCTCTCTTTAAAGAAATCTACTTCTTTCTGAGAGGAAGCTCAGGGGGATAGATTAGATTAATTGCTTCATGAGCCTAAGTTTTACTAGATAACTCAGTATTAGTCCAGAGCGAAATTTTACAAAGATCAATACAAATGCAACGTTGACACGAGGAATCACTTGTCTTCTCTCAGAGATATCACACATCTTTCAAGACTGATGACTGAACTAAACTGCTTAGGTGTCTCCCACGCCTGAGATTTTGGATGCCAGGCAGGGGGTTCACTGCAGAGGTGAAGGTGCTAACGCTGCACTGCATCACTGCAGTGACTCAACAGAAACCTTCTCACTCCACAGTGCTCTTGCACCTGGAAATAACTGTTCTTGCCACTGCTGCAAGCTGCACCAGCACGTAAAACACGTCCTCAGCACAAGCACCCAGGAACTGCTCCCAGCTAAAGAAGCCAGTAAAATACTGAGTCCAGTAAGGAGTCTCAACAGACCAGTGGATCCCCACAAGCTCCAGAGCAGTTTCTGAATACACTAGAAGGACAGAGAGCCCAGAATCATTAGCATCTGAGGGCAGACACCAGATCACAAGGCCAAACATGCAGACACTATGCAGCACTCATCTCTAGAAATTATACAGCACCTGGGAGCTGCATCAGAGTCCTCTCCCACCAAGTATCCTTTGTCAAAGCCTTCTGCAGAGAAGCACTTGTATTAACTGATGGCAGAGGAAGAAACCTGTGTGAGCACAAGCCTCCTTGCACTGACATACTCCAAAGGCCTTTCACTGCTCCGCTCCTGCTCTGCCACCAATGCAGCAATACAAAACTGATTAACATTTTACCAAACAGCAAGAGGAAATGGGAAAGCAACTCCACTTCCATTTGGCTCAAAAATAGCTTTAGCAATAAAGTTTAACACAGAGCCCCAGTCACTGCCTCCATTTGATCATCCTGACAAATTAGGAGTTCTGACATCCGCATTTCTGGCCACCTGCCAGCACATGGGGAAAAGTAAAAACCCCAACTTACTGAAAGCAGTTTGGTCCAAATACAGTGGCAAGATTGCAAAGATTCATCCTGTTCTCTACGTGATGTTCAGCAACTTTTATCAGGAACTGGCACAGGTACTTCAGCAGGCAGTAATGAGCATCAGGCAGTTCTTTAAGGAGTTCTTTCAAGTAACTTTCCTTCTGCATGTCGTTTCTAGAGTCTAGGAAAAACAAGAGAAGAAAAAACATATGTATAAGGTTTTTTTCATTGCTGCCAACTTACATGGGTGAGCAAGCAGTGGGGGCTAAAATTCACTTCTGCTTCTGCTCAGAGACACACAACTCCTCAGTTTTCCTCAGGGAATGTGCATGTTTCTCCTGAGGCTCACCCTGGCCACCACAGGCGCCATTTCATTCTTACCTTTATGCTGTAACCTTTTTCCTGAGCAGGTTGAGCAGCTACTAACAGTCAGCTAAGAGCTTTAGAGCATGTTTATCCCCACCTGGCACAGCTAAATCTGCTTTAACTCCCTCTCTACCAGATCCCCAGATTCCACGCTCCTTCTGGATGTCATCCCTACTTCCCAAACCCTTTTCATTCTTTTAGTTTCCCTTCCCATGAAAATCTTCAAAAATATGAAAGCAAGAACAGTAAAACAAAGGGTCTCCTGAAATGCACAGTGTTGTAACAGCACTACAGTACCTTCTGTGGGTGACAACCCTGCTACATGTTCAGGAAGGAGTCTTGCTTATGGAGAAAAGACTGTTCCAGGCACTGCCACACTCCAAAACGAGTCAAAATGTGACCTCGTGTTGGATAGTAGCCTTGTTATACTGTACAATCTTCTAGAATTTAGGTATTGATGAAAGTTTTCCATATTGAACTGACTAACATCCAAGTATTAAAGGAAAAACTGAATGAACTTCACAGATGCTGTGTTTATACAGACCCAGGTGGTGAACACAAGCTTGGGCTCACACACAGCTTTTGCTTAATTGTGTCCTGCTGCTGGAATTGAACTCATGTGCAAAATTCTTTGCTCCCCTCCACCCCAAAAACACCTTCCAAAAAGTGATCTGTACTCACCAAAATCTTGGGTTTACATGTCAATAAAAGCAAAGTCTTGAAAACAAGTCAGTACTGCTTTCCCTTTATACCAAAACAGGATGTGTTATTCCTTGCAAATACTAATTTCTAAACTCCACAAAAGTGAAATGTTACTGAAATTTTCACATATGCATAAAAACCCCAAGGACTCTGCAACATCATTTTCAGACAGAAGACCTCATGCCCTAAAGGCTTTCCACACCGATCTAATTATAAGCAGTGTCCATTACCATGACACCATCTGTGCATTTCTAGTACTTTTTTCTTCTATTTATCAGCCTTATGGGTTGCTGGTGCTAATGCTGTAAGATTGTTGTGGCATAAATGTTTTTTCCTCAGAGATGGTAGTGTAAGGTTTAAAAACGGTTCTAGTGGTTGGAAGGATGGCTTTATTCCACAGAGCCAAGGTGAGATCATGCTAAATGCTAACTTTCTGTGCTCTCTGTAACAGGCTACCTTGGCCCAAAGTAGCTGCTGGCTTTCCTTGGGATTATAGACATCTTCCCCATGCTCAGGGTAACAAAGGATTTTTGCATTGAGAGGATGTTATGATCCTTAGCAAGGAGATTCACCCAGTACTCAGTCAAAACCAAACCTTGCTCAGCCTTCAAGATGCATTTTCAGCCAAGATGGAATAGAACAGGCTGCAACCAAAACAGCTGAGCAAATAGGTGCTGCAGCTCTGCTGTATGCCCTGCTACCAGCACGCACAGAGACTGGCAGGAAAACATCCCATGGCTTGTGCTGCAGGAAAAAAGAACATCTTACATTTGCTCCACATTTTTTGGAGAGAAAAAAAGGAGGGGAAAACAAAAATCTTTTAATATCATTTAATGTATGTATAAACACTTCAGAAGTCTCATCTTTGTTTTCACCTTTCATTTCCCAGAAATATTCCAGGGCTGCACTGAACAGTATTCTAGGAGTAGAGTGCTTCGAAAAGTGGTTAGCTGTGAAAATTAGCAGTCTGTATAAAAATGACTCCTGAGAACTCAACCACTGGGTTGCAATATTATTTCTGTTTTACAATCAGACATTTTTTGTGGCTAATAAACAGGATTTATCCTGCAAATAGTTTGGCAAACAAATGAGGTTTTTTATATACATACTTGCCACTTCATACAGCTGAAACTTGAGGGACTTCATTTGCTTCCAGGCTTAGGATTCCTGCATTACCTGTCATGCCTAATACTGTACATGGCAAGAAAACCTTTTTAAGTTTTATATGCATGGTGAATTCACTTTTATGTATCTGTTTTGGTACCACAGACCTAGTATGAATTCTTTCATCAGCAGACCAAAGTTTAAAATGCCAGTCAAATTACAGGACCAAACATTTCAACCAACTGATTAATTACATCCTTTTTTTCTACAGATAAGAAATTAGCTCCTTCAGAAAAGTTTAATATCAAATATGCATGAAGCACATGAGAAAAAAAAATCCTATTTGCTTGCTTATTACAAGCTTTTTTACAGCTACAGAGAGGAAAAAACAATCATGACTTTGCTACTAGCAATCAGCTTGGCAACAGCAAGAAATCTGATGCATTATTTTTTTTCTGCAGCAAAACTTCAGGAGGCTTCTGAAGGCTGTATTAAATGGAGTAACAGTAAGGAATTTCAGTGCATTTGTATTTGCACTGATCAAAGTGGACTGTACAGTCTCTGACTTGGTTACTAATTATCTTTTTACGAGGCTTAAAACAAAACAAAACACAATTGATTTCCATGTAGCCAGAACATTAAAATTCACCTCCTAAGATACTTTTCTTTAGATAACAAAGAAACTAGCACAGAGTGTTTTCTACTACAAATTGCTCTCAGTTATGATAAGGAAAGCCAAAGCCATCTCCCAGAAAAAATGTACCTCTTCCATCACCATCACCCTGCCATCTAATTAGGGAATGCCCTTGATAACTAATTGCCTCTCTGAGTCTCCCACTGGGGCTTTAGACGGATGGGTACTTTTTCATTTACTGGAGGAATTTCCATCCCTTCCAAACTAGAAAGATGCTAATAACCACCACAAAACATTCCAAACACAGGTTTGCACTCTGACAACAAACAAAGCTACTGGGCCCGTGGCCTTAGTCGTATTTTCTGGGTAGGATGTCCCTGCTCATTAACCATGATTTATTACGGGGCGTGAATCAACATCAAAAATGTTATTGCTGGGCACAGCCAAACCTTTGTTCATTTCTGTACTTTCAGGAACAGAGACAGATACCACATCATAAGATTATGAGGAATTACCCTAATTGAAGGACACAGAGACATTGAGTAACATGACGCTGCAAACCCCATTTACTGAGCCATCAAATTCCTTCTCCTCTTGAAATCTACGAAAATAGGGCTTTGCTCTCTCTCTCCTCCTTCTCCGGTGAAAAAACAAGGGAAGGAACTCCAGTTTTTCTTCCAAAACAATCCAAAAATCAAAACCAATTTGTTGATTCTCCTGCTGATGACATTTCATGGATTTCAGCTTTATTTTTAAAAATTCCTCTTATAGTTTGTGGCGAATCTAGACAGTGACATGCATACGTGGTATTTCACACACTTTGCACAATTTTCAGGACAAGTCTACCACTGCCATCTACGACTGTATTCCTTCAAATATAACAGGTTTTCAACTTATTAGAGAGCAAAAATAGTCTTGAGTCATGGTAACAACCCGTTCTTTGGAGCATTCCTCCTCCTCTTCAGTTTGTTTCAAAGTCAGTCATTAAGATTTACTGAGCTGGTAGTGACCAACAGAAAAACATCAGAGCACCAAAGTGGTTTATGCTACTCATGACTTTCAAGTACAGCACATCCAGCTCTTTTGAAAATTTTGCCCAGTACAGCATAGGGAAGGGAAAAGGAGGAAAATAAGAATGAAGGCTAAGAGGAAGGTGTTCTCAAGGCAGACAAAGACATTCAGCTTTTTATTTTGGGAGCCTTCCAACAGCCATGTGCAATAGACAGCATCTCAGCTGAGGCCTGCAAGAGAAGCTTAGCGAGATGTGCAGTCAGAAAGGGCTTGAAACCAAGAATGAAATAGAGGGGATTGGGCTGAGGAAGGGAAGAAAACCAGCAGCCTCAGACCATGTCTAGGCTCAGCAGCCAGAGGACAGAATAGAGGACCAAGTAAGCCAACAAGGGCAGTTGGCACCTCAAAGCTGAACTAGGGACTCATAATTGAGGAACAAGTCAAGGCGACAAGTGAAAAGGACAGGCAGTCTCTCCAAAAATGTTAATTTACTAGAAACAGGAGTCTCAACAGTGTAGGAGGTACAGACACATTTGTGAGGGTGTTTTCAGTCTCATTTAATTTGAGCATACACCCACAGCTCACAACAAGAGGGACATATTTTCCAATAGTTCATGCTATTTCTGAACATATTGAGTGTCTCTGACACGCTAGAGACACAACCTAATTCCCCAATTCATCTCTGTTCACGTTACTCATCCCCTCTGCAGAACGTGCTGCCTGAACACCACTAAAGGTAAGGAATTCCTGCAAACAGGTGTGTGGAATTGTTTCACTCAAATCTCCAATGCCCTGACCCTAAACAACTCCAGCCTGGAAGCACGAAAGGCACATTATCACAGTGCCATGCCCCAGCCACTTATCTGTGCCGCGAGGTGAGGAAGAGAGGCTGGTGCTCAGTGTCATGCTACCACGTCTGCATAGCTTCCAGCTGCCTTGCATACTACCAGACTGGAGGGCAGACAGAAAAGCCTGCATCTGTCAGCAGCTCTCAATGTGCCCTGGGAAGCTGATCTTTGGCACAGAGGCAGCACGTTGTGCACTGTAGTACCATGGCACCCACTGGGCTGTCGGAGGAATTAAAGCATGTCTTTCCTCCTCTGGAGTCTATGTGAAGTGGGACTCCAGTCTCTCTCTGCCAAGAAACAACCTGCTTCAGACATGATCCTTCAGACATGATCCTACCCCAGAGGGAAAAAAATCACGCCTTGTTGCCACCGGGAGCAGAAATGTTGTGTGTCCTCCTCATAAGAAGGCTGTCATCACAATCCGGCTTGAGACACCTCACTCTCTATCACGACAGCACTTTGCAGCACTGTATTTATCCTTCATTCCAACATACTGGAGGAGGAGCACACTTCTTTTGCAACTCTGGTGAGTGTCATCTGCATAAAAAATCCAGTTCCAAGAGTTTTTACACCACAACAAATGTCATCTGCATATGGAAAACTGAAGTTATTTCTCGAGATTGGAAATAGCTCTGTTAACACTAAAATGACAATAAAAGCCAAAGGAAAAGGTTAAAATCATGTCACAAGATCCCAGAGAACCACGAATACCTAACAAATCAGGTTTGGTGCACTGGTGTAGTTACCATGGCTAAACGGTCAGCTCTCATCTATTCATTTTCACAGTCACTGTTCAGATCGAAATTTGACCTCTAAAATCCCCCAACACAAGCTGTATTTTTGGTTCTGCTGGTTCACGTAACTCAAACAGCTGCTGGCTACTAAGTGTTCTGTAAACTGACCTGTTGATCCGGGGAGCTGCTCCTTCCCTTCCATCACCTCCCATCCCACCCCCTGAAACTAGCAAGGCTGTTCACAGGCACCAAAACCAAACCATGCCAGCCATCACAGCCTGTGAGCAGGAGGAGGTGTGTGAATTAGAATTCACATCCAGCTGCTGCCCACTGAAAAAATATAAATGCTATAGGATGGAGCAATGTCAAGAAGTCAGAGTGAGGAAACAGCATTAAACTTAATTAGACTGAGTACGAAAGGAAGATAAGAGTCCATATTTCACTGTACTTCCTCTGGAGGAGGGAATGAAACAACAACAAAGAAGAAATTTACAGCACAATAGCACTTTGTCTTGATGAAAGCAAGTGACCTGTGAAAGGGGTAAGAGCTGTACGTACAGTTCCTAGTATGCACGGATGTCTTAAGAGTCAGTGTTCACGATACAGAAGATAAGAAATGAAAAGCCAGAAGGAATAAACAAGCTCAGGCAGGGACTGCTGTATGGGAACTGCTAATTTCTGGCTGAGGTTTCTCTAAGTACAGCCTATTTCACATGGGTGGGCCCAGCTCTGCTCTGCAGTGCAGCCTCAGCCACAAAAGAGATTGTGATGGACATTTTTTATCCCAGAACTCCCCGTAAGGAGCAGCCTTTATTTGTTAGGCACTGTGAGGAGGCCAGCCAGCACCAAGGTCACTATCAGTGTGTGCCTGGCCTGTGCTTGCAACACACATCTTCGATCAACATCGTTCCCAGAGGGAGGCCCTTCTCAGCTCCCACTGCCACTGTCCTTCTCCAAGGGCACAGAGAGAATGCCAGGACACACCACGATACACTACATGATGTTTTATGGAACTGCATAGTCTTGGCATTACGTTGAATATTAATATAAACATACTTTGGGACTTGAGGGCAGCATGCAGAGCCCTGCTTCACACAACACTGCACAGGCTGCAGACAGCAATGCCAAACCAGCTGCGTGGACTTCCTGAACACCAACAGGACAGCTTCTCTCTTTCATAATAGGTCAGATTATTTCTTTTTGATTTGGTAACAAATTTGACAGCTGGAATTGAAAAGGGTTACAGCTACAGGTAAAATTTGTAATTTTCAGTCCATTTTTTTTTAACTAGAGGAATCACTCTCTAACCATTTTTATAGTAAGTAAGGTAACTATGTGTTTCTTTCAGGCCAAGATCTCAGCTGGCTTAAAATATGCTGATAACAATCCCTAAAAATACACCAAAAGAAACTTAGCACAATCCTAAAAAAACATTTCCCATGCAAAAGAGGGAATACAGAGATTGTGACAGAGCTTTTATTTGCCTTCACTTCAGACATCCCCAGAGTGGCTCCAGATTCGAAGTTATTTTTTAATAACCTGTTGACTCAGAAACAGTTTGACCTACTCTCTTCACAGTTTACAAAATGAACACCCAGGCACGCACTCTCCTGGTACCATTTTGCAACCAATACCCTTGCACATACTTTGATAAGTGAACAGATAACTCCTGCAATCCTGCACAGCTGGTTGATCATTTAACTGCAAGCAAATGCCCACCTACCACTTAAACTAATCTGAGCACAATGAAAGTCATCAGTGCCTTTCATAACTACTCATTTATGCTCCATTTTCTACGGCATGAAAAACCCTTCAAGTTTTCTTCAAACTTTACAAAAGCCTTCCCCTTGCCACAATAGACAACTGGCATTTTTCAAATAAGACTTTTTTCTCTGTAATCAAAGTTGTAATGGCATTAAGGTGGATCTTATTGTGAGATACAGGCAAACTTAGCTATGAGAACACGTCACAGTTGGATGGATTTTTGCAGAACTGGGTTCATAGGTTACACCAGTAACTTTATTTGGAAACAAGAAAGTTTGGTGAGTAAATCTGCTAAGTAAGGATACCCATCTCATTTCCCTAGAAAGTACTGGGGGGATTTTCCCTTTCCTGTGGGAGACAGAACAAATTAACCTTTCCCCAAACAGCACTGTTCACAAAGGACGTCAGCAGTTCCTGGTACAATGCACCAATACGACCTTGGTGGGGGCAGGGATATGGAACAGCAAAGGTGTGACTTATACTAAATTTACACTTAAACTGGGATTTATGAGAAAGAACATAATTAAAATACAGCTCATGAGTCAGACCTGGTGAAATCTAAGAGACCCCAAGGAAAGCACAGCAATGACCAGTAAAAAGGGACTTTCTAAAACAATAGCACCTTCCTACACAACACTTGCTGAATCCTATCCTTGTGCCCCTGACAACTTTACTAAATAGGAAGGTATTTTACACAGCCCAAGTACAACTTTACTACAGCTGCAATGTCTGCACTCAAGGTAAAGCACAAAGCTCTTCTCCTGTGCACCATCAACACTCCCTACAGCCCAGTAAACAAAAGAAAGAAAGAAAACACATGGCAGTATTCTCACTCCTCCCAGAAATGGCTAAACTTCCTCTCCACTGAAGGTAAGAAAAGTGGAAGGGAGACTTCAAGACAAGCGTGTGAGAACTTTGCACCATCTTCCCCGAGGGATGCATGTCAGAGAGCATGTTCCTCCTCTGCATTCTCCAGCAGCTTTACCCACCCACCTTGCAGCTTCTTAGGAAAACATAAAGAAGAAGTGTTGACTGCCTGCAGCAAGAGAGATGAACTGTCAGTGACCCATACGGCCAAGGAACAGGGCCAACCACCACTTATTCCACCTACCACCACCAGAGATTGTCAGATGTAGATGACTTAGATTGAAAGTTGCATAACTCTCTTTAAAATGATTTCTTAGCTTTCCACAGCAGAAGTGGTGGTCTTTCCTATGGTTGTTCCACCACTTGAAGGTGGATGAGGGGGTGTCAATAAAAAAAAAAAAAAAAAAAAAAAAAAAAAAAAAAAAAAAAAAAAAAAAAAAAAAGAAATCCTTCATGTTGTGTGCTATGACAGGGAATAAAACATGAAGTCTCCTGTTATTTGCAAACTGGTCCTTTTTTTGAGGGACAATCACATTACTTAGTGAGAAGCAGAAACTTTGGCATGCTTTTGGCCCAATCTGACCAGCAGATGAAGTTCTCACTTCTCAGAGCCCATTACAATGAAACTACCAAAAACCACTCTAGCAAACAAAAGCAAATCTGACTCCTAAAGAGACTGCAATTATTGTCTACAAGCATACCCAAAGAAACCAGCTGATCATTTCACTTTTTATTCAACAGATATGACTGGATTAGAAAACCATAAATAGTCCAGACTTTACCAAATATATAAGAAACATTTTTTTGCCTCTTGTAACAGAATTGCACATATGGGAGCAGGTAAAAGCTGAAGCCAAAGGAAATGAGGAACAAAGTAAGCAAAGTAAGAAACCAGTTATCCAGAAACAAAGTGCATGGAAGTATGGAGATTTTACCTCTCACTTACCCTGGTAAAGCTGAATGAACTTGGGATGTAAGGCAGACGTGATAATCCCATCTGGCAACTCTCTCAAGAACAGTTTCAGCAGACTGGCTGCTGAGTACACATCACCATCTTTCATGAGCTCCACCTCCTCCCCACGCTCGTACTGCAGACGCAGCTGCTCCACCATTTTCATGCTGCCATTCACCCTGAAGAGACCTTCCTGGGTCATACCTGTCATTAAAAACTGATTTAAGATTGAGCTGAACTACCACATCCCAGTGGTACCATGAAACAGATATTCTACTTCGAATAACACACATGTAGTAATACAAACAAGGGCAATTAACACACCACAATATAAAAAAAAAATACCACTTTGTCCCCAGAACCCCACCCCCAGTCAGGTAGTTGGATTATGATAAATAAGAAATACTAGTGACAAGACCTTGAGGCCTGAGATACTGTTTTGAGAACCCACAACACATCAATGCCACTGAGCTGTCTCACACCATGGAGAAACCAACTGAGACAGCCACATTTTCCACTGGTATATTTCAACAGAAAAGGATCCTACAAAGGACTCTACAAAACAGTTCTGTTGTTTCATTTTTGCAAGTAGCCCACCACCTCGAGCAGGACTGCCAAACTCACACATGTGATTTCTTCCAGCTTCATGCTCCAGGGTAACAGGTTCTTACCCGTGACCATCATGAGGCAAAAACACCTGAATATGTGCTGAATGCAGCAGTAACTCCATAGTGAGTTCTGCAACTTTATGGAGGTAGGAAACCTCAATGAGCAAATAATGTTTCTGGGTCAGCACAAAGCCCAAAGTATTTCACAATGAAAAAGGAATGGTATTGATCACTACAGGCCAGACACCCCACACCCTGTACAGCAGATGTACAAAAAAGGAAGCTTCAAGAGAGGAAGCCAGACGAATCATGCTAAATTGAACATCACTTTCTAGGCATTTGTTAAGACTCAAAACCTTTTGTGAAGAGCCTAAAACTGAACTCCGTAAATTAATTTTTCTCCAGAACACTTTCACCACAAAAATTCTGCCTTTTCTAATGCTGTGTCTATGGACCTGCTTGCTCTTCCTCAGAAGAATAACACTAAGAGGATTAAAATATATATTGTTTTCACCAGTTCAGACTAAACACCAAGGAACTGCAATCTGACAGAATGCTTCCAGTCCGGGAAATCAATTCTGAGGCAGCAGAGTTTGTAGAGAAAAATAATCTCTTTTATTGGACCAGAAGACAAATTGCTCTAGTAAGGGGAAAAAATGGACAAGCACTCAAACATTTTGTTTGATTAAAGCAGACTTTTTGTTCCTGCATTCACAGAAAAATGCATTCTCATGTGACATGCTGTGCTGCCATCTCGAGGGCAGAAAAGACCTCATCTCAATAATGATTTTTGTTTTTGCAGCACTAGGTGAGCAAAGGACACAGCCCCCACACAGATCAGACTTCCTTCCCTCTTTCTCACTCATTTATGGAAATAAAGAGAGGCTAGAACATCCTGAACACAGTAATCAGAAACTACTAAATATAGCACAGAGAAATTTGGCTTCATCTATAAATTTGGAAACAGGCAGCTTAATGCAAACTTAGTTTAAGGATGCAGCTGCCCAACAGTCACCTCAGCCTGGGTGTCTGGGCCCTTGTAAAAAATGCCTTCACAGCTAACTTCACCATTAATTCACAAAACAAACCTTTCACAGACACAGGACACCCATTTCAACAACTTTCCATGTAAGAGGGTATCTTTGAGATCTTGCTTCCACTTTAGAGAATCGCCTTTATCTTTATCAGGGCCAGATAATCAACTTGGCATCCAGAAGCCCAGCTAATCTTGCTGCAGAGTAGAAAACTTGGCTTGTTTAGTCCATATTTGGGACACAGTTGTGTGGGATTCCGATCTTTTTATGGAACACAGCACAGCCCACAACTTGCAGTCAAGAGTGTTTGTCAGTTTCTGGTTTTGATTAAACCCTAAATGATGGAAAGCTTTTTCCATTCTTTCTCTTCCAGTGTCCTAGCAGGCCACTTTAAGGCAGGTTGAAGTAGATCAAGCAAGATGCTGCTGTGCAAAGGTAGGATCATGTTTTAAACTTGCACTATACCTTAATCCAAGCTAATTTTCAAGCCATGTTTGCATCTATGAGCTTCTGAGGATCTATCAAGATGCAGTCATATAATCTAAGCCTCTGCAACTGGATTATCATTACTGAGTAGCTAAAAGAAAAACTTTAAGGTAAAACCAGATGCAGCTTCTTAAAAGATGAAATTACCACCACAAAACCTTTTCCATTGCTGACCAAATGCCACACAACACATCCGCACACCACCGGTGCTCTAGGTTTCTGCAAGATGTATTTCAACAACAGGAACTAAATTAATTCCCATTAAATGAATGCAGAGAGAAGCTAAGAATTGAACACCTACTTCCTTGAGGGGATTCATAATAACTGGAATCTAGAAGAACATGTATTCCTTTTCAGTAATATTCTCTGATGGGAGGTGTGTGTGTGTGCCTGTGACTATCTCTATACAGAGAAAGTGTTAAAGACAATTGTTTTGGAACTGGAAGATGACACAAACCTTCACAAATGGAACACATCCCATTTATAAACTGAACAGCTTGTTTATGAGCGTGCTGCTACTTAACAATGTACTTTACCTTTACAAACATTTTAAAAATAAAGTTCAGCATCAAGGCAAAAAAAAAAAAAAGGAAGCAAACCACATACAGTAACATTCTTTGCCTGTGGTTAGTTCCACAAAAAAAGATTCTTCCCTTTGAAGAGTCTTACATAAAGAGTGCTGCCGAGGAGAAGTGACTCCACTAAGCTTACCATGCTGGGTGAGGTACTCGACTATATTCCACACAACTATTGGGATTCCATTTTTGCTCAGTCCCTGCTGCTGAAGCTCCAGAAGGCTCACACCAAACACCTTTGGACAGGTCGTGTCCCTCTGCTTGTTCAGTGGAAGCACAGCTATCTTTTTCATGTCCTCCTTCAATCTCACAGCCGATTTGTTTTGCTTAAAGGAGTAGAGGAAAAAAAAACCCATGCATTAGTCACATTCGCTGCAGAAGGTTGTGTGGTCGCAACACAAGCACATCCATCAAAACTGGCTTCTACACTCCAGAATAAGGGTTTGGCCTCACTTCCTTTTAATTCCCAGGAAAAAACTTGTGTGAAGCAGAAAGTAAAAATGAACACAGAAAAAACTAGAAAAGGAACACAAATATAAGTAGTCTGTAGGTAAGGGAGAAAGACAGACTTTCCTGGACAAGCTTGCTACTCTATAGAATAACAAGTAACTGGGAATAAGCAAGCAGGAGACTGCTGTTGTTAACTCATGAAAATCACATGGATTACAAAAGCACCTGGATAAACACAATCCCAATACACCACCAGTAGCCCAGCTTGTCACCAGGATGCCTGTCAGGGCAGTAGTCTGGAGATGGTTCACTACACTCTTCTTCCAAATGCTGCTTCCTAGGGATTCATTTTGGCCACTGTCAGGTGAGATGGATCCTTATGAAAGATGTTCTGTTATGTTTAGTATCTGCTAAGCCTGAAATTTAATTACTGAGGTTTTAGGGTTAGAAAGGGACTATGTAATCTAATCACACATAACAAGGGGGGTGGAAAACCCACTGCACAATAAACCCTTAATCCCACAGGTTCTTCTGGAAGAACAACACTCCTGTAAGTTTTGAGTTGAGGTGACAGAGAAAACATGGGAAGACAGTCAGTAAAACCCAGAGGAATAAAACAATACAGGATTAATTTATAGGATTGATAATAGGCAGAAATCTCAATCAGCCTATGGCATTGCACATTTGGGAAGACAGTTCAAGGCAGAGCAGCAGCATCAACCACCACAGCTGCGATCACACTGCAGGAACTGGGAGCCACAGCTACCACAGAGTTCAATCTCTTTGTTTAAGAAGTGCACTACTGGCATGATGCATAAAAATAAACTTATTCCTACTGTGTTTCATTAACAAACTGGTAGTAGAAACTGTACACATGGGGAATGCTGTATAGCAACACAAAAAAGTGCTCAGACTCTTGCCTAAAGTCTTGACACTTGACTGTGTTAAGACAGATTTTAGCACAGCATACATATTTTATTTTATTTTAAACAAGCCTTTAAAATCTTTTCACTTGAGACACAATATTTTTACTGTAGTCTGTAAGCAACATGAACATCTGCTATGCTGCTATTAAGCATGACTGTCCTTTCAGATATAAAATGATCTGGCAGTTCACTCACTTGGCTGTGCTCTTCCCATTAAACAGTTATTTGAAGCATATGTGTGCTCTATAGTCCCAAGTCCTACACAACACTTGTCTGATATTTATGAAAGATGTTGCTTACATAAACATCATAAATATGTTTTATTATTTGTGAAACAGACTTGCAGTATTGCATTATTGTGGCCGTTTTAATTATATTTACAGCGAACAGTAGATGCACCAGTGTTTGAACTAAAATTTGACTGACACTAAAATACCCCTTCTCTTTTTAAAAAGACATGTTTCCATTCAGGATTAAATGAATAATAAACAGTTTGTTATTCCAGGCAGACACATGCCAAGGGAAAACTCACATAGACTAGGTTAAATTCAGAAGACAGCAAAGATCCTTTGAGCAGTTTCAGAGCAGCTGTGATGCTCAGAGAGCTTTTCCAATTAAGGCCTTCAATTAGCCTCACAATCTTGCTCAGTTCCAGGTTTCCAGCCTGTTTCAACATTCGCAAACCTGAGTCACTGAGCAGGATTTACTTGGGGACCGTCTCTATTTAAACCTGCATGAGAACCGACAGGCATTTGCCATGTCCACAGAAACAACAGAGGAAATTCTGAGCTTGTTTCAGAGTCTGGAGAGGCTGTGTTAATTAGGAAAAAAAAAAAAATTACGTTGTTCTACAAAGTACACATCTAACCAAAATCAAAATAAAGCTATCCCCTCCAAACAGCTCTGAAACAAAGAGTTCAGTGTTATGTTGCTTTATAGACGGAAGATCTGACTTTACACAGGGAAAATGTGTCCAAGTATTAATGCCACTGTTGCTGATTTCCAGGACTGGGAAAGCAACTTAATCATCCCTGCACGATGCCGCCAAAAAGTGCCGCCCAGACACTCGGAAAAAAGCTATTTATACGCCGCAGGGACGCACTTTTACGGCTCACCCAACAACTTTAACGCAGGGTACGCAGCAGCACAGTTGCTCTCTGGGTTTAAAAAAAAAAAAAAAAAAAAAAAAAAAAGGGAAGAAAAATTTAAAAGAAAACCGCCTGGAATCGCCTTTACTAATCTTCGCCTCTCCCAAACGAGCGGCAGCTGCCGAGCGGGGAGAAGGAGAAAGAAGAAGAGAGAAAAAGAAAGAAGAGAGAAGGAGAGAACAGACGGGGAGCGCTCGGGACGGGGGAAGGCGCCGACCCGGAGACCCGGACCGGCCTCCCCGGCCCCGGCCCCACAAGAGACCCGAGGAGGAGGAGGATGAGGCTGATCCAGCCGCCATCCAGCCGCTCCCCCGCGCTCCACAGCCGCTCCGCCGGCAGCGCCGCCCCGCTCCCGCTCCCGCTCCCGCTCCCGTGCCGCCGCCGGCCCCTACTCACGCGTACGGCCAGCGCCCCGGCCCCCATGCCGGCTGCCGCTCCGCCCCGGCCGCCCGCCCTCGCTGCTCCCGGCGGGCCCCTGCCGCCGGCCGCCCCGGCCCCGAGGTGCCGCCCGCCGCCCCGGCCCGCCCCGCGGCCCGCGGGGGGAGCGGAGCCGGGCCCCCGCCTCCCGCCGGAGCGGCCGGGAGGGCACGGCTGGGCCGGCTCTGCCTCCCGGAGCCTCCCCGGGTCGTGGCGGCCGGAGCGCGGCTGCACCGCGCGGCTGCCGGGCATCACCGAGGCCCCCGGCCGGGCAGCCGCGACCTGCCGCTCGGTAGCGGAGCCGCTCCGGCCGTGTGCGAGCCCGGGCTCGGGCAGAGCCGCTGGAAGCGAAGCCGCCGAGCCCGGTAACGTTAGCGGAGTGCGGGGGAACCGCAGCCGCGCCCGCCCCAGGGGCGAGCGGAGCCGCGCCGAGCAAACCCCTCTGTGCCGCGGCCCCGCGGAGCCTGAGCCTCGAGAGTGGGAAGCGGTCCAGGCATTGCCCCCCGGTATGACTTTCCATCTAGGGATATGCTGGTGAAATAAAGTGAAAAGTGGAGGGCAGGACACCCCACACAGCTAGCGACTGCCAGCAGTCCCGGCATGGCAGCGGCAGGGAGAGGAATATGTTCCCCCAGTGTCCTGGTCACTGCCGCCCGGGAGCGGTGTTTGAACTAGAAATTCAAATCACGCTTCAAACCAGAACTGGGGAGTTGCAGCGTTTGGCTTTTTTTTGTGGGAGAAAAAGCACACACACACACGTGCTCATTTCCATACCCACTCAGATGTAAGCACTGCTCAGCAGGGCCTGAGCATCATGGTAGGAGGGAAGGTCTTCCCAAAGTGCCTCTCAGAAATACTTTACTCTGGCACAGGGACAAAAGGAAGTCTAGCCAAGTAGAAAAAAGGAGAGGAAGAAGAGCAATCTCTTTCATGCTCAGTTTCTGTTTTCCTCTCTAACCCGAAATTACAACTTTCCCAGTTGGCGAGTTTACAAAAGTGAAGACTTAGTTAGCATTGATGTTTTAATTTCACTTTAGGACTCTCAAAGGGAATTGATATAACATCCTCCCTCCTCTACCCTCTCTTTACTGTAAGCCTCTAACTTTTCACATGAATCACACACAGCCCTTTTCTTCTTAGTCCTAACTGCGGCTTCACCAGGAAAACCAATGACGTGCTTCACACTGTAATCCAGAGCGGGAATTGTGAGAATCTCCAACTCCTTGGAGACTGCAATGGGGGGGTGACGAGTTCAAACATGAACCCACAGCAGTGAACAGCAGCTATAGCATTAAAGGTTTCATAATATATGTTGAGAGGTAGCAGGTACATTCTCATTCTATAAAAAGCAAGACCAGAAATCGAGCTTTAGCACTTGTTTATCAGAGCCTAGAAAGTCACACTGTTAAGTCACTGGAGCATGTGGGGCTAAGACGTGCTGGTAATTTTCCTGTGTGTTAATAAAGACACTTCGGTACTGGCTTAAAGTCTTGAGAGAGCTGAAGGCCAGCATACTCCTTTCCTTTGTGGCAGAAGAGTCAAAACCAGACTGAAACTTCCACAATTGCCTTTGCCCCCTCCTGACTTTTCCACAGGGCTCACAACCCCTGTGTGCAGGGCAGAGAAAGATTCACCTGAACTTTTCCTGACCCCAGCCTAGAAGTAAATGGATTCCTTCCTGTACCTTCCACCCTTCCCACAGAGACACATTTCTGTGTATCCTGATCTTCTTCTCCTCCCTGCACTGAAGCACCACCCTCCAGGGTGACTGTTTAAAAAAAAAAAGGTGTGATGAATGGGGAACAGCGGTATGTACTTCTGGCGCCGCAGAAATCAGCCAGGATGCTGTGGTATTTGACTCTAAGTTGCACATTACTCAGGAATCCTTCTCTGTTCTCCTGCAAAAAAAAAAATCAGAAAATCCATAGAAAACAAAAAATCAGAAGCAGTCATGATTATTATGGAGAAGCAGAAAATTCCCCAAACCCAGCAACAAAAAACACACCTCTGCATACAGCTTCCATGATGCTACTTCATGTTTTCTGGCGAAGATGTTGCATCAAACAACTCTCCCTCTTCCCTTTTCTACTCCTGAGGAATTTTATACTGCGTGGACAGAATAACTGCAGGATTAATACTTAAGCAACTTGTCATAAAATATGTCTAGAGCCAGGAGAGCTCAAATCAGAGCAAATGCATTGTGAAAGTGATGAAAAGTGAGACCCACGAGTCGTGTGCTGCTGGCTTTTAGGACAGCCCACCTACCTTGGGTCCCACGGTTGTTCCCTGTGGTGCTCAGCTGTGCCGGTAAATTCGTGTACGAGCAGCCCGATGGCTTTTTAACATGCCTGTCTTTTCAGGGCAACCAACAGAATACACTCACTAAATATATCTATTCTGTCACTGAGAGACACCCCTGCTCCACCCTCTCTCTGCTTCCACGTGTCGCTGGCACGCTGAGTTCTGAGAATTCCAGCTTTTGGGTGCTGACGGGCAGCGATCCTCAGAAGCACCGAAAGGGCAGAGCAGGCAGCGGCACCCCGCCCCCGAGCTGCGGCCGGCTCTTTTGTCTCGCTTAAGTATCCAGGCGTCATTATCTCCTAGCAACACCTAGGGGCGAGAATTCCTTAAGAGGGGAAACAAACACAAAACCACAAAAAATACCCCCCAAAAACAAAAGGAGAACTCCTAAACGAACAAACGCTCAGGTCCCACCCCGGGAGGAAAAGCCCCGGATGCCTGGCAGGGCACGTGACGCCCCTGCGCGTGTAAACTCCTGGCGGAAGGGCTTCTCTTTCCCTTTCTATTCGGCTTTCCTGAGCCTGCACCGAGGGATCCAGAGCCAGGAACGGGCACCGCGCTGCTCCTGAAGTGCTGCTGTGCCTAAAACACTCGGGGATGTAAAGCAGGGAAGGCGAATCCTCATCCCTGAGAAACCCCGAGGTACCGCTGCAGCGGGCTGCGGGGAATGGGGAAAACCCGGACTGGATTTTTCCCACAGTACGGAATGGATTGCGGGATTTGGGGGAATCCATTCCGTACTCCGGGAAAAAATCCAGTCCGGGTTTTACCCAGAGTCCATTCCGTACTCTGGAAAAAGTCCAGTCCGGGTTTTACCCGGAGTCCATTCCGTACTCCGGGAAAAGTCCAGTCCGGGTTTTACCCAGAGTCCATTCCGTACTCCGGGAAAAGTCCAGTCCGGGTTTTACCCAGAGTCCATTCCGTACTCCGGGAAAAGTCCAGTCCGGGTTTTACCCAGAGTCCATTCCGTACTCCGGGAAAAGTCCAGTCCGGGTTTTACCCAGAGTCCATTCCGTACTCCGGGAAAAGTCCAGTCCGGGTTTTACCCAGAGTCCATTCCGTACTCCGGGAAAAGTCCAGTCCGGGTTTTACCCAGAGTCCATTCCGTACTCCGGGAAAAGTCCAGTCCGAGTTTTCCCTCATGCCGTACTCCGGGAAAAATCCGCGCTGTATTTTTCCTGAAATACTGCGATGGGATTCGGGAACCCTGGGTGGGAAGCAGCTCCCCCCGTCAGAGACCCTCGTGGCAGGCTGTGTTTTGGGAATGCTGTGGGTGGCGAGGCACCAGGAATCTGGAGCAAAAAGCAGAATTCCCTGGGGATAGCGGGAAGGACGCAGAGATTCCCGTGTCCCCGGAGCAGCCCCGCCCCGCCCCCACTCCGTGCCGCTTCCGCCACCGCTCCAGCCGCTCCCTCTGCTTCCTTTTTGTCCCCACACCTGGCTCAGGGGCACCTGGGAGCCGGAGGGGCAGGGCCAGTTCCCGTGCCACGGCCAGCGCCCTGCTCCATGGAGCCAAGTGCTGCGGGCAGGGAACACCTGCGGACCGCCGGCTGGGAGGGCCGGGGAGTGGCTTGGGAATGTCAGGAGCCGTGTCCTCTGTCCGCTCCCCGCAGGACGTCAGCAGCTGCCCATGGACATCCGCCCGCCCCCGGGCTCCTGCGGGAGCTGCGGATGGAGGGAGAGCCCGGAGTTCCCCCAGCCCCCGGGCAGGAACCTAAGTGGCACCGAGCCGAAGGGGCAGTGCCAGGCACGGCACCTCCCTCATGGACACACAGCCCTGGCACGGCACCTCCCTGATGGACACACGGCCCTGGCACGGCACCTCCCTGATGGACACACGGCCCTGGCACGGCACCTCCCTGATGGACACACGGCCCTGGCACGGCACCTCCCTCATGGACACACAGCCCTGGCACGGCACCTCCCTGATGGACACACGGCCCTGGCACGGCACCTCCCTGATGGACACACGGCCCTGGCACGGCACCTCCCTGATGGACACACGGCCCTGGCACGGCACCTCCCTAAGGGACACACAGCCCTGGCACGGCACCTCCCTGATGGACACACGGCCCTGGCACGGCACCTCCCTAAGGGACACACAGCCCTGGCACGGCACCTCCCTGATGGACACACGGCCCTGGCACGGCACCTCCCTAAGGGACACACAGCCCTGGCACGGCACCTCCCTGATGGACACACGGCCCTGGCACGGCACCTCCCTAAGGGACACACAGCCCTGGCACGGCACCTCCCTGATGGACACACGGCCCTGGCACGGCACCTCCCTAAGGGACACACAGCCCTGGCACGGCACCTCCCTGATGGACACACGGCCCTGGCACGGCACCTCCCTAAGGGACACACAGCCCTGGCACGGCACCTCCCTGATGGACACACGGCCCTGGCACGGCACCTCCCTAAGGGACGCATGGCCCTGGCACCAGCTGCGCTTTCCAGGTGCGGGCTTTACCTCCTTGCACGCAGGAAAACAGCGGAACACGCGCGGCAGCGTTTTCTGCAAGCGTTTGCATCATTACGTGTGCCTCAAGAAATAAAAACAGAACGTTTGTAGATGTTTGATGACTCTTGAAGTTGAAAACAGAAAATAAAGCAGCTTATAGAATTGATTTAACTGACTAAATCAGTTGATTTAACTGACTAAATCAAAAGCCAGCTATTCTCTGACTAATCATTAGCTCACTAATCTATACTTAGTGACACCCAGGTATTTTTAGAGAGGTTTGCCTCTTAGTGTTGCTGCAGTGATTTAAATTTTGACGTGGATTTGCAAGGAGGTCGAATTGTTTATGGCCAACTGCATCACAGACGTGTTTTAATTTCAGCAAAGATAAGAAACAGGTTTTTTTTTTCCAGACCCCAGCATCCTTCAATAATATAAAATTATTTAAGAACTAATGTATCTTGCGAGTTTGCAGTCTCCAAATAATAGCAACAAAAGGAGGTCCCTGAGCGGGCAAGGATCATGGAGATTCATTCCTGCCGGGGAAGGAGCGTGTTCACACATGGCCTAAACTCGGGCTTGCATCCCCATCTCGTGGCAAAAGGGGATGGGTGCAAGGAGCAAAAGAAAACCACACCGTGGCCGAGGGTAACCCGCGGTTTCACAGCCAACCCAGCAGCAGGGAATGCATGAGGAATGTCCTCGGCTCGGGAACTGCTGCCACGCCGCTTCTAATCTCACGCCTCATCAATATCCCCTGCCTCATCAATAAAAGAGACTCAAGGAAAATCCTGTCTTGGTACAAAAACCAAAACAATACAAAACGAAAAAACCCCCCAACTAACTAACAAAACCCAAAAAACCCCCACCCCAAACCAACGCTGCCCCACACACCAAAATGCTTGTTTCTGAAATTGCAGCACAACTGCATTCCAAACACTTTCACTTGGTGTACAAAGCATCTCCATCCCAGCACTGTGCCAACGAGAAATATGCTTGCCATACTTTAGCAACAACATCCTCTACTCAGTCCCGTTCTCAATCAGGGGAAACCTGAACTTAATTTCACGGACTGCTGGTAAGTTTGGGGTCAGGTCTGTAAGTAAAAACCAAGCAAAAAACAAACAAACAAACAAGCAAACCCCCACAAAACCAAAAAGACCTCCAAACAAATCCAGAAAGCACTGGCAGAAAAGCTGTAGGCACACTGCTGCCCTGGCAGTCCCAAAATGCTCATTCATTGCAGGTGTCTGATTTTTAGCTTGCACATTTTAATACGCCCACTGCATGGGTTGTTTCACCTCTGAGGCAGACATATTTCAGCGGGGTTAGTACTTAGGCTGGGTGATGGATGTGGTCCACAAACTCAGAGCAGGGAAGAGCTCCATGTTTTGTTCCAAAAATTATAGTTGTGTGTTTTACCCAACATCAATGTCTGAGACATTTTATAAAGAACATAGAAACCAGTTGAAATATGGGAAGATCAGAGTGCTAAAAATTGTAACAAGCCTACCGCAGAATAATAAGACTTCACTAGAACCCTGTGAGAATAACGACGAGCTTTGCAAGCAGCTAAGAAATGTTTATTCCCTCTTTCTCTCCCGATCTCAGCCTCTACCTCACGTTGTGAGTCAACCATAGCAATTAAACTGTTACAGAACAATAGTTGTAAAAGAAGAGAGAGCACCATTTCTACCCCATCCCACAGTGAACTATTCTGTCCTGAAAATTATGCTTGGTGAAACCTGCCCATATTTTTAAAACCAGACAGATCCAGGCAGGACTGCAGCATGCTTAAGGATATGTAGGATCTCCATGGGATGTGATGAGTGTGGCAGCCTGTGCTGCTGTTCAGACACACTTCTGAGAGTATTAATGGGATGGATACACTATTCAAAAACCCTCAGAAATTTCAGTCTGTGCTTCCTGGCCTAGAAAACCAGCATCATCCAGCCTCTGCGTCTGGTGCAGCCCAGGACCCCTGATTTAGATGGATTGAGACCCCCACTAGAATCTGGCTGTATGGGGCAATGTTGTGTGAGCTCAGCTAACAGATGGTAATGAGGCAGCCTCAGCCAGAAGTGGAGATTTGGCTTAAGTCAACTGAAAAGAGAATCCAAGCTCTTGATTCTGGGCTGGACTTGGTGAAAAGGTTGCAACGCAGCCCAGTGTGTTTGGAGTGCTGCTATTTCTAGAGTTCCAGTCACTCCAGGCAACTGTCAGAAAGCAGGGAAGAGTTTCCAGAATTCCCCAGGGAGATTAATGAGGTAAGAGTAATAAAAATGGGAGAACAATAAATAGGGGGTTTTTGCTATCATATTTTGGCAAAGGAAATCTCTCCAATATAATACATCAGAAAAGGTTCATCTTTCAGTGACCAGCTACACATGACAGGCCAGGTTGTTGGGGTTTTTTCCTGAAATATCATTTTTTTTTGTTTATGAGCCTAATCTTGCATCCTGTTTCAGGAAAAGCTGGCAGCTATGTCCCCAATGCTGCCTGCCCAGGGCATGGCTGACAGCAAAAGCAACACAAGGCAACAGGGGCCAGCTGTGCTCAGAGCAGTCAAGACTTTTTGCTCTTCAGTAACTTTCCGTTTCTCAGTGCCTCTCTGCACTACAGTTGTAATAGCAATTTTGCTGTGAGGGAAATATATCCACAAAATGTAGACCTTTGCCATGATTGTTGCAAGTCAGCTTGGTGGCCTCAACGATGAAGTACCAGCTGTCAAATGACAGTCAGAGTCATTCACCTCCTTAGAAGTGTAACTGGGAGGCAGAAGTACTTGCATGTGTCTCCCGACTCAAAATATTGTGAAGTTTTACCCACAGTGGACCATGGCTATAAGCATTGATTGAATTGTCAGAAAACTTTGTTTTTATTGGCTTTGAACATTGCAAAAGGTGTGATATGAGTCGAAGTCGCCTCTGAAGAGCCAAGACAGAGAGGTAACTGGAATGGATGGAGGACAAAATGAAGCATGATCAACAGGAGAGCAATGGGACTAAATAGGGACTAAATAGGCTGGGACTAAATAAAACCTCTACATTTGGCATTCTGTTGCCTTGACAATACAAGTCTGTGTAAATAACAAAAAAAAAAGTCTCTGAGTACCAGACTGGATGGAGCCACATCTGATGCTGGGAAAGGATCCTGCCCATTATGAGCAGAGAAGCCTACATGACAGGATTTGGGCATTAGAGACAAACCACCCAAGAGGGAATTTGCACTTAGGCTCCACGGTGGAAACATAAAACACTTGCATTAAATCTGACCCTGCTTTAAGAATTTTTGTTCTATGAAGAGTCTGTCACTGCCCACAAGGAGGACAAAAGTCATCCTTCGTGGTAAAGCTCTGAGGCCGTGTTGTGGCCACCCAGCTGCTCTGCAGAGGATAAGAAGGAAGATCTTGTATCAGCTGTTATTGCCCTATAAGTTGGTTTTAATGATATTTTTAACTTATCAGGCCTTTATCAAGTGTGTAAAATGATCACTTGGAGAGTGAAGATCGACTGCAAAAGTCAGCATCCCAGCTGAAGCCAGCTCAAATGGCCTTCAGAAAGCAACCTGTAACAAAATCATCGATTATGTATTCCATTTGGAAACTGTGCATCCTGGAGCCAAGAAAAAAATCAGTCACTCCATGTTTTGTGAATCTTGTTTTTTCCAGGTTTTACAAGATTACTTCACTGCCTGGAAAGCTAGTGCCAAGGACAGATCTAGAGCTCAGAAGAGTCTCAGCAGGAAAAAAAACAAAAGGGAGTTTCCATCAGGAGAAATTTTTTTTTTGGTAACATGTTAGATTTTGGTTAAAAATCTATTATTTCAAGCCTGAAATTGCCCCACCACAGCTCATGGACATTCCAGCCAGATGATCCCTGCTCCTATACTTTTCTTTAGCTCAGAGTCCAGGATCTGTTTTGGCTGCAGCATCATAGTGAACCCTGATGAAAATCCGAGGATCTGTAATGTGTTTCCAGCTGAATCAAAGAAATATCAGTTGTGCTGTTTGAGGTGTGGCTGTAAGCTCACTTGCAGTACTGTGTTCAGTCCTGCTTCATGAAAGGTTAATCTAAATGAAGACAAGCACAGAAAAGAACCAATAGGATCAAACAGAGAGGAGAAAATTCAGTTTGATGTTGGAAAATGAAGACTGGAAACAGATATGATTGTTTACTGCCACAATATAATAAACACCAGAGAGAGGAGAGAATTGTAATTTATGGAACAACATTAAAAAAATCTCAAATTGCTATGTGTTGCTTGTGAATAACTTTGGGGTGGAAGTAAAAAAACATTTTAAACCTAGCCACGTTCTGGAGTAGCCTTTTGTGTGGAGGAACAAAGGCCAGGTACCTCACTAGGCTGAAGGTGGATTATATGATGGGAGCATTGCTGCAGTAGGAAGCAGTTCTGGAGACCCAGTATATTTTTTCCCATCTGTGGTTCAAGAGGAGGCCTGATAGGGAAAACACATGATACGGCAAATTTAGGTCACACTGTTTTACAGGAATTGAGTTTCCAAACTGAATTTTTTTTTTGAGTTTGGGACTTTCCCTTTTTCAGCAGAAAAAGAGTTACTCATGGGAAGCAGACACATTCCACAAACACGCTCATTTAGTCAAGAAGATATTTCCCACTGAGAAGTCATTCATCTGGAAATTTTCAAGTAGCTCCTGCACTAACATCTGCTTGGATGTAAGCCCCTTGGGCAATGGCCTCCTCTCCTTGTTTCTTCAGTGTCAAACACCCTTGGCAAGACAGGCAAATAAAGAATGACCAGGCGAGGGAAGTAGAGAGTCCACCTAGCTTCTGCCATCTCCCCTTTCCTTGGGCTGTCTGTGAGAGGAGAGGGCAGGGAGTGACACTGATGCTCTCAGACAGCAGCTGGGTAGGAGCAGGGAATGCTGCAAAGATGTAAACCACACGATGAACCTGACTCCAGAAAACTGAAACATGACTTTGCAAGGTACAAACTCTTAATGAAATAAAGCTGAATGAAAGGGTAAAATAAAAAATAGCAATGAATTATTGCTTTCAATAAGCAAGCCAAGTGTTGAGTTGGATACAGGAGACCTCTCAGGAACCCAGGCCATAGTAAAAATCATGTGATTATTTGAAAAATAATTATATTCCAAGAGAAGAAAAAATGGGATGGAAATGCTTGGGCTTTTTTTCAAGGATTCCATTACAAAATTATTCTGTTTAAGAAGAATTCAAGTGTTATCCACTGCAGCAGAACCCTTCTGTCCTACCTGCCTGTTCTCTCAACCTGTGAGTCACAGAACCCGGTATATCTTATGCAAATGGAATAACAAATTTTCTTCCTGGAGAAGATGAATCCTTTGTCAGGTCTTCCACATTTTTGCCACCTACAAGTCTCTTGGGAAATACTGTTCAACAAGCTTGAGTTAGCAGAGAGTTCAGCTCAGCTCTTTCACAAAGCTTTTTAAAAGCTTGATTATCAGCAAGATGTGCAGGGGGTGCTCAGCCACATTAATTTCATGATCTCACACTGCCCAGAGCTCAAGAATTCTGAGTACAGTGCATAATTTTGGTTTGTACCTCAGCTCCTTTGCAATGTCAGCTAGCCAAAAGAACAGAAAAGCATGCCTGCATGCATAGACACACACACAGTGTGCTCCCTGCTGCAGAAAGAAAGGATTCTCCATGCCTGGGAGTTTCTGTGGGGAAGCAGTGGAGACAGCAGCTCTCCTCCAGTGTGTCCTTGCTTGTCACAGCCTGGCCAAACAAAAAAGAACGTGCACAGATCTCACTCAGACATGACTGATTGCTCCGATTTACCCTTGTGGGTTTTGTTGCATTTTGGGTTTTTTGTTTGTTTGGGTTTTGTTTTATGGTTTCAGGTTTTTTCCCACAGCCTCCTTTTTCTGCTGTAGCTGCCAACTGACCAGCTGATTTAGTGTCTTTGCTGGCTCACAGGCTGTAAGGTCATTTTTACTGTATCGCTCCCACACAGTGCCTAATGATTTGGAGTCACAGCACCCTTGCCTATAAAAGGGAACATAAAGCAGTGGGAATCACTGCCACTTGCTGTGCCTGTCCTGAGTGGAAACAGGATAGTCTCCATTAACAGATAATTGTGTTTACATTTCACAGCCCATAGGGGTATGAAGGGTCATACAGGCACCAGACAAGGTCAATGAAAACAGCATAGTTTGGAGCAAATAAAACAACTATAAAGCCCAGTTTCCTTGAGCAGTTGTATTGACCATGACAGGAACAGAGCACAATCCCCATTTCCCAGGGAATGTATAGACAGATCCTGCAGTGCCCTTCCGGCAAGGCCTCCATATGCTTCTTTTGCAATTTTTGCTCCCAGAAGTATGAATTCAGGTACCCTGTATGCATCTAACACAGCAGTTCTGGCACTGGGAATGCTAAATCAACAGTGAAAAGCCAACACAGCATACAGAGGTCCATAACAGCACAGGATCGCAGCGTTGATGTGCACTACTCACTCCTGTGTGAGGACTTCACTGCACACTCACCCTCTTGGGATCTGTCTTCATGAATTCTCTTAGGGTAGGGTCCAAAGAGGAGATTCAGGATTCAAAAGAGGAGAAAGCAGAAACAAGGTCATTTTCATGGCCTGTGTCCTGCTGTGAGTACTTGCTAATAATTGCTTTCATTACAGAACACCACACACGATGGCACATCTCATCTACCCAGCCTCATGGGTTTGCCCAGTCCATACTCTATTCTCTCCCTACCCAAACAACTTCTTCCTTTCCCACTATTCAAAGTGGTGTGCAAAAAAAAAAATCACTCCCTGCTGTCAGCACAGAGGTCTCAGAGAAAATTTACAGGCCACTGCCAATAGACTGAAGACGTTTTCACCTGTCCAGGAGTACAAAATAGAGGTTTGGAGTTTGCCTTGCAGCAACCAAGCTGATCTTTGCTGTCAATTGCTTTTTACAGAGGTTGACAATGGACAGAAGCAGGCACCCATCAGGAACTGAAAGCAAACCCTCTCCTGAGGAGAGCAGTGCCAAGGCTCTGCCTGCCAGCTCAGGGCCACAGGGAGGAAATCCCCTTTATCAAGCCACCCTGATTCACGGGCAGACAAACTGATGATGTGAAGGCTAACAGGTCCCAGAATAATTCCAATTCAATGCATTTGTGTTTAAGGACCTCACAAGACAGCAGCAGAGGTACTGGAGAAAGGTACTGAACTGAAAAATAAGCTGTGTGTGCTGGTGGGGAGGAAAAGAAGGTGCAACACGGAAGCAGAGAAAGTGA
This sequence comes from Monarcha castaneiventris obscurior, assembly GCA_026261815.1. NCBI lineage: Eukaryota > Metazoa > Chordata > Aves > Passeriformes > Monarchidae > Monarcha > Monarcha castaneiventris. The sequence goes on from JAMPIT010000890.1 coordinate 6,571,467, forward strand.
GGTCTTGCCAAGCCCAAGAGCTTCTAAATGACAAAATTTCCTCCTGCTGCCTACAGTGAACGCCCAAGTGCTTCAGCAGTGCTGAAATACTTCACAAGCACTTGTCAGTGGTTTAGACATGTTGAATCATAGGTTAACCAATTAATTGATGAGTACAAGTAGGATCCCTGACCTTCCCAAGGACTAAGGTGCTTGTTCACACCATCACTGCTGCCCCATCAGACTTGCTACAGTTAAGCCAATAAAAACACCTCAGTCTTTTACTCAGCTTCGTAATTCATATTCAGACGTAGTCCTGAGTGTCTTGTAAGCACCTGAATTTTCTTCTCCTGTTTAATAGTAGATACGAAGCTGTCTAATCTTGAAATTCAGACAGAACTGATATGTTCTTCAACTGCTTGATGATTTTGCTTGGATTTGCTTTTTCTTTTTTACTTTTCTCTTTAGCAGATCTTCAAACTGCTGTGACTTATTGACTTTCTTGTGGCATGAATTTGTACAACATCCCCAAATTCTGCAGCAAAAGAACACTGTTTAACCTGCATCACTCAGAACTGAGGAGGAGCTATAATGTGGGCTGTCTGTTGTACAGCTTTAACTTGACCCCAAATGCAGATGCATCATTATACAGTCCTTAATGACACAATTACACAGTACTTTTCTTCAGAGAACCCCTTGGCAATTTACCACATGAGGAGTGTTTTCTGCTTTGCTGCCGAGTGTCTCACCCTGAGCCTTGTGCTGGACAATCAGGCTGGCACATTTCCTGCAGAAGGTTCAGTCAGAGGAGCAGAAGCGACCAAGCCCTCTGTTCATCCCACCCCAGCCCTTGCCCTAACCATAATCACTGCTGAATCCAGTCATTTGTTTCTGCCAGAGTCTGGAGAGCCTCAGAGACATTAAGTTCCTATGGTTGTTGGCTGAGGAAGGGAAAGGTGATTTTCATGCCCTCCTGCAGGGTTGATGCTCCTGTAGGCTCACACCGGTGTCTCCCCCTTAAAATCCCTGTCCATACCCTTGGCTCTGCAGTACTGGAAACAACTGCTTTTTTCCTGGTACTCATTCCCATGTTCATGCTGGCCATTTATAATTATTCTGTTTCCTTGCCTGTGATTTTTTTTTTTAAATCTTTCAGTTCCCTGGGGCAGAGCAGTGGCTCTGTGAATGCTGGAGAGCAACTAGCAGCAGCGTGAGAAATTGAATTCCTCTTTAAAAAAAAATTAGATTTCTAAGTGAGACATCCTGTCCTGGAACAACAGAACAAAAAAAAAGCCAAACAGTGGAACAAGAAAAGTTTGCTCCTTTTAACAAGAGGGTAAAGCTGGAGTGCATAATAAGGTGGTTCCTTTCCAAAATCAGGGGTGGGGCTGGAGCACCCAGGGACCTTCAAAGCTCTCACTTTGGGATAAAACTCTTTTTGTGGACTACCAAAGGGGTTATGACTCTGTAGAGCCAAGAGGTCCAAAGTCTCATGGTATGCTGGGAGAGGAAAAGAAATTAAAAATTATATAATATGCAGATTACCATTAATCTGACCTGTGCAAAGGATGGGGCTGTTGTCATCCCCCAGTGTCCAGGCAGCCCTTTAGACTGTGCACTGTTATAGTCTACTATTTAGACATGTAAATTGTATTGTTAATAAAATGCACAAGGACTTGTATCAGCTCATGATTATAGTTTGGGTTAGCTGATGAAGAGATTAAATGCTCAAAGAGATCTATGTCTCCTTATCTGTATTGCCCTGCCTGGCTTAGTATCCAGATGAAAATTCAGGAACATCCACTTCTTGTACCTTGGGGATGGGAAAAAGGGAATGTTGTGATGGTTTTGCAGAGAAGCAGACACAGTGGCTTTGCAGGGAAAAAGAGAAGGTAATACTGGCCCCCAAACTGGCTTAAAGTCTAACGAAGGCAAGTGGAGAGAGCTCGACAAATGCTGTAAGGAAGAATATTCCTGGTATTTGTTACCACATCAGATGGGATGCTTTGGTGACACACGTGTGAAAAGAGGGCCCCCATAGCTTTGAAACAGATCTACAGAGAATTGGCAAGGGATTGGCCATGCAGACTCCCAGCAGATTGCCTGCCTTGAGAACACAGGTGGATGGAGTGCCTCTCCACCATCACTGCTGCCAGGAGATGAGGGCAAAAACTTCTTCAGGTGCCCTTTTCTCATTTTACTAGTTACCTCTGCTATTATAATGCAGGTCTTGTGTCCTGCTATCCCGAAGGCAGTAGATGGTGCTATTGATAGCACTATTAGTGCATATGTTAATCAAGTAAAAGCATCCCTAGAGGAACAATGTTAAATGCTTGTGCTTTCCTCATATTCATCATCTCAAGGAACCTCAAGGCACTTGCAAAAATTTAAAACCTGCATTTTTATGTCAATTCATGTTCAACCTCAGAGCAGCCACTCTTGTGTGTGCTCACAGAGCCCTACTCCAGAGAGAAGATAGAAGATAGCAGACCGATGGTAAGTGGCAAAGAACCTTGTTACTCCGAGTCCCACTGAGCCTTGAAAGATAATTTCAGGAAGAAGGATGCGAACAGCAAGGCTGGAATCTGACAGAGCTAATATAAATCAAACTAATCTCTCAGTTTTACAAGAGAGCCCTTGACAACTTGAGGTCAGGTTGTCATCTCTATTATCTCCTGGGATGGGCTGTTCTCAAAAGCCAGCACTGATTACCCTGTTGGCACATGGTAGCTACTCTGCTGCTTCTCACCATGGGGACTTGTGATCTTGGTCCCATTACAATAATTGACTGTTTTTAGTCTCAAAGTAGCAGATTAGGCAAAAGCCATGGTTCCCAGGGGGGCAGAGATGGTGCAAAGACACAGCTCTTGCTGGAAACAATTTACAAAGGCAACTGCTCCACCCTGAGAAATTAAATAACATCAGCAGTATCACAAAGCTGAAAACACTAATTTCTGACTCCAGATCAGTCATATTTCCAGGAACAAACTAAACTCCTTTTGCACCCGGTACGAGGTTGTCATTACAATCACAATCCATGCATCCTAACAGAGATGATAACAAAGGAATGGGCCAAGATACACAGCAAATCGTCCCCAAGGATGCTGAACTGGCTGACTCAGCAAGACACTCAGCAGTGTGCTTTGTGTTACCAGGCTTTGTGGAAAACATCTGAGGCCTCATAAAACCAAGAGTCAAATTTCTATAGCTGAAAGTGTCAGTGCTCACAGGAAAGACAGCTCCATATCTGTGGAAAAAAGGTGCTCAGAGCTAAGACAAGTTTAAGTTATTCTACATATCTTAAGTCTTCTGTGTTTAAAAAATCAATCTTTCAGGCTGTATACACAGCCCTTTTCCAAATGCATCCAAACACACACATCCAGCTCTGCAAAACACATACCAAGCATGAGAACATCAGTCTGATCCAGCTCCTGGCCAACCTTAAAATCTCCAGTATTTTCTATCATTTTCCTTTGTCAGCAGCAATTCTTTACATTTATCTTTGAAAGTGTACAGTTTTGTTCTCTGTAGATGTCTCAGAGAAGATTTAAATGGCAACAGATTGTGTTTCAAGTCTTTCACATTGATGGAAATTAAAGGTCCATTTACCAAAGCTTTTAAATACTTGCTTAACTTTGGGCATATGAGCAATGCTGTTTAGCAAAGGGATAAATGGTGTGCTTTGCTGTACTGCTGCACAGCAGCTAGATGACAACACAAATTGGTCAAGTGATATTCATGAGATTACATGGATTCTTAAAAAAATAAACCCATGGGAGAGATATCATTTGGCAATGTTTTAGGAAGGGAAAGAGGACCTGGTGACAAAGGACACACAAGAGCCTGAGGAACAGAGTCTCTTTTGCCTCATTCTTTACAGGTAAGACAACCATTACTTAATCCAAGATCCTGAGACCTGGAAAACTGCAGCAAGGAAGACTTAATTGTGGTGGAATCAGGTTAGGGGATATTTAAACATATTGGACATAGGTTGATTCCATGGGCTCTGACAGGATGCACCTACAAGTGCTGAATGTGCTAGCACATAGTATGACAGCGGGGCCATTCTTGGTGATATTTGGAAGGTCATGTTCCTTCGAGGAGGCTCCTGAGGATGGGAAGGAAGAAAATGTCACTTCTGTCTTCAAGAAGGGCAAGAAAGAGGATCTGGGGAAGTACAAGCTAGTATCCCTCACTTTGACCCCTGGGAAAATGATGAAGAAATTTCTAAACACACAAAGGATGAGATGATGGAGGAGTAAGCATGAATTTCTGAAGGGACAAGCATGCCTGACCAACCCAATAATGAAGAGATGGCTGGTGAGGGGAGAGCAGAGGATGTTGTTTATTTGTTCTGTGGACTGTAGTAGGCTTTCAGTTCTGTTTCCCACAACACCCTCCTCATAGACAAGCTGAAGAAGTACAAGTTGGGCAGTTGATGGAAATTGGTCTGAACTGCCAGACTCAAGAGTCGTGATCACAAAATCCAGTTGTGGCATGAAGCCTAGCTGGAAGCCATTCACTGGTGGTGCACCCCAGGAGAGGATGCTGAGGTCAGTACTGCTAAACATCTTCACTAATGATTTTGATGACAGGGCGGAGTCTGTTATCAAAAGCAAGTTTGCTGATGACACAAAACTGAGAGGAGTGGCTGATACTCGGAAGGGTTGTGCTGCCATCCAGAGGGACCTCAACAGGCAGGAGAAATGGGCTGAACAAAATCTCAGGCAGTTCAACAAGGCACAGTGCAGATTCCTACATCTGGGAAGACACAGATCTACACATCAGTACCTGGTAGGGGCCAAGTGTTTGTAAAGCAGCTGTACAGCAAAGGACATGGGGATCCTGGTGGACACCAAGCTGACCATAAGTCATCATCGTGCCCCTGTGACAAGGAAGCACACCAACTTCTTGAGGGGAAATTACAAGGAGCATTGCCAGCAGGATGTGATACTTCCTCTAGCACTGGTGAGACACAAATGGAGTTCTGGGTCCAGTCCTGGGCTCCCCATAAAAGGAGCATACAGATTTACTGGATGTCTTGGGGTGACTTTATGATGTGTATACCCTATCACTGCTCTATTGCCCAGAAATTAATTTTGTGCTTTTTCTGTGCCTTTAAACTGAGCCTTAGAGGTAAGAGAGAAAAAAAAACCCAGCAAACTTTCAAAGCAATTTGTTCAAGGACAGATATTTTTCTCGGTTCTGGCTGCGGCAGCAAGGGAGGAGAAAACATCCTTGGTGCTCTCGGCCAGTTTTTTTGGCTCCATTTTTTTTTTTCCTCTGGAGAGAGAGAGACACAAGAGACAAGAGAGTTGAACTTTGTTTTCTGGGGACTTTGGGTTTTTTTCCCTTCTTTTTCTTCTGGACTGTTTCAGTAACATCAGAACACAGTGGGGGAGTTCTCCACTGAGGCCCGGAGGTGGGCCCACGCCAGCTCTGAGGAGAGATTACACCTACAGAAGGACTCTAAAATCTTCCCAGGTTTTCTCTCTATAGCAAGGGGTTTTACTATTTAGCATTATTATCCTTTTCCTGTGTATTTGTTAATAAATAGGTTTTATCTCTTTCACTTTCCTTCGAGGAAAAAGTTTTTTTTCCCGAACCTGGCGGGGGGAGGGTTGATTGTAACCTGCTTTCTATCAGAGGATATTTTCCTCCAAATTTGTCCAAACGGGGACACTGGAGTGAAACTGGGGGATGGGCCAGAAGATGATGAAGGGAATGGACTGTTTGTCATACAAGGAGAAACTGAGAGCTAGGACTGTACAATCTCATAAAGAGACAGCTGAGGAAAGAGCTCAGTGTGTAAATCTACCTGATATGGGGAAAGGGACAGAGAAGATGAAGCCTAACTCTTCTCAGTGCTATCCAGACAAAAGGCAGTGGGCACAAATGGAAGCACATAAAATCCTGTTCAACCATAAACTTAGACATACTCTTTTCCCCCCTTCCTTTGAGAGTGGTCAAACACTGGCACAGGTTCCCCAGAGAGGCTGTGACCTCTCATCATTGCTGATACTCAAAACCCAACTGGACATGGCCTTGAGAAACCTGCTCTAGCTGACTCTGCTCTGATCTTGTTCTCAACAGATAGTCCAGCAGCAGCTGCCACAAATCCCATGCTAAATTCAGATTTACATTAAGATTTTGCATCTTACTTTTCCTGGTAAAATACAACTTTTAAAGTGTAACAGTGTAGCTGCCTTATTCAGCTCAGCTATGAGTTAATGCTCATTGCAACATACTCAAGCTGAAGGCACTAACAGCCAGTTTTCCTACAAGTGGTGGTTTTTGCAGATCTAACCTTCTGGTTTTTACTGTGTCTTTTCCAAAGCTGCCAATGCTTCTGTGCCTACATTAGAATCTAAATGGACAGGATTGGTTCAAGTTTAAAATGTCTAAAGAAAAGATACAGCCTAGCACAATGGAGTTACACCCACTCTCCTTTCTCTTTTTATCTTTTGCCTGCAAGGTTACAGGAACACTAAATACTCCTGCTCTCCTGCAAAAGTCCTTTCTGTTGCCAACTGCACTAAATTAGGGCTGCTGCACAGTTCCCTCTTTTGTCACAAAAGAAGCAAATGCGTTTTAAACTTGCAGCAAATGCCAGTGAAACTCCTGGAATACTTATGGTTTTTCTAGTGCAGGCCGAGTCATATAAGCACCAAGATGCTGGGAAGCCTGAAACACTCTTAGAAATCAAAGACTGAGTTCTCCAGGTCTGACTAATTGTCAGCCTTCTGCAGGTTGAAGAGATTCGCTGGCCTCCCTCACCATCCAGGGGAAGCATTAAAATGATCAAGTAAACCAGAACTGCAGGAAAGAAAAAAAGGAAGGTTGCTGTGGAAAAGAACCAAGTATTAGTATTTGACAGACTTTAATGACTACCATCAAACTGATTTCAGCCATATTCTAGTCATGCCAGTTTGGTTCAGACCTTGATTCTCACATCTTCCTGCTTTAGTGGTGGACTTGGAAATACTAGGTTTACAGTTGGACTCTCTGATCTTATGGGTCTTTTTCAACCTCAATGACTCCATGATCTGTAGTATAATAAGTGCACACATACACTATTATTGTCAGTGCTAAAGTTTGCAGCAGCAGAAGCATCAAACCAGTATTTGGGGAAGCATCAAACCAGTATTTGGGCAAGCATCAAACCAGTATTTGGGCAATTTGTTGCATTAGCAACAAATTACCTCAATCAATATTTACTTCTCCAAGAATCAAACCCAGGAACTTCTACAGGCAAAGGGAAAACAAGAAATGTTGATAATGTGTACAGAAAAGCCAGTCACCAGGGAACCATATGAACAGCTCCATTTTCCCATTAGGAGCTAACACAGGAGTCATCCACCACTACTTGTTGCAGAGTTGCTCACGATTTTGCTATACTACCACCACAGAAATCAGATGCTGCAAACAGCAGCTCTCACTCTGCCCCTGTGTAGATGACCATCCTACAAGGAGGAGACTTCATCTGGTACCAACAACATTGGTTTCTTGTTTGGAACCTCAAGCACTGTTGAGACTCAAGTCAGTAAAATTGGTTTTCTCAGGCCGTGGAGCTTACAGGCCAAAATCTGAGTTGCTGTTTCAAGCTGCCTTTCACTTCAGAAGTTATTTATTGTTGTGAACACTGTCCTCATTTTCCACTTAGTTCAAAAGAGAGGTGAAAATTTGGAAACATTTCTGCCAGGTTTAGTTTGCCTTAATTTTTTTTCCTTCTGCATTGGCAGCGATAGAAACAAACCAGAACAAAAGGAAGGGCCAGGCTGAGCCCCACTCTTGCAATTGGCACACAAACATGTTCATTAACCAAATGCATTGTAGCCTGGCTCTGCTGACAACACAGAGCAGGAGCTGAATCACAGCTGAGCAGGGTAGACAGAGCCTGGGTTTGGTGCAGTAGACATTTGTGGAGTCAGTCCAGCAACATAAAACCTATTTTCTAACTCTGCATGTCAGGAGTTAACAATCTGAGCAGAGCAACCTGCCAGGTACTAAGTGAGAGCACTACTGAGGTTCGCAATAGGAAACCAATGAAATTTCTGATCAGTACAAGAATATCATCTGTGAGGTTTTTTTTCCCCTTGTTGATTTGTCCTAGAAAGTTTTTACCTAATTTTCAGCTGGTCATTTCTATAGAAAGAAGGGTAGAACAGAAGTTTCCTACAGTGAATGAAGAATTTAGAGAAGCGACACAGAGCCCATGTTGCCCTTTCATAGAATACACCCCATTATTTGACAGTATTTGAAGTGTTCAAAGTGGCTTTGCTGTGACACACAGTATTTTACCACATCCCAATTACAAGTTTCTGAATCACTCAGCTAGTTGCAAAAATCCTAGAGGCATAAAAATCAGAAAACAGAGGTAAATGGTTTATATATGTTGTCATGAAGATGATGGCGTTCCTTATGATGTTTTAAATATTTTGGATAGGCAGAGCTGACACAAAGTAACTCAATGGAAAAAAAAAGTATGAATAGCTCAGACTATTACTTTACGTACCCATTGGACACACTTTCCACTGAACCATGAAGGTAATCTCTTATCAATGCTGATTTATTACCACTTTTGCCTGCAAGAGCATATGTGTAAAACATTAAATCACAGTAATATTTGCCCTTTCAACAGCCAAACCGAGGGGCAGAATACCAGGTTTGGATGACACTGACCTCCCACGGCTGCTCTCAGGTATTGATGTTATGTGACCAAAAAGGGAACAAGTTGGGAGTGAGCAGAACACCTATAACTTTGGAGAGCTTTTGCATCAATCCCTTCACAATTTTAAATGCCAAATGTTTAAAAATCAGCAATGAAGGTGTTTACACTCCCAGCCCACTGCAGCCAGTGTCTCTGTGGCACAGTAGCTAGGAAGAAGCTCAGTATAAAAGCACTTGGAATGTGCATGTAAAAAGTGACAGTATTTAATGAAGTTAAAGTGTTGCCTCAAAATGCTGCTGGAAGAGCACAGCTCTTGTTTCCAGGAGTGGAGGGAATATTGAAGCACCACAAGATTGCACCTGTAGAAAATTCTAGCAGTTCTTGATATCTTGTTTGCATAACTTCATTTACCCACAGCTAGAAAGAAGAGTCCTTAAATACCTGCTAGCTTTTCAACATTTTCCGGGACTCACTGGTTCGGTAGCATTTGCATTCTGCAGCCAAATCATACTTCTTCCAAAAAGAAACCCATCAACTTCTGTCTACTTGGTTTGTGTAAGAGATTCTATTGCTAACACATATGGTCTAGTACAAATAGAAGCAACAGAACTTCTAAGTCCTGCATGCCTTGGCATTAGAGCTAAATGTCTTAAAATTCTCTTTGGACCAGACCTGAAAACCTATGGAAAGATTTAGGAAAATCATCTTGCTGGTAAAACAACCTAAGCCATCAGGAAGGTGTGAAGAGTCTGATATGGTGATAATGAGAGAAGGTCTAAGCTCTATTTGTAATGCAGATGTATTGGGTTAAAATCATAAGAGACTTTTAATTTTGCTCTGGTTTCCTCTATCACAGTAAAACATTTTGTCTGGTTTCAAAGGCACTTCAGATACAATAGTGGGCAGGCAGTGCTGATAGATGGATCCGGTGCTATCTATTACAGGACATCTGTCACACACACACCTGGGCTGTTTCTCACTGCTGTTGCTTTAAAGATGACAGACATGTTCTCATCCAGAAAGGCTGCCTATTTATATCCCCTTAACACAGCTTCTTTCACTGCTCTGCAGACGCTTTATCCAAACAGGAAGGAGGTCAGTGCAATCTGAAGGATGCTTCCCCCATTGAAATGATGAATTCAGGCATGTCTGCCTGGGAAGGCACAGGGGGCAAAGCTGAAGTTAGGGCTAGTCCATGAATATTGCTCCCAGTTAGCTTAGCCATGCAGTTTTTAGCTAGGGACACACGTGTACTTTGCCAGAAACAATGCACTCGAAGTAGCATCTATTTATCTGATGGTTTATAAACATGTTTTAAGAGGGAAAATCCACTGGGGTGTTCCCCCACTGTGAGCTTCATGCTGGGTATGGAGCTGTCTGAAGGACCCTCAGGGACCACAGTGATGTTTTTGGGGCCTCTGGGCCCCAAATATTCAGGTTAGCCTGCTGCTGGAGGAATGTATCACCCAGATGATGTGTTGCTGCCCACTGGCTCAGCCTGCAAACACAGCAGGACAGACACCTGAAGACTGTCTTTGTAGGATGCCACTTACAAGATATCCTGGTTTTTAGCTGGGCCTCAAAGCTGGCATAAACTCATTTCTGATGGGTTTTTTTCTGCTGGGAATTTAGAGGGAAAGACAACATGCTCCTCAAGGAAAAAAATAATCTGATATCAGTGCAAGTCTTGCCAGCAACTTCAAAAAAGCCAGGATTTTGCAGTGATCTAAAGATAGAAATATAAATACTGAGCAAAATGTTTGGGTGACCCCTCTTGTATCCATTTCTGGCCTTTCAAGGCCCTATCTACCAGAAAGAATAGCATTACAAATTAATCTAAGTGCAATTGTCTGAGACCTCAGTTTCAGTATAGTGAAATGCTGCCTGGTGAGAATAATGGGCTTGCTGTTACTTTTGCCCTCCTTAAAATTGCTACTTTCATAGTACAGTTTCACTGCAAGACATTTATCCTTTATAAAGATTTGGCAAATAGGAACAAAACTAGGTATTAAAGCACTGGGATAACTTCAGTAATTCACTGCAAGGAATGGTGCAGAGGGGACCCTCATAGCTTATGCTTTAAATCCAACACTAAAAAGGCAGCCTCAGCTTGTCTTTTAAAAATAATAATAAAAAAGCTAATCCACAATGACTTGTCAAGACTCGCTGGACTTCCTTTTGTTCTTCTCATATACCCCTGAATCTGGGTACACCTGAGGAGGTAAAGATATGCTATTAAAGCCTTAAACTAGCATATGTTCACCCATCTAATTATTTCTACATGTAACATAGGGTGCAGTTAACAGTAGATTTAAGGAGAGTTGAAGATGCTGCTTAGAGCTAAGGCAGCAGTGCACTTTTTCCTTCTCATTGAAACAAACTGCAAAAAATGGACACTGATGATCAAGTAATGTTTGCTGCAGAGTGGCAGTACAGTTCAGCCATGAAATACTCTTCCACATATCATCACAGATGACAGCCACTTCCCCTGCAACAAGGTGAAGGCCTACTGTAAAAGACAGGAAGCTTTAGAAATCAGAAGACAGAAACTACGAGATACTGAAAGAGCTGCCGAAGAACTGCTTGACCTTGAAACAAGGATGACTTCGCCTGATGAGGAGTTCTCTTGCTTCCACATGCACAATTCTCTACTTGCTTAAAAATCCAGACCTTGAGCACTCATTCCCTCAGGGCTTGGTGCTGCCAATAGAGCCCATTACTCCCTATATCTCAAGTCGGGTGTAAAAAATACCCAGAAGACAAAATTGGAGCTTTGGCATCTCCCGATCCTGTTGCATTCACAGAGACAAAAGACACACTGGTGTAAACTGAGTGTTTGCCCCATTCCTTCACCTATTTCAAGTGACTATACAGGCAATGCCAGCTCTGCCTCCACAGCTGGGCTGTTTCTTATCAGTCCAGATGCCTCAAGCTGTTATTAGCTATTATGCTATTGATCATCATTATCTCTCAGACACATCTTCAGAGAGAAGCTTGAATTTGCAGATGCTCTCTGCCTCCCAAACCATCTCTGCTTGAACAGACCCATGAAATCTGGAATGTCGAATTCCCATTGCCATAGACGTTCACTGCAATTAATCCCCTGATAGACACGAAGGAGCTGCCCTCAAAGCACTGCTGGAGATGCAATGCGCTCACCCACAGCTGCGGACCGCCAGCTGAAAAATTAACACAATATACATTCATGGGAGTGAGATTAAAAGGTCATTTGCTGGTGATTAGCAACACCCCAAGCCTTCTGTTCAGTGCTGTTAGCAACCCCGCACATAGTAGCTATGAAGTGTTTCCTGTGCCTTCCTGGCAGAGACCACATCGCTGGGCTGAGTTTTCACAGAGAAGTGCATGTGTTAACCAGGCACAAAACTGCCATCAGGGCTGCATGTAAGAGTGCAGCCATTCCCAAAGCAGAGGGGAAGCAACAGGACCCCATGGCACAGCCAGGTGGCCACAGCAGTGTGCTTGGGCTGAGGGAGGAAACCCCCAGGAGACTCCAGGAACCAGAGGGAGCTCAGGGGCCAGGCTCTGAATCTGCCAGCTGGGGTTGTGAAGGTCATATCCAGATGTGGAAACAGCTACAGCAAACAAGAAACACCCCCAGTCATTGCTGAATATAAACACTATGACAAGCAAATGACTGACTAAATCAAGGGCACTTCAGTGGAGGGTGGCATTAACAGCTCTGTCAGCTTCTCATGAGTGACTCTGTGTTCAGGTAACAGCAAGAAGGTCATTCAGGAGGCAAGAGCTCCTTTAGACCAGGCACTGTACAGCCTGGGGTCGTTTCCCTACACCTCTCCAAATCTGCAGTCTGCCGAAGACTGTAAAAAAACAGGAAAGCGAAACAAAACAACTTGGGGTGAAAAAATAGTCAATAAATTCAGGTCTGTTAACTCTGAACATGGAATTTCTGACAAAGGCTCAGTTAAATTCAGCCTCAAGATGTAACAGTGTAATATGTCTAACCTCCCCCAAAATGTGCAAAGCTCACTCTCTCGATAGGACAGTGGTCAAGGTTCAGATCTTGGGTGTATGGAGTTATTCTGATTCAAAGTTAATTCATCAGCAGCTGTTAAGGACCGATGGCTTTGTTTAAGTCAATAGCACTATGTTCATTAACTCCAGCTGATAGTCTGGCCCTTAGGGCTTGATTCAGACACAAATCTTTAATCAACTAAATGCCAACATGAGGAGCTACAGATGCATTTGTGGACAGCCCATTGATTAGAACAGGAAGAAAGAGGTGATTTTTCCACATATGTTTAACAGCTATGCTTTTTCATCGTTTTCAAACCCGACACCAGTCAGACCCAATATGACTCGTCAGAGGAAGCTACATAAACCAGAGTCCCTGCCCTTTTATATAAAAGGACAATGCAGTGCAGCTGAGGAGTATGATGTGAATTATTATTCTCAATACACTGCAGTCTCATTACATTCCAGGGCAGTCGTCCGAGTCGATTGCAATGCCCAGAGCGCTGGCAATTGCAGTCCAGGGACTGGCTGAACTAAAAGCCAAATAGGATGCTGAAGAATAGGTAAATGCAGATTCCCTCTGCCTTTCAGAGGGGAATTAAAGCTCTTAATTTTGTTTCCTGGTAAGAATCTCCCTGCTGAGCAATGCTGCTGTGTTCTGGTGCCCAAGGTTCTTCTGGAGTCCCCACAGTTCAGGAATTTCTTTAGTCTGATCAACCATTAAGGTTAAGAAGCAGAATTAGAGATGACACTTCCAGGGGGAATTCGAACTGAAAAGGTAAAGAAGAGGTGGGATTAAGCCAAAAGGAAATCCATTCTCTACAACCCCCACATGTGATCCTAGGAAGAGGACTGTATTAACATAACATCACACCTGGCCTGGACAGGAGGGAGCTGTGGCTTCTCAGGCAAGGTGAAGATCCCAGCTGGCTGCCTGCCAGTCTGTGTTCACCTTGCAAAGGGACAGCTTGGCCCAAAGCCCAGCGTGGAGGCAGCAGGACATTTGCTCCAGAGGGCTTCCCACAACCTTGCCCTCTGTCAAGAAAAGCCACGGCCACCTCCGTTCGTGGTGATCCAGGCAGGAATGTAAGTACAAATGGCAGGACTGCAGAGCTGGCATTGAAGAGTAACCAAAGCATGAATGGCTTGGGGACAGCCTGGGCTGTGCCTCATTCCCCCTCCTGCAGAGGACACGCTGTGCAGTGTCCCCACACAGCATGGAGATGGAGAGGTGCCACAGGCACCACTGGGATGTGTCTCTGGTCGGTTGATGATGCTACTGCAGGTTCGTATGGAAGGTGCTTGGGCAAACCGAGAGACAAGCATTGGTTTACACATTCTTCCAGGAAGCATCATTGTTTAAGGCATTTAATTAGCAGAGGTTCCCTATTCATTCATTTTGTCTACTTAGCAAAGGCTGTCAGCCTCCACTTACTGGAGACCAGCCTGGAGGCCTTTGCTCCCTGTTGAGCCCTGTGGGAGGTGAGCAAGCTCAGCTTCTGGAAGGAATTATTTTCTGCAAGATTGTGTCCTTTGAAACATGGAAAACCCCAATGATAAGAAGGTCTTCTGCAGGTTTAATAATCAGATGGCACTGTCCTAGTCACCTGAACAGATTGTTTATCTAATATATGCCAGAAAAACATGTTAACTAATTTCTGCACTCAACTGACTGAGCTGGAACTTACTGGTCTTGTGTGAAAACACTCCCACGTGATTTAGTTGAAGAACATTCCTGGACTCTGCCACTGACACTATTTGAAATCTGGCAGGCAGCAGTGTCTCATACATTGCACCTTGTCCAGGCCATGAGCTGATGAACAGCGGGTGGCTTTGAAAAACCCAAACCAGAGCACTTTCCACGTTGAAGGGAATAGGGTTTTAATGCTTGGGCTCAGTACAGAAGCTATGAAATGTCCTGCAGTGTGACTGCAGCATTTTCTGGCTCTCCTGCTATCAGCAGATCTGAGAGAAAAATGTTCTCTTGGACCAGAGGAACAAATGCCTGCACCCTGTGTTAGGAGTGACATGGAAGCAAAGACTTTCCCTAAACATAGCAGTTAATTAGAAGATTAAGAAGCCTCTCTCTTTCTCTCAGATTTAAAGGCAATGCTTAGAAGACCAGTGCTGGGGTGCATAAATCATGAGTTGAAACCTACTTACACAGCAGTCCCCAAGATTCCCTGTTGTCCCATGGCTTTGGAACAGCCTACAATAAAAGTGGCATCTAAGCAAGCAAGAGTTAAATTGCCTCCACAATTGACAGGTTGGCCATTTTGAGGGGAATTCATACAAAGTGACACAGTCCTGAGACTAACCCCTCCCTTGCTGGTTCAGTAGGCAGAGACAGCCCTGCTTGCTGGAATGAGACATGTGAGAACTAAATCTTGGGCCAGCACAGTTGCCCTCTTTACTATACATTGCAGTGCAATGCAGGAGTCCTGCCAAGATCAGCTGTTTCCTCTAGATTTCTGTCAAGCTTTGACAGCTCATTAAAAGTTAGGAGGCAAAAAGTGTTTGATTTGCTTGACTCAGAAGCAAAGCATAGAGGCTTACCCTTTTGCTCAAACAATGAAGAAAAAATGACCTTCACTCTCCCCAGCTTTTCTGTGCTGCACCGTAGCTAACAGCAGGGGAGGACCCAGTTCTGCGCACAATTATTGCCAAAAGTCTTTTAGAGCTTTAAAATTGATTCTCCAGTCAGATACTAATTTGCACTGCTAGAAAAGATTTAGAGCTACCTGCAGGTTTAAGGCATACAGCTGCATCGATTATGCTGAAAACACCATTTCAGGCAATCTTTGCAGCTGGGAGAGCTAAGCCTCACATTTCCCCCCACAGACTCTTACAAGGGCAGACCCACTGCAGGCCCTGCATGCCAAAGGCACAGTGTAAGAAAGAGTTAAATACCCATGTGACACCATGGCTGGTGCTGCTGCTGCCAGGAACTGTCATGGTGTTTGTGTGCAGTGTGTTAGTGTGACATTAAAATCAATGTGTGCTCTGTATACCTGCAGGCAGTGCTTGGTCCCTGGTAAACAAGGCAGGCGGGGTTAGGATGAGAGCTACAAGCCAGAGGACTCAGTAACTCTGCTCTATTTAAAAGAGATCTCATTTAAAATATGTGGCAATCCCATATAACTTGCCAAGAACATCCAAAATATGAGAGTGCACTTTTATTCTTCTGTTGGAGCTTTAATGCTAAAAAAAGTGCTGACAATACCTTTTTATACAGGAAAAAGCTTTTGTGCCACATTTCTCTAATACTCTAGGAAGTTACCTGTGCTGGTTTTGGCCAAAATCTAGCAATATATCCTCTGGGAGAAAGTCAGGTTACAACTACCCCAAGACATTACCCAATCCATCTACATCTGTCTTTTCTATCTATAAAACCTCAGTCAAAAGATTCTTTTCCCATTAAAACCAATGTAAACAGTCTGCCAGGAATTTCTTACTTCTTTTTGCACCTATGTGTCTCATGGCAAGACAAAGAGAGGGAAACAGTTAAACTTCTGGGGGAAAGCCTGGCCTTACAGAGTTTTGTGTGCCTTTCTGGTAAGTCCACACAGTTGAGCCACTTTGCACTCCCTGGGCTGCCCTGGCTGGTGGAGGCACAGGTACACCTGCTGCAGCCTTAGCTCTTTGTCCTTCTTTTCTTTGGACCTAACTCTACTTGTTCTTACTCTTGGCTTGCAAAGCAAGAACGATAGGTTCAGCCAAACATCTCAAACCACCTTATTTCTGCGCTGAGAATCAAAACCTCTCCCAGAAGCTGCACCTTTTCCTTGCTATGCATGAATAACACCATGTAGCACAATATCCCACCTCTGGGTCCCTCCTCTCAACTCAGACCCTCCATCCTCTCCACCTGACAGAGTTTCACAACCCTTTGAATCAGCCTTGAATAAAAACATCAGAGAAGCAAGAACTCCATGTTACCTGCAGCTTCCCTGATTACCTCAGCTGTTCTGCAGGATAGACAGTCTTCTTAAGCCATCATCACTCGAGGTTTTTCCACCTCTCCTGAGGGGGATCTTTAGCCACTGTTATACCTAGGTCTCTACTACAACTCTCTGCATCTTCATCAAATGCCTTTAGGCTCTTGGCTCCTATATCCTGCTGCTCACTGAGCTCAAGTGATGAAGAGCACTTGTGCCCCTGCTCTCTTTCCACCTGCCTCCTGAGCTTAATGCACATCACCAATACACCTGGTGTTTGCAAAGGTGAGGAAAGATGAGAGCCTCCTTTCTCACTGTCGTCCTTGCAGGGTCCAACCTGCCAAGACCACTGGTTAGAAACCAGTCTTGCAGGAAAGCTGCTCAGAGGCTTTTCACCTAAATAGATATTTTTCTTTTGATGAGCTATAGCTCATTTTCATGTGCATTGCAGCACTTTGGAAAACATGTCAATCACTTGGTTTTTGGAAGCCAAACTGAACTGTTCTAACACTGTTGAAATGCCTTTGCAAAAGATAGGTCATCCGCCTGGAAAGGTGTGGAGCATCCCAGGAAAAGGAGCATTTAAACCAGCCCATCCCTTCCTCTACTGACCTTTCTCTTTACTATCAAAGCAAAGCTCTGCACTCTGGTTTTCTTTCCAGTCACACTTGTTTGTTGCACATGCTGCATTCTCAGGCAAGGACACTGAAACCAAGCCTCTCTTTTCTCCTAGCATCAGGAAATGTAGAAGTTTTTGGGGGTTGGTTGGGTAGATGACCTTTTCATGAAATAGGTCACAGCACTGAAAGACTCAAATAATTTACTCAAGCAAAACTTGCCAAACAAGTTAAAGAAGTATGAAAGCTCTTCCGGGGCTGGTATTGAATGCCTCACAATGATGGAAAAGTGTGTGATCAGAGCAGACAGCCAGGAAAGAGCAGCGTGTACCTTGTGCCACTATGTATGGGCTTGGACAAATAGAGGAGACAAGTGTGCCCCAGTAGAGGCAGGATTCAATGAAGGTATGTTTTAATTTTCTATTTTAGACTGCACTGGAGACAGAAAGGACCAGCTGTGCCAAAGCTGGACACAACCTCCATACGTGTAGCTATCAAAAAAGCTGTAAGCTACACCACATAGCTCTCCTTTTGTCAGGGCTAGGTTCTACAAAAGCTCCAGCTTCTATTTCAGCAGAAATTAGGACCATTTAGGGACTGCCTTCAATTTTGTAGGCTCTCTCTGCAGTGCCATCAATTAGCTTGCAGTAGCTATTCCAGCCTGTATGTGAGCCAGGCTAGAAAGAAAATACACAAATGAAATGGCACAGATTTTCTCCCTGCAAGCAAAGGAATGGACATTATGAGATGGTTACTGCAGCTCTGTGCCTTGGGAAAGTGTGCCATCTCAGAGAAATATCCACTGGAAAAAAATAGGTTTGCTTTTTGCTCCACCTGTGCTACTGAAAGGGAACAGGCCAGAGAGCCTTTGGCTTTGCAAGGGCAGAGGGATGAGTGACCGATGGGGAAGAGGCTATCCACACCCAGCCCAGGAAGGAGAAGCCATGTACTGACTGTGTCGTTTGCACTCAGTTCAGTGATGTCACGATGTGTCCCCAAAGCACAGGAATACATGTTAGGAAATGCAAGGCAGCTGCCAGTATTTCATTCAGTATCACTCATGGCAATGTCCAAAAAGTGAGGAGCAAATAAGAGTGAACAACCAAACACTTCACTCTTCAGCTGTCCTTCACCATCAACTGACCCAAGCTGGAGAGGTGGGTGAGTTTGAGAGGAGAGAGAGAGAGCACTGTCAGCTTCCAGGATAATAAAGCCCAAGATGACAATGCAGAGGATAGCACGTTCCAGAGAGCTTCAGCTACAGTGAGCGCATTATTCTTCTCTAAAATAGGATGAGTGCAGGAAGGAGGTGCAGTCTGTCAGTGCATGAGCTCTACAGCAGGAAAGTTAGGGTGAATACCAGGAAGACTTTCCCAGCAGAGAAATATATAAGCATGCAGAACCACGTCAGTGAAGGAAAAGAGATAAACCTGCAATAAAGGATATTGCATGTAATGAACCAAAAGTGGAGCACATTTTGCATTTGCCTTATATAGTTTGTAGGACTCTTTAAAGGGGCTTACTTAAACTGCTCTACAGCTCTTAGCTTTCTTAGCCAGCATTTCTCCTTTCTGGAGCTGAAGAAGTCCCACTGGGTGCAGGGGGATATTTGGCTATGACCTGAGCAAGTGTCAGTGCTGTTTATTCCCCATTTCTTCTCTCCTGCAGCCAGGAAAATAAAGGAAAGCCTGTCCACCAGCCTCTGCCTACAGAGCAGACACTCAAAGTGTCCAAAACCTAAGGGGAGCCCAGGAGCTCAAGTAGGCTGAGTAACCCAATGCATGGAGACAGTATCTCCCTAGAGACTTTTCCCTAGCTTAAGACTTACTACACCCAAGCAACCTCTTAATTGGCAGCTCAGTAACTGTCCTTGAGAAAGCAAGACACACAAACGTGAGGGAAGAAACACGAGGAGCTCCCAAACCCCAGGAGGAGCAGCTTCATGGATGGCCTCACCTCTGCTGGTTCTCAGGCAGACCTCCTCTCTCCTCCTCCTCGAGGCCAGGGTCTCACAGTCCAGCAGCTCCTGGCTCAGCCCAGATGTGGGGGCTTTTCAGAAGCCAGCAGACATTCCTGCACACCAGCCATTTTCCACCAGGCACTGAGGGAAAGGTGTGTGCTGAGTGGTTCTGCTCCAGCTGCCAGAGTGTTTTTCACCAGCCCGTGAGAAAAATGTCCTTAACTGCTCAGCTCACTTATGTCTTTCTGATGTTATGTAAGTGGATTGAGAGAAAAAACACTGCCATGAGCAGGTTTCTAATTAGGAAAAGAAGTAAAAAGAATTATGGAATTAAGGCAAAACCTCAGCATGAATGACCCAAATCCCTTCCTTGTGCTGCAGTCCGCAGCAGGCTATTAGAAAACTTTTTTTTTAAAGAAAGTTAATTCATCACTAAGATGGCACAGCAAAGGCAAATTCTTTTGTAGGCTGGCACCCGCTCTCCCAAGCAGCTGATCCCACTTAATTTGTCTATTGTAAGTGCAAAGGACGCTTTAGAAAGAGATGTGCTTTGCAACACCAGCACTTCTACAAACACTGCTGAAATATGAGCAGCAATGGGGCATACCTCAGAGTCTTACAAGCATCAAGGTTGGAAGAGACCTTTAAGATCATCAAGTCCAACCATCCACCCATCACTACCATGGTAAGTCCTAAACCATCACCCAGTACCAGATCCAAACGCCTGTAGAGTACCTCTGGGGATGTGACTCCATCACCTCCCAGGGCAACCTATTCCAATGCCTGACCACCCTAACAGTGGGAAGTTTTTTTCTAACATCTAAGCTGAATCTCCTGTGCCTCAGCTTAAAGCCTTTTCCTCTCACCCTCTCACTGCAGGCATGGCAGAAGAGACCAGCGCCCACTTCACTCCTTTCAGTGAGTTGTAGAGAAGGACGAGGTCCCTCCTGAGCCTCCTCTTCTTCAGACAAAACAACTCCAGCCCCCTCAGCTGCTGCTCCTAAGAAGTGTTCTCTAGACCTTTCATGAGCCATCTTGCCTTTCTCTGGACACGCTCCAGCACCTCAATGGACATTTTAAAGTGAGGGGCCCAGAACTGAAGGCAGCACTCGAGGTCCAGCCTCACCAGTGCTGAGCACAGGGGAATGATCACTTCCCTAGTCCTGCTAACCATCTGTACAATCACCATACAATTACCATTTCCTAATTTGCACTGGCAACTTTTTGTTGGTTGTCTGCACACTGTCCTTGCTCCTGAGAGTTGCCTACAATGGGTTACCTACTATCACACTGGATACAGGTGTCTCATCAATAGTGGCTTGCTTTGGGAAGATTTCAAGCATCCACAGGTCTCCATGCCCTGACCTCAACAGGAGATAAGAGCACCCCACACTTCTCACCAATATGGTCATATTTAAATACTCAGTTGCAAGTGTGTCTCAGTTGCAGATTTAAGTGCCTACACTTTAAAACATTGGCTAACCAAACTAGTAATTTTATGGTTCTCGTAAGAGCGAGTAATCTGAAATTTGCTGAGGAAATCTTCTTTTCCCTCACAATACTGCCTATTGTAAGTGGAAACACCTACCACAGAGTGATTTTGATGCCATTTTAATCCCTAAGCACATGGTGGTTTTCTTCAGCAGAAGTGAAGCAGATACCCCAGGTTGTAGTGCTGCTGGTTGGAAATCCTCAGTAAATCAGTTGACATTTGAACAAGAAGCCAGATTTATTCTCTGTGTATGAAAGCACTATCTCCCTGAAACTGCCATGTTATATGACAAAGTCTGCATCAGCCAGAAAATGTGCACTGGTCATCACTGGTTTGATAGGATGGTAGCTTATTTTCTGCACTTGTCCTTTTTCTGCTGGGTCAGTCCCCTCAGGGTGAGAGCTCTTTAGGCTTTTTCCTTACTGCAGCAAGGCTGCAAGGATGAAGCACAAAAGGGAGACCTCAGCTTTCCTGCCTACTAAGAGACCTTGACAAATGCAGCACACAGCTGAATGAACCAAGCTACCACAGGGAAGCACCCCACTCTGGCAGCTTGGAGACTAACGTTTGGCAGCCACTGGCATGTAGGAACCTGAACCATACAACAAGGAACCAGCAAAGCTCATTAATAAAATGCCCTCTGCAATTGCCTGAAGGACTGGGCAATTAGTTAAAAAGCACCCAGACAACTACAAGGCACAAATAGAGAAACACAAAAAACTATTTTTGGGAGCAGACTCCAGCTCGGGGTGAGCAGACAGAACATCACTGGTAGCAGAGGCACCATTCAACTGCATTATCTCATACTCTGTTCTGCTCCTGTCTTCTCATCATAGGGAAGTGTGTGCCAAGGTGGGGTCCTCATGCCCCCTGGAAGACAGGTACATGGATATGCCTTATCTGTAACAGCACTGGGTCAGAATGCTTCACTGCCATAATCTGTTATCTTATGCTCTTTTGTGCTATGAGACAAACTCCTTTTTGTGGGTAGGAAAGTGGTCACAGGGATGCTGATGCTCGGCTCTGTGTGTGGTGTGCAGGCATGCTGCTGGGCGGAGGTGACAATCTGCCACAGCAGCAACACCGCAGGGTTACAACGCTGCCTTTTCCACCTCGGCTCAGGGGGGGCTGTGCTGGGTGAGAAATGGCGGTGTTGTGTGGCAGAGGGCTGCTGCTGGAGGGCTGAGTGAATTCGTGGGAAAGGGCAGAGCAGCAGCTGATGCAGAAGAGCCTGAGCTCATGGGCAGCAGCTGTGCAAATGCAACTCCACTTACACAGGAGGAAGCAGACGGGTCTCTCCTCCAGCAGGGACAGCACAGGGAAGCTTCCACCACCCTGAGCTCTGCAAGGTACCAGGTCTCAGGCCTGAATCCAGAAAGCCCTTCGTTTCTGCTCTGACTCACATACATTCATAAATTCAGGCAGAATGCTCACCCATAAAAGTCCTTTCTTTTCCCACGTCAGCCTACAAACAGAGACCCAGAGTAATTAAGACAGTGCTCATTTTATTGTACTCAGCATGGAAACCAGATGTAAAACAGCAAAACATTAAATTCCTAAGGGACTCAGTCAGGTGGGTAACATTGCTTTAGTATCACTTTAAGACTTTTCACATGCAAACTTCTGTTGGTATGTCTCAAATGAATGCCATGGTACACCTGGTAGCCTAAGACTAGCTTTATTTTGTACAGTACATCACGTTCAATCAGTGTAACTATAAAATTAATAAAGCCACGATAATATTAGTTGTTGTTAGAAGCCTCCAAGTTGGTTTTCTTCTGCTGCTGGCTGATTCATGGCCATAATTTTTTGAAATTAAAAGTTCAGATACACTCCCTACCTTTAATTCTGGGCATAAACTCCCAATACTTTTCAGTGTCACTGAAACCTTTACCTCACAACTCAGATGTGATTTTATGTGCCACAAACACATGAATGGTTCTCTTCCATTTAATGGAAATTCCTCAGGACAATTTCTAAACTTGCTTTTGATGTACTTGAAACTATTGATTGCGAACTGAGCTAAGGGAAGTGTCAGGAGGACCCTCTCACCGGCTGTAGCAGAGCTGCTGAAGTGTCTGAGAGACTCGTATTCTTCAGCAAACAACGCTGGAGACTTTGCTGGCAGATTTGTCATTTATTTCTACTCCAAAAAGTGACAGTCTTAGCAGAAAGCTAACAAAAACTTAAGGTCTAATATTTCAAATGAGGACCAGTTGACGTGATTCTGTTCCTAATGAGACCAGACGCTTCCTATCACCCACAGTCTGCTTTTTAGAGACCAGATAAGGAGAAAGATTTAAACTTTCCTCAAAGTTGTGGAAAATGCTAAGCCTCCAGCATTCAATCAGAAGGGCAAAGGGAAGAAATCATATTAGAGCATGAGTGATGGCTGAGACCTGCACACATGTACTAGCCTTTTAAACGGACACACACACATAAGCTTACCTACAACAGAAGTTTTCCTACAGGAAAAAATATTTCCCCTCTCTGTGATTTGGCTCAGTAATAACATCACTTTTTCTTTAAAGAAGACTGAATGATGAAAGGTAGGTTTCACTTTGCAAAATCTTCTTTGCCAGAATTTGATGTAAAATCCACATTATAAACTCTAGGAAGGAAGAGCTACTCAGAAAAGCCCAAAGCAGAAAAAACAATAAATCTCAGAGTTTAAAAAAAAAAAAAAATCAGTTTGGCTCAATTCAGCTGTTATACTTCATTCTTCCTTTTGAACACCTACACTGACTCAACTGGGATAATTTAGGCCCCTAAGAGAATATTGCAGCCAGTTCAAGTCACAGGACCTGCTGACCTTCAGGTCCATGGACCACAACAGCATCCAGTGACCCCAGAGATATTTGGTAGTGTGCACTATTTGGATAAGGACCTACCTGCATGTCTTTGAGACAACTGAAAATACTGACCACTCATACAGGCATCACAGAGACACCAAAAAATAAACCAGCAGAGATTGGTTACTGAAACAGGGAGGTGGGGAAAAGGAGGGAAGAATTTCCCTCAGCCCACAGCCCTCAACTTTCTAAGCCACAGTCTGACAATCAGCTGTCTCTCATTCAGAGCAGCCATTCCCACGAGATGTGTGCAAAAGAGTTACTCTGTTGTGGTAACATTTTGCATTAATTTTTAAAAGGTGTAGAAGGATAGACATAGAGCAAGATAATGGAGCCAATGAGTTAATAGAATTTGTACTTTCCTACAAACCTTGCATATACTGAGCTAACTAATGAAACACTGGTATGGTAGATTCCATGAAGTTTCCAAACTGAAAACCAGTGGCAGCCAATTTGAATTCCTCATCAACACTGATTTTCATTTGGACTTCCATTTCAAACTTTAACACTTCAACATTGTAATGAAACTCAAGGGAAAAGCTAGCGCTATCTTTAGAGCATACATTCACCTTTCTGAACCCCTTCAATATACTTCTTCAAACAGTGCATTTTACAAGCTCTTATGCTTTAGTAGCAGTAATAAATTGAGGCTGACTGCTTAGAGGTTTTGTTGAATCCTATTTGGATATTTCTATAAATACTAGCAAAATATACTGCCTTTGGAAACATTCATTTTCCTAAAAGACATGGGACACCAACAAATAAAAAAATACATGAGGTCAGAAAACAAGTGGGCAAAACTTGAACAAAACTCTGACTTTACAGACATAGGAATGGGAATTCATTGTGAAGCACCTACACCAACTGTATTTTACTTCTCCTTTGGTCCTTCCCTGCCCATGTTTCTCAGCAATTTCTTCTTCTACATTCACAATAAAGTTTTCTTCACCTGAAATGGAGAAGACAGATATTCCCCTTCTTGCCCCTTCAACTCTTTCCCCACTCTTTTTCTTCCAAACCAAGTCAGCAGAAATGAGGCAGAACTTCAGCACTTGTGCCCAAACAACACAAAGCTGGCAGATCCCAACCAAGTGCACACAGATGGATGTCACAGCCTCACATGAAATCCAGGACTACATTGCAAAATGCCTGCAAAGAGATGCTCCTTCAACTCAGGTATTGTATTGGCAACACTGAAACGTGCTTGTTCTCTTCTTTCCTAGTGGAAAGCCCCCTGAGTGAAACTAGAGGTCAGTCTTCCATTTTTATTCACTGCTTTTATTAATGGTTCTTGCTACATCGGCCTTCTTAGAAGATGCAACTGACAGGGAAGGGTTTCCTGACAAATAGCTTGTTTCCCAAAATCTCTCATCTTGGAAAAAAAAGAATTAAAGAGTTACTTCAACTGTCTAGGCTGCAACATAGGTACTTTTCTTTATTTTTCATACAGATTTATGCTTGGGAATGACAAAGTATTTTCTGTTTTATTAGCCCAAATGGATTTCCCTGGTTGTTACCCATCCAACTAGTGCAATATGATTCTGAGTCATTGGGCAGAGAAAAAGAATGGAGTTGTGGCACACAGATCATCTCCACCTGCTCTCTGCCACATCACTACTCCAAGCACATTTTCATTTTTGAGACTGACATGACACCAAGAACAGCCTTTCTTGGCTGCTACAAGCTTACTCACATGCATAATATTTGCTAATTGCTACCCCTGACATGGTTGTTTCGCTGTTGGTGAAAGATGTGTTGTCACTGAGGATTCACATTGTCATCCAGACATCTATTGCAAGAGAAAGCACTTATCACCAGTGTTAAACTAGCAGGTTGCCTACAGTCTGCCCTAGCAAGGCACAGTCAAAACCTAAAATATTTTCCATGAGATGTGCTGGTGATTGTTGACTCATTTTTATGTGTTGGCTTTTGGCACTTCATTGCTTGGCTTCCAACACACATCTGCAGGACTTCTGCACCCCCAAAGCAGCGCCATGGACAATATGCATCTTTGCACTAGTACTTGCCCAGAACACAGACTGAGCACTGCATTTTTTTTTGTTATGCCCATGCAGTCGTTCAGATGCATCCACTCAGTAACTTGTCCATTGGTGCTGTGTGGTACAAATGGACTGGTGAAATTTTCCTAGAAGAAAGGTCATTTGGTGTGGGGAAGGAAGGGTGGACTGGCTGCTGAAGACTCACAGCTAAAAAAAGCTGCAAGGAACCAGGGGAGACTTCTCATTCCTTGCAAAGAAGCATTAATTCCAGTGCTGTCCCAGCATCTGCTCATTCATTGCCAAGCCCAGTTTGCTTTCAATAAAGCAACTCATACCCATATGCTAAAAATATTTTGCAGAGCTTAAGCTAAAGGATAAAATTCATGGAAATCAGTGAATGAGTGATAGCCGTTTATTCTCCTCTGGGAAAAAAAAAAAACAGGACAATCAATTTGTATATTCAGACTGAGTATGTTTGTAAAGGGACAGTTCAGAGTAAGCTGGCTCACAGCTACAGCAAGGGGAAGGCAGAGGGGGATGCGAGCTGAGCCAAAGGACACGGCTTCACAGGAAGACAGGCTGGGCAACAGCTAGTGAGGGAAGGGGCAGGAGGGAGGCAGAAGGAGCAGCACAGAGCCTTGGACCTGGACAGGACACAGCAAAAACTGCAGACAACACGGGGAACCTCGTCAGGGCTGACATGGACACAATGTGGGAAGAGACACTGAACTCATCAACTAACCTGACCTAATGATACTGTCAATATTAATCCCACACAAAATTTCACGTGAAACTCACACCTCAGACACTGCTAGGAAGGGGGTGGAAACAGCAGTACTGGCAGAAAAAATGGTTGGAGACTTTCCTCCTGGTAGGCAGAGGTGGGAAGACGCTCTCTAATGTGGTGATTTAGACTTAAAAATTCAGCACCACAAGTAGGAGAGGACTTAACACACAGAAATTGAACAAGGATGTGACATAAAGCCCCCTGGTGTATATATCTGAGGAAAACTAGGAGTCAATTCAGTACTACGCTTAGGGGCAACACTTTTCATTGCACTGGGTTAAAATGTATCTTACAGTATTTTACTTTCATGCTGGGGAAAAATTGCCCTGAAACAGCTACTATGAAGGCTTGGCAGTTGATGTACTCAGGAAGTCTGGCCTCCTAAATAACTGGGGACCACCTCAGGTTGGCTTCACAGAAAAAAAAGAAAAGAAAAGAAAAAAGATACTAATTTACACTGTGTAAACCTGGAAGATTTAGAATAAGTTGTAAGAGTAAGATCTACAGAGCAAGTCAGGTGTGTGGTACTAGAGACAGAAATAAATTATCATCATGATTCATGAAAAACCTTTAATGGACTTAAAATATCTCCTATTTAACTCTAGTACTCTGCAGGATTACAATACCCAAATAATCAGTGCTTTGCAGGATTGATAACTAAATTTTCTAAAAACTGCAGGAGTTCCCCAGCCTCCCATAATGAACTCTAGTGGACAAAATACAAAGCTACTGGGAAACACGTTTCCCAAGTTGAAAAATATTGTTAAGGTGAGAAATGTGACCAACATATATTTGAGACATTATTGTATATCATACTTCTGGAGAAACAGTCACTAAGCTACCTTTTATTAGCAGTTTCTACAACTAAGTTCAGAAATACAGCAAAGATTGTCTCAAGATTTCAGTACTGCTGCAAATTTTTCAAGTTAACAGTATAATGGTTTATAATATAGAGTGCAAGGTAAAACAAAACACACACAGGCTAAATAAATGGTATTCGGGTAATGAAAGGCAGCAAGAAAAGCACCAAAATACTGAAAAAAACCCAGTAGAATTGGCTAAGGACTTAAAAGGGAAAAAAAAAAAAATCAGTGTAACACACTAGACATAGAGGCTCATGGATCCAAATGAACAGGAAAGCCTGCTGCTATGGGAAAACATTTCTGTGCATCTCTGGAGAGAGAAGAAAGATCCGCATCACTTTCAAGAGTGATTTAGAAGAGAGGTGCTCAGTGCCGCGGGAGGCTGGGAGCAGGGGCTGCCCACCCTGCCTGAGGAGGCAGAATGGCTTCCTGCTTTTTAAAGACTTGGCAGGAGCACAAGGGAGTAAGGGTGGGCATCATCCTGCTGGATGCAGGTCCATCTACCGATGCACTCTCCTGTGCCTTGCTGGCTCATACCTTACAAGTGGCCACTGCAGGGGACAAAAAACATCTCTCTCACCTCCCCTTCTGGCCATAAACATCCCACTACCTCAGCTTCTCCCGAAGAGAGAATCCTTCAGTCTTGATCCTCATTCTTTGCCTGGTTCTGCATTTCAACAGGAGGGGAAGACCAGGCTCCCTGGGGCTCACCTGAGAACAGTGGCCCACAGTATCAACAGAGGTGAGGCTGCTCAGTGATCAATGTCCACAGCCTGTTCATGGACTTGCCTCAGCGTGGGTAACTTACAAACCAGGAAAGTTGTCTTGTGTCTTTACAGCTGTTGAACCTTAATTCCACCTCCCTCTGCTTCCCCCAGTCCACCCCTTTGAGTAGGACCTCATAATGCACACAAATAAATTCCCATAATTCTGACGATCCCTCTGCTTCCTGCTTTATCAGAAGGTGCTGCTCTCCCTGCAGCAAGGTGGCAATTGAAATTTGTGCTTTTGCTAAGTGCCTAGCTTTTCATCTGACAGCAGTCAAGGTTGGGGCATAACGTGGAAATACACCAGCTGTGACAATAACAATGGCAGGATGGAGCGTGTGGCTAGTCAGAAAACAAAGGGGAATCATGTTCCACTGCTGCTGCATCACAACCCCAATTACACAACCAAACAGCAGGACTCAGGGGGAGGGATTGTCTCCACCACTGCAGGTATTTAGGCACCCCTGCAAACCACATCAATCTAACACAGAAGAGGGAGCAGGTCGGACGCAGCAATTAGGACGCCTGAAATTCTGCAGCATGGACTGGAACACGTTGTGCTGCCTCCCTTTCAGTTTCTTATTTGAGGATGTATCCGAGGAAATGGATTTCCGGGTCTGATTGTTCTGGGCCCGGATCAGTTTCTCGTGTTCCCGTATTTGTCTCTGTAAGTGGTTCTGGATAGCGATTCCCAGGGATTCTGGATCGAGGGAAGCACCATAAACCTCCCACGTCATTCCCTGCTCATCCCAAACAACATCCCTGACATGTTTGGACTGCTTCACCTGTACTCTCGCCTCCATGGCTGGGGTGGAGTGCTTTTTGCTCTCCCCCAGGTTTGGCACAGCTGGAGCAGAAGCAGGAATTGCTGCAGTGTGGAGCTCATGCCTGGACTCCTTGGCCTGGACTCCTTGGCCCTGTTGCTGGGGAGCTGCTGATGCTGCCACGGGAGGGGCAGGACCTGCAGAACTCACACTCAACTCGGGTATTGGTCCTGCCTGCAGGTTCTGGCCACCAGCCATCTGAGACTGGCCACTGTCTCCGAGGCCTCTGCTCTTCTCATCCACATCCTCTGAGCATGCCTTTACATGGACAGCAACAGGCTGGCTACCAACATTCACCCCTCCTTTAGGATCCAGCACCACCAAGTTTCCTTCCTTTGGTTTTACCACAGATTGATTAGGACCAGCCTCCCCTTGACTTGCACACTTGCTTTGCACAGCCTTTTGCTCAGAGCTGCCCAGGACCTCCTTCTGCTTGACTTCACTGTCCGTACCACGGAGCAAAGGTGACCGGCTGCTTCCCGTGTGAGGGATGAGATCGCCCACGTTGTTCCCGGTTCCTGGGACAGCGTTGGGGGAAGTGGTGCTCGGCTCACCAGCGCCAGCCCCAGACTGTGATGGAGTTTGATTACTGGAGTTAACGTCAAGCTGCTCGACTGGGATGGGCTTTGGTGGGACTGGAGCATCCACTGGCAGCTGAGCAGCATCCTTGACATCACGGGCTGCACTGGTCACTTCAGCATTACCCACAGATGGTCCTTGGGAGGTGACAGCTGTAGGGGAGCAGGGGAGAAGAGGTTTCGCATTATCTGCTGATACTGGAGACGCCACATCAGATGGGACCCCAGGCAGTTTGACAGGCTGGGTTTGGGCTGAAGCAGTCACAGCCACAGCAGTCGATTTTGATGTGATACCAGGAGGACATGGGAACTTTTGTTGTGAGGATAAACTGTCAGTAAGTGCAGCCTGGCTCAGCCCCATACTTCCTTGGTAAATTATGTGCAGTTCTTCCTTCTCCTCTGGAGGAGGATTCCCTTTTAAGAAGGCAGCAAAGATGCTGGGACTGGTGGAAGCTGATTTGCTCTCCACGGTAGCCACGGCTTGCACCTCAGCATCCCGCCATGTCCTGCTTACAGCTTCCTGAGTAAAAGGGCTGCTCTCTGGCTGAGCCGTCATTGTACCTGTTTCTTTGAATTTGGAGAGCTGGGTGGGGTTTGGACTCCTGGGGGTGGGGTCCAGGTTGTGTACAGGACGTGGACTCCCATGGCCAGGCTGGGCTGGTGCCTTGCTGCTCTGCACCGCTTCAGTTTTATCTGGGGGCTGCAATTGCACCGCGTCTGCAGTCCCGCTTTTTGCCTCCAGAATGGTCTGTGGGTCTCTCCCCAGGTCAGCTTCAGTTTGCCTTGCTGGCAAGGCTGACTGACACACAGTGGAACCATTTTTTTCTGCCTCCCTGTCTCTTTCCCCTGTTTGCAGAAGGTTTGCCTGAGAAGTATGACGGAACTGATTAACCCGGACAGGATCACTGGGGGAAGAATAATTTAACACTTCAAGCGCTGGCTGATCATCAGTCCCCTGAGGTTTCAAGGCAGAGTCATCTATCTGTGTCCGGGAGCTCGTTTTGGCCTGGCTGCCTTGCACAAACTGCCGGGAGCTCTGGGGGGCTGGCATCATCTCTGGCCCTTGCCCTGCCAAGAGGGCTCCTCCTGCAGCAAGGGCTGGCGCTGCTGGTGCCTGGATGCCCACTGGCTGGGCACAACCAGCAGGCTTCACATCAGCAGGACGCCCCTCTGCAGCTGTGCTGGCCAGCCCGGGAGAAAAGGCTTCCTGCTGGCTGTCATGGTCTGTGTGGCACTGCTCAGAGCTCTGTGTGCTGGCAGCACCCGTGCAGTTCAGGTCGAAGGAGCAAACCCCAGCTGAGCCGGATGGGGTGCACGGGAAGCCATTGCTGGCCTGCTCGCTGCTGGGCGGCTGGGGCTGCTGCTTAGCAGGCTGCAGGTCTCCCAGGTGCTCCTCCTCTGCAGAAGCCGGGACCAGGGAAAGCTTGGCAGACCTCAGAGGATCTGGTACAGTCCCCATGGACTGTCTTTGAGATGTTGTTTGTCCTCAGCTCTCCTTGGAGTTTTCTCGCTGGGCAGGCTGTCGGCAACAGGATTCCTGTGAAGCTAATCTGTTAATGAAACAAACACAGTGTTAGCAGCAGTCAAATTTAAGAAAAAATACCCAGAGCTAATTAATTTTACAGCGTGAAGAAAAATACTTGCAAGCAAAGGGGCAAGTGAAGCACCCAATTCTGCCTGAACGTCACAAAAGAGACACAGATGTCAACGATCTCCCAAATCTGAGGTCTGGATGGAGAAAACGATACTAGGGACAGAGCAACAACAGCTCCTCTGTTGTTGATACATTAATGAAAACATTGACATGCCAGGAGGGAGAGAAAAAAACCAAAAAAGAAGTATGAAAAGAAAGAAGAGGTACAGACTTTGTGTGGAAGTTTGAGCCACAAAATAAAATCACTGTGATAATATTCTTTAGCAAGCCACCTGTGGAAGGAAATGCCTATGCAAAGAACAGATCCCTAAGTCTGAGTGGATCCCACATCTTCAGTGAGCACCAGCTCCCCCTTCTTCTCAAGGACAGCCCTTTTGACTCCACTACCAACAAGAACAGTCACAGGGGGCAACAGGTCAATTTAGACTAATGTGGATGAACCCAAACCTCACCGGTAAAAGGAATATGGAGGGATCACAACCTGCTGTGTGACACAGACAAAAACCGAGAGAAGGTACTGCACACCAGGGCTGTGCACATACTTACTGCTCTCACATTTAGATCCTTTGAAATAATTACAAGGAAGCCAGCTTGATTAATAAATGGGGGCACAGATGACCTAGAAATCAATTTACAAGTAGGTGGTATGAAATTGAATGGGGAGCATTGCAGCACCACAGAACAGGAGGGGTTCATGCCATACCCAGGGAAATGTGGAGGAGGGATTTTAAGCAGGTAGAACAGAGTTATCCAGGTTGGAATCATGCCAGGACTGCAGAGAAACAATTGTTTCAAACAGGAGATGATTTCCAAATGTGCTCGTTGGCTTTCCAAAGGGCTTAGCACTGCCCAGCCTGGACACTTCTAGATATGAAGGATGGGATCCATATCAGCAGAGTGGTGGTGGCCAGTGATAAAATCTCACCCCACTCTCCTTTTAAACCGCAGGCTATCTGGGCTTGTTTAAAAAGCTTTCACTGGCTTATGCTGCCAGCAAAATACAGGTATGTGACTTGGGAGGCACCCAAGTTTTGTTCACCTGCTGATGGAAACATTGCTGTACCTGTTTGTGTGCCCGGCGCTGCAGGCACGCAGTAGGACCTCCTTTGCTACATTACCAGGCAGATGCTGCTGGAAGCAGGGGTGCAATCACTCAGCTGTTCCAGACCTTCCCTCCACACTAGCAAAATCAACAAAAGCCCTTTCCAGAAAAATCTCTACTCTCCCTCTCTCAGCCTGGATTGCAGTGATATAACTTCCTTAGTTTCTGTAAGATCAGTCCTACATTTCAGTACCTTAGGATACTTTAAAAAGGCAGCAGGAGAAAACTGCTCAATGAAGGAAAATTAAAAGAAATACGGGCAGTCTATTTTTTTCTAACAAAAGGAAAGTGCTGCAACTTATTACTTATTCATTAAGCTGTCTTCAAGATATTAAAAATGTATTATTTTTGGGCTCTGTCCAACCACAGAGATATAGTCCGCTGGGTTAAGCCAGCCCTGAGAAACTAAAATCCTGCCCCTGAAGGATCCCAAGTTCTTTAGCTGCACTCTGTGACAGCAGCCCAGCATCACCCCACAGGGGCTTTCCAGGAGGACTAAGGATTGCCAAGCTTTTTGAGAAGTACTGAGAGTATGTAAAACCAGGCTGAAAATCAATGTAAGTTTGTGGCTGCCTACCACATGTCTTGCCTTCATTTTATTCTCACTTTAGAGAGAGCCAACATAGTCCTGAAGGAAGGACAGACGTTCCATGTTCACGCTGTTGTGCTATAAACATGTAATGGCTGCGAGGAGAGGAGCAGATGGTTTGGGTATCCATTGGACTAAATTCTGTTACTCTCTTCTTTCCTTTTCCAAATATCGATGCAAACCAAACCAGTATATACAACTGGGCAGCTCGCATATATTTTTTTCCTTATTTTTTAGATCCGGAGTTTATTTAAGAAAAATTAAGCAAATAATGGAACAAAAGCAATCCCCGTTTTTAGGATGAGATGAACTGCTCAGCAAACAGTGTCAGAAGAAATAAAGACTTCAGAGAAAATCAGTTTGGTTCTTCACAACAAAACCTGGGCAAGGCAATCTGCACACTAGAGCATTATCTTTTAACTCATACCCACTCAACAGGGCAATGACTCCTAATTTTTCAATTAAATGAGTGCTGGTCTGGACCCCTGCTTGAATTCCCCCTCTCTGTTTAGTGGCTCTTCACCAGCATCACCTGAAACACACAGTTAGTTAAATGTTTGCCTCGTAAGGTAATTAAAAGAGATTCTGCTACCAGCCCTTGACATACGTCAAGAGGAAATTCTGCCCCAGAAAACCCACTTGGACCTATTCTCTGATGTGGGACAATGGAGAAATTTTGCCTGACCCTTGAATATGGGGTGGGGTGTGGATCATTCTTCTGCCTGGAATGGCTCTGCAAGTGAGTTAATTTATGAGAATAAGGTTTCTACAAAGACTTTGTTGTCAAAGTCATGGGAGCTGTTTTCTAGACTCGTCACTAAGCCATCCCAATGACAGGAGCCAAAGGCATTGAAGTAGTCTAAACAAACATGGTAATTTAAGAAAATGTTCTAACTTAAGAATTAATGAAAATCAGAAAAAAAAGCTAAGTCTTATGAAACAGACCAGCAAGGAAGCCCTACAGATTACAGAACTAGAAAGGCATTTTTACTATTGGAATCTCGTTTATGATTATTGTCTCATTTTTATTATTTGAGTCCTGTTATACAGGAATGAAGAACAGTGTTGGGACCTGTGGGCAACACTACTCAACTGCCAAGACCTTGAGGATCCAAACAAACAAACAACACCGCCTACAAGCAAATATGTAGGAAAAACAGAAATACAAAACTCAGTAGAAGGCCAAAAAACATGTCAAAACAAATCAAGATTGCTGATGAATTTTTCAAGTCTTGTACATCAGACCTGGAGCAATCATCCAGTTTTCTTTTAACAGGAGGTGAAATTAATATCTCCACAAAGGTCAAAATCAATTTTTAGTAATAAGAGCAGATTTGCTACACCAACAGAGTTCTTCTTACCCTTATTCTTGCAGATCAAATTAGCCTGCCTGCCTGTGTCAATCTCATCTCAACACAGAATTATTGTGGACCTCTAGCAACAAGAGGTTTCTAACTTTGGCAAAATCTATGTTTGGCTTAAATGGTCTGAGAGGGTCCCTGCATGGCCAGCAGACCTTCATGAAGCCTTGTAACTGAGTAGGTCTTTTTTATGTTCGGTTAAAAAAACCCCAAAAACCCCAAATCCCAAGAAGTTTCCTGGCAATTCAATGCTGACAATGTAAAGAAACGCCTATTTATTTCAGCAATACCCAACCCCCAATAAAAAAACAGTGCAATTTTTACTCTTGCTGCTTATGAGAAAGTCAACAAAACCAGAAAGTCTGCACGTTTCATAACACAAGCCAATAAATTTTCAGGAAATTCCTGTGTAAGATTCTGCCTTCCATTCCCTCTGGAAGAAATCTGAAAATCTGCAAAAACACAAATAAGACTGCCAGCATCTCCACCTATCCTCAACTGTAAAAACAACTAAAAAGCAGCTCCCAAACTAATCAAGCACCCCTTTCCCAATTCTGGATTTCCATTCCTTGAGTCCCCTACTCTTTGAGCCCTCTCTTCAACCTTGTCTCTGCAAATGGAAGAGCTGAACACTTG
The DNA here is from genome assembly GCA_026261815.1 of Monarcha castaneiventris obscurior. NCBI lineage: Eukaryota > Metazoa > Chordata > Aves > Passeriformes > Monarchidae > Monarcha > Monarcha castaneiventris. The sequence goes on from JAMPIT010000890.1 coordinate 6,606,130, forward strand.
CTCTTAATAGTTCTAATCTTACAAGATCTCTCAGATCATCACAAAAATCATTACACAGCCGCATCGGTTAAGAACAGAGATAAACATCTGCTGAAGTGGGAATTCAGTCTTTGTTCTCTTCTTCTGATCTGAGGGAAAAGACAATGGCTCGCCTGAACTCATATTAGACCACTAAACATATCAAAAATAAAACACATTTCTTTAAATTTTAAACATAAAAATGCACTTGCATCCTTCTAATTCTGCAGCCAGTGGATTTTTTTCCCCTCTTTTCAATGCCAAGAAGCGTTTGTTATTCTGTTTTTCATGAAAAATTTGCTTCATGGGTTATTTTCTCCTAATTATCTGTGGGATAAAAAAGACTGGAACTACAAATGAAAGCACAAAACAAGGGTACGTTCATTAAAATACATAAGAGTTTGCCTGAAGAGGTAAGATACAAGATGCAGAGCTTCCGTCTTTCAGTGTGTTTTGGGATGCTGACAGGAGACAAATTACTCTCTGTGATGACAGGGAAGGAAGAGGTGGTGGGGATTTCCACAAATACCTTGCATACTTGTGATTCCCACCAGAGATGGGGCTGGCATCTCAAGCAGAGGGTGCTCCAAGTCCCAGCTCTCCTTCTACACCTGGGGAATGCAGATGTTATTGCAGGTCAGACCTGCAGACAAAGCAGGAGCCTGTGCCAGAGACAGGCAGAGAGCTGGACAGCAGAAGCAACACCTTCAGAACCACAGGGCTGCAGCTCCCTCTGTGTGGACATTGAGCAAAGTGGGTGATTGTATGTGCTGGTTTGCTTTTGACTGGCCTGTGCTGATTGAGTTACAGAACTTCTGTAACACTTCAGCAGATACTGCAAAATACCTATTTATTCCCTCACTATCCACTGAATTGATATGACTTTACTCAGCCCAGAAGGACAACAGCCTATTGCAGCTCACAACTCCCTACAATCCTGAACTGTTTATTTTTACCTTTCGCTATATTAAAAATTACATTTCTCATCTGTAAGTTTTTTAACTCTAGGCATGTGGGGGTTTGCTTGAAAAGCTTTTCAGTAATCCTTGTTATTTTTTGGGGTAGGGAAGTTTACTTTAGAAAAACATCTGATCCACTTGAAGCCTCCGGCCTGTTCGAAGCTCTAGCACACATAAGACATGGATCCTCTCCACAGCTTTCCTGCTGCTGGCCATAGGAGTTTAAGGACTTTCTGGGTGGAAGGACACACTTTAATCACCTTTGGAAATGAATGCACATCTATTCATGGACCCCCTTAGCATAGCTAGCCCATACAAAATGCTGTGCAATGCACACATGCATGCCCTCTGAGAAAAGGACCTCTATTTGTACAAGCCTGCTCACTGGAAGTCTAGGCCACTCCTTTTAGTGTTAAAGCAAACACCACCCAACAAAACCCCACAGCCTCTCCTAGAACCCTTCCCAACAGCTGCACTAGAAGTCCTTTTTAATCTCATGTGATGCATGCCACAACACTAAATCAGCTGGAACTACCAACTGAGCCACATGAACAGCCCTGAAGGAAAAACCAGATCCAGCCAGGGCTCTCAATGGGATCCAAAGCCTGGCTCCTCACCAGACCTCAGAGCTCTTCCTCCTGGATGCTGATACAAAGCCAGCACTATGTATCGGGTCTGCTCAGAAAGGTGTCATGACAATGAAAAATGGAAACAGCAGAGGTAAAAATGGGAAATAAGTGCAAACACAAAACCAGAGTTAGGTAAGTACTCATCTTTGCTTTGTAATGGTAGTAAACTGAGGAAAATCATGTGGAAATCAAGGGCAAGATGCACTTCCATTTTTAGCCAAAAAGAGATGGCTGCCAATCAGCCTGACCCCTACTGAAGATTTATGTGGCAATATTTTGTACATGCTGAAGAAACATTTTTCTGGTTGCTGACTCCTCTTATCTTGCATCTCTCTGCCAGGTATAGACTTTAACTCTGTAGAGTGCAGATCATGAGAACTCCACTTTGGAAGGACAAAGCTCAGCTCAACCTGCTGCCCACAACCTAGAGATGAGAAAAATGTGTAAAGCCAGTCCTAAAAATGGTACAGTGGCCTCTGGGACTAATACAAAGCAAAGCAAACTGCTTTGCACCTTTCTCAATTTCTCTCAGCTTCTGGGAAACCCTAAGTACATTCTGCCAAGAGCCCTCAGTAGGGCCTTGCCCCAACACCTCAAAGCAGTCCAGGGACACACGGGTACCTCAGCAGTTGCTCAGGGACAGATGTGTGAGAGTATCTGCAATTGGCTTTTAATAGGCAGGCACAGAGAATAAAAACTGTGGTGATCAAGCATGATTCAGCTCTACTGTCCTGCTGGCAGTTACCCTACAATTAGAAAGATGTCCATCTCAAAGGAAATACAGCTCTGCTTGGAGACAGGATGTTCCAGCCTGTGTTCCATCTGTTCCCTGTGGGCAGCACCCATGTTGCCCTGGCCAGGAGACAGCAGCAACCCCCACACCCAGCTCTGGCACCCACTGACGAGGCCCTGGAGGGAGCCTGGGCACTGTTAGTAGTGCCACAATGCAACTCATCCCCGAAAGCTGGGCTGCCTCTGCTGGAAATGTCATTGTCCTCTGGCCATGGCCAAAGACAACAGGCTGGCACATGCTGTGAATGTGCAGCAAGAGCATCTTGTTTGTATGGGAGTAAGAATCAAGTGGTTATGGATTTATGGGTGCACCATGGCTTAGCAAAAATCTCCCACATTTCCAGAAAGAAAATGGGTTTGCCTTGTATTCCAACATTTTAAAGCAAGAAAAACCAGTATTTAGAAGTGATAGAAAATAGAGTACTGAGAAGATAGCTAGAAGACAATATTTGGCAAGGAGATTGAAAATCCTGGTTTAGATTAAGAATTGTGATATCATCTGCTGCCATCAAAGCTTTGAGCCTTCACAGCTCATTCCTTTCTCACAGATTTTTCACAGCCTTTTCCAGGGGAAGCTCAGATCCTCATGAAACTGCTGCTTCTAGAATCTCTCCAAAGAACCCCACAGGTGGTCAGAGGAGGGTGGCATGGGAAGGAGGGCTGGATGACAGCCTGACCGTGCATCACCTCCACACACTTCTCCCTGAATCATCCAGCCCCTCTACATCCCCACTCAGCTCAGCCTCCCAAGCATGCTCCCTGCTGCAGACAGGGCCCTTGGGCAGCAGCAGGGGCTGCAAGGACAGGCTCTCTCCCTGCACACCTCCTCCCAGGGCTACAGCACCCCATAAAGAGGCTTTCTTCAGCGATGCAAGAGTCCCTGCTGAACACCAGGCTTGCTGCAGAGCACTGCCAAGAGCCTGTCAGTCTTCCTCCTCCAAGGTGAAAGGGAAGGATAAATGGCCTTATGAAAACAGCTAAATCAAACAACAACTACACCGACTGGCTGAGCCAGCTGTAACAGTTGCATAAGCTACAGCAATATACCTACCTGCGCCACCCTGGAGGGGAGGCAACATGTGGGTAAAACCCACAGGCATATACCTTTTTTTTTTTAATTGCATGCTATTGTGTTTAGCCTCGTTATTTATCTGCAGGGGTTTTTTATTTCATTGTCTGACCCTGGAAGTAATTTTTAAGGAAATGCAGCCTGACTTCAAGTGAAATGCATGTTTCAGGAGGAAGGGCTGCGTGCACACTCCTGACACATGCACATGAGAGGAAACCAGCAACCTGCTGTCCACATCAGGCAGGTGACTCCACTTCACATAGCTCACTGCCACTGCTTATTTTACTTCAGCTTACTATTGTGTAAAAACAAGACTTGGTGTTTGAGGAATGTGAGCAGGAGGGTCATAAGGACCTCTCAAACACCACTTTCGTGTTTGGCGTCAAAATCAACAGAATTTCTAACCGACCAATGGGAATTTCACTCCTTACCTATCCTGCTATCTTTCTGTCTGATAAAAGTGTGGTGAAATCTAACCCCTCATTAATGCATTTTATGCAGCTGACTGCATTTGAATGTTGACAGCTGACAAAAGCCCTTTGTGAGTTATTCCTGAGAGCAGTTTAGCAGTAGCCAACAATAAATACCTTTTTCCTACACAACAATACCAACGTGACTTCATTATAAAGCAGAGTGCTCATCTTCGGGGATGAAAGCATAATGCTGGCTTGCTGCCCGTGCAATTCTTGCAATTCTTGCTTGTTGCCCAGACAACTTCCAACAACCAGGACGATGTGGTTTACATGGACATCCATCCATTGCAAGCTGGACTAGGACCAAAATCACATTCGTGTGGCCAGGAAAACATAACCACTGCTGAGTAGGTGTGTCTTAGAAAGGGTGGCTCTAGGGACAAAGGCTGTTATGTACTTCTAACATGCTTTCAGGTCCTCAAAAGGAAGCTTCTTGAATTTCATTATGACTTCCTTAAGAGCATTCCCCCAGTGCACTGAATACAAACACTCATCTCAACTTCATGGCTGAAGTGTCCCCAGGAGCAGAGTTACCACCCTAGATAATTAGGCCTGATTTGCTGCTGAACAACCACATTATCAGTGCCCAGAGAAATGTATTGTAGCAGCACTTCTTATTTTAAAACCCATCTTGCAAGTAAGGAAATTCTGCTTTGGAAGAGCTGACAGCAGGATCAATGTCTTTTGCATAAGGTAAAGCCCAAAAATTATAATGTTTAACTCTCACACACCATCTGAAAAAAATAACTTCTCATATATCATATTATTTTAATGAAGATGCTGGGCTCAGTTTTAGAGAAGGGAATAGATCTTTACATAACAGGCACCTGGCAAGGGACGTATCCATTGTCATTTACACACGTTATCCTAACGGAAAAGAACTACTCCAAATGGCATGTAATTAGAGAAGAGGGATGCAGTGCCTACCCAGTCATTACTGTAACAGAAATTTGCTGTACCGTGTGATTAACGTAAGAAAGGCATGATGATGATCTCACCATGTCTGCTCTTGCCTCCTGGCTATCACAAAACACAACTCATGTGAATAGAGAGGCTGGCAGCTGAAACAGCTATCACCGTGTGTTTTTTTTTTTAAAAAAAACCCCAACAGTTAAAAATATCTTGCCTTCTTCCTGCTGCCACCTCAGCAGTTGCTTCCTGTTTTTTCACGTTGTCGCTTTGCTCTGCTGCTGGCTGTCATTGAGTAAGAGCAGCAAAAAGAACAAATAATCTCCTTAGTAAACTGCCTCCTGCTAAACACCTTCTCAAAAAACCCACGAGAGGAAGCGCCATGTGCTGGGCCACTTTTTGTCTGATGTATTGAGGCTCTGCAGGAAACCAAATGGCTGCAGGTTGGAGGCCTTCGGTGTTCAGGGATAAAATCTGAGCAATTCTGTGGTATCTTTACAATGCTGGTAAATGCTCTTTTGAGGGCAATGACTCAAACCTGGGCGTCCAGCTAAGGACTCTAAGCTGCTCACCTCAGTCACTCACACTCATGATGTGATTTTAGTGAGACCATTACACGAAAAGCTGTCATCTCAGCCTCAGCCTCTTCTTTTTCTTTACTTGAGGCTATACACTTTATTTTGTTGAACACTGACCCCGGTGGAACTGGGTGAAACCAACGCCTCATTCAGTATTTGTTGGGCAAACTGATGAAGAACTGCAGGTGGGATGTGGGGAAAGCAGCACTTGTCATGTACTGCAGGTAATCAGCGAGATCACTGTTCTTTATATCCAGAAATGATGAACAGCCTAACAGTGTACAAAGCACTGTAGGTGGGTGAGGGCTTCCAGTCACCTGGCTCTAAGGAAGGTCAATGCCAGACGGGAAAATGGTGGTAAAATATTACAGCTATAAACCACACCAGGTCTTCTTTCGTTCCCAGCCAGAGCTGACAGAAGGTGTTGAAAAATATCTGAGAAACCTCCCAGATGACAGTGACTGCCATTATGGCAGATCTGATCAGGTAAAATTGAGAGAACCTTACTGTTCTGGCTCTTGGCTTGAGCAAAAGGTGGTACTGGCACTGATACCAGCTCAGCATTGCTAAAATTCAACTCCCAAACCTTACATCCCTGACTCTGGGTCCTGAAATTCACCATGTAGCCAGAGGGACAAAGAGGCTCTTAAGTCTTCTCCATCCAGCACTCAGATGTGCTTGAACAAAGAGACTGCAGTGCTTCCTCTGGGTGAAGCAGCTAACTCAGTCACCAAGCCACTCTCAACACCTCCACCCTCCTGCAGCAAAGAAAAACACCAACAGCTGTGCTGTATGATGGCTTATTTTAGGAACAACTCATTATTTGTAGGTCATCCCACAGGTGTTTGATGGCAGTAGCTTTTTAAAGTTGCCCTTGCAGGCAGCACAGGGTTGTAAAAATCACTCACGCTAACAATTGCAGGAACCATCCTCACTTCTGTTAGAATTGTTTCCTAACAATGGCTTATTCAAAACATGTATTTTTATCCCTACGTTCAATGTGTGTCTATCCTTCTAGCCTCAAGAAGGGGGACTAAGGTATCTAGCTGTCTGCAGAATTTTATACTGTGATTCAAATATGACTTTCACAGGCTTAAGAGTAATTACATTCTCTGCTTCTGAATTCTTAAAAATCTCAGTGCTCTTAAAACAAATCCTTATTTAGTGTCTGACCTGGGAAGTCCCATCTGTGTTGGAGCAAAACTAAGCCCAGGATCACTTCCTCAAGACAGACAATATTTAAGAGATAGCAGTGCAAAATCTGGAGGCTAGCTCAATAAAACAGGCTGGAAACAGAGACACAGCAGGTGTTGTAAGCCAAAGCTTTGCCCACTGCAGCATGGCACAGCCATATCCTTACCCATACCACGTGTATGGTCCAGTCCACAGCCCAGAACTGTGCAAGGCTTACACCAGGCTGATGTGACATCCCTGCTTCTGCCAAAGGCTGGCATCTTCCAAGTTAGAGTTCAGTGTTTACACTGAGCCTATTGCTGGGCACACCTCATTTCTTCTGCGTTTAGAACAGGGGAATTCACATTTACATTTATCAGGTGACTGAAGCAATGCATGCAGTGATGAAGGCACTGGTAAAAAACATTGACTTGAATCACTGTCCCTCAGGATGATTGCCAAATTGGTTAATGAGTATAATTAGCATTAATTAAAATGACAGCTCAAAGAAGATATATCACATCTGAGTTCAACTGAGTCTCAGGTTTACTGGAGCTGGCTGCCTGGACCACCTGGCCAAGCCCAAAGCAGACATCCCTGTGGGCAGCGTGACTAGCACTCACCTGGCAGCTATCCCTCCAGCTCACCTTCCAGCCTCTCATGTCACACTGCAAGCAAATCCTGCCCCCAAGCATTCAAAAACAAAAATAAAAAAAATAAAAAAAAATTAAAAAAATGATGTGGCACCCCCAAGCCATTACTGAGTTTATCACTTAAAGCCCAGCACCTCCCATCAGGCTGCACTGCTTTTTACTCCTCTTTGGAGCAGTTTTAGCTGCCCTTGCTCAAGCTGACAGCATATTTAACCTGCAGATCATAGAAGTGATCTAAGGTCAAGCTGTACCTTGCTAGAGCACAGCTAGCAGGGCTGTGGGATAGCTTTGTCCTTGTCTCTAAGTCAGCTGGAGTGGAAGCTGGCAGGGTGTGACAAAGGATCATTCACGGCTTAGGGTTTAATTACTGGACTCACCCTGAACATCAATGCCCCATGCACAGAGGCACACTTGAAAGAGTGAGAAAACACATAGCAACCTTAGAGCCCGCATGAAAATCCAGAGAAGATGGTTAATTTCCACATAGGACCTTCTTGAAGATAAGCACTAGACACTTCAACCAGTCATCTGACAGCTGTGAATGCACAGCAGGCTTCCGACCAGAATTTATTTTTATTGACATCCTGTTTATGGGTACAATTTGAATTACCACAAACTATGCATACTTACATGATTGAAGACAGACATACACATACATACAAAATCTGATATATGCTAACAAAGATAGTCATCTAGCCTAATCTGGGTGATTAAAGCTGGGCATTGAAATCAAAGAAGTCTGATGCTCAAAAGTGCTGAATAATCAGAAATACCAGTAAAGCCAGCAGGATTCAAAAGTTGCTCAATATTTTTGAAAAGACAAATTTTTTTTATTCCTGTTCTTACCCAAGAAATGCCACAAGGTTCTAACATACACTGCCATTTTGCTGGATGCTACATGGAGCATAGAGATACTAAACAGTCATCACTTAAGCAGGCAAGATACAGAGCAAAGGTAAGAACCTCTCCTTTTTCTGCCTCCTCAATACAATCTAACACAGATGAAGATCACAGAGAAAGCTATGCAACAGCCAGTGTCTAACGCCAGTGATTTAACTACAGAACACCCTTCTTCTACATCTCATCATCTACTACTAAAAGCTGTGCAATCATGAGCCCAGCAATTCTGGCTTTAGTGCTCCACCTCTGCAACATTACCGAAAAAATATTCAAGTTAGTTCCTTCCCTTCCTAGATTCAAGTCCTGAATCTACAAAGAAGGAAAGAGACTTCTGTTAAATAAAACCCAGAAAACAAAACAAGTGTACAGAATATGCTGCTGCTAGCATTTGCAAAGAAAAAACCAAACCCCACAAAGCCATCACCTTAAAGCTGAATAAGCAAAGGATGTTACAGACCCAGGAAAAGTACTTGCACATACTCCACCCAAGAAAAGTACTTGCAACCACTGCAGATTCGTAAGTGTTCATACAAGGAGGTAAGCACTTTTGGGAAGGGCTCTGTTACTGCTCTTGCTCTTCAGAAAGCTCAGGCGGGGCATGGCATCAGATGGGGTAAGAACATATGACAAGAGAGAACATCCAGTGTAAGCAGGGCAGCAGTCAATGAGATACTGAGCCAGCAACTCAATTATCTTTTCATCTTCTTACAGATGAGCTGCTTCTCTTGCAGAGAGCAAGGCTGGCAATTTGTTCTGAAACACCTCTCCTATAAACCTGTAACCTGTGTGCCAGAGCAAGTGAACTCAGAGCACACGAAGAACAAATGGAAGTAGTATGGAAGAGGCAGATTGTGTCAGAGGATCAAGTAAGTCCAGGCTACAGAGCTGGGAAACTAAGAGCAATTTATCAGGTATTCATTGTATAACATGTATAACACTGTATATCAAACACTCAGGCCACACTGCAAGAAGCTTGGCTGTCACTGAGGTGGGAAGCCTTGCCCTCCATCCCTGCTCAGCTGCTGGTCAGCACAGTCCAGGTAACTACTGTAGCTTGATTTTCACTATCTCAGCTCTCTTCACTCTGCTCCCTCATCTATTTATTAACAGTCCTGAGCCACAGGTGTGGGCAGCCACAGGAAAACTGTTGGGTTTGTTCTACTCCAAGTCAACAGGAGGAAAATATTTTGGCAAATGCAGACTGCCATGTGAGGTGGTTTGAGAGAGACAGATGTCCGGTTAGCACTGCAGATGAGCTGAAAAATCCCCCATCACCACTTCAAAACTCTCACCTTTTCCTTTCCCAGAAGGACAGAAAATGTGTTCTTTCCTCCTTGTGTGTGGGGGCTTTGCCTTTATTTAAAGGGAAAAACTGCAATACCTAGAAATTCATTAGCCCCTTGCCTTCTTTCTGGGCAGCAACCAGATGAAATGGCTCAGCTGTTGAATTTCTAGGTTAGCATGCCTCAGTCCTAAATGTCTCCCACAAAACAAAAGTGTTAATGCTGACCTTGGGAACACCAGCCTTCTCCCACACGAATTGAGTGACTTCATTCCATTTATGAGGCTGACATACCTTTACAACTGCTGAGTGAATTCTCTCTGGGTAAGAAGGCAGGAGGAAATAAGGGGTGAAGGGGAGACCTGCTTTTTCAGAAAAAGAATGAGGATGTGCAGAGGAAAGTAAGTTGGTTGGTCCCTGTAATAAGAGAAATTTTTTGGCCCTCTGCCTCCTGGACCTAGGCTTGAATGCTCTTCCAGCACTGATTCCCCATCTGTCTCTTACTGTGTGCTCCTTGCCAGACCATTTCACAGCTTCATATCGCTCAAGGCCAGGAAACTGTTCATAAATGGAAGTTTTAAAATTGTCTTTTGCACCATGGTATAGCATCATTCTGGAAAGACAGTTTTAAGTATTTGTTATGTTGACCATGTTCTTATCTCTTGCTGCCCCATGTTGCATGTTCAAGTTGAACATTATAAACATGGCTTTGTCTTTCTAAGCCTCTGATGAACATTTTTTTCCCATTTCTTGTGGGTTTTTTGGTAAAGCATTAGGTCTCTCTCTTTTAATGGTTGACCAATGCCAAACACAATTCAAAAGGCTACTCTCTGATCATACAGAAAGTATTTTTCTGTGTATAGGGACATAAAAAGAAAATGAAAAAAAAACCCCAAAACCAAAAAACCCACACCAAAAACCCTCAGACAAACAAAAAACCCCAACTAGACTTAACTTAAGAAATGTGTATATGCATAAAGGGGGATATGTATAAGCCCATTTTCCCAAAGACTGCCCTCTTTTCAGTCACAAACAGAAAATCCTCTCTGAAGAAAGACAGAATAAGTTATTGAGAGTATATAACCAATTAACACTTTCAAGTGTCAACAGTGAAGAATTTAAGATCAAGACTAGGTGACTACAAGATATTTATCCCAGCTAAGTCCTGGTCATGGAGGTCAGCTCAGAAGCCCATGAATGAAATTCCACACGCAACACACGAAGGTCGATTCTACATTAATTCAAAGGGCAATATATATTTTCAAAATGCTCTCCAAAACTAAGCTAACAGGTGTACCCCAAAACACATTTAACTGTCTTTAATTCCACAGTGCAAAAGAGTCATCATAAGGTCTGCTAGAAAACAGACACTTTTCATTCATCTCCACCTCATCTGCCCTATATTCATTATGAATCAGCTGTCTAAGACAGGATGACTGAAAGGATGATGTGGTTTGGCTTCCTGTCAGAATGGCAACTAGGGCGTTTGGAACAATTTCATATTAATTCAGTATCTCTGGTTAGATTCCTCTGGTAAAAGGCCAGATTTATACCTCCTGTAAACTACAGCAGCTCCATTAATGGTGCACCAAAGGAATTGCAGCCTTTAACTGCAAAGTCAAATTTCACCCATCTAATTAAGTTTCCTGCTCTGAGCAGCATGTTAGCTACTGACTCTGACAGGATTTTTACAATAACAGGTGTGGCTCTGATTGCAAACTAGTTGAACTCATGTGGTCATTAAAGACTAATTTTTACTGCTGAAGTCAAGATTGTAGATCACACTGAAAAAGAAGAAGAGTTTCAAGAGACAAATATGAGACAAACTGAAGCTGAGTAGGTGGGATTCATTAGTCACTAGAAGGCAAGCTCTGCTCCTGGAGGAACACCACCACATGAGCTGCCCTGGAGCATCTGGACTCAGATGAGGAACAGGAACTGATGAGTAACAGCAAGTAACACTTCTTACAGAGCTCCCTTCGTTGAGATCATAGTATTAGAGGCATAATGTAATTGAAGCCTGCTTTCCTGCTACATACTTAACACAACTATTATTAGCTTTGTTGTCCTTTTCCTTCATTTTCTTCTCCTAAGGCTTTTTGAGGAGCGGCTCAGACCTTGTGTGGGTTCTCTCCCTGTCATCTGCATGTTTGAGCTGGCTGCTGGTAGGAAGGTCTGCTCACATTCCCGCAGGCGTGCCAATCCTGGATACAGCAGACACATACAAATAGCCTGCATGCACGAATCCAGAGCAAAAAAAAAAAATTAAGAAAAAAACAAACCAAAAGCCAACCCCAAAAGAACAACAAAAAAGCACCCCAAAACCCCAGGGTACTGTCTCATGAACACATTCAGTCCACTCATCTGTTCATTAGGGAGCAAGTGTGAGTGTGCTTATTGTCCATCTCTTTGGCAAGCATCCTGCTACCTTCCTGTCCCCTCCAGCATGGAAAACTGTAATTCTAAAATAGGTCATTTTATTATGAAAATTTGTTTTCCAAGCAATATTCCCTTGAGGCCCTTCATATTAAGAGCATCTTTTGAACTGGATAAATACTGTTCTCCTATTTCCCAATATCAACTCACATGTTTATGTGATAATGGCCAAGCATGGTCCAGCTGGAAGCAAATCTCAAATAGACCATTTAATAGAAGAGTATTTCTGAGGGAAAGCTCCCAGGCTTTATGATAGGATATTATGTGCTTTCATTGCACTGTGGCCCCATAACTTGAGGTTTGTATTGTTCCTTTTAAATTGATGTGTACCCTGAACCCAGAGAGGAAGTAAAAACCCCTTTTCTCACTAAAGGAGAGACCACCTCTGAGTCTCTGTGCCCGCTATATGCAGGAGAAAACAGCTTGTCCCTTCCCCTTCCTAGGCATCAAGCTAATTGAGACTCAAAACAATCAATAAAGGCTGGATTAATTCCTGAGTGCCAAAAGCACAAGCAGCTAAATTAATGAAGCTAATCCTTTTGTAATACTCATTTGTTAAAACTCCTCTGCAGCTCCTGATGCAGCTTGCTTGACTTCTCAGGAAATGAATGAACCAGTTTTATTCCTCAGTCGTAGTTCGCAGTGCATCCTCATACATTTTTAGCATCACTAGCACATGGCCAAAACTACAGGCTGAATTCAGCTGATGAAGCCTGTGTTCTCAGGCATGAGATAACAGCACAGATTCTGCACAGTCCTGACCTGACCATCACATGCAGGTATGGTTTTCCATGTCTAATCAGTTCTTGGCTGAGGTAGGTGAAAGCACATCTGCAGTTACTAATTCTCTCACTTATGGCATGAACGGGTTAATTTGAAGAATGGGGCAGCAGACAGGGACCTGAAAGCCTGGCCACTTTATTCTGCCATACCATGCCCTTGAGGTGACTCCTCGAGGAACATCTCTTACCTTTTCTGTGAAAATGCCTTTGGTGCTGCAACTAAGAATTGTCAAATGTTACCACACCTGGCTTTGTAGTTGGGATACCTGTCCCTGTGGACAGATGGAAACAGATGTTATTTTATGGAGTACTGAAACAGCAGATCTTGTAAGGCTACTGCTTAGCTTGGGCAGAAATCTGGGTCCTCAAACTCAAGCAAACCTTCATAGCCTCTTTACTGGCTTTTAACAGATCCTCCCTAACTATTAACCTCAAGGGCAAGATTAACATTTTTCTTTTAATTAACATGGAGAGGCTGTGGTGTGGAGCAGTATTATAAAGAGCTCTGAAATGCCAGCCTTTCAGAGTGGAATAATTCTGTCATTTTGTTTCCATACAGCTCTTCTCAAGACTATCATCTTTCTGACAAGTATTTCATCACTATTACTTCTACTCCTTACTACACTCCCCAGCATGCTTATTATATTCCATAATTTTCTTAATGAGTCATCTCAACCTTAATCTTTCAATTGTGTGAAGTTTTTCATGAAACTGATGCTTCAGAGGAAGGAGAGTGACTTTAATGAAAGTGACCCTTCCTTTAGTTTGTTAAATACTAAAGTGTGATCATCCTTCAGCATTTTCTAGCCAATGGGCTAGCTAAGTCCCCAACAACCAGACTGCTTCTAGGAGAGCTGAGCTGGGAAGATTTAGACAACTTTTACACCTCTCCACTTCCTGAAGTTGTGACCTGGTGATATCTATATCATTCCTCAGTGCCCAAAGGCCATCCTAAAAGCTGCTGTGAATTGCAGCTCCAGTAGTCTAAGAAAACAGGGACTTGCTAAATGCAGCAGTGCCCTGTCCACATCACCTTCTTTGCTGGAGAATTTCTTACCTGCTCTGTTATACCAACTTTACAGGCTTAATCTGTTGTTTGACCCTGGTTTTGGCAAAACTCCATGGAGTGCTGGGGCCCTATGGAAGGGGAGGGACTGTTCCCTGAGCACTCAGCAGATACACTACTTTGTGGATTAAGATCTCACTGACAGTACACTGAAGGTAAAGCATCAGTCCTTGGACTTCAACACATTTTACACTTTCTTTACTAAGACAAAATGATTGCCCATGAGCAGAAAATAGTCAGGCTGGCTTTAGGTTAAGGGACTCTGCTCATCCCAAAGCTGGTAGACACCACATTTCCCTGATCAGAGAAACCACGTGCCAGCTCTACCTGCTACCAACAAGAACACTCATATCTTCCCAAAACTATGTAAAATCAGATTAGTAACCAGTCTACTGTTCTTTTGCTTCTCTGTTTCACCCAGGAGAGGAAAAAAAAAAATCCACCTGAGAATTATGCCTAACCACATCATTTTCTTTCCCCCACAAATGTTAATGAATTGACTCCTGTTTATGCAAATTTAAGGTAAACATCAGATCCTTTGTTACCCTGTGTTGGAAATTCCCACTGTTTCCATGATAACATCTTGACTGATTTTCTCAGCTTTCTAGTGATTATTTCATGCACGTAAAGAGGGGTCCTGGAGTCACCAGAAAATTCCTGATTTAATTCTTCACTGACTTCACTGTCATCATTTGAGATAAGCCATTGCTTTTTATAGTATCCTTTTAAGATTAGTCATAATGTAGCATAGTATTCATGCCCTCTGTTTGAATCCGTTGGTTTTTTTGCATGAAGAACAGTAAAAATAATTGCACATCTCTTTGTTTCATTTTGCCTTTTTTCTTGTTTGACTTCCCCTTTAAAAACTGAACTTTGTTTGTTTGCACATTAGCATCACTGGGATTTTCACCAGTAGAATGCAGTCTGGGATTCCAACTGCAATAGTCAATATTTGTTCAATGTTCTCCAAAAGAAGTAGGAAGGCACATGTGCATATAGAAAGCCATCCTGTTCTTCAGGATAAAAATGCCAATTGGTGCTAACTGCATGATGATTTTGAAGAGCTGACAATATTAATTACCATCACTGAACTACAGGAGAATCTCAAGATAGAGGTGTCACTGTGAGAATTCAAGCAAACATTGATTACCTCTCAATATTTTTAGAAACACCTTGTCCATTTGGCAGAAAAAAAAAATGTCAGAAAAAGGGAAAATAGCTAGATCTGTCTTTCCAAAGCTGAATGTTCAGTCACTACATTCTGCTTATGTTTGGTATGTATTTTCTTCAGAAAATTACAATACTCCTGGTTCCAGGCTCTCCAATCTTTCCTATACTAGCCACTTCAGTCCTGACCTATGCTTCAGTTCACATTTGTAGCTAACTGAAGCACTACAGTAACTTTGTTAGCTCCTGCCAGGCTCATCCAGACTACCAGTGCTTCAGGAAACTCTGCTCCGCCCCTCACTTGTGTGCGTGCATTAATGTACAGGCACACAAATGACAGGGGGAGTGTTATTACTGTGTAACCAGGATCAATGCACAGACAATATGAATGATTTTAAACTTAGCAATGCTGCTGCTTCCTGGATCAGGAGGTCACCAGACCACAGCGAAGATTCCTGTCTAGCAATGTGGTTCTTATCTGTTTTATCATAGTTAAGTTTGACTGTGAGGGTTGCCTGAGAGGGAGATGATAAATATCTCAGAACACATACTTCTTACGATCCTCTTCTAAAAAACTTCTCCTCCGCTCCCTCAGCATAATATTTCTCCTCCAAAGCTAGACAACAGTGACATAATTTTGATTGGAAAATGAATTGTTACCACTTGCCAAGTGATAGAAGCTTTCAGCCTCACCTCAGAGCTGGTCTCCACTATGTCCAACACAGACACCAATAGCTGATAGCACAGACACCAACTAACAGAGCACTGGGGTGTCTGTGCCCCCCCCCCCAATTAACTCCTTGTTCTTCTAAAAGAACTACTCTCAGAGGCAGGAAAGCAGGCAAGGAAACAAGCAAACTTAACTGTTACTACCAAGTTTTACTAATGTATAGTAAAATGAACAGTAGAAGGTAACGTGTTGCTAACAATTACACTCAGAAATATAATAGATACAGATACTTTTTCCTGGATAATTTAATAGATACTGTATCCTTCTAGATATGGTAATAGATTCCATGGATGTATCTTTCTGGCTGTGGTAATAGATTCCATACCTGCCACCAAACTTTGTTACACAGGATCATGGAATTAAGAGATGTGGGGGAGATGCGGGGAAAGAATTGAAGCTGTTCCTTGTGGACACACCTGTAGCACTCTTTTACCACACTGCACTGTAATATTTGTCATTGCTGGCATTCTTCCCTCCACTTAATTCTTTTCATCAAGTGCATGTGTCGACGGCTGACAGACGCCAAATAGGTGCAAAATGGTATTATGTTGGTTCCCAGCCATTCCCCCTTTGGTGCCCTCTTTTTCCTTTGCCTTTCTCCCCCACAGCCTGCAGGGAGTTGCAAGTGTTGGCACTGCATTTTCTTCCCTATTTACTCAGCAGCATGCTGACACCTCAACCCTCTAGTATCTGCTGCCAATTTACAAATGTGAGCACTTAGCCACAGACTCCCAAGCGACAAATAACTCGGTGTTAATAAGTAACTGATCATGTGTGATTAAATTTTTTAATCGGTACCAGTCTTTGTTTCTATAGAATGTCACCGAGTTCAAAGTCCATATATATATAATAAATGGATATATGCAGACCTTTTCTATTTTTACTATTTGCAAAAAAAATCTGTATTTAGATATACTTTCAAAAATTTTTCCTATTGGACAGTAACTTAATTTCATTCAGAACATGTCCCGAACTTGCTTTCCCCCAGTAAAATTATCCATCTTTTTTTTTGTTTTGACTCTCATGAAGGTGATGTTTACCTAAATTAGGTAACATCAGGTCTTAATCCAGGATTGCTCTTAAATCCACAAAGGCAACAGATTCAGCCTATATCCTAACTCTGCCTTTAGTGTGGGAGTTATAAATTAAGAAGTGATGTGCTGCTAGAAGCATAATTCTAGGCGATGAAATTTTGTTCTGTCTGTAGCTGTGAGACTACGAGCAGATTGCCTGTACTCCTACAGCAGTGAGGATTTCACAAACTGTAGGCAGGATGTTGATCCCCTTAGCTTTGGCTGAGTCTGACAGAGGGAGTTTATGTTCTTAAAAATAACGGTGTCAGTAACAGTTGCAGGACCCAAATTTGACAGATTTTACCACTGCCAAAGTATTTTGCTAATGAAATCTGTCTAACCTAGCACTTGCTGGACACCCTTCAGCAAGTTTGAGACTCAAAAATACTATCTTCTGTCTGTCCTGACCCTGTAGAATTAATTAACAGCCACTATTCTCATTGCTGGGCTGACTCTGGATGGGCTTCATAATTCAGAAATGTGTAACTTTTGGGACCAGCCACCCGAAGGAAACATACACATTCTTCTGATTGCAAAAGGAATTGAAGAAAAGGTGCAACCATTAGAAGGGGAAAGCTTATGCTGAAAAACCTCAGAGAGATTAGCCCAGTTTGGGGGATCGAAGTTGAGTCTGAATGGGTGAAGGAAAGATACCTCTCAGGTAGTAACATTTCAAAATTCCATATTGGGGGGGATATAAAATTGGACAAACAATTGAGAAACAATTCCTAAGATGCTGACACCAGCCTGTAGAAAATTCACCAGAATTCTAGAGCTCACTATTACTCTATTCAATCAGATGTGGTATCTCAGCGCTGTGATTTTTCAGCCCTTTTAAGGGTTCATCACTGTTGATATTTAGTGCATCGCTGTCTATACTGTGTGAAATCTTATGAATAGACATTTTCTGGGACTTGTAATAAAAAAATCTTCATGAATTTCAAGAACGCTCTTTGTCCTGACATTTAAGTTGTTACACAATCAGAATGTACTTTTCTTAATTTTAACACTTTGAAGACAACTAGGTCATTCTAAAGGCTGAAACCTGCTATCTTTATTCGTGCAAACAAATCTTACTCACAGGCACCATCATATCACTTACTCCATGGGATGGTCTGCATGTAAAGACCTTTAATTTTCAGACCTCTTACATCACCCTCCCTCCCTATGCATTAAGCTTGTAGACAGGGCAAGTCAACGTGGTTACAAACACATCCCCCCAAAAAAAAAACCGCCAAAAAACCCCAATCCAAACAAAAAAAAAAAAAGTTAATATCAAAGAACTTTATTTTGTACCATGTCCCACAGAAGGTGCCTTCAGACTACTCAATCTCATCCTTTTGTTGAGATTCAAGATGCTACACGCTGCTGGAAAAATTGACAATATTCTGTCAAAGCTGCCTACCTCTGGCCCATACTCTCAGACACTGTGCTTTCTAGAGAGCTTTAAGTCCAGGCTTAAGCATACATCAAAGCAAGTAAAACTCACAATGTTTAAGTTAAAGACTCGCGAAATAATGACATTGTATATATCAGCCTACACATCATAGTCAGTGGTGGGATTTACAGTTCTCTAAGACAGGAAAGCAACTCTCTTTCTCTCTCACTGACACTTGGAGGCACAGCTGAACAAAAGCAGCTACAAAAGCAACTCACTGTAATGGGCACTTTCAGTTTGCAGTTTGTATATTACTCAGTACAACTTCTTGGTACCATTTACTCTAGGTGACCTTAAACTTATTTGAAGCTGGCTGGGAGAGAAGACAGACCTTTTAGGATGGAGGTCCCGGGAAAAGAAACCCTTCTGACTTCTCGAGGACACCAGAGGTCTATTGTTATTCCTGAGATGCAGACTCATGGAAGTGACGTGATCTGAGGAGGGGAAAAACTCTATAGGCAGATATAGGCAGATCCAAAGTTATACATGTAGAAATATTTAATTCAAATGCTCCTTTTACAGGACAGGCAACCAGCTTCTGAGAAAACCCCAGCTTGCAAAGAAATGCAGGGATCACTGCCTGTAACTAATGGAACAGAAGTTCCCACCGTGTAGTCGTGGGAAAGAAAAGTTTGTACCATTGGGTGAATAGACAGGGGAATACTGAGCACGAGGTTATTATCTCCACACGTGACATTAACAAGGGCCTTCCTGGAATCCGCTGTGCAGCACCGGTGGCCAGAGAGGACGGTGATGGAGGCTCAGAGAAGAGCAGCCCAGACATTTCTCCCGGGGAGCATCTGCATTCCAGGGAGAGACCAATAGAGTCAGGCCTATTTATCTCATCAGAGACAACGTTAAGTGGCTATTTAATTACTGCCCTTAAATACTTGAGCAGAGGGAGATGATCTGAAACTAGATAGCTATTTAATCTGACAAACAAAACATTACAAGATCCAGTAGCTGGAAGATGAAGTCAAAAAAGTTCAAAGTGGAATAGAGATGCAAACGTTTAACAAAGCCATTAAAAATTGGAGCCAATTATCCAGGAATGTAGTCAATCCCCATCGTTGGAAGTCATTAAATCAAGACTGTTTGAAGAGGCTGGTGGGACAGGCCTTGGAATCACTGGGGAATAGTCTCTGCTTTGTATTATGGAAGAGGTTAGACTATAGGATCATAATAATTCCTTATGATTCTAATAAATGCACCACCAGCATTATTATCTTCCTTGCCAAAAAAAGGATGAAGGAATAAAGCATGAATGAAGCCAAGGCCTGCATGGGGCACAAAACACAAGCTGAATGTGGACAACACAAGCCACAGAACAGGAGCTGACATCATCAGTAGTTTTGTCACCAACTACAGCAAGAGAAGGAAAAGGTCGTGAAGGATTCGTGCCCAGCCCCAACGCCCTGAGCCAGGCAAGGGACATCACCTGGCCAACCCCTCATCACGGCGCGATGCTCCTTGACCGTGACGCCCCAGCTCGCACCCCGAGCGGACCCTCCCGCTGCCGGCCCAGAGCTCCGCCGACAGCCACCCGGGGGTACCCCAGCTCACACCGACCGCTGTGTCCGCCCGGGGGACGCCCCTCGGCCACGATCCCCGCTCCGGGTGGCGGAAGGCGGCAGCAGGGGCTGCCCCCGTGGCAGCGGCCGCCTCCGGGGCATCTTCTGCGCTGCGACATCGCGGCCGCGGGCACGTTGCCGTGACGACCGCGCCGCGCATCCCCCCGGCCCGTCCCGGCGGTGGGGGGCATCTCATCATTATTCCCTCCATCTTCTTTTATTTCTTTTCTTAAGTTTTTCGCGCTCCCCTACCACGCGGGAGTCAAAGTCGCTTACAGGCGCCGGTAAAAAGGAGCAGAGGATGCGAGAGGCGCCCTCGGGGCCGGCCCGGCCGCCCCCCGCCGCTGGTGGCCGCAGCCCCTCCCGGCGCGGAGCAGAGCGGAGCGGAGCGGGGCACGGCGCGGCTGCCCGGGATGCGCTCCCCGGGCGCGGCTGGGTCCGCCCGGCTCCGGGTCCCGCTCCGGGCACGGCCGGCAGGGCGAGGCACGCCCGGCTCGCCCCGGCACCTGCCCACGCAGCCGCCCCGCCGCTCTCCGGCGCCGAACGCCCTCGCTGGTGCCGTGTGTGTGTGTGTGTGTGTGTGTGCCGGGAAGGTGCTCACCGTGCCCGCTCCGCTCCCCCCGCCCCTTACCTCCGCGGCGGCGCCCGGGGAGCCGCGGGCACACCGCCGCCGCGGGCAGGGATGACCTTGCGGAGAAATCCATCATCCGGGCAGGAAAACAAGCCGTTCCTCGGGGTGCGCGGCGGCGGCGGCAGGAGGGCGGGAGGGAGGGAGGAGGGTTCCGCTTGGGCGGCCCTTCCCGCGGCGGGGGCAGGACGGGGGCGATCCGTGCCTCCACCGAGGCGGCGGCGGGAGGCGCGGGCAGCCCGGCCGGGCTCCGCCGCCGCCCGGGGAGCTGCGGCTCCGGCCGCTGCCAGCTGCGGCTCCCGGGCGGCTCGGGAGGCGGGGAGCGCCGGGGCTGCGGCGCCGGGCCGGGGCCGGGCTCCCCCCGCGGCAGAGCGGGGCAGAGCGGGGCAGATCCGGGCCCCGGCGGCGGGGAGGGAGCGCGGCAGCCCCGGTACGCTCGGCCCCGCACCCCGCCCCGAGCCCTCCCAGAGGCGCGGACACGTACCTGCTGCCAGGGAGACATTTCCCGCTGACGCCAGCCCCACCCCAGGCCTCGCCTGGCTTTTATAGAGCGGGAGCTGGCGGCTCCTGTCCTCCACCCGGCTCATGGAGGGGCCCTCGGCAGCCCCCCGGGAGAGCTCGGTAGCCGTGCCACAGCCCCCGGCTCGCTCTGCGCTGCCACCTCTGCCAGCCGGCTTCTCTCCAGCTGCTAGCCCAAAACGAGGTGCCGAGCTGCTTCACGGCAGAAGGGCTAGAACCTCACACCCCAAATCCGCCAGTTCCATCCACCTGTGCTAGCCATGCGTGTGTCCGCGGAGGAAAGCGTTCAGCCAGCGAGGCGCCTCCCGAGCCCTCTGCTTCCCGGGTGGCACAGGTTTGCGCGGGGAATTGCAGTGGATGCAAATGCGCTTCAGCTCTTCTCACGCTTTCAATTTGGATTGTTGTTTTTGATAGGCAAATTTCGGCTTCCTGTGTGAAGCACTGCCCTGTTTGCCTGAAAAAAAGAAAAAAAAAAAAAAAAAAAGTAGATTCAAGCAAAAAGCAGCAAAAGAGGTTTTGGTTTGGAACTCTTAATTATCCGGAAATCTTTGATCTAATTTCGGTTTATTCCCACCACAGTGGAATTTTATCTCTCTCTGCTGCAATCACAGGAAATGGTTCTGCAGTGCCCGGAGACTCCAGTCAAGTACAGGTTTTCAACTGGGAAGATTTTAACTCTTCTGCAATCCCTTAGGGATAAATAGGAGCAGGATTTAATAAAAAACTGTAGGACAAGCTGTGAGGAAAACTCTGGTGCAATATGGAAAAGACTGAGGGGAAAAAAATGAACAGGTGACTAGGGTATTTAAAAAAAAATATTTATCCCTAAACGTTATGGGCATCATATCATATGTAGGAATCATATTCCCTCGATCCTTATGAATGGACCCATATTTTATTCACTGCTTTAGAAAACACCCTCAGGCTCAGTTACTGATCCTAAATCTTTTGGACTCTTGAGTTCAAGTGATCATGAAAAACACCTTATATTTCCTACCGTAGCAAATGTAATTTCTTCCCCAACAGTGGCTGCTATGATCAACCCATATTTATGTAGTAACCATTCCTGAATGTGGCTTTCTGACAGTTGTTTAACCATGGAAAATTTAAGATATGTTTTCAATGTCCACTTACAATAACCACTTTTTCACATATGTCAAAGCCAAATGATCAGTACTCTTAAGAGCCTGGACATCCCAAGCATCCATCACTGGAAGGAGATTGGAGAGAGCATCAGACTTTATCAGGAAAAGATTTATAGCACTAGCACATCCAAGGCTTCCCAGTAGCTCTTCTTTACTTTGTTCTCTTCACAATCTTGCTACTTTTTCTGGTGCCCTGGAGGGCTGAATAAAGCCTGGTCCTCCCCCTGCCCATGTCTAAATCAGGAATACAAGGTCAGCTTGGCAAACCCAGTTAGTGTTCAACTCCTCTTCATTATTCTGCTAAATGACCTATTTTTAAAGAAACATTGCCAAACTTCCTAGAATTAATCCTCCTGCCATTAACATTACTACAGTGGAACTTCCCTTTTTTTGATAAAGAAGGAAAAGAGCTGGATGATGCAATTTCCTTTTGTCAGCAATTACACTTTTATGAAGAGGTAGCTGTCAGCACTTACAGATCCTCAGCTGCCAGGACTTTGTGGGACCTCGCAGGCTGCTCACCAAGGGACAATTACAATTAATGTTGTTTTCATACACCTTCCTAAACATGAGATACCTTATTCGGATTCTTAAGAGAGACCTTTCTTTTGACAATCCAGCCTTGAAAGTCACAGCAATAAGAGTCATAGACATTCAGCTGGAAAGACTAGGGAGTTTTTCTATGGGCTGTTGAGTCCTTCCTATTTTAGGGTCGTGAAGCACCCTCAGAGCATGTCCCAGACTCCCAATTTCAGTGGGAAATTGACATTCTGAGGCAAAAAAGAGAGGAGCTGGGAGCTTTTTTGCTCCGAGCCCCTCCATGCTCGTGCACCTCCTAACTGGTGTCCACATGTTTTCCTGCTGAGTTCAGATAAACCTTTCTTCTGTCTGTACAGCATTGCTGAGAATCCCCATGCTGCTCTCAAGCAGTCGTACCTGAGCACTGGGTCTACTATTATTATGTCTGATGGACAAGGAGTTCCAAGAGAATAGAAGACAGTAATATGACTGAAATACTGCTCAGCTAATCATCTCTTTCTCATGCCCTGTAGGGCATGGATTGTTTGGCCTCCAAGTGCAGTGATGATCTGGGAAAGCTGAGAAGAGGTTTTAAAGAGACTCAGGTCGTTGCAGAAGCTGGTTGAAGTGATGCACTCAGGGCATGGCCACTTTGTTTATGAACTCCTCACACACCTGCTTTTTCCCTATGTCCTTTACTCTTCCCTAAACCACAGTCTACCATGTAATGGCTTCATTTGGTACCTTAGGCAATATTGGTTTTAAAGACCTCTAAATGATTTTCTAAACCCTGTTATGAGCTCTGAAGTCTGCTTGCCACTCTTCTGATAGTCAAGACATCACATGTCAACACATCAATGTGTCAACCTATCAATGCAAACTAGAGATTTAGTTTATTCTGATTTATTTATCTGAATGTTTAACTCCCTTAATCACCTGTGAGTCATGGCCAATTTGCTACTATTTATCCATCCTTTTTTCTGCTTCAATCTCCAGCTATATGCATTTGGTTTATGTTGACTTTTTGTAGGTCTCAATGCAGAAAGTATTCATACTGAGGGCAGCACATAGATGGTTGCTTAGCTTTAGGCACTGTACTTAACACTTTACATAAAGTCAGCAGAACATGCTTAAAATTAAGTGTGTGCATAGGTCTCAATAATACTGAGAATAATAAAGAATTCAACCTCTTTAACTTGCTAGTATTGTCTGAGGTGAAAGCATAAATGTAACTGCAGAGGGTTTATCTTTTGGTGTGTGTTAGACCAGAGCTCAGGGCAACAGGAGTTTGGGTTTTTAAGAGCTGTCAGAGTCCAATTAGCCATCAGAATGACAACTACACTTCTGCAGTGCCCCTGACTCTTGCAGAGTATTTTAAAATCTCATCTTCAAACTCTATCACTATCTGGCTAAAAGAAATTCCTTATTGTAGCTGAAAAATATGCCTTACCGTGGCTGAAAAAAAATAGATTTGATGATTTATCAAAATGAATAGTGGTGTAACATGTTGAAAAGATGTGCAGTTGGCCTAAACTAGTGTGGTTTCATTTACTTCAGTAGTGCTAGGCAAATTTACATTCTTGTTATTGCACTGCTTCTGCTGTATTTCTTAACATATTTTGAGTTTTGGTGACGTTAATACCAAATTTAAATTGTGTGGAAGCCTTTTTTTTTTTTTTTTCCAACACGTTTAGTGTCTTCTTTCAGATTAGGAGTTAGGAATACTTCAAAAAGTAAATAGAAGCATAACTTTTTCCCAGCAAAACTTCATTTCAAGATTAAGCTGAAAAGGGCAATGAAGAGCAGATTTGTGAATACGATCATTTAACATTTATGCTTTCATGAAGGCACTTACAACTTTACTTTTCATTAGTGTGAAAAACAAGTTGAGTGACTGGATGAATATGTTTATTCGGAACCAGGAGCTGAGAAAAAAAGGGTGCAGGTCCTCTGGTGTGATAGCTGCAGTTGACAGCTGTATCATTAGAGACAAACATATCAAGAAAGAAAACCATACCATACACAAGGTGATGTGGTGCATGTATTTTGTGATCATGCGCCTTCTGGACAACCAGCAGAGCAGAGTAAATATTCATTCCACGTGTTCCACAGCATCTGCCCCTCTCTCTACCTCTCATAGACCTAATGGGCTGTACCAGGCATCTCACAAATGGATGCCCTGTTCAGCCACAGTAATAACTCTCCTGGATCATTAGACTGGGACTGGTGTCACAGTTTATGGCTAGAAATAATGGTTTCTGTTGGTCATATTTAAGAATGTTGCCCTTAAACAATTTGGTCTTCATTAAAAAAATAATAAAAGGGATATATTGAAAACTGCATGGAACAAATAGTGTGCTGTTGTGAGTGAACTCAATATTTGGAATGTGTTTCATGATGGTCCTAAAGCCCTATGGATCCATGAGCGAGCTGCTGTACCTCTGGCACTTATGTCAAATTTCAGTTAAAAATATGCAAGCACGTGAATTTCTACAGCGTTGTGAAAATGATTTTGCATCTCACCATGCACCTCTTGCCAGCTTTTGTTTCCTTCTGAGCTGTGAGGGTGCTCATGGGGTACTTCAACCACCCCAACATATACAGAAGGGACAGTAATGCATAGGCAATCCTGGAGGTCCTTTGGGTGCATCAACTTCTTCACCCAAGTGACAGAGGAGCAGAGGGGAGGTGCTCACTCAACCTCATACTCACCAACAAGGACAGGCTCACTGGGGGTGTGAGGGTCAAAGGCAGCAGTGACAATGAGATGGTGGAGTTTGGGATCCTGAAAGGAGGTAGGACAGTAAAAAGCAAGCCTACAACCCTGGACGTCAGGACAGCAGATTTTGGCCTTTTCAAAGGTTGGAGTCCCATAAAATAAAGCCCTAGAGGAAAGAGTGGCCCAAGAAAGCTGGTTAATATTCAAGCATCACCTCCTCCAAGCTCAGGAGCAATCTATCCCAATGAGGAGGAAGTCAGGCAAAATTTCTGCATGAATGAACAATGAGCTCCCAGACAATCTCAGAGACAAAAAAGAAGCATACAGGGAGATGAAGCAAGCGGGTAACCTGAGAGGAATATAGATTCATCGTCAGAGCATCCAGGGGGTGAAGTTAAGAAAGATAAAGCCCAACCGGAATTTAATCTGTCTAGGAATGTCAAAGACAACAAGAAGGGCTTCTCTAGGTAAATAGGTAACAAAAAGAAGGTGAGGGAAAATGTGGATGCATTCATTGCTGAATGATATGGGACACCTCTTTACACAGGATGTGGAAAAGGCTGTAAGAATGCCTTCTTCACCTCAGTCTTTGCTAGCAAGACGGACCTTCAGAAATCCCAGGTCCCTGAAACCAGAGGAGACATAGCATTGGTGGACAACGATCAGGTTAGACAATATTTAAGCAGACTGGACATGCACAAGAAGGTCAGGAAGAAGGACCCAGGCCAATCAGCCACACTTCAATCCTTGGAAGGTGATGGAGCAGCTAAACTTGGAAACTGTTTCTAGGCACATGAAGGATCAGACAGCTGTCAGGTGGAGCCAACATGGTTTCACCAAGGGGAAGATGTACTTGACCAACTTGATAAACTCCATGGTGAAATGACTGGCTTTGTAGATGAGAAGAGAATAGTGATTATTGTCTACCTACACTTCAGGAAGGATTTTGGCACTGACTCCTCTAAGATTCTCATAGTGAACATGAAGTATGGGCTGGATGAACAGCGAGCCAGACTGAATAGTGGCTGAACAGATGTGTCCAGAAGGTGGTGATGAGAGGTCAGAAATGTAATTGTAGACCAGTCACTAGTGGTATATCCCAGGGATGAAGACTGGGTTAGTATATTAACAGTATTAAATAATATTAAATAATAATATATTAAACATCCTCATTCAAGATCTAGATGATGGTGCAAAGTGCACCCCCAGCAGCTTTGCTGGTGGCACAGATCTGTTGGGGTGGCTGATAGAGCAGAGTGTTGTGCTGCCTTCCAGGGACACCTCAAGGGGCTGGAGATACGGGCTGACCGAAACCTGAGGCATTTCAGCAAGGGGAAGTGCACGGAGTAGTAACCCCAGGCATTGGTATGTGCTGGGGCTGCCCGTCTGAAAGGCTGTGAGGGTGACCAAGGACTGACACACTTGCCCAGAGAAGCTGTGGAGTCTCCATCGTTGGAGGTATTCCAAAGCCACTTGGATGTGGTCCCAGGCAGCTTGGTCTAGGTGGCCCTGCTTGAACAGGGGTGTTGGACCAGATGACCTCCAGAGATCCCTTCCAACCTGTAGCAGTCTGTGATTCTGTGATTCATTTGGTATGATGGGAACCTTTGGCCGATGTGCTGTGACACTTCTGTTTTCACCCTCAGACTCTGAGGAGGACAATTGGGTACGATTCATTTCACATTCTGCTATTCCCGTTTAACACATTCTATGTATTCATTGCTGTGTTCCTACATGTAAAGCAGGCCACACACAAAAAATAACCTTCTTCCTTTTCAACAAATTAAAACAAACGATTTGATGAGTCAGTAATTTATACTGTTTACCTCTTTTTATGTCAACAGTCCCGAGACCTGGAACAACACATAATCATAATGATTATAGACATAATGAGCTGATTTATTACGTAGTCACCACATGGTATTCTGGTGCATATTCAGCTGTAATGATGTCAAACAATACGACTGGAAAATCTATCTGCTCAGACAACCGCTGCCTACTGGGAACAATAAATTATGCTAATGCAGTACCAGACACATGGGTTCTCTGGACTCACTGCTCCATCTCTACTTAAATTATGTATATATCAAAAGACTTTGACATTTTTAGAATTTCAGGAAAAAAAAGTCAGTTGGGGATTCTTTTAAGGAGTGGTTGTGAGTGCTGAAGGTAAATGTAAATGAAATACTCTCCCAATACGGTTCTGTGATATGGAATTACTCCTACAGTTGTACATTTTCACTGAGTTTAAGAAACTGTTTGTTCTGATTGCATGTCTAGTTCTGCCTACTTCCTTGGCTGTGCAAAGTGTTATTCCAGAGGGGAACATCCTTTGACAGGGCTATCGCAGCTACTTTCATATCTTTGCATTTCATTGCACAAGACAGAAACTTCTCCTCATGCTACCAAAAAACCATTCCCTGGACCACTGCTAAAGATGTTTATGGCTCCCAGTTGCCCCCTAAAACATGAATTTTTATGCTGATTTGTACAACAGGTGAGATGAAAAGCAAATGTAATAGGTGCTGCAAGGTGAGTAGATAAATGATGGATATGTGCAAGCACGGAGGATAAGTACCATGAACAGTAAAGAGGGGAGATAAAAAGAACTGAAGAGGAGCAGAGGCTCTTGTTTAAATATAAAGAATGTCATAAAACAAAGAATAACTATATATACCATAGGTCAGTGTAGACCCATACGTGTAAAAAGAAAAAAAATGGATGGAAATCACTTGTTCATATGATCTCTGAACATGTCAGTGCTCCATTGGAACAGAAAGCCTTACATTAATTCCAGGCAGCTGACAAAATAAAACATCATGTGCTTCTGTTCCCTGGATATATTCACTAATTTTCACTAGAATCCCACTGACAGAGGGTCTCAACTGTCTGATGTTACTGTGCTTTGCAACCTTCCTGGTTATCATCTTTATATTTACCTGTGCATACATTATTCCTGTGTTCTGTATAAAAAATGTCTGATTCACTTTCTCTTGGCCATTCTTTGTGTTGTATCTATCAAGGTAGTGTATCTATCAGTCATCTATCTACTATGTTGTTTCATCTAAAATAAACAGTCAAATATTTATGAATTGTTGCCTTTTCATGCATCTATTGTGTCTCTTGTCCCAGGCATGGTTCTAATAACATTATTGGTATCAGAAACAGGTAATAGCTGCTCTATTTATCTGAATACAAAGAAATTATATCTTTGGCTGAAAAAGCTTAGCTGCAGCTCCGTTGTTCTCAGTGTAGCTGTTTCTAGAAGCAGAGCTTGATCTTTTTAAAAAGCCTGTTTTTTCTTTTTTTTTTTTTCTCCTTTTCTTACCATAGCAGTAATTACCTCGACTTGATCAAACCAATTGATTTTACAGTTTCTCAATTTAAAGTAGGTCAGGTTCTGTCTTCTGTTTGTCTGGATTACTTTCTGTTTGAGCTTTCATGCATGTTGTAAACAGCTCACCCGGTCACGCTGTACAGCCTCATCTGCAGACTCAGCCAGCCCCATGCAAATGGACACAAATGTGTCCAAATGGACACACTGCACCTTCCACGTGGGCTCCTCTGGACCAGGCTTCACCACGGGGATTGCCCTGGTTTAGTTTCACTTGAATACACAAGGTCTGCCTGAGAGTTTCTCCCTCCCTCTTGGTGCTTGTAGCTCTTTCTGCCAGGCTGATTTTCCACTCTACCTTGGTTATGCCCACTTTACAGTCCTTCCTTGCTGCAGGGATCATCCAAACGCTGTTCCTAGCACCAACAACATGCATCATTCAAGCCAGGACTGAGCTGATCCACTGGGATGTGTACAGGGCCCATTCTATACTATTTCAGCATTTTAATGACCTATGAACCTACAGAAAGCATTTTGAGACAGGCTTTCTGCAGCACAGACCATCACTGTTTCCCACTCCAGTCCTGCCAAAACACATCCACTTTGGCTTTTGGTGAATTGCATTACAGATTGCAGCATGATTATCACAAGGTATTTTTTCTGATTGTTATTTAAAGATGGTTTTTCCTCTGGAGTTTGAGACCTCCCTCCACAACATGAGCTTGTCAAGGTTCAGTGATTCACAGGGACATGGGGAAGAGTCCTGCCTCACAGCTGCGGAGCAGGAAGACATTTTTCTGTCAGTGCTAAGGAAATACATTGTCAAAAAATTGTGTCTGAGCTCAATACAACCAACACTGAAGTTTCTAGGTGACTTCTGATCTCGGTGGGCAAGGCAAAAATCATAGAATAAGTCACAGATGGCAGATGAACGAATGTTTTACTATCCCTTTAAAGTCAACATCCCTTAATATAATTTCAGGAGAACTTGACCTTTTCTTTGAGCTAAAAAATCTTCAGACTCCTGTTAACCAGGGAAAAGGGCAGGGAGAAATAGCTGAAACTAATTCTAATAATTTTATATTATCTTGCCTACTGATAGGATATTTGAATAGTGCTCAGTATGGAAAAAGAGGGTAAATTTTCCATCTACATCTAATGGGAATTTAATGTCACATTGCTTTATGACAGAAGCTTTGATTAATTAGCAGCATTCTAAACTCAGAAACTAATGGTCTGTGAGTTTAGCTTGTCTCTAGAAGGTGGTTAACTTAAAAACCACTAAGACTTGTTATTTCTTTTCAGAATCATATACTCATTTAGGTTGGAAAAGACATTTCAAATCATCAAAGCCAAGCATTAACCCAACGCCGAGTCACTCCCTCTGTCCTTTCCCTTTACATTTGATAGAATGAGGCACCTTCTACTAGTGAGGACGTTCTAACCTCTTCTTCTGAAGACGGTATCAAAGCTTTCTCAACTGATATTAGTCTTCTCACCTGGCCACGAATACAAATGCACTTTACAGTGTAGCTTGCCAGATGGAGTAAGAATCACAGCATCTCTCTACTTCAGATAGCAGAGGAAAGACTATTTTTTGTGACAGTTCTGTTGAGAATTTCAGGCATACTTCAGGCAATGGCACTAGAAGAAAAAGTATTTTACTGTTGGCTTTGTGAAATAAAGCCAGATACTATAGCTGAATTTGTGAAATAAAGCCAGATACTATAGCTGACCAAATGACTTTGTGTCTTCTGTCCATGCTGTAGCAGCAAGGCAAAAAATGTTAGTTCTTATGATATACCTGACAAAAAACATCCCCATCACGAGTAAATTTTATTATATTGGTTTCAGGAAGCATTGTAAAGGTATAATAGTGCTGAAAACTCCCCAGATTCCAGAAAGATATGATATTTTGGAAAATACACTGTCTAGAATACACAAGCCTGGCTCTGTCTTTCGTTTACTCCCTTACTATTGTTATTTGCCCTTCTTCTTAGCTGAATATAAAGTGCTACTCTGTGTAGCTAAAGAGTGTTAAGATCAATGCTGTGTGTGTAGCCAGAGGTATTAAAAGGCACTTGCTGACACCATCAACAGCACTGAACCTCCACCACACTAAGAGCACCCCCTGCAAACTGTAAACTAGAAACAAATTACCTAGATGACCATCTGAGAAGCTGAACATTTTAGAATAAATTTGTTAAAGATGCACTCATAGGCTTCACTACAGTTTACAGATTAGTCACCAGAACATTCCCAATTGGCATAAAAATGTGTATGTTTTGGAGCTGGAGGACTCCAGGTGTCTCACTGCACTTTTGGGTATGAATATTTTCTAGGCTAACAAATGACCAAGGCTGGCTCAAGTATTTCGGGAAAGAATTTTTTTTTTTTTTTTTTTTTTTTTACAAATATGAGAAAGACAGAAATGGTTCAGTGGTTGGAGCACTGGATTCTGACATGATTTTATATCCATCTGAGCATAACCATAGATCTCCTTCATGATGCCAGTCAAACCCTTAGGGCCTTGGTTCTCTCTACTTTACAGGACAGTTGCCCAGGAATAACAGAACTGGGAGCTATTTGGAGCAAAGGAGATAGTTCTCTGTAAAACAGGGCTACCAGGTTTTTAGAGTTTTTTTCCTTCTTTTCCAAGCTTGCAGCAGAGTAGGACGTACCTGAGTACTGTGATCACCAGAGATGATAGAGAAGACAGTCTAGGTTTGCTTTTACTGTGTTGTGTTCATGTTGTGTGAAACGGGAAGAGACACAAAAATCAGTGGTAGCCAATATTGTCAGTCAATGGTTTGATATTGATTTGGGAATAGAAGCTACCTGAAACCTGTATTACATACAAAATGGCACCTTTCTAATGGATAATAGTGTTTGACAGATTCTCCTGGGCTTTGACATTTCTTCCCACAATGCACATGTGAAAGAAGCCAGGCAGCTCAGGCTGAGGATCCCACACACCTCTGTCACACTGGAGCAGCTTCTTTTCCCCTCATTCTTCCTGTGGAAGGTTGGCTGATCTCCTTACCTGTGAATCCTAAGGTGCTAGTTTCTACTGTCTCCCAGGAAATAAAAATGTTAAAAGCAAAGTATTACAAGAGTGGCACCATTTGGGTTTTATATCGGTAAAATCTTTTTCCGATTTGTTTGCCTTTTGGGCAATGCTCTGGGGCTTTGCAAAAGGAAATCACCCATTTGCCAATACAGCAGAGCAAGCCTGACAAAATCTGTCCTGCTGTGCTCTGGTGAAGCAGCTGCTTGGTATTATGGGATGCATATTGACACGGTGTTCCCTTGTCAAATAGCACAGAACTGTTTCCTGGCTGACAAAACGCTCTGGACAGCCTAGTGGCTTTCCCCAATCCTGTTGCTAATTCCTGCAGTCTCCTACCCCTAGAATAGCCACAAAATCCTCTCTTCTGATACCACTATTAAACACAAAGACATTCTCGCCCGTATGAGTCTCCACCAGATCACATTTCCCCATGCTCCCATTGGGAATGACCTCACCCCTCATGTGATGGCACCTTTCAGCCTCCCATCTTTTTCCTATTTGTGATAAATGGTTATGAGTCAGTTGCCTTTTTTTCCCTCTTGTGATGGCATCCTGATGGGATGACTACAAAATCAGGGGCCTGGGACTAGTCCTGCCTTCCTGCTCATCATCAGATTCAGCTGCTGTGAGATCCTGGATGTGGTCACTGAACAGGATGCCAAAGTAGTGAGAGTATAAAGCAAATAAAGATCCTCTTTCCTCTATTGCTTCTATATAATAGATGAAAAACTGCAAAGTTCTCAGCAATCATGACCAATGCTTTCTGTGGTTACATACACAAACATACACACAGAGAAATATATAACCCAGGATAAGGTTTTCCATGCCTACATCCTCATGCTGTATGACTGGTTGCTTCAAAGGAGCTGGAGCTCTCAATTTTTTTTAATGCTTAGTCCCCTAGATACACCCATGTTGGATTTAAATGAGCAAATCGTACCTGTTTTGTGTGCCAGAGTGCTCTGAGCCAGCATCTTGATCAAAGTGAGGCCAGCTGGCAATACTGTAAGAGGCAATCATTATCAGTAAACTGAAATCAGTGAATCTCTGGCAATTTGTAACAGGTAAGAATCTGCCTTTAGCAAGAGGGAAAGCCTTGAAGCTTGTCTGAGACGTACAATAAGACAGCAATCCTCAGCAGCGATAAAGCTGTCATAATGAGCTGAAGCTAAAAGCTCTGGGTTAAGTGGGCATCCTGGGACTCACAGAATGGCACTGCCTGATGCAGCAACCCCCTGAGAAAATAAATAGTTGGCTGTCACAAAGTAGTCGTGAAACTGCTTTTGCTGGTCATTGAGAGCTGTAAAGAGCAGGGGAACAATGGGTTCTGGGAAGACACAGGGAAGTCCAGTCAGAAAAATTCCTCAGTTTTTGAAAAAAGTTGTAAATTAATTAACTCTCTCTGTGTGTTACCTTTTTGTAATACTCAGAGAGGGCATGATTCTTACTTCCAGCTAAGTATCATGTTTCTATGTCACTGGAATAACAAACATTTAAAATTTATAGAGGTCTTTTTAGATCAGCTCTTTGCCTAAGTATAAATTACTTTTCCTCGTTACAGGGGAAGAAAAGCATAAATATGACTTGACATTCTTATCACCTATCCATTCCCCAACTAAAAGATTTACTGTGTTGCTCTCTGGGAAACATTCCTGTAGTTAAGGGACTCATGCAGAAAAGCTCAGCTGTGAGACAACCTTATGTGTCTGGGAAATGTCAGTCAAACTCTAGTAATCTTCATGAATCTATAGTACATTAGCTGCCAGATTGCAAAGGATGGATAAGACTCTGCTGCTTTTCACTTGACTTTGACATAACTACCGTAAAAGCCATATACTCCACAGAACTTTGTGGTGTATGAGAGGCTTGTGGCCATTAAAATTTACTAGAGTATGGCTTACTATTTAAACCAGAATCTTTTAAGGCAATGAATTCTTTGCTAATATCTTCAGTGTAATTGAAAAACTGATTTGTATATGGTGAATGTCATTTGAAGCTGTAGTGTTTGCAGATTTTCTCTAGTTCCTTTTAACCTGAATGTTTATGCAGAAGTATCCTGCTTCCAAGAGAAACCAATACCCTCCTTCAGGAGTCACCACAGAGATTTTTTTTCCACAGTGATGTCCTCAGTGTTCTAAAATGTGTGATTATTCCACATGTTTCTGCTCTGCTGGAAAGGGTCACACTGTTCATTGGTACAGCCACCTGAGAACTCTTTTCAGCATAGAAAATTTGGTTGTGACTAGTCTTTAGATGGCTTATCCTAGTGGACACAAAGGCAGCAGCCTGTAACAGGTAGTGTACAGCCATGTTGATAGCACAGCTGGTAATAAAGCCTCATCCTTGGCAGGCCCTTTGGAAGAAGCTCTGCCCCTGTGTAACTCCTGAGCTCAGCACAGCATCAAACTTTACCACAGACAAAAATAAACAGGAACTTCAGTAATTAATGAAGACAGTATTGGTAAGTCATCATTTTATCATTTCCACTAAAGCTAATGAGTTTGCTATTGATACTGATAGCTATAGGATTATCTTCCTGTACACTTTAACAGTTGTCTATTGTGCATCTACATGTAAGGAATTCATACTTGATATTAAAAATGAAAAAAATGTTAAAAATCTGTTTATCTTAGCTGAAGAGCAGTATTAGCTAGTCACACACAAAGGAAACTCACTTCTGATTCTGTTCACCTGACTCAGCCTGTCTGGTTTTTTTTGACTGAGCTGAATCCTTTGCACTAGAATAAATGGCAGGCTGCTGGGAGATTTTCTAAATGAGCCCTGGAAATCCTCGCTGAGTGATTGAAAGCTACTTCTTCCTGTGATCCATCCTTCCCGGCAGGAATTGCCATCCTCAGGTCTGAGAGAGCGAAGTGTGTGATTCTTAAAGCCATCTGTCTTGTGATTTTAATAAAAATCCTTGAAGCCTCAGACACTCAAGGAAACCTTTCTCTGTATTGACTTCATTCTACATACAGTAAGCTGTAGTTAGGGAGTGGAATAAGCAGGGGAGGAAGTGAAAAAAAAAATAGGGAAGTTAATTCCTGCTTTACTTGCACCAGAAAGAGTTGCAAGCCCATTTTAGAGTTCCTTGAAAACATTTGTTGGGACTCCACATAGGATCATGCTGAGAGCCCTTGTGCAGATGTTAAAGTGGCTCTTTTCTGCTAGTGATAAATCTGTGCCATGAACTTCTTAATTCATTCCTGTCAGACTCAGACATGCATTTGTCTATGCTAGTTTTAATGTAGGAATAGTGATTATCTTGCTTATCTTTGAAATTTGTCTCTGTTTTGAGTGCTGGGGTCTCTCTTA
Organism: Monarcha castaneiventris obscurior; assembly: GCA_026261815.1. Classification (NCBI taxonomy): domain Eukaryota; kingdom Metazoa; phylum Chordata; class Aves; order Passeriformes; family Monarchidae; genus Monarcha; species Monarcha castaneiventris. The sequence continues at coordinate 6,641,077 of JAMPIT010000890.1, forward strand.
CTGGTTCCCTTTTCTCCTCCTGTACTGATTCTCTGCATTCACTTTTAGTTATGCTAATTACCTGTGTGTGAAGTGAACACTGAATTTATCATCATTGCAGAATACTTCCAAGGAAGTCTTGGGTTGCCAAGGTTTCTATCAAAGGTCACAGAGCAATCTATACCTTTTCCAGATGATCTTCTTCTCCCTATGATGCCATGCCAGGTTTTGAGCATAGAGCCACTGCTGTTCCTTCCTTTCTTGGCTTGGGTTTACCTTTCGCCATCCCAGCATATTCTCATCAGGTGATTTTGGCAAGTCTTTTGACCCACAAACAAGCATCACTGTCACAGCAAGGTGATGCTGACAAGAACTTCCTATGTTGCCTGTTTTCTCAGGAGTGTGGCCTTCAGAAGCATCTCAACCAACACATAAGCAGAGCACGTCCTGTACTTTCCCTTAGCCACTGGTGACTCTTCAGCATCACTGCCCATGAGCTTGCACACATCCACCAGCAGCTGAATAATTCAATGGCTGCTGAGGGATATATTGGAAAAATTCAATTGGTCTTCTAAAAAGTGTATATTAATGAAGTGTGTCTATTTATGAAACCGCTTTAATAGGCAGCCGGAGAATTGTTGAGAATTCTGCCAAGGGCAACGGGTACAATTTATACTGCTAACAGAGGATATTATTCACATCTAGAAGAATAAATTGGATATCACCAATGCACTGAATTACTCTCTTGAAATAGAGGTGGGGAGTAGAAGAAAAAATAATATCCCAAAAGCATTAAAGAATCCATCAAAGAGTTTAGAGTTTTTATTAAAAACTGTAATCAAAGCTGGATCCCATTGTGCTCTCACTCTAGCTTAATGGTTGGCAATGCTCCTCTGATCTCAATGGCATTGCTAAGAAGGGAGTCAGCACAGTCAGAAGCAGATTCTTTTTGGTCTCATTTTCTTAAGTTAAAAGTGAGCTGAAGAGAAAAACCTATTTATTTACCAAGATTGATGAGAAGAGGCTAGAGAAATGAAAGCAATATTCCCTCCTGTGTTCAGCTGTATTGCAGAACTGCAGAGATTAGCCATGCCATCTGCAGGGACAGTCCCCTCCTTGTCACAGATGTGAGCCATTCTGGCAGCAGGACACAGGAGAACTGGCACAGCCTGTGCCTGCCTGTTTGCCCCATGCTACTGCGTGGCCCCCACTGAGTGGCACCACAGTGTTTATTAGGACTTATCTTAGGTGACAAGGGTCTCCACACTGGCTAAAGCTGAAGTTAAAATATTTTTTTGGAATTTTTTTATTAACTGCTTGGCACAGGCTAACGTTGTGTAAAGGAAGAGTATCCAAAGGAAAAGAAGGTGCAAGATGTGCCCCATGCTAGGGAGAGATAAGACAAAGTCAGCTCCGTTTCTGAAACTCACTGGGAGTTTTGTAGTATTCCAGAAAGAGCAAACTGAGTCCGTAATAAAAAGATGTCAGCATCCCAACCTCTGAAAAAACCATAACCATTGGAAATGTCTCACACCAACGTTAAAGCCCATATGTTTTCAAATGTTTAAACTTCTGGAAAATACAGCATAGCCTCTCCCATGTGCTGAGCACTGATGTGCCAGCTTTAGCTTAGCAGCTCCTCAGAAGTTAAATAAAATTGTGTAAGGAATGGACACAAATGAGTTAAGTCTCTCACACAGAAGAGATGTGGTGTGTTTGTGGAGTAACCAACATGTTGCTTTTCCGTATAAGTCAGCAGTGTGTGGATTTTTCTCTTGTGCTGCATGTGCTGTTTACTGACTCATTTTAATTGTCTTTCCACAGAGGATAACAATGTGCTTGCTATCTATAGCCACTGAACTCAGACTTAGCCCTGTCTCCTCCAGGACTCTTCCCTGCCTGAATGATACAAGGACAGCCATTTTGGATCCATGAATTAAAGGTGCAGAGGGGGATTCAACAGGGGCAAAAAGGCAGCCACCTAAGATGGTTTTTCTCCCCTTATATGGATTTTCTGATCCTCGTACAATACAGAGCATGCAGCTGGGTGACATTTTTTCTGGAGAACTAATGCTGATCAAAGTTCAAGCTCCTGGAGGGTCCAGTGGGATGATATAAGCTGCTAGACCAGAGCATTGTGCCTTCATGTATTTCATCCCTTTGCCAGGGCCAGCTAGCACTCTGCTGAGAAATTCCTGTGCTTGGCTGGCTGGCAGGTAGGATACTCCAGCTCTGTGGCCAATCACCTCACTGAGGAGGACACAAAAATTTAAAAAAATTGATGAAGCTTGCTCCAGGACATTTGACTTCATCCTGCAGCAGAGGGGCCACAGACACAGTGTTTGCTTGAGGACTGCCAGAAGGATGTGGGGGAATGTAGTTTCAGGGCAGTTTTCAGTGGCTACAGTCCTGCCTGCCTCCTCCTCACAGCAGCACCCTCCTGCCTCTCCTCAGACCAGCATAAACACTCCCTTGCCTCCATGGTGATCTGGAACAGAGGGCTAATGAAGGCAAAAAGTATCACTCTCCAAATTATTAATTTTATCTATACCAGCTCTCCAAACCATCTTACCATAAGTGTACAGGGACCTCCGGCCACCTCAAGTGAAGTGTGGGAAGAGGAGTGAAACCTCCAAATCATAGTCTTGGCCTAAGCTGTTGTGGAACTGTACTTAAGCTGTGGATAAGGTCCCAGCACTCCTCTGCCACTTCTCTTTACAATGCTGGCATGAAAAGCAATTATTTCTTAGTTCTGCTTCAGAAACAAGAAGTGGGCCTTTCAGTTTCTATAAATAAAAACCTGCCCTTCTTACCATAAACCATCATAGCCCATGGTTTCATTCAGAAGGAAAAGTGGCTTTTTCAAGGTTTGAAAGATTAAAAAAGTACTTTAATGGATCTCACCACATAGTGGTCACTAATGAAGCAGGGAACTTATGAAAAACTGTGGACATAGAAACACAGTTTGTCCTGGAGGGGCTGAGTGGTCACTTACAAGTGAATAACTTGTGATAAGTACAGTAAACTCATTTAATATACAACATTCTTCGTTCCATATTTGCACAAGGCTTTACCAATGAAACCTCATTCTCTGTTGCTGCGTAAGTAATGCCATAATATGACACAGAGCAGCTGAACAGGAAAAGTGAGGAAGTTTCCTGCAGAAATCAGGCAGATGGATCCAGGGCCCTGCCTACTTTTCATTGGACTGCCACTGGGAGGCAAATGTCTGTACAGAATTCACCAAAGCTTTTCCAGCTGAGATCTTCAAGTGGGTCAGGCATCCCTGCAGGACAGCTTGATAAGCTGAGCATACCATTCAAATTTCACCCACAAAAGTAAAAGCTTTCAGATTCTTCCCTTGAGAGGAACTTCAGGTGATGCCTGGTTGGCAGCCCTTAGACATTAACCTTAGAAGCCCTAAAGTCTCTAATTCCACAAGCAGTACATCTGTAAAGCACGCCTATTATTCACTGCTGTGCTACTCCAGCTGAATTCCAAAGCAGCTCTGTAACTGGTGCAAAATCTGACTAATGAAGTGCTAAATCAAGCCCAGCAAGTAGAAGGATTCAATTCTTTTTTAGTTCAAAGCTTTTGCAATTAAGGATAATTATGATCCAATATTTAAACTGCTTCTCTTTCAGTTTTCCTGCAGACGAGATTTGGGTTTTGCACACATAAAACTGTTTCGTTTCAGTAAATATTTCAGTAATAGTATAAGTGGTCTATTATCATGTAGTAAAAATCTGCTGCGACATTTATTTACTAATAGCTCTGAACTATTCAGAAATGGCCAAAAAAACCCACAAGACCCAGCAGCCCAGTCTGGAAATGCATGAATGGGTTTGCAAGAGCACTGTTTGCTTTTTCCCTGTAAGCTTCTATTGCTGCAGGGAAATTTGATTTATGAAGCCCTGAGTCCATGTCTGCTTCAGACCCTGGCCTGTTGCTTAATTTAGCAACGAGGCATCGGCTGTGGATTGGCTGCCTTGGAGCAGCACAGCAGTTGGGCTCACTCTCGCTTTCCCTTGTGTAAGGTCACTTTCTCCACCAGCTTGAACGTGTGATGTGCTGCATACAAATAGACAGGAAAAGGCAAAAGCCTGTTGTGAAAACTGTCTGGCTCTCTGGTACTCATCAATAACATTCAGCCTGTAGCAGCTGAAATGACACTGCCTCACTCCTCCCACCTTATAGCTTAAGCCTCCCTTCAGCCCTACTCTGTTTCTGCAGGTGTTTTCCTCCAACCCCCTGTGCTCCTCATTTGCTTTGTTATTTTCTAGCACCTTCATCCAAGAGGCTTTATTTTGCAGACATTTTGGAGTGGTGACAGACCATCTGAGCTCCAGGCTGTTCAGTTCAATAGACCAAAAGGAAGGTGACATGACAGCTGGAGTAAGTATCACACATAGTGAGACGTGAGGGACTCTTAAGTCTTACAACCTCACATGCTGACTGGCTGGAAGATGGAGGTGTAATAAGTGAAAAACAACTAACAGGAGTCCCAAAGGGTTCAGCACCTAAATTTTAACTTTATTTTTTTCCAGGCATATCTCTGTGTTTTCAGAACATGAAGTAAAATTCCTTTCTATTTGTACATTTTAGCCCCTGAAGTGTATAATCTTTATAACCCAGTTTAGGTCTGGAAGAGCTGCAGTTGTTCCTGCAGGAATCAAACAGAGGATATGGTCCATTGTAAAAATTTGCATTCATCAGATGTCAAAGAACAGAGATAAAGCAATTTTTAATGTCCTCTTCCAGCAAGTGCATAGCTTATATCTCTAAAAGTTGCTGACCACTTTGGTTGGATTAACCCTTCAGTTATTGACTTCAGGAGGTATTCTACTTGCCTCTGCACCATGCACCATATTGGATACACATATTCCCATAGATGAAAGCTGCATAGAGCTTCATAAGCAAAGCAGAGACATTGTGCCACCACGGGGCAGTCCTTCTGCCAAGCAGTAGGCTTATTCAAGCAAAGAATAAGTCTTAAGAACCCTTTCTAATGAAAGTTTTCACAGAATCTAAATATAGACATTTCTGTCAATTCCCTCATTAATAAATCACAAAGAAGAAAACATAATTTCTGTTTACACAGAAGACAAACCAAATAATATAACCTTTATTTAGCATCGGTTTCTGCTGTGACTTTTTTCATGGCTGACCTTTTCTACTTCAGGAAAGATCTTTATAAAGAATAAGCAGAGAGGGGGGGTGGAGGAAGAAATGAAATTATCTTGCTGAAGTGATAATTAAGCAAGACAAGGGCCCTGAAAATAATATATTTTCAAAGGTCTGGGCACACTCAGTCGTCTTGGGCAACAGGACAACATAAGTGATGCTCTGCCCCTCCTACAGCCCTTCCTGTCCCTGACATCAGCACATCACTGTCATTAAAACTGTCATAAAAAATAGACGGGGCTGATGGGCTGGCTGAGAGAAGCTGTGACAGCTGCTTCGCGTGTGTCACTGGGTTTTATCACTCCATTACAGGATAATGATAGTGATTAGCCTTGCCTTGCTCTCAGAATGGAAAGAGGTATTTTTGATGAAAGGAACTAAAAACTTGGTTTGGGCATCATGGCAAGATTTCAAGAATCAACAGCATCTGTCAGCACAACTCTGAGTAGTTATTCTAATCTGCATTCCAGTGACACCCGGATGCAAGTGTATGAGGCAACCCCTGACCTGAAGGGCTCATTGGTTTAAAGAGAACAGGGACATGGTGTGGAAGAGGAAGCCATTTTTGGGTGTGTTAATGTACAGTGCTGACTGAAATACATGCATATATGCATGGATATTTTGTACACAAATGTAGGGCAAGCCAGTTTCCAGCACTGCCTGCCAAGCAGCTCTTGCTTGTGGGACACTGAGCTACGTTATACTCATGCCAGGTTGGTTTCCTGCTCAGCAGGTGATATGACAACTCATACAGGTTCTCTGAACTATATGACAGGCACCAAACTCTTCCTGTTGCCTGTATGTGAAACCAGGGTATCCTGAGTTAGCTCCTCTGATTTGGTCTGTACTCTTCACAAGGACAGGGTTTTGTTCTGGGCTGAAAGCATTAGAAAATGAGTCAAAGGTTCTGGGTCAGTTGCAGACTTCCTTGTTGATGCTGAGGATTTAAGACAAAGGACATACACAAGGACCTAATTGCATAGATAATCTCAGTTCCTGTATTTCTGAGAACTCAGATTTTCAGTCCTTGTGCTCATTAATATAGTGTTTTAGGCTCTCAAACAAATCTGAAATGTTCCAGATAGTTATATCTGGTAACCATACATACTGGCAGGGATTCTCACAGTTTCTAGCATTCCTCTTCACTCTTCCTCTTACAAAGGAAGTAGAAATCTGACTGCAAGCACACCAACACTGAACGATCTGAAAGAGTGTCTATTACACCCAGAAGTATTTTGCGGCTCGTCTGGGGCCAGGGTCTATCATCTTTATTTAATTCTGAGTGTTTCTTGCTCAGGAGACAGTCCAAATATAATTAGTTTTCCCTCAGATTTAAGCATAGGGGAAACAGACTCATGGCTTTAATGAAGTATCCCTTTCTATGAAGATGAAAATGGAAGATCTCAGCAAAGCAAGCACATTGAACTCTTCTGAAAATTGTTCAAATCACCTTCTCAGCTTTCCTCACAGGGTAACATTGTAGGCTACTTTCTCCACAGCAATTATCTCTAAAGAAGCTTCAATTTTTCCTACTTATGGAATTTAGATTCTTATTTCAGTGGGAAGTTCCTTGGACATGAAGGATTTTTCTTGTCTTGTGAATCTTCGAGAGAAGATGCACGTTGCACATGCAACAAAGCCATGGGCTTTTAATGACTTTTTGGAACAAAACAAAGCCAGTAAAAAAAGCAGACAGAAACACAGATGTCTTTCCCTTTAATCAAGTGGGCCCCAAATCTGAGTTTGCTCCGTGGTGCAAGAGACCCAGCTGTGCCACTGTCAGATGAAAATGCGATTTGACATTTGTTCACCTCCCTTGCCCCTGGGTAGTTGGTCTGTACTGCTCCTCAGCTGGAGCTCTGTTGTGCTGTGTCAGCCAACACTTCACTGACCACAGGGATCCCCAGCAAGATGGACCCTGTGCCCTGTGGTTCTATCCCTGACTGGCATACAGGCCAGCAGAGCCTCCAGCTGGTATCTGGCCTCATTCAAATCAGGTGTCAGTGATGGCTGAACCACCTGTTGGGCTAGGGACAATGGATATTGTATCTCAGCACGTGCAAATGGAGTTTTCTTCATTTCCTATAGTAAGTTATTACTCCAGAAGAACTTTAATCTGTCTCCCAGACTCCTATACGTATTCCAGGGTCGATATGTTATATAAACCCTATATATAGGCGGTAGCCAGAGAAGTCTAAGGTATCATCTCTTCTGAAAGGTTCATTTTTTAGCAAAGCTGACCCACTCCTTTCCAGCCAAGAGAGGACTGTGGGTGGGCTAAGCCATGAAGCAAGTAACTTGTGAGAAGGGAGAATATGACAACTTTAAAATACACTAGCAAGACAAGATCCTTGGAAGACAAGATCCTAGAAAGACCTGTCTGTGATCCACGTGGTGAGTGTAGGATCTGGATGAATGCTGCCTGGTATCAGTGGAAGCAGAAGCAGTCATTCCTCTGTGGGTGTGTAACGAAGTCAAATATAGTTTGGGAGTAATCCAAAGATATCAATGTAATTGCTCAGTGCTACGTCTGCATGCTGTGCAGAGGAAGGAAATGGCAATTTCATTAAGCTTTTAGTGCAAACAACACACCTCTTTGTCTTGCTTAGTTCCTACATGTTACTCATGATTTGTTGCCTTCACCATATTTCATTTGTATAAACTGAACTGTCATTTTGCAAAGGGGACACCGGCTTTCATTTTACAATCAGTAAAATTATTTAGTACATTCTGGTTTTATTCATAACAGGACAGAATGTACGTGGTCTTCATCATTGGCCTTTTGGCTTACAAGGTAAAGGTATGAGGTGCAAAAATACGGTACTTTGTGAGTTCTGTATTGTAGTAGTCTTCAAAAAGCAGCAAAAAAAAAGAGCACAATATTCTGACCTATAATTGCTTAAACAATATAATTTGTGGTAGAAGCACAGAACATTTTGCAACACAGTGACATTTTAATACCTGCAGATGAATTCCTTCAGGTACTCTTTGAGAAGTATCATTTTTAACAGCCAGACTCTCCCAGTGGCAGAGTAGGCAGATGTTTCTGCCCCACGGAGACGTGGAGGAGGAGTCACAGCAGGCAGCAGAGGGACAGCCTGCACATTTGCACAGTCTGCTTGGTTCGAGAGCCATGTAAACACCTCCACTCTTTGATCCCCTCCCCACCATCCTCATTTAAGAGAATGCAGCTCTGATTTAAGTCACTGCTGCTGCTTGAAGGCTCAGTGGAATATTTTTAACCATTAGCTACACAGGCACCAGGAATGACCCAGCTCCTTCTGGTCCATGGTCCTCTACAGCACCAGATCCTTTGCTGTCCCTTCCAGGCTGATGATCTCAGGGTGTCCCTGCCTGCCCAAGCTCTTCTCCCCCCTCCTCTCTGCAGTTATTCCAAGTCTTTGCTTCCTCCATCAAGTGTCCCCCTCAGCCCTTTGCTTGCTTACTCCTGCCAAAGCTTGTGAGGCTTTCAAGATCACCTTAACTTTTGACCAACGCTGACACTCTGTGTTTCTCATTCACCTCATCTCCTGCAAAGGCAGCCCCTCTGTATTTGTTTAGAGAGGCAGAGAAAAGCCTAAAGCCAAACTGTAAAAGCTGCCTCAGGGATTGCCAGTGCCTGTTCGAGTGGGTGGAACCAGGCAAAGCTATCTCCTAGACATTTGAAAAACCTGCTAAAGTGCCCAATCTGTCATGATTTCATGCACTTACACTGTCAAGAAGAGCATTAGGAGAGAAAATTGAAATGAGTTTCTAACCTGAGAATATTTTTAGTTTCCAATCTAAGCGTTTTGGCATTCAGAATTGTAAGTGCATGGAACAGGCTGCAATTTCCCTCTTCCCTGTGCTGATGTGATTTCTTGCTCCTTAAATCTTCCTAGCAATTTTTAATGGAAACGGCACATTTTCCATGTTTTTGAGCAGTTTTCTTCATTCATGTAAAAGGGAATCTTTTGATGCTTTCTAAGATTAGACAAAATTGTAAAATATTGTATGTTAATAAAATTTGGTTTTGAAATAGTGAATTTTGGTGAGAAGAAGACCTTTGCAAAAGACTTTTTGCTAAAAACTCTTCAATTGCTTACAGAGGTGGTTAGTATTTCAATGTTCAAAGAATGATGAAAAGAGAAAAGAAAATAATATGCCTTCTTTGGCAATCTCTATTACTTGCTGCAGGAAATTTAGTGAAGAGCACATGAACTTTGACTTGGAAAACAAAATGTCTCTACATGCTTTACCTAAGCAGTGAGCACCATATCAGTGCTGAGAGCTTGGCTGGCTGATTTCAGAACTGGCCTCTTGATTGACAATTTGCCTTTTACCTAAATACCTTAAAAGGCAGTTTTGAGAAAAAGGCCTAAATTGCTTTGTTTGGGTTTTTTGTTTTAATTTTTCCTCAAATTGATTCCTGTGGCTGTGGTTCCACAAGCTTTGATGCCATAGCTGTATACATAGGAAGCAGCTAAACGAACTTAAACCAGATTGAGAGTTTACATGTGGTTGTGGCATTTTAAATCCGATTTACAATTGATAGTTCCTTCAAAATTAGACTTAATTCTTTCCAGCCAAACTAGTTTAAAACTAAACAATCTCATAGCGAGACACAACTGTTTAACCAAATGAGTAAAATTATGCCCTACCCAGGCTGTTGCTCCCTGATAGGTTTTTCTAGATACCAAACAAGGGTAGAGAGAATCTCAGAAAAGCTGGTTATGCAAATTGTGAGGTACCTGGATTGTTGTTCTGACCCTTTTCAGCCTTTCTTAGCACAGCCATCCTGCTGCCCTCTCTCAGCTAACCCTGTGCCAGTTGCACTGAGCTGTAGGACAGCTCTTTAGGCCAGCTTCCCTGCATTGCAGAAGAAGAGGAGACAAGCTCAGGCACAGCCAGAGCACACCTTCTGCAGCCACCAGGGCCTCTGTGACCAGCCGGGTGGGGAGGTTTGGACACCCACCCCTCTGCACCCCTGCATGGGATGTTCGCAGCCCTGGTTGACCATTCGCCCTCCTTTGGTGCAGCCGGGGCAGAGCCAGACATCCACACTTTGACCAGATGTAATTCCAGCTGGTGGGTCTTCAGGGGCACTGGGGAAAGCAATGAAATGGGTGATTCCATGTGTTGTTTCTATTGTATTTCAATTCCTTTAGCCCAAAGAATGGGAAGATGTTTTGTGAAGTCCTACATCACTGTGGCAAATGAAATAGAAACAACAAGGATGTGTCTGATTGCGAGTTCTAAAGGAAACTGGAAAGTTTCCAGTCAGATTTAATCTAATCTAGCTTTTCCTTTTTTTTTTTTTTTTCCCCCCCAAAAGCTAACAGGCAATGTTCCTTTTTCATACTTTCAAACGAAAATAAATCACTGCTGAAATGCATAACACTTGCTAGCACTCACCTGCAGGAAGTACATAACCCTGCCACTGACATGCAATACATTAAAGCATGATATTGAAGATGAAAATAAGGCAATGGGTGCTAAATAATCACAGATACCATCTGCAAGAGGGGCTCCAGTCTTTGTGAATGAACACCTTGTTGCCAGCCTCCCATCTCTAGGCATAATAAGGGATACAAAACAGGACATTTTAGTCCTTTAACTTTTTGACTTTGTCAGGTATGAGGCTTTAACTTTTGCGCCACATCAGTGGCCTGTTATTTTTTTGGCTTTGCACCAGAGTCTATTACAACAGAAGAAGGAAAACCTTTCAATCCTAAAGGTCCACAGGGAAAAAGATCTTGGTTTGATCTCATTTTCCTTTTAACATTAATTGCATGTTTAGTTTTTATAGGCAGAGGGCCAAAAAGCAAAATAACAGCTTCCACCATGAGCATGACTAGGGCCAAGCAGCAGAATTTAAGGCCATCTTGTTCTTAGTGTTTCTGGCACTGAAAATCCCTGACTCTGGCTCAGTCCTTCTCTTACCATCTTGGATGTGTTACAGAATAACCCCGTGCATCTCAAAGTGCAGAATGAAATAAGGTTGTGGGTGCCTACAGAGCTTGAGATTATCTACACAAACACAGCAGTTTGTAAATACTGCATTGCACTCTCACTGCTCTTCTGTCTCTTCCCCTTACTGCCTAAGCTGCACCAACCTCATTCTCTGACTAAGAAACGGCAGTGAAGACTTGATACACTTATTTTTTAATCTGAAAATGTTTTTTCTTACCCTTCGCATGTTCCAGCAAATATAACCACTCCACTCAAAAAAAAAGAAAGTCACTTTGAAGAGAACATGCAGGAAAAGGAAGGACATTTTCATTTGGTTAGCTCTCAGCACAAAAAGGGTTTAGTTTCCATCAGTGGTGCAATACAAACTGAGGCAAATAGTCAGTTCCTCACACTTCAGAAGGAGTTGGTCTTAAGTTCATAACTTGATGTGATCCCAGTTAGAGAGAGGAATCCTGGTACAAGATAGCCCAGGACAGCAGACCATAAGGGTGGTAGGCTGGAGATGGGAATAAAAAGTATCAGTGGAATAAAATGGCTATGGTTCCTTCTCCCCAGAACTGACCTGAGAATCCCAGAGTCTGTTGGGATTGCTCTCAGGGCCTTGATGAGAACAAGAAGATGCCTTGTCATTGCCCTGCTCATGCTGGAGATCCCTTTGCTCACAGATGAGCTCACCACGATGCCCAGGCAAGTCTGGAGGACCCTATGCCTCAACCTGTGTTTTCAAAACAGGACAGAACTGGACCATTTACAAAAGACCTGAGTTCACCTTGGTGTGCCACAACCACAACTTCTAATGAAAGCAGGAACAAGTTCATTCAGGGCTGTGTTTTTTCTTCTCAGCATATTTTGGGTATACTTATTACAGGATAAGCTCTTTTTGCTGCCATAAGCATTATAATAATTTAATCAGCTGTCATCTACTGAATGATTTCCTTCCTTCTACCAACACTATCATTCTTAGGTCCAAGTTCGTTAGAAAAGCAATTAACCACAAACTTCATTTAGCTAACTAAAATGTGATGAGATCTTTTTATTTGTTTGCATTTGTTACTGCAACAGGAGCACCAATTTTGCTGGTTTGTTTTTGCAATGACTTAAGGGGAAGCAAACAATTTATTTTAAACATGTAATAAATACCTAGAGAAAAATAGCAATAATTACACTTTCAATGTCAAATAAGTTTTACCTACCCTTATCCTGTGTTTCACAATTTTATGGTGTTTCAATTTTTAAAGACTGCTTTTAAAATAAATGTTGGTAAGTGCTCCCTAGATAATAATGTGTTTGACGGCATTTCTTTTGTTCTGTGCATGAATGGCTTAGGGACAACTGTTGAGTTTTCAGCTATAAATGCAAATGTAAACCTAACCCAGTTTACTGTTTGAATGTGTGCTATTTGCTCCAGCTGTTCTGTGTTTGCAAGGTGGTCTGATTCAATCCCCTCTATCAAATGACACTGTTTAAATTCTCTGGTTGTCTGGAAAAAAAAAAACAAACCACTGAAAGGTGAAGAAAATAAAGCAATTTCAAGATAGACAAATACTTTTTTTCTGGTTAGAGATGTAGGAATATGTAGGGAAACCACTGCCTGTCCAAAATTTTCATAGGGGTTTTGAACACCGCATTTAGAGAAAAGAAAGAAAACAGGCTTCTTGAACCCAGTGAGACTTCTGTCACCTGTGGGAGAGTGGACAGGGGAGGTTTGGGGGCCCTCTTCTACAACTTCTGTGGAGCTACAGGCCTCTGCTGTTTCCTGGCCACTCTACCAGGGAGAAGTACATATTATTTTCATGCCAGGAATGTGCTTGCTTAGCCAGGAGGCTGAGCTCCCATGCTGCTTGCAGTACACAGTCAGGGACTGAAGGCATTCCCTAGGGGAATAGATATCTCAGCATAATTACATTTTGCAGGCTGAGAAATCCTGGTGGCCGAGCAGGCCGGAATGGTGAAAAATCAATCCTGGGCTGGTGAGGCTCAACGTAAAAGGCACTTAGATGCTGGAGACAGGAATGTAGTGGCAGGCTTTAAAGGAAAATCATGAACTGCGTGATTTTTTGGGGAGGGAACAGTGCTCTTCCTGGCGGTGCTTGTCTGACATCCGCCGCTTGTCAGATGATCCATAATGTCACAATATGGCTATGTGGGAGCGGAGCCAAGGCTGGCAGAAGGGGTCTGACATACAGAGCATGGATCCTCCTCTGAACCTGCCCCAGGTTCCCTGAGGTTTTGATTAATGCTCGTCCCAAATTGTTTCGTCATTTTGTTTACCTTTTCAGCTTGGAGCCGCTAATGCTATTGCCACAGCACTGCACAGCTCGAGCTGAGCACACCTCCAGCTCCCCTAGCATATCAGTTGAATTATGTAGGTCTCGGTCACTGTGGAGAATTTGTCTTGGACCAGAGAGCCTGTTTATTTGAAATGCTGCTGCATCTGTGCTCAGTCCACATTAGGGTTGTGCAACCAATAAAAAAAAATACATGCATATTGCTCTAAGTGCCAGTTTGGAAGCATAAATGAAATCTGGTTACATGCATTGTCAGATCCATAGGCTCTGCTGCAGAAAAGAATAACTTTCATTTTGTGGCAGTATTTGCTTATGAATCTACTGGGGGACTATTTCTTTTTTGCGCAGGCTTTGCCAGCAGCCTTGTGAAGCTTTGGCATTCCCAATGTTCTTCATCTTTCTGGTCAAGCACGGTGACCAGCCAGGACCTGGGAGCATGAGTTTCTGTTTCAAGCTCTGCACAGGCTACAGAGGCACAACCTCACCCAGCTGCAGCCGGATCAGCTGCATAAGTGGGTAAATTCTATTTCCTTTGCGCTTCTCTTTGTCTGATGTGACTTTAAACATTTGGAGTTAGGAGCAGTCTCCAAAGGTGCACCCCTGCTGCACCTTTGCAGTGGAGAGGGGAGGCAGATAGCCAAGTTGCCCTGAAGAAGCAGCACTAAGCAGCCCAGCCCAGTCAGTGCCAAGTCCCACAGCCTGCCTGGCACCATGTAGCCCAAAGCACAGAGCTTCTCCAGCTCACATATTGCCGGCAAGGATCTCATCAAGTTCAGTTATCTCTGCATTCTGCAGTGCTCACATACCTTTCCTACATTTCTGCAGCCCGGTGACATAAAAGGTTGACGTTTTACAGTGGCTTTGTGATGTGGGGATCAAGCTCCTCCAGGGTACCATGGTCTGCTTTAATATAATTGAGGTCTCTTTCAAGCAATGTGACAAGCTACAGTTTGTCTCATCAGTACAGGCAGGAGATGGAGCAGTTTAAAGGCTTCGAAGGCTGCACAAAAAGAGTGTAGAATCAGTTACCCCCTTTCTGGCAGCTGTTCTAATAGAAGGTAAAAAATTACTGTCCTTGGCAAGCCTCTTTCCTAGCACTCAGAAGCATGCCCCAACCTCAAAATAGCCCATAATATAATAAAAAGAGCAACCAAAAAACCCCATTTTCCGTAACCAGCAAGCCTTCCTCATCAAGCCCTTGCTTCAACAGCAGCCAGCATTAAGGCAAGGAAGGCAAAGGGATGAAGAGAAGTAAAAATTGTCTGCAGGAAGCCAGCCCATCATCTGAAGGGGTGCTCCCCGCTTCCCTCCCCACAGCTTGTTTCTCCTTACAGTGTACCGTATGGCTTAGCAGCTCTGCAAATGCTGAGACAAGTGTGCTGGGGAGCAAAGAAATGTTTCCTTATAGCCATGCCAGGCTGTCACTCCTCTGCCTCCCCCGCTGTTAGGAGCTGCTAGACTCTCTCAGCCATCTGGTGCAGGATTTGAAATTTCCTGCTGCTAACCCTGGCCAGTCCTGGCATTGCTGTGCACTTGGTGTATGGAGATGAGACAGGTTTTGAAGTGTTTCTGCAAAGCTGGAAAAGCCGTGGAAAGGCTGGAGGAAAATGAGTGGGAAAGTGTGAGCTGGAAACAAGACAAGCTGGTGATGGAGGCCTCAGCACACATTTCCCTTTTGTGGGGGATAAAGGGAAGGGCTTTGCCCTTAGACTGTAGCAGTCATGGGACACGGCCACGGGAGAATCAATTGTAGATGACATGGTCCTCTTTATTCCCTGCTGGGGAATGGAAATGCAGAGAGATTTCCAGAGAAGCACAAGGACTGCAAGCCCTTTGGATGAGGAAGGGTCTGAGAAGCCATCTGCCTCAGTTTCCTCTGCCAACTCCTCCCTGTGGGACGCCACTCACGTGTGATGGTTGGGAAGCTAAAGAAATCCTTATGAGGTGTATTTAGACCAGTGCCAGCAACTGGTATCAGGACCAAGCTGTGCCTGCATAGTCTGCATGGACAAGAGAGGAAGTCATTGCTGCACTTGTGGCTCTCCCTGCTGGAATCTGCTCTGACCCCAAGTTACTCTGGTTTGCTAATGCAAAGAGCTGTAAGGCTGCTTTGTTTATGCACTTTTTTCATCCCACTGCTCTTCAGGAACCTATCACACTGAATGCATGATTAATTAGGCCATGTTAGAAGATGTAGTTCTTCCATGGACTCAATGCTAGCAGTGCTAGCAAAAGCACAGAACACCCTGACAGATAGGGAACACCCACAGCTGACCCAAATCAGTCTCTGTGATCCCAAACCACTTATTTATCACTGTGCACACGTCCCTAGTAGTCATTGGGATGAGTTTTGAGCCAGTCCTAGAAAGCCCTGCAGATTCCCATTTTTAAATTCTATTAAAAAAAAAAAAAATTGCCATAACTTCAGTAGATGTTTTACCTGGGTAAGAGTCTCAAAAGGATGTAGCCTCTGGTTGGGTGGAGTGGGTGTGTTAGGCGATCCGTAGCCAACATGAATACCCAAAATAGATACTGCCTTGAGTGAAATATGGGCTGGGGATTCTTCTGAACATTATTACTTTGCAGATACAGTTTCCATAGTTTTTTAGTTACCAGTATTTGAATTTTGAAAATATGTTAACTCCAGATAAAAGGAGAAATATCTTAGAGTTTATAGAAAATCTTTCAGTTCTCCAGTTTTAAACAACTCTCTCAAATATGTACTCTAATACTTGCAGTGTATATGGCAGGTGTAACAGTACTAGTGCAGGACTTCAAAGAAAAACATCCCATATTTCCACAGGCCAGCATGCAACTGCTTGAAAATAATGAGCTGGAGGTATTATTTTCTATTTCCCAGTGAATAGTTGCTGAAATTATTTACAGTCTTCCCACAGTTCCAATTAGTTTCCTGTGTGCCCTTACAGGCTCTCTCTATGTGCAAGGCATTTTATTCCTCTGTCTCCACACAGAGAAGAGAATTTATTGGCACAAGCTGGCACAGCCAAATTGACTTCAGCTACCTGCAGTGATTTTAAGTCACAATAACTGAGGATGCTTCTCACACTACATGCACCACCCAACTGTGTGCCCTGAAATTCAACTAAAGGGTGCCCATGAATTTGAATACTGTTTTGGTGAGGCTCTCACAAACATACTACCTTGGTCTTGTTCAGGGCAACTTCGCATGGACTTCAATGGCAATTCACTTTCTGAACAAGGGACAGATAGGTGACATCTGCCCCATTAAAGATGCAGCTGCACTGCAGTGAAGAAAGTAAACAGTGGTGGTGATGAAGATGATAGTTATGGTGATGATCATGGTGGTGGTGTGCTCCCTGGATGTTGCTTGATGTCCTCATCTCACTACTTAAAGTGTGTTCCATTTTGCAGGCTAAATGCTGAACACAGCATTCTACACTGCCATGTTCTTCAGGTTGCCCTTAAGCTTGCAGGCTTTTGAGAAGTGGAAGAGCTTCAGAGAAGCTTTCAGCGCTCCTGTCTCAGCTGGCAGTCATCAAAGGAACACTATAACCATGGACACAAAAAGAAGCAGCTTGGACCATAAACAAGCTGTCTAGATACTGATTTTCTCAAAGAAAACAGTTTTGTTTGGATGTGTGCACAGCCTGCTGCTCTTTCGATCTTCAGAGCACCGAAAGCATGACATTTTCACCTAAATATCCACCTGAACCCACCCTGAGAAACAGGAGGCCTTGTGCCCAAGCAGGGCCTGTTTCCTTTTCCCCCTACAACATGCAATGGCCACAAGAGCTACAAAGTTTATGCCTTTAGCATTTTTTCTCCCAAATCAATGACTACATGAAAAGAACACGTCCGACTGATCAAACCAAGACTGTCATTTTCACCTGTTAAAAGAAGCCTGTCTAGCAAGAGAGTCTAACACAGATGAACAGACAGACTTGACTATATTTAAATTAATTAGGACTTTATTTATAATTAAATTCAGGAAAAATGGAGCTGTATACAACAAGAACTATATACATGAAGGAAAAAGTCTTTATATCATCTAACCCCCAAAATCCACCTTAGTTTATGTGGAGAAATAGGAGTACTCATATATAAATGGGATGATATTCTTCGTGAGTGAGTTCTGTCCTGCAAGTTCGGCAAAAGCTGGCAGTCTCAAGGGCTGCTCAAAGACTGCAGAACCCATGGCCACAACAGGGTTGACAAAATCATTCACTTTGCACAGTCTGGAAGTAAGGAAATCACAGCATGTATTGGGAGGAAAGAATTCAAGTTTGCTGCTCTGTTGGCACCAGGTCAATAGGACTTGGAGTATCTGGAATCAGTCTGTTACTGTCAGAATAATGAGGGACCCACAGATCTGCCAATGCCATCCTGGCAGAAGTTTCTCCCTCTACCTTCACCATCAAGATGTAACTTTGGAGCTTCAAAGCAAGGGCTATGCTTCAAGCCAGCTGCACATTGCATCCCAAATTAGCTGAGTCGCACAGCTCCCTCTGTCCTGTTTCCCATCCCACAAAGCAGAAATAATGACAACACGTGGTTCCTCACCTCTGAGCTATCATCCACCCAAACTGGAGAACAACCAGGACCTGCTGGACATGCACTAGTAGAACAGAACCAGAAACAACAGAACCAGAAAAACATGCAGGTATTCATTTTATTGTGCATTGAGGGTTTCTGATAAACAAAATGCCAGAAATTGAAACATTCCCTATTCTGATTTAACAACATCCTGGCCCAGCAACACAATACTTCCAAGAATTTCCACGTTCTGCAAGCATTTCAGCACATCTCAAGCCACAGTGTAAGATACATTCAATCATGACTTCATGAACAGAGAGGAAAGGTTTTTGCTGGATGTTTCTGCCCCACGGAGACGTGGAGGAGGAGTCACAGCAGGCAGCAGAGGGACAGCCTGCACATTTGCACAGTCTGCTTGGTTCGAGAGCCATGTAAACACCTCCACTCTTTGATCCCCTCCCCACCATCCTCATTTAAGAGAACGCAGCTCTGATTTAAGTCACTGCTGCTTCTTGAAGGCTCAGTGGAATATTTTTAACCATTAGCTACACAGGCACCAGGAATGACCCAGCTCCTTCTGGTCCATGGTCCTCTACAGCACCAGATCCTTTGCTGTCCCTTCCAGGCTGATGATCTCAGGGTGTCCCTGCCTGCCCAAGCTCTTCTCCCCCCTCCTCTCTGCAGTTATTCCAAGTCTTTGCTTCCTCCATCAAGTGTCCCCCTCAGCCCTTTGCTTGCTTACTCCTGCCAAAGCTTGTGAGGCTTTCAAGATCACCTTAACTTTTGACCAACTCTGACACTCCATGTTTCTCATTCACCTCATCTTCTCCTGCAAAGGCAGCCCCTCTGTATTTGTTTAGAGAGGCAGAGAAAAGCCTAAAGCCAAATTGTAAAAGCTGCCTCAAGGGATTGCCAGTGCCTGTTCGAGTGGGTGGAACCAGGCAAAGCTATCTCCTAGACATTTCAAAGACCTGCTAAAGTGCCCAATCTGTCATGATTTCATGCACTTACACTGTCAAGAAGAGTATTAGGAGAGAAAATTGAAATGAGTTTCTAACCTGAGAATATTTTTAGTTTCCAATCTAAGCATTTTGGCATTCAGAATTGTAAGTGCATGGAACAGGCTGCAATTTCCCTCTTCCCTGTGCTGATGTGATTTCTTGCTCCTTAAATCTTCCTAGCAATTTTTAATGGAAACGGCACATTTTCCATGTTTTTGAGCAGTTTTCTTCATTCATGTAAAATGGAATCTTTTGATGCTTTCTAAGATTAGACAAAATTGTAAAATATTGTATGTTAATAAAATTTGGTTTTGAAATAGTGAATTTTGGTGAGAAGAAGACCTTTGCAAAAGACTTTTTTACTAAAAACTCTTCAATTGCTTACAGAGGTGGTTAGTATTTCAATGTTCAAAGAATGATGAAAAGAGAAAAGAAAATAATATGCCTTCTTTGACAATCTCTATTACTTGCTGCAGGAAATTATTTCCTCAAACTGATTCCTAGGCTGCAGTTGCATGATCCCTGATTCTGTAGCTCTTCAAATAGCAACCATCTAAATGAACTTCAACTAGATTGAGAGTTTATATGTGGTTCTGGCATTTTAAAATCTCATTTACAATTGATAGTTCCTTCAAAATTAGACTCAATTCATTCAGCCAAACTTGTTTAAAGTAAAACAGTTTCATAGCCAGACAAAATTATTTAACCAAATGAATTTTTGCCTTAACTGCACTCTCTTAGGAACCCACATGAGCCCCTGTACAGATGCAATAACTAAAGATTGCTTTTAAAGTTATCCTTGGAAAATCTTGTGGGAGTCAATAAAATAAAAGAGAAAAATGTGTTTTGCCTTTTCTGCTATTCCATCTGATTTCACATTGCTTTTATAATTCACTTAGCTGTTGCTATGAAAATAACAACTACAATAGTGTGTCATCCTTTACCACCTTCAATCTCATCTCATGCCTGGTGTTTAAGGCCAGAGGATCAAAAATCATGAGTGGAATTAATCAAAAAGCAGACTTCATATCAAAACAGATTCAGGTCTACACAGCAGAGCTGATTCTGGCCCAGGTATCTACCACAGATGTGCTGAATTAATAGATAAGCCAGAAGTCACACACTGAAAATCCAAAATCTCTTTCTGCAGAAGAGAAGAGTTGGAAGAATAAAGAACCTGTCTCTTCCAAAGGAGCATCTGCTTCTTAGAGCTTGGCTTGAAACAGAGCACAAATGAGTGTTACACAAGGAAAAGAGAAGGGAGAGAGTAATTTCAGTAGAAAAGAAAATAAGACATCCTTTTCCATGACATGAGAATTAATTTTATTAGTTCATACAGTCAATGTATAGGGTGTAGCCACCCTGTCATAGCAAGCAAGCATGAATAAAGAAAAACTTTTCTCTCTCTGTTTCATCTGCAGATCACTATGCTCAGTGTTTTTTGTTAGGCTACATTTCTTGCTAATATTCTTTCATCTCAATAGTCATTTGCCAGTTTGGCCAGCAAATTGAGAAGAATTAGCTATACACTCAGCACCTTCAGAAGCCACCTGCTTAGCCAAAGGTATTTGCAGTACAAAACAGAGGGTTTTGTGGCTGTTCTAGCATCGTGCCTCTAATGCCTCAAAAGAAACATAATATTTGCATATTAATAGGAGCTAAATAATCATCCAAGAGTATAGAAAAACCTTTAGATCTTGCAGAATCGCATGCTTGGAGATGAACTTATAAAAAATCCTCCATAATTTACAGAGATGAAAGTGAAATAGTAATTTCAATTCATTTTTGCGCTGTGAGAACTTGGCTGCACTAAATTATTTAAACATATATTTTTATTGACTTTGGAAGGGACAAGGCTTAATTTGTTGATATTTTCTATTTCTTAAAATGAAACCCCCTGAGTGACAGTGCTGGGATGGGAACTCCTGGGATCGAGGGTAAGTGGTAAAAGGAGATCACTCATTTGCCTCGGTGAGTCTCAGTCCCAGCTTCCATTACCAAATGCTCCCCAGTGTGGTGGCAGCCTGACCCAGAAATCCTTATTCATGCCCAGTTTGGATTAGCTGCTACCTTTTTTTTTCTTCCAAAAGCTATCAATATACCTAGAAATAGGTGCATTTGCTTTCTGTATTTTTTCTGGAACAATAGTGATTTATTTATTGATTTGATTTTTGATAAATTAATAAATAAATTATTTATATTGCAGAAAGAAGATCAAGAAGTATCTGAGCTTCAAGGAAAAGCCTCAAATCTGACAATTCCCCTGGAAAACTTCCGTGGAGATGGTGTTTTTACAGATGGGGTTTGGGTCAGCCTGTTCTCACTCTTCATCTCACTCCTCGTCTTCCTGTGGCTACGAAAGCTCACGACTTGACAGGGAGCTCAATACCTATAAATGTCCATTTGTTATTTATGGTGATTAGAAAGTGTCCATGTTTTCAGACCTATTGCGTATGCAGTGATGTAAGGCTTCTATTTTAAAGATAATATTTATTTATCATACCAGAAGGGGCTAATGTCTGGAAAGGTTATATCGGTAAAGTAAACATGGAGCACTACTGAACAAAGTATAGCCCAAATGGCCTGTTTGCATTCAGTATTGAATTTTTAATCTCATTTCCCCATTTTGTTACAAAGAGTAAGGGGAAAAACCGATACAGAATCCATAGGAAAAAAAAATCCAGGGCACTGTACACTGCATGTGAGAAAAAAAGTTCCACTGATATCCTTCTGCTTTTTTATTGACAACATGTTGTTCCCCGCCAATAACAGTAAGAGCAGCAGGGCTTGCTTTAAGTTCTGATTTTCCTTTTTGTAGCTAAGTAAGTTTATTAGGGGTGAAAAAAAACAGGTGGAAAGGAGGACAGGAAGGAAAGAAAGCCTTTATGGTGTGTAGGTTGCACACTATAGAATAAATATTTAACACCCTGGTACCCCATAAAGCCTGTGTTCCCAGGCGCTCTGCTCTCTTGGGATGCAGCCAACAGATAAGGGAACATACTCCACTTTCAAGTCCCTTATTACAGTTCTGAAGGTCAGGGTGAGTGAGAATTAGAACAGCCAAGAAAAGGGTAGAGAGACAGAAGATCCAGATCGTTAGCTGGTCTGGAAAGGTGTGGGGAGTCAGACAGTTTCTGAGTCCTCTGTGGACTTATACAATCTAAGACAGTCCTTTTTGCTTAGAAGATATGTGAAAAGAGAGCTACAAGTCATGCTGACTGTGCCACTTCAGGTTTCTAAAGCGTTTCGTGATGATCCTAGAGGGAGCCTGGGCTGTGTGCACAGCTATAGAAACAGCTCCATCTTCCACTTTGACATTGGTTTTATTCCTAAATCTTCTTGTGTTTTGGACAGCTGCTGCCACAGCAGTCTTTAAAGAAAAAAGGAAGTCTCATGTTGTATTATTGATTTTAGAATCAAAGGAAAGTCAGAATTCTGATACGATTTCCATGATGGCATAAGGAAGATAAAAACCGCAGCTTGCGATAGAAAGCGCAGGAAAGTGAAGGTAGGGTAAAATCCTGAAAGAAAGGTTTGTCAAAATCTCTCTGAATAAAGCAAACTTACCTGATTTCATGCACTCAGTTGACACAACCCTCTTAGCCTCAGTTTTCCAATGAGACTCCAACAGCCAAACCCACATATAAAACATTTTTATAAACAGTGAAAGAAACGCAAAGTAAAGAAGAACAAGGCAAATCAGAACTGACTTCTATTGATTTTGTGATAAAGGCTCCATGGAGACCAGCTGTTAATTACCTTTTCAGAGGAGACACTTACTTAGCTCGTAGCCAGGGTTGGGGTTTTTCACCCCTTTCCTCTCATGTACAATAGACTGTACTGCTAGGATTACCATAGGATTGAAACTATAAATGTGTATTGGGACGCAGTTTTAATTATTCATCCATTTTATTATGGTGCGGCTTAAGACCAGGCAAGAATGAGACAATACACAAAATAGACACTCCCCATCACAACTGCCTTGCTAGTGAGTAATATTTTCAGCAGTTTATCATCACTTTCTTTCTAGTCAAAGTTATGCCAAAGCAGCATGTACCTGTCCGTCTGGTTTTCCTTTCCACTGCTGTTTTTACACACGTTAGTGACTTATCCCTGCCAGATAAATGACTTAACCCTGACAGGTACAGAGCTCTCTTGATGCCTATGGGGTGGGGGTGGAGGGGAGACACAGTGCTGTGTCTGTGCTTAGCTCCTCTCTGAGTAAAACCACCTAGTCCCAGCTGTACGATGGCTCTGAGCTGTGCGTGGTGGAAGACCAGCAAGTAGGGGCAAATGAGGCTTGAAAACCATCTGTTCACTCACCAGAGCCTGACATGGGCTGATTCAGTGTTTGCTGGCCTGCCTGGGTGATGTGAGCTGTTCCTTACAGCAATAACAGGTGCAAAGCTTTCTGGCAGGAGCGTTGTTTTTAAACCCCCGCGTCCCTTTAATAACCCAGAGAGGCGGGGGGCTGAGCTGTCCAAAGCCGTAGGACCAATTTTATCCATGCGACCTGGGCAATTACAGATGCAAAACGAATCCTGCAAGTGAAGTCATGCTGTTCCTCGCTTCTCAGAATTACTGGGGATAGTGTACAGAGAGCAGGAGCATACGCAACAGCAGGATGGCATGGTTAGACTTTGCACACACATATGCTTTTCCTCGAAAATCTCTCTGCTGCTACTAGGGCTGATGCAGTTTTGCTGAAAGTCATGATGCAGAGATCATGGAATCATAGAATGTCCAGGACGTGTTCCACTAGACCAGGCTACACTCAAAGCCCCATCCAACTTGGCCTTGAACACTTCCATTGATGGGGCATCCGCAACTTCTGTGGGAAACCTGTGCCAGTGCTTCACCACCCTCGCAGTAATGAATTTCTTCCTAACATCTAATCTAAATCTCTCCTCTTTTAGTTTAAGACTGTTCTGCCTTGTTCTAACACTATCTGCCCCCTCTTTTTAAGTATGGGAAGATCTTCCTTTTTTTAGCCACCTTGAGAAAGAAGGTCAAAGAGAAAGGATTTTGGTGGCTGCAGTGCACAAGAAGATGAGCATTTAAATTATTCATTTTATACAAAATCTCCCTATACATGATTGAAAACAGGTGGTGCCTGGAATGACAGCTCATAGCTGCTTTCTGATTACTAATACACCATCATTATGTGGTGTAAGGAAAAGAGCTGTAGCAGATGGGGCTCTCTACAACCAGACAGCAGCAGACCATACAGGAAAATGCATGACTC
This sequence comes from Monarcha castaneiventris obscurior, assembly GCA_026261815.1. Taxonomy (NCBI): domain Eukaryota; kingdom Metazoa; phylum Chordata; class Aves; order Passeriformes; family Monarchidae; genus Monarcha; species Monarcha castaneiventris. Next base: position 6,665,241 of record JAMPIT010000890.1, read on the forward strand.
TGTTTTAGTTTACAAGCTGTAAGCACAAATGCTAATATGATTTTGACTCAGAGGGAGGACTTTGTGCAGTAAAACTTGGGAGTCTTCAAACACTGCAACCATTCAAAGAAGATAGAATTTAGTTAGTCATTCTCCCCTGCCTATCATTAATTTCTTTATTTTCTTTGTGCTTGTATAGCAGCACATCTAGTGCCAAATAAGCAAACAGTGTAAACTAGAAACAATCAGCCTGATGATCTTGGTTCACACTTCAGCTCACACATCAAGGATCTCTGTACCTTTACAAGCTGCCACTCACAAGGAAGCCAGCTTAATCACAAATCAACAACCTCTGCTTGGTTTTGATTCCAGATTTATTGTGCCATGAGAAATATTACATCTGAAAATACTCTGTGTTAAGGTCCCCCATGTGCTTCAGGTGGGGTGTTCCAGAAATGATCTACAACATTTTGCATGTTGAAGAACAGCAGTAGCCTTGGTGAAGAGCACTTCGCTCATTTATATTTATATACCTTTCCAGACCAGAAAAGTGGCCAAGGTGACTTTGGGAGGAAAAGGCTGCTTGAGTACAACCAGTACAATTGGGGCCCTCAACTTTCTGTGCATGTCAAAAGACGTTTGTATATTCATTATCTTTTGATGAGCGCTGTGTGGTACAGGGAAATGTACTTTCCCCTTTGGTGCATATCTCAATTTGATCAGCCTTCTGTAAATCTCCTGTGCTCTGTATCAGTGTGGGTATAATTTAGTCCATTTGCTGTATGGAAAGATACTTCCTCCAGATTACTGTGGTTTTAAATGTAAACAAAATATTCGGGCAGGCAGAGAGCCTAGCAGGGGAGTTTGCTGGGGGCAAATATATAATTGCTAACTGTTTAATTAGGACCAGTCCCTAGAACTTTGCTAGGAGATAAAAGAAGTTGCATGGTCACTGGGGTTGAGCAGCAGAGGTGCCAGCCAGTGTTACTAATAAAGCCAAGAAATTTTGGCATCAGGATCCATCCTCAGCTCAGAGGTTATAAAAAACCCACAGCTCTTCTGTCCTCACAAGAAGGGTGAGAATTGAAGCGATTCATGATCCACCCCTAAATATGAGACAGAAGCTACAGAAGAAAGAGAAGGGACTCAACGGATGAGCAAAGCAGTGCAGGTGAATTTGGCATTGGAGGGGTCAGGTTACGGAAAGCTGGATGTCTTGGTCTGACTGCTTTGCTCCAGTAACTCAAGCAGCACCCTGGTTTGTAGCTCTATAGGAACCATTCTGTGTCTCCCTCTCAAGTCTATTCTTACAGGACAGCAATGCCCCTTAGTGGCTTCATGAAATCTGTTTTCTCATAAAAAATTGCCTGTATTAGAGAGCAAGGTGTTTGACTGAATAGGAGCTTTTTGCTGAATCCTGAGCATAGCTGCAGAGTAAAGATGAGACACCGCCCAAAATTCTCGTCTTCATCTTTTCCAGATGTTACACAAGGCATAACCTCCAGTGGGATGTGCCCTATCCCTGCATGAGTGCCCAGAGACAACAGCGCATAGCCCACGAGCCCGGGAGGCTGATGGGCAAGGCAAGACTTTGGGCACAAAAGCCTACCTTGCCTTAAGAAGGACCTCCATCCTTACAGTGGGATTAGAAAAAGCAATTCAGCAGGAAAAGCCATTCCCTGGAAAGGAGACGAGGCTGTAAGGCTCTCACAGTCCGCCAAGCATGTTCATTCCCAGATTTATCAAGGTGCTGTGCCATCTAGAGGAATTTGAGAGGCATTTTCCAGTGCCTCTCCAAAGAGCTCCTGGCTCCCCCGGTGCTGACTGGTGAACCTGCGCAGGGTTGCTGCTGAAGGAGCCAAGAAACGAGACCTGCTTTGGGCCAAAACCACTCCTGGCAGCCCCTCTGTCTGGTGCTCCTGGCCCAACACAGCCCCGAGGCACATCACCGAGGGGATTTGTGTGAGATATACTAAATGCCTTTAAAATATGCTGCCTTAACTGTTTGAATGTGTTTTCTTCATGGGTTCAATTTACATCCAGGCATGATTTACAGAAACAAGGGCACATCCCTACCCAAATACCGGGCTACTGCTGACAGAGACACATGTCACTACATGAAATAAGGACTTCGTCCCTTTTTTTTTTTTGCTTTGTCATGTACAGCATCACAAAGGAAACTGCTGTAATATCCAGCTTCCAGCAACTACAGGCAGAGAGGGACTTCATGGCTTTTGGTGTGAGGTAAATACGGAACACACTAATGCTAATTAACATGAAATGGAAGCTGTGGCCTACAAACAGAGGCACAGGGTGTGTAGTTGGTGAATATTGCTATTGACTGAAAATAGTTATTTAATCTTTATAAATGTTAAGTTGATGCAAAATATTGCCTTCATTCCTTTACTGCTCAACACCACCTCGGGTTTTATTCACCCCCTGAACTGGCCAGCTCAGCCTGATGTCTTCAGCTCTGTCCTGCCCCATCTGCCTGTCCTGGTTCACATTTGTCTCCTGTGTCTGGAAGCCATTCAAAGCTGACGGGCTGCCTATGGCTTTCCTTTGCATTACCAGAGTAACCCTGTGCTCTCAGCCTCTAAAATTCCTTTAGATATTCTAATCCCTATGTGATTCTGACCATCAGAGAGGTGAGCCATAAATTACTAGTAGAAATTATGTCTGTCCAATTTAATGTAAAAAAAAATAAAGGAATTTCCCAGGTTCTCACAAGTTCAAAATTGTCAGTTGAAAATTCTACAGCCCACTTCCTTTTTGACTTGTCTTCAGTTTTGATGCCCTCTGCTCTTGATTTTGTTCCCACCAACCTGTCGGGCAGTGCTGTGTGGCTCCAGAAAAAGGGTAGTTTTTTTCTGGCAGGAGGTGACTGTTGCCAAGTGACTGTCGGAGTAGGATGTTTGTTGTCAGAACCATTGTCTCACACTGTTTGTAGTCTAGCTATGAAAGCCCCAAACCTAACCAAACAAAAAAAAAAGAGTGGGAATAAAGAAGCCTATTGCTACAAGAAGTAATCCATTAGCATCATATTCTGTGCTTTTAAATTAGCATGTGTTTGAGAGGCCCCTTTGTAAACTTTACTCTGCTTTCTTTGCTCCGCTTTCTAAGGTTTACTTTGCTTTCACAGCAAATCTAGAGAGCTCTTCCATGTCACACTTTAAAAAAGAAGATGATTTTTCAGATCCAGAATGAATGTACTTTGTCCTGGTTGTCCAGGGCGTGAGGTCAGGGTCTCACAGGCTTGCACTTGAGGTGCTGACATCCCCACCATGCCCATGTGCTCTAGCACTGGGTCAAGATCTGTTTCTGACTGTCATTAAGTTGTTCAGTAGCTCTTAGAAGTCAGTTCCTTCCTTCTGTCTTTTTATCCATGTCTTGAGCACATAGGGCATACAGCATGCAGGGGAGAAATGAGCTTTCACTGCATTTTCTTTCCTTCTGGGATTTCTGCAATGTGCTCAGAATGAATGATTTCTTTTGCCCCTTGTCCCTTGTCCTCACAACCTGCCTGGCTCCCCACCTCAGCCTGCATAGGAGAATAGAAATAATTATTTCAGGGAATAAGTGAAACACTGCTTAAGCAGCAAGGGTTTCACATTTTAGTCTAATTCTGTAGTATCTGAGACCTGTAGAAAACAGCAGAGCATATTTTAAGTTCTAAAGGATAAGATTAGGCAAGTACTCCAACCACTATAATTTCCAAAGAACCAAAGGGCAGATGGATTATACACATTCAGCTGAATTCAGACCTGAAAAAGATGATATAGCTCCTCTGGGTGTAGCTATTCCTGCCTTCCCCAAGTCAAACCTGGTTGTGCTTATTCACTAGAATAGACTAGAAAAGCAGGTTCAGTCAGTGTCTGGTAAGAAATGGCACCACTGACTTGAAAGTCAAATCTGTAGACAAGGATAATACATATATACATTTTGATTCATGATACATCTATCAAAATTACCCTGTGTTTTGTGAAAGAAGATTATGTGGAATGGAGGGACTGTATGCTGCAAAACAAGAAATTTAAATGTGGCTGAGTAACTGGATAAATGTGTAGAATTGCAAAGAAAGTAATAATAATAATAATGATAATAATAATAAAAGTCTAAAATAGAATAGTCAAAGACAACTTGTGTCAATGGTCAGTGTTGGGGATAGCCTATGGAAATTATTGCAGCGGGACCACAAGGTGGGAAGGATTTCTGGGCTGATTGGTGAATGTAAAAAGTTAAGGGACATAAGAGTTCATGTTTTGAGTCTCACAGAAGTTGTGTGGTTTGAATCACCAGACAGACCTAATTGCAGGACACAGAGATGCTGCCCCACTTAGAATACAGCTTTGAAAGCTGATCAAAGTCTGGACAAGATTGACTACATTTTTATGTAGAAAACCAGGAAAGTTCTTACAAAGTGCTGTTCAACCAGGCCCTTTAACACCTTGCAAGAGTATACATTTGTCCAAACTACTCTCAGAAAGGTCTTGCAGGTAAGCAATGAACACTGTTTGGTAGAGAATTGCACAGCACAGAAGGAGACAAAGGCTGCAGAATGCTGAGTGTTGTACAAACATGCAAGGCATCACTGACCTTTAGGGCTTCCAGGCTGAACAGGCAGTGGAGATAACAGGACAGGCAGGCAGCAGTGGAAAAGGCACTACTCAACATGATGAAAAGGTTTGCCAGTAGAGCCAGGAAGCATGACCAAGCTTCCCAAATCCCCATCTATGACATCCCCTTGTCAAACCTCCTTTGGATGACAGGAAGAGTCTTTACTGCTTTGTGACTTGCCTTATAGAAGAAAATCACAGGAAGGAATTCTCACAGCAACAACATGAAGATTAAAGGACTAGACTGTCTCTTGAGAGAAATTTGGGCAACTGCAAAATGCAAATTGCATGTTCTGGCCTGAAATGTCTGTTTTGACGCATTGATTTCTCCAGAGGATTTTTGGATTTTTATCTCTCTGTTTCAGTGTTCTGAGGGTCCTGGTGGACCATCCATGAGCCAGCCGTGCCCTGGTGGCCAAGAAGGCCGATGGTATCCTGGGGTGCACTGGGAAGAGCATTGCCAGCAGCTCGAGGGGGGTGATCCTGCCCCTCTGCTCAACCCTGGTGAGGCCTCACCTGGAGTGCTGTGTCCAGTGCTGGGCTCCTCAGGACAAGAGAGACATGGAGCTCCTGGAGTTCACGTGGAAGGCAACAAAGCTGATTAAGGGACAAGAGCACCTCTCTTATGAGGATAGAGAGGGGATCTTATCCACAAGTATCTGAAGAGAGGATGCCAAAAGGATGAAGCCAGGCTCTGCTCGATGGTGCTGAGCAATAGGACAAGAGGCAATGGGCAGAAAATGGAACTTGAGGAAGAGCTTGAACATGAGGAAGAAATTCTTCACTGGGAGGGTGACTGAGTGCTGGAACAAGTTGCCCAGACAGTTTGCAAATTCTTTTTCCCTGGAAAGACAAAAACTATCTGGACACAGTCCTGAGTAACACGCTCTTAGGGGACCCTGCTTGAGCAGGAAGGTTGGACCAGATGATCCCCAGTGGTCCCTTACAAGCTTACCCATTCTGGGATTCCAATTAAATGAAGGCTGAAATCCTTCAGGAATACTTGGAATCTTCAAAAGGAGATGTGAGTTACCCCTCTTCCAGAGAGTGGAGGGGAAAAATTGTGGCTTCCTTAGTAACACCAAGCAATTAGCCCGTGCTCTTAATCAAGCCTATAAATGAGCTTGTGGTGGACCTGTAGTTTTGGGAAAATGTCCTCCAAGCCTAACATCGTGTGATGCTGGATCACAGTCTGCCCTTGAAGCTAATCAGCATGTCTTAATGTGAAACAGCTGAACATCACTGCTCTTGAGAGTGGCACTTTCCTCCTAACACTGCAGGTGTCACTGTAAAATAGAAAATCTGCTTGCAACACTGTTCTGGTGACTTTGCAGGGGAATGTACACAGCTAGAGTTTATGGGAAAGTGTTTGTCCTCTGATGCTGGAGTAGATGCTATCCTCTATTCTAACACTGTTGCTTGATCTGTGTTTGGTGGTCATGGTTCTCACAGGATGAACAAAATGTTGATGTTATAAAGGCAGATTTTCCCCTCTCCTATGATATTGCCTTTGTGAGAAAAAGGCAGAGCATCCTTGGTCTGCAAATTGTTGCTTTGTACAAATGTAGCAGAGCAGTGAAAGTTCAGCAAAATATAAAAAAGCAATTTGTTTCTTGGGCATGTGATTGTCCATGGAATTTTGTCTTTCAGCGATGCCAGAGTAATTCTTTGCAGAAGGAACTTCAAATGCTTTAATTAGGATGGGTGATTGGGATGATATAATGAGGAGATCCACAGCAGGCTCCTGTCTGTTCAACGTGAGCAGTATTTAAATTCTGCTGTAGCACAGTTTCATAAGGCAGAGAGATTGTCTCCTATCACAAAGGTTCATTGTGAGGATAAATGTATTAAAGAATGTGAATCACTTTGATATTTTAGGTGTGAAGGTCAGATCACATGCCAAGTGAAATTCACTTCTCACTCAGAAAAACTAGTTTCTGCATGTTGTTTCACTGTTTCCACTGTCTGATGAAAAACAGTGGTCTGAAATCCAAAAAAAAATCAGCCTGATATGTTCTCTTATTGCAAGCAAAATGATCCAATTTACCCACAATTTATAAAGATTTATAAAGGAAAAAACAAAATGCAAAATCTTTTTTTTTTTTTTTCATTAATTGCAAGCATTTATGCCTTTGAAACATCCCTAAGGATAGATTTTACTAATATGAAATTTGGTACATTTAAAAAAGTTTTTGAAGCCTCCTTTAAGAATGATGCAAGAGCCTCCAGAAAATGTGACCTTATCAAATGACATAAAAGACTGTTTTTATTGTGCAGATATATTAGAAACCAGCATGCTAGCATTTATATATTCTATATTCATATATTAGAGTATATTAGGACATATCAGCTCAGATATCCTGGAAGGATTTTCCTTGACCGCTGTGTGTGAGGGTAACAACAGGGTGTGAACAGGATCTGGAAAGAACAAGGCTGTGAACCTGCAGGAAAAGCAACAAAGTGCAGCCAAATTGTGTTCTGCCAATATTTCAGTAACTATTTCTGTCTATGTGGAATGAAAGTTCTCACCTTGCCTGGTATTTTGTGTTGATTCTGTTTCTATAACCAGGATCATGGAAAACTGTTGTTTTCTACACTTCAAAGAAAATGTTTGCTTTAGGCAGGCTTTTGCGTTTGGTTTGTCCTGGCTAGAATATTAACAAGTTCTGAGAAGATGAAAAAGATACATCCTGATTTCATTATAATGCCTGTGCAGGGATTCCTTCTACTAGTGGTGTGGATACAGCATGCCACTTCAAATAATGCAGCCATCTAATGTAATCTTTTGTTCCCTTTACTCCTGCGCTGGACATATGGATAGATTATTTTAATTTGTTCCAAACCTGAATTTTCAATGTTCCTTCATCAGACTGGGTACTTTGTTATCCTTTGCACAACAAAATGCTGATAACTCTACCCTTGATCCTGCAAAATACTTAAATACATGCTTAAACTTACCTGCACATGTGCTTTGATGCACGACAGCCAGTGCTCAGCAGTTTTCAGGTCCATTAGCTGGGGAGAATAGTTTTGAAATATTCTGCGTGAACTGCAAAAACCAAAATTCTTTCAAGCAGACCAGTGCAGAGGAAAATATTTCTGTTGGTTTTTCACTTTTTTTTCCTTGGGCAGGAAGGAAACTGAGTGGAAAGGTAGTAAAAGACATGATGCAGAAACAATGTTCCTATTCCTTACTGACACAGCAAACTTACACATTCAGTGTAATAACGTATCCTGCACTGTGATCTTCTCCTCTCTATAATCAGATTCATCTCATAGCTATATGCAAAGCAGGGAACTGTAAGAATAGCATAAAAGGAGAATTCACACACAAAATTTAATGTTTCCATCTTATCTAGGCCAAAAAATTGGTACCCTTTACAACAGGCTTGGAGAGTTTTTCTAGACGTGCTCAGGAATGAGACTCTTTCCTCTGATTCTAGATAAGAAAATATACAAATAAACCTGATGTACACATTTACACAATGTACAGGGAAATCTGCAAGGAAAAATATTTTGGAAGAAAAAGATAAAATAGATTATACAGAAATATTAGTCATATATTATTTAGGAATGCACTAATTTACTGCCTTAGAAAATTTATTTGGATAAGAGACATATTTTTTTCTATTTACTGTGTGCAGAAATATATAATTTTGTCCAGTTTCATTACAGGAGGTAATTACTCTCACACTCATATACATGGGCATGTACTAACAGAATTTCATATTAATTTTTTCCTCTCTTTTCTCCCAGGGTAGAATTATTGACTGTGAGATTTTCCTTTGGTTTTTTTTTTTTTTTAAATGAAGTAGAGGTTGCCATACTCATTTAGTTAGAAAAATACATGTATTTATTTTTCTTGTTTGGTAACCTTGTTTTAAAACCAACAAATTAAAGAAATTTTTTCCCCACTCTTCTAAGGCAGGTAGAGATGAGGTACTAATTTGAAGACCTTAATATTACACACAGTGGCAGACAGCATTTAGTATTAAGGGCTGTAGTTTCCTTAAATCAACTATAATAATGTGTCTATTACCCAAATAGGAATTTAAAACCCATTTATAATACATTAAGTTATTAAATGAAGGACTATATCTACAAAAGCATTTAAAAACTGCAGTACTGCCTGAAAGCCCAGAGTGAGTTGAGAAGCCAACACTTCATTCTCCTGCTTGTTGACCACATGCCTTCCAGAGGTTTGTAAGGCTTCTGCAGGTCAGTGAAATCCCAGTGCAATTAAGACTCTGAAGTGCAGAGCTGTCAGGTGCCCCAAATCCACATCTAGATGTTTCATTTCCATCTGTCTAGTCTTTGGTGTCAAAACTGGCATGCATTTGAAAGGTTTCTGTGAAGGAAGGATGATGATCCTACTGCAACACCTCAGCCTTTCTGCTCCTGACTTTATAGTACGGGGTGCCAGAGGCTCAACTACATTTCCTTCCTCTCCTTGAGGTAGTTTCACTCTGCATATTTCCCCATCTCACCCTGTAGCAGAATTGCCTTAATTTCTCTTGCTGATGCATTTTGTATATGGTAATTGCACAGTCATCAGCCAGAGAGACTCACCATGTTCATTACTTCCTCGGGCATTAGGCAGGACATGGGAATTACGTGGTGACAGCAAGTCACAGTGCCAGGAATGAATCACATTTCTTAGCAACTCTGCATCAACAAGGAATCCAATTGCAGAATGTTCTTCTCATCCCACGAGCAGCCCATTGCCTACAGAGTCATTCTTGCTTTCCCCAGCCAATTAAAAAAATAAATCAGTGCTATTCATCATCTTCAGAAGTTGCCAAAAATCTTGGAGGCTTAGCACCTGAAGAACTATATTAGACACAACTATCTGCATTTGCAATAGTTCCCCTTTGAAAGTCTTGAGTTTTCATCTTGTACTCAACTGGCACAGCTTCACCTAGTTTTCTCACTATTACAAATTGCTGTTATCAAAAAAACCCCAGCTTATATTAAAAATATTGGTGAGCACACCTCCATACAAAAAGCAGCAAGAAAGAGAAATGAATTCTTTCAAGAATGCTGCCTGTGAACTTGAGAATTTGATAGTTTTAGCTATAATTACTCTCGTGTAGAGATAGAAGGGCTAAGTCAGAGTGTTTCTTCATGCTTTCTTTCCACTAAATGGAAGAGAATAGCTATCGACCTCTCGCCAGCAGCAAAAATAAATTGGTGTGTTCAGCCCACTGTTTATATGGAGAAGTGCTCTATAAAACATGCTCACCAGCAAGCCCATCCATCCCAAGGCCGTTGCCAACTTCCGCCTTTAAATGTTCAGCTTATCCAAAGGCCCTGCAGTGACAGGATTCCTTCACTAACTGGTAAAGTTTGGAGCTGGACCTTAGTGATTACACCAGTAAAATAATATCCAGCTTCTGGGGTGTGAAGTCCTAGCCTGTTCATGGGAGTGGGTGAAAGTTAGGATGTGAGTTGTCAATTGGATGATCAAACCCCTCCAGGGCACAGGAGGAAATCTGAGCTGTGGGAGCCAGAGACATGCACCAGACAAACTGCAGGTAGGAGGGGCACCCCTGCAAGCAGGTGTACCCCTGCAATCTCCTTCAACAGAAAGGACAGCCTGAAGGAGAGACTTGGGGTGTAGAGGACATCTCACGGCCCTGTCATATGAGTCTTTGATTTATGAGAAGACCCAGGACCTGATAACTCAGTTGTAGGGAATAATCTAATTCATGGTTTGCTTTTTAACTCTGCATTTTTATGCTACATATGGCCGTGTTTGAAATGACATGTGTGGTTTTATATTTACTAAGCATTCTCTACTAGTTTACAGGGAGTTTCACTTTGACTTATGGACTGGTTTTGATTTCTTTATTTACATTTGCTTTCCCTTTTACAAGACAAGGGGACAAAATATTGCTGTCATCGTATTGCTGCAAAACTAAGGCCAGAAAACAGTTTGTCTTGTGGCTACATCTACTAAAAACTGAATATTGCATAAATAAATAGCCTAACTGATTTTCTACACTCACAGTAGAGATCAGTAAGACAAGAGGATTAGCATTTAAGGCATAAGGTAGACACAAGCTTTCAGGAGAAAAAGTGCCTCTTCCCTTCTACCCACAAAATAAAAAAAGTCGGGGGATATGGATCAAATTTTTCAAAAGATGATGTTGATTTCTGGTAGAGTTGAAAAATAGGGGTTTATAGCAACTTCTCTATTTATACATTAACGTAAATGGTGAACGCTCTTTTGGCAAGATCTATGAAGACAGGGCAAGTAGGGCTCATAGAAAATCTCTCCCAGCATCTTCCCTTGCTTTGATCTCTAATGAGCAAACTGCTACAAGTTTCATGACTTGTTACAGAAGAGTCCATGTCAGAACCTGTGTAAAATTTATTGTGCAGAGGCCTGGGGGCCCTTTAAAATGCAGAAAAATCCAGGAGATGTAAGGGAAAGGGAATGTGATGCCTTAGGTGTATAATTTGTACTTTCTTTTCAGTTCTTACGGTTTTGCTAAAATTACACTCATAGGCCACTTTGTACAATTCCCAAGTCACTGCAGAATTACACTGGGGAAGTCTATACTAAGAGATGTGCTCTATGTCATTAAAAAAAACCATATAATCTCCTTCTATTAGACATATTATCTATATATGTATATCTAAAATGAAAATATGTATGGAAAAACATATTCCAAGAAAATGAACAAAAGGAAAATAAATAGGGAAAGAAACCTACTCATTGTAGGGAAACGTTCACTTTCAATTTTGAAAGGTTGGGTTATAGCTCATAAGGAAATCTTGACACATATCACTAAACATGGTGTCAGTGAAAAATAACCTTCCTGAAGTACCTGCAAAAAAACCCCCAAAATCTACACATGATTCAAATAAGAGGCACACCCAAATATTCATCTAAACTAAGTGTCTCAAAATGGGTTTTTCCAAGTCAGCAGGTTTCTTGCAAGTTTATATCTGATAACTGCAGCATTACTCCCTTACTTTTAAAAGCTGGGCAGAGTTCCTGTTTCTAAAACTGAGTGAGATGCAGCCCTTTCCATTTTCTCTACCAGAATTATTGGCTAAATCATGAAATCCTACTTTTCAAAGTTGTATCTGTGGAATCTCATTGGAGGTTATGCTTCATCTGAGCAAAAACACGCTGGCAAACTGCAGTTAATATCTATGTGTGGTCAGCAGTAAAATAAATTTGGCAGGCAGTGAAAGAAATTCATATCAGTTCTGAAGAGCTGACATAAAAAATATGACCCATTTCATAGTGACTAAAAAACATTTCCCCCCAAACACCTCTCCCTGTAGATCATTGGGAAAACTGTGGCAAGCTGCAGTTCTGACTCACAGATAAAAGTCTGAGAACAGGTGCTGTAAAGACTGGTATTGGCCTTCAGAAGGGTGAATTAGTATTTGATGATCTCACTAGATAGATCTCAAAATGTTTTAAGAAAGCTAGAGAGTAATTTACTGTCATTCTCCAGTGGATTGATAATGGACCCAGGAATAGCTTAAATTCATTTATCTGGGTTAATACTCACATGACAGTAGAGAGAGAAACATAATTTAGAATGTGCTTTTTTTTTTCCAGATGGCTAACTCCACATTTGTTGGTAATGATGGCGAGATAATAATGCCAGAACAGAATAAATAGGAATTCAGAGAACTAAGAACCTGTATTTACAGACATCAGCAAGAAAGACAGATTGGTATAAAATATCCAACTATTCTGTCCATTGTCACAAGCCATTTTAAGACAGATTTTCATTCCTACTTCTCATTGAGATGCATCTACAGACCGAGTGGCATCATTTTTTACAGAGTGAAATAATGTGAGTCTGGTTGCCATCTCTGGATTTGTGTTCTGTCACTCCATTTCATAGCATGAGTTACTGAGCAGTATGGCAGTGGCAATCCACACAATCCACACACTTCAGCCTCCTCCAGAGGCTTTGTTTGCTGCCATTTGTCTGTTTTCCCACTCCTTTCTCCTTCCTGCCTGGAAAGCTATGTGAGCTAAATCCTGCTCCCAGCCCTACTTCTGTCACTCTACACTTGCCCACTGGAGACACAATTTAAAACTCGTAGGCACTTGTGGCAATCTGCCCTCCTTTGCTGGTCCAAGGTTGCTTATGAAAAATACTGCAACTCCCCAAATGAACAAGGAACAAGCACTAAGTCCTCATTAGACTCTAGAGGTTTTAATGGATTTCTTTCCTTGCAGATAAAAATCCACATGACTCTACTGCCTTTAAATTTTTTCCTTTTTTTTCCTCCCCACAGTGCTTATCTGGTGCCGTGAGTGCTGTGGGCACACAAGGAGGCTCCTTTTGAAGGCTCAGCTGGAGAGCAGTTGAAGAACATGTAGAGCATTTTCACTGACACAGGACTCTGCACCTGTCCAAACACATGGCTTTTTAATCACTGATTGACTAATTATGCCAGCCAATTTCAAGGTTATATTAGGCCGTGCTCAGGTCTTAGAGCAGCTTCTCCACTGCTGAACTTACACCTCTGCCACAACATCATTGTCAGGGTCCTCTGTAAGGGTCTAAAATGAGAGACACAATTTTCATGTTACTTTCAGTTCAGGCACTGAAGTCACTGTCTAAGGCAACAAACTGGGACCTGAGGCACTTCATTTTCCAATCAGGAAATTCTCTGCCTTGGCAGCAAACTTCCCTGGGACTTCAGCTGTATTGTGCTGGTATCCTTCCAACGTCTTCCCCTGACCTGGGGCATCAAGTTAAACTTGGAAATGAAAAACCATCCAAAGTCCATCATCTCTGCCACATCTAGCACTGAATCTGGATTTAATGCTAAATCTAAATAGCATGCAGAGTCTTTCCAACTTACTGGCATCGTGTTGCAGCAATATTTTGAGCATGGTAAAGATCCTCTGAGTTTTTTGTGCATGTGAATTATTCCCTGCTTCCTGACTCACAGCACGAGGCAGTTTAATCATATTACTTGAACAAGTAATTTAGCTTTTAAAGTCTCAGCACTGAGGTGTGAGGTATGAGCTCACAGCTTCTGCCAGTGAACAAAATCAGTCGTGGGTCGTGTAAGTTCCTCTCCCCAGTGGCACCACATCAGCCACAGCCTGGAATTATGTGGAGAGCCTGGACACTCACAACACAGAGGCTTGGACAGATGGCTCTGAGATGGAGCAGAAGTCAGGGTTGCAGTATTGCTTGGGGTGCATTTAAATTAAATTGTCTACTGGCTTCCTGACAAAGGCCAGTTTTCTCTTTGGATTACTCAAGCACAAAGAAATATACTCCGTAGGGACCTAGAGGAGTGAAAATCTGTAAGATAGGATTTCATTAGGAGAAATTGCTGCCTCAAGAATGTGTCCTCAAGACAACTGTCTCAAAAAAGTAATTTAAGGGCTGTAGAAAGATGTCTCTCTGTAGAGTATCTGCTTATCTGGGTTACTACCAACTCAGTGTTCTGCACTGGCGATTCTGTGGTGGATGCAACATACCACAAGGTCAATTAATAGCAATTGATTAACTTCAGACATAGTTTATAACAGCAGCATGTGCAGGAATATAGAGTCTTCAAATGTAAATTTTCAGGAGAAAGACACCTTGACGTATGCCCATCATTGTGTCAAATTTTCAGGAAATTCCCATTATAGTCCCCAGTTTATTATTATTTTATTATGTAGTTTTATGTAATTATTATCAAAATTTGACTCAATATTACACTGAAGAATGCACATAGCTATAAACTCTGTGCCTGTTTTTTTTTTTTTTTTTTTCCTGGATTCTATGACCTAAAAATTTAAAAAAAAGAAAGAAAAAAGAAAAAATAATTTAAAAAAATTTTAAAAATTGTAAAAAATACCCCATCCGCTGCCCTGATAAAAACCCAACCAACCAAACAAAAAGCCGCAAACAAAACCCCCAACAAAAACCAAGATATTTGAAAACAGCCTCAGCTATAGTAACTGATAATTCATAGCATTTCAGCCATTTTGGCTTTGAAAGTCACTTTGAATACAGAGGTCTGCTAACACTCATGCAGCCGTCTCAAAAGATAGAAAATAATCTAGAAATTGTTCTAAGTAAGTGAAGACAATCAGATTTATTAAAAGGACATGGAGCATAATGTTAATGGTAACTCTGATAATCTCTGCAATATTCAGTGCCTTAGCAGTATTAGATGCTCTTGGCTTTTTCCTGTTCATGAAAGTGTCACTTCACAAATAAAACATATTTACTTATTTATTTTCCTGCTTGGTAGCAGGATTTTTCAGTACCCCATGCTACTAAGTATAATACCCTTTGGTAGCACTAAATTCCCTTCTTGGAGCAGATTTCCAGCCTAACATCAAATATAAACTAAAAACAGTGCAGGAAAGCCTCTCCTGGCAGGCAAAAGAACATTGCAGCAGCTTGTCCCTGTGATCCTCCTCGTTTCTGTAACTGAGGATATTCATCATCTTGACAGCCACACTTGAGAGAAGATCTATAGTTTCTCACTCAGTCACGTATCTCTGGAGCATGTAGAATCACAGAACAGTTTGGGTTGGAGGGGACTTTTTAAGGTCGTCTAGTCCAACACTTCTGTTAGATCAGAGTGCTCAGAGACTTGTCCAGCCTGAGCTGGAACGTTTCCAGGGATGGGGCATTTACCACCTCTCTGGGCAACCTGTTCCAGTGTTTCACCACCCCCACTGTAAAAAATTTCTTCCTTATATCTTAGGCTGCATCCCTTTCAGTTTACCCTCTTTCAGTTTAAAACCATTGCCATTTAACACCAAACTTGTCCTTTAGCAGCAGGCCCTATTAAAAGGTGTGTGCATATGACAGCACACAGTTTTCTTCTGCTTTCTAGGATATTTAGGATATTACAGTCATATGGAGTGGATGTGCACCTTCAGCCTGATGGCTGCTCCACTAAAAAATATCTCACATCAACCTTATCCAGGGTATTTCTACAGACAAAGATTTTGTAGAAAGAAAGGAAGGGCCCATATGTCCATATTTGCACTGTGAGTATACCAAAATACAGAACCAGAGCTGAAACTTTCAAATAATCCCAGAGGGAGGACTTAAGTCATGTTTTATTAGAAACCCAGAAAGGAATTCATGGACATGCTCAACTGATAGAAAAATCAGTTCAGGCGAGGCTCGCTGCGATCGGGATCTAATTTCCCTTGAAAACGTGTTTTTCTTGAAACAGAACTTTGTGAAATTGTACTAATTTGGCAAAACACTGCCTGAGAGGGAAAGAATTTTTACAATAATGCAACATGCCACTTTTCATAAGAATTTAGTTTTAGGTGTTTTATTTAGCAATTTCCTATGGTATAGAGGAATACAGGCTGTTTAAATCCATTTAGTTTCAAGGTTATTTTTCTGTTTAGTATGAAACTTAATTTGGATATCTGAAAAACCACAGACGATCAGACTTTCCATTCTCTACCTCACTTCTCCTCAGATGATTTGTGTTATGTTTTTCTAGGCTACTTGCTTTCCTTACATTGATTGGTGAAAATGAGAATTTATAGAAATTGCCCATGTCATAGCTGATAGAAATCATAGTGTATGAGGTGCTTAAAAGCCTTTGAAAAATACGACTCCAAGTCTCTATGGTATAATGTGGAGATACGTGTAGATAAGATTAATGAACACAAGTTGGGCAGAGAGAAAAACATAATTAGGCTGGTTTTGATGTTGATCAGAGAGGAAGGAGCCATGAATGAAAAGCAGGCATTTAATCAGGGTGGAGAGACATGCTCATAGCTGTACGCTGGCTGCAAGCAGACCTTCTCTTGCTACTTTAGGAAGCTGTTTGTGGCAGCCAGTGAGGAGCAGTGGGAAGCCACGGGGAGAGGAGGAGTGTACAGGGCACACCTCTGCTCCCCAACACACGCCACTTCTGAGGCAGGGCTGTCACTGGGCAAGAAATGAAAGTACAGGGTGTGATGTATCTGATAGCCCCGTGATTGCTGCCCCCTCCCACGGAGCTTGGAAAGAGGATATGGGAGCTGAAGCACAGTCATGGGTTGTTTTCCTTTTTAATTGCTGCTGGCACCCCTGGGAGTCATCAGAAGCGGAATGGTGGGTGCTCTGATTTCCTCGTTTGGCACTGCACTCTGCCACCCAGAGTTTGGGACATGATTTTTAGGGAATTTTTTTTTCAAAAACATGTAGGAAGAGGGGAAAAAACATGAAAGCTTTCTTCCACTCTGAAAACATCCATCCATCTTGTCAGCCAGGGGCGATCCATAAGACAGAAGGGAATGGCGCGTTCAGGGTTTTGAAAAGACTCAGTGCAGAGCAGAGGATTGGAGTGCAGACTAAATCAGCTACAGGGATGGTCCCAGTTAAATATCTGACCCAGTACATAGAAGCCAAGTTTGATAGGTTTTTTAGTATGACAGCGACTGAGCACTGGCACAGTTTTCCTAGACGGTTTGTGGAGTCTCTATCATTGGAGATTCTCAAAAGCCATCTGGATGTGATCCCAGGCAGCCTGCTTAGCAGGAAGGATTGGACCAGATGACCTCCATGTGTCCCTTCTAGCCTCAGCTACTCTGTGATTTGTTGTTCGACAAGATCATTACTGTCATTATTGGGCCACTTGCTGTTTCTCTGTAGGCAGTACAGCAGAAGCTCCTTCTTCCAGCCCCTGGGCTGTCTGCTCACATCTGAAGCTGCTCCTAAGGCACAGAGAACGTCTGGTTCAGAAAGGGTGTCAAGAAACCGTGACCTCAGAGGCAGCATATGGCCAATATCATAGCATTTGATCTAATGGATTCCTCACTGAGGGGGAAAGGAGACAGTATATTCCCTGTATTTTCACGGAGTGTCTATACAGGGCGTTGCAGAGAAGGCACTTGGGTTTGGCTGCTTATTCCCATCACCATAAGCCAGAAATAAAATTAGCCTGAGGTGGCTCACACAGATATTATGAAATTGTTATTCGCCCTTTAGTATAAAGCATCTGTTTTAACTACAAAATAATTACAAGAGGTAAATTCAAGCAATTTTATGCCCTTTAGTTCCAATTCTAGCTTTAAGCTACCTTAACAACAGCTGTAATGATTTTTGCCTTCTTGGTCATGCTCAATTTGATCGATGGATGGAAAAAAGTCTGAGCACTTGAAATGCACTTTAACACCACACAACCACTGTGCATGGGAGCACAAGTCATCCTGGCGGTGCCAAATAAGTGTGTTGACACACAGCATTTGGGCAGTTTTAGTGCTGCTAAGAGATGCCTCATCTTAGCAAGTGAGCAGAGGGTACAACGAGCATCAATCTGGCAGCGTTTCATAATCAAGATCCTCCTGAGATGTGAGGAAGCACTGAGCAGTTTAGGCCATCTCACACTGGTAGCTGGAGGTGGACCTCGAGGTTGAAAACCAGCCCATTCCCCCAGGTCCTTTCCCTTTCCCCATTTTCACTGACTGCAAACTGCCATTTAGATGTTCAACTCTTCATCCCCTCAGATGTATCTAGAAGAGCTTCAGGAACTGCCACAGCAAAGGCAGCCTTAAGCACATGGGCAATAAACATCTGGAAAATGTGTGCAAGCATCCCTGATTTCTACTGCACAGCTCTAGACTCAACTGATGCCTTCTCCAGCCACCTAGAAACAGAGACTAGAGAAGAGTAAGGGAATAAAGATAGGTGTTTATTTGAAGGGCCTTCAAGGTACACCCTGGGGGAGCCAGAGGCTGCTTCCAAAAATGGACCCCAGGTCACGAGTTCTTCACACCTTTATAGGTTTGGTTCATTTGCATACCACGGTTAATTCTCCAGTTAAAGCCCCAGTTCAATCCTGTAATTCCCCTCAGCTTGCTCCCCCCTTAGAATCTTTGGTTTACACATTTTGGGCCTAGAACTGCCTGGCTGTCCTTGAAGGCAAAGCCTGGAGAGGCTTTGTTATGTCTATCTTGCACGAGAGAGCAGAAATTACAGGCTACAAGGAACTTCAGAGTTACACTCTAAGCAGTACAGAATTTGAAAAATATAAAAGTTAAAACCTAAGGCATCACAACACTCTTCCTCCCTCACAGAGACCTGCAAGGCTGAGCCTCTTCTGGACAGGGTAGGGACAGGTGTTTCTTTTCCTGATGTAGGAAAATAAATTAGACCTGTAGTGAGGAGGGCAGCGGAAAGATGGATATATTGCACTCTCCCAGCTTTCTGTGATGTTAGGTGCTGAGACAGGGGTGGCAAAAGATGTCACTGTTCAGCTAATGCACTTTCAAAAGGCTGTACCAAATACTTACACTTTTTATCCTTCCCATATACAGCTCGTTTCTTTGAGGACATCATGGCTCAATTCAGCCCTGGTGTAATCACAGTGGCTTCAGTTGCAACCTCCTTATAAGCAGGCTAAAATTGCTCTTTTGTTTTACATTTTTTTTTTCCTAACCAGCTACAGCTCCATTGTCCTGGCTTTTAACACTTGCAGCCAACCAGCAATTGCTGCATGAAGTGCTTTTGTTGTCCATTTGCAAGGAATGACCTTCCTTTTCTCTTGGCACAAGTGTCCAGATGGAAATGTAATCTTTCACAGTTGAGTGGCTTTCAATACACGAGCAAAGGCAGAGTGAAAAGACTCAGCGCTGCTATTAAAGCTGCTCTCTGTAAACAATTACTTGTCTTAATAGGGATTAATATGAGAAATCAGCATTGAAAGAAAGTGAAATCAGTGCAAAGCCTGTCTTGCAGCTGTAATTTCTTTCTGCAAATAGAACTGTGAAGCTACTGACTAAGTCAGGCACTCTTCATCAAGTAGGTAATCAACAGAGTGAGAGAGCAGAAACAAGCTACATTGGTATCCATGGGAAGAAAACCTGTTTGTTTATTTGTTGTTAATTATGAAGACTGCAAATACATGCTGACATACAGAAAGCATATGCTACAAGGAGTTTGGTGGCTTTTTGGCAATAAAAAGTTCACATAAAACTTCAAATAAAGGACCAATAACTACTGTGTGCAGAACACTAGAACAAATAAGAATAAGCTAGGTAGTAACTTTTATTTGGTGAATTTTAATGCACAGGCAGTTCATGAGGAGCCACAACAATAGAGAACTAACTACTCAGAGATGCACTAGCATAATCAGCTAGATTAAATGCAACCTTTTGAACCACTAATAAGATTACATTTCAGTGAGCTAATCAACGCAATATTGTGATTACATGGAGTTAAAATAGATTTTTAGACTAGAAATCAGGCCAGTCATTTAGATGGAATTAATGGTCTGCCTTTCTTCATTTTTACATTTCTTAAAATTCAAGCTCAGTGATAATAGCTTTACAGAATCCTTGCTTTGTTATGTTCTGTCTGTTTATTTGCTATTCACTTGAATAGTCTTGTTCAGCCAAGTGAAGTGATTAGTAAAAATCTCATGCTTTGTTGTAATGTGTGGAAAAGCGACAACATCTGGGGAGATGCTTGTCTCATTTGCTAAGGGGCACCAGTCACACAAAGATGCTAATAACTGAGCAGCTCAGTCAAAGCCTTCTTTAAATGCTGAGTGTGGACCCTGCCATGTGTCCAACTCAATGTTCTGGTGACAGTGCTGGCCTGCTCTGTTTCAGAGCCACCGCTGTCTCACCTGTCTCGAGACAGAGACTGTTTGTCTTCCTCAGTCTTCCTCAGCTTCCTCAGCCTTCCTCAGCTTCCCCATGGAGCTCAGGAAGTAGCTCTGAGCTTTAGAGCTTGGCTGTTTAGCATGGCATTTGCCCTGGACTCGGCCAGCAAGTCCCACCTGGAAGCTCTGTGGCTTCCCTGAAGGACATGCATGTGGCCAGTTGTGGCACTTGCCACCAGAGATGCCACACGTGCCACCTGCTCCAGGAGCACCTCTGTCTTCTGAGCACCTGGAATACACAAATATAGTCCCTGTCATGCAGTACCAAATGCTTAGCAATAATTGTCAGGTTATGTGATAACAGCTCATCTGAACAGCCATAAAAGCCCACAGACACCATCCCCAAACCTGCTCCTTTTTACCTCCCCAGCCAGGCTGTCTCCAGACTGCCCACTGCCCTGTGTCCTTTGAGCACTTTTTTTTATCTGCTTCATACTTTTTTTTTTTTGTTGAATCTTGTCTCCCTCAGTTTAAATAGTGATTTTTTTCTGATGATATGAAATCAAATACTGTGCTCTATGTGTAAGTAGATGAAAACTGTTCTACTTTCTCATCTCTGAAAAAAACCTGTATGTCTCGTGGATTTTGCATCAATCTGCCATGTACCACTGCTCAAAGTTTCTGTTTTTCTCTGTCAGGTTTCAGAATTTTGTGCATTCTGAGGTCAGATGACAGGATGCAATGTTTGTGCAACTGTTTTTTTAATCTTTCTCTTTAAAAAAAGCTATTCATTTGCTTTTTGATGGTCATGGTATTTATGGCACCTTGATTTGGTGTTCATTTAAAATAAAAAATTAAATCTTTTACACCTTGAGCCAGAGCTCTGGGATGGAGAATATCCTATTTCCGTCTGTCTTTTTAAACCTGTAAAATGTTTTTTACCCAGTTCAATGCTCAACTATTTATTTCTATAGGCCAGAGAAGCCTCTGCTGCAATATTCATTGAAAACTGATGCAAACTGTACTGAATTTAATCCCATTCTCTTTACACAACTCTCACCCCCCTTTTTTTTTCACTCCACTAGACCGTTCCAATTTCCTTTGCATGGTTAATATCTGCCTGAGCAGCAGCAATTTTTACTTTATCATTATTCCATAATCTCCGAATATCCTTTTTAATATCCCCCTAGTGCAAGCTTTATTATCCATTTTTACTAAAATAAATAGCAATCAGAATATTATTATTATTACATTTTATAAAGAGAATAAGCAGACAAATACAATTGAAATAAAAGGTAAATGCCATTTTTCAGGCAGATTAGTGTGAAATTCTTGTTGTCATCAGCCTGGCTTTCTCCAAATTACCAGTATCCTTCAACCAAGAGCTCAGGTTAGGAATCCTCTCCCCATATACAGATGATCAAAGATTTTGTAGTTGTTCCTCAAAGCAGAAAGTTTGGAATGGCTTTCTTTGCTCTGCTTGACATGCATTTAAATATATGCTAAACAAAAGCAGTTAGTGGGTTTTCTGGAAAATCACAGAAGCTCAATATACACTGTGAGCAAAATTCACACTTTTCCATCTATACCCAGTGAGCAGCTTCATGTTGGAATAAAACACAGTCTGCAAAAGGCATATTTAGATCATTTTGTTGTTCTCTTGTGAACTCTGTAATAACTGCAGAGGAAAATAACACATTCACAGAAAATAATGGTGTTACACTGATGCTGTCTGCAGAGCTACAAAAGATCTGACAAAGGCTGAATAAACCATTGAAATGCAATTTTTCTTTCATATTATATGTTCAAAATGCAAATTGCACTTGGTTAGTTTTACATTTGTGACATACCTTCTGCCTGGAAATGTAATTTGCTTAAGAGGTAGTTAACTTCTGTGTAAAAACCAGAAATTTAAGTCTCTGAGTGAAATGGATCTATTTACATGATATATTTACTTCCAAATATGGAATTATTTCTTTATTCTGCACTTTTGGAAGCATTTTAGGTCGTTTTCATCTCTGTTCAAAAATGATTTAAAGAGTCCTCTTATTTTCTTTTTTATGTATTTTTTCCAGACATTTATTTTACGATTAGAAGAACCTCCATAACCTTTATTGCTTAATCAAGATACATTCAAAAAGGAAAATGCCTAGGTTTTCCCACACTCTCTTCTGGTTTTCAAGCAATGACAAAACCCCCAGGTAAATCCTTCCTGTTGATCCAGCTACAATGCAGTGATGACAGGGCACAGCTTGAGTACAGGATCACATCAACAATTTTGGAAGCATGATATGCAGAAAACCAAAGAAGGTCTGAGTCCCTACCTCAGTCTGCCTGCTTTTAATTTGAGCCAAACAGTTTTGCTATTTTTCATTGTCAGACCTTGCAGCCCAAATGCACGAGTTCATGCACTTAGACAAAATTACATCTTCAAAAAAACTCGAGGGACCTGCTGTGGACTAGTCTGGCCATAGTAGAAACAGGGAGAGGGCAACAAGCACCAGTACTAAATCAGCTTGCTATTTTATTTCCTGCTTCTGAATAAGGGAAAGCAATCAAGAAAGCACTTCTCATTTTCTGTGGATGAAAAATGAATCAGGTATCACATCAGAAAAGACATCATCAGCTCCAGCAGGGTCTGCAATCACGAGTTTGTCATCAGCACACCTGGCTGGCAGGTGAGTACAGGAATGATAGTGAAGCACAGGGCAACAGTTTTCTACACAGAAACAGCAACCATAGTTATACCTTTTTGCTTCACTGCAGTCTTCTAAGCAAATATTTGGAAATTTGTTTTTCTCAAAATGGTGCAGAAGAAGCAGATCACTCCTTCAAAGATGAAAAGAAACAGTTCTTCACAATTCTGCATCTTACAAATTTATGAAGAATATTTATACATCAACAATTTTTATTTTTAAAGTTTATCAGGTTACAAAGAAATCAGGTTAGAAGGTTTAGCCAAATTTGTCAGCTGCACATTACCTCATACTACTCTGTCCAGTCATTTTTGTTCTCTTTTCTCCTCTGTTCTTACTTCCTTTGAAAAAACTCCTTCCACTCCTCTATCTCTGCATAGAAATTTTATTTCTCAGTGTTTTCCCTGTATTTTCACTTACAGTTTTTCATGCCTGCAGGCAACCCATGAGGAAAAAAACTGGAAGAGCATAGCTTATCTAGCTAGTAAAATCAAAGCTAGAAGAGGGTAGGATTTTACCTCAGGAAAATTGCAGAATGGTACCTGCTGCAAATGGAGAACGCTGTTTAAACTACTGGACTGTACTGGCAGCAAATCAAATAGGGACCAACCAATTATAAATTAATTTCACTTGGATATTTTGAGGGTTCAGTGCTGGGTCTGAGCTTCCAGAATAGTCTTCCAACAGGGGCATGAGGATAACCCTCCAGAGTGGCATTAAAATTGTGTTTAATACCACTATAGCAAAAGGTTTGTTCTGGAGAGTTGAAACACAAAGTGACTGGAGGTCCTCTCCAGATCTATTGGCTCACATTCCCAGCTACCCAATTCCTTTTCCTGTGCTGAAATTTCCTCTGCTTCTACATGAAAGTTCATGCATTCAAACAGAAAAGACAAATAAAAGCCTCCACACTTGTATTTCTCTGTGCAGCCTTAGACTGGCCTCATGCACCAGCCACCTCAGTCACAAAGTGGAACTGGTGGTATCTCTTCAGTGCAGCAACACTTTGTTTTCCCTAGATTTGCTTTCCAAAAAATAAAATGCATGAATTACACTAAACTGCAACAGGCAGTAACATAGGTTTTGTCACGTTGTTGTTGCTACCTCACAAATTCCTGTGTCTTTTTGTGAGGCTCAGAACATCTGTGAGCCAGTTGCTTACAGATGGTAATTAGCTCTTGATTAACACTTGCACCTAATTTTATATAATTTCACATTTTTCTAGTTTTCCCAGCTTAGCCTGCTCTGATTCTTTCTGTAATGAGAGAACATCTTTGTCTCACCCTGTGCACCTCTCAAGGGAAGTATCCTGATGCTCTTCTGCAGCCTGGTTCTCACACACACCCTCTTGGACTGTTCTGGATACCGGGGTGACTCTTGCTGGGGCTGTATTTCTCCACATACACAGACCAACAAAAACACCTTTTATAATCTATTTTTCAATGAACTTCAAATTAAGGCAAGAGCAGCCCAAAACTGTGCTGAGGACACAGTAGGGGCTTGACTGAGGCAACTGCTGTTGTACTTATTGGTGACCAACCCAGCATAAAAGACATGAGACATGAGCTCAGAGCTATGCACATGTATCATCTGATGGATGTTTCTTTTTTCTTCCAGATCCACCAGCCCAGCACTTTTCTGGCTTCTTAGATGTTGCACATATATGTGAAGTAGAAAGCTCTTGGGAAGACTCCATCTATGAAAATACACCCTCTTTCAGAAGAAAGAGAATAAAGAAAGAGAAGGAAGGAAGGAAGGAAGGAAGGAAGGAAGGAAGGAAGGAAGGAAGGAAGGAAGGAAGGAAGGAAGGAAGGAAGGAAGGAAGGAAGGAAGGAAGGACTCTTTTTTTCTCTTCAGCATCAACCTCTTCATTCAGCAGCAGTCGAACATGTATTCATATTTTCATTTCAGTTCTGTACCTTTGGAATTCTGTAAAGCTCCTAAACAGGCTGTTTTGAAGACGACTGAAGGTCATATATTTTGGTTGATGACTGGAACATGCTGGAAAAATCAAGTGTCAAATCAGGCTCTGAAACATAAACTTAGATTGAATTTTTGCTTTTTACTGAGAACATATGTTTGGGGAGAAGCCCTGAGGCCAAATCATGCCTTATCTTTAGATTTGCATGCTTTTATATATTCAGACAATTAAACCATAAACTCTCAAGGTAACAGGAAAATCATCACTATTGGACTAGAATATTAAATATCAATCTTGGTTAGTAGGTACCTGAGGATACAGCTCAAGCTTAGTCTTGTGAGAGTACACTCACTTCTGCCTATTGTCTCACTGTCTTTGTATGTGCTTTATTTTCCATGGGTCACGATGCCCACAACTTTCACAGGAGTTACCACTGTTGAGGGGTGGGTGATGATAAGCTGTATAACTCCGTCACTTCTGATCATACTTTTCCCTTCATAACTGCAGCTAATGAATACTGATCTCGTAAGTCCTGTCCCTATTCACTGGCTCAACATAAGCAGCCTTTTCCTTTTTGACAATTTTTGTCAAAACCTTTCTGACATGCTTCACACACAAAGTGTTTTGCTGCCTTTCTTGAAACAAGGAAACCTTCGCTGCAGTTAGAATGACCTTGATTTCTTTTTCCTGCTAATATTACACTCCTCGCTTTCCTTTGAATGGTTTGCTCTTACTCCTGAAGTGATTTTACAAGGTCTTCTTTATCTCTTCATCCCAGACTAATTCATTATAAATGTCTACAGCCTGTCTTGGACCTTGTCAGTGCTTGTACTACAGAGGCTTTCCCAGCTGCTGCTGCTGCTGCCATTGCAGTTTGCTGTGTACCAGGCAGCTGTTTCCCACCCTCCACACCCCTGGCAATCTTTCTGCAGTGATCTGCTAAATATTGCTGACCACCAGGTTAGACTGGCTCCAGTTAATGTCAGTCATTTTTTGCTTGGCTCATTGCTGATACTTATTACAGAATAACACGGATTAACTTCAGTGGAAACCTTTGGTCTGGTCACAATTTCATACAGTAAAACCTTCCTAGCACTGTGTTTTTCCTTTCATACTGATAATCTCTCTGGTTGGACAAATGAGGTGGTGGGCAGCCTTTAAAGGTGACCCTCTAAAGAGCTGTCTGCAAACATGCACTTCTACAGTCTAAGCAAGATAAATTACCTGCTTATTTTATTTATAAGCTTTCATCCCATCAGTACATGTGAAATAAAAATGTTTGAGGTGGATAGACATCAACTCATTCACATTTACAGTACCTCTGTGTTAATGACACAGTTAATGTCACAGCTTTCCTGCAAATATTTCACAAAGTCCTTGACACCAGAGCAGACCAATGCCTGTGTCTCAGTTCCTTCTCCTCAATGAGGGAATATCCACGTAACCCTGTCCTAAACATTACAGCAAGAGAAACGAGTCAAGATTTTGTGGCTTCAGGAGCCAGAAGCCAAGAACAACTCACGGTGTGTACAAACCTGCTCCCACCTCAGTGGTACTAACAAGCAAAGCTGAACCTCTCAAGGGTCCTGTTTCTCTGTGTGCTGAGCTGACAAAGACTTTAACACAGCCAGCAGTGGTGGTGTCACTCAATCTGGTAGTTTTCTCCCCAAATTTACTCAAGGTTACCTCCCAAAGCAAGTATCCAGACAGGGGAAACATTCCAGATTTTAGATTCCCTAACAGCACTGACAGCCTGAGTTGTGTTTTCCAAAGGAGAGGGAATCAAGCTGGGCTGTGCAGTGACTCAAACATTTTCAGATGATTAGCCTTTGGCTGTACTTTAGAGGACACTTGCAGCCTATCTAAGCAAGCACAGCCACCAAAAGGGGCAGTCCTGCCCTTCTCCTCTGTTGTTTGTTTCCACATTCCCTCCTTGTGCTAGCACAAGCTTTTCTGTGAATATTCTGCAGTACTGAGCAGACTGAAAAATAAATATTTCCACTGGTTTTGGCAAGGCTATTTTTCAGCTCCCAGAGTCTCACCTGTCACCCAACTACACAAATATTTGTGCCGGCCCAAAGACACGGCCAGATAATCCACCAGTTGTCCTTTGTCAGCAATGCTGTTTCTCCAGGTGAGGGTTGCAGACCCTGTTCCAAGCTCTGTGCCACACCTTGACACAGCCATGCAATACTGTAGCTTTGGTCTTTGCAAAAGAAAACTACCATGGGTAAGTGATCTGCCAACAGCAAAACAGTGAGAGTCATGGGTGTATGAACAGCTCAAATGACAGATTCTCCACACATTAAAATGAGCTTTTATAAGATGCATGTGTTTTCACAGAGTAGCCCTAATTGCTTTCTGTGCAGGCTGGTGTTTTTATTCTTGAAACTTTACCTGGTAGGAGCCCCTTTTAGGAGAGAACTCAGAAAAAGAAAAAGAAAAAGAAAAGAAACTTTGTAGTCTCATTCCTGAACAGCTATTTCATTCTGGTTTTGCTATGTCTTTTCCATTCCTTGGTGTTCCAGCAGTAACAGAGGAAATCCCAATTATACTTAAAGTAAAGCTGTGAAATGAAAACAACAGCAAAAGCAAAATAGAGAACAGCAAGTGGTCTAGGAGAGTGCATCTGGCTCTGCCCAGGGAACACAAGTACCCTGCCACTTTGTTAGGCTCATGATGACTGGGCAATTGGGCAGCCAAAACTACCTGAAAATGACAGACTGTGGCTCCTGTTAAGAGCAGAAAGTGCCTTTCTGTGTGTAATTCACTTTATCTTCTCCTGGAGGAGATGGGATGTCTCTGTGCATGGATGCTTCAGTCACAGCTTGAGTGCCAGTAAAACCAAGGAATGAAAGGACAATGGCTACAGGGGGACCCTAACTGGTGATTCAGACTGGATGATGCCTACATTTTTGGGACCTCTCTTGCATTCTGTCTTAATATGAATACAAGATGGTACTGAATAGTACAGAGTGTCTAATGAATTTAACTGCAGATACGTGTAGACTTACAAGCTTAAGATGAAACAAGGGGAGGCAGTATTGTTTTGTCAAGTCTAGTGCTCAGCTGTTTAAATGAACTAACTTGCTCAATAAACTACATGCAGGAGCTTGGTTTGGGTTTGGTTTTTTTTAAACTTTTTTAAAATTTTTTCCTCAACTACTAAACCTCTGTAATGTTTGGAGGCAGATCTTGAGAAATGTGCCCTAGTGCAAGACAAGGTATGATGTGATGATGTGCTGGTGACCTTCATCCGGCTCCCTGGAGCCTCCCTGAGCCTGTGATCATCCATTCACTGAGCAGATTCACTCTTCATCATGGACAGGGTTCATCCCACTCACCTTTAATCATGAAGGTATCTTACAGAAGCAATTTTTCTTGTCTTCTTCTGGATGAAGAAAAAAAACCCGTAGTCTACAATTAGTTATAAAAAACCAGAATTGTAAACAGAAACAGAGGAGAATGCAAATACTTAAAGCTCTTTTAATTCAGCAGAGGCTGTTTTATAGTTATTCATCTTTGAAATTTAACACTCTGATTACTTTAAGACTTGCAAGTTATGGAATGAAAAATAATTTTTCTTTTTGTTACTTTTATATATTGAGTTCATTAACTGACATTAAAATAATGCGGGACTTACAGAATTAAGCAGTACATGTAGGAATTACAGTATTATGTAGATTTCTTAAAAGCCATGGCTCTTTCTTCACTGCTCCCTCTACGACTATTTTTATTTCTATAACCAGATTTTTGACCACCAATGTGACTTGTTTGTGCCTCTAGGCAATGAACAGATGCACTTGTCTTTCAAGCAGTAATACTGGTTACAGGTGATGGTTTCTTGGTTCATTTGAGTCTAGAATTAATCTCCTTCAAGAGTGGTTTTTTTCTGTTTAGCTCTTCACAATACAAGTGTCTTATGTTGTAGCCCTGTGCTTGTACAAGTAATCCAAATGGGTTTCCTTTGCTCTGATTTCCCAAAGGGTGTATGAGACACTGACCATTATTCGAAGCTTGTTCTGCAGTGGCACTGAGCATTGTACTGGCAGGTGTTTACAGGACCTTCAGCCAGATTAAAAGAGAGAAGATTTGCTAATGTTGCACCTCCAGCTGTCAGCTAAACAACTGTAGTCATAGCTGACTTTACCATATGTGTAGTTTTCTTGGGATCAGACAAAAATTTTAAATTATTATTTACTTAATAAAACAAATAGTAATATAAGACTAACATAAAACATAACTACATTTTTAAAACATGTTGCTACTTGTTAATAAGACTTATCATGCTGATTTTCTAATTGGTGTAATTAATGTGCTCAAACTGAAGTGCAATTAACACCAGGAGATTTCATATTGCTCTTTACCTAGATAAAATCATTAATCAATGTATAAACATATTTTATACCTACAGCTGGGCTTCTAACAGGTAGTAACTTTACCCCACAAAGAGTTTTTCCTTGATTCTCAAATATTAGATACTTTTGGCAAAAAAACCCAGTTCGTTCAGTTACTATATTTAAGGTTTTATGTGTCTTCTCTATCTATCCCTAATCTCAGGAGCGTTTTGTGGTTCTTGTGATTCCTTCAGACATCCCAAAGTCTGACTGGTCTCTTTATTTCAACGTGCTAAGGTACTGGGCTGGTTTTTGTGTGTTTGTTTGTTTGTTTGTCTTCTTATTTCTGAACAAAGAAAAAATATCCTGAGTCTTTTTGGAAGTCAGAATGAGCATCTTGCAGTCAGATTGTCTCAATTCACTTGGGGTCTGTCTCTCTCCATTGGTGCAGTGTGTCATCATCTGTGATGTACGAGCCGAATGACGTAATTTTTCTTAATTTCTCTTAATTTCTTATGTTATTTATGCCTTTTTAGACAAAGGAAAAGATCACATAGGTGAAAGTAAGGGATTTGTTCCAACATTAAGCAGCGCTTCACCAGGTGCTTAAATGCATATATATGTTTATATTTCTCAGATCACCAGCTCCACTTTCTCCCCTACATTTCAAAGGAAAAACTAGATTTGGGGGCACAGAATGAATGTGGAGGAGGCCATCTTCAAAGAGGAAAAAGACCCTGAAAGTGAGAGGACAGGGCAGCAAACACAGCACCAGTTTCGTGCCCAAGACCATCACCCGCCTTGGCCATCATCCCCCTTGGAAAGCCATCCCCGGCGTTTCAGCGGCATTTCCAGACGGCTCTCGCCCCGCTGCTGCCGAGCTTGGCCAGGGATTCGTGGCTGGCAGAGGGGGGACAGCGGAGGGGAAGGTGCCCTGGAAGTGACCAAGGTGGCAAAGGCGGGTCTGAGGGCTCCTCTCCCCGCCAGGCACCAGGTGGCGATGCACGGCCAGCGAAACCCAGGGCTCCCGGTAGCTTCCCCACGGGAGATGCTCCCGCCCTGGGGAACATCCCTGGGGCCGGCACCGCCCGCCCCGAGCAGCTCCGATGGTTTTAAGTAGGGGACAATGCCGGGTAGTTCCTTACTCAGTTCCCCCTCTCCCCACTGCTCAGCGGGTAAGTCTCTAATCGCCACTGTGAGAGCTCGCAGATTCTGTTCAGAAAGGCACAAGATTCATTCCTGACATTTCTCTCTCGCTTTAATTTCCCATTTATTTACAAAACAAACGCAGAAAAAATCATTACGAAATGCGGCATTTTTCCCTGCACGCGCCCTGTCTGAATATTTGCACTGAGTACGTACAGCTTCCTTGAGAGGGGAAAACGAAGGGCAGGCACCTCTGGTCACCAGTGGTAGGGCACGAGGGAATGGCCTGAAGTTGTGTCAGGGGAGGTTTAGGTTGGGTATCAGGAAAAGGTTCTTCAGCCAGAGGGTGATTGGACACTGGAACAGGCTGCCCAGGGAAGTGAACACAGCACCAAGCCTGACAGAGCTCAAGAAGCCTCTGGACTCTCAGGCACAGGGTGTGATTCTTGGGACACTCCTGTGCAGGGCTAGGAGTTGGACTCCATGACCCTTGTGGGTCCTTTCCAACTCAGCTTGTTCTTTTACTCCATGTAGTCCTTTGGGCCAGCTGAGATGTGGCAGCAAGAATATTCATGCCTAAGGACTCCTTTGGATGCCTGCGCCATTCAGTCATCTTGAAGTGACTTGCAACAACCGGAGATCTCCAGTACTCTCAGATGAGCTGCTTAGATTGTGTGTTGGGCCACTCTTCCTCCACCATAAGGAGACTTTCAGTCTGTGTTCTAAAAGGCGTAATAACCTCAGATCATATTCCCTAAGTTTGGAAGGCCTTTGACAAATCAACCCCTTTGAGAAAAAGATGTAAGAATTAAAAAATGTTATTGCAGATTCCACCTCCATCTACAATTGAGGATGCAATTAATTTTCTAGAGTCTACCACTGAGGCTTCTGTAGCTGTTATTATTTGTGTTCATCCTTTCCATCTACTTACAGCCCAACAACTCTTTGCAACTCAGTTTGAACACTCAAAGCTGCTTCTTGGGAGGGAAGTAAGAACAAATTTTCATAATATTTAAAAGAAAATATTATCTAAGTTAAATATGGGCCTTTTTTTTTCTTGCAGTCTGTAAGGCAGCATGGCTCTGCAGTACTTTCATAATCATAAGCTGCCTTCAAAACCACATGATGGATGAAATTTCAGAGTTACAGGATAAAATATTTTCCTTAGTCATTTCAGTTTTGCTGGATATAGCTCTGCACAGCAAAATTTACAAAAGATGCACCATTTCTAAAGCTGCCTGGAGAAGGTTCAATATTGAGCACAGCTCTGCAAAAATGTTACCTACTCTTAATAAACAGTTGATTGAAAGGGCACATACAACTTTTACTGACCTCCCCTGGCCTCTCACACCTGTAATAAATATTTTCTACTGGCAAAGAAGAAGGAAAGAATTGAGAAGGGATGAACTGCTCAAACAAAGCCAGAGAGAATTCCAGGGCACTCAGACATGATAACAATAAAAATGTAGGCAGGCTTATTTTGGCAGGAAGAAGCTGTGACTAATCATGCACAAAGGAAGCCTCTATAGAGTGGGAGTTTGAGGTGCAGGTGGGGAAAGAAAAGGATGACACCAGGAGAAAGAACATTAACGTGACAGAGAATTTTTATTTTCAGTGTCTGTCTGGGTTTCCCTTCATGATGCCTCAGTCTGTGCCAGTACTATTCATTAAATCCAGAAGTGGCCATGATGGCAAACTTGTACACACTTTGAAATCTTACAGAGTTAAAAGAAGAACAAGCAGATGCTCATGAGATGCTGAGAATTTAAATTCGACTGAAGAGGAGGAGAAAGAGGGAAACAAGCCCATTATCTGCCAAACCTACTAACAGAGCTGTATTCACAATTACAGCTCTACTTAAAAGCAAGCCCAAACTGTTCTCCAGGTCAGCATTAAATTAACTAGTAAGAATCCAGGAGTATGAATGAACTCCTCCTGAAGTCTCTCCATGCCAGCCTCTGGGACACCAGCAGGTACATCCTGCTCCTGGGCATTGTAAATATCATCGTGGAGCGTGAAAACACAGACCACTGCAACATTTTACCTCAAGTTGTGATCCCCTGTGTAGTTCTTTAAATTAATTAGCTTTGACTTAGAAGTAAAAATTTTCTTGCCAAATGCACCATAGTCTTATACGCTCTGCAGAGGATGAAAATTTCCAAATTTATTTTACCTTAAAGAAATGAGTTTCATGTGCCTAAATGAAAGCAGGAGTCACCCCAAAAAGTTCAAACCTGTCTGTCAGTGGATGGTTTTGTTTTGTATTTTTTTTTAACGTGCAGTTGAACAAGTTGTCATTCTTTTAAGAGCAACTGGGCTTAAAACCAAGACCCAGCTATATATTGGCCTGATGATATTGTGATATCAAAGTGGCTGGCCTGGTGCATAAGCAGCTAAAGGCAATTTGTCTCTAGATCACCTGTGTAGACCACTAGGGAGATGCTTCCAGGGCCTGGAAATCCCAGAAGAGGTGAAGAGAGTTTATTCTGTGAGCCTCATCTGCATCTGATGAACACCCATGTCACGACCCACTTTTGGCGCATCCTGAGAACCAATCCCTGATTTTCAGCATTCCCACTACTGAAATGTAACAGAAATGGCCAGAGCAGGCCTGAGCAGAGAGGAAAAAAGAAAAAAGTTCTCAAGTGTTAAACAACTGTTGGGAATTAGCTGAATACTGCATTTTTAAAAATAAACCAGACCTGACCTTCTAAGAACTCTCTGGAGGGGTTTCAGCTCAAAGAAGCAGCTTGAAAAGATAAGAAGTAGAAGTGTCTCAGGAGAGAGAAAAAAATATTTAGTCTTTTCAGAACAATGGGAAACCATCAACCAGGTTACTTTTACAAAGATAAAACTGGATACTGTGTGCTGAACATCACAGAAGGACACACCACTGAAATGAGGGACTGTTTATAAGCCCAGCTCAGCTAGGAAAGCACACACAGGTGAGACCATGCAGTTAAGCCAGGACTAGGTGTTAAAGTCCCTCCCTAGATTATACCAGGCTCATCAGATTTTCTGCTGGAAGACTGTTTCTTCATTTGTGCCTAGAGCCAAAATGAAAACTACCAGAAGATGAAGATAAAAAAATATGTCTCGAGCTATGAAATAACAAATATGTGAAAGACATTCTTGCAGGTCAAATCAATCTGAAACAGGCTTGCTAGCTGGCTTATGAACATTCTAGTCCAAAAAACAAAATTATATATTCAGTCATCATGATCTGAAGAATGAGAATATCCAGCAGTTTTACAGCATGGAGTCAGTAAAATTCTCATCCTTAAGACTATGATTTTACCTTGAAATCTTTACCAAACCTTTACCAAAATGATATGAATGTCCCCAGAATTATTCGGAGTTCAGTCTTATGGCATCACAGGACTTTTCTTGACATCAAGAAAGATCAGTACTGTTATATCTCTGAGTCTAATTGTGTAAATTCAACTTGGCTCTGTAGCCGAACTCTTAACACACACAAAAGAAGTTCAGAGACAAATGAATGTATCCTGAGGCTTAGAGACATATTCCTCAGCTGCATAAAAAAAAAAGAAAAAGAAAAAGAAAAAAGAAACTAAAACTGCAGTTCTCATATCTTTGTAATTTTCAACAGAAAATTTGAATGGGGATCATCCATCCCTGCTGGGAAATTTCTGAGAAAGAGTCTGTTTAATTGTATGGCTGTTATACTCCATATTGCAGGCATCTAAATTAAAGTTGGAGAGCCTGTAAGTTATAGTCCAAGCCAACTATTAGTCTAATCAGTGTATCGTGCTTATTGTAACTCAGTAATGAGCTGCTGGGAAGATTTCTCTGAGTGTATGGAATGGCCTGGAAAAGATCCAGTCACTTTACACATCTGAGAATGTCACCAGGAAGAGAGGAATAAGTTGTACAATGCTACTGTAAGAAAATGTTCATACCATTTCCAGTGGTTTTTTGCCACCCTTAAATTACACAAAGGTGAATAATTTGCAGTGACAACACAGGGATTGTGAGTAGTAACCTTTACCTCAGGAATATTTTTGTCAGATACTTGCAGCTTAGCTACAGGAAGGAAAACCCAAATTAAACCATTCTTCAGAATTACCTTATAAATCAAAGTCAACCTTGCTAGGCATGAGTTGGAACAATTCAGACTCAATACTGCTGTGCAATATTTGGAGGTAACTGGTTTGCTTTATAAATCTCTCTGCAAATAAAAAGCTATGCCTGATATGTCTAAGACTGTGTAAACATTCCCCATTTGTGGCATCCAAATTCTGCTTCAAGCTAAATAATTTAAAATGCTGCCTGCAGAAACCTTACAACAAGTAATGCAGAATGTAAGTCTGACATTTCACTTTGGTCCAGTTACTCTGAGATTTTGATTTCTTGAATACTCTTCTGGGTCCTCGGGTATTCAATTAATGAATTCAAGGTTCAGAACCTGACCACACTCTGCTCCAGCCTCTGGAGTAATAACATCCTGCAGGAGGTGGACACTGAGCTCCTAAAAATGCCAGTGTTCCTATGAGAGAGCTGGGACGGAGGAGCTGGAAGTTTTGGGCTGCTCTGAAACAATTTGTACAGCATGGATGCCCAGGGGACAAACACACCAGGTACACCCTTGCTGCTTCACAGACCTTGTAGTCAGCAACAGCAATGTTATGGAGCAGCTCTGAGTAAAGTATTTACTTGCCTCTGGAGCAGCTGCTGAGTAAAATATTTTGCTTCAAATATATTGCATTCAGGTGCTTCTGAAATAAAATTTTCTTTGATTTCTGGTTCGTGGATTTCTGCTTGAAATAGAAGAAATCAAATTAAAAGCATCAAATAATGTCTCATAAACAGTGGCTCCTGGCTGTTCAGTGATCTCCATGTGGTGCTGTTCTCTAGAATAAAAGTTTATTTGAGGACAGTTCCCATTGCTTTTCTGCTGGTGGATAAAACAATAACAAGGATTCTGGGTATAGCTGTATTGCAGCTTGCTTTGGCTCCAAAATAGCATGAAATAACATCTGCACAAGAGAGAACCATACACAGTTTTGCCAAAATCAATCAATGCAAGAATCTTTCAAACAATATCTGAAGTGGGAGTAAAAGAACTCCAGCTCTGATCCATCACGGATTTCACTCAAATGTATTAATTTAAAAAAACATCACCTGCAGCAATCTTCAGCAAAACAAAGAAGGCAAAAGAGGATTAATTTAATCAGTGGGTTTCCCTTAAGAAGAGGCTGCTTTGGTAAACCTCTACAGGGACCACCAGCAGGCACAATGCTGCTGTCCTTGCTTTTTCTGAACTGTGCCTTATCCCTGAAGAATTTCAGCTTCCTGCTCAGTTGCACCTCCATGAAAATTGGCACCATGGGCACAAAGGTGACTGGGGAATTGTGTTCCTTCCTGTGTTTCCTTAGCAGCAGCTGCAAACCTGCTGGTGGGCATCCCCTCCATCTGAGTGATGGCTAAGGTAAACATTATTTTGCTGTTTAAAACACAGGTTCTGAGAATAAAGTCAGGCAGGCAGCTGGAGCAGGGTTCTTCCCTCTCCCACTGCTCCGGCACCTCTATGATTTGTTGTTTTTGCTCTCTGAGCTGCTTGGGCTAAGTGGAAATACTTTACCAAAGACTGGCAAAGTGGACTCTGTTTCAGAGAGGAAACAGTGGGGCAGTGTGATTTTCGTTTGCTGTCCTCTTGGGCACTTTCCAGCAGCTCTGCAAAACTACTCTCACCAGCAGACAGAATTTGGCCAGTGGCAAGACCACGGCACCAGTGCCTCAAACAAACTGGAAAAGACCCCACTCCCAGGAGTGTGCCCAGTGTTTTTCAGAGGTATTTAAGATATAAGATAGCAGTAGGACTCTTAACCAAAGGCTAGGTTTGGTTAGTTCAGGGTGCAGAGCAATAATTCATCAGAAAATACTCCAGAGGTCCTGGGAAGTTGGATTGCAGCCACTTAAACAATTTCTAGGATGGTGTCAGTCAGCGCAGACAGCAGAGACAATGCAATTATGCACTGAGCCTAAGCAGAGGTCAAGACTGGGCTGCCTCTGAAATCATAAAACCAAATTAAAAACAAAACCAGTGACATATGCAGAATGACAGCTCTTCGTCTGCATCCAGTGGATACTACTGCCCCACCTCCTCTTTAACCGAAAACTGAAAGAAGCTCTAAAAACCCAGACTTCAAAGTCTCAAAGTTTAGGCTGACTGAACAGGTGGGGAGAGTGGGACTGGGAAATCACCTTTCTCCTGAAATGGCTGAGACTGCCCCAAAACTCAATGGCACTCAATCTCTCCTTACCAGATGGGAACTCTGGTAAGAAAGGATAAGCACACTCTTCCTGTAGCCAACAAGAGAAGAGGCTCCTACTGCTTGAACTCAGCAAACAGCTTTCCTGAAGAGCACCTGACTGCCTGACCACAGCCTGTTCTCTAGAGGAAATTTTAACAGTACAGTGCCCCCAAACAAACACAATTGCGAGTGACTAGAGAAGGTCTGTGGTGAACACCATCAGCTGCTCAGAGGTCCTGGAGACACTAAAGCTCCTGGGATGTAACACCCTTGAAGCCAGGAGGTGTCTGCACCCCTAAGCAAGTAGTTGATTCCAGCAGGAACATCACTCAGTGACTTTGGTGATGATTTCCTCCATATTTACATGGAAATTTGGAGATGTTATTTTGAGTAGAGAGACAACAAAGGACTAAATGAAATATTAATCTCCAATTGCTTTAGAAAATTAGCTCCATAGGCATCGTTGCAATGATTTAGTAGATCCATTAAAACACTAGTAAACATTTGTTAAATTATATAAATTAGAGGTAAGGAGAGAAGTTGCAAATGCATTTTTGCTCAGCCTTGTCTCCCTGTTGACACAGACGTCTGTGGACTATTATTCATCAACACTGTTTTGGGGTTGGATTTACTTTTAAGCCCAGAAGAACACTTACATTAAATGAACAATTTTGCAATGCATTTGCTCCAGATTTTCCAAGGAAAATTGATCTTGGCAGTTCAAGTTACCCTGGCTGCTGGATAGCCTACAAAGTGTTTTTCTCAAAAGCCTTTTCACAGCTGAGAGTGGTCTTTGGGCTTTTTTTACTTCATTACAAAAGGCAGAGAGGGACTGGTTACATCACTCTCACATGAAAATCTTTCCAAGAAAGAATCAATATAATTTAAAGAAAATGAATCAAAGAAGACATTGCTTTCATTGTTAATCCCTAAGCAGTAGCTAAAAGACTGGAATAAACAGAAGGACATAAATATTCTGCCTGTGTTTCAACTTGCTTGCTAAATGTTTACTTCCCGACATTGTGGGATACAGAAGGGGTTTTAGGGTGGGGTAGTTTATTTCCATTTCATTATTTCTATTAATAGTTTAATTGGACATCTGGCTCCAATATAATTATAATAAGCTTTGTTAAGATATTTGCAATTTGTAATACTTTGATGTAACTTAATTGGTTAGATTCACTAGATAATGTGTGTACCTTAGGCTGAAGGGAGAGGAGAGGAGACAGGAGAGAGGAGAGATTGGACCAGCAACTCACTGCAATGGGTAAAGTGAAAAATCACCAGACACATAATTTCTAGGGAAAATTAAGGGACCTTAATATGACACTGTTCTTGTGAACTAAGGTAAATACTGCAGATAAAGAAAATTATGAGTTTGAGAAAGAAAGCCCTTGGTTTGGAAAAAAAGATAAGAAATTCAGTTTTCAGTAGAATGAATAACACTGGAAACTGCAGCAGGCTTGTCACTATGAAAAAAGCAGCAAGTGTGTTTAATTAAAAATGCTGCTTTTTCATGTAAGAACGTGCAGTCTGGGCTGTGTCAACATGCTGCCTGCCTAATCTGAGTATAAAAAGAGCTGGTAGCAGTGAGATAAACTATAAGCCAAGGCAATGGTTTGGTTGTTTGAGTTTTTTTCTTTCTTTCTTCCTTTTTTTTTTTTTTTATTGTCACTCTACCTCAGGGATTTTTTTTTAATTCCCAGGCATTAAGCAGCCTCACACTCTTTCTCAGATCCATATTAAATTGGATCATTCCATTAGGAACTGTAAAACAACAGAAGATGGATCTAGATGACAAAGAGAGCAAAGACATCCCTCTTGAATATTGAGGTATGTTGGACCCAAGAAGTTTTGGAGTGCTCTTGGCCCAAAGACCTGTGAACTTTTCCAATTTATTGCAAACTGAGTATTTGAAGAATGCAAAGGAGGGCTGTGGAGGGGCCATGAAAACTTGGTAAGGCTCTCACATGCAGCAGGTGCACTGAATACACTGAATGTTTTCCTGATCTGCAGAGCAAGTAAATGTCTATGTCACATCCAAGACTCTTACTGAACTTTAAAACCATTTGGAGGGAAACAGAACATGACCTGAAGATCTTTGAAAATGTTGGAATGGACTCTGATGAGTTTTGGCCCAGAGTAAGAGGATCCTCACTGTACAGGGTATATGCAAACACAGAACCAGTCAGAGAAGGGGGAAAAAAAAAAAGAGGATTAAATTCCAGAACCTAAACACACACCTCCAGCACATTTTGACAAACCTTCTCATCATTTGGGAATTATCCAAGAAACCTGAAGAGTATAAAAATCAGTCAAGCTCTATTCATTAAGCACCTTTTAAATTTCTCAAGTCAGTACATTTGCATGCCAAAGATGCTACAAACAGTTTTCAAGTTATAGTTACTGTAAGGAAATAAATATTTTGATTGTTTGCAAATTATAGCATCCATGTTCTGCAAATTTCAGATTATACTTTTAGTACTATGATCTAGTTTCTTTCCTGCATGTACTAGCTCATTAGGAATAAAAAAGCTAAAGTGAAAAATCGTATTAATACAAGCACGAGAGACTTCAATTCTCAAACGCAATTACAGCAACTCAAAGCTGAAGAGCTGGAGCAGAACAAATTAAATGGTGTAAGTACTAATACTTTTTAACCTTCTACACACACACACAAAAAAAAAAAAAGAGTTGAGGGAAGAAGTTTTGAAACCTCTGCTCAGTCTCCAGTGAGCCACAGTCTG
This sequence comes from Monarcha castaneiventris obscurior, assembly GCA_026261815.1. NCBI lineage: Eukaryota > Metazoa > Chordata > Aves > Passeriformes > Monarchidae > Monarcha > Monarcha castaneiventris. The sequence continues at coordinate 6,704,516 of JAMPIT010000890.1, forward strand.
ATTAGTTCATAATTTGTTGATGTTTGACATGACCTTGAGTCAGGAGCAGCCCAATGTCATCAGAGACCAGAGACTTCCAGTGGCACCAGAATCAACAGACAATGCAAAGCCATGTATAGATTAATGTTACAGGTTCTTAAAGCTAAGAATAAAAAAGTAATCTTTTTGGTGATCAAAAGACAGAGAAAACTGCTAAAATGCATATATTTTATCTGCAAAAATATCCTTAATTTAAAACGAACAGAATCCTTTTTCTTTTCCCCCTGCAAATTAAGGCAGCTATTGCAGACCCTACAATGTCCCTAATTTTTTTTCCCTGCCAATATTTTCTCCCTGACAACTTCTGTCAAAGAACTACTGAAGAACACAATATGTGCATACAAAAAAGTGACAGAACCAAGTGTCTAGCTGACAAAGAATTTCATTTCCTTTCAGCTCCTAAACAGAATACAGTGAACTTTCTCTAGCAGATGTAGTTTTAAACAAATAAACAAACAAACATACATCTATTGTTTGACTCTCAAGCAACAGTGTTCATTTGTATCCATTTCCAGGAGAAGCAATAAATTATCTAATGTCTTTAAGATTCATGTGAGTAGTGTAAAAATTATACCTGGGGATACCATACAGGACAGAAACTTAAAAAAATACTTTATAATTAATTCTGGCATGCAAATTTAGTGACTTTTCCCATCCAAAAATTCAGAAAGGAAAAGGAAGGTGACCTAGGGAAATTCAGTTAATATCACTCCCAAGAAAAATCACGGGGAAATTAATTCATGATTCAACTGATAGCCAGTGAAGAATGTAATTAATGCCATCAACAGTCTTATGGAAAACATCCGTAGGGATCTATGGTTTGTTTAATGGAGTAAACTACAGGTATGTAGTGTAGTGTAGTATAATATACATAGACATTGCTGAAGTGCTCTGTTAATCTTTGCAGTCTGTTCTGATAAAAACTGGCTCAAATAAATGGATTTGAATTGACAGACTGGCAGACACAAATTTATTAAACAACTGTTATTGAAATCACATTTTCTAGAAGTTTTTTTTTTTTTTGCATTGAAGTAAATTAGATCTGATACAACTCAATAGTTTTCATTAGTGATCCAGAAGTACTTTTAAAACTTCAATGACCAGATTTTCAGATGACAAAGATGAGTAGAATAAAAATATTAAGACAGACAAGCAGTCATAGAAAATGACAGAGACCATCTGAGAGGGATGAAATTTTCATTTTAACAAGTTTTGGTGCAAAGCACTGTATTTAAACACACAGATTGCAGAACAAGCTAGAAGATGACAATATACATCCTGGAGCAGCAGCTCAGGAAAGACTCTGCCACAATATCCAGAAATCCCACCCTGAGGTCTCTGTGTCATGGTATAATAGAGAAACAAGTCCTGCAGCAGACTTCAAGGGCCTGAACACCTTATTACATACAGCTCCAGTGCTTCATAAATACAGGAAAAAAGGCAGCATCCCTTACCCCCAGAAATTAAATAGCACAGATGCAAGAGATGCAAATTTACTGGTGAGTGGAAACAAACATTCACTTATTCCTGTAGCATTCACATGGATCTGCCACAGATGCCAATTAAAACAGCAAAAGAGGTAACAAATCAAATGTCACATGGGGAAAAGGGTAAGCGTGAGAGTGTAAACCCTACTGCATTTCTCATGGTGAGCAAGGAAAGAGAAACTGTGCAGACACAAAGGCCCCTGAAACAAAGCCCAGCATTGGAGCCAGCTGAGGCTTTGTGATCCACGGCATCAAGGATCCTGGCTTCTGGGAAGGTCTGGCATCTTATGCATAAGTAGCAATAGCCAGCTGGACAAGGATCAACTCTGACAGCAACAGCAGCACATCCTACAGATGGAAATGATAAATGCTGACAGGAGGTTCATGGATTAAATGTGCTTTTATTAACCTGCTCTGCGTTGTTTTTTTATTTCTGCACCTCCAACCCCTTGGCTAATCCCTCCTTGGCAAGGTTTCCCTGCTCCAGGGCAAGGTGCAGGAGCTAGATCTGATCCTGAGTAAACAGCATCTTAGCAAAAGTACAGGGAGAGTTTTCAGGGCCAGCTTTCAGCCGCTGGCTCCAGTCCTGGCCCTGGCATTAAGCCAGAGAAATCCAGGCTTGCTCTATCCTGTGACAAACAATTAGGACCACCAAGGGACCACTGACCAGCAGAGATTTGATATCTGTATGAAACACTTCCCCACCCCTCTCTTACTCATCCTCCTAACACGCCTTCTCCTTGGAGTCCTACACTAGTAGGGGTATGCTGGCAGTGCTCCAGCCACCTTGATGAATATATCAGGCATGAACACATTTTGCTTTTTTGGGAATCCTGCCTGAGGGGCAGAAGGCAGCAATGGCCTTTTTCCTCTTCCATAGACACACTCCACTGTGAAGATTTGCCTGCAGCATAGGAAAAGATTGGGAAAGCTGCTGTCTCTGGAACACCTAACAGGGTTTTATTACACAAACTCAAATTTTGGTCAGCAATTCTTTGCTAATGCAACAATTTTTCCTGTCATGCCACATATACCAGTGGGAGTTTGTAGCCTACAAGCTGGAGAACACAAAAAATATTCTTGCCACCTTATTTTACTGAAAAAGCCACTGAAAGACAAGAGGTCAGCAAAATCTTTACCTTGAAAAGCAAGAATATTGCAAATTCTTGTTTAATATCTCTACTCTTCTGTTTCACAAAGACCCAAGTTCTTATCTACTTCAAGCACACAGAACACATTCTGAGGACAGTAGAAGAAAGCTGCTGTGCTGTAAATAGGGTGCCACGAAATGCCTCCCCAACACCTAGCTCTAGCCTTCATTGGTGTCAGTGAAGTCAGCAGAGCAGCACTGTGCCAGCTTTGTCTGGAATAATGTTTGAAGGTGCCAATCTCCCCCCGTCTGTGACAGACACTTAGGAGAAGCACAATGTTGTCCACGCTCATTTCTGGGCCCAGACCCAGGATGTACAAAGACACCATGTCCTCCTGGAGAGAGCTGAGCCCTGAGCTCTTTGCTTCCAGATCTCTGCGTGAGAACATCTCATCCCTTCTCCATACATATGACTGCATATGAATCAGTGAGTGCCCCACATGTGACAGGTTAAGGACAGTGATCAGTGATACAGATACCAGTCACTTATGTCTCATAACACCTGAACTTCCAAGCAGATGACAGATCAGATGATATTAGTACTGATGTCTGATTTTCCCCCTCCACTGGAATTAACGAGGTTCACCAACACCAGCCCAATGCCAAATCCAGGCCTATGCCAGAACTGAAATATCAAGTGGGTTTGAGGCCTTTCCATAAATGTTGCATGAACGTATTTTTCTCGATCTGAAGTATGAGAAGCCTTAACCAAGCAACAATTGCCCAGAGTGCCAGGGTCTGCTGTGGGCAGAGGGCAGGAATGCTTATCAGCAGGCTGGTGACCGGCACCTCCAAGGGAGACATCACCAAGCTCTGCAACACCTCCCTTTCCTCAGAGACACACTGAGCATCCAGCTTCCCAGGAGAGACAAAACCTTGAGTTCCTGAAGAAAAGCTCTGCAGCTTTGTTTCCACTTGACATTCAATACATTACATAAAATCCATTGAGCTTCAATAAACGAAACCAGGTGATCATGAACTTTTTGAACATTTCCCTTTACTGTGCACACAGACGGAATACAACTCGTTCCTTCCTTTTCCAAGTGTTACAATGCAACAACATGTGGCAATGCAGATTTGCTTTCAAGTACTGTGAAAAGCAAACATCTGCCATTACCTGATTCCTGGTAATAGTGCAGCACCTGGCTCTTCAAAAAAATCTCTCTGAAATAAACAAAAGCAATAAGCAAATTCAGGTATCACTCACCCGTACAATAACCCAAAGGAGCAAATAGAAAGCATTTGGGGCACAAAATGTGTATTTATGACTGTACAGCACCTAGGATAGGAGAATTTTGAAGCTTGATTAGGCTGAAACCCATATACACTGCTACCCAGCAATTAAGAACATTATTAACACTAAGAATTAAAACACAAGCTGACCACGTTGCTATGGAAATATAAGAATATGGTAAATATGCCCTCCTGAACAGCAGCCAATATTTGGGGATGGCATAAAGGAAATGAGCCTAAAATTAATTACTAAAATAAAGAGGATTTCTTTAAAAACAAGGAAGTAAGCCTTGCTTGGTCAGGCATCAGGAAATACAGGTGCATTAGTATTTGCACTGATCTTTACCTCCAATAATAACATTTCCAATAGCATAGTTACGAAAAGGATGGGAAGAAGAAAAATGAAGCAAACAAACAGAAGATAGATAAATACAGTTATTAATCTAAAACCTTTTAAAAGCACAAGCTTTCTGTCTTATAAGAAACAATGTTGCTTCCTTTACTGGTTTGAAAATGAAAGCTCTACTACAATATATCAAGATAAACAATTTAAGTGCCAAAAGGCAACAAAAGTGCTATTCTTCACTGAAAATTTATACACCAGCCAATGCAGGGACGCATCTAGAAGAGAAAGATCCTCTTTGGACTTCCTCTTATCACCACATTTCCATCTGGTAACTTCAGATCAGAGTGTGTATCCCCCACGCCTGAGTCTGCATTTCTCTTACACCTCAGGTGGGGTGGCCCCTTCCCCCAGGTCCTGAGTCTTTCCAAACTCTGTGTCTGATTCCAGCCTATAGAGACACTCGAGTTGGTGACTGAGAGTTGTCAGAGTAGCTCTATGGATCAGAGAAGGAGCAATTTAAACAAATTGTGGAGAAACTTAATAGAAGAGCGATGGAGAGGTCCAGGAAATGACAGAGCTTGTTCAGGAAAGCAATGAGCAAGAGGGGACAGAAATGCTTTTGCTTTCCTTTCCCCACAAAGCAGTCCATCTCCTGAGAGGTTTGCTTTCATCTGTTGACAGAAACCTGCATCCACGATTTCTCATAGGATCGCCTTCCCTGAGGTTCTGCTGTGCTCATACCTAAGAGATCTCTGCTGCTCTGTGTTTGTGCTATTCTATTCTCAGAGTTTCTGGAAATTTCCTCACGTAATGGGAGTTATTCCCCAGCAGAGGTGATTGATTTTTCACACACAAAACATTCTGGTGATTCTGAAGGCATTTATTTTTTTGTGCTCATATGTTCTTGTGCTGATTTTCCCTCAAAATTGTGGCTGAGAATATAATTCTGTCATCTTTCTGGTGGAAAAATGTGACATATAGGGACAAGGACATAACTCTGTTATCTAAATCCTAGGCAGTACACTGCCTTTTGAAACTCTGATATATCACTGCTTGAAGACACACTTCTGAGCTGGACTCCCACCTCAGCTTGAGGAAGCAGGGAAGACATTCCCCCACCCTGAAACACATTTTGGGCACAGGCACCCCCACTCAGAGCAGTGAATTCAAAAGCTCCACTCTTTGTGGATTGCCCTGCTCAGCACGAGACGACACAGAACACATGCAGAGCAGAGGAGCAGGCTGGTCATACAGAGATTTAAAGGGTAGGGAGAAGGAAAATACACACATAAACTGTATCTGTACACCAGCTCCCCATCTTGCCCTGGGTAGAAGACTGGTGCACACAGCCAAGAGCTGTGCAAGCCCCCATGTGAGCAGCTTGATTTTAAATACAGATGGCTAATGAATTATATACATCTCTATTTGCATCCCAGTAACAATTTGTACTTTTCTTTCCCCATGGACAGCACACAAAAATACATTAATCATAATTTAAATGCCAGAGGTTATGGAAATTTTTCAGTAGAATAAAGTCTTACATAGCACAAGTAAAACAGACTTTATGAGCAGAAAACATTTCTACAACAGTTGAGGGAAAAAAAATGGATTATTAAAAGTGACTTGTCATTTTTCATTTAAAGACACCACCATCAATAAAATCAGTTCTTTGCCTTGATGCAAGTTCCCTTAGAGGCAGACTCCATCACTTCACGTTGGGCTTGGAGCTGTGTCTGAAGCACCAAAAGAAGATTGAAGGGTTACCTGGAGTAAAATAAACAAATTGCAGTATGAAGCCTGTGGGTATCTGAATGCTGCTGGCTCCTTTGAAAAATGTTACGCTGTATTAGAAGAGTGGCAGGCGGGTCTGCTTCTCATTTCATTGCTCTGAATTTTCTAGTATTTAAGGGTCATTGACTAGGAATATTTTTCACCCAGGACCAAAGAAGGAAGTACCCATTGGTGGTGATTATTGAGCACAGAACAAGATATCATTATTGTGTTCACAGAAAAACTCAAGCACTTCCAAAAAGCCTGAAGCTGAGCATCCTGAACAAACTGCTGATAAATGACTGAATCTTAATTAGAAGAAGAAAAAAGCCAACATGAAATATATGTTTTTAAAAACAAAAGAAAGGAAAAGAATGATGACTGATGCTAATAATCCACACATTTCAATTGATTAAGATCTCTCTCATAAAGAAAATAACCACTAGAGAAAACCAGATCCAGAATGAAAAAATACCAGTGACCAAGAGAGAACATCACATCAGCTAAAGAGGCAAGCAGGAGCACCATGCCAGTGTTTTGAGCAGCAGGCTCTACTCCACAGAGACTTTGTCTGGAAAGTTCATTTACCATTTATAGGCAGTGTTCCAATAGCTGGCCTAATCACATAATTCTTTTTCTCTAATATTTTCAGGAAGCCACACAGGTTGGAAATGTAATAGTGTCTGGTAGCTCGTGAAAGGGCTGTAAACATGAGCAGAAAGGATAGAAGACATTTGTTTCCATCTTTTACAAACTGAATTCCAGCCCAGGCATCGTTGAGAATTGGATACAATACTAAGAAATCTGTATTGTATTGACAAGGCAATAATCAGAATTGAGTTCTTATACTGAACTGGAACCCAGTTTGGACTTGAGGTATCAAATGCTCTATCAGAAAATTTTCAATTGTGAAGCATTAAAAGGCAAATTTTTATTGCAACTCTCCAGCCCTCTGCACCTGCTCTAGATAGAAACAAACTTGTTCACTGAAACTGGAAATAGAGAGAAAAATTTATAAATGGGGAGGAGAACAACAGTGCACTCATAAACAGCATCTGTCTTCAGAAGGGAGACATAAAAAGCTGGAGCAGAAATAACGAGTTTTATGGAGGCAAGAAGAAAACAAAGATAATTAAAAACAAAACTAAAACTCTTTACCATTATGATGCCCATACAAGAGCTTCCCTACAGGAAAATAAAGGAACTACATCTGAATATACATGTATGGGGGAAGAAAGTTCTCTTAGCACCAGAAATAAGTGACAAATCTTTTTTGTTTGTTCATTTGTTTGGGATTTTTTTTTAATTTCAGATGAGCACCAAAGAGATTAGACCTCAGCTCCTGTAATGCTAGAAACATTCTTCTGCCATCAGTCTCCAGTCACTAAAGGACACCCAGCAGAGGCAGGATCAGTGTCACCTTGCTGCCCCAGCAGCTTCTCTCTGCCTGTGCCCCCCAGTCTCCAAGTTAGGTGGTATGCTTGTTTCTGCAGAGAGGGAAACACTTGCCCTGTCTATCTGTTCAGCTAAGACAGTAGATGCAGCAATTAATTTCAGTTGTATTAATCCTTTCCTACAAGTGCTGATCAGTGGAAACATTGCCTGGCCTATGCAGCAGTGTTCTGGTCACCCTGCACTTCTCCAGCTCCCCCACCACCAAAGCTCCAATACTCATTATCCACCTCAAAACATCCCCTCCAGTTATGTAACTTATGTGGTGCAGACATCATTGGGAGAGCTAAAATGCAAATAACTACCAACAGTTACACCTTTCTTGCTGCCCATTAGGAGCATTCTCCAATCTCCAATTCTCATGTGGTTTTAGCTGCAGTTAAAAAACCCTTTCCAGGAATAATGCCACACCATAACCAAATTTCTGGCAGATGGAATCCATTCCCTGGTCTTGTAGGCAGTGATGGACAGAATGGACATGTTCCTCCATCTTTCCAGAAACCCTTGCAGTAGGAGGGATGCAGGCAACCTCACCCAACACCCTGCCACCTCCTAGTGAAAGACAGGCAGCTGAAAGCACAGACTGCACATATAACTACTGCTGCAGGGTTAGCAAAGATCCCATTTAAAGGCTCGTCTAAAAACCCTACTGTGCTGTGCGTGGAAGTCTGCCAAGCTTTAAGAGCAGGAGGTGACTGTGTGCCAAAGGCCCATTTCAGAGCACATATATGCCAGAGTGTAAAGATTGCTTCCTCTTTTTTTACACTCTGTTATTGTTAATAATGCAGCTAAGTTTAAAATACTGCGCACCCAAGGTCTCTGGTGGGAAGCAAAGGCCTTGCAGATGAAACAGCTTAAGCCAAGAGCTTCCTTTCCAGCAAGCCCTGTCTGAAGCAACAGCTGTGTCTGCCAGAGCGAGCCTTTCCTTAATTCCCTCTCCAGACAGTAAGGTCAGGCTGGCAACAAGACAGTTTTCTTGGAACAAGTTTTTTTCAAAGAAGGCAAACACAAACAACAGCCCATTAACAGCTCCATGTAAGCAGCAGTGGAGCTTTGAAACCAAGAGTTTCAGCTCTGTCTCCACACTGCCTGTGGCTTCACGCCAGGGCCCACCCCTGCTGCTGCTTCTTCACCTCCCCTTCTTCTTTGAACTCACCGAGCACATATTGTGCAGCAGATGTGTGGAGCTGCCTTCCCTCCTACCTTCCAGCCACAGAAGCCCTTGAGTCAAGTCTCTGCTGAAAAAGCTCTCAGAGACTCTGTCATGCCCTTGACCTTTTCTGTTGTGCTCATTTCTGTAACTGTTTGTATCACTGAAATGGAATGCCCCAAACACTTTCTGTAGGCTCTCTATCAGGCTTCATCTTTGCCCCTTTCCTTGCTCTCTTCATGGTCAAACCGATGAGCAAATCCCTGGAGGTCCCACCTGCCCCCAGCACCATCGCTACTCTGTTCTCTCACCTGGGGAAAGAAAAACACTGCATTTTTCCTCTGAGAAACAAGATTGACTATGATTCTGGTGCACAGTTGAGAAGTATGTAATCCTATTTATCACTTGCAATAAAAGTCTGCAAGACATCAACCAGAAATTTAAACTTTTGGGTGCTAATTAAAGCAGGCTGGTTGACATTTTTACAAAGTTTTCTTCACATTTTTGACCAAATGCTTGGCAAAGAATATTAAATAACAACAACAATAATCATCATCAACCACGCAAAAAAACAAAACCCCATGTCCAACAAACAAACACAAAAAAGATCATTTCAGATTCTTCAGACTCTTAAAGAAGCACTTTTTATGAATTCAGCAATGAAGGTCAGGTTAAGATACATGTTCAAAACAACTTAAAGTTGATGCAAAATGCAACAAAAGCTCTTTCCCTCTGCTAAGGGCACCTATAAAGCAGTTTATCTGTTTGAGTCATCTCAGTTTTTCTGATGGCATCAGAGGAGACAACAAGCCTACTCCTCCAGACAAACCACTAAAGTTAGCAGATGAACACTAAATTTAAGCAGACCGTATCCTTCTCTCTTTGAAGGATTTGCTTAAGTTTCTCAATATTCTGTCAACATCTGTGTGCACAGAACTGAGCATACACCATTTTCCTGGGCTGCTTTTCCTTCTCTTTAAGGAATAACGTGGGGCAGAGGAAGTGTCAGGGTATTATGCAGCCCTTGTGACTGTCAGTATTATTTCATAATGTTTTCTTAGCAACTCCTGCTGAGATTCATAAACTGTTTGCACATAAGGATTACTGATGAAGTTCAGTCTCATCCTTCAGCCCCCCTCCAGCCCACAGTGCAAAATATAGCTGTGCTTTGGATTTAGAAGACTGACTAATCATGCAAGATACCTATCATTTATCTGTGGAGAAGGCAGCAGTTTCTGCAAGAGAATTCCTGCCTTTTCGCCCTTTGCTCAGTTCTGCATCAAGACAGAAGGACTATTCTGTGGACAGGGAGATAATCAAGGCTTCTAATCACAGAATTTCAGAACGGGAGAGGTTGGAAGGGAGCATTGGTGGGGTCATGTGGTCCAACCTCCTTGCTCAAGCAGTGTTGCCTGGAGCATATTGCACAGGATTGCATCCAGGTAGTTCTTGAATATCTCCAGGGATGGAGACTCCACAACCTCCCTGGGCAGCCTGTTCCAGTGCATGGTCACCCACACAGTAAATCAGAGCCCTCATTCTCGAAGTATTAGCAGGTTTTCAATACCCTATTCTTTAGGAAGACTGCTCACAATTAAGAGGTAAAGGATGATTGACCTCGTATATGTAGTATGAATCTGGGAGTAAAGATGTACCTTAAAGTGCTGTCTTAACCTACATTTTAATATCTTGTCACTGAGAAAATTCCCTAAAGTCCAATAAAACTGATGCCAGCACAGATCTCTTGGAAAAACTTGGCTAACAAATAGCCTTTCACAGATCAGGTAGTTATCCCTTCCAGGCTGTATTTCACAGTTCCAAAATACTTGGCATTAATATTCATCCTCTACTAACAATTTCAAAGCATCGTAAAAGTCCTGCTACATTTCCACACATTTAACCATTTTCAGGTTTAGGGTCTTTTTTCAAAAGCCTTTGTAGATAAGAAGAGACAGAAAGCTCCAAGATAGGAAACATTTGTCTGTGCGTCATATATTTCTCTGTGCAGCCTTTATGAAGAGCACATCTGGAACAAAGAGAGGAAGAAAAGCCTTACAGAAGAGCAAACCTCTAATAAATTGGTTGCATGTCAGAGCCTGTCAGCTGTGTGACTCATTCTGTGGTCGTTTCTGCTGTAACGAGCTACTGCTTTTCCAGGTTTGAATTTTCTCACTCGCTGTTTTGCTATGGCGCTGCACGAAATAACCCAGCACTGGGCACCCCACTGCGGGAGTGCCACATGCAGTTAATCATTAGCAATATAATTTTGGCAAAGGATGGATAAGGGTGGTAGTGCAATGCATGAATAAAGCAATATTAAACAAATAAACAACGAGCAGCAGCAGGTGGATTCAAAACAAACGGCAGGCCATAATTGCAGCAGGCTGTTTTACACTGAGGCATCAGCTTGAGTCCTGTCTCAGTTTGTCAGTTGCTGCCATCAAGCAGCCACTTATTTTCCTATTTCTAGACATGGTAGTGGCCACAGTTGTTCTGAGAGGGAAGATCCCGATTTTCAAGCACACAGAGCACACCTACCAGCATCTAAGGGCAGAGAAGAAGGCAGAGTATCACTGTCTCCCTGCTCTCCCTTTCCTCACAATGCATCTTGTCTTCAGCATTTCTGTTATCCTTGCTCAGCTTCACTGCCACCCTCTCCGCATGTCTCCTCCACCCTAGCCTTGGAGGTTGGTGCAAAACCTAAAAGGCATTCCCTAGATTCACCTGACATTGTCTTGAGCTCCTGGGAGGGTAAGAAGAGAAGCTGGGAGTGCACAAGTAGACATGTAAATATAAAGGAGGCTTCTGGTGTGAAAAGGACAGGCTAGAAGATGTCCCTTGCTGGGCATTTCTGTAGTGCTTCCAGAGATTGGAGGAGAAAGAACTGGCTTCAATCCCACACTTTCCTTGGGGACTTGACCCTGAGTTTTTAACTTGCTGAAAGAATAAATTTAAAACTCAATTAAAAATTGCAAACCAAAAGCACTCCCCACCGCAAAGCACACACCCTCTGTCCCCTGTAAAATGACTGTTGAGGTAGCCCAAGGTGAGTGTGACAGGGAAGAGGCTTCCTGAAAGTCAGAGCTGATGCAAGAAATACAAATTCACTAATATGAAATGAGATGTATCTGGTACAAAGTTAAGTGATTGGTTTTAGAATGGCTTAAACAGAACATACCTCTTTTCTTCCATTCTAGTAGATGTTGGTTTCCCTCTGTGTTACAGACTACAAGTGACAAAAGGATGATGACATCTAATCAATAGTAATTTAAAAATCAAGAGCAGAACCAAGGGATTTGGGGTGTTATGGGATTCTGATATTAGAAATCCCCCAATCCCTGGTTTTGGGCTTCTCAAATTTTGGGATTCTCAAATTTTGGGATCCTCTCACCAGGCCCAGCTCAGGATCAGCTCTGGGATCCACCCCAAACTCGAAGTCAGAGGTGCCCAGGCCCAGCATGGCTGTGGGGTTTGACACTGGAGATTTGGGGGTTTTTGGGATTCTGATGCTGCCAATCCCTAATTCCCGGGAATTTTGGGAATCCTACCAGTACTAGCTCAGGATCAGCACTTGAAATCAGAGGTGCCTAGGCCCACAGCATCTGTGGTGTGACTGCCCAAAAGAACCGGGCAGGCTGTAAAGACAAGAACCTGCTCCCAAATAAAAGGAAAAATCAAGAAAATCTTCCTAATCATGTCCGTCACACTGAGTTTTGTTCTGACGTCTCTAAAGCTAAACACTTGTGAGGTCAGACTTTGAAAGTGTCCACAAGAAGCTGCTATTTAAACTGAGAGGTGAAGCATTTTATGTTAGCACAGTTACCCTGACTTCCTAGAAAAATACTCAGACAAAAGGTTGTATCTGTTTGTAACCCTGATATTTGTATTTCTGCGTGTCCACCAGCACATGACCTAAAGCTCTGACCTGGAAACTCCCCAGGCTTCATCAGCCTGTTCAGCTGCACAAGACACTTCAGGCTGTGTCTGCACACGTGGCAAAGGAAGGAGAAAATGGTAGAGCAGCAGCAGCAGCAGGCAGAGCTGAGCAGGCACCGTAATGCAGATGCACTCACTGCCTTGCCTCACTGCCTTGCCTGACTTGGAATTCATTTTACATCATTTTGTCACCAGATTAGCTGGAATACGAACAGCATACCATTAGTTGGTGAATTGCTTGTTCAAAGGTCCCAGCTCTAAACAGACTGAATGCTCCTCAGCTCCTTGTCTGACAGCCCAAATGGCAAATTGTGTTTAGGAAAAGAAAAAACAGGTGTATTGGTGATACAAATCAGATAAGAGTGTTTTGGTGGTTTTTTTTAAAGTCCTTTTAAGGAAGAATCAATTAAAAAACAGTACACAGATGATGACATATGAATAACATTCTTGGTAGGGTTTTTAAATGTATTCAGACATGGCCCCGAAAGGTGATGCTGGTTTTCAAGATACCCCACAGCAAGGTTAGACTCAACGTTTGGGGGGTCATTCATCTAAAATAATTGTAGTGATAAATCTATTGACCATCAGAATTTGTTGGGGGAGGGCAGTGAAGGGAGGAAGACCTGGTGGTGGCATCCTAACAAAGTGAGGAGCATGCTGAGTGCTGGTTCACCTCGATACCTGATGTTCAGCTGCCAACAGTACTCTGCAGTTTTCCCACCCTTTCTTCAGCAAATGCAAGAACATTGTGTTGGATGGTCAGAATGCAATCCCCAGCAGGTCAGCCTACAAGCAAGGGTTTTTTCCAATTGATTCTGAAAAACAATCTCCCTCACCCTCAAGGGTATGTGATTGGTTGCAAATGAAGGACTGCTGGCATTTAAAACCGAAGTATTTCACAGCCTTTCTCTGCAATGTTGTTGTTTATTTGCATGGCACTGGGGATATGCCAGATGTTCTAAAAAGCCACAAAAACTCACCTCCCTTTCAGCTTTGTAAATAGCAGCTAATGCATTTACATTCTTTGTCAGGGTTGTTTCTCCAACCTGTTATTTTAGAGCCCCTTGGCCCAATCATGTCTAGGGCCTGAGGATGCTCTCCTAACATCAGCAACAAATAATAACTGAAGCCCCTGGGATTTCTGTAACTACAGAGAGGTGAAACAGGCTGCCAACCTGTCCAGAGAATTCAAAAGCTCATAAAAACCCACAGAAATGACACCAGCAAGCTGGCTGATAAACTGTACATGACAGTCACAAGCACTGATCTTCCTACAACCAGTATCATTAAAAATGGCACTGGAAATACACCACAGGGTGAAACTGAGTGAAAGCCAAGAGGAAAGTGATAGGTCCCTCTGTGCTTCAGCAAGCTTTTCTCAACTGATTAGTGAAGCCTTGCATACCCACAAAAATTGTAGCAAGTTACTTTTAAAGGTAAATCTGAGAAGCATCAGCAAAGAGAGAGGCAGAAATTTGAAGCTCAAAGACAGAAATGTGAAGCAGGAGGAGGAAATTAGTTATTTTAAGAATTTTGAGTAGCAGAGTACTGTGCAAAGTGGGATTCAAAAGCAACAGCAAGGTGACTCCCCTTCTGGAGAAGGAAATCAGATTGACAAGCGTGGAAATAAACTACTTGGATTGCAATGAGCAGATTAATTAAATCTGGCCTCTGAGGTCTGGCTGACTTTTAATTGTCCCTATAGTTATAAATGGATTTTGCCCCTCTGGTGCATGTTCACACCCGGTTCTCACCTGGACCATTTATTCCAAGGCTCCCTCTTGGCTCTGCAAACCCAATCTCACTACACTGTGATATGTAACTAAAATCACTGACACAGAAAAATGCCTACGGAGAAGCCATTGCAATGCTGGTTTCCATCCTCTATCTCTGTTGCTCTATTTCCCTTCAAACAGCTAAGACTCTGACTTACTAACTAGTAATGTGCCCATAAAAATGAATATGTTCACAACCATCTAGTTTAGAAATAATATAAATGGGAAAGAAAACAAAAAGGAGCAGATTTCCTTTTTAAAAATCAGTACATGTCCAGTTGTACTAACCCTGCACTTTCTGTACATTATGTCTCCGAAGAGATCCCACTGGGAATCAGGGATGTGCAAGGTTGTGACCTGACAGTCAACACATCTTGGGCTTTGTAACTGAACACTGTAAGATCAGCAGAAAGACAAGGATAAAAGCTAAGAGAGAAAATAGACTATTCTTTGGCAAGAGTGTTCTGGAAACTGTGTGTGAATGAAATTCTTCCCAAACCCTGAAGGAAAAGAAAAGTCTAGGAAGGATGCACTCTGACTCCTGACACTCGGGCACACAGTACCAGAGCTCAGACTGGACTCTTGCTCCCCAATCAACAAGTTCAGAGCTGATCAGAGCAAGTCACAACTCTCCTCTAGCCCGGGTGTCATGGGGTACAAACCCCAGTCTTGGGGTCAGCACGTGGCTGTGGCACAATCCCAAGCCAGGGAAGATGGACAATTACCTTTGGGTACCTCAGCTGCAACTGATGTTGTGCAAATCAATGATATCCATGTGAATGTTCGTGTGTCAGTTCATTTTATGAAAAAACTAGAAAACTGTTTGCATTTTACATCTAACTGAGCCCATTCTTTGCTTCCGATTTAAATTAAGAAGTTGGAGGCAAAGACCTGCTGTTGCTCTTTTCCACCACAGAATGATAAGTGAGATAATAAAAAAAACCCCAAGGGGTAATGTTTCCTTTTTTAAAAAGTCAGCCATCTATAAATAGTATGGCTTGGTCATTTTAACTGAAATACCTGTATGACAACAGGGAAACCTGCAAACTCATTTTTTTACACTTTGCAGTTCAGTTGTCTTGATCTTGTCCTGTGTTTCTTAAAGTCATGAAAGCCATTTAGTCCTGGTAAAAGACATAAAAAGTGTGACAGGTGAAGGCAGAGGAAAAGAAACATTAAACTATGGCAACTAGCTACAAATTAATTCCAGTTCCTTATGTTCTTCTGCCTTATTATGTCCATATTGTTAAATGAAGTCAGAGTAGCTTCAGAACTAGCAGTAATAACACCTCTCAGATCTGCAAGCACTTTGCAAGTACAGCTATTTCTGGTTTACAGCTAGGGTCATAAACTCAGTTGAGGTGATTTCCCTACCACAACATCATAAGCAAAGAGCAGAATTTGAATTAAAGTCTGCCTCTGTATCTTACATTACCGAAGGACGCTCTTGTTGTCCCAGTGTTGTGGGATCTGTACTTGCCCATTGATTTAGTTTTCTGGTTATAGCCCTTTATGCCCATCACAGACACAAGAAGCTGAAGGCACAGCCCTATATTGGCTGCACTGCTCCTGCAGGTACTAATGAAATGGCAAAGCAATACTTCCCACTTACCTCTACAACACATCTGCTTTTTGCAACAGTGCAGTCACACACTCTTCTTCCTTTCCTTCCCTCTCCAGCTTCTGTGATGAGATAAAGTAAATCCCAGTTTTAAGCCAGCATCTTCTCTGGAATTTACATCCCTGTCAGCCAGGGCGAGGTGGAGCTTGTTCAGGCACTAAGCTGGAGATGGAGCTGGTAAGGCATGGGTACATAATTTTAAACAATGCAAAATTCTTTGATGTTGGGTAAACTCAAACTTTTTCCATGCCAGTACCTGTGCTTTGTCTAATGAGAAGCCTAGAAGGAACTCAGACAATAGTTTACGAAGAGTTGAAGTAGCCCACAGGGACTGAGAGCTGAACTCTGCTCCAACACCACTAATACTATTTTCCTGTAGATTTCAAAAGGGTCTCCAGAGGCAACACAATTGACTCTGTTCTCCTGAGTTTAGCAGTATTACCCTCTTACTTCACCTAAGTTTCAGTAATGTTTGAGGTCCTGTCAAACAAGGGAGTGAAGAGTCATGGAAGATGCAAGGACCTTTCCTCCAGCCACCTTGTGATGTGTAAGACAAGACAAAGTGATTAAAGAGAGAAAACAAATGGATGGTTTATTGACATGCTAAATGCAGTTTGCCCCCAAAAGCTCTCCTCTCTCTGCCTGCTCTTGTCTCTCAGATCTACCCACCCTCCTGAGGGAGCGAGCACTTGTGCTCTCATTTCTAGACTGACTTGCATTAGCTAACATCCTCCCAGAGCTGCCTTGCCACCAAACTGCTCCAGAGCAGAGCTGCTCTGCTAACATTCATCTATTCAGCTGTATAGTCAAGCTCAGGATAATTCCCTTTATTTAAGCAGCATAGCTTATCTCCTTACGAGAGAGAGACAGACTACCCTGATTTAACATGATTGTTTGCATGGTGGTCTACTCTTGACAGGAAGAGCTTGTTGGCAGTCACATAGAGGCCAATGTCCCACTGGCACTCGGGTTCAGAAAAGCCATGCTGTTCTTAGGAGCAGAAGGTTTGCCAAAAAATCCAGTGTGTAACTAGAAAATGCCAGGGATTCTGGGTAGGGTGCTTTTATTATCATGCTCAGTTAAGTGGAACTGGCACTGTGACAAGCTCTTCAGAAAGAGCATTAAGCACAACACGGGGGAGAAAAAATGTGAATCTGGACTGATGGAGCTGTATCATCAGGAACACCTAGTCCAGAGAAGTAGTAGCAACAGTGCATCTTTATTACACAGTGTATTTCACTGTAAAGGAACAAATAACATCAGTAACACTGCACTGTAGGTAAGATAAGCCACACATGGGTTTATACAGTTACATGATTATACCTGCAAAACTCTGCTAGTGCAGGTGTGACCTCAGTTGTGAGGCTTGAATTTGGCAGCTTTCAAATGTTACCTAGTATTTATATTAAATGCCTTAAAAATGGATTCCTTGAATTTGGGATAATTCCCCACCCCTGAAGACAATCATTAAAATAGTATCAGTTATAGTATCTAATGATAGTGCCTACACATACTGAACAACAATCAAGAGCAAGAAAAGACTCATCTGTCTGTGAAATGCAGAGTACAGGAGAGCTGTTGCTCTAGTGCACAGCAGCTGCCTTTGCACAGACTGTAACAGACTGGAATTATCATCATATTTGAATTCATTGAGCTTTCACAAAACTGAGAATGAAAATTGAAGGCTTTCAAAAGTCCACTTATTTCACACTTCGGAACATCCAGTTATTCAAATGAGATATATCACTCTCTGGCTGAAAATCTGGGCCAGAAAGGAGCTTGATTTTGGAATGAGTGGGCTGAATAAATAGGAGGAATTTTGTTTCAAGGGTTTTGTCAGAGATGCCATCACCTTTCTTTGCCAAGGAAAGTTGACACTTACTTAGTGGACTGAGATCACAGATTTAATTTCTTTTTGGCCTTATTATGTATCACTTGTAAATCACTGTTCTTTATATTCTCACCATTAACATGTTTTCCTATTTTACTCAACAGCACTGTTATGCCTTCTTGCTAAGGCCGCTCCTTTTGAGATGTTTCTGGTTTTGGGAAGTAGGCAATGCAGCCATTTCATCAGGATGATATCTTACCAAGTGCTAACATTTAGATGACCATCTTTGTTATTTTTGCAAGGCTTCATGGAATTTTACCTCTGAAATTCACGTTAATAAAATGCCCGGCCAAACAACAGAGGCTACAATCCTAAGGGCATTGTGCAGTTTCCTCTTCTATTCAGGAGACTGATAAAATCAGATTTCATACTTTGTTTTTTATTTATTAATCTAGTACACTCCTCAGTCAACTGCTTTTGTTTTCCTGGTACAGAGGATTGCAGAAAAAGAGAAAAACAGAACAGGAAACTCAGCATAAAAAGCTAGGTCTCCTCAAACAGCACAGGAATTCTGGCTCATGGAGAGTGAAGCATCCCTGCTCTGAATTTACCTGGCTCCTCGAGGTGCCAGTCCCTGCAAGCGTTGTAAAGCCATGGGCTATTTTCTATCATTAGCCTCTGACACCAGAAGCAGTGCCCAGGGGAGGGAGGCAGGATGAATGCCAGCCAATTCTCAGCAAGGCTCTCACGCCTGGCTTTTTTCTCCAGCCTCCTCTGCTGTCCTTGAACAGCCACTGTGCCTCCCCATCTCAGTGCCCTTGGGCACTGCCTCTGCCTTATCGTGTCTTTGGCTACAGCAGGGATGGAGCACAGCAAGGAGCAGACGAGATGTCCTCTTTTCAGAGGGAGGAACAAGGACTAAAAACCCCAGCTCTCCAGGCATGCTTGCAGCCTCATCACAACGTACCAGACAATGGCTGGAGTAAAATTTTGCAACAACATGGACACTCAGCAATGGGTACAGGGTAAGAGCTGACCCTCTGAAAATTTAGCAGGTTAGTGGAGATAAAGAAACCAATGGGATGGTGGTGAGTAGAAAGAAAAATAACAGAAGTTGAGGCATCCCAGTAGTCACCTTTCCATAAAAACATTACTCTAGTTAAATCTCAAGTTAATAATTGAAAGTCCATGGGTGCTTTGGCCTCCTGTGAAGAGCTCTCCTATGCTGCAGCTGAAAAACGCACACTTGTCATCTCAGACATTCACCTTTCCTGAAGAAATGTACCCTACAGATGTATCAGTTGCTGGTAGACTCTGACCAATGCAGAGACTTGAATATTAGTGGAAAATGATGAAAACCCACTTTTATGCATCCACTGGAGGAAGCATTTGTGAAAGCATTTATTCCAACATGGAAGAAATCTCATCTGACCTAGTTTCCTATTCTGTTTGTTACCTCCTGGCTGTCTCATCTGAGGTTCCACCTGCTGTTTCTCCATCTGCCAGTCTTTTTTATATCAGAGGAACCTTCTGAGTTACACGTTAAATGTCAGGCGTGCTGGAGAAAAGTTGTTTATGTCTGCATTTAAACAGATGATATTTCCATTAAAAGTGCATCATGGAGACACTAAAGGCTAAGATGTCATTTGCATTTGATTATTGTAACTCAAATGCAGGCCTGCTTGTGTGAAAACTCATGCTATTGTTTCAGACCTTTGTGTACCCAAGCAGAATGACCATACCCTGTGAAGCTCATTGTTAGTGTCTTTCCTAGTGATATTGAAAGCCTCAAGCTAGGGGCCAAAAAGATACCAGGTAATTCATTTAAAGTCACTGGAAACCAAAACCACTATCAGGGAACCATCTGTTTTCTCCCACTTACCTCCTAAGCTCGATTTCAGAGCAGAACACGAAAAGTTAATTTGGATTAATGTGTGAATAAATATCAATTACCTGAAAGAGTAATTGCCTCTAAGGTTGGAATACTTAAGGGCAACTACCCCTTTGAAAACCAGCATTTGAGACATATTTTGCCAGCATATAAAACCTGAGTGATGCTGAAAAATACAGACTAAGTTGTGGGATCATTAAGGTATCTATCTTTCTTTTTCTGCTACTTCTGCTATTCTTAGATATTTTGCAAATGAACCTTGATAATTTGATCTCTGCTATCTTAGTTCTATGTGGAAAGCCACTGGGAATCATCCAAACCCATGTAAGTCAACAAAAATCTCCCTTTATTTTCAGCAAGTTGAGGATCAGGGAGCATCACCTCTACCACATATCATCTGTCTGACAAAAAAAGTACTGTATAGCCGGTGCCTTGGGAAACTCTAGAATCAAGGGTTTCAGCAGTTATCTTCTCCCAAAAAATCACATAGAAAAGAACTGGAAACTCACCATGTCAGTGCAGACTGCCCCATGTATGAGAAGATCGAATGGACATTGGAGTTAGAGTTGCCCTAACACACCCATGTGAAGCCAGTAGGAACCTTTTCACAGATTTCAGTGAACTTCGGGTCAAACCTTAGAGGCAATTAAGTAGTCCCATTCTGTATATTAAGAGTTCATGAATATGTGTAGGCAGCCATTCTGTACCTGTCTCTCATGGTGCTCTTGGAATATTTTCAGCTATTGAATGGACAGCCATGGATCTTCCAGTCTCTACTCTGAGTTTGCCACAGCTGTTGGCCCACAGTCCATGTCTGATTCTTCCATATGAGCATCCCTGAGCCTAGACTATCCATGCTGTGAAAAACAGGATGAATAAAATCTGTGCTTCCTGATGAGATACAGGCATGTTACTTTTCTTTGAGTTTATGGCATCACAATTTACCTTAATTTGCCTACAAAAGTCTTGAGGGAATGAAGGAAAGTCTTGGTGGGAAGAGGAAACACTTGAAATTCATTATATGAAAGTCATGTAACACAAGTATTAACACAATGATTTACAGTAATAAAAACATTATTACAGTGTGTTTAATTAGGGACCATTACAGGACCAATTAAAGTTGTCAAAATAGAACAAAAAAGCAACATGTGTTTTTCCCCTGGAGGAGTAGGATATGGTGAGGCTCATTATTAACTCTTAATTTGACAATAGAAGAATGCTTTTGCTTTGAGTTAAAATCCAAGCTCTAAGAAAAAAAGAGCTTGGAGTTATATTCCTCTTTGGCAGACATTGTTTAAAACAAATTTAGCACAACAGCAGAAGCATTTTTTAATACCCAGAGTAGACACTTTAAAAAATCTGAATTCAGCAGTATCTATCTAGTTCAGCTTTAGCACCCAACACAGTTCTGATGTTTGCAACCTTCATGCCAGTATCCATCTTACTGCAGAAAATAAGACACAATGTCACACTTACTTTACCTGGAAAGGATGGTCAGGCAGCCCTTAAAGAAATCTAATTAAAATGCAGCTTGTTAACAGAGCAGTGCATCACACTGTGCTGCCATAGTAACCAGGGTCCCATGGACTTTTGGGGACATCTGAGGGCATGTTTGCAAGAGGCACACAAGAACCAAACTGATCACCTTTGGTACATTTTAAATGACCTAAAAACTCTGAATGATTTGCTAATATTACCAATGAAAGAAATTAATTAACTCTTACATATTCATACAACAAACCAGTCTCAGGAGCAAATTTATTCTTGTTATTCTTTATGATGTAACACTCCCCACAGTTTATTTAAGAAGTGCACCACTTATTTGAAACATGTGAGCAACCAATTAAAATTGATTCCCTAGGAAAGAAACTATAGAGCAATCAAGACCTGTGGGCTGTGGAAGTGAAGACAACAGAAATACATGTTCTGTGTAGACTGCTATTTCCAGTGCTATTTTCTGAAGAATCAGGCATGAGAGTCATCTCAGTTGTTGCTTTTGGTGGATGATTTCCTGCTGCTGTACTGGGGGAAAAAAATCACACTACAGCACTGGGCTTTTCTTTCCAAATCCTTCTCCTAGAACAGAAAGATCCTTAAACAGTATAAAGATATATATAAAAGCAGTATCTTACATTGTACCTCATCCTAATATAATTTTGTAGGAATGTAATCAACAGATTTGTCACTGAGGCATTCATTTTTCACCATAAAGATGTCCAGCTCAAGAAACTCTTTTGACACATCACTTGTGAAGGAGACTGCAAACTGTTGGTGGGTTGCTACAGGTTACCACAAAAGTTTTCTGCAAAAAAGCACAGGACTTTAAGTTCCATTAAGCAATTAAACTATTGATGAAAATACCTGAAAGTTGTCTGAAATGACCAAGGGGATTTTTCATTGTTTGAAGGAAAAAAAAAAAAAGAGCTTGATAGCAATTATTCTGAAATAAATTGAATTCCTGAGAAATATTGGGTTGGGACTGGGGGATGACACAGGAAATTGAAGGACTGGTTTTCTAAGCATCATGAAACCAGTGTGTTCATGTGATTTTGGTTCAGAGTATCACATCATCAGGTCCCACTGTATACAGATGGAACAGGCACACAGTTGGGCATTTCATGTTGGGCATGCTAGTACCAGGAAGGTTGTAGAAAGCCAGGAAGGATCTCAATTCAAGAACAAGTTGGAAAGTTCATCCTCCATGAATCTGGGTCTCTTTTTGAGCATACCAGTAACATGCATTATGTGGCTGTGCCTAAGTCTCCCCACTTCCAAAACCAGACAATGCTATTTACCTGTTACCTAGAACACTGAAAACAGTAGCTGCAAGTCAAGCTCAAAATCCTACTCAAGACTAGAGAATCTTAAACACAAAACCACTTCAGGTTAGAGGCAACACTAGATCCAAAATAACAAATAATAAAACATGATAAAAGTAAAAGCATCTCACATTTAATTCTTTTTACTATATGGAAAAATATCCAGGCAGCACATGTCTAAAAACAGGCAGTAGACTGTACTTCTGCAAAATGGGACTTTACACAAGACAAATTTGTTGCAACTAAGCCATCACTGTATATCCCAGCACTTTAACAACCTTGGAACAGTAATTCTTCAAAGGGCCTCATGATTTCCTGATAATTTGCTGCAGCCCATTATTAATGGCTTCATTCACTTTCAGGTTGTCCTTACAACAGCAAATTTATTAGCCCTGCAAATGAATCTATCTGTCAGCAAAGCTGCATCCAGCTGAGGTAGCAGCCCCGACTTTCTCATTCTTCACCATGTTTTTTGTACAGACTGGGCTTACATTTGCTGGTCTTGTTCCTCCAGTTCTTTCAAAAGAAACAACACAGCCTGAATGCTTCAACAGGGGCTTTTGGAAGGGAACGGTGACATTAGAAATCATCACTAATTTAGAAATTCATTTTTAATGGGTTACGTTTTATTTGCTTCAGTTGAACACCATTATTTACAGACACAAGTTAATAAAACACATCACAAAACAATAAAATTTCAACAGCTAATATTTATAGGTGCATAGTTCATGCTCAATTACTTTTTTTATATGTATAATACATACACATATATATAAAGCTCTCACAATAAGTCATCTCTGCACAGAAAGAATAGTCATAGGAAACAAATAAAAACTGTATCATAAACAATATCAAATTACTGACAGCCTATCAACAAAACATGTACAGAATTAGAAATAAGCAGTAGACACTTAGGTGTTTTTACTTAATATTTTCTTTTTTAACTTTTAAACTTGAAGCCACAATATCCACAGCACAACAATGACCCTGCCAACCGGCTTTCATTTCAGCAGGAGGGAAATGCTGAAACAAGGTGGATGCAGTCACAGATACTCCAATCATTGCTGATGGAAGACTTCAAAATACACTGTAAAAACTGTAAAAAAATTTAACGACTGGGCACATTGGAACTCAGCACTTGTACAGGATGGGACGTCTTTAGTAGTTAGTAGATTTCAGGTGATAGAAAGGAAGGAAAGGACTCTCATGCTTCAGGTTCATAGTCTTGATACTCTTCCTATTGAGGGAGAGCAGAAATCAACACTACTGGTATTTTAGATAATGATATCCTGTTTTCTCTATTTATTCTACTCTTGGTGGACTCAATGCCCAAATACAAATTCTTGTGTGATCACGATACGACATTTACTTGTATTTTGTCACATTGTCCAGATTCTGTACCTTACAAGTCATGGTACTTAGAGGAGAATTAGACATTTACAGCAATTCATCATTCAGCTGATGCTGCCAGGAGCTCCTGAGACCACCCATGACAATTCACTTGGAGAGGAAGGAGGACTACTTCTGGGCTGAACAGCACACCAGGTGCTGCAGATCCTCATACGAGTCAGTAAATCATTTAAAGGAGTGTTTAACTATGGACATGTGAGCAGCATCCATAATTTCAGTGATATTCAAGATGATATTAAAGACTCAAGCCTTTAAGTCTTTTACTGGATCATGGCCTGAATTTTTTATACCTCCCATTTTCAGTCTAATTATCTGTGCTACCATAAAACTGCTACTCCAACTACCAATGCATCATGCCAGAAATTGCAGTAATATTTTAGATAGCTGGTTCATAAAAACCAACAAAATAATTTACTCCCATAATTGCATTAACTTGAGATCATGTTTCACAAATTATGATGCATTGGTGAGTTTACAGGCTATTAAAACAACCTGTGAAGATGCAGTTTGTCCTGCATTCCCTATTAAACATATTAAAGATACAAATTTACTGTGGATTACTCAGAAACCCAGGCATGAGTGCTTTGAAACACACACACTATTTTCCCATTTAACTTCCTTACTATCAAAAAAGCAATTAATTTCCTGATTCCCAGCGCTATACCTCTGGCAGATCTTGGCCAAAGAGGCCATGTGTCTGCTGTGCCCTTGCAGCTCCCAGCATCAGCCTGTGTCAGGCTCATGTAACACGAGCATGCAGCCTCCTCCTGTGCCCTTCTCTTACATGCAGTCACAGCAAACAGCACAACAGATTTACCTCTGGAGGCATTTCATAAGCCTCGTTCTCAGGATCCACAGGAACATCTGTATTATTCACCATTCCCTCCTGCAGGAAACCTTCTTCATTCTACATTTAAAATAGGGAAAGAAAAGTGACAGTGACTGCTTGTCTCATCATTTCTGCCACAGAGTGACTTTCATCAGTGGTTGACTTCTTGGCCTGTCCTTTGGCTGTGGGATGTTGCCAGGGGTCATGGAGAGGGAGGGGACATTAGCTGCAGAGAGATCTTCTCCATGTTTCACAGGGACATCCATGGGAATGACTAGTATCATCTTTTTGAATAGCTGAGATTCCATTTTTCTCTCACCATGGACAGGCCAAGAAGTCAGTCTGAATAACAGAACAGTGGCACCACCAACTTGCTGAATGTCTTTGGAAAATATTTGAATCCCAAAGAAATGCTTTGGTCAAGTCACGAAGCAAACCAAAACAAGGGGGTTTTGTGCCTTAAGAAACTGATCTGGGAAACAAAGTCCCACACAAACTGTTTAAGTATCACATTAATTCCTATTTAACTGCCTTGGGGAACACACTCACAGGTATGCAAAAGTGCCTGTAAAAACAGGCCAATAGTGAATAGTATCAAGACACACAAATGAAACAGTAATTCAATTATCTATTTTTTAATCTTATAGATGCATCCATCCTCTCATAAACCTTTATTTTAAAGTTTTAGCTTTTTCACAATACGTTGCAAAAAAGGGAAAACATGCTGATTTTTTTTTTTTTTTCAGTTTTAGAACCTAACTGTATTGGAAAATGTTTTTTTTCCTTTAATGGGTCATACTTTTACATGCTTTCTTATGTCAACCAGCATGTTACTGGTACCCGCACTACTGGTATTGATACATGGTATGATACCTTTTACCCAGCTTCTTGCTTTTTCTTTATTATAGAAGCACTTCTATTTTATACAGCAATTTTATAAAAATTGGAATTAACAAGATTGCAGTGGTGTGAGGAAGGACTTATGGAACAGGATTATTAAAGGAAAATTATTATTGTCCTAGAACTATGGCTACTGTATATCATATGAAACAAAGGAACAAGCACACAACATTTCAGTTGGGCCAATCCCCTTTGCCGTTGTTACTACAGAAGTTCGCAGAGAAGAAACATGAGTTCTGCCAGAGCAGAGGCTGCTGGAGTTCATCCTGAACTGTAAGAAAATTGATGTGAAAACAGGAGGAGTGTCTCAGTGGAACTATTGTGACCACGCTGATTTATAACAGGCGTCGATCTAGACAGAAATGCACTAAAAACCAATTACAGACACTCAGGAAGAAATTAATTTTAAAAACCCTACCTGCAGGCTGGTAGCATAGACAGAAATACAAAATTAAGTCAGTCATAAACCAGACAAATTAGATAATTCTTCAAAGTCTACAAATTATAAGACAGTGGCACTAAATTAAATTTAGGATAGGGAAAAAATGAGGGTAAGAGAAGCTAAACCTGAAATCCACCTCTGAAAGCTTAACGCAAAATAGAATATAATATGCAAAACAGGTGGCATTAAACACTGTTTACCTTCACACAGTATTTATTGCGCTTCTCCATTTGTCACATATTGGTTTCCTCTGTGGTTTAACCAGGTGACCTTAGTCATAACACTCTGTTCCTCACTTCCTGCACCACCCCAAGCACAAACTGGGGTGTCATCTGCCAGATTCTAGCCCTGTTCTTCCTTGGATCAGTCACCTTTCTATACATATGTAGGTACACGCTTTTGACCCTCATCATCAAAGTTTCTGATGCGCAGAAATTATATCCATAATATGGATTCTTCTCTTCAGTTCTTATTTCAGACTTTGAAAGGGCCATTGTGAAGAGATGTATCTGGTCCTACTGCTTCTCAGTGGGGCCAGATACGCTTTTTCCTTTGGAGGGAAACAGCACAGTCTGTGTGGAGACAGGGCCCAACTGTTCTGCCAAGCTCCCTCCATGCATGTGCCTGCTCTGAGTCAACACCCTGTGCTGCTCTGTGGCATAGACACCATGGACAAATTCCAAAAAAGCCATGGGACACTGATTAATCAGGTTGCAAATACCTTTATTTAGGTATCTAATAGGCACCTGTGTCTTCTAGAGCTGCCAAAAATTTGAGGTGTTGAATATGACAGGTAATTTTTCATGAAATTATGAGAAAAACTAG
The DNA here is from genome assembly GCA_026261815.1 of Monarcha castaneiventris obscurior. Taxonomy (NCBI): domain Eukaryota; kingdom Metazoa; phylum Chordata; class Aves; order Passeriformes; family Monarchidae; genus Monarcha; species Monarcha castaneiventris. Next base: position 6,731,422 of record JAMPIT010000890.1, read on the forward strand.
GCCCAGTTACAGTTCTGCCTCATCGTATTAAAAAAATTCTTGAGTTCCTCAGATTACTTGACTTCAGTATTTACTTACCTTAGCTTCTAAACAAATTTTTAAGAGCATTTATGCCTGCTTCCTTTTATGAGAAGCAGCATGAATCCTTACCACCTTTGACTGAAATAGCCAAACAGAGTGTGCGATGCAAATTTTACAGCTGTTACCATGCCCTTGATCTAACAGATCAGCTCTAAGGACCTAAAGCTCCCATCACCTGCTCTCTTGCTTAATCCAAAAAACAATTTAATTTCTGCTTCTCCCAGTCATTAAGGAACAGCTTCAGCTAACAATCAGTACATCAAGTAAAACTGTGCCTAAAGTCAGGCTTGAGGATGCACAAGAAAGCAAGCATGCAGCTTAATGTTATCTGTAGCAAGAAAACAGATGGCAAGTGAAACAGCCAGGACCATTAGTAACGACAAGGAAAAAGACTTGGCAGCCGAATTTCAAATAAGAGCTTCAAAGTTCGTATGCTGTTTGTTTGTTAGGAACCTCTGCAATGGATCTGGACTGTCCATCAGGATTAGTGAGACACAAGGCCTAAAAGGCTGAATTTATCATCTTCCCAAATCCCTTCAGCAAGTTCAGGATGGAGATTTCTCTACAGCGTCAAATAAAACAATCAGCAGCACTAGAAAAACACAACATCAAGCACAACACCGTTATTTTTTCAAAGGAAGTAAATCATAAGCTGTACCAAACCTCCAAGGGAACTCTTTGCCTGGGAAAGGTTTATCACCTTTGCCCAGCTGCAAACAGTAACACAAACACCACCTTTCATGCTGATGTCACTGCAGTTCAGATGAGGATGACATTACTCAAGGTCATCTGTTACATATAAATGCATAGCAAAGGTGACCACCTCATTTTAAACGGTGGCATGCTCTGCTTCTGATCTACAGTCCCACCAAAGTAAGGGTATCATAAAAGGAAACCACCACCCCCAGTAACACAGAGCCATCTAAGGTACACCTTAATCATAATTTACCTCCTTTAAAACAAGGAAATGCAATTTTACATTGTCATGATCAATAATTCCATGTCTTAATTCTGTTATGGAAGAGGAAAACCAACCAAAAGACCAATTCTTGTCTTAGTATGGAAGACACATTTTTCTCTAGAAGCTGCAACCTCTCTCAGCCACACTGAAGGGCACTTCCAGAGGGAAAGATTTTTTTATATTAGATGATCTGAAAAGCTCAACTAATGTTTCTCAGAGATGAAGTCAGTTTTTAACTGGGGAGCATGAACTCTTGCTGGGAAAACAATTTAAAAAGGGAAAATTACAACTTACCCAATAAACAAGGTGTTAGAAGAATAGTGATGTGAGGACATCTGCTTGTCCCCTGAGGATTTCCTTAGGAAAAAATGAATGCCCACCTCCATATTGGTTTGAAGGATGGTCACTTTGGGCAAGATTTGTATTTTGACTCCAGAGAATCAAAGAGAGCCTTCAGACCCCACGTTACAGAAAGCAAGCTTTTGCTCTGTACCAAGCAGAGCAGACCACACTGCCATTCCCAGGCATCAACAGGAGTGTCACTTTGTGCTATCAGTGCTTCTGCCTGCCTTGGCAAAGGCTCGTGCCTATCAGACCTGCACAAGGCCCATGAGCTACCAGGCTAACTGGCAAGCCCACCCACACTTTTCCCAGGAATACATGGCTACGTTACACGATGTATACCCTCTCTTCCATGAGGTGCTGTGCTCTCATTTTGTCGAGCAACTTGTGTCCTCTTAGAAACAAAGAGGAGGCGGTGTCCCATCATTGTGAAGTAACACATTTGTCTGACCCTGGGTGCCATTTCTGCCTCAAAGAACAGGTAAGAAATAATTGGCATACAAAAGCATGAAGTGAAACTGCTGCGATGGCTCCAAAATGTTGATTCCTCCTCTTTTACAATGGGAATGAATCCTGTTAAGGTCTGTGCACGATAGTGTGACATGACCCATTTTTGCAAAGAAATAATAACCAAACTAATTAAAAACTCTTCCTGAAGAACCAGCCCAGTTAAAATATAGAGTGTTTGAAAAAACTTCAGGACTATTCCTTTCACCAGGGAAATGTCACCAAATAGGTTTTTCTTATTTCAGTGATTTTGGTGAAAATTGCACCCCATTCTTTCCCACCTCTCAACACTCTTGGTGGAAGGGGAAGAGGGGTTTAAGATCCCCTGCCCATGAAAAAACAGACCAAGTGGTCCACTCCTAGTACTGCTCCTATGTCAGCACCAGGTAGTGAAATGGTCACCTTCAGGAGCGTGCATTCTGTCCCCTTAGTGATGTGTGTTGGAAGGCCAAGTTACTGCCATCAGAAATAAGGTAATTTATCCCAAGTCAGAGAAACTTCAAAAGGAACCATTGCAATTGTAATTTAGTGGCTGATCTAAACACTATAGTTTGCCATCTCTCTGGTTAGTAATATGTTTTTTCTCTCCATTATGAACACTGATAGAGTCTCACAGTTCTCATGATTACTGGTGACTAATTCCTTCTGGAGTGATTCCACATCCTGAGATAAATAAACCAGGCTACCAAATTGTCAGCTCTTAGAACATTTATCCTGGCAAGAGGCAATCACCCTGGAAGACACAAACCACAGAGGCCAGAAGAGACCTCCAGAAACTGTCCACCTTGAGCAGGTTGCTCAGGGCCAGGCCTGATCACGTTTTAACCATTCCCACAGATGGAGAATCCACAACCTGGCTGGATAACCTCATCCAGCATTCGACTAACCATACAGTGAAAAACCTTTTTCCTACATTTAAGTGGAGTTTCCTGCATTTCAATTAGAGCCCACTGCTTCCTGCCATTTCACTGGGCACCACTGAAGAGTCTGGTTCAATCTCCTTTACTTCCACCCCCACCAGCTGTTTATACTCATTGATAAACTCCCCCCCAAAACCAATATTCATGTTGTTTCACAGTTGCTGATTTTCTGTCTGTTCTTGAGACCTCTATGGAATTTCTCAGGCAGATGTAGTAGGAGGACCTTTTCTCTAGCTGAAAACCCTACTGCCCACAATAAATAAGGTGAGGCTTGCCTAAAACATCTAGAAGATTATTGTAACACTTGAAAATTCATAGCTAATTTCAGCAAAATAGATTCTTATAACTCAGTGAGCACTGGCCACTCTACATCACTTGCCAGTCTGTTATTGAGTGTTTTATAATGTAAAACTGTGAACCAATTAAATTAGATTAAATTAAATCTGTGTAAATTAATCAAATTAAAACTGTGAATCAGAAAAGCTATGAACCAAGACAAGAGGCATTATGGAAAAAGCAGTGGACTAGAATAGGGAAAAAGCTGGTTTACAAGGTAATCTTCTGGAAAGCCCTTTGAGACCCCAACAAAATGTTCCATACAAAGCAATTTTAACATAGGCCAATCTGTTGTACATACACACCAGTTGGTACCTGTGGGAGCTCAAAATAAGAAAATGCACATCCAAAAGCATTAGTACCTTGAAAAATTATCACATACTGATAGAGTAATGCCTTCCTGACAGCAATTGGCATGTACATCTTTGTGAGCCCAGATGTTAATTCTAGGCCAGTATTAGTGAATTATTGAAATTGCTGCTGTTACAGGCTGGATAATTGCACTGGTAATCTGTCTTAATTTATTTAGGGATAAAATTGTTTATCCCTAAAGCTATTGGTCTCATGCCTGTTACCGCATCCCAAACCTATAACTTGGTATGGCTGCCTTAAGCCCTTAAAACTGGTAACTCCATGTCCCTCCAGCCTGACTAAGACCATTTCATTTTGGTATTACCCACCCTGTGAGAGCTTTTGTCAGAAGCTGTCAGTCATTATGTGGTGGAGCTGAAAGTAAAATTTTGGGATTCCTTTTTTATACCCCCAGTGCAGCTGTTATTGTTCCTGTGCAAATCTGCCTCCTGCACAAAGCTGAATAACAATTTGCTGTGCTTATGGACTTAAAATTCCACTTTGAAAAGAAAATAATTTGTATTCCTTCTTCTCCAAAATATACTCTACCAGGATGTTCAGAGGCTAGATACAGGACTGAAGTGAGCAAATAATTGTCTGCCCCATTTGGTATTTTTTTTACAGATATTTTGACCATAGAGCCCAGCTTATCTGGATGGGAGGGAAACCCTTGAACAAAGAATTTCAACAAGAGGCAAAACAAAAATATGCTAAAAAGGCCTCAATTCGTTTACTTTCCTAGTCCTAAGGTATTATATTCATGGAACTGACTGAGTTATACAGTTATAACTAAGTTGCCAGGTCAGCTTAGAATGCTTTAAAGCTCCTGCTCATTCATTGCAATAGTCAGTGCCTCCAAGACTCAGCTGTAAATGACAAACCATCATTATCAGTCCAGTTGTTTTACTCCAGAGATACAGAAATGCATCTGTGCACTACTAGAAATAAAGTAAACTGTTTTAATTATCTCTAAGCTGAACACCTAAGTGAAGGAAACAATGAGAAAGCATTATGTGTGAAGGAAACTAGCTGTTCCAGTGCACAACTCATTTAGAGTACCAATAATGAAATGAAACTATCTCCCTCATTCTCCTCAAATGGAAAGCTGAAATGAAGAAGAGACATTTAATTAAACAAATAAATATCAGCAAAAGCACAGTTCCAATGAAAGGCTAAAATAGTGCCTGCAAGTGCTACAGGCTGCATTTTGATTTGCACCTTTATGCCTTTCAGTTGGCAATGACAAAAGTGAAAAGGAAAACAACCCAGGCTTACATAGAGAGGAATGAAGTGTCTGTGGTAACCTGTAACCACAGGCCCATCTTGGTGTCTACAAATAGCTGGAAATAATTTCTGTTTACAACAATTTGCAAATTGCTGTAAATTCCTTGAAAAACAAATTTCAGTACAACATAGATTGTGTATATGTTTTCTTTCCTTCCTTTAAAATTCCTCAGTATTATCTGTACAGCTGAGACTCCTTCAGAGTGCAACAGGAACATTTCTGTGAGAAATCAAATTTGCTGAAACTCAGATTCATGTTTGCACGAACCAGGCTGGTAAAGCACCTAATTAGAGCCACTGGAATGTTGGTATTTGCTGATAAATGAGGATTAAATGGAGAACCTGCTCATTGCCCAGGCCAGACCAGAAGTTCACATGAGTTCTACATATGATGGACATGTGCACCAATTCCAGGTGACTTCAAGTAAGAGGCTGCCTAGGGGCTGAGTCAATGTGACATCAGCAACGCATGTAAACGCATCCAGGACACACAGCCCTTCCAGCTTCATCCTTTTCTGCTTCCCAAATCCATGGTGACATTGAAAACTCCATGGGTAGGGAACGAAAAAGCCAGAGCACATAATTTGGAAAGATTGAAGTTACTTCTATTGCAAAATAGCGGGAATGATACCTGCTAACTAGGCATTGCATCAGAGATTTGGCCACAGATCAGCCTCTCTTGACATCCTCCTGAACAAGGTAATAACACCACTTTAGAGTCATAGATCTGCTCAAACAATTTCCACTATCAACTTTGTGATTTACATTTTCAAAACTGAAATTTCAGACTGCAGTTCTACAGAAATCTTCAGTCAAATAATAACACTAATTTCAATAAGGATTTGGAAGAAGGACCAAGGACTGCACTGAACTGTTTGCTTGATCTTATGCAGTAAGGAGGAACAATAAACAGCCTGAGTTTATTTTTATTATTTTTACTACATAACTCAACTGACAAAACTGAGTAAGTGACTGAAATAAATAACATGTGCCTCAATAGGAAAACGTGTAAGTGTCACTTAGGCACTCACCAAATCAAAGATGATGGGCAAACAGCGCACAGGAAAGAATTACAAAGTCAAAAAGTAACATAAGCGAAAATTGTCTCATTAGTGCAAAAAAGGGGAAGCCATTCTCTCATGTATTAAAAAGGCCTATCCAGCCCTAGGGGGCCTTCTCCTGAACACAGAATTCAGTCTACACAATGCACTTGGCTGGGGATGTTGGGAGATCCCAAAGGAGAACAGCAGGAATGATCACATCCTAGAACAGAGAAGAAAATGAAGGAATCTGTAAGATGCTATGTCTGTTAGCTAAACCCATTTGTCCCCTTTCTGTAATGGAGGATTCTCCATTCTGTGTGAAACCATCACCAAGAATTACCTCCAAAGATGATATTTGAACTTTACCTTCATTAAATAAAACTAGAACATAACAACACATGATCTTTGCAAATCACATTAACTAGAAGAATGGTGCACATCAGCTTGGAAGTCAGCATAAAAATGAGCAATCTTGGTCAGATTTGGCTCTGCTAGGACAGTAAAGATGATTTTAAACAGCATAGTCCCAGCCAAAACTGCAATGTTATTATACCATATTTTATTTAAAACAGTTTGAATATCACATTTCAATGTTAAGTACATTTGTAGTACAGATAAACTCCAGAAGTTATTGTACAGACTCCATGAGTATACATTCTCTTTCCTAAGACAAAATTAAAGGAGAAAAATTAATTTCCTCTAAAAAAAAATCTCGTTACACAAACAGTTCACTCAATGCTGTATTATCTAAAACAGCAACCTCTAAACCATAGCTGTTTTTCCTACTCTTAGAAAAAAATCCTCTTCACAGAACTGCAGGCCCAGCCACCCTCTGGCATCACAAACACTTGAGCTCCCACTGTGTTACACATGGCCCCAGAGAGAGCACACCTTCCAGTTCTGTACCCTATATCCTGTGACTGTAGTCACGAAGCAATGAAGCAACTTCACTCACTCCCAAGGAAGTTCTTAAAGAAAGGGGAAGATCTCTCCACAGGTAGTGAGAAGAGGGCATGCTTTTTTTTCTCCCTTTTGCTTTTCCCCAGAGTTTGAGCAGACAAGCAAATGCAATCAGCATTGACTCATTTGCTTGTGCTCTCCAGCACACTGAGCTGTGGGCTCACGCGTGATCTAGTGGCAGGATGTCACCTTCAAAGGCTGGAACTGATTGACAGGACAAGCTATGAGTGAAGTGGTTACCCTTCAATTGTTATCAGTGAGCATCTCTCTAAAGCATTCCTTCAATTCCAACCTATTACACCACTTTACCCAGCTGGGGTATTTTAAAATATATTTCTTCTATGGAGTAAACCAGCACTTGCTTTGAAAAGAACCCACTTGCAACAATTATTTGAACTATAATGGTTTCAGGAGTATTTCCTGCAATTGTGATCTATTCAGCTGCAGATCAAACACTACAAAAGACTAGAGAGCCTGCATTTTAAAACTTACATTCCTGAAGTGACAATCCTCATCTAGAAGCAAGTACACAGCTATTCAGAGCTTTCACTTGAATCAGGAAAGGTTACTTCACAGTCCAGCATCACAAAACACAAACATCACAAACATCTCTTCAGCTTATGCTTCTCCCATAGAAAACTGAAATAACTCCTTTTAATTACATGGAAAGAATTACTTAATAAAGTCTACTTTCTAAGGTGTAGTAGGCGAGGAGACTTAAAACACCAGTGTCAAAATATACAATACTTGAGTATCTGTGTTTTCTTTCCCTCCTCCCCCAGCACTGCTATTGTTATCTTTGCTTTTCACTTCTGGCTTAGATGCAAGAAAGCAGCAGACTGAAGTCTGCCATCCTCTACACTGCATGAGAGTAAATTTCAAAGAAACAGTTTCCCAGGCCAAAATCTGCTCTATTTTTGTCAATATAAGCCTGGTGTAACTCTACACCTCACTAAGCCATTTCTGTACTTACACCTGTATGTCTGAGAGCAGCCTGGGTTTATGACCCCCTTTTCAGACATCTGCTGCTGTCCCAAAGGGATGGACACCAGAAAAATCTTCACTACTACTTCACATACAAGATGTCATAAAGTGTGTAAGTTTGGATGGCCTTTGAGGAGTCACCCAAGTTGTACCTCTGTTTTAGGCAGGTTCAGCTTTCCCCAAATCATTCCCAACAGATGTCTGGGAAAAGCCACTTAAGTCCTAAGATAACAAAGGTTTTGGTACTGGAAAAAGCATTACCCTTACTCATTTAATTCTTCTTTGGGCTAACCCAGCTCCTTCTGTCCACACAACACAGTTAGGAGAAACCTGTGGAGCATCCACTACTTTTTGCCTGTGGTGCTCATTTATGAGAAGTGTAGACAAGGTACCTCTTGCTAGAGTTGGGATGTGGCTGCTTGGTGTTTGGAACAGAGTCAAGTGGGGCAGAGATTCTGCTCACCACGTTGCTGAGAAGGAAAAAGAGGGCAAGCCCCAGTGGTACCAAAAGTCCAAAAACTACCTGAACCAGTGTGGGCTGATGATGATCTCAGCCACAGATAAAGCTTCAAAGGGGAACTGTTGCTGCACTGTTTTTACCAGAAGGAGCCTTCTATTAATAAACTCTGCTAAACCATTTGACATTAAAATGCAGAGCTGCTTTTAACGGATCAAAGCATTGAATGTTAGTTATTAGAATTGTTAAAATGACACCTTCCCTCTGGTCCTTTCTTATTATTAATCACAGTAGCTCCTGTAATGTCACCAGCTAAGCAGGGGCTGCCTCTGGAATGCATTTAAGTCACAGTGAAGTTATCACCATAAACCACCAGAATTCACAGGAAGCAGTCAGTCCCACAGCCACTAGGAACAAAAGGGAAATAGCGCTCTTCATTCCAGTTCAAGAGAGGGGATTCTAATCATGCTCCAGCCCTCACCCCACTTATATTTAAGCATACCAGAGGAAAAAATGATGCACACACACCATAGAAGTAGCACACAAAAAAAGTAGGTGAGATAAAAGCATTTATTCTGTTCACAACAGCCAGAATAGCAGGTAAAACCACAATTCTGCCAGGAAGTTTTGAGAGAAATACTGCTCAGTAACTGCACTCATTACACCATCTACTTTGGGGATTAATAGGAAAAATCAAACCACTTTTCTTCAAATTCATGGCATAACAGTTAGCTACACCTTATTTATGGAAGCTCAGATGAAGCTGAGGAAGAATAATTTCATGTATGTCATGCCAATGAGATGGATTACCAACAAAGCTTATTCTGTGAGAGATAAGAATGCTCACTTAAAACAAAGAAGGAGTGAGAGAACACATGTAGCAAATTAATTACAGTTGGTACAGTTCTTTCTCCTACAAGCCACATTTGCGGTTCCTGAGCAACAGTACACTGCCTGAAGCTATACAACATTTTCTCCATCACAGTGAGAACCTAAATGCCGCTCTTTTGTATTTTCAGACCTGAGGATGAAACAAAAAGACTGGCAGGATGAGTCCATGCTTCAGAAAAAGATGCGTACTTATGATATGACTCCCTGTGGTTTGAAAAGAACACATAAACCTATCTGCTACCAGCCACAAAGATGTTTCTCTTCATGTGCTGCCTGATGAACAGCTGGGTATGAATCAGAGCCAGATCTTGAGAATCACCCATGCAGATCTGAACACAACTCACTTGCAAGACTGCCACAGCTGGATGCCCCAGTGTTTGTAAATGCTCAAGCAGTATCAGTTAGGCACTCAACTGGTGAGTCTATGTGCAAATGCCATTTTAGAAATGACCCACACTAGAAAATACTTCTATGGAATACAAGGCTAAGAGTAAGTGTACTTTGACATTACCAAACTAAATGAAATTCAGCATTATACTGTATTATCATTTTTAATAACTAATAATTTTGTTTCAATTATCTGATAGGTATTTCTGCATTCCCAACATGGGGGTATTGCAATGGTTCTCATTAAAGTATGATAATTTTTGTAGTGGTTTAGCTTAAAGCCAAATGATGTGTTTACTGTTCCATAACAAGCATTGTTCAACAAGCAGATTCGATGAGGAAACATGGCAGTGAAACTAGCAGTGATTCTCTTATACCTGCGTATCACAAGCGGCAACAAACCAACTGGTCCTTGTTCTTTGGTTTAGTTGCTCATCTTCCTGGAATTATCCAAGAAAGGCAGTGGCACTGGAAAAAGCAACAGTTGACTACTCTAAAGTTATTGACCTCTTTCCCATATCTGTAACATTTCAAACATAAATATGCAAAGTGTAGATGCTTAGAGGGCTACATCTACCTAAAGTCACTTCTGCCAGGATACACTCTGGACCATCTAGCAGACTCAAAAATCTATTTACAGAAGAATAACTAGTACCTCAAGTATTCAGAAGCATTCTTCTGAATAGACTACTGCAGAAAAGCAGTTCAATACATTCTTTGCAACAACAACAAATGTAAACCATATTGTGTGGCTGCATGGTACTTAGTTGCCAGCTGGACTTAAAACATGGCATATATATATATATATATATATATGCAATCTGGCAAGCGAAGCTTAAAATAACATTACTACTGAAAGCTTACAAGGTGATCTACTTCAACTTGTATTATTTTTAAACATTTAAGTTTAATGTTTTTAATTCATTAAATTCATTCATTTGCTTCAGCAAAAGATTTTCAAGCACACACTTAAGCAAGTAGCTAGTTCCACAAAAGTCAAAGCTTTTACATAGGTTGAATAGTAACAGAACACTGCAACGAATCAAGAACGACCTTCAGAAATCCAAAGTGCTTCAAGTGCCAAAATCCCAAACTACTTAATATGGTAAGGTAGAACATCTTGGAAATTTGATGCAAACCACTTTCATCCATCGAGACAGACTCAGCATGTATCCACCTGTAATCTCCCAGATTAAATCAGTGACAGGTGAGTTCTTCTACTGTACCCTCACTGCAATAGGAGCATTAAGATTCCCATATGAAGAGACAGCATTCAAGCAAAATGTGTTCTTAACACCAGTTCCAACAACCCTGTGGAAACCAAGATTTAAGTCAAAGCAAACTTAGGAGACAACATTTCCCCAGTGACTATTCACTGCAGAAACAGAACCCCTTCAGCACTTTTTTTTATACTGCTGCTGATTACCCTGTGCAGAGAAAAAATGCTCTGGTGCTTTGTGTTGTGTGGGTGATGCTCCCATTTCCCAGCTGAGTTTGGTTCAACATTTATAGAAGGGCTAAAGTGTTCTGAATTGGCTTCTATCAGTAAAATGACTCAGTGATCACTGCGCAAGTGGGAGGACTTCAAGCATTTGACATTGCTTCTCACATTCTTGCTGTCACAAATGCAAATGTTAGGGAATTTAAACTCGTTCCTATCTTGTCATTTTAAAATCCTAAAGGGACCTTTGATCATTCAGTGGTCTGTTAAATATTTAGCAGTCAGGAAGAAAGGATTTTTTTTCCTTCTGTGATGGTTTAACTTGTTTCAAATCTAATACTGCTTTCTTTATGTGAATACAATGTATCCCCATGTGCCCACCATTTTCCTTAGAGAAAAAAAGTCCCTTCAATTAAAAATTGATCTGCCTTCTAAACTAATGAAAAAAGAAGATAGGAGTAATATAAACAGACAGAAGATAGGACTGTGAACCCCACAAACTACATAATCTGTATGCACAGAACACACGTACGTCTTGGGGGCTTATAAAATAAATTTTAATTACTCTGTTCCCCTTCAAAGCTAAGTGCCTTGTGAATATTGGCTGGGGACACGCTCAACTTATTGAAGGCAGCACTGCCTCTACCCTCTTCAGAGGTGTACGGTTTTGGTCCTGAGGGCACCAATACCCTCCTGCACCTGAACCTGTTAGTCCCACTGAAGCACATGTGATTGTTTTCATGGTAATATTCACCACAGTCCATGAGGAGATGTGTCTCTCTATTTTAGGAGCTGAAATTAAGCACCAGGGAGCACTGAGCTGTAACCAGCCCTGTTGCTCTGGCTCAACTCTGCTAGCAGCCTGAGGAGAGATGGCTCCTGCAGCCTCCCACACAAACCCTCTCCCGTGCTTGTTAGCATGCCTGTTATATTAATGACTCATCTTCATCGTAAAGCACCAGCTCAGACTTTTCATTAATCACCTGAAGTGTGTTGGCTCCTGCAGTTTGCTCAGAGTCCCCACTCTATGAATAATTCAGGCTTCAGCATTACAAACGTGGGGAAGGAGTTTGTGGGCCAGGCCCCGCACTGCAGCAAGCACTTTGTAACTTCACAGAAAATACCTTATTGTCAGAATCTAGTTTTTTCAACCCAGTGCTGGGTAATTCCTGGATATTTGTTATGAGCCAGAATAACAACTTTTAAAATGTGATTTTTAAATTGCATGGGTGGCCAGCAGGTCACCGCTGGTCCATTCCCAGTGATAAACTCAGACAGAGAACAAGTCCTGTACCACAGCCCAGCCCGCCTTTCCTGTAGATAAACCAGTGACTAGCTTGTTCAACAGTATGGAAACCTAGAGTAAAAAATGAATGCACTGTACTGCAAGTTGATTTATCCTTCAGGGGAAGAGAAAAAAATTCCCTCAAAATATTCTGAAAAAGGCTCTATATGTGTTATGAGAATGAGAAAGCCACTGGGAGGAGTTGCAGGTTGTGGGGAGGAAGCACTGACTTTTGATGGACTGTGGGCACTTTCTCCTTCATCCCAGCCAACACTAGATTACATTCACAGTTCCTTCTTTACATCTCTTTCAATTTCAATTAACTGTTTCTTAATTATTTCTGTAACAACTTCATTTTATTCCATTTTACGGATGACCTTTTTTAACGCTAACTACAAAGTAATACGGCTCCCTACTCTCCTTAAAATGGGCTCTGCACAAATAAACACCAGGGCAAAGTGCACTGTTAGCAAAAACTAACAGCCCATAACTGATGTAAATTTATGTCCACCCACCAGTTAGCCCATCAATTTCTTCTCATAAAATGTCAAAGCACCTGTCAATCATGCAGACAATGTGAGAGGCTTAACCACAGGGACTAAAAGAACAACTCTCCCTTCTAACTTCTCACACTGATAAGGGAACCATTCCATACAGGGGTTAGAGCCCAGACACACTGGATATGTATCAGAAACTTGACAGATATGTAAGCACTACATCAAGGCTGTACCACTCCTTGACACATCACTTCCTTAAAGGACATAGAGGATATCTAGAACCACATATTTGGGAGTTGTATACCAGAGCAGTTGCACTGACTTTAGACCCCATGATTGAACACTTGTCTATCACGACAGATTGCTAATCTACCAAGACTATTTGTATCTTTTGAAGCACCAATTTCTGGATTAACTGGATTTCCTGGTTAACTTCAGTTCAAGAGATGTGCTTCTTTCAAGCCAAAGGTACAGATCTTTATGTACAGCTCTCTCCACAAAGGAAGGGGACAGCTTCTTCCCTGGCTGGGACTGAGCCTACAAAAGCTTATAATGCCACAAAGACTGGATGCAGCAGGCTAAGTGGATAATTCAGCAGCACTCCTATCTTGAAAACACTACTCAATTTCCTTCCATAGGACAAGTGTCTGCAGCTACCCTAAAGGAAGTGTTCATTCCTTCCTTCCTTGCCTGCCTAAAATAAAAACCTTTCTGGCACAGAACACAACCTACTTTTAGACATGCTACATATGAGCAATACATTTTGCTGTAAGACAACAGACTGAGACCTGAGTTCATGGCAGCAAGGGGCAGCCCAGAGCTGACAACACTCACAGATCAGCTGAGCTCATGTCTCAGGCAGCATTGCTTTTCTGCCTGAAATACATTTAGTTTCCCCTTCAGCTTTAGATTTTTTTTTTTTTTTGGCTTTGCACTTTAGGATTACTAGCTGCAAACCCAGCAACCATGTGTTGCTGCCCCTCAAAGTCCCAGCTCCTCTGGTGAATGGCCCCTCTGTGAGGACCTCACTATCCTCATCTCACTGTGCTTTTCACCTCAGGAAAAGAAGAGTCCAAGCCCAGTCAGCACTGACCTGTTGTAAGAATATGGGAACATGCCCTGGCTCAAGGGGCCAGACTTTTGGAAGTGATGGAACTTCCCTCCCCTACATCCCCAAAGGACTACCTGCCTTGCTCCAAGCCCTGCTCATTGCTGGATGGTTGTCAGTGCAACTCCAGCATGCTGGCCCAGTAGTTGAAAACTACTAAAAAGCACTACTGACCAAACCTGTAACACCACTCAGCACTCCAGCTTGGGGAACATCGATGCTCTGGCTTCACCACATCGACTCTGCATTTTAATTGACTCAAAGACTTGAAATCTCAGTAAACCATCCAGAGGGTGTTTAAGTGTCCCAGCATAGTAAGAGTACTCATGAAAATACTGAAGGAGCTTTCCAGTTCAAACAAAACAACTTTTTATTTCCTCCCATAATACATTGCCTTAGTCAGGGCAATCTGACACTGTTCAAAAGTCTGTATTTAATCAACAGCAGTTAAAAGTTGTCTTTCTACATGGGAATTTAGAGTAATTAACTTCAGCTGCTGAGCTTAAGGACACTTCCCTGTCCAAAACTCTCACACCATCTGATCTGGGACTGAGGCCCCTTCATAGCTACACCCCCACAGTCAGAACACGTTTCCTCACCAGCTGGACCCCAGGATTCCCAAAGCACAGTCTCAGATGTCTCCACCTTTTAAGTACCTTAATCATGGTATAATAACAAAACCACAGCTCAAGTGGGTGCCTCTGGGGAGGGACCCAGAACAGAGGAGCCCCTGGGCTTTTACACGCTCTCACAGTCTAAGGGTGGGAAGGTCTGGCATCATCAGCTCCTGCTGTGTCCCTGAGTGCCCGGTCCCCTGGCTGGGCCACAGGTCCCTGTGCCCTTTGTTCTGCAGAGGGTCAGCACTTCATGGCCTCTTGCCTGGGGCTCGGGCTCCTGCCCCCAGAGCTGAACCTGCAACTTTCAACCTGTAACTCAGCTGCACTGCAGCCATACCCTGAGCCACCGGCACACAAAAATGCTGAGTGAACTCTGCAGAAATTCCAGACTAAGTTTCCACTGAAAAGTTTTGCTGTAGTAGTGGTACATTGTGGGATTATGAAAACCAGTCTGTCTTTATTGATACATGTATACCCGCACCAATTCTTACAATGCAGCTCTTCCACCACTATAACAGTCTGAAAAACTTTCTCAAATTTTTTTTTTTTTTTTACTATAAAAGCTTTGTTGACATTTGGGATGAAGTTCCTCAGACAGCTCTACCAATATCTGTCTACCTTCTAAATACAATCTTTCTTCAGACATCTATCACATCCTCCCATGATACACACAGAATCTGTTTGAGCTTTTCATACAGTCAGTGACAGATTTAACTCTGCATTTGCCAGACTGGGAATAGTATAGATGTGCCAGCATTTCTCTGACAACATTTCTGTCCATTCCCATCAATTATTAGACTGTGTAGCTAGCTTCTTGTTGTCTCCCAACACCACATAACTGCTGAGAAAGAGCCTATTTTGAAGTTTGTAAAGTGCTCAAGAGAAAAAAAAGGCCCTCTGATGCTTGTTCTTTACAAACTGCACAGCAGGAACCAGCTCCCAGTCCCTTCCCTGGACAACCTCTCCATTTCCCAAACTGCTTCTTGAGGTTCACTTGGAGGTGTGATGTACTTTGCACTTCTACAAAGCAAAATAATCCCAGAGGATTGCCATGGTTTTGAAGTCAAGGGCATGCCATGTTTACTTGCAATTTCTGTTTTCTTTGGGAAGCTTTGGAGAGAAAAGCCAAAAATAAAATGCTCAGTGCTGATACAAAGCAGTGCCTTCCAAGTGCAAATGTTTCCACACGTGCAGAGGCTCTCTAGGTACCAGATGTGACCGTAACAGTGTCTCTGCTTTGAAAACATTATGATTAGTCTCAATTCTTTTTGTTTTTTTGAGAGAAGGAAAAGGTTTAAATTCAGGTAATGTTCTTCAAAGGACTACATTAGAGATACAAAGATAAGCAAAGCACTCAGAAAATCATGAAACACCATCTGCTCACTTTTATCTTCTAATGTCTATCAGCATCACCAGTGTTGCCAACATTAGTCACCCTCCTCATGATATTGGGTGTTTTTCTTATGCTCTCAGCTCTCATAATCAAAGTTATACAATAGCAGTTTATTTAAAATAAACTAAAAAAAAATCCAATACACTTGATGCCTGAGAAAACCAGTGCAAGCCAGCAGCTCAGAAAAGTGAGTTAAAACTATTTAGATAGAATTAAACTGCTAAAATTTGTTATGATATTAAGTATACTCCAGGAACTATCTTTCAGGATCACTCAGCTTCCACAGGGGTACCAAATGGATAACCACACTGAAGACCCAGGGTAGCACACTGAATCTCTCAAAAATCTGCTTTTAACTATGACCATAGAATACCCAAAATATCCTGTTGCAAACCACATTTTTACACAGGCATAGCTCATGACAGAGAAGTCAGCTGAACTCTGTGCCTTTGGAAGCCAGGCAATACTCAAACACTGAGCCCCGTATTGATTGTAGTCTCCTTCTCTCCTCACCTGAGCGTCCAGGAGAGCAAGTGCAGCCTCTGCCTCTCTTGCCAACTTTACACTATCAGGATTACATCTTACTCAGCTGCTTCACACAGCTTTTATTTTTATATAAAGTGAAGAATGTTTTTGCTATTCTGAAACACAAAGTATGCCACTGCCACTGCCTGCTGACACCAGGGTGCAGCTCACGACAAGTGCTGTAGGCACTGGAAAGGCACCAGCACACCTTGGTTGGCAGGTGGAGCAGGGCAGCTCAGGGAATTCTGCTCACAAGTGTTTTTCAACAACTCTGCACAGCTGAGCTGGGACCCAAATGATTTGGGTCCCTTTGTATGTAGCCAGCACCTGGGAAATGCATCCATTATGACCTGCTCTCTCCCCATCACATCCCTAGCATAGGCGCCAACCAAAACCTCAGCCTCATCCTTGGCATTTAATAAGATCCAAAGTTGTTAACTCCATCACCCTGCTCCTCCTGTTTGAACCGGGAAGGAGGGGCTCTACTCTGTGGAAGCGTTCTGCTCTCTGCACGCATGTTCCAGGCTGCATCTCTGCAGGAGGCTCTGTGACTCATGCCTGACTCATGCCAGACCTGTACCACCGACAGCATCTATCACAGCCAGAAGACAGAGACTTGCCCTCAGGCTAGGAACTATTTTAATGCCATGGGTGCTAAGGAAGAAATATGCTCAAGCCAAGGTAGCTGGCGCAAGGACACTTGAAGGAACACGATGCTGCCCTGATCCCCACAACCCTCACTCAGCCCAAGCACTGGGGCTTCCATGAGAAAGATTAAACTGACAGTACCCACCAGCTCGACTGAATTTAACCACAGCACCCTGGCATCCAAATCCTGCTCAGGACTTGCCCACACTCACACACTTGAATTCAGGTACCCACAGAGAACAATGAACCCAAGCACACAGTTGGTCCTTTACACTTTCTGGCACTGTGATTTGTGCGAGGTATTTTTCAAAGTTTCATGTCTTTTCCCATCTATATTTTCTGATATGAAGTTAGTAATTTTCTTACTGTTACAGCTTTGCCCCCGCCAAGAGAGAGAGAGGGGACAACCAGGATTTCAGAACATTTGGGTATTTCTTACAAAGTCACCTCCCTCTCTCCTTCCAGCCTTGATAAAACAAAGACATTTCTCTCCCACATTTAAAACCACTGAGCTCATTAACTACTTAATGAGTTTTGTGCTTTCCTGCTGCACAAGCAGCAAGCCTCAGTCTATTTTCCAAGTCACAACTTCTTTTTATTGTCATTTCTAATACACAATTTTGTGCACAGAGGCTTCCTGAGAGCCATGTGGACCAAGACATGTTTCTTCACAGTAGGAAGTACAGAAATTGGTAGAAGAGCAGCACTAAAACTAAAACATTTATTTGATATGTCAAACAAAACTTACTCAACCCAGAAGTTCCTTGTTATATTACACTAGATTAAGAAAGCACAGGCAAAATGTGTAAAATAGTGGAAATAGAAAATCTGAAACCTTATAAGGTATATTATATTTAGCAATATAAGTTAACTGCACAGTAAAGCTGCTTAAGCATTGGACATGTATATCATTATAGTCTATCCACTGCAAGTAACTCTGCCTGTGGAGACAAGAAATTGTAATTTGACTGTAGGGAATTCTTTTGGATGAATTATCCAAGGGTGGTTGAATATTCAAAACAAGACACATTTTAGAATCCTATTTCTCAAAGAATATCCTCTTTAGTTAGTCCTTCTGGAAAAACAGGCCAGATTTTAAATTGTGTATCTGTCAGTGCAGATCATCTAAATCAATCCTTTAAATTATGCTTAATTTTTAGACATTAGTTTTAAGAATGAGAAGAAAGAGGAGACACCACAAGATGATCTGCTTGGTTCATCTCTGGCTGCTGCTGCCAGTAGAGCTGTTAGGGGGAAGTGGACAGACACCCACACATGCAGGAATCCATCTTTTTAAGCTACTACAAATCAGATCCCATGACCACCTGGGGCAGCATTCAGCAACTGCCACTAACAGTGGTCACCAATACATGTCTAGAAGGCATCTTCGAACTAATTAGTCAGTTTCCAAAGTGCAACAGCATTCCAAGAAGAAAACAAACACCTGTTACATTGTCACTTTTTCAAGTTTATATTTTACCTGATCAAAACCATAATGAGCTAACATGCTTTGCATTAAGAAAAAGGCTCAGATCCAAAGTCAGTGCCACTGCTGCTGAAAACTTAAGTCAGTTTTGGACTGAGCCATGTGTTTGAAAGTGAATGACAGACTAGAGCTGTCATTTGTGTCATAGGCTTAACTGTCTTGGATGCTTAGAAATTATAATAAAAAGCAAAATATGATGCTGTTAGCCTTAACAAAAGTTATCTGCATCATATGAACTTGTCTAGCATTACCAGAATTCCTAACCTGTATGTTAGTGCAGTTGAAAGCAGTTAGGAAACAGCAGTGATATTAGAAAGTATCATTTCAGGAAGCAGTCATACAGCAGCTGAAGAAAAGGCCAGTGGCAGCATCTTCCTCCACATCCCAAATCTTTCAATTACCCTGTGGTGAACCATGGGAAAATCACAGCCTTGGTCCTAGGAGGGAGAGGATATGTGGAGGACAGTGAGGAGGAGCAGAGGAAGTGTTTTTTAAGAGTAACTGTGTAAGCAGAGTCTACAAGCCACCAGCAAATAGCTACAGAAAAACTGCAAGAAAAACCAAGAATGAGTCCCTGCCACAAGCAAAACTGTATGGTCCTATCTCTTTGATGCAATTTTCCTGATTGGAAAAGTCAAGCCAAGTGTCTTGTTGCCTGCAAAGCGGGAATAATTAGGGATCCTACACAGCCATTTCCCAGCAACACCTGTATGAAGAGGAAAAGTAGCTTCTTCTCCTATCAATTGCAAAATAATATTTTTTTAGAAGAAATTTATCCTGACACTCACAAGTTCACAGATTTATATTTCTTTTCCTTCTTTAAAACAATTATTTAATTAAATAAAGAAAATAATTCTATTTATGCTATTTGGCATCTAAGCATTTGGCATAAAAACAAAGAAAAGAACACAGGTAAACAAAGTATTTAAATAGCACAGGAAATATTCTTTTAAGATTTTACTGGGTTAAATCAATATGAAAAAATGAATGAACTAGCAAAAGCTATCATTACTAATCCAACTACCATGGTATAACGAAAGGAAAAGTCTCATTGTAGCTTTGATGCAACATTTAGTCCTTGGTTTTGATTGCTCTGTTTCTCTAGAGATTCTGACAGGAAATATGTGAATTAAGTGAGGAAAGGGATCTCTCAACTACTCAAAACCCATAAATAAATAAATGCAAAACCCCAAAGCTAGTAAGACAACTCCAAACACCTTACATTCAATCCCTCTTCATTTCCATGTAATGCTCCAGTTTTCAATTTTTTTCTTTTTCCTAATGTCACCATTATGTTACCTAAGAACCCCAGTTATTGTGGAACTCCACTTAATCACCTTCTGGCCAATAGATCACCCAGCACAAAGACCCAGGGCTAACTTGCCTTGCACAGGAATGACTTCTGGGAAGTGTGGTGCTCAAGGTCTGTAAACTTCTCAGCCACATCCATGAATTTTAACCTTCTGAATGCTTTACTAAACACCGTGCTGATGTTCACCTCTGCAGAAGTCTTCCCCTTGCTTACAACAGCATCTCAAGCTCTTATATTTTACACAGATAAAGCAGAAACATTCTACAAGCTCTGCAGGTAGGGAAACAGACTTATTAGATCTTCAGTGAATAAATGCAGAGCTGCAGCCAGTTTATGATAGACCAGAAACGTTCATCCTACTTCTCCAGCAGCCTCCATCCATGGATCTAAATTTCAAAGTAGCTCAAAGTGCATCCCAGGCATTTTAAGCCCTGGAGTTAAAAATTAGTTTTGCCTAGCAACGTGGCCTTAAGTTGTCTTACTTTCATGGAAGTTGATTCAGTGATCCTCTTTGTTACAGAAGCAGCTTGGGTTCACTGTCAGCCATTTCATTTACAACTGGTACTGAGAGAACCTGGAAAAACCTTCACTTGATCCATCCAACCTTGAATTTTCTTCCCTGCTTCCTGCACTAATCCTTAACTGAATATCACTGTCCCCATTTCCAGCAGAACAACAATTCATGGAAATTACTTGCTTTTTTTACCATACAACACAATATATTAATTTCTGATTTTCTTTTGACATCTGTGAGGATGCACAGAGTTCACTACGGGGTCACCAGCTGCAAATGTCACTTCCCATATTTTTGTGGAGCTTCTCTTGACTACTTGCTTGTCTGCCATTAGGCAACTTATCCTGCATTATTGTCAGTGTCTCTGCTTGTTTCCAAGGACAGAACACCTAATTGTTACTGATTACATGTCCAAAATTCACCAGCTTCATAACTACACTCCAACTCAACTAAAGACGCTTTGACAAAGCCTTCACATATTCTCTTCCCTGTTCTCATCCTATAAAAAATTGTCCTTTGAAGTCCTTCATCTTCTGTGAAGAAAATCCCCCTACATGTGCTTCATACACACATAGCTCCCTCCCAATCCTCAGCAGGGAAAAGGGACATGAATCTTAAGTACAGAAAGAATTTTTCCTCATTTAAATGGGTTTTCAGTGGGAGCCATATGAAACTTTGTGCATCACCCAAATAACGTGGTTCAGGATGAATAGTCTTTTTTTTTTTTTTTTTTTTCCTTAAGGGCCAAAACTCCTATTGTTCCTGAAGAAAAAGGGAGCCCTAAATGGTTTCTCGGCCACATTCTCCACATTGGGTACCCTGCCATATCTTTGCTGATCACTTTATATGCTGACGCTGCTTTTATTTTTTTGCTTGTTGAACTAATGTTTTTGTATTATTTTCCCATGCTGTTCCTTGGGAAAACACAGATTGTTTTCCCAGTGACACAGCTCCCATCATTACCTTAGCCACAAGTTGTGTATCTCTGTTTTAGCCACAATCCCTCATTACTTAGTGTGATTTATAAACTCGATATTCATTCAGCTCCCATGCTTTCAACCAGCAAAAAATAGCCCACCAAATGCTTGCAGGAACTACACTACCTGTTATTCTTTCTGTAATCTCTGGCACCTCTGTTCATTGCCCTTAGAAGCAGAAGAAAAATTAAGGTGAAGAGCATGCAACATCAGTGGCTTCTCTTCTGCTCAAATGACTCCGTGGGTTTATTTTCTGTTCCTGCAGGAAAACCTGGAGTTAAGTCCTCAAGCTGTAGATAAGCAGATCACCTGTCATTTGCATGTTCCTCCTTGGGACATTTGGTGGCTGTGCCACAAAAGCAAAGCTCTTGGGCCAGGCTTCCCCAGGTAGCTGATGCTAAGGTCAGGTTGTTCACAGTAGGGTTATGCTGGCAGAACATGCATTCCTAGGTTTTAGTGGTGCAGTGATTTCTTTTAGTTTGCAGCAGAAGGCATAACTCATCACTAGAATGTTCACAGAAGAGATTTTTGACACACATTTTAGCCAATGTTTATCTCCCTGCTACCCCTATTCTAAATCTCAATTTGTCTTGATTCTTTTCAAGTCAAAATCCCTAGAGTTTTTCAAGTCATACAAAAAATATCACCAAGAATTGTAATAAAGAATTATGTATCAAACTGTATTTTAATGGGGAATAAGTTAATTGAAACATGAAAGATGCTGAACTCTAAGCAGTTGTAAGGGAAATTATTAAGCCAACATAGTGAAAAGCACATCTCAACTTCCAAAGTAGCAATCATTCCTTTTGCCCTAGTGGCTACAGCTACAGCCTTTAGAAAAATCTCTGTTTTATATGCTCTTTGCTTTCTCTCAGTCACTCTGTGGTGGTGAAACCATTAGTATTTAAAATTGAATGGTCTGGCTAATAAGTTTGTCTTACCTAAAATAACATTCTTTTTAACTAAAAGCTGACAGTCCACGAGGGTTTCCAGCTCCCCACTTCTGACCTAGGGTAACACCAGAGAGGGGGAGATGCCATCTCAGTGCTCTCTCACTAGGGCCACAGTGTATAGGGTTTCTCTCTAACCTGCCCTCACTCACACTCACATTGTTATGTGCTTGGAGTCCCTGGACCCCCAACAACTCTGTACCATATTTGTCTGGAACACAGCAAAATCCCATCTTTCTCAGAGGCCCAAACAAACGAAACCAGTGACCTTATTTCATTTCCTTTTCCCCAAAGGAGCACTAATTTCAGTGCTGCGTTGTAGCTGGCAGAACAGCACGTCTTACAAACGAAGCAGTGAGAAATAGCATTCCCAACATCACATTGCATAATGCAAGACACTGAGATTTACTATGTTAGTCACGAGCCTTTACATACTGTACTCATCTATTCACAGAGCACTGAATCCTCCTTTTTAGAAAAGGCTCCTACATGTCCCATGTTAACAAAGATGACATTTACAAGTTTTACCATGAGTCTTTTTTCTCCTCAACTAATTTTGTCACGGTAGGAGTATGTCACTTATTTATGGCACGCATTTGGGTGGAGTGGGGGGTTTAATCACCAACTCAAGGAATTTTTGTTGCTGGACATTTTGGCCAAGGCTGTGTTCATTTAAGAGCGGTTCAGATTTATTAACACTGAGGAGCCCAACTGGAAGCACTTTAGGAATATGTATTTCAGGACAGTTCTAATTAATCTCAGATTAGACACCCTGAAGTTAGAAACCTAATTATGGGTCACTCAACAATTGCCTTGGACAGTGACCTAATTTTTAATGCTAAAATGGTATCATCTATTTTATTGCTGCTGAGAGGCAAACAAAGTAATTAGCTGGTGCTTTTTAACAGGACAACCAGCAATTTAAATTTCTTTTACAGGGAAATAGTCAGAATTGCAGAGTTATCTGTGAATAAATCTTCACTGAATTGCTTCTCCACTGCCAAAAATAGGCCCCCATTGCACAGAAAGCAAAGGCTGATGAGAGAAAACTGCATCATTAAAAAGCTAAAATGTGTTATTCCACTTTTTCATGCAAACATTGCTTCTCTTTCACAGCCTTAGAGACAGAGTAAGAGCATCCCATTTGAAGGAAATCTTCCCTCCAGTTGGTTTGGAGGAAGGAGTAAAATAACCAGCACAAGCCTACACAAACAAAGTGAAAAAATCCCAAACCCCTAGAAGTGAAATACCTTAGAATTTTTGAAAGTCTGGTTATGTTCTGACCAAATTTTCTATCAAATACTTGACCAGATCTTAAGGTGGTCCAAAATGAGCATTGATGAAAGTCAAGTGGCAACCACTGGCATTTCATGAACAAAAAGTCAGCAGTCTGGGTGGGGATTTGAGAACTGCACCAGAGGCACTAAAGTTGCTCTCACAGAGAAAAATCAGTAACTATCCCACTGACTGCAATGGCCAACAACTATGCACAGTTGAAAATCCTGTTCCTGGGTGGAAACAGAAGCACAGGCAATAAAACACCAGAGCAAATCTTGCCCAACAGGACTGCTTCTTTTGCACAGAATAAAATTAGTAGATTAAGGGTGCACAGTTAAACTAATCTAGTTCAATTTTACCCAGGCAGCTGGTGTTATACCTCAAAAAATCTTAATTTTAATAGTAATTTAAATTGATCTGAATATAAACAAGGCCTTTTGAATTTAAGCTGTAAAGAAAGAATAACAATAAATGACAGTGTTTCAGTTTGAAGGAAAGTGTCTCATCAGTTACTAAAAGGATTTTTTAAAAATATCTTCCTTAAAAGATCTGTGATAGAAAAGACAGCATACTAGTCACAGATTTAGAAGTGGTAATGAAGTGGAAGAAATTCTGATTACTGGCAGCAGAACAGGAACACAAAAATCTAAAAACTGAACCTCAAGCATAAAACCCCCAAAATTTGTCCCAGAAATAATTTGTTCATAAGCTTAAAATTTCTCTTAAAAAAAACCCCACAACTATTTGTAGCAGGAAATTTTGAAAATGTGAGTCAAGTCTAACTGTTACATACATGTGAAAATCCCAGAAATACCCAGATGACAACTCAGAGATGCCACATCTCCCCTTCAATTCCGGCTGTTAGAAAACTAAGAACAACAGTTTAAAGGTCAGCAAAATTAACTAAATACCTCAGTAAGTCTTGCTGCAAAACCAGCACCCAGCTAAAGCCCATAATACCCACAACTTGAAGACACTGTCTTTACATTGCCTATTTTAAAAATTATCCATGAGAAGCTGCAGTCATACTAAGCCATTACAAAATATTCCAGAACACTCATACAAACACAATTTTTGTAACCATTTTAACAGCATTCACCATTCCTTTTATTTACATTCTATTATCACACATATGAAAAGCCACTCCAAATATGCATGCAGTAATGTATTTGCACAGTTCCTTCACAAAGGCTTTGTGAGCTTGGAAGACTTTCTCTCCAAGAGCAAGAACATTCTGTGCCATCAGTGACCAAATGCACTGTGCAAATAACAAGCTGCAAACAGCAGACAGAGCAACTGATAGGCTGAAACAGACAAACAATTTTGAATAATGGGCAAATTAATGGAAATTGAAATCTGTTCACACATCATTTATGGACACAACAGCTAAAATTTTGGCATTAAAAAGTTTTGAAATAAGTATTAGAAATACTACAGGAAAAGGGCTATCTGGCTACCAAGCCTGGAAGATTATTCTTTCCCCTTCTCCCCTCCCCACCCAGTTTCTTATAATTATACAGTCTAAGACAAGAAAAACACAGCTTTACTGGATGAGTAAGTTACAAAAAAATGTAGGATTTCCCCTTCTTTGGGAATGGAATGGGAATTTTATTGCAAGGTGCATATTTTTCAAGAAGTGCAAATAGAAACTCAGTGAACGTCAAAAAATATCAGGATGAAGAGCATCACAAAGAGCTCAGATTTGGTATTTCTTTGATCATCGACTTGACCTTTGCCTGCTAAACAGCACAGAGATAAGGAATGATAGATCAGCTGTCTTCACAGATGACGACTAAAGGACATCAAATACAATCACCAGTGCCACATAAAAATCTTCAAGTGGGACACTGGCTGCAGAGGGTTACATGGATTCAAGTAACTGCTCAACAAGTTGAGAGGCATCACAGGGAAACACAGCACTTTTCTTACAATGTAGTGACACCTCAGAGTTCAGAAGTCCCTCAATTAAAAATCCCTCAGGGCAAGTGAAGAGTGAAACCATGCCATGAATGTCCTGCATCTTCAAGACGAGATTAGCATGCCACACCAATGTTTATAACTCTTCTTCGGCTCTTATGTCCAATGCATTCAGAAACAAAAGAACTAAGACATCTAATGTGCTTTTTTTTCCTTCCAAAAATCAACAAAATAATAACACCATAAGAAACTTCAAACATTTCAGCAATGGTTGTAGTTTCAAGAAGCAAGATGAACAACTTAAATCTACATTGCAAATCTGGCCCAATGCTGAACACTGAAGCAGCAATATCAAAAGATGCAGCTTTGAGTCTGAACAACTCAACTCAGTGTCACATTTGAATTTTATGCTGCTCTGTGCAACCCCCGCCCTTGCCTTTGTATTAGAAGCTTTTAAATAAAAATGTTGTTCAAAGAGATGCTACCAAACTTTGTTTCCCTGTTACTATAAGAAACTTTATCTTAAAAAAGCTGAAGACAGTCATCATCCAACTAAAAATTTAATCAGTTTAAATTTAAGAGGACAAGCAAATCATCCAGGTTGGGCTGTGCCTGACTAGACAGATAGAGTTAAGATTTTTTTCAGTGTTCAGGAACTGTAGACAGCACAGTTTCTAAAATGCTTTAGGACGGCTGCTGTATATTAACCAGTAAATAGCTGCTGGTGAAGCCCCAGAGGATGTTCCAATAAACCATTTAAACACTACCTTTAGGTGCCTAAAATCAATACTGTGGTAGTGAGCCTGTGCTTACAAGTCTATATTTGGCAGACAATTGACCGATTCAGGTTTGTAACTCTGACATCAACACTACTAATAGGAGTAATTAATGTAGCTTATATTTTTCTACTTCGCAAACAGCAAGAGAAATTCAGGCTTCCTGCCTTGCATTTCCAACAGAGTGGAAGCATCTGTTCTGAAGATGAAAAGTGACATTTGCTTTTAAGTCCTTTGAAATAATCCCCATGCTTTTCAGAGTGTAAAGACTAATGATTTTTGTCAGTTTGGATGTTTCAGGATCCTGTTCTAGTGAGCTACATTTCTGTCACATTTTTTTTCCTGGATTAAATACAAGTAAATCCCAAAGCAACAAAGCTTGTACAGCTGCAAAGCCTTGAGAGGTGTATTCCACTCCGTCCATCCAAACTACACTCTTTTGGATACAGTGTGACCTCAGACAACCATTACAGGCGTCTTCACCTGAAGATTACTAAAAAATACATTGTGTTCTACTTACATTTCACACTGTGTGTGAGGAAAGCACTGTGGCTGCTTAGAGAAGAGCCCCTGTGATTTGGAAACATGGCTTTTGTGGTTCTAGTCCATGATTAGAAGGACAGAAAGAAAAGTATTGACACAGCAGCTTCAGGCCAACACTGGTCTGCGTGTGTTCCTCTTCAGTGCAACCCACTAAGGTGCAAGGCGTCCTCCTCCCCAGCCATGTAAGAGGTGAAGTGATTTACTCTCCACAAGGATTGAACTCAAAGGTAATGTACATAATGCTGAGAGACTAATTAGGACTCATGGGCTCACCATCTTTCAAAATGGAGTAGGGCCATGCTAATGCAGTTACTTCTGCAGCACCTGTATCTATCATGTCTGGACTGATGCCTGTTCAGGTGGTCTGAATAAGTACTTTTTAACTGTATCTTTAAACACCAACTGGCACCAAACACTTAATTTGGTTTCCCATCTCTTTTCTCAAACAGAAATAGATATTTATATGTGGCACTTGAACCAATCCTGTCTAAATAATGTGACACAGAAGAAAGAGATTGTTGAGAAAAACATGCACAGAATGGCACTGCTATCACATCTCATGCTACTGCATATGTGTTCTGGTAGGAAACACTTCAAATACAGCCCAAGCACAAAGATAAGGCTTAAATCACAAGGAGGAAAGAATTACTATGCACTAGACAGTATGGTAAAAACAAGCAAGGCAAAATTCTTTCCCTGAAATTAAAAGTGTAATTACTTTGGTGCAAAGTTTCACACATCTCACAGATATTTCAACAGCTGCACGTCTACTCCGCTGAAATGCTCCCCTGTTGTAAACACGTCTCCTTGATTACCAGTAATAAGACTGAAAAAATTTCAAATAATATAAACTCCATAAGAGCCACAAAATTCCCTCTGTTTCATTTCCACCTAAACATATGTTTTTCCAGTGATGAACATGAAGGACAAGGACTAGAAGATAGGCTATTCTACCATTCAGTTACCATAAAGTAACTGAAAGACTCGAAGGTCACCAGTCCTGTGATTGCTATCTCATATCAAATGGAAAAATCCCATCATCTCACAGTAAGTGTCTGCTTCTCTGGCAGTATGAAGACTATTACTACTTACTTCAGAGTTAATATAGTGATCTTTCAGAAGGGAAAAGAAGTTAAAAGGCAGTATATGCCATCACAATAGACTAAATGCATATAGATACAATAGTACTTCAGGAAAGTGAACAGATGACAGTCTGGACGATCTGTCCAAGAGCACAGCTAACATCTGTGCTATTTTATTTAATTGCAAAGCACTTCTGTGCAATGCTTGACTGATCATTATTTTATATATTCACAGCTGAAGAAGCAGTTTCCCTCTGACAAGAATATCCTGCTGCCTGGCATTTGTACTTTTTACTAATATCCTAATTACATTACTACTGGTGACCAACAAGTGGAAGACAGTATTCAGTAAGAAATATGGCCATGCCAAATTATCTCAGATTCTCAGATGTTCAGTCTACACGGTCTTGAAAAACAAAACCATTCATATGGCATAATGAAGTACTCAAAGATCAGAACAATCTTGAATAGAAGGCAAAATAGAAATCAAGCAGCAAGTAAATGGAAAAAGTTTTTTATTGAGTAGGTTTGACTGACAAGATCATCCTTACTTGCTGTACTTGCTGTCAAAGAGTGACAGTCCACGCTGAGGTGGCTGAACAAGCAGTGAAATAAAAACTTACTGTCAAAGGAAGTAAGAAAACTTAACTGCCACCAGCTGTCAGTGTACCAGCCTCACCCTCTTGTTCTTAGTCAATTCTAGTTGCTTTAAAACCTTGCCAACCTAGAAGACATATCAGGTTTATCAAGAGCACAAGACAGAACTGACAGCTGACAGGCTCATAATAGCCCTTCGTCATGCAGTCAAAGGCATCAAATGGGAACAAGGGATGAATTTAACAGACCCAACACCATTTTTCATGGTAAGTATATGATGTTATTTGCTGCTCTGTACTATTTGGATATTATCCACCTACTGCTTGATGCCTCTGGAAGAGCAGCTGCCCAGATGACTAACATCGACTCCCACAGTAGAGAAGACAAGAGTACAAGGAACAACGAAGAACAAAACATTTTCATGTCACATTTTAAAGCCAGAAAAATTACACATCCCATTTATTTCCACCCTCTAGAGACTTATTTAATCATTACTCAATAATGCCTGGTGGCAAAACACTCTGGGTTTTGGTTTTTCGTTTTGTCAAGGACAATTACCATAACTTATCTCTCATATACATCTTTACCAGATGATGGTTGAGATTATTAACAAAAATCTGAATGCTGCAGCACCCACTGCTCCAACAGTAAAAGATAAGCAGAAACAAGTCACAACTGTTCAAATACAGAGTTCAAAAAAGCCCAGATATGGCAACATCCCAAGGGCTGACTTTACGTAATGAAAATATGCACTCCTTGTAGCCAGTATGCTTAGAGACCTGAATGAGAAAGCCTATTGTTAATCAGAGGAACTACAAAATTATGTGCTAGCATTGTTAAAATATGATAGTGTTCTACCTCACCAGTTCCATACACGTGTAGGTACTTTAGATTATTCTATGTTATTATCAGTATGCTCATTCATTTCTGCTTGTTTCTCCTGCAATCACCTGTCAAACACTGACTCCTTCCCATATTCTTGAGCAGCCCCAGTGACTGCAGCTCTGTTTACCTGCTCACCAAAGCACTGTTGGGTGGCTGAAGAAAAGAAGAGTCTTACCCTTGATGCACCTTTAGTTTTAATATTGATATACTAAGCACGTAGGCCTGTTTAGCACTCCTAAAAAAAGAGAGTCACAAGAATCATGCACTCAAGCATGAGCATGTTTTTCCAGTGAGTGATTCTCATGCACGTCCCAAGTCTTCCCAATGCCAGTCCACAGAGCATGCAAGTATTGCACCTCTGGTCCCCTGTCCTTTGATTTTGGAACTGAAGCAAGCTGGGCTTCTTGAGAGAGACAGATCAAGTCATCAGCCAAAACAGGAGCTTCTTGGTCCATCTCCCTCACTCCTGGCATAGCTTGGATCCTACTAGCAGCCCTTCCAAGCTTCTGTTAGCTACTCATCCAAAACAAGTGAGGGAAGGAACTTGATGCAATGCCTCATTGTTAGGAAGATAGCTCCTCTTAGGGCAAAGACAACTTGTACTTCTGCACTTCTTTGCCCCCGCTTCTCAAACCAGTCTCAAATGCTGGCCACATGCAGAATGACGCTTTGTGAAAGAACATTGTGTTCTTCTAACAAAGAGTGACCAACAGATCAAGCCACAACATCTGGGAATGAGCCAGCCAAATTCCTGCCTCTCCTCCAGAAAAGATTAAAAAAACCCCAAACAATCCAATGCATCTCAGATATCACAATCAGAAATTACATAAGGGACATAATAGATGAGATACTGTAGCACAAAAGCTCTTCCTAAATATGCTACATACAGTAGCTTGAAACACAATCATTTCAACAGCTACACTGAAATGTTTATTGCAAGTAGTCAACAGTTCACATCAAAACAGAAAAATACAAATGATTTCAAGTTTTCTTCCTTCTGAAAAATGCTTGGTAAATGCTATGACAGGTTTGTTTCTCTCTTTGAACGCCAGATACGTTCAACTAAATGTAAAGATAACCCTAAAACTCAACTCAAGCTCTTACTTCTCCTGGATCTTCGCTACATTTTAATAAAGATCTATCTAACCAAACTACATCTTCAATTTCTCCTGCATAGCCACTGTGGATAAAAGTCTTGTACCTGTTTACACATGGGCAAGCAAGGCAGCCTTCAAGAGATTTACAAAAATGAAGCTGAGCATTAGGGTAATAAAAAACCTACTTTGACTTGCACATTAATGATTTTTAAGAAAAGCAGGAAAGCACCAATCCAATTCTGACCTCCTACCAGTCTACCTGGGAGGTCAGGGGCAGGAAGTGATTACAACCCTGGAATGCACACCACAAACCAAACACTCTGGGTAAATTCTTCATACTTTGTTGAAACAGTTGTCATTTTCCTTCGAGTGTCAGTATCAGTCCCAGTGATGGACAGTTACTCCCCTTGCCATCCTGGTGAAGGGGAGATTGGTGTCTGTCAGTACAAGGCAGTCACCTCTACTTCCACAGGACGGCTGCAGAGATCATGACAAAGGAGCAAGGAAGATAATGGCAGAGGGGTTGGAAGCAGATGATGGTTTAGGTCACTTCCAACCCAAGTCATTCTATGATTCTGTGATAGGGCAATATGATGTTGTACTGGACTGATGAAATAGCTGGTCAAACACTGTGCACCCTATAGAAACCAAAAGGATAGGTCTCCTGTACAGGACACAAGAGTGCTTGCAGTACAGATGGACCAAAGGCCCAGTAAGAACAGATTTTAACTCACTGGAAAATTTAGAAGATATTATGATTTTATTTTAAACTTGGATAATCAATAAACACAAAGCACATGGCTGTAGATTTTTTCTTAAACTTAATAATCTTTAAAAATTCCTTTTATCATTCTTTCATGCATAGAAACTCATCCAAATTCAAGATCCTCAGAATCTGATCAGTTAAGTTTCTTTCTCCTTGGGGCAAGGGGTACTCATTAGGTGAGCTAGTGAGGTATCAGCACATGTAATCTAGGAACATTTGGGTGGATGTAATGGTTTGCACAGAGCTCAAAATATGCCTCAGGCACTGAAGGGTAAAACATGAAAGCAGAAGAGGAGGACATGACACGATGGACCCTGTACAAGTCCTTTCAGATAATTTGAAATCCTAGCTGAATCTATGTCCCTGTAAAACAGCCACTCAAAAGCCCTGCTCTTCCACACAACCACAATGTTTGGTGCTAGGATAGATATTCAAAAGCAGTCAGCACTCACCAAGTTCTGCTACAAATAAGGCTCCTGGCAATTATCAAAGGGATCAACATTAGGACTGATGCAGAGCAGTTATAAAAAAAGACTCTGAAACGCAATTTCTTCTTCCCATAGGATTCATGCTTATAACCAATGTTTACCAAAAAGGCAAAACATCAGGCTGAAATATCCAAGTTCCAGGACAGCTAGACTTCCAAGCCACTATTTTGCTGGCAAAAGCTGCTGGGTATAAGAGAAGGGTAGAATCCATTGCAAATCCCGTATCACAGCCTGAGTCCTTCTGCCATGTTCCCAGCAGCAGATTTCTGGAGAGGGAATTCTGTGCCAGCAACCCATACCCGAAGAAAACAGGATTATGAGGTTGCCTCATAGTGCTTGAATGCAAGGGGGGGAACTACCTTCTCTCATATATGGCCACTCTTTCCTCCTCCCACTCATTCCCCAATCATCAAACATGTCCTACCTAGTCTTTCCATCCTTCTTGAACCCCGCTCACCCCTTCCATCAGCTTTCATTCCACAAACAGACTTTTGCTAACTAGAGGATGCAGAGAAAGTTTGGATTTACCATCTGTCCCAGTCAAATCAGGTACTGTTTCCTTAGGCCAACTCTAAATCCAAGATGAGCAGGGATAACTTGAAGTGAATGTCCTTAAGGCTCGGCAGAACACATTAACTTGGCACCTTGACCAGCTACCAATCATCCATTTTATTTCAAGTACAACCAATAGGTCTCCACATTATCTTCATGTAGCCTGAATGCCAGGATGAATTCCCAGGTCTGAAAGATTCTCCTTCAGGAGGCCTGCAAAGGCTTCTCTTTAGTCACTTCCCTTGCCATAATGTACCACACAATCTAGAGGCATACAGCTGAGCTAAGGAACACAGAGGCTGGGAAAAGAAGGAAAAACAAATCCACCACTACTCATCTTAAGTGTCATCAAGATGTATACATTACTCCAAATAGATTCCAAAGCAAGGTCTAAGCTTTGCTTTTTAAATTGGTTTCATTACTTCTCCCAGCCTCCCCTATTTCTCAGTTTGGACAACAGCTGGCATTTACAGCAGTCCAACCAGCTGCATTATAAAGCGTACATCCGAAATGTAGCTCAGGGAAAAATCTGCAGAGACAGCTAAGATTT
The DNA here is from genome assembly GCA_026261815.1 of Monarcha castaneiventris obscurior. NCBI lineage: Eukaryota > Metazoa > Chordata > Aves > Passeriformes > Monarchidae > Monarcha > Monarcha castaneiventris. The sequence continues at coordinate 6,764,210 of JAMPIT010000890.1, forward strand.
AAAAACCCCATCTCATTGATGGTGTGTAGGAGGTGGAAAGAAGCACTGCTAAATCTGTTACCTTTCCTGTGAATGATGAGCATACCACCCCTTCCAAAAATAGACTACGGAGGAAACATTATGCTGGTGACTGTGAAAAAGCAAGCTCACTACTCTGGCTCAGACATCAGGTCAGCTGTATGTGAACACATGCCCTCCTTCAAAGCTACTGGAATAGCTATTACTTTGTTTTGTTCTAAAAGTAAACACATGGAATCTATTGGAAATAGTGCTTAAAAAAAGAGTATCCTCATTACAAGAAGCTGTTTTATAAATTCCAAGCTAACAAAAGGTAACAACTGACACAAGGCTCCTAGTAGAAGTTTCCACCTTCCACCTGTTGGTTTGACAACCCTGTGCTGCATTCTATCACAACAGCCATCGCTGATCCCTCCTGCCTTCACCTTTTAAGCTTTTGCTATGCAAATATATGCTCATAAAGCCTGTCTCCATGCTGTGGACAAGGAAGAGTTTAGCTGCTAATGCACTGGTCCAGCACCATCAAATACAACAAACACACTTCAGAAAAATGTCTAAGACCACAGCAGGGATGAGGAGAAGGGAGGAAATCTTTCTTCCATCTGAAGGTCTGTATGAAGCCAGTGACTTCACTCTTGAGCTGTTGGAATAATTTTCTCCAGAGAAGGAAATTAATTCAGCCTGCAGCTCTGTTTGATCTCTGACCTTTCTCTACAAAACAATTTACATACAGTATGTCTGAACTCGGTCAGTTATATCTTGAGGGATTTGTAAGATGATCTGTCGCATGCACAAAATTAAAGGTGACCCAGCCATTAAAACCGATGCTACTAGGAATCTGAAAAGAATCATTTGTTCAGGTCATCCATATCAAGTATTAGCTAAGTCAGACAGGGGTTAATCAAGCATCTCTGAGTGCAGCTCTCACATAAGATATGCTGGTAGTTAAGTAATGAACTGAAGTGTTTGATGCCACCAGAGTGATGTTATTATTTTTAATTGACATAAGTGTATTCATTAGGCAAAGTATAAGTGTTTCATGCACACATTATCATCTATAAACTGCATTATAGATATAAATTCTACAAACTGGCCAGCAACTGCATACATGATTACAATTAAACCACCCATTTCAGTACCTTTAAAGTATCAACTTACTATAAATCATTAACTTAATAATTAAAAACCCTTCAAATTAGAAGCAATCAGAAGCTCACAGTGAGTTCTCAACACCAGAGATGCTAACAGGTTTTACAGCTTCCAGCCTCCTTCTTAAAGGCTCACACAAAATCAAGAGAACCTGCAACTTGTAAAAGTGCTCTGTAACCCAGCTCAGTTGCCCTTGTAATTTCCTTCCCCAAGCATATCTTAAATTACAACCTGTAAAGATCATTTTCTTTAGATGTGATCGCTTGTTTCAACTACTGTTTCTTCCTTTCTTCATCTTGAATGGACATTCCCTGTTAGAAATACTGTCTCTATGGATAAGAAGAGATTTCTTGTGATTGACATTCAACCTGACACCTTAATTGAATGTTTCACACCACTCCAGGGCAATGCATGTGCATTTAGACCACAAAGAACCCTTTTGGCCTTAAAGGCATCACAGGGAATTAGCAAGGAAAAAAAAAATCCACATCTCTTTCTTACATATAATAGTACATGAAGAAAGAACTACATTACACAATTAAAAGGTATAGCAGAGTTCAGCCAAAAAAGCCTAGAGCCTTTGCTTCAACCCATGGCCCCTGAGAAGAAATATACATGGCTGACAGAACACTGGCAGGGTATCAGCTGCTCTAGGTGATGCCCCTTCTCCACAGGATGGAGTGGGAGGTGGGACAGTGGTATTAAACTGCTTTTAGGGCACAAATCCTGTTTTATGTGCTTCTGAAGGAGAAGCAGTTACAGACATCTCCTCTTTCTGTTCATAGCTAAGCCACCAAGCAGGGTAAAAGCAGTTCTTTACTGGCTGCATATCCGCATCTTGAGCTTCATTTTGGCTTTTCTTACCCAAGCCTGGCAAACCTCCAGGGCATGTGCTAATAAAGCACAAGGAAATAGCTCTGAAAGCTAACACCAAAAGCTTGGAGGGCAATCAATATGTCCAATACATTCCAGAATCAGGCTTTCTGCCTGCTTCACTCTTGCAAAAAGCATGTTTTTTTGAAGGACAGCTTTAGCAGCTTACACCTCCAGTTTCCTCACAGGGAATATTTTGCATTAGACAAGCCACGGGCAAAAAAGACGTTTGCAATCTAAATGTTCAGAGGCATTTCTGAGACATTCTATGTAGCTTTGTCCAGTAACAAATTTCAGTGTCCAGATATATCATAGAAGCTTTTGAAACACTCCAAGACAAGTACTTAAAAACTGAAACATTATTACCAACCATTCTTATCCAGGCCACTTAACTTCCTCTAACAAAAATTTAACACAGTTGAAAGCAGGTGAGAGCCAGAGAGTTTAATGACAATTTACTGTAGAAAAGATGGATCATCTCTCCTTTCATTATGTCCTGGCAGCTTTGAAAAAGTCCCAGACATCTTCAGGCTACGTCCAAGCTTTTATCTGTTACTCCACAGATTTTTTAGGAAGTTCTATTAGTGGTTAAAATAGCCACCAAAATGGTGTATGGCATATGACACTAATATTTGCTGATCATCACAAGTACTCTGATATAAACTTCCATCCTTCTGATAGTAACAACAGCACTGCCAGTAACTAGGTAGTCCCAATAAAGCATCCCACCTAATTCCTTTCATCCTCCCTCTCCCTCTTAACCTACAGGCTTTCTTTGGAAGGGAGATGACATTGGATTGACATTCTGAAAATACAGATTAATCTCTATCTCCACAGGGAGGTATTTACTCCACACTTCAGTTCTTGAAGTTTATACAGCCCTCATCATCACATCAATCCAAGACCCCAATTTGCTACTCATGCCTATTAAACATCCCACTGCAGTGCTTTGCTGAACAGACTGGCAGACAAACACACTTTGCAGTGCCTTGCCAAAATGTCATTTCGGCACCATAAACTTTCACTGCTAGCTAAAAAATCCTGCCAGCTGCAGTCCTTGACTTTTACAACATCAGCAAGTCACACCAGCTACCATCACAAATACTCTGGAGACAATGACTTCCAGATAGGCACAGAATGAATCACATTTAAGCTTCTTACCTTCCAAGGCTTACACACTCCTCCTTGGCCAGCAGAGGAAAGGAGCATTGAAACATGGCAGAAGATGCTAAGGAGACACTTATAGTAACCTGCTAATACTTGGAAGCTTGTAAAACCTTTACCTTAAGTTGCACAAAAATGCCACTTTAAATTTTGCCCAGCTATCATGAGTTACATGAAACTATTTCCCATCTGAAATTGCTGAACCTTTCACACAAAAGTGGGCAAGAACAGGAATAGTTGGCATGAATATATATCATCCCCAAAATGAACTTAAAAGTATTCCTCTCACCAACTAGCACCTTCCTGAGTATTTAGCATATGGTTGGAAACTATTCAGAACAGGAAAAAAAAAATTCTGTGAGTACTGCATGAAATCCCATGGACGGATGCATAGGAAAGACTGGGACACTATGAAATGGAACTGGTCCCACAGTTTGCCTGACAGAATTCCATAATGCAGTGGCCATATCTACACAGGGGAGATCAACACAGCAGCCTCGAATGTGCTGTGGGGGATACTAGGTAAGTTACACAGAAAGAAACAGGAGATGCAGGACATAGGAGGTGGAAAGGAGACCAGAGAAAAGAAGAGGGAGGAAACAGCAGAGTGTAGACAAGCAAAACCCTCGTAATAAATGCAAAATGCAGTCTCCTGGTAGAAGGATGGGGAATGTCTTTTGCTTCTGCCTCATAAGTTAAAGAAAAAGAAATTAAAAATTGTGTTCTGCTATTTGTAGATATTACAAATATTATTTCATTAGCATGACATGAACAGTTCCTAGTGGAGAACATGTTTACCCGTCTATCAGTTGGCAAGCAATTCTTCTTGGAGACCAAGAGAGATAGGCATATTCAGTTTAAGATGGGGGATGCTTAGTTTCTCCACACTCAAAGATAAATCTGAGGTTAAGCAATTGCTAGAAAACAAAGAACAATATGATGCCACCCAACAGCTCCTAACTCAATCTCTCCACAGATAATTAGGAACACATTATGGTCAGAAGTAGTGAAGGCAGCAGGCAGACCCCTAACATCAGTCTGGACTGAAATGTTATCTCACAGCATGGAAGCCATTAGGAAACCAGGAAAACTCACATGACCTTTATATTAAACTGACATTTGCTCCTGAATTAACAAAGAGCAATAACCTCCAGGATATTATTATAACAGCTTACAAATTTTCTTTCCTCAAGTTCTGCTTAATTCACAGATATCAATGCACAGAAATGCTTTGACAGAGAGAACATGGTCTTCCTTCAAATACTGCTTTGCTCGCTGAGAAAAAATACTGGCAACATGCCCCACAGTAGGAAAAGTATTTTCTCTGCCAGCCAGGGAGGTCAAGCATAAGTTGCTATTCAAAGTTCTACCAGCACTTCAGCATACTCTTCAATAAACACAAAAACTCTGGCACTTCTATCTACAGTCACCCATCTCCCACTGTCTGTCTTTTTCCCCCAAGTATTGCTATTTTCTGTGCATAATCATTTCTCTCTTGCTCAGCCTAATTTTAAGTATTTCAAACAGTGGTGTTCAAAGTGACATAAAATTAATCTACTCATATCCAGAAGTGCTACCAGAATGTGCACATACCTGCCAAGAAGAAAGCGACAGGTGAGAAACACTTAAAAGAAAGGAAGAAGAAAAACATTATATTTCCTTACTGGCTTTGCAATCTCTTTACCCTTCCTATTAATCAGCATATTTTCTGTGGGCATCATTAGCTCATTTCATCTAATAAAATTTCCTGTAAACATTGGAGTCTGCTTCACACACTCCACACTGTTCTTTACCGTGCCATTAAGCAGTATCAACATATACTAAGCTACATATGGGAGGCTTGCCCATGTGGAAACACCAAGAGAAAACAGAACTGCATTAATGACACTGCATTAAGTGGCCTCAACTGCAACTGTAATGTGTTTCCAAAATAAATTCAAACCACTAAATCAAAGTCACTTGCATTCCAACACTCAGAATTCATACTGAATTCATACTGGACTGGGTTCTAACACAATTTCGCAGGTCTGCTGACATTCATACCTCTGTACAACCTAGATGATTCATGAGCTTTCCCATCAAAAATAATACATGCTTTGTCATGAGGAGGAGATTGGACTGTGTATATAAAACAGATTCAAAACTTTAATATCACCTACCTGTGGGTGCCTTATGATTCATAACAAATCAGAGTTTGCTGTTTCTAGAGTATGGTTTAGCTTTATAGAATGAATTTGTTACAGATATTTTAGTACAACACATCATCATTAATTCTGAGATCAGTAAGAAAAGCTCTACCAAAATAAATCAGTCCAACTACACTACAATCAAAGGGATATGTCAGCTCACTGACAGCTCCACTTCCTTCAAGAATTTAAAGAAACAGCTAACAAAGGCTTTCTCTTAAGAGGGTCTTCTGTGAATCAGCTCCTGAGCAATGTGGATCCCCTAATGGGAAATCTATCCATCATTCTTCCAATCTCAGTCAATCTACAGACATTAAAAAAGGAAATATCACTAATGGCTGCTAAATATCCTTTTTGTTTTGCAGCAGTCACTCATACATTATGCATAGATCAAGAATAAAACAATAAGGGAAAAAGAAAAACCTACCTCAGACTATGTGCTCTGCACATTATGATTCAAATCGAAATTTGAAAGTGAGTGTTGTCTGAGTGACGTTCAAGTGTGACTATTTGAGCAAGCCTTCTCCTATAAATCACCTAAATAATTTTGGTTGCCTTGAGGAAGACTGAGTGTGCACTAGTTATCCCACCAGAAACCACACTATGCAAGCTTGCAGGGCCAGGCTGATGGGGCTTTGAGCAACCTGGTCTACTGGAAGAGCAACCTGGTCTACTGCTTGGGGCAGGGGGTTTGGAACTAGATGATCTTAAAGGTCCCTTCCACCCCAAAGAATTTCATACTTCCAAACTGCTGCTGTAATTGCTCTTACACACCAGCCAGGAGTGTCACATCAAAACAATGGTGAGGCCCACCCCGAACAACCAGAAATCCAAATCCCATCTCTGCATTGCACAACAAGACAAACTGGCACCGCCCACGTCAGGTATAAAGGGTCAGACCTACGACTGCCTGGCAGGCCTGCTATGGACCTCAATTATTTAATATATTTAATCAAACTTATCCATTCTCTCCTGTGACATTTTATTAGCACCTTAAAGGGTAAGAAATAGTTGAGGAGGGCAGTTAGATGCTGCTGTGCCCCTACAGCCTGCTTGCTTTACAGTATCTACAGAAAAGCAGCAATTCCAGAAGTTAATTGGGTGGAGGCCATTTCTGCATTTGGCACATCAAAGTCTTACTGAAGTGTCCTTGTTTAAATCAAGGCTTGATGTTTTGCTCATACTAAATGCTCTGTGAGATCAATAAACCTGCTTATTCCAACTGAAGGGCAACAGTTTTAAGTCTCATGTGACTTGCACGCACCATCCTGCTTTTCCTTGGGGTCTACTAGCCTTTTGGGACACACCTGCCTAATAGCAAAAAAAGTAAGGCAAAAGTAAAATCCTCTCTAATTCCCTTTCTGAATAAGGAAATTGGATATCTCTGCTCCACAGCTTTTCCTTCGTGTTTTTAGCTAAATTAGTTGACTAACCTGTACACTGGAAAGACAGAGAATAGTGATCCTTCAACAAGCCAAGCATCCTGTACAGAATACTGAATGTAAAGATGGTCAGAGAACCAGGAGATTTCCACATTCTAGCAAAATACATGGTTCCACCTACAAACTGCAATGATTAGACCTATTTTTAGAATCTTATTTACAAAAAAAATTTACACTAAAATTTAATTTTAAAAGTTTCAGGAATTTTCCCAATGGCATGTCAGTATTATGGCAAGCAAAGAAAATACACTGAACAGGTCTCAAAAAGATAAAAAAAGATAAGACAAGAAAATGCCTGTTGGAGCTTTTCAATTACCAAGCTAGGCATTTTTATTGTATTGCAGGTAACAATGAGAGCACCAAAGCAGTCTTGGGGACTTTAATGTTGATATTCAAACTTTGGGAACTGCTACCCAAGATAACTTAAGCAGAAGTCAAATGTCATCCCTAAGTTACTTTTGTGTAAGATTTCTACAGAAGAGTTTCTAAACTGATCTCTGTTTCTATAATCAAAGTATAAAGTGCAAAACCTCAAGATTTCTTATTCAGCTTTTTAGGTTTCTTAAACTACAGGTGGTAATCAAAACTTCTTTGGGAATGCCCAGGAATCTCAATTTGCAATAAGACAAATCAGAAATCTTTAAAGGTAAAAGTATAACTTACATTTAAAAAATTGGTGCTTAATAAAGTAGAAAAGTATCCTTCATTCTGCCACTGAAAGATATTTTCAGAGACTCACAGGGCTGGCATTCCTTCTACTAGTAAGATTTCCCAAATGAACAAGTAACAGCTGACTGAAGTACACTGTGATGTTTGGTATCTTAATCAAAACTGAGTTGCTCTCACCAAAATTAAAAGGTGTTTCATCATGTCTTTAGTCTCAGCAATGCACCATGTCTCATGGAGCTTCCCTGTAAAAAGGATCAAAAAGGCCCCTACACATTTGTATATTTAATTACGGTGATTGCCCAAAGTGGATTAATTCACCCTGGCTCTAAACAAAGTATAATGTCCGTGGAAAATTTTGGTGGTTCACAAGATTGGCTCTTTTAGAAAGGAGAAGTGGTAAGACAAGAAATACTCTGCACCTGTCGGTTCCACTGCACTCAATGTTTATGCTGTGACACTGTTTGAATTCTAAGGAATGACAGAAAATGCAGGGGGTGGGGAGGGGGAGATGCAGCAAATTCGTCATCACTTTTACTCTTTTATATTAATTTTCACATTAAATGCAATTAGCAAGGGCTCTTAATTAATATTTTATATAAAAGAAAATGCCTAAATTGTTGGTCTTGACACTTAAATACTTTTTCTGTGAAAACTTCATAATTAAACTAATGAGTTATATTACCTGCTCTGGAAACATATTGCCTACTTACTTGTTACCTACTACCATAATTTTGTGTTTTCAGTGCTGTTTACTGCAAAGGTGTTAAATTAAGAGACAATCGAAAAAAAAAATTAGCACATGGAGATACCAAACGTGATCCATACAGATCATATAGATCCCAAAAACCTTAAGGACAAGACCTGTTCTTCTATTTGCTTTAGTAAAATCTACAGCACATGAAATCCATATGACTGTATCATCATATGGTACTCAAAGAACCTTGAGGTTTCAGCTTGAGTGGGAACTTTGGTGCTAGAACAGTAAAAATAAAATTATTCAGCATAGAAATCATAGCTGGCAACTGTTTCTTCTTGAGATGCCAGGGAACCAAATGAGATGGATTCAGTGAGGTTAAGAACTTAATTCAATTCGTTAATTACCTATCTGAAAACAATAAACTTGGCAATCCATATTTTTTTCCTCATGTAATACTCTACACCAGATGCTCATTTGCTGGTACCCCTCCCCCCACCCCCACTATTTGTATCCATACACTGAGGTTGACTTGCAAATCCACATTAAATGCAACTATCAATAAGTTTCACTTTTTAAAAACTCATTTAGAAGAAACACTGTACACAGAAATAAAACATGCACAGACACACAATAGATGTTTTGTCACTCAGTAAAATACTGCTTGCAGTACATTAGCCCTTTTATAATTAATTTGAGCCTACTAACCACCACTACCCTGGCTGTTTTTAGCAGTGGGTTTCAGCCAAAGCAGAAATCCCCCAGGCAGGCCCAGATGGGCACACTCAAGTCATCCCTGTCTCTCACTGTCTCAGCTGTCACTCCACACTGCCTGCTTACACCAGCTGCAGGGCAGGTGGGTGACAGTGTGGTGTGACAGCAGCCCTCCAGCCCAGCCTCACTTGGATGCTTAAGCTTGTGCTTCATGCTTCAAAGCACACCAGTTTCTAAGGCTGCCCTAGGCCAGCAAGGACAAAGTTTCTCAAGAAAGAATTTTACCAAGTATTTGCTTCACATTTCCTTTGCATAATTATTGTTGTAGCCACAGGTTAAAAAAAAAACAAACCAACAAAACAAAACAAAGAAACTCCCCAAAAAATTTATAGTGTTTTTAATTATTGAAAATCAAAACGAAACTTCCATCATGGCTCAGGAAAAGTGCCAGTCACCACGCAAGGCTGTAGGCTTTCATACAGGCAAGCTGCCTTAAGACACATAACCTGACAGAGATAAAAAAAACGTTACACTGATACTTTGATTGGATGCCTGATTGGCATCTTCTGTTGTTTCAGAAAAACTCACCCTGTTTCCTTCAAGGGACCTGTGTCCCACTGCTATTCTGGATGCCCACATCTGCCCTACCCAACTGTCAGTTAACCTGGGAAATCCAAGCAAAAATCTGTCTCATGGGCCTTGGAGCTGCAAAGGAATGCAAACCCACTAGGTTTTAAAATAACTTTCTGTGACTCAATTTTGATATTAACATTTTCGAAATGGCTACTCATCCCTTGTAAAACCAGTAAAAGACAGAGGCAAGGCAGACCAGGAGGATACTCATCAGCTACATGGCCATACTGCATAGATGACTGAGAATCTCAGTCTAAAAATATACGTATCAAGACTCAAATGAATGATTTTACATATCTAAAGAACAAAGCACCAGGTCAGAATAATGTTGCTATTTATAGGACTAATATGCATGTACATTATGGATGTTCTTTCACTTCACAGATGTGATTTTATTCTGTTACAGCCATCAAGACTTATATTTAAGCTTTACAATACAGAGAACAGATTTAAATGAAAGTCAGCAGACATTTGTTTTATACTTCATAATTACAGGGATCTCTCTCTACAGAGAGAGATAAAAAGGCATTAGTTATGGTCAATACTAAAGCGGGTAATTGTGCATTACAGCAATGATGATCCTTATTACACTGAGTTGCAAGAACTGTGAACAGAAAAAAATATCCTCATCATAAAACTATGCAAGAGCTTTAGCAGAAATGAAGGGCAGAGACTACTGTGACCATGTCATACTCATGTATCCCCTGGCTGTTCATTAGATTCTCCATTTTGCAAATCTTCCCACACAGCGTTCACAACAGTCCATGACCACATCAAAAGCAACATTTTACTTAAGAGCTGAATAAAAGAGGACTAAAAAATCCCCCAGGAATATTGATTTGAAAGAGAATAAAACCCGTTTGTGAGATTTTCTCAAGACGATCCACCACAGTGAAACAAATACCTACCACAACGTAATATCTCTTTTTGCTCCCCATCGTAAAGCACCCGTAGGATTTGTCAGACAGACACAGACTACACTTCAATAAGGATAAAAACCCCCAGTTTTTAAGGATTCAATTTTTACAGCTCCTCTGGACACTAACTGGAAATAAGATATACAAAAGAACTTCATGCTAAATTCCATGACAGGTGTATTTTTGTGTAAATACTAAATACTCTTCCTAATCTTATTTTTGTCTAACTCTTAAACGTTCATATAGAAAACAGCACAAAAGGAGGTATTTTTCTCTTCTGGGTTATTTTTGTCTCAAAAAACCACTATACACATTTTGGAAAGCATCATTCCTGCCAACTAGGGTCACTTTTCACCTAGTGTCAGTGGAAGAACATAACTACGGTATGTCAGCAACAAAAATGGAGTAACACTTCATATTGTGCAAATACTTATGCTAACCTTGGGGCTGGAAAAAAAATACCTACAATGTTCTATAGGATGAGCTTGAGCAAATTTAATCTGGATAGTTGAGAATATTTAGAGGCATTTTTGAGACAGTGTCCGTCTATTAATGGAAGACAGTGACCCTCCAGCTAAAGCTTGACTTTAGATGCAACGTGTCTAACCAGTCAGCGGACTGGTACACAAACCCTTCTCTCCACAACCACAGAGGATACAGATTAAACCTGAGATTTGCTGTTTGACCCTTCAGCACTAGCAGGTTGTTTTAAATTTGAAGTTACTGGGAAAAACAGCTGTCTTTCCACACAACCACACAGCTATCCTTACAGCGGCTGGCCTCCACTAGAGGCTGCTGGATTCAGAATCACCACTAGATCAGACTTTAAACCATGATCCTAATTAACTAAGACAGTTCAGAATAATAAAGTTCCATGCCTAATCCTACTCAAGTTCCCAAATCCTGCAAGCCACTGAAAATACAAGCTACAAACAGCAGACATGTTCTTTGCTGTTCATTTGTTTGGCACAACACGAATCATCCTGCATTCGTACCGCTGACAGACAGAAAACACTCCATCTGCCTCTCACTTCATGAGTCCCTCTTTGCTCACTTCTTCACCTGGAAAAGACTGCAAATAAACAAACCTGTTTGGCCAACTGATCCTTCTTCACCAAGCCAGTGGCTGCAGCGATGTTCCCCGCTCCTTCCACTGTCTTCTGCGCCACCGCCGTCACTCCTGTCACCACAGCTCCCCCAACATTAGACACTTGCTCTTTGGTCTTCTCAGCCACTGAGGAGAAGCAGAAGATGGAAAAACACATTATGCCTCTGGCAGCTGTAAGTTTTTCAGAGAATATAACATTGACAACCCAACATCACGAAAAGCGGTAAGGCCATTACGTTTTCTGTACCCCAAGTGGATCTGAAGAAATTAAACTATCCATCTGGTAATGCTGGAGCAGCAGAGGTAAAAGTAAGCCATAGTTGGGGCTCAATTTCTTTCATGTGACAGACATCTGACGTTTTCATTCATGTCTAACTGCACTTTGGGGAAGAAAAGTCATTATTTAGGTGCCCTTATTACATCCAACTCACTGCATAATATATCCTAGTTTGGAAATGCATTCCAACTAGTCCACCAAACACTTGCTGCATGATACAGGGCATGGAAGACAAGATTTTTTACATTGGACTCAAAAAACATTGAATATTCTTTTCATTTTTATTTTTTAAGATATATTTCATTAAAAAGCGGGTCTCTTAATGCTCAGCCAGAGAATTTCAAATATCACCTTTTATCTGACTCCCTCGAGATTTTTGCCCCAATGCTGATACATAATGTACTAATTTATAAAAAGACTGAATGCCAAAGCAAACTGGATTAATAGCTAACTTCCAAGCCCCAGGGAAACAACAACTCATTTAGCCTACATATACATCAGCAGTTGCCATACTACCTTTCAGAATACCACTGGGTTTTTTCTGCTCATTCATCCCCAAGGGCTCTTTCTGACAGCAGCTTGAACTAGTGACACTGCTCAAAGAAAAGGGATGGAATGACTTCATGCCTTAAAGTTACATAGCCAGATTTTCAGCAAAAAAACCCCCATGTATTCCTCTAAACAAGGGAATGTTCTTCAAAAACATCCATCATATATTTTTTCAATTCTAACTAATCCTATACTTTACTCCAGGCTAAATCCCATTCGATCCATAAAATGCATTCATGGCTTTATTTGTACCCTTTATGACCACGGGATAGATGCTGCTTGAAAGTTAGGCCACCATTTCTGAGTCTTTTTTTGGGAAGCACATATGAAAATTAGACTTTCTGTGGATAAACTACATTTCTTTAATTCCTCACATAAATAGCATCAGTTGTCCATAGCACAGGGCAGACAGCATACATTACTATGATTGATATTAAATGGCAAATATTAGGAAAAAGCTAGAAAGCTAAACAACGTGACTAATAAGCAGATTTTATTAAAGACCCAAATTGTAAATATCTGCTGACTGAAAAGGGAGGCAGATAATTTAATGCTCATTCTAGCTAAGTTAAAGGGAAAAGTTAGCAACCAATTGAGTATTATCTCTATTATGACCAGGAGCTTTCATTATAGAGCAGAACAACAGACTGCACATTGTAGGAAATTAGAAACAGAAAAAGTCTGTTTCAAATATCTCCCACACTAGACATGCTAATAATCTAAAAGTTCATGAGAAATTTATTGTATACATCCACTACTCTATTGCTGTGCTTTTTTCCAGGAAAGAAAAAAAGATAATCAAAAGTGGGTTTTGCTGAAAAGCAAATGTTGCCCTCAGGGAAGGTCTGACTTAATGCTAGCAAGTGCAAAAAGACATCTGTTAAGATGCCCCATTTGGTTATTACCAGCTACAGACCACAAAAAGCCTTGGATTCTATGCATAAAATTTATATAGGAAGCTTTTCACTAGATCTTGCAAACATGTATCTTAAGATGTGTGTCCTAATAACACCCTATATCTTGTAAAGCATGGTAAGACCCGGTTGTGCTTGGAGTCTTTCAGAAAGAAACTGACTAACATTATGAAACAGAAACCCCTTCATGTTATTCCAAACAGCAAAAAGAATTCTAAAACAATAAAGTAGCATCTTGTAGAAGCAGATTCAAAAATCATATTTTCCAAGAAGTATTTAATTGTTTTAAAAAGTTAAAAAGAAGAGGAGATGTGTTTTGGGTACATTTCAGAACTTTATATTTTTCCTCTGTCTCGTTCATTTTCTCAGAGAGATCCTGGGCTGCACCCAAAGCAGCATTACCAGCAAGTCAAGGGAGGGGATTCTGCCCCTCTGCTGTGCTCTGGTGAGACCCCACCTGCAGTGCTGCATCAGCTCTGGGGTCTCACCAGACGACCTGGTGGAGAGAGACCAGGGGATATCACCAAGATGTCCAGAGGGATGGAGCACCCCTCTGCCAAAGCAGACAGCCGGGGTTGTTCAGCCTGAAGAGAAGGCTCCAGGGAGACCTACTCATGGCATTCCATCACCTAAAAGGAGCCTACAAGAAAGGTGGAGAGGGACTTTTTACAGGGTCATGTTGGGACAGGAGAGGAGTGAATGACTTCAAACTGAAAGAGCGTAGGTTTAGATTTGGAAGAAATTATTCTCTGTGAGGGTGGTGAAACACTGGAACAGGTTGCCCAGGGAAGCTGCGGTTGCCCCACCCCTGGAAGTGCTCAAGGCCAGGGGGCCATGAGCAACCTGGTCTAGCAAAAGGCATTCCTGCCCATGTAAGGAGGTTAGAACCAGATAATCTTTAAGATCTCTTCCAACCCAAACCACTCTATGATTCTATAATTAAGAGTCCTTTTGTTCTGTTAAATTTTTCTGTATGGAAGTGACACATATTGTTTTGAAAACTCCCCTTTCCAAACAATGTTGAGTGGCAGAAAACGTAAAGGACAAACTCAGCAGGCTTGATGCTGACAAGGGCTCAGATGGCCTTAAGCAAAGTCATCCTTTCTGATAAAATGATAAAGCATGTGTTGATTGTCATAGTCACAATTAGTTTCATTATCTCAAGCTCTTAAAGCAACTGCACCTCAAAAGCAAAATATCATGAAGCAGCGTGGAATTGAGTGCACTGTGGATGCTGCAGTATAAACCACCTGATTCTCGACACCACTATTATACCCACATTTCTTATACTATGTTGTCATGGCAAATAAAACCACCTACCAAGAGCAACTATCCAGTGGCTGCTGTTCCCACTACTACAGTATTTTGGGAAGGTGCTGTCTGAAGTACATTTCCTCCTCCCAGAAACACATTATCCTAGGAAAGGCTTAGTACATACAAACTCAAATGAAAAAGGAAAGAATCAGGCTGTTAACACTGTTATTGGCACAACAGTAAGACATTGATAAAAGCAGTAACAAAAGCAGTATACTTAATATTGCTTCTGTTTCAGACAGCCATGGTTTAACCTCAGCTGGCAACTAAGCACCACACAGCTGCTCATTCATTTCCTTCCCCAGCAGAATGGGGAGGAAGTGAATTGGAAGGGTAAAAGTAAGAAACCTCGTGGGCTAAGTACAGTTAAATTGAAACAAAATAATAACAGTAATAACAAATCGTAATAAAAAGGAAAATAAAGATATAAATCCCACAGGTGATGCAAATTAAAACAATTGCTCACCACTAACCGATGCCCAGCCAGTTCCCAAGCAGATGACCCCCACCAACCTTCCCCATACTTTTACGGCTCAGTATGATGCCATACAGTGTGGAACATCCCTCTGGTCAACTGCGGTCAGCTGTCCTGGCTGTGTCTTCCCCCAGCTCCTTGTGAACCCCCAGCCTCCTCACTGGTGAGGTGAGGTGAGAAGCAGGAAATGCCTCGATGGGTAAGACCTGCTCAGCAATGACTAAGACATCCCTGTGTTATCAACACTGGTTCCAACACAAATCCCAAACAGCCCCATACCAGGTACTATGAAGAAAATTAACTCCATCCCAGCCAAAACCTGCACACAGACATAGCATAAGAAAGCTGACACAGGAGTCAACATGGGAGATCTCTCACACACTGCTTCAGAAATCAGAGCCATGATGATAAATTCAGCAAACTATATAAATAGCACAGATTGTCAAATGCAATCTTAGTAAGGAGAGAGCCTTCTTTCCTGTCTCTAAGGAATAACTAAACATCATTACCAGAGTAACTGTGATAATGAGCTCCAGCCTGGTGACACTCCAGCTCTGAAACCCCAGTGACAGGAAAAGAAAAATCAAAATAGGTTTTCAGTCTCACATATTTTATGGCTTACACTAAGTAGTAATGCAGAAAACATTAAGGATGCACAAACAAATCAGTTCAGAATGCAAGGGGTTGATTCAAAATTATTAAATTCATCTGAATACCAGATTGATTAATGATCTTAAGCCATTAAGTCTTTGTAAAATTGATGCTTTGCATCACAGTGTTGAAAAGCACAGTAAAGCAGCTTCTGCAGAGCTTTGCTGTGCTATGGCCTGATTAGTTCTTCTATCAATGCAGAGACTATCCATTCCATTAAATGATCCTGGGATGGTGTACAATGACCACACTAAGGCTAACTTTGAGTTTAAATTCTAATACTGACTACAGCACTGTGCAAAAAGTATTAGCATTGAAGTTGTCTTTTCCCTACTTATTACAGACAACTGGGTAGCATATGGTATCAATGTAAAACCTCTGGAGCAATTCAAAATAACAACTAGTTGCTTTCAACCTTGCACAGTAAAAGTAGATTCAAACCACAGAACTTCTCTGAATTAATGAAATTACTCTTACTGTACCAAATATACTTTTGAGTATATATTTTAAACAGTAAGTTTGTCTTAAGTACTTGAAGAATTAATTTACAAAGATGCCACAGATATATTGGTGGTTCATTAATTTATGCAATTTTCTGTAAGATACCTGATGGAGTTAAAGAGCAGGATACCAATGAATAAGAATCTTAAGAAGAACAGGAATTATCAGATATAAGAATTAAGCAAAACACTATTGGTTTGCAACTGTCTTCTATTAACACGTCTAATATTGTGTCTTCAGTCAATTGCAGGACACAGACACATGGTTGAAGGACTAAGGGCTTTTTGGTTCTGATTTCTTTAAAAATAGTGCTTTATTTAGAATACCAGGAGATGGACTGTGAATATTTCACCTGTGATACAGCTCATTTCTGGGAGATAAGCAAGATGGGTGAATTATGCATTTACAGTCAAAGGCCAGAGACAAGTTAATTAGGAAGGCAAGTCTAAACACAAGCAAACACCTGATAAAACCTATAAGCAAAGCTGCTTTAACATCAGAAATTCTGAGAAATGGTGACCTGACAAATAACACACTCACCATATTCCTGTGAGCCACAGCCTGGAATCCTCATTTCACAGTATCTTGATGTCACTAAACCTGGTACAATCAGGTCACATTTAAAGCAAGAAACACCTCAGTCTAGTAATTCTGGGTTTGGAAATTAACTGACTGAAAAATGCATTTAGGTTTTTTAGCCCTTTAAGGTGTGTCATTTCATGGTCACTTTACCAGCACAGAGGGTTAACCCACAATTTATTCAAAAATAGCAAAACTGTCAAGATTTTGGAACTCAGACAGCAAGAAAAGACTGCACAACTGTGAACACACTCATTTTGATCTGTGATTCTGTTTTGCATTCAATTGTCTCCAACCCCTTGAACCGTTTTTGTTTACATAACAAAGTGTTTACTTCATCTCAGGTTTCACATGATGCGCTGGGGAGTTAATATCATAAGACCACCACAGCTTGTGAACACCCAGTCATATGAAAAGAGACAAGTAGGTCTTTACAAGCGACTTAAGAAGCATTTTTGTCACATCAACTTTAACAGCACTGATTTAAATGGGTTTGATTTCTACGACAACTTCACTAGCATTTCTGAGTGTTTTCATGTTATACCTCATAGAATCACTACTGTGAACCCAAATCTGTTATTATCTACCTTCTCTGCTTGCCAGAACAACTATTTATAGACTTGCTATTACTTTTTTATTCTTAAAATGTGTCCAAGCAGATCCTCTGTTCTTACACTAGCAAGTCCATGCTGTTTCATTTTGGAAGCCATGCTCTCTAGATTTTGCCTGAAGTCTTCTCTTCTTACTGCCACATTTCAACCTGTTCACCTCTGTTCATTTTCCCTTTTCATTCAACAGCCAAACTAATCCCAAACAGCTTGAAAGGCCAGAAGGAAGCAAACTGTGGCACAGAACTCATTATTTCCAAGTTTTGGGCATTTCGCTTTGTGTCACCTGTTTCCTAAAGTGTGTGAAGAGCAGCTACTACTGTTGCCTAAAATCAACAGTAACTTTTTCAAATTTTCTATTCATAGGCACAGCATGTAACAGATGTGCTCCCCTTATGTTTGGCTTTACCGTTTTTGCCTTCCAGAACAAAATTAAAAATCCTTTCAAACCTGTTAAAAATTCTATTCACTTACTGAATATTTCCTGCCTGGCTAAACATATTGTCATTGTATAAAGAGAGGTACAACATTTGAGATCAGTAGTTTCCTTCAGGGTGAGGAAGAGAAGTCCCCCACTGAGCTAGCCCACCAGAAGTCCAGTGCTTCAGCATGTTTCATACGTGGGCAAATGCCCTTGACTTGGACTCCATCACATCCCAGCTTGGGAACATCACCTCTATTAACTTGCTTCCTACTGCTGTCAGTTGCTGCTCCCACATCTGAGATAATATTGGACATATGTGCCCCAAATCTCATTCTACTGCAATCCTCTGCTGGTCATAGTAACGATCCCTCTGAATATTTCTCTTAATTGAGGTCTAACAAGCTGAGATTTGATATCTCACAACAACAGCATGCATGCTCAGCCTGAGGCCAAACTCTGAAGGACTATCCTTGATATTCTGTTGCATTTTGTTACTAGAAATGCTCTTGACTGACTTTTCAACCACTTATGTGGGTTATGTGTTAAGTACTGACATTTGTTTACCTACCATTGTTTATCCTTTGCACTGGCTTATGTGAGCACAGCTGAATGATACACCAGCTGCACACTAAGGAAAAAGAAATCCTTTTCTACTATCTTATTTGTTTTTTAATTTGTCAGGGGAAAAGCAACTTACATTTCTTGACCATGCATTCTCTTCACATCTCCAGAACTCCCACATTCTACAGCAGAAAATTAAGCATTTTATTCAATGCCCTATGGTCAGCTAAGGCTTTTCTGCACTCTGTAGATATCAAAGACTTCCATTCATTTTGCCCCTTAAAACAAATTATTGGTTATTGGTTTCAGTTCATACCTAAAATGATCCCTGCAAATCAATTTAAAATGCAAATTTACTCTTTTTTGGTGTAGAAATGCTGTTGGGAATATACACGCCTGGCATTAAATTCCAAGTTTGAAAGTGCTCTTGCTACAGAGAGATTAGTCAGTTTTAAAAAAACATTTCAAAACACTCATAACTGTGACAAATTCAAATCAAAACTCTGAAATTTGTTTCTCTCCTGTAAGCCATTTCCCTTCAATCTTCCCACCCAACCAGATCTCTCAATTTTCCTAAGTTTTTCTATCTTTCATAAACTGTAGTGCTCTCAAAAAACTCAGAATTTTTAACAGCTAAATGGCTGGTTAATCACATATAGGAAAGAAGCTGAAATCAAGAGATACTTATCTTACCTGTTGTGACACCATGAACAACTCCTTCCTTGGTCCTGGAACCTAAACAAAGAAAAATACTAGGTTGAAAATGCATATTCTTAAGTACTGGTAAAGACTAGATAGATGATAAAGGGGAATTAATATGTAGATTACATACAGTGCCATACAATATTTTCCAAGGTTATTAAAAGAAATCAAAAGGAAATTCAGTCTAAGGGAAGAGGCAAAACCATCAGCAAAGAACAACTGCATGGATGGGTACTGACTGTGGAAAGGTGAATAACTGGAAACACTTCTGCAGTCCATACTGACCTCCTTGCCATTTTCTTAATAGCTGTGTTAAGCCTCCCACCCGGCAAACTCACACGGATGACTCTGCACAGAAACCATGTTAACATCCTAAGGAGGCTCGTGCATGCATTTGGAGAAGCTCTGAGCCAGTTTCCAGAAGATCCTTAGAGTTTCACCTTTGCCAGATCTCAGTTTTCAGGGGTTGACAACCACTCCTGAACTACAGAAAGACCTAGAGCTTAAATTCACAGGGAGCTTATAGTGCTAGCCAGATTCAGACATCGACTACTCCAGAAGGGAAACTTCAAGCAGTAGATAGGATTTCAACATGAAAATGCCCCCCAGGTCACACCCAAGGTCTGCTGCATCCGGGGTCCTCGTTGTCACAGCTCACACATGAATTGCAGGCAGCAACCTGGAACTTGTGCAAGACTGAGTCATAACACAAGACCTGTGTAAGCAACAAAACTCTGCCACGCTGAAGACCAAATTGATTTCTGTAACACCCATGCAAAATAAATCTTGACTTTTTAACATGCTGCATGAACAGTAACAGTCTCCTCTGTCTCCAAGAGGAAGACAAACAAATTAGCACCTACTGCTGTTCAAAACATAGCTCGGTGTCTTTTTCCCTACCAGCCCTCTACTTGCCCTTGTCAGGTTCCATAATTTGGCTACATTTCAGGGATTTGTATCCATCTGTGGACTATGGTGCTTAACAATGTGCAATTAACAAAGTTTTTGGCTCCTAGTTAATCATCTTACCTAGTCTGCCAGAGATAGCATGACATTTTATTTTTCTTACCAACACAGAAATGACCTTATTTGTAATGCAATTTTTTTTGCTGTCATTCATTTGAGACATTATAACTTATACTTCTGACTTTACTCTTCTAATGTAACAGAATAAAATGCATGAGCAGAACAATAGTAGAAAAAGGCAACTTTTTGTCAAAAATTCTTTACAATAATACAATTAAACACAGAAATACAATATAAGCTCATTCATCAATATGTCCTATTTGCTACCAGAGCAAATTTATGGAACTTTAGCCATGTAGTTCTGGCACTATTAGATTGATTACGTGATTGAAAAGGCTCTGTTACCCATGAGCAAGAGTAGAATAATAATCCATGATAAATACAAGGGAAAAAAACATTGCATCAAGCAAAATGAAATATTCCTTTACCTAATTATGAGGTTAAACAGCCGAGAAGTCTTTTTCCCCTTATTCCAATTTTCTCTTTAGAAAAAGCTTGCTTTCTCTCACTGAAAAATATTTACCATTGAACAATCAGAAGTTTCATTATATGTAAAGTCACCTCTAAGGACTTTTTTTAGGACTTTGGTTCTCAATTTTGTATCACCATGAGACCTGAAGAAGCAAAGCACATCCTGGAATTCAAGCAGATGATGGTTCTACTGACTTCTAGCAACTGAACACCACTGCAGGCTCAGTGTGTCTATTGGAATACTTAATATTAAGCACATGTTTTTAAATGCATTGTTAGACCTGGCCAATATCTTGTTCACGTTGTTGAACTGACTGTTTGCAAGCCAAGCCATTAAAGACATGGAAAACTCTGAATTAGCAAGTACTCTGTTCCCTAAGGCCAGGAAGAGATGGATGGTATGACAGAACTCCCTGAGGACCCCTGCAATGCACACATCTCCAGGGGGACCTATTGCAAGTCAATTCTTACTCCACTTGCTCTGATTTATCACTGCTACAGCCACAGCTCGCTTTTCTATAAAAGTCAGGCTTTTCTTTAAAAAAGCTCAGCTTGCAGACCCATATGGAACAGGGGTATGTATAGCCAGATCCATTAATTGGCAAACAACCAGCTAGCTGGTGTTCCAGACCCTACAGCATATGCTAGAGCTCAATAGTACTTGCCCCACTGCTGCACACTTGCGTGCAAGTAGCTGCTTCTGCCATTGCAGCTACAACAGCATCCAGAAGCACTTTAGGATCTGCCAGAACAGGCCTATAAATAACAACAGTTGAATTCAGTAGGACGATTTCTGGCTGGCCATGAAGGAAAGCTGGTTGTCCTCATTGTTTCTGGGAGAAACTAGCTGTCTTTCATTCTGGCGTTCCCAAAATACCAATAGTCTTGCTCACTGCACCCTGCACAACAAGGGGAACAGAG
Source organism: Monarcha castaneiventris obscurior (assembly GCA_026261815.1). NCBI lineage: Eukaryota > Metazoa > Chordata > Aves > Passeriformes > Monarchidae > Monarcha > Monarcha castaneiventris. Next base: position 6,785,750 of record JAMPIT010000890.1, read on the forward strand.
GAATCAGAGTAGGGATAATATAAAGACCAAGGAACATGACTCTGACCTAAGCCACTTAGAAGCAATAGTAGTACATGGTAATGGTACTTTTCCTAGCTGTAGTACACATCCGTGTGAGGGGAGGCAGAAAACTAAACAACATTTTTGGGTTTTTTTTTCCAATTATAAAAAAATACAATAGAGTCTCCTCATCATTTATTATCATTGCTGTCATTGTTTCAGACTGAAGGAGCGTATCAGCAGTTTGGAAATACATTCATTTCTGGACTATTTGAGAGACCAACAGATTTTCACATTGCTTAGTCAGAGCTGGGTAAAGACAGGGAAACCTAAGTCCAAATTAGGGGAAAGGGCAGTCACCATTTAAGGAAAAGACTTGCTTCCAAGTCCTCAAGCCCATTATTCCACCAGCCAGACCCTGAGTAGCTGGACTACTGTGCTGACCCTTCTACTACCAAAGGAAAATAAGAGACATTATGAAGAGAGTGCAGTGGAGGAATTTGGACGGCTTTGCCAAATAGGTCATGACTGCACTGTTCTACTCTAAGGCCATATGCCAGCACAGGGAGTAGTAAACAACTCTGTCAGCCACCCTGATGCTAATAAACTATTCCTTTGTTCTGCAAGCTTGTCACACACCAAAAACGATCAGACTGGAAACTTCCATTCCTGAGCACTGAGCGCGCACTCAAGAGTCAATTGAGCAAAAGTTTTAGCTCCCTGGAAGCACACGTGAAGTTCAGCAGACATTTTGAACACTGCATCACCAAGAGTGTGCGAGCACATTCTTCTTACTCAGTTCCTGGTTTCAAAGCGAGTGGGGATCAAGAGGTGTTAGTGTGAAGAGAGAGGAAGTGAGTGGCAGCACTTAACGGATACAGAAAGATGCAGTTCTAAATTTACAGCACACACAGGACTGCTGAGCCTCACTCATCCTTTCTAAACAATGACCAGGCCATTGCTTGACATCAAGAAAGGTCCTGATGCTGTGCTTGAAGCAGTTAAGAGAGAACCAGCAATTTCAGTTGGCCAATGCTGAAGCCCATTAGCAGAGGAATTTAAGGGGACAAAAAAACCACCCAACACTTGAAAGCATAAAAACACATTGTAGACTGTATTGAAGGGATCTTGGGTACTTAAAAGGAGGACAGACAGTGCACTGAGGGAAGAAAGAAGAGACTTCAGCATGGAAAGGGAAAAAATTCCTCAATTAATCCTCCAATACACCGCTCTTCCACAAGCTCTAAATTTCTCCCTTTTTCAAGGGAAATTTTCCTTGTGCCAGAAAAATACTAAATCCAAAGCATGAATAAAAGAATTACAATGACCACATTTCATCCCAAACAGCACCTGTTGTTAATAGAATTCTTACCAGCTAGAATTAGGTTATAATCTCTCACATAATAGCTAACAGCAGCCTGGACAGAAAGGTCCACATGTTTTCCACATTTACTTAAATTGCACTGATTTCAGTAGGAAACCACATCACCTAGGGGATCGGGATGAAAGACTTCGCATCTTCTTAATTCTCCAGCAGCAATGGGAGGCTGAACGTTATGAAACCAAAAATGATTAACAGGTCCCACTCAGCCCAGTGTTGTTAGGTTCTTTTTGCAAGATGTCAGGCAGCTTTCACAGTATAATCCGGCTGTGAATCTCAAATCTGAAAACCCAGCTATAGAAAAATGGAGTGAGAAGTCTTCAGGAGCTCTAATGAATTGTGCTGCTCCTCTCCTCCGCTCATAAAGGGGCTTCAGACCTTTTGCACTGCAATCATTTTCAGCCTGCAGAAAAAAGATTATCACACTGGCCTTTGCTAATGCTGCACAGGGGAAGAGACACCTCTGCTATGTGTTTGGGAAGTAGACAGAGAAAAATCCAGATCCTCATTTCCCTTACCCTACCTGAACTTGTTGAAACCTCCTGCTGGTATGGGCAAGCAGACAACTGGACACGAGCTGCCAGAGCTTCTTGAGACAATTTCCAACCAAAGTCTCTTTTGCCTGCATGACAAACTGTGCACATAACTCTTTCCTCCTGCAAAGGAGGTATCTGGCAGGAGAAGGATCCTCCACCATTACTACAGTCACATGCACAGGTCCCTATCACGCCTCAGGGCTCTCCTGACCCCAGTAATTTATTCTTGAAAAAAATACAAGCCTGCCCTCCAAAGCTCAACCTCAGCAAAAGTGTCTCTGAAGAAAAGGGGAAATATGTTGTCTTTGGGAGCAGAAATAGGTTCAAATGTTATTATGGTCTGAATAACAGCTCAGGCACAAAGATTAATTTAGCACACAATGCAGGTTTCTAATACAAAGAAATCAATGACCCCAGAAAAAAACAAAAGAAAAGAAAACAAGAAAACAAAAGAAAAGAAAGTTCTACCTCTGGAAAATCATTCCAACACCAAGGACAATATACAGTGGAAGAACATCTATTTTGATATCTTGAAAATGAGCAGACGTTCATTTTAAAATAGATTCATCCTACAATTAGTGTTCAAAATGACTGCCATCCCTGTTGGCAAGAGCATCGAGCTTTGCTGTGGCTTAAAAGGAGGGAAGTATATTCCAAATGAGTAGTCCACACTATCTGGAGCAGAAATAATTTCTTACAGACTGGCACTAGCCTGCAACAGCAGAGAGAATCCAAAAAAGGCACTGGAATACCAGAAACCTCAGTACTTCCATTGAAAAGAAATGCCTCTGGTTTTCAGCTCTGTTTAACTTCTGTGTGCACATCTCCCTCGGTACACACAGCGTCCATTACAGAACTGACCTGCTGCAAAATCAACAGAACAGAAACGACCTACAGAAAAGGGTATTTTTTCCCCCTCCACTCTTTTATAGACTAGCATTATTTGATGAATATGAGAAACAGATCCATAATCACTTTTTTATAAATAACCACTTACTCATATAGTCTTGGCAGATTGTTTTTCTGTGAATTTTTCATGACAGCATTTGCAAGACAGTCCTCTAAAGCTCAGTACTTGTGAAATGAAGATAACTATCATGCATGAAAGTACCAGTCTAGGATTTGAAAAGAATTTTAACCCTGGCTCTATGCAAGACGTGTGGTCTAGGATAAGACACTTAACAACTGCTTTGCTACCTTGGGGTCTACCTGCCCTACCTCATTAACTGCAGAGGCTCTTCCCTGAGAGGTCATGGAAAGTATTTGCCATGAATTTGCACTAGTAATTACTGAACATTAAATTAATTTCAGAAGATAACACTTAGCCATGCAAAATGTTACTGTCAACATGCCAAGCAGTCAGCATGTTTACTGCTCAGCTCCCGAGCTAACCTCTCAAGTGTCTTCTCTTGAAGTCCTATTTAAGCCCCACATGGTTCTGTAGAATGCTGTGAAGCTATCTTCTCCTTCAGCGCTTACATTTTTTATATTTATTTTTACTTTTTATATTTATTTTTACTGTACCAACCAACCTTGATCTGGCAAACTTCTTGTGTGGAGTGCCAGCCACCTGTACTGTGAGGCACCTCCTATGACACAACCTCGTTCAGGATGATGTCACCCACGTGGCTCCTCCACAGAGCAGCAATGCATGCCCAGCCCGTGACACAAGCAACATTTGGCTTCAAAGAACCAGAGCTCGGGAAGGCACAACTTTCCTCTTGTTTCTTTTGCAATGGTCTCCTATGAGCAATTACATATTTTTTTGCAGAAGAATGGGTCTGATGAGGATCCAGCTGTGAATGTCTGGGTGCACCGATCAGCAGCGTGCTCTCTGCTGCCCACCTACCCACATAGAGGACTCCCTCTTTCGTCTTTCCTGCTGCCTCTGCCACACCCTGCTTGGTTTTTTCTGCTGCTGCTACGACTCCCTCCTTTGCCTTGGAAAGCCCTTTCATGAACACATCCATGGCTGAAGACTTTCTTCACACAGCTCTAGAGAAAAAAAAAAAAAAGTACACACTTTCAGTAAGGTTTTTTCAGCTTTTTATCCCAGAAAGGGGAAAAAAATATTCCAACTGCATGGGATTGCAATTACTTTAAAATTATATTATTTATACCCCCAAATTGTATAGCAATACAGAACAGATATCCTCTTTCCACAGAATCCTACGGAGAGGTTGCCAATAATGCAGTTCTGATTGGAAGATGGATTCATTGATATAAGTACCTTCCTTGCCTATCAAGGCATCATTTCTTCCAGAGGACAGTTCTGTTCATGTGTTGATTGCAAGATTAAACCCTGTGATTCGGTGATACTCTACCTCCCACCCAGAGGAAAAAAAAAAGCCAACTTAAAGAAACACCAGCAACTTAAAAAAAACCAAACAAACAGACCAACCTGAAAACCAAACCACATAAACCAAAACCTCTCGTAAATGATAAATGTTCACTTGTTGTAAGAAACTGCCATTACAACCCAGGACTGGAGGAAACAAAAAATGCTACATTTCCAGCAGTCCAGCATTTTGCACACAGTCCACATCACTGTTTTGGAAACTGAGTTTTCCTGAATGGGTTCCTTGCATGCATCACAAATGAGAAAATATTTTACTAAAAAGCCAAAGCAAGAACACAGGATTTTATAAGCACTACACTAAAGCTACCAAGAGAGTCCTCTGGCAGCAATACAATTCAGTGCCACACTGAAACCACCAAAACAGTAATTAAAACCCAGAATCAGTGTCCCTTCAACAAATCCATTATCAGTAGTCCTTTCTCTTCCTCCACCCACACAGACAGAAGTGCTGCCTGTTATCTCCTCTTCTTTGCCAGAGGCTGAGTAGGAGGAATGGATGTCTAGGAAGGCATCTGGGCTGTCGCAGCTTTCTACTAACTCGTGACGAGCGTGCAAAGAAAGGCAGCGTTTGTGCTCCAGCCAAGCTGCCCACGGTACCTGCTGCCCTGGGGATGGCCAAGGCCGGGGTGCCTTAAACACAGCGCCGGGGGGAGGCAGGACTCGGCCCGCCGGACCCTCTGGCTCCTCGGCCGGGAGGGTCCCCAGGCTCGTCCCTGGGGGCATGGAGCATGGGGACCGCGGGTGTGCATCAAATAACACACGGACACCTGCAGAGGCAAGCAGGCAGGCAGGGAGGCAGGGAGCAGCGCGTCTCGCCCATGTATATGTGAGGGTGTATGTAGATAAACACATACAAACACACACGTACATGCATGCACACGGTGAGGCACCTACCGCGGAAAGCAGAGCGGCGCGACCATATGGGCATCCACGGGCTGCCGCGGACACGCCGCCGGCACACGGCGGACACGGAGCCAGGCTTCTCCTCCCTCCCCCGTGCCCCCACGAGGACGTTCAACAGGAAACACCTACCTATCTATCTCTCTCAGGTGTTATCTACCTACCTGCAGCTCTGCGTACCCACACACGCGGTCCCCGTGCAGCCCCGCAGCCCCCGCCCAGCCCCGGCAGCAGGGGCGCGGCGCGGAGCCGCTCCCCGCCCTGCCCTGCGCTGCCCTGCGCTGCCCTGCCCCGCACTCACCGCCGGGCTCCTCCGCCACCGGCGAGCCCCCGTTCCGAGCGGGCGTGGGGCTGCTTGGGCTGCGGGCGAGCTGCCCCTGCTCAGCACATGCCGAGGCGGGCAGCGGGCCGGCTCTGCTGGCACCACCCCGGCGGCAGCCCCGCAGGCGGCAAGAGGCGAGGGCGGGGGGCGGGAGGATGCGCCGCGGGAGGCAGGGATGCAGGGATGCAGGGATGCAGGGATGGAGGGATGGAGGGAGGAGGCTCTTGCCACGCTCCCTGTTGGGTATGCGCCCCCCGCCCGGCCCCCTGCGCCCACCCTATCACGTCCTCCGTGGCAGTGATGGGGGAGGCGTGATAAGCTGGGAGCGCCTGTTCCATGGTCGCAGACCGAGAGAGGAGCGAGGGTAAAAGGCAGGCCGGGCGACTTGGTGCCCCTGGAACTCCACACACTCACCACTCCCTCCAAAGGCTGGAGTGCCTCATCTTAGGAGCGTAAGGAAGCTGTTGATGCGGCACACCCCTGTGTCACTTCACCAAAACCGTAGCAAGTCTGCCCTCAGCATCTAATCTCTTCTTCATGTACTTCTAAATCTTCAACCCTGAATGACTGCAGTTCAATGTGACTTCTCACGAGGTTCATGATCCCAGCTCATTTTAAGGACGGGAGGTGGTGCTCTTGCAGGTGTATTTTGAGTCTTAATTTCATTGCACACACACACACAAGAATTTTCATCCCAAATGAAGAGCAGACTTGCCCAACCCCTACACCTCTGCTAGCATCGTCCACCACACAGTCCATGGCCACTGCCACCCAAGTCTTAAGTTGATGCAGAGAAGTCCCTTTCTCCCCAGAAAGGGAAACCTATCAAACGTCTCTATTTTGGTTGCAGAATTTAGGCATGAAAAGCCAAGATCAGTAGGAGACAAGGCACTAGAACAGATGGACCTTCAGCTTCAGTACATCAATTCAAATCCTGCAAGACTTACAGAAACAGTTTGGGTTTTATGGCACTCCAAAAGGAGAAACAGAACGTGGCATAGACGAGATACAAGGTTGTGAGCTGCAAGGAGCATCTTTCATCCATCATCCCATGCAGACAGCATCCTTGGTTTTGTTTTCATGCTGAACACATAGTGCAGACTCTTACTCTTGTCAGGTTTCTTTGTAAGTCTTAATATTTCTGTATTTTTTGGTAAACTTCCTTTTGCTTCATTCTCCTAGTAGTTTTAAGTAATCAAGCAACAGATTTTACTCCTTTGTGTAAGAATGTGCAGACTGTAATACAAATAATTTTCTCATAATTCTTCCCTCAAGAAAACTCTAAAAACAAAGTCCAGAAATTAAATTATGGGAGGTACCTCACCTCGTTCGTCCTGTGCAGCACATTCATAGTTAGTAGTGCAACAGCTAGATGCGGTATTTCTATTTTCTTTCTATTTTGGGGAGAGCACAATAGGTGCAGTTCCAGACAGTAAATAACATTTAATCAGAATCATATTCTTTGCACATATGAACTGGTCCAGCAGTTTATGTATCTTAATATGCAAATTGGCTCATTGAAAACCTTTCTGTCAGTCATTCTCTACTACCCTGAGCAGTAAGCTTAGACCCCAAATTAGAATTAAAGTGAATATTGCACTCCTTATGTATTATCTTCCAGATTTAAAGAAGGCTTTTGTTTTTCCAGTATGCAAAGTGACTATGAGCGTGAAATGTTGCTTTTTAGCATGCTGATATAAATCTGGATAGACTTATTGTATTTAATTTTGTTAGCAAAAACAGATAATCCAGTATGATAAATAACCTTGTACATTTATAGCTCTATTTCTGAAAACTTTACAAAGAAGAGCTCAGATGTTTGCAACTCCTAGCTTTTGCAAGCAGTCTTTTTTTTGCCTTATGTTTATCAAAGGCAGGCATTATGTTCTGCTGTTAAACAAAGTAACAGCTTGTCCTTTAACAAAATCATGCAGCTAGAAAAAGAGAGGTAAAGGCAAGAAGGATCAGTTGCCACAGCAGAAGTAAAGCTTAAAATTTCAGCTGTAGTATTCCAACTAGACAGATGTTAAATTCTAAATCATAGGGTAAGAGGCACAGCAAGAAAAAAAAAAAATAGAGTGCAAATGTTGACACAAGAAATTCTTCATTCTGAAAATGAATGGGACTTAAGTAGAAAACAGAATTAAATATGGTAGAGAATGGGCGTTGTATCTCCAAGGCAATTCCTATTGAAACCGCATTGTCTACAACAACTGGTTGAGGTTTTTTTTAGGTTGTCTCTTCCATACTATTAGTATCACAGTAAGTTCTCCCCTGAAGCCTTTTCTGTCTGAAGAAAGGATAGTAACAAACAGATTGCCCACTGATCACGTTTAAAACAAATCTTTATTTAATGACACTGTTTACTTCACATGAGCATCTAGAGCAAAAATCAATTAAGTAGTACTAAAATCTTTAATCCACCTTGCCTTGCAGGCTAACTTATTGGTTTAGTTGCTAATGATTAAGTACATCTATTTTATCACTATGAAAAGGACAATTATGGACAACTGAAAAAGGTTGCAAGGTAAAACTGATCAGAATGTCCTGGTTTTGGGTTAAAAAATTCAAACGTAAAACTATTCATGTGGAAACACTGGAAAGGTGTTCATCTTGAACACTACATACAAAATTGATAGCTTTCTTCTGTTTATTCAAAGAGTGACTCACACAGGCTCCCTGTGCTACCACAGAACTGATAGGTGATGCTCCTCAGAGGAAAGGTACCTTTGGAAACCTGAAAGCTGCAGTATGAAGGGAAGCTGTCTTAGAGCAGTCTGTTCACAGTTAACACTGATTGCTCCACTGCAAGCTCCTTCTACTGATTGCAGATAATCTGAAAATGGTCTTCAGTGGATAAATACATTAACTGTGAGAAACTGGGAGCTTTTTATGCACATGGAGTCCAGTCTTTGGATTTCTTACAGAACAGTTTACTATGTGGATTGCTTTAGAGGCAACTGGGAGTTCAGATCAGTTTCTTACACTCTTGCATCACAATGGCTGCATTTCTATTTCCACTCAGCTCTCTCTGTGGACCATTGCTGACCATGCTGAAACTACCTGTGTGCATAGCCCCTTTCTGAGAACTCAAAAATGTGCTCAATTAAAAAAAAATGAAAGATGAAGGTGACCTCATCTTTGCTTATAGGTAAGCCTGGGGTTTAGCAAACCATTATCTTAATGCTTATCATGCTCATAAGTGTTGTAATTTTACACTCCAGAGCATGCATGGTGTTCCCATGATGTTTACTGAACTGAAAGTTAAGCACATGTATTAAAGCCTTCATACAATCAAGATGCAACTCATATCAGAGTTAATTTCCCAGTGGAAGCATTCCGTTTATTAATTTAAAATTAATATTCATTATTATGCAGCAGTTGCCATTTCCAGTTCAGTCCCATTGCAAAGATTTCTGTTTGTGAACTGTTTTTATAGATATAACTGGGCACTCATTATGGACTGGGTCATTGGATGTCCACTGTCATGTCATGCAACCATTACCAAGAAACACAAATAGAACTGATTAAAAATGTTTTAATTTATATATATAACATATATGTACTGTATCAGAGTACATGGAAATATGTACACACATACACAGGTGTACACACACATTTTTAAGGAAGGTTGATGTATGTCTCTCATCTGGTAGATTTCAGCTCAGCTAAACTAATCTTGACATAACTCCAGACAGAAGGGTGTCACAGCTTTATACCATCTCTGTTACAGGCGAAACCTGCCAGACCTTTGCCTCTCCTTCACTTGCAGTCAATGGTGAAGTTACAGAGCCATCACATCTTTCATAAGCCATGTTAACATTTCATTAATTAATTAACCTATCTGGGCTAGAAATTCAGTGCTGAAGGGCACAGAAACTCTGTCTGCTGCACCTTGAACCTTAAGCAAAGCTTTACTCTGAAAAGCAACATCTTGAGTGCCAAAGAAGCCATCTGGCAGCATGTTTCTACTCAGAGACAACCAGTAGGTCAGATGAGGCTGACCTAAGGGTACTTGGCAGAATCAGTGTTGATTGTTCTTTGAGATGTTTCCCACTGAATCACAGAATATGCAGAGTTGGAAGGCACCCACAAGGATCATTGAGCCCTTCTCTTAGCCCTGCACAGGACTATCCCCAGGAGTCACACCACGTGCCTGAGAACATTGTCCAAAGGCTTCTTGAAGTCTGTCAGGCTTGGTGCTGTCACCACTTCCCTGGAGAAGGAGAGCCTGTTCCAGTGCCAAACCCCTCTCTGGATGAAGACTCTTTTCCTAATATCCAACCCAAACCTCCCCTGATGCAACTTCAGGCCATTTCCTCAGTCCTGTCACTGCTCACCACAGAGAACGAGATCAGTGTTTGCCCCTCCTCTTCCCCTCACAAGGAAGTTGTAGACTGCAATGAGGTTTTCCCTCAGTCTCCCCTTCTCCAGGCTGAACAGACCGAGTTGCATAGCACCGATGGGTTGATTGTACGTGAAGGAAACAATCACCTTCCTCACATGTGGTGCAATGTATTGTCAGCCCCTTGTATAACTGAAAATGCAAATGCTACAAGGGTGCTGATGGTGGAAATCATCATGCAGAGTCAGGTCTGACGCCTGTCTTGTCCCAAGTTCTGTTTGATTGAGAAGCCAGCACCAGATGTCTCCAAGGTCAATGATAAGACAGCCTGCTGCAAATATAGGCATCTGAGCCAGTGCAGGCACAGCACATTAATTACCTGGATGGCAGCATTTCTCAAGAGGTGCACCAGGAGAGCAGCAGCTTTAATTAGATACTACAGTTAGTTACCAGAAAACTCTTTGAGCAGGTGGAAAACACAAACAGGAGCATACTTCATTCTATCAAACCGTCTTCTTTCTGTAATTTCTAAGGGAAAGTAGACATCATGTAAAAGAAAAGTGGTGGTTTTCATTCAGATATTAATCCATAGGGAAAACCCAAATTCTTCTCTGGAAAAGGCAGCACATGATCCTTTTCTCATTTCTCTGATTCTTACATCCTACGTTCCCAGGCAAGTTGTCCCTTGGATATTTTTGCTGGTGCCACTCCAATCACCATAAACTCATAACACTGTCATCAGTTGCCAGCACTTTTTTTGTAACACCAACTACTGGTCCAATTCAACTCTCATTCATGCTGACATTGAACCAGGGACTGGCTCAGGGGAACTAAAAATAGCAAAGGAAATATCATTATAAGCACATTATTATCTGTTCTGGTTCCTTTGGCTCCTTTATTTATTACATCGAATCACTTATTGGAATCCTATCTTAGTGCAATCTCCAGCCCACGGGCCTGTACCTTCTTGTTGATGTTTGTATTCCCACAAAACATATAGGAACTTGTCTTGATCTAAAATTCTTAATTTTAAGGTAAGACCCTGGCCTATTAGCATTTCTCCATATGGAGCACTAAGCAGGACACAGAATAACTGGGGGGAGCCATTTCAGCTTTCTTCACAAGGGGATGTCTACTCAGGCTTGGGCAATGTAGACAATCAATAAAAAAAAAAATTACTTTTCCTCGTAATCAGACACAAAATAAATGAATTTGTACATTTAATTTAAAATACCATTCCAATTACAGCCTCAAGCTCAGATCTTGGAAAAAAACCTCTACCTTGGAAACATTTAATTTCTGTTACACTCTCCAATTTGTTTCAATTCACAAGCAGTTTGAAACATTCACATTTGCAGTGATGCCCAGGAGGCAGGAGAAAAAGACTTGGAACATCACTTCAGTAAGGGACAAGATAGTTAGGTAAGGGACAAAGGGGAGACAAAGCTGCAAACAGGGTGTCAGTGGTCAAAATTAAAGGCCACAGTCAAACCCAAGTTAAATTTGTGTAGTATCCCAATGAGGGGTTTGTCCAGAAAGAAACTGCAGGTTGTCAGTGAGCTAAGTAGAGAATTCTGGAGAATGACTTTTCGTGTGTGAAGGTTTCCTTTTGTGTTTTGAAATACAGGTGCAGAATTTGTGCAGAATCAGTGTCTCAGGAGTTTGCCTTCTTCTCATGGTACTAATCTGCAGGAAATATTCAAAATATTTAAAAAATTAAATTTGTTTTCCCTGTCAATATATTTTGGCATTCACTTCACTCACAACTGCTGATGAATGCCCCATTGTGCTTGATATTTTATAGCCATGATCAGAAAATTTTCTTGGCTCAAAGGGATTTATTATCTTGGGTTCATGACAAGATACCAACAGGGGAATAAAACACAGATGAAGAATTTCAGAAGTAGTGAGAATGAAACAGGTGAACCATTCACAGTAACTGATAATCACAGATCACTGCCTTCCTAGGTACCAACTGCCCTGTGAAATGAGAGTTTGACATTTCTGTAGCAGTAAATTCTTTGTACCTGTGGTACATACTCATCAATATTTTCTGCTGGCATCCTCATAACCATGTTACTAGGCACTTAAGAAGTTTCCTCCAAAAATTAAACTCTTTCAGAAATACTTGAAATGGGCATAAATCAGAATTTCCTCTTGCGATCCATGACCCAAATGCAGATTTCATTATTCTATGATTAGCCCATATGCTCTACTGAAGAAAGGCATTCCCTATCACCAGCAAACCTGAGTTTCAATTTGAAATATATCTGATTACATGTTTTTGAACTGAGCATTCAAATTCCTAAATGAATTTTAATGGTCTTTACTTAAAATCATTGTGCTGCACACCTTAAAGAAATGTTGATTATTATATTTCCATGCAGTGATTTTAAAAGATTGTGCTTCAGTCACTGCTACTTTTGTCTGTTGTGAATAATATAGCATTTACTCTGCAGGGGTCATCTGTGCTGCAGAGTACCAACAGCATGAATGAGAAAATGAGACCTTGACACTTCATTAAACCATCTCAGTCTGAGAACAGCATTTTCAGTCTCTTTAACATTTTTCATAACTCAGCTATGTTGCTCCCATCCAGTACCTTTTCATCCCAATGTTACAGTTTTGCAGTTTTGACATATTTAGTGTGTAGTCACCGAAAACCACAGTCTCCTATTTTTTGCTTCAGTGATCTCCATTTGACTTTGCCTGTCTGATTTGGGCTACCATTTAGCCCAGCTTTGTGGAAGACTGATTCCTCACAGGCACCACAGAACTAACTTTATATATGGCCTGGTATGAGATGCTGAGTCAGCCAAAGCTATGAGGTGGCTCTCACTTGTCCCCTCCTCTAAAGATCAAAACATTCAAAAAGCCAGGTATGATCAGAGTAGAATCTAAGCAAATAAACCAAATTTTCTAGTCAAGTCAGATTAGAGCAGACCAAATAATTCTCCCAACTGAAAATAAAAATATTTATATCTGACTTTTTCCCAAATTGCTGTTCTGGCAGAAGCTTTTGCTTCCAGATCAGCTCATTGTCTTTCTGAGTTGCAGCAAGCAAGCTTTGCACATTCCTCTTTGGACCTTAGAAAGTCCTTCATCTCCACCTGAAACCCAGGATCTGCTCTCTGCTCTTGGGTGCCATTCCACAGGCTGTGTGAGCTGTGGGCTTCTGGCTGCAGGTGGTGCTGTATGGCCCTGCCATGGGCCCTTCCCTCCCTTATCACTCCACAAAAGAGTTTACAATCTCTTTCTGCCTTCTAGTGATGCCTTCTCCAGCCACCTAGGAACAGAGACTAGACAAGAGTAAGGGAATAAAGATAGGTGTTTATTTGAAGGGCCTTCAAGGTACACCCTGGGGGAGCCGGAGGCTGCCTCGAAAAATGGACCCCAAGATGGACCCCAGGTCACGAGTTCTTCACACCTTTATAGGTTTGGTTCATTTGCATACCACGGTTAATTCTCCAATTAAAGCCCCAGTTCAATGATGTAACTCCCCTCAGCTTGCTCCCCCCTTAGAGTCTTTGGTTTACACATTTTGGGCCTAGAAGAGCCTGGCTGTCCTTGAAGGCAAAACCTGGAGAGGCTTTGTTATGTCTATCTTGCACGAGAGAGCAGAAATTACAGGCTACAAGGAGCTTAGAGTTACACTCTAAGCAGCACAGAATTTGAAAAATACAAAAGTTAAAACCTAAGGCATCACTAGGACATCTTCCTGATCCAGTCTTCCTGGGACATGTCTCATCAACCAAGAAAGCATTCACACTGTTTTAGGCTACCCTGAGATCCAAAACATTTGTTCATTTTAGTATCACACCCTTTAAGCTTTGTTGCAGAGACACAGCTGTGTCATGTGCACTCCTGTAAATGTGGAGACAGTACATAGCTCAAATATTGTACTGGAATCCTGCTGAATTCTGAGCATGTAGAAAGCAAATGACATATTTTAGTGTGGAGCATTGACCCAAGTGCTAGTGGCACGGTCTGTTTGAGACGTTTTTCATCTGCTGTTGTGATTACAGATTTCAGACAGACAACCTACATATGACAGAGGGAGAAAACTGTAAGAGCCAGAGCTGCTTGTATTTAGTATTCATTGTAGAAACAGCAGAATAGTGTTAATCAATAGATCAGCAGGATCCTGTTGCAGAATTCCTTTGCAATTGTAAGGCAAGAGAAAGATATTTCTTGCAAAAAAGCCCTATCTGTGTAAGACCACAAAGACAGGCTTGCTCTTTCTAGCTAAGGATATGGTGAGGCTCAAACGTGTTTTTCTCAACAGCATGTCTGCATAGGCACGTGTAGGAAGACCTCAGTCTGCTGGAGAGAAGTGAGATCATTCTGGGAGGCTATATAGCATAACTCAGCAGCTCTGCTGAGAAGCTCAGAGTGATGTAAAGCTTCCAGATCTAAGTAATGCACAGAAACAAAGGGCCCTCTCTAGCCAAGGGTGTGCTGCCTTCGCAGGCTTAGTTAGCTTGTCCATGTTGCTGCAGCTTCTATAAAAATCCTAGTGAGGCTCATTTATAGAGTAGATCAATACTTCAGCTTGCATGCCTCCTGCATGTTTAGGCTTGCCAAGCTTTGCCTTGTGCAGTGGTTCAACTTTGGTGGGCAGCTTATCACTGTGCAGGCGCTCACTCACTCCCCCACAGTGGGATGCGGTACAGAATCGGAAGGGTAAAAGCACAGAAATTTGTGTGTGGGGATAAAGACACTTTAATAGGTAAAGGAAAAGCTGCACAAACACACAAAGCACACTAAGGAATTCATTCACTAGCTCCCATCTACAAGCAGGTGTTCAGCCATTTTCCAGGAAAGCAGGGCTCCATCATATGTAATGAGTCCTTGGAAGCATAAATGCAATAATGGTGAACATACCCCCTGCCTTCTTTCCTGAGATTTTATTGGAGAACATGACACCATATGGTGTGGAATACGCCTTGGGTCAGCTGTGTTCAGCTGTCCCAGGTAGATTCCCTCCCAACTCCTCGTGCAGCCCTAGTCTCCCTGCTGATGGGGTGTGTGAGGAGCAGAATAGGCCTTGATGCTGGGTAAGAGCTGCTCGGAAATACATAAAACATCCCTGTGTTATCAACCCTGTTTCCAGCACAAATCCAAAACCTATCCTTATACAAGCCACTATGAAGAAATTCAGCTTTATCCCAGACAATCCAACACACTTTGTTTTGGTTGAATAGTCTTTCAGTGTGGTTTGCAGCCTTCCAGGCTTCCTTCCAAACGTGTGAGCAGCCATTAACATGAGAAGCTCAACTCTGCATCTGAGTTTTCTGAGATGCTCTGCTGCATCACTAGCTCTCCTATCCCATTATGCTTTGTGAGTTACAGCCTTGTCTCTCTCTCTTTTTAATGTACAAGACTCACACAGGCAAACATGAAGAGCAGTCAGCATTGTGGTTGAAGAAGAAGTTCAGCAACTCAAGCAGACTCATCAACTGTTTTCTCCAAAGGATTAAAGCATCTCTATATTTGACCTTTTGCTATGTTTTTTCCAGTTTTTAGATACTGAGCTCTCTAGGCAGCCAAGATGCGTTGAGCTCAATGAGAATTAGTCTTAGATGAAATTTTCTGCTTGTTCCTTCTTTTGTTACCTTAACAACCAGTATATGTACCTCTCAAGTAACAGCTTCATCTGAAGTGCCTCCCTCTTCCACATGCATTTCCACTCTGAATATTCACTGAAAAATTATGCTGGAAATCAAATATTACACAGAATTTGTATATGCCTGTTTTCCCACAGTAATTGAAATTGTCAGATAGCAAGCAACTCTCCTGCCAGATTGTGTGGGTTTTTCTTTTTAAATTTACCCTGATCAAAAAAGATAACGTTTTGTTTGAGTTGTTGAACACCAAAGACAAGGTTACAAAATGGATGAGATCGATTCCAGCTTCCCCATTTTCTCCAGCAAGCTTTGGATAAGGAAAGACAGGTTTGTTTCAAAAATAACTTCCTTGAGAAGCAAACAGTAACCAAAGCAGAATTAATAACAGATACTCAATTTCCTTCTAAAACAAGGTTCTGTCACCTACTACATTAGCGTGGTGGTAGTTTTCAGTGGAGGACTGCAGATTTTTTAGACTTTATAAAAAATTAAACTCTTCAAAATTCAGTTAAAGCTACAAGATTCTCAACAATTATACATGTAAAAGTCTCACCAAAGTCCACAGTATCCTTCAATACGATAAGGCTTAAAAATTGTTATATTCCAGCAATTTTTTTTATGGTGATCTGCCTGTATGAAATAATTTCTCTGTATGGGAACATCAGTAGTTCAGACTCCTCAATTCAACAGTATTTCAGCATGTTCTTAAATTTGAAGTACGCACAGGATCAAGCCAGACTTCACACATTTAATGCTCAATTTGTAGACATGAATCCTGATATTACCGATCATATTCTATACATTTTCTATAAATCACTGTCTCTAGGACTTTTAAACTGTTGTAATGCTAAGTTTTCTTTAAAGTCTATCACAAGTGCACTTTGAGGATGTATTATGGATGTTAGATTCTCATCCTTCAGTGTCATGTGCACATATTCTGTGCTAGTAATCCTTTTCTGACAAATCAATCCCCCAAGTCATCACACTAAAATGTCCTGCAATGACATTATACTTTTAAAAATTATGTTTCAAACTTGTTAAGGCTTCAATCAAAGAAAGGACTTAACCCTTCCTGAAGTACAAGTTCAAACACAGTCTATAAAGTTACAAAATAATAGATTTATAATCCATTTGAAATGTGTCAGCAAGCTTTAAACTGGGGTGGGTGGGGAGGTGGAACAAACCCAACCAACACCCAAAATATTTTCTATTATTTGTTTTGAAAGGGTTACAATTTAATTTTATTTTGTTAGCAGGATAAATCACTCTCCTGAAAATTCCAAGTAGGTTTTACTTGGTGAGTGCTTAATGACCACTAGGTGTTGCTGGAAAACCCTTGACTTGATTCCTAATGCTTAATATAGTAAGGATGACTGCCCGTGCTTTCTCCTCCTCCCACTCTTCCTCTTTTTGGATCTCAGATTCGCTCATGGGCTGGAATTACCTTCATTTCTTGAGCTGATCACACTCACTTCAATCACCACATCAGATGAGACAAAATAAAGAAATAAAGCATTGTATATGCTCAGGTATAAGCTCTGATTCCAGCTCAACTCTCCCCCAGCTTCTTTTCTTCCTCTATTCCTAGTAATTTCTTCAGCCCTACACCTGTAAGAGAGTAGATTCAGATTTTTGTCCTCAATGTAATTTCCATAAATTTGTATAGAGATTACATTTTTGGCAGGAAGTGGTTAAGGATTGTGTAGTTCAGGTATATACCTGACCCACTTCTGCTTATTGAGTTGAACTGTTTAAATATTTCTGAGCGTCTTGCAAGAAAAACACAGATTACCAGAAAAAAAGTCATTAACCTTTTCCTGTATTGCTGAATACAACAATCTCCTCCTGTTTGTTCTCCATGCTGCATGCTTTGGTGTAAAGGCACCTTGCCTGGGCTGCTGGCTGTGTCACCTTCCTAGAGAAATACCCCTTAATTCCTTTGAGGTATTTCCCTGGTGTTTCCCTATTGACTTCTTTACCTCAGGAAACCCTGACTCATCTCTGTTAAGACTGGAAGTGTGCTCCAGAGTGGCTCACCCATTTCAGAGTCCCTGGCAGAGGGGCCTCACTGGTACCCTGTCCCTCTAACCTTTGCATATCACCCCACAGATGGCCAGGGACAGCCAAGATATTGCTGCATGCTGTGTCTGTCACTCCCCCATCACGCGCAGTTTAAAGCTCTGCCAATTCCTGCTAGCTCCTGAGCAAAGACTGTCCTCTCCTGCTGAGAAAGGTGACTCCTACCTGATGCCAGCATGCCTGATGCTATACAGGCCATTCCAGAGTCAAAAACCCCAAAACATTCACTAGCCATGGAACCATTTATTAATAGACTCAGCTCGTCTGTTTCTTCTGATGTTTCTGCCTTCAACTGGAAGTCTGGAAGAGAATATAACTTAAGGAAGCCCCAGATTTCCTTACTGAATGTCCCAAGGCCCTGATGGCACTTGGGCTACATGTTGCCATTTCATTGCCCCCTGTGTAGGAGATCAGTGTTGGGGCTGCACCAGGCTAGGAAGTTTCTTGGTGATATCCTTAACCCAGGCCCCAGGGAGGCAGCAGATGCTCCCCTGGGTTGAGCCTCGGCAGCTTATTGGGCCCTCTGTTCTCCATAGAAGGGAATTGCCTACAACTTTAACCCATCTTTTCTTCCTCTTGGAAGTAGTTATAATACAGGGGGTTGACATTTCTAACTGTAGTGATACCTGTGGTGCAACTGGGCCTTCATCCTCTTCACCCTTTGGCTGGCATCCCATGTACAAAACCTCATACCTTTTCTGCAGAGGGTGAGTTCAAAAATCCCTTGGAATCCCTACTAATACAGAGCAGCTTGTACCTCTGAGATTCCCCCTACTTCTTTTCTTTGAGTAAACAGATGGCTCATTGCTCTTTTACCAACATAAAGCCACCACGCAAAACAGGGGAAAAATACCAGGGAAATATAACCTGGTCAGCCCAGGAAAGGGGGTCCCTGGTCACCTCCCAGCCTCTCCACTAGTTTTCTGGTGGCCCTAAGGAGATGCAGCACTGAGGATGGGGAAGCCATGGTGCACTGCCACCCCACACCTGATCTGGACAAGAGAGAGGCTGAATGCTGACACACACTAACTGGAGCATACACACATTCTGTCTATTAAATGGATTTATTTATACTCTTGCCACTGTGGGTTACTCCACGTCATGATGCACCTTCAGTCAGGTGTTCCCATATTCTTCTATATACCCTACAATGCCTTGCTTAGTGGCTTTAGGAAGGCTTTAGCCTGCTGCTTTAAATATACTTATTTTCTTGCACAGCAACCACCACCATCCCAAAGTCTAGCTGCACATTCCAACCCTCAGACTCAAAAATGTATCAGTTAGGACTGTCTGAAACTCAGTAAATGTAGCTGGCAGTGGCAAAACAACTGAGAATATATAGAAATTGAAATGGGGCTCATAGAGAAAATGCTATTACTGCAGAGGGTAAGCACAGCTTGCACATAAACATAAGCACTCATCTTAGGCCCTAGCCCACCACATGACAGGAAAATGTGTTGCTCAATTCAATCAGTTTGAAAAGCCAGGAATAAGCCATCAATCATTTCATTTTACTGTGCCTCATAAATTTGTGAAGCCTGTATTTCCCGGCAGATGACACAACCCATTTTACAGAATCATGGAGCTTCACAGGAAGCCAGGCACGGCCTGGCCTGCCCCATTCTATTACATTTGCTTTGTATTTTCACCAGAATTGCATGTCATTCACAGTGAGCCTTTTTACAGAAATTAATCCAATTAAACTCCCAGTTGTTGGAAACATCCCTGATTAATGGCCCAGGTTACTGGCAAGGCTTGTCCTGGACTGCAACACACACTGATGGGTTTTCCTCTGCTACCTCCGGCCTGCTAATCACAGTCCAGATTCTGCTCTGCAGTTTGATGCATCCACATCAAAGACTCCATTGTCTGAATTCTCCTCCATGATACTCCAAATTGGTGAGCAAAAAGTGGAACACACTTTATATGCAAAACCAAGAACTTATTTTTAGTTTAATGAAAGTCTAAGCCATGGATTGAGACAATTGTTTTTGGTGCAGTTACAATGATACTTACACAGTTCAAATGAAATATGTTTAAAAATGACATATACACGAACTTCCTAGAACCTGTCCCCTTTCTCTGGTATTGTCCTCACCCTTGCACTTTCCCTCTGGGTATGAAGGCTGATAGCTTCAGGCCATGGATAGGCACAGCACAGTTAGCATCTCCTCCCTGGGAGGAATGGGATGTTGATTCTCCCTTTTCAAACCAGGACTGGTGATTGGGATCAATATTATGTTTGGAAACAGCATCTACACTCCGCTCTTTTTCCCTTGGTCTGTGATATCGTGCTACAGCTTCATTTGTGAGCTTAGCAAATGTTATATACAATTCTTTGTTCTCTTCTCTTACTGCTGGAACTGGTTATAGCCAGCTGCTGAGGCTCCTTTCCTTTGATAGCCTATTTGTATCTTATTTACAGCAATTGACCAGTGCTGAGTCATGGATTTGCTGATATGATTCTTTGCATGTGCTTTAAAGTTCCTGCCAAAGAAGGCAGGTTGAGAAGTAAGAAATCATGCTTATACACTTGGCACAAGGCTTTCCAACTCTTCCAATTGGAATAATTTGCTGGTGGCCATTACTGCTTGCTCTGACCTCCTCTGACGCTGTCTTAACCTCCAGTTTTCCTCTTACTGATACAGCTAAGAAATCCTTCAAATAAATTTAAAATACAAGCACTCATTTGGCACCTACTGTGTCATGGCTGCTATACATGAGCACACATGCATATATTTAGATGTAGTACTTGCTCCCAAAGCTCTTTATTTTCTAAATGAAGCCACTTCAGGCTTCAGTCCAACTCTAAACTCCCAGCTGCAGCAACCATTGCATTGCACATTACTCAACCCTCCTTCACTTTTTTGTTCCAAGGGAAAAATTAGTCACTACAAATAATCTTAATTTGCTCAAATAGAAGATTACACACAGAGGTTCATGTTGCCTTCCCTTTGTTTTTCTCTCAGGGCATGTCAAGACTGCTAACTACTTTTCTAGGAATAGAATTAATCGTGTGAGCCAGAGAAAACTCTCTCAAATCTATTTTCAGTATGAAGGGAAAGCTTCTTTGTAAATAGCAGAGGGCTCACTGCTGGAGCTTGGAGCAACATCCTTCTGTTGCAAGATCAGAGGATTTTGAGAAGCCTTCAATGTAGATTAGTTTTACATATTATCAAGTTTTCCAGGAAAACAAAATATAGCTCCATATTGTAGCAATCCACACAGTAGCTGAATGTGAGGCTTTAAGTCTGGGTGAAAAGGATAATTTTGAAATTCTTGTGTAAAAGGCTACATTGAAGAGTAAATTTGAGCTGGTTTGGAATATCTTTTCTGACAAATCTTTGGCTTTTCCCATGACTATGCAGCATTTTCTGACTGGAAAACTAAAACACAGCATCACTGGTCAATCTGGAGAAAATTTGCCCTACCTTAAATGATGTCTTAAGGAATATAGATCCCCCAAGTATCTTTTTATGTAGGGGAAAGGGGAGAACAAAATTATCAAGCAATTCTGAAAGTGAAACTGAGCAGGTTAAATCAAAGTCAGTGTTGGAAATTGACTCCAGCCAGTCATTGCAAGTCAGGTTATTCTCTTGTATAAATATTCCACATCCTTAGCTCTTCTACCAAATCTCTTCTTGTAAAAACCCACTTGCAAATACTAGACAAAACTCTCTGCCACCAGACCGCTCCAGTATTTAGAGACATACTTTTGCATCCTCCTGAACTGGTTCAGTTCTGTGACTCTGATGCCTTCTCCAGCCACCTAGAAACAGAGACTTTATAGGTTTGGTTCATTTGCATACCACAGTTAATTCTTCAGTTAAATCCCCAGTTCAATGATGTAATTCCCCTCAGCTTGCTCCCCTTTAGAGTCTTTGATTTACACATTTTGGGCCTGGAACTGCCTGGCTGTCCTTGAAGGCAAAGCCTGGAGAGGCTTTGTTATGTCTACCTAGCACGAGAGAGCAGAAATTACAGGCTACAAGGAACTTCACAGTTACACTCTAAGCAGTACAGAATTTGAAAAATGTAAAAGTTAAAACCTAAGGCATCAACTTAACTATACCCCATAGCCCTATCTGAAGGAAATAAGACACCACCATATCCTGCCACAGTACACTTCAAAACAGAGAAATGCCAGCTGGGAAACACCCAGAAAATCAAGTTTCTTATCCTACTGAGCTAAAACACCGTGGTCACTACAAAAAGTAGACTGACATATTTATTCCTGTGCAATTCATACACTCACCCTATGAACAGCAACAAGCTCTAGTCATGTATCCAACCAAACCTGGACAAATTTCAAGCCCAGCAGCGAAAATTAGGAGACAGAATTATGCATAAACTTAAATTTATGTATACTGAAATGTCTATAGCTGTATTATCACCTTCCCTTTTAAATTTCTGTCCCACTAAGCCTTTCCAAATGCCCCAGGCAGAGCTTGGCAACAGGCCATAGCTCATGAGTAATGGAAGAACTTCATGGTTATCTGCATGCTACCAGTTGCAATGCTGGGGCCTCACTGCTGGAAAATGGCAAAAGGAATTCTGTTTATAAAATTACAAGAATGAAATTGACCCAGAGAGGTCTCAGAAGAGTGAAATGCAGAAAAACAAAGCATCATGAGCAGAATTCCTGTAGTCTTAGGAAAGCACACGCAGCCTTTTAGTCTTGATTGGATCCATGAAGACTTGTTCTTTGCATAACTTGCACAACGTTCATTCTTCTTAGTAAGAAGCAAATGGCTTCTCACTGTCCTTTAAAGGGTCTATGACTCTCACTCCAGGCTGAGCTGCTTGCAGCATGCAGAAGAGGGAGGGAAGACATACATTTTTCCCATGAAATGCATACCTACAAGAAAAGTGGTAAAAGAGTGTGATTGTAGAAAGCCAAGTCTGTATATTTGCCATGGAAACAGCAGTTTTAAGAAACATAGTGATGGGAGGAATATCAACTACCACTTCAGTCTGATTTCTGCAGCATGCAGTCATGGCAAGCTGGCTAAAAGTAGGCTGCTCCTCATGCAGCTTGTCAGACCCTCCAGTTTTATTAGCTTGGTGATTATGGGTCATTTCTGGCTGCTACTTTTGAAATGTCCTAGGTATCCTTTGCTATATTTCAGAAATACAAGGAATGAAGTAGAAAGGATAAAGCAAGGGTGAAAAGGCTCTCACCTCCAGTCTGGACACTCACCTCATTTTTTGTGAGGCCAGCAGCAGCCTTGATGCATATTTCTTTTACACATTTGCCTGTTTCTTTACATCCTAGCAGAGGCACACGGTATAAGGAAGGAAAGGAACTTCTTTGGACACCTCCTGAAGACAAAGCAGTGCAGGCCTAATTCTGGTATTCTCCTTTTGGAAGCTTTTTGTTTCATAAATACTGGGAAAAACCCGACATTAAAAACACTTCCAGGGTCTAAGAAAGCTTAATTGAAGTAACAAACTCAAATTTTAGCACAAGGTTCCCTTTGTAAAACTGTCACTACTTCTGTATTCATCACTCTGTTCTTTCCCTCTTATCAGTGTCCTTTCCTTTTGATGCCCTGTTCCTCTTCAGTCACCTCTCCCCTTCATTATTCCATTCTTTTTGCTACCAAAGGCGTAGTAGAAGCATCCCGACCTCCCTCCTCATCCCTACTGATGTGAACAAAATGAAGCAACCCCTTTTGCCAAAGGAGAGAGATAAACATGCTCAATGCAGTCTGTAACCCTAGACTCTGCAAAACAAGGTACACGCTCCAGAAGAATTAGCAGCACCTGCCCTTAAAGAATGCCAAGGCGTTTGGCTACTTCCAGAGTTCAGGGAAATGCTGCAGTCCCAGTCACTTGCAGCACTGCTATTCAGGAGGGTTGATCACCTTGTGGAGTCGCCTCCAGCTGCAGGAGAGCGGCCTGGCACAGACATGTATGTGTGCTTCCAGCAGAGGAAATTTTTTGCCTTCTCTGGTCTTTTGTCAGAGCTCTGGCTTCTTTCTAGTTTCCACAGATGTTATTGATGGATACGCTGGGGAATGAGGTGGCATGGGATCTTGTCAGTAGCATGTTTGTTTCTCACAGGGTGTTGCTAACAAAGCTTTGTTAGTAGAAGACACGGGTGGGAAATCCACACTATCAGACAGATAAAAAGTGCATCCAGGAACTTTCTGTCCTTCAGGCATCATTACTTGGTCCCCAGCTTCCCACATTTTCTTGAAGATAAAGCCAAGCTTTTCTTAGTGTTGGATTTAAAGGCTATATAGGTAGCTGTTGCTTTCCTAGGTCTCTTCTGATTTCCTGGCACTTGGGCATGGTTTGGTCTCCAGAATAGTGTGAGCATGCCCTTAGCTAAACTGTCCTTTAGCACCATCACCTAGAGGCTGGTAAAAGAGGCTGCAATGGCCACCAAAGACCAGTGGCTGCATCACACCTGGGAGGCAATGCTCTGAAAAAAAGGCCAAAGTGAGGTCTCTGCACCAATAAGCTTTTTTTCTTTTTTTTTTTTTTTTGTTCTAGGAGAAACCTAGTGTTCTTTGGTTTATTTGCCTATCAAAGTCATTTCTAGAAAGGAAATGCTAGGAACAGCTCACAGAGAGGTTTTTTTTTAAGGTAACCAGATGATTGCCAGTTGCCACTTATCTGATGTCAGCTTTGCCCTGAGGATAGGCTGAAGTCAGAGCAAAGCAGACAGCAATCTCCTTCATCAGCTGCCACTGCTCCCAAGTAAAAGAATACATAAATGTCTTTGAAGGCTAAAACCTGCCCACAGGCAAAGGAAAAGAATATATTGGAATACACTTTAAAAACACAGGTATTGCATGATACTTCAGCAGAGGTGTACTCAAACACTGTAGGGTATTTTGTTTGCTTAGTTTGATCAAGAGTGATGCTGATGATGGAATAGGACTGTCTGCCTTAGCTGGATCCCAGTCGCAGCTGAGCCCTTAGAAACACTAAGAGTTCATGCTGTAACCATGCAAACTTCACATCCTGACCTTTGTCTGGAAAATCCTTCTGCTGCTATGTCCTTTTTACATAAGGTAGTGGTTTCTCCTGTTACTACTGTTCTAAGCAAAGTAGGATTCAAAGGAGTAATTTTTTTGAGAGGAACACAGTGGTCCGTATTATGCAATCAGAACAAACCTAAAGAAATTTTACTGACTCATTGAATCCTATTTTAGATGTAAAATTTGAACGTCCTACGTAAACATGAAGAAATATTTTTTTCTAAGTACACAATGGCTGTAATTTGTAAAATCTGGCCACCTTAAGCATGATAGCATCTTTTGTAATGTAAGCTTTTAATTCATGCTAACCAGCCATACACATTGGATATGAGCTCCTAAATAAAAAAACAAAACTAAAACCAAACCAAACAGTAAGTATGGGTATTGCTCAGGAGTCTTCAGTATGCTTTTGGACCTTACAGAGGAAACATTATGATAAGAAAAAGATACTTTCTCTTTTGATACAGAGGTATTTAGAGCTCTTCAGAACCTGATAAGAATTTTCTGAATCACTGCAGAGTGACTGCAGAAGTCATTTCTTCTTCCTTATCCTGTGGAGCCTATTTTCCTGTCTTAAGTGCTGCCTTGTGTATCAGTATATGAGAGAAGAAAGCAAAGTAGCTTTTTCACTGGACCATTCAGCTGGTACCAAGAGGCACGGCAGGAAATGGGAGAATTTATGTCAAATACAAGTGTTTTTGATCTGAAGCAAGGGAAAGCAAAATTCTCCCAGCAGTAGGCACACCAGTGGAATAAAGAGCTATTCAATAACATCTTTCTCACTGTGCTGGTTTTGGCTGGGGTAGAGTTAAAATTCTTAACAGTTGCTGGTATGGGGCTGTGTTTTGGATTTGTGCTGAACATGGGGTTGATAACATGGAGATGTTTTTGTTATTGCTGAGCAGGGCTTGCACAGAGTCAAGGCCTTTTCTGCTTTTCATGCTGCCACACTGGCAGGGAATTTTGGGGGGTGTGGGAGGTTGGGAGGAGCCACAGCTGGGCCAGGTGACCCAAACTGACCAAAGGGCTATTCCAGACCTTATGGCATCATGCTCAGTGTATAAAGTGGGGGGAAGAAGGACAAAGGGGGGGATGTTTGGAGTGGGACATTTGTCTTCCCAAGTAATATGTGCTGGGGCCCTGCTCCTCTGGGGATGGCTGAACACCTGTGTGCCCATGAGAAGCACTGAATGAACTCCTTTTTCTGCTTTGCTTGCATGTGTGGCTTTTGCTTTTCCTAGTGAACTGTCTTTATCTCAACCCACGAGTTTTCTACCTTTCTTCTTTCTGATTTTCTTGCTGATCCTACTGCTGAAGGATTGAGTGAGTGGCTGTGTGGGGCTTGTTTGCTGCCTGGGCTTAAACCACAACACTCACGTAGAAACTCTCATTTTTTACCATATCACTTGTGACCCCAGGTGCTAAGCAGACAGAGAGCCCATTGTGTGAGCAATGTTTTACAGCTGTTGTGGCTGTCAGCAGAGGTAGAGGAGGAGACGATCTAGCTGTGCAGTCCTTGGCCTGAGTAGTTCTGGGGTGACTAATCCCTATGGATTTGGACTACTCTGCCTAAGGCTGGGAATAAATTTTCTACTGGTAAAGCCCAAAGAGTGAGGATGACAGACTGTGGCTGTGTAGCCACAGTGATCTTATAGAAGTTGTTAAATAATCAGGAGGATCAGCAGTAACTCTGCCAAGGTGACCATGCAGTCTGGTAGCTTAGGGGAGAGAAAACCTGAGCACTCTCCTTACAGTGGTTGGAGGGAGTTGAAAGTTCCTGAAGATGGCTCAGGTTATGCAATGAGATGTTCAGGGATTTACCTGAAGTCACAGAGTTGAGTGTGTGCTGTTAGCAGATGAAAAATATAAAAGTGTTTCTACAATCACAGTTTTTGGTCAGCTTACTCAAGCATCAGTAAAGTGCTCGCCTTGTCTGAAGAACCACAGCTGTGACCCGGAAAATAAATAGTGTTCTTTCTTCCGCAGCACAGAACAGGGAAAACTCTTCTGTGAGCAGAAGGGTACAGCTCTTTTATATAATGTAGCCTGGTGACTTAAATGCCCCCCAGGAGTGCAATTGCATCTTCACAATCCATTTCCACCTCCCAGAAAACTGCTTCTTTTACCATCCTGTGCTCCCACGGGAGATGAGAGACTCTCCGTGCCTCCTGCTGAATGTGCCAATACCTATAGAATTAAAACTCATGGAGTGAGAGAATGTGTGTCCAATGGCAAGCATGAGTGTAGACTCTGATTTGGACACTTAATATGGATTGGAAATTTGAGATCCAGCGTCTGCTTCAAGGTCAACTTTTAAAATTTCCAAAAAAAGCCCATGAGGCCAGCCCAACATGCAGAGATTTCAGTAACATGAATACACAGCTAATACAAAAATTGTGGCACCTATGGATTTATGCTTAAGGGAGTGGGCAGCATGCTGAGTGAGAGCTTTCAGGATAATTTTGAATCTAGTTCTACTTGGGTTTCACCAAATGCATCCAAGTGCTGATCTTTTGCTGGGTTCAATTTGCACCAAGACAAGCAGCACTTGGATGTGAACTAATGCTGAAATATGACTTATAATGAGCTTGGGATTCAGATCCAGCATACAGGAGTCTGAAAATGGATATCCTGAGTTTCTTACAGTGCCAAGATGGTTTTGCTGAATAAAAACAGCCTTCAAACAACCTTATCTTTTAATCTAAAGCCCAGGCATGTACTAATAAAGTAATATTAACAATAGATTTTCATTTCAGATTATTCAAACGGGGAAATATACACTACTGTAAGTGAAATCCACCAACCACACAAAGCCAGACCCTTCTGTATTACTTTTTTCTCTGCATTGGTGGAAATCTGCAGTTGCTTCCCTGAATTTAGAGGCAGAATTAACACTCTGTTCAGTGACCCAAAGCAGAATCCAAGTTTTGTTTCCTTTTAGGCACTATTATTGCATAAATAAACACATGACAACACAGTATACAGCTGCTGTGATTTTTTTTTAAAGGCAGCATGCATTTAATTTGCAAATACAGTCAACACTTAGTTACCCTTCATTCTGTCTTGGGATTTCTAAAAAATATGGGATGCCAAATGCTGATTCAGGTAATGGTACTAATTCAAAATCTCAAATATAAAGCTGAAAAAGATAAGCGCTCACATGAAATTGCTTATGTTAGTCTTTAAATTAAATTGCTCATTAGATTGTCTCCTCTGTCCTACATTCAAAGGTCATGTACAGATTTCACTATGAATAAAAATAAAAGAGACGGGTAATAGTCTCCAAAAGAAAGCACAACTGCATATCTTTTCTAATGTGTTGTATCATAAAATTGCATCTGGTTTACATACACAGTAGAAGCCTGTGCTTTACCAAGACAATAAAACAGGGAAATAAAATCATAACAAAGGGAAAACCCAACCCTTTAGCACACCTAAATATTTTCACCTGGAAACTGAAATCAAGACACTGTTATCCATATCTTCTAAACAGGAACAGTCATCACAGAGATTTATTTGACTGCAACAAAATTGGTGGTTTATCCCCCATGTTTGGTGTTTTGCTTTTGGGTTTCTTGGTTTGGTTTTGGTTTTTTTTAAAGTATTTTTTGACAAAATAAGCAAGAAATTTACCAGCTTTTCCACTGTGTCCTTGTTAGTCATCAGACTTTCATGGAATGGAGATTTTCTTCTGTTTTTGAGAAAGGGTGATCCTCAACTAACATGGAGCACACCCCTAAGATGCTGTTCTGCTCACAGATGTGTGAGTTGCTTTCAGAGACGTCTTTTTCACAGTCCTTAGTACAGCACTCCTGTCAGTGGCCAGAGGATTTTTGAACTGGTTGGCAATGGCCTCTCACATCTATATGGCTCCTGACAGGTCTATTCTCTTGCTGCTTTGTACCCCCTTTAAAATTCTGTGTATTTGTATTTCTCTATGCAATTTCTTCAGCAATTACATTTTCCCCTTTGTTTTCCTTCAACAAGAAACTGACCAGCCTTAGTCTCAGAGAGCTGGAGAATGGCAGCAGAGGAGGAAAGCTTTCATCTCCCCTTTCCTGGCTGTAGTATTGAACCTTGCAGCTACTAAGCATAATTTCATAGAGTGATATAGACTGGAAAGGACATCCAAGGGTCATCTGGTCCAAAACCCCAACTCTAAGCAGGGCTAAGATCATATTGCTCAGGGTCTTGTCTAGTTGAGTTTTGAAGATCTCCAGGCATGGAGATCAGTGGTGGATACAGTGGGAACCTCTTCCTTTTCTCAGCACTGTTGCCAGCAGTGTGCTTAAATGTTCAGACTAAAAAGAGGAGACACAGCAAATGTTCAGCTTTGTGTAGCACACCAGTTTTTCTAACTCTTTTTCGAATAACAAGGTCATAATTTTGAACCATCCAAAGGGCACACGTGACACATCACTTCTCTCTACATGTTCATGTGAAAGGAAAATTAGCTAATAATTTCAGGTTTTTTCCCTCAGGATTACTTCAGAGTGCATGTTTTTCCACATTTCTATTGTGCCATGGATCTTTATCCTGTGCCTTCTGCAGAGACTTCTTTTTTTCCTCCCACAGAGGCTGCCAGGCTCCTGCTCTCCGAGGGGTCACAGGTTGCAGGGAGATCCACAGAAACAGGAAACCACGCTTCCTCTGTCAGTTTTGAAACACCAAAACCTGTTTCCTTTCTACAGAAATAAAGCCTGTCAGGGCATCCTCTGGGTAGGCTCACTATCTGAGCAGCAGCCCAGGAGGAGGGAGAAACTACAGGATTTCTTGTTTAGGAAATAAATGTGAGATAACTTATAGCATTTACAAGCCATCAGAATGAAAGAGATCATTTACTTGCTGCTCCTATTGCACTTATGCAGGGGCAGCATTGGATTTAACATTCCAGGAAAACTCTGGACCACAGGACAAGGTGATGAAACCCAGACAAGTCACTCAGACTCGACTCCATCTTCAACCACAATTAGGGTGTCACCCCGTTCAGAAATCCAAGGTGCCACAGCAAATGCCTCACAGGGACCTCCTTTTGCATCTTCAGACAAGACACTGGGAATGAAAGCAGCAAAGAAAACTTCCAGTCCCACAATACCTACCCCTGCAAGTCAGTCAAATGGACACAGTGATGATGGCTCTGGCAAAGACAAGATGGGAAACTCACCTGGCAGCAAAGGGACAGTCCTACAAAGCACTGCTAGAGAGATCCCTCTCCTGCAAGGGGTCCCTACAAGCCTGGATACAGCTACAGGGAACAAATCTGTCAAGCAGTCCTCTCACAGCACTGGTATCACCAGGAGCCAGCAGGATGCCAACTCCAAAGCATCCGGCTTTGAAACTACCAGGGGAAAGTAAGTTACAAATTTTTTCTTGTCTCCTATGTACTGCTTATTGTCCTGTTTCCAGTGACATAATTGGCAAAAGTCCTAGCAATTTCAGTAAAATTATTTTTTTACCTTACAAAAGACCATCTAAAACAAGCAAGGGACCAAAATGGCAGCATTTGCTCAGGCAAAACCATTGTAACATTTCTAACAGAGTAAATGCTGCAATGTTTTATTCCTCAGGGTAGTTATCTCAAAATCAACTGGAGAGTCATTATCATACATGGCTAGGCAAGGACTACAATAGATGGCCCCCTGTTTTATGCACAGTAAACTATTGTTGTTTTTTTTTCTACTTTATTTTCTTGTGGGTAAAAGAAATTGCAGATGCACTATTTCATTTGGAATCTATTAAAAAATATTGTGTCTGTAAACTTCTCCACTAAATTGAAAATACAAGCAATTAAATGTGCAAAATGCATCAATGTCTGACAATTTGAAACATCCTATTCTGTGATAAAAAATTATGAAAAGTGGTGTTGTAGGTGAATGTGCATTCAGTACTCTATAACTTAATACACAATAGCTGTGCATAATAGAGTATATCAAATTGTAGTGTCTAGTTTTATAGCTCTGGAACACTCAATTATTTTCTTTGTTCCCCAATGTCTTCAGTTCTCAATGGGGATATTGACACTGACTTTGCAGATATTGCAAATTTCCCTTAATTGCTGATATATAGTCAGATCCTGGTAGAAAATGAAAGGCACAAAGTCTTGGTTGTTTTCCATAGTATTTATGGAGAGTAGGCTTTTAGAATATAGATTTCTTCTTTTGATAGTACTTTCCCAAATGTTAGCATCCAACTTCATGCAAAAGAATAAATCATCACTGCTATGATCATCTTGCTGTGGGTGGCTGGGAGCTAATGTTCCTTTAACTGAAAGAAAAGGTTCCCATTGACCTGAGCATGTTTTGGATGCTGCATGAGGGAAATAATGCACAAGAACCCAAAGGAAAGGAGTCCTTTGCCTCTGCTTGGAAGAGAGAGCCCAGTAAAGGAGCTGTGTTTCCCAGACAGCTTTCCTCAGATACTCCTTAAGTTCTGAAAGTCATTTGTTACACTGCCTTACCACCATTTGGCAGAGTGTCTGAATTCACCTGAGTTAAATGGCTTCTCTTTTTACATGAGTGCTGGTGGCTACATCTCCATTAAAATAAATATACATGCTAACCTTGGTCTTTAGTTTTCACAGCTTTCTTCAAGAACAGTACTCAAATTAATCTGCAGAAAAACTCTGTGAGTCAGCAGGTATTCTTTCTACCTTTTACGTGAGATATAAATATAAGTAGCAAAAAATTAGTCTCTGGTGAAGATGGTCAAGTATTTTATTTATCATAATGACATGTGGTCGCAGCTGCAGAGGGGCAAAATAAGCATATCTTGTATTTGCCAGGACCTAATTTCATGGGTGGTCGAGGAGCAGCCTGCTGTGCAAGACACATATTTGAGTCCACTGAGCCAGTTAGCAGCAAAGCCAGGACTGCATCCCAAATTTACAGGAATGTGTAGCAGCATGAAACCCCAGCATAAAACAGAATGCTGGATCCCCACTCTCTTGCTCAAACTGCTGAGCTACGTACCCTCTCCCTGCCTAGCAAATATCTGCAGTTCCTTTTCACAGTAAGAATCTTGTGCTACAAGACCTGACTTCCCAGGGTATATGAGTGTTTTTGCAATCAGCTGTGGTGTTTGGAACTTTCCTTCCACTTTTGCCGCAACCTGGACCATGACTTAAGTCACTTCTCTGTTCCATCTTCCTTTCCTTATGAATTAAACCTGGATGAATAATAAACTTGCTTGTGACTATTTTTCAGCAAAGGCACGAAAAAATGCCGAGTATTGTGTGCTCACTGTTACCAATCACTGCTGTGAAAATACTGCTACTGCTGGGAAAATATGCATGAGAACACAAAAAATTTTATTTATTAAGTGCAGGTGCCATCAACTACACCCTAAATAATTTCTAGCATATATTTTCCCTTTTCCCCCCAACATTTATCACAAATAAAGTGAAAGAGACACTGTAAGAGCCAATAAAGACATGCATCTTTCTTCAAGGTTTTACTCATTTGAAGCCTGAGCACAGCATGACTCAATAGCAGATTCCACAGTTGTAAAGTGTGAGGAAATTTGGAAGAACAATTTGCTTTTTGAATTTACTTTGCATTAAAGCACCTCTTTGGTTATAGACTGTATTCCAGCCCGAATTTTTGAGTGACCTCGTAGGATCTGCATGGCTCTATAATCTTTTATGGCAACCCATTGTGCTAACATATGTGCAGAGATGCTGATATTAGGAGGCTCCATATAGAAGGAACAATAGGGAGAGATCTGTGAGAGACAAGAGGAAGGAAAACAAACAAGAATGAGCATTTATTTTTAAACATATTTATAATTTTAAAAATACCAATACATACACTGTGTTAGAGAGTCTGCAAGGCTGTCAGATTACCCGCAAGGTACAACATGTGCCCATTGTATGAACTTAATTACACAAATACCCCTTTCTGAAGGAGGTTATGTGCCTTAATGGCTCACAAAGATAATTCCCTTGCTATCTCTACCCTAGGTTATGTGAGGACAATATTATGTACCCACATCGAATCACATGCATACTAGAACTAGGTTAGGCTTTGAGCCTCTATCACATCCTCATGTGGTATTATAAGGGCTAAATATTGTGCATATCCTTTTCTCTATAAACACTAAACCATTCCTTGTTCTTCACAGGCACAAAAATGTGATTAAATTCTGTTCCTTCACATTGGAATAATTTTATAATTAACCTTAGAATAGGTACAGGAGAACACAATTTGTCTCTGTCTGCTCTCAGACCATTTCAGAAGAATGTTTTCTGTGGTGAGGTATTTCCCCTTCTGGCAGGGTCTGCACCCAAGCTTTCATAAGGATAAGACAACTTCGTAGGAGCAAATCTAGAATGGCCTGAGCTGAAGGAGAATTCCTTTCTTCACTTCTAGTAACGAATTTGACTTTAGCTCTGAAATGTAAAACTTAATGTCTCTACATATATGCATTTTTTCTTTTTTTTTTTAATTTCTACCTATCTTCAAAGTTTTATTCAGTCCATAACAATGAATAAAGAAATACTGGAAAACTAGAGAGAGACAATTTTTCCAAAATTCAGTGACACTAAATCTGAGTATCAATTTGGTGTCAAAGAAGAAAATTTATGATACATTTTTTCCACTGAGTTAATTTGAGATACATGCTTTTCAGCCTGTGGAGAGGGACAGTTGCAGTATTTCACTGTGTAAAGCAGCTTAAACAACAGTGGTGCAATGGAGTAAATCTCAGGTGGAGTCCTGAGACCAGCACACTCATCTTTTCATTCTAAACCTCATTTTATTAATTACTATGCAAGGCAGCTCCTGAATACGTGAGACCTTCATTCAGGCTGTAAATTAAGCAGAGTATCCCCACATGGCTGGGTGGCTCTACATTACTCTTTTCTCTTATTATGTGTATATTACACCTTTTCCAGTTATCATGAAGCCAC
This sequence comes from Monarcha castaneiventris obscurior, assembly GCA_026261815.1. Classification (NCBI taxonomy): domain Eukaryota; kingdom Metazoa; phylum Chordata; class Aves; order Passeriformes; family Monarchidae; genus Monarcha; species Monarcha castaneiventris. The sequence goes on from JAMPIT010000890.1 coordinate 6,819,196, forward strand.
TGAGGGTCTTTATAGGCTTCCTCTACCATTACCTTGTGTAGTGGTGAGGTGACAGTATTTTATTACCAAGCACAGAAGGGTTTAATAGAGTCAGCGCCAGGGACAGATTTGCTTAGCTGTCACATGTGATAGGAGTGCTGAAATATTTCATTCTCTCCACCAGACGTCTGCATTTCTCCCTGGAAATTGCTTTTGCCTATATCAGCTTGGTAGAAATCTAGTGTACTGACAAATTAAAACGAATGGTTGAGATCAGAAGATGGTTCAGATACATGAGACACATAGAAACCTGATTTAACTCCCTAGTTAATGCAAGGTTCACAGTCTCTTTTCATCATGTCACATTTTAATGGAGCAGAGAGAACAATTCTTGAATCGATTTCCTAAGATTTTGCATCACTGTGCATTTACAGAAAATAACAGTCAACCATAGCTTAGGTTTCTGCCTCTCTGGGTATATTGACTATGACCTGGAAGGAGGAAGATCTTACACTGGCCTGAGGTTGCCTTGGCGGCTGTGGCGGGGTGTTTGACAATCTTTGTCTCTGGAATGTTGTACTACAGCTATGCAGAAGATCCCTGCAATAAGTCACTCTTGTCCAGCAGCACCTTGAATGTATTTCTGATGCTCAGCTGTAAGCCCACCATCCAGTCTTCCCACACAGGCTAAACTCAGTGTTACTCCCATAGCAGTCCCCAAAACCATGGGAAATAGCAACGATGGCGGGTAGAGTCATGACAGACTGTTTTCAGCAGCACAGGAAACAGCACTGGAAAAAAAAAAACCAACACTTCTTCACCAAGGTTGTTTTTGGGACACAAAGTACTCAGCCTCCTCAGAGTCTTGTTGCTTAGTTTTTCTGTGATCAGATAAGGCACCACTATACAGATGATATCTGGGTTTTTTTCAGGAGGGTAAGGAAGGTTTCTGTTTGTCTCATTGCACTAACTATTGCATTAATACTCATGCTTCTCTTGCTCTTGTTCTTTGTTTCATCTGCCATGGGAGCAGCAAGGATTAGGAACAGACTGTTTTCTATCCCTACAGTGTCCCTTCACCCCTCTGAATAGATTAGGATTACTGTACCAAACTGGACTCAGTGTTAGGATTTACCTCCTAGCCCCTGCAAATACTCAACTCTTGGTGGCATTTCATTTGAGGTACACCAGAAACGTCTGCTCAGGTATGCACAGAAAATAGGCATTCTCACACATCTGAATATAATTAACATTTTAGAGAACTGACACTAATTCTAGAATAGACTTGGCAAGGAAGAGGACAGCAGCAAGGGGTCCCCACATGTTTTCCAAAGGCATTATCTGTGTTGCCAGTTAGAGAATGCAAGTGTTTCAAATGTCAATTTTTCTGCCAAATGTCAGAGCATCTATTCTGTATCACGTTCCTGGTAAGCAATACCACTGGTCATGAGGAAAAGCCTGTGGAAAAGAATCACCTTGAATTTCATGGACTTTGGCTCAGATCCTTTCTGTTCAAGAGCTGCATAAGATCAGTCAGGGACAGTGTAAAGGTATGTATCTGTATGATAAAGTGGCAGATCAGATGCAAAGAAACTGGCAAGGCATTTAATCATTTAATGAAGGGAAACAAGAAAAGAAAAGCTGTCCAAAACAATGCTACAAACAAGGACAAATTCACCCCTTAAACTGCAATGGATCTTATTTTTTATATTTTCATTTTGTCACTTACAAAGTCTTTTTTGTGTTGGTATTTCTCAAAGTGGAGAAGCCATCACTGACACACTGCAATCTCCTTTTCTGTAGATCACAAAAGCACTGAAAAATCAGTGAAAACCAATACCACTGAAGGTTACCCAAAAAGCACTTCCAGTAAACTAGACCAGAACTACCTTGATGAATTTTGTACTCTGGGTTAATTAGAAGATGGAAAATAAATTTATATTCCACAAGTAAAAAGGCCTTTTAATTCTGAAAGAATTCAGACCTTTTTGAAGAACAGTATGTGTGCATTTTCAGATGTGTTTTACTGGATAATTCTTGAAGGTTTGAGATTAATGATATCTTCTCCAAAGTCTAAATTCTATCTGGAAAAGTTTGATTGTGTTAAAGGGCTCTGAACACGGAGTGAAATATCATGTATCAAAGAGATGATCTGATTTGTAACAAGAGAACATTTTAAATGCTAAAACAGATTGGTGAAATAATGAGTGGAAATGGTGAATTAATTTTTGCAGCATGAGTGAGGACAAAGAGTAAATAAAAATTCAGATGAAATAAAGAGGCTGTTTGCAGTCCAAGGCTTCAGCACTGTAATACAAAAAAAGGAAATGAATGATGAGAGCAGAATCTGTGTTTTGTAATAGACAGGACAAAACGTCAGGACACTGAGTCCTGAAAAAAGCCATTAAATAAATCTTTGACACCTAATGCTCCAGTCAGTGTCAACAAGTCAGCTGTTTCTCAGAGATAAAAACATATCCTATAACATATTTTACTATCACATACTGCATTATATTACATGTCACACGTGCTTCTTAGTTTCTTCCATTCCAACCAGCTTGTAAAACACATTTTCCAATTTGATTTGTTTATGGTCAGTCCCTAGTGAGTACTGAATTTTTATTGCAGCTGAGATTCATACATTTCAGAGCAAGGGAAGCTGGGCACTGCGCCTAAAGGATTAACTAGTTTTAGTTCAAGTTTATAATTTCTCTTTGAAATAGATCTTACATTTTTGAAAGATGACGGATTTTCACTTAAATATATAGAATTTACCATATCACAGTGAGACGTCTCTGTAGTCACCTAGTGGAATTCAAAGGAAGTTGCAAAAACCAGTCCCCCCTGCAATAGCAGGAAGGAACCTTGTGAGGGTGCTTGCTATCCTTAGAATCTGAGTGTTTACACTGCGTCAATCAACATTACCTCTCCTCATCCAAACTTGGAAGGTTGTTTAAAGCAAATTGATCTCCTGGCTCTAGATGCTTGTACCATCTTTCTACAAACCCTTGTGCTCAGATGTAAAGGTTAACATAAAATTAAAACTGTTGTATAATCAAGATGAGTATTTCATTAGCTATTCTGTGAAATACAAAGAAGCTGCATACAACATGAATGAGGCACAACCACCAAGCTGGGCATGGACTTTGACAGGAGCTCCAGCTCAGGATCCTTTTGTATTCCGTCAGCAACACGGTAATCTTATTTTCATGATTCAGTGATGTTCAGCTGGGCTGATTCAATAGCATTTCTATTAAAAGCCAGGTAATCTAATTTACTCGCAGACAAAAATCAGTCATTTTCAGATATGATATGAAGGGGGCATAACTGATTCTGTACCCTTTGTGGTCCGACTAGCGCTGGTGCTCCTGTGGGGTGGCTTTAGGACCACTGACACGGATCTGTGAGCAATCCCGTACAGGCGCTGCCGGCAGTTTGTGCGAGGTTTGCTTTTGTTCTCGGCAATGCGCCCAAGGAACATTTTACGGTGGAAATGTGCCGTGGAAGGGGGACTGCAGGGACCCCAAAACCCCCGTGATTTTTGGCATTGGTGCAAGCTGCGCTTCGCTGTCCAGCAGCATCGGCGCCTCCGCGGGCTGCGGCCGCCCCCTGCCAGCCGTGCCCGGCACTGCCGCGCCCGGCGGGGCTCCGGGAAAGCCGAGCCTGGGCCCGGCCCATCGCCGCTTAGGAGAGGGTTTAGCCGTGCTAAGACGGCTTTAGGGGCTCTGGAGTGTCCCCCGAACCAGGAGGCAGGATCCCAAAAGCTAAAGACAGGCTTAAAGGCAGCGTCTGGGTGCCACCGATGCGTCCCTGCGCGTTGTAGGCGCTTTTTTCCAGCCGCCTGGGCAGGCTCCGGGGCCGATTATCTGCTCGGGGCTTGGAATTGGGAATGGCCCTGAGGCCCAGGAAAGTCAGGCTGCATAGACTGCCAAGCAGACGTGCTCACAGGTGCCAGCAGAAGCAGATGCTGCTCTTCCTGCCGTGCCCTGCCACTCGGCGTAGGTGCTTCCTCACCCCTGAGGGTGGGATGTCACATTCGGGTACAGCCACACCACACCGAGTGCAGAGCTGGGCTAGCAGTATTTTGATTTGAGCTGGAAATAATGCAGCAAATACCACATCAAGGAGGCTGCTTCAAAGGCCTGAGGACTCTCCCACACATTGCTACCAGTGCATGTTCCCAGACAAGACATGCAAGAGGAGGATGAAATCTGTCACTTGGGCTTTATGCCAGCTGGGAACTTGTACTGCTCTTTCCAGGCTGGATTTTTGTTGTATGTTGTGAGGATTTTGTTTTGTTTTTAAATACAGCTTTCCTGATTGAAATCAGGCTCAATGCAAAAGAGACGCTAGGTTCCTCCAGCTCTCAACAAAATCTGCATGTTAGAAGCCCGTGTTGATGATCTGGAATAAATTATTCCAGGGAGGGTAAAGAGGATTTTCAGGTTTAAAGTCCTGTTATGCAAATCAGTTGTCTTCTGTTCTGCCTTTGCATTAACACAGCCTGTCATAGTTCTTCCGCCACGCTTCATCTTCTATTTCCAAATCTACATTTTTTCAGACAATTTGATTTCAAAATTATATTTACATTTTTAACGTCTCTTAATGAGCTTATTTCATTGGTAGCGTAAACCTAATTATGAGTCACACCAGGGGCTTTTTTGCTGTGAATATTTCCTCCAATTTAGCCTGATCAAAGATTGCTGGGCCATGTGAGAACCACAGCTTCAGACATTGCACTCACGTACATTAACAATGAGTTAAATATTTTAAATGGAAACAATCTGCTCAAGTTAGTTAAATTTTTGGTAGAGACCAGAGGCTGAGTTCAGACTGTCTTTAAAATTCAAAAATAGCCCTTAATATTTGGGGTGTATTGTAACATTTTTTCCTTTGGAAGGCATCTCCAAATGGGCAAGTTCCAATAGCTGTTCCTCAAAGCCAGACACCAATAATAATAATAATAATAATAATAATAATTCGGGGATTTACAGTATGAATTTTTAAAAGGTCTTAGGTGGGGGCTAGGGTTGTTTGTTTTTTTAACTGAAATCTATATTCCAGTGCTTTCATGTCTTTTGCAAATTTTTTTTATGCCTGTGTTCACTCTCTCATGTTTTCATTGGCCATGTTTGCTCAGGTGTAAAATGGTTCTCAGTTACTAAAATGTATACCCCTGATATGTGCACTGCAGAACAGGTTGTCAATGACAATATTGTTGTACATTTTCTGCTTAATCCCTTTCTCTGGTGAGCTTGTCTGGTGAGCAAGGGTAAAGTGCAGGCTAGGGAGCCACAGGCTCAAGTCCTAACCTCACCTCTGCCTCACTGTAGTCCAGACTTTAAAATCTGGCCCCTATATTTGGCTTTTTCATTTGCAGAGGTGGGATGCTTAGCACCCAGCTGCCCAAGGTGTAAGCTCCTCCCTTCCCAGACGGCTAATGTGCAACAGGAAAGGAGATGTGGTACTGCATAATAGCTAGAGATGGCATTATTGCTTCAGAGGTTTTCAGACTTTATATGCCATCAGTTAATTGCTGAAATTTATTTAGGAATTAAAATGTTTACATTCTCTGTACTTAGTTTAAATCATAAGCAAATCCCTATGATTAGTCAGAGCTCCTCCTGAATAGATCAGTGTCAGTCTGGCCCAGAATCACTTCCTGCATCTGTTAAGAAATATTTAGTATCCCATTCATATGCTGATTTTTTTTTTCTTTTGATCTCTGTGCTGCACTTCTGAGAAAAAAAATACGTTTTTTAATCTTGGGTATGAATTTGCAGAACCCTCACTACAGCTATGAAAGGCAAGAGATTTCATGCCAGTACTGAGAAAGAAGTTCAGTGATAGTGCCCTAAGCAGGATAATGAGCCTTGATGGTCATAAGCAACCTCACCTGTAGCCTCCACCCATGCCCCTGGGGCGGGACTCCACTTAAGCCCGGGCTTGAGCTTTTATTGCTTTCCTTATGAATGTGCTTGACTTTAGCAATCCTCTTGGAGCTGGCTCCTCCCGTGGTCTCTGCTGGGCTGCTCATTGACCTGTTCCTGGCACCACACTGCTGCCTGCAGGCTCCTGGTGCTGGTGAGGTCAGTGCCTGCTTGTGTGGGTGGGAGAAATCCCACTCATGCTGCTCCCTGATGCTCAGTGAGGAAGCCCCCTGGAAGAGTTGTTTTCCTGGCAGTGCTTCCAAGGGTGCTAAGTGCCCCCCTGTGTCTGGCTTGCACTGAACTCTTGGCAAGAGAAGATGCCTGTCCTCCCTTGCTGCTGCAGAAGTGTGCTGGAAGAGATGCAGCTACAGGCTCTCTCTCTCTCTCTGGCTTACTGCTGCTGGTGTTTAACTCAAATATCATTATTGCTTAGTTACTGCTGCCAGTCTCTGTGATACACGAGACTGTGAAGGGTCTGCATGCCCCACCCAGAGGGGTGGGTAAGTAACTTCATTATTTCTCTGCAAAGCTTGAAAGACTGAAATTTCTTCTTATTTTTGCCAATTTTATGTGTCTCAAACTTGCATATAGTTGCTTCTGACTTCCCCAGAGGAAGTGAGCACAGTACCTAATCTTTAGGCTCATGCTTGATGGCTGCATTTAACTTTTAGCAAATATTTTTTTCATGGAGTCTCTAATTAATACACACAGATAAAAGGCAGTAACTAAAGGAGTGAAAACATAAAGGAAACATAAAAAAAAGCACAGCTTTTTTATACCTAATTAAGAAGAAATACTATCTTACTGAAGACTCTCAAGGACGTGGAGAGTGAGTGAGCAAAATCAGATCAAAGGCACTCAATAAAAGCCCATTTTATGAAGCACATTATTCCTGAAATAAACAAAGTGTGTTGTGAAAGGGAGTGCAGCAATATTGGCAGTAGAGATATTGTGAGGTTCAATCTGTTAGTTTAGCATCTTTCTAGCTTATCCTGCTTTTTTCTCAGGAATCATTTTCCAAGTACAGCACTACTGAGCTTAATGTGCATACACTGGTAGGATCTCAGTAGACAAAAGCAATCACTTAAGGACAGATGCCGATACTATTTTGTGTTTTGTGCTGTTGTTCATGTTTGAAGCAGTGTAAGTCTGTATTAATGCCGCTTAAGTAAATGGAACTAATCTGGTCTCAATTGTATTTTGATTTCCACTGCAAGGAGCCTGTAGCAAGATACTGGTTTCTGGCGTAAATAACCCTTACTGAATCATGAAACGTGAACAAAACTACTACAACTGGAAGAAAATGTTAGCAGGAAAACACAACACAGGAAGACGAGCTTTAAGTTCTCATATGCAAATATTTTTCAGAAGTACTTGCAGCTCCACCAGTCCTTCAACTGAAACAGCATCTAGTCATTAACTTGCCAGTTAAGGCAATAATATATGATCCTGAGAAAGGCTGCACTAAGTTAAGGATGAAAGAAAAAAGAACTAGGCCAAATAGACATTTGTTCCACCAGCAGAAAAGCAATAATGCTTTCTTCAGGATGCCTTCCAGACTGCAGCTGGGAGACTTCCTGATACAGAGGTTACAGCTCCAATGATTTTTTAAAAACCAAACTGATAATACCCTAATGGAGTGTTTTTTCATGAAATAATTTTACTGCTTTTTAAATCTGTTTTGACCTCCAAATTTGGCACAGTCTATGGCTATGGAAATGCTGCCCTGACCCTTTGTTTTTGTCTTCTTTGGTTTTAAACCTGTTTTGTTTTGATGCTTATTTATTGTAACAAGACTAGGTGAATAATGAATGTCATGACTTCTTATCCCTCCTGCTTTTCTTCTATTTGTATCTTGGGGCTTTTTCACCCCACTTTATGGTATAGGACCAAACCTGAATTCTCTATTCAAACAAGCTATAAACTCATATACAGCAACAAAGAGTTGATGTACTGAAACAATGATGATTCCTCTTTGTTCTTTAGTCCTTCCCTGATAATGTCAAATATTTGATTACCTAGCTTAGTTAATGCAAAACAATAAATTGGCCTATTCAGAGAGCCATTAACCATGACTCCAAGATTATTTTTTCCACTGATGAAATCTACTGTAAGTAGTGATACTATCTCTATAAGCCTGTCTTTGTGACTGGTTCTGCATTACAAGACCATTTTCTGACACCTACCTATTTGGAAATCCAGTATCATGAGACTTCTGCAATTCTTCAAGTTCAGCTTTGTTTACTACACAAAATGATTTTGTATAATTCTGCATAACCCTGCTATCCCCCTATTTACTGGCTTCTCCCCTAGTTAATGAACACAGTGCCTATTACAGATTAATGTGGGATTGTGTTGATAAACTGCTTCTTGAGAAAGCAAACTAGTCTTTCATCTTTCTGATTTAATGCCTTATTTGTCTATAACAGGATCTGTTTTCTTACAATGAGATAGATTGCTTCCCCCCAATATCTTTTGTTGAGTGACCTTGCCAAAAGCCTCTGAAAATCACACCCTTATCCACCTGCTTCTGATTCAAGGAATAGCAATAAATCTCTGTGGTGTAATTTCCCTGTACAGATCTGTCCTGAGCCTATTTTTAGATTATAATTTTGACTTAATTCAGTTCTCTACTGTAGACAAGTTCCAAAATCTGATTTACCAGTTTGCATTTGCTTGCAACCTCCTTAGAAACCTTTGAAAATCCCTAGCAAAGCTGCTCTTGCACTCACCAGCTCCAGCCCCCTGGGCTGCAGTGATCTAGAGTTTGGTCATTTTGTATGTGACTGCCTTCTCTGGATGGGCATCCAGAGGCACAGGCAAGTGTGGAGCCATGGCATGTGTTTGCTGTGTGTGGCTTTGACCTCACAGTGCCCTGGGAAACAAAGTCTACCCATACTCACAGTATTGCTGGGGAAAACGAGAAACACCAGAAATGGCTGTCCATGAAGTGAAAGCTGTGGAAGATTAAAAACCTGACTAAATAATTCTTTGAATTCTGGATAAGCAGTTTCTGTAGTCTGAAATGTAGGTGTATTTTAAGACCTGTCATTACTGAAGTCTAGAAGACCTTCTTTGTACTTGGAGCTCCACAGCTGTTTACAAATTAAAATTTAGATTTGCGGTATGAATGTGTGTAAAGATGGAGAAATGATTCTGTTTTCTTTGCTGAAGCACAAAGACTAAGTAATTGCCCAAGACAACATTGGCATTTGGAGAGAAACAAACTTAATTTTTGTAACTTAGTCCTGTCTGTAAATTATGGGCTCAACATTCACAGTTAAGTATTATATATTATCATATGGTGGAAAACGTTATTTGTACTTTTAATCATATTTACCTTCCCTATCTTACAGAAACTGGTGTGCTTATGTCCATACCAAACTTGTACCTACAGTTGTGGTGGACAACCTGGAAACCTTCTCCTCAGGCAGAGCAAAGCCTTGCACTTGGCAAATTGGATCCTGTGCTCAGAGGTATGGAGAACAGGGAAGAGAGAGGACTTGCAAGTACTTTAATTACATCCAATGCACAATTAATGTGAATATAACTTTAAAAATTAAAAGGGAAACAGGAGAGAGCAGCTTAGCATGTCTCCAGGTCTCATCTTTGCATGACCCTATAGCATGCATAGAAGCTCATGGCCTGTTCCTATAGCAAGTATAAGTGCCTGAGACTGGGCATGCCCTCACTCTGGCACCCTCCAATCAGCTGAAAGTCTTTGAGTCAAAGAGACATGCACAAGTACAAAGCTTTAAAGCATGTGCATGGAAGAAAATCCTTTCTGTGCAGTTTTCTGAGCCTGTGGTCTGTTGGAGCAAAAGGCTTCCTCTGAGAGGCACTAATATTTTTGTTATTATCTCTCTGCTGAGTGCTTATTTCTGGCACAGCTTTGGTCAGGCAGTGAACCTAGACAAGTAATTTGCCTGGGTGGAACTTGTCAATAATACCTCTGTTAAACATATTCAGAGTGTCCTTTGTGGTTTGGATGCCTCATTGTATTCTCCAAATGTTAGATTTCAGTCGTAAGTGAAATTGGAATTTAATGCATGAATTTGGAAAATGGCAAACTGAAACAGCACCAACAAAATGGAGATGGTAATGTATTTTTCCCTTGACAAATTTCAAAAGCCTCTTACAAGTCAGTTTGACTGTTCTGAGAATTGTCCTCTAGGTGGTATGGCAGAACATGCTTAAAGCTTTGAGTTGAAAGTGGGAATAGAGCTTCCTTAGCATTTGGTGACTCTGAAATGCAGTCGACTGCGTTGCAAAACTGTGGAGCAGACCCTGTGGGTGAAGTGTTGCCAGTTTTGTTATTTTGTTTTGGTTTTTTCCTAATTCAATCACTTTAGGTCCTTGTGCTGCTTGTATAAATAAGGCTCTACTATATACCTTTCTGGGACTCGTTTACGTGATTTTTTTTTTAATGTGGATTATTTTTGAAATAGCTACTCCTGATTAACTCCTTTCATGGACACGTCATTTTTGTGAGTGGTTTTAGGAATGGATTATGTTAATACAGAATGAGGTGTTTTTATCATAAGACCATCCATACAGCAAAATAACCAAGAAGGCTCTTTTGAATTAAGATCACCTTAATCTTTATTGAGTTCTTGCTGCTGCAAAAGCCATTTCTTAGAGCCAAAGCTGGTTGGGGACACATGCAAAGCTCCTGCCAGCTGCTATGAGAATTTTATTATATATTACATCCCTTGCAAAGGAGTGACAAGATTAATTGGAGTGTAAAATACGGTGGCATTTTTTAATGCGTCAGGAGGATATTTTTTGGTCTGACAGCCTTTAAATTAGTCTCTTTTTCTGGAGTGATTTGTACAGGGATTGTGTACAAAACAATTCAGTAACTTTTATCATCGTATTTTCTGAGATTTTAGGTGTTCTTCATGTTAGTGTTAAAACTAGCAGTACTGTGTGATATTATTTTTATTTGAACATCTTAAAAGAGCAAGAAGACTTGATGTAGTTTGTTCTGTATGCCCTACTGCAGCATGTTAATTCTACATTGACTTCTCTATGAAGTTAAGAAACCTAGGGGAAGTGATGGGGTAGCCAGGACATGCAGAATGTGTTGGAACACAGAAATAAAATTGCTGCTGCCTCTGCAGTTGCATACTGTAACAGTGATAACTGAGGCCTCACAGTTACATAGCCATGCCCTCCTTTCCCTGAAGTCCAGGGTGGAATTTTTCATGCTTTATTGGATTAATGTTTGTATAATCTTGTTTAAAATAATCAGAAGGGAAGGTTTCCAGTGTGCACTAAATGTGTGCCGATGTGGCATAAATTTATTGTGAATGCATTTTTCCACCAATTTCAAAGAAAAGGGGCATATGAAAATTGTATTTTTGGCTCACTTTGTTCAGTTTAGTAGTTATTAATTGTAATGTCTTCCATTGCAGTATTTGAATACTGAATAAGATATCTGGGGAAGAAATCTAAATAGACATCAGATTTCTTTAAAATTCACGCAGACGATCTGAAGGTTGTAATATTAAAGCTCTGATTGTTAATGAAACACCAAACCCTGGTTAGAATTCACTTTGAATTTCAAGCAGTAATGAAAGGATAAAGATGACAAGTGAGATAATGCACGGTAGTTATGCCGGTATCTTACAGCTTTTCTTTGGTTACCTAAAATAGGTTTAAATTGTTCTCCTTTTACAGGTCCCAGACAACAACACACCAGGCCTACAGAATCAAACATAAAATAGTGACATCCCTGGAGTGGAAGTGCTGCCCTGGGTACAGGGGGCAGAACTGCCAACCCAAAGGTGAGTAGAGTTGTAAGGATTTGGAGCTATTCAGCAAAAGAGAACAATGAGGTGTGATTTGTGAGCAAATGGCTCTGTTGAAAACCAATACAGTCCTTTTTGTTAATTTAAAACCAGGAAAAATGCACAGTAAACTAAAATGCTTTGGGATGTTGACTCTTCCCTGCATGTGAATTTTCAGAGCAGCTAAGCAGAATGTCCTTTCCCTTCTTCCACTCTAAATAAAGCTCATTAAATCTCCAGCCTTATTTCATTTTTCTAAAATATGGAGTTTGCATTCAGTGTGTCTATACTTTTGACCTTTTAGTTATTGAATATTGCATTGCTGGGGATATTAAATCCAGATCCTCTATCGAATATTTGCTGTAATATTCCTCTACAGCACTGCTAGTCTTTTGCCTTTTAGTTTCAGGCTCTAAGAATATCTTTTGTTTGTGATAAAATAATGCATCAACTTTTTTTTACTTCTCTGAATTTTGTAGGCCTTCTGTTGTTCATTTCACCAGTGACTGAATTTTTCTAGGTATTACACATGATCCCTGTGTAACTGTGTCCTTTTTGACAGAATAGCCTTTTACCTCTGCCCTGGTGATCAAACACTTGGCATCATATTGTAGTTTAATATCTGTATAATAGCTATTTCTTTGCTGCTGGCCTTAAGCAAGCAGTCCTTGAAAAATTAGATATGGCATCAGCATACATGTTTTAAATGAATGGATATTGCAAGACAGGCTATTAGGTGTGATAGGGAGTTCAATCAGCAGCGGTAAAGTAAAGGGCTGTGATTAAAAATTAATGTAGAGAAATGAAGAGAAATCACTGTTGTTCACATCCAGGAGGGAAATTTCAGCGCTGAAGAGCCAGAACCTTGGCAGGCTCAAAGTTGTCCTCTGCACAGCAGAGCGTAGAGTCAGTTATTAACACAGGACATGGCCAGGCAGAAAGGCTGTCCAGTGAGCATGGATCAAGTGTTTTAAAGGTTTCCTTTCAGAAAAAAGCAAACATTAGCAAAAATGGATTAAAAAAACTGTAAAGGGTAGCATTGAAGGGAGAGGTCACAGTTGACAAAATTGAAATGGCATCAAAATAACAGGAAAATATTGACCAGGAAGAAAAGCTGTACAACTCAATTTGTAGTGGCATCTGTGTAAGAAATGAGAATAAAGGAAAGTGCTGTGAAGTGTTATAGGAGTGGGTGTTACATCCTCTGGGTTCTATTTTCAAACCTCTTCTGGCTTGCTGAATAACTTCTGGAAGCCACTTAAAATCTCCATAACCAAGTTTACCCAGCTAGAAAATTGAGATGACACTTAGCTCACAGGGGCACTGGGATATTTAATTAATTAATGCTTGTAGAACTGCTTAAAGAGATTGGGATGAAAGGTGTTATGTCAGAGAAGCTTTTCTTCCCTGCTTCTGGAATCCTGCCTCCCATGAGGAGCAGACCACCAGCACAAGCTCTGCCTGTATTATTCAATTCCCATGAAGGGACGTCGGCTAATGAACTTGAACAGTTGGGAGCCCAATAGCCTTGTCTTCCTGAGCTCTACAGCAGCAGGGGAGAGATGCTGAAAGTGCTGAGTGGGGCTTTCTGAGTCACTGAGCCTCCCACTTGGCCTCTCTGTTGTTCAACAACAGAGCTGTCACTGCAGGGGTTCTGTGCCAAGGGAACTGAGGTGTTCTGACAGTCCTTTAGATCCTGGAAAGGCACTGTTAGTGTGATGTGGGTTGCTGGTAGAAAAGGCTAATTTAAAATGCCTTCTGGTTTAACTTCTCTCTCAGACAGAGTGAAGTCATATGTAGCTATTTCAGTCTGATAGTCTAGGCAGAAGGAAACACCACCGCCTGAGAGTTATTATTGCACATCTGAAAGTCTTATTTGGTAGCTCTGGTGTAACTGCTTGATTGCAGATGCTTCCCAAGGTAGTGCAGTAGTGAGAGAGATGGAAGTGATGTGTTCAGATCACTGTTTCTAACCTTACCTCCCTTGTGACAGCACGTGACCAAGTTGGCTACGACATGGATCCTATTTCAGCATGGACCATGCAATTTTATAAGAAAATTTTTAAGAACGAAAAAACGTAGACATAATTTCTTTTAAGTCTAACAACACAGCTCAATATGGACAATTCAACAATTAAAGCATCATCTATTTGACCTGGGAATACCAAATACTTGACTGGGAGCAAAACCACTAAAACAAAAGCACTTTCAAGTTCCGAGTTTCAGACTTCGTGACATATCCCTTTTACTAAACACAGCTTTATTTCAAATTTGTGTGTGTAGTAATGAAATCCCAGTTCCCTCATGCACATATGGCCCGTGAACACCATATAATTGTATGGTTTAGAGCCAGCAGCCATCTCTGCCACAGCCGCTGTGAGCACGGAATTCCCTGGCGTGGCAGTGATGTAATTTCTCCAGCAGATGGCCGTGCAGTGTCCCAGCCTCTGCGTGGTGTGAGCGGTGCACACAAAAGGTGGCAATTCGCCTTGAAACACAAGGAACGGGAGGAAACTACCCAACCACCCCCCTCCGGGAAAGCCCTTCAGCCACTCCTGCTTCATCAAGGATATATTGAATGAAAAAGACCCAATCTCCATTTTTAAAATATTCTCTGAAATGATTTTGAGCACTGTGTTTAAAAATACATGGGATAATAAATTATACATCTGGGCCAATATATTGGATGATAGACACCTAATGTTAAATTTCTATGTGCATTACCTGTTTTTTCTGATACAACTGGAAGGACTCATTGCTCAGGATTTTATATTGTTGCTTTTTTTGTTTGTTTGTTTTGTTTGTGTTGCTTTGTTATTGCGAATGGCACATTTAGGGTGGGTCTAGATGTCTGATTTAAATTTCATTTTTTTTTTTTTTAGTTTAAACTGAGAATGGCATATCTAATTTTTTAAAGGTCTCAAATGTGAGTCATTTGATGGCTATTTCTACCCTAAATAGTATGTGTATTAGATTTTCAGTCTGATGCTCCCATCACACCTGCTGTTATCCAGCATCTACGATGGGAAATCTCAGCTGTGGGAATAAGGGACACATAGATGTAATCACCATATGATGTCTTGGAGTGATCCTTTGGAAAAGGCCTGAGCCATGCTGGAAGAATGATGTAGGAGAAGCTATATTACCAGTGACTGCTCTGAATTTGTTTCACAAATGAAAAGCCTGCACTTCTAATGGTACTTGCAAAGTACCTTTCCTGTACTGTGGTGAAATTTAATAAGTGTACAATATGGGATTGTCTGTGGGTGAGGTTTGTGTGTGTGTGTCGCATCGCTGGCTCCAGTCCTTGCTGCTGTCAGAGGCAGTGCAGTGCATTTTGGGCACTCTAAGGATGGTTTGCCCTGAGAGAGATGCTGTGTCCTGGGTCTTACAGCCATTACCTTACCTGAACAGTTTTAAAGGACTAGTAAAACAAGCACACAGAGATAAATATATGTCCTTAAAACTTTAAAAGTGAATAAAACTGTAAAGGTTTGGGTATTCCAGATTGTGGAGCTGTGAGTGGGGCAACTGATTTATTAAGGAGGATGAAAGATAAGGCGGATAGTATATATATATTAAAAAAAAATATGGTGTCAGTAGCACCAACAGTGTCAGTGAATGCATTTAGAGCAACAGAAAGACCAGTAAATGAAAGAATAAAAGGACATTGATCAGCTGGTCATTATCACAGGCAAGTAACTGACTCCCTTGTCACAGATTGTATCATCACATCACCACCTGATAAATCCTGTGTAATGGGATGGGCTAAATGCAAGAATTTAGCTTCTGTCAGTAACCATGACACACAAAAGTAACAGAAGCTGTTGAAATTATAACTATTTGAGGATTTCGTATTTCTTATCTTCCAATTTCAATAGATTCTATCAAACTGTTGGTCCATATGTTAATTTCCTCTGAGTTACTATCCTAATTTTTTCAACACCCTTAATTTACAACATAAAACACCTTATATCCTTCTAGTTGCAGTCTATCTTCAAATGAACTATGTGAAACATGGTATTCCTTGATTCAGCATTTTAATCCGTTTCCCTGGAAACTTGCGTTATGGCTAAACTAGATTTTAATATTTGAACTGTAAAATAATGTCACTATACCCAAGTTACTCTGCTTGTACTGTACTAAAGACTGGAAATCACATTAGTGCCACATAAGTGGCATTCCTTAGATATGCTCCTCCTGGAGCATTGACTTCAAAGTGTAACATGAGCTGAGCAAGTATATAAAAATTGATATGAATTTACACTAGCAAATTTGTTATCTAATTTGTACATATTTTGTTGGGTTTTTTTAAATAATGAAATGAAAACAACACCATTAAGCCTAATGGCTAGAGATTGTATGTCAGGAATATGGAAATCTCAGGTCAGTTCCCAGCTATCTGATCAGTTCATTGCTTTTTGTCAGTGAAGGCACTTAACTTTCTGGACCTCAGTTTCCCCAGCTGGGATATTGAATTAATATTGAATTAATACTAATGTTAGTCCAGCTATTTGCAAATTGCTTTCACATCTTTTGGGCTGAAATGTAAAATAAGCACGGATAATCCCATCTGCCATCACCAGAGAAAATATTTGCAAAATTGCCACATTTGTGAAGTTTTTTTATGTGTATACCAGTCATAAATCTCAGATGTATTTGTTGGAACTTAGAATTTGACTATGCTTTGAAATTTTTTTAATTTTTTAGGAGCTGCAAAAATGTAGTATCACCATTGTCTTTAGTAGTAAGATTTCCATGGTTGAAGACCTGTGTAATCTGAAAAAAAAACAACCCAAAAAAACCAACCAACCAAAAAAACACCTCACCAAACAAAACCAACCCCAAAAAACCAACCCAAAAATCAGTTTCAACAGACTTGGTTAATTTTGTAGTCATTAAAAAACCCTAATTAATTTTACAGCTGGCAATCTCTGTATTGTCTTTGTACTGCTGTTGTATATGGTTCTAAAATATTTGTCTATAATTTTTAGCCCTGGGCACCTAAAAATTCTGTTCATGATAAAGCAAATTTTGACATTTTAATATTAACACCAGTCTCAAGAGGTCTTTTAGAAAGCCAGTCAACGTCTTCAGCAATGTGGTCCCATGCTGCACAAAGCAGATAAGTGTCACTGCAGATGATTAGGCTTTGGTAAATCTGGTACAGAGTAAAGACAGAAAAAAAGTTGTTGTGGAATCATCCTGATTGTTGTGTTCTGTGGTTCACTCACATCCTTTCCTTTCCTTTTTCTCCCTTCTCTAGCTCAAGAGCAGCAATCAGTTATACACAGCAGCCAGGCTGAAAGCAGCAGAACTGTGAGTGAGAGGACACCAGGAGCTCTGCAGGACCCCAGTGGGACAGGTCAGTGGTTAAGAGTGCTCTCACCTCTGCCCAGTCACTGACAATGGGATTCTCTGAGACCACTGCAAAAACAACTTGAGGAAAATCTCTGTCTACAGAAGGGACCTGAATGCACTGTCACTTTCTAGCAGTCATGGTTCACTGGTATGCTCTTCTCATAAAGATGGGCAGAAGATACTGAATTTAAATATATCAGCAGCTTAGAATTTGTAGAGTGTCTTGTGACTAAATTAAAACCAGGGAAGTATTCTGTATAGAAAAATTTAAACTATTATGTTAGTGAATACAATAAATTAATTAATAGGAGGAAAAAAAAAGAAAATTAAACAACAACAAAAAAAGCGCAAAAAGACCCAACCCAAATACAGGAGTAGTACAGACCAGCATTGCATGCAGAAGAAAATGTGATGATGTTAATCGATTATGTGAATACGTGATTATTGTTATATATTTTCTCACAAAAATTGGTTCTTTATTCAAAATCAGTACAATGATGCTTTAAGCCTTAACAAGGGCAGCTCAGGTGTGTTTTAAGCTACTATGTTTAGGATGATCAAGTAGCTAAGAAACACAGTGAGAGTTTACACATTTATACCACAGATATTTGAGAGTATCTTATTGCCCTATTCATTTGCTCATTATTGTGTTTATTTTAACCTATCTGGACCTTATGTTTCTGGAATATATTGTCAGTGTTGTCTCACAACAGTACGTACAGACAACCTAAAATTGTAGATGGTCAGTAACAAAAATGATTTATTCAAACAGTGATCTGTATTGAGAACCTATGTTAGATGACTGCTGTGTCATCTAGAAAATCTTCTCCACATCTTGGTCTCTAGTTGCTGGCAGTTTTGGTCTGGGAGAAATCCTGTGCCATTTGCCATTTTAGGAGGCAGCATCCCACTGTTGGCCACATTTTCCATGGGGAACAAAAACTCAGTCCCTCAATGTCTCAGGGTCGGGTCAGAGATGGTGTCTGGAGCTCCAAGGGCAGCTGAAGTCCTAGTTGTTGGCAGCTTTGTTCTGGGAGAAATCCTGCGATGTTCACAAGTTTTGGAGCTGCCACGCGACTGTGGGCACAGACACCTGGTCTCAAACAGTGGCCCTTTTCCACTGGAAAAATGTAGTTTTCATGGTAAAGAGCCAAAAATGGCCAAGATGTGAAGGACAGTTTAAAGGAAGTATATTAGTATATTCCTTGAACTTTCTTACTACCTCCCTGTTCTTTTGAATCTATTGATGCTTCAGTCATGTTTGTCTACGCTGGCTTTTTGTATAACCATGTGCTGTTCTGTGCTGTGGTGCTGTTGTCACTCACCTATTGGCCTATATCCAGAAAAGTTTTAATGAAGCAAATAAATAAGTCTGGTTATGTTCTCAGGTCTGTGTTTTGCAGTTTTCAATAAATTCTTCGGGGGTGTAATGCATGCTGAGAGAACAGGATATCAGAATTAAGATTGCCTCAGAATTTTATGAGTATTTTACATGTGTGCGTGCCTATATGCACGCATGTATGTGTTTTATTTTAAATCTTAAAGACAGAAAGAGAAAGGGGGGGAAAGATTGAATCTGGCATGGAGATATAGAAAGGTATTTTCAAAAGGGAGTTAGGCTGTTGCCCCTTGGTGATATTGTGTGAGCAACCAAGTCTCCCAGGGCTGGAGGGAGGAGGATGTTTAGTAAAGCAGACAGGGCCTATTATGAAAAAGTGAACTTGATCAATAGAGCACTGAGGCATGCCACTTCTGTTAGTAGGAATTATGCTCTGAGAAATAAATCTGGAATTGGAATCTCTAACCTCCATGTTAATTGCTTTTCAGTTATTTTTAAATCCAATTGGGTCAGTCTAGAAAGAAAGAGAGATACCTGTTCTGGCTGTCAACCCTGCAAACATGGCCTGGGGCCAGGACTGGCTGCCCTGGTCTGTCATTCCTTCAGCACCTGCTCTATAAGCCAGGTTCTGCTTCCAGCTCCCACTATGCAGCCATGCCACATTCAGGCATAAAACCTGACTTTCAGGTTCATCTAACTCCTCTTCTTCCCTCAGTGAGAAATTATGAAAACCAAGCTAAAAAAAACGTTACACCCTGCAGGTTAGTTATCAGTTTGGGTGACCATGCGTGAGCCACTAATGAGTTCAAATCCCTTTTTCATGGTAACAATTAACCAGGAGCAGAAGCATCCACACCTGTTTGTCCCTCACAAAGCTGTATTATAAAGACAAAGGTCTATCAATGGCCTGTCTCTGCAGTGCCAGTCAGAAGAATTGCCAGAGTCTAAACGAGGTGGTTGAGTTAGAAGCTATTTATTATCTGTGTAAGTAGATACCTTGGGCAGAGAACACAGTTGGAGATCCTAACATCCTAGCGTAAAAGAGCCTTTTTCTCCAGGCTCTTCCAGTTATGGCCTTTACAACCAACATGCCTCTGCAGGAGAGCATTCTCATGGGTGTTGGCCTGCCTCACCTGCCCTGATGTGGTGCATTTATCTCATTTTCTGGGTTTTCCCAAATGCTACCAGGTTAGATAAGACACATATATTTTTTACATACTAGAATTTACGTATTAGAATACAAGTCTTCAGCAGAATATGCCCTTTAGCACATAACTTAGGGTTTTTTGGAGCCTTTAGACCCCTGTACTTAGACATGATTTCTGATTAGAACTGTTTGCTGCCACAGGAATAAACACTGATGCTGTGATGAAAAGTGACAAAGGATCAATAGCAATACTGTAAACTTGCACTGATAAATATTTGTATGCAATGCTACAGAATCTCTTCCATAGTAGTTTTTAAAGTCATAGTACAGCCCAGATCATTTGGGGTAATATATTATATGTCAAATATAGGCCATTTAGGCTGAATTGATGAAGGAGATGTTCTAGCTTTGCTTACAGGAATTCAAACATCTAATTTTATCAGCATCTCCTGAAAATCCCAGACTAAGTTTGATACCTGTCACCCATCAAATTCAGATGGCTGGCTGAAGTCATGTGGGGGTCTTAATTTTCAACATCAAGGCATTCTTCACCATTACCTATCTTAAAAGTATCCTTCTAGGCCTTTTTATTCCTGAAGAAACTACAAGTGTCAGGAACAATTCAGGCATGTTTTAAAATAAACTTGACTTCATAGGTTGAGCTTCTATTTTTAATGTCAGACTAATCACTATTCCAAAGTATTTTATCTATTAGCTGTTTTTCTGTCTTGCTGCTGTGTTGAGCAAGTCTTTATTTTGACACAAACAATGGAAAGATGATGTATTCTTTCAGACACAAGCCTTGCAAATTCATGCAGCTGTGTTATAAATGGTAAGTAAAAATGAATGCTTTTGTGGTTGTGTTAAAGGAGATTGACTAAATGAGAGTTAACTGAATACCCTGTAGGGTGCTAGGTGGAGGAAGAATGGCATTATGTTGATTAAAATATGCTAACCATTCAGAATACCCTTGTAGAATCATAAATACTTTATAATGGATATATATGCTTCAGTAATTAGTAACTGCTGTGCTGCTGAATCTCACCAATAAATGATACATGACAAAAATCAAGATGATTCACTCAAAACTAAAAATTCAGAAACTTTTCACCCCACTTTTAGCTAATATCTCTCAAGTCAATTATACCTTTCTTTTTTTTAATTCACTCCACAATGTTTTAACACTACTAACAAGTGTGGTTTTTTTTTTCTTCTCATTTTGTTCCACAACCAAGCACTTTTTCAAAAAATGAATGAGAAGATTAGCAGTCAGGAGATGAAACTGACTTTTCTACAGAAGAAGGTTGACAGCATTGCTGCTGCAATGAGTGATGTGAGCAAGATGCTTTCTTCTCTGGAAGGCAAAATCAATGAAGATAAGGGCAGAGACTTCCAGTCTTTTCTAAAAGGTAAGAAAAATAAATTAATGTAATCACTCACCCTGTTAGAAGTGCCAGGAAAAAAAAAAAGCTAAAAACCTTCATAGACTGTCCTATTCTATTACTCAACACTTGTAGGGAGAACTAATTTTTAAAATTTCATTTCATGAGAGAGGAATTTGTTTATTTCAACGTTCACTATGGTGTATTTCATAGTGACAAAAGATTTATATTCTTGGGTACTTCATCATCTACATGGTAATTTAACCAATAGGAAGGCATTTTCATTTACTTAGAGCTTCTGCAAATATTCTTATCTCTGTTTTTATTTATCTGGCAGCCACAAAAGCATTCTGTATTTGCTTTGCTACCAAGTCTAACTAATATTCTTTGACACATAATTCACACATGCAGGGCAAACTATAAGGAATTCTGTGGTGGTCGCATTTATAATACAGCAAACATTCTGCTGAATAATTTGTCCCTGATCATATTAGGCTATCTTTGATAAACATCTGTACTCATGTTCAGTATATGAGAAAGACACAGCTAGAGAGCAGGAGCTTGGGCAGATCCTCACCTGTGGAATTATGAATCCATTCTTTGTGAATCCTGGAGCAAGACCTGAGTGTTACCCAGCTACAAGTGTTGCTTAACAAGCAGATTCAGGCTAAAACTTTCATTTCCTCAATGTGCAATATTTTTCTCATTTTTCAGGAATCTTTCCTAAACCATATTTTACACTTAAAAACTGTCTAAAAATAAAACATAGGTTCTGGAATGCTTTACATTGAGATAAAACTGAGCGAAACAATAAGTGGTTTTGTATCTCCCTCAGATTTACCAAGTTGGATTTCATTTCTTGTATTTTCGGTCCTCTGTCTCCTGAGCTGCTCCTGCACATGCTAGATGGCTCTCTTGTATGCAAGTTTATTCCATCACTTGATCGGTGACCTGTTCTCACCTCGCCACATATTGCTGGATGCCCTTCTTGACCTTTGGGTGCACATTTAATTTGTCTTTGAATATTTTCCATTTCCCTTCTGCTTTGTCCTCATTCTTTTTTGTATATTCCACTCATTCTAGCTGTCATTTTCATGCTAGTCTAAGAGGTGTTTCTCTGCATCCTGTTCTGCTTCTGCATTCCCTATCTGTATTTCAGAGACCAAACCTTAATTACAATGTGCTGTCCAAAACCCCTTCTTCTATGAAAATATGCTTCAAGCCTTTATTGTTTTTACCTGCAATGTTTTGCATTATTCCTGCTTAGAAAAAATTTCCAGCTGATGTCCCTTTTTTGATTTACCTTCTCAATCGATCCCTTAATCAAGTAGCTCCAATGAACAAGATGCTATCAACTACATTCCTTCGCTCTAATTATGACCATTCCAGTACAGGCTATTCCTGACTTGTACACAGGTAAACAGCAGGAATGAGGAAAGGAGGGGAAAAAGAAATGGCTAATGTGTCTGTTGGCTTGGGAGAAAGAAAAGGTTAGTGTGTCCGTTGGCTTGGGAGAAAGAAAAGGTTAGTGTCTCTGTTGGCTTGTGTGTGTAATGACAAATGGCAACTGCAGTTTCTGTCCAGGGAATATCAGTCAGTTGTACTCAAATGCATAAACAGCATCCTAAAGTAGCAGGACCTGGAAGGAGCTTCCATGCTGTCCTGTAACTTGGTACACAGGTGCAGCATAGGCACATCAGACTGGCTAAAAAGAACTCTTAGAAGCTCACCTGAAGCAAACCACAACTTGCCCCAGTACGGCTTTGCCATCCTGAAGCAAAGCACTATCAAAGCACTGTCAGGTCTATAGCAGCTTCATGTTATTCAGACTTTTTCCTTCTTCACCTACTTTTCCGTTTTCTTCTTGTGGTGCCCAGGTCCTTTGCTCACAGTCCATACCTCCCTTTTTTTCTTATCACAGCAATTCTAATGTTCTGCCCAGCTTTGTATCAGGGTTTGTTAGGAGTGAGGTCTGATTCTATGACCAAACAATTCAATACAGTTTAAAAAGCCTTTAACTCTTGGTTTCATCTGTGACCTCAGTGACACAAATATGTCATCTCTTGATAGAGGGCAACACTCACTGGAATAACTGATATGCTCCTTTAATTTTGTTAGTGAAACCTCCTGTGGGTTTTAAAAATTGCTTTCTGTACTCAGGAAGCTGTTCTGATTTTTTATTTAGGGAAAATAATTTTGTGCTCTCTTTTTAATTTAAGAACTTCTGCTTACTTCCTGCTACTCTTTTCTTCCTCCTTTAACTCCGTGGTTAATACACACCTTTCCTCTTCATTGTTAAAATGTACATTCCTTTAAAAATGAACTCAATAATGGAGTGTTAATCTCTTCCAAGTCAGAAATGTCATTTAGAGCTGCATATATAACCTTGATTCAGTCTCCTGTGTACACACATTTATTTTGCACATTATTCTTCAAATAATTGAAACTGCAAAGAGAGTATATGTTGACACAGAGTAATTACACCCTTTGGTTTTCAGCCAGGAAGCTAAAATTAAAATTTATAATCTCATAAAAAGTGCAAGAGATCTTTAACTTTCACAGGTAGTTTGGACCTTTCTATTTCAAAATGAACAACAGAGAAATTGAGTTACATCCATGAGTGCACACATGTATTCTTAGCTCAAGCTTCACAGTATACCCAATTGTCACCTACAAGAAGTTTGGGTCAGGTCTTTGCGTGGACAAGTGTGCTCCCACAGCCCCTGCTTAGCTGTCCTAGCCAGCAAGCAGCAGGGAGAGAAACCCAAAGCTGTCTCGTTTATCAGGCTCCACACTCCCTTGGTAATGGGAACACCTGAAAATCAGAGCTGAGCTCCATATGAGCCTCACTATCCAACTAAATGGAGCAGGAATAGCAGAGAGTGAGTCTGGCACCTACTTGGCTGTCACAGAAAGAAAAGGTCAGTGTAGACCTGTGGAACACCTCTCGCAGATGAATGGCCGGTTACAAAGATTTGTTGCTGAGATGAAGGAATTTAATTGATTCCTCACAGAAGGTTTAGAGTAATCTTGGTTCTTTCCACGGCCATTAAATTTTTCTTCACAGCTCATTGTGTCTCTTAGAGCACAGAACACTTTTCAGCATCATAAAGCAACCTGACCAAATCATCACTGGGAATGGTTTTCTACATGTCAGTTTTTTAACTTGGTTCATATCTTGGTTTTTCCTCTCAGCTGCCAGGACACCTTTATTCTCAGATATTTCAGTGTGCACATACGTGTGCATATTCATGTACATGCATCTGTCTAGTCATTTACTTGCTCTTCAGATAGTTAAAAGGAAGTTAATAAAAGTAATCCCAGTATTATCACTGTCGTTTATTATACTTTATATAAAATTGCTGTGACATTTGGGACCTCGGTTGACAATAATGGAGTTTAATTCTTAGGAAATGTCATGCTGTATTTCTGATGTGGCTCTTTCCTGGGCTAGAAACGTGGGTCTGATTTCCTAACATTTTACTGCGCTTGCTGAGAATGTACCTTCAAATAAGTTTTCAGAACATGCCTCAGTGTTTTAGAGATGAACAAATAAATTCCAGGCTGTAGAATTAATTGAGAAGAAAATTGAAGTAGGGAACAGAGGATTTCTGCCTTTATCGATACATTTTTAATCAGAGAACCTGTGGTCATTGAGGCATTGTAGAGGTTGAAGAGTTTAATCATTATATCACAGTCTGGCTGCAAATGTTCATAGGGTTTATGAAAATTGTGCAAAAAATGCATCAGTGTTTTAGTTGAACGCAGGGGGCTACCTTTGGAGAATAAATTAATAAAAATCTTTCTAATCTCACACCAGAGCAGAACTACTGCTCTAATTGACTGAAATATGTTATGCAGAGCTCTTTTATTCCTGCCTTGACCTTTCTAAGGCTATATGGGAAACATACCTTCATGTGGTTCACTGGGGCAGAATTCCCACACATTCGCTTCTGCCTAGTAGTTTTACGATCAGAATTCCTAGGGGCTATTTAAGGAGTTGTAGTATGCAAGATGTGAAGTTTCTACCTTTAAAGTGAAGTTTCTACCTTTAAATTGTCTGTGTTTTGCAGCAGTTGTCATGTTACTAACTTTAGCTATTCAATAAGCTGATTTTTTTTATTTTGCTTCTTTCACACAATAGTGTGTTGTATCATCACCTAGCACATACAATGCAGCAGGAATATAATAATCTCTGCTTTCACTTCTTGTCCATAATGTTGTAAAGCAGAAGGTTTTTGCCTTACTTTCATAGTGGAGAAAGGCTATATCATCTTTTATGAGCAAGCCAGAAAAACATACAGATCTCCTTTCGGTGCTCAGAAACAACTTAGCTAGGAGGTCGAAGTCTGAGTTTGCCCTTTCAAAATAATAGCAAAAGTCACATTGATTTCAGTAGAAACAGGGACTCTACATTCTTCAGCTGTAAATTTTGCTCTGTGTGTGGGTAAATTGGGGCAGGGATGTGTGTTTCACCTCTGTGCAGCACTGTGTTTGCTCACGTTGTGGAAAAACTTAGATGTTACTGACACAGTTGGTTTGATTGTTTCTATATTTCTCCTTTTCCTCAAAGGTCTCAAATCCAGAAGTACTAATGACTTAATCAAAAACATAGTTGAAGAACACTTTCAAGTATTTCAAGGTGAAATGCAAGAGAGCATGGCTCAGATTTTCAAGACTGTGTCTAGTTTGTCAGGTGACCTTGAAAATACAAAAGAATTAGTCAAGCATCTGAATGAAACCCAAAATAAATTTGTTCAGGAGAAAGATAGCGGGCCAACAGAACTTGACATTCTAGAGCTGAAGAGTCATATGGTGCAGATGAGAGAGGAAATGGCCCTCAGCTGTGACAAGCCTGTGAAAGCTTTACAAGAAAAGCAGAAGTCCTTGGAAGTTAACTTGGAGCATCAACAGTCAAGAAATGTAATTTATTATGAATCTTTAAATAGGACCCTTACTGAGATGAGAGCTGCTCATGAACAACTGTTATCAGCTGAACAGTCCTCAAGACAAAGCGTCCCCTCAGCAGATAAAGTCATGGAGTACAATGTTACAGAGTACATGCTCACACTGCATGAGAAAGTAAAGAGACAAGGCATGATGGTGCTGGAGATCTTTGATGACTTAAGAGTCCAAGATAGCAAGATCAGCAACCTCAGTGTTGCACTGGAAATTCAGAGGGACTCTGTTCTGGGGGTCTGTGATGACATGTTGTCAGAGAGCAGGACAGATTTCCAAGCACAGCTGGCAGCAGTCCAAGAGAACATCCTTGCCCTAAACAAGAGTCTCTCTGATGCATTCCTTCCCTTGGGCAATAAGATGGACAAAATGAACGAGCAAATTAATGATTTGTGCTATGATATGGAGATCCTGCAGCCCTTGATTGAACAAGGGGTACCTTTTAGTCTGACTTCAGAGTATGAGCAACAAATCGAAGCTCAAGAACTCAGAGAGAAACTTGATAACCTCACTGCTGTCATTAACAGAATGAGTTCTGCAATGAAGGAACTTTCCGAAACTCAGGAAGGACTTAAAAATGAATCTCAGGCTTATCAGGACCTGTTTGAGAGTCGTGTTAATGAATGCTCCATGGAAATAGAAGATGGATTAAACAAGACCATGATAGTAATAAACAGTGCTATTGATTCTATTCAAGATAATTATGTACTGAAAGATATGCTGCATGCTCTAAGAAATGAGGCTGAAGCTTGCTGTGGCAGAGCTGAGGAGCTGGACAGCCTCCTGGCTTTCATTCCTCAGTTCCAACAGTTGAATGAATCCCTCCAGTCACTGCTCTATAACAAGAAATACGAAATTACTTCACAAGTAGCACCACCTCTTTCTGATCTTCCATACAAGGAATCTGACAAAAGTATCCTCCACAATTTCAGCAGACTTTTCTATACTTTAAATGATACATCAGCAAAAGTGGAAAAGCAGCAACAAGATATCAGCCGCCTGGAAGAAAAACTATTTGACTCTGTGGAGGGTTCAAAGGACCATGAGGTTCGCCTTCTGAATGTAGAGTCAAAAATTTCCAAGTTTTTGGCAAACAACTGTGTCTCGCTCAAAAAAATGCAATCTGCCTCAACAGAGAAAGA
Source organism: Monarcha castaneiventris obscurior (assembly GCA_026261815.1). Taxonomy (NCBI): domain Eukaryota; kingdom Metazoa; phylum Chordata; class Aves; order Passeriformes; family Monarchidae; genus Monarcha; species Monarcha castaneiventris. Next base: position 6,846,227 of record JAMPIT010000890.1, read on the forward strand.
ACAGGTGGTCTCACTTCAGCTCCAGGCACTGAGTTCCAGGATCAAGGCCCTGGAAGCCAAGTCAATTCGTTTCTCAAACGTCATTCCACTTGTGAACAAGACTGCTCATGAGGCCTGGGGGCTGTGCCAGGATGCCAACACCAGCATCCAGAAAGTGAATGCAAGCCTACCTGTGCTAATTAAATTGGCTCAGCCAGATATCCCCCTGCTGCAGAGAGGCCTCAAGGAGCTCATTGAATCTGTGCTGGAAGTAAAAGCAGGAACTATTTTGACAAATTTAACCCAGCATGTTGATATATCGATGGTAAATGCAATGAACAATATCACCAAACTTCAGAAGCAGCTGAAACCAGTTATAAAGAAACCTTCCCCAGCAAAAAAAGTGGCAGCAAATGCCACCGTGAGCCTGGCAAGCCGAAGCCAGAGAAACACAGATAATGCAATAGATCCAGGTAATGCGTTTTACTCTACTAAAATTCAAGGTGTGTTTTAAAAAGGTTTATGTAACAATTGTGACAGACTGAGTGGCAGAACTTGACTGAGAGTAAATAAAATGTCTAAAGGCTGTTGTAAAGAGCATTTCAGAGGAATCTCAGATTAGTCTCTTGTTTACAATAGAATTTATTTTGCTTGTGAGGAGATTTTGCACTGAGGCATTTAAAAGCTCCATTTAATTTTCCTTAATAGATTCCCATCTGATCAGTTTAAGATATATATATACATGCACACACACTCAACTGAGAACCTGACCTTTGAAAAGTAACTGTCAGTTTAGACAAAATCTAAAGAACGAGAATGTTGTGCCTGAGTCTCAATTAACAATTTCAATAGAAAAAAATCTATGCAAGCTGGGAGAGAAATATGGAATTACATCAGCACTTTGCAGTGTCAGCAGGGATGAAAGGTATCAAAAACCTGAAGCAAGTGAATACAAATGACTGTAATGAGGCTTTTTCTGGCTCCTTCAGGACTTCATTGACAAGTGTAGTTACAGTTACAACAGTCTTCTTGAAAAAGCAGGAATCCAGCCAATAAAGTAAATTTGGCTCCAGTCCACCTGGAGAGCAGCTCAGCTAAGCTAGAGCTGCCATTCTTAAAAAGGAAATTTGGGTGTGATCTGCTTCTGAACTTAAATTCAAATGCCATCATGTGAAATGAATTTATATGAATGAATTCATAAAGTACAAACTCTTGAGTTATGACTTCTGTAATCATACTTGAGTGAAAATCAACAGCACAAGATAATGTTTTATGGAAATATAATTTCTGGCATAATACAGAAAATGAAGAGTGAATGAGTGACTAGAAATACTGAGGTGATTCTGATTCACAGTAAAATTAGACAGATTTCTTAATGACAGAGACATGTCCAGATACTCTTGAAGATCCAGACCTGAATACTTTCTGTAAAGGACTCTTAAACCTTTGAACATTTCTAAACCAATATTTGGTCCCTATTGCAAGCAGATGTAGAGGTAGTAAGAACTATTACTCTTGTTTGTGTGCTAAGGCCATGGATGATCTCTTTTTCCCTTCCATGCTTTTTTCCTTCCTTTCCACTTTGCTCTTTCATGTCTTCCTATCCTAGGGACAGCATTTCTCAATTATCAATGGAAAGGATCCTTTTTAAAGCCATAATCCCATGAGTAGCTTGGTTTCTGATGAAAACCATCCCCATTGAAGGATTTTAGTTCTTGGTTATCTTTTCAGTTAGAGAGGAAACACAGCTATTAGAGGAGAAAAATCACACTTAAAAATGCACCAAGTTTTGCCAAATTCTTGCTACAAAGTAATTTGAATATTTTGCTATTAAAAATTGCAATTCTTCCTCAGTCATTTGTGTTTTGTCTGCTCCTGCTAATGCACAGGATGGAAATTAAAAATCTTTGTTCAAAATTGAAATTAAGAGAAAATGAGATATGTCTTTGATCCTTCCCACACCATGTACTTTGTTGGAAAATACCACTAGGGCTACCTGCCTGGAGCACAGGAAGGTGCCACCTGCTCTGGTTTTCACTCCAGATTGATGAACTAATGTCTTTCCTATTTATTATTTGTCTCATACTCAATTTTAGCAAATAACTTGCTTGATAGCTTTGGATATATGCTCACTTACAGAAAGTGTAGATCTTTGCAGATGTTGAGAAGCCTTATTTTTATACAAGGTTTCTACATAGCAGTGTTTATGCTGACTTTTCCATCAGTAATGAGATTTGGTACTTAACGATATTTCAGGCTTAGCAAAACCACACATATTTCTGTAAGTTAAAGTACCAAGATCATTACCCTAATTAACAAATATCCATCTTCTGCCTGGGTAGATTTTCCTTCTCTATGAAGGTTTTTCTTGCAAGTTCTAGGATTTGTGCTGCCTCTACTAAAATTTCTGGAAGAAATTCTAAGGCATAATTGGCTAATTATAAAATTTATTTAATCTCAGATCGCCTTTTTCAATTTAAAAATAAGGGATAAAACGCTAGAAAGAGGTGAATGACAATTTTAATTGACTGAAAGACATTCAGTATTTGAGCCTACTCTAACAGATTAGGGTTTTAATTGGCTTTAATGTGTTCAGGATTTGACCCTGAGGTAATACTTTCCTAAGTAATTGATTGAAATCAAGAGAAAGCAATGTGAGTTTTCATTGCATGTTCAGGGACATAAACCTTTGCAGACTTCCCATATTGTGGAATGAACTAAGGAAAATTTCTATGTCAGGTGGAGTCTGCAATATGTGTACGAGAGGTGAAAGCACCAACACTTTGCCTGATACTGACTGATATGGCAACCCAGGGTGGATAAAAAAGCGATGATTTAAGACAGCTTCAATATCTAATATAGAGGAGATGACAACCTTAATATATATATATATATATATATATATATATATATATATATATATGTAGTTATATACCTGTATACACACGTAGTAACTCCTAATTAGTCTTGGGTGTGGGTTATGGCTGGTCCTGCTTTCCAATGCACAGTTCTGCAGAAAAGTGTGATGCAGTGTGAGGGCAGTTTAGCTCAGTTCCCGTTTCCCTGTTGCTGTCAGTGCTGCTCTCTAGGGAATCTAGAGGCTGCTGTGCTTTCCAAAGGTGCCTGTATTCTCTTGTTGCATGTCTTGTATTAGTTGTGGATTTTGCTTTATTCAGATTATGCCACCTTCCCATCAATATGAGTAACTGAGTGTGAAGCTGTGTTATATTTATGTATTTAAAACAGTGCATCTGTGTGAGACGTAATTTTATTTCATTCTCACTTTCTTTGTGTCTTATTTCTGATTTTGTTTTCACGGGATTTCTGGCTCCTAACAAAATTTCAAGGTTCCATTTTTGCTTTTTCATTCAAGCCTTAATTTCAGCTGAAATTAACCTATTCAAATGTTTTCCATCTCGTGTTTTAATTGCACAAATGTGGTGCTTATTCCAGTTCAGTTTGGTGACATACACTTCAGATTGGCATATTTATTCTTTATACTAATGGGTTGATGAAACTGTTGTGTTGTTTTTAATTTGGTGGTCCTAAAATCATCACACTGGAATTATTACATCTCTACTTAACAAAGAAAGGGAATCCAAGTAGCTTGGATCCATCCTGACAATCCACCCCACCCAAGAGTGGAGGGCACAGCTGAGGCACCTCTCCTCCTTGCTTTTTGCCCACTCTCAGCCCGAGAGTGCTAAGCCAGAGGCGATAAATAACTATAGGCTGATAATCAGTTTGACCCTGTGTGAGCAGGGTGGTTTAGTAGATTCCCAGGTTCTTCCAGTCCCCTAGGGCTTCCTGAGGAGCAGGTACTGATAGCTGAATACTGAGAAGATATTGGTGGGTTACTTCCTGGTCAGAAGAATTTCCAAATTGAACTGCTGGAGTCAATCCTTTCCATAAGGAGACCATTAAATTGCTGAATATTTGTTTTGCTTCTAACAACACCCTGGTAGATACTGACAGAGCTTCATTATTTGATTGAGATTTGTTTGCACAGCATTGGCAGTCTATTTCCCAAAAGAGCTTCTGGCTGTTTGCCCTCCCAAAGAGTAGCAAAACTGAGAATTAACTGGCTCTTCTCACTGTTACCACACTAAGTGTAATTAGCAACTACATTTTATTCCCTGCTAGTAATAGCTACAATTTAAACCTTTAATTTATAGTCTCTCTCTCTTACTCATCTACACTACTAAGTTGTCAAAGATTAATTAACAGTAAAATATTTACTATAGTAGGAAATCATTTCCTAATCTGAACCTTCTGGCATCTTTATCCCAAGGAGATTATTCAAACATAGTGTCTCAAGACACCCTTCAGTAATAAAAAAGAAAATACTGGGCAGAGGAGCAGCCCCAGCCAGAAATGACAGCAGAAAGATGCTATTGTAGCATAGTTACATAGAGATTATTGGTGCACTGGAGATGTGCAACATTTGCCTCTTGCTCTGAAAATCCTAACTTGAGTCAAACCCCCGCACAACTTCTCCAATTCTAGCAAATGGAGGAGTTTCCCAGATGCTGTTAAGCAGTGCTTCACCTGGAGGGTTAATTTAATGTAGATAAAGCTGTGTCTAAATTTGCATTAACTCAGAGGTAAAGTTCGGGCAGAATCACCCCACAGCAGACTTCCAGAGCACTAGTCTCAATCTCATTATCATTTCCTTTTATTGATCTTTTTCCTGCTGCTTGGATTTACTCCTTGTTTATGACAAGCAGAGGCCAATTAGCAGAGAGACTGCTGAGTTCTTACAGGAAGCTTTTGTATTTTGGGAATATGATACAGTCAGCACAATCAGCTGTTTTCCTTCCTTTTCTGCTTTCCTTTGACACTTGGTAAATACGGGGATGCTTGGTAAATATCAGTGGAATGTTGTGGGTGCTCGGTAAATGTGAGTGAAAAATAACTTCAATGAAGGACGTAGCAAACTATTATCTGAGAAGAAAACCATTATTTTCTCATGTCCAGTTGCCTGTGCTGTGACCCCAGTCATGACAGTCCTAAATTGCTTTATTTCAGGCATTACAGAACAGACATTATTTTCTGTGAAAAGAATAACTGTTGTGTTTATAAATCCATATGCTATCTCACAGCAAATTCAAGTGTCACTGTACAACGTGCCTCAGCATTCTGCTCACTGAACTAAAATATCACACAGAAACAGTTTGCTTTAATGCAGCAGTCTGTGAAATATCTGGTGGGAAAATGAAGATAACACTGGAATTATTGAAACACCTATGTGAAATCCAGCTCAACATTTTCCTGGCAATAAATAGATGCTTTTTCTACAAGACTTTTTCAGTTCTGACCTACAAACCTAGATTTACCATCACAGGACTGTGTGGAGCTCTCTTTCCAGAGTTCTGCTGGTAGCTCCTGGCAAAGTAAAGATTTGTTTTCTAAAATATCTAACTTTTATTTTACCAAACCAAGAGAAAGCAAAAATGTGTGGTTTGGGAGTGCTTTGTGTTCAGAATTATTCATAACAATATTTAATTTTTAATGTGACCTGAATTTTCTCCCCCCAGAAAACTGCTATGACAACACATTATTCAATTGCACTCAGTAACTATTGTCTCGGAGCTCAGCAGCACTGACCTGACAGATTTATCTGTATTGGCTGAGTGTGATTTGGCCAGCTCATACCTAGTTGGGAACAGAGGCAAGGACATCCTCAGTGAGGGTGCTCTGCAAAGCCACCTGCTTGGTGTAATTTTTCTTGCTTGCGATCCAAAACTCCTACAACAATCTTGGTAGATATCCTGAAATTATGGAGTTGTTTATGGGCAAATACTTGAAGTGCCTGGGATAGCATTCAAGACCTTTTGTCACCAGGAGCCTGACTCTCCTGCAATGTTTGTTACGTGCCTGGGTGAAAAAGGCCATAGACAAGACAGTCCAGCCTGAACACCAGTAGTAAAAAATTTGTTTTGGTACACCCAAGGATGAGAGGGCCCAGTCCAGAAAGAGCAGCCTGATCTAATTTCTTTGGAGGATCTTTTTTCTGAATATACCTGACCCTCTGAGACTGGCAGAACTCAGAATTTACAGAATCTTGAATATCTTGGGGGATAGCTGAGGGTATGCTGTGCTCAGGTAAAGAGGGAGGCTGGACAGGATCTGAAGTTGGCCGTCACAAAGAACTTCAGCAGAAATTGTGAATTGACAAAGAGCCTCTCCAAAATATTGCATACTTAGGAAGTGTCACTGTCAGGATTTTGTAACTGAGGCTGTTGGATTTCCTCTCTCTCTTTCCCAGGGCAGTTTTCAGCGTGTGCCAGTTCCCCGTGTCAGAATGGAGGGACCTGTGTCAATGACAGACAGAGTTTTGTCTGTGCCTGCCGCCACCCCTTCGGAGGAGTCATCTGCAGTGTGAAGCTGGTGAACGACAATTCCCTGAGTGTTGGCAAGTACAGAATTTAGCAGGGCAATACACCATCAGTCCGGGCCTCTGCCCCAGGGCCTAATTACAGAGCATTTGCTGGTCAGAGGTCTCACGTTTCACTGTAATGAGTGACAACTCAAGCAGCAGAGTCTTGTGTTTTGGTGCTGAAGACATCAATCCCCACGGGTGACTCGTGATCTCTTTTTCTAATATGACCAGATGATGGGATTAAAGTGGTTTGGGACCTGCCATAATAGCTGGAAAGCTCCCTGCTGAAATGTGCATAGTGGGAGGGTGTGCAGTAGAAATATTTGAACACGGTGTCATGGATTTTGAAGGTGGAGGTAAAATCACATCACTGGGGAATACTAGCTTCAATGCAGCCATAAATGTTCTATAAATACCAGTATGTTCTATAAATACCAGTACCAGGATGTGTGGGACTGGCCTCAACAAATCGTGTTAGGCTTGCCTCTGGCTTTTGTCAACAAAGGATGCAGCCCTTGAAAGATTTCGAAAGGAAAAAAAAAAAGTGAAAATTATGCTTATTCAATCCAGAAAACAAATAATTTACACCCAGGCCACATGGAATGTGAATTTTATGCATCTTTCAGCAGTCATTAGGCTGATTTTTCACTCATGACAGCATATGAATAGTGAATGAAATCATTTGTACAGAAGCAGGGAATGATACTGTGCAGGCTCAGCTTGAAGAGAAACACATATACTTTCATTCCCTCATTTAACATCATGAGTGCTAAACCTCCTCAGTGTTTGTCTAAGATCTGTGGCAAAATTCTTGGCTTCAGCTCACTCACATGAGCAATGAAAGAGATCCTGGGGTGGGAAAAATTAGAAGAAGGTTTGGAGTGGAGAGAAAGCTCCCTCAGTGATACCATAGATAAACAAACATAAAGTTCCCTTGCTGTTTCTAAAATTTTTCTCTGGTGAACACATCTAGCACTAATTGTGAAGAAAATTACTTTTTATACAGTATAGAAAGATGTGTTTATGCAGGAATACTATGTTTCATTTGCTCAAGGTCCACCATCCACAGGATGATGTGACATCAGAAAATCTGCTTTTGATCTTCTGGCTGGTCCAAGTTGCCCTTCTACAATGTAACATCATTTGAAATTGTTCTCTATTCCTTTCCAGATTTTTCAAAAGGATCATACAGATATGCACCTATGGTGGCTTTTTTTGCTTCTCATACATATGGAATGACAACTCCAGGACCCATCAGGTTTAACAATCTGGATGTCAACTACGGCGCCTCATTCGCCCCAGCAACTGGGAAGTTCCATGTTCCATATCTGGGGGTCTATGTTTTTGAATATACTATTGAATCATTTAGTCCACGTGCCTCTGGCTATCTGGTCGTTGATGGAATAGACAAACTCACTTTTCAGGCTGAAAATATTAATAATAACAAGTACACTGACAGAGTAATTTCTGGAAATGCTTTATTAGAGTTAAATTACGGTCAGGAAGTCTGGCTCAGGCTGGCAACTGGCTCTATACCAGCCAAGTATCCACCAGTAACTACCTTTAGTGGTTACTTGTTGTATCGTACCTAAGTCAGTCCTAAATGTAAAGTTAGTCACATGAAGCAACCTGCGGGTGAATTTAGCTTTGCCTTTAAATATTTTGTTTCTTTAACAGCACTGAGTTTCCCAATGTAATGTCTTTCCTAGTGCTGATCCTCCAAGATGTTCTTTGGTTGTAGCCATGTGCACAACCACAAGGAGTCCACGGGTTGGAGATAGGGGAAAACAAAGCATTTTGTTTATATTAGCACGATTGGGAAGCACAAATCTAATTACATTCTACTGTTACATTGCATAGACATACTTACACGAGGTTGCTGAGAATCAGTTCTCAAGAGAAAGCTCATTTTGATTATTCCTTTACACCCTCACAGCAAATCAGAAGTGACAGATTTTGATGACTCAGATGCTGGATTACTACTTAGCTCATTGTATCAATTGATAATCATGTGTATATATTCTGTTTGGAAAAAATATATTTCTTTTTCATTTTACCTACCATTATTCACCACATACTTTGATATGGCAGCATTTAACTGATTCATTACTTTTTTTTATGTAACCAGTATAATGATAAACAAGGTTTTTTGAATCTGGCAGCAAAATACTAAGAGGGATACGTTCAGATTAGAAATAAGGTATTTTTAGCAGTTTAATTAGTCATAGAATAAACACCAATAGATTTGGTGGATTTTCTCTGCTGCTTGAAATATTTAAACCACAGCTGGATTTTCCTTAGGTGATGTGTTTTAAGGAAACGTTATATTGGCTTCACACAGATTTTAGCATTTGACCTATAAAGTACACATGATTAAATTATATAACCAAACTGTTTTCTAAGTTTGAGCTCTATAAATCTATGGTTTTGTTTGTTTCTGCATTATGCTCACTGAATACTGAGGCAAGATGAAATTAACTTCAGTCTGAATGTGATTTTTCAAGCACCAGTCTAATAAAGAAATATTTTTAATTGATGCCTGTCTGCCTAAAAAAAAATAAACCTTCAGGTTTTTATTCTTATTCTTTGCAAAGTCCCAAGCTGCTGCAGTTTCTTGATAGCCTATCCTCTGGTGTGACTGGCCAGGTTTGTTTCTGGTTATTGCCTTTGTTAATGCTATTTGGCCAGGTTTTCTGTGGCTCTAATTTTCTCTCTCCCTTTTCCTAAAAGCTGGAAAAACCAAACTATGATCTCTGCCAATCTATTGAAACACAGAATGTTTTGAAGCTCTCTGAAATATTTTTTGTTCAACTATCAGGAACTTTTCTTGAAAATACATGGGAATCTTCACCTCTCTTCTTAGTATTACTTAGGTACATTACAAGATCTTAAGACAAATGTCCATGAGGTGACTGAATTCCTGCCATGCTGTATGTGGGTAAGAGAATCCACAATATCTTCCCTCAGGTGCATAAATGTACCTTTTATTGTTCCAAATGGAAATGAGCATTCCCCACCAGCAGCAATGGTGCTGAAGAGTGTCAATGGGCATGTGCCTCTGGGTTCTGGCTACTTGAACTACAAAAATGTGCAGCACTGAACAGCATCCCTCCAGCTTCAGGGGCATCATATCATGGCTTGTGGTTAAGGACAGCAGTGGAGAATTGATGAAAGTTTTCAATCCAAGCCCATTTTTTTGAGGCCAGAATTCCTTTCATCTCTGTAATTGACAGGTTCTTAATGTACCATGGAATCTGAATGAGTGTGCTACAGACCTTTCTCCTGTTGCATACCACATTTTTTCTGTAAACAATCAAAATCTTTGATATGGCACTAACTCAGCCTACTGTATCATTGAATTTTGTCAAATATAATGACCACAAGCCCCAATCCCTCCTTGTATGACTTTGTCATTTTAATGTGTTTAGTCCTCTTTATTCCTGCTGTGGTTATGGCTAAGTGGCATGAAAATTACTCTGAAGATGAAATTCAAATGACCCACTAGAGACTGCATTGCTGTTTTAATGTGACTTTCTCTGCCCTTGCTGCCCTTCCCTCTAAATCCTTCATGCTGGGTCCTCATCTTCACAGCCACTATTTTCCCCCAGCAATCAGGTAATTTCTATGTTGTTGTGGTGTTGTACTGGTTTTCTTTCCTCTTTTCTCCTTTTATTCTTCTCACGAAACTACAGTTTCCATTGGGGTAAAATAAGAATTCTGATTAACATGTGTATGAACAACACTTAGAAAAATAATTTCCCTAATAGAAATAGTACTGAAGCTAATACTCATTTTACTATTTAAAATATAGTAAAAAATAATACTTTAAAATTATCATAAATGTATTTTTTATGCACTCCTTTTTATCCTGTTTAACAATCCATTCAAATCTTTCTTTAGATGCATTCAAACTAATTACTGTTGGCTTTGTCTATTTTTAAAAACTGAAATGCAGATTGTTCACTGTGAAAATAGGTTTGTGTCAGTCCCTGAAGCTTATTTATGGGCTTGTGATTGTACCTGAGCCGGTTGGACTCATGAGGGAAACCACTGAAAAATAATTGAGGATCAATAAAATCAGTCAGCCTACCCATTATGCAGAATAGACAGCAATCAGTCTAAAATCCCAGGAGAACTTTATAGGCATCAACCAGGATAGGTGGTTCCCGAGGCACTTTGTCACCCCTCTGCTTTCATCCTCAGGCTCTGATTTGCATTCCCTGATGACAGCAGGCAGCAAATCTGAACGCTCATCTCTGCCCACAGCCCTTGTGAGGGAGCACAAAGCCATCCTGAGCCTTTGTACTTCAGATTGAACTGTGTTCTCTTTATTTGGGTGACTCAATAACCATGGCAACATTTTGTCTGCTCTGGCTTTGACATGCCCATCCCATTTACTCCAGAGTTTGTGTTATCATTTCCTCACCCATACCAAGCAAGTTATGGCTGAACCCAGCCCCTCATACACTTGGAATTCACACTGAGACCAGTGGCTGGTTTTCCTCACAGACCATTTCTAGCTGCACAGCCAGCACAGCTCGTGCCAAGCTCCCCTGCTAACCCAGGCCTGCCTGGTGCCGACTCGTGGGTATTGCTGTCTGTCCCTACATCTGGGATGTTTTTGTGCAATTATTATTTTTCTCTGCGATAATAACATCTACATTGGCAGCAAGCAGGAAAGAAACCATTATTTCTGAATTCAGGCAGTGACTGAAAGCATCTATTAGGAGCAACATTACAGCTAAATCCCACCAAAATCAGTAGGTACCTGATGATTAAGTGTCTTTGACAGTGGGATAACAAATGCATTGAGGCAATTGCAAAACTGAATCTCCCTAGCAGCTCAATTGGGCAGGTGAGCTGGAGAGTATGAAACAAAATAAGACAGCACACAAACAGTTTGGACATTTCCAAAGAATGAAAGTGTACACCATGGCTTTGCACATCTGTCACTGGTGGCTGCTACTTGGCTGCAGAAACAATTGCCTAGCAGCTCCATGCATTTCATTAACCCCTTCAGGCCAGCAGATGTATCACAGCATTAATAAGGTCTACATTTTTTCATCCAGTTTTAATTTTATTAATCCATACTTCTTCCCATGCTCAGCTGACTACTGGAATGCCTGAGCCCGATACTCCTGTTCCCATGGTAGAGTGTTATCAACAGCAGAAGATGGAAACCTTTAATTATTGTGGAAGAAGGTTTTGTATTTACTAAATCATCCTGGTGTAATCACATTTTCAGCAGCTTTGTAAGTAGTACAAATATTTATCACCACTATATTTTTAAAATACACAGTGCTTAGGCTGCCAATCTCCCCTTTTGTGTGATGGCCCTGATGGCAGGAGAGTTCTCAAGGGTGAGATAAAATAAAACACTCTGTTCAGATGGGACTCCAGTCAAGAGTGCATGGTAAGAAAGTTTTATCAGCAAGCTGCTTCCTAGCTGAAGTTGCTACAGATATGTTACAACCAACGTACTGGCTTGTAATGAACTTCCTCGCCCTGCTTCCCCACCCTCAGAAATCTGTGGTGGCTGCGAGCTGAAAACAGTCTTCTGCACTCACATGTTACATGTAAACAAACCAAAGTGTTTCTGAAAACACTGATTGCCGTGGCTGCTGTTGAAAATTCTTGTCTTAGAAAGAGCAAGTGGCAAACAAAACAGACCATGCCTGTTTACAAACAGTGTGCAAGTACTTCCAGAAATCTTGCTATTCAAAGCTGCAAGAGCTGGGAGATACCACGAAAATCATCTGAAGTGCCCAGAAGTCCTCTATAAATACTATAAGCTTTCTAAATGCTTTTTGAGCCACTGGAAACCAGTATATCTCACATTCACACAGATTCAGCGTGATGAATGGCCAAGTCAGGAATGGTGGCAACTAAAACAAAATCCCAAAATGACAGACTTGTTTAGATAAAGAATTATCCTCAGCTCCATCTGACGACTCTGACTCCTCTGCAAATTGTCTTGGAAGGGAAAAAAAAGGTTCAGCCATCCATTGCTAGGCTACTTATTGCTACTTGCTGGAGGGAAAAGAACACACGTGAGAAAATTGTCTACTGTTATTTCCTTTCAAAGAAAGGGCCATTATCAGCTTATACAAGCGAGACAATTTTCAGGCTCAGCATTAAGACACATTCTAGAAGAACATACTAGACCTCAAGTATAGTTTTCATCAATAATTTCTAGGGTCTAAGTTGGTCACTCTGCTACCTTGGCCCCAACACCTGGCATTGTTACAGCTTCTTAAGAGGTACACACTATCATAACACATGCGATCCTGGGAAAACAGGAACCATTCTTACAAAAAAGGAGACAGATTCACTAAAAGTTAAAATGTAGCAAAGGAAACTCGAATGCCATCAGCAATGAATCACAGAATCATTTAGGTTGGGAGAGACCTCTGAGGTCATTGTGTCCAGCCTTTGACTGATCACCACCTTGTCAACCAGTCCATAGCACTGAGTGCCATGTCTGCTCATTTCTTGAATACTTCCAGGGATGGTGACTTCACCAGCTCCCTGGGCAGTCCATTCTAAGGTTCCATGAAGAAATTCCTCCTGATGTTCAACCTGGACCTCCCCTGGCACAGCTTGAGGCCATGTCCTCTCATCCTATTGCCAGTTGCCGGGAAGGGGAGGCCACATGTGCATTAAATACAGCCTGTATTGGCCAAAAAGTGCTAAAGGTCATTCCTTTATATGTGAAATTAGTTGTGTGAGCTAAACATAAATATGATTACAGCTGTGAGGAACTCCTGGCTTTCAGAGCAGAAGGTACTTGTCTCTGGGCTTACCTTGTTTGTATGGGTTTGGAATTTGACTTAACTAGTATATATGGCCATTATGGCCCCAAAGGAAGGTCAGATGCTTAAATAATTGTGGAAGAAAGATACAAGTCAGGGAAATAACACAGGACATGTTTTTAAGTGTTAAACAAAATGCATATATAACAATACATTTGCCTTCGTAGATAAATATGAAGAGAGAAATAAATTAAAAGTAGGATATGGGGGAGCGTTCATCAACAGTTAGGATGCCCAGCTGTGAGGGATCGTTCTCCCAGCTCTCACAGCACCCAAGTGCATTTCCTGGGACTGAACCACAGCCCTGCCTATTCTCTGCCTTCCCTGTCTCCTACCCTGCATTTCTTTCTTCTTCCCTGCTGTTTCTGAGAATGACCAGACTGCAATGGCTTTGGAAATTGTTTATGATGCAATCCTTGCACCACATTTCTCCTGAGCCATAAAATAAGAACAGATTTTTCTTTCCCTCTGTTATTTTCAGGTTGCTAAGTCCTATGGGCACCCGAATTACCATCATTTTAGTTTTGCTATACTACAGCACAAAACACCAAAAGCTTGTTTGGAAGAAGGGATAGAGAACTCTTTCAATCTATTTCTACACAAACATTGTATTTCACTGTTGCTGTTCATTGGTCATTGTTGTTTGTGTGTATATCCTTTTATTCCCCCAGGCAGCAACAGGAAAAGCTGATGGGGAAAAATTGCTTTTCAACCAGGTGATATACACTTTAGTTAGAGAAGAAAGTGCACATGGGTGAGAAGCTGTCTAGTGTCCCCTGTTTTAAACTCCATGCCATGCTTTTCATTTTTCAGAGGTCTATGTAGGATCTCTCCACTCATTTGGTAGCCAGTCTCACAGCTCTGCCTGCAGGTTATACCATCTTCAGGTCATTTTTCCAGTGACTGTGAAAATGTGTATATGCCAGAGGCCCGGTATCAGCAGTGAAAAACAACCCATCTGCTATAAAAATACTTGGAGATCCTTTCAGGTTAAGAATTCTGCAGGAATGCTGCCCAGCAGAAGATTGTAGCCAGCAGGTAGACCTTGATGTATCTTTTGAAACAGGAGTAGAGGCAGGTTTAAAGATACAAAGGTAAAAGAGGACAGTTAAAACCAGAGAATAGTTAAAAACATTGCAGAAACAGATAATCAAGGGTTGATATGTGAATTTGTTGCTCAAGGCATAGGATAGACTTGTAAGGTTTTTTAACATTGCTCAGAGGGAGATGAAAAATTCCCTTCTGTGCTGATAAGAAAAATTTCCTGCTTACTGAAGACAGAGAATGTATGGCAAGGCATATTGATCTGTAAAAGGACTTTTCATTAAAGCATTTAAACACAAGGAAGGTCTTGATGTCCACCTGAAAGAAGGAGGGAGACACAGAATGAAGAATCAGGCAACTTCTGAAATGTGGCAGGAAAGCCATGAACAGGAGCAGCAAAACTGAGGCTGAGTGGGTCTGAAGAGTGTGCTTGCTTTCGTACCGGGAAGAGCATGATTAAGCTGGGGGCATCTGGAGTACTTTGGGCAATCTCAGCTCTTGTTGTGCTACCTCCAAGTATTAGATCAAAACTGACGTATAAGGTAGATATGGGTGTGTAACCAGCCTAACCCCAGCCTGTGCTTTGATGTGTATGTGCAGAGCTTCCCTTGGCTTATGAGCACTGATAAAAATGAACCCATTGAGCAAAGTGTCTGTCTCATGTCAAATTACCTGATGTCAGCTGCCTGTGATTCTGAACACTGTTTTGGAATAACTTACTGCAGAAAAAGGTTGAATCCTTATCTGAATGAGAACCACTCAGTAGAATTTAAGCCAAATAATTACAAAATATTGTTTAAGAAAATAATGAGATTATATGTTGCATTTAAAAATCCCAGGATAGACTTAAATACTACAGCAAAAGATGTCCAAAATGTTTTTCAGTATAAGTTTGTCTGTGTAAATTGAGGGAAGCTAAAAATGCAGAGTTGTTTTTGCAGCCCTTTAGCTCTGCTAACCATATTGAACTTGAAGAAGGAAGGCAACTCCTCCTGCATGCAGAGAGCAGTGCTAGTGGCAGTGTTAGTGTGGTAAAGTGTTTTAAATCTCAGGCTTAGGTGGTAATAGCAATGAATAAATACCAAACTGCAAGTGTGTCACTCCTCTACCTGATGGAACAGAGCTACTTGGAGAAGCATGTGCACAGCAGGTACTCTACTGCAAGGATGTAGAAAAGAGCAATGTGTGACAGAAGTAAATTAACACTTACAACAGGCACTTAAAAAATTGGAGTAACAGAGAAGAAGTGCCTGACAGCATTTACACGTTAAGAACAAGGCTCCTGCTCAAGTCAAGTTTTTTGCCAGTCTCCTGTTGTGTCTGTACCTTTTGACCCTCAGGCCATTCTAAGGTGTGCTTGTGAGCCTCACAGCCTGCAACCAGAGCACTTTTTAAGAACATCACTCTGTTTGCCATCTCTGGAGAGTATCACCAAACCAGTGAATGCTGGTACCCTGTCAAAGCCACTGTGAGTGTTAGGGTGGGTTGCTGATCTCAGGATGAATTGAAGACTATAATCAGTTTTGAAGGTCTTTGTAAATTGGATAGATCTTGCTTCACAGCTACTGACTAAAATAATGATGTCTGGTGGCAAAAGGACTTTCTTGGAGTAGTCTTTCATCACCGTCCAGTTTACTACTTTTCTTTCCACAATTATTTTCCAAAGTGCTGGCAATGGCAACCCCTTCCCAGATAACATCTTTAATGAGAAATTTTTGTTTGACTTTTGATCTTCCCCCAGCATGATGGCTCTCCTCTGCAGAGCTACAGCAGCAGCCATGTGCTCCTGTGTGCTGAGAACAGCGTGCTGCAAGTGTTGATGATGTTGGGCCTGTCTCTTGAACCTGACAGGACTGATCACAGCAATTCACCACTCAAGTGTTCAATACTGCTGCAACATTTCAATTTTTCTGTCGTGAATCTCACTCAGTTTCATGCTTTTAACTTGTTTTTATTTCCTGCCAGTTGACTCCAGACACACTCTGAAGACTCAGAAGGGCTCAATATTTTCATCCATGCTGCTCTGAGTTTCTACATTTCTTTGAAGCAGGCAGCATGTAACATATTTTCCACCATCATTGTTATGCTGATGATTCACTGTTTTATCTATCAAGTACTTTCTTTGGGAATTTGCATTCAAATCCGATTACTGCCATAATCCAGGAGTGGTAAAGAAATTGCCTTGGGAACAGTATCTTTCTCTCTCACCTCAGTACACCTCTGTGTTTGGTTTTAAGGAGCTGTGTTGTGTGATCTCTGATCTACTTTGTCTTATGAACTTTACAAACATGGCTGGTTCCCATGCACCCCTTTAGGGTCTGGTCTGTGCACATACCACTTCAGTTTCTCCCAGAAAGCTGATTCATGTGGGCCTTAAAAAATTAAACTCTCCTTTAGAGGTAGCTTCCCTTCAAGGCTGCACC
This sequence comes from Monarcha castaneiventris obscurior, assembly GCA_026261815.1. Taxonomy (NCBI): domain Eukaryota; kingdom Metazoa; phylum Chordata; class Aves; order Passeriformes; family Monarchidae; genus Monarcha; species Monarcha castaneiventris. The sequence goes on from JAMPIT010000890.1 coordinate 6,862,867, forward strand.
TCAATAAATTTCCCTTCCCTGTTTCTCAGGCAGTTGTGCCCTTTCTGTGACACAGGGGGTGCAATTGAAGATTCCAGGCTTTCCTGCCTGGCCTGGGGACACCTGACTTGAGAGCAGGGTTTCACATGGAACCAAAAAATGCCACAAACACCCACAGCTGAGAACAAATGAGACACTGCTGTGTCTCTCAGCATTAAAAATTAACTTCAGAAAAACGACACTTTCTGATAACTACAGAGGCTCTAGCTCCTTATTTGGCATCATATATGACTTTATGCATTTTGATGGTGAAAAGTAATGTAAAATAAATATATTGTGTGATTCTGGTTTACCCTCCTCCTGGGATGACTTTGATGTCCAATACTTTCTTCTTGGAGAGGGACTATTTGTCACAGCATTTCAAATAGTTAGCTTGAAATTATGTGTTCTTCTGGAGTCCCCAGAACACTTGAAGCTAAACACTTTGAAATTCAAAGAGAATTTGCTGAAGTATGTAGATACAAAAATGCTTGCACATAAACTGTCACAACCCTTTTTAAAAATCCTCTCTGTTTTGTGCCCTGTTGCATTATGAGACTAACTCTCCTTTCAGTTGGCAGATCAAAATGGCACAGTTTGAAGTCACAAAGCTTCCCAGTATTCTCCTAGGAGCTGAGAACCCAGTTTTTCCACAGAACTATCCAGACTGTTGAACTGCTATAATCTTTCAGAAAATAATGAAATTTTTTCTTTAGAAGCTTGTTCTGATTTATTTGTATGTTGTCAGTATTACATGAATTACTAGATATTCCTCCTAATCTAAAATCCTCCAGATTAAACGTCTTTATTGCACGTGTCCTCACGATCCTTTTATCCAACCATATGGAATGACTCCTGACAGCAACTAATTTGATAATTATTGTATTGTGCAGATGTACAGAAGGGTAAAAATTCAAGTCTTAAAGACAAACACAATGAAAACAAAAAGGAAAGCATCTTGCTTTGTCTGGCCTCTCCTTCCTTTGTACCAGTACCCTCTGAAACAGTTTTCCCCATTAAGATTAAAACAAGCAGCTTGATTCTTAAGGATAGCAATTATTTTTGAGTGCTCTGGTGGGTATAATTACACTGTTGAGAGTTCACTTATGTTCCACTGGTAGCCATGTGGCTCTGTTTCAGATTTCCAATTTCTCTCTCCTACAGGATCTATGCCCCTTGAATGGTTTTGATGCTGTACCAGTCCAGTGCATTTGTGCTCGTGCTGTGGTGAGTGGAACACCACCTGCCCACAGCCATAACAGCCCTGAGCAGAGAAATATTACAGTCCAGCCCCTAGAGGCTCCTCTTTTCTGCTTCCTAACAAGTGGCTGCGCAACAGGATCCAATCCTGGGAATGTCACCAGAAAATGAAAGTGGAAGAGGGAGAAAAGGAGGAGCTGTGTTGAGAATGTGCAACAAAATAATCCTGAAAAGCCTAGGTGTGAGATGAGTCCTGATAACGATGGCAGGGATTATGCTCCTGGAGTGAGAAAAGTCAGCATTAGGGGAAATGCCTCACAGGGAAAGGGGGCATGTACTGTGAGCTGAAGGCTGCCATGCTGGAGAGCATCCAAAACTGGATAGCAGCAAGACACAAAGGAAAAGCAGTATTTGACAAGAGAAATACTGAAACAGAGGAGAAACATATAGAAAAATATCAGGATTAATAACAAAAGGAAAGGGTAAAATGATTGTAGGCAGTGATTCCTTAGTTAACATTCTTGGAGTCTGTGTGATTTCCAGAGGGCTAAAGCTTGGCTCAAGGTGTGCTTCAGAATAAATTCAGGTTTTCTCAAGGAAGGCAGAATGAATCTATCTGGTGAGCAAGATAAAACAAAGAGCAGGAGAGACCATGAGAAAGTATTTTTGTCCTACTTCTGATTTTCTTTCTGTGTGACTCAAGCTACACTTCAGGTAGGCAGCGCCATTGTACCCAGTCAGCAGATCCCCTTGACCAAAATTAAACTTTTATGTAAGGTTTGATGATTTAATGCCATATGGGGAAGAACAGAAAGATTTTTGTGATGAGCAGAACATGCTTTCATAAGCTGCTGATTTTTTTAAGCTGGATCAAATTGCCTTTGTGCTACTCTGCAGAAATCTATTACGAATTGCTACTGCTTGGTTTCTTTCCCACCAATGTATGTTATTATAGCTTGTGTTACATGAAATAGGAGTGAGAGAGACTCAAGTAAGTCTTGGGGGATTCGGTGTGGAAAAAGATGAGCTTTCTTTAGAGGTAAAGCTTGAAAAGAGGTGAAACACCTTGGGGACCACTAAGGTTGTTCTGAAAAAGTGTCTTAACTCAAATGGGAAAACTTGGTGAGAGGATAAGCCTGCCTGCTCTGCTTTGTCCCCTCCAATTTGCCACTCTCAAGGAAAGAACATCCCTATGTGGGAGACTGATTCTTCATCAGGAACACTTTTTCTTGGTGGTTTGAAAGGGAGGGATAACATGCCTTTTGGAGCTCTGAGTTTTCTGATATCTCCCCACCTCTGCTATAAAGTGCAAATCTGTCTGAGAAACCCTGAAACCAGCAAAAGAAATGTGAAGACCTAGTTAGAGAATGTCCTACTCCCTGGTCCAAAGGGACAGGAAAGTCCCTGCATGAGAGATTTGGGAGTGTTTGGCCTGGGAAAGAGCCAGTGACTGACATGCCCTGGGAAAGTACCTGCTGTTAGTGTGGTTTGAGAGACCCCTGGAGCCACAATTACTTGGCTATGAGTGTGTTGACTTTAATTTTTAAAGATATGGAAGGACTAGACAGGGCACAGAGCTGAACACAAAATGTATTTTGGACCATTTGTTTCATTTTGGTTTTTATCCCTTTTATTGGTTATCACTGTTGTTGCCTCTTGCAATTTGTGGCCTAATCTCTTCCTGTGTGCCATTCCCTCCTTGTGCTCTGATTTCATTTTGTAATTTGTAATTTTATTGTTGCTATGATTGTCAACTATATAATGAATCCTTTTCTGCTGTTTTTTCCAAAAGCTCAAGGAAGCATCAGATGGTCTGAGTCAGCGCTGTTCCACTGAATTCTAAACAGGTGAAGCAAAGCTGGCTTGAAGGGCTGGTAAAACAGTGTAGGAAAGGGAAGAATTTCCCCCTAACATTACAACACAAAATTAATAGTGATAGAGATTCTGTTTCTCTTTTTCCAATGCTATGGGATGAGAATAGGTATTATAAAAGCTTTCCATTTTGCAGTCTCCTGTGATATGACACTTTGTTGACAGAAAGATAATTTATTTGCTTTTCGAGTATCTCTGCACAGCTCATGCTCATCACATGGTGACAAGCCTTCCTGATTCGTTGGGTCTCTGTGGAAATATGCATCTCCTTTTCTTGTTTTTTATAAGATCAATACATGGGTTCCTTCCAATTTGAGACATTCTATGATTCTATGATTCTATTCCTTCCCCCCACTCCACTGCAAGTGATATAGGATAAGTGTGGGATTAAGGATCAAAACAAACAAGTGAAAATATATGTTTATTGATCGCCTGGTTGTGGTGACAAAAATCTTCTCAGACTCGTCGTAAAGAGCAGAGATTGCAGCAAGGTGCAGAGATTGCAGCAAGGGGCATCCTGTGTGGCTTTGGCCTGTCGTGGGCAGCACAGGGGTGGAGTAATATCGTCTGATTTTATCAGATTAAGCAAAAAACAGAGGAAGATGCAAAAGCCAGTGTGAAATTAAGATTAATGTATGAATGCTTTTCCTTTTCAACAGTGATTCAAAGCTGACAAACCAGTTCCTGCCTGTGATTTGACTTGTTTCAGGAAATTGCTTTCACATTCAGGTGAAAATTCTCAGGGGTTAGAAAATGCATTGCACTCGCATAAAAATAATTAACTTGGGGTTATTTTCACTGGGATTTTATTTGCCTGATTTTCAAACTCCCAGTTCTTTTGCCCAAAAAATCAGGGATAGAAAAGTGTTTGGAGTGGATTGGTGGGAAATGTCAGCTTTGAGTAAATGTTAAGGTTTTCATGTAAACCGTGGTTTTATTATCTGGATCTTCAAGAAGAGTCCTGTGAGACTGCTGGAAGCTCAACAGTACATTTACTTTTACTGGATGTCAAGTTCATGTTTCACATCTGGTGAGTTGTGACCTATAGAACCCAAGTCTTGAATAGGCTTGCCCATCCTTCTTTTCTCCTGACACAGCATTCACAACTGTCCTGTTGCTATTTAGCGTGAATGCAACATTTATCTTTACAAAATTTTGGGATACAGCAACAAGAAACCATCAGAAGAATCACTAAGTGTCCATGTACAAATAATCATATGCCACTTCTGTTACTGGATTTAAAGTACTCAAAGCCCAATCCTGTATCCTGCCCAGCTAACACTTTACATTTAAATGCAACTCACAGTTAGTGACAGATGCTGAAGTAAATATACAAATAGGGAGGGGAGGGTATTAGTTTATATACAGTCATTTATCTTCTGATAGCATGAGTAAAGCTGAAGTCAGATACAGTTAAATGAACTGAAGCTGTAACAGTGCCTCTTGAACTGCTTGAATTAACAAAATCAATCCTCATAAATTAAACTATCATTGATCCATGATACAATTAAGTTCTATAATCAAAATACACTATTGGTGCATGCAGCGTAACCATACTTGTTCCAACGCTGAATTTTAACCACTGCTGGCTAACTGCTCCTGCCATGTTCTGTAAGGCTCCCATCTGGCATGGGAGATGCTAACATTATGATACAGTATTTCTTTTCCATTTTTCAATTTAGGCTGACATCTGCTGGTCCCCTCAAATGGCTGGCAACCCTGCTGAATGCAAACCAATTTGAGGCTGCGGCTTTTCATGTTTTCCCTTTGTCATTTTTCCAGAGCTGGGAATGGCAACCGAGCCACTTAATTACAAAGGAAATTCATGCAGAATAATAACTCTGTGGAAAAAGAAAGGCAGGAACAATACTGCATAAAAGAAAATGAGTTTGACATGATAAATTACATGCATGCACGCCCAGTGCACTGTGCAAGCACTCAGAGGAGCCAATGGCAGCCACTATATATTGGGCAATTAGACCTATACAAAAAAGGTGTTATTTAAGGGCACCACACTGAGGGTTGTAATGAGGAGGCCGTGGATGGGAGTTCTCTCTTTTACACTCTCAATGAGGCTAAAGAGAGGGGGAGTGGCGCGATATTGGGCAATCAGCTCTTGATGTCTGCCCAGGCAGACAGCAGTGGGCAGTGGTCGCAAAGAATTTGGCATTGGAGGACGTGAGACATTCCTCCAGGAGCACTCCAGGTGAAGTGCTACACACACCTGGCCAGAAGCAGCAAGAGAAATGAGAGGCTGCTCCACGATTAAATAAAACAAGAGGCACCTCCACATTACCTGCTGGCTGTATATATCATACTTCTGTTCTTTAGGAAAATCAGTCATTTGGTGTCTTACATTGACTACAGCTCTCCTCACCCTGGCAACTAGCTGCAAGACCATTCAGGGGAATCTCCAGTGATCCAGCTTCCACTTGTGTGGACTTTCAGTTCAATTGTTCCCCAGTTGTTATTTTGTACAGGAATCTACTAACAACCACTGCTTTCCCACTGTGATTTTGAAATCCTGAGTAAAACAAGTCTCCTCTGAATGAGCTGTGGATCTATGGGGTACTGATGCTTGAGCTACAGTGCAGATTTGGATAGGCAACATTTACTGATTCTCCTACAGTGGTTTGTTGTGCACTTTGAAGTCCAAACAATTTGCAAAATTTTTGCTCTCCCCACATTTCATTTCCATATGTTCCAGCTCTTTGTTTGAAACAGCTGGTGTGCCTGCTTACCTCAGCAGCAGTATTTCCCACTTCAGCTGCACTACTTTGTCTTTCCCAAGATATTTTGTAGAAGGGAAAGAGAAGGGAAGCATTAATTACACAATGGCAGAGGTACTCCTCTAACTCCAGGGTGTTTCCTCCAGCACAGGTTGCTGGCAGTGGGTGTTGTCCATGCCTCCTACAGGGTGCTGCCCTTCAGTACGATGACTGAGAGTTGGAGTACTCTCCTGCTCTTCCCGTGATGTCTAACCACTGTGATTACATTGCATTGGCTGTCTGAGCTAACACCCTGAGACATTTCAACACTTAAGTCATTGCACAGGGCAGATTCACTTAAATCCTGCACTGCGGATCCTCCGAGTCGAATTTTTTGTGGGGTGTTGAAAATATTGGGCGCTAGTTGAGATAATTCATGATGATGACATTTATCCTTGGGAAACTGGGTTGAAGTTTCTGCTGTAGCTTGGAGGAGCCAAGAAAGCCTGAGCCAGTGATAAAGGAGAACTTTCAGGAAGTTGCCACTTCTGTGAGCTGCCATGGCTGGTGCTGAGGTGCAGCCTTACAGCACACAAAGAAAAAGGGTGGATAAGTCTAGTCCTTGCACCTCGTGAGCATTAAGGATCCTCCAGCTGATCCTGCCCAGAAAAGCAGGAAGCCTCACTGCTTTGGGGAGTAAGCACTAGAGAAATGTGTGCAGTTTATGCATGCTGTTAGTATTTCAGCCGGGAATCTGAAGTCAAATTGGGGTTTGGCACAGGTTTAGTGTTGGTTGCTAATTACAATTAACTGTTATTGTCTGCTAAGTGCCGACAGACATGAAAGGAGGCAGTGCCACCCCCAAGCATGATAATAATCAAATGAATCAGCAGTTGTTACCAATAATCCTCATCCCCAGGTGCTAAACTGCAGCTGAGGTACAGATTTGGGCTTGATGAAGATCCTGCAGACAGTGCTTGGTTAGCGTTAGTAGGATGTAGGGGCCAGGAGACTTCCTGGTGTTTCTTTAGATAATACTACTACTACTACTACTATTTCTGCAGCACCTAGAAGAATAGAATACCATTTTGAAGTGTCAGCCCTTTGGATCCTCATTAAAAATGTGTTCAGGAAGAAAGGCAAGCCGGCTAGAAAGGTGAATTTTTCCTCTTAGTACTTCAAATCACCACTTATATGAAGTCGAAAACTACAATAGTTAAGCTGACACAAAAGTTTTTCTTGATATTTCTGACATAAATCGTGTGGGGTTTTATCTGGTTGTTTTCTTTTGGTTTTGGGGTTTTTTTTGGTTGGTTTGTTTTGGGTTTTTTTTTTTTTTGCATTTAGGTTATTGTTTAGAGTTTTAAATCTTCTTTATAAAAATTGTATAAAAATATTAGCAAACTATAAAGCAAGTGCCGTGTCAAATTCAGTGTAACCATCAAGAAAATCCTTAAACTATCTTAAGCCTTTAAATGACTTGTTACAAAGCAGTTTGGACTGTTATGTAAGTAACCGTAGTGGCATTTGGTGCTTCTTCAGGTTAAAGCCCTCTGAATGCTCCCAACAGCCCTGAACTGCAGTTCAGATTGCTCTGTGGAGCTGCTTCCTTGTGAAAACGCAGGCATTTACCACTGAATTGCTTTTCGACTGCTGGTGTTCATTTCTCTCACTCTCTGATTCTGCAGACACCCTGCTTCTCTCAGGTGTTTAATAGTGACATTAATATACTGACAGATACACCCAGCCATGTTGCAATTTACTGGAGCTGATGGGGAAATGTTCTCAGAGCTGTGCTTGCAAAATGGAGCTGTTTTATAACTTTCGTGATTGCTACTCTTGAAAACTTCACCTCTCTGGGAGTGCTGATAGACAATTTTCCTTTCCATTCATTCCTCTGCTTATCGTAATAGATACTTTCAGCACAGGTCAGTGAACTGTAAATCTGAACAGACTCCTCAGCATTTCGTACAGCAGAAGAGAAGCACCAGAGAATTCACATTTGTTACAAAGCTAGAATAAATTATTGCACAGATATCTTGCTAGGATGGATTTCAAGTTTCAGATCTTCAATATCAGAGCCAAAAACCTTAATGCCGAGTTTTCTATCTGCCTGCTGCTATGCTTTGTGTAGCAGACTTTAAATGTTGTGATGCACTGGATGGCTGAATGGACCTGTGAAAGTCTCATTTAAATGAATTCTTGTAAATACAGAGTGATGTTTAGTGGGTTGTGCATCCTGGATTCAGATCATGCTAGATGGTAGAACCACCGTGTGTGTACAAACAGAACCTCTGTGTAGGTATAAGGCGCATCAGGCTAATGGTGTGCCCATAAATGTGTTCAGAGCTTAGCTAGAAGCCAAAGCAGCTATTGCCCAGCCATGCTGCATCTTAGATCATTGATGGAAAACTTTATTGTGGGTTTGACTTTGCCATGGTTTCAAGCCACAGAGCAAGACACACTTAAGATAGGGCTATGGCAAGTGGTCTTTTACTGTTAGTTCACTGCTTTTTTTGTACTAACCACCTTTGCAATTTGATATGACAGCAATGGCTTTTATTGTGAAAGTGAAGGTAGGTAATTTCATATTTGTGAAAACTGTATAGTTTAACGGTAAAAAACCTGTATATCCCTAAGTGTTTAGGATATGCTGTGATAACATCTAATTTTGTGCCACCACAGGCATTCAGCTTGCATTTGTGCTGCCCCCCTTACACAATCTCTTTGACAGCCACCTCACTGCTAATGAACAAGGCCTGTAGGTGTTAATATTCCTGGACTTTTTGTGTAATCAGGTCTAGAGGATTTCAGTTCATCAGGTTCTCATTTGAACTGCCATGTACTTTTACATGCTGGAATCTGTCAGAAATTAGCATAGACACAATCCAGAACTGCAGCAGTTCAGATGCACTGCGCTTTTTTTCAGCTATTCAGTTGACAAGAAGATTCATCTTTGTCATTTTAGTATTTCCTTACGAAACAATAATGTTTTTCCTCTTGGAACTCATTAGCAAAAACCCTCACTGGTCTGAATTGAAGATAATAGTATCTGAGGGCTTTTCAAATTGCTGAGACAAGTAGAGTTGGTAACCCATGAACCTGAAAAAAAGACAGATGGGAATTCCTGGACCCAACCACCTAGATGACCTTTCAGTCAAGTCAGAGAAAACTCTTCTAACAGTTTGGAGAGAGGAAAGAATAGTTCATACTTCACAGCAGTGTCATGAACAGAAGAGGTTCCAAAGCAGTAGTGTGATTTCCTGCCTCTGAGTCCTTTTTTTACAGACAATGTAATCCTCTGGATCAGCTTCTAACTACTTTAAAACTCCTGATCTAATTTCCCACTGCCTTCTGCTTTGTCCCTTTATGCCAGTAGAAGTAGCTGTGAGACATTTTAGAAGAGCTCACATGGTCACGCTTCATGCCCAGTTTGCCTCTGGTGGAATTCAATCCAGAGGCTACAGGGTAAAACCACCAAAGATTCAAATGTTGACCTGACAGAGGGATCCCAGAGGAGCAGCTGCAGCAGAGAGCAAGATGAGGACCTCTTTGCACAGTAGAGCTCAGGGCAGCCACAGGCCACGTGAAGCCACTCCTGAGGCATCCAGCTGTGAGGCAAGAGTGGGAAGTAAATTGGTGGAGCTGCTCCAAGTCATGCTGGGATAGCTGATCGCAGACTGACTAGCTCAGGGGATTTGGGGGCTGCAGGGTGCATGCAAATCCTCTGTAAGGCTCAGCAGTGAAGAGCTCAGGCCAAAAAGCTTTGGTGCTGCTGTATAGTCTCTGCCTCTGCCCTCGTTCAGCTCCTGCAGGAATGCTTAAGCAGCAAAGCTTAAGCTTAATCGAGTTATGTGAGCCAATAAAATTCACTGCATTTCTTATTGCCCTACCACAGCTACATGCTTCCAAAATATTTTGCTTAAAATCAAGGCAAGGATTTTTACAGATTTCTTCTAGCACAGTCTCTCCTCTTCCCTTCCTGAACTTGCTGCTCTGCAACTCAGGTGGACCCAGGACTGCCTGGTGTGTATGTCTGTGAGGAACATGTTGAACTGCACAGCTTTCACTTGACCTCAGGCTTCAGAAGGAACGTCAGGATCAGACTCTGAATACCTGAATTAAAGGCTTAACTTTGAAAAGCACACCATCACAGTGGTCAGAAGGTCTCTGGGGTGCACAAAGCAGGCAATTGTGCACTTAGACCCCTGTGTTAGCCTTCCATCTGTTGCCAGCAACCAAGGCTGAAAGAAAGTGCTTGTGTTGCAGGTAAGGCCATGAAAAATAATCGTTCTTGTTAAAGTTCAGTTTTACAGAAGCTGGCCTTTCTACTTCATTCACCCTGCTTCGCAGTAATGAGGGAAACAGTGGGCTCTTCCTCTCATGGTAACTGAGCTCAGAATTTCCCACCTCTTGCAGTGTCTGCGATCCTTGCTGTATTTTAAAAGCAGAACCTGTAACAACTATAAAGTCCTAAGAGAGTCAGGGCTTCAATTCTGTGGACACCAGTGACATTCTCAAGGGCGCATCTCTCTTGATCCAAGCTTGTGCTTCCCACCTCCGGGTGAGCACAGGAGGAACAGCTCGTGTCTCAAGGCAATGCAGCTCCCAGGCAGCTTTCTTCATGATTCACACAGAAACTTTTAATTTATAGAACTGACATATTAACTCCAGTGGCCTAAAACAATAAATGAGTCATACTGTGGGGTCTTCCATTCAACAACGGGAATGTTTTCCCCGAGATCTCTTTTTAATTGAAGCCATTTGTCATTTTGAATGTAGAATGTATTCATTAGAAAGCAGCACCTCGGAGGGGACTAGAGAGCTCAGGAGATTAGTAACAGGGTACAAAGCCTTTTGCCTCCAGGTTGCCAGTTTCAAATCTGGCCATGTCACTATTGATCAGAAGAAGTCATTACAGGCTGACAGATGTTTGTCTGCTTATATAGAAGTGACCTTGTCAGATTAGTCAAATTCTTTGTTAAGAGATATGTGCCTACTCTCACACACAGAAATCCTCATTAGCACCTTGTTGGTAGTCCTCAAAGCATCAGTAAGGACAGGGCAGGCTTGTTTATGCAAAATCAGAACAGAGGGATTTTTGAGCCATGTGAGGGTTGATTGAAACATTTTCAAAGCATCTTATGATGCACTTTGAAATTTCCAAGTTGATTCTGAGCTGCATAATTTAAAATGAATCCTTCTTAGAATATTTACAGCTCTTTGATCAATATAAAATTTATTTTTTTAGGAATCTGAGAACTGAGATTTTTCTCATAGCATCAGCAATACATGTATTAGCAGCCAAGCATGTTCTTAGCAAAAAAAAAAAAAAGGGGGGGAGCATCTGAAATATCTAAAAAAAAAGAATGTTAATACTTCATGCATTTTATGCAGTAACTTTCAGACTAAGGCTGAAAATACTCTTAGTCCCGTGATGTATTTTGCAGCTTTTGCTGACTGATACTTAGAGAACAGAAGAATCTTACAAAATCACTCCAGACACTGATTCAGTCCAGCCTGCAATAACTCATACCTGTAGTTTGAATTAAACCTGCTCCATGGACCAAAACGGCCACCTATGGTGACAGCAGACATCTCCTTTCACAAGGCTCTGCTACCTCTTGAGCATAAGCCATGGCTTTCAAAATCACCTAGGACAGGCACTTGGGAGAGTATACATGCAAATTTTCAAACACAGACTCTTTAAGGGGCCCCTTTCCTGTGTCCCTTTGAAGACCCAGTGAGGAAGATAATTCAGATTGGGACAAGGCTTCCTCCACTAACCCTGAGCTGGGGCTCAAGGGAAATTTACCCAAGTGAAGGGGCTCTGACAGAGATTAAAACCTCTACACAAATAATATTTATGGGAGATGCACCCCAATTGTTCTCTGAAACAGAGGAAAGAAAATACCAGAAATCCAGTGGGAGCTCAATTTGCCATAGGGAAGAAAAGATTCATTTTTTGTCAGCTTTGCAGTCCATGTTGAAAATTGAGTTTGAGATACATAAAAATGCTTTGGGGTGCTCATACTTTTTACATCACTAGCAATAGATATCAAAGCTTGGTTGGTAATGTTGGTGTGAAAAGTGCAGGCGACTTTGGTTTGTTTTGTGAACAGAACAGGTAAAGTGTGTCTTGATTAGTGAGGTTGGTAAGCAACAGTTTGTAATGTTGTGGTTTTCATTTCAGTCCAAATTCTGCTCTTAGAGAACTAAATCAGATTTTTACCTGAGCTGAACTTGCCTCTACACAGGAGTTTTGAACAAGGTCCTTTTTAAAACAATTATAATCTCTGTACAGTGGGAGGGTGGAGGGGTTATAGGCTTTGAAAGCAATAAATAATAGCTTTGGGCTGGCCTGAGTTGTTCTGAGAAATTCTAAATCACTGGCACACCTTATTATATCTTTTAAGCAATCACAGCACGTGACTCCAGCTCTTCTTATGTCAAGAACATTTGTTGTTAAATGCCGCAAGGATGTGGGAAGGTGTACCAAGGCTTCTGTGCACCTTCAGCTGTTCTCAAGGTGATGACTTAAAAATGGCAATTCAACCTTTGTAGAGCACAGAACAGCTCGTGCCATTCAATTCTTGGGCAAAAAGATAAGATAACATGTTGTATTTTAGAGCTGAGGATTATGAATTGGATCTCTGGGTAGTGGGTGGGGGGAAGAGTGAACACTTCATCTACCAAACTTGGCTGATTTGATTTTTCTTATCAGTGAGGAGATTTAACCTGCCTGATACACTATTTCTTTAAGGTCTAAGTAATATTGGTTCTGCAAGAAGTAATATTTCAGTATGTGTAGTTTAAAGCCTGGCTTGCCTTAAGGTCACATCAGCCATGAGTAATACACACTGGGTACTTAGGGTCTCACAAATGTGACCTTCTACTTTTGTCCCAGAATTGCAGAAGGCACCAGCCCAGAGCAGGCCTATGGATTTCACAGGCATCTAAAAGGGAAAATAAAAATACAGATGTGTCTGTGTATTTTAATGGGGAAAAAAAGGCAGAATCAACAAGAAGCTCTAAATTAGTTATTGCGGTGATGAATGCTGCATTATGGACCTGCATGTGTGCCTCAGGCTTTTATGGGCTTGTAATTACATTAGGAGATATTGCTTTGACCTAGACATAAATGTACAGGTTATTTACTATTATTCTTTTGCTTGAGAGAAATAAAACCCAGTACAAACTCTTTCACATTCTGTATGCCAAACACACGTATGACAACATATAGAATAGATTTCCTGATGAGAAAAGGAACTAAGATGGCAGTAGAAATCCATTTCAGGGTGGATAAGTGAACGGGAGTATTGATGGTTCCATGAAGGTAATTTAACTTGTCTTTCTGTGATGGTGCAGCTAAACCGAGGTTTGTTCTGCTGCTCTCTGTCACCAGTCTTCCCAGAGGCAGCATGGACTAAGGGAACTCAGCCTATTTCAAGGTAATGGGACAAATTAAGTCAAATCACAACTGAAAGCATTTTAGAACAACCTGGCTAACTTTTCTAGGTGGCCTCAAAGCCTTCACACAGCCTAGAAAAGCTGCTTAGCTGGGAGGTTGCAATAAAGCACTGTTCTAAAATAATCATGAATGTTCATAAAGCAAATGAAAGCCTCTGACTAGTACAGCCAAGCTGTATCAAAGGCTAAAATAGTAAGACACATGATTTAAGACTTTCCCTCTATTTGCACTATTTTTTTTCTTTCTTGCAGAAAAGATGGAAAAAATAACTTGAAACAAAACTTTGAAACAAAAGGCTAAGAATTTTCCAAGGTCAAAATTAAGGACTTTAAAAGTCCTGCAAAAGTATAATATCACTGTTACAAAATACACGTAGTAACAGAGGATATCAGGATAAAAATTTAAAAAGAAAACAGAAGGAGTTAACGATACATCCTTTTTAGTATTGTTTCAGCAAAGGTAGCCATGCAGCAAATTAAAAGCAGTGGATAGGAAGGATTACGATTTCAAGGAAGAAAATAAGAAACCTGTAACACAGCCTGAAAAGCACAGCTATTAAAGCAGAGAGACTTTCTGAAGCTACAGGTAGATGCTTCAAGAGATACTGACACACAGAGGGAAAACTAAGCCTTAAAAAAACAGAGGCAGGGGTGGGGGAAACCCCCTCCAAACCAACTGAGAATTTATGTAGTGTGTGGCTTAATATGTATTTCTCATATATTTCCCACCAGGTCTCTTTTTAATATCAATATATACTCTCCATATCCAAAGCGTAACGGGCTGATTTTATTTTCATGGTGGTTTCTTTGCATTGCTCCAAGGCTTCCAAACAATGAGAAAGTTGTAAAGTCTCTGTAGCGTGAGCTACAACTTCTTGAGGCATTGAAAGTTGTCAGTGTGGCCAAGCTGGACTTGGCAGGGCAAGCAAAGGGAGAGGAAAAGAAAGCAGTTAGGATGCCCTTGTTGTAGTAGTTACTGTGAATTGTTGCTCTGGGCAGTGCTGGTTTAGCCTCTTTCTACTCCAGCTGTTCCCAAGAGCCTGTAGTGACCCAGGGAAGCTGCCCCCTTCATCATGTTCTGTCCCTACTCCTTCACCCTTCCCAGGGAGAAGTCAACAAGAAAGCTTGGGCTGGTTGTCTCCAGGACCTGACTGGTGAAGTGCTCTTTGCACACACAAACACTTCCTTGAACCATGGCTGCAAGCAACTAATCGCTCTTTAATCCTACTAACCTCTTTGCCTCAGCCGTATGGTGGGGCTAAAATTCCTGCTGATAAGATTAAGTGCTGTCTTGGATTGGGGCCTACATAAATAATAATGCTATTTCCACACTTGCACTCATTAGACAGAAACGTAAAAAAGGATGTCGGTCTTCCTGCTGTGGGATGTCAGCCAACAGCTAATTGTTTGTGATCAGAAAGAAGTTCTCTTCTTGTTGTTCTTTAGGGATTTATGATATAATATCTTACACACTAAACTCAAGTGCATTCATCTACAGTGTTTGAGCTAGATTTTTACCTTTAAAACACTGGATATCTGCATGAAAGTCTACGTTGTATTAACCACAGGTTTTGACTTTAGTTTTTTTATAAGGTTGTGTTTTTAATCTGAGTGGTGCCTACAATAAAATCCTTTTGAATGCCTAAGACAGTCACACCTCAGATTTAATTCCCTTGTTATAAAGCTGACGTGCTTTCCCCATTGTCACACTGGCTGTGACTCACTGATCCTTTCTGCCAACAAGAAATCCATTATGTTAATATGGGTTTGAGAACTACAATGAAAATATTCCAGTGTTCTTTTTATTTTAAAAATTCATCAGCAAACACCACAGAAACAGAGTGGCTAAGTCTGTTATTTTACTGAACAATCGAAAAAGAAACAGCTGTTAGAGACCGAACAATGAATTTGTGCCTTTAATCTTTAGAGGTGCTCTGTGCCCTGTCACCAGCTTAGGCACAAAGAATATGAAGCACAAGCCTAATTTTAGGCACACCTGCAATTCTTCTGGATTGACTAAATGCTTTGATTGCCTCAGCTGTGTGTTGGCAGACGGTGGAGACCGTTGGATGCAACCAGTGAGGTCTGGAAAATCTTCCAAAGCAAATCACATACCAAGATAAAACCATCACTCATGCAGCATTTTAAAACTAAATGTTGAAGAAAACCCATCTGTTTTCCCTTGAAAAAATAAGGGACAAAAAAGAGACCAAAGAGTATCTTTCCACTTAACAAGCATCTCATGTAGAATACTACAGGTGTGGCTGAAACCACTCTTGACATAAAGTATACGATAACATGTGTGATACAGATATGTTGATGCTCCCACCACTTTTTGTCTGAATGCTTATTTTGAAAAAATCGACTTCCCTGTAAATTTCTCTGCTGGAGAGGTGGGGAAAGGGTGGAGGGTAGGAGCACTGATATCTTTCATTTTGCTAGAGGTGTGCAGATATGGCTTTGAAAATGTGAGCTCAGTGGCTCTTATCACAAGAGGAATCTGGCTGGCTGGGGAGCAGTGCTCTGCCAAAGGAGCTATGTAGGGCACGAATGCATGTATGTCAAATGACACTCGTCTGTGATGCCGTTCCCCGGCGCATGTGTCACGAGTTATCTCCACTGTTCCTCTGTCTTGCACTGTTAAGAGGGAAATGCAAATTTCCTGATGTCTTCTGGAGGGCTATGGAGGGAAGAAAGTGAGGGAGGGAATCAAAGGGAATATATTATTGGTGACAGCAAGTATACTAAGTGAGAGATGGAGCAGAAACTGAAGATGTGGTTAATGAGGGCGTGTGAGGGAAAGCAGCCCACCACACGCACTAAACCCACAGCAGGGGGGAGGGTGGGGGGAGACGCTGAGGAAAAAGGACAAAATAGAGCTTGTCTGCTGAAATTCCTGATACTGCAACCCTGCCCTTCCAAGAAAGCAGCACCCACTTGATGGCACAGTCAGAAGCCCTCTGATGCTTGTATTCCTCTTCATATGTTCCCCATCTAGAGCAGAGGTTCTCTCTCCCTTTCCCAAACCTCTGCCACCCTCCTGCTCTGCAATACTGATACTAAAAAGATCAAAGCTTGGTGCCATTTCAACATTGCAAAATGAGTTGCTTATAGCTGCAATGACTTCTTTCTGTTTTCAGTTCTTTATTATTGAATCTTTTAATATTTTCAGAATGAAATATCATTTATTTCCAAAAAAAAAAGAACCTCCAAGTAAAATAATTGTCTTCCCAGAATATTTCTGTCCCAGGGATTTAAAAACCACCATGTTCCATAGTAACTCATCTTGAAGCCAAGCCAGATTTTGAATTATTTTAAACCTTTGCCAAACAGTATTTTCATCCTTTAGCCAGGTCTGGTTTAGACTCGTAGCAAGACAGCAGCAGAACAGATCTTGTATTATACATTCACTGCTACCACTCTTACGCAAGACTTGTAAACAAGAGCTCGAGTCCTCATCTTGGCTTGTATCTTCCTTTCCCTGATGGTTTAGTTTATTTTTGTTGCATTATTATCCCAGCCCTGCTTTTTCTCTT
Source organism: Monarcha castaneiventris obscurior (assembly GCA_026261815.1). Taxonomy (NCBI): domain Eukaryota; kingdom Metazoa; phylum Chordata; class Aves; order Passeriformes; family Monarchidae; genus Monarcha; species Monarcha castaneiventris. The sequence goes on from JAMPIT010000890.1 coordinate 6,879,671, forward strand.
TCCCTAAAGGCTTAAAAAACACACGGAAGCAGCACAATATCACAATTCTGCCATTTTTATGGTAGGTACCTTTGGAAATGCTTGGTTCCACTGCTCTGCAATTATTATCATCATATTTATGCAAAATTTCCAGACCTCTTGATTTATATATTTATATTATATACATATATATATATGTATAAGCACACACATAACACCAATAATTCTTTGTATTTAACTAGTATTGGCATTCTTTCATCTATGATTAAGATAATCTTTCATGATCAATACAGCCCCTAGTGAACGTTTTACCCACACTGTCTCATTAGCTTCTCTCCTCAGAGGTCTTGCCTTTGTAAGATCTCCACTCCACTGCATTTAGGACTACTTCAAAATACTTTGAAATTGTAAGATGTCTAACTAAGACTGCCAAAATTATCTGCATAAGAATTATTATCACGATGAAGATGGAAAACTAGATGTACAGCACATACTACTTTTTCTGTATTAGGAATATTGCTTTAAATTTTGGGTTCTTTACAGAAATTTTGATGTTTGAATACCCTGAACGTGTTGCAAAGAAGGAAGACTCAAATATTATAGAATCAGGGCAGAAGCAATGCCTGGATGTAGGGACTTTTAAAAACATAAATGGAAGTTCTAGTGGATGCATTCGTTGTACCATATTCAGGGATGTTTTAGCTATTGCTGAGTGGTGCTTGCACGATGTCAAGGCCTTTTCTGCTCCATGTGAGGGGTTGGGGTGCACAAGGAGCTGGGAGGGGACATAGCCAGGACAGTTGACCCCAGCTGACCCAAGGAATATTCCATCCCATATGGTGTCATTCCAGTATATAAAGCTGGGGGAAGAAGGAGGAAGGGGGGATGTATCGAGTGATGGCGTTTGCCTTCTCAAGTCACCATTGGATGTAATGGGGATTGGATGGGCCTTTCAGGGGATGGCTGAACCCCTGCCTGCCCAAGGGAAGTGGCTGAATGCCTTGTTTTGCTTTGCTTGTACACGCAGCTTTTGCTTTACCTATTTAACTGTCTTTATGCCAACCCATGAGTTTTCTCACTTTTAACTCTTCCAGTTCTCTCTGCATCCCATCAATGGGACATTGGGCAAGTGGCTGTCTGTTGCTCAGTTGCCATCTGGGGTTAAGCCACAACAATGTTGAAAAGAGTCTAATACATAAATCCCCTTTAAATTTTATTTTTAAAATGTCTAGTGACACTTTGCTTTCAGATCAGGTAGCAGGTATCAGTGAAAGTTCTTTTATTTTTTCCCCTCTAGTAAGAAAAGTAATCTCTGAGATTGTGTTTGACAGCACTTCTGACAAAAAAAGAAGACAGGTCACTTGAAATGGGTTAGTATTTCAACTGAGAAACAATACAATCATTTTATCAGGAGACTGACTGAAAAATAAAAGGCATGTTGGGAAGGAAGGAACAGCTCCTTAGATGAATAGATTTTTGAAGAGCAGTCATTAATTTGAAATATTACAGGCTTAAATGAGCACACTTCTCTTAGTCTGATAAGAAACGAGTTTGTGCTTTGTAACATTTTTAACACATATGAAACGATATTATTAGATTATTTTTTCAAAAGGCTAAAATAAAAAGAACGATATAGTTTTTATCCACTTGTCCAATCACAGAAAGTTCATACTTCTCATAAAGCTAAGATTAAAATAATCTTAGACTTCTGGAAGGATGAAATCTGTTTCCACAAGCGGCCTCCTGCATTACAGGAAAATCCACTCTTTAGGAAAGGCCAAAATGAAAGACAAACCACCCTCCAGTTCTAGCAGCTTTACCCTGCTGGGGACACATGGTACCTACATACACTTGCTTCTCTGTAAACACATAACTGGATTAGAAGGACTGTGAGGGTGATGATTTGATTTGCCTCTTGCCAACAGCAGAATGTCTTGCTGCCTTATTTTTAATAAAGTTTATGAAAGAAAAAGCATTTATACAAATAGTTTTCCAGGCAGTGCATAGGAATCTTTTAAATTTAAATACTGAGATGCTAGGAAATAGGATTGCTAACTGGAACATAAAAAAGTTAATAATTTTTTAATCCTCTTTTAATGTGGAAATACATGAATTTGAATAGAAATGTCTTCCTAGCTAAGGAATTGTCCCCTTTCTAATTAGCAATCACAAATCTGTCTATCAATTCCACATACAAAATAAGTATCAAGCTAGAAAGCAGCCTTGTCATTCCCTCTTTCATTTGTGCATTTCTAATTTTAATGCAGAAATCCCTTTGTGTGAAAATCACCAGAACCATCATCAACATCTTTTCTTTTTTATACAGTATAAACCTATACCCACAGAAACTGCAGTTTTGAAATTCACTTATGATCTGTGTCAAGAACTGCAGCTGTTTTGCAGAGTATTCTAAAAAGAAACAATTACCAGTTACTTTCTGCTTCTTTTACTGTATTTTACCTTGATCAGAAGCTAATGGCTTCCGCTTTGGACACAGGGGAGAATAAATCCTCTTCAAAACAAATAACCCTCATTTAAATTCTTCTGTTGTAACAATGTATTTATGGATCTAGTTCATTCCTTCCCTTTTGGGAAACGTGTATTGCAGAGCACGGCAGCTCCAGCACATTAGATACCACCAAGTTCCAGAGCCTGGCAAAGCAGAAACACCAAATTCAGGGGGAGTCAGTCCTGAAAACTGCAGTGATATGGGCCAGGCTGAGCAAAGCACGTGCTTAACTATGGGCAACTTCAGAATCACATGGCAGATAAGAGAACGACTTCTGTACTTAAAATTTTATTGCCCATTGATGTGAGTTTTTGGACAAAGTCCAGAGTGTCTCCGCTTTGCAGGACTGAGCACCCCACATTCCAATCTGAACACAAGCACACTGAAGGCAAGGAAACAGTGTCTGAGTGTTCATGGATGCTGTTATCTGCATCATCCCTTGAACTGGGCCTTGTCAGGGCAGCAATTTTTTTTTCCTTTACTGAAAATTTTGTATCTTGAATTTGAGCATTTATGGAGATTTTGACACACTTTGATTATTCCCATCACTTCAGTTAAATGTCTTCCTAAAACTTCCACCATATTGTTCCATTACTTGTCAACAGTTTCTTCCCTATTATTGATGCCTTAGGTTTTAACTTTTATATTTTCAAATTCTGTACTGCTTAGAGTGCAACTCTGAAGTTCCTTGTAGCCTGTAGTTCCCGCTCTTTCGTACTAGGTAGACATAACAAAGCTTTGCCTTCAAGGACAGCCAGGCTGTTCTAGGCCCAAAATGTGTAAACCAAAGATTCTAAGGTGAGGGAGCAAGCTGAGGGGAATTGCATCATTAAACTGAGGCTTTAATTGGAGAATTAACCATGGTATGCAAATGAACCAAACCTATAAAAGTGTGAAGAACTTGTGACCTGTCGTCCATCTTGGGGTCCGTTTTTTTGGAAGCAGCCTCTGGCTCCCCAGGGTGTACCTTGAAGGCCCTTCAAATAAATATCTATCTTTATTCCCTTACTCTTGTCTAGTCTCTGTTCCTAGGTGGCTGGAGAAGGCATCATTATCTCATTAATGCATAGTCTCTCATACCTCCTCATCATTTTCCTCTTCTGGGTGACCGATATGAGAAAACAGGTCATTAACCCCACTATCATAAAATTCTTGTTAATTTGCTTGTCTGCCTCATTTTTCAGTGGTCCTACTTTCCCCTGGTTCTTCTTTTATGCCTGCTCCATTAGACAGGGGTTTATTATCACCCTTAGCTTTGTTAGCTAGCAATAGATCATTGCCTTTCTCCACCTTGTCTCGTTCACTGCTGGTTATTTTCTGCTCTGTTCTTGTTTTCTCTTCCATTTCAAGTCTTTCCCATCCTCGCAGCTCTCTGTGAAGCAATGGTATGTGTATGTTTATGGACACCCACCTGTGATATGGTGGTTCCTCCCCTTTCTTCATTGGCTCTTAAAGTATGGAGAAAACATGAGATGTGCCCTGGACATATTCCTCTGCAGATCTCCCTCACTCTTCCACCTGTCTCCCTTTGGAGAGGACCAGACCAGTTTAGACTCAGGACAAAGTTGTTTCTACTATGGAGAAACTATGTTTCTACTATGGAGTTTCTGCTACTCAGTTCATTATTTCTGCTGAAAATGAGTTCATGCTAGAAACCAAGCACTGCAAAGATGACATTTCAGAAGAGGTACATTTATGCTGGAAGGAGGAAAGAAGAAATTCCCATCAGTGTCCTGTCACTACATTTGGCATGCCATGTTTGGTGGCACATTACATGCTGCTGCACAAGTTTCTTCTATGAAACACCTGCTTCTCATTCAAGCTGAACTGCAAAACTGCCATTGGCTTCGACGTGACAGGGAGGTCTTGTGAGCTTTGCTGCTGGTGCAGTCATGCTGGAAAGCCAGTGCTCTTCCTGAAGCTCTGCCACCACACCATCAGACAGGTACAAGGTTCTGTCTTCCTTCACCCTGTGATTTCACACGCCCTTCCCTGTGAGTGCAAATGGCTGAACTTTTGCCTTCCAATGTGTGTTAACTGAGTACCAGTGGCAGGTGCTGCAAAACACGCATGGTGCAGAACTGCAGCTGCCAATGCCTCCCTGCAGATTGCTCCCTTCAGAGCTGCTAATTCTTTGCTGTTAACCTGAGTGATCAGACTGAAATCTGGAAAAGGAGCCCAGCCTACATCATTCAAAAGAAATCTCCTTTACCCTCCCCTGATCCCCTACATCTGAAAGATTTCCAGCCAGGGTGCTGCCATCTGTGCTCACAAGAGGGAGGAGATTCTGTAGCTTACTGTCTTTTGTATTCTTTCATGTAATCTCTATTTATGTGACCAAAACACTAGGATTAGAAGAAATACACAAATGTATTCCCAAAAGAAATAGCATAAGCGATTCTATTGCTTATTTCCCAGGAGTTCTCATCATGTTAAAACCTCCCAATCTCTAAAATTAGTAGCTGGGGAAGAACAGATCATAAAAGAGCCAACTAAGAAAAAACTCCATAACCGAAATGGAACTGAAACCCACAAGCATACAGCTGTATCAGCTGGATCTGTGCTCTGTACCAGCTTCTGCTACTTAAATATGTATTGCTGGCAAAGGTCTCTGAGTGTTGTGTTTTTTCAGAGAGTTACACTCAGTCAAATCACTGGCTAAAGTCCAAGTAGGTAAATTCTAGTTCCTTTAACTCTTGAATGTACCCATTTCAAAACACTTACTCTACTTTCTGCTGTATTTTTCTCTGTTAATGAATACCTTTCTATGACAAGACCCTGAACATGAGCTATACAACTAAATAAGAAGCCACAGCTTGCAGTCTCTGGCTCCAGGCCATCCCATCCTTCCATACAAATCCAGACAGGCACAGATGTCCACCTTCACAAACGTTGGATTGTAACCTAAACTGAGGGAAGATTGCAAGAGGCTTTGACAAAGGAAACGAAAATGTAAGTTGGAGCTTGGGGTTAATGATAAATATAGAAAGATTGGATGCCTAAACTGAGGTAAGGATGTCACGTGGATTTGTAACTGGCATCTCATGTCATTAGCCCATTCCCAGGAAAGTATTGGCAAACACAGATTTACCTGATCTGTGGATACGTGGATTGTAGAGAACGAGGAGTAGCCCTGTTTTCTCCGTAAATCTGTACTCCTGGAAAAGGACATAGGAAACATGGCAACCATCTCCCCACCATGCTCTGTCTCTTCTAAGTGTTTCCATTTTGCTGGCTGGAAATACAAACCAAAGACACTCAAAAACACCTGGAGTTCTCCTCACTGCAACAAATATCCATTTGCTTCCACCAGTTCAAGGATGCTGCAACGAAACATGCACAAAATAAAGAATAGCCCTCTCCCAAAACTTGAAAACACCGTGAAGTTGATGTTTCTGTAATACTTGTGTTCATTGTTCACAGAGTACCACAATCAGCAGGGTAACCTGGAGTATGCAGACAGCTCATTAACACATTAGTTGCCATGGGAAATATAATTCTAGCTCCCATTTCAGGCAAATTAAATTTTATAATTAGGTATGCTCTTCAACACATTATGTCCGTCAGCATCAGATAATAATTTTGTTTTGCATAGTCTTGTCAGTAGACCTCAACCACATAGAGAAAATCTGTGTAGAGAAAAATTTATAGAAAATATGCTCCACAGAGCACCAAACAGTTTTGGAGAAATTGTCCATATGAAAGATTTTGACCCAGGGCTCCCACATTCTGTTGTCCCTAATCAGAAATGTGTCCTGCTCTTTTAATTTTTATGGGAGTGTCATAACTCTGATATGGCTGCTCTTTTCTTATAACAGGATCATTATTTGCTTAATTCTCTCACTGTGAATTTGTTTCCTGTTTCATTCTCTCTCTTTTTTTTTTTTTTTTAATGGAGATCTATTTGCAAATACAAGGTTTCTTCTCAGACCTATTAACAACTCCCACATTGCCCCTTGACTTTCTGTCTCAGCATGGGTCTTAATCTAACCTAAGATACCTTATCTTGCCCGTGTAGATAGGTGGTTAATAAGCTATAACAACCTAGATATTTTAAGAGTTATGTATTGCTTCTGAACAGATGTGACAAGATAATATTTAATCATTGTAGCACTCCTGGCATCCACGGGGCTAAATGTCTAAAACACACCACTTGTATCAGAAATGCATGATTGTAAAAGAAAAAGGGGGGAAAAAAAAATTATTTTCTTTTTTCTTTGACTGGTGTGGAAACAGACATGCAACTGTTCTTTTTCATTACTGTGTAGCAGACTGAGCACAGAATTCATTGTTGAGTAAAATAATTGCAGAAAAAAAGGAGAGATGAAGAGAGAAGAAAGACTTGTTTAATTAAGATAATTTGTTTGGAACTGAGAAATCTGTAATCCTTCCATCCATGCTTATTGTTCACTTGCACAATGTTTACTTCCCCATAGCTGAGAATAATCTTGCAGGCTTTTTTTTTTTTTCATCAGAGAAAACTGGAAGTTTTATTAATTTTGCATTTATGGTGTGTATTCTTCTGTGCCCCCTCTCAGATGGCAATGGCATGTTACTTGGCTACTAAGAAGCAATATCTGACACAGGAATGGAGCGGGGGCAGGGCAGGGAATTTACTTTTTCAGTCCCAGACCATGCAAGCACATCTGGAATTGTGGGATGTCTACAGTAAATCCCATCTTCTTCTGCATATGAAATATAACTCAACTAATGACCATATGGAGCAGACTAAAGTAAGCAGTCTAATTTACTAAAGACGGGAAGAAAAAGGAAATTTCTTGCTTAATTAACAAGGGCAGAATTACAGCAACAGACAGTGTAACAGGAGGACCATATTTAAGGCACCTCCAATCAAATGTTTTAATGGCATAGAAGACCCAAGGGAGCTCTAAAAATGCCTGGCACTGCTTACTTACTTGTAACATGGTTTTGCTTTTAAAAGCATTTTGGATAACGGTTTCGAAGATGATCAGTTATTATTTTATTTTATATATAATTATATTATTATATATCCTGATTTTTCTGTCTGTCCAACTTGCAACGCCTACAAAGGGAGTGATGTTTATGACTCTGTACAGTAATTACATGATTATGGCAGGGCAAAGCAAGAGACACTCTCAAAAACTGTGGCCTTGATTGGAGGAGGATACAGCATGAGCCAAAGGACAAAGCAAATCCAGTTGCTGCTTGTTCCCAAGTGCTACTCGAGAAACATTCTCTCACCTGGGACAGCAGTCTTTCATCATCTTAGCAGCTGTAAAAGCAACTTTCAGACATCATCCTTGGCCTGTGTGGGCTGTGGTCCATCATGTACTGTGTGTCCTTGGTTTTGATTCCTCATCCAACCCTGGCAGTTCCTTTGATTACTACTGCAGCCCTCAGAAGCCTTTTGTTTTCTCATATATTCAAATTAGTCCTGTGGATGACTACGGCATGAAAGGCTATGGAGTGTGTTTTTCCTGTTAAAGCAATAGTTTTTAACTGATTCTTTTTCCACAGCTGCTGTGAACCTTGTGAAGTACGCAGTACAAACACACAGAAAAAGATATTTCTTTTTCAGGGAAGGCTTTCTGTCTGAGAATCAAAGCAGGAGAAAAGTGATTTGTATAAACCTAGAGAGACAGTGAACATAATTTAAAGAATTTAAGAAATTTTAAATTTGAAGGGCTTTTTGCTGCTTTTTTTTCTTTATCAGGATAATGTAACAATGAGAAACTAGTGAAACCTGAAACATTTCAGATTTTTTGTTTTTACCTACAACCCTTGAATCTTTCAAAATGCAGGGTACAACACACAGTATTTCTTTGTATTCCTGACAGCCTTCCTTCAGCTTCACTGCCATCCCAGCTTTGAAACCATTTTCTGTGTTGTCACATATATGACGCTGGATGGCTTGGATTATGTATAGCAAAATGTAATTAAAGACACATATTGCACGGGAGAGGTAGAATCACCAAGGAAAAGAAGATTTGCCAACCCTGAAATGAGGATTAAGGAAGAAGGAGGTTTGCAGAGACTTGAATACATTAATTTTCCTAACAGCTTACATAGCAATTCAGTGACTTCTATTGTGTAGAGTGTAGTTAGCACCTTCCCTGACCTGAAATCAAGAAGAAAGGGTGTACCTGTGTGGAGTCAGATGAAAGAATGTGTTATTTCAGAGTCAAAGAACAAATATCCTAGTCTTGAAAAGAAAAGCTGATAGATTGTAGCCAAGGATTAAAGTGGCTAGGTCACTGAGGAAAAAACCTGTTCTGTCTCATCCTTTGGGACTGCAGTTAAGTGACAATTAAATGGTCAATGAGATTATTTTCCCAAATCACATTGTCTTGCAGTGCTTGTTGGACTTTTCTTGCCTTGGACTCATGATGAGCTAGATCCACAAATAAGATAGAAATGTCACTCCAGTGTTATCTGTGAGCTGTTCAGTCTCAACTCTTAAGCCAGACTCAGTGGTTGCACAAAGAATAAAAACATTCTGTGTGAACATCTGTAACAGAAGAAAAATATGATTTAGGAGCAATGCTGGAAAAGGGAGGTGTGTTCTCTGTTATTCTCCATCGTATGTGTCTGTCAATCAATTTGCATATTTTATACATCTTTTGAACTCCTGTGTTTGTGTTATGCTACAAATTTTGCCAGTAGGATAATGAAATACATGGAAAGGCACAGAGGGAAAAATCACACCACTACAATGTGATGATTTAAATTATTTTAATGATTAATTATTTAAATCTCTGTTGCTTTACTTACAGTTATATTAGACCTATGAACAAACAAACAAAAGCAGAGATGACGTGCTGATCAGATGATTAAGTGTGGCAGTACAAACATTTACCCCAGCCCAGAAGCTGCTGAGCACATGATATATTACTGAGTAGCAAATACCCAGAATAAGGCACAAACCACCATAAAATTTTATATCTGCAATGGCGATCACTGTATTTCCCTCCGAGGCCACAAAGATATTGTTCTTATCAAATAAATACATAATCTGCTGCTGCAGCACAAAAAGGACTCCAAAAGACAACTGAGCTGTGGTAGAACTTCAGGAATTTGAAACACTGATGTGGTTCACTGGAATCAACTTCATTTAGTTTCAATACTAAAGGATTATTTCTTTGCAGCCTTGTTTCTCCAGACAGGCACAGGTCTGCTTCCAGCTCTGCCAGGAGGCTCTGCACAGCCTCAGAGGGCTGATTCTTCCCGAAGTCTTTCGTGTGCTGCCTGGCTGCCATCACAAGAGCAGCCCAGCCCTTTCCCCAGCTGCTCTTGATCAGTGGGGAATAGCTGTCCCAGTGGGGTGGGTACAGAATTTCCTGCCACTCACACAGAACAGTCCACAGTGGTCGGTCATGTGTTAAATACAAGCAATTTTGTGTTGCATTGCCCAAGTGTCTCAATCACAGGCCAGGTGGCTTTCTACAAGCTGAAAACCCTTGCCTTGATTTCACAGGAACCTGCATGATATGACACTGTTCTTCCTGGATAGGTTGAAGTTATTTGTAGAGCCTAAGGAATGGAAAAGAAATAAGTGCAGCCAGACTGAAGTTCAATGAAACCTGCATTTTGTCCTGTCAACTGTGCATGCATAAGTGATTTCTTTGTGAATAAAGATTAAGGCTTTTTTAAATTCAGGGATTATTATGAGGGCTGAGCTTTCTTTCAACACACTATTTGTTAGGACTTTGCACCCTACTGTACAGCCCACGTGGGCTCATTTCATCTGATTCTAAAAACGTGGGCTAGTGGGAGAGAGTAGACGATTTCTCCTTCTTTTTTTTCATTTCCTGAAGTTTGCAGTAGTGCGGGTGGGACAGTAATGTAACAATCCATGGAAGGAAAAGCAATTGATTTAGCCAGGATTTCCGATGTGGCCTGTGAGATGTCTCCCCCTCAGCTTTGGCCCTCTCCCAAGAAATAGCACAGCACCTGAAATTTGGTCCTGATGCTGGTGCATCCCCTGGGATGCAGCAGGCTCTGGGGAGTTTGATGGTGCTCCCCAGACCTCCTACACTAACTGGGCTCTTTTGCAGCAATGGCTGAGGCTGCTTTGCTGTACTGCTCATGACTTTGACCTCCCAGAGCAAAAAGTTCCTGTCTAGAACCAAGAAACCTGGATTCTCCTGCTTTTGCCTCTCTAATAGGAGAGTTACCTAGGGCAGCCTTGCATGCAACAACCCTTTCCAACAGCTTTCTCTTTTCTATTGGTAGTTTTATCCTGGCACACAGTCCTCTGGTCAAGAAGTTTAGCAGGGGTAGCTTTAATGTATGACACCTTTAAAAAGCATAAGTATGGACTATACCAGAAAATGCAACGGGTTTTTGCTGAACTGAACAGCCTGGGTGTCTTGATAGTATAGGAGATCATTATGCCTGGCTTATCAGAATAATTACACTATCAGTGGCCTTGACTAAGAAGGTCAGATCCTTTCTGCTCATCTCCCAATTTAGTGTTATCTTTTTCATGCACCTTACACTGGCACTTAAGTAATCCATACAATGCAATTAGCAGGGAATGGCCATGAGTTTTACCTTCAGAAGCAGGGAAAAAAGGCAGGATTTCCCTAGTACACACTTGACTATTCATTAATTAGCTCCTGCTGTATCATTAACATCAGATACAGGTCTCAGGAAATGAAGGGTAGCCAACACTGAAAACAGACCACTCAACGTTAATTCCCATACAGCCAATGCTATCTGCAAAAGTTTGTCTGTTCTTATAATGATCTGTCTAATAAAGTGCTAATAATCTCATGTGTTGCAGAAACTATGATTCTTCAATTACTGTTGTTATTATTGTTTTTATTTTGTTTACCCCTCTGCTATTAACTATTAATTCACAATTCATACTCTAGAATGAGAATGCTAAGAACATACTCTTTTGAAGAGTTCACTAATCATGTTGTATTTATATATTTTTAGAGAAATTTTGTGGAAATGCTGGACTTTAACCATACCAAGAGCTATCTAATGCTGTGTGCTCTGAAACATCATGTGCTACATTGATCAAATGAGATCCCCATGATGAAGGTGTCTGTGTTTCAGTTCCTTTCTGTATAACAGAGATACTATCATCCCCTCAACTCACGAAAAGTGCAATGAAAATTAATTAATTTTTGCAATACACCCAGGTATTAGCGTAATGAGATTCTAGTCCTCACACCCCTCAACTTGCTGTAATATCTGATTCCTTTCCTCTTACTTATTCCTATTTTGATCTTAGAATTCACCCCTTTAAAAAAGGCACTTGTTCAAGCGTCCTTATGAAAATTAAGAATGAAAGTGTTGTCCAATATCAAACAATTCTTTTATCCAGAACAAGGACTCTCACTTTCAGTTTATTTAACCATCTTTTATGAATGAAATGAACACGTTATATCCATTTTAAATGGTCTGAAAACTTCCATGTTTTCTAGAAGACTTCTCCTCTTCTATTTTACAGCAAATTTATTTGTCAAATTCAGCTTGAGGGGAAAAAAACCCACCTGAAAGATGCTAAAAATGGTCACAGCTGAGTAGGCAGCTCTACTTGGTAATAAAAAAAAAGCCCTTGTGAGTCAGTTCAGCAGGGAGATTTAAATGGGGTCCTGCTTCAGGTGAGAAGAAGCCTTTGGGGATTGCTTTTGGGCTAACTCATAGGAGAGTTTCTCTTTTATCACTTGAGGGGTACTGTAGCCTGACCAAAGGAGGACAAGCAAAGGCTTGTTATTTTCTTCTTTCTCTTTGTCTGCAGGTGCAGTTGTGCTATTTTTTTCCATTTATTCTGTGGAGAAAAGGTCTGGCTGAGTAGAATGGCTCTGGCATTTATTGTCCTGTGCTTGTTAAGTCCTGTAACAAATCTGAGATGGAATGAAACAGAATGATCACTCTTGGAAGAAATATGTCACCCTTTTTCAGCTTGAGATGCCTGGAAAAAGTCAGGACATCTGATTCCAACTTATAATGATTTGAGGGTTTTTTAAAATTTATTTGTTATTGTTTTTAATGGAAATTGAGTTTTAGTATTGTATCTTTAAGGGCTCTAATATTTTGATTACTGTCTTCTTTTCCAACCTTAACAAGCCTGGGACTCTGTGAGTCTTTACCAGCAACACATGGCTTCATCAGGAGTTTTTAATTAGCAATATATGCCAGCTGAAAGAGATCTTATTTTTCTTCATTGCCCCTTGTCTCTTGTGCAGGAGAATATTCTTCTGTGAGTTGTGTGGTGGGTGGTCAGAGCAGACTGTGCTTCTGCCTGGACGTGTTTGTGCCCTCTGCAAGTGAGGTCCAAGGAGAAGATGTGAGACAGCTGGAAGAGGCCCCCTGTGACTGCTCTCAGCATCCAGAAGCTACAACGGCAAGAAGTCAAATGCTTTGCCCCCCTGCTCTCAAAGTGTTTCTTTCAAAGGCTAAAGCAGCAGTACAAAGGTAAGTCTAGGGTGATAAAGAGAAAATAGCTTCTTTGGCTGAGTAGAAAGGGAATAAGGAAGAGATGGTGAGTTTCCCTGTTTTGACTGGATTGGGTTGTAACTACAGCAAAATGGCTACAGCAAATAGTAATCCTTTCTGAAAGACAATTTTGTGTTTATTTATCTGTATAAAATTGTTTTTAGTCTGAAGCATTTTCACAGTTGCCATGAAGGCTTGTGCTTATATTCTAACTTGTTGTTAAATGGGTAGACTGGGGACATGTGAAATTTCACACTATACTTGATCCATAATATTCCAGTTATCATAATATCTAATTAGGAAAATACAAAATTAAAATGCATTCTTGTCTAGGAGAACTGAAACAAGAATACAAAAGCAAACTAGAAAAATAAAAACCCCAAACAGTGAGAAGTGTTGCCCCTTAACATCCTAGCTCTATAAACTGCTTTTGAAATACAAGAGACAAATCTAGGTATTGGAAAGTCAGCTTAGAGAACAGCTGTGCATTAAGAGATGTCTAAGCTCCTTTCTCTGCAGAAGCAATTAGAAGCCTTTCCCATGAAGTTAATACTATTAATATAGCTGTAGTAGATTTGAAAGTCTGGATCTAGAAAAAGAAGTGCTTTGTGTCTCTGTGGCCACTTGTTGAAGAAAACAAATATTCCCAAGACAAAGTAGTGGGGAATTCCAGTGTTTTGATCACAGGTATTTGGTTTTGGATCACAGGTATTTTAACTGTTTTCATACCCTGTAATGCAAAGGAACAAGAAGCTGGCTATTCTTTGATCCAGTTATGTATCTACACAAAGTAGGTTTGCTATGCAGAATCTATAGATGTGATTCTCATCTTTCTTTGTATGCATCAACACACACAATATTCAAACAAGGGTGTTTGCCCCAGGGTCTCCTTACCTAACTCGTGACTCCTTCCTGCAGAAGAGCTCTCCCAGCATTCAGGGGTTTGATGGATTTCTTTTCCCTTCCATGCTTCGTTTGTTCTCCTTCCCCAGGGTGTATGCAGTGGGTGATGAAGTCTGAAATGAAGGATGTGCATGGCTTTCTGAACATGCTTTTGCAGAAAACTGACAGTGAGAGGATGCTTGCTAGCTCTTCCTAAAACTTCCTCCTTACTGTTCTGTATTTTGGACATGCAATGCTACTGCCTATTAACCTTCGTTTTAAAGATAGTTTGTTTTAGGTAGTGAAACATCCTGCTCCTGGAAATTAGGTGAATGAAGTATAATATTACACCTAGGGTAAAAGGAGGTGTTTTCCCCTGAGATGTGTATGATAGTGATGGAAATTCTTATTTAGCAAACTTCATTTCTGGTAATGAAGGGGTCACTATTTTCTATTATGCCTTTCTGGGAAGTTATTGTTCTCTTCCAAGATTATTTCTGCAGAAATATTGTGGAATATAGCTTACTGCCAAAGCAAAAACAGAACTTCCAGAACACATGAAAACAGTCCCTCTGTGTTAGTGTTTACAGGAAGGTGCCACCTTTTTTTCTTTCTAAGGATATGTGAGGTCCAAGAAGTCAGCAAATAAAGTCTCACAGTGCATGTCTTCCCATATTCTGCCAAGGCCTTCTCAGGTCTCAGAATTGCTGTATTACTGTGATGTTGTTGCTCAAAGGCAAGGTTGCACTGGACCCTACCAGACAGGGAAGGTGGATTTTTTTTTTTCTCCCTAGTGATTTCAATTTTAGTTTCTGAGCTGCTTCAGAAAATTACTAACTCATCTAAAAGTTCTGGGCAGCTTACTGTGTATAATGTTAGCCACTCACACTTGTTATGCTATGGTCTACTTTCCACAGAAGTGTTTCTTTCACCTAACAGACTGATGATTGACAAAATTAAATATATACATGTGAGTGTAATTATTTGGTCTCACTATTTTAAGGTGACTTTCATGAGATGGCAACCTCCTTGGAAAGAAAAGATAGAGTTAAAAAAAGATCAGTTGTTTTATTGTCTTCATTTGAAGCCTGTGGATCCACAGTCAGAAAGAAAAAAAAATAAACCAATATACCATGAAAGATGTACCCAGGGAGTGATTACTTCAGCGTTCCTGAAAATTGAGGGCTTGCCACATGAATCCAAGGGGTTACTGTTGTCAGCAAACTTGCCTCTTAGCCCCCTCAGAGCACAGGGAATGTAAATTGGGGGCACACATTGTCACTGCTGCCAAGCTGCCCTTTTGGAGGCTGGAAGGGAATTTAGGTAGGAGCTAAGCAGCAAACATGAGATTTTCCTAGCAGGAGCTGGGCATTTTGATGATGCTGGCTCTAAAATTCAAACTCTTTGTGTCAGGTGATAAACAGTTCATAAAACTGAGCATCAAATATTTGTGATTGTGAATTTTGGCTAATGTGTGAGAAGATATTCTTCTTTGTAGCTACAGGAAAAGAGGAAATATAGTGCTAGAAAATGCTAGACTTGAATTATGGCTGAGAATGTATTTTGTGTACTCTGTATACTAAGAGAAAGAGGCCTTTGCCAATCTTAATGTAAAATTTTGACCTGAAGTGAATGTAAGTGATTCTTGGGAGAGCCTCTCTGCAATCTATGTAACTATCAATGGATTAAGTTCAAGCTTTTCTTTAGACTCTGCTCAGATATTTTGTCCTTTGACTTGATAAGTCAACACAGAAAGATTTAAGCACTAAAAATAAGCTCTTGTTATCAATTAGACTTAATTGGTACGATTAATGAGCTCAGTGGAGCTCTCTAAGTTTTCACATTGTGAAAATTTTTCCGTTCGGTGATGTTCGCTATGTTTTCCTGGGGTTTTCTCATTTCCATCTCCCTTGTAGAAAACACAGATTGCTTTCCCTCCCCATCCCCCAGCCTATTGCTTATTAAATGCAACATGAAAAATGAATAGCATAAGGGTCGAGTATTCTGAGTAATCAAGAAAGCTAATTATGAATTTTAGTATTTACTTTTAAGAGCAATTAGTCATTGGAACAAAGATGCCTGGAGAAAAAAAAGGATTTTTCTTTATTTGACATATTTAGATCTGGATATATGTTTTACTGTTCAAGCAAAAGCTAATTTCAATGTAGACATTTCTAGATTAGATTTTAATCTAGTTTAGTAAAGTAAGTGAGATCATACAAGGCATTTATAATAGCACCTCTTAGGTAGTGAATTTAGGCCTATCAGTGATAACATTCTGCTCTGATCAGTGATGGTAACCACCAGACTGCACTCTTGGAGAAGGATTAGATGCTGTTTCCTGTTCTAATGAAAATAGTTGTCAGAAAGATGTAGTCATCTACTGTGGTCAGTAAAAGCCATGTGAGGTGGCTTTGGCTAACACAGGAGGCTTTCCTGAGCTTGGGAATGAAAGGCTTTGTTACGAACTCTGAATTATGTTTTGCAGTTCAGAAAGGATGATTTAACTGTGTTGCCTGGTAGAAATATTTTATTATTCCTGGGCCTTATCTGGGCAAAATTTCTTTTTGTTTTTTTTTATTGCTGTAAAATCCTGTTCATCAGTGAGTATCTGACAGCCAAGATGGGATGATGGGTATTTTAAGGATATTTGGTGTTTGTCCCTGTGGAATGAGATGCAAAATGTCCTTTGTGTTGTGTTGGCACTGCAGTGCGTCACCTTGTCACTATTTCATGTGCTGCTGACCTCTCTGAGAGCAGGCAGAGGAGATTCAGCACTGAAATTCCCCACGTCCTTCAGTCTGTGCCAGTGCTGTGACAGCTTTGTGGAGAGGGAGGACTTGGGGAGTAGGTCTTGAGCTACAGGATGTGAAAATGATTTCGTTTTCTTTTGTGTAGACAAAATGTGCAATTTTTCTGCACATTTCTATCCAGCAATGCAGCCAGGCTCAGGGTGATTATTTTTGTGCTTCTTTTCTATACTGAGTACCATCTGCTACTGAATGAATTGTATTAAGGAAATTTTTGGTTTATCACATGTTTAGCTGATAACATCTATGCTTAAAGCTGACACGGTTCTCTATTGACTGGTAGACTAATTTCTGAGTGTATCAGGTAAGAGTGAAATAAATCCAAGTCATCTAAATGCATATTCAGTGAGAGCTGCAAAAAAGTTCCTACTCCTGTATGATAGGCTGGAGCAGACTTGGGAAGAAGCTGAGTGTACTTTGGCAGAAGGGCTGCAGCAGGTGCCTAGAGCACATCTTCTTTTTTAATACTGTTCCCTGAAGCAGAGAATTATCTCAACTGCAGCATAGGCTCCCACTGATGAAGCAGCTTGCCACTGGACCCAAACATTTCTTACAAACTTAGTTTTTCCCCACCCCACGCATCTCAGTTGCAGACATAAAGCACCATCCAAAACTAATTCCCCCTGCTTTGGTCTCTAACACAAACATGATTTCTGTAAAGCAAACAAAAAGTTATGCTTCTGTAAACATAGGTAATTCTGATAACACCCATCAGCAGTGTGTGGGTACAGTGATTATAGGAAGAAGCAAGAAATGCTGTAGACTTGGATCTTCTGTGTCCAACCTCCTCCCATGCAGAGGACTCCCTTGCAGCCTCCCGGCATCCTGGTGCTGACAGTCTGTCTGACAGTGTCTGTCTGTGTCTGTTTCAAGGTGCCTCGTGTTGCTGGAGATCTGAAGGATGGCCTCTGGCTATGCCGGGGGTCATGCTTGAGGCAGAGCTGTTGTACAGACTCCAAGCTTGGTCTCTGGGAGAGCCCTGGGAAGTCTGATATGATAAAGATGCAGTTTAATTTTTTTTTTTTTTTTAACCTCCTTGGAGAGTGCTGGGTGTTGGATTGCTCTGGAAGTCCAGGAATGACTGACATTGCTAAAGAGGAGACGTCTGTTCAAACTGTGAGGTTTTCTAGCCTCACCCTGGCATTCCCAGGCTGCTCTCGGGGAAGTCCAGAGTCAGGCACCTCAGGCTGGCTTACCCTGGGCTTGCTCTCGTGAGTCAGTACTGTATCCAGGGCTCTGCATCTAACAGTAGAGTTGTTCACTTTGGTTTTCCCTGCCAAACTAACTTGCAGTGGTCTCATGGCAGAGGTGGAGTGGGCAGATCCAGAATTACCTATTGTTAGTGGGCACAGGGACTTCCAGACCTCCTACCTGCCATAGATGCAAGTGAAACTGCTCAGTAGTTGACAATAAACAAAAATGAACTGGGGAAAAACAAATTAGACTCAATTTCTTATCTTCCAACTCCGGGTAACACTTTCAAAGTGTTTTTGTACCATTACTTCAGCTTTTTCAGTCTGTATGGTGGGATATTTCCAAATCATTAGCGTGTGGGACTACCTGAATTAGTACCACGGTGACCTTGGCAGATTTTCTCTTAGGCCATTTCCTACCTGGAAAGAGTAAAACCAGAGGACTTTTACTTTTTACTGTTACTTTAATTCAATCAACGCAAGATTGCCTGTCACAGAAGTATTTTTAAACACGAGGCAGTATCTTTGCCAAACTATAAAGAGAGGTACGAGTACCCCAAGTCCATGAAAACTGCTGCCAGTCCAGGGCTCTGGAACCCTTTTTGTGCCGGTAACCACGAATCACCCTGCAGCCATCTGCACCCATCAGCTCATTTTTATAAGTTTAAAATGGAGTGTAAATGGGTTAAGTGAGATACAGGCACATTTTCTTATGTACTTGAAATAACAAGAGAAGCAGTGTTGACGGAATTTTCTGTGGATACCCTTGGTCTAATTTATGTATGTTCTCTATTAGCAATTGCTGCTCTGCTTTGCTAAAAAGATGAAATACAAAAACGCCCTGTCAAATGTCATCTGATTTACAGTGGTTCATGAACGAAGACAAACTGTGGGCTTTATGAAAAGCAGAATATTGAGTAGAATGAATCCCAAGGATAAGCATGCATTTGTTTTGTGAATTTTATATCTAAGTCATAAATAAGGCATAATAATATACATCTCCCTTCTGAATTAATCTGATATGGCTCTGAAAGAGTACTGATAGTTATGATCTTTTTTTCCCCCCAGTGCCCTCACGAGCACTCTTTCTTGCCCTTTGTGCTGTGCAATTACCTAGTGGCATTAATCGCTGCACTCTTAAAATAGTTTACCATGAATTCACACATCTTTTGATTTGCTTATGTCATAAATCCACAGGCAGCTACAAGAAATACCCAATTCTGTTTATGAGCCCTTAAGTGCACACAGCTATTGACAGCGTATTTTAATGCACATGTTACTACTGATGTTTATTAAATTGTAATTAAGTTCTGCAATTAATTTTTATTATTACTAACCTCACGTTTGCTTTCTGCATGCCTCAGATATTCACAATAAATACATATAGATGGATAGTCATCTGGAAAAAAATAAAGGCTTGAGCTTTCAACAAAGTGACTTGAGAGGAATTATGCAAACACCCTCCATTTTTTTAAACTAATGTGTGTGCAACATTTTACTATTTAACAGATATGCAGATTAAAAAGAAAATTCTGGCACAAGGTACAGCCCTGCTCATCACGAGCTGGTATCTGCAAGATTATTTTTTTTTTTATTGTGGGCAAAACAGTAGATAGAAGCAGCAGCTATTTAAGATTATTTGAGGCTAGCTGAGCAATAAGTTCACAGGGAAAGGAGTGACGTTAAGTGCTAAGGGAAATATGGCTGGTACTTGAACTTTGCTAATGAGGCAATTGTTTAAAGTGCCGAGGCCAACACTAAAGCAGCAGTAAATTGGCAAAGAAGATGGAAACTAAAACCAAGACATTTAGTACAGCTTCTGTATTTGTAAGTCAGAGTACAAAGCAGCTCCTACTTTGTTCAGGAGTGGAAGGAGGTACCAGGGCTTTGTTCTTCCTGCAGTTATTCCTGCTCGTTCCAGGCAGGCATAAGGGATGCTTCCTTGGGCTGGGCTGAGGGGAAATGATGAGGGTAGAAATTGTGCGGACTCAGAAACCACCATCACCTCCTGCGATCTGCAGTAGAAGCCAAGGGCAGGTTTGTCTCAGAACCTCAAATGTCAGGGAAAACTGAACGAAGGATGTCATGTCTCTTTCTCCTTCTAAGCACCAGCTGAGTCAGTCCAACTGGTACAGTATTGGAGGCACCGAGAATAATCTCAGTTGTTTAAATTATCCTTGTATAGACTGAGGAAGCCCATGTATAATGTAATCATGCTGTTGATTTTAAAAGAGGAAAAGATGAAACACCATTCTGAGAATCTTCTTGCATCTGCCTGAGCATTCTCCTTCAAAAAAAACCTGCAGTTTCTTTCTTCTTAATTTCCTCATGCTTCTTCATTTGCATGTCAAATAAAACCTCCCTGACTAATTTTGATGACACTGCAAGTGTTTAGCTCTGAAGACAATCAGTGTAAATTGTCACACGTTATCAGATAACCATAGACAAACTACCTAACCATGTGCTTCACAGTCTAACGTGTAACGATTTTTCTCATGAAATTAAGAAAATTAAGGACCACTACAAAACTGTGCCTTTTGTTTGGGAACACATTGTGTGCAGTGCTGGAAAACGAGAGTCGGGTCAGGTAATGTGACTGAGAGCTTCCTTCTGCCTCTGCCCCTAAGGCCTATTTAGCCTTGAGACATTTACCATATGCCACAGATTATTTTAACCATGAGTGCTCCATATCTTTATGGATATGGAGCTACCACTGGGCTGTTTCACTATTACTGGACTTTCAAGGTTATTTTTCTGAACCGGTCTAAGAATTATGCTGATGTTGCAGACATGTCAATCTTGATCTTAGCACTGTTTTTCCTTTTTTTTTTTTTTTCCCCATGAATAAATTGAAGTATCTGTGAACAGCCATTTGTTACCTTGCCGTGTGAACTTGAGGCAGAGAGAGCAGTGTGCGTGCATGGATATATTGCCTGGCAGGGGGTGTGTTTTCCTTTAAACTATAGGAAATGTAGATATTGCATTTTCTTATTAGGCACACTGAGCTTTAGAGCTCAGTTTCCAGTCAGTTATCCTACTTGGTGAGGTGAAGCGATCCATACGAAAGGTATTTTTCAGCAATATCTTAGCAAATGTCATAGAAACCACCCTTTTACTGTTGGCAATTATTTTTCCCAGTGGAATGACATCCCGGTCTTATATGACAAAACAATAAGAAGGTGCAAAATTGGCCTTGTCAACTCTGATAGACTTGATTGAATGCACAGCAACAAAGAATAAATAAATATATATGCTTTCTCTTTTCCTAGGGTGTTGTTGGTTTGTATCATAAGACATAATTTCATTTTTCTCTACATTGTTGTTAGCAGAAAGAAGGAAATATCTCAGATGAGCAATGCTGTAATTAGATGTTACCTATAAACATGGGTTTGCATTAGTTTGGTGTACTGATAGAAAAAAATTTTCCCCTAGGAAAGACATGGTCAGAAAAGACTTTTCGTAAATGGGATTGGAGTGTGTGTGTTGTATATCATTTAACAAGGAATGAGAAAGATGAAAGGTCATGTACAAGTTTTACCTCATTTAAAAGGTAAGCTTGAACTGCTTCTTAAAGGCCCCTGCTGAAGATTTGGTAACAAAAAAAACTACCAGAGCCAGAGCTTTTTCCCTGGCCTGTTCCCAGGATTTTCTGAAGGGCCTCCTTGTCTTGCTCCTCACTTGTCTGAGTGTGGGGTCGCTTCCCCGTGGATGGAGGGCTTATGGAAAGCCTGTCACAAGGGATAGGAGTATTCTGTAGGCACCCAGCTCCAGTACTCACAGGGCCTTTTTTCCTTTATCCCTCAGCTCTAGAGGAGCCAGGGAACAACTGGAAAATGATGTAAAATGTTTGCCAACACGCTGCTATCATTGCGTGAAAAGAATGCTGAGCTTTGTGTTGCATGTACACCTCTTCTCCCTGCCGATAAAAAATTATTTGGGTGCTAGAAACTTGCTGGCTGACTGCTGTGAGAGCATTGCTCAACAGCTCCTACCCAGAGATGGCAGATTTTTGCCTTTTGTTTGGGTGCAAATACACTTGAAACCCTGCTGAGGACCCCCATGAAATTTTGTTTTGAGGGTTTACCTCAGGTGCTGGATTCAACCTGCACCTCGGGGTGAAGGAAGAAGCAGGACAGTGAGAAACTGTGCTCAGATACCCTGTACTGGGCGGATGCTTGGAGGAGGTGGCAAGCACTGTGAGCCCATCAGGGAAAAGCCCCTTGGGAGAGTGGGACCCTTCTCTCCTCTGCCCCCAAGCACCTGGCGGTGCACTCAGCCCGGCCTCTCCCACGGGATGGGAGGAGCGCCATTCAGAGGGATGGTGCTCACTTTCCCAGCAGGTGGATGAACCTGAATGTCTGGTTCTGCCCTGGTTCACACGGTCTGGTGCTGAAGAGATCAAAGCATATTTATTTCTGGCACAAGACTTGATGCAGGTTCCTGTGGCTGTGTGTAAGCAGAGCACGGATGGACTCTCTGACCATTGCAATAACCCAAGCTCCACCAAGATGTCAACACCACTCATCATGATTTTTGGGAAAACAGTTTTTCTTTTATCTAGCAGACCAACTTTCTCTACCAATTAGTTTGTAATGATCAAAGACATAACATTCTCTTGAATATTTATTATTTTTTAATGGAGGTTTTATGGATTAAGTAATCTCAGATTTTCAGGCATCCATGTGAAATAGTTGTGAAACAAGATGATCAACTGACTCATTTAATGTTATGCCATAAAGCATGGCTGGATTCAGCTTTGAGTTTCAGCTGTGTCTAGCTGTAGTTATAATCTAGCAGTGAATCACTACCCCTTGGTCACGGACCCTTTTGGTGTTGCTTGGGATCTCTGACTAGCAAAAAAAAAGTTTATATCAAAGTTAGAAATTTCCTGTCCCTTGGTCCTAACCCATTGCAATTAATTATCTGTGTATCTACCAATCTAATGTTGAAATAGTTTTATTTGTTCTTTTTTTTTTTTTACTTTCCTGAGAATTTTTGCCAGCTTGTGAAGAGGCTGGTTAGTTCACAGCTCTCTACCACATCACAAGCTCTGTCATGTGTTAGGGTGACTGGCACTGAGTCATACTTTCTTTTACTGTACCTGTACTATTTCTGCCATAATCAACTTTACTCATATTCTTTCCTGCCTTTTCTTTATTCAAGTAATAATTCACATGCTAATGGGATTTTGTTTGAGCCTGTTTCTAGAAGAGTAGCTCTTAGCTGAAGTTTGTCTCTACTTTCCATTGTAAAGATCTGTTTAGATTTGAGATTTTATTTTTTTTTCCAACAGCTGACATGGGTAATCAGCAAGCAGTGTTCTTCTTAAAATCCCTTGTGAAAAACTGAGTAGGATGCCTGTACTATTTGCAGTAGTTTGCAAGAGATAGAAGCAATGTTAGAGCTCTTATGCTAAAGCTATGGTTCTCTCCTTTGCCTCATGATTTTATCTGGCAATCTCCCTTTGACAGGGGCTGATTTGGTATCTTAGAGGGTCCACAGACTAATACTTGTCATGATAAAGATGCTCCAGAATGCTGCAGGGCTTGCAGAGTAGCCAGGGTCCTCAGCATCATCATCTTGGGATTTCCACCTGTGTCTGAACATTCACTGTGTATTCAGTATTCAGGCCTCAGCTGGGCATCCAGGCTTCTTTGAAGAAAGGTTAAGAAAGTCGCAGAAAGGGATCCTCTCAAACCAGGAGGGCCCATATTGCTTGTAACAGCTAGGAAGTGAAGGTTAGAAAGAACTGGAGTTTATGAATGTGCCATTCTCCTCTTCCTTTGGGATCCAAAGTGTGACCCTTTTCTTGGGGTTTATTCCAAAATGTGGCATTAGTTAGATACATCTTTGACTTGCCGTGCTCCGAGCTGGGTTTGTACCAGGTGCCTTCCTGAGATCACTTCTGACCTAAATAATTCCTGCCTAGGGGGAGCTGGGTGGAGGGACATAGCACAACATTGCCCTGTTTCCAGTGACTTGTGATTAAAGCAGCAGCATGCGAGAGACCCAAGTTCATGTTCCTGTCCTGCCTGTTTCACAAAAACACGAATCCCTATGTTGTACTCCTCTAGGGGCTATTCTGACAAACAGGTTAATAGATACTCTGTAGGGCTGAGGTTTCCTTTGGTTTCTTTGTCTGGAGGAGTTTACCTAGACAAAGAGACAACTGGATGCTGGCTCCATAGGTTACTGCAATTCCCTGCAGATGCAAACTACTGGGATAATAAATGTGGAGATATTTATGAAGTGTACAGAGGGAAGAATAGAAAACAGCTTTCAGGTTAGTGTACTTACCGAGACAGCTGAGTTGAGGGGGATCTCAATGTGGTTCTTTGGCTCCATGGCACTAGTAGATACTTTGGTATTCTCCACGCCTTCAAAAACTTTCTAGCTCTTTGGGGAACATCCCTATGCATGCTGTAACCTGCATATCAATGTCAAAACCATGTTTACAAACCACAGTAACAGCCAGCCACTACTGAGGCAGCAGCAATCCCTGAATGAAGCTAAAAGGTACCCTCCTTTTTCCTGGCAAATCTCACCACTAGCATGATCACCATGAGGTTCAGGAGGCTTTCTGCCTGGTTTTGTTTTGTTTTGGGTTTTTTTTTAAGAAAGAAAGCCTGACTGTACAGTATCAGGAGACTTCCTTATATAAATAGTGCAATTATGGACACAAATGCATTTTACAACCAGTGCTGAACATCATCTTTTCTTTAACTGCCAGGTAAGTGCTAGAATCTGAGTTTCTAAAAATTTGTGCTGCAGTAGGCCAAAGCATATTCCCACAGTATGGTAAGATCGATCCAGGTAATTCTATGTAAAACTCTGAACTTCTAGACATGTGCACACATAAAATTCCATTGATGTAATGGGCTTTCTACTGAAAAGGAAAATGTTTGGGTTGGATTTTTTTTCCCTCTGGCTTGCAGGAGTAGACTATTTCAGTATGCATTAAGAATTATGCACTTTAATCGTAAATTGACTGGTTTATATGAAATGTAAAACTGGTATTTTCAGGCATTTCATTAGAATAAAAAGAACTGTTCTGCAAGAACAGCTTCAGCCCTCAGCCCAACTTACATGCTTAGCTAGATTAATATGAGTGGAATTGAAATAAGTGAGTCTGGAAAAAGTCCAAGTCAAAATTAGATTGCGACAAACCCTACATTGAAGTCAAAGGTAATTTTCCTATTGATTTTGGTAGATAAAGGATGCTAGAGACAAGAAAGATGCTGAAAAACCCGATATTGCCTTTATCAGTGTTATGTTGAGGATATACCTGCTTCAGATTTTGCCACCTATTTGCTGCACAGGACATGGGGAAGATGCAGGCAGCAGGCTGGGAGAGAATGATTGAACCAAGGATTTGAAGGCAGCATCTTCATAGCAGGCAGGTGATGGAACTCAAGACTCTAGAGCAAAACTGTCTGTTCTAGGAATACATTGATAAATAGCTGATCACTCTTCTGGTGAAACAACCAAGGTATTTCCACACAAGAGCACATCCTGTGGCATTGTTTCCCTTGCTGTGGAGAGAACCTGTGAGGTCCTTTCAGATAATTGGGCTGCTGGGTTTTTTTCACACTAATTAAACAGAAAATGTTTTGAAGTGAAGTCAGTCATTCTCGCTGGCACGTTGCCACACAGAATGGTGCAGGGGCAGTTGCACTCACAGCTCTCTTCACCAGCTACAACGTGCAGCAATTGGTAGGAAAAAGACTCAGTGGAAAATGGCCTGTTCTGTGGAGATGTAAGTAATAGCAACATTAGACCAATAAAAATCAACAGTGTGATTTTTATGTGCAGCTGTAATTATTTTCCACTAAAGGAGGTGCGGGAGGAGCACAAAGCCGGCGATTCCCATTGCTAGCAGCCTGCCTAGCAGAACGCCTGCCTCCTCCTCACTGCCTCTCACAGACACACATCAAACAATTGCATTAGCACTTCTGCTGCCTTTCTTCTCCCACCCTCTTTTTTCACACTATTTAAGAGCTAAAGCAGAGTGGTGTTGATAGTTGAGCCTGACAGTGAGTTTTGTTTGAACACAGCTTATCCTATCAATGATAATTCAGAAATTTCTGCACGCATTTTGAAGGCAAGTTTAAGTAATTTTTAAAGATGCATTTCTCCATTCGCAAATAGTAAATCATTTGTTCTGTTTAGCACTTCTGAAAGCATGACTTTGTGAAAAGGCTTGCTGTGGAAAGTTGGAATAGGATAAAATTCTGCCTCTAATCACAGACATGGGCTCTATGTAATTGTGGATTTAGAATATGTAGAGTTCTAAAAGACATTTTTATATTTTTATGCCTTTTTTAAAATTAAAAAGCTATTATTACAGAAGAACAAATTGTAATATTTCATCTTTATTGCCACTTTTACTACTGTGGGAGCAATTTTAAGGAATGGCACTTGAGTAACTCTAGGTGCTTTCTGAAGACAACTGCTTTTTTTTTCCTTGACGTGTTTTTAACAGTTTTTGGATCAGGCCCCAAATATGTGTAATTAGCTTTTTATAAAAGCTATTAGAGTGTAATCGTCCTCCCATCTGGGTTTTATGTTCTGGCTATTAATGCTACGGCTGCTTTAAAATATACAGCTCCAAGCCCTGCTCTGATCCTATTAGCTAAGGCTTAAATTCCATTTTTTTTTTTTGAAGAAGCATGGAGCAATCCTTGGGATTTTATGTATATGTACTCACCTTACATAGGGGATGAGGTGTTTAGTATTGTGGTTATAGATAATTCACCTACTGGTATGACTTCAGTGCTGTTCCTACTAGGACCCTTGTCATCAAGTTCAGCATATACAAGTTTGTGTTTTTCACTTATGTATTAGCAAAATACATGCATGTTTGCTCATTGCCTTCCATAGCAAGATTTCTCTCTGGCTGAGTCACTGTTTTTTCTACAAGGCTTCAAGTGTTGTAGTCTTATACAATCAAATGATGGTCATAATTTCTAAATAAAATCCGTGCTCATAATTTGGTATTTTGAGCAGTCCCACTTTTGTAAGAGGAAATACAGACTCAAAAGAAAGTGTAGTCTTGAAAAGCACATCCATTTCAGATGGAATATTTATGGAAGACTGTGGGAGTTAGTATCCAATTTCTGGTATTTTAATAGGATTTAGGTCCCTAGCTCCTATGTGCTCTCCAGAATCTCTGACTTATTTACTCCCCAAGATCTGCAAGGAAGACCAGAATCCTGCTGGGCAAAACCACAGACCCAGTTACAATTTCTGTCTGAAAGAATCCTCTATATATCACTTCAAACACAGGATCTGGTCAAAGCACAGAAACCACAGGTTTGTGTAAAAATGTCCTATACCTACATAGTAGAAAAAAATATTTTGTCCTGCTATAGTGTGGTTTGTGTTGTTTTGTTTTAATCATCATTTAATGAATAGAAGTATCTAATACCGGGTTTTTTTTTCAAAAAATTAATTCAGCATCTTGGAATTAACTAAAGGACATACAATTCCTCAGGTTTCATGGCAGGTATACAAATGTTTATTGAAGAGAGAAGCATTTAGGGACATAAATCCATGCTGCTTGTTGAGGCATAACTTACTGTTGCCCTTGGGAGGGAAAAACACACTGCACTTCTGTGTGTGTGTGTTAATGAACACATATTTAATATACTGGCACGTTTTACTTGCTGCAGCACTCAGGCTTTAGTTTTCCATTTTTACTTAATGCCAGCTCCAATGGCACTAAGATGTTTATGGTCTAGGTACAGGTGTGTTAAAGAAATCTGAAAAACTGAACACTAAATAGAGCTAGTAAGAAATATCTGTGTTTATTTCATAACTATTCCCTACATGTGTCTCAGAAGGATCCTATTTTTTATTCGTATATGGTTCAAAGATTGCCACGATAAATATAAAAGTATGCTCGGGGAAGAGCAAATAGGGACATGAAAGTCAGAAAATATGATGTGAATTATTGTCACTATATTTAAGTGAAATAAGTTTTGTGTTTTAAACAGTTTGTCTTAATTATTTGCCTGTGAAGGGTATCTATTTGGCAATGTTTGGGCACTACTGAACCCCACAAGTTTCTGGTATCTTTCTCTACACATCCTCTATGCTTCTGCATTTGCTAGAGATTTTGAAATCCACACTACTGAAAATGTATCTGTTTAATGGCAGTTATCACATTTATATGACTATAAATAGCATAAACTAGGAAATTACCCAGGATGAAGTTAACAGACCGTTCTGGTGTCATCCTTCAGGTCATTTAAACCTATCACCAAGTGGATAGAAACTTCCACAGGAGAAGTGCAGTAGGGAGCTGGTGCCTTTCACTGAACACCAGACTTGTCCTGTTAACACAGATCCTCTTTTCCAGATACATGTTTCCTAGGAAGGAATATGTGCTTTGGGGACCTGAGCCAAAATGTGAGCCTGTTCAACTATTCAGTGCATGAGGCAACACTCAGCATTTCTATATTTGGGGAAGTGTGCTGGTTTTTTTCTCATACTGACTATGGTAGAGCTATACATCATGAGTGCTTGTGATGTTCATAAAAATAATACTGTGTAATAATAGAGTATGCAATAGAGTAATAAATATCCTTTAGGATGTAAGAAAAAGCCTAATAAATTCATTAAGCAGACTAGATTTCCAGCCCCTAGTAGCAGACCTTGCACTTAAATCAAAATCACAACATGCATTTGTCCATCTTTGATAGACACTTGGAAATGGACTTTAAAATGAGATGTCTGAATAAAGAAAATGCCCTTACATCCACAGATATTAAGTATGAAGCCAGGCATAATAGACATGAATGTGAAAATGGAGGCATCTTAGCATGTCTTTGTGTCTCAGTTTGATTGCATATTGTGAGGCCTGGTGGCTCGGTGCCTTCTTTCCTTGAACCTTGTGATCACACCAGCCAGTGCAGTGGCTGATGGAGCAAAACCTGTCCAGGCTGTAATAGAAACCTGAAGTGAAATGCAAGGCACCAGCCTCTTTTAGTCTTGGGTGACAATTTGGAAATTTCCATGCAAATGCTGCTTTGTAAAAAATGCAATCTCATATTTACATAGAACCTGCCTGAGACTGCATCATGTGTGGCAGCAAATACCAAGTAAGGGTGGTGCTGTGGAAAGGGCAATGAGGTCAGACTGAGAATGATTTTTATTTTCCCCTTTCTTTTTTTCATTTTTTCCCCTCTAACCCCAGCTCAGCAAGGGGCTTGCCAGTGTGATACTCTCAGTTCTTTTAGTCCCGTATTCCCAGTTGCAGCCTCAGAGAGGGCACAAGAATGTGCACACCGATTATTCAGGCACACCATGCTGCAGTGGTCCATAAACAATCTGCCTGCTGGATAAATTCAAAGTTTTGGCTAAGTCTAAAATGCTTTAATTTTAATTTGGGCAGATCTTTACTGTTGTATTGTCATTTGAGGTGTGCCACGGGTTGGTTTGTGTGACTACTAAAGATGTAAAAACTGTTTTTTCCTGTGCTTGGGGAAATATGGAGCTGGTGTTTTGTACAATACCAAATCCTCTGCCTTCCTGAAAAAGCAATGGTGACCATCCAAGCACAGCTTTTCAAATTCTTGCCAACGTGACCACTGCATGGTAGATAGAGAGATAATGCACGATAGAACTCAGAAGTTGTGTACTTATTTGTAGTCTCCTGAAGACCAAGCTGAAAGGCTGTGTGGAAGAACACCAGTAACTGAATGGGCTTACACATTTTTCTGGGTGTTGCCAAGATGCTGGTTATTGATCATACAAGCCAGTTGAATAATATACAATTCATGATATATTCTTCTGATTTTGGCATTAGTTCTTATTCTTTGACCAATATTAGAAGGTTACCTAGATTTTCTTACTAGGAGACAATTTTAGTTTTTTTTTTAATTTACCAAGATAAAAGAGTAGAGAAACAAATGTTCTCTCTTCTGTGAAGTTAGTATCACTTGACAGGCACATGAAGAATATGGGCACTTCAGGGGAGAAATTAAAAGTATAGCAGTAGAAGTGAAAAGAAGATTTTGGGAAGGTAGTGTTGGAAAGCTGGCTTTGCTCTGCCTGGGTGAATGGTACTGAGCAGATCCTGTGGTATGGAGTGTCTTCAACAGCTGCAACAATAGATTAAGGGCCCTGAAGCCCATCTGTGCTGGAAGTCACAGGTCTTTTAGGTGTTATATTCTACATAATATATGTGTGCACCTTATAGGTTTTGGTGTATTTATATTTATAGCTGGATATTCTACATTCCTCCATGTAGTCTCAGATGATGTCTACCTTGGTTTTTTGGTCTTATTGGTGTTCTTTTGTCTGCAAATAGAGAATTTGCTCCTCGCTAAACACATGAGGAAGACTTTCGTAATTCCATGCCAACTGAGCAACTTGAGGTGCTCTTTTCGCCCAAGGCAAACCGAATTAATGAGACTTAAATGCAGAATATGCTCAGTCCCCCCAGGTTCACTGGTACTGAAGAAAGCTCCTGCTGTGATGATGCATTGGAGTCACAGATACCATAAAATGCAGAACACATTATTCTTTTTTAATCCTCTACTTTCTGGTACCAAATACCACCCTCAGACTATGTCTTCAATGCTATTCAATCTATTACAAATAGAAATACAGTTTTCCCTTTCAGCAGATTTCCTTCCTTTTCTTATTTTGTACAATGGATAAGTAACAAGGCTGGAAAGAATGCTTGTCAACTTCAATTTTTCCAAACATGTAAGTATTATAAAAAACAATATTTTAAAAAAAATCCCTAGAAAAACCAAAATATTTCTATGATTTAAGCAAGGTTACAAAGATGAACAGATAATTTACAAATAGACCCTGGTAGCCCGGAGAATCAAAATATTTTGTCATTGGGATCCTCCAAGTGAAAGAGCTCAGAAAGAAAAGTAAAACGGAATTCACACAGACTTCCATTGTTCAAATAAAAAGGCACGGTCACACAAGGCAGCCATTGGAGGCTTTTTTTAGCTGCTGTTTGTGAAAACACAATGCTCAAGTCCTTTGGAGTCCTTCAGGTTTATGTATCCATGTGGGGCTTTGGGGATTACAATGGAGAGCCAGAAGTTTTCTCACCTGCTTCAGGATTAGACCCTCAGGCAGTGAACCCAGATTTTACTGGGGAAATACCCCTCTGCATTAGAAGCATTATTTTCTTCACCAAGACAGTTTTGCCAGTGAAACACTGAAATAAATACAGAAAACTTCATTCTCCAGTTATGGCATATTTTTCTATGGAAATGTAAACAAAATTTACCACTAATCTAATTTATTTGAATATCAGAGCTGATAAGATTTTTACGCTTTTGATTATACTGATAACAGTAAACCAAGAAACTTGCATATTGACAGTGTTCGAAATCAGATTAACTAGAAAAATATATTCACAAAGCTGGTTTGTTAAAGAGAAATCTTTTTGCTGTACTTCTGCGGTAGTTATACATTCATTAGCATCCCAATTTCCAGCAATGAGCAATGATAATACCTGCATTGACTGAAAAGAAATAGTAAAGCCAAAATAGATGAACTGAGCTGTTCTAACAGACTAAACAAGGAGAAAAGTACAAGTATAGGTATTGATCCTTTTTTAGTGCCAAACTGGAGATTTTTCAAAGATAAATCCGTGCCAGTTATCTCACCACTTGGAGTCAAATAACCTTTGTTCAATTTATTAAATTGAATTTTGAATTGTAAGGAGCATTTATCCTTTTGAACAAATAGAAATTCCATTTTTCTAGTTGTAATTGTTCTTTCTGGCCTCAGTAGTGAAGGTGGTAATAGTTTTAGAAAGTGGTGTCATTTTTGCCATTGGTGCTGATGGAGCCAAGAGACAGTATAAATCAATTTACAGCCTGTTTACAAGCAGGGAACAAAATGCATGAACTTTAATTCAAAAACTGCTTCGGATTATTATTATTTTATGATTAGCTCAAGTGGACTTCAACCTCTGAGATTTCAGTGTTAGCATGATAAAATTCATAGCTTTAAACAAAGCGACTGATTTCAGTATTTATTCGGTACGTTACACATAGAGCAGGGGCAAGGTCACTCAATTACTCCTTGCTCCAAAGGTGTAAGTGGGTATGATCATATGCAATACAAAACCAATACATATTGATTAGCCTGACAATGCCTCACTGAACAGTCCCTTGAAAGGAGAGTAGAAGCAATTTGGTATGGAGGGCCTCCTTTGTCCTCTCCCCTGATGGCAAGGAAAACCAGGATCTGAGCAGAGTGCTCCGTGCTTTCTGTAGTATGACAGCACCCCAATGCCAACCTGGCTCAAACAGCAGGGTGAGAGAAAAACCTTTAGTGAATTCCATACATCCCATGGACCTCCCAAGAAGCCTCAGCATACCCCAGTGCCAAGGTGAGGTTGCTCTCGCAGCATGTGGTCATGAGTCACTGCTTGGCACACTTAGCTGAACTCCAGAATTGGTTCCTTTCAGGGTCATAAAATGCTCCTACAATACAGAAATTAATCCGTTTTACCCCACAAGGACTGGTTGTAGGTCTGCCCAGGCCCAAAATCCATGCAGCTAGGCTCACTCAGGCAGACAAACACTGCATATCTGGTCAACTGAATAAGGCAGACTAGTGCTTCTCTGTGCCCAAAGATTTGTCTCGAGAATAAAGAAAAGCCTTTTTGGTGAAGGGCTGAGGCCTTGAAGAAGGTTATAGGGGGAGGGATACAGGTTCAACCCTGATGGACTTAGCTACTGAAACCAATTTGATCTCACATGTCTCAGCTTCCCCTGTGCCTATGATGTGGATTCCATATATGTGGAAACAAAAACAAAGGATAAAAGTGGAAAACATTTACCCCTCATTTTTTGGAAGAAGGTGGCATCAAGCATGGGGATAATGTGAAATCCTTGGTCAGAAATACCAAGAGCAGACAGACGATGCAAGGGAGTCAGCCATATCAGTTGTAGAGACTTTCACGACACGTATCTCAGTCAATAAGAATGTCTTGTTCCTCTGAATTGTGGAGGGCTGTGAGCCTTTGACTCAGGAGTCCTCTGCACTCCCTTGGAGGAGAGAAGCCTGAGGGCAAAAGGACTCAGAGATGAGAAACCTCTCTCTAGGTTACAGTGACAAAATGAACCACCCCCAGCATGCCTTGTTTCTATATGGTAATACCTTGTATCCAGTTGGTAAATTGATTTCTACCCCACCCCCTCTTTTTCCCACAAAAAGGCCCTGGATCTGTCCTGAATCGGGAGTTGCTGTCCTTGGCCTCCCCTTCCCAGGGACTGCTGGACAATGAAGCTGCCTCTGTGGCACTGCCACACACGGCTCCTGGCTCTCTGTCCCCGAGTTTGCCCCGGGTGATCTCACAAAGAGCTGAAATCACGAGAGCTGAAATCACTTGTAGCTGAGACATTGCTGCACTTGCTGAGATCACCGCTGTGCAGGGAGGCTGCCTTGGCCCCTAGGAGAGTTGTTCTTTGCTGGACACTCTCTCTAGGAAGGTCCTGGCTTTCTGGTGCTTGACCAGCATTAGACACCCTGTGACAGTGAATCTGAAGTTTCTTTTTAAGACTTTGTTGTGCTACCAAATCCTAATGAAGACTTTCGTGGGACACCTTTTGGTAGCTTCAAAGAGAGACTTTCTGCTGAAGTCACCAGGGCCACACCAGTAGGAAACCAGAGGGAAAAGACACTCAGGTTACGTGTGCTTGGGCAGATCTGGGGTGTGGTGACCACAAGTGTTCCTCCTCTACTAACTCCTATAGCTATTTGCTGGGGCCTCAGTTAGCAAATCTACTTCAAAACAGGTATTGCTCAATGCTTAAGCTAATGACAACGTTTAGGCTTCTTTTGTCCCTCCAAATCCCCAGAATGCAGTTTAATGTTGGAAAAGGTGACATTGTTCCATATAACCTCTAGCTGTTGTCTCTGTTGTTTGTCTATCTGTGTCACTGGGCCGATCAAAGCCTTGACAGCTTCACTGGAAGCATCACCTGTGAGAGTGTCTGGACGTTCTGGTTAATCACAGGGGTTTACCTTTCAGGGGAATGGCAGGAAAGAGAGCTGATAGAAACCGGAAAGCCAGAGTTAACCATTAGGAGGCTCTGTGAATCTTCTGCTAAGTATAAGGCTGAAGGAGGGTGGGGAGATGGAGTTTAAAAATCATGCAAGACTGTTAGGAGATGCCTGATTCAGCAAAACACGGATTATTATGCTTCTACGTTCAAGGCTGTCTCATCTTAACAAAGTGGCTAAGCAGGCCCATAATTTTACTGATGATAAATACCTCCATCTTCATTGCGACGACTCATGCCCGTGCAGTTGCTTAAATACTTTGCAGGTTGTGAGCCACCTCTTAGTAAAGTGATCTCATTACTGCATGCTCTTGTTTGAAATTCCCAAACTGTGAAGGTAGGTACTTTCAATAATGAACGCTCTTGGGGCCGTGTCACATGAGATCTTTTGCCTTTTAAATGCAGATGACAGGTTACTAAAAATGTTTCTCTCCACGTAGCATTTTTTGCGGTGATGCTTTGTGCTGCATATGCCAAACTTTCCTCTGTGACTGTAAAATATTTTATCTGGTTTAGGTTTATTATCTGGCACAAGAAGAAAGAGAAATGCCTTCAGATTTGGTTATTACATTTCATTGAATAATCTTGTGAACACATTGAACAGATTGACAGTTATATTCAAATAGAAGTAGGCATGGTGAACTCACTTTTTGAAAGTTTACTTTTGTAAAGATGTATTTACTAGCGTTCAGTTTCTTTCACACCAGCTATAACACTGACTTCTGCACTCTCACACGATTCCTATTCAGAATTTCAGTGGAACCTCATTGTTGCTGTTAAGTTGTAGCTGTATTTTGTTCAAATCTGTTTTACTCAAAACCCTCTGACTCCATTCTGGATCCGCATTTTTCGGTATAAGCTTAAGAGCTGAAATGTCTTTGGGTTCTTCAGTTGCAGGATGGGCACTGATGTTACAGAACGAACACACTTTATTCCTGTTCAGACTGAAGTCTGCAAAGTCAATGTGTTTCTTCAGTGACAGGAGTTTTATGTGAGTTATTCTTTGGCATGAGAGATAGGGCACATATCTGCAGCCTGTCATTTTTGTGTCATCACTGATTTTACTCAAATGTTCTTAATGAGGCAAGGTAGTTCACTTTGGCGGGAGATACAGGAGGGATCCTGGATAAGTTGGCAAGAAAAAAACAGGGCATGAAAACTCAGTCATATTAGTCAAGTATTAGTCACAGAGAACACGGTTATTTCCCTGCTTTACCTCATCCTTCTGAATTGAATAAGGAACTTAATTCATTACGTCTAAACGCCATGTAATTGACCTCTGCCCTCACCCGATATTCCAGGGAAATCATTCCTGCTGCCACAGCGCTGCAGCCGAGACTTGTCTTTGGTGCGGAGCTGCTTCTAAAACGTCGTTTCCTTGTTCCCTCCCTAGGACCAGCAATGCACCGGGATGGCCATGGAGCTACTGGGAAATAGTTACAAAACCCATCTCTGAAAAGGAGGACAAGGAAGTGAAATCAGAGGTCTCCGCCGCCCTCCGGGAAAGGGAAAAAAATACGTACAAATCCCTGAGCAGATGGTGAGTGTAAACACACCGGAGCGGAGCTGAATTTCTCCCGGTGGGGAACTCGGACTTTCTCCCGTACGCTGCTCGCCTCTCGCCCGAGGAAGCTCTCCGGCCGGGGACACACGGACACGGACAGACACGGGGACGCGCACACACAGGCGGGGACACGCTCATCATCCCCCGCACACGCAGAGACCGCGGCAGCCCCGCTCCGCGCCGCGGGGACACGCGCGGAAGCGCCGCCCCGGACCGCCTCCGCATCCCTCCCTCCTCTCCTCCTTCCCTCCCTCCCTCCCTCCTCCCCGCCCGCCGCGCACACACACACACACACACACCGGCCGCACCATGACGGGCAGGCGGACGGACTGACAGACCGGGGCACGGCCGCTCCGCACGGATTATTCTCCCCGGGCCGGGGCGGCGCAGAGAGCCGGAGACCCAGCGGGGCGGGGGCGGTGCCGAGCCGCGCTGCCAGGAGGGTCCCAGCCCCCGGCGGCGAGCGCCTCGGGCGCCGGAGGAGCCCGGCCAGGTAACGCGTCCCTCCCGGGCGGCACCGCCGGGCAGAGCCGAGCCGGGCCGGGCCGGGCCGGGCCGTGGGGGTGCCCCGGGGCCGCGCCGCCCCGCCGGGCAGGTGCCGAGGTGATGCGGCGGCCGTGGCCCCGGGGTGCGGGCGGCCGCCCCTGCCTTGGCCTCGCCTTCCCCGCTGGCGGGCGGCGGCCGCCGGGAGCCCTGCGCCGACCCGCGGCGCGGCTGCAGCGGTGGGGGCGGCGGGGACCGGGGCTGGCGGTGCCGCAGCTCCGCGCTGATCCCCGGCAGCCGCGCTCCGGCAGCGCCGGGGATTTGCCAGGGCGGGCAGGGGGACAGCGGCACCGGCGTCTTTGTGGCGGGGCTGCCGCGGCTCGGCGCCCGCAGGTGTCACCGGGGCCGGCCCATCCCGGGGCAGAGGCAGCGCCGGCGGGGCCGCGGGGCTGCCCGGGTGGCCTCGGGGCATCGCGGGGCCCGGCCTGCGGGGGGCACGGAGCGGGCAGCTGGGGCCGGGCGGCTGCACTTCCCTGGCCTCGCTGCTGCAGGTGACGGGGAGGAAATCACATCCTTTTTTTTTTTTTTTTTTTTTTTTTTTGTTTTTTTTTGTTTTGTTTTGTTTTGTTTTGTTTATTTTTGGCGTTTCTTTTTTCCGGTTTTCCCCCTTTCCCTCCCTCTGTGTGTGTTAGGCAATCTGCAGTTAAGCTGTGAAAACGACAAGAAGTGGTTTGGGTAATGCGAATGGGTAGGGCCGGGCCACTGGCGGTCATGTGTGACCTTTGCTATGGATTTGGAGGCAGGAGCTGGAGGATGCTGCATGTGCTTTCCAAAATCGCATGGCAAGCTTAAAAAGTGGAGCAGATGGTGGTGGTAGTGCTTGTTATGGAAAAGGTTCATGGAAATCCTCTATTTCCTCTAGACAGTTTTTGTGTTTTTTCTCTTTACTAAAGAGGTTATCTTTGACTTTTGGCAAGGAAAAGAATGTTGCCACAAGTTGTCTTGCAAAGGAACGGGGTTGTTTTGCTCTTCCACAGAGAAGGGACGACCCCCCCACTCCCCCAGCTTTATGTTTATGCATCTGTCTCTCCATTGGGATTGACAGCGCTAAGTGTCTTGGCATAGACAGAAACTGCAGTATGCTTTATTTTCTTATTGCACACCTTTATAGTTGAATGTAACTAGAAAGGAGACTCAGAATATTCTCTTATCCCTCTCTATGCTAGATGTGTTTTTCTATCTAGTATATATTGTACTTGAAGTGTTAAACTCTCAGGGGGCACAGAGGTGGGGATGTGAGGCAAGGTCTGATAGTTACTTCAAACAATTCTCCCTGCTCGTACTTAAGAAGGAGAGAAAGGAACATGTTGTAAAAGCAGGTGAGGAATATATAAAAGTGAAATATTAATGAACTGAAAAAGCTCAGATAGCAAAGACATGGTGCCTAATTATTCAGAAGGGTTCTTGTCCTCTTTATAACTCGTCATTGTATGTGTGCCTGTACTACAAATGCAATTGGTATAAAGGATGGTAATGTTTGTATTTAGCTGGAAGTAGTAGTAGTACATTTTGGGTTTTTTTGGCATTAGTGACCATCTCTGGAGTAGCTTCCTTTTGCCATGATTTTTGAGGCTGTTTTAAGAAAGGGAATTATTACAGAAACAGTAAAAAACATTTCAAGAATGTTTTCTTGGAAATGTAAATGGGAAGGGCTGACTCAGACCTGGAATAACCCAGAGGAACGACTAGTTTTGGAAAGTCCTCTTAGAGACATCACAATGATGACTGAGATATTATTCATCTCTTGCATCCCAGAGAGCAACATCCCATAAATAGGCAGCCTGTCTCAGGAGAGGGCAATAATACACAGCTGTCCAGGATCTGCTGAATGCAAGACATAGAAGCAAGGAGTATTTTCTCCAAACTGAGGTTTCTTTACCTCTGAGTCTGGAGTGCAGTGCTCCCTGTAGTTTGATTAACCTCCTCAGTTTGGCTTGGGAGGATGCTATGTGCAGTAGCTTTCTGCCACAGTTAGGTGAGGGAATTTAGTTCAGTGGGAAAGTCGTCTATCAGCCCACAGGGTGAAGTTCTGTATTCCTGGCTGTAATCCCTGGCAGGACTTTTTGGAGTAGCTGGTGGTTTGAGTAAGGCCTGCCTTCTGGAGAGCTCAGTGCAGGCCTGAGTAAGGCAACAGGTAGGGAGAGCTGTACCAGAAGGATGACCTGGAATGGCACAAAGGGCATATTCCATGTCTGGCTTACATGAGTTAGTGTTTGGTTTTTAAATATGTTAGTCACAGAAGACACTGAAAAAGCATCTTGTGTCCTCAGGCCTGTGTATGTGGTTGTGTGAGAGCACGATCTGTTGTGCTGTGTGAGCTGTGTGTGGCTGGACTTCTCCTTTTTGATTCAAACCTAACATCACATGAGCCTTTGAAGTTGACATTGAGGAAATTAGATTTGGCAGTGTTTTGGGGCTTTTTTTTTGCTAGAGTGTTTCATAAACCAAAAGAGAGATGTAGAGAAGTTGCTCCATTGGGAAAAAGTCCTATTCTTCCATAAAAGTTCATTGAAGAAAGTATGGCTTTGTTGGATTAGCCCATCTGGAGTACTGGGAAGAATAATGTCCACTGTATGATTTTTATGATGTTGGGAATTACACAGATAGAAGTAAGTCACTGAGAAAAGCATTCTGTAAAATTAAACTGGCTGATAGTTTTTAAAAAGCATAACTCTACATATTCTAAAAACATTACACTTTCATAGTGTTTAATTGAATTGTTTTCAGTGTACTCTCGGAGGCCTTCTAAGAAAGAAGGCTGAGTATTTACCTTTCCTGGAGACAAGGGAAGAAGTGAATGTTGCACAGTGGTTTGTCTAAGGTTGATTGATACTAGTAAAGCATGACATGAAACAATGTAACATTCATGTGTCAGCAAACGTATCAATGGAAAAGAAACCTTATAAACACTTAGTTAAATTAAACAGCTACCACCTTGTTATGGTGAGGAACTGAACTGTATCTTCTGTCTTGTAGAAATTACTCTGTTATAACAATCAGCGCCTCAGGTCTTCTGAAGAATAGTTTTGCTGCAGTGGGAGGGAGGGAAACCAAAGGAAATACACAAATAATGGCGAGTAGGGGCTGGGTTGGTTTCCTGAGAAATGAACGCAGTTTCATCGGATTTACTCTCAGTATTGCATTTATTTGGCAGTTTTCTGCAGTGACAGTAAACTGGGTTACCTTGATAAAGTAAATATGCTTTTGTATCAGACTTTAGCTATTGAGTGTACTGGCTGTGTGAGATGGCATGTAGAATACAGAGCTTGCAAGCACCTAAAATGTGTATTGTCATTTGTACTGTCAGATTTCATGTGCATTCCTCTGCTTCAGCAAGGACTTGTAACTTTGAGAGTGTGGGAGATGCAGCTGTGTATTCTATAGGCATCAGTATTAAACCTCTATAGCTGTTTTCTAGTTGAATGTGGTTACTTGTACTTACTTCTTCTTGACTTGTTCTCACCGCACTGCATTGTGGAGTATGCTGCTTAGATAATACAAACTCACCCCGTGACTGAAGGCTGTAGTATCATTTCTCTATTGCACAGCAGTGAAATAATAATAATAGTAATAATAATAATAATGAGAATACTTTCTATGAAGTCTACTGCCTTTGCCCAAAATGTGACTGTGCTGTAGAGGATAGTTGGTTTATAGTAAGAGAAAAGAAGTTACAGGCAGGCAATAAGTAAAAGCAATGAAGTTCTGAATGTGAAAAAAGCAAGACTTTTATTAAATATGAGCTGTAGTCTTGTTGCATGTGTTTTGTAATTCTGCACAAAAAGTAAAACCTAAAAATTACAAACACACTGTTGACAGGGATTACCAGATCTGAGTGATGATGGTTTTGTATCCAAACATTGTATGTTGCCTATAGATGGTGCTCTGTTTTTGCCCTGATTATTGCTGTGAAGGCCCACTTGAATGTTGAGGTATGGATGTGTGGTTGTTTTCCTTATACATGGGAAATTGAAGCAGTGATGTGTGGAAGTCACACAGCTGATTTGTGATAAAGACAGTTGAACTGGAATTTGCATCCCAAGTCCCACAGTTTTATCTTAATGGATTAACTGTGTTTATGTAGTTTGTTTGATAACTTGGCATAAATGTGGAAACTTCTTACCGATCCAATTACAGGATCGTGTGGAAAGTTGTGCAGCATTTTCTCAATGAAGACTAATTACTATCAGATGATTTTTTTTCAGTCTAGGCAAAAAAGCTTTTCCTGGATTTCATTTTGTTGTTCAGTTTGAGAGAAAGCAGTTTTGCACTCGTAGAATGTAATGATGCTTTTACATTATTTAAGGAAATACCACTTAATTTTTTATAATGCTCTAGCATATCAGGAATTTGAGATCCAGCTCAGTTAGTAATGCTTCTGAGGATCACAGCTGTTTTCCAGTGTGAAGAATCAGTTGTGACAGACTGGTAGGAAGCTTTTAAAAACACTCCTTTATAAATTTTGGTAGTGAAAAATCACTGTTTCTGAAAGTACATTGTTTTGTTCTAGTGCATATCCAGCTCTGACTTTTTTTGCTTATTTCATGCTTGTTTTTGGGCCCCTTTACTAATCCTTGTTTGATGTCCCATCTTTATAGGATCTCTTAAAACCTTTTAATAGGAAAATAACAGTTCTAAGTGATCTACTGATTTTGTATAGTGCGGTGGGATTTAGATTTGGGTGAGAGTGCCGAAATATTCAACAGGTTTCTCATCTGCGTGTTGCTTGTGACATTGTCCAAACCTTGTCATTTATCCAAGAGGCAAAGGCATCTGTTCAGGTGTCACCTCCCAGTGATGTTAACCTGCCACTGTCTGCCATGCCAGCCACATCTCACACTGGGAGAAAGATGGAGGCACCCAGTACAGCCAGAATGTTGTCAGAGGGGTGTGTTGTGCTCAGGTGACAGT
Organism: Monarcha castaneiventris obscurior; assembly: GCA_026261815.1. Classification (NCBI taxonomy): domain Eukaryota; kingdom Metazoa; phylum Chordata; class Aves; order Passeriformes; family Monarchidae; genus Monarcha; species Monarcha castaneiventris. The sequence goes on from JAMPIT010000890.1 coordinate 6,920,545, forward strand.
GGCAGTCTCTGCCCATTCTCTGCCAGTATCCAAATACACCAGCAGTTTTTGCTTTGTATTTTGTCCTGTGTGCTGGGCTAGGACTCCAAATTCTACAGTGTCTTCTAGCTTTAATTTAGTGCAGTGTCTGTTTGTGGGATTATATTTCAGAACTGTTTGGGCTCATTTGTTTATTAATTTAAAGTGTTTTGTCTTCATTTTTTTAATTATATGACTGGTGAGGACAGAGGAGAAGAGCAAAGTTTTGCCATCTATTCTTGAGGAAGTTTTGGCCAGTGGCAGAACTGCTACTGATTTGAATACGAGCCTCGGTCACTGTTTTGACAGGTTTTATGACTTTAAAATATGCTGGCTAGATTCTTGATGACCAACTGAACATGTTGTGGCACAAAGGCAATGGAAATAGAGTAACAGTCCTGCCAAGAATAGATTGCCTTAATATTTTTCATTAGTTGTCACCATACTTATTACTGTATTCTGGGCAAGAATTTTTATTTCGTTGTTAACACAGAAGCTGTAAATAAGAATGTAGTGTATATCTTGAAAGGATGAAAATGCTAACAAGCTAAGTTCATTTGGAGTATTCAGAAATATTAATAAACTGCCTTGGAAAGCAAATTTTACAATAATATATTCATGGTTCTTTTCTCTTGATTTTGCTGAAGGAGGTGAGTGGCAGAAAATGGCAATAGGAAAAATGATGTGGCTTTCTTCACATTTATTTCAAGTAAAGCGATGCTGCAAGATGATGTACATTCTTTCACATTCCTTGAGACCTCTCAAATACCTTGAGCTCAGATCATGCCTTCAGCTGTGAGTGTAAGGTATCAATTGTGCTTAAAGTGACATGTTAAGCTTTTAATATTTCTTGATACTTAAATCAACTATGTTTTAAGTTGGGCCACACAGCATCTGCAGGAAATGGCGTGTCCGAGTTGATATTACGTAACATATATTAGTTTCAATTTGCATGTAGAAGCACAGACATTGTGGTATAGTAGAATCATAGGGTCATTAAGGTTGGAAATGACCTCCAAGATCAAGTCCAGCCTTTTATCAAATAACACTATGCCCACTAAACCATATTACAAAGTGCCGTCTCTCATTTTTTTAATGCTTCCAGGGACTGTGACTCCACCACTTTCCCAGGCAGACTGTTCCAATGCTTAGCCACTCTTCCAGTGAAGAAGTTTTTCCTGATATCTAGTCTGAACTTCCCTTGGTGCAACTTAGGCTGTCTCCCTGTGTGCTGTTGCCAGTTGCCTGGGAGAAGAGGCTGACCCACAGCCTTGGGGTGCCTCAGCCCCTTTCAGATAGTTGTGGAGAGTGATAAGCTCTCCCTTGATACTCATCTTCTTCAGCCTAAAGCACCCCAGTACCCTCAGCCTCTCCTCAAAGGGTTTATGTTCCAGACCTTTTACTCGTTGCAAAACTACTTGGCTGTTTGGAAAACAACCCCCCCCAGCATGTGAAGGCACACCTGCATGTCTTCCAGAGGCAGCCTTTGAGGGAATTCCAGTTGATTTGTTCTGTTAGAGGTTAATGAGCTGTCAGGGATCCTGGGCTGGGAGAGCCATGTAGGTATCTCCTATTCTCTTCTGGTTTTGCTGTTTCCCCATGTAAGAGTAGATGTGGTATAAGGAAGGTGATAGCAGGCTCTGCTATCTCTGTGAATAGCAAACTAAAGTGGTTTTGTTTTTATGTGAATTTAAATTTTGAATTATGTGAATATGTAGTGTTTTGTAGCTACAGTTAGTACAGAGGTTATACTGTGAGTAGGAGACTCAAGCATCCTAATTTGTTATGGTTTTGAACACATTTTTTCAATGTAGTGGCTGTGAGCTCAGAGAGAAATGTTGGCCCTATAGCCCAGTGGCAAAACTGCTACTGGTTTTAATGAGGCCTTGATTATACCCTTAAGTAATATTTTAGTGTCTTGATTATACCCTTAAATAATATTGTAATATCTGTCAGTTTGCTTTGTGCAACATCTTTTTTTTTGAGGACTTATTTTCAAAAGTTACTGAGCTTCTACTGTTTTGATGGTTTTTGTTGTACCATTAAATTCTTAGGGCTTCTTAAAATTAGGTTAAAAGAATGTTTCTTACAATAAGTAAGTCCAAAAGAATAGGAATTTTAGAATGTTAAGACTGCAAATAAAATTGATGTAAGTTCTGTGTGTCTGAAAAGAAACTGCGTTGTCCCTGTAGGTCGCTATTCTATACTAACGGTGATTATACAAGGGCACAACACAAGGCATTTAGAGTTTTTATGAAGTCCAGCTGGAGCAGAGATTCAAAAGACCAGGGTAGTTAAAACGATTACCTAGATTTAAACTTTTCAGAAATAGATGAATAATGGGAAAGCAGAAGCAAGAATATAAGATTTGGGAAAACTGTTTCAAAATAATATTGAGTGAAGAGTTGTGGAAAGCATGTATACAGAGTAGAAGAGGAGGAAATAAAAGGAATATAAAGAAATTAGTTTGTCAGGTGATAAGAGCTGACATCACAAATGGCTTCTTTTTATCTGCTAATCTCTATTTTATAGCTAGCAAACTCTGGGGCATTTGCTGAGATGGGGAAGAAAAAGACACAGGAGAGGTGGTGGTGAGCGAAGGAAAAATCAGCGGTTCTGTTCTCCCAGATCTCTGCCTTTGTTCTACTCTACCACAACAAGGCTGTTAGAAGAAATTTAGGGATTTAGTCACATAAGACACAAGATAATCTCTATTCTGCTTAAACCCTCATCCCAGCATCCTGATCTTGGTCAAATATGTGTTTGGTGTCTGCCTGTGGCAGCATCTCAGCAAATTTCACACCAGTCTTTACTACTTGCTCATGGCCCTTAATAAGGGACTAATGTACAATTGTCTGTTAATGGTAGGTTTTGTTACAGATTAATCTTTTAACAGGCAGAAATCAGAACCAGAAGCTACAAGGCTGTTTTACACCGTCAGATCTGCGGCTCTGCAACACCTGTGTCTATTTTTAATAGTTAGTTTTGCTAGTTAGTTCTTTTCATTTAGTATTTGGCATGAGCTAAGAACATGCAAATAGTCACCTCAGGTGGCTTAGCTAAAGGCCTAATAACTTATGCATCTGATTCCTCTTTGTCAAGAGACGCATATCATTTTTAACTGTAATAGTTTCAGTTTAAGAGTGCTAGCAGGTGAAGAAGACTGGGATGCTAATAGGACCTGAATGAAGTGTTTAGCTAACCCATCCTGTGAGTTGCTTACAGAGATACATAGTATTCTGAGACACTGTGGGGATAAACTCTCTGGGGTAAATACTGTATACACGTGTGTGTGTATATATAAAAGACAAATGTTTTCAGTGAAAGAAGGTAAGCTGCGGTGGTTTTGATTGAAAGTTACACTGTTTCTAATGTGAAATAATGAATGGTTAAAAAAAAGAGTTTCTTTCCTTTACTTGCTTTAGTTACAGTAACATTAAAACAGAAATCCGCTCTCAGATCTCCAAGTAGTTAATAACTGGGGGTGGGAGTGGACAGAAAATAACAAAAGAAAAAAAAAATTCCCACAAAAAAACAAACAAAAAAACCCCCAAAAAACCAATACTACTTTTCCTGGTTTAAAGGAATTCATTTTGTTGTGGGCAAGATGTTTCTGAAAGCTATATATTGCAATACACATATCATTTGTAGCCTTGATTCGAGAGGGCCTTAGGATGATACTGTTTATTGAAGAAGGTGAGCAAGAAGTTACTGGTGGAAAAGGGTGTGAGAATTTCAGATTTTTGTCTACTTTCTCATGCTTTCATTTGGATTTTACTGAGATCTTGTATTGTCGATGTTTCACTGTAATTCTCTATGCTTTGAAAATAGTTAAGGGGGGAAAATGTATCTATAAAAGAAGCAATTCTTATAATTTGCCTAGGACTATGCATGTGACTTCCAAAATGCTGAAGCTGAACACCAGAGAAGCCATAAAACACTTACACAGCACTCTATATTCCGCAGCATTTTCTAAATATAGACTAAATCCTTGTCATGAAGAGTTTGTATAGTTAAAACAAAACAAGACTTGACATGACACAGAACAGCTTGAGAGAGGCATGAGCGCTGTAGGTGAGAAACTGTGAGAAATTGAACAATTGTTTCAAGTGAGGGATTGAGAGGACAGTGAAGATGCCCACCCCTTTCAGTTGAAAAAAGACAAATATGGGAGGTTGAACTCCTTTTGTTGCCTAGTTTTTTGTTACTAGGTTTTTAGAAACCACTATTTCTTTCTAATTTAGATCGTGAAAACAGTAACTATATGAAATCTATAGCTTTTTTTTTTTTTTTTTTTTTTTAAAGTAATAAATAAGAAAGGGATTTAAAGCTGTTCTCAAATGCACATTTGTGGGTCTAGATCCTCAGCCAGTGCTATAGCACTGCTTCCTTCAATGGAGCCCAACACATGTATTGCTTGTAGCTCCTGTTTGTTAGGCTGAGCAGTGGCTGCTGATAGCTGAGCGAAAGAAGGATGGAGTAGGCAGAAAATGCAATAGCTTTTGATCTACAGTGCCTCTAGCACCTCTCCTTTGGGATGTCCTTGGTTCTCTGTTCCTCCTGAAACTGTTTTTCTTTACTAGAAGTTAAAAATGAAACTTGCAAACACTTGGTGAATTGTGTTGCTTGGACAAAAAATGAAAACACATTACAGTGAAAGCAACTTACCCTGATTTTCTATGGAAACAATACTTGGTTATCCTACCGTCCAAGGATCCTACTGTACAAGCTGCACCAGATGTTTTTGAACTTCTTGGTTGCTTTCAGTGATATTTGACAAAAGAATGGAAGTCTTAAAAATTAATTAAAGTTTTATTAAATTTTGAGAAATTGGAGGAGAGAGAGACACTCATGTAAATTCTCTGACTGAAAGAAAGGCTGCACAGTGACCTCATTTTATGATCAGTATCAAAAAGTCCACCTAGGAGAGGAGTCTTGTATGTGTCCTAGCTGCTCGGAGCTTCTTAGACATTGAAATGAACCAACCACGACAGGCAAATCTGTAGGTAATTAGGCCTTGTTAGGTCTGGCATTCATAATGATATATGAGGAAAAAAAACCCTGAGTGTTTTTCTTAAGTTGTTTGTTTGGGGTTTGGGATTTTTTTTTTTTAATGGTCTCTTCCTCCCTTCCCCTGGGTTATTTTTATATCACCTTTTTTGAAAGCGTGGGGTGGAGAACTCCTTCAGGGTGTTGGACTGACGCCTGCCTGATGAGAATTGAATTGTTTAAGCCCTTATACTGTATCCTATTACAACACCTGAACGTTTGCTTCTCTTTTGTTTTTGTTACTTACCTACCTGAAGTCCTCAAGGAAACATGTTGCAGGCATGAACCTTTTATTTAACTCAGCTTTTGACTGGGAAGATAGCAGGTATTGTGTTTTTTTAATTGGTCTGGTCACACTGACACTCAGCACATCTATCAGCAGCAGCAAAGAGGGCCAGACTGCTTTTTGTTCCAGGGTGTCAGAAAAGAATGGAAAGCCCAAACAAACCCTGCTGTGAAGAAGGTGCAGATGAATTGGTTTTGCTTTGAACTAACCTGAGTGCTTGGAAGAACAGAAGGCGTGCCTGCTTTGTGGAGTGTGTATTGGGCTGGCTGGCCCAATGTCATAACTGAAGGAAAGATCCCTGTTACAGATACTCAGCTGAAGATGGGAAACTAGTAATTTATGCTTCTCTCTGGTACCTCTGGTTTAAGAAGGTGTGTTAAAAATAGAGAAGTAAGAGAAAATGTCAGAGGCATCTCTTTTTCTGTGCGATAGCAAAACACTCAGCAATTAGTAGTGAATGCAAAATCCAAATATTTGTATTCAGACAGAGTGCATTCCTACCAAAGCATTTTAAGTGGTTTGTTGCTCTCATAGAAAATGAGCTTAGAAATAAAGCAAGGGAGCCTCTGTGTCAAGAGAAACTTAATGGAATGTTATGTTTCAGTACTTCAGACTTTATGCTAAGATTTGGAAAGCATATTACTTTTCTCCACTGTACCTGAGCAGAAATTGTGGTGAAGAACATAGAGAAAAATTGTTGAAGAGAGTGGCTATGAAAAATAACGATGTTGTGTGTTTGGCACAGTTACAACATCAAAACCCTCCTCATGAGTTTGTTTATTTTGGAAAACAGTTTGGGCAGGGCAGTACTGTGATTATTCAAGTCATGTTTGGATATAAAATGAGCTTGGTTTGTTCTGTCAGGCAGGTGTCTCTGCGTTCCAGTGAAAAATATTTGCTGAGCTTGTGTGCAAAAAGTGCACCTGCTTATTGGAATGACAATTTCAGCTGATATAAACTGGTATGCAGGGTACAGCAAAGTGACTCAAGGGTGAGCCATCCTTTTTTTAAGATGGGATTCTTCCTTTGGCACTGTGGGAGTTTTGCCTTTGCTCATGTTAGTTGTGCTTCTGTCAGCGCCGGTTGTGCTTCAGTTGAGCTCTGGTTACTGTATGTGTGTGTTAGAAAGACCTTTTGTAATTTATGTATTATGAATGGTGGTTATTGAGGAAAGTTATTTCATGGGCTACTTTATTATCTTGAATACAGCAGCTTGTAATACTTAGGGGTTTACCAGAGGGATTTAATGAATCTGTGACAATAGAAACAATTACAGGGGTGGTAGAAAGAATCCTTGAATGTATTATTTTTATTTCCCTGGAGTTAATCTTCACATATCAAAGTAAATTAACCAGAATATGCTGCATGGATGTCTTCTGGATTCCCAAGTCAAAAGCTATTATGAACAAAATGTGATTCTCTTTATTCCCTGTCCTACAATCCTTTCTCAAAGTATGTTCCTAGTGAAGTCAATGTAAGTGAACAGAGTAATATTCTGCATACATTTGTGGTATTAAGGGAAAGACACTGGGCTATGTAGAGGGACTGGGATATATACTGGGATATACAGAGGTAAAATTGTTTCAGGAGGTATTTTTGCTTTTCTTCCTGAACCTTCATCTCCTGCCACCCTCTCAGCCTCCATCCACCTGGCTGGTGTCACGAATCTTCATGCTCTTTGTTATCCCCAGCGTTGGCAGTTCACAGCCTCTTGTCCGGGTTTCCACTCAGAGCTCAATCTGCATTTCAATCTGCAGCTTGCAGGCTGAGCTACCTGCACCAGCTGTATTCCTCAACACTACAATAGAGTGTTTACATACCTCAGTTTGACCATTTAATGCCCTGAGGGATTGCCAACGGAGTGGCATTTACTGGAGAGGCCAGGCTTGATGGAAACTGAAATCATAACCTGGCCGGAGATGAAACAGAATATATTTTGTATTTGTTTATTCGCTTAGGAGTAGATACATGCAGAGATGAATGTCAGTGTAATCCTCAAACTGTTTACTATGTTGTGCTAATCTCTACAACTACATCTGATTACAAAAGAAAAAAAGGCCACTGCTAGGCTTTAAAAGTTTCTGCCATCTGTCCTGGTGCTTATCCTTCGTTCACCGTAAGGATGTATTGTGGGAGCATCCCCGTGTATTGCAGCCTCTTAGGCTGCTTTTACCTTCTGCCTCTCTTTTGGACTCTGTTCAAATGGAGCAGCATGTGGGTCTTCTGTTTTACCAGAACAATGCAGATCCTCATATCCTATGCTTCAGTTGCTTAACCTAGCAGCTTGGCATTTGGGACCTTCTTTTTATTGTGTAGCTTTTCACAACAGCTTGCAGTGGAGGTATCACAAGGAAGAGATCTTCCAGGTCTGTTCTAGCAAGAGGAATGGTGTGCTTTCCCACTCCTTTATCCTTGGCATTTTAGTGCTAGTGGAATGGTTTCACCCTGCATACCCTTGTTAGCTGAGAGCGTCTCCAGATCCCCACCATGTAAATGACTGTACCCTTTGGGTGTGCTCTGGATCAGGCTCATCCTTTGTCCTCATCTGACACTTCACTGCTTCTGTCTGCTGGGGAGATCTGCCTAGAATTGAAACCACAGAAGGAGGGGGATAGCCTATACTTCTAGGAGGACAGTGGCTTTCCTGCAGCTGTTAATGGGTTTCAGGACTCCTCCCTAGAAAGCAGAGACCAGGCAAGTGATGGAGATCAAGAAAATAACATAGATACCAAATTTGAGAGCTAATCCATGTGTTTTTAAATATTCAATGAATAATTTAACAAAATATTTTAAATATTTAAAGTGTATTTAAAGCACCGTTTCAGCAATTCCTGCAGCTTTGGATTTTTCTTTCTAATCTTTTTGGTTCATGATAGAGGTTTCAGGTATGCTGTTATTTCCACCCCTTAGGTTACAATGAAATGAAGTATTAGTCCGAGATATGAAATTGTGGATGCCACTGCTTGGACACTGTTAGGCATAGATGCTTAAAATATTTTAATTTTATGGTGGAAATCCCTTATAATAAAATTGTTGTTTTCAGAGGAAAGGCTGGACTTAATTGGGGTTATTTACACAACTAAGTGAGAGGAAAGAGTACTCTTAGAAAATATAATGATCAAGTTTTAAATATTTTTTGCTTAAAGAACTCTTGCCTCCACAATATATATGTTCTCTCAATCAGTTGCAGTGTGAAAAATGGTATTGGTAAGGTTTTTTAATGCTCAATATATACTGTCTTTGTTTATTGTATTTCACTGGCTGTGGCAAATGAAAGTAGCTGTAGGCAGTATAAAACAAATAAATTTAACATGCTCTTCCATGCAGTGAGTATGTAAACTTGAAGCTTCATGCCGAAGTCTGGGTTGATGGTTGAAAGTTAAAACCCTGTATGTTCTAAAGGGAATTCAGGACAAGTTGATGGAAGTGAAGTCCAACAAGTGTTACCAAGTATGCAGAAATTCTGGCGTGAAAATGGTGGGAAGAATATTTTTTTGGGGGGAGGGGGGGTAGTGGTATCTTGCATTCTTCCTGAGCATAAGATTTTGTATGTGCATGAGATGGGTGTGTGGCCTGGCTGCCTTGTAGGAACGGCTGCATGACATCCAAGTTCTGCATTCACAAAGCATCCTCAAAAGTGTTTAAAACTGTAGAAATTAGGAACTGAAAGTCTCAGTGAGAGCTGGTTATGTCCGCAGTGCCCAAGGTAATGCAAATTGCATGAGCTGGCAGTCTTATTCTGTGAGCTCAGGGAATGCTGCTGATCTTCTTTTTGTTTTTTGAACTTTGATAATCCACTCTCCCACGTGGCTAAACAACGGAGAGAGATCTTGTTTTCTACTTATCTAATGATGGCAGCAATTTCTTGGCAGCTGAATTAATTTCAGATTCTATAACATGACTTCAGATTAACATTAGATTTCTCATAGCTAATGGTATTTTAGCCTCTCAACTCTATTCACAGGAAGAAAAAATCCTCTCTCTAGAGGTATTTGTGTTTTACATCTGATTTCCCCTACTTTCTTCTAGCATGCGTCACAGTTTGTCCCTTTTAATAGACAGAGGTGTGAAAAGCACTCTGGTCATGACTAGCAGCACTTCTTTTCAAAAATCAGTTCTTAAACTTTGAGATTCTGCATGAACAAAAAGGTTGTTGGTGTATACATAATAAGCAGAATTCAATTTCAGAGTGATCTGTGCTGCATAATAAGATGAACTCACTTGTACAGGGTTCATTTTAATAAGCTAAATGAAACATTGCACAGATAAGAAGCAACGATTTAGTTCGCCCTTAAACTACATTAGAAAAACAGTGACTCACTGAAGTAGTGGGTAACCAGTCCCCATGTCATACAGGGGGTGAGGTTACAGTGTCTCTGCATGGGGGAGTGCTGAGCAGAAATAATGAAGGTGTTTTTTGTTCTGTGTATTCTGTTAGTGAAGCTTGCTGGAACAAGTCAGTTTGGTGTCTTACATTGAAAAATATGATGTCCTCTTGTGGAGGGTTTAAAGAAAATGAGGGAAGCTTATTCAAAAATCAGAAAATGTTTTACCCTGAGGGGTGAAAAAAGGTCTGCTTGTTTGATTTAACAGGAAAAAATAAAAGGAACTTAATGAATAAAAGTATGGAAGTGCAAGTGCAGGTGAGAGGAAGGCTCTTGAAATAGAGCGGTGTTTAGTAGTTGGAAGTACAAAAAGTGCTTCTATAAAACCTGTAATCAGAATATGAAGGAACTAATTTGTGTAGACTGTTATATAGGAGGTTGGAAGCAGTGCTCATCTTGGTTACTCCATCCCTGAAATCTGAGAATGATGGAACTATTTCTGGGATGCACACAATCACACGGTAAATTTTATTTTAAGACTCTGTGATGAATAGATTTAAAAAGTAATTATTTTAGGAGAGCCCAGGTATTTTCTGTTTAAAATATTTTTAAAACTGAAGCATTTTTCACTGTACACGCTGATTACTCTGTTAATTTATTTTTTTTTACAGCATAGAGTAGGGAAATGATCCAGCCTCTTCCATCTTCATGTTCATACACATGAGGACAGACTTAATAGAAAAGTTGATGGAGAGAGGTTAATTAATTTAATTGGTTTCCATGGGACTTATAAAAATAAATATGGATACAGTTAATTTTCTCATAGAAGGTTGTTTTCTATAAGCCTATAGAGTGAGTTAAATTTTGCTTAAAATCTATTTGGAGGAACTTATTTTGATGTGGCCTTAGGGATAGGATGGCTCATGTTTTTGGGGTAAAAGAGGGATCCAGGACCATAAAAGTGCTTTCCTCCATCGTTGGCAGCAAATGTCATCCCCCAGACCACTAGAGAAGTGGCACCTCTGTCATGTGCCAGACTGTGCTGGAGAGGAGGTGTTCAGCTGCTATGCCTGCTATCACTGAGCAGATGCTCTGCATCTCCTGAAGGTGACAGGCCAGATGGAAGTGTCTCCTGTGCCTGGTGCAGCCCACAGGCTGTCCTCTGGATGGCCCACATGGCTGGCCAGCGCTCATGGTGGGCTTCTCCTGCTGGCATGAATGGGTTTTCTCAAAGCTTGCAACGCTGTTGCATGAGTACGCTTAAAAGCCTTGCGTTCCTGAGAACGCTGAATGGAAAAGATCTGGCGTCTTTCTAACTCAGGAACTGAGCGATTATGAATTCTTCTAACCAGAAACTTGTGTTTCTTCTCCCTCACCCATGACTGCAACTGTTTTCTGTGTTACCTGCTGGACTTTTGCCTTTTGCATCTGTGGATGCATGCAGTTAGTCAGTCCCTATCCCGCATTAGCATTCCGTGCCGGGAGGAGCCCTCGGAGACCATGGCTTAGCTCTGCTTAGGCTTTGCTGTACAAGCCTCTTGTTAGACAAAGCTTCACACTGAATTCACATTTTCATTATGAAAATGTGCATCTAATTGGTTCTTTCAGCTAACAGAAATGAAAGATGGGTGGCATCTGTTTAATAAAGTCCATTATCATCTGGAGATTAAAGGGAGATATTTCTACTTTGCTGTATCTTAGTGTGTTGACTCAGTGTTTCTGTAGGGGCTTCAGTGCTGGCCTGGAGTTTTATAAGAAGTTTCATGCAGTCAGTACATATCTTGACACTGTTATGAACATGATGATATTTTATAAAAATACTGATATTTTCTTGGATTCTAGCAGATATCTGAATATGGTACCTGTAAATTTGAACACACAGGAAATGAAAGTGTGCATTACCAGTCTTTCATCTGAGCTGTCCCATACACAGACCCTAATTTAACCAGGTCTCTCTCACTTATTTCCATCATGGTTCTCTGTATTTTTAGGAGCTTAGCATATGATATTTTTTCTTTATTTATTTCTTGGTACTTCAAAAGAAATCTTTGTGCTGAGGGTTATAGTTAAATGCATTGACACAAAGTGATAAAGTATGTAGGTACTTGAGGAATATCGTATGTTGTCCTTGACTTTGCTGCAGCTGGATTATTCAGAAGTTTGTCGTGGAAGCATTACATGGGGTGAAGTGTATGGAGGACATATGGCATGTTTCTTGGCAGACGATGGACTTCTGATGTTCTTGTCTATAAGCACAGAAATACTGCTTTCTTTATATAGGTATTGTGTGTTTGTATGTGGGATTATATATATGTATGAGAGCTGATTTTATACAACACTATTGCAGAGTAAGTGTTGTAAGGTATAATTAGAAAAGCTATCATTAAACTACTACTGAGTTCTGTAGTTTAGGATTACACATTATTTCATTTTGGATCGAGGCCATTTCTCTCATGTGGTTTCCATGTCTGTGATTTCTTGTTCTTCAAAATACAATTAAAGACTCAGCAGACATATAGAGCTAATGACATAGAGAGAAATTAAATATTCTAATGACTTGAAGTGTAAAGCTTCATCCATTGATTTCTTTATTAAAATATCATTTAATACTTAATCTATGCTAATGAAATATGACAAAGATGAAACCACAAAATAGAGCATCTGTGGTGAAGCTGAGCCTGAGATGTTTAGGACGTTGTAAGTAAAGGGTGTGTTTAAAGGCTGTCCTTTGTGCATCAACTAAAACTACTGGGATGTTGTGTTATAGCAACAGACTGTAGCAGGAGCACTGGTTTCTGGTTGAGGGGTTGCTTGTGAGTGTTTTGGTAACTGAGAGGTTTTGGTGGGGTTGCCCTGCTCCAGGGACTGTCCTTGTTTCTGCCCAGTCAGCTGTGGTGGATAAATTCTGGGACTGGTTAGGGTCATCCTCTTCAATACCATAGCTCAGGTTATAGGAAAAGAGGGATTCTCTGGACATTGGTGGTGTCTGTGAGAGAAATGGAAATGTGCCCTTATGGAACAGTGGGGACAATGAGTGATACAGCTGGAGAGGGACAGCATTAAAGGGCCTGTGAGGAAGAAATGGAGAAATTTGGTGTCAAGGGAAGAGAGATGGGTGTACGTGTACATTTATTTGTGTGCTGTGAGCTTGAGAGTGTCTTAGGGGATGACAACAGAGCTGGTGACCTTGAATGAGGCTCCTTTTGCCACATCACAGCTGGACAGCTGTAGCTCTTTGGAATTAAACAGTTCAGCTGGGAGCCAGAAGAGGCTTTCAGAGAAAAGGCAGTGTCAGTAAACGTTGCTTCACTTCTCTTTTTATCAGGAAAAAATTCTGAGCAAACATAACTCACACTGTGTTTGTGCATATATGCTGTGCAAAATGTACATATTTACATAAGCTTCAATCCTTTTGCATGCATGATTTCTATGATAAAGGTATTTATTACTGCCTGGTGAAAATTGTGTGTTCCGTTTGAACGAATGTTATTTTTGGGATTTCTGCAGTAGTGATCTTAGAAATCATGGGGTTATTTTTAAATTTACATTTCTCTGTGAGCTGTGGTGTAAAGGTGGCTTAAAACTTAAGAACAAATACCTGTTCTGCTATAAGAATAAATAGTGCTGTATTAAAACAAAGAGTGTATATTTTTCAACTACTTTAAAACCTTTCCTATCTCCTTATCATAGCAATAAACTTTAGTGCTTACACAGTGCTTGACTTTTTCAGGAGCTCTTTACAAATATTAATTAATTGTTTTCCTACATTGGAAAAGCTTCCCAGTGCAGACACGTGGGTGGGAGCAGTTGGGGACAGCCAGGCCAGCAGAGCAGTGTGTCTTGCTACACCTCTTTATTTCCTGTTGTAAAGATGGTTGGCAAAGGTGCCAGCCACCTTTCTTTGTCCTTCCCTCTTGATAGCTCTTATCTTGGGGAATCCACCCTGTATATTTCCTAACGAATTTCTCCTCTGGGAATACACCATGAAGTCTTGCCTCATGCATAATTTTGGACCCACTAAGATTTTCACTGGGAAGCAATTAGTACTGCTATATTCACATAGCATGCCTCATACTAGGGGCGATTAGCATTTGTGTGGTGCTTTCCAAATAGTGATCTCGAGGAGTCTAATGAAGCTGACATTTCCCTGTTTTGGAGCTATATTAAAAAAATAAAGTTCAGAGAAGACAGAATTGGAACTAACATACTGGATTTCTGGCAAATAGCTTCTCCTTAAGTGAATGAATAAGATTGTCTTAATATGGAAAACAGAAGTGCTTTGAATAATGAAAAAGAGTAAGATTACGGAAGTTAAGAGGTGCAATATATTTCACATCCCATGCTTAAGTCAGAGAAAATGAAAAGCCTATATCCATGCATGTTGAATTGGGATCACAGTAACATAGGGAGTGCATACACCTGAGAACATCTATGGAAATTAATTGCTATTTAGTTTCCTTAAAATATTAATTAGCAATGGCCAAGTAAGTTAACTGAGTAGCAACAACCAAAAATATTGTCTCAGACCACACCCATCACCAGTGCCCCATGCACTGCAGTGGACTTTGTGTTGACTTTTGGCAGCAGAGGAATTGGCACAAATCTGTTTAAATCCCAGTTTTGTTACCAAGCACATTAACCTGCGTTCCTCCTGAGCTCTTCAGAAGCACCAAAATGCTTCTTTCCAGTGCTCTTTTTTCACTGGAACATCAAAACCAGGACTTCTGCTGCTACAGAGTCTCCTCACCTCCAGCTGCCAATTACAGGCATATCTGTAATGTTGTGCTTCCCTGTATTCGGTGAGGTGTGGTTATTACGTGTGCCCTGGGCTCCCTCTGATCTTCTGCAGTAGTTGCCTGGACTGCATCTTGCAGGTTTGAGTGCTCTTTTCTTTGTGCATCTTGCTCCATCCTGTCCAAGGAGAACAGGATGTCATTTCCAGGGATCCCATGGGTACTTGGGGTTGAAAGATTGAGTAGGAAAGGGAAGAAGTTGTCAAGAAAGGAGGAAATTCAGATGAATTAAGGAAAGGAGATTAATGTTCAAATGAGTCAGCCTTTTTTTTTTTTTTTAATCTGGTATTAGGTTTTTGTAGAACAATGTCTGCTACAGATTCAGGAAATGGTATTGGCATTTAAACCAAAAAAATTGCTTGGCTTTCTATTTAAAGGCAATTTTTTTTATCTTTTAGAAACAGAAATTTGATTAGCTGACGATTATGACAAATGATTATTTCTTGAGAATTCAAACTGACTCAGCTGAAATGATCACAGAGTCATAGAATACCAAGTTGGAAGGGGCCTCAAGGATAATCTGATCCAATCTTTTCTTGGCAAAAGCACAGTCTGGGCAAGAAGACCTAGGACCTGGTCCAGCTTAATTGGAGGTGTCCAGTGTTGGGTAACTCTCCACATCCCTGGGGAGGTTATTCCAGTGGCTGAAGGCTTTCATTGTGAAAAATTTTCCTCGTGTCCAACCAGAATCTCCCCAGCAGTCTTCTGGCTCTTATCTTGAGAGGCAACTAATGAACATTTGTTGCTGCTCTGGTAGGCCTGGCTAATTCTCCAGTTGGGTGCAATGGCATGAATATTGCCACTTTGGACCTTGCCTCCTTAGCCCCCTAGTTTAAAGCCTGCCTCACCAAGTTTAAAGCCTGCCTCACCAAGTTTAAAGCCTGCCTCACCAAGATGGCCAGTCTGCTGCCAAACATTCCCTTGCCTCTTCTAGTCAGATGGATCCCATTCTTTCCTAATAGACTGTAGTCACTGAATATAACTATTGATGATAATTATTATTGATCAGAAAATCATAAGAGTGGATCAGATTGCAAGGGACCACAGTGGTCATGTGGTCCATGCTCAAGCAGGGTCATCTTAGACCACATGGCACAGGGTTGTGTCCAAATGGTTCTCGGATATCTGCAGTGAGGGAGACTCCACAGCCTCTCTGGGCAACCTGCTCCAGTGCACAGTCACACACAGAGTAAAGTTCTTCCCCACATTCAGATGGAAGTTCCTGTGCCTCAGTTTCTGCCCCTTGCCTCTTGTCCTATTACTTGGCACCTCTGAGAAGAACCTGGCTCCATCCTCTTGACACCTCTCTTCAAATGCTGACAGACATTGATAAAGTCCCCTTTCAGTTGTCTCTTCTCAAGGCTGAACAAGTCCAGCTCCCTCAGTCTTTCCATGTAAGACAGATGCTCCAGCCCTTTAATCATCTTTGTCACCCTCTGCTGGACCTGCCCCAGGAGCATCTAGCTCTTCACCCAAGTCAGGGATGACTTGCTAAAGGCCCTGAAAATTGAGATTTAACAAAATGTCTGGATAGGATGTTGACATTAAATACTCCAGTCATCAGTGTTTTCTTCAGTTTTTGGTTTGTTTCAGATTCTGGCCTTTGCAACTGGTAATGGGCCAGGTATCTGCAATCCTTCATACCCCCAAAAAATGAGAGCTGGGGCCATAAATCACTGTGTTGTGAAGTACCTTAAAGTGTGCTGAAATCCCATGGATTTAGAGATTTTGATCATTATGTGCAGCAAAATGACTACCTTCCAATGACAGTGGGATTTTTTTTTAATTGAAAAAGACAGCTAGACTCTAACAGCATAATTAGCATAGATTATCTCCTGTGTGGGTCTGTTTGTGCTTTTACTTCAAAGGGCACTTAAGGATGGATGAATATCTGTTGTTAGAGGCACCTTGTTGTAGTAAAAAATCATAACCAGCTGGAAAGCTAACTTATATATACACAGGTTAGTTGTAGATAAAAGCTCACTTTGCTTTTTATGTTTTAGTTATAGTACTCCTTGTTGCTTAATGATATTCTTCAATTCTTTCCAAATCCTCTCCATTTTTGTATGCATAACTTTCTCTATGATAGTGCGTACTGATATTTAGGATATTTTTTGGAAAAAAGCTGAAGCAGCTAATAAATTTTTTTAAAAGGACTGGTCTTTAAATAAAGACTAGGTGTAATTAAACACCCAGTTTATCACCTCAGTAGGCAGCAATTCTAGTCTTGTTCTAGTATCTGATGGCCACACTTGGTTAACATGTTATCTGAACATTTTATCTGATCTGAGCAGTGAAGTTCTTAAGTTGATCTTTGGATTGCTAAGTTCATCCATTGTTTATATGAATATAAGCAATGTAGTGTCACACATAGGCCTATACTTTCAGTCTTAATTCTGAGAAATAACTGCTTTGTTTTCTGTCTACTTACACTGAAAAATGTAGCTTTGGAACCTTGGATGTTCTCTTTCTTTTTTTTTAGCAGCTGAGGTCTTGCAAGAATGGTAAATCCTGTGACTGGAGAAGGAATTCTGAAGATTTTTTAAAATGTGAGGTTCTAATTGTTGCTTATTAAGAAGGCTGAATTTACATATTAGCTAACATGAATATAAAAGGAACACGTTGCTGAAATTTCTTATTTACAGTCCTAAGCTTCTTAATTATCTGAATATCAGATCTGATTTGTTTGTACAATTTTTTAGAAAATTATCAGAATAGTGTTGTGGATAGTAGCCCTAGAAGCTTAAGAGAAGTTAAAGCATCTCTGCAGCCTAAAAATATACATCCTGGGATAGTAAAATATCAGATATCTCAAAAACCATGCTTGGGCTATTGCATATACAAATCATGTTAGGATTCCCAGTATCTAAGTAGGCACAATGTGGTTGATCAATGGTCAGTTGGGGTTGCTTGGAACACCTGAGGTAGTGGGAAGACTGATAATGGGTAAAATTTTGTCTCAAATTTAGGCTATTATGAGCCTGCAGTAACTCTGCCAAGGACAGTAGGGTTATTGTATGTTTGTGTCCAAATAGATGATTATCCAATTAGTTCAGTCGAAGAAAGACTAGAAACCATTGAACTGAAAGATGTTTGGCTTTATCAAGGACGTTGATATTAATGGTTAAATACTAAATATGAATGAATATAGAAAAAAGAGTGATAGGAACAGCCTGTTTTTTTCCTAGCCATCTCAATGTTGCTATCAGTGCAATGGTGAGATAGGTGTTTTTCATGTGTTGGGGCATTCCTTGTGGAAGCATTGAGCGTAAACACTGCATACCCAAGCAATTTTTGCAATTTAAATTGTGGGATGTTTTCTCTCAGGAAATGTCACTGCACACTGCCTGCTTGAGGTCAGCGAGTTAAATACTGGAGTTGGATTCTAGCAGGGCTGGATAATTTAATAACCTGTAACAGCATTAGCAGTTTTGCATGCAAAGATAAAGGTTATCATGCTGATCTATAAGCTGATTGCAGTGGGACCTGTGGGGCCTCTTCTTTTCTCTGTTCACTTTAGAGCACCACAAGAGCTGCTCTCTTAGAGTC
Source organism: Monarcha castaneiventris obscurior (assembly GCA_026261815.1). Classification (NCBI taxonomy): domain Eukaryota; kingdom Metazoa; phylum Chordata; class Aves; order Passeriformes; family Monarchidae; genus Monarcha; species Monarcha castaneiventris. Next base: position 6,938,565 of record JAMPIT010000890.1, read on the forward strand.
GAACCACTTTTGTAAAAAGAGGAATAGTAGACTTAAAAATTGAGTGACCTCAGCTTATACAGTGATTGTTGCATCACTCCATCTATTCCAGTGCCTTAAATGCAGAGATGTTACAAGACGGTTGGTGCAGCACCATGGGGAGTTTAAGTGCTCTGCCTGACTATTGCCCGAAACATTATTTAGGGTAAAGGAATAGGAGCAGCTTCATATGAGCTAGAGAATTTACAAGTGGATTAACAACTCCTAATCTCTATGTCTGTACAGATGGATACCTTGATAGAGGGAATCTGGTAAAAGATGTGCAGAGCTGCCATACTGAGACTATTACAGGAGTTAATCAGAGCTGAACAGCTTTAATCTATTTGTTTGCTACAGAAAAAGTACACATAAGGAAATAGAGAATAAAAATTGAATTTAAAAGTAACATGTTTCTTGTTTGTTGATTTATCATACTTTTAAAATAAAATTTGCAATCAATTAGTGGCAAGAGAGAAGGAAGCAGGGTACATGCTTCTGACAGCTTGTGAACAAAAACCATTCTGCTTCTTAGCACCTGCTTACTCAGGACCGGTTGAAATTTTTAAGCATGTTCTCTGTTGAGCTGGACTTTATGAAAAAATATTGAGCAGAAGGTATCATGTTATTTGGAGATTAATTAATGCTAAAGCACACTCATCCAGTGGGTATGTACTGAAATGTGTTAAACTTTTATAACCAGTCTTGCTATATAGAAGATTTTGTTACAGTTAGGTTTTTAATGCTTGGGGGGAGCTGTTGGCCTAAAATATAGTTACCTTGTCACTCAAAATATTTATTCTCATAGCCTGTTCCTCCCTTTATTTTACATTGCTACTATTTTCCCCTCACATTTTGCTGGAAGGTTATTTCCTTCTTAACATTTCCTTTTTCCTTCTACATTTCCAGGATGTAGAAGGAATTAACAGGGCGATGAAGGAATATTGGAAGTTCATTGTTGTCTACTGACCTTGCAGTAAACTGAAATATGGGCTCTTTACTAAACCAAATTAAAACAATCACCAAAACCCCCCATCTATGTTCTGTCTCAAGCCATTTAGAGTTTAACTTTATCCCTCGTTGCATATTTAACTGGAAAATTGGAACCTGCCTAGGCTGAGATGCTTTATTGAGGACAATACCCTGACACATGTGGGCTATTGCTCTGCAGCACATCTGTCTTAATCATTTGGTGCATTGGGGCTACAGGCCCACCTAACATTACTCACTGTCCTGATCAACAGATACTTCAAGGAGACTTGGCGTGTGAATAAGATAAGCTTTAATGTGCACATTTAATGGATAAGTGAGGGGGAAAAAAAAGCATGGGTTTTTTGTTTCATTTTATAGAAAACTAGTTAGAGGATTGCAGAGGGACTTAGAGTTTCCCCCCTTTTCAAATTTTTTTGATCTTGTAGTCAAAGAAAAAGCCAAAAATCCTGGGGATGTGCAGATGTCTTAAGCTTGCCAGTAACAGGGATTCCCTCCCCCCTTTTCAACCTTAAGCTTCAGAGCAAAAAACAATCCCCTCATCTAATTGAGTAACTAACTCCTTTTTCATGCTGGCAGTTACTGTAACTCTCATGTACTGAAATTGGTCTAGCAGTCTGTTATGGGACACAGTAAATGACTTCCTATATAGCAGTGATTGATCTCTCAGAGAATATGTAGTTTGTCTGGTGCCAGTGTGAAATGTCAGGAACAATGCACAGAAATCAGCATTTCAGCAGGGATTTTTATGTAAGTCTTTGGAATTGCACAGACCTTTTGAATCTGATTGCTTATATTAGAGGCATGGGAGACAGAAGGAATGCTTGGTTTTGAGTATGACTGCATTGCTACACACCAGTCGTCTGATACTATAAATATTTGCACTTTTATTCCCTTTAATTAGTGAGAACTAGTTAGAAATAATGATTTTAAAAAGTGCTTTAAAAACTGAAAAGCCTTTCATGCTCCTTTTGCCTCCTCAGGAAGGGAGAAACTGATTTATCCAGGAATAGTGAAGTTATTCTAACTTCACATACACAACATTGAACCCATACACAACTTTTCACAATTCAGGGGGGAAAAGTAAGCCTGTTGATTTCCAGCTTTTAACCAACATGCAGAGCAAAATATTTATTTACAGTGATCATAGTTCTATTTTTCTCCAGACTGTAGGAAATAATAATACCTAATCAGATACTCCTGCAATTCAGAACCTAAAATTAACTTGGCTTCTACAAGGTTGGCTTTATCTTGCAGATTCTTTTCTCCTGTTTTCCTCACATTTTTAATGGTGGGGGAAAATGACACTTTTGCATTTTTCTGACTGCAGTGTGGAAGGTTTTATTGCCAACCTGTCTGCTGTCAAGCTTAGGAAAGACCAAAGGACAGGTGTATTTATGTATTTATGAAGGCGTAACTTCTAAGCTTGTATTTTTTTGTATCACAAACATCATTTGCTATTGCAGCTATGGTATTAATGCTGGAAAAATACTAAGTAGAACTTCTGGTAATTATTGCAATAGGTGGTGGCATTCTCTCTGTTTATTCCAAATCATCTCCAGTAAAGAAGAGTAAGTCTAGTGTCTTAGGTGGAGACTTGAGCAGGAGAAGCCTATCAGCAGTTTATTTAGAAGTTGGTGAGGATGATTACTAAGCTTCCTATGTAAATTTCCCCTTGGAAATTGATGACACATGGGCTAGAGGGTTCTCATCTCTTCCAACCTGACCAGAGGTTAAAAGGAGTGCTTTGTTGCCTCACTTGGGAGCAGCCTAGTGTTTGAACAGGGAAAACTGTAATGCTGTTTAAGTTCATTGCCAGCTAGAAAGATTGCCTGCCTTGTAGTGGTTCGTATGATGCATGAATCCAACGTACAGGAATTACCACTTGTGGAGAAACAAACTGGTTCTAGAAATGTGTACAACTGGTTAGCTCAGAGTCATCATGCAAGTTACACTATGAACACGGGTTTGAAAAACCTTGGTTAGCTTGTGCTTCAGGTGAAATAAAAGTAAGACTAACCTATTCCTTTCCTTTTCCTCCTAAAGTATCTGCTGTTATGTTTTTCTTTAAAATAAATTTAAAAAAAACCAAGTGAAATTGTTGCTTCAAAATTGGCATGAAATTCATTGTGCGTCATTACACAGAAACAGTGTCAGAATGGAAACCTTACAATTTTCTGCCAAGGAGTTCTATTTCCTTGTATTTGTAAAGTTAATTTAAATCCTTTGGGAGGAGAAATGTTTCCTTTTAAAAACCTTACTGAAAATACTCTGTGTGGGCAACAATTCCAAACTTCTATGCAATGGACTATATTTCGTTACATTTTTGCAAATTGGATTATTTTTTGTGTTATGTTTCAGGGTATGTTTTATTTTATTTTTTTTTTTAAATTTTAGAATATGTTTAATCTTTCCTATTGATTAACGAGAGATGGTTAGCTTAATGCCAACTAAGTTTAATATGGCCAAACAGGTTAATTTTCTGGGTTTAGTCCTCTAATATGCATCAGGAAAATTTTGGAGTATTTGCTGCTACCATCAAAATACGGTGGGCCATATTTGTAAGATTTCGAAGGTAATCTCTGCGTAGCATTGCAGAGAAAAAAATAATTTGACATTAATTGAACAACCTCTTGGAAGTGATGTCTTCTGTATGAGCCTTCCTAATCTCCCCTGTCAGTATATACAGGCTCTGAGCTTGCATCTCTCTGGGGCTGTGGAGTTTTATGACAACTACAGTGTTATCACAGCTAGGACAGCAATGGCTTGCTGGTGGTGTTTTAGCTTTACTGAACTAAAATTGAGTGACTTCAGACAGAAAGAGAAGGTGAGGGCTTCTTGTCATCTCTGCTGCATGTTTGGGTTGGTGTGAAGTGAGGAACAGATGAGAATGGCATTTCAGCTAATGCTACTAGTCAGAGATGAGTGTGCATACTATAAAACTTGTCCTGGCCTACCTACTTGGAGAAAAAGGCAAGCTTTTATGTGACAACTGCTGTCTTGGCTTACAAGCTGGTGGGTGAACTGGTCCTGTGAGTTATTACAGTGTTACAGAGCAGAACTGTGTACCTGCTATTGCCACAGGTCCCGTTGGCCCTGATTATCATTGGGGATGCAACACCAGTTGGCTTCTTCTTCAGGGAAAGTGAGATCAGACATAGGGATTTATGTTTTCAAGATGTGTCTTCAGCTTTGTGAATCAAGCAGTTTAGTAGTCGTATTTCAGAATGTGTTTTGATTTTCAAGATGTGCATTTTTGAGGGGAAGACGCATCCACATTTAACTTCAGCTGCATAACTCTGAGTCTTACATTAGAAGTCTATTTTCCTCTGTGATCAGTGGAGACTGAGAGGCTTCTCTGTAAAGGAATTCAGAACATCTAAATTGGATCACTTCCTTGATTTGTTCCCTTATGGAGCCCACTGTTCTTAACAGAGGAAGCTTAAGGAAGCTAAAATCATTATATACTCTGTCATGTCAGGTATGATGAGACTCCTCTACCCAATTTCATTGATAATATATATTTGCAGTACATGGTGGGAAACCACCTGAAATTTGGTATCATTCCTTTGCATTTTAAACAAACTTTTCCATAAAAGATTGGCAATAATGAGCAAATACTGCAACTACTATAAAATGGTACTTTCAAAATGTGTTAGTGTATTTATATTGTCTTCAAAGTAACAAAGTCCAGGTGCTTTCAAACATCTCATTGAAGATGGGATAATAAAATGAAGTATCATGCTACATGCTTGAAAATATTTGTTACAACAAGGGGGGACAAAAAGAACTTAGTCAATTGTAACAAATGTGTGATTATATCTCTGCAAAAATAGTCTTAATGCCCTCTGGGGCATTTCAGTTCTGGATGTTTTGCAAATGAGAAGGAGTTTTGGTCAGAGATACTTTTTTTAAAGTATTATGGATCTGCTTGGAGGTTTATATAAAGTAATTAGTTGACTGATCTGAGTAAAATTTCTTCAGTGTGTGGTTGTAAGGATGTGTGTGCAAGTGTTTGGAGTCTTCTGACTTGCTAATACATTAAAATGGTAACAATTATAATGTACAGAAGTACTGCTTTTGGATCCCCATCACTGACCTGCACAATTGGCCCACAACTACAGGAATAATTGTGAGCACTGAAGCTTTCTCCATGGCTGACAGTTAAACAGATTTTTTAGTAGCTTGGGAGAGCTGCCTAGGATCACTTTGTGTACTTGAAGTTAATCATTGGCAAAGTGCTTTGTTGGATCAGGGTCAGTGTTCACTTCCTCAAGGGAACCCATCTCTACTTGCCATAATCTGTTTTTCTGACGTTCTGTAATTTTCAGTTCAAGGGGGACTTGTTTTGTTGTTTGGTTTGTTTGGCTTTGTTGTGCGGGGTGGTTTTTTTTTTTATTTTTGATTTGTTTTCAAAAAGAAAAATCTGAAGTTACTAGCAAATGCCTGGCAATGAGGTGACTTCTCTCAATTCTATGTTCCTTAAAGTACAAGCAGCAGGTTCCTAGTCCTAGGGACATGCAGCCTGATAGGAGGCTGTGGGAACCAGGGAGGAAATGTTCAGTTGGCCAGGCCTGGGAAATGAGCCCAAAGGTTGCTGCAATAAGATCACAAAGTTGCTCAAGTTATGAATATATGCATCTTGATTCAGTTCCTTTGGTGTCAGAAACGAGTTTCTCACTAAGCTGAAATAAAATATACTGAAATGAAAAAAATACATTCTTGGAGCTTCTTGCTTCAGTGATTTTCATATGAAATAAGAAATGTGAAAAATTTCCCAAGGTGACAGTGTTTATACTATCTGTTGTTCCTATCTCTTGCAGTAACATATTCTTAGTGCTCTTAATCAAACAGGATGTTTTCATGCAAAAGAAATGTGCCATGGCAAGCAGCAGAATGGCCAAAGACACTTTGGCTGATGTTAGAGAACCGTATTAAATGAGAAAGTGTTTAGAATGCTGTTGTTGTTTTGAAATATGTATACATATCTCTTTATAATCCCATAATGAAAGTGAAATCAAACATATAAATCTGAGAGTGGTACATTCAGTTGACAAGTCTGGCTTTACAGAAAAGACATAAACCAGAAAAATATTTTAATGAACTATAACTCTTTCCAGGGAATATTTGGGTTTACAGTGGAGGCAAACATAAATAAAATAGTCTTAGAATGATTTATATGATGCTAAGCTAGTGAGTGCAGTGGACTTGCAAGGCTTCATCCCTTTGGAGAATAATACATACATATATCTGGAGATAAAAATACAGTATCTCAGTGGCTGAGTTTAAGAGCTGTTCCATTGTCAGAAGCACAAATTTTCAAATTTAGGTAATTCAAACCCAGAAAGCTACTGTCTGACTTAAAAGATTGAGTTAATTACAGACTGCGTAGGCTTTAGCACTTTTCTTTGCATCCTTCCAGTCTACGAAATAACTTGACATCAAAAAAACGAGGTGCATGACTCTGGAAGATGGCCTGGGAGCTCAGAGTGCATCATGGCAGTGACTTGTAGCATCCTCTGAGATGATGGGAGAGCCCTGCAGTGGGAGTGGGGCTTTACCTGGCCTTCAGTGCTCAGTGAGGCAGCAATGCCTCTGCAAGCTCAGCACTGCCTTTGCTTGGCTCCTTTTAGGGTTCAGCTCCAGCTGCTGTGTCTTCTGTGCACTGCTTCCCACACAGTCATAACAGCAAGCATAAAAGGTCACAAAACCACCTTCTTTTTTAAATGACTTGATAACATAGTCTGCTACATTGAAACATGAAACAAGGTATAGGTTTGGGTTGCAGTGGTGTCTTTTTGCAGAATGTTTTGATGGAATCTGTTTCTTTTTTTTTGTTGTTGACAAAGTGTTTTATGGATCTTTTCATCTGTTACTTCAAAATAAATTACTTTAAGTTAAAATGAAAAGCTGTTGTTTTAATAGAAATGAAGGCACACTAGCAGCCATCTGCCTTTGGATTTAAGGCACTAGTATTTTCTTGGGAACAGGTATTTTCTGCAAATAATTCTGCATTTTGACTTCAAAACTCATTACTTTCAGAATGTTTAAGTGGAAAATTTTTTCTCACATGTGGAATATTCTTTTCTGTTCATTATTTGTGAACCTAGTCAGTCCACATAAGATTCAATCATATAGACTGTTTCTGATTGTATGCCAATCTCTGAACACAGAATAGGGAGCGACAGGGCTAATTATAGTCTGTCATGCTTAGTCATCCACATACACTTCTATTTTCAAGGGTAAAAATCAAACTATTGTATGTGCATGTCATTGCAGTCAATAAAGATATATTTTCTTAGAAATATTAAATAGGTGCCAGAAATACTTGGGACATTTAAAAAAAAAATCACAAGTAAAAATTAGGTGCAAAATCACTCAAGTTTCTGGCTTGATTCTGTCTGTGGCAACTACAAGCAAGGAACATGGGCTGTCAGGGAGAATGAAAAGACTACAGGATTTTTTATTGCCTTTAGTTTGAAGATCACAGAATTTTGAAATGCTGGGGTCTTTTTTCAAATGAGCCTTTTTTTTTTTTTAATAGGAGTGCCATAATTTGTAAGAAAGCATAATATTTTTATTGTATTATAGATTAGCTGTCAATAAGACTTTGGAATGCCCAGTTGACTACCACTATGCACTGGTAGAGATATTGCTTGCCTACTAAGTTGATGATTAGCAGAATTAATTAACTCTAATTGAGTGATTGTATCCTGGTGCTGTGTCCTGAGTTTAAGACATTTTTACAAGTTGTTGAACAAGTGTTTACTCTCTTATGGAATTTTTTTAATCCTTTTCCCCTCTGTGTGACTATGCTATGTAAAGCCTGTGAATTGTACCAGAGACAAGCAGTGAGATGAGTCCAATCCCTACAAGCACATTCTCTATGCAGTGCAGGACCAGACCTTCCCAGAGCAATAGCTAGATTCTGATAAAGCCTGAATTATACTCAGTGTGAATTTTTGTACCCTGAGGGCATCTGTCCCCTGCTTGAAGAGGCGTATCAGATCACATCTGTGAGCATATGTAGCCACTGTTGAGATAGAGAGAATTTAAAATGCAATTGAAAGTGATTTGTAATCCCCTTACTGGAATTATTTCTGAGTTATTTGTCCTCATATTCATTTAGTTTAAGGCTGTGCTTATTAAATTAGGTTGCCTTTTCTTCAAATGCTTTTCTCAGCTTCTCAAGAAAATGAGTGAAAACCAAATGTCATGTTGTGACCTTCTAGATTTCTCTTTAGTGCTCCCAATCAATCACAAAGATGTATATGTTATATCAAATCCATATTTAACATGCAGTCTGAACACAGAGATGCTATGGTGAAATGGTGCAGAATCAATAAAAATCAGCTCCTGGCCTTGCTGTTTAGCTGCATTGTGTTTCAGCACTGCAGGCAGAGAAAGCTCAGGTCCTACCTTTCAAAGGAGAGGCACCACTAGCATGGGAGCTGTTAAAACATTTCTCCTGCAGAGCCGAGCTTGTGTTAAATATTCTGTTCATTCCCTGTAAGTCCAAACCCACTCCTTTGCAGGATTCTTTCCCCCTCAAGAAGCGTTTGCATCAAGCCATGTCAGTTCTGTTTGGTACAACACGGTGAGGTGTGGGGGTTGATCAAGTGTAGCTAATGATACAAATTTTATAGCCAGTTGGTGCGAGCACCAGGCTTCTCAAACATCACTGTAATATTTTTATTTCACAGAAATTTCTTGATGAAATTGAAAGGTGTTTGTTTGAAAGCAGGATCCTCCAATTCCTGTAATTCTTTGGTGGGGTTAAACTGACTCTCAGTTTCCAGCTTCACAAAAAATGCCATTGTGGCAGGCACTTCAGTCATGGAGCTACTAACCCTCCCTCAGAAAGAAAGTAAATATTAAAATTAAGGTACTGTCACAGTAGATGCAGCTTTGCTATACAAAGAAAGAGTCTTAGAGGTGGAGTATTTTTCATTTGCTATTTAAAACACTAATTTTAATTGATACATATTTTTAGAGGCATTCATGGGCCTTATTCCAGTATTCTGACAACCGGTGCCTTCCTGCATTCCTTGTTCAGAGGGAAATCGCTTCAAGTGAAATAAACTTATGTTGTCTTACAGCTAGAAAAAACAACCTATAAGTAGGATTGAACATGCCAGAAGAAAACTTTACAGGAATCTTACCTTTTAATGCAAAATTTGAATAGATTTTGACTAAAAAAGAAAAAAAAGAAAAGAAAGACCTGGCTAAAAAAAAGAAAGGCAGTGCATTTAAGAGATGGTCATAGGACTTGGAATTGGCCTTATTTTGGTTCTGTTGTTCTAATTTATTGAAAGTAGTCTGAAAAAATTATTCAAACCAGTAAGTGTAAAAATAAACGAAATAAACTGATTATCCCCAGAGATTCAGTAAAACTGTAGAGAAGTTTTATTAGAACAGTAGCAGTAGAACAGGAAAAGAAAGATGTATCCTCAGGATATTCTCCTGCTATTTTTGAGCCTTTTTTTGCCTTACTTCTAACAGTAATGTGATGAAAGCTTTCAGAAATATGTTTGACACAGATCCTTCTTGTACCATCTTCCTGCCATCCTCAGCATTGGCCAATGGGAGCTGAAGCTCTGACGAGCAGATTTTTTCCCCCCTATTTCCTCTGGCAAATGGCCCTCAAGAAAATAGCCTTCATTTGTGCTTTAGACCCAGAGCCAGCACATAATTCATCAAATGTGTCTCTTATCAAACTGCAGTGGAAGGTTGAAAAGGAGGGAGTTGTATTTTAGAATACATGTAAGAAAATGTTGCTTTTCCTTGTGGTGTCTCTATTTCTCTAGAGAGCTGATTTTCCTGGAGCACAAAAGTGCTTGTTTTGGAAAACTAACAGGTATCATGTAATAAACCAGTTTATTTATCTATTTTGACTAGTAGAAATTACTGTTGCAAGATATAAAAAAAAAATGCTATGGACAGCTTAAAATTAGAGGCTGTAGAGGAATTAATTTCCCTAAAAGCTTTCCATAAATACACTTTTTCTATGAAATGATATCTAACATTAGACAATATACACTTCTTTCCTTCAAATCCTGGGAGTGGAACTGCTCTGGACAGTTCTTCAGTCTCTTCCCATAGAGGAAGCACAAGAAATGAGGCATAAAATCAGACTTGGAAGGTGGAAATTTGTCCTGTGTTCATCCCTACAGGATAGAAGGCTTGTAATAATTAACACAAAGCCTCATACATTGGTTCTTAACACCGTGTTTAAGGGGATGCATACTGTTCTTTTGAGGTAGCATGAGCAGATACTGGCCTAAATAGGAAATGATGTGAAAATTTGTGAAGTCTTCCCCTTCCCCCTCCTTGGAACTTGTCAGAGTGCTATTGAGGATGTAAGGTGAATGGAGGATAAGATTTGACAGCCCCTCAAATTAGGATGCTTGATAAGTGGGAGGATGTATGTGTCCCAGGTTTGGCTGGTGCTGGCTGCACAGTTACTGTACCTGGAATGTGATTGACAGTGACAGGGCAGCCTTCCATATGCAGAGAAGTTATCTTTGCAGAGAATAGCAGAATTGCAAGCCCAGAATAGCTTGCAAAAGTCTCTCTGCTGCAGAATACATGTGAAGGAGAAGAAAGGTCTCTGTGCAGCCTCACAGGAAAGAGGTGGTGAGAGCAGCGTGAAAGCTTCCTGCAAAAATTTGGAAACGTGTAAAGGTTAAAATGTTATCCTTTACTCATCTCACAGAAGAATAAATTTTAGCCATTTGCTCTGAAAGGAAGGAAGGAATAATTTGTTTGAAAGTCTGCGGAAATGGTAGAGTTCCCTTACATGTACACAGGTGTTTCCTGGATAGAATGGGACCTATCCATATATTAGCATCTAGTTCTGCATATCTTTGGGCATTCTTTGGAGACGCATAGGAAAATGAACTTTTCTTGGGCTTGAAGTTGGAGAAGTAAGGATCACATTTTCAGCTATAGTGTACACTTTCTAACAATTTCTAACACTAGGATTACTCATTTTGTTATAAAACCTTTATTTGACATTTGGTTAGGACGGAGCAGGATGCTTTCTATAAGGGTAGCAAATTAGAAGCAAAGAGCATTGATGGTTAGTGCTTTTGGCAAAGCCTCCCTTAAGTCAAACCCTGGAGGATCAGGGTGAATAAACAATTTGAGACATGTTATAAAATTAAACTGTACAAAAGTATAACAAGACAGTGTACTGCCACTTCATTTTTGACTATTGGACATTATTAGGTGTTTCAGCCATGGTTAGAATTACTTAAATTCCTCAGATGTCCATGCTGCCACCAGAAGGATATTCCTGCCATTGTTTTTGTCCCAGGTGTTAGCATTCATTGTGTGGCTGTTCCTCATCATAGCAGCATCATAACTAAGTCTGTGGAGAAATCACTCTGCTTGTGTGTTTGATTAGATTTCAACTGTTAAATTGTCTAACTTGATTTATTCTATGCTCTAACTGCACCCATCCCTGAAGGAAAGGGTGACGGTACAGTGAGACCCAGCTGTGTGGAAGAGGAGGCCAGAGCCTATTTGCAGTGGGAGGATGGGTTGAAATGTCTCTCAGCTGTTTGTGAGGTGATTTGACAGGTCTGAAAACACACAGAAAGCAAAACAAATGGTGTATTTTGTTTCTACTTTAAGAAAGGAAATAATTAAAAAGGATAAAAATAAACTTATTAATGCATTTCTTTCAATACTGAAAACAAGGATGAGATTCATAGTGCTACATTTGGTCTGCAATCACTATCCTTTTACTTGCTGAATATTGCTGGGGCACACACATTTATGACGGGGAGCTATCTTAATGGAAAGCAGAGTGTCCAGACAGCAGTGTGGCAGCCAGGAGGAATTTCCAGCTGCTGCCAAATGTGCCGGTGCATCAGCTAAGTAGCGTGAATTGCTTAGGATGCAGGTTGCACCTCCTGCCCCAGACGTTGTTCTGACTCCCTCTGCAATTCAGACTGGACTGCACTTGTAAGTGTTGGTCTCTAAACCCCCTCCCTCAGATGGCCTTGTGTGAAATATTACAGCAGAGGAATGTGAAGGCTCCATGGGAATTCCCTTTTTTAAGACCTAAGGGCTTGTCTGACCTGTGCTTTTGTGTTTTAGGGCATTACCAAATACATGACTGTTCTGTGTGGCCAGTGCAGTGCTGACAGGTGGAATTCCCATTGCTAAGTTTGAGGATTCTTTCCACTACCCAATGAAGCTCTGTGAAATGTATTTTCATACTTGGTAAACAAGCCCTGAGCTAGCTCTTGTGTTTTTCCAGTTAATGTAGTACTTTACAAAGCACAGCTACACTGCCCATCTCTAAATCTGGTATGTATTCTGTATCTTTTCCTGTCCATACACATTTGAAAAGGGTTTTTCTAATTACAGTTCAGTAGTTCAGACCTATTGTATGTTGGGATCACTCTGATTAAATTCTCAGAATATGCATTAAGCTTGGTGGTGATGCTTAGGAAATTTTTTTTTTTTTCATTGAAATTGCTACCTCTCATCTGATCCATGGAAATGTTCTCTCTCTGAAACACAGCTGCATTATGATTTGCTGTGATTAATGTTAATTGATAAATGATAGTTGGAGTCTCTTGTTTGAACCTTATTAGAGGTTCTGAATTAAAACTCAGAAAGCATTTTCCTGAATTCATGAATGGTGCTAAAAATGAGGAAAAATAGGTTTTGGAAAACATGTAAAAGATTGCACAAATGGATAGGCAAAACTCTTAACATTATTTTTTCAGCACATGAATGATTCTTACATTAATCACTAAAGCGAACACTAAATGACTCCTTTACTAATAGATTCAAGTGATACACTTAATAATATGTATTTCCTGTTCACTGAAGTAGGAAAAAAATCTTTGTTTCCAGCTTTTGTGAACATATCTAGGAAGGAGGTGATTTATGCTCCTGCTACATTCAGTTTTATTGTAACTGAAAGCTGCAGCTGCCATATAAATTGAGCAAACAAAATCTCTTAAGGTTAAAAGCAGTTTGCATCTTTGGAAATGTCGTAATTCCTGAATTGGGAGAAGTCTGTGTCCTGATTCTAGAAATCATATCTCAAAATCATAACACTTCAGTCAGAAGTGGGATCTCTCTGAAGTAGACTTCTGGTTGTATTCATATGTTAGCTAATATGTGTAACTTCATTTTGACAGGATGATGTAGCTGATGAATGTGAGGTCCACCCAGGCTCACAGTCAGATCTTTACATGTTCATTTTCCTTAGGAACCTTGTAGTGGGAATACAGTTGCACCATGATCAATTTGAAGACTTACAAAATGATATAGTAGCTCTGATCTATCAAACCCATTCACGATTTGTTGTCAGTGCAAGGTCTGCTGGATTAGTGTGAAGGTGTATTTTGAAACCACCTTTATTTAGGAAGGGTAGGAAAGTACATTTGTACATATATGTATTGAAACTCTCCTGGTGCCAGACTCTTCTGTTGATTTAACTCACCTTAATGCCATAATTCATTAGAACCAACTTCATGGTTACATGTACAGTAAGTGATACTTTGGACTGAGAACTGGAAAAGAGTGGTGATTGTTTTCTGTTTCTTTAATATGTGTATGGTGCATCCAGTTTTGCTAATCTCAGTATCACTCTATGTGTGTATGTGTCTAACTTAAAATTACCATTTTTATTACATGAACACCTATCACTCTGCATATTGGAGTCTGTTGACTTAAAAGCTTGTAATTGCATATAAAAACATCACATGACCCTTTGCACCTAATTTTGAGATTTTTGCTCCCTTTTAGACAACATTCTTACAGTAAAAAGAGAGCTTTATCCCAGCCCATGTCACAGCAATGCTATTTTCAGTTTAATAGGACTGCATTTACTCTGTGTGTTTAGAACATAATGTGTGTGTTTTTATGAATGTTGACAGTATTTGTGTATTGTAAAATGGGTGTTGTGTATTTTAAAGATTGGATAAGAGGACTGGTAGGTTTTAAGAATGAAGTGGATTGGTTTCTGTTACCATTTGGTGCCGCAATGTTGCTGATAATTCTTGAGGCTTCTGTGCATCATTGTATGTCTCTTTTAATTTATTATAGAATGTCCTTCTTTCAGAAATGCTTAAGTCAAATGAAAAAGTAAGTCTAATGGGCTTACAGGTGGGACTTTCACTAAATTTTTAACTTTGGTTTCTAGATGCCTTAATCCTTGAAAGCTGTAGAAGTTGTACTGAGATACTAAAAGGCTGAGGTCTGAGATTTATTCGATGTTTAGTTTGGAGGCTGAATTATAAAATAAACAAAAAAAATTAGCTAGTCAAGGATTATTCCTTCATTATATGGCAAACTGAAATAAACCAGAAAAAATAGTTTTATTAAGACAGAAAAATCCATATTTTGATTCTTGGCCATAACTGAGTAGAAACAAAAGATTGCAGAAAAAAGGATAGGACTGTTGATACTTTTCTTCTCCCTCAGGTGTCCTGATTTGACTTTTGTGAGATAGGTGGCTCTAGGATCACTTACTTCAGTGGGACAGCTTTCTTTCTTTTCTCCTGCTGAATGCATATGGCTGTACTGGTACAAAATGGAATTGGTTTGATAGGAGAGACTTCTGCTGGGAGTCCCCAGGATCATTGCACCTTGTCAGTGAGACAACCTGGGAAACAGTCCTTGGTTCACTTCTCTGCTTGGAATCAGGCAGAGAGGGAAACTGTAGCCTTGTCCTTCCCTCTTGCTGGCAGGTGGGTTGGACTCTTCTCCATGGAAGGCAGCTGTAAGCTTGCCAAGGGCTGGCTGCTCCTTCACGCTGCCCTAACACCTTTCTGCCTGCCTGCCTCCTTCGGTTACCTGAGCAGATACACCTGGAGGGTGACTGCATCCACCAGGGGAGCTGCTGGGGGAAAGGCAAGATGGAAGGGGTAGGAAGCTCAACACAGACCATAGGTGAATTGTTATTGGTGTTGAAGAAGGTGGAAAATCTGTGAGGTGAGCAGTTGTGCCAGTTTGGCCAAAATCTAGCAATATATCCTCTGGGACAAGACCAGGTTACAACCACCCTTCCCCCCACCAGGTTCAGGGAAAAAGGAATTTTCCTCAAAGGAAAGTGAAAGAGATAACAACTATTTATTTAACAAACACACAGGAGAAGAATAATAATGCTAAATAATTAAATCTCTCACTGTAGAGAGGAACCTGGGAAGATTTCAGAGTCCATCTGTCAGTGTGGTTCCTCCTTCTCGGAGCTGGCATGGGGAATTCTCCTGATGTGTTCTGATGTTGTTGGAAAAGTCCAGAAGAGAAGAATGGAAAAAACCAAAGTCCCAAGAAAACAAAATTCAGCTCTCCATCTCAGGCTGGAGACAAAAACCCCGAAAAGTTGGCTGAAGAAGCAAAAAGAAGGGTGCTCCCTCGGTGCTACTGCAGCTGGGGAAGCCAGAGGAGTCTCTATCTCTGTATCCTTGGGAACTGCTTTGAAAAGTTCAGTTGGGTTTTTCTTTTTTCTTCCCCTCTCAAGCTCAGTTTAAAGGTACAGAAAAAAAGCACAAAGTTTATTTTTTAGCATAGAGCCGTGATAGGGGATACACATCATAGGGTCACCCCAAGACAGCAGTGCTTCCTGTTTTCCCTGTGAGGCAGTGGGGAAGCTTTTAGAAAACAATTTACTTGATTTTACTTTAAAGCATTTCAACCTACACAGCAATGCAGTTGCTGGTAAAAAAATCGTGCTCAGAAGACCACTTAGAATATGGAGTAAAAAGGCATAGGAATGAAAGACTAACTAATATTATTGGGTTGTGAGGCTGTGGGCTTGGGATGAAGGGGAAAGAATGGGTGTATGTGACAAGTGAACAAGGAGGGTGGATGATACAGAATTATGGAGTAAGGTTACACTGCTTTAGAAATGTTTTAATACAGTTTTAGTAATGCCTTTCATGTCCCTAAAATTGATCAAATTACCGTGCTGTTTAGAAAATGGAACGGGTTTAATTTCTTTGGTCTGCCAAAATTACTTTACATTACTTTACATCTGCCCTGATGTAAAAGTGCAGTGTTCAGTTAAATTAGTGCAAGCTCCATGTGAGTGCTGGGATCTGTGCACAGACAGCTGAAATGAGGCACACTGAAGATAGCTGAGCTTCCAAAAATAAAATGAAGGAACCAAAATTCTGCCTCTGCACTTCTCTTAGCAGTACGAGGTTTTGTTTCCCCTCTCTCCAATGTTATAATCTTTGTCTCTTCCAAATCTTTGACTCTCTTCTTTGTAAGCTCACTTTCATCTACAAAACTTATTCTCCCTTATTTTTTCCCTAGTCTTCTTCTTTTCCTCAGGGTTCTTGTAGGATTCTTAGCTGTAACCTTTCTTGCTAACTCTGCTGCTTTTTTCCTGCTGACTTCCGATAGATGATAGTGCTTCTGATGCTTACCCTTTAATTTCTACAAACCTATCTGGCACCACCCAGAAGCACCTTTGAATGTCTGGAGCTGAAACCTGGATGAACAGTTCTTAGCCTATTTGCCTTAGAGTGGCCATAAAGAGAACATTGTTGGTGGATTTTGTTTGAGAAATGCTGTCTTTCATTGTAAAAAACCTCTAAGAAATGAAGTCTGGACCAGAAATGCAGTACCATAATTTTCCATGTCTTGCTTCTTCATTTATTTATATATTTAAAATTATATTTAAATTTAAAGCTGATTCTAGGAATTGTTTTTCCCGTGGCTATTGTTTAAATTCCAATTAATTTACTTCTTCATATACTTCTTCATATACATGTATCATGTCCTGTTCTGCTAAATGCTGTAGTAAATCTTATTACACACAGTCTGCTTAAGAGGTAAGGCCATGTAGTTCAAAAGTTATTTCCTTGTCTCACAAGATTTTTTTAATTAGAAAGAGAATTATATGACAGTATTTACAGTAAAACTTTGAGGGTCTTTGCTCTTTTTCTTCTTTGAGGTAGAATAAGATTTTGCTGTAGGAAATTGGCGTCTTTGGGAGAGTAGAGTAGTTACCACTTGTAGAAGTATGCAATTTACACATCTAAATATTTACTAAGAGTGAAGCAGTGTACAAATATTTTGTAGCTGACTAATGCCAATTACAGACAAATCATTCTGCAAATAATTGGTATATTTTCTTTCAGGCAAAAAATGAAGATGTAATTTTTTCACGTGGTTAAATCAACAGGGTATTAACTTTCCTTGCTGATATGGATTTTCTTTATCAATATTGATTTTGGGGAGATAAACCTCTTACCTTATTTGCTTATGGAAAAAGCGAAGCAGGAATATTGACTCATTCCTTCATTCAGACTGCAGCTGTAATTTGGTAGTAAGGTTTGTAACAGACTAAATGAGCTGTCTGAACTTTGAGCTCCCTCAATAAGATTCAGCAAACCTTTATCAGTTTTTAGAAGAGAGAAGGTACTGAAAAATGAAGATTTTCATGTACTTTACTGTACAAGGAGTAAATTTTTTTGGAGAGCCACACATAGACACATACACATACACTTGTTTTTAACAAAGAACAAATTTTATTCTAAAAATTAACATGTTTGTGTGTTTTGATGTTTGACTGTCAGTAAGAACCTTGTATCCTTTGTTTATGCTTCTGTAATGTCACTGTGTGTAAGATGGGTGTGTGGCTTAGAGAACACCTACAAACCACCATAGTACTTGCATGAAAAAGTTCTGAGAAGTCTTTGAATGAATGAAGATTTTACAATGTGGTTCTAAAAACCTCACTTTGAGGGTCGAGTGTTGTGCTTTCGTTGGTTTTGGGTTTTTTTTGAGAGTTGTGGTGTTTTGGTTTTTTTCATGTGCTTGTTGTGGGTTGTTGGTGTTTTTTGCTTGGGGTCTTTTTGTGGGTTTTTGTTTGTTTGTTTCACTTCTTTAATTTATCTTTTCCTGAAACATTCTTTAAAGCTGTGATAAAATGTATTCTGGCCTCACACAGTTATTTCTTGATGTGTTTTCTTGGTAATAGTTTTTATTGGAAGCTCTTTGTTGCTTGCAAAGTTTATTCGGAATCTGATTTCAGTTGTAACAAAAGAAACATATTTTTTTGCCTGTAAATTGCTGGGTCATCTTCTTTGATTATAATATGAACTCTAGTGTTTGGTAAACTGTCAGCTAACTCTGCGTTAGAGCAGGTAGAGAGAGACTGTTGACACGGGCTCCTTGTGGACAAGACCTTTGGGAGCTGCTCTTCCTGTTCCTCTTCATGGGTTGAGTAAAGTGCTGAAGAGGCTCAAACAAGGTAACAGCCTCCCAGTTCTGCAATACAGTTCACACAATCTAATTCTCTTGATTGAAATGCCAGGTGTTTTCATGAAGTCTTGCTGACATCATGTAGTGATGTCAGCAAGAAATTTTGTTGATGGTTTGAAATTGCGTTGGTGGCGCTTACCTGCAGGAAAACAGGGACTTTTTTCTCCATATTTGGGTTTATTTGAAGGAATAAGGCAATTCTAGTAGTGATACAAAGACAATTTTTAATGTTTCCTGAAGTTAAAACCAATACCGTTAAAAACAAATACTGTATTTTTTTTGTCTAGAGAGAGTATATGTGTACATTATAGGCAGTACTGGTACAAGGAAGTGTTAATTTCAACTATTTCACTTGTTTTGATTTCTGCTGTCATTTAACTCGTGCCTTAAGTACTTATGAAGCAGCCTTTTTTATGTTTTTAAGGGTACTATTATAGTCTTAGAGACGCAGCATTGGAAGTATTAAGTGACTGTGAATGTAGTGGCCGAGGATTAAAGCCTAAAGCTCATTTTCCCTGTACAGCTGTACCAGTACTTTATTCTGGTCAGAATTATGCCATGGATAGTGATACCACAATCCTCAATGACTGTGAATCAAGTCAAGCAGAGAAAATACAATGTTGAAGAGACTGATAACTGCAATGTGTCTGTTTGCAAACTGCTTTGAAATTCTATTGATGGCATGACTTGCAGCATCAGACTTCAGGTCTCTTGATGTGAATTCTTCTGTTCAAAAACCCTCAGGAAAGAAGTACACCTAAGCCTAGTAGAGTTAATTTGTTCAGAGTTTTGAAAGTTGGACAATTCTTCTAATGGTACTACTTCCAAGAGCTGTTCTGTTGTTGATTTACCTTTCATGTATGAGAGATTCTGCTTTTGAGAGGTTTTTCAGAGTTTAAAAAGATGAGTTTTTATAACACAGATCAGGTATATGTAAGGAGATGGCAAAAGGTAGTAGCAGCAGTGAAAACTTTAAAAATCTTGGAGTAAGCTAAAGCCTCGTTCACATTTTTTTGTGATTGATTATAAAGCTTGGAAAAGATTTGTGTAGAGTTAAGTGGGTAGTTACAAGCAGTTAGGCTATTGTAGTACACATGTTAAGTTCTCTAGACTCCTGCAATTAAGCCTTCAGCATTCAGGTATAGTTAGGATCTTGAAACTCTGATATTAGCCCTCAGTGGGACAAGTATATTTATGAAATTGGCATCGAATGTGAGTAGGTGGCCTGACTTGTATGCACAGGATCTATGTGAATCCATGTGAAGGAAGCATGTAGGGTGTGCAGATGTGCAAGGGTCAGCAGTCAGTTATTTTTTAAAAAAAGACGCGTCAGCTACACAGCGTGTTCCTGAGGTTTCAGTCAGTGCATTTCATGTCATGTGTGGATCATTATGCCAATTATCCTCCTTCCAGAGACAGGGAAGGTGAAGCACAGAGACATTACCTGCCTAAAGACACAAGCGAATTCACCGGCTGGACTCTGTATTTCATAAATCTCTTGTCCATGTTATGTCCACAGAACCAAAATAAGACATTTTTATTGAATAATTTTCTTAACAATCTCTGGAATGGCTTCTCTGTTGTTATAGGCACTGCATTTCAGAATGTTTTCAGGTGTTTTTAGGCATTATAATTGTCTGTATTCAGAGAAAAGTGGAAAAACCCAGACCCCCTTTTTTCATGCAATGAGAAAGGCATTCATACCTATTCCATTGGCAAAATTCCATCCCAAAGCAAATTTTACAGCTTAATTATTAACCCCTGGATAAGAATAAGAATTCATAATAAAAGTGCTGTCAGTGCTTTAATTATAGTGATTATAATAGAACCTGTAATAATAAGGCAGCAACCAAGTTTTTGAGCTGCTGTGTCAGCTGTCAAACCCAGGCCCAGAAAAATCCCTTTCTGTGTGGAAATGTGGTGTAATGCTATTCAAGGGGGACTCACATCTGCTCTTTTCAATGAGCACACCAGCTAATGTATGAAACTGTCTTCCTATTATTGCAGCTGCACAGAAAGCGTGTCTTAGTGCATTTGCAGTTATTTCTGCTTCTTTAAAAGAAAAAAATAATTTCATTCTTAGACTAGACAAAAGCCACTGTTGTTCATGGCAATTGAGGAAGTATTAGCACTGTTAAAATTGGTAATTATTCTTTTTTGTTAAAAATATCTTTGAAGCAAACTTTACTTTGAAGCACTGGCATTTCATTTGTGCACAGGTTATAGTGGCAAAGCCTTTGTAACTTCTTGCCCACACAGTGTGGAAGACGATACACTGATGACCCAATTTATCAAGATCTGTCCATTTTCCATTCTGCCCCATCAAAACAAAAACACTTTCTCAACTTGTTTACTTCAGACTATAGAAAACAGTTTGTGAGGTTTAACTTGGTGAGAACAAGGGCCTTGAACTGGCATCAAATGTCCAGTGCTGACAGTTCATCCCTGGAACAAATCCTTTCCTAGGTGAATGGCCATCCAGAAGTGAGCACTGAATTGCACTGTAGGTAGGTGGACCATGGTTATTTTCACTCTCCAGGAGTGGCTGATACCTGGGCTTCTTTTCTGGCTCATGAACATGTTGCCAGTACAATACCTGATAATAGCAACCTAGATATCTTAGTATGGATATTTCTGAATTAGAATTTCTGAATTTTTAGCCCTTTAAAATGCATTAATGAACAACGAGTACATTTATATGTGATTATTAGCTATTCTGTTTCTTTATTTCTAAAAGTATTTCATGTTGGGCTAGTGATGAAACCTCTATTGTCATTGTCCATCCCAAAGTTGATTTAATTCGGCTTTAACTGTCAGACTCACATGCAACAAGACTTTCAGAGTAGGAAAAAGAAAAGATTTCTGCTAAAGACAAATTTCTTTTTTGTGTGTGATTTTTTTGAAACATACTTTCAATATGGTATGAAAAAATACCTTTTTAGAATAATTTTGTGTAGTAAATGAATTTGAGATAAGCCATGATAGTGTTTGTGTGTCTGCAAGGAGGTAATTCTCTTAAAAACAGCAGCTTTTCAGAAGACTCTTCAGCCAGTCATATTGATCGCTTTGCTACTGAGACTGTGCTACTGTGCTTCGGTAACACTTTGGGTAAATAATCATGTATAAAATTAACTTCAACTTTATTTTTCAAGTATTGTAGTGTCAGGAAAAATAAAGAAGTCTTGACCAATATTTTAAAAATCAGTTTTGTTTGTTATTCAGTAATTGTAAGATTTTAATTGACATTACTTCATTAGTAAAAAAAAAAGCAACATTCTATTTATTTTCTGAAAGTAAGCAGTTAAGTACTAACTGAAACAATTTCTTTGGTTTTCTTGGAGGGGAAAGGAGCTCCTTGTTTTTTGCAGGTAGATTCATAAACATGGCCCTAATGGCTCATAATGCAAAGTCACCTTTTCTTTATGTTATAATAGTGAGAAAAAGGCCACTATCTGGATTTGATGCTACTGCGTAGCAGCATCTGCTGCTAATGTTCATTTGGGAGGAATAATGACTAGAAAAAGCTTAGTGAAGATGCAAGGCCTGAAGTCATAGGCTACATTCTCATAGACAGCTGCTTCTTCAGGTCAAGTCCTTGAGGAACCCTCTGAAGTATCTGCAAGCTGCCTTTGACTCGTACCCATATTTTTGCTATTATAAAAACCAGTGGGAAAGCAGTGGTTACCCTGAACTCTGGCCCAGGGGCACTGTATGCAATTCCTTGTTGCTAACCTAAATAACAGTATTGGTTTGTAGGTGCTAGGGACTGTGGGTGCCTGCACAATTTGATAGCAGTCAGTCATTCTGTGCTTTGATACTGATACCACCAAAATACCAGTTCAGAAAGAGACACTGAAGTGAAAGCTATGCTGTGCCCTACAACCACTTGGAGAAAACTGCTGTGCAGTTTTCTTACTGTTTCTATGTTTGTCCTGTATTGATGATTGTGGTAGTGTGACGGGTGCTATCTGCAGCTTAATGATAAAACCAGCATTAAACAAAGATGTTGCAGAAACCCACTTCTTTTGTCACCTAGTCAGCAGGCAGGCCATAGTGGTAATGGATAATGAACATCTGTGTTTCAGATGGAGCCTAGTAAAGCCTGGCCACAAAACAAAGCTTCTCCCGATTTTGAAGTGGCAGTGATCTAATAATACATTAACGTTCAATGATGTGTGTAGATGGGCAAGCAAGATATAATTGGGTATAATCTGTCCTTCCCTGTATAACTGAGTTATGAGTATGAGTTGTGCACTCTGTTATTGTGGGACCTGTTGTGCCTTGGGCAGTTCTGATTGTGAGCTGTGTGCTGTGTTTACAGGTGAAGCTTCATAGGACCCTTGTAGCTGAATCCTGTCAGGTTGATGTTGTTTCAGCTGATGTGAGATGTCACCTTCTGTGGCCATCCTCTCCTGGGAGCATTGTAGCTCTTCACATCTATGTGCCATCACTGCACCTGGCCTGTTACACTCAGACATTTGTCAGCACAATAAATGTTTCTTCCTTCCTCACAGTGGGAAGAAGGAAATATTTTCTCAGAAGTTGAATTGACTGTTTATTGACCAGATAAATTATGCACTTTCCATTTGGCTTTTCCCATGCAATTTAAAGTGAGGTTATCAGAATAAGAGCTTGTCTTTGGGATTTTATTTCCCTCAAATATTTCTGCCTCCCTCAAAGACACAAAATAGTTCATGTAGCCCAAAGGAGAGCATCAGGGAATTGTTTCCAGCTAGTATTGTAGCTTTTGCTTTGGAAATGCTTCCTATTAGGTATTGTATTCCTGTATAACCCATTCCTAAATGGGGGAATGACTCAAGTAAGTCAACCTGGCCAGCCTTACAAACATTTTCCTCTCTCATTCAGCATTGCCTTTTACTTACATCTGGCAACAGTAACTTTTGAAACTATTAAATGGTCTTAGTTGTGTAAAAAGACAGAGGAAATATTTTGTAAAATCAAACTCTTTCACTTGATCTGCCCTATGTATTTCAGCACTCCTGTTCACAGCACTGAGATTTGGTATTTTCATAAGCTCCAGAGGAGTGGTATAAGCATAACATAATGTTCTGTTATACTGCTATCATCTGTACACAGTCCACATTGCCCTGGATTTTGTGTCTCTGGGCATTGCTTTTGCTTTGGTACAGCACCTTCTGCATTTACTGCCTTTCCAGAAGCTCACTGTGCTGCCTGGTATTCTCAGCTTCAGAAACTGCAGAGAGGAACCTGGGTTTGCGTTCTTTGGTCCATCCTTCTGTCATTTCTGTTTGTCAGAGCTTGAGGATTATAGCTGTCATTTTGGCTATTCACTTGGGAAGGTTTTGGAGCTCTTTTAGATGTTACAACCTGAAGCTGGGGAATTTTGCAGCAGGTCCCTGGGCACGGTGTGACAGAGTTCTGCTGGAGCAATGGACAGGTGTCAGGGCCAGACCAGGGGCAGCCATGCAGGTGTGTGCCTTGTGCTCATGTCCCCAGCTTGGAAACTTTACACAACATGTGCTACTATCCTGAAGAGAATAAGGCCAGAGCAGGACTTGTGGAACAGAGAGAAGAAAAAATATGGATTCACCTCTTCTTTCAAAACAGTTTATTTTTTCCACAGCAGTTGTAGTGATTGCAGATGACACATATGAACTGGATGGTCAGGGGCAGGATTAGCACTCGATGGTTTGCTATTGCCATGTAACTTCAGCTGGTCTGGATTAAAGAACAGATTCATTTATTGCAAGTACATATATGTATAATAGCTTAAAATTAGCTGCAGTGAGGCTGGCCTTAAACTTCTGGATTTTTTTTACCATTATCTTTGGTGTGGATATTCCCAGGAATGCTTTGGTTTTTGTGGGCTGAAAGCTTTGTGTTGGGCTGTAATGTGCTATCTGTAGTACTTCCTTCTATTAAATAACTATAATTACATTTTCAGCACAGTCTGAATTGTCTGTCCAAGCCTGTCTCCTGTGTATCTTAAGGAGTACTTTGATAGTTTGGCTTCACCTCCATTTTTAGTTACTATGTGCCTAAACCTCTCTTTGCTTGTGTTTTCTACTCACAGTTCCTATGTATTTTGTTCCTTGTATCATATAGCCATTTTCCTGAGCAAAGTTTAGTCTGAGTCATTGGCTGCTTTTTCCATTTCACGGGCATGTCAGCATTTTGTTTGTAATTTTCTTCAGATCCTCCTTACGAAAGGAGACTCTTAAAGCTGCAGTCAGAATACATAAAGATGTGCCCATAATGATTAATGTAACCTATTGGCCTGTGTATTGCAAATATTTCCTTGTACATGGTATCCTTAAATCAGCCAGGAGTGAGTGTGTGAAAGTGCGGTGTGCACTGCGTGCCTGTGACGTATTTGTGTAAGAATGTACATAACTTTAAACAGGCACACCAGCATTTGAGCTGTGATCTGTTAATGACTTCCTCATTCAATAAAGCATGGAATGCCAAATCCCTGTGCTTGGCAAATTCAGACTGCTAATTTGTCAAAGCTGAATAAGAGGAAAACATGTACTTTGTAATTCATAGCAATAACGTAAGGAAAACAGAAGACTTAGTAAAAGGAGCAGTAAGGTGCTGAATATCCCTTTTATCTGTCGAAAGCAGATGAAAGACTAATCCAAAGTGTCCAGTATTTCCATGCTCTTCTGTGTCAAATTAGGCAATTCATCTGCTCAAACACACACAGGAATGTGTTGCTTGGTGAAGAGTGGGTGGTGGTCCAGAACTGGAGTAATAAGAAGTTCAAGTAAATATGAAATTGTTTGCACTTATCTGTACATTTTAAATTGGTTAATCTAACAGAAATTAGTTAGAAGGTTTTTGATGGGCTTATTGTGCTTACAGAGATTGGTGTAAATGTTCAGAACAGATTGTACATCTGATGCTGTCATTCAGAGACTCTTTAAAAAAAATAATTCCCAAAACAAAGATAATTCTGAAATGAGTATTTTCTCTGGAGTTTAGCCTGGCTGAAGTGAGAGATCTCCTTTAATTCTGAATTATTTGATCTGTTGAGTGACTTTGTGTCTTAGCTACATACTCAGAAAGGGAAAAAAATATAGATAGATAATATAGAACAATTCAAAACAGGGTCATGCAGACATGTGCCCAAATCCTGATATGCAATGAGTGGAGAATGGACTGAGAGCAGCCCTGCAAATAACGATTTTGGGGTGCTGGTGGATGACAGGTTGAACATGACCAGTCAATGTGTGCTTGCAGCCCAGAAAGCCAGTTGTATCCTGGACTTCATCAGGAACAGTGTGACCAGCAGGGTGAGGGAGGGGATTCTGCCCCTCTGCTCTGGTGAGATCCCATCTGCAGTGCTGCTTTAGCTCTGCAGCCACAATATAAGAAGGACATGGTCCTGTTAGAGCATGTCAAAGGGGGCGACAAAGATGATCAGAGGGCTGGAGCACCTCTCCTGTGGAGGCTGAGAGAGCTGGGGTTGTTCAGGCCAGAGAAGATGGGAGATCTCTGGGGAGATGATATAGCACCTTCCAGTATCTTGTGGGTGACCTATGAGAAAGCCAGAGGTGGACTTTTTACAAGGGCATGTAAGGGTAGGACAAGGGGTAAAAGGCTTTAAACTGAAAGAGAGTAGCCTTAGACATTAGGAAGAAATTCTTCAATGTGAAGGTTGTGAGGCACTGCAGCAGGTTGCCTGGAGCAGCTGTGGATGCCCCATCCCTGGAAGTGTTAAAGGCCATGCTGGGTTGGGCTATGAGCAGCCTGGTCTAGAGGAAGGTGTCCTGGTCCATGGCAGGGATGTTGGAATGAGATGACATTTAAGGTCTTCTTTAACATAGTCTATGGTTTTATGAATGGCAGAGCAACTTGTATGTGGTTAGTGAAAGATGATGAACAATGCAAGTGCTTCTCAAATAGAGTACTGCATTCCCTTAGACAGCAGTTCCTGTTATAATTGCACCATATGTTCTCAGCAGACAGCAGATGTACAGTCTAACATTTAGCAATGGAACTTTCCCATTTGAACGTTTGGGATAATACTGAAATAACGAATAATTAATTTTTGGCATTTGTAAGGCAGTTTCTTTTCATTGCTATTTGTCCCCACTGTTTGCTGTGCCTAGTTGTTTCAGAAGGGTTTGTCACTTCCAAGATTGTAGAACTTTTATGTAGACATTTCCTTGTATCTCTCCAATAACCCTGAAAGCATTACCTATTTTAATGCTTGGATGGCTAGGTGGCTTCCCCAGGATCACACAAGGCACCACAGAAATGCAGGGGACATCACTGGTGTCTTGAAGACTGATGTTTCTGTCAAGACAGCCACAGCTGCAGGGTCGATGGGGAGCTGCCAAGGGCATGGCATCTGGTAAATGACAAAGTGCCACCTTGGAGGCAGTGCTCAAAGACATTGTCTCCTCACTCTCTTTACCCCTTTTGAATACTTTCTATTTCATTAATAAAGGGAATTCCAGGAGCTGGATGTTAATTCTAGTGTTCCCTACTGGTAGAAGCAGCTTGCTTTCTAATACCGTGGCAGGTAGGTATAAAATTGTCAGACCAGGGTGCAAGATAATTAAACCAGGGGAAAATGCCAAGTTTCCACTGAAAGTTTTGATAGATCAGCTCATGCATAAAGTAATCTGAAGGATATAGCCTGAATTAAAATTCACTAAAATCAGCACTTTTGGAGGTGGAAGGGGATTGACTGGCTATAACAGAATATGTTTTTAAAAGTATCAGTTAAAACTGTTTCTGTCTTGTCAAGTTCTTTAAGAGGGATCTTGTATTGTTTGTTGTGAGTAGTATGTTAACCTTTATAGTCTCCTGAGGAATGTATTGATTAACTTCCTTTTTTCAATTCAGCCTTACAGTTCTATGGAAAAATATCCAATGTGAGTGTAATGTGTAGAAATGTGTATAATATTTCCTTCAGTGGAAAATTGATGATCTTGTAACCTTCTTGCATTGCCCTTTGCTAGAGAGACATGTAGTCTTTTGGGACTTTGATTCTTAAGTTCTTGAAAATAGCAGCAAAGCTGTAAGAAAAGGAAAACACTTTTATTGACTATTTTTTTAACTGTAGAAGCTTTTTTAGCTTTTTGTCAAGTGTGAAACTTGATCTATTCCCTACAAAGTGGTGTTGTCTCTCTCTACAGTTTATTTACAGTTCATCAGAAGTTCATGACCTGTTTTTTCTTTTTTTTTTTTTTCTTTAATTCTGCTTAAGCCAATCAATAATTGTCAGATCTTTTCTTGGTAGTAATTTTGCAGGCTGTAGATGTTTGATCTCTATCTCTTATCTAATTGAGGATGCATCAAGGCTGAATACTCACTCCTTTGTTATGCATGAAGCTATAAAGAGTGCAGTAAATGGGGACAAATGGCAGGTGTTTTGTACACAGACAAACTTGTAATAAATTAATTTGTTGCCTCTTGGATTATTTTGCCTTATTGGGCAAATAAGGCAAAATTACTGTGTATTCAAGGTGTTTTCTGAAGGGAAAATACAAGGAAAAGTCCTTCCTTTGTTCAGTGATATTTCTTGATCTGGATGAGTGATCAAAATGAGTTAGTTGCATTAATATTCTGTACTGTCCTAGGATATGTACTGTAGTTCTGGTGGTGAAGCCTGGGTATTATTTTCAGTAGTAAGAGTCATTAAGTCATATGTCCAAACTTTCTGATGCCCTGCAAGGAGTTACAAGTGCAAGAAATATACAAATAATGTGCTACTGCTCTAAGTAAGTCTAAGCTGACTTTCTATTAGATGGAAACATGAAATCCTGGTCCTGCAGAGGTTTGACTCTGACCATCACTAGAAAAGAATGCAGGTCAGTTTTGTTAAAAATGAAGTTGTTGTGAGGATCAGAAAGTTGCTCTGTCATTAACTTTCCTGTCTACTAAAGGCACACGATGTGATTCTGGGGATTGTCCTGTGCAGGGCCAGGAGCTGGACCCATGATCCTTGTGAATTCTTTCCAACTCAGGATATTCTATGATACTGTGACAGGCATCTGTTGACTTTTGTTGTGCCCTGCACTTTTGCAGGACAGTCAGATAGCTGTGGCTCTGAAACACAACTCCTTCTTCCGTGTCTTTTCTTTTAAGTCTAAATCACTTTATTTGATGAAAAAGTGAAGCTCCCAGGCTTCAAATGTGAAGATTATCAGCTCTCTTACAGGTACGAAATCAATTCTCTTTACAGCCGTTTATTTAAAAAATGGTGTCTCATCTTTTCAGCTGGAGTAACCAGCTTTTCATATACCTAAGTACTTCACTTTCCTTATTAGCACAATATACTTCTCAAAACTCCAAACAGTTTCTCTGCCAGTATCTCTTTTTCATTTGGACATAGCAGACCTCAGAGCCTCTGTGTTCCTGAATCCAGATCCCTAGTTACTGACCTCAGGGCTCCCCTAGTACTTTCTGCCAGAGGCTCCAGGAAGGTCTGTTTTTCCTGGCTGTTGTGCACATTTTTTTACATCTTATTCTGCCCAGACTGGTCCCAGGGCTGCTGCATGTACTATCACCTGTTTAGTGTTTTTGAAGGCTTGTTGTTGCTCAGTGCTCCATGTGAGATTGTTCTTCTTCTGGGTCACTTGATAAAGAGAGCTGGCAATCACTCATTTGGAATGTGCATTTTCCAGAAACCTACAATGCCTAAGAAAGCTTGTCTGTGTTCCTTACTAATTGGTGGATATTGGTGTAATTTTGTTGATCGCACCCATTGGGATCTGACCAACTCTCTCTTGCCATTTTATTCCTAAAACCTCAATCTCCTGTCCAGGTCCCTTGACCTTACTTTGTTTTATGGCAAAACCAGCTTTCAGAAGGATTTGAAGTATTTTTTCTGTTTCTCAAAATCTTCTTCTGTTGTATTACCCCACATGATGGTGTCATCAATGTACTGCAGGTGTTCTGGAGCTCCAGTGCAGTCTGAATTGGTCCATGGCAGATGGCAGGGCTGTGTGTCCATCCCAGGGGCAGGTTATTCCAGGTATGCTGGGCACTCCTCCAAGTGCAAGCGAGCTCTGTTGCCAAAGGGATTGACAAAACCACATTAGTGGTATCAGTTTTGGCACACTGGGCTGCCTTTGACTCCAGTTCGTGTTGGAAGTTCAAGTGTGTCTGGTACAGCAGCAGGTTGATTTCATTCATGTAGTAATAGTCTACTGTTAATCTCCATTCTCCATTAGACTTTTACACTGGCCACATGGGGCTGTTAAAGGGTGAGCAGGTCCTGCTAATGACTCTTCGGTGATCCAGTCGGTGGCTCAGTTTATGGATGAGAAGCATGGAGTCCTGGTTGATGTGATGCTGCTGCTGGTGCACTGGTATGGCAGTGATCAGTACCTACGGACCTTCGACCTTCAGTAATCCTGTGAGATGAGAGTCCTCGAAAGACAGCTGTTTAATTTCCTCTGTCTCTGAGGCAGCTACACAGCAAGCCCACTGCATAGTTCAATGCCATTAGGGTACGCTGCATACTGGTATCTACCAGAGCCTGTGCTTCTGATGTTCCAAGCCACTGGATCCACACAGTCCAGTAAATCCAGTTGTCCCTCTTATCCTCTTGGCTGGAGGCAAGATGCCCCCTGATACTCATCATAAGGTCCTTCACTTAATGTCTTGTGGAAATGGGTTAGAATTTCTTTCCATGGGATCAGGAGTAAAGTCAGCTTTACCTCTTTGCCTGGGAAACTGCCTGCTGTAGACTGGAGCAGCAGCAACTTTCCTGAAGGAACCCCCATTTGTGATTGTTTTTCCTCTGCAATTCATGTATCGGTGTCTCTATGGTTGAGGTAGGTTTTCCATCCCACTTATGTCTTCTCCGTGGTCTCACCGGTAAAACCAAAGGGTTATAATGTGGTTATAATTTCTGTATCCTCCCTCTTGAGCAAAATTTGGATGGGTTTTCCTTATCCACAGTGGGAAGTCTTAGATGTTACAGTGACAGGTTCCCACATCCCTGCATTAACTTTTAGTAATAATTAAATCGGTTAGCAGTTGGTCAAAGACACGGTTATAGTACGTGTGAACTTGCCTGCAGTCTCCTGCCCCCTTCCCTGAGCCTTGCTGAAGCTGTGAACTTCAAGTAGAGAAATGTATCTCTTTCTCTTCCAAATCTTCCTGCATTTTTTTTGTCTAATGGGAGATGTCTCCCTGCAGGTAGCAATGGTACAGGAGCGTTAGGTAACTCTTCATCGAGTCAGGGTTTTTCTGAAGTCAGCAGATAACTCATAGTTCTTGCAGGAGCAATCACCCTGACAGCATGTTCCTGGAGAAGCTGTGGCTGTCTGGTGCATCTCATGGAAGGCACAGGGAAGGGAGCACAGTGAAAGGGGCAGAGTGGCCTCAAGGGGCTGAGACCTCTTTGTCTGGGCTTGGCCTCTCTTGGAGAGACTCGGGCCTGGCTGGGCTGTCCCAGGTAGCCAATTGTGTGGAGAAGACCTCAGGCAGGCTCTGTCTTGCTCCCCTTGTCCGCCAGCCTGTCCTTGTTTCCTCTGCAGCAGCTGAGACCCACCTCTACCTCCTGGGGTTGGGCAAAGGGCTGGGGAGGAGGCAGAGGAGCTTTGGTGCCTGCCCAAGCTTTTCCTTCAAGTGGGCTCCCAGCCCTTGCCCTGCATGTTGCTGGCCCAAGGCTGTGGCAGGTCCTGGCTCGCAGCCGCCTGGCTCCATCCCACCTGGCTGAGCCTCAGTGCTCAGTGCTCTGGAGTGTCTCCTGGCTTTCCTGCAAAGGCAGAGATGAGCCAAGCCCGGCTGAGCTGCTCCAGGACCTACCAGGACCTCCAGGTGCCGGCCAGCTGGGCACAGGAGGGTTGGCTCCCTGTGCCTGGGCCTTGCCGCTCCAGATCCTGGCAGGGCACATCCTACGTGAGCATGGCCCAGGCGGGATGGCTGAAAAGGCCAAGGCTGCCAGTGGAGACAGTGACCATGGAGAGAGCTGTGCATCTTACCTGACTTGTGCGTGTCATACCTGTCCATTTTACCTGACTTTTGTTGTGAAGAACTCAGAAGTTCTGATTCAAGGATGGGATAGAGCACAAAATCAGTCAGCTAGAGTCTGGACAAGCTGCCCTATTGCTCCAAATCAGAGATAAACCTAAGAGAGAAATTGAGCCTGACCATAGGGATATGAGAGAATAGATGTATCTACTATTTAGCAGGATGAAGAACTGTGTGGTGTGGTTTATGCTGCGTGTGTAATAAAGGGAAAGTAACTTGTAAAGCTGCTATTGGACTTTCCTGAAGCTACACCTATTTTTCAGCTCATCATGTCTTCTGAAATAGTTTGTGATAGGATCCAAAACAGAGACTGAAAGAGAATGCATCATAATATTTTACAGTGTCCTTTGGCTCACAACCAAAAAATGCTGTAACCCTTGATATAATTATTGGAGCAGTAATGAGCTTAAGAGGCAACAGAGAGTGCAACCTCTGCCCTTCTTTATAGGAATTTATGACTAAGGCAAAGATGTTAATTTTATTGATGTCATTAAGGGAAAAGTAATACAGGACTAGTTTAATTTTCCATATTGGATAGAAACTCAAGAAATCAATCCACTTTGCAGCTGGGTTGAAGACAGAGAGAGGCACAGATATGATATATGATCTTTCAAAAACATGAATAAAAATTTCAAATTTCATAGGTGTAAAACAGCTACAAGCATTTTTAAAAATTGATTTGATCATTGGGCATTAGATAAGAAGCAATGTAGACAAACCCTTCAGAGGTATGTCTGATGGGACACTTCTGGAATTCCTCGGGGACTGTGATTTGCACAGTAGATTTGGTATGGCAAAAGTCAACAAGAGGAAGACAGAGGACAGTGATATTCTGCTGCATTGGGGTACTCAGTGAATGTGTATAGGGAAATTAAGACCAAGAAGTGTGCTCACCAAGGGACTTCTCCTGTATTTTGTTAAGCCTCTTGCTTGACTGTGGAAGACCTAAGAAATCCTCATTTGAATTATAAATGATGAGCAAAAATCTTAATTTTAGCATGAAAGAAGAGGCTGTGGCAAACTGAAAAAGTTGCAAAATACCTATAGTATATCTAAAGTCAAGGAAGAGGAGAAGGAGCACCAATTTCTACTGACTTCCATCAGAGGTCTATGTAATGTGTAATCCCTATTTTTAAGAGTAACTTAGAACCATACTAGAAAACGTTATACTATAACAAAACAACTAGTTTCTTTACTATCCTTTAAATTTCATCCTTCACCCTTGCTTGTTAAGTTCAGATCTGTTTTGTATTTGAATTGGAAGCTTATGGAAGTATTGACCATATTTTCTTAAATGGGAGTGTGATTAAATAAATAGGGCGATATTGATACAGGACCTACAAACATTGATCTAGTCAAAATAATACATAGCTTCTGAAATAGGAAGCTCCTTTTTTTTGTTTTTTTTTAGTAGTAGATACTTCTGTCACCAATTGAAGAAGAAAAACTATCTTGAAGCTTTCTGTAATGGTGTTTTCTTTTTAGGAAAAGACTTCATTTCTATTCAGTGTTTTCCTCTACTAAGTTGCACTGTCTGGTCGCTGTCAGATCCTGGAAGATTATTGCCTCGTTTCTTAGACATCTCCTGCATGTGGTACTTGCCTTTGTGACATATGTTCTTGACAGAAGAAAATGAGGGAGATTTGCTGTTGTCATCGTCTGTCATCACTGAACATAAAGACATTGAATGTAACTCTCTGGGAAATTATCTCAAGAAGTTTATGCAGGTTTTTGCTATTGACTGTGTAAGCAGTAGTCATATACAGTACATTTTTAGAAGTCCTCATTGTCCCTCTGCAGAGAATTGTGATTTTTCAAAAGATCTCATCAAGACTGACTAGTTATGACTGCTGTGCATCAGATGTTTTTGAATATCTCATCCAAGCTGGCGGATGGCACAGTGCTGTCACTAGTTCAATTTTTTGGTAACACTTTTAAAGTTCTAGAATTTTTGTGCAAAATACATCCTACTCTGCTAAAGGAGAGGTTGGTTTGATGGCTCTGAATCTGGCAGTTTGCTGTCCAGGAACAGAGCTCTCCTTCTTTACTTCTGATTATATCCTCTCTGTGGACTTTGACTCCATCTCTCTGAATCATTCTGTTAACACTGTTTTGACAGTGTGCAGAGAGAGTCTGCAAGCAGGATGCTTGCTTGAATGTGACATTTGCAAGTGCAAAGTGACTGCTTGTTGTCTAACAAGAGCTACTGGATTAAGCGTTAATATACTCACAATCCTGGTGAGACTTCTAGGCAGTATGTGCTTGCTCCTGATTCATGCTATCTGAATTTTGGTTATCTGTGTGTATCCCCACAAGAATAGCAATTAGGTGTACTCTACCAGGGTTCAGAATGTGGTTTAAGTTTTCAAAATAAGATTACTTAATCTGACTACTGCTGGTGGAATTCAGGTGATGTTGCTCTTTTGAATTTTAGTGGCAGTTCCCATCTTCTCACAGAACATTCCCTGTTTAAGTTTTTAACAAGTAGCACAATGTTTTGGTTAGATAATTTTGTCTTCTTGTTTTCTGAAGAAGAATAATCAAGGAACACATTCCATTTTTGGAAAATAAATTCATGAAAATACAAGGAGAGCAAATATGCAAAGAGATTCACTGTTGCTCCTTTCGTGTAGAAATGAGTTCTTATACATAGAAATTGGTAATATCAGTGGCTTAAATGTCCCTGTTCCAGCTCTTAGCGTACCTATTGGTTCCAGTTTGAAAGCTTCATTATGTAACAAATAAAAAGGTCCAGGCAGATATGAGAATTAGAACTTATGGTGATCAGTAGATGTTTCTGTAATCAGATGTAAATGGGATGTGTTTTGGGAACACATTCACATGTTGTGCTGCAGTGTAGGAGGACCTCGTTCAGCAGCTGCGTTAACCAATTCTAAGCAGAAGATGTTTTCCCTCCTGGTATGCAGAATCTGAATTGTGGTGCAGGCTAATTTTTATTTTTATGTTGCTCCTTAAGGGACTTTTCCAGCACCACCTATCTCCAAATCAGTTCTGAGGTACCTTCGAGGTTCACCTGGAATTTACATTTGTCATTGGTATGCAAGGTCTCTCACTTTATAGAGTTATTTTGGCAGGCCTTGTGCAGCTGACAGCTTTTAAGTGCCTTTCAACACTTCTTTGCAGCTCTGGCAGTTGGGCAGAATCACAGAATGGTTTGGGTTGGAAGGGACCTTTAAATATCCCCTTGTTCCAGCCCCACTGCCACAGGCAGGAACACTTTCCACTAAATCGGGTTGTTCAAAGCCCAACCCATCCTGGCCTTGAACACTTCCAGGATCAGAGCATTCACAGCTTTTTTGAGCAATTTGTTCCAGCGTCTCACCACTCTCATCATGAAATATTTCTTCTTTATGTCCAATCTAAACCTACATACTTCCACTTTAGAGCTGTCCTTGGTGTCATCCACAGACTGGTGGAGGGTGCACTTGCTTTCACTGTCTTCGTTAGTGATGAAGATATTCAATAACACTGGTCCCAGTACAGACCTTGAGGGACAAGACTGGTTAGTGGTGTCCACGTGGACTCTGAGTTACCGAATGTAATGAATCTTTGCTGGCTTCACTTTCAGATGCGATAAAGCTTTCCGAATGACATTTTTCACATTGAAGAAGATACATCAAAGCAGAAGTAGCTAAAATTATTGACTGTGTCAAAACAAGCCTTTAAAAGGAAATGGGCCAGTCTTTGTGATACAAGCTGCAACAGGAATCATAATTAATGCCAGGAGTTAGTTTTGTTATTTGATCATTGAGGGCCATGGAGAAAGATGGGTCTTGCATTACTGCTTTTGCAACAGCTGTGAGACTGTATATGTGCATTCGCAATATGCTCTCTGATATTTGTAGGCAACTTTTTAGAGTGTGGCAGCTCTGTTGCTATTTAATATTGCAGAGTTTAGGTGTGGTGGAATAAGTCATGACTAGACAGTGTCATGAGCTAAAATTTAAAGCTGTCCAAAACTTTTAGCTGTAAGCTTGTAGTTAACACAGTTGTGAGTGCTGATGTAGTTAACTGAGATTTCACAGCCCAATTTTCTGAATTTTCCCTCCTGTTTACTGATATCTCTCCCCTGCAACATCCTTCAGACTCACCCATTGCTGCTAAAGCAGACAAAATATGCTTGTGTAAAATGAAATATGTGAAAACTGCTCATCTCACTTATCATAAAAGAGCATTACTCAGTCAGTAAAATTTCAGATCTGTGTAGAATCAGAGGTCAGGGGTATAGATATGTTGGTATCTGGTAAGTATACATGCAGAAATGAACTTATGTCCCTCTGAATCCATTTTTTTGAACCTGGTATTGTTAGCCTTTAAATAATTACTATGCAAACTGTTTACATATTGAGGTAATTGGGAAATACCCGTACTCGTTTTTTGACACCTCTTTAATACTTTCAAGACTGGAGACCTGCTGTATTTAGCTGTCTTTTAATCCGAGTTTTGTGTTCACACACAAGTGTGTGAAATCTGCTCTTATGTCTCTGATTTTTGGAACTGAGAACCATATGGTATCTTGGTTTTGCATTTCTTAGATCTTCTTAATTGTGCCTGCATAGCAATTAGGCTTGTGCATAAATTTGAGAAAATAATGCATTCATTTGTTCTTAGTGTATAAAATACACTGAGAATTCATTCCAGCTTTTAAAATAACCCTAAAAAGCATTCAGAACAGAATGATTTGGGTTGCAGTTACTGCATAGTTAATTTGACCCTTTAAGGTTTGCTTTACTTGTTTTTGGTCTTTTATTATGAAATGGCAAGACACAGGATGTCCAATTCATCCAGTGAATGGGACTAAATTAAGTCTTTGTGCACTGATTCAGCAAAGCACTCAGCATTGTGCTTATGTCCCATTTGAAGTCAATGGGATCACTCATGTTTTAGAAGAAGTGTGTGCTTTTAAGTGTTTTACTGAAAAGGGGTGAGATTATTCTTGAAGTCAAGCATGTGCTTAAGTGCTTGGCAGAATTGAATTAGTTAATGTCTATGAGTTAGCACAAGAAAAACTGAACCTTGTAGCATGCTTGTTCAGAAGATCCTTTTTCAAAGTTCTACTTGAGGCTGACTGGCTCCAAGAGAATGTCATAATGCAGTAAGTCAGTAAATTCATCCGTGATGTGTCTTTAGAAAACGAATTGGGATGACTTTAGGACTCTTCCTCATTCAGACGTGGTTTTATCACCAAGCTTCTCTTTTCAATTTTTGTCTCTTATTAACTTTTAAAATATATTTTGCATTTCTCGCACCCTTTTTTTAAACTCTCTTCTAGGCACTTATCTTCTCTCTATATTGAGAAGTGAGTTGAATTTCTTCCTCGAGTTTCTTAGCAGTTGTGTACTTCTATAGGCATTTCTCCTGTTGGGATGCTGCCTTGAGACAGGTCTCCAAATTTCTCACTCTGAATTGACATCAGAGGTTATTTCTGCCATCATTTCTCCATTGCTACTGGCATCCTTGCTCACCAAATTTCTCTTTCTATTTATCTGTTGATCCATTGTATATGCCAACATTGCTGGGGGCAAAATATCGACTACAGGTTTGTGCTGCTTAGACGTGCGGGAATATGTTGTAAAAAAAATAGCAATTTGTCTTCCCACCAAATTTCTAGGCATGGTGTAGTTATCTCTGCTTTCTGTCATCCCAGCCAGGAAGCAGAAGACAAATGGATTGCATCCTGCTAAGAAGTCCAATTATTTGATTGGACTTCCAGGACTGGCATAAAGCACCTGCTTTTGTAAAAATTCTGTCACGGATGTCCCTGATGTTTCAGGAAATCAGACCAGCTTTGAGAGTGATATTTTTGGTGATAAAGGGGAGCAAATGATACCAACTTGGGCATAATGATGGATTCTGATTCAAGTCTTTTAGAAGCCGTACAGCTTGGTTTTGGTTGACAAAGAACACCAGAGACATCCAGGAACACACAGTAAAAAAACTCTTTCTTGTATCTAAGGACTCTAAAATTTAAATATGAAGTTCAAATAACTATAAGGTTAAAATATTCCTGGTAACATAATTCTAATGAGAGGGGTAGGTTCTTATGGGTCACTTGGTCACAGAGCAGGTCACTGCTAAGTAGGGGAAACACAGCTGATGCCTTCAAAGACCTTTACTCCTCCACTTAACACCTGGATATTTATGTTGTACCTGGGATAAATGGAAGCTGTGATGTACCATCTTTTTATAGACTGTGGTGTGTTGAACTTCAGGTTGAATATTAACATTAATGGAAGTTTGTGTTGAGTTGTGACTACAAGGTGTGATGTTCCAGATAATTGGCTTCCTGAATCCAGAGAAACAAATTAAATTAGGTGTTCATTTTTTCTGGAATTCTTAGGAACTTCCATGATGTTTTTGTTCTGTTTAGGCATCTCTGAGTTTTCAAGTTGTTTTCTTTTACTTCTTTTTGTGTTTGCTTTGTGGGCATCAGTTTTATGCTTAGAGTTTGCTAACCTTCAGTTTTCTAAAAAAAATGCAGGTCTTTACTGTATGTGTGTAAACTTGTATATGTGGTTCCAGGCATCACTGCTGTGGCACTTGGTTATCTTAAAGTGTGCTATACTCAATGCCACAGAAATGTGAGCCTCTGTGTTTTAATGTTTTATTAACAACTTGCAATTAGAATTTGGGTATATGAATATATTGAGTTGTCTTGAGTGTTCTTCTCTTTCATTGTTTTATTAGCAAGAAGACAGCTGGAAGTGAGTGTGATAAATTTAATCTAGAAATAATTATAATTTCAATATAACAAAAGGGTCTTGCCTGAGTCTTTGCTAAGGTTCATGGAAGTCTTAGGTAGAACATGACAAGTATCACAATTTATTTCTAAATGTGATATGATTGATTCCTAAAAATATATTATTCTTCTAAGTAGTGTCCAGTGGAGTGCATTAACATATAAAGAAACTAAAGCAGTTAGTTTGCAATTAAAATAATGAAATTACACAATATTGAGGATGGTAATTATGAATGTATTTAATATTCATCCCCATGAGACACACATCTTATGTGTGATAAAAACTGCAGGGAACATGAATCACATGGTTCCCTCTCATTAGAGTTAGTAAGATGTGAGTAGCTTGCCTGGAAGTTTTCAGTCAATCTGAATCCTCAGTCTGAGTATTATCAGTTCATTTTGCATCACCAGATTTCTTTCAAGGCATGAGTTGGGAATTGTTCTCTTTTGTTGAACTTGGAAGAATTTGGAAAAGAACATTGCTGTTATACTATTTTGTGGCAATACAGTCAACAGCTCCAACATTGATACAATCTCCTTTTTATTAATCAAAGACCAATCTGTAAATTAAACTGCCTAGTGTGAGGCAAAGTTTTCACAGTTTACTTTCATGAATACTATTAGCCACAGATATGTTGTATTTTTAAAATCCTTTTACTCAAAAGCACATACGTCTTTCAAGACGTGAGTTGTCTATTGACTTCAATGGAACATAAGCACAGTGGATCCCTTGAAAGAGTTTTTAGTGCCCTGCTTTTTGGATTGTGAGGATATGAGGTAAACCACTGGTCTGTCTGTCTCAGTGCTCTGTTTTTAACACAGCTCTAAGCAGACACGTAAGGAGAAGCTGGAATGGAACAGAGGTCTATGGCTTTTCAGAATTGCATGATTAATTTGCTAGGGTTTTACTAATTTTCATTGTAATCATTAAAGAGTTCTGTACTTGGTCAGCATAAAAAAAAAAAAATAGAGAAAACCCTGCTTCCATCTACTTAAATTATGTGTCTGTGCTCTGGGAGTGATTGGATCATGCACGTCCAAGTGTTGCTTTTGCAAGAGTTAACAAAGAATTACAGATGGGGTGATTGAGGCTTATAAGGATGAAAGGCTAAATGGTTTAAATCAGCATGATTCACTTCATTGGAGCCTGTTGAATTTACAGCAGATGAGGATTTGGTCTTTTTTAATGCTGTTAAGGTCACACATTGAACAGTGACAGAGATAATAAATGACCCCAGCCCCTGTTGTCACTGTGGTTGCCATATACACAGCAGAGGCAGGCGGCACTTGAGACTGAAAAGGAGCCAGACTGGGAAATGTGCAGGAAGCTTTATCATAAAAAGTAAATTGCTGCTGACATTGGAGCTGTGATTCAGGAAGGTAAGAGGAATACAGGGGGAGCACTGAACAAAGACTTGCAGCTCTGCTGGGACTGCACAGTTATGAGGTGGCTTCCTTGAAGTGAGCAAGAGACGCAGATTTTAGAAGGAGCACATTAAAGCTGAACTTGAATGGACTACTAACAGTGCAATTCAAATGGATTATGCTTTAGAGGCCTTTATGATGTCTTGTGGTCTTGTGAGACAGCAGAATATTTTCAGGAAGGTGTTTGTTGGTTTTTTTTTTTTTCTTTCTTGGTTTTTGGCTTTTTTTTTTTTAATTTTTATTTTTTTGGGGGGATGGTGAACTTAGAGAGATGTTTTGAATGCCTGTGGGAGTTGCAGCCAATATTGGTACTTTGCTTCCTTCTACCAACAAATTTTATGCACTGAACAAGCCAGAACTAGGGCTGTGTTATTCCTGGTATTTTCCTCCTGAGAATACCAACTGCCTTGTGCAGCAGTCATCTGTTCCACTCGAATTCCAGAGCAAATGGCTGGCAAGAAGTGTCTTCCTCTTTTTATGTCCTGGGCTGAGGCAAATGCTAGGTCTGCTATTTTTCAATGTGCACATCAGTCAGTGCTATAGTAAGCATCTTACACCTATTTTCCATGCAAGAAGGAAAAAAATACCCTTGATTCTTTGTAGGTTGCTTTTCCCTTTTAGTTAAACTAGAGTACAGCCAGAAGTCAAATTGCTGTCTATATATAAACATATCCTATATTTATGACTAAATACTAGTATTTAGTGTGAAGTCCAAATAGAATTATTTTCCTTAAAATATTATTAGAATGTTGTCTTCTGCTATCTCTAAGCATTGTAAAAACACAGCTCTGGGCATCAAGAATGGGGGTGAGAGGAGAGAAAGATGTGAGGGAAGAGGGGATGGCATTTGATCCTATTGAATCCTTCCCAGTCCCCAGACTGCTCTCTCTATATCCACCCAAGATGTCTCAAAATTAGTCCATCTCTCTTTGTCCCTTCATGGTATAATTTCCATGTGTACTCAGGGACCTGTGTAAGTCCAATTCACTGGTTAAAAGTGAATAATTCATTGCATGCAGGCATATTTGGGGAAGATAATTGGGGAAGTTGATACCGTGGCATTCAAATTACAAAGCAAGCTTATGCTCTTTCATACTTGGAGTTCCAGGTTATTACTCAGACTAGTAACTGTTTCTCATCAAACTGTTAAATATTGTGAATACCAGGTGCTGTAAGAAATGCATTGTACACTTCTCCAGAATCCAGGTACGTGTCAGAGGGGAGAGATACGGTTTCTCCTCTGTTAAAAAAGCAACACATGGAAACATGGATGTGACTGCTTCTTCAATGTGATACGATCTTTACCCCATTTCTGACCTTTCTTGTGTCTGATTGTTGAATGGGTGAAAGTTAATTGTTTTTCTTCTTCACTCAATCACTTTTTTTGCTAGTAGATCATCCAGCTCTTACTGAAGAGCAGCTGACTGCTGGATGCATGTAAAGACTAACAATAAGATTGGTTCACTTCTGTTATTTTTTATATTATACTGAAGTGTTTTTTTGGTGTGATACAGAGACATTTGAAGTAGAGGATGGTTTAAATGTGGGAGAACTGTGGCCTCTAGGTTTCTAAAGATGAGTTGCCCTGGTTCTCCTTTAGTAAAGCCAGAGTTCATGTGGTACAAGTGGGATAAATTTACATACGCAGTGATAGTGAATGATAGAATGGGTTGTGTGTCACTCGTCTTGTGCCCATGTTTGCCTTCTGGCTAATTTAAAACCAGAAGAGGATATATAGATAACTTACCTACAGTTGTCGTCTTTGAATGATTGTTACACTTCTAATTTAATCACAACATTGGGAATAGCAGTTATGGATATATGAAATCACTGTCTTCAATTGGTACAAGACCAGTCAAAATGAGAGATGGGCTTTTGATGTATGTATGTGGCTTCAGACTTCTTTATTGCAAATTTATCTGCTTGTTTCCTCTGTCATTTCCTGAAAGCACAGGAGTATTTGAAAATAAAGATAGGCCTGGGCTGCAGAATGCAGGAAACTGAAAGAAATCTCATTTCTTGCCTTAGGGTAACTCAGTGTTTGGATTCTGTGTTCTTGTTTTGTTTTTGGTTTTTTTTGTCCAGATATATAAAACCTGTTCCTAGATATATAAAAGTTTTTTTTGCCCAATCAGTTTTCAGTACAGAGGGGAAAAAGGGTGTGGAGTTGTACATGTGTGCATGTACAGACACACGTAACTTTTAAAGGTCTAATGCCCTGTGTTAGGTATTCTTCTGTTGTTTATGAAAACTGTTCAGAAAAACTAACCTTCAAGCAGGTGTGGATGTGGTAGGAGCTTATAAATTTTCACTGTGAGAATTATGACTGTGGCTGCTGTTCCACAGAATACATTCTGGAGCTCAGTACCACGCTGCAAGGGTTACATGCACAAGGAAGGAAGAGGGAAGAGTGTTACTCACAAAAGCAAATGGAGCTGTTGTGCATTAGGAGTTTCACTCCTTCCATTTGCAAAACCAGATTGTTTCAGGATCACAATCCCACCGTTCCTAGCTAGTGCCTTATATTGTTCAGGCATTTGGCTTTGCTGGTGTTCTCAATAAGATCCTACTAATTCGATTACACTGTCCTTGGTAACAGCTAAAGCCCTGAGTATTTATTTGGTGTTTATTTGTTTGCTTTTGTTTTAAATGTAAACTGATTTTTAATGGCTTTTCTTGACTCTTATGTTGTCCTCATGTATAAGCTTCATCACTCATAGTGACCCTGGGAGCTGTTCCGGTAAAACCAAGTCACAAACATAATAGAGAGACAAATAACGTTGCAATAGAATTAGAACTATATTGAAGGCAGTAATGCTTAAATGCAGAGGACAATACAGTGTTGGAATCCAAATGATGGAAGCTTAACAATTTGGGTGGGAGCCACAGGCTATGATGTTAGCCTTTGGATGAAAGGATTGCTTCTTACAAGTGTATCAGCTGCATTAGGATTTCTGTTGGCCCACCAACAATTAAAAATTTTTATTTTCATGTAATTTTGCAGGTATTTGTAGCATCCTGGGGGAAATTGAATTTCTGCATAAGGCTGGAGCCAGCTGGTCTGTAGAGACTGTGTCTGTGAAGTGGTCCTTCCCTCCTGCTGCAGGGTAGTGCTCATGTGAGGGATGGAGGCAGGATATTCATAGTGTAAAATGCACATCTTAGTCCTGTGTTGGTTTCTTTACTCTATAGTTCCTGATTCAAAGCAATAAAGAAAATGTATCATCGTCCTTAAACTATGAGAGGAACCCAAAAATCATCCAGATGCTTATTGGTATTTTGCTCTGATTTAAGGTTTGAGGGTTTTCAGCTATAAGTCATGTCATCTTCTAGTATAAACTTTGATAGCTAATTCACTTTTGGTTTGTGTGAAAGATGTTTTTTGATATTTCTAGGGAAGTGCATCTTTAAGGAGAACCTTTTTGGGAAAGCTTTAGAAAGTGTTGAGATGTAGTTGCAGGTTGGTTTATTTATAAAGGGAGTGTTTGCACTCCCCTACACACTGCAGTGTTGAATAAGCATGTATTGTCTTTTGGTGTGTACATGTAATTATGATAATGGTAAAATTCACAAATAATTTCAATTCCTAAATTTTGTCTCAAAGGCAACAAGAAAGGTAAAAGGACTGTTGCTTTTTCGTATTTGCAGTTATTGAGAAAGTAGATCCATGGCTCCATCTACTGGGGTTCAAAACCAGAAGCACCAGGAATTGCTGTTTATTGAATGCCTGAGTTCTGGCACACTTGAGAGAGTAGCTGCTTGGCAGAAGCTGAAATAAAAAGTACTGTGTATTATTTTTCAGCTGGTAAATTAATGGAGTAGATTTCTCTGGAGATATTGGTGTAATAGTTTGAAAATTTTGCTTGTTTTAACACTTGTGGGTTTTTTGCTGCAGTTACATTCACTGTCTGGAAGTTGAACAACTTGTCTCTTTTGACAAGATACAATAATATGTACAATACAGAGCTGCTTGTATAATTTTTTTACTCCGTGTGTTTTTTATACTCAGACAACTTCTGTAGGCAAGACAAAGACGTAATAATACAATATTAGCTGGGTTGTTCCTCCAACAATCTCCTGTGGGGAAAGAATAAGGCCAAAGTATAAAAAAATTGACTTCTTGGTTTTCTCTGGCAATTAAATATGTGACATTAAGACATTTCTGAGATTAATTAGCATTTTGCAGCATCTTGGTGCAGACCAACAAGAAAGGAAACTATTTCCACCTGATTAACTTTAAAAATTTCTTGCAAGAGGGGAAATATTTTGCTCACACTTTGTTTCTCATTTCTGTTTGTCTAAGCACAGGAGCTCAGAAACTGTGAGCTGTAGCCAAGCTCTTGAGGAAGAGAAGATTCTAAAATAATCCACTATTACTCTGGCTGCAATTGTTTTCAAAGTATCTTATTCATTTTTTGTCATTATATCAAACTCTGTCTCTTGTAATGCCAGCTGCAAAAATGTGAATCAAAAATCCATTCCATAAAAAGCAAAAGTTATTGTCTGTCTTGTGCAGAACTGAGTAAACACTTCAGTTTCAGCACTAACTGGATTTTGGAATTTGAAAGTATTACAAAGTAATGGTTGTGTATTTGATGAAGATTCATACCTTCATACATAATAGTGGGACTGTTTTCTTGAGTATTCTCATTATGTGATAATGATGCAAAATATATTTTGTCCTAAATG
The DNA here is from genome assembly GCA_026261815.1 of Monarcha castaneiventris obscurior. Classification (NCBI taxonomy): domain Eukaryota; kingdom Metazoa; phylum Chordata; class Aves; order Passeriformes; family Monarchidae; genus Monarcha; species Monarcha castaneiventris. The sequence goes on from JAMPIT010000890.1 coordinate 6,982,669, forward strand.
AGGAGCCTACAAAGACGTCTTTCTCTGCTATTTTCTTTTTCCTCTGTTGAAGATTTTAAGAATGATGCTGGTAGGGATGAGGATGTTAGATAAAGAAAATTAATGGTTTTGTAGAGAAGATGTAGCTGGAGTGAATTTCACTCTGTAAGGGTTACTGCTGTGAAGTTGTTAAGTACAAATAATCATGTTAAATGTGGAGACTGAAAGGAAACACTTCCTATTTTAGTCATAATGGGACATATATGGTAGTTTATAACTCCCCTGCAGTAAGCAAAAAAATTAATGGCAGATCAGATTGCATTAGTATCTGAAAGTATTGCTATCTTGAAATATTTGTTATTTTGTCTTGCATTTCAAGCAGTGAAGTTGTCACTTTAACTTAGTGCTAAACTTCGGCAGTTTAACAGTGCAAAATGGGTGTGTGTGTGTAAATGATATATAATTATATTAAATTAATTTTATTAAAATATTACTAGAATGTTCACAACATTCAAACAGTACATGCACATGGGCATGCATATATATAGGTATATTTACACATGGGTATATGTTTTAAGAAATATCCTCTGATAGCTGTTGTAGACCTAGAAAGAACAGTGTATTGCACTTAGTTCATATTTTATGGGTGAGGATTTCTGCTGCTTAGACAATAAGAGAAATGCTGATAGTTTGTGCTCTTCCTTCAGGAGACAGGAAAGGAAGAATCACTGAATAAATGTCATTTTGTTATCTGCTGTTAGAGGCAATGTATTCTATTAAAATTTATTACCACCTGGAAAACCAAGGCTCTGTTTATTCAGGGTCAATCCTTAGGAATAATTTCTATTATTTAGACACAGCCTTTGTATTTCCAGTGCAAGTTAGAGAATGTGCTTTTTGCTCAGTTTTCTGCTTCCTTCTGCTCTCAACTTGGAAAATATTGTAATTATAAACTAGGATGGTTTGTTCTTCTGTGAACTGACAATTTAAGTTGTGGACAGGAGAGAGAACAGTGGTAGCAAATGTTTTATATGACCATAAAATATCGATAGAGAAGTAAGGTATTTTAAAAATACTTTGTTCATCTACTGCTATTGTAAAACTGCATTCAAAGGTCTTTTTATCAGCAATTATGGTTTCTCCATAAAATACAGGGAAGAACCCTCACCATCTCTAAAAATCTTGTGTGTGTGTGTGCTTATCCATACATACCAGTAAGCCTGTAGGTAGAGAATCACAACAGCAAAGAAACCCGAACACAGTTTGGTCTTGAAGTGGTTAAAGAAGTGAAAGAAGGGGAAGGATGGGAGAGGGTTTCTTGTGGCTTTCAAAAGCTCATTTTCAGCAGGCAGAGCTGTGGACAGGTGAACAAGCTGGGATAACACCAGCTCTCGTGGGAGCTCACAGGGCCTCAGCATCTCTGCGCTGTCCCCTCTGCAGTTGCTCTTACACAATGATCTACATGCAAACTTCCATACCTGTCAGTGAAATGGAACAACTGGCTGTGCTTCAGTTCACTGGTGGATGTAAAGTTATTCTGGTAGCTCTGTGTGGTCCTGTGTTGTCAGATTTGCTCCAGCTAGACTGAATGCAGGTTGCGTTTTCAATCGCAGAACCTGGGCATTGTCTAGATCAGGCTTTAGCTTGCCTTCAGGGATCACCAGTGATTTCTAGCAATTAGTGGCTATTCCCAAGCTGGTTTTCTCATCCTAAACTACAAAATTGCTTATTGATTGCTGGTGTTTGTGAATAGTGTGGCTGCTTGGCACTGCATGTTCAGACTGGAGCTGTACTAGCACTTAAAAAAATGTTAACAGCACAAAAATGTAGTCCAGTGTCTAGTCAGAAACAGTCTCTGAAGTTACTTGTTACTCTTTCTTTCACAGTTATATAACATATATGTCATTTTATTATTACTTAAAAGTTCTGTTTTCATTTATATATATGTGTATGTATTTATACACTACCTAATTGCTCATAGATACTTGCTCTAGCCACATAACACATATTAAATTGCTCATTAGATGAATTACTTTGTTTTTGAACTTGACATACAGACATTGTGTAGATAAATGACTTGGGTTTTATTTTTATGTGCTGAACACCAGCAGCTCAGGAAGTTACATTGGGGCATTATTCCCACAGCCTCTCTTGTTCTTGTGATTATATATTACGTGTTTTTATTGCTCTCTCTCTGTGGTCCTGTCTTTCACAGTGGTAGTTTATTTTAACGAGAACAAAAAGAGGTAGAACTGGTATATATTTCATAAAGATTAGTGTTCTTCCAGTGCATTCATAGTGCTGATCAAAATAAGTTTTGCTTAAATATTTATGAAAAATGCCAAGTACCTGTGCATGGAAACAATTCTCACTAATTTCAAAAAACATGAAAACTTTTCTAATTATAAGCAAATAATCTATGAGAGGACTTCAGAGAAGCGTTCAAAGGAAACATTAAAGTTCAAATCTATGAACACGATCCCATATTTTGACAGTAAATTCCTTGGACTCACAGTTCTTTAGAAGAATTTTTGGTGTTGCATATTTTGGCTGGACTGCAATGCCATCTTTTTCTGTACTGCAAAGTGGTACATGCAGCCTTTAACAGAAGCACATAAAGTAATTAAAAATCCAACCAAAAGTTCAGTGAAGATTTAAATCCTCTTCTTTCTTGCAAAAATCTGAGTATTTAGAAATACAAAATAATAATTTGTTCTACTCAGATCGTCAGAAATCAAGTATCTTCTAAGAGAGCTTAGAGTTTATAAGAAGAACTTGCATAACCAAGGGCATTTGGGTGATATATTTGTATATCTTTTGGCATTTAGATTTTATACTGTTATCCAGTGTAACAGTATACAATACTGTTGTAAAATACCATATATAAAACTGTATCTTTAATCTGTAGAATATTTTGAGCCACATCTTTGCTCACTTACTGGGTTTTCAGTGCTGCCTACTGAAAGTCACTTTGAAATTGTAAAAGTCTTCAGTAATTGCACACAGCAAATTGATGTTGACGTCTCATGTGTTTAGGCTGACTGAAGAGTCTGTTTGAGTGGTCTTTGAGGCTGAATAATTTATCTGTCTTTCCCCCTCCCCTTTATTTTTCTCTCATCTCAGGTTATTTTGTTGGCTGTGGAGAACCACGGACCCTTTGTGCCCTGATGGGGGACTCGGGATCCAGACGATCGACTCTTGTATCTCGGTTGCCAATATTCAGGAGAAGCGTTAGCCGGAGACACGACTCCCTCCCTTCCTCGCCTTCTTCTGCTAATGCCATTGGTGTCCACACCTCCTCCCCATCCAGCACGAACTCCAGCTCAGGGAGCACAGGAAAGCGACGGAGTATTTTCCGCACTCCTTCCATTAGCTTCCATAACAAGAAAGGGAGTGAGCAGAAGCCTGACTCAGCGAGTCAAAATGTTAATGTCTCAAATGGTGCCCAGTCCTCTCTTAGCACTTTTCAAAAACTCAGCTTCGATGAACACACAAAAAGCAGAGGAAGGCATTCAGTTGGCTTTGGCAGCTCACGTAACAAGAAGATAACAAGGTCTTTGACAGACGATTTTGAAAAGGGAAAGGAGTCCTCAGCTAATAAGAATGTCTTTATCAATTGCATAAGCTCTGGGAAGAATGAGGGTGATGATTCAGGCTTTGCAGAAGAGCAAAGCCGATATTCTGTCAAACAGTCCACACGAAAACTCCTCACTAAATCTTTTTCATCACACTACAAATTTTCCAAACCGGTTCCCGAGAGTCAGTCGGTTTCCTCTGTGCAGCAGCCCAGGTGCTTGCTGGAAGTTAAATCCTATGTGGAAAGTGAACCTGTGATGGCCAAGTCGTCTCCTCCATGCTCAGCTGAGACGACGGAGTGCATGGGCAGCTCCCTGCAGTCCCCGCTGCTCTCAGCTGACCTCACGGCTGCCCAGACCCCCTCGGACTTTGTCGCTCTGACTGAGGACTCTGTTTCAGAGGCTGATGCCATGCCCAGCAGTGGGCCTGGAGCACTGCTCACAGAGGATTTTGGCCACGATGTCTCTACCTCTCAGATCTTTTTTAATCCTGCTGCTGCTCCTGCGAGGGACACAGATACTGTGCACAGTACTGGCCATTCTGCTGGTGTATCTCCTGTGAGTCACGCAAGCTCGTGCAGCATGGAATCCAGTACCTTATTCAAAACGTCACTTGCTAATCAAGCAAAAGTACTGTTGCAAGCCAATGGACTACATATTAATGATGCCAGGCAGGTAGAAAAAAATAACTCAGAAAATGCACATTTAGGAACCTTGACATTACAACATAGTGAAGAACCAGTGACACTCTCTCCAAAGGCACAGGGGTTGAGTGGGAGCAGAGATGAAAGCACGCCATCCAAGCACATGAGAAACACAATTCCTGTAGTGGAGTCTAAGCCTGTTCCATGTTCTGAACCTCAGTCCTTTAAAACACAACAGGGTTATGAATCAAACCATCCTAAAGGTACGTCGCATGGTCTTTTCATTTTTGAGTTTGATGGGTTTTGCATGGGGGTGGCCTCATTTCTTCTGTAATGATTATTTTGTCTTAAAGTGTTTTTGTAGAATTGCAAGTGCTAGCTACGAAGTTCAAAAAGTACGAATTGTGTCCTCCCTCAAAACTCTAGGAATTAAAGAAGAAGTCTATGATTTTTTTGAGCTTGTGCTTTACAATTTGTAAACACCCATCAGTGCTATTTCTGGCTATGCTTTGGTGTAGTAGAAAATTAATTAAGAAAGCGAGTATTGGTTCCCAGCTCTCATTAAAGGCTGAAGCCGTGATTTTTTGCGACATGGCTATTTTGGACTTGACTCATGGGGTTGCATAATTTGGGATGGAAACATCATCAGAGGAACAAACCTTGTAGTCTGATTATGAGAAATAATACAGTTTACTTTATACTGATCTGGGTTTAGAAATTTCTAGAGTCTTGCTTTCTTTATTCAACTGATGTTATAGAGTAACTCAGAGTGATATTTTTTCAGAGTGAGAGAGATCCTGTTTCTCCATCTGAAATAAGTGTCCAAATTCTCATTTTGTCATCTATAAAACTGAGGGAGTTAATCACCATCTAAATTGCACACTGAGTCTTTAGTTTATGAAGAGTAATTTGGAAATACTAACAAGATCCAGTGGAAAGACTCTGCCTAGAAATCATAATCTATAGAGATGCAGATAAATAAGGCACCAGGCCCTTGAGTGAAGGACACCTGTCAGAAGACATTTATCTCTGACAGTTTATTTTCTCAAGCCAACTTAATGACTGGTGCTTTTTTGAATAATCCTGAGGTTATATGTGGTGGGCTAAAATTTGTGAGAGTTAACAAGACAGCATTTGTAGTGATTGTATTAGAAGATGAATGATGGTAAGTATAAACTCATCTAAATTCCCACCCATCATTTTGCTGGGCTATTTATCTAGGCATGTAGATTATAAGCAATCAAAAGCAATCTCACGTTTTGAATTATTAGTCACTGCAAGGCTTAGTTGGATATCTTGTACATAAATTGGAATATAAAGTCAAATTAATCCACTGAATTAGCTTTCACTAGAGGGCACCTCTTTCCCTCAGAACCTTAGTCACTTTGGGGAAAAAAATATTCCCCTTTATGTGTGTTACTGGTCCTGAACACTCAGTTTGTCTTCCTTGTCACATTGTCTCATCTGTGAATGAGCTCTTATTTCAGAATCTGCCTTGCTAGAGTGTACTGCAGAACAGCAAGAGAGCAGCTTGGAGGGATGTTTAGAAATACTCACTGCATTTCAAACTCATGCATTGGCAATTGGATATTTAATCTGTATTTCAGGAAAGCAGCTAATGGGAGTTGGAATCATGATAGAGGGATTTTTGTAAATTGGATTCATGTTCACAGAAACACTAGAGCTAATACTGCACTATATAAAAGTTGATGATTAATTGTTACAGTTTTTTAGTTCTGTTCAAAGTACTTTTTTTTTTTTTTCACTTGTGTGGTGAAGAATGTATTTTGAATTAGAAATTGGCCAAGCATACAAAGGAACCATTGAAAAAAAGATAAAATCTTGCCATATGAAATTAATCAAATACAGAAAAAGCTTACATGGCATTCAGTAAGATATGGTTATAAGTAGTTATACCTGTTGCAAACAGACTGGTTTGAGCATTTGGTTTTCTAAAACAGTATTTGAACCTCAATGTCAATACAAAATATTTCTGTGCATTTTCTTTGGTAATAGATATTTTTTCTACTGTACCCTGTCTCATAGCTGATGTCATTATAGATAGCATTGTGAAGGTGACATTCATGTATGAGAAGGTTTGATGTGTCATATATTTCTTAGTATACTTTCATGTGTTTTTATGTGATACGGATTTTTTTTGAGATCCTTTTGAGACCCTTAGAGAAAATGTCTCTTCTCTTGCAAAATGCAAAAGAAGATAAGATTTTCTGTATGTGTGACATTTAGTATGCTATTATGCTTTTATCTTTCCCCATCTCTAAATTTGCCCTAACATGTCAAAATGTATCTTTTTCTCCTCTTTTCTGATGTGTTATTGTTTTAACTGGACTGGGATTTTGCCTGCTGACTGCAGGCTGAGCTTGGAGGGTGCTGGTGCAAGGCTAAACTAGGAATACTGAGCAGAAGTGGAAACCAATGTGCATCCCTGTCTTATGCAGCGATAACAAAGTTGAGACCTGGCCCTTCAAAGGCTGGACTTGCCTTTGGGCACAGGGTGAGGCAGGTTGGGTTTTGGCACCATTGGACAAGTGATAGTTTCTCTGGTAGGTTTTACTGACAGCAATTTGGAAGTGTCCTGTGATGAGGGGAGAAAGAAAAGGATGGAGCAAAGAGTCCTTCTGGATACTATGTGGAGCCCTGGACTGAGGTGTAGTGTGCTGAACATGCCTGGGGGCAGAACTGGGGGCCCAGGTGACACTTTTATCTAGGTAAGCACAGTCTGCTTTCTACAGAACATTTCTCATGTGATTCCCTTTCAGTGTAAGCATCTCAAGCAAAGCAGTGTTCTGATGAAGAAAGTATTTGGAGAGAACAATTCCCTATAACAGCTGCTGATTGCTTCTCTCTTTGCAGTTGATCTTGCCAACAGCCTCAGTCCGTACAGGGAAGGCAGATTTGTTGAGAAACGACTGAGGTCCTCCTCAGAAGGTACCGCTGGGGGCAGCCGGCTGATCATAAAACCAAAGGATGGAAATGCAGAAGAGCTTAACAGCCTACGGAAGCAGAGAGCAAGCTCATCCTCTTCCAAAATGAACAGCATGGTGAGTTGTATTCCCACGTGCATAAGTCTTACATTTTTCTGTGATTGGTGTGACCATAGTGAGAAGCAGTGACTTCACAACCAACATTAATAAAGAGGGTAGCAGCTCTCTCAGGCTTCCAAAATGTGATCCATGCTTGGCTTCAGATATAAAAAGTATTTTTTTCCTGGGTGTGGCACTGTGAGAAGGTTTGCATACTTTCTGGGAACAGTTTCTTGTTGACATGTGTTGCTGATTTACTTGTGCTGTTAAAGCATGGAGCTTTTCCTGTTTCTCTGTTTTTGCAGGAAGTTTGTATCCAAATATCAGTGAATAATGTGATTTTTCAAAGCTAGAAAGAACATGATGACATTTAAAGATGCTGTTTCACGTAGGCATACAGAGCATTACGCAGATGGAGTTCATGCCCTAAAATACTGGTTAACCTTGGCTCAGGCCTGTGAATTTTCTTTTGGGTTGTTAGACCCATGTTGTTAGGCAGAGCTCTGTTTTCATTTAAATACTAGGCTACACTGATACTGTAGTATTTCATTCTATTCAGCCCTGTATTAATGATGGAAGTAGAAAGGTGACAATCCAGGAACAACAGGAAGCAGATAAATTGTGAGTGAGATTAGGTGGTAATCTGAGTCCCTTCTTTGTGTTTTGTGTATGAAATCCATGGGCTTTTTTCCTGCACCGCCATTAGCAAGATTGTCCACAGATTCTCATGGTTTGCTCATCTTTATTGGTATTACAGTCACAGACCAAGGAGTTCTAAAACAAGAATAGAGAGCATGCTCATGAGTGAAGGTAAAATTATACCTGCTTTTCCCCCCATACATATGGATATCATCTTCCTATCTTAAGAAAATAGGAGTTTTTTAGTAAAAAGTGAGGTTTAGGAAGTAAATCAAACAAAACCAAACCTGAAAACATGCCCTGCACCCTCTCCTCCCCACAAACAACCAGAAGACAAAAGAGTAAACAAGAGTTTCCTGGAAGCAAAAGAAAAAAAATACAAAGAAATTGAATTTTCATAATAATACGTATTTGAACAGTAAAAAGGCCCCTTGAAAATGCTTGTCACAATCAATTCATGTTTAGCACCACAGTAGCAGATTGTTACCAATGAATGATGCTAATGAAGAATAAATAGTAGGTAAAGAATTGGCATTATTACACAAAAGTATTATAAAAAACCTTAACCTCACTTTCTTGAGTGTCTAGAACAACATGAGTTGCGTGGCTGTCTGTATGAAAATGAAATTTTGTTCAGTTCTGGAGGAAAATGAACCACAGACATTTAAGGGGATGGCAAGTCGATGGGGGAGAGCAGAGGCCCCCATGGCAAGGGCAGCACTGTTGTGCAGTTCTGCTCTGCAGCACTGAGTGAGTGGCTGTGGCTGCAGATTCTGGTTTTCTGGCATCACCCAGATGCTTTGTTAAGCTGAAGAAACTTTGTGTCTTTGCCCCTGTTTATATTCTTTTTCTTAACAGGCAGTTGAGCTGCCTCTGATGAGGGACTGGGAGTGAGGACCCAGAAAATCTCACTCAAGGGGTGCAAAATTTTCACAGGAGGAAGGAAGTTAAAAAAAAAATTGCATCTGAGAAGTTCTTTATTCTACACAACTTGCTCAGCAGAATATTCTTGCATAATTTCCAGTTCTTGTTTTGAAGGTGAAAGGTGAAAGCTTGTATAGACTGACCTTCTAAATATTGGGAATATGTATCAAACCTACAAAGAGGGCTACTGCTTCCCTTAGGAGTGGCCTTAACTAACTTGTGAGGTGTTGAAAGTAATTTATATACTGGCTAAGAGCAATGCTGTTTGTAAATGAACTTTAGGGAAGGAAAAAATCTTTCAAAATAACTCTGCAAACGTGCCAATTTCGTGGTATGTTAAATAATGATCTGAAACAAACACTTGAGGTGAACTGCTTGGATTGCCAGTTAATGTGTTTATTGCAAAGCTGCTGTTCTTGCAGTGACCGATTTCTGCTACAAGAGGGCACCATTTCACCAGAAATGGTTTTGGAGAGCGACCACTGCAATTCAGGACATGTGTTTGAGCAGTTTGATGTTATTAGCCTGTGCAATATAATAGACCCTTTCCAGATGAAAAGTGTTGATAGTGATGCAGTTTAAAGAGATGGATATTGCTGTATAAACTCTGGTCATTCTAATGCTCCAACAATGAACTCATGAGTTAACAAATTCAAATCTTTAGACATAATATAGTCTAGTTAACCGTGTCTCAGAAGCTTGGTAGAAGCTGTGTTTAACCTGCTGTTTCTACCTAGGTGGTTCTTCTTTTCCAATGTATAAGAGAGGCAAAAAGAAAGGAAAATGTGAAGCAGCACAGCAAAAGACCCTAATGGTCTGAAATAAGCAGTCCTGCAAGACCAGTAAAAGGAATGTAAACCTGTATAGCTGATACAAAGAGAATTAGATTAGCCACATTAAAAAAAAACAAAAAAAGATCAGACCACCAAATCACTCTAAGTAAGTTCTTTAAGAGGATTAGGAGACAGAATAACAAGGAAAAAAGGCTTGATGTGTAACAGTACTTGGAACTAAGAGAAAGTGAGATGTGTGTGAGTAACAGAATTATCCCTCACTTCTCATAGTTGTGGCTAGTACGAAAAGATGAGTATCTTGAATATCACATTTATCAGTACAAAGATGAAATGTTAAAAAAAATTGTGTTTTTTACATTAAGTTGCTGATAGAGATTTTTAAATGCTAGCAAATTACAGTCATCACAACCAGTTAGTCATGAAGGATCATATGAATGGAAGTAACTGTGCATTACTTCAAGTCAAAAAAAACCCACTGGAGAGAATGATAGGAGCACCTAGACCACACTGCCCAACTTCAAGACATGAGCTACACTGTGCTGTATGCATCCATGTGTTTTCACTCTGTCTAGAAATATGAGTGCTTATGTGCAGTGGAACAAGAATGCTTGCTTATATTTGGCTCTTGCAAACTGGCCTTTCTCGCCTCCCTGCTATTCCTTACAAGGAAAATAGTTGCTTGCCTTTATAATTGCTCCCTTGCCCACACCTGTCTGTCTGCAGATATTTTTTAACTAAAAACCCCCTTATTTTTCAACTTCTTGTTCAGTGGGTGAATGTTATGTACCGCAGGACTGCATTTCTCTGGGCACTTTTCAGCACAGTTTTCTCTTTAGTTCCTCATACTTGAATCTTCTCCAAATGTTGCCTGTTTTTTGCTTCTTAAATTCAGCTTCAACTTTTCACCCTTGCAGGTAAAAACTTTCGTGCTTGCCCTCAGTGCTGCATCATCAGCTTCCTTTGCCTGGAGCAAAGCAGCCTTGCCGACTTGTGCCAGCCCAATTAGAGCTGCACAACTTATTTTTCCGGATTGTTGCTTTGACTGTGCCATTTCTTTCTTTGCATCTTTCCCGTGGATCCTATATATTAGATATAAAACCGTTTGTTGCCAAGGACTTTTGAGACCTAAGGGCATCCCAGCTTTTTCCCCTCAGCTTTAACAGTGATACAAGTCTTCATTGCCCTGTTGCCAAGCTGTCAAATGGTTGCATTTGTGTTTTCTCCCGTGCTGCCTATCACACACTGCAGTAACTGCACTTACCACAAAATTTGCTTCATTTCTTTTCTCTATTTTCACTTTACTTTTTTGCCTTGCCTAAACATAGTTTTTCGAGATGCATGCTGGGTACTGTATTACTGAGGTTTTTACTGAGCTTTTTTTTGCTTATCCATCCAGTGCTGATGCCTAGCCAAAATGCCCCTTTTCTCACGCTTGTCCTATGCTTGTTATGTGGGGATGCTCCAAGTACCGAACATCTCAGTAAATGTACTTACAACATAAATTAGGAACAGCCTATGCAAAACCCAGTGTCAGAATACAGGGCAGTATTTCATGGGCAGGGATTCGATTTGATAATGGAAGTGGTTGAATATGTTGGTTGAACATTAAATTAAAAAAATTAATAATTTACTACTATAGTATAGAGGGGGCCATCTGACATTTCAAGAATATAGAATAAAGGTAAATGATTGACACAGAAATATGTTTGCAAAGGAGAGATTAACTGCAAATATTTGAGACTCTTAGTGTATCTCTGGAGGGAGCAGAAAATCAAAACAGAGGTCACTAATGAAAGTGTGTTGTGGCCAGAACTTCTGTGATAATTATCTAATTAGCAGCTGGTGTCTAAATTGTGGCTGGTGTCCTGGATATTCTGTGTGTATAACTGTACCTCAGTTTTGTGACCTAAGTGATTTGGGGGGACTTAGCAGTTAATAGTCAGGTTTCTAGTATACTTCAGAAATGGTATTTGCAATGATGGAGCAATTATCCAAACCACTGTATTCAAATCTCTTCTTGTATTTGATATTGTGCATTATCAGGCCATACCCAAATCTGCAGTGCATGAAAGTGTTTCTCACAGATTATTTATTTTTAATGTTACCTGAGTAGTCTTATTTATCAAGCACCAGTTTTAACCCAGTTGCTACATCATGACAGAAACACCAGGATCCTGTGCCCCCACAGAATTCAGTGAATGTACATGAAAAAGGGCTAGAATGTTTTTTATGTTCCTCTTCTCTGTGCTGAGTAGTATGATATTTTGCTGGTGTATGATTAAGCACAGAGTATGAATCAAACTAGGTTGGCTGCTAGTCTAGAGAGAATTGAAGTGATTTTCATATTTACTTGAGGTTACTTTAACATTGACCTTCTGGAAGCTGAGATTTTTATGCAATGTTTGGCTAATACATGAGGTGGAAGCCTGCTGTTGAAAATACTTGAGTTGAATGAGTTTCAGAGGGTGACCAACCAGTAGATTTGAAAGTGGGATTTGAATGTGGCTATTTTTGTGGCCAATAAATGTGACCTGTAAAGGCTTGAGAAAACCTTATGGGGTACATTCTCCTTCTACAGACTGGAGACACATTAATTATTAATGCCTTAACAGCCTGCCCTGGAAAGGCACTGAGTGAAAGGTTAGAGGGAGGATTTGAGTGCTTAGGGTTTCAGTTCAGGTTAAAAAAACCCTCAAACAAAATAACCTTTTTCAGATATGCCAAGATCTCTACAAAAATATGAACTAGGTAAGCAAAATACACTCACTCCTTAACTGTCTTCTGCACAACCTTCTTTAGAACTAGCAATGTTCTGTTTTCTCTGAAAAGCTACAACGTGTTTTTTACTTGCTATATGGTGTGTTATCTTTGGTATCTGTGGTGTTCGTAAAAGCTATGTCATAGTTAAAATAGGTGGGCCAATTTTTTTCTGTCACCGAATTATTGTATTTCTGCTTAATTCAAATTCCTATCTGCTATGCTGGGGTTCTCGAGGGAGAATATTTAGGAACATCAATTGTTGCTGAGCTGTTCAAGCAAACCCTGTAAGGCAGTGGTTCACCCTTCATGAGAAGTGGACTTGACAGCATTCATTTATAACTAGATTTGTACTAACGTAACAAAATTTCCCCTTTTGCAATGAATTTGGCATTTTGCTCCTTTGTGAAAAGAAACTGTGGAAGCCACTTAAAGCAAGAACTGTCAGGACTGCTTTGATCTTATAAGGCTGAACAGTGTTATCTAGATAGGAATAAACTGCTGGCTATAGGTACTTAGTAATTTGAGCCTTATATTCTTAATGTAGTGTGGAGAAAGTTCCTTTCTCATACTAATAGCATAAAAAATGGAAATAGCAGATAGGGATTTAAACATTTTGGCTGTGATTTTTAAGTCAAGTCAACTAGAAGCTTTTTGGGTAACAACCCTGTGGGAAATTAATGTCTGTAGTGTAATGTGTGTTTCTTAACAAATGAAGGGCTTGTGAAAATCAGATTGCAGTTGTCAAACACTTTGAATTAATTCTTGAGATCATGTAACCAACAGAAATTAATTTAGATGTGACTTAATGCTTATGTTGTAATGTTCTATGCACTTCTTTAAGGACATAATCATAGCCCAGAAAAGGGTAAACTGTTAATTTAACATTGGGGTAATTATTTAAATTGAATTGGATTATGTTAATACAGGTAGAAGGTAGAGCTATTAGCAATTTTAAATCCCAGAGTCATCATGGCAGTGGGTGGATGTGTTTGTTGTGTAGCTAAAATAGAACAGAATTAGTTCTTTCCATGCTTTTATGGATTAACTGCAGTGGGTGATCTGCACCCCTCAGCCACTGGCTTACTCCCTCTGGCAGGATGAGGAGGAGAAATGGAAGGGTAAAAGTGTGAAAACTTGCAGGCTGAGATAAGGGCAGTTTAACAGGTAAGGCAAAAGCTGCCCACACGAGCAAAGCACACTAAGGAATGCATTCAGTGGTTCCCATGGGCAGGCAGGTGTTCAGCCATCCATCCCCAGGAAAGCAGGGCTCCATCACACCTCATGGCTACTTTGGAGGATAAGTGCCCTAACTGCAAACCTTCCCCCTTCCTTCTTCCTTTCCCAGCTTGAGCTGCTCAACACATCATATGGCTGGATCCCTTTGCTCAGGTGGGCTCCCCACTGTGCCCCCTCGAAATTCTAGCTCACTCCCAGCCTCTTCTCTGGCAGGGCAATGAGGAGCAGAAAGGGTCCTGACACTGTGCAAGCCCTGCTCAGCAATAGCTGAAGCTTTTGTTCCTGTATTGATAACACTGGTTTGATTACAAATCCACAACACGGCACCATAAAAGCAAGCTGCTATGAAGAAATTTAATTCTGTCCCATCCAAAACCAGTAGAAGCTGAGTGTCTGATACTGATACTGAGTGTCTGATACTCCCAATATGGGAGTACTTGCTCTGAGTGTTGTCTGAACTAATTTACAGAACACTTAACTTCTAAAACCCTAGGTCATACTATAGTGCCTGTAATGCATTGAACTTAGTTTTCTGTTTTAATAGTTTTCTGAAAAACATAGCTATTTATTGAGACTCAAAACATAAGTGTAAAGCACATGCACTTGATGGATTTTTCTAACAAAATACACTTTTATGCTAGTCTTATTACATTTCTCAAATAGTTTTGCCAGTTAATGTAAAAGATTGCTTGTTCTGAAGCTGCTCATCACTTAAAGTTGATACTATTTTTGTGGATTTCTTTATCCATATGAAGGGAAAGTTTTTTTCTGCACAGAAATATCTAGTAATATGTTAAAATACACTCTTAATGATCAATATTGTTTAAGGAGATAGATACATTTGTCAAGCAAAAGCAGCTTGGTTATATTTCTATTTTTTTTGACTTCTACATTTTACTTTGCTGTTCATTACCATATTTTCCACTAGCACGTTTTGAATACAGGTGAGTGCTGCAGCAAAATTGTTGTGCAGTCTTCCTGAAGAAAACCACTCAGTCTGTGAGTGTGGGCTACTAAAATCTGTATGTCACCACCTATGGTGCCACCACCAAAGAAACAACTCGTTTGTGGTGAAGATACTTACCTTCTGCTCAGTGCCTGCCTGCTGTGGACCTGTGGGAGAGGTCAGGGATTTACCAAGGATTAAGCAATCCTGTGAAAAATCTAATGAATGCTCCCTACCAGCTCTCCCAGTAGTTTAATCAGTAGTAGGAGAGAAACAGAATAACTGATGCTGGAAGGCGCCTCTGGGGATGATCTGAGGGTCCAACTCCTCTGCTCAAACCAGGGTCAGGGGTGGCATCTCTACACCCAGGGATGTGTGTAGTTGGGTTGAGAATATCTCTGAGGGTAGAGACTCCAGAGCCTCACTTGGCAGCCTGTCCAGGTGTTTGTGCAGATTTATGGTTTAAAAAAAGAACACAGCTTTTTACTGGGTTTCTTGTATTTAAGTTTGCACTTCTCTATTCCCTGGGTAGCACTAAGAGGAGTCTGGCTCTGTCTTTATTACGCCTGTGACCACCCTTGTATGTCAGGTCCTCAAAGGCCTTTGAAACTGGGAAGAGATGAGTCCAGTATTGAAGGATAGCGAGCCAAAGGGAATCTCAACAGAGCTCCTTTGATATCTCCACTGTGCTCCCAACTCATTTGCTGTTTCTGTGGACTCTCCCCAGTCATATTCTGCCTGCAAACTTGCTGGGTTGGGGAGAAATTGTAAACTCACAGGAGCTGGGATCATCCTGATGTGTACACACAGTCTTTTATGTTTGCCCATCCTACTTTACGGAGCAGGTGTGCCAGAGAAAGGAGGTGGTTGGCAGGGAAGGGAGTTCCTGAGATATCCAGTGATGGCAGATGAGAAGCATGAGAGGGTGGAGAGGCCACCAGGAATGTAACAAGTGTTTCTGAAAGAATTGGAAGAGGTGGTAAAACCTGATGTACTCTGCTTGCATACTGGGATCTCTTCCTTGCAGAAGGACAGAGGTCAGGGGAACATGGAAGTTACTATTGGTAGAGACAGGTTAGAGGGTATCTGAACTAGTGTGGCTGATCTAATGTCTGTATTTTATTACACTTGATTTTTAAGTAAAGGAGGAGCCATTATGCAGTGAGTAATACTTAAGTGGAAAAATCTTTCTATCCAGTGCTGGTAAAAGAAAGTACTTCCTCAGAAAGAGAAGGTAAGTTACTTTAATTGAATGTCTGCTATGCTCTATAAGATTATAGTCATGTCTTTTATCTTGGGAGATGCCCTTAGCATGGGCAGTATTTTTGCAGCTGTGATATATGTATGTATCTTCTTGGATTAGCATATGCAAGTAATACATTCAGTAGGAGAACTGAAACTTTTGGATGACTTTCCTGAGGGAGACAGTTAATGGACAGCAAATTCACTGAACTTGAGATTTATGACTAGTGAATAGAAATTAGTATCTTGGGTTTATCATCCTGTAGGTCAGATGATTTATAGGTAGTTTGCACTCACTTGTTTTTTAGGAAAATAGAAATGGAAAATTGCCCTGGCTTTGTTCTTAGAGTGACTAATTTTGGCCTTGTCCTTTCTTATGCACATCATTTCCTGCTGTGTGGGTCCCTCAAACAGTGTGTCCATGAATGGTTTTGTAGTTCAAGTTCTGGACTGCTTTCTATAAGCTGCCTATTTGTATGCTTTTGCTTATGTGAGTATAAACTCCAAATAAATACAGTATTTTTTTCCCCAGGCTACAGCAATTCAGGGTAGGATGCTTCTTCCAGGCCTTTGATCCCTTTGATTGATTAAAAGAAGGCAATGGGGTGAGAAATGGAAATGCTGTTGGGTCACTTGTTAGGTCATTTATATTTGCAGTCCTTCTTGTCTTGCCAGTGTGTTGCTGGAGGCAATACTAGATGAACCCTGGATTAAGGACTTGGCAGGGGCTGGAAAACTAGCAGTGGACCCTGAAGCTTGCCATTTCGAACAGGAATTAATTCTGATTTAAAGTCAAGTGCATGCTAGCCTATGAAAGACTTGGGAGTGCATTTCGAGATTTGATATGTGGAAATTAGATTTGGGAGTGTTTATCTAGGTTCATTCACCTTTTAATGAAGGAGTAGGCAACAGTATATCATTCAGGAAGGCAATGAGATGCTAAACCACATTTTGTTGCATCTGAGATAATTTTCTGTATTCATAGCATTCATTCAGAACAACTAATAAATTCATTGAGATAACACAGACCTGATGAATAACTTAGTATCTATCTTGTAAAATTTTCATAACTCGCTGCATAGATATTTTCATGAACAAACTGCATACAACCCCCTAAACAACGGAAACTTTTCCAAAATTACTACACTTGAAATGTGTGTTTTGTATTTGAATTCTTGATATAGTACCAAACATTTTGTGATTTTGTTCTACGAGAGGCTTTTTTGACTTTAAAGAATATTAGTGTTGGATAAATGTGTAAGATTTATATTTGCATCAACAATCTGGATAGCTGTTATGATTTGGAGCTGATTGGCAATCAGAGGAACATTGGTACTTAAGTAGTTGTTAGTAATAGGTGGAGCAATTCATTGCACAACATAAAATGGCCTTGTTTGATACCAAAGAAAACCTGAGGAGGGGAGTTAAGATGTTCTGTAACAGCCTGCCTCAGGATCTTGAACATCTGCAACAGGACGGGGAGTTTTAATAAATTGAAAGCTAATGGAAGGTTGTTCACTGAAGTCTATTTCTGTTGCTTAGACAGGTATCTTGGATAAAAAGAAGAACTTCACTTTTTATTACTTGTTTTTCATTCGTATGTATGTATATTTTAAGTTACTCCCACACGACCACCCTGTTACATCTGATGCTGTGAAACAGGCAGCACTGTAGCAGGCTCATGTCTTCCAAAAATAACTCCTACAGAATTCTTCACTGAGTAACTTTTTTTTTTTGTATATCAAAGGAAATGAGGTTAGTTTTGACTACTCCAAAAATCAGAAGTCTCCTGTCATCTTTTTTGGCATCTTGTAGTTGATAAAAGTAAAACTTAACAGTTTTGACTTAGTCACTCTAACCAAAATGATCAGATTGTAAGTGTTGGGAGTATATTTTGAAGAAACTATCCCAAAATAAGCATTGTGAAACTTGTGTTATGTGAAGCAACATGAGTAAATAGTGGGAGGGAACACTTAGCTAAATGAAATTGTCTTTATAAATCTGTAGACTTGGCAGACAGTTAGCCTGGAAGAGTTTTGTCTAAATTTGCCAACTTTTGAAATCTGTCTCCTTACTGGAGTGGAGGAAATGCAGTAGGCAAAGTGAGAACCTGATGCAGAGAGAAACAAGGAGGATAAAGAGTAGGACTTCCTGGAGGCTGGGCTATGTTCCCATTAGAAAATGGGTGAGATTATGAAGTGCTGATAACAAAGGAAGGGTTAAATGTAAGAAAATTGTGATTAAGTATGTGATGGAGTTCACTGCAGGTACTGTGGAAAAGGAAGAAATGAAGCATTGGGAAGGAAGAAAGTTCAGGAGAAATTTGTGGCTAGGAGCTCTGAAAGTTAAGAGGATGGGAAGTAGTTCAGTTAAAGAAGCTGGAAAGATGGGAGAGGCTATTTATATTTTTATAAATCAGGCAGGAATCGAGGGAGAAGCTGGGAACTAAAGAGGTCAAGAGCTTACAGAACTGGTTGCCAAGAGAAATTTGTAATCCTTCTGTTACCTGAAACATTGAAATTCAGGAGTTAGTTTTATCTTCTGTGAATATTCCCTATAGGGGACGTTGTTCAGAAGAAAATACAGCAGCCTGTAAAATATGCATTGTTGGCACAAACCTGTCAGGCATTTCAGCTGGAAGAGGGAAGTAATGCAATTTTCCTGCTGAAAGTGTGGCAGTGTGCACAATAGTATAAGTATTTTCATTAGTCACATTTCAGCAGAGTTTTTCTTCCAGATGAGAATAAAAAACTGTCATTTTTGTCTTTATTCTTTTAGGACATATGTGACATGGTGAAAGCAATTTGATCTTGTTATCAAAGCTATATCTTTTTCTTTTGAAACACTTCGCCTTCTCTCAGCTTGTAAGAAAAAAGAAAAAAAAGAAAAGGAATATTTCAGCATCTTTATGAATAAAAATTTATGCCTGTAACTTCTGTTCATGTTGGGTCTGGTTAAAGTTAAATCACAAAATTTTTTCTGAGGTGCCTAATTAATATGCCTTGTTCACACCTACAGTATTAAACTAATCATTGCAGATACAGAGTCAGGACAATTTTTTCCCTGTGTCTGAGAGAAGGTAACTTTTGGAAAACTTTTGCTTTTCTCATAGCTTAAGATATCCTTTTTATTCCCCATTCCTATGCTAGAGGAAGTGTGTGCAGTCATTAAAGATTATGCAGAAAGAAAAATTAATAAAGGAAAATAAGACACAGTCATGATGGGGCTTCAGATGTTGCTCATTCCCAGGCACATGTTAAGGATGTGTGTCAGATGTTATAAAATGCCTAACTAAAGTTAGTTCTCAGTTAACTGTCAAGTTATGCATAGGTTAACTTGTTTTTACACTGAATCACATCTAAAGTTTACTTTTAAAAGAAGAGGTTAAAACAAGGTGGATTATTTTCTGTGATCTGATTTCTGTGATCTGATCACAGTGGGAAAATTTATACATCTTTTAAACAAACACAAATCATCATCAAAGAACTATCTCTACATACAAACTGTCAAGCTATTCATACTGCTTGCCAGGTTTCTAAGAGCAGAAGGAATGCAGGAATGAAGTTAATTTTTAAAAATAGTAGTTTAGTAAGAAGATATGACCAGATCTAATAACAGAATATTGGCAATAAATAATAACAGGAAAGCAAAATGTCCTCCTTACTTTACTGTGCCCAGACACAGAATCAAGAGTAAAATATTCCATTGAGAAGCAACCAACAAAGCTTATTTGTGCAAATGAAATTGTCAGAACAGGCAGATTTAGAATGGGGATTTGTGGATGTCAAATTCTTCACTACCAGTATTAGGCACTGATAAGATGAGACACTGAATCTCTGCGTGTTGGTGTCTTTGTTAGGTTTTTGTTTCAAAGAGATACAGATACATGAATAAAAATCTTGAACCTAAGTGAAAGGAATAGTCAACCCCTCAGCCATGGTTCATGAATCACAGTAGTTCGTTTTAATAACTTCAGTTGGGAAAGTGGATGCCAAACTATTCTATCTGGATGCTTCAAGTGGACTCAGCTGTCTACTGGAAGGACCTACAGGTGGAAGAGAATAGAACTGAATCAGGGATGCTATGCTGACTAACACAAGAAAGAAAGGCACTATGAATGCAAGGCTTTGCCCTCGGGTAGCATTCACCCTTCTATACGGTCTGCATAACAAAAGCAATTGTGGCATTATTAAATGGTATGAAGTGATACACTGATTTCTTGAGGCATATTTATTGCTGCTCAGCAGGAGGCCTGTAAGGTCTATTAACCAGAGGAGTTCAAAGATATCTCTTGTTGTTCAATATTTATTTTTTAAAAAATTCCATGCAGCAGGGTGTCTGTTAAAAAGGTTTTAGAATGCTTTGTTGTCCCTCTAATGTGCATTTCAGTTTGTTTAATGGAGCTTTCCATTTTGGAGCTAGCACATGAAACTGCCGAAACTAAATTGTTTGTGAGCCTGGTTGTTGTAAAGAATGAAAAGTCAGTGTTCCTAATGGTAAATAAAAACTTTTTCATGATCAGATACTTTAATCATTGTTGCATGTTTTAATAGGTGGTGAACAAACTTATTGGTTTTTCTGCCTCTGTGATGTGATGGCAAACAGTATCTATTTACCAAAAATAGACCAAACCGTACAGAATCTGTAAAGGGCTTTGTTTAAGCTTAGAATTGTTTGGCAAATAAAAGAAATTTCAATTTTCATTCTTTCTGCATATTTCAAAGGTATAGAGAGAACGTTTTTGCATAGATGTATTACACGCTGTTTTCATATTCAAGGTGACCAGAAAGGTTTAGCAGATCCTGACATGAATTAGGATTTCATTTAAGACCCGAGTTCTATTTTGATATGCTGTTGCTAGTACAAGGTTTGCACAGTAGCATTACAAAAGTCAATTAACCTATTACTGCTAATAGGTATTTATAGAGAATAGCCATACTTCAAATTTCAAACAATATGTATACATCTATGAATATTGCCTGAAATACCTTCTATTTTAGCTTTTTTGTTTTTTCTCAGGCAAACTGTTGGAAATTGTTTTTACTAACACTATTTCTTGGTTATTTTGTTGTTTCCTGTACTTGTGTTTTAGTAAAGTGCTGGTGGTAAGGTGGCAGTGCTGTGTCCAAGGTCTGTGTCCTCCGTGTGGTGAAACAAAAGAGATCTTGGGATCACAGAGTAGAGGAGAACAGAGAGCATTTGCTTGTGTGCATGTGGAAGAGGTGATAGACAGGTGCCTGGCCTGTATGTACCCATGGGTTTCAACAGGAAAAAAAACTTAATAAATTTATAGAACTGGAAAGGACCACTGGATTCGCTGGCTAGACCTTTTGTATACAGCTTGTCATAAAAGTTTACCAGTTACCTCTGGGTCAAGGACAATGAGTTATGTTGGAGCAAGGAAATGAAAAAATATGAAGAGGTGGAAAAAATGTGCCTTCACTTGCTAGGTTATTCTGAAGGTGTGAGATTTAAAAAAACCCTAACAAAACAAACCAAACAACAGCTGATAAACCAAACCACCAAAACAAGAGACTGTGAAAAAACCGGGCCGGATTCCTAAATTAACGGTGGCTTTGTTTTTACTCGCCATTATGTCTCAATTTGTCTTCTGTACCTAGACTTAAGTCTGTCTTTTAGTGTGTGGCATTTTTCTGTCCATTAAAGCTACTTGTAAATGATAAAGCTATCTCCTTGGTATTTTCTTCTTTTGATTTGAACAGATTGAGGTCTTTACATATCTTACTTTGCGAAATATTTTGAGTCTTTTTATTGGTTTTGTGATTTTTACTTGGCTGCATGAATTTTTATTAGGGAGGGTAGCTTAAGCAAAAGGAAAAAAAAAAGAACCTATTGATTCTAACAATATAAATGAAATATTTGTGAAAATAATCCGTACAGAAAGACAAAAGTCACCCTCTTGTTCCTGTCCTACTCTATATGTATAGGCAATAGCTACAGTAGCAATGAATATCTTAATTTTGCACCTCCCAAGAAGATAAATTTTTTGCTGCAAGGTACATTGACTTCACCTGGATGTTACTCATGCAAATGGTGTGAATATCTAGTCCCTCATAAAGCATTTTGCTCAGTGAAGAGAGTAGCTCTTGGTAAATTTGTACAGAATTGATATTTTTTCACTGCCGTTTCCTGTGAAGCTGATGCAGCTATTTATGCATTAAAGAAAATAAAGTGTAGGCAGCAACACGCATTTCGTGTTATCAGTTGTATTCATTGAAGCAGGAGTCCCGTTGTAGCTCAGTGGGATGACATATGAAATTATTCCAGTGTGATATGGGAAATAATTGACTTTGGATTTTCTTTGTTGTTCTTGTTCTTAATGGTTTTTATTTGTCTGAGGGCTACATGTATATTTTATTGAAGGGCTGCTGATCATAACTGCTTGTCTGTCAGACTTTAGGTGAGTATTCTTCATCTATCATCCACTTGCACTGAATTCCATAGATGCTGTGAAGGGATATTTGTTTTAGTCAAAAAATGTGCTGTAGCATGATGCAGAAAGATGTGAGCACTACAAGTAATACATTTCATTAGTCTAATTGAAAAAGAGGAAAGGAATGAACAAGATTTTGTCACAGAATTCCTTTTCAGGGCCAGTTCCTTAGGTAATAAGTAATTATTGTGGAAGAAGTGTTTGTGTCTAGGGAATAAATCTGTTTTTTCTAGCTTTAAAACTGGTCTGGTAAAAGATGCTGTTTTTTCTAGTAAACCTTGGTTTTCCTAGGTTTTTAGTCAATCATGCTTGCAACAATTCTGCTAATGTAGTTTTTCAAAAGCCCATCTCCTTTCTTTTATGTGCTTTCAACCAACACAAGCAGAATGTAAGCTATCTATCTTTCACACATTGAAAAGTCTGGAAAAGCAGTAATATATCAAAAATATTAAAAATATATATGTGGTTTATCAACTTTTTTCATATAGCTGCTTTTGACAAAGGTGATACTATTGCTTATCTCCTACTGCAGCTATTCACTGCAAACTCCTATTTCTTTGTAGTCATTTTCTGGATTTGAAAAAATAAAAGATGGTGCCTTTCTTAATTTGGCAGCTTTCATCATTTACATTTGTAGGTGAAAGCTGCCAAGCCCTATTAGGGGGCTGAGCTCACCAGGGGGATACTCGTGTCATTTCCACCCACTTGTCATGTTATTTTCTCTACACTTGTTAACTCGAACTGTCAACCTGTAAAGTGCTCTTATAACATTTGCACATGAGGTGCTGTAGGAGGTGACATAAGCTAATAGAAGGAGTTCATGGTAACAGAAAATCTCATTTGTACGTAGTGGAAGTGATGAGCTCAGGGACTTGCACTTTGATTGCATTGTAATTAACGATGCTTTGTGTATCTTAGTGTGATAGCTGCAGAGACTGCTGCTGTCTCCCTGGTCCTCTCTGACAAGGCTGTTTCTCCTGAGAGATGTGGGCAGGAGGGAACAATAGAGAGGTATGTGATATAGCTGGACTGATTGCAAGTTTCTCTGCTAATCACAGGCACATCACTCATGATTAAGAATTGAAAGCCAGTGTTCAGCCTTATGTCGCAGCTGTGGATGTGATGGCTGCAGAACTGTGTTTTGAAAGCGCTTCTTTTATTTATCAACTGTAGAACAGTTATGTGCATATCCGCAGGAATAAATGTTAAGAAAAGTTACATCATACAGCTGTATAAAAGGATGGCAAGATAAACTCCTGATGCTGAAGCTCGTGAAGATGAAGCTTTCTGCACCTGATGTTGTGGAGAACCTATTCTGATTACCTCTTTAGAGAGCAGAGACATTATCAACTGAATTTCTTGCTGTGCTGGGTTTCCATTTCTTCCCTTTCCTTAGAAAAGAGGGCTTGTGAAGGGGATGAGTAGAACTGTCCCTGTTTGGTAGCTGCAGTAATCTGGAGCTTGCTTTGGTTTGTCCTGGTGGCAGATTGGCTTAGTTCTCTCTTTGTGAGTCCAGAGGGGTCCTGTCTTTTGGGATGATAAAAGCCTGTGTGAATGCTCAAGCCCATTTAAGAGAGAGCCTATTTGCTGTCTCTTCAAGTCTGTCTTGGCCCCACGTATTTTCCTGCTGACTTATGATATCACAAACCCTAGTAGTTCTTCCATGCTAAAGGACTGCTCATGCTTTTAACTTTTTACAGGGCTTCAGACATTCTGTATTTCCTTCTCTGCTTTTCACTTGTCTTTTCTAAAGGCTTGGTGAATCTGGCCTTAACTGAGTGTTTCAAGGAATGGGCATGAACAGCTTTGTTCTTTCTGGACCATCTTGCAGTTAGCAAACAAAGTTGATTATATTTTGCCTAACTGCTCAACATTTCTCATGTATATACAGAGATTACATAGATTACATCTCTGTTTTCTTACAGAGCAAGTCTTTGAGCCTAGTGCTTAAGGAAGAGAAACTTTAGCTAGCTCTTGAGAATGTTTTGTATTAACTCCAGTGTCATGAATAGATTACTTATCTGTTGTCATATTTCTACTGCATATCTCATCTCCCAACACTGCACATTTGTCCCCTGTAACATTGCATAGCAAGCACCTGTAGGACCTATTTGTGAAACTTAACTTTAATGGATTATTAATATCCCAGGTGTATTTTGTAGTCAGTGGAGAAAAAGGCTCCTTCAGGAGATAACAGTGGCTAATTTCAACCTCCTTTCTAAACCATGTGTAGGTTTTCTCACTGTTTTCCCTTACTGACTGTTGAGAAGACCTCCAGAGATTAACCTCATTGGGCTGGTTCACTGCTAAAGTGTTGGACTCAGTTTTGCTGATTTTTTTCTCTGTGCTGACAAATCCTGTGCTGTGTGGATCCAGCCCAGTGGTTACCCATATCAGGAGATAGATTTGTCCCATTGCCTCTCTGTCATGTTGGGTTAGCTAGATTCTTAAATACCTGCAGGGAGTTCTGGTTATGTTTTTAACTTTATTTGATCTGAGCTAGTTGATACTATTTGAGGTTCCACTTGAGATTCTGTGCACCGTAGTTCCCATTTCATTAAGTGGGAATTGGTTTAATGTAGCTAAATAAATACTCTGTCAGATTTTACAGTGGTTTTTTCCTTACACATATTGACTGATACTGCTTTGTATAATAGATATGAGCCAGCATTTTTTTATGCTGCCCTGCTTCGGATTTGCATTTCCTTTGGAAATATGTTCAGAGCGGGTTTTTTTGTTGTTGTTGTTTGTTTGTGTTTTTTTAATTTGTCAGGAGATTTTGCATCCTACAGCCATCTCAGCCTTTTTGTTAAATGTTTTAAAACAAAAATCCAGAATCCTGGCTACAAGGGCATCACAAACAGTTGCAGCAAGTCAGTGAAAAAAAATCATTTCCGGTTTTCTTTTGATTTGCTGCCCTTGGAGGCCGTTTGGTGAAGGGATGGATTTTGGGAGAGAAGATGGAAGACAAATTTACCAATGAGTAGGTGTCATCCAGAAATTCTTGTGGCCAGCAGTAGGGTGTTATTAATCATTAACAGTAATGGTAGAAACATGATTTGGGTTAAGCTTTGGCACGTATATAAGCTGCAAAACAAACAACTGAATCACAGCAGTTTTTTTCAGGACAGCTTTCCTTCCTTAACTCAATGTTCCTTGAAGTCAGGAAACCACATTCATACCTGAAAATGCATTTGAATGTAACAATCTAAAGTGTGTGGTTACTCCACATTTACACACTGTTCATCCTGGCCTCACTCATGTCAGTCAGTCTCAATCAGTGATAAATATTTTGTTGCAGGCTTGCAAGATGAAGCTAGGACTGGCTTCTACAACTGTTGCTTTGGAGTTCATAGATTGGATTAGCATTTTTTAATAACACTTCAAACTGCATGTCAAGGAGATTTAGTTCTTGGTGTTATCTGAAATAAGATTCTTATTACCTTGGGAAAAAATATATCCTCCCTCTTTAATTTCCTAGAGCATCAGTGTATACAGAGCACATGACGTTTTGTCTTATGATTGTATTTTTTATTAGACTAGAAGAAATGAATTGGGGAGCTTATAATAAAAATCAATTGAAATTTTGCATGAGGAAAGATATGGTGTAAGTGGTTGGATATAGCCAAGATCACACCATTATTCTTCATGACATTAAAATATAAACTGCATTGTCAAAAACTGGAAAATACCTGCAGTTTAGATTGCTTACTTTAAGCTCCATTTAATCCTCTTTCTCAGAATGGCATTTTCATTTAAAGTCTGGAAAAAAATAGTACAAATTTAGTCAAAGGCTTGTTTGTAATGAGGTTATATTTTTATGAATTCTTACATGAATTGAAGTGATACGGTACCCTTTTATTTTATGATGCTGGAATTGAAGACCTGAGAAATGAGTGAAAGAGCACACTAGATTTTGTGGTGAGCAAATAAACCTTTAATATCATCAACATGGAAATGTCAATCACCAAGCAAGTAGACTATTTTTTGCCTGAGAAAATAAAAAAAAAAAAATGCTTTCGAAACAGTACTGCAAATCCTTTTTTTCTTAACCCACTCTCTAGGAAAACATGGTCAGAAAAAGCAACATTGCTCTCAAAAATGCCTGTGGTAGTATAAGAATTTTATCTTCTCATTTTTGCAAATAGACTGACAAGCACTTGTTACAGTAAATACTCCTACTGCTGGAAAAAAAAAAACCTGAAATGAAAAATGCTTGCTGTGTCAGTGGCCCCTCATAGAGGGTTGAAAAAGCATGCAACAGGAATAGGAAGGAGATTACTGGGGTTGTAAACAGGTATTAAAATATCCTTTTAAGGCAGAGCAAATTTTTATCTCAGTTTAGCCAATAAGTTGAAGATAGAGGTGGAGGTAGAAACAAAGAATATGAAAATAACAGATAAAGAGATAACAGGTTAAGACTTCAAGAGCAGATATTACTCTTTCATTACCTGCTTCCCTCTGTTGATTGATGTATTATGGTAGTTTGGTTTTCTGCTCTCTTTGGGATTTATTTCTAAGTGCATGCATATTATATAGCACTTTATCATCTCCTTCAGTGCTCCTGCTTACTGATTCCAGGGTGAAATCTGTTTTAGGCTTGATACACTACATTTCACCCATTACATTCCTAAGAAAGACAAATGGTTGTAGGCCTTTGCAAGTTGACAACTCATAAATAGGACCTTTAGGAATTAGAGGCTTCTTCCTTCTGTCCTTCCTTGTGACGATATAAGAGTGAGATGAGTAGAATAAGGATCAACAATGCATTGTAATGACAAATAATGAAAAATAAATGTACATTGATGGTCATTGTGCATGGCTGGCTCCCCCAGTAATAGTTAGAGCATGCAGTCACAGTTCCCTGTTACATGCAGCCATTTGGCTCCTTAACACAAATACATAGATTATAAATAGGAAGGTTAACACAGTGATGGAAAGTTATAGCCTGGTCATTAAAGGCTATAACTTGTCCCATTTCTTTTTGGAAAATCCTGCAATCATGGTGCCAATGAACTCTTCTTATTCACAGTTTTCTTATTTGGAATATTCTATCATGGTTATTAATGGAATATCATCAGTAATGTTTATTTTCCATTTCAATTTTTTTTTGTGTTCAGGATGGATGGAGAGTTCTATGTATCTGACCTGTTTAACTTGAATACTCTTTATAATCACAACATTATGTTTATGTCTGTACAAAGCTTGGGATGCTGTACAAACTTTAAAACATTTGTGATGATTTCATCCAGATCTTTGGGTAGTCCAGGTTTGTTTACCGTAATAGTGAGTATTTCCTGTTAGCTATTCTCTGTATACATAAGGTAGAACATAGCCTGAATGTCTCTTGTTTTCCTGACATACCACAGTGGAGGGATATAAAAGGGATAGTAAAACCTGGACAGATTTTTTTGAGTTTGTGTTTCTTGGAGAAGGACTTTGATTTGCAGTGCCTGGAACTGTAGTCTGTAAAAAGATGAGGAGCTGGTAACTGTGAGGCTCTCTCACAGGCTCTCTGCATAGCCTGAGCTAAGTTGCCTTATTTTTACCCCATCTGGAAAGAAATAATATGGTCATCTTGCTGGCTGTGAAAAAGCTGATGTAATGAGGGGTTATCTTCCCTAGAAGCAAAAGGCGACAAAAGATATTTTACTGAAGGGTTTTGCTATCTCCCAGTCTGTGCTTTTCAGTTTAGTGGTTGAATGTATGGCAGAGCTAAAGGCCTGTATGAGCCCTGGATTTTGCTATAATGAATAGCATCAGAAGCAGTTGAGCATATGTGCATGACAGAGGAAAGAAACAAAGATTTATGCTTGTAATTCTGAGGTACCTACTTGATGTTGTATTCTCCAGTTTGTTATTACTATAGTTCTGCTGGTAGTTTTGAGGCTGGAAATATACTTCAAAATGTTGACTTAAGTAACAAGTTACTATTGCTTTGCTCAGAATTAATTTTCCATTCATTAAAAATGTCATAGCTAATTTATAGGTATCAATATGTTTATGAGGCTATTGCCATTTCAGCCTTGTGATATTTGTCAAGAGGAAAGTAATTATTTTTTCCTGGTAACATTACAAACAGTAAATAAAAATCACCCTTTTATGTCAGTAAAACATTTATTTCAAGAATTACTATTCTCATGGGAGAAGGAGATATTTTGATGACTTGCTTAAGGAAAATTTTAGATTTCTTTAATCTGCGAGGAAAGTTATCTTTGTGTCCTTCCTATTGCATTTGAAAATCAACCAGCTGTCTCCCCAGCCAACCCTGTTCTGGTTTTTACTGTAGTGGAAACCTCCATTAGCTTCCCTGGCTTTATTGCGTTTATATTACTAGAGGAAAAAAAATGAGGTTTGTGGTGCATTGACTGGCCAAGCGCATCCAATCTTAGGTTGGAAATGAAAACTCTGACTCCAGTTAGCCTGCAGGCATGGCTGAGCTGTTACGATGAACCTAAGCTATTTATCTGGAGCAGAAAATTACATGTATGTAGAATAAATTTGATAAGAGAGACCTGTAAGGGAAATATAACAAAGTATTGTGAAGATGGACTAATAATCTATTTGTCTGGCAATTAGAGGCTTTCATGCTTGTGACAGGGGTACCTTTTGTGAAGGCACCAGTGTTTTAGAATTCCTATTAGGTTCTGCATTTCTTGTTCTCTATATAAATAAAATGTTAAAATTTGCCATTACATCTGCAGGTGCTATATAGAAGCACACAGCGGTCACCTTAGACCACACAACAATTTGGGTGCAAAAATCCTCAGCATGAGAATGAATATTCTGTTTTGAAAAGAAAAACTGGGCCTTGCCAGAATGCTACCTCCTGAGAAACAATTTGAAGGAGGCATCTGAAGCCTATTGCATTTTAAACTTAAGATGTATTTTGACTGCAGTTTGCTGGGACACCAGGAACTGTGATGTTCAGTGGAATCACTGGGAATATTCAGTCAAAGTTGGTTAAAGTATGAGTTTTGCTTTTCTAGAAACCTTGGACTGTTGCTTTGTCTACACATCAAGTAGGAGTAGGAAAGCAGCTATCCATGGTAGAGGGCTAAAATTACATTGCTTTATTAATATAACTAAAAAATAAATAGCCCCCCCCCCCTTTTGAACATTTCAGTAACTTGTGTGAAAAATGCTGAGTTCAGGCTGAATTGATTCTGCAGGCTCCAAGTGGAAAGTGATTTTCTCTGGGGTTGAAACTGTTTCCCCTTTTGAATTGTGATGAGTAGTGATCCTGTTGCAAGAAGAACTTCAGTGGTCAGTACAGGTGGTGGGTTTTGCTTTTTCCATTTGAAATACTGTATTTCATTTGTTTATCTTTAGGCAATTTTACCTATGGACATGAAATAATGGCATCTAAGTCTTCCTATAAGGACAGATAGCCAGAATGGAGCATTTGAATTTCTCATTGCCATGTACAGATCCACATGAGTTGGTTTCCTTGACTTTTATGTATTTATTTATAAAAGGAAAGTGAATAAAATGTTAGAACAAAGAAAAAAAAATCCCTTGAAGTTTTCCATGGAGGAATGGGGAATAATCTGATGTTATTTCTGTGCATTCACTGAGATGTGCAATTTTATGTGGTTTTACTTGCTGTTGTGTGTTCATATGTTGTTTTTATCAATCTGGTTGACCACATTAATACATTTTAGGTGTGGGTGTATCTGTGCAAGAACTGCAATAGGCAGTGACTTAAAGGTTTACTTAATGCTTTAATACAACCCTTGATCAAGTTAACAAAATTCTGTATCACCAGGGGAGCAATCTTCCTTGGCTGGGCTCTGCTCTAATCTTACAGATCAGCACAGAATGCAGAACTGCGGATGAGAAACCCGAGTTTGGATTTGCAGCACTGAGAGTACATTACACAGTGAGGCAGCTGGGCTCTCACTCACCAGCAGGATAATAAAACACACTTTTATAGATTAAGAGATACTGATGCTGAGCTCCATATAGCCTGTCGCAGGTAAATAAAGTGCTACAAAAATATTGCTGCTTCAGGCTCAAAGCATGAAATAGTGTTTTTTAGAACACAATTTTTCAGTTATATTAAACTTGGCCCAGCAGAAAAAAACACATTGCTGGTGGGCAGTCTGAGCCATTGGAGGTTGTATGTCCTGTGTTTATATTCAGGAGAAGAAAAGCCAGGCCCAACTCTGTGCGTACTGCATTACTTTTGTATTAAAGTATATATATTGAGGTTTTAGATATTAATTTATGTTTATTAGTGGCAGCATTCTTCCAAAATTAACAGTAAGTTGGTGTGTTACATTAACTTGGGAAGAACTGTCTCTGATTATGAAAGGCATGGGTAAGTTATTAGTGACAGGAGAAAAGGGTTTAAAATAGAAACAATTAAAATTTGGCTTTCTTTAGTATTGCCCATTTTACAATAATGATACAGATTCATAAGTGGCAGCTCAGAAATACTCAGTAGAAGTCAAATGATTGTCCACCTTTCCATGGCTGTTTCCTTATGCATCTGGAACTCATCTTTATCATCCCTCTTATCTTAATACCTCCATTTTAACTTAGGGGTACTCTAGCATAACTGGTTGTTGGTGCCTTTGCTTCTTGATGAGGTTCCTGTTGATGTTAATTTCATTTGCATTAAGGAGAGACAAGGAGGCTTATTAGGAAATGTTTTCTGATGGGTGGTAAAAACCAGATAGTCTGACTAAGGGTGTTGTGGAATCTACATCACTGGGAATCTCTTTAAGAACATTTTGGATAATCAGCGGACAGAAAGCACTATTAGATCACCATTAACTAAAAGTATTTTTTCTGTTTGGTCTGTTAAGTTATTGTACCCATATCTTGTGTCTGAGGGAGGTTCTCTGTGTATTACATATCTGTGTGTGACATTAATAGTTCTGTATTGGCTCATGTGTGCATGTATGTGTGGATAATTACATGAATTTCTGATGAGTTCAAATGTCCAGAAACTCACAGGATGTGTTTCTTTGCATTGCAGTCTCTCAGAAATATTACATTACAAATGTCTTAGAGATTTTTTTACTTTGGCAACCAGTGTATTTCTATAAACATTCCCACAGTGACATTTTGCAAAATTCCTTCAGTTACACATTCCAAGGTATGTTAGCACACCAGCAAACTGGAGGAAAGCTGAATGCCAGTTTTGTACCCCTAACTGATGTAATTCCACTCTCTTTTTCCAGGGACAGAGTTTTCAGTTTTGAGTCCATAGATGTTTGAAGTATTTCAAGGATCATTCATCTTAAATTCCACTAACTTCTTCTGCCTTTAGTGTTTCCTGTTGGCTACTGCAGACCCTTGAGACAATCAGCAATAGCAAAGACTTGGTAGAGTGACTTTGATGGAATTAAAGCAATCTGAAACTGAGACTGTGTATAAAGATATTTTTATAGGGTTTTCTGAATGCAGGGAAAGGTGATAACTTGTTTTGTGTTCAGAAATAGAACTGGCATTATTTATCTTCCCCAAAACCATTGGTCAAATCTTTCAAGGAGCAGAATGTTGCTTTAAACCCTCCCTCCCTCCCCTACGTAAAAATTGCTGTGTAAGGTTGTTCTCTTTATGTTACAGAATTGTCCAAAAGTCCTGCAGCAATTAATTTATCATATAACTTACATTTTATGTAGTTAAAATAACATCTTAGCATTCACTGAATGTATTATCTGTAGTTTAGAAGAAAAATATTCAGTATTTTAAGATGGAAGATAACTCCGCTAAGGGTGTCCCGTCATTTTCCCCATTTACCACTTCATTTTCTATTCCCTTTCTCTATCTACCCTTGATTAAATACTGTGCTATGGTGCTCATGAGAATAATTGGGATGAGCAGAAGCATTACTAACAGGAAAAAATTGCAGCCTCCAGCAAGTACTTTTTCTTATTAGTCAATGTGCCACCTTATAAGAATGTGATTAATTTCAGATCAGAACTTCACTCTAATGATGTGCTGATGTAATACTGTATGTAGGTCATTTGTTCTTCCAGCCCCCAAAAACCTGCTGGGCATCGAGGTAGTCCTTGTCTTATTTTTATATCTGTGATGACCACTGATGAAAGGATAGCTTTTTATACTAATGCTGTTATCTTTGTTAGGGAATTTATCTTGGTCTGAAGCCTAACACTACAGAATTAGTAGTAATATAGTAGTTGGAGGTTTTACTTTATTCAAATAAAAAATTGCTGGTAGGTTCATTTTGGTAGAACTGTGCTTGTGGAGAATTGGCTGTAGCACAGGAATGGAGACTGTATCTCTTTTCTGAATGTGTGATGTCAGTAGGGCATTTGAGAAATGCAGTTTCTGCATAGTTGTTATTGTAGTGCATATCTTGAATTATCTTGGATCCTGAGATGAAAAATGAAAGAGCAAAACATTGATACTTGTTAAGCTTGGCTTTGATCAGGAGCGTTGATGTTGGTATTAGGGTTGGATGGTAATAAAACCAGCTGAGTCAAAACTGTAATTTTGTGGATTATTCCATATGGTCAAATGATACCTATTGGGGAAATAATAGGGCAGCTGTGTCTCTCTACAACAACCATGGAGACTGCTTAAAAAAGGCAAAAATTCTGATTCCGAATTATATGGAATTGGTTTGTGTTCATGCAAGATTTGCCTAGTATGTCGATGATTTCTCCCTTGAAAATCAGGAACTTGTGTTTGTGCTGCTTATAAAGAACATCTTAAAAAAACCCCACAACACCACAACTCCAAGACAAAACTAAAATACCTGGCATGGAAAATGTCACAGCAATAATAAGGAAAGGAAGGCTTATGCTTATATCAGACTGTCGGGAGCTTTGGGAAAGAAGGGCTGAATATCCAGCTAAAGTGAAATGGAGGTAGGAGGATTCTGAATTTTGTCGGTTTTAAAATAAATTGTATTTCACTGAATTTACATACCTCTGGCTTCTGGGACCTTATTACAAGCATTCATTAGTGCTTCTTTCACAAAAAATCCATTCTGCTAAGCTTTTTTTTTTTTTAAATTCTAAAGAGTGAGAAGAGCATTTTGGCTTGCACAGCAAAACTGTTAGACAGCACTCCCATTCCATGTGAACCCATGCAAAACCAGGGAACAGACTTCCTTAAAACAGTAAGTAAAGGTCCATGTAAAACCTGTGTAGGAGAGGCAGTGATGTTAAGATGCTCATTTACAGACTTGCTTCAGAATAAGCATTTTGAAATAATCACACTCATGCCCAGTTGTTTGAATCACACTGCTGCCTATTTGCTGCTTGAAGGTACAAGTGTGTTTCAGTGAAGACTGCACTGTTGGGGAAGTAATTTCATTCATAAGTGAATAAATTCAAAAGTGCCATTTCTTGGTCTTATTCCTGGCTCCTGTTAGTCAGTGCGCAGTTCCCATCCAAAAACCACTCCTGAATATTGATTAGCCTTGCATTTTAAGCTGGTAGAATGTAACCCTGTGTTCTGAACGCCAACTTCTCTTTAAAGGAGTATGAGATAAGGAATAGTTGAAAATGTTCTTGGGATGGTGTTGGATTAATTTGCAAGTCTGTGGGATGGAAGGACAGTCTGAGGGACACTGCCTGTAAACTCATGGCTGCTTCGTTGTCTTTGCCAACCAGCTGATTCCATGGGCTACCACCTCTGGATAAATTTGCAGAGCATCTACTATGATGTGGCCTTCTTGTGATGTGAGCTCTGAATATGCATGTCGACAGACCTCACGTTACTTAGGTTTCACAGTTTTGCTGCTCATTAGAGTTTACTGTTCAGAGACTAAAATTAAGTATCAAAATTAACTACAAAAACCTATCTTTATTTGCTGGCTTTTATTCTTAAAATTTAGTAGTAGAAATGACTGCCTTATCTGTCAGCATAAAACATAATTCTCTGGTATTGTGTCAGCAGATGCAAATGACTTTGAATTTTTTCTTCAGCAGTACTATAATAAGAAACTGTGGTGTCATAAACTAATTTCATAACTCATAAATTTGGAGTCTAACTCTGAAGAGGAGGAGACTGTTTTCTCACAATCACAGAAAAATATTCTGTGCATCAAACAGCCACGGAATGGAAAAAATGCTTTGGTCGCTGATTTGAATGTTGTGTGAATTAACCTCTCCTTCTGTACCATGTCCTTAGGGAAATAATTATCATTTGTATTTATAATTGCTGTTTGTTGACCCCAGCCATGAGCTGGCAACCAAGAAGATTCACCAGCTGCCTGACTAGAAGTCAAGCTTTCACAGGCTTTACGTGCAAGTAGAAAAAGAAGAACTTCTCTTAAATGTAAACACAAGATGTGACTGATGATTAAGAGAAGTGTTAAGGAGTCTGGTGAGTGAAATAATACAATGAAATCTGATATGCAGAAGATTGCAAATTCTTGGAGATCATTGAAAGAACTACCTTATTTGGTAAGAAATCCCATTTAATTTGCCCTAATAAATTCCAGAAAAGTCTTGGGGCTTCTACAAATGGGAACCTCTGAGTGTACATACATTTAATATTAGAGTTGTCTGAGAAGAAAACCTCTTGTTTTATTACCTTATCAGTATACGATAGAATATGATCACATGCCAGAAATAACAGAATAATGTCAAGTGATGACCACAGTCTGTCTTCCTGTGGAATAAGTTTCTCCATGTGTCAGTTCTGAACCTCGTTTCAATGTACGTCTCTCTTATCTCTTGTCCTCTGGGCCATGCACTACTGTGAAAAGCTTAATTCTGTCTTCTCCTTGACCTTCTCGACACTAATGATGGGCTGCTTTTAGTTCCATTTGTATCACATTGTGTTAAGGGCTGTATTATCAGCTAAAGCAGCAAGGATTATTAGTTATACTGTAGAGATTAAATTAATAGCTCTTTTCTGAGTGCACAGGCAATCTATGAATAGATTTATCTTGATAGAGAATTTTACTACCACCCAGTATTCAAAAAAGAAATGCAATCTTTAGCAGCTTTTCTTTTTGCCCGTTGCTGATTTGGAGTACAGTATGAATGCATAAGTCAGAGGCTGTTATTTTCTCTGATCTGAGTAGAAGCAGTTTCAGATGTACAAAAATAAACCTAAAACCATAATATTTCTTTGCTCTGTGCTTGGGTTGAAAGCATCAGCTAGTCCTGTGTACCACATGAAACAGAAAACAGTGTTCACTATCCTGAACAGTTATTTTTACTGACAGTGGAACAGAGACATTTAGAATATCTACATGGTGTAATACATTACCATGTGATGTAATTTATATGGATACAGAAAGTTGGTATGATTATTGTACTAGGGCTTTTTTATATCAGGAAGAGAAAATGACAAGTTGCCACTAAAGAACTTGCACTATGTTTCGTAGTATCTTCAGATCACCAGGAGTGGGCCAGAGTCCCATAACAAGAACTGTTTAAGAACTCCCATGAAGAAATAAGGAGTGAGTTAGGTGATTGTCAATCACAAGTTGAGTTCTCCATTTTTTTTAAGGGGTGCTTTCTTCTGAGAATTAAAAAAAAACCCTTTTGAAGTAACTTTTTTTCAATTTACTTTTTAGGAAATTGTTTGGTTTTTTTTTTTGAAGTGAAATTTTGAAGTATAAAGTTCATATATATCAAGGTCAAAATGCCGTACCATATCATCCTAGTTTTAGCTTGGAAAGAAATGCGCATTTGGTTGGAATACAGGTGTAACAGAGAACGCATTTGGAACTTCTGCACCCAGAGTTAAATTTAACAGGATGCCAGCAAGCTATCAGGTCTGCCACTGATAACAGCAATTATGTTGTACTTCTCACATTCTGGGTAGCATTAATATTTAAATGTATAAACCTTTCCAATATACTCTAAATTTACACAACACAGAACTGTGATGCAAAAATTGAAGGCAATTATTCTGTGGTGTCGGTAGCCCATTTGTCTCTTTCAGAGATCCATGAAGTTGTCTCTTGATTGTTGTGCCTAGAAATTAATTTTTGATTACCTGGGTTTCTTAACACAAATAGACCACCAACTGCAATCCAAAGTCATTCTTTTGGGAAATCTATCTGCTTTTTGCAGATCCCATGCATTTCACCCAGGAGCTCATTTTTCCTCTCAGCCACTGGGTGGCACTGGGCTTCTTCGGAACGATGAACACTCTGTGCCTGGGCTTTGGAGCAGAAGGCTGCTCGATTTCTTGTGTCATGTGATAGCTAAGCCTTTTGATTAAAACATGGTTTATGTTTTCCTTATTTTATACAAATAGCAGTCAGATAATATTTGGAGAGCATTTAGGAGCAGCATGCCACTCTGCAGTGTAGAAAACCGTGTTGAGGCAATGGGAAGAGAGCAAGCAGGGTTCTCTTGAATTTTTGGCAGGTGAGGCTTGTGGCAAGGAAGCCTCTTTGAGCTTTTTAGTTCTGATGATGCCACTGTCATAGCCAGGGAGCTGTAACCCTGCAGTGCTAAGAAACTGGCAGTGCCTTGTCCTTGGAGCTGAGAAGGATAGGACATCTCTCTGGAGTAAAGAATCCTGACAGATAAAATACCACGGCATGTGAAATCCTTATGATGAAGCTCAGCAAGGTCACGTGCCAAGCTTCAACTGTGGAGTTCTGTGGTGTTGCCTAAGGGGAAGAGATGCCTAAAGGCACTGGGTATCTGGCAGGCTAAGGAGTTCTCTTGTGATGTGGAGGAATGCTTTGAGTGAGGTGATGGACAGGCCAGCGCAGCATGCTTTTACTCTGCCTTTGCAAGCATCTGCTGGCTGTAAAAGAAATTTGCAGCTTTTTGAGTAGCAGACTGAGAGTATCTAATTGTTCAGAGCTGTTGCTTAGTAGCAATGCAGGTACTGTATGGAGGGGAAAATAAAATCCTACTGTACTGAGGCATAACAGAGTTTAGACTTGGTTTTCTTTTTATTATACATTGTTTCAATGCATTTCAGGAAAGAATGATTTAGTAATAGGCACTGTGCACAAATGAAAAAAGCTAAATTTCGTGCAATATGACATTATGCAAAAAAAGATATTATGTGAATTTTCTTTTTTTAATATTGCACTAAATCATGGGGTTTTTGCTTTGGGTTTTTTTTTTTTTTCATATATAAACACTGCATAGAGATACTGATTAAAAGACACCTTTGTCATTCTGCCCAGGCATAGGATGCTGCAGATGAAAGAAGCCATTATGGATGAGGCAGTTACAGCTCTTGATTTTTCCACCTGGCTTTTGATTGTAGCAGATGAAGTGCTTGAATCTTACTCTTCCAAATATCTGTTGTAGCTAAGCTTCTGCACTTTGCCTTTAAGACTGTCACTTTCCAATGTAGAGAATGTTGGTTAAGAGGTTCAAAATTTCCCAGGGAAAGGAGAAAACAATTTTGTGCTTAGACAATGGGATGGCATCAACCTTATTCTCTAGGAAAGTAGGCTAATATGTTATTATTTGTAAAAGTTCTTGTACTCTTCCACTGCAGACCTGGGAATAATAGCACTGCACAGCACTGAACTCCAGAATAGTCTTTATATGTGCTGGCTTTTTCACTATGATTGTGTTTGCTTTATGACTCCAGTAAGTGGAAAGAAAACAAAACCTAATTTTTGGTCAATCCAGTCTATACTCACAGAATTCAGGCTGCGCAGAAGGCATGGGCTTTGATATTTGATCAGGTTTTTTTGCTCAGCACATTCAGTAGTATCTAGTCTTTATGTAGTTTCTGCTGCCTGTTTCTGGAACCTCTTTACCTCTGTAATTTTATTTTACACTAAAAGCAGCAGCAGCTAGGGGAAGGAGTTTATATGCAGAAAAGCATCTTAAAAATAGGGCTACTGACCAAGAGGCAACATGCCACTTTGTTTTGGATGTGTGAAGATGTTTGCTCATCCTTGTAAAAAGTGGTATTGGAAGCTGTTGACTGAAGCGAGATTAGAACCTGGTTGAGAGTAAGTAGTTTTAACATCAGTAACATTGGTATACTGTGAGTGCTCTAGAAGTAAGATACTGAAACATATAGTACGAGTACTTCCTCAGTCTTGTAAACATTTGAAAATAATGTCAGTCTGCCAACTCTAAGACAGCAAATATTTGCTGTTTAATAGTTCAGCTTATTCTCTAAAGTCCTGACTATATAGACATGGAAGACTGGTCTCACTTAAGAGACTAAGTTCTTTTTAGTATAATTTTGAAAATTGCTACATGCTGAATAAGATTTTTGTGGCAGGTATTCTCTAGATTAGTTTATTGTGATGAGCCTGCTGAAGTTTAGTCCATGAGGATTCATCTTATTCATGTTATGGGATAAAAAACCTGACTTCAGCACAGAGCAAGTCTGGGTTTTTGTGGTGGAAATGAAACAGAAACTGTTATCTGAACCTATAAGTGCCACTATCCCGTTCAAGACAGAAGACTGTATTTTACTTAATTCTTAAAGAAAATCATAACCTACCCTGTGATCCTTTTAAAATCTAGACTATTGACCAAGAGGCTATCTTTTTTTAGGCTTCTTAACAATTTGCCCTGAGCACCTAGCCGTTAACAAATAATGAGAGCATTGATTCGATGAAAGGGGAAAAAAAACCCAAACTGGAGCACATTAGACTATTAAATTAAAAATTTATTCCAATTAGTACTGGGGGGACTGCTTTCTAGCGTTCTAAATTAGGCAGCTGGGAATTAATGGCAAGTGAAAATCATTATAATGACAGTCTTTTTTGGTAAGGATTTGAGAAAGTTTCTGACAGTGTCACCATGACCTCAAAGAGTTTAAATTGCTCTCTACACTGAAGATGCATAAATGTTGATTAGTGAAAAAGGTCTTTGGAGTGCTTCCTAGCGGACCTGAGCCTTTCCTGACTGCCTGAGGTCTAACTTGTCAGTGTAATAAGCCACCCATCTCTGTTTGTTCAAACACCAGACTTGTCACATGTTCAGGATGAAGAATTCTGTGACTTCATATATGATATTTAATGGCAAACCAGAGAGTCTTTAACAACTAAGTTGCTGATTCAGTGACTGCATTTTTTCGCTCATTGTCCTTCTAAACCAAAAATTTGCTATTTCTTTGCTGTTCTTTATTATATGCACATTATTGCTGTTAAATTTATAGGAAGAATGGGAATTGTCAGAGAAACATGGCAGATGCCATTTAAACTGCAAAGCCACACAGTGAGTGGAAATAAATGGAAACAGAATTGGGGTAAAAGACCTGTAAGCAGAGGGAAAAACAAGTTTTGTCCTTTGCTTTGTGATAAATTTTATATCTAATATTTTAGAATGTTGTTTTCTTCTGAACATCCAGATACCGATTCAATCTCTACAATACTTGTATGACATTGTATGACTTGTATGCCCCATATGCATGTGTATATAACGTATGTTTTATGTAACATTTTTATTTGAGTGGTCACTGGTTGGAATGCATCAGCAATTACATTTTCTTGACCTGATAGCAAGAGGGGGTCGAGCCTGATATGAGTCTGATTTTTAAGCTTCAATATTGACTCAAATTACTGAAGGATTGTATGTCCTGCCAGCAAGTAACAGTGTGTGATGCAATTAACATTACTAAGGGTTATGTTGTACTGAAAATGAACTGTGAGTTTGTTGCCTTACAAAGGGAATCATCTTCAGCTTCTCCTTTAGGCTCTGAAGCAGTGATAAAGCTAGGGCTGTTGTTGGGGTAGGCTGGACAGACAGGGGTGCCCAAAGGCTTCAAGCCGGCCTAAATATCTTCCCAGGCCTTAGATCAAAGGATGTCTTACCTCTCCAAGAGTGTTGTGTTCTCAGGTCTTTCCACTTTGCTCTGGCAAGGAGATCACCCTCTTAATAGCCCACTGACTTCATCAATAGAATTTTTTTGGGGAGCCAAATACTGTGACGTAGCCAGATTCTGTTGGTTATCCCTAGTTGTGGCTGGCAAGGTGGCAGCTTTGGTGCGGGTTTGGTCATCTCTGATATCAGACATAACAGCCAGGTGAACTCTGATACCTGTGTAGTGCTCTGCTCTTCAGCTGGACATGCCTGGCACGCCAAATTTTCCTGTCCAGGTGAA
Source organism: Monarcha castaneiventris obscurior (assembly GCA_026261815.1). NCBI lineage: Eukaryota > Metazoa > Chordata > Aves > Passeriformes > Monarchidae > Monarcha > Monarcha castaneiventris. Next base: position 7,022,897 of record JAMPIT010000890.1, read on the forward strand.
GCACCTGTGTAAATCATGGGAAAGAATTGAACACTGTTTCATAGATATTAATGCTGTATTAATTCTCTGGTCTAGAGCCAAATACTTGTTAGAAGACCATGCACATGTAGTTACTGAAAGAGATAGGTGTCTGAAGCACCAAAGTTTTGAAAGTACAGGGGAAGGAACAAAGCCAGTAAAATGTATGCATTGCAGGATTTCCAGCAAGTGGTGGTGGTTTCTGTCTCTGTGCGATTTCGATAACTCTCCAAGATGGGGTGTTGCATTTTGTATTGCTGCTGTTCGTCAAAGCTTGTAACAGTTTGCCTTGCTTCAAGTTCCAAATTCACTGCCCATTTAACTGTGATAATAATAAAAAAAAGTTTCTTCTGAACCAGCAATTCCAGTAATTGACATTACACTTTTTCTTCCAACAAAAGAAGAAAATATAAAAACAAAAACCAAACCAAAGGAAGTGGAGAAAAGTATGCAGTAGTGGAGAAATGCCATTTGAGCAGAAGAATTTCTCAAAGAATGCTATAAACCCCTGTTTACTAGAGCAGCCGTAGGCCAACGTTGCCATGGAAACAAAAAAGAATTCAAATAATATTAGCCATAGCATATCTATTATATATTGCATTAATGACACTATACTAAAGGGTCACTTGTGGTTTCATTTACAGGGCTCACTTTTCACTGATTTATCACCAATATCAGAGACTAACATTTTAAAATTAGAGATGGAAAGTTCAGCCTTAATTGGCTTATAATAATATTGGGAAGGAAAAGATATTTATTTAATCATACGTCTAGAAGAGTTTTGAATTTTTGATATGCAGAAAGTTCTTAGTCTCTTCTTAGAAACAAAATCATGCTCAAGCCATAAAACAGATTATTCTCATTTGGCATCCAAAAGTGCTGACTTCAACAGTATAGATTATAGAGCTAGAACATTCTTTTATTTGCAAGAAAAATCAATCAGTTCTTGAGCTGGGTATGTAACTGTTTGGGGAAAGGGGTTTGAATTCAGCTGTGTCTGCCAGATGAATGTGGCCGGTGCTGGGTTGTGGCAGTAGGTGAATTGTTCTGATCTAATTTGTCAGATCAAAGGTATTTTTTAAATAAGGGTTTGACACAGGAGTGGTAGGGGTTCATCATGACTATAAATACTGAGGTTCTTCCTCTTGTATCCCCTGATTTTAAATTTTTCTCTTTTTGGCACCCAGGTCATTACTAGTTCTGTGGTTATAATATTTTTTTTTTTTTGCTCTCTGTACCACTGTCTGAGAAAAGGCAAAAATAGAATTGAAGATTCCTTACTTGTCATAAAGCCAATTTTGACCCTTTAGATGTTGGCTGAAGCTTTGACTTGGGTGCTTTCAGGACACAAGCAAAGTTTTAAGTACAGAAGGTTGAGATTTAAGTTATGTTTTTAATCTGAGTGGTTTTGGTATCCATGTGTTGAATAACCTGTTGGACATTGTTTTGATGCACTCACATCTCTAAGGTATATACAAATAGGTGTCACAGAGTGGTCTAAACCATATCCTGTATAAACGCACGATAGAGATGCTCAAGCAGCTTTTTCTTTGTTTGGTAGAATAATCTGGCACGAGTGTAGAAAACTTTCCCAAAGCTGTGTGCTGATAATGACTGCACTAGAATGCTTGCATAATGCTTTGCCTATACAAAAGCTGTAAAAACATTAACTAATCCATGAAGCAGATTACATGTTGCAGATGTACCCCTCTGCTGGGAGGAAGGCATATGTGTATGTATGTGAGTGAGGAGGAAAAAAAATCTATTAAAGGAGGCTTTATGTTGTCCCTTTAAGCTTTATTGCATTTCTTTGACTGTATTTTCATTCTTTCTTAAGAGTTGGGGGTTTTTTCCTAGGATTCTGTTAATGAAATTGCAGATTGATGTATGAAAAATGTATACATGTTTTTCAACACAGAAAATCCCATTGTCTTGCTTCTGTTCACAACCAAAGTGAATCTCAACACTCTAAAATTATTTGAAAGAGTGGTAACCATTCAGCAAAGCACCTCTCTGTCTGAAATTACATTTTTTTTTTCCTTTTTTTCACAGATACAGTTCTCAGGCTTTCTGCTGCACAAAAGCTTTGGCACATATTCAGTGTGTCTCTTACTTTGATATTCTTGACAAATCATAAATTCAGGTTTAAGTGACTGCTGTCTTTTATCAGGTTTGTCAAGAGCTGATGCTTATCTCGAGCTGACTTGAACATGGATTTAGAATGCTATGATAGATGCTTAAATTTGCTTAAAATTGCTTAAAACTAAAACTTAACTTCCAAGGCCACCTGCTGCCTCCCAGCTCCCTTCAGAGCTGTTTATCTGTGCCTGCGTGCTGCAAGTGGGTGTGCACATACCTGTGTATAAGTGTTTGAATTAAAGATGGCTGCTGAGTTATAAATGGGATTGTTTAGGAGATGACAAACCAGACAGGTCTTGCTGGGATGTGGGTGCTGGTGATGGCAGTGGCCTTTGCCATCACCCTCACTGGGTCTGTAGAGGCCAGGCTCTGCTCTCTCAGGTGTTGGAAACCCAATTCGAAATGTGCTGCTTCTTCCTTCCTCATCTTTGCTTACTCATCCTTGATGGTTTTGTCTTTATCAGCCTCCTTCCCAAAAGGAAAGGGAAGGGACCTTATCTCCCTCTCCTATAGATAATCTAATTTTTGGAATGAGGACTAAGTTCCAAGTCCATCACTTGTCTTCCCTGCCTGTCATACCACCTTTGTTATCATCTTTCTGAGGTTTTTATGTGTTTCCCTATACGTGGTTTGTGCAAATACATCACCTTTCTCTGTCTGAGTCTTTGGAACATTATGTTATTCATATTGCTGCACTTAGCAGTGTTACAAAATACTTTTGTGCTGTTACCAGTTTTATTATTGGTGGCATTCCTGTGCTACAAAAACACTGGCTATTGCCCCTCCATTTTTGACTGTCACTGTGGCAGGACAGGAGCATGGGCAGGTCCTGTCCTGCCACCAGCAGAGCTTGGGCTTGGCTGTATTCCCCTTGTGTACCTCCAGGGAGCTGGCTGGATCTGTGGCACAGCGAGCCGTGTGTGACTGCCAGCTTGAGACCTGTTGGGAGAGTCCATTAGTTACAATCACTCAGGCAAGAGGAGCATCATTGCAGACATTGATTTAATGCACAGAGAGAATCGAAAGGGCAGAAGCAACAATCAGATGGAAAGTACTGCTCTTCCCTTACATGGCTGAAAGAGTGCACCCAGTAAATATTTTGAAGAATACTATGATGGATCTGAGCTGTGTAGTTAGACAGTTGCCTCCACTGCTCATTTTCTGTCTTTGGTTCTTAAGGGCACATTAATTCATTATATAACTGGATTTTCATATGTTAGCTACAGAAAATGTTCTTATCAAACATGGCAACGTTTATTTTTTCTTTACTAAAGTCTTCAATTCATACTTGTAGCAAATGATGCACTTTTTAGGTGGTACTGTTCAGAAAAAAAGATCTGTTTTAAGCTGCTCTTGGTATATGAAAGTAATCCATAAGCTTTACACTTGATGTAAAGATTTTTAGGTTGTTGGCAGGGATTCTATGTTTTTAAAAGTTTTTCTGTTTGCTGGATTTCATGTACTTTCATTTTCCCTTTGAAGTGTTTGGGAGAGAGCAGAAGGGGAAATACTTCATTATGTCCATGAATTATTCAGGTACAGTTCTAGCAGCTAACATTACTTTAAATAGCTCAAGGTCTTTCTTTTTCCTTGAGTATGTCTCAGTTTTCATTCTTATGCTGATTGTATGCCATGTTCCTTTTTTGAATACAATTTTGATGAAGTACTATCCTTCGGCAATCTTTAGAAATCATTTCAGTCTTGAAGTGAGTATTTAATTCTGTTCTTCTCCAGCATCAGATATTCAGTGACCCTCAGTAGATACAGGTGAATTGTCATACATGTGAATTTACAAAAAATCAAATTATTCTCCCTAGAGTGTGTTTTCTATATACTCTTGCAAAAGCATTGATCTCAAATAGCCTCCCACGTATATTTCTACAGTGAAGGAAGAAAGGAATCTATAGTATTAAATATTAACATATTGTTGTACTCTGAGAGGAATTTTAAAAACCACATTTAGTGCATCATTTCAGTGGGGAGGCATGAACATTAAATCCTTACATTTTGGAAATATCCCTCCCTCTCCCACCAATAACATGTGAAAATCCGTACTTAGAAAATAGTTAAGAGCAGTAACACAGAGAAAGGCAATTAGAAAGATGTGCAGAGGCCAATGTGAGAGGAAAGGAAAGAAAAACAAAACCCAAAGTGAGTTTAAAATATTGTTCTTGTAGTTCTAAAAATATCTTTGAAAATGCAGTGATCACTGCAGAATCGCTTATGCAAATAAGACCATTGCTATTATTTCAGAGGGCGGGGGAGAAAAGTGTTAAACAATTATTCCCCTGAGATTTAGGGCTTACCTGGTATAGTTTAAAGAGGCAGTGGGGCAGAATTACAGACAGTTGAGCAGAAATGCATTTCTCTGTGTGTATGTGTGTGTACAAGGCTCGGGTTTCCAAGAAGGATGCCCATGACCAAAGCTCAACTGCTCAGTTTAAATTGCAGCAGCAGTGAGAACTTAGCAAGGCAAGCATCAGAGGAAGTGCAGTGGCAAAACAGTGTCAAACAGTGCAAAGCTTGACCAAAAGATCCATTAAAGATTGAAATGTAGTCAATATGTTCATGTTCATGACAGTAAAGTTATAGCAATATATTTATAACTGGAGTTAATGTCTGTATACTTTCTTCAGCCGTGGATGTGTCTGAGAGAAGTGCTTCTAAACTGAGTAATTGCAAACCTGCCAATGCTTCAGTCTTGCAGCTAAAGTTGCTTGCTGGACCTCAGGTTCTCAAAGTCCTTGAAAAAATCTCTGAGCAAATAGTCACCATAGAGCAATGAAATGGAAATATCAATCTGTGTAAAAGAACCCAGAAATACACTAGAAAATGCAAGGCTCCAGTTTCAACCTGTGTGTGGTGACCAAAAACACTGGTCAGGAAAAATAATTGCATCCCCTTGCTCAGCAAAACAAGATTTGTCAGGGCTGAACAGCACTTGAAAAATATGCAGAAGTTGTTTGAGTATCACACTGACTAGGGACTGCATGTTAATTAGAATAAAATTACTAAATAATAGATACAGTCCTCCAAAAATGCTGGTGATGTCAGAGAATCTGTGTCTGCAGCCTTCAGGATCTTGCTGTTACTTGATTATTTCTACTTTTTAGGAGCAAGAAGTCGAGAATAAAGATGTGTGAAAACATGAATCTTTGCATTGGTGCCACTGATTACTGGCTGATTCAAAGGGGCAGATTTGTTGCCTAAACCCAATCCTTAAACTTGGTTTTATGTATTAGTTGTAAATACTCAGTTCTGCATGAGTATACCCTGCTCTGTTTTTATGTATTGTGCAATTGATACAGTTATGCTAGGTCCATGTGGAATTGAATTACATTGCTTAACAAAATAATATATGTTAGTGTATTTGTATACGCATATATGTGTTTTATTGCCATTTTTGAATAGCAGAGTGGTCAATTTTTAGAGGAGTATTCTGTAATTCCACAAGCAGTAATTTCACTAGATATTTATATGTGTAAGTTAGTTATTTGGAATAACAATTAGGAAAAAAACACATAGTAAAGGAGGCTTCATAAAGATACGTTATTTGCTTTTTATTATTTGATGAAGCCCAATGGTAGATTTGCAACCTGTTATTTTGGGCATTTTATATTATTTGCTGCTAAAGCTGTTGTTATTTATTCCAGCTTTCAAACTCATTTTTAGTGTTGTCCTCTGAACTGAACAGGTGTAAAAATAATTAAATACCTGGCTATTCTGGAAAGGGACTACAATTTATGTATTAGGTACTAGTTTTCTTTTGAGTTTCCATTCTTGGGAAGGGAAACTGGGAAGAGAGAAAGAAGATAGGGTACTAAGGTGTAGGAAGGAAATCCCCTTCAACAAGCCTGAGTAAACTTACTGGCTGGGGGGATCTGTGTGCCTTGTGCATCTCTATTACTAAAAGGTTTCAGCTGTTTCTGAACTATACCCATGTAAGTCACTGTGTATCTTTTGACACTAAAACCATTCTTTGGTCATATTACTCATGAATGTTAAGACTACGCCCAGACTAAGTTGAGCACCACTGAATTCAGTGAGTCCTGTGTAAGATATGCAGCTGTGGGATGAAAATAACCTTTTATACTTCTTGTGGTTGCTGAAAGAATTTTAAATATGAAATTTGTTAATAAGAAGTTACTGGTGCCTTGAAATGTTCTTGGATTAGCGTCCTGTTCTGCTTACAGCCACTATGGGTTATCAAACATATCTGAGCCATTGTATGAATCATTGCATTTTATTCTGAGTTAGTAATGTTTAAATTATCACTGATAAATTCTTGTTCGAATAGAAACTTTTTAAAATAATAGTGGTAGGCCACCAAGTCAAAGGTGGAAAGGATGGTTGGCAAACTGAGTTTATTAGTTTTTGAACTGATTGCAGGCTGTGTTGACCAGGAAAAACTGAGACATGTGGGCAAGTGATTGACTAAGTGTGTTCACATGCTCTTCTCACAGGTTATGATCAACTTCCACATTGACTAGAAGAAAAAAACACCATCACGTTAATTTTGAGTGTATCATAAAGGCAAAATAGTAGTAAAAGTCAAGCAGACACTGGGAGTAAGAAGTCTGTCTTAAGGCTTCTGAGGGGCTATTACAGAGTCAATAAAGAGGTTTTTGCTGCGGGGTTGTGCCTTAACTAAATGGTTTGCCTACTTAAATAAATAAAGGGTATGCCATCCTAAATAGACAACAAATGGTTCCTGGAGACCTTGATGGAAGAATTAATTTCTTTTTCTTTATGTAGCAAAGCCTTGAAACTATTTATTTGGAATGCTCTTTAGGGCTCAATCTCTCTCTTATTTTATTTTTTAATATTTAATTGTTTTATTCTTCAAAGACTGCCGCAGCAATGGTGAGGGGAATAATGGGCAAAGGGTCCAGAGATATTAAACTTTAAAGGAAATTACAATTTTTGCTAAATGTCATAGCAACAAAGGAGTAATGAAGACTGGTGAGGAAGTAGAGGCATGGACTTTGGTGTGCACTTGCAGCGGTACCACTGAGCTGTTCTGTGGCATTAGGCAGGTCATTCTGAGAGCTTGGCTCTTTTTTTTTTTTTTTTTTAAATTATGTGTTTTCAGAAAATATCATTTAGTTAGAACAGCCATGGGGATCTAACTGATGCTCTCTTCTTGGGTGGGCTTTTATGCATTCGTGAGTCGTTTTTGGTTTATGTCTGTAGAAGAACTCTGCCCACATGTGGGTGATCAGAGCAGGGAATCAGCTGGACTGCCATCATTGACATCCTTGGTGGTGGAGCAGCCCTGTCAAAGCCCTTGTTCTTGCCATGGTGGACAGTAGCTGCTTTTAATTTGTTTGGTCCCAGTCCTGTGATTTGTCCCTTTATAAAGAACAAGTGAACTCCTGGGAACAGAGAGAGACTACTTCCCTGGAGGAGGTACTTACAAGAAAAATACACCTGGTGGGGGGCTTCTCTTTGTCAGTTTAGCTTGCCTGCTGCTGTTGGTGCAGTTGAAGAGGCTGTAGGAAAGGGAAGGCAAGGGGGTCAGATGTGCTTTGGGAGGGCAGCTGGGAGCCCTCAGCTCAGGTGGACAAGAAGAGGTGCTGCTGTGTGGAGCAGGATGTACATCAGCCTTGCAGAACAGAGATGATAGATGGAGCAAGGTTTGCCTCCACTCGGAGTGTTCCTGGAAGTGAAGATCTTCCTGAAAGGCAGTAATAAGCAGGAGGAGAGTTGAATACAAACTTTTTTCTTTTGGTCCCTCTTACACGGCTCTTCAACTCTTCAGTTTAGAAAATTGTGTTTCTGTTTGTGTTTGTTAATTTCAAATCAAACTGAATTTGTTTCTCAATGAAGGCTGTGAGTCACTGTGTTTTTGCAGGCAATCTCCCAGGATTTCAGACCACACATAAATTACTGCACAAGATGTAGGAGATGCTCAATTAGCATGAATTCATTGCTCCTTGCTAGTATAGCTTATCAAAGGATGCTCGGCATTAATATCAATGGATTCAGTTGGTCAACTGTAATATAGACAATAATTTTAAGGTAAAGAACAAACCCATGTACTCCAACCTCTTTTTACATTTTGCCTCCACTGGCATGAAAAACTTTTAGCTGTTGTTTAAAAATTGCAGGGATTGTTCTTCTGGACGTTTTCACCAATTTTTTTTTTGTTACGTTGATAAAACAATATATAAACAAAGCGTGTTGTATATTCTCTGAGTTTAATATACCATTTGATTAAGCTTGAGTGCATAATAGCATCTAAATTTAAAACAGGAGCAAAAAGTATAGTAACAGCATTAACAATGGATTCTGTATCTCATAAGAGGTTTATTTTGCTGATGGTAAGTTAGGGAAAGAATGAAAAATAAAGTCCTTGTGTTGCCTGTGTGTTGTTTGTGAAAGTGCAGAAAATAGAGTTTGAAGAAATAATTACTCCAAAGTGTTGAGTAGGTGCAAGTGGTAAGTAGGAATAAGAGGTGACATGTATTTTGGTGGGAAAATACTTAAAATAATTAGCAGGCACCTAAAAAATATGGTTGGAACTGAAGTCAAGAAGGGATTTTACTGGTTTAATGTGTATTACTGTCATATTTCTCTACTTTCTGTACAGCAGATTGCTATGCAGACATCTAGCAGACAGCTCTGTGCTTTGGGACAATAACCTGGCCTCTTTCACACCAATTTGTTATATTACATTAGTTATATTGATGTTGGGAGCGTGTGCAGTGCATAGGGTGCCAGCATCCATCCCATGCAACGTCTAATGACTTATTTGCCTGAGGATGGACTGAAGAATTGAGCCCTGAAATATTGCTTGTTGGTTAGCAAACAAAATGCTAAGGCAGCTGGAGAAGGCACTGTATTAGCTTTGATTAGGTGTTGGCGACTGTGGAGAAAATCAGTGCATTACCAGGTCAAAAGAAATGACCATAGAATAAAATACCCGTGGGAAGAAGACAGAGAATGACTATCCCTGTGTGTAGATCTGCCTTATCTGTCTGTGGTTAAGACTTGGCAAGCAAAATTAATGACCAAATCATAATGGGGACCTAAGGAGCTACACTTCAGAGTCAGATTTCTTCTCTGTCTATGTAAGCCTTTGCCACCCACATAAATACTTAAAAATTCACGAGTTGATAATTCATGCCCGAATTTCCTGTTTATGCTAAATTTGTGTCTCTTTATCCTTTGGATAAATAGAACAGTAAATCTCTCTTCGAAGTATATTGGTAAGGGCAGGCAGTGCTTAGAATTTCAAAATTTAATAAAAAGCATGCACTGATACTTTTATGTTGTGCTAAAAATATCATTTTTGTTCTTCATAAAAAGTTAAGATTAAACTTGCAAAGACACAAAACCATCACTGAACTGTAAAAAAAATAAAAAAGTCAAGTAGATGGTATTACTTGTACTTCTGGGGTTTTTGTTAAATATTTGAGGTCCTCTAAAAAGAGAATGGTGACAAACACATTTCAGCTTGGACAGTTGTTTCATACCATTTCTAATGTTAGCAGAAAAAATCTTCTGTATCTCCTGCTTAAATATGTTTTCCAGATCTGATTGGAAATTATTTTGTGCAGAGCAATTTGGCTAAAACATCTATCTAAATACTTGTTTTCCTTTTTCTTTTTTTTTTTTTATTAACCTAAACTAGGATGTTTTGAATAACTTGGGTTCCTGTGAGTTGGATGAAGATGACTTAATGCTTGATTTGGAGTTCCTGGAAGAGCAACATCACCATCGTTCCGGTAAGCCAGATAAATGTTGTCTGTCTTCAGTGAGGTATTGTTATTCTAGAAATATAAGGTAAATATGTTCAGTACAATTACTTGGAAATAAAAAGAAGTAATTTTCTTGGAAGGGGAAGAGTGGTATTAATTTCTTAGTGTTATTTCTAAATGTGTTTGTAATTAATCAGAAAAATGCTCTTCACACAGCCCTTGGACTTCATATGATCAGTTATGAAATGGAAGTGGTTTTTACAGCTGCAGAAGAATTTCAGTACCAAGGGCAGACCCATTTGTTTTTCTAAATACCTAAAATGGCTGCTGCCTACCCCAGGCACTTCACAAAAAGAGCATTGCTGGAATAATTTTGATCACATTTTGTGTGTGCCAGAATAATATTCTTCAAACAAAAAAGGTTTGGCTTGAAACATGAATGTAACTTGATTCTTTCTCTCATGGCTGGTTAAAGCCCTCTTGCACTGTCTTGATTAAGAGCAATAGACTATTGCTATATACTGTGTTTACTACCATTCTGTAATAGGATTATGCAAGGTAAGTTGAGGGACCTACAGTGAGGAATGCTGCATTTCCTTTGGCTGGGATGTGATACAGCAGGGCCTCATCTCATGAATAGAAGTCCTGCTAATTCAGCAGGGTTTAGAGAGTCTTCAAATCTATGTGAGATTTGTGCTTGATCCCAGGTGGAGTTCTGAGTTTGTACTCTGTTGTGATGCTCTATTGTGACAGTGCCATGTGTTTAAGCGTGAGTAGTCCTCACCCTCTCTTTAACCTGCTGTTCCCTGATCCCAGTTTCTCCATTCACCCACTTGGGTGCCTGTAGTGCACATTCCTGCAGACTCATGTGGAAGCAGGGTTTTTGAGACATGTGCTGGCTGGTGTGGACCATCTTCAGTTCTGGTCCCTTTGATGCAAATTTAGCAATAGTTACAGATAAACTGCTTGAATTATGCTCCTGTTTGATATTTGTTGTGTATGATTATTCTGTGAACATATCTGAATTATCTCTATGATAATTCTGTTTAACCATTGTACTGTGCTTTTTAAACCCGTTTGCATATCTACTTATAGGCTGAAACATCTGTTTTTTTGATAGAGAGTATGGAGTGTTGCAGCAGTAATATGTGCATGATCATAGTTTTCTAAATTATTGGGAGCTGGGATGCAACAAATGAACTGCACATAAAAGGTCCTTTCTAACCTGTATTGAATAATGCTATTAACTGGTTACAGAAAGTGAAATGATGGATAAAGAAATGTGGCTTCAAAAAGCTTAAAAACCAAGCATTACATTTTAAAAGATATAATAATACGGGGTTTAGACTTATGTATTCTGTGGACCTGCTGGAAACAAATTAACTGGCAGAACTGTTTTCTGTAAATAAACTTCCCTAATGTGTTGCACTTGGCTTGTCCTTTGTTTTCCTTCTTTTTTTACAAAGCACTGAATTAACAGTGAAAGAAAAGTTATGTCCAGTATATGATTACAAAGATTTGTAGCAGCTTCTAGAACAGCTAAGACAATAATGTCTGAACAACATACTTGATAGAGACGTAATTGAGATGGAGATGTGATATGACACATAATCTCCCTGCTCCTGGCTCATTATCCAGAGCAAATGAGATACTTTTAAAACAGAGATCTACATTGTCCTTTGAAGAATGGTGACCATTTCTATTCTGAGCCCTAATGTAGAGACACACGTTGCAGTATGCAGATTGACTTTTAACACAAATCTGTTTATTTTAGTAATATTTGCTCTTTGGTTTTATTTGTTTGGTGGTGAATCTAACTGCAAAAAATTTATGATTTTCCTACCTGTCACTGTTGTTTTTAAGTCATTCAGTTGGAAGAAAGATTTGGAGCGATAGAGCCGCCGTATGAGTAGACTCAATTTCACCAAATAAAGCTGATGTCTTTATATTGCTTTAGGATCTGACAAAAAAATAGTGTGGTTGTAAGTCATCATCTTAATTTGCATTAAGATATTGAGGTAATATGCTTGATTTTTAGTGATTTACCATTTGAATACCACTGAAGTGCATAAAAGCCTTGAACCAGATACTGACATCGAAACACTTTTAACAAATTGCTTTTCTGATTCCTCTGTTAAGTTGGGGCCAACTTCCAGGATTTAAGACTTCAACAAAAATTCATTTTACTAATTAATTCCAAGTCAGTCCACTTTCTGTTTTCACTTCTGGGCTTGCTTTTCTTCCAAGAGGCATCTCTATTCATACCTAAATAGAATTCTTCTAAACTTCTTCATTTAAATTATATTTTCAAGTACTTTTGATGAAATTTTTCTACAGACATCAGGATACAGAAGTGATCATGTTGAGGACATACAGTTAATTTAATGTAGAGCTTTGCACTTTTATAAATGCATCAAATTGAAAGTGATCGTATTTCTGGACGTGTACACTTAAGATCTTTCAGGTAATTGGGAGGCAGTGTATGTTTTTAAAAGATCTTTAATCCTGCCCACTTCAGGAACAAGAAGACAACAGATTTCACACGGAAGATGAGCCAGTACTGTTATCATTGAATATATTATTCTAATGGAATTTGAATAAAACCAAAGGACTGTTTAATTCCTGGAGTATGTCACTGGCATGAAGAGTAGAGGATTTTCTATAATTTTTTGCCAGTAGCAGGTTTGTTGAACTCTTTGTAGAGGCTTCTTTAAAACAATGGGGTTGAGATTTTACTTATGGCTTGCTTCAGTAAAATTCAGTCAAGACAATTGCAAATGTATAGATATGTGAGCCTCTTTTTCCCTGTGGGCATGTGCTGTCTATCCTGTATAAGATCCAGCCCTATGTTATGTCCGATTTACATATTTAAGCCATTTTATTGCATGGTTTATTTACCTTCCTAACAAGTTCCTCATGTTTCTCTAATACTTGCAAGGGATCTGTGTATCTTCGTGCTGAAGTCAACTGAGAGTTAATGCGTGTGTTCTTAGTCTGTTAGCAAAATAAATGTGCTCATGAGTATAAAAATATTGCACAAAATGCTGGTTTTTTTAATGGAAACATTAAAATTATGCTCTTCTGGAAGTCAAAGGTATTAGCAGTACTGTGACTATTTGAAGTACAGTAAAAATCCTGTTGATGTTCTACCTACTGATGCTGATTGTAGCATTTATTTGGTTAAGGCCATCAGTCCTAGAGCCGTATTGCCATTCACTTATGCCCCATTTGACTCCTGATAAACAATTCTCTGGGGAATTACTATGGGAAGAAATGTTCCAAGAGTAGATCTGTTCAGTATTTTAACAAATAGATTGAAATATGAAGAGGTATAATTGGAATATTATTCAGTTCTTTCTTCAGTATTTACAGAGGGATAACTACGGAATAGATAAGAATAACTATTCTTTAAAAGGCTATGAAAATTTATAATGGTCATTTACATGAAGACAAGGACTAACATCACATTTCTAACTTAAATATCACAAGCTATTCCTTGGTCAGGAGGCTGTATACAGCAAGCTGTATCATTTAAACTTAGCAGTCCTGAAGCGTACTGCCCCAGTTAATAAACACTGTTGATGAGTTGATTAATGGCGACTTGAGAATTCTCTTAAATGCCATTAGGAGCTTCAGTTTTTTAGAGATTTGTTAGGACATGATTACAGTAGTTTCTGCTTTTAGCTCCTGTGGCTGTAAAGAACAATGTTTGTTAGTGTGAGGATATGTCTCTGACTTTGTACTGAAGCTGCCAATATAATACTAATTTAACAAAATAATTGTATCATATTGATCTACCATAATTTTAGTGACCATTTATGAATAGAAAATAAGAGTATATTGGAAAGATTTCTGGGAGAATTGGCTATTAAGGACTTTTAAAGAGGAGCTACATGCCAGTTGGCAGGCAAGGAGATGTTATTCCAGAAAGTGGAATGTGTGTTAATTAAAATATAGAGATAGAAAGGAGAAAGAGACTTCTTTCATTGTTTGTGGCAGTTTTTATTTATTTATTTATTACCCCAACTCATTTTTTACTTGTATTCCTGTTCTGTCTCAGCTTTTCCCTAATGAGCTGGTTGCCCTCCAGCAGCATCCTCATGAAGTGGGGTTCCTGCAAAAAGGTGCTATAAATCCTTATGAGTACTAGCAAATTAAAAAATACCCCTAACTTTTTCTCTAATCATACAATAGAATATAAGGAGAACCTGTAAACCTCAGGCAGATGCTTCTACTTTGTATGTAGATATCTGTGCTTTGCTGGTCTAAGCACGGCTTTAGAAGTCTGGAATTCCCTCATTTCTGACTTTGTCTCCATAAAAGTGAGTTTACTGCTTTAATTTACTACTTTAGCTTCTGTTTTAAAGGCTGTATTCTAGAGATAAAGAATGTAAGACAGAGACATTTTATTATCCCACCTAACACAATTGCTTTGAAATTTAATAAAATAATGTTTATACAGTACTTGGTGAGTGCAGAGCGCTACTGCATGCAAATTCAAAATGTTAATCAGTGTGATTTGCTGAGAGTTTTGCATACTGTTCTTAAGCTGCAATGCTTAAAATGAAGCATAATATGACATACATGGTGTGTCTTGAGGGTGCTTTTTTATTAATCTAAGTAAATTAGACTTTTAAAATACGCTGCAGCGTTGATTTCCGGTTGTAAAATAATGAAGTCAGTGGTTTCTATAGCGGGAAGCCATTGCAGGTTTATAGAAAGTGACAGCATTAATTTAACCTCATTCATTTTCCTTTCCCCTTGTGAAACATGACATATTTGATTCCAAGTATTGATTAGTCAAATGCATGAGGAAGACCTTTATATTCAGTGATACAAACAGTGGGGAATTTATTCAAGCAATGCACATTAATGTGTGTGAGTTGTGGGCTGGTGTTGTGCCATAGCCTATTGAAAACCAAATGGTTTTATGTGGTTGGTGTTGTCATTAAATCAGGGCTGCAGTAAATACCAGCCTTTTCTGAAAGTTCACAAAGCACAGTTATCCAAGGGCTTTGGTAGTTCCTTAAGAATTTGCCATTGGTGGCGTGAAACAGGTGCCCTGCATCTTCCTGCACAGATGTGTGTGTGAGCTGGGATTTGCAGCGAGTGGTCAGGCTGGAAGTTGGGGGACTGCTCCTGGTGCTGAATATTAAACACAAGCTCTTGTCTCTTCCCCATCAGGCTCCGCACTGCACAGTGACTATTCATGGGTGTGATATTGATTAGCTGTGTACCTAGACTGGCCTGTGCATCCATCATGTTGTGGCTGGAATGCTTGCTGAATAGTTTTGAATAATGTAGCTTGCTAAAATTTTTAGGAGAGATTTGTCTTCGGCCAGTGCTTTAGCCGTTTTGGATTTAATGCCTCAGCCTCAGCTGAAAAGCTGTGACCCAGTGTACAGATGAAGCATATTTCAGAAATGAAATTATTTATCTTATTTGCTGGGTGGGAGGAAAAAGTGGAAATATGAAATTTTAAATGAATAAGAAACTTTATAATCCATCAAAATCCATCAAAATATTATTCAGCTCTTAAAAAACCAAACACTTTCTGAGATGGAACATGTTTTGATCAAACCTAAGTTAAGACCATCTCTGTTAGAAGCTTTTGAAGTGTGTTCTTAACTGTGGTAATGGTTGTTTTGGTACTTGCTCAAGGTTTATCAGTGAAATGACAGATTACAATGTGTTTTGCAAAAGGAGGGGAAGGCAGAAAGCTTTTGAGGTGGAGACACAAAAATACTTAATGTAATTCTCATATTAGGCATTCATTATATCAGAATATGGCCTTTTACATCACTACATTAGACATTAGCAGCCTCACCAACAAAAGCACGGTGTAATTCTTTTTTTTAGGAAGCAAATGTCTGGCATTTGTATTGTATTTCTTTTAAATCCAGCTAGCCTGCAGATCGATTGCCATCAGTACCCAGCCAAACTAAATTGTTCGTGTAATGACCCAGTCATATTAATTAGGTAGTTGCTGAGTTATTTTGAATGTGATGAACAAACTGTATGAAAATGCTGTAGTGAGTTTGGAGTTCCTCCTGTGTCTGTTAATTCAATGTAGTAATTATTTTTATTAATTTTTTAATAGATGGTAGGAGTGCTGAGCTGTGATGAAACGCCTTTGGTCTTTTGGTGGTTTTTTTTTTGACCAGCAGTTTGTCAGTGCAAGGAAACCAAATTGTTCAGAGGTTTTAATTTGCTTTTAAATAGATAATAGGAAAAAAAGACCCTAAAAATGCATTTTTATCCAACAGTTGCTTAGAACAAGAGAAGAAATACTTAGGTAATTTGAATGTATTGCTTTGCTCATGAATGTATTGTTGGCAGCAGATTATGTTTCTGTGTTTACCAACAACAACCTACTCTGATTTTTAATTGGAACAGGACACTCAAATCCTTGAGCATTTCAGAAACACTCGTCACTGCCGAATGCTATCTTTTAGAGTTGTGTTACAGATCACGTTTAACTAGAACAGCATTTCTTTAGATTTCTGCTTGAAATATGTAATAGCAGTTTGGTTTATACTTTCAGGTTTTGAACAGAATAAAGATTGTGACAGTAAAGTAATAGAGAGCTCCGTGTCTTTGCCAAAGAGTAGGTTTAAAGATTATTTAGCTAACTAGCATCTTGCACTGTCTCTACACTTTCTGGATAATGAAGTAATAAAAATGTAAACAGTACTAATAATGAACAAAACAAAAAATGATGCGTGACCTCCCTACAGTAATTACACCACTATACAGATATCCTAACACCAATTAAAAGGGACAGTTCATGTTAGTTTTAACTTTTGCAAGAGAAATGGTCTTGGTGAATAAATGCCTGCAATTCCTCTATCAAACTTCTTGTGGTGCAGGGAAAGCAGAATGAGCCAGAACTGTGGCCAGCCTGATTTCACACATACAGCTGAATTCCAGCATGGATTTGAAGTATGGAGTGGAAAGTCACATGACACTATCTAGAATACATGTCTAGAAAAAGTTAGAGGGATTTTTTTATATTTTCAGAATTACCTATTCTACTAAGCTGCACATTTTCCCCTGCAGCATTGTTTAATAAATATTGCACAGTAATGGAAGAACTTAAGGTCTTCAGGAAATGAAATAAAACTTTTCATCTTCTAAACTCTTCTAACCAAGATTTACACTTTCTGAAAGAGCACTGAGCATGGAGGAAAGGGATTTTTGCAGGGTTTGCAAGTAAATGTACGTGTGGCAGTACCAAATAAAAAGGGCATATTGGTGTTAGTCACAAATAATCATTGCACGCTTGTGGCTAGGCCTGCCTTAGGACTCTGGAAGTGTAAATTGCTGAGAGTAAGGAGAAGAAGAAATAATGAAGCTAGTATTAAATTGGAGTGGAACTCGTTAGAAATCATAGGCTAATACAAGGTTAGTCTTCCAGCATCCTGGAGAGCCCTGGTCCATATTCTGGAAAAGAAACACTGGATTGAGAGTCCTGTCTCTGTTCCTTTGTTTATGTAAACAAATGGTGCAATTTTATTTCAATTTGAACTGAGAAAAACAAAACACAATCTATAACTGCTACCAAATTTACTTTATCCTAAATCTCTTTTAGTGTATTTTATTTTAAAAGTTGAGTTGTAACCAAACCTAGTTGATGAGCCACAGGAGGCATGTAAGACTAGCTTCTAGCTGCACTTTCCTCAGAATACGTTTAAAACATGTCTGGAATAGAGGTAATTTGCCTGTGCTGTGTGTTCTCAGTGGATCAAGGAAAATAATTTCCTCAGCAAATTGGTATTTTTAGCTCGCTATTTTGGTGTGAAAAGTGGTGAAGGACTGATCTATTCAAATGGTGTGTGTATGTTAGATTCCTATCTGACTGTTACAAATTTTATTAGTGATATGTACTTGTAAATCCTACTCAGTTAAGTGGAGAAGTATCACGGAGCATCACATTATAATTTAGATACCAAGAGATTTTTTTCATTAATAGAAAAGAAGGGCAAAAGAGCACAGTCGTGAACTTCGGGGTCATTAAAGAATACTTTAGAATGAGATGCATTTGTATGGTTATCACGGAACAATTAGATTCAGAGTCTGTATCTCAATTTCCTGCTCTTTCATAATTACAGTGTGACATTCAGTTACAAATCCTTATTCATATTGGTATGCTCAACCATCATTTACTGAAAGAACCAGGACAGTAATTAAATTAGGCAGATTGCCTTTCTTCATTCCTTTGATTTTATACATACATTGAGATGAAACATCATCTTTAATAATATCTGCAGGCAGAAAATAAATGCAATAATAAACATTATGACAAATCAAAGCATACTGTCCTATTTAAAGCAATTCTACACTTCTAGATGGCAAAGTTTAAGTAGGATGCCAAATGCTGCTTTTCTGTCCTGCTTTTTAAATTTACAAAGATCTGGACCGAAAGTCTTGGTAAAATGAAAATGTGATGAGAATTTTGAGGAGTATGGCCTGTCTTCTGAATTGTTTGAGAGATTTAGTGAGTAAGAGAAAAAATTAGGAGCTCACAATTATTTTACAGAACAGCCATAACTCTGTTTATATAAAAAAAAAATTTCTCCTTCCATGCAGCTTCTGCAGTGTTCATAATTCAAAATCAAACTGAAACTGTATATGAGTTAGTGATGGCTTTTGACATTCTGAAATATTTATCTCTGGTATCACTGTAGCTTCACTCTTAGGTAAAGAAAGTATCAGTAGTCTGATAGTTAAAACTTGAGTCTAGGTCTCCTGGGTTGAGCTGATCTGATGCCGATTCTCTGATGCCGATTTCCATCGTTACCACGGGTTTGTCACTTAATTTACTTGTAGTACATAAAGTGGTACTCCAGTAGTCATGGGGGTTTGGCATTAAAGTTTGAGAGATACTCATGATACCAATGGGATGGAGCTGCAGCAATAACTAGAGTCATTTCAGTCTTTAGAGGCCAATTATGTTCTGGTTTGTGCCTCTTCATATGTCATTCCAGGAAGTGGAGCAGACACTGCCATTGCTGTTGCTGGTGTGTCTGCTACTGTTACTGCTCCTGTGATTTTTTAAATTTCCTTCTGCAGAAAAAATGCCCTAGCAAACCACAAATTTGTTTATAAAACAGAAGGAAAAAGTACTGCAAAAGCCTATCATACTAATCAACTAAAGCCTGGGCTCAAATATACATTACTTTTTAAATATTTCCAAAATCCATCATTACTCAAGATTGGGTCAAATCTGCGGTAGTGTTTGAAAATATTAGGTGACTTTATTGTTGTGTTATGTCTTTACCTGAGTCTCTTGTGATGAGAGAGCCTGTTGTCCTTTCTTTTGTCCCTGTGAGTGTTCTGTCAAATACTTCATATTTGGATTTTGTTGAATTTTATTTATGTTTTAACCTCCAACTTCCCTTGAGGGGGAAGGAATTTATTCGCAAATAAATGCTGTGCAGGTAGTAAGCCCCGAGATTTATTGCAGCCTATGTTTGACTTTAGAGGGAGGATCAATAGGTAGCAAATGCTTTGGAGGTTGGTTGGGGCTACAGGGTCTTCCTGAGAATGTTTTGTCCTCTTGGGGACCCCTAGAAGAAGCCTGTGCTTTTGGTTTGTATAGCTTAGCTAGTTTTCTGCAGTAAGGACATTTTACACCTTTCTTTGCCAAGGGAACAATTTGAGATAAACTCTGAAAGGTAACCTTGAAGAAATTTTGTGGTTGTACTTTCTGTACTTAGGCTTGCTTTAGGAATGTTCAGTCTGCCCCCAAAGTGAGTAATGCCCAGCCATCTCCTTACCACATTCCAGTTCTCAAAATTCTTCCTTGCAGCCCTTACTGTAGGGAGCAGCTTTGCAATGGAAGCTTGTCAAAGCTTCACAATGAAAGATTGTCAAAGCAACATTTGCCTGCCACTTCTCCAGTAGCTTCGTGAAAGGACAATGCATTCCTTGTGCCTGCTGAGGGTAACATCAGTGTTATGGGGTTTGGGGGTCTTTTTCCCCCCTGTTTTCATAATGTTGTGATGTCTTTGGGAAATAGAGTCTGTTTCCAGTTAAGATTTAAGGGAAAGTGTGGTTGCAGTGGGAAATATTCCGAATACACTTTTAAGAACGAGAAACAAATGTTCTGTTGCAGGATGGGTAACACGTATATGCATGGATCTGCAAATGGCAAGTTGTGCACAAATTGTCATTACATTGAACATTGAATCTATGGATATCCCTAAATTGTTTTTTTTTTTTTTTTTTGACACAGCACTAAGCATTTATGAGTTTGATATTTAAGGAGTTGCTGAACCATGCAGTAGGCTGTGAAAAGTTGATTACTGGAGACACTGGCCCCATCAGCATCACTCAGCCCTTGCTGCTGTGTGCGTGCTTAAAGTAGCCTTTGTGTAAATGTCTGTGACTAAAGATTAGCCATGTACATAAATGTGAAACACACCTGGCAGACCAAAGGCATTCCTCTGGGCTGTTTCAGTGTTGAAAATGCTTCAATTCCTTACATCGAGCTTTTGATAGTGCTGCTTATTTGTGATGTAGTAACTGCTGAATCTGGAATGGTGAGAAATGAAACAGAAAATTGATGGTAAATAAGTGTAGTGCTTTTTCAATGCAGGATGGATAATGTGCTAATTTTCGCTTCTCTTTCTAAATATTTCCTACCTGCAAACACAGTTCATGTATGTTTTAGGAAAAAAGTATTAAAGCAATGTCTTTTCAAAGGCTAAGCAAACCAGAGAGGCCTTAGGGCCTGAGAAACTGTTGTGAAAAAAAAAATGTTGGTAGTAAACTTCTTTTTATTATAATAGATTGATTTTGCCGACTGTCAAAAGCCCAGGCATCATGATTAACCTGTTGAAGATCTTTCTGACTTAACCAGTTTTTTCTCACAGAGGTTTTTCTTCATAAAAAAAGCAATTTACTGTAAAAATATACTTATTTGGAGGTTGAAAAGCAGGCAGTAGATAAAATGAAAGTACAGCTGTGCTGTAATGTTATTTTTGTGCTTTTTCCCAAAGCTGTTAATTTCACAGAAAATAGTTTTGACAAGTCTCTGTATTTCTAATACATTTTCTTCTTGAATAAGACATGAAATAACTTGATTTCTAAGGTTCAATTTCATTGTTTTCTTCCTTACTTAATCTTTAATTTGTTTGACTCATTTGTAGATTTTTGCAGGATTGGGGGTTCAGGAAATAGTACTCTTTATGCTTCTTACTGATGTGATGTACTTGTAAATTGTGGGTTTAAGAATGCCATAAACACATTACTTAACCGTCTTACTGTCAGCATGTGCTGGATTAAATGCAAATAGCTCCTGGTTCTAAGCAAATTCTATCAAACCCCTCAGTTTGTAAATGCAGCAGACTTGTATTCACAGATGGGCTGTGCAGAGCTGTGTGGAGTTACATGGGGAAACTGGTGGCTGTGTCATTGAGCATCTGGAAGGGGTGGTTTTGGCTGTGGGATGAGTTTGACCAGGCAAAGTCATCACCTTTTACTGAATTTTTGTGGGAACTCATCCTGTGATCCTTTGACACTGAGTTCACAAAGGTTTCATAAAGAGTAGGGGTAAACAGAAGGGGCAAAAGAAATGAATAGAGGTAAGAAGGAAAACTGGTGTGGAAAAATTTCACTTGTATCTTCTGGGAAAAATAACATGCTTTGGAATGAAGTTCCTCTAAATTTGGCTCAGAATGACATATGACAAGCAGCTTAAAAGAATTTTTCAAACTCTCCCAGATTTCCAATACCAGCAGAATTATTATTCTGTCCCTCTCTTCTGAAAAGAAATCAAGAGGTTGAAAGAAAACCAGGTGATTTGTGTTCTGCAGGCTGTGGGGTTCATGAGCAGGGGCTGTCTGTAACACGTGTTCCTCCTGGACGTGCTGCTTGCCCTGATCCCCGCAGCAAACTCAGAGGAGGGAGTGATGGAGACCTGTGTTAGGTGGTACATCTAGTTTCACAGCAGCCTGCACTCTTATCTCATCTGCAAGAAAAGCTCCTGAGGATTTCTTCCCTTGGAATACAGGAATAATGAGCTGTTGAATCAGCTCAGTGGTGTGTGCTAGATGGGTTGCAAAGGATATGCAGCGAGGCCAGAGGAGATGACAGAAAAGACTGCACCTTCTTTCAGTGGGAGAATTTATATTTCCCATATTTTCAAATTTTAGGTAAAGAAAGATGCTTCCAGTTGTATCATTTTCTTCTTAACTAGAAGTGAGGTTGTTTTGCTTCCCCTTCCACAGTCACATTTAGCACATATTCTCCTCTCTTACCTGACAAGCTTTCTGTACTTTTCTGAAATATGCAGGAGCCTATGTTACCTTAGATGGCATTTGGATTTATTATGATTACAGATTTATAAAATCAGTTACTACTTTTGCAAATTCAGCTCATTTTGGTGTTGTCATGCAAAGAAACACCATTACTTTTTCATCTTTAGTCCTTCTCTTGACCTAATTCTGTTTGCTTTCTATTAAAGAAATGTGGCTTGATGGGCTTCTTTCTACTGTACATTCTCGTTCACATCTCATATTGAGGTGTGGGATGCAGACAGCCTGTAGTTTGTATATGTTCAACCTTTGATTAGTTCTTGATTTCAGTTAGGTTTATTCAGGTAACAGTAATGTTTGAAACTGCAGGTCAAAGAAAAAAGGCTTGCTTTCAGGCTTAGAAGTCTGGACAGCTGAGATCAAGTTTGACAGATTTTTACAGCTTTAATAATTAAGAATTCTGTCTCCCAGTAGACTGTTTTGTTTCTTATGTTGTAGAATGGAATCACCATGATTATTTAATAATGCTAGTTGTATTTATAAATTACAGTTTAAGCATTCTGGAGTCATCAGAAGTCCTTGGAGATTAGAATACTTTCTAAATACGTGTAGGAATAAATTGTCCCTATACTTTCTGCTGCAAAAATATATTTGAAATTTTGAGATCTGATCAGGGCTTAGGTCACCACGTTTACTATTCTGTTCAGCTTCCTATCTGTAGGAAGGGTGATTCAGCATGTTTTACATTTACCACTTATCCCTTTGATCTAGCCTTTCAGAGTTCATTATAGATTCAAATTTATTCTATGTCCTCACTCATTTGTATAAATGCATGCTCACTGCTTTTGGGGAAAAACATTACTGGTGTATCAATGATTACTAGAAAAAACATGTTTTTCCTTCGGGAAACAGGAATTTTTTGGTGCTTCAGGAATTTGCTGTGAGAACATGTCAGTGGAGAATTTAGAATATATTTAGCCTAAGGCCCATAACTACCTCCCTTGAAGTCAGGGGGATTGTACACTTCAGACTTAAGCTCATTCATAAGTGACCTCAGTCCTTAGAGCCTGGACTTGTTACATCCAATGCCTCCTGTGGGACGCATTTTTTTATAGCTACTCAGTTTCTGTCATTTGCCTTAAATACAATTATGCTGTGGCTAAAAGTATATGTGAGTACTGTATTGCTAACATATGGTAAAAGACTGAACTGCATAGGAAATTCATAGTTATAGCTAACGTATGGACTGATTTATTAGCAATAGCAGCATAGTTTAGAGGAACAAAAGGTCATAAGTTGGGTAAGGATTATTTTTCCAAAAAATAAATTTGGGGATGCCATCTCTGTTTAATTTCATGTGTTTTCTAAGAATGGATATGAAAGAAAGGGAGTGGAAGATAATACAAAATTTTTATTTGTGTTGCAAGGAAAATTAGAATTGGTAGCAAAGCACAGTGTGCTTATTTAAATTAAAATGTTAATATCTTTTTGAGAAAAAAAGCCTTCAGGAAGTACTCCTCCCGAGTGAATCTTAGTCCATAAAAATTTTTATTTTCTCAAAACAATGAGGACATAATATCTGACTATTTCTTGATCATCCAAGCAGTGTAGAAATAGGTAGCAAGAAGGCTTTATTCCTAAAGAAAATTTTTATTAAACAGATTTATTTTTTTTATAACACTTGGTACACTCAGAAGTCTGATCAGACCTTGGAAGCAATTATGAAGGGGAGAAAGGAAACCCACGGCAAAAATAACTTATTCAAGGTTCATTTAGAGGAGGTTAATTTAAAATCTCAGCATGCCTTTTAACCCACTAGGCTCCTGTTTAGAAGTGATGTGAGACTGATTCTTTAATATAAAGCAGAAAGAGATTAGCAGCTGATTAGGTCCTTTGCTGTGTCTGATCTTAAATAACTTTATTTTGTTTCTCTTATATAAATATAGTGCCTTGATATTTGGCATCTATCAGAAGAAATGATTGAGGGGGCTATATTACTTATTGTTGTAAGTAATTTCCACTGTCAGCCTAGCAAGTTGAGTTGTCTGTGTCTAACTTTGTCTTTCCTGGTTCCTAAATAACTAAAGGAATAAAAAAAATAAATCTCAATAGGGGATTCTTAATGAGAATATTTGATTTTCTTACCTGACCAAAGACCATAATCTCACAGTTTCATTTCTGATTTTTGTTTCTTGAGCATGTATTTTCCAATAGACTTTCCCAGTAGGTGACTAAAACTGCTTTCTTCTCTTCCACACAAGATTTTTTGAGCACAGGATTTTTATAGGCTTTTCCATCTCTGACATGATCTAACATCCAGAATACCCCCACTGGGAAAAATTAGTCAAAACCCAGTGAAAGACTCAAAGGTTATTGTGTAAGTGCTTGTGTGTTGTGGAATCTCACAATTTTGGGAAAAGCAGTTTTGCCTCAACAAGCAGAGGCTAAATCTTCTGTGTTTTAATGGCATCTTAGCTCCTACCTGAGTATGCAGTCTGTGCCATTAACTGATTTAACCTCTACTCCTTACCCTGCTGTTTAGGTATTGAGTAATCAAATCATTTATGGAGGTGTCATGCACTGATTAAAGTGGTTTTATGGAGTTACAGAGCACTGACAGTTCAAGTATCAGATGTTGTGATTTGATAAAAATCAGAATGCTGTCCATATTTTCTTTACCTGATGCAGTGTGTGCATACAGTGTAAGCAGGATATGCATGGATGCAAAAATAAAGGAGGTTAGGTACAGGCTGCTTACAGGAAGGAGTTGGTCTATGAAGCCATTCATAGGTTATTAATAATGTGGTGAGCTGTAATTTTCCGTGTGCTAGTGTAGGTTTTTCGTACTTGGCAGAACTTGGCCTTCTGCACCTTATTGACCTCAGTAGTTTTGGTGTTTTTTTGTTTTTTTTTTTTTTTTTTTTTTTTTTTTTTTTTTTTTTTTTTTTTTTTTTTTGTTTTTTTGTTTGTTTTGTTTTTCTTCTATCTTGTCATTCATATGCGTAATTCTGTGTAGTATAGCTATCCAGATTGCAAGAATATGCTAATAACTTTTCATGCATTTCAGTGTACCAAAGTATTTTAAAAATAATAGCCAGTATGCTGTCTGAACAGAGGATAGGATTTAGAAACATTTATCTGTTTGTTTGGGGTTTTTTTCAGTCTTTTACCTTAAGATTTAATGTATTAGCTTAAAAAGTTGTAATTGCATTTTCCATAGCAAGTACTATAATGAGTATTATACTGTATTCATTGTATGGCTTTGAACAGTTTTTGTGATGTTTTTTCAAACCCTTTTCCTAAACTGGTGCAAATTCTGGCAAATTACCATGTACTGTCTGCAAAGATTTAAGTGTGTTTGTGTGAGGTAACAGTGGAGAAACAAGACTTACTGTCTGCTGAAAATACTTAAAATTCCTTGTTTATTTTCTTAATTCTTGAGGTGGCAGCCAAGCAATGCTGCTGAGTCATTGCTGGTTATTGCTTCCATGGTCTGCCACGTGAAAATGGAAAGAAGCTGTCACCTATTCTGGAGGTGACACAGCAGATGCTATAAAAAGGGAATTCTCATGGACATTGCGAGAGTTATGTAGAGTTCCCAATAAACCTTGAATTTCAGCCATCTTCAAGGATCAATTTTGGTCTTTCTGTTAACGTAGAAAATAAGAGTTTGTGGTTGTGATCTAGGGACCTCCTCATGCCCTGCAGCACTTTCTCAGTATTTAGGGAATAGTTTGGAAGGGAACATAATAGTCAATATGTTATTTATGTTAGATGATTTTTTTTTCAGCATTTTTGGTAAAATAAAGCATTGCTAAGATAGTGATAAACTTTCAGATGCATACTGGCTTTGAGAACAG
Source organism: Monarcha castaneiventris obscurior (assembly GCA_026261815.1). Classification (NCBI taxonomy): domain Eukaryota; kingdom Metazoa; phylum Chordata; class Aves; order Passeriformes; family Monarchidae; genus Monarcha; species Monarcha castaneiventris. Next base: position 7,048,877 of record JAMPIT010000890.1, read on the forward strand.
CAACAAATGTTTTCTGTAGTCCCTATAATTTTATAAACACATTTACTTTAGAGAAATTTTTGTGTTAGGAACATGATTTCACTTTCCAAATGAGTGCAAGCTTTGCTTTGTTTTTGGAAGTAACCCTAGCAGATTGGTTGGTAAAGATGTAATTTTGCTCCAGTTAAAAAATGCAAACCAGCTTGATTATGTTATTGTTTCAGACTGTCTTCCTTGGTGTCTTCAATGTTAGAGTTGGCTCAGCTCTCGTGAAACTGGGGAGGATCAAGGATAACCTGAATTTCACAGACTCACGTAGACTTGTTCGTTTCCTTAGCGACGTAGTGTGTTTTAAATGAGAAAACAAACGGATGTAAGAGATACTTGTGAGGATTAATTGAATCAAAGTCTGTCATTTTAAATAGGTGACTATTGAGTCAGATGAAAGAATTTGCTACAGTGACTTTGGAGGGAGTGACATTTGAGCAATGATCCTCTTCTCATTTGCACCCAGTAGGGAACTGTCTGGTAATGTGAGATCTCATATATCTTACATATAATTCAGAGGGGTTCTAACAGTGTAACTAACACTCAAGGGTATTGTGCAGATTTGTGCATTCTCTGCTGTACCTCTGGTCCAGTAGTCAATAATTAGGCTGTCACAAAAAAGTTGCAGTTCAAAAATGTTGTTTGATTTCTGGGTTTTGAGAAGGAAAAAAGGAAAGAGTCAGTGAGAAGGGGAGAAATGTTTTTCTGTTTAGTTTTTATCATTTTCTTTAATAAAGTGTGTACAAGTAAAGACTGTGTAAACATTATCAAATAATGAATATATTTTTAAATTAGTTTTACTTGAAAAATAAACCAAATTAAACCACCACTAACTTTCCACTTATGTTAGTATTTTGAATCCTGAACAGCTTTTTTTTAGAATATGTTTTACGGCCTTCCTGGAAACTTTAATGGAACTACAGACGTACTGTGGGCAAGCAAAAATAAATCATATAGTTTACAGGAAAAGTGTGTAGCATCACTTCAGGAAATTTGAGATGTGCTTCTATCTGTGCCATAGGTTGTCTTGTACAATCTTCTACAAGACAGTCTGTTTGCTCATCAGTATTTATCTCTCACATAAGGATCCTTTTGGGATGCATTCTTTATTTCATAGGTGTTTATGTACTGTGATTCTGAGTGTTGTAATATATCCTGCAATTTAATAACTTACAGTTAGTGTTTGCAAATAAGATTCGGATACCAATTGGATTGTTTGAGCAATTTCTTGTTATGCCTTCTCTTGCTGTAATTTTGCAAGTGATGTTTACTCTTAACAAAAGAGAAAGTAAATAGTTTTCAAATTGACAGTGATGAAACAAAATGCACTGCAGGGAGCTTGGTGTCTTGATTGACAGTGAATAGAAGCAAATAGGGGATTCTGATCTGGAGTATCAGGAGTGAGGAGCATCAAGTGCTGCATCCTCAGGCTGTGATAACGAGTCTGTACTGAGGAAGGAGCAGGTCGGAGGGCTCCAGTGCTCTGTGCTGTCTTTGACAGATCTGTAGGTGTGCTCTCATCATACATATCCTACCAACATGTGGAATGTATTTCGTTCACAAGTATGCTTTCTCTTCATGCATCCATATTTTAATGGAAGCCCTGCATCCTGCAGAATCTTGAAACATTTTATTTCAGAATAACGTTTTGATTTGCATTGCAATCAATATTAATGGAATTATATCACTAATCATATTCTTGGTTTAAAACCCAATTTGGAAAGCAAACTACAATGAGGCAAAAATACTGCAAACTCCCTGAGCCATTTCTGTAAACTACACTTACCAGTATGCTCCATACCAAATCATAGATGGGATTGTTTTGTGGCTTGCTGGAGCCTGTGGTTGTAAGACCTTCTCTGTACTGTTTTCTGGTATCCATTAGTATTGAGAGTTTAGATGCTTCTACTGTAGAACTTACTAATTATGATATTGCTAACATCTGTTTGTTTGCGCAAGTGGAGAAAAGTTTTCTTTCAAAATTAGAAGAAAATACAGAAATTTTGAAAGAACACATAATTGACCATCCGTACTTGTGTGAAAATATTTTGACATCTTTCACCCAGCCAACGAACAGAGATTTCATGAGCCAATATGGATCATTTTAGGAAAAAAACACAGTAGTGTTTGGCTTATGTTAATGAACTAAGCATCTGTCTTTCTACGCTGTAACTGTGAAAAGGCACAGTATCATCTTGTACAGTATTGGGGCAAGTGCTCATGTCAAAGAAACCACCCATCCCCAAGACACAGGTGTTTCCTACTCTTCTAGTGGGTTCACATCTAAATGCTGGTCAAGCCTAATGCAGTGCATCTTGTGCTGGGGAGGTTGCTGCCTGGAATACCAGGCCTGAAAAATGATCAGTTAAATGCAGTCATCTCAATTTACAGGCAAAATTGCCTGGTAATTGTTCTTATAAGTTTCAAATATTATTACTCAACAGAAATCATTGGCAGAATGGTATAGCTTTATACATAATTCAGCATCATGGGCAGATCATTTTAATGCATTATTCACTTTGAGGAGGTCTTAGTTTCCTCAGTGTGTCATGGACTTTAGTCAGGAAAGCTGAAGTTCAAAGAGCCTACTAAATGTTTTTGAGCCTCAGGTTGAAGAATCAAATGTGTTTGTTTAAAATATAAACCAATTATTCCTGAATTATACTGATCACCATGGTAACCTACGTTCCTTGTATTTTGTATGATATAATTTGAAGTTGCTTAGCTGGAAGAAATAAGTGGTGTCAATTATTGATACATGAATGTAACCTAATTATATTAATGTGAAACATTTTTGTAGGATGAATATTTCTTCATGCATTGGAGTTTGATATCATTATCATAATTAGTGTCTGTCATTTATGCGAACTGAAGGTCTGAGAGAAGTTTCTGTTATTTGTGGTTTGGTTTTTTTGGATTGTCTGTTTGTTTGGTTTGGGTTTTTTTTGTTTTGTTTCTGGTTTTGGGGGTTTTTTTGTGGGTTTGTTTTATTTTAGTTTTTTGGTGGTTTTTTGTTTCTTTCCCTTTTTTTTTCCTTCCATGTTACTCTTACACCATTAGTGAAAGTGTTACATTCAGCACTTTTTAATTATTTCACTTGGTTACTTTTGCTGGCAAACACAACTGGACTGTATTTTAGAAGTACCAGATGACTTTTAGGTTCTGTTTTAAAGATGTAGTCACATACATACAGATGTGTATCTGTAAAATGTACCTTCTATTATTTGTCTTTTATTTATTTGCCTGGCAGAACATTATTGATGTGATCTTGTTAAGAGTCTTGAAGTTGCTGGGAAAGTTTGCTTGATCCTGATATTTAATGGTTTTTTGGTTATATACTTGATTAATCAAACTGTTGCTTATTTGTTTAATTAAATGCAGTGATGTTTGAAGGCTCAAAAAGCAATGAAGTAAACAGTCTATAATTGACTGAGATGGGAATTCCGTTTGCGGAACTGCTGGAGAATCAAGTTCACTACGTAATCTTAAAATGCAGAACACTTTTGTTGTTTATGTATGCAGCTCCTGTTCATTATGCTGAAATTGAGTTGAAAATTGTTTTCTTTTGCTGTCATTAATTTTAGTTTTTAAATTCAAAGCAAATTAAGTTGCTAACTTCGGCAGCTATTGAGATGACTTCCTAAATATGAGATAAACTCAGTCTCCAGCTATGTCTAACAAGGCTCATTTTGCTGGGTTGTTTCCAAATACCTACATTTGAAAATAATTTGTCATTATTGCTCCAGCTAGTATAAACTGTCCATTGCCAACACTAGGCAAATAACCCTCAAGCTTTACTGTTGAAATGTTATGTGCCAGTTTTACCTCTTTCATTGCAAATCACTTCACCAGCAGCATTCAGATCACCTAGCAGAGTTGGATAGCACAGAAGTTACAGATGGGAAGAGCTAATTACCTCATCTGGTGCATTTGTTTTTGTTGGTTTTTGTTTTACTTCTTTTTTTCCCCTGCCAGCACAGGATTTTCCCTACAGTTTCCTTTCAGCTTTCCATTATCTCAGTTGTGAAACTGCAGCCAGTTGCCTTGAGAATTTTCCATATTTTGGTGTTTTTCTTATTTTGATTTTTATCTAGCATTCATAGATCTGAATGATGTGCTAATCAACTGATAGCTTAAACCTCTTTGTAAAAGAGATTGAGTTCAGTCTCTTATTACACACAGAGCTAAAAATACAAGCAGTTACCACATTATATTTGTTTTCATTCATAATTTCCATGAAACAATATGATTTCTTCATTGTGGTGAGGAAAAATGTCCTGGCAAATACCGTCTTGCTCAGTAAGTTAACTTCTGATGCATATTCTTACTCTAAACTTCTCACTTTCTGACAATACTGAATATCTAGACCCGTACATTACATTTGATCTTTTAAATCATTAGTGGAGGAAAGACTAAAAAAATGAAGAAGTCAACTATTTTTCTCTTCTTGGTCCTAATCAACAGGTTTTTCAATCAACAGAACTGTGAGCTGCTTTTGATTTTTATTAGCAATGGCTCATTAGCCTGAAAAGAAACCCAGAGGCTGTGTTAAGCATTCTGATGTTGCCATGAGGGAAAAGAAAAGGTTAGGGTAATAAATGGAGCATATTTGGTCTGGAATTGTTTCGAGAATAAATGTAGGGCTTTGTGAGACTCTCCCATACAGAGTCATGCTGGGATGATGTTTTCAGTGAATACATACACCAGTCCCCAAAATAATACAAATATTCTTTTGCCTAAAACTCTTAAAGAAGGTGAATGGTTTCACTTTGGTCAGTTGAAGTTACACTCGAATTTTCAGATCCTCACTTCATCTTTGTTTGTGTTTGACCATCCATGAATGCCAAGGTACCTAAATGTGAGCTTGAACAGCACCAATTTCACTAGATTGATTTTGGTGCTCATGTCGCTCTTAAAAGGTAGCTTGTTCTTCTCAGCCTGGGTCTCATTAAATGAAGCGTATTTCCTGAAGTGTTCCATGTTTACATGGAAAACAAATAAAAACAAAACTCAGTTCAGTTCTCAAGTTTTTCATCTGAGGGTTGGAGAAAAGCTTAGACTCCTGCATATGCCACGACTGAGGAGGTCCTGGAGGAGCATATTAAAGGTAGTAAGCACTCTACCAGGGTTAAAGGTGAAGATGTGCAGGGATGTCAGGATCACACATTCCTCAGCAGTAAGCACTTCGACAATGCTCTCAGGCAGGTGGTATGATTCGTAGTGTTGCCCTTTGCAGGACCAGGAGTTGGACTTGATAATCCTTGTGAGTCCCTTCCAACCCAGGATATTCTGTGAAATAATATTTTTTCTTTGCCATAATCCTTAGCATCTTCTGTTTGCTGTCAGTTTCACTGAATGAGTACAACTGTTATGAAATAATAAAATAATGATTTTTTGAAAGGAGAAAGAACTCCCTCTGTTTTACATGGTTCTCTTTGTATAGTCTTTGTTGTAAAAGAGAATTTGGATACAGCTGAAGGATTTGCATTGACAACTAGAGGGTGAAAAAAAGCTAAATTTTAGCAATCAAGTAAGATTCTTTTCAGATTATCCAGAGCAAGAGAGTTGTAGCTTTTAACTGCTTATGCAAAGCTTTTAGTGACAGAAGACTAAAATTTTAGTCTACTTTCTGAGGCTCTATCATGCTGCTGTGTATGATAAATTGTACCAGCCAGAATATTCATTTAGAAACTGGAGGAGCATAACTGCTGTCATACATGGACATACAGTTACCTTGGTAAAACAGTGCCTCGCTGCTTTATTTTAAGTTAAATATTGCTCCTGTTGTTGAAGCTTTTTTTCATATTTAAGTGTCAGCACAGTTTTATCCTTTACTCCTTAGCAAAATGGGTTGCGACACCTTTTAATAAACTGCCTGAACAGCACAGTGTGGGTTGATTTTTGTGGTGTTCAGGTCTCCAAAGTCACTGAATTTGAACTGTAACAGCAGCCTCAACCATCTAAGACTCTCTGATAGTCTCTGAAAACTTCAGAGTAGCTGGAAAATGAGTGATGTGTCTCTACTATGTGCAGCATAAATAGTGTTATGCCAGTGTTCAGTTGTTTGAGTGAGGACTCAATAGAGCCTCAGAGGCATTGAGGGAAGAGCTCTGGGGGTGTTTGGTCAGCTGCAGGTAGCTGGCTCTGTCGTGCTTATCTCCGTGAGGTGTCTTAATGTGCTTTGTTACAGTGCATTGAATTGGCAGGATGAGGGCGGAGGACACCAGTCTAATTGGGAGGAGGAAGAAAGTCTCTGAACACTTTCATCTATGACAGTGTCTGTCAGAGAACCTGAAAGACTATTCCTGTGGTACTTAATTAAGCCTTGAGTCTTTGTAACGAAAACAGCAAACAATTAATTAATGATTAAAATTAACTGTGTGTCCTTTGTGTAGTGATTTATGTACATAATTAATGCTGTAGCATTTTAAGGTGTTAGCTGTCCTTTACAGAGCTGCGTAATAAATGGTGGATTCAGAGGGTGTTACTTAAAACTCAAATTAACATTTGCTCCAAAAAATTCTCAGTGCTAAGAGGATAACTAGAAGCAGAGTAGGCCCCCCTGCCAGTTTTCTGTGTGTGAAGAGACATCAGTCTTGCACAGGGACTACTTTATTGTTCATACCTGCTCTAACTGGCTAGACAGGCTCTTGCTGTTTCTAGGAAGATGATTTAAACTGCTTGTGTTCCTAGGCTCCCAAAATGACTGATTAGACAGCCCTGTTGAACTACAGATATGGGTACTGATGGACTGTTGAAATCAGACTGAAGTCCAGCATCCAAAGAGAGTGAGGTGCTGTATTTTGTAGTTGTTGAGCCTTTTGGATCTGTTAAAGCTTGGTTCAGTTAAGCCCTACAACCTCAGCAAAGCAACAGACACACCTGTGTTAAAAAGTTGTGCCTTAGTTTTACGTTTGCACACGATGGACAAAATGGGAAGCTGAAATTCAGAAAATACGGGCATATTACATTGATCTGCCCACAGGAGTTTTGCTGTATCGGTGATGGATTTAGGAATGATGGCCATTTTCTGTTGTGTCCAGTCTCTTCATCTGCACTCCAGTGTTGTCTGAAGAAGGTTATTTCAAGGTTCACTCTAAGTGCACGTTCAGTTTAACCGTGATACCTTGTGTGCTTAACTACCTTTACAAATCCTTAAGCTTAAAATAGTATTTCAAAACAATTCACTACTGTGCAAAGGAGTATACTATTATGCTCCTGAAAATACAGTTTCAGCTACAAGCATTGATTGGAAAATGAAGGTCTAAAGGAAAGCTGTGATTCAGTGGCTGTAAAATGCTTAAATTGAATATGTGAATTAAGGAAGAAGCAATTCACTGGCTATAAAGTGCTTGAAATATCAGAATTAAGGCCATGAGGAAAAGTTACTGTAGAAGTATGCTTTGGTAGAAATTGGTAATTTATAATTATTCTATTTCTCACTCTACCTATGATTGTAGTCTAGCTACATTCGGGATAATAAGGAGTTAGATATAAATAATTCAATAAAGAGGTGATAATTCATTTCAGAAAAATTGATTTGTAAGTACAGGGAATTCCTATATATAGAAATTATAATAAAAAGGCCAGAATAACATGGTAACCTGGGAGTTTCTGTTCTGGATTAGAACTATGTCTGTTCTCATTCATTCTCCTGTCTTTACCTGTGAGACCCTAGCAAGAGAGAAGAGAAACTCACCTTTTTGTAGAAAATATCTTGCAGAACTTAACATATTTCTCTTATAATATGGCATATGCTCAAAACTTTTTGTACTCAAAACCTCAAGGAAGATAACACCACAAAATGCCAATTTCATCTCTTGTATAACTTTCTGTACCCTAACAATATTCTTAAGCATTAGGGAAAACTTGTTTTGCTTGATTTTCTGATATATGGCAGAATGGGGAGAAATTGTATTTTATCCTTTGGCATCCTCATCCTCACCTCCCCTCTAACCCTTCCATCAAAATTGCTGTTCCTGTGTATCTGATGCCAGTGAATTCCAAAAGGTGTTGGTGGGACAGTTTGTGGTCCTGAGCTGTGACCTCGGACACAAATAGTGTGTTGCAGGCAGAATAATTCTGATAGTGTTTATTTGCTTATGTGCCACTAAATTTAATCTTCACCTGCATCTTTTATAATTATTTTAAAATCTTATATGACGCTGGTAATTTCAGCAGTAATTAGCCACTTGGTAACAAGGTAATTGGATCTATGGAGACTGTGTTTTCTAAGTAAATGTTTTAGCAGTCTGCCTAACAAGCCACACCAATGAAAACAAAAAGAATATTTCATCTAGAGCAATTACAGATTTACTCCTATCACTGTAAAATCAACACAACTAACTGAGGATTTGAATGATAATCCCTCTCTATCTAATACCTAATTAATGAAGGTTAATGAGATTCTTAAACAGCAAATCCTTCTACAAAGTGTACCTCTGCCACTGTTCCCATTAAATATCAGGGTCGGGGCCCGGCTTATTCCTTTGCATAAAACCTCCCTGTAGGGGTATTTTTACAGTGTAAGGTACATGCACTCTGTATCAGGCAGGCAATGATCTGTATCTGAAGTCCATAAGAAATTCAGGCGTTGAAAAGATCTGAAAAGCACTTGACATTTAAGGTGTGATCATGTTTTTTTTCTTAGTGAACCAAAGTGCTTTTTGACATTAGCAGTAACTTTGCTGATCAGGTGCTCTGTCAACATGGAAATCTTAGTCAGAGGGTAGGGCTCTAACCTACCACTTGGAACCTTCTTCCCTCCCAGAGCATCATTGCAACATGTGATGGGGCCTCTGATCCCTTTCAGTCCTCCTTGCCTTCTGGGATTCCTGCTGGGATAAGTCTGGAGCAGTACAGTGCTGCACCGGGAATGTATCTGGTAGTGTTGAAATCCCTAAAGTAGAGCATTTCTTGGTTTGTTTTTGGTTTTGTTTGTTTGTTTCTTTGTTTTTGGGGTTTTTTTGTGTGAGTAAACTAACACCTTTGAGTGTCTGAATAAATATACTGTTTTTTAAAAAATTAAGAAAGCACTCTGTTTCTGACAGTAAAAGTGATACTTATTTGGTATTAAGCCCTTAAGAAAACAAAAGGATTTTTTTTTTCATGCCTTATATTGACTAGCAAACCAGGCAGGCTAAAAAGGTTTTTTGCCTTTCATTTCATTGGCTGTGCAAGCGAAAACTGTTCTGTTGAGATTTCAAAGCAAGAAGCTGGAGGCTGGAAGGCAGTACTAACGTAGAAGTTTCTTGAGTCGTGGTTAGCTGTGACATTCACTGTGGAGCCTATCAAGGGAATCCTCTCTCTTTTACGTCTGTTCGTAATTTCTTGCAGTTTTATTTGTACTTGTTTGGAAGATATTGTGTAAGTATCAGTGTATGTTACCCAAAAATTCCAACAAGATGGCAATGTTTTTCCATCTTTCAAGGACATGTCACTGGGGATATATCTGTATGACTGAGTGCCCTCCAGATTCTTGTGACCAGATTGCTTTTAGCAGTAGTAATTTCTTGGCCCACAAAATTGTGAAGTTTCATTGTCCTGTGAGAACGTATAAAACCCCAAATGGTCTTTGCGTCCCTTGCTTTCAATGTGTCACCAAGGCAGAACCTGGAGATTGCCTAAATACATTTCTCTTTGCTAAATTTCAATTTGGTTTCAATGAGTTAATTAAGAAATATTTCTTCATTCTCTTTATGTTCATGGCAAGTTAGATATTCCACAACCCAGGAAGAGCAAACACAGCTTGATGTCTGTCATATGTGGCTGTACAGTCTCTATACATCAGCAGGATCTCATGGGTGCTGAAGTGCCACAGCAGGCTCCACATCTTTGTGTTGCATTCTTTAATTGAGGTGTGGGAAACTCCTACTGAGAACAGCTACTGAGCACATCACCTCTATCCTGGACTTTACATAAGGTTTTACTTTTGATGCACTCTCTATACCCATTTTCAATGCATTTTTTTTTTTTTAAATTCAGAGGCATAACTGGGTGATTTTAACATAAGCCTGTTTCTGCACAAAGAATACTGAAGTAGAGATTGTATCTTAACTCACAGCTCCCTTCTGGTTTGCTAACTCCTTCTGGTTTACTTACAGTTCTCTTGCTCTCAACTCAAGTACAAGCTACTTCCTCTGTGTCCTTCATGACCATGCCAACATCAGAAAAAACATGAAGAGTAACAAAAGAGTGACCCCCAAAACTGGTAGAAACTTCCTGCCGCGTAAGTTTTAGCTGCTAACTCAGACACCAAGCTGAGGGCTGTTAGTTCTGGCTGATGGAGCCAGAAATCCTGACTTGTACCATCCTGAAAAGACACCACTTGTTGGCTGCTTTTTTACTAATAGGTTAGTTTAAATTAGTATTCTAAGAAGGAAATTTTCATGTATCCCACAGTAAATGTGTGTCTTTGAGATCTCCATGGTCAACCTTGATCCCACAGTCATCATGAGTCCTCTCTAACTTAGTTTTCAGTCTTTAGCTATTTGTTACATCTTTGAATTGGGATTGAGGGTTTGAGAAGGAGCGCTGGTCCTTCTGTCATTCTTGACCTTTCTTGGGGGCTGGGGAGCTACATATATCCTATGTGAAGCTGCAGTGATCCATATGTAATCCATACCTTACTGTGCAACCTTCACTTGCTTCTCTATCAGAAGGAACCACGGTCCTGTAAAGTAATCACTCCTTTCTTTCATGTTTATGTTCTGACATCATTAATACTGACAGTACAGCTCTGGGAATCATTTGCTAGTTAGATTGAACAGTCTTTCTGCTGTCTCAGCATTGACAGGTTGCAAAATGTTTAATGTATTACTTCATATTGCAAACACATTTCGGTAACAAATCCATTAACAGGTCTAAAAATCAAAATAGATTCTCAGAATTCAGGAGTAGGATCAATCTAAAATTTTAATGTATTGCTCTTTCGTAGCATTTTCATCTGTGGGTAGCAGTTCTGTGCATAATAATTGCCATGCACGGTGCTGGAACAGTCATACAGAGGCAGGGAAACGTAGTCAAATGAAACCTTGGTCAAGTGTTTAATCCCAGGGGATTGCAGGCATTTCATAACAGTATTTTATGCTTTATGTTGTTAGACTAGGCAGTACCTCTGATGCCAAAGCCAGTAAAGAGATAGTGAATATATGTAGAAAAAGTAAAAGCATACAGTGAGAAATCTTTGCTCAGTAGGAAATGTGTTGCCCACATTTTAGTTCTAAATGGGTGCTTTAGCACATTTTATGCTTGGATTCTCACATCAGAGTACAGGAATTACTCTTTCAAATGCAATAAAGATAATTTAGATAGCTGATTTGCCAGCTTCTTGATTCTGTTGAGCGTATAAAGCATCTGGCTAGTTCAAATGCCACTGGTGGATAGAAATTGTTGATATAGGACAATTATAAGAGGTGTTTTTAAGGATGATGATGTATTAAGTGTGTTTCCTTCACCTTTTGGATCTTTATATTTTGAATGTTTTTGTAGATTAACTGCAGTGCATAACATTTCAATTTAAGATTTTATCAGAAGTGAAGTTTTATTTTGATTACTACATATGATATTTAAAATATTGGGTGACTTCCAACTAATTCTTGTTTTTAAATTTGAGGGCTTCCAGCAAATGTCAAGTGTTAATCTTAGGCCTGCTCTTAAATTCTAATCAGCTAAGAGCATAATTGTTCAGTAGAGAGTGAAGTAAATTACCTTCTTATACACAGTGGCTTAGAGAACTAGTGGGAAGGAGGTTCCAGAATTTGTGGCCATGTGCTCCAAAATGCAAGGAAATGCTCTGCATACTGAAGATCCCATTAGTCACCCTCCCTTTGAAGAGACAAAGGTAACCTTTGCGCCCTGGTGTCTGGAGTATTCTTGAAGTTAGTGGGACTCCTTCCAGCGAGTGCCTGGATTTTAAATTATGTCGTACAGGGGATGGCTGTTGACATTTGGATGAGAATGGAGCAGTGTCATTAAGTGCTCCACATTTTAGAAACTTTGAACCCAATTTGTTCTGATTCTCTCTGTAGGTTACAACTTTTCTAGAGCCTGGACTTCTTTGTGCATGTGCTGCTTCTGTGTGCCATCCTTCAGGTGCAAGCTGCATAAATATGTAGTAAAGGGGAGTATTGTCCCTTGAAAGCAAGCGGTGAAGGCTGGTGGATACAGCTGAGTTTATATATGGCCAAATCCCCTGATATGCAGCTGTGGGCAAAAGATGACTCTGGAATCACTATGAATTAGAAAAAAAAGTGTTTTATCTTAATTTTTAGGTACCTCTAGAAATCTGGTCCACTTGCACTCAGCTAACTTTCAGCAGGATCTGTTGTACTTGACTGGTTCCTCGGATGCCGCTGGCGTGACATCTGAAGTAAAGATCGAAGATTTCCCAAGGGAAAGTGGAACGTGGGGCTGTGAATGTGTTCTCACTATTTAAATAGTCATTAGGCCAGATTTTACTGGATTCACAGATGCCCAACCAGTCTTCCATATTCATGAACACTCTTCATCTGCTTTGACAAATGGTGCAATTTGAGAATTGAGCTTTCTTCTTTTTGCTTCTATTTAGCCAGTTTACCTTGGGTTCAGAAATTCTGAGGTTGGTGAATCCAGAGAAAGCTCCAGGTGAATCTGGCCATTTAATTTTTATCTTCAGCTGAAGTGTGATTCAGTGAAAAACAGTAATGTAGATTTTACTCCTATTTTCTGTACATCTTCTGCTAGTTTAGAACATAATGACTTTGTCTGTGGAACAGGTTTTTGAGTTACCTTCCTCCCAGTTCTTACAGAATTTCCCAGTATCCTCTTCTGTATTCATAAAATTTAGAGCCTAGTTCATCACCTGGTGGAGAGCAGGAAGAAAAACATGTAGTTCTTTGCTGTTGAGGGAGATGAGGCAAAAAGATTTAGTGCAGGTTCTAAATCATGCTTTGAATAAAACATCATACGTCTCAAAAAAACATTTACAGTATTTCCTCAAGTAAAAACAACAGTATTAGTGACTGTGCCAACACTCAACATTTGCAATTCCCGTGTTAATATTGTCAATGGGTACTACTGCATTCAGTTTAAAAAGTGCAGCAAATCTACCTGACCACTAAATGGCACTCTTTCCTTTTCAGAGCCAAAACCAGAGGAACGGTGTTTAAATCAAAGCTGAGGGATAATATGCAAATGTTTATTTTCTTCTTATCTAGTCTCTAAATTGTTGTTTGCCACTAAAATAAAACTGACTTATTTGTTCATTCTTTGCTTTGCATTTGGTATGACTGGTAGAATCTGAACAGAAACTGATGAATTTGTAATTGCTTGGGTTTAGCTGTTGCATGGTTTGTATAACTGCCTTCTGTAGAGAACTTCACCCATAACATGAAGAGAAGCAACTGAATTTCTTTGCAAGTTAAATTTTTATTTGATTCGTGTTAGGAATTTGAATTACTCCTCATTGGTAATTTTTTTTGATGTTTATGAGGTTAGAGCAAATCTAAGACAGGCCTCGGTGGTGACCACTGTGGTCTGGTTACTCTGTTTGCAGCATCAGTCTGTATGAATGATGCATCGTTGTCCTGTGTGGTCTGCTCTCAAGTTTTTCAGATATTTTCATATGGGTGCCAGTACATGTTGAGTTAAGAGACATCTGCATGTTATGCAGACTTATTACCTATGCAGAGGAAAATATTTTTTGAAGAAAGTAAACCCGTGTAGTTTTATATCTTATTTTCTGATGTGTGATTCTTCTTTCACTCCATTGAATTCTGTGGGGCTGCAGTGTAAATACCAATATCAGATTTGAAAATTATGGCAAGAGGGAAATGGTTTAGATAACTTTCTTGAAGAAAACAGCCTCCAAAATGCTTCTCTACACGCTAATGTTATTTTGCTTGCCATGACCTCTTGTATAATTAAAAACTCTGGCTTACAGTTCAGTACAACTGGAGCATCTCTGTCATACCCTTGGAGTGTGACTTGGAATAACCAACTTTTGTGACTCTCACAGATGGGGACCTCAGTTCATCAAGTCCAACCTCCCAAATAGCAAAGTGATTATGCTTTGCCAAGTTATGCTATGCAACGTTAAAATATATACTTGAAAAGCACACATCTTGGTTTCAATCTTAATTTAAATATGTCTGTAGACAATCACCAATTTTGTTCAGTGTTTGGGTATTTTTCCCCCAGTAGTTAATTTGTTATTAATGCTACTGTTTCGCTTCTGTTTATTTAGGCAGGTCTGGAATTTCCACCCACACAGGATTACATACAATGTAGTTTATCTTTCAGTTATCTTTTTGAGAAATTGAAATGGTAACTGAGTTGAGCCTGACTTCACAGGCTTCAAAGTCACCAATTCCATGTTTGTATAGCCAAGGCGTGTGTTGGATAGTTTTGCAGTGGCAGCACACTGAGTTGCTGGTTTACTCTGAACCAAAACTGCACTTCAGAAGCGTAGTGATAGTCTGCATTCTTTCTTTCTAGGGCTGTAATCCTGCACTGAGCTCCATTTAAACAGTGTTTGTTATAATCACCTGGTTTAATTGCTCTTCAAGATTGCTGAGTTTATCTCACATTCCTGTCATTTTGATCCCGACCATTTTTTGCCAAGAACAATCTATTCCTATCTCAACTTATTTGTCTTTAAGGTAAAATATATTGCCCTCAAAACATGGTTGGATTTCAAGCCCTAGTGAATTTTGGGGTTTTGTTTTGTTTTGTATTTTTTTTAACATATTTGAGACTTTTAGAGAAAGTGTGAAAAGGCATCACCATAATGATCAATGGTTTTATTGCTTTTTAGAAAGATGCATATATATTACTTGGCATATGCTTTATCTGCAGCATAGATGTATGGCTAGAAGTTTGTCCTTCTGAAAATCAATTGGAAAAATTATGCTGTTATTTTGACCATTAATTGGAAGAACTCCTCAGATCGCTCACAAACCTGGCATAACAGTGACCTGTACTCTTCAAAGTTTTGCATCAGGACTATAATATTGAACTTCTGGAAGAAGCACAGGATGTGCCTGTGCCACATGTCAGATCAGATGATCCCAGTAGTTTCATTTGGCCTTGAGATCTAGTAAATCATGTGCAGTAAGCACAAAGCATAGCAAAATCTGCAAGCTGTGCAAATGGGCAGACTTTTAAAACAGCAGGTACATCAAATAGTATTCACTTTCCCACTTTGCTTTGTGGCATGGGAGGCTTTATATCATTCCTCAGCTGCCACTAACCTTTCTTGTCACCTAGCCAACTTGTGAACATCAGTTCCCTGGAATTGCATGAAAAGCTGTGTGAGCAGCCTAGGAAATTGCTGTACTGATTATCTTCTGGAGTCCATCTTCAGCTTGCTGTCACAATGCACCTGTGAAGAGCCTTCACTTTGCAGCCCTCTGAACATCCAACTGTTCTTCCTTGGCACCCAGGTTTAGTGGGTGCCTGCCAGAGGTGCCCACAGGAGGAAGGTGTTGTGTGTTCTGTCTTATCCCATCATTTAACCTGCTCTTCCTAAAGCCTCTCTGTTCCCCTCTTGGTTCAGAGGTCTGTCACTAAGTGCTCACGCTGGCTCCTCCCTTTGCTGCTGGAGTCCTGAGTGGTAAGACTGGGGGTGATGGCCTTTCCACTTGGCTCATTTCTCCTCTGCTTTGTGGTTACACTGGGGCAGTCAGCTGGAGCAGTAACCAGCTGCTTGCTTGTGCATGCTGCTTTGCTGGTTTGTTAAATAACTGCAGAGACGCTTAGGCTGAGTTCGCTTTCTTGTATGAGTGTATCACCTTAAAGAGAGCAAAGATATAAAATAAATTGTTTGCATTTTATACTAAATATGGACAGTATGTTCCCAGAGAAAAGAAAGTGAGATCTTTTCTGTTATGGGTCCTCTATTTGTTTCAATGTCTGGTGTAAATTTTTAATAATTGGATGTGAGCGACTTCTGCGAAGGCAGGGATGAGTCTGGAATGGCTATGACCAATGTGCTGCTGTAGGCACTGATCACTGAATTGCTTGTTGCTGGGGTTGACAAAGGCTGTCATTGTGCAGCTGAAAATATGTACAGCTCTACTGGCAGCTGTACCTGATGCTCCTGCTACTGACTGCCAGCACAGCTATAATAGAGAGCCAAATAGCCTCATACTCCTGCAAAACAAAAATACCTTATGTCATTTTCCTAGTGAGCTTTTGTTGCTAGAATCTGCAAGGAAAGCTGACGTTGTGATTTTATTTAATAATTTCTCTTGGGAAAGTGTGCTTTTGGAGGTTTATTTGTGTATTAATTGCTTAAATATATTTCTTGTGACTACAGCCTTTCAATATGAACCACAATAAATTAATATTTATAAATCAATCTTTTATTTCAGCTAGGCCAAGAATAATAGTTGAAGCCAGGAGACTGTGCTCCTGAAAACACTTGCTACTGAGTTTTGACAGTTTTACTTTCAGTGAGTGACAGTCGAGGATATTGTTGTCAGAGTAGTCATTCCTTCAGGGGATTGTATTATGCCTACAGAAATGCCCTGCAGGCCTTTTTATATTCCCTCTTTTAAGATTCCAGTGTCACAGCCACTCCTGTTTCTCTCTTTTTCTTGAAGGCATCACAAAACATAAATGGAAACCCAAATGTGATCAAAAGCAGAAATAAAACTATTACTCCTCTTGGCTGAAAAAGGAAGTTGGAGGCAGCCGGTTCTTGCGGCTGGTGGCATCCCTCTTGGGATTTCCTCCCTGTCCTGTAGGAAGAGAGACAAAGGTTTCCCTGTTTCTGGTGCCTTATGGCTCTTACCAGGGCACGGCTTTATGCTTGCACCTGAAACTGCCTCTTCAGTACTACCTTTTCCATTCTTTCTGGAGAAATGGAGTTTTGGACTGCTCTGTTTCCTTCCATCACCCAGGACTTGTGGTGTCTTTCTTTCTTACTACCCAGTGAGGCAGCCTTGCCAAGAATGTCAGGGGCTCCCAGAAGGGGAAGTCTGGGTGAGCTTTGTTTCCCCTATGAACCTACTTGCGGCTGTGTTCTGTGGTAAATTAATTTAATGAATTTAACCAGTTATCTTCAAAGCCTCTGGGAATAAACTGATGCACTTGTTTGGCCCTCATGGTGATTACCACCACGCATCCTAGACCAAATGACTGAGCCTCCACTTTTTATTCTAATAGATATTCATGCTGTTCAATTATGAGATTTCCAGGAATTTGGCAAAATTAGGTATGATTGGTGGGGTTCAGGTCTTCAGTCTTTCATTATAACCTTTCCCTCACACAGTTGTATATTTATGCACACTGTTCCTATTCATGCTTGTGTCACAAAACAAGTCATAGACTGGAGTGCTAAAAATACAAGCTTGTGACATCATCCTGACTGATAGTGTTGCCAAAAGCTAATGAAAGTTAGTTGTTATTTTAAAAGTTCTGTTATTAACACTAATGCTTTTTGACATTGAGAAGCAATATCTATCTACTGGATACAGAATATGCTTTTATTTTTAAAGGCTGATTTTTCAATTCCTGTGTAGGCTGCTTGGAACAATATTTGCTTTAAGTAGTTCACTGTGAATAAGAAAGTATCTCAGAAGACGCCTCAAGCACAAATAGATGCATTTAGAATGTTTTAGGTGTACAGCTGAGAAACTAACCCACTTAATTTTCTGTAAATGCAGTTACAGTTTCTCCTGGCCTTGCTAGAGTGATCCATCATTGCAGGAACTGCATCAAGGAATGGTTGGTTGTGGAGAGGTCATCAGGGTGGCCAGAGCTACAGAACAGGTTTTAAACAGGAACAAATGCAGGTAATACAGCCTGTAAAAGAAATGACTGGCTAAGTAGCCAAAAGAGGTCTGTAAAATCCAGAGTGGAAGGTGAAGGGGGAACTGTGCATTGTCTTTTCCAAGACTAAAACTGGGGCAGTCAGATGAAACAAGCTGGTGGCAAGGTTAAAGTAGACTGATAAGAATATTTCTACATCTAACCTATATTCAGCTTTGGAAGTCTGCAGGACATTGTGGATACTACAAGTTCACGCAAGAACATGGGTAACTGAACAAATTCATAAAGTCTCTGGGGGATTAGTAAATACAGGCATAACCACTTTATAAGAAGCAAGTCTGCAAATCACTGTAAGCTGGGGGAGGCTACTTGAGAAGACTGATCAGGAGTTAAGATGCTACCTGAGGCATCTTTCTACCTCAAGAGAGACCAAACTACAGTCATTCCCTCAATACAGTGGAGTTAACAGAAAATATGCAAGAAGTGGGCCACCAAAATTGTCATTACCTATGTGATTATTTTAGGAATTGGTGTTTCCATCACTTACCATGTCCATAGGGTCCTTAAGTGAACAGGGCATACCCTTTCATTCAGGATCAGAGCTAACCTCAGCATTCCCTTAGGCATGAACTTTAGAAAATTACAGTTTAATTTCTTATGCATGGAGTACAAGTCACCAGACCCAAATTTCACTTGTGGCTCTTACTTTATTATCACAGTGGCTTGTGACAACAAACAAACTTAGGGTACAAAAGCGAGGGTGCAGATAATCACTGCAGAAGTGCTGGTGTGAGAGAGCATGCTGGTGTAGATAGCACAGAGCAGATATGTGTGTGCAGCCTTTGTGAATACTATAAAAGAGCCGTGAAACATAAGAACCTGATAGAAAGTAATTCATTTGCCCATAATGGGCCTGTAATTGTTGCTTTTACAAAATTTCTGCTTGTGACTATGTTGTGTTTAAGAACTGGGCCTGTGGTTTTATTGCAAAATTATTACAGCAAACCCTTTGGGGACTGTCAGCATATACACTCATTCTCTTAAGTATTCACTTGGCCAATGTTGTGAAATGTAGCTGTTTCTAAGGCAAAAGAGGCCCTAGAATAACTGTTGAACTAATAAAAAATAGAGATCCATTTAGTTTCCTTTTTTCTCCAAAGACTATCATCAAATCTAGAATCAAGCAGCAGGAAAATTAGGCTTTTTATTATTATTTTTTAATATTAGGCCTTTTTTTTTAATCTAAGTAGATGGGCAAAAATACCTTTCACACAAAGTACCTTGACCTTTTGTGTTGCTTTAAAGAGACTTAAAGTCTCCTTGGGCTTTAGGGTTTAATAACAAACTAGTAAAAGACTTTATGGTGTTTCTGGGGCTGAGAAAGAGGGTATGGAACTGAATTCATACACTTGGTTTTGCTGAAGTGTTTCATGCCAGGTGATGTTTGGGGTTGATGGAGAGACAAGTCAGAATGCTGGTTCTTTTCTGAGCCCTCTGAGGGGCCCAGGACTATCAGAGGACATATCTGTGCAGTCAGGAAGGGATTAACGTGGTAGTTAATCACAGTCTTCCTGGACATACCAGAATTAATAGACTGGATTTCAAGATCCTTTCTTACATGCTGTTCCTAATGTCAGCAGCTTTCCTGGCAAAATAGCTTGAGTTGTGTGTTTTAAACGTTCTTTTTCTTTCCTCAGCTCTTCACTTGTTCTAATCTACTAAAGGAATTTACAGGGTATCCACTCTTCCTTTTTGGCTGGTTGGTGTGTTTGTGGTTTGGGTTTTGTTTATTTATTTGAGCAAAATCTCTGTTATAAGTGTAACAGTTCTTTGTCCTGAATTTCCCTTATCTGAAGAATTGAGTAAGGGTTACATATTTTGCAACTCTTCCTTGTCCTTTGCCCAGAGCGCCTCAGAGGATGGCTCATTTCCTGAGGCTTTTCATGGCAGAGAGGCATTTAGGAAAACATGTGCCAAAGTGTAAATGCCTGCACTGAGAATTGGCGTCCCAGAGTTATTAAAACACAACGTCTGGCCTTCGGTAATAAAAGGGATGTGGGATTGGATACTTGGGATCCAGATGTTGCTCCCTCATGCTCAAGTCCCCCATCTCCTACAGTAGCAGCTGATAAGATGTTTCAGGGTAAAGAATTTAGTGCTTTCCATGCTCCTGGCTGCTTGCCTAGCTTTTGACCAAAGCAGAACGGATTTTGGTATAAAACAATGTCTGTTTCCAGACTCGATCTGTCTCTTAAATGATGAGAGCTGATAATTTTAAACTTCATAGGCATAAATGTAAATACTTTGAATTGTCAGGATAAGTGCCCAGCTTTCTGAAATCCAGAAATACTTCACTGTTTTCATGTCCCTGTGCCATGATTCCCTTATGCTTCATTGCACACTGCATATGAACATTTCCCTTCTGTTTTCTCTAAGCAGGTAGTACTTGCTGCTAATTTCATCTTGCATCTTGTGTCAAGGGGGACTTTTTTGATAACAAGCAGTGATAACCAGATTTTCTTTCTCCTCAATTAAAAAAAAAAGGGGGGCAGAAGGGTGTACAATTAACTGTTTGAAATAGGTGATGTAAATGACATCCCTAGAGCTTAAAAATCTTTTTATTCTCTGGAGAAACACATTCTATTCAGTAGCTGTTGAAGGCTTTTTACTGTCCTACTATTTAGGGAATTAAAAATTTTTCACTGGTTGGCTAAAAGTAGAAGAAAAATGTTTAATTAGTCATTCTCATTGTTCTTGAAAGAAACAGCAAAGGAAAAAAGAAACAAAACTATTGTTTTTCTTCTCCAGATGTAAAGATCTGTTTTGATAGTGAATGATGTTCTGGGACTGCTTAAACCAGCTAGGGTAAATCCAAGCCAGCGCTCCTAGTGATAAATATATGGGGTACTTTTAAAACACTTGGCGATGGAAGAAAACAAGCTGTATGCATCATTAAACCGAGGGATCTGGGGAGAAACTGTGCAGCTTGAAAAGTGGTACAGATCTTTATAATAGTAGTCTGTGAAGTTAGATTGTTTTCCCTTTCTGTAGAGTTCTCCTTTACATGACTTGTACTTGGTAGGTAGTGTTTATTTGTTTTGCTAAGAAAAAAATGTTTTTTTAATGATAACACATAGTAATGATGTTCCTCCAATTGTGTTATTTCACTACAATTATTAGCTTGTTATGTAATGGTTGAATTGCGAATAAAGGACTGAAAAATACCAGCTCACTTGAATGCAAATTGCTTTTTTTTCTGAAGGTATTCACTGTATAACACATTCTAAATGTTAGTTTCTTAAAGAAACTGCTACAGGTTGATTGGCTGATTGTTCCCCTTTTTGTAGGTAGCTTGTACAGTTTTTTCCACCATTCTGGAGGTATGCATCAGGAATAATGTAATAAGCTGAGCCAGCTGATTACATTGATGGCTTTGCCAAGCACGAACTCAGATGACTGAAAATTCTGCTTTCCTTACCAATTCATGTGGGAAGGCTAAATTTTTAAGTTCTTTCTGGATGTTGAGGAGCAAGTTGGACATGTGAGAGGATTCATGATTAAAAGGAGCGATCCCTTAGAGTAATTGTTTTTCTGATGTTTGTGGTATTTTGAGGCTCGAACAGGCTTTGGTTCATAAAGAGTACAGCATGTAGGCATCACTAATGGTCTTTTATGGGGTAATGTAAGCCACTTGTAGATAAAAAAATGAAAGTGTAGAAATGAAGCTACACTTAAGAGTTGAGTTTGGAATGTAAAATGCAAGCAATCTTAAGTAAAACAATGTCCATCCCCATCAGTGTTAAAATTGAGAGTCTGCATTCAAGCAAGTTCTCATTATTTTAATGCACGTTATGAACAGATAGTAAGAACATACAGTCCAGTAGGTGAAAATTACTTGCGGCTGTGCCATTACTATTACATGACAGTTAATTAGACTGTCCCATAATGACGTATGACTGTGCACAGAGACTTGAGATAAAGAGGAGGAATTGTAGTGGTTTTCAAAAGTGAGACCAAAGAGTACTGCTGTCTGGAATGGGGGGATAATGAATTCCATGAGCTCCAATCACTGGATGACCACTGGGTTTGTCTTCAGCTGTAAATTAGGGGGTTACACAACTCCTGTATAGCATTTATTATTAAACAAAAGCAATTTCACAGTTTAATTCATTCGTGAAATTTCTGTAAGTGGTGGGAGATTAGCAGTGTCTTCTTTGTTACTCGTGATTCCCTCTTTTATCTTTCTTTGTAACTGCTCTGATGGACAGTGTTTGATCTAGGGCATATCCTCCCCTGTGATGCTTGTCACCAGACCTTTTACGAGTTCTAAAGTAATAACTTGATATTCAAGTAGTATGACAGGTCTTCTGAAGAGAAATATGTATTTGCTTCATTGTTTATGCTCCCTGTTTTATCAGTGTTTGGTTAAAATTCAGGTACTGAATATCAGTGGTGCACTATGACAAGCCTATCTTTTTGCAGTTCCTTGACTGTAAATAAAGAGACTAAAGAGACATAAATGTTCTTATTTGCACATATTCAGCTGTAATGAGAAAACACTCTTTTGTGAGTTACTTGGTGCCTACCAAGCAGAATCATGCCAGTAGATGGTCTGCTGGTTGTACATAATATAGTAGGATGTAAAATCACCTAAAATTCTGGTTTTATGTTGTCTCTTTCTTCATTGTAGTTTCATCTTAATCTGTTGCGCATCAAGCTATAACATAAATCCTACTTGCATGCCTGTAGTCAATATAGCAAGTTCTCTTTGTGTATGACCATGTTTTGGAGTTGTGTTTCTCTGATAGTGACAAAGGATTGAGTAATGCTGGTTCCAAAAAAAAAGAAGGAGGCTTCAATACAGGTCATTTTAGGTGCCTTAGTCGCTTAGTATGGTGTGTGCATTAATATTTAAAATACAAGCATAAACAATGCTGGACAACATCAGATGAATAAAATGCAATTACAATCATTCCCCATAAGGTTTCCTTCCTGACAGACCTGCCTGTGCTCCAACCATTTGTGCTGCCTGCTGACTGGCTCAGAACTGCTCAGAAATCAAGAAAAAGCCTTTGTGGAAATATCCAGCCCTGACCTGACCTGTTCCTGTTAGTGTTTCAGGGTGTTTGCGGAGCACCCATTGTGTCCTGTTGGTTTGTGCTGAGTTTGGGCTGGAGGTGATTTGTGCCCTTGGGGTGAAATGGCACAATTAGCTGTTCTTGACCCAGTCAGGGCAATATGGGTGAAGATTTACCCCAGTTTTGCTTCTTTTGTTGGGGAGCAAAGGCTATGCCAAAGCACGTTGTCTGTGGGCAATAAGGAGGCACATGATTGTGGAGAATGGAATAATAATAAATATATGTCACAGTTCAGCATTCCCAGCTGTTCCCATCTTGCATAAATGTATGTACTTGTGAAATGTGTTCTTTCTGGTTTTGAATTGCTGAGAATTTGCCACAGTCATTCTGGTTTTACAGGCTATGATATTGGATCTGTGTGTGCGTGCACTCTATGAAAGAGTTCTGTCTGTTATAAAATACTGTGTATCCTTCTGTTTAAACATAGGCCATCACAAATCTTCTTGCTTTTACATAATACATTATAGTACCAAATATAAGAACCTGTCATGCTTTGTTCAATAAAACTAACACTTAACTCCAGCTTTTATTTGTTTCAGAAAGGTATACCTTGGCTGCAAAGGAAATCTGTAGCTTCAAAATCGGTAGGAGTGGTCACTGCTAAAACCTGAATTACTAGTGACACTAAAAATTCAGAATTTAAGAACATGCATGACTTGTAACATATACAATTGTCTGTTCAGAGGTCAGAAACTTTTGGATATTCATTTATTAGTGCTAATTGAGCCAGGTGCTCAGCTGGAATGTGTGATCTTCTTCTAGTTCTAAATACTGTCTAAGTTGTAACATTCAGCACAGTAATACCCATGTAATTTTTATTAAAAGAAAGCATGACTCAGTATATGAGATATCACTTCTAGACCACTTGGATTTGGCCTTTTTGGAGTAAAGTGAGTCATAACAGTTAAAGGTGAAAAATAAATCACTAATTACATTTTTTCAAATCTATTTTCTTACAAGTCTGAAATATTTGAAGGTGGGACGTTTGCCTGGAAACCACCCATTATTTTCACTCTTATTTTCAGTCTGTGATGAAAAAGAACTAAGAAGTGAATCATATTCTGATGTCATTTATTAAATGTTAAGTCCTTTTAGGACTCAGACACACCAGTGAGCTAGAGCAGACTGAC
Organism: Monarcha castaneiventris obscurior; assembly: GCA_026261815.1. Lineage (NCBI taxonomy): Eukaryota > Metazoa > Chordata > Aves > Passeriformes > Monarchidae > Monarcha > Monarcha castaneiventris. Next base: position 7,072,926 of record JAMPIT010000890.1, read on the forward strand.
AGCAGATTTTGTGCTAGGTAAAACTTAGTGAATGGCAAAAAAAGTGCAAAGTAAGCGCGTTAGGAAATGTGAAAAACAATGGCATTTTCATTGCATGTGACCACAGTGAAGTCTGATTAATCATTTGCATTTGTGTTTATTACAGTATGAATCGATTTTTCTTTTTTTCCCCTTTAAAGTAGAATCTGAGTTCACTGTTTAACATAGACATTTTTTTATCTTTGCAGTGTGCCGGGAAGACTCATACCAGTCAATAGTCTCATGTGCTGCTGTAGTACTTACCCCCGTAGAGACGACAGTGGATACAAGGAAAAAAGAACAGATGATCATGCCTGATGTGTCCAAACAGTGAGTTATTCAAATAACACGATCTTTCACAAGTGCAATTTAAACACCAGGCCAGATTCCTTCTTGTGGATATGCATATATACCCTCGTTTCTCTTTCATCAGGGCTTTCATAGGTGTTTCCAAAAATAGAAACTGGCCTGAGGCTAAGCTGCTACTTTTGTTCATTAGCCTACATTTTTTCCCAAGACTTTTGGTAATGACATATATAGAGGGAATGGGCGTTTTACTCTGAGAAACTGACTTTTTAACAGGTTTAATGAGGTGATTTTTTTTGTTTAAATAGGCCTTTCATTCTTGCAAGTACTTGATTTTTATATTTGTAAATGCTCAGCTCATCTGAGATATTTCAGTATTTTCCAGTGACGATTTTACCACTGTGATACAAGATATAATGGCATCTTCAAAAGTATGGTAGTGTTCTTCCAGGGAAATTCTGTCTACTTAATTAGACTGTATTTTGTTATCTTGCATTAGATGAGAATCGTAACCACAAAGTGCACAGTAACATTTGCCTTGCAATACCAGGCAGGATGGTTATTTCTTAATGATTGAGTCCTTGGAGAATAAAATAATTTTGTTTTCATAAAGAGAAAGAAAACACAATTGTAAGACTTTATCACAACACAGACTTGGGGTCTGTGCCTTTTAGAATGTGGAAGGTATTAAAAAACATGACAGTGGATAGCATCATTGCTGTACTTACCACTTAAGTTTAGTTTTCTGCTCCTCATGGTACATACAAATTTAGCTTTGAACTTGTCTGTGGAGTCCTGGCTTGCATGCCTATTACTGTTAAGAAAATTAAAACATACCCTCACATCCCTAAAAACCACTGAAACATCCAAAACACCACTGGTGTATTAGAGTAGATTAGATGGGTTGTAATATTGCTACAGACCAATCAATGACTTAAGTTTGTATCTGACTGTGGTATCTTTTTCAATGTGGTGATAAACCCGTTTCATCTAGTTTACCTGTACCTACAATTTAACACAGTATATTACCTATTGTCTAGGTATTACTGCAAAGGCCTTATGTTTGAAATGCTATTAGCATCTAATTGTTGTAGTGGTTCAGTTGTGTGGCTCTCTGAATACCAAGGGATTGGAAAGGCACTGGGCTGCAAAATACTGTACTGAAGTCCAGAATAACCTTTCTGGTTAGCTCAAAGCAGCATAGAACATTTTTTCTTCTCTTCACTAAAAGGGAAACCTGCACTGTTGTTTGATTAGCTTTTTCGTCTACTGTGATGAGATTTGTAATAATCCTTACGAATTCAAAGTAGGAAACTCTGGTATCTGTTTAGCATGCGCTGAATGAAGCCACCTCCTAGATTTCTGGTGTGTTTGGGTTTTTATTTTTATTTTATTTTACAACCTGATTAGTGTTATCTTCTAAGAACACAGACAAAAGTAAAGCTTGTCTTTAGCACTCAGAGGTCTCAGAAACATACTCTAACCTCTGCTACTCTTCCGATACTCATATTTAAAAATACGACCTGTGGCTCTGGAATTCTTTCTACGCAAAGCCACCTTGTGCTTAAATAGATTAAATGTATTTAAACTTCTCCATATGAAACTGCATCCGTGTATTCGTATTTTTAGACCAACATTTCTGACAAGTATATTGGAAATGAAACAGAACCATCTTGCTGGAAAAAGTTTGCAACTGGAATTCAGTAAATTTTGTAGAAACCTTCAAAGTCATAGTAGGGAGGTGAAAGCATGCAGCTTCAAGAAAATCTCCAGCATTATGAACAAAATATCAGCCACTGTTCACATCTCCCATTTCACCCTGTGATTTCTACATGGAGGTAGTTTTCTTCATGTCCAGTTAATGGAAGCAAAACAGATCCTAATTCCTGTGTGTAAGTATCCCAGTGTTATCAGTCTCCAATACAACCATGCCCTTGACACTTGTTGGATTCCATTGTCTGGAATGCAGACTCCAGGTATGAACTGGTCTCCATGTGTGGGTTATAGTTATTGATACTCATATGGGAAAAAAACATTGATTCTTTGATTTTTACGCTTATCTTTGTTTACCTGTATGGTTTTGACTTGCCTGTCCAAACATTGTGCATATCACAGTGATGATGAGCACTGGCCAGTCATCGAGGTCTTGTAGGGAGAAGTTTCTGCCTTCAGAACCTACAGGGACAGAGTAGGTTTAAAGAAACTAATGCTTTCTAAAGGTGCATAAGAAAGTGTGTAATCCAAACCAGATAAAATGCATATTAATGATAATAAAATGTTAAACAGATACAAATAATTTAAAATAATCTTGTATGCCACAGTAAAATTATATCCCAGACCTTTAGGACTCAAGACACTGTCAAGACTGGGCAGAGGAAAAAAAAAAGCTTTTAATACTACTTGTATAATATTTGATTAATGATGTTATTTTGTTTTAGAAAGAAGCGGTTTAGTGGTTTTAAATAATGCATTTGCTTAATGTATTTTTTTTGTAAGCAGCAAATGGTGCCAGAAGTGGTAGCAGCAAAGCTAATTGATGCTTTGTCAGTGATTAGCTCTTACCAGGATTGCAGAAGTAAAAGGCCAGTTTTTTTCCCCCCTTGTACTTCTTCTTGGAAGCTCAAACCATGTCCTCAGGGAGTAATTTCACAGTGATACCCAGGTAATTGCTGACTCGTTGCTTGTGCACTGGGCAAAATCCCTACCTCAGTTATTCACCAGGAATGGATTTGGCAAGAGGCAGAGTATGCCTTTGTGGTTTTAGTCTTTCCACTCCACAACAGACACCGAGGCAGAGAAATACATGATCAGTGTGAGGTCAGGGTGAAGAATAAAAAATGTGAGATCTGACTTACTTGGTCTTCTCAGCCCTCCATGTTGTCTAGGACGCTGCATTAACTTTGCTATATTTTGTAGAAATACAGCTCTTGCTGTCTTAATAGCTGAAGTTATCGAGGCCTCTTTGTGTTGCCATAGTGATACATCAGTCAGTTGTTCTCTAAGGTGCCCAGATGCTAAAACAATTGGAACATTTTGATCAGAGAATTCTGCTTACAGAGTCCTAATTTTAGTCCTTCCTATCTGAATTCGCATATAAATAAATCAGCTGCTGGCACAGAGCAATGGCATGAGGAATCCTCACTTCCATTTCAAGTTCTTATGAGGAAGCATGGCCCAGGGGACTGTATGTTATGCTTTAAATCAGCTTCACTGGGCAAATTCTCAGCTGAAAGGTCAGCCTACAGGGGCAGTGTGGAAGGTGCCTAAGACAGGTGTCCCTGAGCAGGCAATTTTCTGCTGCTGTGTGATGTTCATATGTAAACATGTAAAACCATTCATATGCTACTAGTGCATGAAAAAGCTATAGTGAAACTCAGGTGCACCATTTTATCAGATTTAAAGTTAAGCTGGTACATATGTACTTTGATTAGTTTGTTTGGCTATGACTGCCCTGCAGGTCAGAATAGCTGTGGCAACGTGCAGCCCTCTGAGCTGGCCAATTTAAGGGTGGTTTGTGCATTAGTACTTCAGCTGCTGTCACATTTCTGATTTTGATTTTTATTTAAAGATATTGTTTGCTGTTAAAGTGTTTTTAGAGGTACAGATCTTGTTATGTCATGAAGCAGACACAGTACTTTGATAACACTTTTTCATGTCAGAAATATTTTAATTACCAAAAAAAGGTAATGTTTTTAAACTGAATCAAGGTAAATTCAGACTGGGTCTAAGGAAGAAGCTTTTTATAATGAAGGGGGTTAAACACTGGAAGAGGTTGTCCAGAAAAATTGTGGATTCCCCATCCCTAGGGACATTCAAGGTGTGTTGCATGGGGCTTTGAGCAACCTGATCTAGTTGAAGGTGTCCTTGTTTATTGCAGAAGGATTGGATAAGATGGCCTTTAAATGTCCCTTTCAACTTAAATGTATTCTCTGTTTTTATTTTACAATTCTAAATGTCACAGATCATTTGACAGCTCTTCAGACTCTTAAGATCAAGTCAGATTTTTTCTGATAAACGCCTGAATGAGCCTATGTAGTGAGTATTTTCAATATTCTGTCTGTGCCAAAGCTGTTCTACTTGTACCTTGCAACTGTACTTACCTGTGCAAGATTCTTACACATGAATTCAAGCACACGAGGAAGCTTCTTGGAGTCACAGTGACTACCTGAGTGCTTGCTGATGGGAACAGGGTGCTAAGGGGGAGAGTTACAGCTTTAATGCTGTTCTGTCCAGTATTGTTTAGTACAGATGCCAACCCAGGACTTTGGTACTGATACAGATTGGAATCTAGGAAGATTTTGGTGCATATATAGTCTAAATTTATTAGCTGCAGTAAGCATATTCCAAAATTTAGGAGCTTTTTTCCCCCCTCTCAGTTTCAAGCTGTAAAAATATAATTGTGACACCAGAAGACTGGTAATCCTTTTTGACTCTTGCAGCCTTGCCTAATTCCTTTCAAAAGAAGTTCAAACCAAGCTGCTTATGTATTATCCTTCACTTATTCAGTTGTGGATTTTCTTATTGTTTTTATATTTTTCCTCTAATTTTTTTTTGGTTGTTTGTTTTTGATAAATCCCAGGGCAGATTTTTTCCCCCTTGCTGTAAGAGTGTGGTTATTTTACCTCTGTAACTTTTGATGCTTCTCTTACGATCCTGTTATTGAGAGATGCCTCTGCCCAAATTAAGCTGTAAACGAGGGCTTGAGGTGGTCCCAGCAATATGTGCATAAGCCATTGCTGCTCCACAGTTTGCCACAGTGGGAACCCTTGACTGGATGCATTACCCAGGATGTGCCAGGCCTGGAGCCAGGCCACCCTGCCACTCCATCCTGTGCTTATGTCAATGCAAAGTCCTTCTGTGGTCTTAAAATCACATTTGCCTGTCTCAAACATCGTTTAGGTCCTTACAGCTCCTCAGTGGTGATGTGAAATGTGGTCTCTAAAACAGCCAGGTTGTCAGGAGGTGGTGTCCACATCATGATTTGTGAATGCTCTGACAGTCCTTTCAAAAAGGCATCTTCAAGTAATGTGAAAAGGGAATGCTTTTCACACTTGTTTGGAAAACTGGCTAAAAGATGATTGGGACAATGGGGTATGGAAGCATGTGTCACTCTTTGGGTAATGCAGAGAATAGGGATGCCCCGTGTTGCTCTGGAATGACAATGCTATTAAAGTTGTGGTTCCAGCTCAGCTGAAAAACCTGAGGCATCAGCTGGATTGCACTGTACTCTCCACCACTACATTTTAGTGATAACAGGTAGGAGAGGTAGAATTTACATCCATTTCTTTAAAGCAGGTACTTTGAAATGGAGTAAACATAAGCAGGATGTTTATGCTGTCAGTGGTCTACTTTTACGTTCTTTTATCTATTTTGCTAGTTAGTCTTTAAGCTCTATTTAGCAGCTTCAAGGGGAACTGAATATTTCTATTTTCTGTGTTATCTGTCACATGGTCTCCTTGTACATCCTGTATTGCTTTTTGCACATAATGGGAAAATAAGATCTTTTGCTGTACTCTTGTCTCATTTGAAATGGGAAACTTTTCAGAAAATAGTAAAAATACAGAATTTACACTTCTTTTATTGTCTGCTGACTAGTTGAAAATCCTGCCTGACATTGCCTCTTGTTTAGGCTGCTCAAATTCGTAACTTCTTTCTGCTTGCTTTGAGGAAAAACAAAACAATAAACCAAACTCTTTTTTCTTTTCCATGTGTCCAGCCACTGCAAAAATGAGAATGATTTTGTAAAATCAGTTATAACATAAGTAACGGTTGTGCAAAGGAAATACAATTTCACTGCAAAGTGAATATGGAAGAAACCTTATATCTGGTTATGGGATGGGAGCATTATCAGTTCTCACATTCCTTCTCAGTCACTGCAACCATCAATTTGTAGGAGAGATTGACAAGAAAGCAATCTACACTTGTTATTTAAATATCTTAGGCAATTGTTTGCAGCCAAGGGATTAAGCAGTTCTGTACAGCTTAATTTGATCATGAGTTGCAAATGTTGAATAAGCTGGTTTTTGAGAGCCAGTAACTAATTGCAGCTCCTGTACTAAGTGTTTTCAATATTTTGTAGTTCAGCTCCTGTCTTTTCCTGTGTGCTGGTAAATAATGCAGGAGACAGAGGAATGATGGCAGTTGTCGTATGGAGGAAAGGAGTTATGTAGATTTTATGCATAGCCCTACCAAGGAAGCTTTGATCCTTTGAAAGTCATTGTTTGGAAAGCTTCCTCTTTCCTATGAGAAGAGATTTGGTTTCTAATGCACTATAAACGACGAGTGCTTCAGTCATTTCCCTCAAAGTATTGCTAGTGTGACTGAACTCAACTTGATTAAAAGATGTAGGGATGGAATGTTAAGCAAGGTGCTTTATGAGGTCACTTTGAATCAAGATGTGGGGGATCAAAAAACCTACAGCATTTTTTAGTTGAGATAATTGTAACTTCAAAATAAGATGAGTGCACTGTATCATTGTGTAGCTAGTCTTCATTAATAAAAGAAAATTCAGGAAATAAAAATATGTAGGGATAATGCAACTTTGCTGATGATGTTTCTGAGCACCAAATGGTGAAAATTTGAATAGAACTTTTGGAGTCAAAATATAATTACTGTAATGTACATTGGCAGAGAGTGTGGCCAAAGCTGATTTAAAACATTGAATTGCACAAACAATTGTGCAGTTGTAGTAGTAGGAGTCTACTACCTAGTAGACAGTGCAGTTGTAGTAATCTGGAATACAAATTTCCCCTGCTTTAAGAGCAAGCATTGAACAACATAACTGCATCTGCATCTACAAGTACAATTTCTGAACTAGATCTGAAGTCATCATAAGGAAAACATTGTCACCAAATCACAGTGACATTCAGAAGACAGCTTTGCCTAAAGTAAGATCACTTTATTTCATTCATATCTGTAAAATTTTATACCTTTATCATACCATAATGTCATTCTAGTTTTGGCCATCACCCTAAAAAGAATGTCCTTTGGAGTAAGATTATCAATTCATTTCTCACACCTGAGAAAATTTTTAAATTTGTAAATGAAATTAAAATCTCTGCATTCCCATGCATCCTTCTTTTCTCTGTTCTCTGTGAATCATCACATTCTCCACCAGGCACTTCTGCAATAGAGGAAGCTTTAATTATGTGATTTGCTTGTCCTTCATATCCACAAATTTCCCTAAAAGAGATCCATCAAGATGAGTAATTGTGCACTATTTATTCAGAGAGCTTATTTGAAAATATGCCTTTGTTACCTATACATATGGGCAGGTGCTTAAGATAGACTTGGTTCCAGAGTGAAAATTTAATCTTACGTGTCTAGAAGTGCCTGCTTTATTTACGTAACTGAGAATTACAAATCAGAACACCAGTATCAACTTAAATCCAAAGTAAGAGTCTTGCACTTGTCAACCAAGAACTCTTCTAAACTGATGGCCCTGAGTAATCATTGCAAAATACTCTTGGCATGTCTGTTTTAATTAGAAAAATAAAACACATTTTTGAATTTTAATTTTGTGCTGAGCTTTTTGCTTTGTGATGAAATAGAAGTTATTACGTATATATCAAAACTCCTTAATGTCTGGAACAATTCTAAAAGGAGATGTAGTTAAAGTAAATAAAATCTTACCTGGTTCAATCGACCTTGAAAAGGATGGTTACTATAGGTAATGCAGGCAGAGATGTTTCAGACAGGCTTAGGCAATTGAAAATAAATTATTTTATCTGGAAATCTCCATCTGAAGAACTGCTGTTCTAAGTTGTAGCATCAGTCACTTAGAGCATTCATTCTTCCAATAAAATGGCAGAGTTTCCCATTATCTTATGTGGCAGGTGCCTAAGTCCTGAAGAGCACACCCATCGTCTGCTGGGGTGGCTGCAAAGCCACTCAGGCACAACGTCCATCAGAGGCAGGGCTACAGCTGGGCATGTGGAAAATGACTCACTTACTGACTTCAGATTTAAAGGAAAAAGCAGACTTCATTTTTATCCATCCTAAATTCATGTCCGGCATAGACAGTCAGAACAAGCCTTGTTACGCCCTCAGTTTCATATATTAAAGGAGATGTACAGTTTTTATTTACCAGGTAAATTCAAGGGACTGAAGGTGCTTGATTTCAGGGCAACACAAAGAATCCTCAAAATAATGGCCTTACTGTCTGGACTTTTCCTTAATTTCAAAAAAGCCATTTTTTGGATAGTCTGAGTGTAAACTTAGATCTTATAGGGTGTGTTGAATTTGTATTTCAATTATCAATAATCGGTTGGGAAGGCAATATTAGATCCCATTGTTAACCTCGATGCTTGGTGTTGCCTAATGATAATTCGCAGTTGCTGTGAAGCTTCACCAAAGGAAGATGCTTTTATAGTACAGAACCAAGAGATTCAGGAGCAAGCCCATTTCACTCAAATGGGGAGAATGTGAGAAGTGCTAGCTGTGCCCATTTTATTCCTTTTTCTTTTACATCCAAAATCTTGAAAGTATACAGAAATTATTTTGCTGTAAAATTGGGACAAACGTCGTTGTTAAACCTCTTTAACTCAGGCTTTCACTAGCTTAAGTGGAAGTGCTCAGTCTTAGGAACCACTCCAGAAACAGAACTATACTTTCTGGTCTGTAAAAGCATAGGCTGTTGGTAAACTGTAACTGAAGTTCTGTCTGAGACACAGCCAGAAGTTGTATTTTATCGTCTTGCAAGGAAATTAAGGCAGGTTTGGGTCTGTACCTTTGTGCAGCAGAAGCATCAGTCTGGGGTAGCATTATCTAACTGCTGAAGAGATGAGGGTGGGGTGGTAGGGGAGGAGGAACCAGGGGATCATTTGTTTTTTAATTTAGAAGCCTGTGGTGTTTGTATTAAAGTACCACCTCAATTCTTACAAATTAGATTTCAAAGCATAATTGCAGCATCAAATATAAAAATTAATCACCTATGTTATTACTTGTGAGCAATTAAAGCATCATAAAATGAAAAAATATGAAGGAAATATGCTTGTACATGTAACGCTAGGATTGCAAAATACTTTACTTGGTTAGACGAGTGTATTGTAGATTAAAAGTAGAAAAAAGTTCAAATATGCAGCAGAAATGTATTTATTTCTCTATCACAGTAATTTAATAATATCTCTGAAGCATAACAAAGAACAGCATTTCTTACAAATTTCTTACTGTCATTGGAAGGTGGAGAAATGAGAGATGTCACAGAAAAAGTATGTAGATTTGCATTTATAATTGCATGGTGTAGCTATTGGACTATTGTGCTGTGCTGTGTTACAGCTCATTGTACAATTCCAGTGAAGATATTATCAAGTATTCTTTTGAATCTGATGGGCGAAAAATAATGGTGTTGTTGTGGTGGTATTACTGACTTATTGAGGGGTTTTCTAAACCAGTTACTTTGCAGAACATTCCTGAAAACCATCATCCTGTGCAGTGGCTATGTTAGGGTTAGCTTTGTTAGAAAATACACTACTCTTGAGTTCTTTTATCATGACTTAAATAGGAATACTACTGGAGCAAATGTAAGTTCAATCAGCATAATGCTTAAAAATATATAGAGTGCTTCATGGTGCTTAAAGTTGAGCTAGTACCTGCATCCTAGAGGGGAATGAATTAGGTGAAAAGACATACATACCTGCATGCTATGTTTCACATACTTGTCAGGAGTGTTCACTTTTTGTTTAGCACAACTAAATTCAGAGGGATGTTCCAGAAGTGTGCTTAATCTAAATATTAGTATTTCTGAGAGTAAGTTTTGGTCTGTTTTGCAGAGCAAAAAAGAGATATTAGAGAAGGACAGAAATAATTTTAAGAGCAATCTCCTTATCCCCACCTCTAGCTTCAGTTTGTTTTTTTCTTACTTATTTTGTCCTGGAGGTAACAAAGAAATAGAGGCAATATTCCTCTTTCTCTACCATATATATTTTTCAGTGTATCTGTGAATAGCACTGGGAGCAGTAATTTTAATAACCTATCAAAATCTATGTTTGCAGTGAGTATTGAATATGTTATTTTTACTTGCATGGATTTACTGATAGCAGAGATGGAAGACTATAGCTAAAAAAAGTATCAGTGTTGCTATTGCTCTTTCTTTATCTTCTCTCTCCCTCCCGTTTTTTTCCAGTTGATGCACTGGCTGTGTTGGCCACCATATGGGATATATAAAACACCTACAGCATAAAAAAACCAACAAAAAGCAAGACAGGAAATGGGCAGGTGGGAAGCAGAAGAAATAAAAGTGAAATGACTGTGCATCATCACACTAGGACACATCCAGTGTCGGTGCAGTTGGATTAAGACATAAATTTGCAATGATATTGCTGTAAAGTTAAGCTGAAAAGCCAAAATATTGTACCAAATAAGTGAATTTAAATGAGCCGAATTCTGCAAAAATTATTTGTACAGCTATGAAGTGAGTACAAATCCAAGTTCTTCCTCCTGTGCTCCAGGAGCAGGATTGAGCTCTGTTATACTGAGAAAATCAACAGGCCCAGCTGCTTTTTATCAGTAATAGCTGCAGTGGCTTCCATCTAAAAAGATGTTTGTGAGAGAAGAATACTTTTTAGTTTTCTTTTCCTGTGCTGAAGCTCTTGAGTATTTAATATGCTTCCAGATCCATTTACTAGTTCTTTGTGGATGTGGCAGGATTTCACTCCAATTGTTTTGGTTTTGGTGTTTTAATCCTCTCTTTATCATTACATAAAAGAGTAGTTTGTAGCTTTTGTTGCACATCAAAAAATATTCACTGTTGCTACATTGATTAAATGTGTAGCAGCATGTATTGCAGATATATCCACCTAATATTAGTAATAATCCAGATTTAGAGCTTCCATTGCAGCAGCCCACAACATCAGCTCGTGTACAGCTTTAATAAATGTCTTCAAAAAATAGAAACGGGGAAAGAAAAAGAGGCCAATGCTTTCATCGTAAGTGTGATGTGGCATTTTCAAAAGCAGGTAGATATACATCGAAATATGCTAGGTTACAACCCCTTTTTCCTCCCAGATTGGCTGTTTTATATGTTCAGTGCATCCCCAAGAGCATTCCTTTGATGAGCAGTACAAGTAGGAGGAGGGAAATATAGATAGGAGGCTACTAGGAGTGAGCTATTGGGAAAAATCAAGGGAAGCATAAGCAGGTAGAAAAGGGAGGTAGCTTCGAGGTAAACTTCCTCATGTTTTAATTAGTTGTGCTTATAAAGTATACTCTTGATAAAACTCTTTATCTGTCTGTTTATTCATTTGTTTATGCAGAAAGCCTATAGGGTTTTCATTCAAAAATACGGTAACCTTCCTCTAATTTTTGTACTGATCTACTGCTCCATCCCCGACCCTTTATTCAAACTTTATAATACTGATTTTTCAGGAGCATTCCAACCTCACTTCCAGTTACCTTGTTATTATGTCCTTTTGTAAAATCGACATATTTACATTAAATTTTAATATGCGCCCACGTTACTGCTTTAGAAGATGCAAAGTTGAACAGGACTCATCTCTCCTGGCAGACATAGGTGCAAAGTGACAGAGGCCTCAAGTCAGAGCCACAAAACAACCTGGAATAAACATTACGAAATTTAAGAATTATTTTAAAATACATTTCTTGATGTTTTGATTGCATCGATTTGAAAGGTCACATGCACACAGTTTAAAGGCAGAGCAGGAGAAACAAAACTCCTTTTTGATAGATGAACTAAATGGTAAAGTGATGCCAAGTTATTTTGTCCTACAACAGCCTGCTATTAATAGGGCTGCATTTTGGGCCTTCTTTTGGTAATCCCTTTTAAAACTTAATCTCATGTTGTAATCTTATTTTTCTATTTCTTGTCTGTACCTGTATAAATAGAAGTGATTGATACTTTTGACTGGAAAAATTCAGATGTTCTAGATAAATATTTTCAGAGATACAGTCTGGATAAACATTGCTATATTGACTATTTGTTGTCAATTCTGACAAAGTGTTCTTCTACACTCTAAAATAGGTAAATAAAAACTTCCTCATTTTCTTGTCCAAGTAACAGTGCACTCTATTTGGGATAACTTATGGAAGAGATAGAGAATAACATTTATGGGTCAGTGAGAAAGCACAGGTGTTCAGAAGTAAGATCACTTATTGTTTCCGAAATCCTGTGCCTGTGTTGTGGGAACAAATATACATAAAACTAGTGTTTGGTATCAGATGGACTTGAAATTGAACTATGCAAGTATGGTGTGTAATAGTAATACAAATAAACAAATACTATCTGCAAGTTCTCTACTCTTAACTATGCTGTAGATTAAAGTCAGAGAATAATTGCAGGGCTGATGCAAACCAGATTATTTAAAAAAACTTAAGCAGGCAAATCATCATTCTTCATTGATTCTCCCAGAAATTACTTCTGTTTTTCAAAGATGTCACCTAAAACCAGGAATACATTCAGAGGGCTTGGAATTCAGTCCAGATATGCAACAGGAATGAATCACAAAACTGAGCCATAGTTTAAAAAGGAGTCATATCCCTATTCAGGTAGGGAATTTTGATATGCGCTCTAGCAAGGCTTATTTTTCTTCATAGTTGAAGTTGAAGTTACTAAAATTCACCTGTTCAAAATAATATTTGGTGCTTCCAGGTTTGTGCTATCTACATTCTTCTTCCTGAATTATTTTATTAATGTAATACTAAATACTAAAATGTAGTAAATGCTTTAAATTTCAAATTATATAAAGCAAACCTGAATTTATAATGAATGCCTGATAGACTTCAGGGAATCAATAATTTAGATGCCAAAAGAACACACTGATTCTAGCTACAAAAACAGATTATATTTGAAAAGGCAAAAATTAAATACAAAGAATGATTTTGGTTACTATGGGAACAGTTAAAGAAAGCTTTTTCATCATTGCAAGCCACTGTGTATATACTAGAGAAATTATGTTCTTCTGAGTCAAAGAAGCTATGAAAGCTTTTCAAGGAAAAGGCTAAATAATAAGAAATATTTAAAGCAAAATCTTTTAAATGTATCTGTATAATACATTGGTGGTTTTATATTCTGTCTTCCTGCTTTCCCCCCATTTTTCTGCCACTAATTTTTGGAATTAGAGGTTTTTTGAGTTGTGTAGCAAAAAGCGCTTTGCAAAGAGGATTAGTGAATGAAAGAGCAATGTAAATAAGTTATTTTATTTCTGGGCCTGTTTATAAGAGATCTAATCCTATCTCATAAATTTGCTTAGATGAAGGCATTTGTACTATAGATTCACACTTCCTCTCACATACTTTTCTATTTATTCTTGTAACCTGGAAATAATGAAATAACAAGTTAGAGGAGGAAGAAATGGGGAAAATTATCAAGTCGGTATTCCACTAAAGCTGAAGTGCTTTCAAATGGAGTTGTACAGTCATGTTATGTATGCTGTACTTAATATTATTGCTAAATCAGGTGTAAACCTTTTTTTTTTTAATTCTTTAATAATTTTAATAGTTTCCTCATTTTTTTATATTTGTTAAAATAAAAGAATGGCAGACTGGTACTTATTACAGCAGCAACTTTGCAGCAGACCAAATGTTGAAAGTATTTAACACATCTTTTATACTTCATCTAAATATGAAGTTTTGTTTGTCTATTGAGGAAGCTTTAAAAGCTTCATCATCAGGAATACTCAGTCCTGCATGGAACCTGGCACAATCTGCAAGATTTAGGATTATCTGAAATGTGGTCCCTTGGAATAAAAAAATGGTAGTTGAAATGAATGAGCACATTTATTTGCATGACGTGGCAATGAATTTAACATGGAGAAGGTACTTTGATTTCTTTTAAAAGAAATAAGCTGTCTGAAAAGTGTGTTATCAGCTATTATTTAAATATGTATTAAACAATACTGTGCTATTTCTGTGTATCTTTCAAACTTCAGATGTGGCAATGTGCTGACATTGAACTAAAATCCAGCAGTTACGTAAATTATGCTAAATTTGTCATCTAATTTTCTGTGCTTACTTGGGAAGTGAGTGCCTACCTTGTGATGCTGAGTACCATACAGCTCTTTGATTTTTAATACTGAAGCCAGAGTACTATATTTTGACAAAAAAACATGTTTAGGGGCACTAAGGATATAAGTCTCAACTCTTTTTGGATGCAATATTTATTATGAGATTGATAAGCAACGTTTTTTGCAATTGTATAAAAAAAAAAAAAAGAAGACTGTCTATTTCTGTATCCTTATTGAGAGACCTGGGAGTAACTGACAGGCATGTGTACAGTCGTAGGTGAGAGGAAAGTCTCTAGATTTAGACCCATTTTTGCTTGTTTGGGACCCTTTTTGTGCCTGTGTATGCAGGTCTTGTTTTTCTGACAAATCACCATTAAAAAGCAAGGAGGTGTTCTATATCTTGCAACCACATTTCATTTATAAAATGAACCTTTCTGGATTCTGCATTTTGGGGAAAAGAAAACACGTCTCTTCATAACTGATTTTCACTTTCATCCACATTCATTTAGATCATTTAGTAACCTCTAACTTTAAGTTGTTGTCAGGAACACGTGAATACAAAACTGCTAGGGTGAGATAATGCTGGGTAGCTCAGTGGCCTTTTCATCTCCACAGATACTCATTGGCCTTGACATCCTCCTCCATGAAGAAGGAGGACAATAAGTTGTGTTGTAGATGGTTTTGTGCTGACCTCTGTCAGTAGCCCGCTGTGGAATTCCCACTGAGCACCACTGCAGGGGGCATAGGCTCCAAATGTGTAGCTGCCATGATTTTCACGTGCTGCTCCATTACCATCCTGAGCCTTTCCAAAGCCGTATTGAAAAATGGATGGAATTGCTTTGAGTGGGGACTGAGACAAATCTGTCGTGCTGTTTGCAGACAAATTGTTGCCAGGACTGAAATGAGTTTAGTGCTCAGCACTGCCTGTTTGAAATCCTTTTCTGAGCCGTGTTGCCCATCATCTAGGCTGGTGGTATCCATGATAGCCAGGGAAATGAGCAGTGAGAGCAGGCACAGACTGTGCATGGCCAGGAGGAACGGGCACGGATGGGCCCCCTCTGGCTGGGTAATAACTTCAGTGGCACTGACTCGAGGCAAGGGCTGTTTTTCTTTGCTTGTTGACAGCTGCTCCGAAGATGACCTCAGAACATGTCAGGAAAAGTAATAAAAGACAGACAAGAAGCCTGGCTTTAGACAAGAAGAGGTAATGAGTACATTTTTATAGATTGCTTCCCTCACCTGGGCCAGAGAAAGGTAACTCAAGCCTAGCCACTGCCAAGGCTTCATAAGCAGTGTTACAGGTACTCTGGTCATTTGGGGCAGTCAATACTTCATAAAATGATAAGTTTCTTTTTGGGGAAGTAAGAGCGACCTTGCATCCCTTAATCTTACAGGTGGTGTTGGCCTGATTTGCCATTTACCCATTTTTTTAAACAACCTTTGCAAAGTTAGCAAAGGGCAAAATGGTTCATTCACAAAGCTTAACTTTTGTGCCTTGTTTCTGCCAGCACTGGTTATGGAGAAAGCATAATTCTGTGGAAAGTCTGGTAGAGTCATTGGACCAGGTAATTAATTAATTAATTCTTTAAATTCTTGTCTTAAAAATAGTTATTTTTGATTTTCATACATGTTCTTGAGGGATAGAGTTACTTTTCTATGCTGCACTTTCCCTAAAGTTAGCTGAAGTAAGCAGTGTTCCTTAATTTCAAACTGATTTTCCCAAGGCCCTGAATATTTTCTAAAATTCTTTCCAAATACAGTTTCCTTATTATATATAATGAAATAAAGTCAGTGGTAAATAGTCAAATGTAAGACCAGAGATGATAAATGAGTTTACTTACTAATGCATCACACTACCTTGTGATCATCTTCAGAGCAGTAGCTTTTGGAGGCAGTAAGAATTTTGAATCTGTAGGGGAAGATGTATAGGGAGTGTATCTTTGGGGGTCTTTAATTGACCGTACGTGAGATTCATAAGGGCCAGTGGTGTTGCCCACTTTTTTCTTTATATCAGGGCCAAACCAGAATAATGATAGAGGCTTAGGGAACCCCTGGTTATGCAGAAAGAATTTCATTTACTTGTTATCTGCAATTTTGTTGGGGTGAATGGGGAGAAATACTTCCTGTGAAGTGGGATGCCTGTGCCATCTGCATTTGATTCATGTGCACCTTGCCAATGAATCAGGCTGTCCAAGGCACTTCCATTGCTTATCCTCAGAGGTTTCTTGTCTCATAACAGGGAAGCTGCACAGATATTTCTTGAATAAATATGTGCAATTATGCCTGTAGGTGTCAGTGGTTCAATACAATGCTATGACAGGAAACCTAAAATAGGTGTGCAACCTTCCTTGGATTTCAGAAACAACAGTTAACTCAGTACTGACTTCTTCACTCGTTAGTTTTACTAAAAAGTGGAGCATTTAACCTTGAATGAAATGCTACCTAGAGTGATTTGAGTATGTCTGCATATCACTGTTGGCATAATAGTGGCATACTGTCAGTTAGCTACCTGGAAATAATCACAGATTAGTTATTTTTAGCAATTTCTTTTTTGGTTGATAGAGTTGATCAGCGTAGGAAATGGTTTTATCAAGTATGGTTTATATTTTTTTCTCTTTTTTATTGTAACTGTAGAAACTGTAGGAAAGAACTTGATAGTTTATATCTGTTATACTGAGTAATGTATCATATAAGCATTCTTTAGTGGTGGTGGTGAACAGAAGAACAAATGTTAATCTTTGTTCAATCATCATGCTTTTTTTACAAGAGGAATTAGCACTTGACCATTTTGATAGAGCTGTTGTGTTTTGTGAGGCATCTAATCTTGAATCTGTACTTGCTTACATTAGGACACTGTTTTCTAACAGTGCTGTGCATTATGTGATCAGGACTGCTGCTGCAAACATGCACTTCAGCCCTGCGTATCCTATGAATGCTGATGAGCAGAAAGCAGGTTTGCTGTCTTGCTGTCTACTCTTCAGGTTTCTTGGGGTTATGAATCCCATTGTATATTGATGACACAGGGATAAACTTGTTCATTCAAGCTCACCTATGAAAAATTCATGTCTGTTCTAAAGATCTGTCACTTTGGATGCGTATTGGTGGCTGTGTGAGCACATCACATCGTGTATTGGTCAAAGGCTGTGGTTTTTAAAATTATGTTTGGGATGGCTTTATCCATCTGCCAAAGCAGCAATGAAGGAAAACCTTTGGTCTGCCAAAATTTATTAGGAAACTTTGGTTGAAGAAGATCATGCCTATCCTGAGGTTGCTCCTTCCTCCAGATAGTGATGAATTAAGATATTTAAAAGTGGGACCTTTAAACCACGAGTTATATAGCTAGATAAATATAAATGTGGCAGCTGCTTTACTGTCTTCAAAAGACTAATTACAATCTCCCTTTTCATATATTAATGCACATACAGTGATAAAGCAGTTGAATAGTTGAGATTTGCTCTGTAGAATTCAATTTCCTGACATTAAAAGGTTTATGTATTTAACGATAAAATGCCAGATACTGCATTATGCTGAATATTTTTGCCCAGTAATTTGTACTGGCCAGGAGTAGTGCTGCTGCTCTCCAAAAAACTAGAAGAGAACATACCCTTATGTGCATGTGTGTTTTTACAGTGGGGGGCTGTCAGCATGTATGAAAAGTACCTTTGGAAATCAAGTAGCTATTGATTTTTTACTCTCTTTGTGGCAATAGTGGAAGCTGTTTTGATGCATTTTTTTTGCTGAAGTACAGTAGCTGTGTGTATTAGAACATTATGAAGTCAGCAAAGTTCATGAGAGCCAGTTGTATTCATATGGACGATTCGATGCTCAAAGCCCCCACTGACAAGACAGAAGTATAGGAGAAGATTTGAAAACTCTTTTTTTGTTACTTCTGTGTCTGAAAGTCATAGATTCTGATGTATTGAGTTTTGCAGAACTCAAGTGACTTACCATAAATGCACTTTTATCTGAAGTCTGAAACTGTCATAATGAAGTTAATAGATGTTAAAAATTCAGCTACAGTACTATGAAGATCTGCAGAGTTATTCAAATTTAAGCAAATGACTTGTCCATTGAAATTTAAGCCTGTGCATAAGTCTTTGTGGCAAGCTTGTGCTGTTTTATCCAGTGTTCTTTCATTCAGCAAAGTAGCTGGGATGATATATGTCTGTGAAATGTAAATATAAGTATATTTGCATGGCAATATTTAAAGAACTTCAGGAAAATAAGTACTGAAACACAGAAATTAAAGATAAAAGAATTCTTATTTCCAACAGAACTAGTCAGAAATTTTCAGCTATGGGAAAATGCAAAGTACAAAGCTGTGATTCAAACAGATGAAGGTTGTGTCCTTGCAAAGAGTGGACTCTTTTCATTTTAAATAATTTAAACTATTTCTTTCTTTTGAGGTGAACATTGTAGAGCGATAAAATCTCTTGTACCGTTTTAACCATTAAAAAGAAATTTGGTGATGTCTTACCTTTTCTGTCCTTCATTATATGTACATTTAAAATTCACTTTTGATATTAATCATACTTAGAAATCCATTTGCTACCCATAGTGATTTCACTAGGGAAGACTCAAATCTTTCAGGGTAATGGAGTTCTAACTAAGTATTAGTTATTAGGTACTTAAGATCTTACATTTTCCAGATGGTGATGCTTAATCTAGATCTTATACACTTCTGAAGGATAAAGATTCCAAATCACGTTCTGAAAAAGTAAAGACGTTATTCTCATAGTCCAGTTGAATCAGGTGGTAGCTCTGCATCTGGCACAGAAGCTTTGCCAGGCAAGTGTCACCTTCTGCAGGCCCCAAACATTGTTTATTGTGATTGGCACTGCACTGAAACCTTCCAGAAGTGAGGGAGGTTTAACCTCAGATGCAGTCTTAAAGCATCTACCTGAGCATTTAGGGAAAGATTTCTACGTAGTTGCACAGTTTGCTTGAACTGTAAATTGAGAACTCTTAGCAGCGTTCTGAGTTCATGCAGCATTTACTTAGGCCATCGTTATTCTCAGCTATGGATCATAAAAAGTAAGGTTCAGCCTGCCTTATTGCAGCACATCCCTCATCCCAAACCCACTTTGAGATTGGGTGGGGCTGGGATGAGCATGTCTGCTTGCTTCAGCATCACTTGGGAGCAGAAACCTAAACTAGACAACTGAGGGAGAGAAGTGAATGGAGAAAATTTAGTATGCTGCAGAAGATATTAGCAGAAGTGGGATTTTCGTAAAAGCCCATCCCAGTCAAAGTCAGTGCCCTTGAAAAACAAAACAGAATATCCAGTAGAGCCCACTGCTATTCACATATTTTCTTCATACTTGCTAAGTAAAACTAATCCTTCTGTGACAATCATTAAAACAAATATCAACTCATTAGGAACAACCATTAAAATAAATCTTAACTAAGAACAAATCTCAATACTCATTAAAATAGGTCTCAGCTCATTAGGATTTTTAGTATACAGGTTGAAAACAGAAGATGAGATCATTTTTAAAAACAAAAATCAGGTGTCAAGTCCTTTTTTGCTTCTTTTACTTTGTCAGCAGTGAGAGGACTGGGGCTGCAGAAGGAACTGGGAGGGGATACAGCCAGTCCAGGTGACCCCAACTGACCAAGGGGATATCCCAGACCATATGGTATCTGTTCAGTACATAGAGCTGGGGGAAGAAGGAGGAAGGAGGGATGTTTGGATTGACAGCATTTGTCTTCCTGAGTGACTGTTGCACATGATGGAGCTCTGCCCTCCTGGGAATGGCTGGACACCTGCCTGACCATGGGAAGCACAGAATGAATTTCTTGCTTTGTTTTGCTTGTGTGCAGCTTTTGCTTTACTCATTGAAGTGTCTCTGTGTGAACCCAGGAGTTTTGTAGCTTTTGCTGTTCTGATTCTGTCTCTGGTCCCGCTAGTGGGGCAGTGAGTGAGCAGCTGTATGGTGCTTACTTGACAGCTAGGGTTAGATGGTCCTGCAGGAACTGCTGACACCACATGTCCATGACAGTGTTCCTTAGCTGGTTTTTAATGGTGCTGTTTGAAAGAGAGCTGAAAAGTGTGAAGTCCTACCAAAATCTCGGTGTATGGGTACAGGTCCATACAGTGGGAACTTTAACAGTTGCATGTGTGTTTTGCTCTTATAGTGGAAATGTTTGTCTCTTCTAGTCCAAAAAGATACTACTGCTGACAATTTAGAGGTACCTCTTTTATGGCAGAAAATTCTTCACTTTAAAAAAAAAAAATCTATTAAATCAAAGTTCTAAAGTGTCTTTTAGTCACTCTGGATCAAAATCTTCTCTGAAACAGTGCTTGTATTCACTGCATGAATACACTGCATGGTGTACTCGTTCACCTCTGCCTTGTATGGACTTGAACTTTGGCCATTGTTTTGTTCTTCAAATTAAAGGAAATTGATCAATGAGAGTTGAAATCAGTGGCTCAGCTGAATAGGAGTTACCCATGCATGCCTGAGGTCTGAGTACGAACCATTTATGTTTAATTAAATGTGGTGGTCTGAGTGCAAACCAGATCTAATCTCTGTTTGTTACAATGCAGGAGTGAGCAAATCTAGTTAAGCAAAATAATAGCAGCACTCTGTGGGATCTAAGGGGCTGGAGCCATTGTTAGAGGTCTAACACTGGAGCTTCATCTACACCAGGAATAGATTGTATAGATGACTTTAATTAATGCTGAGTTGTAGATTTTGGTACTAATGAATTTCTAAAATTAATAGAACATTGTTATAGGAAAGAACAGCTCTGTTCAAAAAGTTTCAGACAAAAACAGCATGTCTTTGTATTAACTCAGTTTTTAGATAAGCATTTAAAGCTATGCCAAGTATTTCTAAGGTTTTAAAAGCTTGATATCTTCCTTTTAATATTTATCAGACTTTGTGGTGAGATTTTCTTGGAAACTCACTGATTGTGAGTACACTTATAAAAGCATGATATATGCACTGTTTTTCTAAGGGACGCAACAGGGAATATAATGCCATCTTTTTCTCTAAAATTATAGTAGTACTTTTAACCCAAATAATGCAATTTTTTTCAGGAGGTTTGAGGCTGATTTTTTTTTTTTCCCCAGAATAAAATCCAGATTTTTTTTCTGAAATCTCGTAATCTGTATTTGGCATAGTCTAAGAACAGAACCTGAGGGAGTGTTTATTCGTACTGCGCCCAGAGGATATGGAAGCTAATCTGTACCCTTAATGTTAGGGATAATCCTTCCACATTTCCTCTAAAGACTCTTCTATAGAATCCTATTAGGCAGATAATAAAATATCAAGTTTTTATCAGTCAAAATTATTTTGGCAGTATTAAATATGCTTTTTTAAAAAAACAAAAGTTTCTAAAAAGACACATTCTCTGGTTTCAAAATTCATAAATCTTCATTTGTCTGTAATGTATTTGACAAGACACAGACAAAAGCAGAAAGCGATCCCAGAAGAGGTGGTTTGTTATTAGGGCAGAGACATCCCCCCTGTCCCCTTAGTTGTTAGGCCATTGGTTACTTTCATTTACTGAACTCCATGGTATATTTGATTTATACAAATAACTACATTGATTTATACAAATAACTGTTACACTAAAAAATCAATGTAACAGAATCTTGGGATATTGCAAGGGTGAGATATGGCTGCCTTTTTTCTCAACCTCCTGTGGAATGTATTTCATGCCAGTCTGTATTTCCACTTCTAAACTACCACTAGTTACAGGAGCTGTAGCTGTTACATTGTCTTTGCTTTGTGAAGGGTAGACCTATCACTATTATTAATTTTTCTTCCCTATAGGTTCATTTATGACAACCTAGTCAAAGCTCCTGGCGATGTCCAGTGTTCTTGGCAGTAATTGCACAAGTAGAATTTCCTCAAATATTGCTGCACAAGAAAGTAGAAATGTATAGTTCTATTTATAGAATTGAAATGTGGTTGGGAAAAAGAGAAATACAAGAACATTGATTGTATAGGTTGTTTATTTTATTTAATAAACTCACTGTGACTGCCAGCTAAAAATGAATGTGGGGTTTTGGGTTTGTTTGTTTTTGTTTGTTTGTTTTTTAATCCAGAATTCATGAGGTGCTCGCTGAAGCAAAGTGATTAGGTTAAGATATTTTTTCTTCTTGTTCTAGTAAACTCATGCTGTTTGAAGCCCAACAATATTGCTTTAAATCTCAATTTTCTCACTGTTGCAAGCATTTTATTATAAACACGCGGAAGAAAAAGAATCTCACTTGAATTATATCAGCATGCAAGAAAAGAGTAGTGTTAAAACGTTCCTTTGAAAGATTTTCAGTGTTGTAGTACTGCACAACATCTGAGGAGCAGAGAAGTCATTTGCCAAATGTAGCAAAATAGAAAAACTTTTTAGTTTTGCAAAAGATTTTTAGATGATACAGATGAAAATGATGTATTGGAAAAAACTGCTTTCAGATGCTTTTTGTGCCCTCCGTCCCACCACTGGAAGTTGGTTTTTACAATACAATACCTTTAGCTTGGTTACCTGCTTACATGAGGATCTCGTGCGTTTGCTGTAGGGTTTGGTAATTTGAAAGGCTCAGCTGTATAATATAATTTAGCTCCAGAGAAAAATCTTGTCCTTTCTAAAGAATTCCTTGTTTTCATTCTGAGCAGGGCAGAGTATGTTTAGGATGTTCAAAGCCAATGTGGCGACTAACAGTGTAAGCAGATGGAATCTCTGGGAAACTGAAAATACTCTGTTCTGATTTGCAGCTAACATCTAATGCAAGATTAAAATCTTTAAGTTTGTATATCTTGAATTTAGAAGTCGTGGATGTATGGTGAGATCATCATGTGAAGAATGGCCTCTGCCCTTTTAGATGTCAGGCATGCACAGATACCTACACAGATAAAACTCCTTAGTGTAAATTCTGCCTTTGTTTGAATATATACAATGCTTTTTAAGCTGTTGAAGATTGACTTGAGTGATTGCAAATTTGAAAAGGGCCTCTTTTTTTTCCTCCTTATGAATAGAATGTAAAATATCATCTCCTGTGCAATATTATAATTTCATATAAAAACATAAGCTTGTATGGATATATTTGACCTTAGGGAATATCGACAAAGATTAACACTAGACAAGATAAATAAATTATTTTTTTTTGCTGTCAAATCTGTGCTTGGGCAAGAAGTTTCATTTTGTTACTGAAACATTTTATTGCTCTTAAATTTGCATTTGTAGCGTATATTATGCTGCATTCTCAGTTTGCCTCAGTATTTCCATAGTACAGTAAAGTACTGTAAATAAAAAAATATGAGATTGCCAGGCAATTTCATATTACTTTAATGGATTATAGTGCAAATTGACACATGCAATTGATAATACTTACTATAGTCAAGCTAAAATGACTGAAAAATCCAAAGCTTTGGGATAAAATATATCACGGAGCCCTTGATATCCATCTCTGACATGGCTAATTACAAGCTGTCTTCTCACTGCAAATACATTGCTGGATCTTTACCTCCAGATGGTAAAATCTTACTGAAGATGAGAATCAGCTTGGTTTCATACTGACTAGTTTTTCCTGTCTCTCATGATCACTTGGGCCCCAGTGCCTGTCCACAGCCCTCTTTCTCGAAGATTCAGCCAGTTGTAGATGCAGGCTCTGTGTTTTTCCCCTTACGGCTGTCCATAACCACAGTTTTGCCACCAGATCGCATTACCCATCTAGTTAAGCAAAAAAATAGCTGGGATCTAAGGGGCTGGAGCCATTGTTAGAGGTCTAACACTGGAGCTTCATCTGTACCAGGAATAGATTGTATAGATGACTTTAATTAATGCTGAGTTGTAGATTTTGGTACTAATGAATTTCTAAAATTAATAGAACATTGTTATAGGAAAGAACAGCTCTGTTCAAAAAGTTTCAGCCGAAGACAGCATGCCTTTGTATTAACTCAGTTTTTAGATAAACATTTAAAGCTATGCCAAATATTTCTGAGGTTTTAAAAGCTTGATATGACAGATGTAGTTTGTGTAAACTCCTTGCTCACACCTCTGCCTACTCACATTCAGAGTAACCCAAACTATTACTGCCACCCACCAACTCTGTATATTTAAACCCCAGGTTTAGAAGCCTGGCAGTTTCAGGTGCCAAGAAACCTTACACAGCTACTTGAGTGCTGCCTTCACTCAGCTTCGCTGTCCCAGCCTCTCAGCTGCCTCTCAGCTCCTCCCCATCTGTCCAGGTCATATTGCTGAAATTTGAGACTCTCTGAAATTAATTTATTCCCAGAAGGGAATGAGGAAGACTTAGTTCATACAGGTCATCTTTATTTCACTGAGCATAAAAGGTGTTATGGTGCGTGTTGGAGTGTGGAAGGTGGAAGTGAAACACACACACAGAACCTCTGCTTGTGTTCTGGTAGAATCTCCCTTGAGACAGCAGCACCTGGTGGGTGTGTGAAGGAGGCTGATGCTGCGAAATTGCACCAGCTGTTGTTACATTTACACTGAGGACCCTGGTTGCTAACAGGAATACGACTGTAGAATTTTTACCATTGAACTGGTATTTATTAGGCACTCATTTTTATAATTTGTAATGGCAGTTTAATTTAATCCTGATTACAGATGTATATTTCCCCAGCTTAGAAGAAACACCAACAATGGTGTTTTGCTTGAGGACCAATATACTGGCTTTCATATTTCAAATTATTCTGTGTGAAAGCATGAACTCTGTTCCCTGCACTGTAATCTTGAGTCATGCTAGGAGTCAGATGGAGAGCTGCATTCCTTGCCAAATGACAGGATGGTTTCCCAGAGAAGCCTAAGAAATTAATTATACTGGGCAGCAACCATCCGTATGGTGCATGGAAGCTAAAAGTGAGCAAATGTTGAAGGGTGGATGCTGTGGACAAGTAGATGAGAGCAGTTGCAGAAGCTGATTTTGGTGATGTGGGAGATGTGTGGGGACAGCACAGCTGGGTGTGCTGGCACACTAGGGCAGGCCTGGAGGTGTGGTCTCAGTACCCTGAAAATCCTAAATTTGATGACTTGAATGTACTTGGGTTGGTTTTTTTTTCCAGTAGTCATTTCTGTTATAATTATTTTAAAATACAAAAAAATCTCCATTGTACAGGTGGGGTAGCATTTCAGGAGATAACAGGTACTTTTGAAGTCAAATGTTGATGCCACCCCTTTCCCCAATATAAAATGAAGTATTTTGTCTGTAACTTTATGGAATATGTTTTTGTAGGCTTTGCCAGAAGGAATTAATGCTCTGCATCTGCAGTAATGTCAGATCTCCATGGTTTATTAATCACACAGTAGGCTGGAATTTAAACAGTTTTCTTATGGTTCTCTCCTTCATGTTGCCATGTAGTTCTTAATAGTAGGGAAGAAAGCTACAATCTTTTATGCTGGAAAAGAAAAGAATATTGAAGGCCTCTGTCATGTTTTTTTAAGCACACTCTTCAGTGACATGAGCCTGACAAAAGGAAGGCGCAACAAAAATTACCTTAGAAGCTGGATAAACCCACAGTTCAGCATTGTTTTCCTCATTATTGCTCATTTGAACTGGTTAAAATACTTTTGTAAATTATGTGCAGTCAATCAACAGCTGGAGGGGCAAATCGGGGGTGAAATCTGCTTAGTGTAGCTTTTATAAATCCCTGTATCCTGTCCCTTCACATGATACTATGTTGTGTTTTATTCAGCACTTTGCATGATGAAACCGTTTTGTGTCTGAGTTGCTGGCTGTGGTTCTTGCTCCTATCCACATGCCATTCATGCCACTGGCTGTATATCAGCAATATAGTTACATTTTTTTGTGCCTCTACATCTAAAATACACCTATGAGATACCATGAAGAATGCAAAAAACCAACCAAACAAACCACAACATGGGGAAAGAAAGGGAAAATTTTTGTTAATAGAGTTGTTTAAAAATGTGTCTTGGAAAATGAGAGTGTAGAGTAGTTAACTTTATTTTCTGCATGAATTAATGAGCAGTGACTAGTCCACCTGATGTTCTAAAGAAAATATTGACACTTTTTAACTGTATTCTCAAGTGTATTTGTATATATTGCTTTAAACTATTTGGTGTTCACATTCAAACTTCTGTCCCAAGTATGGCACAGAAATTATTTATTGAAATATA
Source organism: Monarcha castaneiventris obscurior (assembly GCA_026261815.1). NCBI lineage: Eukaryota > Metazoa > Chordata > Aves > Passeriformes > Monarchidae > Monarcha > Monarcha castaneiventris. The sequence continues at coordinate 7,099,313 of JAMPIT010000890.1, forward strand.
GATAGAGTTTGGAATGCCTGCTCATCAGTTAATGTGCCTTCAGCTGTCTTGTCAGGATGAATGTGACACTGAAATTCTGCAAAGAGGGGGTTTGAGTCTACTCCAGTGCTGTTTTTGAAGGCCCTGCTTCTGGAGTATACAGTGATCATGCAGAAAGTATTTTGTCTTTATTAAAGATGAGACAACAAGTTAAGATTTAGGAATCCGTCTTTTCTGGGAAATTGCCTGGTACCATCCTTTCAGAACAGTCATTGGATCTTCATGATGTGCATCAAAGATTGACTCTCCAGTGATGGCCTGTTGAAGAATCCTACCATGTTTCAGAGAGGGAGGGAGGGAAAAAAATCCTGCACAATTACAATAGAGATTCGTGATTATTTATTTTTTAATCAAATGACTAATGTTTTAGACCAATATGCTGCACTCACTTAGGTGCATAGAGAAGAGTCAAAGTTTGTAGTCACGTTGCAGGTCGAGAGGTAAAAAACTAAAAGTCAGTCCTTGGCTTTCAGTTCCCAGAGTGACATATATTTTCACCCTACTTAGGGGAAATAATGGAAGCTTCAGGCCTGCCATGTGTGTGATGGCTTTTCTTATTGGCTCCTTTGATACGAGAGATTAGGAAAGCTTCTGGGGTTTTCTGAGAATTCATACAGAATGAAAATAAAGCACTGATATTACCTCTTCTCTTGCATTTTCTCCGCAGAAATAATTGTGATGGGTATTTTGCTCAGTTATTGCTCAGTGCAAAGGCTAATGGACTCTTGCATATGTCTTCATGGTGTAAGTGAGAGACTCATTAAACCTATCTATTTGCAGTTGCACACAAAAAACAGTCCTTAATTGCCTCCCTGGATATGGACAAGAGCTTAAAAAGAAGGAAAATATAAAAGATTAAAAGAGCATAATGACATCTTCAAAAGATGAAAGATATGATCTAAATGTTTAAAAAAAAAAGAGGAGAAAAGCTTGAAATCTCTTTCTGTTTCCCCAAGTTAAGTAGGAAAACTTTGAAGATGACAGTAATTTTCCATTGTGTTTCATCTTTTTCATAATAACATATTTTGAAATCTGGAATGAGTGTATCACCTAATAATGTTTTATCGGACTACATAAGTTGTAGTATAAAGCACAGTATAAGCAATATTTTCTTCTACTTTTTGCCATAATAACTGAAGATACTGTGCTGTTTGGTTTTAAATAATTCTGATTGGATGCATACTTTGGTAAGGCATTCCTAAAGAAAAAAGAGATGGATGCTGATGATTTATCAGGTTGTGTTCTATAACTTTGTTGCAAACTCAATTCCTAAGGGCTCAAAGTCATGAGGTCTTGTTTTTGATGAAGTGTGAAAACATGATTCTGACCATTTGTGGTCATGAAAGATCCCATGGTGCTTTTGGGGATAAACCCTCCCATCCTGGCCAAATCAATTTTGGCTAGTTCCATGGTGATTACTTCATTTTCCCTGCAGTTTTGGTTACATGTGGTGTTCCTTGCTTCCCATCTTGAATCCCTGATATGAGTTGCTTTGATGTTGTTTAGCCTATAGGTTTCAACCTGAAGGAGATTGCTGCTCAGAAGAGAGCTAAGTGGTTTGCTAGTTACATAAGAAGTTTCTGGATTCATTTAGAAAAAATGCTTTTTCTAGGTAGAGATTATAATTTCAACACCAGCATAGGTAATGTGAATTTACATATGCTGGGCAAGTGTCTGACCTGTTCTAATGAACCCTAATGATGTATATAATAATATGATGATGATGATGTCTGGTGATGTATGTAATAATCTCTGTCAGGGAGATGAAGAAAGGTTGTATTTTCCAAATGCCAGAAGTTGCTGGAAAATTCTTGACTGATGGTTCAAAACCAGTTTTTTTATCTGAGCACAGAAGTGCAGATTTCTTGTGTAACAAATGCCAGTGTTTATGGATGTGCCCACCCACTACAAAGGGATTGGAGTGCTATGTCTATAGTAAATGGAATTACTACTTCTGTTTAGGTTATAACAGAAGCTCCCCTGATTTCAGAACACCAAGGAATCTGGAGCTTTTCATTGATTTTGACACTGTCTGTTTCTAACAAAGTAATTTGTTTAATTTTCCTGTGTGTTATTTGGAAGGGCTGAATGTGACTAGCATACTGATTATCAAGATTCTCAACTCATTTCCTGTAAATTTCTTTCTTGCTGAAGAGATGCCAAATTATTCAAGAGTAGAGTGAAACATTTCCTTTACAGCTTCAGAGTCACAGTTTGTGTCAGATGGACTTTGATGGCACTTAGCAGAGAGAGGATCTGTACTGCTGCTTTGTGTTTTCAAGAATGTTTTTGCTGTGTCTTACAGGAAAATATTACAGCTTTGCAGTAAAGTTGTGTATCTTTGGAGTGAATGGCTTTTGGTATGGAGTGGAAACTCTTTTTCTTAATACAGCACTGAAATGAAGAGCTTCAATCAACAACACTGTATTTATAGGTTGCTTAAAAGGTCCCTAGAAATCATCAGTCAATAACCTTTCCTAGTTATTAGGTGTTTCTGTAATACATGCTGATGTGTGTTTGTGTGCACATAGGAATGCCTGCATTAATATTGCACACTGAATTTTTTGTGGAGTGATTTATACTTGATTTTGTGTCTGTCCTTGTAAACATGCAGGCAATGATGGATCTGCTTGTTTTCAAGGAATCTGGTGACAGTGCTAATTTGGCCTTGGCAAGAAGAGCCTGAGCTCCATCTCACAGCTTGTGTCTAGGCAGTGGGGTGGAAGGAAGTACAGTCCCTTGGCCATCATGACTGAAAACTGAGGGCTGGAATCTATCCTAGCAGGTTCCAGCCATTGCATTGCATTGCTTTCCCTGGAGACCAGGATACAGCAGGTACATGGGATAGTTGACAGTTATAAACTCTCACACAACTCTCACACCAAAGGTGGTTTTACCAAATATGGCTCATTCCAACAGAAGACAATATTCTTTACCCTTGTGTTCTTGCACAGGTGGGTTTAAGGATGGGGAGAAGTAATTCACTAACTTGGGAACACCACCTTCATCTGACTTATGATGAAGTCAAATGGTTGACCCAGCATTAGGAGGAAAATAATGTGAACAGGAGATTTTTGAGTATTTAAGGATTCTCCCTAAGTTATGACACCTTAGGATTTCAAACATGATGTTCAGAATCCCCTCCTTGTAAATGGCATCTCTTTGTTTACAAGCAGACAGGGAGCCCAGGCACCTGTCTTGGACCATCTGAACTGTGCCCATATGAGGTCCCCCAAACAGATGAGTTTCCCAACCCCAAGTCCCTGGTTTGCAGGAGGAGGCTGTAAGAGTGCAGCCTGAGCTGAGAGAACACCCCCAGCACTCCTGAGAGAGATTTCCATTTTAAGGATGCACTTTAAGCATGAGGTTTTTAGGGCTGGCGTTTAAATTTCTTGTGATGGTTAAGGTGCAGGGTGCTTTATTCTCTGCATATCCTGTGATCTACCTCAGGCTGCAGGTGAGCTTCCTGCTTGTTGGGTGTGTGACATTTCACTGGCCATCCCAGTCCTTTCTGTCTTTCTCATGGTCTCCAGCTGGACCCCAGGAAGATGAAGGCCATCTTTCTGGCTAGGAGAAAGTTTGTGCATAAAAAATCCCAGGCTTTAAATGAAGAGTGATCTTAATTCTTATCTTTGCCCAATGCACTTATCTTTGATCATCATGCTATAGAAGAGTAGCAAAAGCTTTGTGTCTCTAACAATATTTCTGGTTTGAATATTTTTTATCAATTTCATTAGCATCTCTATACAGCTCTGCTTTTAAAGACACTGTACTTTACTTAAAAAGATTTTAACAAAATAGCAGATGAAAAATCTCATATTTAATTGTATTCTTTGAAACTGTTCAGCTTTTTTTGCTATTACATGGACCTTTCACCTCTGTCTTAAGCAAAAATAATTGCAGGTCTTCTGAAATGAGTTACATGAAGAGATCATTATTATTTCATTCAGATGTTTAGAAGCCAGATTTTAGATGCTGTTTGAGGTGCTGACATGAGCACTTTCAGTGAGCTACAGCAGCTGTTGTGCAGTTACTGCTCCTTAGCTAATGCTCTGAGACCAGCAGATTATTTATATTTCATTAACATTTAATTAGCCCACTGTACCTATGCCTGAATAATGACAGATGGATACAGTGAACTTGAGGACTATCTAGCTTTTTAAAGTTTATAATTTTAAACCTGTTTTTCTCTTTCTTCTTGCCTTCCTTTTACCAATCTGGCATTATGGTAGATTTTATTTTATTTTATTTTAATAGGCCTTTGGATGCTTAAACTTGGAGAAGGAAGTAAGCCTCATCATAGCATTAGCAACCACAGAATACTGTAAGAGTGTGGCAATTTCATGTTCCTTAAGACACTATCTCAAAATGACCTTTCCCAACCGATTATGGTAGGGATACACACAGAACCATTTGAAGGGCAGGAAATGCAAAAAGAGTGTCAGCCATTTCAAAGGGATTGCTTCAAGCATCAGGTTATCCTTGAATTACTGGAAAAAAATCTGACTAAAGTACTCATTTAAAAAAATGTTTTAGTTATTTCTTTAGTCCTTTAATGGCATGAGAAGCCTTTATGCTTTTGTGAGAACGATTTTTAGGATTTTTTCCTAAATAACATTTAATTGAAGTTAGAGAAAAGTTATATAGATTCTTTGCTTCTTTATATGGACCCTCTGCTGGTATATTAAAATGCAGAAAATGGCTACAACATCAAATTCAGAAATATTAAAATATTTTCTAGCATTAGGAGGGAAGTAGTGAAAAGGTGAAAATTTATTTCCTCAAAATAAGGAAAAACTGATTATTGTTCTGAAATGCAATGAGTTTCATGTGAGACTCTTCACTGATTTTAGTATGGAAAAGTAACAGGGCACATTTTTTTCTTGTAATTCTCAGGAATCTAGTAAATATCCAGAAAACTGAAAGAACAAAAGCAGCAAACAGTATTATTAACATCTGTCCATTTTTGGCTCTTTTCCTTGTGTCCTTTGTTCTCAGAGGAAAGTCTGGTTTACATTTGCTTAGAAAAATATTTTTTGTGACTCCTAGATAGAAGTAACTAGAAAGAGTAGATTTTGTTTACAGAGTCTAGAACAGAATTGAAAGTGCTCAGAGGTTCCTCAGAGTGCAGGGAAATCTTTGACAAATGTGCATTATATCCACACATACTCTGTTCACTTACTCTTCAGGTCTGTGAAGTCAAGTAAGTCCAATGGGAATCGTTACCACAAATGCCTAAATACTAAATCTGTTTGGATTTACAAGGCCAATGAAAAGGAAGAGCAGTTGTAGCATTTGATTTTTATTTTCATGGCCTATCTCGAGTTTATCTTGGTGCCACCAATAAAAACCACCAATAAATTCAACACTAAAAGATTACCTCTTCAGATATGGTCAGTGGTATCTGCTTGGTTAAAGTGATGACTGGTGATTTCTTTGTGATGAAAACCTCTCCGGAAGTCAGGTCAGTATATCTTTCTCAGCATCATACGGCCAACAGGAACACTGACCCTATCTCAGGAAGGAAGAAAATTTGTCAAAGGGAGCAAGTTTGCTAAGAACTCTCTATCCTGTAAAGCTGAGGGGTGCTGGAAGGACAAAAAGCAGTAAAGGTCGGAAAGACATATGTTGCCCTTACCTCTGCCTGTTGGGATCTGTCAGTCAGTTCATTTAATGTTCTTCTTTCATGACTGAAATGGTTCACCTGGGAAGTCAGTAGTGAAAATGTCCTCATAAACCCAGAGCCTGCCTGGCTGCCCTCTGCCATACATCACTTCCTGGCTGTAAGAAGGGAGAATTTGTCTGAAGTGAAGGAAGACATTGCAAGAAAACCTGGTTCATAAACCTGCATCAGGTGTAATGTGTTACTGAGAATGAAGGTTTATGCCAAAACCAGTTGTCCATCATTTCCAAATGCAGGTGTGAAAACCAGGTGGTGACAGTGTTTCAGATGTCATATTCGATGTTTGTGAAATGATATTTATAAAGGAGTTAATATAAAATAGCCACTTTTTAACCACCCCAGAATTCCCACCTGGAGTAGCACTGGTGTTTGTGTCTAGCACAGTAGCATTGAACTATTTTAATTTCTAAGTATGAAGCCAGACACAAAAACTTGTGTTTTGGAAAGATGAATATTTTCATTCTTCACAGCAGACCATTTTATTTGTTGAAAAATTGAAAGTAATATTTGTGGCTGAAAATTTCTATTTTCAATCCTCAAAATAGAGGGAGTGAAAATTAATACATTCTGGATTAATTTTTTTGGTTTTCTTTTGTGTGCATTTTTAAAAGGATGAGCTCTATTTCTTTGTAGGACTCTTACAGCCATTCTTCTATCTTCTAAAATATCATTATGCAAACTGATGACTGCCTACCCCCTGGGATATTGCAATATAAAAATTCGGGTTTTGTGAAACTAATCTCTGTAAAATTGGATAGAAAACATAAGCAGCAAAGCTCTTGAAGAAAATCTGTTGACTCTAACAATTACAGATGCCATTTCATTGCTGCCAAAGGGTGATCACAACTCAAAGGTATTGTTTACACGTAGAAATATATCATTTCCTCTCTTTAAAACTCTTGATCAACACAATATTTGTGTATATTTGTAACCACAGCTTGAAGGGTTTCCTCAATGCAATTTTTAGTTCATCCTGTAATTAGTTTTTCACAGTTTTACTTAAAAATATCTTAAATTTAAAAATTATGTTATTTGGGGAGATGAAAAAAAAAATCAGGATCTACACTTCCATTTTCTGCCATCCTGCATGATGTAATGGGAGAAAGTAGAAGTGGAACTGTAGACTACTGAGCAGGACTTAATTTCTTACATTCATATCTTATGTAGTCTGTAATTTTTACCCCCCAAAATTTGCCATTCACACAATAGTCTGTGCAGTTAATACTATTTTGATATTAGATGTGAATTCAGGAATTCTTATGGCTCTGATAGAATTTTTGTTTCCAGGTACTCAGAGTAAAATGCATTAAGTTGATCTCTGGGATATTAAAAATTATGAGGAAGGATATTCAGCTTTGAATGCTAATTCCAATAAAATTATAAGAGATTATTTTGTGATTCTACTTTAAAAAATCTGAAAACATCCTGATAATAGACATTATTCTCAAACTAATTTTTTGTGCTAAGTATGAGTGGGGAGAAGAAACTTTATGAAGTTATTTGTATCAAAGTTTGCAAAGAGATTATCATACATATGTCACAACAAATTGGTGTCATTGTTTAGACATGAACTAAAAAATTAGAGCACAATGCTTTTGAAACAGCTACACAAAATTATGTAACTCTTCTAAAAAGTAAATCACACTTGTTTTCATGTATTTCTTTTTCACCATATTAAATCTCCTTTCTGACAGCTAAAAGGAAATTACTGTGATTTAGAGAGTGAATCTTTATCAGTAGCTGACAGGTAGAAAAAAATGTTAAGTCCATATAAACAGTTATTTATAATAGCATTTAGCTGGAAAATGACAATCACTGGGCATTTGATTTATGTAATTTTCCAGGACAGTAGAAATACCTTCTGCAGTCCACCAGGCACTTTTTATGAGCCTGTTACTGAAGCATGGAAGTCTGCCTGCTCACTCCAGAAGGAGCAAGATAAATGCAAAACTGGATAGTATTGTGTAGCAGATAATGCGTTTACAGACTCTGGTCCTGCTTAGATATTCCTTTGTAAAGTCAAATTGATATTTGACTTAGTGTTTTTTTAAATCCTGAAGTGCACACAGTGGTCAAACTCTGCCTGTAGAGTTTAGTCTGCTACAATAAATAGGAGCATGGCACAGCCATTGAGGATTTGCCTGGTAGAGGCAGACTAGTGGTATTAACTTCACTCTCTTTTACATCTTTTTTGTGTTTTTGTTGTCCCAGAGGAGGAATTCTTTGTCATGTCACTAGATGCTTAGCTGGTGTTTAGGGTGGAAGGATGAGTCCCCTATCTGTGTCATATGTTACTGAGAACCATTGGTAAAACTGCCTATTTGAAAACTCTAGAGCTGCTCTGTGCCATGTTATATTGCTTTCTACGACGGGATGATGGTTGCAAAAGCCAAAATGTGGTGAGGCTATCTTTTCTTTTTGATGATGTTCCTGGCAAACACTGGGACAGAAAGCAACAACATTAGTCTTAACTAGAAATTCATCTTATGACAGAATTTTACGGTTTTGAAAATACAGGACTAAGCAGCTACGTGTTTTGAGGTTCAGCCGAAGAAGCTGTGATGCTTTGGGATTACTCAGCTCCCCTTAGTTCCTCTCAGTTTGCAGGTGACTGTACAAAATAAGTATTTTGCTCATGCCATGCTTTTCCAGCTGTTGAACAAACTGCTTCATTTTGCAGGTATCCAGTCAAAAGTGGGTGTACCAGGTGAATCTTTGGGGTTCTGGAGAGCTGGTAGTGTTAGCCCAGGATTACAACAAACACACCCCCAGGGAATTCTTTAAAGGGGAAAATGTTTCAGTATTGATAGAATACAGTTTCAAATCCCATTATGGTGTGAATACACCCAGGTCAGAGAGATGATATCAAGCTAATTTGTGGAGGAGCTGTCCTGATCAGGATTAAATCACTAGGAAAGAATTTATTAAAGTGTAAAACAAAAATTAATAATTCAGTAATCATAGCCAAAGATGACTCATTATGAAGTATTTTTTCTGTCAACAAACCTGTTTTCAGTTTTTTCCTGAAAGTTTGCACCCTCTACCAACTGCTTTTGTCAGTGAGCAGTGCCTTATAAAGTAGCGGTGAATTAAAGTTGCCCAGAAAGGCTCTTTGAAGAAGACAGCCTTTGCTACAAGAATTGCACACTTTTATATGAGGCCTTAGGTCAGCCTTTTTGTGCCCTACAAGAAAACAGTAGCATCCTAAAAACCAATTGTTAGTGTTGCATGAAGGGTACAGAAGAAAATTGTATTTGACCTTTGCATGCAGATCTTGACAAGATATGGTCACTCTCATTGCAGGTTTCTTTTACCTGTTTGTTAAAGTCTTCCTCTGCTGTGCTATTGCAGTTAATGATTCTACAGTGCTTTCCCTAGCAAGCACCAGTTAATCATAAGGTGCTTAGAATTTTTCCTTAAGTCTCAGTACAGAAATTTAATAGGGGTTTCAGTGCTTCAAGGAAGAAAAGTTAAGTAGTCTGCTAGCTGAGCTTCCTCATTCTATTACCTTATGCTTAGCTGCTCAGATGAAATGAATAATAATTTTCTTCCTTGGCAGGATTAGCTCTGCAGAAGCGCCATAAGCATCCAGTCAGGCAATTCTGCATGTTGAACTGTTTTTAATACATCCATTTGGATACCAGTTTAATGTGGTTTACTATGATTCTGCCATAGCACATAAAATGGCATATCTTTTATCAATTTTTTAAAAATTAATTTTGAGCTCAGTATGTGTTAGGGTATATATATGTAACTAATGATTCGTGGAGGTGTACATCTCTGTTGCACAATATGCATCAGTTGTTTGAATAATTAGATAGAGGCACTGAATGTGGACTATGAAATAGAAATATTCAAGCGGAAATCCTAATCTGCCACAATAATTTAATGAAAAGGTTTGTCATTGCCTCTTGTAAATCTTGAGCAGTTATCTTGCAAAGCCAAAACAGCATAAAATTTAGCTTAGTGAAATAAAGGTGCTTTTTTTAATATCCTGGGGTTTATCAGCTATGGAAATAAGCATTTTAGAAATAATATATAAAAAAGCACTGAAATTTTAATAATGGAGAAGAATTTCTTCTGAAATGTGTGATGTTTTAAGTAGAGGGTTAAAGAGATCTAGGAACTAAGTAATAAGGTGGGAAAGGTCTAAATGCTTTGTCACTGGCAGTGCAGAAGAGTTTAATATATATAAAAATAATGAGGAAAAAAATGTAATAGCTCCTCTTTGTCCACGTACCTGTCACAATGTATTTCCTACCTCTCAGTTACATGGCTTTCCTGGGAGTGAATTTTTCCAGATTTTTCTAGATATTTTTCCTCTAATGGTTCAGTCTCACATTTTGGCTTTAGCAGACATAGCTGGGAAAACAGAGCAATCGAAGTTATTTTCAATCCCAGAAGGGAGTTGTACTTCCAGGTGGTGCACAGCCCCGTGCAGGAGGACATGGCCCTGCCTTTATCGTTGGTATGAGCTGACTCTGAAGCTGTGTTCTATTTTCCACATAAATGTATTACATCTTGTGCAAGATCATGATGGAGTTCCTTTGGACTTGGCACAAAGGGAAGTGTTTGTCATTTCTTAACTTCTCAGCATATTATTGCCAGCCCATTTGTCTCATGGCATCGTGCGACGGGATGATGAAGATCAAACATTACTTGTCAGAGAGATATGACAAACCGGTGCTAAATTATTGAGTCTCGGTTGACAGCAGTTAGTGTGGAGAAGGCCTTTGAGTCATCAATTTGGAAAGCTAAAGGTGTTAAAAGAAGGCATTCCTTGCCAGGGAGGGCTGAAATAAATTGCTTTGTAGACTCATCTGGCTTTTGTGAGATGTTGATTTGCTTTTCTGCCTTTCCCTCTCCTCCTGCCACCCCCCCCCCCCCCCCTTTTATATCATGATTAATTTAATTTGTCAGTATTTTACCATTCTCAGATGAGCCTAAGTAAATTATGGTGATAATACCAGCATGATTACTTTCCAAGATTCTGATAGCTGCAATCTCTGGTTTCCTTTTCTGTGATCAAAAGTCATGGTGGAAGGAGCTAAGTTAATAAATTACAGGATTTATAGGTGCTAGGAAGAATCTAGGTTTGTCTTTCATGAATGCTTTTGTGAGCTAGGTAGGGTTTCCAGTGTCTGTTGGAGAACAGCAAGGGATGCACATTTTAGATGTGGGGTTTATATGATGTGTTTAGAGTTGTTCTACATTTGGCTGTGTTAACACAGTATAAGTTTGCTTTCTGTGAACTTCACTGAATATTTACTGGTTTTGCTGAGTCTTCTTGTCATTAAACTCACTTGGAAGGAGATTTGGGAGAAATGACTGCATGAAGCACGCAGAGAAAAGCAAAGGGAGTTACGGTTTTATTTTCTGTTTGTTTCTTTCTATTTTTGTGTGTGTTTGTGAAAGAATTTAAGATATTCCCCTGGGCTGGGAAAGCATTTTGCTTCTCTGAATGGGAGCAGTTGCTTGGAATCAATGAGGGCTCTGTCACTGATACCAGCTGGAGCATTAGTCAACTTGTTGCAAGATTTGCCAACAAAACCTGGCCATGGTAAAATAAAATTTATATCTCCAATATTTCAGGTCTAAGACTTGTCACATATATTTTTCAGTTCACACTGTTCATTTTTTGCTACTGTTTGGGAACTGCAGATTCACTTGCAATTTTTTTCCAAAGTGCTGTATCTTGATTATTTATCTCTTCTTTGGGATGATATATTAAACTAATTTCTGCAAAAGCTTAAGCATTTTATATTTTTTTTTTAAATGAGTGTTTTATCATGGTTGTGAAACAAACTACACTGTAGATAAATAATTCAATTTTTCACATTGGAGATAATACTGCTACGCTGTATCTCAAACACATCCAGTATTTACCTGGCAGTTAGTTTTTTCCTAAGATAAGAATGAAATTGTATTCACACTTAGAATTTTAAACCTGTAAAACAAATTAGATATTATCTTATATATTTTATTACTTATTTTATTTTAGAAAGAATTCACGTAATTGCAGATTTAAAAACTACAAACTAGGAAGTTTTATTCAGTTAGTTTTTAATGTCTTTGCTTTATAATATTTCTGTTATTATTGTAGGAGAGAGAACAGGAATACTTTTACAACCTAGCAATACTTCAGTGGTGTGTAAATTAATCTTTTTTTGACAATCTGAACTTTGAGGGTCATATTTCAGCAGTTGTCTGGGTTTCTTGTCATGGATACATATGGTGGATGTGTTCCTATTAACCAGTAGGCCAATCAAAATGCTTGAGTTAACATTCACTGTTAGCAACTCAGTACCAAATACAAAGTATCGAGTGGTTCGCCCTTAATTTTTATCTGCTTTTATGTACTCACATAGAGAAATCATTAGAGGCACAAGGAAATAAGGAAGACAAGCTCTGACCACTCTTCACTTGTCCACCAGGTGCCTGAAGTTCTTTTGTGCAAAGCTGCTTTCTGCCTTGTCAGTGCCTGCTCTGTGTTGGTGCATGGCGCAACCTTGGAAGCAGGAAAACAGCTCCATTCTTGCTTCCTCCCTCTGGCTTGCACTCATTTGGTAAAATAAGGGTGGAGCATGTTCTCATGGCTTAGCTGCCTAAACACAATAAACAAAATCTGAGCATCAGTCTGACAAACGTAATCTGTAACAGAGCAGGTGTTGGACAAGGCAGGTGATAATTTTCCAGGTTGGGATGTCTCTGACATCCAATTTAGTCATCATAAATGGAAAAGATTGCAGGAGGTCTTCTGTGAATGTTTCTTGTGGATTAAGCATTTCTGTTCTGAGCCTGTTGTAGTTTTAGGCAACTTCTCTACCCACTTTACAGTTACTTTAGGTGCCTGAGTTAGGGCTGTGCTTTCTGCTCCAAGGAGCTGGGTTCTCAGCATCTGTTGCCTTGTTCAGTGTCACAACCTTTAAGTGTCTTTTGTATCTTGCCACAAGTGACTGGATCACTCTGCATAATTTACTTGACATATTTAGCTTGTTTTTTCCTGGTTTAATGTTTGTGAAGAGAATACATGTTAAATGAGTGATCTGAACAGCCCTGAAGAATGGCTTTGTCAAGTATTTTTAAAATCTCAGTCTTAATTGCACGAAATTCATACCCCAGGTTCAAAATGCGTGCTATTACATCAAGTTGATCTTACTCCTTTTGTCATGGCTTTTATTCCTTTTCCGGCATTGAAGTGCTTCCCATGATTGCAAGCTGAAGATCACAGTCTAGCAAAGTGTATTTCCTGTGAGGTTTGACTGACTCTTCATGAGAGGAAATGAGTCTTTCTCTGTTGCAGGGCAAGTTAGTGCCCATTATTCCTCACAAAACTACGTCACCTATTTGTTTGAACATACAGTTGAATATTTTTTGTCCTTTAAAATTATGTCAATGTGCAAGTGCATATGTAGAGCTATCAAAGGAAAATAAATGTATTTAAAAGCAGTTGTTGCCATTGCTACTGGAAAATAAGACAGAGTTGACTGGCAGACTAATAACCTAATGTGATAAGAAGTACTGTACTTTTTAAATACTGACAGGTTATATTGGGTCACTATTTATGTGATTAAACTTTGACTACCTTAGATAAGGCTTGTTGGTGTGTTTGTTTTTTTTTTTTTGTTTCCTGTTTAGAGTTATGGTTTATCCTAATCTGTGTTTGTAAGTGCCAAGGTTATAGTTACAAAGTGATGAAACAGATTTTGCAGGCACCTTGTTAGACCCTTCTGTTGCTGGACATACTGAAATGTCGTGCTTTGAATTTTAAAATCTTGACTTTCAGATGATTTTTCGTCAGGACTCTTCACATTGTTTATTTTTTGGTTTGAATATAAGCAAGGTGGAAGAATAGATCCAAAACAGGAGCCATTAATTGCCCTCATTTTCTAATCCTAGAGTGGGCTGAAGTATAAGAGGATCTCTAAGATTCATTTGGGTTAGGGAGTAGAGGGATAAGCAGAAACAGCCTTTTGTATAAAGAGAAAGGGAAACTTGAGAAGAATGTAGTGTTAAAATGGAGTTTCTTAAAGAATAAATAATGAAAAATACATGAACAGTTACTGCTTGTCTTGTCCTCTAAAGCACAACCTAAGCCAGATAAAGCCCTGAGGGAATGAGGAGCCTTCCAGCAGCGAATGCCAGCAGGAGCAGTGTTATCTAAGCAGTCCTTGTTTTGAGTGTAACAGGCAACCCAAGCTTCTCAACAAGTCTGAATCCACGCCCAAGGGAGAGTCAGAGGTGAATGGTGGGGTTAGCATGTGAAGGGAAGAGGGCTGTGTTTAAAAGGAGGTGCCTTCCTGGGAAGGCTGCTGCTCTCCAGCTGTGTCCCATCTCTTTGTGGTGGTGGCAGCTGTGTACACATCATCCCTGCCCTCCTGTATGTGCCATGGCTTTTTTGGAAATCAAACCTAAGCACAGATGCTGGAGTGGTCCAGGACTGACTTCAGGTGGCCTCTGGCCTACAGTTTACACATAACACAGGAATCTCAGAGCAAACCTGAATGGCCACCAGCTAGGATACAGTTCACGTGTTAGCTACAGAATGCATTTGGTCTATTTTTATGATTTATTTCCATCTTTGGTTGCAGATTAAGTGTATCACTATAAACAATCTGAAAAAAAAAATGTTTAAAAGAAGGTAATTAGCAGATCTGAAGGTCTGCTGCAGGTAAACTATTAAGCTGGCAATAGGCCAGCTTAATAATACCTTACCTTATAATGGAGGCTGAACTTCATTCAGAAGAGTTTGCTCTATGCAAAAGCCACCCTGTATTTTGTGCTGTAGCTTTTCTAAAAAAAAGTTAGAGTAATGCTGCTTCATAATGCTATCTAAGTCTTTTAAGAACAACAGAATTTGTGAAGTTGGTATGCTTTGTTGTGACAGATCCTAGCAGGATTAGCATTAACTCAAACACATCTTTGGAACAGGAGTGCTCAAAATTGGTAACCACAAGAGAATGTTTTGATGAACAAGTAATCTAGGTAAGAAAGATTGATTATGGTAGTAAAGTTACTTGTTATATGATATTAGTGAAAATGGTGCTTAATTTGTAGATCTCTTCCTAGTCTTCATAGTCTGGCTTTGGAAACATGTTACATGCAGGTATTATGTGCAAACTCCTTGTTTTTAGTATCAGCCTGCTTTGCATCTTCCATATTACTAACAATTTCTCCACAAGAGAGTTGTGATTGCGAAATCAATTGCAGAAAGCTTTGATGGAAAAATCTCTTTCAGAAAGCTGATGTAAAAATCCCTCTAGTTTTCTGTAATACTACTAAAATCAGATGTTGAAATAAAAGGATAAAATGCATATTACATTTGCTAGAGGTAATGTTTTCCAAAGTGCCTGGAAGTACAAAACACAATAAATGTTTCTGCTTCAAATACTTGATCTGTTAGGTTTCACTGCACGCAGTGAAGTGTACAGTGAACACATAGCCTAGATGACAGCTGACTGTAATTCTTCAAGTCAGAGATTTTTGAGTGTGTATTATTAGGGTGTATACTGAGCTGAATGTGTGTTGTGGTTGAATGGGAGGTTGCAAACGAATCCAAGCTTCTAGGTATGTGGAAATTCTGTTTACTACCCTACTTGATTACTTCTGGAAATAGAGGATCCATTTTCAAAGTTTTTAAAGTTAGTTTGTCCAGTCAGGACATTTGTTTGTCCAGTCCAGGAATTTTGATCCATAAAAAGGCAAACTTCTAAAGGATAGGATTTTAAAAATGCTTTCAGTTTGAAGCCATCCCCCCCTTTCCTGTCACTACCTGCCCTTCTGCAAAGTCTGTCACTGGCTTTTTTTTAGGCTCCCTTTTACTACTGGAAGGCTGCAATTAGGTCTTCCTGGAGCTTCTCTTCTCCACACTGAATAACCCCAGCTCTCTCAGCCTGTCTTTGTAGGGCAGAGTTGCTCCAGCCGTATGCAACTCTCCTTAAAGAGTGATGGATAATGTAGTGTCTGTGGACTTTTTTTTGTTCCCCTTTTTTATATAGTGACACAATTTAAGATCAGGTGTCAGATCACATTCAATTCTCTGAAATATTCTATAGTTTAGATGAAAACAAGTCTTCACACAGAAGAAAGTGAGAAGAGCAGTGAGGTTTACAGACATTGTTCTTTCTCTCACAAATTTTTTTCCCCCTTTTCTCTACCCATTGCTGGTAACTATTGCATCAATCAAAGGACATCTATCAAGTTAAGCTTCATGCACCCCCCGTGAAGTTGTTTTTCTCCAAATATGGCTCAGTTGCTTTAGTTTCTCATTTTTGTGAGAATTTTTAGTAGGAAACCTGGTAAGTCAAAACTGGAAAGTAAGTGGGTAAAGCAAGATAAAAAAGCAGAGTTCCTTCTTGAATAATTGCCTTGGGGATTAATTTTTTTTTTTTCCCAATTTAAAGGACATTGATTAAGTTTAGAATAACATAATTTTGTTAAGCATAGGTTAAATATTAAATGCTGTAGGATCACCAGGTATATTGGCATGCTTTGACTGAAGCACAGGCAACTGGACAGACTCCCCCACATAGCTCCCCCTGTGCATTTTCTTTGAAGCCAAGCAGGGTTACCCCTGATGAATTTGGAACACTGCATTTGTTCAGCAGAGAGTCATGTTCATTTGCAACTCTCTGCTTACTTGAGAGATTTGCATGTTCCCTAAAAGCATTTGTCTTAACAGCACGGTGGCAAACAGTTTCTGTCACTGCAGAGAGAAACCAGATACCAAATTGTGGTTTCTGCAAACAGAGCAGTGGGGCCATGGGGACAGACTCTGAGAACCTGGGGAAAAGACCTGCTAGTTGGCACCATCAGATCATTTACAAATTGTGTGAGTCTGACTTTATACAATAAGTTTTATGTGCCCATGGGATTACACTTTCTGACAAAGATGGTTTTAACATGTAAGAAAGACAGTAAACGTCAACAAATTCTGGAAAATAACCACCAACACTTGGTGCAATTCTAACAAGGAGCTTCCAGTGGTTTCTTCTCCAGCTTCACATCCATTTCAAGCTAAGCTTTCATTTTTCATAGTTGTGTTTGTGAAATCTTTCATTTCTGCCCAGGAGACTGTAATGGTCTCAGGCATGTCATTCTGCACTTTTGAAGAATACAAATGTTAGCTCTTATGTATGTGGGTCAGCAGTACTTACTTAATGCTGAATTGATAGCTGACTTCTTACTATTGTAAGTTTCAGCTAGAGAACAGGTATAGAAAATCCAGTTATCAGTGAAAATAAACTTTTCAAGTTCTTAGTGGGTGGTATTTATTAATTAGGTTGAAGAAGGAGTCTGAGAATCACACAGTAAATAGGCTCTGTCACTTTATATTGCCAATCACACAATGTTAAAGTCTGTGTCAGCAACGTGATGGACCTTCACATCACGAACTGGGTTTATCTGTTGAGCATGGAAGGATTGTGTCTGTGCGTGCAAGTAGTGTGTAGTTTTGGCCTATGCCTCTGGAGAAGTTTCAGTGAAGATGGTATTGAAATGGGCACTGGCTGGCCTAACACTCTGACCTGTTTTCCAATAAAAGCCTTTGCAAGGCTCTGGAGATGGGGAAGCTCCTTTTCCTTATATCTTTATCCCAATTTAAATCCAGAATCTTGGTATTTTGCATTCTTCCTGACAAAAATAACATCACTCACTGTTATTTTGTGCCTGCCAGTTTTAAAAGCAGAAACAGCAGGGTGGACAGCACTGAGGTGAAGACAGATGAGAAGACTCTAACCTTTAATTGAGACTGAGCACTGTCGATTTTAACCAGTAGCATGGGAGATTGTTTAGTTCTTTTTTTTGGTTTTGTTTCTGTCTTGGGCTGACTTTATAATGTGTATCCCCCATCACTGCTCTATGCCCAGAAATTAATTTTGTGCCTTTTCTACGCCTTTAAACTGAGCCTGAGAGGGGGGAGAGGAAAAAACCAGCAAACTTTTCAAAGCAGTTGTTCAAGAACACAGATACACACTCCTCTGCGTCCTACTGCAGCGGCAAGAGGGGAGGAAGCACCTTTCTTGCTTTTTAGCCAGCTTTTGGCTCCTTTTTCTCCGGAGGGAGACAGAGAGTTGAACTTTGTTTTCTTGGGACTTTGGTTTTTTTCCCTTCTTCTCTTCTGGACTGTTTCAACAACATCAGAACACATCAGGAGAATTTTCCATCAAGGCCCCGGAGGTGGGCCCCCACCAACCCAGCTCTGAGGAGGAGGAGAGAAACCAAACCTACAGAAGGACTCTGAAATTTTCCCGGGTTTCTCTCCAAAGTGAGAGGTTTTATTATTTAGCATTATTATCCTTTTCCTGTGTGTTGTTAAATAAGTAGGTTTTTTTATCTCTTTCACTTTCCTTCGAGGAAAATTTCTTTTTTCCCAAACCTGGTGGGGGAGGGGTGGTTGTAATCTGCCTTCTATCAGAGGGTATTTTCCTTCAAATTTGTCCAAACCGGCACGCTTCTGTGTTAAAAGTTAATATAAATTTAAATTTGCCTTTATTTGCCTTCATCGCATGTACTTAGACTGAGAGCTCATAAGTGATGTTTTCCTGTAACTAACACAATTTTGTAAATTTCATGTGATGAGCTTATATGTAGTTTGATTTGTACAGTGATCTCAATTTATTTTCACTTTAGGAGCTCCAGTTTAACTACTTATGTTACCTAAATTTCATTGTTTTCTGCCACATGCAATGTTCTTCATAGTCAGCTTGTAGGGTTTGAATGAACAGTGCAGAAAGCCTAAGTATAATGCAGTTGCATTATTATGCTTTGGTTACTTGGCAGTTTAAAATTCTTTTCTTCCAATTTGGAATTAAAGCCTTTGTTGGCAGATGTGGAACTAAGTAAAAGCTGAATATCCTCAAAATATTTTGCTTCTGTTTCAAACATTTAATGGTTTTGCTTGGCCTTTTTGAAGACAAAATGCTATTTTAGTAACAAGATTTCCTTCCAACTGAAAATTGCATTTTTTTTTTAATTATAAGGACTAGTTATTTCTATGTATTTCAAAGGATTTCCAATAAAATTTGCTTGGAGCTGTAATTCTTTTTCCATTTGATTGAATCCATTTTACATTCAAGTAGCATTAGACCAGTTTCTTTAGCCTTTCATTTTTTCTTCTTAATGAAGGCTGAGGAGGTAAATTGAGTAGGCAAAAAATGTTTTCCTTGCAGTAGCTTCACACTCCAGCAAAGAGCCAAGTATTTGGCTCGTCTGTATGTTTAAAATGCCTAGATTTCGTGTCCCATCTTGGAATGTGTATGTGTCTAAGCTTATCAGTCTCTGTTCACTTATTTGGTTACTTTGTCCCTTTCTGGTCATTGTAGTGGCTGCAGGAGTTTTTCCTTGAGTCCCTGGAGCAATCCTCTTTCTCTCCTTGCATTAACCTGTTCAGTTATTCCTGGTTGCCTGCAATAGCAAGGGAAGAAATCATCGCATGCTCCCGTGGTGCTGTTAGAGCTGCAGCACCTCCCTTGCTTATTCCATCTCTTTTATTTTGTTTGAGGAACTTGTGGACAGCTCTTACAGAAGTGGAGAAATTTTAAATTTTGCACAATATGTTTCATTTACTGGACTTTCCATTGACTTGTGAATCTGGGAAGCGATTACACAGTAACCTGGGAGGGACCTTCTATGATGAATCCCATGACATTTTTCTAGATAATTTCAAGCTGCTAAAGGAAAAACTGGCATGTCTCACTGGAGGCACAAATAACTATTTTTTTTGTGATCAGGTGTCATCTCCTGAAATTGCAATGTCTGTTAATACCTCCTGGGCTCAACAAAGTAAAATCTTCCTCTGTTCCCTGTTTCTGGATGACTCAATATTTCCACTTGATTAATAAAGTCCATTGCTTGAACATTTTATTCTATATTATCCTCTAAAGAGAACAACTCTACATAACACAAATATCCATATTGGATTAATTTGTGAAGCTTATTAATAGCTCTGGACTGAGACCAGACCCAGTGGTAATCAATTGCTTTGGGATAATATTAAGTTTGTGACTGACTCTAAATCACATCACATGGTGTTTCCACTGCTGGAGCAAATGAAATGTTGAATGTAATATTCTTTACAGCAATGAAAGTGTGAGGTTTCTTTTGATGAACTTACCACTCTGTGACAACATATGAGCCCTAGTCAAGCGACCATTTTCTTCTTAAGATTTTTGATTTTTAATGTTTTAAAAATTTCAAATATGTTACTAGTCAGCACTCTCTGTTTCTTACTGCTGTGTCTTCTCTCCCAGTATAATTTTTCACAGACAGACTAGTTTGTGAGACCTGGTAGGGTTTATTAGCAGTGGAGCTGCTGATGAGTAGACTTCACCTGAACATGGGTTTGACACATTGATTACATTTAAAATTATATATTTTCTTTGCCGAAGAAAAATACTGAATGTTTTGGAGTTTTTTTCTTTCTACTTAATACTTAAATTTCAGAGTTATAATAAATAAGCTTACAGAATTTCATGCTATAAGGAGGGAACTGTTGAAATTTGTGTATAGAATTAAAAACCTAGTTGTATGGAATCATTGTTTTTCATGCTAGAACTTCCTTTGCTCTTATTTCACTTTTGCATTTGATATGGGAGATTTCACAGCTCTGCTCAAGGACTACAGCCCCCAAAATTCACTTTCCAAAAGGGCACCTTGTTTGCCCCTAAATTCTGTTGACTGCCCTCTGTCCTACTTGAGTACTGTGGGTCTTCTGTGTTCTGAATGCATTGGAAATCCACATAGACTGATTTATTTTGACCAATAGTCCAGAAATCCTGGCCATGTTACCTTCCTCACCCAAACACCTCTACCACTCAGAAATGCAGTTTTCAGGAGGAAAAAAAGGGGTTATGTGCATTTGGTCAAGGTGCGTTGATGTACAAGATGGGAAACAGAATACAAAACTCGGCTTGCTGAGGGGGTTACTCTTTATTACTCTTACCCATAGGAGCCAGCACAAGTTGTGCAGAATTTTTTGTAAAGAGAAAGAAAATCCTTGAAAGTTATGATTAAAGTCTTAAACAGAGGGAAGTATTATGAAATTTATAAAATAACTGTCAAGGGAATCTTTAATTCAGTAGAAATAATGTCAAAATCGTATTGTATTCAGTAGAGCCAGACTTCCAGACACTTTATAAAAACTTGTGAATGAAATTTTTGGCTTGTATTCAAAGAAATTGATTTAATATATACACTTGAGTTCACGTACATATTTAAAATAGATTTTAAAACTGAATTACAAATGCCAGGTACATATGAATTTCCTCTATAGGATACTGTTATTGATACCACAGAAATGTGTTTTTATCCTTTTCATGAATCTGTTTCCTGGATTTCCTCACTGTTCCTGGAACCAAGTCATAGTACCAGGCCATCAGTCAGCCAGGAAAAGTCTTAGGAGGATTATTCCCACAGAAGAGATGCTGTTGCTTAATCCACCAGACACAACCCGCTGTCAGAAAATCCCTTCATCTGTTTTTCCTTTTGTTAAAGTATAAAGAAAACGAGGGTACAAAAACATAATGAAGTTAGCAACGTTTTGGTTTTTTTTTCCCTAAGGCTTCAGTAATTGTTATTATTGTTAATTCATTATTACAGAAAAGTCTGTAATTTCTTGAAGCAGGGATTGTCTTCACGTGTGCTAAGATCAGCCGTAGCAGTCTTTTAGTTGACACACCACCGACAGTAGCAGTAATTATTACTTAATTAAGTAATTATTAATTAATGTGTTCAATGCAGTGTTTGTACTATTCAGTGTTATTACACACATGCACATTACTGTCCACATTTATTAAGAAGCAAATTTGAGGAAGAAAAAAAAGAACACTAATGTTCTATGAAGTTTGAATCTAGAAGAAATTTAAACAACATCACTGAGAGAATATGTCACTAAAAATTTGGATGTAATATCTCTTGGGGAGGATTAGTTGGTAAATGTGACTTTGGATCTCCCTCTGGCCTTTGCCCTGAGTCTTCAGTTAACCATTGTTAAATTTAAAGAATTTGCAGTTTGCTAAAAAATGGCAGTATTTGTCTTTGTCAACTGGTAGACATAGACAAACTTATTTCATAAGTGAATTATTTATTACATTTATGTGAAGGGCAAAAGTTCAATTGAATTAGTTGGAAGGTCTTTTCACTGTTCATTTATCTGAACTAGATCATATGAGAAAAGTAAGAGTTCTGAGATGTAAGATGCATTAGGCTACAGCGACATAAAGAAAAATAGTGCCTTTTTATTTTACTTAGAGGCTTTTTTTGGGCATGGTGGTTCACAGGTTAATGTTGAACAAAAAGATGATATCTGGATGATAAAGCACAAGAGAACAAGTATGACTTCAGTACCACTATAGAGGTGGGAGGAAATAATTCTCTTGGAATATTGAAGTTACCCACACAGAAGAAAAAGTAAAAATTAATACGTAAGTGAGACACAAGCAAGAAAACCCATTATGACTGACTATTAAAAGAGATGGGAAACATATTTGAAAGTAATGGCACGCAGAATAGAACTTATTCTGACATACAATATTAAACATGGTGCTTTGCCTAAACTAGAAATGATACATCACCCACTATTTATGAAATAATAGTAGACATGCTTGAAATAGTCAGGAATGGTAGGATGTTTATATAGGCAGCATGCTGTTGGAAATGAGGAAAAGTCAATGCTGTAATGGATTATGTAAATAAAGAAATAGAGATAGTATTTGAATATAGAGGAGGACTAAATCAGCCTAACAAGTATAAAATGGCATAGATTTTCTTTGCAAAAAGACAAGTTTGCAAAGTAATTCTTCTGTGTTTGCTAAATATGGTGGCTCTTGAGGTGAGACGGTTGTGTGGATTGTTCTTATATTAACTGAGGTGCAAGGAAGCAGTAAAATTTATACCTCCATTTTTATTTTTAGCAGTCTATATAATGGCATTGGTACTTTAGTCTTTATATAGCAAGCTCTTTTATAAATGCAAGGATGGAGGAAATGATTGTTGTTTATTAATAAAGTAACACTGATTACCTCATTAAAGTTACTTTTGACAAACGAGTGTTCACTTGAAAGCTATCATGAGAAGAATTGTTGTTATCCATTTCTGCTTTCTATCCAGTCCACTTTCCTTCACAGTTACTTGCCTGTAATGCTGGACTTCTTGAAGGTTTTGGAATCCACTATCAATACCAACAGTACCCTTCTCAAAAATTTGATACTGAACTTGGTTTTTGGGGTCAGGTTGCTGGCCACTGTTAAATTGGTGGTTAACAGGTTATGCTGGAGTAGTACTGTGCACACATGTATCTGTACTGCATGGAAGTCACGGTTCTCTCTGGAATGGTTGGACATGTGTATCTTCTTGCCATGGATTTATAGGTATCTGAGACTCATACCTGTGAGGGGAATTCCTGGCAGGCACACACAGAGTATTGTGCTCCAGCAGTTGTATGAGGTTCATATTTGGTTGTCACAGTTTACAAAAGGCCGTTTACGCCTACGCTGCTGAGAGCTTAATGATCCCCTACTACTTGTAATATTAGGAACTTTCAGCCTAGATTAATTTGCAGCTTCCAGTTCTCTTTGCTGAGGAGTAAACCCTTGAGGCTTTAGTTGCACTGCAAGAAATTAAAGCTATACTTATGTTGTTGTGCTGTCGGTTTGCTTTCTTTTATCTAAATAGTGAAAGACAGGCCTTGAGTACAGATGAGAATGTAAAATTCCCAATGCACTAGAGTGAGACCAAATACAAATGTGAGTCATTGGCTTGAGGGGAATTTGCCAAAATTGCAAATATTTTCTGCTAGAAATGAAGTATTTCCTGTTGAAAAGATCTGCAGCTTTTTGCAGATGTCAGTGACGGCTGCAAGCACTGAATGTACTGGGATTCAATCAAAATATCTCAATAAATATGTCTTAGAGCAAAGGAAATCGTGAGAAGAATGAACTTCCCTTACTATTTTAGTTTTTGTAAAACTGTCTAACTAAATATCAATAGGAGGGCACACTTCCTGTTTATATGTCTGCATCTTATCTAGAACTAAGAAGTCAGTTTTATGAAGCATTGTAGGGATTTAATTGTATAAATATGTCAGTACACATAATTTTCAATCAAAAGTCTTGGTTAGGTCTTGCAGGTCAAGAGGTAGATGTTCTATTTTTTTTTTTTTGCTATCCTGTCTCTCCTCTTTCAGAAAAGAAAAAAAAAAGAAAAGAAAAATCTTTACTAGATCAAGCCTTTTTGAAGATTTCTCGCATACACCCTGTACTCTCCATGTGCATACACAAGATTACTGAATATTGATGAGATTTTATGTTATAGGTTATGAACTCAAATTACAGCAGAATTGAATTCCTGCTCAGAGACCTGTCATCTAACCTATTTTCCTTCCAGTGTATAGATTTTTGTTTTATTTTGTTACTGTTCATGCCAGTATAAACCCCTGATACCTTGAGTTTCATTCTTATGTATTTGGCATAAATAAGCCAAGGCCAACAATTGAACTCTGGAAAAATATGAATTCTGACCATACAGTAAAGATAATAAATAATTCATAGATTCTTCCAGCTAGTTGGGATCAGCATACCATCCTGTCTGACCTCTTCCTTAAAATAAAAACAAGAATTTCATTCAAGTACTCTACTACTAAGACTGTTATAGCGAGGTATACTTATAACCAAGTTCAGTGGATTTGCTACTCTAATCAAAGTGGAACTAGTCACTTTTCCTAATATGAGGAAGTTGTATGTGAGACAGGCAGAAGTTTATTTCAACCATCATGAAACTTAAGTCTGCAAGTGGGGTAAAATGTATGCTATAGAAGGCCTAAGGAAGGCAAGAAAATTAGCAATACTCTGGTTAGGGTGGAACGTGTTGGTGGAGGTTGCAGATAGGTAGTAATAGCATTGGGGGTCATAATTTCTGAAACATTTGGAATAAAAAATCCTGTTTCAGATGTAGCTTGTGTATTTCATATTTTAGAAGCAACGATTCATATTTTAGAAGCAATCATTAATGAAATCTAGGATAGGCATCTATTTGTCTTAAATTAAATTATAGAACATAGGAAAATTGTTTACTTTAAATAGCTTCTAAATTTTCCCCATGGTTTCTTACAGCCCCTGCTCTGGTAATCTTGAAGAACATAAGTGATCACATCCTATGTTTTGTGTGTTTTTAAATGAAAAGGATAGAGAGTAAAAGTGTTCTTGAATTTTATTGTAGTGCTTCTGGCATAGGGTATTCCTCTTCTCAGCCCCCCAGCATTTTTTCACCATTTCATGGGCAAAGTGCTTTTCTGTCCTTCATTTATATAAACTACAAGAGAGAACAGAAAGTCCAGAGTGGTGTTTTTTAATATAACCTCAGTTATTAATTCTTTTCTGGCTTGAACCCTGTGGGTTTAGCAAATGTGCCCTAATGCAATATTTTCATCCTGTTTCACTCATGCCTCCCTTCATCCCATTTCCTGACTGTCCCAACGAAAGGCTGGGGAACACACTTTCAAAATATGATGGCTTGATGGCTTGATTGCTCTATTGACGTCACCCTACCAGCTGTGGAATTTTCAAACTTTTTTGGTAAGAAGGAACATTAGGAGCTTAAGGATATTAAATGCCTACAAGGTTATCTTTTCATTGGTGATTAAATCCAAAGAAACCTTGTGTCTTGTGGAAATTAAAAAGTAAACAAAGGAGACAATATGGAGAAACCCTCATACAAAAAGTGCTTCTGCAACTTTTCTATTTCTATATTTGCTTCCCAGACTGAATTACTCCATGAATGCAGTGCTGACTCCAGGTGACCTGATTTGGGTTGCCTCTCTGTGTCAGTGTCATTTAGAATATCCTTGACTACTCTCAGTAACCCTCTTTTCTGTATGGATCCAAGGGTAAGGACTTCACACCATAAATTCATTCCCTCATGTGTCAACAATTTAGTTTTGAAGCACAAGTCTTTCATCCTCCTATTTTTCAAAATTCTGCTATCAACTAGAACTTATTTACTGTGTTGACAGATGCTCTGGAGATAAGGGAAGTAGCAAGAACTGTTTAGAATCCATAGTTCTGGCATGCTTCCATTCAAATTTGGAAATTTTTTTTCCTCTATATGACCAGTGATTCATATTTTTGGAGGCAATAAGGGGACTTGGCATCTGACTCTAAAGGAAAACACCACAAGCTGGATGCAGAATCCCAGAAAATTAGAGCCCATATGAATTATACTTTGTCACTCAATTTCAAGTTGATACTGTCAGACAGTCTTTTAAATTTGTCCTATCCTTCCCCTTACTAATTTTTATTCAATTATTTATGAAATTACTATTTTAGTGTCTCACTGCTGTTCTCCAATATGCTGGGTCTCAATTTTTTTTTTTAAACCCCTACAATTAAATCCTACATCTTCTGTCTTAAATTTCCAACAAATAAGCCATTTGAATTTCCATGCTGTGAAAATAGGGTTTAAGGGGGTGTGCTTATTGATACCACAGAACAGGTGCTAAGCCTTTTTGTACCAGAACTGATGTCTGAAGCAGTCATCACTTTTCTAGATGAATATTAGGTTTCATGTTGGGCTATTATTACCTGAACGACTGTAGATAACTATTTTTTTCATATGTAAGCAAGCATTCCCTGTGTATGCAAAACCCATTTTTTGTGAATTTTTCCTGTGGAGAGCTAGAATACGTAAGATAGCAGTTATGTGTTCATATATCTTAGTCCTTATTCTCTCTACCCTCAATTTTACTTTCCTTGTTGTTCCTCTGTAGTGTACATTTATTGAGTTCATAATCCCATTGATTCAACAACCATTCTTTATTAACCTGTATGGTTGTAGCCACATTGATATGTATTAATGCCTAAAAATACAACAATAATATTGTCTGTACTGCCACACAGGTTAGAAAGGATAACATTGCACTGGCTGTTGCCTGTCACCTTTGTGAAATATTGTTCTGCCAGTAGCCATTGATTTTTGTGAATCATTCAGGGTTTATGGAGAGTAGTGATTTGGGAAATGTCAAGACACCAATCACAAGGTGTTATGGAGTAGTTTTTTTCACAACTAGTAATCATTTTTACCAGTAAAACATTTTTATTGTGTAGTGCTATACTCCTGTCAGCTGTTGAAAAGTGTGACTGTGGAACATAGGTCTGAATGCAGCCTGGGCACTCTGTGTCAGTGAGTGTGCACCTGCCTTCACACCTGCCACCAAATGAATTGTTGGGGTTGTCCTCTGAAAGGACTTACACCATACATTATGCATTTAAAAAGACTGATGAAAATCTGGGACCAAGTGAAGAAAGAATATAAAAAGATAATGCTGATATTTCAGTGAGTAATACAAATTTGAATTATGGTAATACTGTTATTGTCTGCATTCCAGCAGTGTGAGATTTAAGAAAGGAGTGCTAAAGCATCATCAGTCCAGGAAAAAAAGAAACCACAATCATCACAGTAGTGTGATGCTACTTTTGAAGGAGAAAGAATAGAATATACTTTGGGAGTTTATGGTTCTTACTATACATTTTTCCTTTACATTTTATTTCTTTATTTGAGTGATATTTCTGTATGGTAAAGTCAGTGATATTAAAGCAGAGTTCTAGGTATTTGAGGCCACTCTGCAGCACCTCTTTCCTCTATAAATGCTATTGGCAGTATAAGGTTACTTATTGAACCCGTGGAAGGAGACAGTGCTTACATGGAAAAATCCCTGTAGCTAAAGGGAATCACACTCAACCCTAGTAAAATTCACCACCCTGTATACAGCTGTGAAAGAAATTAGCTAAGTTTGTGGTTCTCTAGTCTGTTAAAAACTGATTGTTATTTTTTTAAGTGAACATTGTGGTACAGAGCACCTCAGTAAGTAATTTCCCTAAAACCATATAGCAGGTAAGTTCTTTAAGAAGAACCTGCATTTTTGAGTCCTAATATTGTATATAGAGTCCTCGTGTGTATTTGAGAGGAAATGCTACAGGAGGTTTAATTTCTCTGTTACTATTTCCAGTAAACAAAGAACATAGAAACAGAAGAGTAGACAGGGAATAAAAGTAATATTAACTTCATAGTTCGTATGTGTTCAGGAAAACATAGAAATCAATGGTGGGAGTTAAAATCAGGATATCAGGGTTTTTTTATGACTATTATTATTGTAGAAGTATTTTTAAAGCCTGTGTTATTAGTAGGTGGCTGGGGAAGACATACAGTTTCATCTCCGAGAAAAAGAAACTGGTGTCTAAAGGTACCAAAAGCCTGAATAAGATAAGAGGGAGAAGTACTTGGCAATTAAATCAAAAGTGAGATGGAATACATTTGCAATGGAATGAATTAGTCGTTGCTAAGGGTTTTCTGAAAGCTGGAAACAACTATTTTACAAGCACAGTATTTTCTGAATGTCTTTGAAAATCTCTTTTGGAACTTGACAACTCATTTGGTAGATGTCAGCTTCAAGGTTCAAAAAGCTTGGCATATAAAATTCAGCTTGGAATGGAAAATCTAGAGCAGCTTTCCTGGCAGATGCTCCCAGCAACATCACAGAAAACTTCTACACTATAGGTGATGGGGTTTTAACACAGTTGTCTTAGTGCTAGATTAATTTGTAGACACTGTTCCATAGTTACTTGGCATTAGGGCAAGTTAATAAAGAAAGAATCAAGTTCACATGAAAAGGTGTGTAAATCTTGACAAAAGCAGCTGAGTTAGAGCAGACACAGCATGAACTTACTCGTGCAGTAGCAATCTGTGCTGTTTTCTTGAAAAGAATATAGAGCTCTATTGATTTTTAGCAAATAACCTTTATTTTTTCTTTTTGGTGAAGTGGAAGCTGTTGGAAAATACTCTGTGTATGTCATTAAATCTGTGATAATTTTCAGACAGAGATAAAAATGTTCAATTTGTCTGGTTATTTTCATAGAGTGTTCCAGCCATTAGTAGAAGGCAAAGATAATGTGCCTTGTTCTCAATCCAGATTTCTCTGAGGCAGTTAATTATTCTGTATATATCATCTTCTTAAATGTCACAGAGAATGAAAATACATGGTGGTTGTTTAAATGGAAACGTGCATGGTTTTTCTTAAGTTTTCCCACTGATTTCTAGCATTCTTTATATGCTGACAGACCATTTGTCTCAGCTCTGTTATCTATAATATCAGGTAATATTATGAAAGGAAAGCCCCTTATAAGAGATTAGGACCCAGCTGGGCTGGCATGAAACAAGCATATAAGATTAGGATAGGGCACATCACCTAAAGAGTTTGAAGTGGGTGTATGTGTGTGTCTGTGTTCTGTGACTGGGATAACTGCACACCACTCCTTTTGGTGGCTGTTATCTGTAGCTACCAAACCTGGATTCTTACTGTAAGAGCAGGGGCAGCTGTGTCCTGTGGGGCAGCAGGCGCAGCATCACCAGCCAGGCAAGGGAGGGGATTGTCCTGCTCTGCTCTGAGCTGGGGCAGCCTCACCTCGACTGCTGGGGGCAGGTCAGGGTGCCACAATGTAAGATATTAAACTATTAGAGAGCATCCAAAGGAGAGATACGAAGGTGGTGCAGGTCCTTGAAGGGGAAGTCCTACAAAAAGCAGCTGAGGTCACTTGGTCTGTTCAGCCTGGAGAAGGGGGGATGGAGGGGAGACACCTCATTGCACTCTACAGCTTCCTCATGAGGGAAGGAAGAGAGGCAGACTCTGATATCTGTGGTCACCAGAGAGGGAACAGCCTGAAGTTGTATCCAGTTTAGGCTGGTGGTTGTAGTGAGGTGGGGGTTGGCCTCTTTTTCCGGGCAACAACTGACAGAACAAGAGGGCACAGCCTTAAGTTGCGCCAAGGGAAATATAGGTTGGATATTAGGAGAAAATTTTTTACAGAAAGAGTGATAAAGTATTGGAATGGTTTACCTGGGGAGGTGGTGGAATCACCATCCCTGGATGTGTTTAAAAAGAGATTGGATGTGGCACTCAGTGCCATGGTTTAGTTTAGTCAAGGTGTTAGGACAGAGGTAGGACTCGATGATCTTGAAGGTCTCTTCCAACCTGGTAATTCTGTGATTCTGTGATATTAGGAAAAGGGTCTTCACCCAGAGGGTGGTTGAGCACTGGAACAGGCCACAGGGAAGTGGTCACAGCACCAAGCCTGACAGAATTCAAGAAGCCTTTGGACAATGCTCTCAGGCACATGGTGTGACTCTGTGTGGGCACAGCCAGGAGTTGGACTTCAATGATCCTTTCTGTTTCCATCCAACTCAGGATGTTCTGTGATTTTATGTTTTATGATTGTGCGCAACTATTTCATTATGCATTTATGTAAAGTAATTTCCCATTGAAACGTTTATGTTGGTTGAATAGGTATGTGTGACATGCTCATGCCATTCTGCTTCTAAGACAAGTGATTTTTGAACCTGATGCCAAAGGATTGAATCTCTTCTAAACTGGCCTACATGACAATGGAGGCGAGATGCACTGCAGTATTTTCAGGCTTTGAACTGAGAAGCCTGTAGGTGTTTGGATAATTTTTGATAAATAATTTAGTAAAAATATTGCAAAGTCTCTTACAAATCTACTGATAATATTTTTCAAGTTTTAAAGAGTGTTTAACATCTTTTACATTTGGGCGCATAATTCTGCAGAATTCAGAAGAGAACTATGACGTTTCTAGAGAATTAAAAACACACCCATAGAACGAAATAATTTTTTTTACAATACCAGAGTCAGAATAAAATGAAAGAAATCCACTTGAGACAGTGACTAGGGAAATGTGGGTAACTGAACAGCTTTAAACACGTAAGTAAGAACTTCCAGACACTTCCACTCTTCAAAAAATCTTTATCTAATTTGTGATTCCCAAGTTTATGCCTCTAGGCATGCTCAAAGTCAGTTAATTTTGACATCTGGCTCCTTTTTTCAGCTCCTTTGGGATTCACAGAATAGGCATTGCCCTAACTTCTTCACCTGTGGAACCAGATGGTAGGAGGATGCTAACAGAGCTCTTTCAAAAAGCCACTGAAAACACAATAGAGCAGGTTCAGGTTTTATCAACTCTCTCGCATAAACCTCTTTCAACTCGACAGAAGTATTTCTACCAGTTTCACAGTGATTTGATTCTCATGGTATTTCTCCACTTGAATACTGTTTTTCTGCTGGAAAAGAAGGACCTAACAGACATGACAGGAAGTTTTGAAACAGGTGAATCACAGGCTTCTGCTTTATCCAGCAGGTCAGCATTGTGAAAACTGGACTATATTTGGGAAGCCTGCATTTCAGTCTTTCTCACATAAGGACACGAAGCCTTAGAACCAAGTAGAGCTCCTGAAATGAATTAGTATTCTGAGGATATTTCCATCAGTTTTGCTGGGGCTCTTCTGTTTAAATTGGTCAGAAAATCAGTGGAGCATTCAACATTTTCTGACAAACTCCCCATAGTTTTGTGGTTCAATCATGAGGAGGAGTAGAAACATGCAGGTCAAAAGTCCCTGAGGCAGATGAGGGATTTCAGTTGAGGATATCTAAATGTTCTCCCAGATTCTTATTATCAGGCTGTGGAATAGGGAGGCTGAGCAGCTCATAGATTTCTTTCTCTGATAATGTGTGAAAGTAGTTACCCTAATGTTTCTCTAATGCTTTTAAGTGCTTTCTACCTTAGCATGCTTTTCTGAAGAAGCCATTGAAATGAGTGTTTTCCCAATAGAAGGAGGTGATTTTTGCTGTTGCTGTGATATGTGCAACTTAGGATCACCATCTGCACTCCATTTCTACCTCACATAAATTACTGGTTATTTAATTTAGCTTTTCTCTCGTGTCATTTATTTTCACATATGGAGGTAGCAGCTTTACCAGTAGATAATAGGAAATTATTAACTTGTTTCACCTTACATTCCCACAACCACATGCTGCTATTTCTTATAATAACCTTGGCTTCAGTAATGTGGCCCTTTGTGGGATCTTTCGAGTGTGCTGTGTAATTATGTTGCAACTACCGAATGGATGTAGACTGTCGTTCCATTACCCTCCTAATCTAATATGGTGATAGAGGTGTTGTTTGTATGATACTTTCCCACTTGTCTCATCTGATAAAATTCTGTTTGAAATTAACTGTTTCCTTTTTCTGCAACGCTGATGGATTCTGCTCCACAGTTCAGCCAGTGAAGGAGTGAGGAAATGTCTGTGAAACTGCTAAAGCTGAGTTAGTAAAATTGATGGAAATAATACTGATTTCCATGTTTTGAAGGGACATTGCCAGCAGCAGACTCAACAAAAATTAAACTGTTTCTGGGAATTTTTTCACTGGTTTTAATAGGGAAGTTTAAATTTTCTTGTTTTCTGAAATGTTTTAACCAAAAACAATTACGAATAATTCTTGTTGACACTGCAAAAGAAAATAAATATATTTATTTTCTTTTTAGTTCTGTATTACTTGCTGTATTCTTATCATTGCAGTTTTTCTTTGTAAACTCCTAAGTAAAATAAGTAGAGCATAAATAATTTGAAAATATAAGGGGGAGAGAGGCTGAGACTCTAAAACTAGGGAACATATTCACCATGAGCATTTAAATTTTTTGTTATCGTTTAGTGCTGAGTTTGGCTCCTTTCGAGAATATTCTTGTAATTGGCAGATTATGGGACTCTCTGCAAGGAGATGGCAGTAAATGCAATTTGCCATCTGTGGGCAAGTTTTTTTGTGGCAGCATACCTGTGTCAAAAATGGTTGTTTATCATCATGCTGTGTTTTGAAGTAAATGTCCAAATTTTCTAGTACTGCAGACCAGCCTCTTCAAATGAAAATTAATGGAGTTTAGCTAATTAAGCCATGTGAGGTCTGACCCTGTTTTTCAAGATGTCCCCTATTGTTCAGAAAATGACACATTGGTAATTGTTAAGAAGGACATGTTAGTGATTCATAAAAATAAATGTGGTTTTGGAAGGTGGGAAGTTGAAAATGGTAATCTCTAGTACCATTAACAGATGGAGACCTCTAAGTAGATATTAACTTTCTGATAATTGCCGTGGATCACAAGTAATACATTCCTCCACTCTGGTTTCCAATATTTAACTGCAGCGGTTACAAATTCTTTGGTATGTCTTAGAAAAGGTCATCATGAGGCTTTCCTCCTGCTGCAAAGAGGCACACATTTCATACCATGAAAAAACTCCTTGATCTGCCCTCTCCTATGCTGTTCTTCAACAAAATGAAGATTATTTCTGTTGGAGATGAAGGGGATAATTTTGTGGATCATTGTAATAGATTAATTAGTTTAGGAACCCGAAGTTCTTTAGAGGATGCCACAAATATTTATGATGTCCTTGAGTTTTACACTGGATCTGTAAATTAGCTGAAAGATGTGTAAAAATTCATACAGTCAGACAGCTCCCTCCTGGCTACGCACATAAAGTGGCTCAGGAGCATAAATTATTCCTGCTGAGGTCAATAATAATTTATGCTATTTTGCTTCTGCATCTGCTATTCTGAGAATGAAGAATATAAAGAACATCTGTATTTGAAGAAAGATTTCCCTCTTTGCATCAAATTTCATTCACTTTGGGAAATCTTTTGGTACAAATGATAATCTGAAGAGCTGCAATTTGAATTGGCAGGTCACAAGGGAAAAGTGCTTCAGATTGTATTTATGAAAAAGCTGAAAAAATTACCACAGCCTGGACAGTTGAAGAGAGGTTTGTAAAGATGTTGTCATTGAGTGCATTTCGCTCTGTACAAGTATGAGGTAAAAATATGTGGTAGTAAAAGATAGTCACAAATTGCCCAAGTTAACCTTTGTTCTCCCAGTGTCACATTAAAAGCATAAATACAAACCAGTAAAGAAATTCCAAATTACAGTGCCTAGAGCAATTTGAGAGCAGTCATACTGCATGACCGATTTCCCACTGATGGCCAGGGGGAGGTGAAAGAATTGCTTATGGCTTTGGGAACCTTACATGAGCTTGAGGCCCTCCTCTGTTTGCTTTTGATTGTGACTAAATGGGATCCTGCTCTTTGAAAAAGTTAGAGAGCTGGTGGCAGAGTAGTGATCTAATTATATCCTGGTTCTGTAGTATTCCACTGTTTCTTGGGCTGTAAGCATCAGCTCACATTTAGTGAAGGCCCATACAGTTTGCAAACACCATCTTCCTGGTGGTTTTCATTGAACTGAAAGCATACTTGATATATATTTTACACGATGCAATGCAAAGCGTGATGACAAAATTGGTGAAGATTCGTGATAATTTTGTGTGAAGGTATTGGGTAGAGACAATGGGAGAGTAGGAGAATCTGGCCTTGTCCTGTTGAAAGCCCTCAGGATGCCTCGTTATCACCCTGCTGTGGTACCTGCTGCTAAATCATGTATCTCTCTGTGATGCCAAAATTGGCAAGTTCTGAAGTGCTTTTTGTTTACAGCACTGCAGATCCATCCTGTCAGGTGTTTTTGTCTGATGGTTTTAGGTTTACTGCCATTCCTGACAATATCAGGACATCTAAGCAGCTAGATAGGTGATAGGATATATCCTTATGTAGCTACAAAATTCTGCATTAAAGGAGCTAAAACTGGAAAACAGTGATTTAAGTTAACTAAAATCCTGACGGTACATTTCCAGGAAGAGGAAACATGTACAAAAATCCTAGTTTTATATTCCTTTGTATGTTGAGGAATGAGTTACAGCATGATTAATCTCAAGGGAATTTAATTTCTTTAGTATACATCACATGCATATGAAAGCAGAATAATCCTTTAAAAAATTATACCAGACCAACTCCAGTTCCTGTCCTATAGCATGTAGGCGAAAACTGGATTTCATTTCATCGAAGTTGTATTTTGGTGGAAGGAATTGGTTCTTTCTTCGTGGTGACAGTAGGCACATTTAAAATTTGGCTGTCTCTTTAGTTTTCACATTTTATGTGTTAGCTCCTTAAAGGAACCTTTTGTAATATACTTGAAGTATTTTTCCTAGAGAATACCTAAAAATACGTGAAGTAGTTTTAGTACATATGTCTATGATACCTTGCACGGATTAAAGGCTTTGAGGTAATGATTTCAGTAGCTTGTTGCCTGTGATTCTCTGGCTTATTGTCCTTACTTTATTTGAATGAGTGATACTTTGGTTTTTAGATGTCTAAAATGAATAAAACTAGCAGATAAGAGCTGAAAAAATGCAGGTAGAAGTCAACAAAGTGAAATAAGAGAGTCAGACTATTCCTACTGAATAGTTATTTCCTGTCTTTGTCTTTTGCATCTTTTTGACAATGTTATCTGGAATTCCACGCATTTCATGCTACATATAATAATAGCTCAAACTGTAAATTAATTTAAGCATTTTTCTTAATTTCTTGATCTCTCTGCTATATATCACTAGATAAAGGTTGACTGTGCAGCCATTATGAGGAAAAGAATCCAATTTGTCTTTATGTCACTTCCAAACAAAAGGTATGTCTGTGAACATAGCAGTCAATTTAGGCAAGTATGAACAGGTTATTTACAAGACCTAGTGGCTGTCTTATCTCCAGTCCTTTTTTTTTTTCCTTGGAAAAAAAAAAAAAGAACAGGATGAAAAAGAAATGTATCAGCTTATATTATTAAAGTTCAGTTTTTTTGAGACATAGTAATACTGGTGGTTTATATTAGAAATGGTCTTTGCAAGTTTGAATTCAACAAATGAGATATTTTTGTGTTATATTGCTATTTTGATATCTAGCTCTAAAACCTTATTTAGCTTCATTCTAAGAAGGAAAAAACTAGACTTAACTTTAGCTTTTTTTTTTCTCATTTATGTTCAGCTCGTTTTTTCTGGTCTAGCTTGCTTTCAAAGGCAGCATGTACCATATTTCATTCTCAAAACTATATTTTAACATGCTTCCTTTAGGTTAACAAAATTGTTTGGAAGCAAAATGAATAATAACAAGTTTTGTGGTATTCATTTTGCTGGGCAGATGTGCTGTCTCAGGGTAAAGAAAGCTGGCAGAAGAGAGCAGCCCAACAAACTGTTGGAAAGGCATCAGGATGTCAATAATTTCATCCGTAATGAACAGGAATGAATGAGTCAGTCTATATTATTAATTTCATATCTATAAATTGTTTCATATTAATACCTGTTAGAGTCTCCCGTGCAGACAGGCCGAGTGAGCTGGGATTATTCAGCCTGGAGAAGATAAGGCTCCGGGGTAGCTTTTCAGTACCTAACAGGGACTTACAGGACAGCCAGGGAGGGATTTCACGAGGGCTTGTAGGGATTCAAGGGGGGTTCACTTTAAATGACACAGGGTGGGTTTAGGTTAGATATCAGGGAGAAATTCTTTACTATGAGGGTGGTGAAGCACTAGAACAGGTTGCCCAGAGAAGTTGTGAATGCTCCATCCCTGGAAGTGCTCAAGGCCAGGTTGGATGGGGCTCTAAGCAACCTCATTTATGGAAAGTGTTCCTGCCCATGGCAGGGGTTTGGAACCAACTAAACTTTAAGGTCCCTTCCAACCCAAACTATTCTCTCATATTCTGTGATAATACTTAGAATGAGACACTGTGCCTACTGCTTAATCTCCCTTTATGAAAAGTTAGGCAGCCTGATATCAACGCTGTGAAGTGCTAAACAACTCCAAGAAATTCTGAACTCTTTAAGCTGTAGAAACAAGCAACTCTGTAGTATAATTATCATTTCTGATGCCAGTACCATCTCTAATGAAGGATGTTTTTGTGCTGAGATGTAAAAAATTTGCATTTAAAATTCTCCTCTGTTTTATTTTTAAAAGGCAGTTTATGTCTGAAGAAGTGTCATTTGCTGCAGAATGCCAAAACAAAAACATGCAAATGACACCAGTTTACCATTTTCGTCATGAATGTTTTTACTGCCTGTAGAATGAAGATTTTGCTCCTATTTGCACTCTTTGTTATGTATATTTGTCATGTTCATAGTGTTTGATCGTGGTTTTCTTCCAAATTCCATTTTCTTTCTCCATAAATAACAAACAATTATAATGAAGCAAAGTTCCCTTCCTATTCTGTACTCTAATTGATTATAGCATACAATAGCATCTTTTACAATATATTACAGGAATTGCTTCAAATCATGTATTCTGTATTTCACTGTTTTAAGAGACGTGTTTTAAGGAACAAAAATTGTGTGTACTACTAGCTTTAGGCTCTTCTTTATTTTTGGGGAAAAAAAGTAAAAAGTAGAAGTATCCATTTGAATATTGCTGCCTGGAATAAGTTTTGCATTTTTCTTGCTACTTAGAGAAGAGAATTTAATTCACAAATGTAAATTGTTGCTTATTTTTTATTACACTGCCTTAATTATAAGTTTTGATTCTGTTCTTGGGGGTTTTAGCTCTTAGTATTCAGTCTCTATCTGCATCATATTGGTGCATTTTCTATTCTGAAGCTCAACAAAAGTGGAATTCTAAGGACAAATGTATTTAATTATCTTTTATTGACAAGATTACTTACACACCAAATACCAAAACCAAGTAGATTTTACTTTGCAATTGCCTTTTTCTGTTGAAGTACTCTAGTAGTTGCAGAAATTTAACAAAAGGCAACAGAAAAATTTGAAGGATTTTGGAAGATTGCTTCAGAGTAACTGTGGCATGTGACAACTTCTGTTATTTTTAAACATTTTCAGTCATGTAAACCCACATTTTCACAATAAGAAAAAAACCCCTCTGTCTTTTTAACAATTTATAGTCGATATTTTAATTTTTTTTTTTTTTTTTTTTTTTAAACTGGGGAATGCCAAAATCCATATGGTGCTTTCCAGGCTGTTAATACTTCAAACTTGGAATGTGAAATGTGTTCTCTTTTAATTCACCCCAGGACAGATGGAGCAGAGTGATTCCAGCTTTGCAAAGCCATCATTTTTTATCATTTCTTTGAATAGTTGTTTCTTAGGTACTTTCCTAAAGCAATAATTTTACTAATAGCAACTGAAAATTACTGCATAATTTTAGCATTACATTTTCTGACCTCTTTAGTTGATCACACAGGAATTGTGGTACAGTGTCTTCTGCACAGTAGATTATCGCATTACTGCCTGTGGTACCAGTCTCTTCCAATACCATTCCTCTTAGGATCATTGCTATCCAAGTCTCACTTACCCCATGGCTTATCAGCTCTGCAAGGGGCTCAGTTACTGCTGGAAGTGGCAGGGGGCTGAGATACCCCCCAGTAGCTCTGAAGGCTTTCCTGAAGTGCCTGGTTCGAAAGCTGTGCTGTACATCCTGTGACTTCGGATCGGGTGAAACTTCTTTCATCCATAAAGTCGGGCTGGGAGTGGAAGGACAGGGCTTTACCAAAGGTGTAGCAGAAATCATTCTTGGCAGATGAAGGGGGAAGGAGTATAAATTGACTTCTGGTGAGTCCTTGTGCTGCCAGGAGTGGACCTTCGGGGTGTAGGGCACTCCAAGCAATTGATGGTGTCCTCACCCTTCCCACTGCCAAGTTTCAAGTCACTTGAGCAATACGAGCTCTTTCCTTTCCTTCTTTGTGCCTCAGACATTTGAGACACTTGTTATTACGCTGTTCAGTTTACTAAACCATCTTTTGGCCCTCATCATATCTTAGTAATGGCACACAAATGAAGTGTGAAGGCACAGAAGTGAGCACTGAGATGGGGAAATAAATAGTCTCCATAACGCTTCAAGTGCTACACTCTTTAACTTCTGCTGAACGTTTTATGGCTGGCCCCACATGTGGGGGAGAAAGAAGTAAATCAAAGGTTTTGAGCTGAAGGAGGTTAGTGGTTGTTCAAAAGCCAGCAAAAGACTGATTTTCATGGTTCTCGATAGAGGAGGATGGACATTAAAAGGCAAATTGACACTTTATACACAGAGATGTTAATATGGCTGTAGCCTTTTACTGTGCCAATAAAATGATACACAGCCCTAAATTTCGAACTGTGAAACATTTGGCTTTATATCATCATTTGCATGAAGATTTTTTTAAAACAAAAGTGAATCATGCTTCAGCCATTTGGTTTAATTCATATTGACTAAGACCATGAAAAAAAATCACTCTATATTAGATGGGAATTGAGCTTGCTTTTTAAGGGGTTTTTGTTGTCACATAGACATGAGCCCAAAATAGTGTTAGGCAATGCAATTCAAATTTTTGTAGCTTCCTGATAAGCAGCTGAATAACCGAAACTGCTTCTGTAATATTGATTCTCAAATAACTTTCCAGTGCTGTTTTCTCACAAACTGCTGATACAACTCACTTTATGCTTCTTGCTGTTTAATTTCTTTTCATTGTAGAAAGGTGCATTTAAGAAACTAGTGGAGAGATCTGCCAAAAAAAAAAAAAAAAAAAAAAAGTAGCTCAGTTGCTGCACTGTGAGGCACTTCACATCAAAATTGAGCTCCATAATAAGTATGAGACCCTTCCTGGGTTAATTGATTTCCCCTGTGAGATGTAGTGTAATGAATTTTCTGTAGCTGAATTCTATTCTCAGTGCTAGTGGCTAGTAAACCTTTTCTATTTTCCATAATAGGTTGGTAAGAGGACAATCAATTTTTTAGAACCTACTTTTTCTCCTGTTCATAGAAAACAAAAGAAAGCAACTCCTCCCTGCCATCACCAGTATTAAAAATAAATGAAATAAATAAATAAACAGCATTTTCTAAAACCTCATAAAATTACATACCTTGTGTGCTGAATGAATGGCAATTCATACTATGTTTAATTTGCTCTTGGAAGCATTCTCCAGCTTCACAAGGGTACACAACCATATTGGCTGAGGTGAGTGCTTCGCGGAAAATAAGTACATGGCCTACATCCTAGGGCCTAGACTTTGATAAGCCACTTTACACAGACAAAACTAATTGTCTGCCTGTCTGAAACCCCTGTCTCTTGACTGGTGACAGATAGGGAACAGATTGTGCTGATAATCCATAATGAAAGGGTTTCCTGGGCACGCGTTTTGAGCTGCGCCTCTTAACCAATGCACAAAACATGATGTTAAGATAATGCAGCCTGCCATGTCAGTAATTATGGAACCTGATACAGTAACTGTGGAACCCAGCACAGCAAGATGTTAATTGCACTGCAGACCAGTGGTCTGGTACATTAAAGCTGTCATCAGAAAGAAGCATAGCATTTGGATCTTAAAGGAGCTGCAGTTCTCTTTGCCACAGTTTCTGCTGTCCCCTTCTCTGTGCAAGAAATTTCAAGGCAGCAGGTATCTCTCAGCAGAGTTGCTTTGCCAAACACTATATGCTATGGCATCATTCCCTCAATCTCTTATGGTGCTGTGACAATCTAGTACTTGTCCCTAGTCAATTGGAAGTTTATGGGACTGATTTATTGCCAGTTTACAGAATGTATCCAGAAAATCTATGCAGTACTCTCATATTGCTTGGGGTGCTACCTTCTGAGTGGTAGAGCTCTGTAGTGCTGCATTTCAAGGCTGTCATCTTGGAAAATAAAGGTCTTTATAGAAGTCTTTGGTAAGGGGAATTTGGTAGAAGGAAAGGTACGGGTTATCTCTGCAGGTAATTAGGAGGTAGGATGAAGGCTTTGGTCAGTTATTCCACTGCCATGTCTGGGGCCTTATCGGGTGGATAAAGTTTTTTCCACCTGCACTGATAATTACATACATGTATACTAGGAGGAAGAGGCAGTGTAGTAAATGGTATGCAAAGTCATCAAGTTATATTTAAATAATGTAGATTTCTTGTAAAATTTGGAGTGGCAAAACGTGCAGTAGCTGAAGCAAGGAAACTAAATTAGAAGGTCTGGGTATGCAACCAGGGCATATTAAGATGTAGAGCAGGAGGCTGTGACAGAGTCTGCAATGGATGCAGTGATGAAAGAAGTGGGTTCAAGTTTGAATTGAAAAGTTTCTGTAGACTTTAAAGGTGAAAGCTTTAGGTATGAGAAGAATAGCAGCAGAAGGTGAAATTAAAGGTTGCAGAATCACTTAAGTGTTACAGATTCAGTCAGGCCTAGGAAAATGTCAGAGACCTGATAGTAAGTCTGTAACACATTAACAAATTCCTAATGCCGCTCAGGTGGTGGTGGTATGTTTTTCCTGAAAGATACCAGAGGGCAAAATATTGGCAATGTAAGAGAAAATGCTATGTTTTGTGAAATGGAGATGAGGAAATAACTTGAAGGAAGGTAGGAAGGAAGGTTATTGATGAAAGTAGACAATGTAGATTTGGTAGTGGTAAAGAGGAAGGAACCAAAGGTAAAAGAAATAAAACTACAAAAAATACTTTAAAGCAGTGGTGATTAATCCAAAACTAAGGAACTAAGCCTAGAAATGGATTTTAAACTTGGAAAGATAAGGCTAAGGATTAACCTATTCCCTGGCACAAATTCATCTTATTAATTCCTTCTTCAGAAGGCTCGAAATGGTAAATAGGATGCGAGTAATTTGCTACCTCTCACTGAGCATTGTTCAGCTACATTCTGCCATGTTCTCTTTCAAACCACTGTCTAATACCTCCTGTGAAGAAAAAAGTCTACTTGAATTTACTTGACAGGTAAAAAAATGTATAATAATTTTGAAACTGTTGTTATGGTTTGTTTGTTAAAAGCACACAAACTCCAGACTTCTCATTGGAAAATTTTCACGTGCATTCACCCATGAAGAAAAATACTTTCTTTTTTTTTTCTTTCTTTTTTTTTTTTTTTTTAATTAAGAGACTTTTTTTTTTCTTCCAGAAACTAGTACTGTAGTCCTGAAGGGAGCTGCTATAAATATGGCATGGACTTCATAGATTAGTCCTTACTTTCTGGTTTTCTTTCAATACATTTCTCTGCACTGAATCAAGCTTTTCAAATTCTCCTTAAAAAAAGCTTTTGAACTGAACAGTTTACATGCACTGTGATCTTCCATTTACATAAAATCCTGTATAGGAAAGAATAGTTCAAACACCTGCAGTCATAGAAAGTCACCCCTCTTTTCTCTTGGATTTATTGTTGTATTATCTGTCATTTTGTCTGTGTTTGAGTAAATGTTCAATTTCTTATTTTCCGTTGTTACAAATCTGAGAAAATTACCCTTCCTGTTATGTAATATAAATGGATCCTTTTAACTTATTCTTGGAGCATCATGCATCGTGATGAAATTGCAGTAAGAAGTCCAAAGGCAATCAAAAGAGATGTCAGGGCCTTGGCATGACCAGTTAAGTTGGGAGCACAAGCAGTAAAGCCTCTGTCCCACCAGCTGCAGAGGGTGATGTTGGAGCAGGCAGACCCTGCAGATCAGTAGCTGGTGTCACCAGGAGAATTTTGGGATCTTTACTTGTGGGTTGATCTACGTGACACCAGGCCTGCTGGCAAGAGACAGGGTACTCTAATCTCAAAGGGGCAAAAGGATCTTCATGTAAGAGTTAACAGGGCTCACTGAAATGCATTGAAACTAGATTTGAAGGGGGAAAGGGATATAGCCAGGCTTGGTAGTGATAAGCCATGGGATGGCATGTCAGGGATCAAGGGGTAGAATATATGAATTTTGAACACTCTTGAGTCATGAAACCAAGAACAGTAGAATCCACACTGCTAGAGTTAAACTCTTGTCCAGCTCTGAGTGTGTTTCTGATAGGATTTAGATGCCATAGAAGTATGGCCCATGCCATTGACTAAAATTTAGACTTTGTAAGAGTAAAAAGCCTCTAAAAATGTACAACCAAGGAGAGAGCTTTCAATTTAGAACATACCAAAAGTATTGTTGAGGAAAGATAACAGTCTCACTTTCTGCAAAAAGCAGAAAACAAAGCTATACAAAGAGTTTCAAAGTTTGAAGTGGGTCTTTTACTTTGGTTTTACAGTAATGGCTTTACACTATTCCAAAGCAGAAACTTAGATCACACACTTAAATTGCTGATTCCATATCACCAGAGCAATGATGATAACAGGACATAGCAGACTCCATTCCATTCATGGGTTGCCTTGAACTTTTTGATGTATATTTATTCTGATTCAATACTGAAAATTCTTTTTTAACATTTCCAGTGAAAAATAGGCTCTAGAAAGTTAGCTCCAATTGTTTATTTACAACACAAACTGGAACACTTGCTTTTACAGTGAAAAATAAGTTCATTCAAGTAGAATTAAACAGTTGCTGTAACAACTGAGCAATAAAAGAAAGTGTAGTGTTTAATTTTTCTGTTTCTGGTGTTCTGTATTTAACAATGGTTCACCTGTCCTCCAAGAAAGCATACAAAGATATTGACCTGACTGATAAAATTGACACAGAGCTGAACTTTGTTGAAAGATGACCCTTTTATGTCAGACTTTTGAGTGCAGCCAGCCTTGTAGGTTTGGGAGAGCTGAGGTCTCTCAGAATGTGTTCTGTTGAAAATTGCTGATACAAAGGTGTCTGTTCATGGAAAGTTGCTGAAGGAGGCAAGGACACCACCGTGAGGAAGCCATTTCTTGTGTTTTGCCAGGAGGTCAGCTTGGCCATTGCCCCATCATCCTCACTTTGGAAGAGCTGACGCAGCTTTGCCAAGCTTGCCTCAGTTTCAGAGATGCCTGCCACATCTCATAGCTGAAGCAGTAGTTTACCTCTGTCTTTGTCTTACTGATTTTTGTATTTTAAATGTATTTTATACATCTTAGAGTAACACCAAATTTACATCTGACTTCCTGGTGTTTCCTTTTCCCCCTGACTGCTTTCCTGTTGGCATAACAAGCCCTTCTGGCACACAATACTGAGGAGGCAATTTAAATGCAGGAGAACAAAGGTTTCACAATTTGAATTTTTCAGCTATGTACTTTATACAGAAGAGCATGTTTGGCACATTTTCCGTAGGGAGTGAACCAAAGCCTGCTGTCTGCTGTACATTATTATAATGGGAAGTGTCCCTTTATGCGATCTTTAATATTTATTTTATAAGCTAACATTATGAAGGCTGAAACTCTGTCATTGCTATTTATACTGTATTTGTGCTTTGGGATAAAAAAGAAAAGCATCTGCATAGAAAAGGCTTATGGGAACGTTCATACAGGAAGATTTTTCATCCTGGGGTGTGAAATGTGTTATATAAAAAGCATCAAGAAATCTTAATCCTGTTTATGCTTCAGAAGTTCCCTCCGGGCTTTAAGCTTTTCTGACAGTGGAGACTGAACTCTTTATGAAAACATTAATCATTAGAAAGGATTTTCACATCAAGTGAAATAAATTGTTGTATTTTATTCTGAATGAGATTGTATAGAGAGACTTGATTCACCTATTGCTTTTATGCACTTTTGCTACAAGGATATAAACAGATAGGTGTAAATGTCAGATCTGCAAAGGAACACTGTGGCAGAGAATCTTCTGTTAACTTCTTCATCTGATTAAAATATTTTACTGATCGTACAATTAGAATTACAACAGCAGTTAGGTAATACTTGAAATTTCTAAGATTATTATTGGGGATGGTCCTGTGCAGGGCCAGGCGTGGGACTTGATGATTCTTGTGAGTCCCTTCCAACTCAGCATATTTTGTGTTATATATCTATTTCTTCTCTTCTTTCTCCATATTACTTCTATTTAAGAAAATTCTCCTCAGCTGAGCAGCTACTTCTGCCCATTTTGCCCCATGTGCAAGAATGATGTGTAATTTGTATTCCATCATTTTATTTTTGCTATGTAGGAGGGTTTTTAAAGAAAATAAAAAAATAAATGACTGAATTTTTCTAGATGTGAGCTAAAAATACTACAGTATACTTAGAAGATTAATGTGGTGGCTGTAATTTGAAAAAATTACAGCAAAGGATCATTAGAGAAGGAACCACTTGTGCCGAATTTTAAGTCTGTTTTTAATTTTGTTTTTCTAGACTAAAGCTAATTTGTTTTGTAACCTTTCTAGAATGTATAGTGAAATCAAATAAATCAGAGAGTGGTGGTTTCATAAAAATAATAAATCGGGATAAATTAGTGCTGAATTTCATGATCTCGTCAGGATTTCTTTCTTTTTCTTTTTGTTAATGGAAAGGTATAAAAATGCAAGTTAAACTCTTCCTTGATTTCTGTTCATGCCCAAATAAGTATGGGGACAAATTTTGTTAACCAGTTTTTACAGATTAACTTGTTTCTCACTGAAATGCCTTGGTTTCTGTTTCAAGATCTGATATCAAAGTTGTTGTGCTGGTTTTGGCTGGGGTAGAGTTATTTTTTTTCTCAGTGGCTGGTTTGGGGCTGTATTTTGGATTTGTGCTGGAAAGGGTGTGGCTGTGGGAGCGATACAGCCAGGACAGCTGACCCCAAATTAC
Source organism: Monarcha castaneiventris obscurior (assembly GCA_026261815.1). Lineage (NCBI taxonomy): Eukaryota > Metazoa > Chordata > Aves > Passeriformes > Monarchidae > Monarcha > Monarcha castaneiventris. The sequence goes on from JAMPIT010000890.1 coordinate 7,144,197, forward strand.
AAAGAGGATATCCCAGACCATATGGCATCTGCTCAGCACATACAACTGGGGGAAGGAGAAGGAAGTGGAGATGTTTGGAGTGATGGCATTTGTCTTCCTAAGCCACCATTACATGTGATGGAGCCCTGCTTTCCTGGGAATGGCTGAATACCTGCCTGCCCATGGGAAGCACTGAATGAACTCCTTGCTTTGTTGTGCTTTGCTTATGTGCACAGTTCTTGCTTTACCCATTAATGTGTCTTTAGCTCAACCCACAGGGGTTTTTTTCACTTGGACTCTTTGATTATCTCCCCTGTCTCACTGGTGGGGGGTTAAGCATGGTGCTTAGGCGCCAGCTGGGGTTCAAACACGGCACCTCTTAAGTCACTTTTGATGAAAAACATAATCTATGCCTGAGTTTGTCATCTGTGTGTGGATGACAATGATTCTTGGCTGTCAGTCAGAACTTGCCTGCAGCTGTATGCTTACCTCGTAGTTCTTAGTCAGTCTGCTTGGAACTATATAATATCACAGGTGATGCTAAACTGAAGTGGAGCTTAAACTACTTATATTTAGTCTCCTTTATCCTGTCACTTACATGTGCTTAGACTGCATGGCCAGGACATGTAGTTTGTAAAATAGGGCTGTCATTCTCTCTTTCTGGATTTTGGGGGGTCCTGAGTGATAAAGTAAGGCACAGATGCGAGTGTTATTCCAGTTGCCTCTCATCATTGGGTACTCCAGGTATTGTACATATTTACACTTTCTGTCTGTTGCTCTTCAGAGCTGTCATTCTCTGTGTCAAATTGCTCTTACTGTAAATTTCATACTGAGTTATTGATTTTCTCTTCTAGAACTGGTTCATATTGTATTTATTTATTTGTTAGTGCTTCAGTGAGGTTTTATTTCAGCTTCTACACTTCGCTTCCTTATGAAATGCCTGTCTTGATGTTTATTTGTCTTTCCAATCATTACTTCTACTAAGAAACAGTGATGGGTAGTGGATTGGTAATACGGTGTGGCTCTTGGGCTTGGATGCTTGGTAGGATTTTCAAAACAGAACAATAACATTTTGGAAAGAAGATCCAAAACAGAAGTAGAATTGCCTGGTTTTTGCATTCAGGCAGCGAAGAATACTCTTTTGTTGTCCTTCTTTGCTTCCAAGCAGCTCTCCCTAAAGAGCAGGAGAAATGTCACTTGGATCTTCAAACAATATTTATATTTTCTTATGACTGTATTGCCTGAATGAGTTCCAATGCAGAAGCCTTTTTGCCCATTTGCAAGGTGCTGTCTCTTTGCAGTGGGGGAAGTATAAAGAAATGTTAGAAAACACTAGCAGGGAAAATTGTTCTTGAATGTCTTTGGTAGAATCAAGGAAACAAATGAATAATAAGGCTTTTAGCCAGGTGTCTTCACCTGGAACCACTGAAATCACTCTTTGCCATCTGTCTGGCATTACTGGAATATGTTTGGAAGGATAGTTTGGGGGATTAGCAGCACAAAATGAGGTGATAATTTTTCTTCTATACCCTCTTCTTTCGCATACAAGTCCTTGAGGAAGGGAGTATTTTTGATTATATGTCCTTTTTCCCCTGTTCTGCCTGTTTTCATCTGAGCCCTTGCATTGATGCTGTGGCTGAGATCTTCCTCCCACTGTCCTCTACCTAAGCACAGTTCGTTTACCTATGCCAGGAACCTTGGATCAGTCAAGAAACAGCATTAATTGCCTCATGCAGTAAATGTCCATTGAGACGGTTTGGATAAGATTCACACCTTCACATAATGGAAAGATCTTTTTTTTCATCTAAGATGTTCCCTTCATCAGCAGTAGCATTTGTCACATCAGGTAGAGACCAGCATTCTGCTATCTGGAGCTCCTTCTTTTACATATCTGAATCTTCATCCTGATTTCTACAACCATGAATTAGAGAAGGGCAAAATACACTTCCGGTTGTGATGTTCTGCAGTGTTTGGTTTGGCATTGCCATGTCCATTGTGCCTTTAACATGAGTGAAATGATTGAGCAACACTTGACCAAGCTGACTTGCTCTGGTAGTGATGGGCCCTACGGTCCCCAGTGGAAGAGCTGCCTCTACTCTTCAGGTTTTTTCAGAACTTTCCCTTTTTAACTCTGCTTTGTCACTCAAATACTGATGGCAAGTTAACTGAAAAAGGATTTTTTTTCTCACTTAGATGTTGAAATTTGAAATTCAGTGAAGAGAATCATAAGAGACCACAGCAGAAGTTGCACAAATAGTGGGATAAGCTCTGAAATGCCTCAGCAGAATATAAAATTGCTTTTGATCTCCTTCTTAGCTGGAACATACACAGAGATAGACTGCAGGAACACAGGTGAAATAGTGTCCCCCAGGCTGGGAAGAGGATGTCCTTCAAGAGCACCTCCTTATATGTTCACTCTACATTATTTTTCTTCCTCTCTAAAAACTTTTCAAGAAATATTTTACGTGTTTTTACCAGCATTTGGATGTAAGGCTGCCTCTGTATTACTGAATTACTGCCTCTGTAGCCAAATGTGCTAATGAGAGGCTCAGTACTTTCTTTTCATATTTAAGGAATACTTTAGTGTGATGATAAAATGTGCCAACTTAAGGGGCGGTATAAAGTAGAATTCTTGCCTATGTCATGTTATTAAGATTCTAAATATTTCTCATATAAGAGCAGTAGCTCCAGGTGTTATTTGTAATTGATGCTTCCAAATTTCTGCTCTTAAACCGGACACTGCACTGTTCAAAAACTTGAAGAGATTCTTCCTAGTTTAGAAAGAGAAATCTGTATTTCAGTAGCAAATAGGTTTTATGTCTTTTAACTTACATGTTTGAAATAAGCAGTACACTTATCCAGGGCTTTCATTGTTTTTGCTGTCAATATCAAGAATAAAAGAGGGGACACTTACCAGATATTCACAAAATGACAAAACTTCCAGCTACCACACATCTCTAATACTCATTTTGCATCTGTTTCTATTGAAAATCTTATGTGTCTATAAACAAAAACACTTGTGGTTTGATTTAGTTGGTTAAATTCCAGGAATTTTGTGCATAAAGAGCATGTATGTATTTTCCAAACTTCCGTAGCATTCAGAGATGAAGACAGAGATATAAAGAGACACATGCAAGGTGTGGAATTGCTATTTTATCACTTTCGTTATTCCTTGCCATTTACACCTGTAGTTACCCACTGTGTCTTGATGTACTGGAATTTAAAGCCAATTAAAATGCCAGACTTTATTTTTCTAAAAAATCTGTAGCACACAAACAATTGGAAATAAAGTAATTAAGTATAGAATGCTCAGCCTGTTGTTTTAGATGATGCTGTGGGGAAAAATGTTGTCTGCACTAATGACATTACCAGTTGTCTCACTTAGTCAGCCAAGCAGGATGAAAACAAAGAATGGTACAGGCTAATAAAGATACACCATCTAAAACTTTCTTCCTTAAAACTTTTACTTATTTCAGTGGCTGCCTCAACAATTATATTGATACTGCAGTGTCTGCAGTAAATATTCAAGGGAATTCTCTGGTTCGTGTTCTGAAGGGATGATCATTTATTCTTGTGTAACTTAATTGTCCTTGTAGGATCCACGGGGTTCCTCCCTGTTGGTAGTGAGCTGATCATAGTTTGGAAAATGCAAAGTCTACTCTTTCACTTAAAAGCTTGAGAATTGCAATTATTCCTTCGGTTGTCCTCACTTCATTTGTTCTAGAAATGAAGTTAATATTCCTGTTGCATCAGCTTTACATTTTCATGTTTTCTCTCCTCTTTATTATTGCTGGGCAAGAGCACATAGCTTGTACCATGCAAGTTTTGCATGTCAAAAACTCTGCTAGCTTATCCTGAGGAGGAAGAGTAAAGATCTCCTACGTTTCACTGAAAGTTCAACAAATGCCAATCAGAGGTCCAGTAGGCTTGGATTGTTTTGTCTCTGTTTTCTGGCACATGGATGAGAGAGTTAGTCATCTGCCTTATGGCTTTTGGCTGCATTTAAATGACTTGCTTCACTCATCTCCTAGTTATTCTTGTGACAGCCTTTATTCAGGAGTGATGGGATGAAGGAGGAACAATCTGCATTAGGTTTATTATTTCTTACTGTATTTTATGTTTTCTAAAAGTAATTAGTAATATCACAAGGCTTAGAAAGTAATTTAGAAGAGATTTTTGCTTAATCTGTGCTCTGATCTAGGCATCTCTGTTTCTTTATCTTTTTCCAACATTGCATTTGTTCTTGAAACAAAAAAACTTGATAAATGATGTTGTGTAAAAGAAATGCCTGCTTCAGCCTATCAGGGTTCATTTCATCTGAAAAATGACACTGAAATTTCAAAATGCTGCTTCTAGAACTAATAAAATTGTCTCTAAGGGAAAACTTACTTATTTAATTCTCTGCTGCCAGATTTTGCTGGCAAACTTTGTGTTTTGCCTTCTGACCCTGGCCAAGCTGAAAATGTATTTCAGCAAAAGATGGACACTAGTTTTGTTAGGAAGGAGAAAAGCTTATGGATTATACTTGGAGTTCTGTTGAAACCCTCATACTATGGATGGTCAATCATCCTGTTGTCAGTGTAGCTTGACTGAGCTTAATTATGTCAATTTATTATGCTGCCTGCCTGAAACCTTTCAGGGGAAAGCTGGGGGCTTGTTGGGGTTGTGTGTAAGGAGAGAATCTCCTTCCTTTGTGGAAACAGCTCCTTAGCAGTTTTGAGAGGTTGCTGCCAGATGTTAAATGTGGGAGATGCAGTTGTACAGGCTGTAGAATACTAGCAGACCAACCAAGTGAGATGGAATAAAAAACTTCAAGGACAGATATCCCTACTCTTCAACACTGCCTCAGAGGAATATGAATAATTCCTGGCCACTCAAAGAAGTGACTAAAAATACACATTCTGCATTCCATAGGACTTTAGTGCCCTCTTTCCTGTCTGAAACTTTGATCACACTTTAAATCAACTTGCTGTTACAACCAGTAAAAGAACTTCAGGTTTGGTGGTAAAAATCTTCATAAATGGCTTGATGCAGACTAAAAGACATGACATGTGGATGTTTGGGGCCCAAGAACTGTTTATGTAAGTGAGTGCTACTGGTTTATCTACATTTTTTTAACATCAAGCTTTTTTAAAGAGGAAATTTGGTATCTGGCTCATCTTTCTCAACTCCCACAAACTCTTGCTTTGCTCTGAGACCCCACATGCAATGCTGCATCCAGTGCTGGGGCCCCCAGCACAGGAAGGACATGGATCTGTTGGAGCAGGTCCAGAGGAGGAACATGAAGATGTTGGAAGACTGGAGTGCTGCTGAAGTCAAACAGGACGGGGAGCCAGGACAGACGCTCCATGAGCTTTTATTATTGTATCAGTCTCATATACAGAGATAAGACTTTAGAGATGATACAAGCTCATCCCGCACAGGCAACCCAGGACTTCCTGGTTACAGAGCATTCTTAAAAGTTTTACAACCAATAGCAGACATTCTAAAAGTTACAGACAGCTGTTTTAACCAGTCTTCTGTACTGCACGTACATTAATTATAAACAATGCTTGTTTTATACCTCATATAGCAATACACAATATTCCATTTTTAAGCTTAACTTAACTTAAGCATATTTTTTGCAACTCTAAAAGCTATCTCAGCTAGGCCTAGAAACTTCAACCATTGTTATAATGTCCTTGCTTTATTGCATAATTCTATCTTCCTTAATATTTTCACAGCCAAAGCTATTCCCTAAAATCTTCTGCTATATTCTTGAAACTTATTTTTATTTCTCATGCTTTAGAAGCCCTCCTACACTTTTTTGTGTTTCCCACACTGAAGCACCTGTCATACAAGGACAGGCTGGGAGAGTTGTTCAGCCCAGAGAACAGAATGTCCAGGGACACCTTAGAGCAGCCTTCCCTTACCTCAACAGTGCCTGTAAGAAAGGCGGATCAGATATTTCAGCAGAATCTCCTGTGAGGTATAATGCAAGGTATAATGTCAGCTAGAAGGAAAGAGGGTTTTAGAATGAGGGTGGCGAGGCAGTGAACAGTTGCCTAGTGAGGTGGTGGATGTCCCATCACTTGAATGGAAACATTGGATGTTTCCATGTTGGATGGGGCTCTGAGCAACCTGACCTAGCTGAAGATGTTCCTGCTTATTCCAGAGGGACTGGAGTAGAGCACTTTTAAATGTTCCTTAAAACGCAAATTAATCTATGATTCAACAGTTGTCCTCAAAACGTTTCATTGTGCGTTCAAAGTTGATGTGTTTTTTCTAAAAAAAAACAAAACAAAACACAAACAAACCCAAAAAACCCCACTAAAACAACAACAAAAGCCCAAAAAACACCCACTGAAAAAGTGACTCAAGTTAAATAACGAAAGGAAAACCACAACATTCAGGTAATACCAGCAAATTTCTTGTTCATCTCTTATCACTTGGCCATGAGTTGTGGCTCTTCTTTTCTTGTCTGTCCATGTCCAGTGTGTAGTTTTGCAACATATTCCCTATTAATACACTCACATCCTAGCATATTCCTCTGGTTCTGTGTGTCAGATTTAGGGAACAGTAGCCTGGCCAGTAATATGTAAGCCAATCCAAGTTTGTGGTGGATCTCTGGTCCCTGAAAGCAAAGGCAGGAGAACGGCCTTGCCACAAAAGGTTCAGAGTCATAAGTTGAGCAGTATTCAACTTCAAAGGTTGTATGATGTCTACATATTCCCAGGCATACTTTTTGACTGCTTTGTCTTCTGCGTCCAAAATCTAGGATGAGCTAAGATCAAAATGTCATGCTATATCTGGCATGAGTGTGGGCCAGAAATGGACATTTTGTGCATTTTATTTTAATACATGGAATTTATTCCAAAAGCTGGAGTGATACTGCAAACTGCCTTGAAAATAAATGAGTTGGCAAGTCCAGTTTTAAGCTCAGTCCAGATGGAGCTATGGACAGCACATTTTAACGTGCACTCCAAATCTTATTAGAGCTGCTCTCCTAACAAACAGTTTGCAAAATCAGTCACTAAATGTGTTAATTATGCTATTATGTAATGTACGTTTAGTGTTTCACAGAAGAAATGCTACAAATCCTATTATAAATTAATAATCGTCCTAAATTTTTAATAACTTCCTTACAGCAATTTTTACAAGTGTGTTTTTTCATTATCATATTTGTTGCAAGCATTAATAAATTAATGGCACAAGTTATTGCAGTAGTGTTAAATTAAGAGAAATTGTGTTCCAAATATAACTGTCATTTACTGCTTAAAATTTGAAAATGTGCAGTGTGAAAGGATTCAGACATCAGACATCAAATTCAAATCATGGGCTGTATCTTTTCAGTGAGATGCACCTTTTCTAAACTTGCGTAGTTTTGCACAATACTGCTCTCGGTGTTGTTCTCAGCCTTGAACTGCAAACTGGTGCTGCAAACTGGAAGCCATTACAGCAACACCAAAAATTAAGGTAATTCATGCAGAGTCCCCAAACCAGAGAATGTAGCAGTGAGAGAGTAAGCAGCTGAAATGAACACTGTATTTTAATATGGTGGTCTCAAAACCCAATGTAAAAGGCAGGGGACCTAATGTGCTCAAAGTGGAGAGAGGCAGGATGCCTTGCAGAGAGAATGAAGCTTCTGATGGGACATAGTTTGTAGGCATCTACCTGTCAGTGTTGCATCAGCACAAAAATACTGTAAGCACGAAGAGCTGAGGCAGTACTGAAGTTTTAACATGCTTATTTCCTACTCTGTGCTGGTGTACAAATAAATATTTAGAGATATTTCAATATGATTCAGAGATCGGAGCTTTGGTCCTTCATAGTCAACCAAAACAAAAAGCATTGTGGTTTTCATCTGTCTCTGGCCTCAGTTTGACAATTTATTAAATTTAGTTTTTCAGGGCAGGCCACACATTATGGGGGAAAGAAGGGACAAGAAATGTTTTCTTCTGAAAAAGAACAGTATGGAAGCACTACTGCAGTGCTGTAATAAAATAAAACTAAATATTCTAATTATTTTTAATGAGTTATTTACAATCAAAAATGAAAACACTCAGTACTGGCAAAGTCAAAGAAATCTCCTGTAGGTGGGCTAATTTCACCATATGATAAAATAACACATTTCTACTGTGGCACTTAGTGATTGATAATGTCATGAGAGAACAAAGCAATTAGGTTAATTTACACATTAATTAGTTTTTTGCTTTCTTTTTGTTTGGTCTCTAATGCCTTTGTGTAAAAAATTGAGCATGTGCTGTTGCAGGGGTTTAATTTCACTAATTAGATTCCAAGTGCAGACATTGCAACACCTGCCTTGTAAGTGAAACCATTCTGAGTTAATTCAAACCCTCTGGTTGTTTGAGGGGACGCTCCCAAGGAAACAACTTGTGAAGGGTCCCATGACTTATGGGCTTTCATACCTGTATGAAGCTGGGGATTTTTCTTCAGAAGTTATTGGTCTCTGTTTATGCTAGGGGCAGTTTTTGTAAGGTGATATCTGGAGCTATGCGGTGCTCAGGGGAGAAGTTTTGAGCCTTTGGAAGGTGAGCGGTTCCTGAGAAATCTTTGTGCTTGTGAAGCTCTCAGACTCTTTTATTTCAAGATGATGGAGTGTGAGCTGTATTCACTGAAGCAATTAATTAGCACTGGTGCTGGAATTCTTCTGTTGTTTTGTTACTTTTATGGGGATCACGCTTCCGTAATGTTTCACAAAAACTTTTAAGAAGAAAGTGATATAAACTTTAAAAAAACCTCTAGTAGGTTGATATCTTTAAGAATGGATATGTAGTTACATACGTGGGCTGGATTTCTTCATAAATTATGTCCCTGAATCCATTACATGCTTTCATTTATCGGTCATAAAAGAGGATTTAACGAAAAAGCTCTTTTAATGGTAACATTAGGTTCCAACAGTTGCATGTGATAATGAAATAGGGCGGGTTTTAAAGTTGCAGTTTCCTCCTGACATATTTATAAAATTTGCTACATAATGTAGGTGGATGGTATCCCCTAAATTTAGATGCAACTCTTTTGTTCTCCTTATTTTAAAACTGTTAGAGGACAGGGAGAAGGGGTATACATTTGTTTAATCATATATTTTTACCAAAACAGAAGTCCACTGTGTTGGTTCCATTGAAGAGTATTTCAAGGTATCATAACTCAGAAAGCTCTGTTTAAAATTAGTGAGTATTTTGGAGATAATATTATATTACTGACTTCATATTTCACTATATGAAAATGTAGAGTTAGTGTTAAATTTTAGGATTACTAGTTAGAATTTCCTGAACACCCACACAGTTTTAACTCCTAATTGTTGTACAGAACATCCCTGAACTGCTCAGCATCTCTGACGTTTTATTGTTTTTTCTCTGAGTGCCTGGCATTTATCTGACATCTAATCCTGTAGGCATGTGCATTTTTGCTGATGGAGGAATGTGTGTGCCTGTAGCATAATAACCTGCAGGATGATTATTTAGATGTCTGTATCTGGTTTTAAGCTCTGGCATGGTCAGAAAGGTAGACATTTCTATAATTGAACCCAATCCAGGAAGAGTTTCCTCAGTCACCTGATGAGGGGGAAGACAAGCAGGGCTTGGAATGTAGGGAAGATAAGCAGAATGTTGAAGGTATTTTGGGATATTTTAGTAAGTATTAATTTGACCTTTTTTAAATCTGTTATGCATCTCAGATGAACCTCGTGGCCAACACAAGGTATAATGAATTGCTTGCTTGCTCCACAGAAGTGTTCTTAGTGCTTAATAGCTCATCAAGAGATAATATCTTGGGTTAGGCAGTGATGATATGATTAGGTGCTTCCCAAGTATTTAAAAACCAATTCAGACAGGTGTTGAAGTGAGTGGCTTGTCTCCTTTATAAAGTATATGAATTTTCCACTTAATTTTCTGGTCTCACTGGATGTCCATCTTTGCTGTCTTACCTGTGTCTGTGAATTCTGCTTGGCACTAAGCAAATATTCCTGCTGTCCTTTTGTCTTTGAGTGGATTTAACCTCTCCTCTTAGCATACCTATCTTCCCATTAACGCCTATAGTAACAGTTCAATACCTTCTTATTTAGTACAGAAAATTATTTGCCTTTTTTTTTTTTGCTTGCACTTAAAATACATTTAAAATTTACATTTAATTAATACAATTAAAATTTACATTACATTTAAGATTTTGATCAGGATTTCATAAAGTTTTGATAGCAAAAAATACCACCTGTAGTAAGAAGCATTTGACAATTTGTTTTTAAGTAAGAAACCCTAGTTTGGTAACTGAATGAAAGGAGTGCACTACTTGTTCTTCTTGGAAGGCAGTCATCATATCCAGTATCCACTGTGAATTTCCAGGGGTTTTTTTAACCTAGTAAAAGCTTGAAAGTTTTATGTTGCATCTGCACCTTTTCTAAGGGAAAGGCTGAAGCATTTAGAGCAAAGAACAGCTGAAGAGAAATGCTGGGGGTTTTTTTTGGGGGTGGGGGCAAAATAAAATTTAAAAAGACTCAAGCTTACCAAAGGCTCAAATCCCAGCCATCCTCATTTACTTCTTCTGATTTTTCTATAATGCTTTACTTACTACTGCACTGCTACTATTTGAAAGTGAAGAAACCCCACTGGTCTCTTCCAAGGAGTGTTTTTTAAACATTATCTGGTTATTCTTTGGTGTTACATTATCTTATTTTTTCGCATTTAAATTTTCCTAATACATTCCAGGAGGAAGAAAAGAGCTGAAGTTTGAAGTGTTGTTGTGTGCTAGATCAGGGGATATAAAATGAGCTCTTAACTCCTGTGGAGTTTAGAGAAAGGAAAGAAATGCTTGACAGGCTCTTAACAGCTGTACTTTACCAGCAGCTGAAAGATGGAGGGCTTTTGTAAATTTTTTTTAACTTTTTTTTTTAATTGGTTCCATATTTCTTGCTCGCCAGGTTCTAGCAAGAAGGATGTCTTTATGACTGTGATATAAACCTTGGAAAGAAAAGCAGTTTTAATGGAAAAGGTTGACAGTCTCTTAACTTACAGCAGCACTGACTGGCCATTAGAGTTTGTGTGCACACTCGTGTGTGGGTGGAGAGTTTGATAGTGACAGATACACGACATCATTTCTCTAAATGGCTGACCTTGAAAAATCATAGCATCAGAGCACCAATAAAGGATACACACTTATAAAAGCTGTAAAATGCCAAACAACGTGTACCTTATGGCACATGGATGTACAAGGTTCTGAGATCTTATCCCTGCAACTGCTGAAACATTCTCTGTTAGAACAGGAGCAATGTTGAGAAATCATGTGAGACAGAGAGAGGTAGACATTTTCATGCTAAAGAAAGCTAATATGGGTAATTAGCCAAGGGTTTAAGTTCTGGTTACCTTTTTCCTTAGTATTGCAAAGCCTGTATTTTCAAAGCCGGGTGAAGAGTTTGCCAATTTTTATCCTCCTTGACTACTACATCTTGAGAAGATTTAGGCACCTAGCAGGTCATTATTTTATATGATCGTTTTAATATTTAGGAACATGCTTTTAAAAACCTGTACCTTAATTCTGCTAAATATGGTGAGGGGCCTTTCTTTTTTTCCAAAATATATCCCTGTATTTCAGTTGTAAACTGTTTGGGACAGAACATGTCTCTACCGGATGAGACTAGTAGGAGATCACTCAGGGATTAAGATTCTGTCTGGGATGATAGTAGGGTTTCATGGGTAATGTACTTCATTTCAGGAGAGCCACACAGTGCTTCAAGCTGAATTTTGGAAGTATTTGAGGTAGGCAGATTTTCCTTTAAAAATCCGAAGCAATTGCTCTGGCATCTGTTACGTGGTCCAACTGAGGGATCTTTATCAAAATAGTAATTAGTTATTTTTCCAAAGGGTGAGAATCTCTTTACTGTTTGTGAGGAAAAAGAAAAATCTGAGTGGGAGAGAGAAATGTGGATTGAAGACTCTCTAGATTAGTATGAAACCGGATTTCAGGACATAATCTCTGTATGAAACTAAAAACATTTTTCTTCTAATATAAAAGGATGTGTTTCTGATGGGCCAAGCTCTGGACAAATAAGAACTACTTGTTTTTCTGAAAAATTTACAAATACCAAATTTTTATATGTTTATATATGAGTATGTGTACGGCTTCTACAACTATACATATCTATACACACAGCTATAAAAATACGTGTGTGTATATATATGATATCTTTATTTATGAGTATATACACACACAGCTGCACACTTAAACACTGGAAATTAGTGATTTAAGGCTTTCTGTAAGACCCTGCTTTAGAAGATAAGCCCTCAGGGAAGAAAGAAGGTGTGTTCAGCTCTTCTGATTGAGTCTGGGGTCTTTTGCTCTGCTTTCAGAGCCTTCCTGATGCCAGCAGTGTTACGTGGGTTCTCCTCTGTTAAGCTGATATTAAGAGAAGCAGACTCAGGGGAAGCAATTGTATTAGTTTAGGCTAATTCTGCTTTAGCAACATCTTGAGCACTGCTGATGAAAACTAAGAAGATTAAAGTCCACATAATCTGGGGATCTTTATGTAAGCGAAGTTCAAATTACCATAAGCTCTTCAAATCATTGATCTGAGGATCAGTAAGAAGGGAAGAATAACTTCAACAAGCTCAAGCTGCAAATCCATGTCTTTGGGTCCTCTTTCTTTTTTTTTTTTTTCCTCTTTCCTCTTTTTTTCTTCCTTCCTTTCCTTTCTTTTCCCCTTTTTTCCTACTTTTTTAGTAAACTCCTTTAAGAATTCTTTAGTGTAAGAAAATTGGTTTTCCTTCTACCTTCCTAGGGAAAAGGAGCTTTCAAAGGAGCTGCACAACCGTGTCTCTTAACATGTGGTTGTATTGGATTGATGGAGGCTATTAAATGCTAAGAGACACTGATTGATTTTTTTAATGCTAGTATACTGTTTCAGTAAAGACTGCTTTTGAAGTAGAAATCTGCCTTAATGGCACTACCATTTTACTGACTGGATATTGTAGCTTCTGATTTTTTTTATCAATTAGAAATGGGGGAATAGGTTAGTGGTGCTCAGTGGATATGTCCAGATACAAAGGAAACAAGCCAGCAGGCCCAAAGCACCATCGAGTCGCACAGGCTTTCACCCTATTTAACATTTACAGACTTGTAATGAGGTTTCTGTGGATTTTCTGACCTTATGGTGGCTGTAATTCTACTAACATTGTGTCCTTGTCTCTGGTGTCATTCATGGCTCCATAGCCACGCTCAGGGATTTGGGGTAACATCTCTATGGGATGGTTCTTCAGTGCACATCTGCACCACTGACATGCTCCAGAATGGAGGAGTCCCATCCAATTTGCCTGTAGTGACAACAAACCGTGCCAGGAAATCATTCAAAAGAGTGATAACCGTGTTGGTTAAGCCCTTTCAGAAGCATTTTGAAACTGATTTCCAATGCTCAGAACATTTCCAAGTATGGTTTTATTAAAGTAGGGACTTAGCCTAACCATATGGCAGGCAAATTTAGAGCTCAGGCTGGAGCCATGTATTTAAAAGTGACCAAATTACATTTCTGAAATATTGTATGTTGATAATATTATATAGTTAATGTTGTCACTACAAGGAAATATGTTGTCTTTAGTCATTAAAATAGACCTTTTGAGGCTTTTTTTTCCAACAGTTTAAGAAGTTTGTCACAGATAACATTTGCCTGTGAAGTGTTTTTATTATAATAAACGCATTTAAGGTCGGTGGGGGGCTCTGGTCATCTGTAAGGAGCTCCTGTGTTGCCAGGCAAGGAACTCCAGCTTCAGAGGCTGAGATGTTTTACTGATAAAGTGAAACCTCTAATTTAGGAATAGCGTGGTTTTTTTTTTCCTTTCTAAATTTCTATTGCTGCTTTGAGATAAATTGCAGGGCCTTACTGTAATAATACTGTAACAGACCACCTGGATGTTGTTAATAATAAACTTGATGAAATACCATTTCTGGAATGAATTTTAAATGAGTTTCTTTTTTCTGCAGCAAGTAGAATGAGTTGTATCAGAGAGTGAAGAGTTTTTCTGCCACAGATCAGTTAAAGTGCCTCTGAACTATCTGAAAGGACTGTATAATCTGAATGGCCACTGTATACCAACTCTGAGTCACCATTTTCGAGTAGCAATTGAATCAGATTTTGAACTCTTAACACTGTGAGTGGTAATGTGTTATTATGGTGCTTTTCATACTTTAGTACAAGATTCTGTGTTTGAAAAGATGGTAACTTTGTGTGTTGAGCAGTGTGATATCAACGTAAAGCCCACTGGAGTAACGGAAAATATTTTCTTTATTTGAAATTCAAAATTGCTATATTTGCAGTATATCTATAGCTTTTACATAAACACTTTATCTCTTCTGGAGAGGAGGATAGTTTTCCAAGAAAAGTGCTTATTTCCTTGTCACTGGGGGAGAAGGGCATGGCTGGTGATACCAGGTTCTTCTCTCTGATAATGTGCAGCATAAGATTCCTTCTGGGAGACAGTAGATCTTAAATTGGTTATTTCTCAGGGCTAGGGTGGGACCCTCATAGGATTCCTGTAGAGGAGTATGAGGAAGATTAAACTTCAGTGAGATTTACAAAGTCAATGTGCAGAATATTTTAAGGAATAATCAGTTTTCTACTCTGCAGGCACTGGATGGGAAAAAAGAGGACCTTGTTGCTTCATCTTAGTTTAAGTAATGTGCTTTTTTGGATACAAAAACCTTATGCAAGTGTAGATCCCAATGGTTTGAATATGGCATCTTTTATAAACCTTTAAAAGTGGCCTATGTTATGATACCTCATTTTCATAAGTTGTTTTTTCTTTGCATGATTTATACCTGGGTCTTTTTAAAAGGCTATAAAATAGCAGTGCTTTAATATCCTTCAATCAAAGGCAACTTTACTATCAATCTCAGATCAGACTTTTATTTTAAAGGATGCAAAATATTCTACTCAAAGAGCTTTTAATGCATTTAAAAATTAAAACAGACTATTTTTTTGGTTTATGAGAGTCTTGAAAAGCCTGAAATTTTAGTTCCATTGGCTGTCATGAGCATCTGTCCATATGTGTGATGTCTGTGGTACATTGCTTGATCTAACATGTTGTCTTTACTACATATTGCATAACTTGCTGAATATAAAAATGAGGCATCCGTAAAAGATAGTTATAGTATCCTAATTTCCAGTTTTTTTAGTATGGCAGTGGGAATTGCTTGTCTTAAGAAATCACGTTAATCTGGTTTTGTCTGTGGATCCTATGAAACCAAAGCTAAAGAAAATTTTATGTGTGAAAATATTCTTTGTCCTTCCAAACTATGGCAGAATCAGTCTTTTGTTGTGTAAAAATTCAAATGGAACAGAAACCTGGAACAATACTTTAAATGAATAATAATTGTAATTTTCTTCACTGCTTATGCTAGCATCTTTAATTGTACAGAGTTAATTTAGTATGGCTCTCTTCATCATGGGAAAAACTGTGGTAGATAACTTGCTCTGATATTAAAGGAGGATACTGTGTATGCAGCAAAATAATGGTCTTTCATTATTTTTAAAGTACATCAAAATATTTCTAAATCTTTGTGTCTTTAATGGATTCTCAACCACAACTTACTGTTGTTTTGTTTCATGTTCTGCTTATATAGCTTTAGTAGTAACTAAACCTTAGAGTGCGTGCAGATTAATTAAATTCTATATTCCATTTTATACAATAGCAGGTTCATCTTATGTCACTGGGCCAGTCCAGAAGGGAGTACTTTTTCTTGCAGTTTTCTTTTCTTTCTGAGTTCCAAGTCAAAGTGTATGGAAGATTGTGATTTGATTTAGCTTCTGAAAGTGCGTGACAGATTCATTTTTTTGTAAAGCTGAACTGAAATAAAATAGACCTGTAGAAGTTTTGCCCATAGGATATTTTGTTTTAAGAAAATGACTTTCTTTTGAAGGATGTGAGCTGGAGCATAGTTTTAATTCCTGTAGAGTACGGTGCTTTTATAAATGTGCATTTTATTGCTAACACCATATGGCTATAAGTGTTATAAAGCCTGTTCATGCTAGCTGGCTCAAAAAGCAAATGTATAAGTATCTTTAAGCTCAAAGGAACTAACCCCCCAGTTTTTACTTTTTCATATTTTAGTGTTGATCTTTCTGTTTTCTCTTACAAGGAACCTATCCCTGAAGCTGTCGAAGGAGGTGGAGCAAGGAGAAGCCAGGTACCCTCGTGTTAGCCAGCTGGCTGGCAGCCCATCCGTGGAGTGGCCTTTCACTGGTCTGGAAGAAGGTGGAGGCATTGAGTCTCTGCCCTTCAGGTTGATGCTCCAAGACTGCACAGCTGTAAAGACGTTGCTTCTGAAAATGAAGAGGGTTCTTCAAGAGGTAATCACTGACTTATTTGTTAGATTGATATCTTTCAGCATTAAAGAGCTAAGCAGCAGAAAAGGGTCAGTAAAGTTTATGGGTTTGATGTCTTCTAATATGTCTTGAATATGTGGAATTGATGCAGAAGTATAAATAGTCATGCCTCAGCATGGTACAGGTCAGAAAGTTTATACTTTACCAGAATTTAATTGATCCTGCCATCTTGATGGTCCAAAGTGTAAAGCTTCTTTTGAGCTTTTACTAGAAAGGGGACATGAGAGGCCAACTGCTTCAGGTCAAACTACATTGTATTGTTTTCTTCCAGTATTTTAGAGCTTTTCAGTTTCCTTGCTACATTTGTTATCCATTATGAAGTCGCATGCAATTTATTTAGAGGAGAGATGTAAATGAAAAAAATTCTATTAAGTAACAGTACTAAAAGGTTGCCAGATTGAGTTTGTAAATGATGGCTGAAATCAAATTTTTTTAGGTCATTCTCTGGGCTATTTCCTAACAATTTCAATAGTCCTGGCTTGTCCTGTCCTGCTATATTCTCCTACTTCCCATATGGACTGCTGGTGTTGCTTTGAACATTTTCTTTTGTGTCTGTTTCTCTTTAGAATTTTAGAGAAATCAAATCATTTGGATTTTTTTGGACACTTCGCAGACTTTTGGTGGAGCCTTTACTCAGGTGTACACTATGAACTTTCCTCTTCATGTTAGTGAATTGCAGTTTGCTTTATCTTTTTGATCTACAAGAAGAATAATTTTTTGGTTGTTTTTTATCCATATAGGAATACAGAATAGTAATATATTTATAGAAATACAGAATAACTTAGGTTCAGAAGGCTCTCTGGAGGTCAGCCTTCTCTACTCAAAGCAAGGCCAGCTCAGAACAGGATGCTCAGGTCCTTGTCCACTTAAACTTTTGGTACCTTAATGGGGTGTCCACAGCATCTCTGGGTAACCATTCCAATATTTGACTACATCATTGTAACTTTTTTTCTCAAGATCGAAACAGAATTTCTCTTGTTGAAACTTTATCATACAATAAAGACCAAAAATAAGTTAGGGGGGTTTTATTGCTCACCTGTTGGTCATCTGTATCTAAATCCAACCAACTATAGTCCTGTCTGAAAAGGATTGTCAAAGTTTAGACATGATGGTTTGAAATGAGTCCTTCTAAAGAGCCTGTTTTTGCTGGATAGCAAGCCTCAGACTTTCCAGTTTCCTTCAGTTCACTAGAAGCTTGATTTGTGCTATATGGGTCCTCAATGCACTTCGGGATTGCCAAATCGAGAATTGAAATCATTAATTCCCCATTAGTTGCTTTTAATATAATGTGAGAATATAGAGTGAATTTAAAGGATTTGTAACCTCATTGTATCTTGAAACAATTAAGAATTATGATATTATATGACATAGCAGTTCTAACATTCAGGTGCTAATATTGGCAGCATTCTCTGTTGCTTCTAGTGTGAATAATTCTATTATGATCAGAAAAGGTCTTTCTTACCGTGATGGCAAGCATAAGAATTTTAGTTTAACCTACATAGTTCCATTAAACTTATGTAAGAATCTATTGTTATTTTCTCTTTGGAAATATGTTGTACCTTTCAGTACTTCATCTTTAAAAACATTCACCAGGTGATCTCCGCAGAAGGAACATAAGGTACTTCATGTGGCTCACTGGAATTTCATGTCCAGTTACTAACGCCTCCTTATGTAACTCATTGATTTTTTTTCATCTTAAGCTTTTCATCTTTCATCTTAAGTCTTTTGCTTATTTGTTCCTTTGTACTATATAATTTTCATTTCCCCAGCTGACTGTAACACAGTGTGTCTCTGTAGTTTTCTTTTTGTCTTGCCCTATGAAATCAAAATGGTCTTGTCCTAATTCTGCATTTGGATGTCCATATGTGCTGTAATTTACCTCAAAAGAACCTGAGTAGTTACTTTGAGCAACCAAAGAGAAGATGACCTTGAAATATGTTAGAAATTTATATTGAAATGACACAACTTGATTATCTTCAGAAATTCAGACATTTATACGTTTATGTCACTTCTAAATTATTAGTGAAAGATTACAGGAAAATATAATCCCATAAAATTGAAATACTGTATTGAAGAATCTGATAAATAAGTCATCTGAGCACATTTAGCAGACAGTTTCCATGGAGAAGATCCTCTACTTCCATTGCAACTAGATGTAATTTTTTTCACACAAAAATCACTTCTGCCCCAACCAATATTATAAATCAAACTCGGAGCAATACAGAATATAAGACATTAAAGAAAAATTCTTTCCTTTCCATGGAATGCTCAGGCATTTTTAGATGCAGTCAAACATAGTCTCTGGCAGATTTGTATAGAATTGAAATATTTTATGCTTGCAAGACTGTAAAATAAGATTATATATTTATAAAACTAATAATATGTCACATGTTTTCAGCCACTTTAAAAATATACAAACTTCATGGGGAAAATTACATGGGTTACCAGAAAAAAAAGTTGCGGTGTTTCTGTTTTATAGCTGATATTACCCATAGAAGAAGGAGTTACAGTAGTGTACACCTCTTTATTGAAAAATAACATGCTAATTGAGTTAAAATATTAGCCCTGTTACTCAATGTAATCCTTCTTCTTAAGCACTGAGCACTGCTTCTAAGGAATAATTCAATTATGATCTGCCAAAATGTAATACTAGCTAGTAAAATATGGGGTTTTTTGTTACAGTTGCATGTAATTGAAGAATCTAAATGGAAAAACTGCATACAATGTATGCTGTATTGTGCTGCAGACTTACAGGCTTGTTATTAGTCTTATCTTGAAAAGGGAAATTGAAGACATGGCAGTAACTTTCAAGATTGAGAATGTTATTTAGTAAAAGGCTAATGAATGATTGTTCAATTAAGACAATTAATTACCATTTCACTTTCAGTGAAAAAGCCTTGAAAATGTCTACTAATAATTCTTTATGGTTTTGGCCATGCAAGGCTCATAAG
Organism: Monarcha castaneiventris obscurior; assembly: GCA_026261815.1. Lineage (NCBI taxonomy): Eukaryota > Metazoa > Chordata > Aves > Passeriformes > Monarchidae > Monarcha > Monarcha castaneiventris. The sequence continues at coordinate 7,163,490 of JAMPIT010000890.1, forward strand.
ACAGATTATTCCCCAATGTTTTGGGAAACCTCTTTGAACAAAGCTGGGTAGTCTGGAGGGCCCTGGCATGTGAGAAAACTTGGTGATTTTCCAGGTGCTCTGGAAGAGCTCTCTCAATCTCTTCCACAGCGTTTTCTCATGGATGTTCCATTTCTGACAGACAAACCTGCAATAAATTGTGTAACCAAGACCTGTGGGATGCATAATTTTATGAAAAAGTATTACCAGAGTGTTACCCATATTGATGTCTTCTCCAGCCACCTAGAAACAGAGACTAGACAAGAATAAGGGAATAAGGATAGATATTTATTTGAAGGGCCTTCAAGGTACACCCTGGGGAGCCAGAGGCTGCCTCCAAAAATGGACCCCAAGATGGACAACAGGTCACGAGTTCTTCACACCTTTATAGGTTTGGTTCATTTGCATAACATGGTTAATTCTCCAATTAAAGCCCAGTCTAATGTAATTCCCCTCAGCTTGCCCCCCCCACCCCCTCCACTCTTTGGTTTACACATCTTGGGCCTGGAGAGGCTTTTTTATGTCTGCCTAGTACGAGAGAGCGGGAACTACAGACCACAAGGAACTCCAGAGCCACGCTCCAAGCAGTACAGAATCCGAAAATATAAAAGTTAAAACCTAAGGCATCAGTATTACCCAACATGGGTAGCTTGATAAAAGCCACTTTAGCCTAGCAGACAATGCAAGCTGCTTTGCAGCCTGTCCATGATTTCTTGGTCTCCCTTTTCTCTCCAGCTCATGGATGCTTATTTGGACTATTTGGTTTTTGGTTTTTCTTCCTCAAAGTCTTTATGGTACTGATCTTTCTGTTGGTAGTAACTACTCTCATTTGAAAGAGAGAAGACAAGAAAATAGGAGTTGGATCCCAAGAAGTGGATTCTTTACCTTCTGACTTCAGGCAGGCCTCTCTGCTCTGAACGGTTCCTCAATTAATCTATCATTTTTTTCTCCTCCAGTTTTGGGGGAAAGTATAGAACAATTAATGTTCTATACTTTCTATGGTTTGTAACATTTCTGGCAACTGATTGATTGTGTTTAGCCAATGAGCTTCTGAAAACTAGACTGTATCTTCTTTCTCACTTACTGCTATCAACAATAATGAATACATAATGCCTCTTAACCAAGCAATATGTTGGCTTTCCTGTACTCTTCCAGATGAGAATGAAATTATTTCCATCTGTTAACTTTTTTATGGCTTGAGTTATAGCTGGCTTAGGCAATGTTGAAGGCTGGCTAATCAAGGGGACATTTAAGGGCCTTGCCTTTTCTAAAATCATTGGTTGAACATTTCAGACAGAGACATATGGAGAAAAACTTGTATGATTTTGGCTTTGTGCCTAGCAAGAGAAGGTCTTTATGCTGAAATAAACATAATGGAAAAATACAGTTGTATTGGGAAGGAATCCATTTAGTCAGTGATAATAGGGTTTTGTTCAAACTTTAGATGTTGAGCTTGTTGATTAATTTTGAGTGTCATAATTGCAAGAAAATCTTTAGGTTTGTAGAAACAAGGTCATATTTTCCATGTATTCTTTGTGAAATATATAGTTTATCAGCTGCATAATTCCACTTTTGGTTATTTTTATGGGGCTATCAGAAGTGACCTTACTGGTTGCTAATCTAGAAAATTAAGATACATTGTCTATGTGTTTGTGTAATTTGGAATATAAATTATTCAGCTCATGCTTTTTTTGGAGCTCTGCAAAACACCACACAGGCTATGACGCTTTAGCTAATTGCTACAATTAGCAATAGGACTAAGTTACTTTGGACATGTATTGCATACTGTGTTTTACTAATTAATCATTTATTTTACTGAGGGAAATTGCAGCTGCCTGTGGTTGTCATTAAAAGTTAATGTGTCCGATACAGTGTCTTTAGATTGCACTTGAAAAAAAACCAAACCCTTAAAAAAGAAGAGAAATGTAGAAAATTATGTCAAAATTGCTGTGAGACTGGCTATAAGGGTTGCCTGAGATTAGTGGGGCAGAGTGATACCACTCAGGCTGCAATTAGTCTGTCAGATATCACTGGCTGCATTACTTCACCCCATGCATCTTTCACCTCATCAGTAAAATAAGCATAATTATAGAGTCCCCTTTTATGCTGCACTTGCAATCCACTGATGGAAAGTACTGAGAGAAGGCTAATTACTTTTTGGATATTTTGTAGTCTGATTGCTGGTCAATATGGAATTGGCCTTAAACTATGGTTTTTAAAGACATTAAAACATTTCCTTCAGTCTGCTATGAAATGTATTATACTTGCTAATATTGTGTTAGCCACTGTAGGAACCAATTGCAAGTTTAATACACTGTAAAATACTGCAGGTTTTCTTCCTTTAAGTAACTTTGTAATTAACCAGTGTAGCATTGCTAATTTATTCAACAACTCTGCATTTAACACAGTCCCTTTTATCAAGTAATTCATGCTGGAAATTGGTAATTCCTTCATTTCATGGTATGTTGACACTACATATACTCATAAATTTAAATAACTAATAATAAAAATGTACTAGATTTAGTAATAAGATTTAAATTTATCATGTTAAATTGGCTTTTTGTTTTGGAAATATACATGGGCATACCCATGCCCAGCTGGTTGCAAAGACAGGCAGAGCACTCCATTGCTGGGACTTGGCGTGGTTTTTTCCTGGGAGTATATATCAGCGTGATGGAGAATATTGGGAACAAATGGATGGAGTCAGGTGCTCTCTTCAGCAGTGAAGATGTTTTATTCTGAGATTATCCATTGTAAGGAATTTAATAACAAGGAACAAACCCAATGTTAGTTATTTAATTAGACATTCTCAAGGTACAAGAACACTTCTGTGCGTTCCATGTGATGGAACTCAAGCGGATCTGCTCCATGACTTTCCCTGGCACCAAGCTGTAGTTTCTGGGAGCCTCCTTCCAGCCCTTCTTGTAGAAAGACATCACATTTGCTAGCCTTCAGTCAACTGGGACCACTCTGGTGAGACAGGACACCTGCTAAATGATTGAAAATGGCTCAGTGAGCACTTCCACCATCTCTCTCAGTATCCTTGGGTGAATCCTATCTGGCCCCATGGACGTGTGCATGTCTAAGTGATGTAGCAGGTTGCTGGCCATTTCCCCTTGGATTATAGTGGTTTCATTCTGCTCCCTGTCCCTGTCTTCCAGCTCAGGGGTCTGGGTTGTCCCTATCTTACTGCTAAAGACAGATGCAAAACATCATGAAGTTCCTCATCCTTTGTCTCTCTGTTTGCCCCCACATCCAGTAAAGGCTAGAGAGTTTCCTTAGCCCTCCTTTTGTTGTTAATGTGTTTATAAAAACTTTTTTTGTTGTTGTTTTATATGATAGTAGCCAGATTAAGTCCTAGTTGGGCTTTGGCCCTTCTAATTTTCTCCCAACATAACTTCATGAAGTCTTTGTAGTCCTCCTGAGTTTCCTGCTTCTTCTTCCAAAGATCTCAAACTCTCTTTTTTTTTTTTCCCTGTCTTTTGGCACATGGGGATGGGCTGTTCCTGTGCTATTAAGATTTGTTTGTTGAAGAATGTCCAGCCTTCCTGGACTCCTTTTCTCTTAAGGATCTTTACAACAGATGCTCCTGGACACTGTGTTCATATGCTGGCACTCTCTTGAGTACTTTAGAGTGTGAAGTTACAGGTTGGGATGGGCACACAGCTCTGGGCCCCTGTGAAGCCACACTAATCCTGGCTCAATAAAAACATCTTCTGAATTGGTTCACCTCAGTTATCAGTTTGTCTTTGCCCATGCACATGCTGAAGTTCTTTTGAAAGCTACATTGATAACGTTTTTGAGCCACATTTCGACATTATCAGTCTGAAATGAGTACCCTTAATATTTAATACTGAAAATGGAAAATTTATTTTCTCTTTTTCTGTTCTGTTTGTTCTGCTGCTGTGGCTTAATCTTTGTAGATTACATGTGTCAGTGTGCTGCAGCCTCACTGAAACTGGATTGACCATGAAACATGTTCTCTTCCATATGTAGGGGTGGTGGTGATAGAAATATCTACTCCCTGTGTTCAGAAAGCAAGCAATGACTTCTTTCTTATTTCTCCTGTGGTTGCCTGAATGAAACATTTTCATATGGCAGGGCAATGTGCTCCAGGTCAGCACAGATTTGCACAGAATGTACCCCAGCCTCCTCAACAAGCCAGGTCTTAGCAGAACCTTGTAGGGAGGCATTAAAAACAGTAACCCTATTAATAGGTAATGTCCCTACATCAGCAGTTCTGTGCAATTGGCTGTGATTAACCTGTGGCTGAACACCATAAAATTGTAACTGTTGCAAAACTGAAACCACTATCTCACTTAGTACTTCCATGGGTTTGATCCGTTGCTGCAGGTCGGTCAGCTAAATCCCACCCCTCACTCCTTGGCAATGGAGCTGACCATTTTGTAATGTAACCAATTTCATTTTTTGATAAAACTACAAATACCAAAAAGTGCATTGCAAAATAAGGAGTAAGTGGCGGAAGAAATCCAGCCTATGTGCAAGATTCTATAGACTCTATTGATTATGCTAAGTTGTTAGGGCTCATGAGTAATTTGATTTAAATGAAAGAAGGTAGATGGAAGAATTTCTGATAAGAAAATGTTTAAGACTGCCAGATCTAACAAATTTTGCAATATGTTACCCAGTTATCCATTTTTTTAAAGGAAAAAAATAATTGAAAATAGGAGCGGGATGAAGATGAGTGCACAGCACCTAAGCTTCATTATAATTGATTTTCCTGCAAATTTATTATAGTTATGAAAATACCAACTCATCAAACAGTTTTGTAGTTTACAAAGAGCATTTCATATGAGGTTTATAGCTGGTGCCATTACCTTCAATACGTTAAAACCAAAAAGAATTGTCCTCATCTAAATAGTCTGTCAACTTCTGAAGCTGTAGAGTCCTACATTCCCCCTATATAAAGACTTTTTTCTTCCTCACGTTAGGTTGCAGAGTTTTCCTGACACTGAAAAATGACTGGTTCTATAGATAAAGCAATAAAACTGGCAATATGCAACTGTTGCTGTAAGTGGATGTTCAAGAAGTATAAAATGTAACAGATAAAAATGTAGGTCTAATACTCAGGTAGTGGAGTGCCAGCTGTACTTGTAGTTACCCATTTAACTATTTATGTTCATGTATGACCATATAGAAGATTCTGCAGCATTTAAATTTGATCCCCTAATTATCCCTAATGCCTTGATCATCCAGAATTTCTGAAACAAGTGCTAGTGTAGTCACAGGAGAAATTCTCACACTTCGTAGCATAGCTGGATCCTGGCATAGCTCTGTGCTGCAGATTTGTTTAATGCTTTCTCTGCACAGTGCTTTCCATTACTTTGCAGCCCAGGTTATCAGAACAGTGCTGATCATTTTTCTAGGGGAAGAAAGAAAAGATATGAGAAATGCTGATACAGCATGCTTACAACTGAGCACCCTGATCTAGTAGATGTCGTCTTTGCTCACTGCAGGGGAGTTGGACTGTTTGATGATTTTATGATTTTGACAGAAAATAATAGTGCTGATTTTGTGCAGTCTGGCTCCACTTGAATTCATGAAGATTAAGTGGTTTGTTTGAAGGCTTGCATGATGAGTCCCAGTGGCAGAGAAACAAATATTTTTTTGGAAAAGGATTTAGAAATTGCTCATCAATCATGCATCCTACACCTGGTTTTGTAATTGTCCAGAGCCAGTTGGTAGGCACATGTATCTTTCATGAGCATGTGGTGTATCTAAAGAAATATTGCATATGTCTGGTAGTCTGTATTTTCTTCATTTATGTACCTTAATATTAGAAATACAGCATTTCTCTGCCTCTGGTCAGAGCCTCAGCTGAGTGTCAAATAGCACAGGTGCCCTTAATCCAGCTGGTACTTGGTGCCTTGTCAGACTGCTGCTCTCTTCATCTTTATTTTTCCTTACATTTTTGTGTTCATGGTGAGCTCCCTTTACAGACACAATAATCATCCATGTAATGAAGTGCTCGTGGATGTAACATGCAAACTTAGCTCATGCCTAGAAATTGTTTTTAAATTTAAATTGAAAACTCTCCTCTGTTTTCCATCCTGGACTCAAAAAAAGGTATTGAAAAGTTGTCAGGCAAAAGCAATAGCCTCATTTGCAAGCTTAAGAGGAAGATTCTTCTTTTTATCAACAGCTCTTGTGTCAAATCTCTATTAAGATAATCTAAATAGGAACAAATATATGTTCAGAGATAACTGATGTTGCCTCAGTAGAAACTGAGCATGTCCTAAAGCAGCTAAGAAAGGATACAGGTTGATTACTTACACCTCTTTTAAGCAGGATAGAGATAAATAAAATGAAGGACTAGTCAAGGATCATTCATATCCTAGGATTTATATTTCTCTTATGTGGCACTATTTTGCCTGTCCCTCCTGGGCAAATCATTGTGGTGGTGTTTTGGGGGGTTTTGTTTTGTTTTTAAATTTTTTATTTTCGTTTAATATGAGGAAAACAAATCTCTGGTCACAGCTACAAAACACCACTGTGGAAAAAGAGGGACAGTTTTTATTACTTGCCACCCCATGCAAAAATCTCTTCTAAAGATTGTTCTTTGCATTTCATTTAAACTATGGTATCAAATTAAATTATAAGTTCTTAAGTCTCCAGTGTACAGCCATGCCACTCTTGCTCACCTGTGTAAGACCCCTGCTGCTGATAAACCCCTGGTAGTAGCACAGAGAAAGCAGGCAGTGTTTGCGTCAGTCCTTTTGCTGTGAAAGTGAGCATTTTTCTCACCAGTCCCCAACCCCTTTTTGTGATGCAGTTTTGGATCTGTTGATGTCTTAAACTTGTACTCCTACCCTCATGCACGGTGCTATGGAGCAACAATTGCTTTTAAAATTAGGACTGGCAGGGTGCATGTAGAGAGAAACAGATTAGTCTGGATGCTTTATACCTAAAAGATTTAACCAAAATCTTAATAAGTGAGCAAATCTCCCACATGAGCAGGACCTTTCCTGGTTTGCCCTGTCAGAAAGAAGAACTTTGTATTTCTTTTGTGTAGATTGCTTTTATATTGAAACAGAGATTAGCCTTTTTGGACTACTGAAACTGAACATTCAAGGAAGATCTTAAGATGAACCATGATAAAAATACTGCTGATCATACAGAATTAAAAAAAAAAAACCAGCCAACCATCATCATATAAGTTATGCTGTCTAGTTTTTTATTTCATCAAAGCTCTCTTTCAAAGTTCATTGAGGCAGTGGAGAGCTCAGCCTTGATGTTAGTGGGCTTTGGACTCCCTGAATGAGTAAGACAGTGACATCAAAATGGATTCATACTCACAGGTTTTGTTTGCATGTGGTTGTCATTATCATGTTTCATAATTTCAAATAGAAGATACTTTTAAATATGTTTAAGACTATTTTTAGATACTGAGCTTTCCTAGCCTGTGTCATTCTGTCGTTGCATTGTTGTTTCACAATTGATTTTTCTAATGAATGTGAACTTTTAATGTATTTCTTTTGACTTTCATCATTAAGCTCTTTCTAATTTGTGTCTGTCTTCATTAAGGGGCCATTATGTTTTGACAATACAAGCTTCATCAGTATATTTTGTCGGCCATATTTTACCATATGATGTAATTTACTGTTACAATACAGTATTTGACTGTTGGTTTGTTTTCTCATATAATTGATTATTTTTTTTCCTCAACTTAAGCATCTTTCTGATTACCTCGTGTTTATGGCATCCTTTTCCAGCTTCTTGAACAATTTATTAGGGCAATTTACTGGCTCAAAATATAATTTTTTACTATTTATATCCCAGCTTTTGCAAAAATATAATTATACAGTATTATTTGGATAAATTGTTTTCTCACATTCTAGTCACTTCGGGACTTGCATTATGTGCAGCTTAATTGGCTAGGATTAGTAAGAATTAGTATAAAATAATATACTAGTATTAGAATTAGTACAGGGTGTTCTTCTCATTATTTTGATATTCTTCAGTTTCCTTCCCCTGTATATTTGTATCTGAATGCTGCAGAGTATCTTAGAGAAGCATTTTTAAATATCTTGACAGTATTTAAATCATAGAAAAAAAAAGAATTTTGTATGAACCTTGGTCCTATAGTACTGTCATTGCATAATGCTGTGCTCTCCATAGTGTTTAAATGGCTACTGTTTATAAGTAATTTTCAGAACTCTGGACAGATAAATGAAGTGCAATGTGGTCTTGCAGAGATACTGGAAAAAATTGAGATTTTAGTTGCTTGATACACTGTCTTATGGAATATGTTTCCATCAGAGTTAGAAGAGCATGTAGTAGCGTGATAATTTCAAAGCCAGTGCTTACTTTTATTCATGTAGTATAATCAGTGTATAAATAGATATACGGTGAGTCTTCAAGAGCACGTTGTTCTTGTGCTGAGGTTTTTGGGTTTTTTTTTAAGATTTCATTTAGTTTAGTCTGTGATATGGTTACAATGCCAAACATTATCCAATTTTTTTATGGAATACAGATAGGAAGGAACCTTTCTGGACATCCTGGGAACTGAAAATTCTTGTTCTTATGAACTGTTTCAGTGTGTCAGAATAATAAAAATTTACATAGCTTTAAACTACTTTTTTATTCAGATCTTCTTTTGGGGAAATGCAATACCAGCAGTGATAGCTTTAGTCCTGTGTGTCATTCAGACAGGATTTTCTGTGCAAGTTACACCCAAAAAAACCACTTCATTTATTCCATCTTGGTTTTAATGTTAAATTGCAAATTCCTGCCATTATCTGGAATGTAGCTGCAAAAGGGAGAGGGAATGAAGCATAGGTGCAAAAATAGGAACAGGAGAAAAGTGGCAAAATGGGAACTAAACGTAGAAATGCTTTGCTGGAAGGGGGGTTGTTTGAGCTAGTCTGGCACCCTGGCAGGCCTGCTTCTGTATTTGGTATTTGCTGAAGCAAGTAATTTATCCTGACAGTAACTTTGCCAGTACTGCAAGAATCCTATTTCACTAAGATTAACACTTTCTCCCTTGTTTCTAAGGACAAATATGCTTAATTTCTTGTTTTTGGATCTTCTTGTCATCTGTCTCTTCTGTGGTTTGTGTGCATACCCTTTAGCAAGTGTTATATACATGAACTGTAGAAGTAAGATTGAGCAGCTGAGCTCTTTAGCCTTCTTAAGTGGTGGATTTTTTTGTTTTGTTTGTTTGTTTGTTTTGGTTGGTTTGTGTGTTTGGGTTTGTTTGGTTTGGTTTGTTTTTTTTTGGGGGGGGAGGGACATGGGTTTAAATACAGTTTGCTGTTGCAAGATGATGAGCTCCAACCACAAGGGAAAGAAAGAGGACTAAGGTTTGGGATAGCCATTATTCCAGACGGCTTTGGAGCAGTAACATAAAATATTCATTTACTGCCTGATGAAATCTTCATGGCTTTGGCCCATGACATTATTCAGGGCTTTCTTGCTCATCACCACTATGGTAACAAGTTCACTCACCTGCTTTAGAAGGGGAAAAAAAAAAAAAAAAGAATTAAAAAAGAATTGAAGGAGTGTGAATAAGGGAAAACGAATGATGTGTTTATAATTGTATAATGTACAGCATTTACTCTGACTTAGAAGGTGCTGGAAGTGAGATTGGGAGACTTAACTTAAAACAAGATTTTATTCCTATAGTAGGGCTTAAGGCAGAGCTTTATTTAGAGTGGTTTCTGCCCAGCAAAAAGCATTGATAGCTTGTAATACTGGCAGTTAGAGAAGATAAATTGTACCCTGGATACCAGCAAAGAGGGGGCTTGTACCAAAGCACTCTTTAGTTTCATACCATGATTGACAAAATACAGCTGAAATTATAATAATTACATTAATGAAAACAGGGCTAATTTTTTAAGTAAACTCAGCACAAACTGTAGTTTGTGTATTTTTCTGATTTTTATGTGGGGTCATTTCAACAATTCTTATTTTTTACTGTAAACAACAAATCTGAAATCTGCCATTCTTTTCAGTTTCAAGTGCTGATCCTACTTCATGTCATGGACTTGCAGCATAAGTAATGAGATAATCACTAGCACAGTTTTTGACCTGGATGCCTGAATTCCAGTTTCCTGCTTGACTCCAGTGCACAGCCGCTCAGTTGCAGCATGATGCCCAGACCTTCATGAAACACAGGAAGTCAGTCTGGCAGGTTGAACTTCACCACTACATGGGCACTCCTCATGCACTGACCATCTAGAAAGGCCCAGCCTGGATCAGCCATCCAAGATGATGTGAAATAATTGGGATGTTGCACAGTGGGCACTTCTAGGGACAAAACCTCCCACTTCTGTTCTTGTGTGTAAAACCGAATGCAGGCACAAAAATTAACTTCTGGAAGCAGGGATTTCTTCTTACACAGACACTTATCATCTAGAAACTATTTTTTTTAAGCAAATCCTTAGATTTCAGTAACATTGAATAGTGGACTTACACTACTGATTGTGGTACTTCAACTTCTGTTGCAGTAGAATAAAGAAAATTATGACAGTATGATTTTACAGGTATATTTAGGGTCTAGAGGGGAAGCCATATGAGGAGAGGCGGAGGTCACTTGGTTTGTTCAGCCTGGAGAAGAGGAGACTGAGGGGAGGGATCTCATAATGGTCTGCTCGGGTCTGTTCACTCTCGAGGCCCAAGGGAGCAGCGTGAAGCTGTGTCAGGGGAGGTTTAGTTTGAATATCAGGACAAGGTTCTTCACCCAGAAGCTGGTTGGGCACAAGGCACAGAGAGAAGTGGTCACAGCACCAAACCTGACAGAGTCCAAGAAGCGTTTGGACAATGTTCTGAGGTACATGGTGTGATTCCTGGGGATGGTCCTGTGAAGTGCTAGGAGTTGGGCTCAAATGATCCTTGTGGGTCCCTTAAAACTCAGCATATTCTAGGATTCTATGATTTAGCTGTTCTCCTGCTAAACGTTTCCTTCCCTCCTCAAAAGTGTCAAAAAAAAAAAAGGTAAAAAAAGGGACTGAAGAACTAGTTTAAATTTTGAGAGCCAAGGATCTCAACAGCTTGACAGAGTTTTCACATACAAGACCTTTGTGGGCACCAAGAAGCTTCTGTCTCTGTGCAGCACAGATGTATTCTGATCGGTGCTAGGTTTATAACTCAGCTCTTCTGCATACTAATAGGGAATTGTGCAGTCATCAGTTTTATTTTTAAAGTCTGCCTTTTGCAGTTGTTTTGTCTTTGACTAGACAGGGAGAAAGATCCTTGGCTGTGGAAGTTAAAAGGCTTTGTTGTTATTATTGTCATTTGGTTGATTACAGCACAGAAGAGTTACAGTACAGGTTAGTTCAGGCTAATTCTGTTTACAAAACAAGTCTTTACCTGTAACTACAATAAGTATTGTCATGCTTTATTGTAATCTTAAGACTTTCTCAAACCAAATCAATTTCAGAAGGTAGGTGCTTGCAAAGGTGTGTTCATGATTATGTCACCTGTACCTGGAGTGCACCATTGCATTCCAGATGGGACAAAAGGCTCTTCATGCCAGCTTTTAGAGAACAGGGATGATGCTGTTCTTGATCTGCATTTGTCACCTGTGTTTCCAGCATTTATAAGTGTCTCCTGAATGTTGCAAGATACCAGTATTTTCCTCATTTCCTACTCCATCCAGGAGTTAATGCGTAGCAAATTTCTGCTGCTGTGTCACTGGCCTCTGGCTCTGTATGTTCATATCACTTTTTGTAATATCCATTTTTCAGTGACCATCTGACATATAAAAGGTCAGTAGGTGCCAATTGATAAGATACTCCAAGTCTTTCCATCTCCTCTTAAATAAATTTTACAGGGTTTGATGTGGAAAGGTAAGTGTTTGTTAAGGAGTTTTTTATCTATGCTCTAAAAATGAATAGATTACTATAAATTTACTATACTAGGACTCCAAAGAGCTATTAACAACTTACTCTTTTCTGTGGAACCCTGTGCATTAGCTTTGTTGTGTTTTCATCTTCATTTGTTAAAGGACAAATATCAATCCCTAAGGTCATACAATTCTCTGTGCAGGGCACATACATGCTTGTATCCCTGAAAGTGCTACATCCTGTACAATATTTATGATTTTTAGATTTTGCAAACCCTGTTGATGAAATGTTCACATACTTTTGTTATACAAATGTTAGGTTGATGGCTTTCAGAAAAGGAACTGAAGTGATTTTGAAGTGCATGCATATATATATAAAGAGAGAGAGAAAGGGAATGGCTTTTGGAAGTAGAAACAAGGTCGTCTTAAGTTCCAGTAAAAGCAGGATAAAAGCATGTGAATATATTCTGAATTAATATATAGTTTCAAATGAAATCATACCCTTAGGCTCAGTCTTTAAGAATTTTAGTACCACCTGAAAAATCTGCAGTTATTTGTCTTTGTGTGCTGGTAGGGTTTTGGTTTGGTTTGTTTGTTTTTTTTTTTTTATAAGTAAGGTGGCCTAATTAGATTGTCAGAAGCAATAGACCTGGGAAGAAAGGGCAAACACAGCTTTGGAAAGAAGGATTTAAGACTGATGGCATGCAGAGAAAAGGCTCCTCAGGATACCTGAGATTATCTCTGAACTATTTCTTGGTGGGAATAGATCTTTTCTTATGAAGTATGTCTGTGTAGAAGATGAACAAGTGTGTAAAAAATTCCAAGAAACGTTTTTAAGTAGATAGTTTTACATGCTTAGCAGCTGTAAAGCTGTGACCACTGTTAAATGCCTTCAGGGAGCAGAAGCAGTTGGTTTTAGAAACAATGTATGGAATGGAAAGAACTTGGTGATGTATTCTGCTAAACTGCTGCTTCTTTTCATTTCAAAACTTCTAGCAAATGCTTCCAGTAGTCTCAGTTTTTCATTCTGAAAAATGCGATAGAAATCCAGGAGATTTTAATCTGGTGCTTTCTCATTCTCATATGGAATAGGTAGATCTTGCTCTATACCAAGGCTGCAGCACATGGATTGGGATAGCATCAGTCTTTCAGCGCATGTCAACACCAGGAGCAGCTGGTAACTGCTGCTCTTAGTTAGATGAAGCCAGAGAAGAAATGATGTTTTGTGTCCTGCCTTGCTGTTCTTTTGGGCAAGATCAGGAAAGATAAGGGAACAAGTACAGCTCTTCCAAGAGAGCGTCTCATTTCCTTCCTCGTGCCTGCTCTGCTGCACTGACTGCAACCCAGGATAACTAAACCTCTCTGGTTTTTGATGTTGAGCTTCAACACATCAGTGCCAGGAAGGGAGAATCCACTGGGCAGTCACCAAAGGAGTCATTAGATCAGAGCAATTTCTGGATAGGAGAAGAAAGGTTGGAGGAGGAGAAGGCAGTTTATTCTTCCATGTGGCTGAGAGCACGCCAGCAAATTCTGACCTCCTTCTGCAGTTTCCATGTACCAAAAATCCTGCCTTTATATTCAGATTAAGCAACATTTACTACTGAACACATAGAGCAAGAAACAAGTTGTTTTTTGTAATTCACCTTCGAGTGTGTAATATAAACATGCATGTATGTTTTACAGCGCCTCTGAATGTTCTCATATTTGTCACAGGCAGGATTACCTTTAAATATTGAAGAATAAATGAGCTTGAACAGACAACTAATGAGACATTTCTTCCTACAAGGAAGGCTTGCATTTATGAGCCACATATGTCCTACTTGTATTTTCAAATGACAAGCCTTTTCAAATGGTGAACTTGTTTTCTGCCTGATGCTCACAGAGATGTTTTTTGATATTTAGAAGTACATTTGCAGATTGCAGATCCAAGCCAGTTTCGCAGAATGACAGACACAACTCTAAACACGGTTGCTGAATGTAAGAAAAGATGAAATGATCTTTTTTAAAATTTCTGTCAGTCATTTTAAGTGATAGCAAGCTTCAATTTTAAATTTGAATGTAGTGGAATAAAAATAGCTGGAAATAAAATTAAAAGAGAATGCACTGAATCTAACCTCTTTGCATGGAATGCTACTTTTTAAAAGCTTAACGGTAAAACCCTAAAGTGGCAAAATATATAATTTTCAGTCTGGAAAAAGATTGATAGCCTTAAAATGTGTCTTATTATGCCAAAAATAATCTTTATGCTAATGGACATTCCTTATAATATTACCTATAGGTAATTAGAAATTATGGAAGGAGGCAGGAGACCTTGAGTTCACATTAATAAAGTAGTACAGTGAGGGAGGAGGGAACATAGCTAATGTGTACTGCTGTCTGGAAGACAATATGAAAGATCATTGAAAGAATATTTAATTTTGATACTAAATCAAAGTTGTAAGAGGAAACGGAAGATGATCTTTTTCCTAAAAAAACCCCTGAATATGTAAAATTAGATCTTCATTGGCTATTTTTAATGGTAGGTTCAAGAATAGTAACGGCTGCTTCCCTCATTGAGAAGAGTCTCCCAAAGATATAAAGGCATTTGGGTGTGGTTTTGAGTATAATAGATGGTACTGTCCCTTTATCAGAGAGAACGGAGAAGAAAATACAAGTGTGAGTGAGGGGAAGGACAGTGTTACACTGCATAGGATTGGTAAGGTGTGGGAGATGGAAAATTAGATATATCCATCAGTATCAGAATATAAGGAGAAGGAACATCCTTCCTGAAGCGGTTTGCTAATGTGTACACAGGAAGGAAATGAGAATACAAGGATGGAAAGATTTCTTTAAAGCAGTATAAAGATATAATAGGAACAGTGGAAATGTTTCTTTATATTCAGACATATTACACTGAATACTGAGAAGGACAACAATAGGGTAGGAGTGTGTGCCTTGAAATTTTCCCGTGTTATTTCTGTAAGTAAAAAATAACATCTTATAGGACTGAGCTACAGTGGCATTTGGAGTTCATTGGTGAGAAATGTTGTGCTAGTGCTGCTTTCAGTCTGTGGTCGTGCTGGGACACGGGTTTGGGTGGAATTATCATGGTTTACTGTAAACAAAACTATATAAACTTGAGCAGACACCATGGCGGTTCAGCCGCCTTCAATTTCTTCCAGAAATCCAGAGAGCCTTCTGTGGCTTCTGGATTGTAATGTGAACCTTGCATGAGCCAGGTGGGATTTTTCATAATTCCATACATAGCAAGAAGTAAAAAAAGAACAGGTGAAGACAAATAATAGATAAATAATTTTAATATAAACCGCAGTAAAGATTATTCTTTTGGATTAACTATTCTTAAGTTCCTCTTGAAGATCAGCCATTTCAGTGAGAGCTTCAAAAGTTGCACCTCCCGAGGTAGCAAAACCTCATTTCATATTCAGGGTGTTTGAAGGGGAAGAATCCAGTCTTCCTACAAACATTCTTACAGATTTCTACCTTATTATAAACTGTACTCTTCTAAAGTTATGTACACTATCAAGGCATAAAGGAAATATTTTTAAGTATTGAGAGGGCTCATTTTAGTTCTCTTACTGTAAATGTATTTAATATGCTGTACAGTAATTTCATTTAGCTTCTAGCTCCAGCTCTGGAAGGGTGTCTTCCATGTCCTGTGTTATATCTGCTGGCCTCTGTATGACTTAAATACCTTAGGATATCTCAGAGATACTTATATTTAGGCAACTGACCTTCTCCCAGGATCTCAAATCAGAAACCAAAGAGGGCAAATTAACTGCAACCTGCTGGAAGAAATTTTTTTTATAATGAAGGTGGTGAAACATTGGAACAGGATGCTCAGAGCCTCATCCAACCTGACCTTGAATGTTTTCAGGGATGAGGCATCCACCACCTCTCCGATCCAATTGTAGAAGTCCCTGGGCCTTGCAGGGGATTGGACAAGATGACTTAAAAGGTCCCTTCCAACCCAAACCATTCTATGATTCTGTTGGTGCATTTTTGTAATACTGTAGAGAACAACAGTATATAAAGCTGGACTAATGTTTATTCTAAATGTATTTGCTATGCTAGGGCTACCCATGTGAGGGTGTGAATTCTGTTTTCCCTGTTAAAAAAAAAAAAAAGATAAGCAACTTTAATTCATGTAGCATGTCTTTTTAAGGAAAAGATCTTGAACAGGTATTAAAAAAGCCAATAAATCCCCCCAAACAAAACAAGAAGAAACCAGTCCACAGGCAAAAACCATTAAATTCAGTTTATGTCAAAGTCTCCTTGCCTTTTAGACAAGAAAACCTAAATCTCAATTTTTCAGCATTGTTAAGCATGCAGTAAAATAATGCTGTTACAAGACTTAATAGCAGTATCAAGCCCACACAGCTTGGCTCTATCTTTCAGAAGAAACTTTTCATGTGAGGCAAGAATAACACTAAAATAGCACATCTAAGAGCACCATCAGTGGTTTTCTGCTAGGTTTAATTTCTGGAGTTATGGGCTGTTGCTTTTGAAGCTCAAATTTCAGCTAGAGTGTGTATTAGATTTAGTGAGCTGTTTGATTTCATTACAAGGCATAGGTCTGCCGCGTTTCTCTGATGGCACAATCCACCTGCCTTTGCTGAGAGCGCTCCCGTGGGAAACAGAGTGTTCGTATGATGATGAAAAATTAAACCTTCCGTTTGATGCTCCTTTTATTGAAGCTCTGCAAGAGGATGTTGAAATGCCTTCTGTGTAATAGGCAGCTGGAGTAAAGTATTATCCATCAGTGTGGGCATAATGATTTATGTGAATACATATTTGTCGCTGTGTGTGGTGACAAACTCCAGTGAAGCTCAGAGCATTCCTCGTGGTTACCCAAGGAGTGTTGATATTACATTTCCTGTTAGACTTTGATGCTTTTTTTTCCGTTGGTTTATTTATTTATTTATCAATTTTTTTGTCTAATGCTTGTTTTTATCACTTTCTCTGTATGCAAGAGGAGGAGCACTATTCTTAGCCAGTTAATCTTCCTTTCTGGAGAGGAGACATAACCTCCTCAGAGCAGCTCTCTACACACCCCAAAAAAATGCAAACCTGCCTAAAGGAACTGTCAGCACTGAGCTGGAAAGGAGCAGGCACAGCAAATATCTGCACTGCAGTGACTGCAGCTTGTATGGATAGACTTGGAGTAATGTGATGTAGCTGCCACACCATTAAGCACAACATGAACTTCAAAAGCCACCAGAGTCTTTGAATAAGCTCTAAAGCAACCTTAGTGCCAGCGTGAACTCCAGGCTGCTCCAGCCTCATTGCTGGCAGTGCCCAGATTAGCTGGTTGGATGCTGGGGGTGGAGGTATCCTGCTGAGCAGCAGTGATTTTGGTACATCCTTCGCTGTGGCTTCAATGCTGTATTGACTTAAGGAATTTCCCCTTTAAATTTTGGAAAGAAATATGAAGGCAAATCCTACAAATTCATTGCAGTTACTTCAGTTCTGTTATTTCTGTGTGTTTTGGATGGTGTTATTTGGAAGGCAGCAGGTGCTCTTCACCTCACTTTGGTGTGTGTTTCTGCAGAATGTTGTTGTTTCTTCTTTAAAAAGACATTTTTTTATTTATTTATCCAAAGAACATTAAGTCTACCAGGTTTTAACTTGAACAGACTGCTATTAACAATGTCCTATGTAGTGGTACAAAGATCTTTTTAATGATCTTGTTCATAAACCCTTTAGCCTCTGAAGCTATTAATTCTTTAATGAGTAAATTACCTCATCATTTCTTTCTGAGGCAACAGTGTTGTCCCAGCTGTGTGATCTTTTCTGGGTATTCCCAAAGAAGAAAAAAAAAAATTAGCAACAAGGTCAAAAACCCTGAAGGATTTCCTACTAGCAATTACATTCATCACGTGCAGCTCTCTGGTGGCTTCTTGGCCTCACTAATTGCCTGTAGTGTGAAGTAATTTTATGTTTAAAATAGCTTATGTGCCTCTAGCTTGGGTGAAGGCCAGAAACCAGTCCAAGAGTTACAACTGATAAATCGAAACAAAATCCAAGCTATTGAAGAAGTAAATTGGCCTGTCCCATCCTCTGTCTGTCATATCTGAGCTCAGGTCTTTCTTCGTTTTCTTAGGGTGTATTAGTAGTTTCAAACCAGCCATTTGGCATTCTGCAAAGGATGTGGTTTGCCAACTGCTCTCTGTGAGAGAACTCTGTTTCTGAGTCTTGGTACCATCCAGGGGGCTTCAGGGGACCTTCCCTCCTCCAGGCATTGCATCTTAGCAAGGAAACATCAGACTGGGCTGCAGGACATTGTGATGTGTTATCAGTAAGAGTCTGAAGACTGGAACACTTCCTGACAAAGTTCTCTTTTCCAGAATGCTCTGCTTCCCACCCGGAGAGGCAGACTAGATGGTCACACAGCAAGGCTATCAAGCAGTGGGAATCCACATCCTACCTTCTGTGTGTACATCCATGCACATGCCCACAGGACGTGCTCTGCCACCCCTATTCCATAGGCAATATGGGAACCATAACTGCTTTTTGGCAGTGATTGTTCACAGTGTTTAAAGTATTGAAAGATTTTGGGGCCTGGTTTTCATTCTATTTTATTTATAAAGAAACAAGTGCAGACCACCAACAAACAATCTTCCTTTCTAATTTCCTCTTTTCCTTTCTCTTTCCCATTTCCTGAGAGGTACCTGGGAAGAATTAACAATCTGAGGAGTAACACTTCTTGGAATCATGCAGATCATTGGTTCTCCCTTAATTCAGTTCAGTTCCCACCTCCCCACCCCACCTCCCCCGCCCCCCCCACCCCAGTGGTTTTGCTGCTTGCCTTTATTTATTGTTTTTCCTCCATTCTTGTATACTAAATCCATCTCACAGCTCATGCTATCCATGTAAGCAAGATAGATATCCTGAACAGTTTATTTTTTTAATGTTTCAGGATAGCAGATCCTGGAAGATAATAGTGTTTCCCCATAAATCAAGTTAAATTGGAAGCATTTGGCAACAGCATTTTCCTGTGTATGTGTATAGAAAAGCTTTTTATTCTCCACCTGGATGTTACGGGTAGAAATCACTATAAGCTAGAAGGTGCTGTGTTTCAGTGATGGCATCTTTTATTCTTGATCTCAAAAAATCAGAATAATTTTCATTAATTTCTGGTGTTATATTAGGATAGCACATTTTCTTGACTAAATAAGGTTTGTTTGCTGAAATGAAGGATGCATTTAATGTTCAGCTTGCCAGAGTGGCCTTTCCTATAATTCAATGTGACATAATAATAGCTTGGGTGTCTTTTGCTTTGCCTATATCATTTGCAGTATGGGAAAATTAAGAAATCATGGCTTTAGTGTTGCTTGTCAGGAAGCCCTGAAACTGTCTCTTACTTTATACATTCACTTTTCATCTTGTGCAGTTTACTAAAAGAGAGCAAAAGTGGTTTACATTTTGAGTGACAGTGTGGCATCAAACAGCATATAGAAAAATGCCAGCAAAGCTTCTCAAATGGAAAAATTTTGAAATGATAGATACGGTTCTCATGCTAAAGAAGGTTTCAGTCTCAGTTGTCTCCTTAATTATAATTTAGCAGTCTCCAGCAATGTAGGACTCTTAAAATTTGGGTCCTGAAAGAGCAAACATAGTTCAGTGGTGGTTTGTATTTACTAACCAGGAGGAGGTGCTAACTTTTATCTGGCTGTATGGAACATGAAGATTCTCAGCATCTGTCCATAAACTCACACTGTCTTTCTACAGCTCCCTCTTGCTTTGTCTTAAATCTCTCTGCTTAGTTACTCTTTCTTAATGCTGTGCAGAATTGTGAATTTAGGCTCTTCTGTTGACGATATAGTCTGTGTAATGGAGATTTAAGTCCCAAAGACCCTTTTAGTTTGCTTCCTAAATTACTGACAGAGCTGAAAGTCATATTGAATTTAACTTAGAACCATCTATTTCATTGTCTTTTTGAGATGAGAGAATGAAAAGTCAAAGCAGCCATGACAGAGTGAGCTAGTCTTGGAATAACTACTCAAACCCTGATTTATTCTCATATTTCGTCTCTGGAACTCATGGAGTTACAGAGAGCATGATCTAAACACTACAAAAGTCAATTAAATGTCCTTTACCAGCTATATGGCCACATGTATATTCCATGCAATTCTCAAAAGAAAAAAGCTTTTGTTCAAAGTAGCATCTGAGCACATTTTAAAATATTTTGGAAGTCCATGGAATGCATAGATTGAATGTATTTGTCTAAAGAGGAAGCAATGTTAGCGATTATTTTTGCTCTCATTCTGAAACAGGGACCTCAGTTCCTGATTTTATGCAGGAAAGGCCTGCCTGTTGACCAAGAATCTGTTTATGTGAGCATCAATACTGTAAGCATCTTGCTTTAGTTTCAACCTGTAAGGATCAATATAACACAAAGAAGAGAGGAAGGACTGCTTATTGGTCTAATTATCTGTCTAGAGTCTTGTATCTTCGTTTTTCCTTTCTTAATGTTCAGAAAGTCAGTAGTGAAGCATGTTTCGTGAAAAAGCATTGTTTGAAATTGAGATAAATGTGTTAATACAGGCAAATCTGCCCATCTCTTAAAATTGAGAGTGCTGTCTGAAGATATCAAAGTATGATATTGCAGTTACACCAGCAAATGCATTTTGCTATTAAGAATTTGTAAGTATGGCATATGAAGAGGTACCTGTGAAGCACTGATGCAAAATTGATTTGCTTGGAAGGTGGAGGGAGTTACATGTGCATTGTGAAATCCCCCAGAGAATCAAGAAAAAAATTGTAATAGCTGGTCACTCTTCACAACAATATATCCAAGAAAGAAATCAAACCCTATCTTGTCTACCTTGAGGTTAATCTTTGAAAGCAATTAAAAGTATTCTTAATTGCAATGCTGATATTCAGGCTAAAAGTAACCCTTCCTTTTTTAGCCCTGAAATGCTTCTCATTCCTGTTTCTTAAGTAACTATCACTTATATCAGGGATTAATGACTGTTAAGTAATTCCTCTGCAGAAAAGGAGGCAGATTTGGAGGCCTTTCTCTTTTTCCAGGAGTGTCTAAAAGTGATCTTTGCAGCCTTGTTTTCTGCAGAGCCTGATGCATCACTCTGTTAATCCAGTCTTGGGCTTGTTGTAGACTACCCTGTGCCCCAGGAGTGCTTGCTTCTTTCTGAACCACCCTGCCAAAATACTGACAGTTCAAAAACCTGGGCTTTTAAACAAGCTAAGCTGAGCTTCCAAAAGCTCACAACCAGGTCTCTATACACCATGGTGCCCTGTGGTGACATGAAGTTACCTTGACATGGCCCTCCAGGAGCGTGTGATTTTTATGAAGTTAGCTTTAGCTGCGGTATGTATGAATGATATGAACATGATGTAATGATTAGCTATTACTATTAGAAAGAAGACGTATCTTCATTTCTGGTTTTGTTTTAAAGGATATAGGGTTCAGATCCATCCAGGCTATTGACCACTGATCAACAAAAGAGTAAAGTCAAAATGTGTCTGCAAAAAGCAACAGAGAAATTTGATGCAGATATGTAAGAAGGTAGTTACTTATTTAAAGGAATATCTACTGGCCTGTCAATAAATTATTTTAATCTAAACTTCATTCCATCAAATTAAATGCAAAGCACAAAATCTGTCTCTTGAGGTATAATTAAATGACATTCAAAGGAGTTTAATTACATAATTATTGTTGACAATAAGAAAAAATGGATGCCTTCAAAGTTATCAGATCTAACTTCAAGAAGTATTTAAAGTTTCTGATTGTGTTAAAATAAAGGAATGTATATTTTTGGCTCATATATGGAATATATATTGAAGTATGCAAAACATGGTTAAAACATGTATGTGCATTAATGAGTGTAAATGTGTGTATTAACACATTATCTACAGGTATGTATATGAAAAATTATTTATGTTCTTATGGTAAAGAGCATTGTGGTGATGGTGCTATTGCTTGTACAGTGCGTATATTAGAAAATCCCATTTTGGCTCTAAGTGTATTATCCATTTTAAGGGGGTAACTTTGCAACTGGGAATATTACTAAACTTATTTTTATTGCATACTTGTGTTTGGATTATGTAGGCATATTTTGAATCAAGCATGTGCCCTGCCAAATGGCTGGTGCGGTTTGCCAGTCATGTGGAAAAGCAAAAATCTCTATTTGATTAGGTGCTGACAGATATTTACATACACATTTCACCATTTCCAAATATGTTCATATAGTTGTAAGCACTTCTATTTTTATAAAGCTAACTCTTACTGATCATGCAGAACTGTTAATGGTCCAGATTCAAAGAAACTTCAATCATTTAAAGAGTGACTTGGGAATGTTGTTGCTGAAGTCTAGCAAATGTTGTCTATTATGAGCTTCCCAGAATTCTGTCCTTGCTCACACAAGGTGTATGTAGCTCAAGGTTGGGAACTGTCTCTTCATCTCTCTGCACCCAAGGGTCTCTCTCGTGTTTTTGTGGTTATGTTTGCTGAATGTCAGTAAAAGCAGGTCACCTCAAAGTCCCACTGATTTTTAGCAAGCAGCCAAAGAAAGTGGGAGCAGCAGCACCTCGTTGTCCACAACAGCAGGGTGGGAGGGATGTGGGATTATGCTAGGGAGGAATTATGTTCTTCTTGCACCCGAGTACATTCAGACCCACTTCTGGTGATTGGGCAAGCAGCTCATGAAGGCAGAAGGTAAATGCTCTCCGTTTCTTCCTTCAGCACTGTGCTTTTGTGCAGAAATGTGTCTAAGATTCATTGTTTCAGGGAGAGAGAAAAAAACCAACAAGCATTATGTGAGTATCAGTGGTGATTTTGCATTGGTTTTTGTTCGACACTTGTCTAGGAAGGAAATGTCTTTTTTTGTTTTTTTGGTCCCCACTGGGTCCTGGGATTATCTCTGTATTTAATGCAGTGCTTTTTGTGAAAATTATGTTCTTGGGAATGGCTAACGCATTAAGAAGAGTTACCATAAAAATGCTGAAGTAATTTAAAGCATTAAAATTATGCGAAAATTATTTTGGATCACTGTGCTAGTCTAATGTGTAAAGCAGACATCTGGCTTTAAGTAAAACATTAATATATTGGTATCGGAGGTTAACAAGCCTTCTTCAGTAAGCTGAATAACAAAAAGGCAAAAAATACTACAGAAATCAAATTCTTTGAAGAGCAATTTTAAGTTCTCTATTTCCTAAGCAGGGATCTTAGAAAATATTATTTTGGTCTGCTTTGCCTCTCGGATTTTCCCTTGGCACCTAGCAAGCTGCAGGTCATGTATTATGAACATAGTCTAATACCAAAGTCAGGATCTTGGCTTCATTAACTTCCACCTAAGGAGAGATGCCTCTAGCTGATATGCTCATTCATTTGGCAGTTTCATCAATTCCGGGAGAATTACTGCTTTTTCTTCTGGCCTGAAGCATTAAATTGGTCACTGAAATTGAATCTCAGGTTTTTAAAGAAGTGAAAAATATCACATAATGTGCAGTTTCTATATTAACCAGTAGAAATCTTGTCGTAGCCTTTATTTTGATGTAATAGTGATATAGAGGTTTTAGGAAATGGGCAGCCTACAGAACTAAGCATTTCAAGCCAATTTGAAGTAAGAAGGTAATGTATGCATACAAATTTATTGAAGAGTCTCTTCACTCTTCACTTCCCCTCACAAGGAAAAGGGAGAATGTCTTAATATGAACAACTTGGCACTTTCAGGATCAGTTCTCCCCTTCTTTGTAATCCACACAAGCTTTTCCATGATCAGATGTGAATCTCCAGAGTGCTTTCTCTCTGTTCCCCAAATACACTCTACTTTTGTGGGCAGGTTATATGAAACCCACAAGTACTGTCTGGAAACCATCTTGCAATGCATTAACTACAAATGTAGAGACTACCAGTTGAAGTTCTAGGAGTGCTTGGCATCAAGCAGAACTGAAAAGAAGCAAAAAGCCTCCCTTTATAGTCTGCCTCCTGTGCTAAACCCTGTGATTTTTGAAGCTCATGGTTCCTCTTACTAAGCTGATGTGTCCTACCAAGGGAACCTTTATAGTCCACAATTCCTAGGAGTGCTTTTTATGGAAGTATTTGTTCCTATTTTTATGATTTCCCCTTCTTATTATAAAGCAGATCAGTTTTAAGATAGTTTTTTGAATTTTATATGTCCCTCAAAGCCGCCAGCAGCTTGACTCCTTCCGTCCTTCCGTCCTTCCGTCCTTCCATCCTTCCTTCCTTCCTTCCATCCTTCCTTCCTTCCTTCCGTCCTTCCTTCCGTCCCTCCGTCCCTCCGTCCTTTCCTCCCTCTTTTGTTCCTATAACCTAGAGGCATTTTTCTTTTCTAATCTATTGTTTTCCCCCACTTCTATCAATCTTTGATTATATTATTGATCATGGTTATTAAGGTCACTCTCCTTCACCAGATATTGTCACGGATAAGTGGATTTAGATATCCACTGAAAAAAACCCTTTTGTTGCAGAAAGAAAATTTCCTTTTACTGTGTTGGAAAACTGTCTTTCCTCCAAGTAAGTTTCTGGCGAAGAAGTAAGGTGTTTTCTTTAAGTGAGTTGAGGAATGGTTGGGGCATTTCCACAATTAATATTGCTCCACAGTTATAGCATACTTAGAATTACATCGTTCACTTCACAATCTTCTTTACAAGACATAAGGCTTTAGTATTGACAGTTTAAGTGTCCCAGGGAATGAAAGATGACCTGTCTAGGTCTTGGGCTGTATTGGTGTAACTAGTAAATATTGAGGAGTCTTGTGGGTGTATTGTACTTCAACAGAAAAATTAAAAATTAAAACCACAAGCTGTATACCCTAAGATGTATAATATGTAGCAGGATTATGGCAGTAACAGACTAATGTGTAGAAGCTGGATTATAAATGTGCTGTGAATGTACTTACGTAACAGAAAAATTAACTGGAATGTTCATTATTCTTTTAAGGCAGAGTTGAGGCAATGTCACATTATACATTAGCTTGGTCCCGTTATTTGTTGGTGCATAACCTATGGAAGTTACATAACATGCAGTTGCACTTTGTCATGCATTTTGATGATGTGGTTTTTTTAATGTTTGCATATGTTGTACATATTCTATATATTCTGTGTAAGATGCAGTTGCCTGAGAACAGTTACCTGGGCTTGCACTAACATAAAATTTAGACAATAATAGTTGCTAATAAAGTTGAGGTAGAAAGTGCAGGATTATTTTAGTCATTATTAAAAAAAAGAATTTTCAAAATGAGACAGAATTTAAAAGCCTCATTCCTTTTCTACTTTTGTATGCACGGTGTTTTAGTTAACTACTTGAGGGCCTGACCTTTTCATTCTGTTATTACAGACTCCTATAGTAATGTTGTGGTTCACTGTACAGTCAGTCCTTGTTGCCTCTCCAGTGCCTATAACAAAGGTAATGCATTTGAGGTCCTGAGTTCTAAAAGTAGTTTTCAAGACAGGTGTCCTGAAGTATGCTGGTGGAAATGAGTTCTGATTCAATTGATGAATTATGAAGGTACACATTTGCCCTTTGATTTAAACGTCACCATTTTAATGTCTAGTTTTCACACATTATGCTTCTTAAACAGTGTCTTTAATTTTCATTTTTCATGAGGAACAGTATCTCAAGTCTTTGGAATTTTATCTGTATTATTTTTATGCTCCTCTTTGCTATATCAAGTTGTCAGTCCATTTCACTCATGTACAATTGGCCATCTGTCCAGATACTCTCTCTTGGAATGATTGCATCCACTTTGGTCATAGTTCCTTTCAAATATTATTTTATTGTTATCTACTGTGTAGCTGATGGTGAAAGCAGACACCTGTCGTTTGTAGCATTGTCAAAGAGCTCTCCAAATGAAGAGAGGCTCTTCTAATCTTTCCACAGCAAGTCAGAATTTCTTCAGCTCTGCAGGTTCTTAATACTGATTTTTTTGGCATGGTGCAATATTCTTGTGTCTCAACCTTGGCTGACTACCAGCTGTCCACCAAGCCACTCTTGGTTCCTCTCCATGGACATGAAAAAGGGAGAAATATGCACTGAAAAGCTCCTGGATGCAAATAAAGGCAGGGAGATCTCTTACTAATTACTGTAAGGGGCAAAACAGGCTTGACTTGAGAAAATTAATATAGTTCCTTTTATTTTGTTGCCAATTAATTGTAACAGAGTAGAATAGTGAGAAACATTGAAAAACTAAGAACACCTTCCTCCTACTCCTCCCTTCTTCACAGTCTCAGAGTGCTCTCACCTCTTCCATCTTCCCCACTGCACCGACCCTGAATGAGGCAGGGGATGGGGAATAGGGTTCGTGGTCAGTTCATAATGTTTCATCTCTGCTGCTCCTTTCTCCCCATGCTCTTTCCTTGTCTCCAGCATGGGGTCTCTCCTACAGGGTACAAGTTCTCCCTCCTGGGTCCTTCTCAGTAGCTGCAGCGCTTCAAGGATTGCTCCAGTGTGGGTTCTGGCCACAGGGTTCAGTCCTGCAAGAGTGGGCTGCTCAGTGCAGACTCTTCACAGGCTTCAGCTTCCTTTGGGGAGCTTCCACAAAGCCCAGTGTGGGCTGCAGGTGCAAGCCTGCCTTGATGTGAACCTCCACGGGCTGCAGGGCCACAGCTGCTTCACCAAGGGCTTCACCGCAGGCTGTAAGGGAATCTCTGCTTCTGCACCTGGAGCACCTCCTGTCCCTCCTTCCGCACTGATGTTGGTGCCTGCAGAGCTGTTTCTCTCAGATTTTCTCACTCCTCTTTCCAGATGCTGCACAGCCTTTTTTACTCTTTCTTAAATCTGTTATCCCAGAGGTGCCACCACCACTGCTGATGGGTTCAGATGTGGGCAGCAGTGGGTCTGGTCTGTCTTGGAGCTGGCTGGCATTGGTTCTGTTCAACACAGGGACAGCTTCTCACAGAAGGCCCCCTGAAGTGCCCCTCCCTGCTACCAAAACCTTGCCATGTAATTCCAGTACAAATATTAAAAATAGGGATGTATGATGTAGGGAAATAAAGTCTTAATAACAGTATTAAAAACTACAAATAGTTGAGAGCAAAGCTGTTTAATTAAAAGAATCAATGCTCTGATTCCTTCTGGAAGCCTATGTTTTCATAAGGAATTTTGCTGCAAGATAGAAAATTTCTGGAACATGGTTTCCTTCCTTCTACTCTGCCTTTCTTTACATGCCTTTCTCCTCTTCCTTAGGAATTTATTGTAAAGTTTTGCATTTAAGGACTTCATTTACACTGCTTCTCCGGAGCTTGTATCATGAATGTCCCTAAACATGAGACCGGGATGGAATGGCTTGTATAAATCATCAGACTAGGTACTCCCAAATGTGGGGTTTTATTGAATTTGATACGTCACTCCTTGTGCATACATGTATGCTGAATTGTATTGCATTTATTCCTGATAAACTTGTGTTGCATGTTGAGCAGGAAATTCTGATGAATGAGAAATTTATAAATAACTTTCAACATGACTGAGAAAGGAATTTTTTAATGATATATATTTGTTAAAAATCTCTGAGCAAAAGCATCTGTCCCAACTAAAATATTTGTGCTTTTGATTTGCTTCAAAGACACCTAAAGCCTAAATTCACGTGCCTCTCGGGCCATCCTTGAAATTCAAAACAATTCTAATAAAGGCTCAAGACCGGGATCAGCAACTGAAAGCAGGGGAGAGAGCCTCTAGGGCATCAGAACTTCCCATAATGAAAGCTGTTTGCTTTTATTTTTTCCTCTTTGTGTCCTTACATTTTTCAGACCTACTTGAGTCACGTCAAGAAGTCAAGAGAGTTCATGGTTCTTATATATTGTTGTGTGTTTGTGTAAGTCTTTATTTGGGCTCTTTGGATTGGTTCTGCTCTGATGGTTAAGTACTGTTAGTGTCTAAACAAAGAGGGATTTTTAAAAAACCAGAACTGCTTGTGAATAGGGACAGAGTATGAGAAAAGGCTCTGCTACAACCATCACACAGAATGCTGGGAACAGGGCTTTGACTGTCCTCAAAGAGGGGAGAACAGGAGTTTTGAAATTTACAAGAAACAGGTGCTGGAGAAGAGACTGCCAAGCCCTGGGAGGAACCTTGCAGAATGTCGTGCCAAAGCCTGACAAAATCAGTGTGATTGTGATACTGTGTAATATTAATTTGGAAAGAGCTTAGGCTAACTAATCACTCTTTTCAAGTTAAGGCTGCACACTTCATGTTAGCTTTACAAGTATCTGGATTTTCTGAGATGAGAATCAGCATGGTCCTCCTTTACTGCGTGTAGGGTTATGTCTTTGTGTTTGGGAGCTCAAAATTTGTCACTCTCTAAAACTTCTTCACCATATGTGGTGCAGAAAAATGCAACATATCATTCCCTAACTGCTTGTTGAGCAAGCTGCTTTGTGAGCTGAGCAGGAGATGAAGAGGTTATAGTGCTTTATAGTCGCTTCCTGTTGGTTCTTTTTGCTCCATGAAAATTTTGGGGTAGATATCAGTGATTTAGTTTTTCTATTCAGAGACTGCCAACAATAATTTTAGTTATTCCTTTAAAATTTTGAACATTCAGTGCAAAGCATCCCAATATCTTACAGAAGACTCTAATGCCCTGTGGAGATAGTAGGATATGAAAGTATATTCTCATCATAGTACCTAGTTAACATGTACTGCTGTTGTATTTCTCATTTTTTCCACCCAGTCTTACAGAGTTTGCTCTAATTCTCTTCTATTGTTTCTTAATTTAGCCTGTAACCTCTGTGAAGTAAGTTGTTTTCAGGAAGAAAGTGTTTATATTACAATGATGTGTTTGCCTTGCTCTTACAGTTCATTTCGCTTCGTAAGCTCTTTGTGGTCCGTGAGCAAGTGATTAAAGCCAATAAGGCTGAAAAAAGCTCTGATTTGAGACTGACGAATACAACATTAGTAGCTGCATCAGCAATGGGGCCTTTGATTTTTGGGCCTTTTATTTACTCTTTGCCTCGTGGACCTTGGTCAAAATGAATTTATTGGTATTGGGTTTGATTAACAAAATATGTCACTGTCTTTATCCAGAGCAGAGCCAAGTGGGGTAAGGGCTGTTGATTTTGAGTCTGGAAGGCTTACAGAAAAGAATCAGTAAGTGCTAGTTAGCTAAGCAGCAGAATGAAGGTATTTGCTCAGTCAGTTTCAGCAGAAGCAGCTATTAGTCAGCTTCTTTGCGTTGATCTGTGTTGATGAGGATAATAACAAGTCTGGCATACTCTCTTTGTTTCCCTGGCACTAGCCAAAAGTGCTTGAATAACATGATTGATACTTGAGCCTAAATCTTATTTTAGCAAATCTGAAGGGCTGCTAGACATCCTGGAGGAATTAGTCAAAGCAGAAAGACTTGCAGGTCTTTGGGCTCTATTTGCTTCTAAACTTGCCCTCTTTACAATTAATTGTTCCCTGCAATTTGTATAAGGTAAAAATATTACAGCATCAAAACCTCTTCTGAAACCTGTGATTTGTGCTGGTTCACTTGAGACTGCTTGCTTTGAAGGCTTACTGAACCAACTTCGATGTTTTTCCCCTTGACCTCTTTTGATTCTGAAGGAATCCCGATAACTTCTGAGAAGCATGCAAAAAATACAGGAAAAGTTACACATTACACATACTTTAATTTTGATTGCAGACTGCTGTTAATGCTTTCACAGTTTCTTTCATTCCCTATAGTTACCACTAAGGGGGCAGTTCATCTGCAGTGATTTTTCATTAAGGAGAATTGTCATTTCAAGGCAGTGAACTATAAACTTTAAAAAAAATACAGCTTAGAAACTGTTGATTAGTATCCTGCACATCTGTTATATAGACCAGCTTACAGAGAGCTGCAGTTAAAAATACACATGCATAAAGGGTATACATTCTAGCCTAACTTTGCAGATTGGAGGATGATGGTTAGAGTAGGCAACGAGCAGTATTGATCACATGAAATGTCATTGCCATGACTGCACTGGTACCAATAACCATTTCTAGCCTCCTTTGCTGTGACTGAAGCCATGGCTTTAGCACACCTCTTGCACACACACTGAATGTTTACATGTTGCTAAGTCTGCCCATGCAAACAAGCACGTAAACCACCTTGAGCTGTGTGGTCTGTCTGTAGCAGCCTCCATCCATCTCCATCATGGTGCTGGTGCAGGCTTCCTTTCCGTGCTCTTGCATCCTGCTCTCTTCTCACTGATGCTTCCAGAAAGCTGGTCACTTGGGAATGAAAAATTACTGTATCAGTTGGAGCTTTGTTTTGCAGCCAGCACAGAGCTGAGGTACTGAGCCTGCAATATCACTCTTTGGCTTCAGATCAACAGACAAGGCCTGGTGGCAACCCCTTTCATCTTGAAAGGGAGTCATAGTTAATCTCTTTAGTGTATTAGAGCAGCAAGGGAAGAACATTCATGGTGCTGAATAAACAAGCCTGCTAATGACTGCTGAGTAATGTTAAACTGTAATAAGAAAGCTTTATGGTTGTTTTTTGTTTTCACTACATTAATCTATCTTTTGTGAGACCTCTTGCGTCTTTATTTTGCCCACATTTTGAGACTGAGGAACATTATCAGATAGTTGAAGTGTCTAACTTTCAAACACTTTTTTATTTGTGAAATGTTGGCCTTGTAGGAAAAGAGCAGGGGCATTAGGACAAAACTGCTCTGTTTGCTGCTGTTGATTTGAGGGTCACCACTATTAAGGCACAGGGGAACTTCAGTGCACGGCTGCCTTTTCCTGGGCTGCCCTTTAACTGAAAACTACTTTGGTCTTTCCATGCCAACCCACAAGGAACTGCTGTAGCACTTCATCTTCAGAGAATTTTTTCCCAAGTTCCCAGATGTGCATCAGAAAATATATTATATATCCCTGCAGATAAGGAGCGATAACTCTGCTGGCAGATACAGTGGGTGCATTTTGCCTCCAACCTCCTGTGCATGTCATATGCAATTCTCAGAAATTTCCTGCATCTCCTGCCTGCTCTCACAGCAGCTGCTCACACGTCTGTGATTGTCAGCTACATCAGCAGTCAGGAGGCACAGCTGAAATGTAAACAGTTTGACAGTTTGAACCTGATGGAATGACTGTCCTGAATATTTTCCTTGTAAGTAGGTGTTGCATCTGGTATGTGCTACTACAGTTCTAGGTGATAAAGATCACATGTCAGACCATATAATTTAGGTATGGTGTCAAAAATGTCATTTTAAGGTTGGTGTTTTTTTTTTTTTTTGTGCCCATAGATTACATTTTATGGTTCAATTCAAGTGGAAAGTTCTTTATTTCCTGGTAGAAATTGGTTTATATGATACAGTAAATGGACAGTTTCCTCCCACTGACAGCTCCCAGCTATTCCCTTATGGATTCAGGAGCAGATGATAGTATTTCAGTAGTGCAATGAGCTAAGTTTTTTGGGTTTTGCTTTGATGGGCTAGTGTTTTAGGTAGAGTGTCCACATTTTCCCAAGGAATGTGAAAAAAGTGTAGTGAAATTGTACTTTAAAGTGGTTTATACCTCAGCAAGATTTCTTGAGACAAAGAAAAGTCACTTCTTCAGTTCAAGGCTGTTTTCTGAACTAAATATAAAAGACCTGCAGAGAAGAGGGTATGCATGAAAGCTTTGAAGAAAAGGTCAGAGGAATTCTTTAAAATGAAAAACATTTGGCAGGCTGGCTGTAGGTGTCATTACAGGCTGTCTTGTGTGTACCCAGAGGCCTAATTTTGGAAACAATTAAGTGCAAACGTGTGAGTAACTTTAATTGTGTGCCTGCCAAATCAGTAAGACAAACTGAAACCTTTCAGCATTTGTAAGATCTTTAGTTTATGTTTCCCCTTCAGCTGTTAGAACAAAACCATGTAAATGAAACATGGGAACTTGTCTAATATAAGTTTAGTATTATATTGCAAGACACTGAAGAGCTTTTTTACATGGTACTCATGGGTGTTTTTCTGTTTTGTGCTCTTACTAGGTTTATTTTGTTAAATACATCAATAATTATCATGGTTTCTGCTTTCCATTTCCTTCTCTGATAGACATTCTGAACTTAAACTGACATTTCATTTCCTTTTGGGGTTTAGAGAAAGTACTGTCTTCCATGCCCGTTTATATTACTAACTAGGTGGTTTGCATAAAATATCAGTGCAATATCTGAGAGTAAAAAACCAAGCGGTGAGCTCTGCTGAGAAAAGAAATCAGTCTAATTACCTGGTTATATTGCACTATATATTGCACTGGGCACTGTAAAGTATCTCACAAGACATCATATCTTATCTCTCTTTTCATCTGTCTTATAGGTGCTCCTGAAGGAAAGTGAAAACACTTCTTTTGCTTTGTTTAAACGTCAGTGGAGAGTGAAGCATAAGTACTTGAGTATATGTATTGAGAATGGATAGATTGATAGTGACACAATCATAGTTTTTTTTTTCCTTGGTCAAAAAAATTGTTGATCAAGGTGAAGAACACTTGCATTAATGTTGTCTGTTCTGATTTCTTTTGGTTTGGCTTTCTTTGCATGAATTTTTAAGCACATGAAATGATTTTATCCTTTATACTGGCTAGGGTCTCAGACTCATTTTAGTGCTTAATTTTTATTTTATTTTGTCACTTTTTTGTTATTTTATTTTCAGATCTAGCACAACTATGGTTACATGCAAAAGCTGTATTAGAGCACACACATGAAATTGTACAAGAAATCAGGATAGGAATAGCAAGACTTTTCTTTTTTCCTGTATGGCTTGCTTTGTTTGGTTTTTTTTTTTGGCCTCAGGGTGTATTTTGTATAGCACACTGTGAAACTGAAGAAGTCCATTCCTGGGAAAAAACAAGTAGTGCTGAGGGTGCTGTGTTGCTTTATTTCTTTGTGTTCTTTTCCCCCTTCAGAGAGAAGAAGTAGTGCAATACCTTCTTCTACTTCCCTCTTTGGTAGAATTCCTTTCCTTTGTAACTTCCATCAGGCTAGATGTTTAGGCCAGATCAGGATCCTCACTTGTTTTTATTCTCCAGTCTCCCCACTTGCCCCGGTCAGACCCCTGTATTTTGATCAGCTTTCTACAGAAAACATAATGTAAATACTTCCTCCTACTTGTTCTCCCCAGCCTTTTCCATGTCTTACTTGTCACAAGTGTGCTATAGTGTCTTCTGTAATAACTGCAGATAACCTTGGGACCACTTTAAAGGCATCTTTCAGATTTACAGAGAATCCTGTTCTTCAACTTCTGCTTCTCCAATCAGCCCTTTCCTCAAGTCCATCCTTCGTCTCCTTCACTTAAAAACCTTTGCTCCATTTCCCCTATTTTAGACCTGCCAACCTCTTATGTCAGGACACTCTTCTTCAAATCTTGTCCTTTTTGGCATCACTGGGTGTTTGTCTCTCCTGCTTCTGACTCTTTGAGTGGTTTCTGCAGTACAGAATGGCCTGGCTCTCTCACCAGCACGCTGTCGGATGCCATCAATCACGCCGGTGTCCTTTTCTGCTTCATTCACACTTCACTGAATTATCTCATCTGACTACATTAATCTGTCAAATAAAAGGTTAACTTGGAGATTTCATAATCTTCTCCAGCCAATTCTTGTTTTGCTGAAACGAAGCCTCAGTGGGCTCAGAGATAAACCGCCTGTATAGCCAGCCACATGTAATGTTGTTTATTGCCCTGAAATCAATCCATCCTAACTTTACCTTTTAATGTACTTCTGAAATTAATTATCTGCACTTCTCTGGAATCAATTACACCATTAGGAGACCATTGTATTTGGCTTCCTGATTTTTCACTCTCTTATGAAAATGTGCTGCTTTAGTTCTAAGTCCTTCTGCAAGATTCTTCATCTCAGGAGCGCATCACAGCAAGCAATTCAGGCATCAGCTGAACTGATAAAGATATAATAAAGACTTTCCTATTCATTTTTGTCTACTGAAATGTATTATTTATCTTTCTTAAAATAAAATACATAAAATCTCCAGAATTAGTAATCAAAGTCAGATACAAAAATTGTTGTTGATGGTATACCACTGAGATGCTTTTCCAGAACTGTCTTATTGACACAATCCTTTAGTAAAGCTACAAAGTTTATTTTTGGGCTAACATAGTTTTTTTCATGTCAGAGAAATTACCTTTTGAAGGCTTCCCTTCCCTCCTCCAAGTTTCTGTTGCTCAATGGAAATTAACTGCAACTGATGTTGCTTTATATGGAAGCTCCCATATGTGGTGTACAAGCGGATTCGCACAAAACCCACAAGTCAGAATGCTGACTAAAACCACTGGAGTAGAGTAAATTATCAGATACTACTGTCCTATTGTTTGTAAAATCTTCTGTTGTCATTTAACTGGGTGGAAATCATGTTGTGTGACACTTTAGTCATACCAAATGTTAGTCTGCATGTATATATTATTGTAGAATTGAATAGGTAGTGCATTGCACAGCTTGTTGCTCCAAAGGAGTGTTTCAGCCCCTGTGTAATCATGCTTCTGAGTTTTGGATGTACTCATGGCAATACATTCTTTGTAAAGTCTGTGGAGATAGATAATTATTGAAAATTAAAAACCCCCAAGTATCTCACCCTGCACCAGGACTGCAGATCACTGCAGGATCACTGGAGGTGAGAAAGGGAAAGAGACATCTGCACATTGGTGAAATTCCTGCTAACGCCATTTTTCAAATGCAGTGATGATTCACTGTGTGAAAATGGTCTTCTGTATCCCCTGGCAACCAGAAGCAAAATGTCTCTGTTCTTGACTGCTGGCCTTCAGAAACACATCTGAGAAGTGATTTGTTTTCACAAGATAATCATGCAACATTAGAAGCCTGCTCCCTCCCATTCTTCATAAAGAATAAACTAAACAAAAACATTTTGTCTAGCTCTTGATTGAGTTTTAGGGCAAATTTTCTTTTGAGATGTATGTTTTTTCAGATTTGTTCTGTGACTTTTTAATGCATGAAAAATAATACTGTATTTTATTCAAATTACTGTTAGTATTTAATACACTCCTGAAATCTGAGAGATGTGACTTTTGTCCTCAGAATTTCTGAGAATTCTATAGCACCACAGTATTTTATTATTTTTTACTCAGCGTGCTGTTGATTTTTATTCTCTAGTATGCTTAGGATAAAGAAAACTGAGACTCCATATTTCACAAAACACGTAAAAATAAGGAACATTTTCTTTAAACATAATGTATCAAATGAGTGGTGTATCTTTGTGTAGGCAGGTGAAATTCAGCAAGTCAAATGCTTAAAAGCTTGTGTCAAAATAAGCACAAAAGACATAAGTTCTTTTTTCCAGGCTTGTTTTTCAGCAATCACACCCTTTTTCCTCACAGCATCTAGCAATTGATGCTATTTTTAGAAATTATTCTGATAGTAATCACTCAGCAAACCTTAGGCTGAATTGTTAAGAGTACTGTACTCTTAGCTGGAGAATTGCATGATAATGTACAAAAGGCTTTGACCTTTTCAAATCTACAGTTTCCCTATTTTGCTTTATAAATGTAAAGCATGAGGGGGGAAAAAATTTGGGTTTTATCCAGAGGAGGTGCTTTACTGCACAGTTACAATTTGCATTTACAGAGCAGTGGGTTTCTTCCAGTTTCAAAATAGAGTTTAGTTATATTTCACACTGGCAATTGTGTGAAGAGTTTTCTTCCTGGAAGTTAGATCAGAACAGATCATTCACTGTGTATGTTCATGTCCCAACTAACTGTGCAGTAGTAGCTCCCTGCCTGCACAGTCCGTGGGGGAGAAGATACTTAAGTCCTGGAAGAACTGGCTGGCTTTGGCTCACAGATTGATTTAGCCTTGCTTATACAAGTGGTGTGAGATAAAGGTTAAATTTGTGCACCTGAGGCACGGATTGAAATGAGAAGCAGCTGAAGAAAAAACATGTTTCTCTTGGAAAGTGTTTAAATTATCACAAGAATGGAAATTTGAATTCATTTTATACGATAAAGAATTAATCATCTTTATTTATAAATAAAGTCAAATTAGACTGCAGAAGTGATCATCCTGCTCAAAATAGAAAATAGAAAATAAAGTTATCAATGCTATTTTGACGTTCGTGCTTTTTTGCATTTTTACATTTTTCCCTTGCATAATTTTTCCTTATATTTTTCCATTGCTGTTGATGCCATAAATTGAACTTTATTATTCACTGTTTCAGGCCCCATTTATACATGACACTCTATACAGGCAGTACCCTTCATCTGCCTGAAACGGCTTGTGAAACAGGAACATCAGTAACTTTAATTTGTGACTTTTGGCTATAAGTCACTGCTGCATAAATCTGTTGAAGGTCCGTGCTCGACTTTTTGAAGATTTGGAATTCTGTGATATCCTGTGTTTGAGGATAGAAACAAACCCTTTAAAGGTTGTCTAGCCCAATCTCCTGCAATGAGTTGAAGGAACATCTTCCACTAGATCAGGTTGCTCAGAGCCCCATCCTTGAATGTTTCCAGGGGTTGGGCACCACCTCTCCGTGCAGTTTGTTCCAGTGGTTCACCACCTGCACAGTAAGAAACTTCTTCCTTATATCTAAGCTAGATCAACTCTCTTTTAGTTTAAAACTATTACCCTTTGTCCTATTGCAACAGCTCCTGCTTAAGTTTGTCCATATTTTTCTTATGGGCCCCCTTCAAGTACTGAAAGGCTGCAGTAAGGTCTCCCTGGAGCCTTTTCTGGGCTAAACAAACCCACTTCTCTCAACCTTTCTGTTTTCCATCATTTCTTCCCTCAGCCTGTGTTGCCATCAGGGGCTGTCCCAGTCCGGGAGCAGCACCTGGCACTTGGCGTTCCTGAAGAGCATGAGGTTCCCATGGGCCCACTTCTTGAGCTTGTCCAGGTCCCTTTGGATGGAATCCCATCCTTCCAGCGTGTCGATCACACCTTGCAACTTGGAGCCTAGTGCCATTTAAAAAATACTTACTAGTGACACTTTGAAAACAAACTACTTTTGTTTTAGGAAACTTGTGGTAAACAGGTGGAAGTGATAGTATTAATTGTTTTTTATTTTGTGTGATTTTTTAGAAATCCTCTGAAAAATACATACCTGCAAGTAGCTTCCTTGAACATAATATTTTTACTTCAGTTCAGGTATCTGCCTAAAACCTTTTTAAAGCATTCAGCAAGAGTCCTATGAAAATTTTCATTTTTCCTTCAGGAAAACAATACTTAAATGATAAGGATTTTCTGTTGCATTTTTGCTTGCACCTGTTAAAAAGCTACAACATGTCTTTATTTTTTTCTCTGCATACTAGTTATGACACTCATTTGCAGAAAAGAAGCAAATGAAAAAAAAAGTGATGTAAAAGTCATTTGTATTCACTGATATCTTGTTTTTAAGAGCCGTCAGTAAAAGTTGCAAATTCTTCTTTTTTAAAAGAAGTGTATTAATGGGGTTTTGTTTAATGTGAGCTTTTCAAGAGCTCCTGGTACTGAACTCTGTACTGAACTCTCTCCTTAGGACAAGGATTAAAACTGCTTCTGGGCAGCTGTCCATTGCCCTTTAATACAGAAACCATTTAGGCTTTACAGTACTGAAGAGTAATCAGAACTGAGTGAAAGAAATGGAGGCATTAGACTAGAAAAGATTGAAACCTGGCAGGAGAGTTTTCGCCTGATCATATGTGGGCAGCTTCCAGGCCCTTTGCAATATCCCAGTGTTGCAATAGGAGTACTGTATGTTAAAAAAAATACTGAGAAGTTTTTAAAGGCCATCATCATGTGCTCTGATTGACGCAGGACTTAGGGCAAAAAAGGTCCGTGGCCATTAACTGAAAGCTGCAATAAAACAGGTAGGCATGGGAGATATTGATTTTAGTATTTCCTCAATATTGATTTCTTCTGTTGAAAATGCAGTGTTCCACAATATGTTTTTGCATCTTCAGTGTATGTGTTAAAAGTTTCTTATATTTCATCTGCTTGTTTCCTGTATCCCAATGCAAGAACCATTTGCCTCTATTCTCAGAGCAACCTCCTTTTCAAGATTCTCCTTTGTATGCAATATCTGATGCAGACATAGTACAGTAAATTGCCCCAGCTTTAACAGGCATGAAAAAGCAGACTGGTGAAATTTTTGTATTGAACTTAGCACTCCTGAAATGTTGAGAACAGCAGTAGGGTAAGAACTAGAGTTTGACGGGAATAATTGTGAGCCAGGTTTTCAGGCGAGCTCTGCTGGTAGACATTATGTAAACCCGGGGTATTTCTGCTACCTATGATCTCTCAGAGGATTGTTTTATAAGCTTTTGGATGTCAGTTTCTTTTGGAGCTACTGAGGGTTTTAGGAAGAAGATGGGGGACCAGCTTTTGCTTATAACTGGGATGGCAGCAGTGACAAGCACAAGGCTCCGTGCAGCAGCCAGGAGGTGTTAGCACCTGCCATCACCTCTGTGGTGCTGAGAAGGGAAAGATGCAACAACTCTGCCAAGGAAAGCGGCTGTTTTTACCGTAACTGAGCCTAGAGAGATTCCTGTAAGCAGTGGCAGCTGCTGAGAGCTAAAGTCATAGTGGTGGATGCGAGGGGGAAAGGAGCAGATAAAAGCAACTCTCTGGAGCCATGCAGAGAGTTGCCATCGGATAAGCCAGAGTGCCAACTGCTCCATGGCCTAATGGGAGTATGGATAAACTCCTAGCCCGTAGCTTGAGCCTAGGAGTTTGTTAACATGTCTCTTCATTTCCTTTGACTCTTGCTGATTTATTTTTGTAGCTTTACCAAAGCTGTTTCAAGGAATACTGATTTATCACATGCTGACTGAGCCAGTACCTTAACCTTGCTTTGTTGAATTACAAAACTAGAAAAAAAAGAATAAAATATATAAATACAGTAGTGGAGATGCCTGTAACAGTACCTCCAAAGAAAAAAGTATTATTATTTTTAAAATGTTTTTCATTTGAAAGGCTCTTTATATTTTATTGTAGTTAAATGAATGTGAAAGGTGTGTCCAATTTTTCTCTCTGGTTTCCCTATTAATGTTGAGAGGTAGGAAGAAATTATGCTCATTTGTATTCCTGGACATAATATAAATGAAAGATGAATATTTTATTGCTAATAGCTTTATAAAATGCTATTCAGATATCTCAGCAAATTTAGTATACAATTCAATTGCAAAATATAAAATAAATAAAGCTCAGCTGAGGGCTCTAAAAATAACAATAATGCAATGCCTAAGTACTAGTACAGCAGCTTTTAACTCCTCTATTCCTTTGCAAATGGTAGCAGTTTCTTAAACAGTGTGGCTTGGCCTCCCCAGACTTCACAGAGCTTGAGGCTGAGAAGTTGTGTCAAAATTAAGGTTCACTGTAGCAAAACCCTACATAATTTTCACACATTCATTATTTGACCAGCTTAACTGTGTACATATCTTTTCAGTAGCAAACTAATTGAATGGCAGCTACATCACAGCAGCTACAGAAAGATTCTTTCAGTCAATTTTGTGTGTGGTTTTGTATCTAAGTATATATATATACACACTGTATGTATCCTATATATACACTTTAGAGATATTAGATATATGTTAATATACGTATTAGCCTCTATACAGAGTGAAAGGTATGGACGAATGTTGGCCAGAGGAAGGGAGAAAGATAGAGAAGATGGCAATACTTTCAGGTTCAGATGGATGGCACAACAGAGCTAGTGTTGGTGATGGAATGGGCACAGGAGTGGGAGAAATGGGAAGAGGAGATGCTTTGCAAGTAAAGTAAAAGGTGAGAAAGAGCAGACAGTCTCGAAGACAGTCTTGGGAGTGCTGGTGGATGAGATGCTGGAAGTGACGCAGCAGTACACAGTCACAGCCCAGAAAGCCAAACACATCCTTGGTTGTATCCAAAGCCCCATGGGCAGCAGGTGAGGGAGGGGATTCTGGTGCTCTGCTCCGCTCTGCTCTGGTGAGACCCCTCCTGCAGTGCTGCATCAGCTCTGGGGTCCCAGCACAGGAAGATCTTGATTTGCCCTGGTGGGAAGGGAAGTAAGGATTGAACTAGGAAAGGAAAGTAGAACAAGTAGAGCTGGAAGGACTGTGGAGAGCTTACTGCAGTTTGGGGAGTTTCTATGGAACCCTCTGGCAGGGTGGGAGTTGAAGTTCCTTTTGTGCCTTACCCTTAATCCTTCTGTTAAGAATGAAAGCTGATGCACGAGGGTGAAAACTCAGCATGCCATGTGTTTACAAAATCATGAAATTTTTTGTCCTGCCTTGACCAAATCTACTGTAGAATCCGCTTCTTTAACTAAAAAGCAGGCTTAGCATTCTAGAAACTGAGGTAACCAGAATCTCTACATTTCAGAAGGTGAAGTATTGCCATATATACGCCACATAGATTTGACTTTCAAAAGTCATTAAAGAACATTACCATTGAAACCACTGTGAAGCAAGTAACATAGCAAAACTTTTAATTTTTTAGCTTTTACTTCTATCAGCATTATACAGAAGAAGTGCTGCAGCAAGAAAAAATGTATTTCAAATCGTAAAATGTCTCTTGTTTCTTTTCTTGTAGTGTAAAAAAACCACCCACCCTGTCTTCCTTGATTGAGTAGCAGATACATACAGATGTTTAAAATGTTTCCTTTAAGCTGTTATTGGGTAATTCAAGACAGTTTTGAGAATGAAGCCACTGCATCTAAGTAAGTTAAAATACCCTGTCAGGAGTGGTTCCATACTGAAATTGTAAAAACCCTTCTGAGAACTGATGAAGAAGTGAGAGTAATTGCAATCACAACATTTAGGAAGTGCAAAATAGCTTGTTAAACCTCAATGAAATGCATAGCAATTGAAGGCATCTGAATCTTTTTTGGGAATCACAGAAAAATAAAACATAGCCTCAGATTAAAACACTGTTGTGATACTCTGGCAAAGTTGTCCACAATGCTTACAAAGTAAAATAAACTTAGGAAACAAATAAGAAATTTATCAGCAAATTATTAACGAAAGTCAGGTTGGCTTCATCATGTTCAGATTTAAAAAATAAGTTTTTTCAATATTATGAAGCACTGTCCTCATTTAGATGAAAGCACTGTAAGTCAGTGAAGCTGTAGTCAGTTAGCTGACCACAATATTGGAGGAGATACCACCTATATGTACTTATGGGCAAAGGGAGAGTAAAGCATGTGTATTTTATGAATATGAGTTCAGTGTCTGTTAAAATGTGTACCTTAAAGAAAGATATTCATTAATAGCAAGTACAAATAGATTTTATCTTGAAGGAATTGTGTTTTTTGTAGACTAAAAAAAGACATTACACTGGCTGTAAGGAGATCACAAACATCTTTCAGAGCTTCATAGAGAACAGTGAATTGTGAGTATAGGAACTGTGCTGAAACTGGCACCTAAATCCATGTCTGCCTTCAATGATGGCCATCTGTGGATGCTTCAGAGGACCTTAGAGGACAACCTGGTTTGGGGAGCAATTTTTTCCTAACCCATCAAGACAGATACTTCCCCATATCCAGGAGCACATAAATGTATATTCTGTATATATTTTTGTCCTCTTTAATGTAATTGTAGGTGCATTGATTGATTGTGTTGGTATCTGATCTGATATTTAAATTTCACCCTGTATTTGGTCACGGTATGTTGTGCTATGCAATGATGCATAACATGCATGTGTGTGTAAGGGAGGGAGAGGAGTCAATTCTGTTATCTAATTTGACCCTTCTCAGTTTGATTAATTGCTTGGTTCTGTTCTGAGTGTTTTATTTGGAGGTGCAGGAAAAGTATGGATTTCTATGCAGGGAAGATGAAGAAGTTTGAGAGAGCCGGGAAGTTCTCTGCCTATAGACTCTTCTTTGAGTGGATGCAGACATTTTCTTCCAGATTCAGATTATGATTGTGCTGTGGAGGATCAGGTAGTTATTGAGAGTGCTGTGATGCAGGCTTTGGAGAAAGAAAGTGTCTTTGTGACTAGAGTTAAAAAAACCACCGAACCTACTGTGCAAGACAACTGTCATATTTGCTACAAAGCTGAAAGGAGTTTGAGGAAAAAAAATGTGTATATTTGAACCTGAAAGATCTCCTGCAAGGAAAGAAAAGCAATTGAAATAGGCAGCCTGCAGATTAAAATCCAGGGAGAGCACTTGGTTCTCTCAATTGCCTGCTGAAAGAGCAGAAAAAGCTGATTTTATATGATATTATTAGGGAAGAATATACAATAACAAAATGTCAAGGCTGGATAGTATAGTCAATGAAGTATGAAAGAAACAATAGAAACTGAAGAGGGAGTAGAGTTTTGCTCAAGGAAATCAGTTTTCCACTGTGTTATCAACAAAGCATTTGCATCTGTGAAAGCAACCCCCTGGTTTTCATTAGGATAAAAATATGGCTGGAGTTGCATTTAATATCATGTGTCATGGTAGCAGTCCCAGCTGAGAGAGTGACAGTCATTGATGATCCCGTGGGTCTCCTCTCAAAGACGTGTTAACCCCAAAGTCATTGTCCAGATTGGTTTTGAAATTCGATTCTGCTTGCAATAGAAGTGAGGGGGACTATTAGAGATTAACTTGAGGTGAATTTGCTGTTCAGAAGGTAAAAATGGTTTTCTCCTTCATATTAATGGACCCTTCATGCAACCTTTCCATGGCAGGAAGTTGTCTGACAAGGAAACTTGTGTCTGTTTATGATGAGTTTTGTAGAGGAAAGCAGGGAGAAAAGACAGACTGGGAGGATGAGCAAGATAAAATCCAGGTGAAAATAAAGAGTAGAAAGAAAGATATATTTGCTATTAAATAAATGTATTAGTTAAGTAATGATATATATGTAATTGTCTATTATAAGAAATGTGATATTTCCATGCTTATAAAAACTGACTCTTTTTTTCCCCTCTGTATGTGCTCAGTTGTAAGCCAGCAACCTCCAGGTCTCAGTAGTTCAGCTTTATAATTTGTTCACAAATTTCTAAATGCTTATTATGGTGTTGTCCTTGTCTTAGCTAACAAATTATTTTTAAGATAAGGAATTTCAAATTGCCATTTCAGAAACTGTAAAACAGATAATAATACTAATTTGTGCCTTGTGCTTTGGTGTTCTTAGACTTTTGCACTTACTATAAGAAGACGAGAGATAGCTAACTTGGAAAATTTAAATATTTACGTAAATTAAATTTATACTAAATATGAAACAGTGTGAAAATATAGTCTGAGTCTATTTCAAACACAGTAGCACTTCAACAAACACTGGAGTGGCTATGTACAATTTATTTTACTTGCTGGTTATGGGCTTTATAATTGATTTAGCCTAATTAGAAGGTTAAAAGAGCATTTTCCAGCTATTTTTCCAAGTGGAAACAACAGCCAACAAAATATTCTTCATACTAACCCCTCCTTGGAGGGAAAAAAAAATATTGTGCAAAGTATTAGATTTAAGAGACTTCCTGGAAACTCAGAGTCTACTAAAATAAACAGTACTGGACATACAAATGCTGCTAAGTGACAGATCAGTGTCTTATCTTCTATGAGATGAAATTTCCCACTGGCATTTCCCAGCTTCCCTGGGTGATTAGCTTTGCTTAGATTGTAAGAGGAATCAGGACTAATCTGTATGCCTGTATACTAATTGCTGATGGAGAATCAGTGGGTAATTGAGCCACTGGAAACTTACTTGGCTTTCTGTACCTCATGTAGCATAAAAAGAAGTAGCAAGACACAGTAGCAGCTGTAATTTATGCTTCACCCCAGTGATGGGAGCTACAATAACTCAGGTCAGATGCAAGACCTGTGCAGCCTTCTGAGCTATGGGAGCAGCAAGCTTCAGGCAAATACTGGAAAATAACACTTAAATGTCTCAGCTGTTAATTGCATGCATTAGTAATTAGTGAGAATATTTAACTGTATCTCCTAAGGAAGGAGACATGGCATGGATTTATAAATAACCACCTGAATTATATTCATAAATATTAGAAAGCCATTTTAAGGAGGTGCTCACTCCATTCTTAATGAGAGAGATTGGAGATGTTGGGGAAAGTTGCTCAAACATGATACAGGGCAGGAAGTAAAAGCTTGTATTGTGTGTCTACTATTTTTTATATAAACTAATTTTCATTTCTCTGGCCTCAATTGTTTATTGAAAATTTATTTGCAGGAAGTGTATGTATGAGCAAAACCTCTTCATGAGATTAAATAATACAGAAATTACAGAAGTCAGAGCACTCAAAGCGTGTAGGAGAGCATTGCACACCCTGGATGAATAACTGGGTTTCTGATTCTCTCTTTGTTTTTAACCTCCCTTCATAGCTTTGAGCAAATCACTTTCTCTTC
This sequence comes from Monarcha castaneiventris obscurior, assembly GCA_026261815.1. NCBI lineage: Eukaryota > Metazoa > Chordata > Aves > Passeriformes > Monarchidae > Monarcha > Monarcha castaneiventris. Next base: position 7,207,491 of record JAMPIT010000890.1, read on the forward strand.
TTTTTCACTTCCATGGATAAAATGGGATAATGATATTTAAGTACAATATTTCATAAAGATGCTGTGCAGACCCATTAATACATCCATTTGCAGGTCTTTTGATGTACACTCAGTATATCAAAATGTCACTGCTGAGCTTGCTGACTGCACTTATTTAATTTCCTACTTCTACTCAACTTCTAGATTATAAAATGATATTTTCTGACATAACTTATGATAGAACTGAAACTATCACTCTGAAAGTCAGTTCAACACTCATCCAGTACCCCTTAGAAAAAGCTATAAAGTACACAGATTGTCTTTTCTTCAGTTATTATAAAGATTTATTGAATCTCTAGCTCTAACATCCACTGAAGGTTTTCTCTGTCAGTATTAACTTCTTAGATCAATAAATTGCAATACTGATCTCCTGAGAAGTCATTGTCTGCCAGCTACCATTGCAGTGTTTACCCCTGTTCAAAAGCAGTTGTATCAAATTAAATTGGCTTCTGCCAGTGAATGGTCCTTATTTTATGGCACAATTAACAAAGGTTGATAGATAGGCCACTTCCTAAACAACATCAGATTAAAGGCAAGGGTTTGTAGCAAGAAAAATCTGTCTTTATGAGGTGAATGTGCTTTCATTTAAAGAGCAGTTGCTGAAGACTGGAAGATGGCTCTTCAAAAGGAAGAGTTCTTTTCAAAGGAGTGTGTTTTTAGCAGTGTGCACATACCTGTTCTTCTGTGTTGCTGGAGAAGCACGGATTATGTTCTCTAATCTGCTGTTAGACAAATTACGTTGTTATGTAGGTTTGCAAAACATTCTGCTTTGGGGAAGGTAGAGACAAGTGCAATAAAACAACACCGAGCCTGTAACTACTTTAAAACAGCTCCAGAAACAGTTGCTTTCACTTTCATCTAGCTCAAATGATGGGGACTTTTCCTCAAACAGGATCCTGACCTTGGATCTCCAAAATGGACATAGAAATGGGAAAAGTTTTTTTCTCTTAAACTTGTTTTCTTCCTTTGCCTCATTATCACTGACAATCACGAAACTTTCTGATCACAATTTTAACACTGGTCTCCAAGGATTAATGGTTAGCATGGCCTAGCAGTGACTCCAAGGTACCTGTTCAATTGCACAGTAAGGATGATGTATGTTTAGACTGATTCTAGAAATTAGAATAAGACTTGAGCATTGATCTTTTTGACCATGAAAGAATTATTGATAAAATTCTAACAATGTCAGTTTTCTGGATATTAGCAGCCTGTTCCAAACTCAAAAATGGCCTAAAAGCACTGAGAGAAATGCTCACAGGGGTTTTTTGGCATGAGAAAGATGGTATATTTCTAAACTGTTGTTCTGAGAAATACTTGAATTGCTTGGTATTCAGATATTTTGAAAATGTAGTTTAGGTGATTAAAGCTGTGCAAATTTTCTGCCCTCTGGTAAACTCAGAGGTTTCCAGTGATACATGGAAAAGGCTCAGTCAACAAAACCCAGCTGTGCATTTTGTGCATAAAAAATACATATTTAAATGATAGTTGCACAGCACAGTACTGCAAAATTAGATGTCCTAATTTTCCCTAATACTTAGAATTAAGATACAAATTATGTTTATTTAGCATTTGTGATGACTTACAAGATATAATTATACCCTAACGCTATAACAGCTTCTGGTTAATTTATAACTAAAACCTATCAAGTTTATGCTGGACTTAAAGTGCGTGGCTGCTTTTATGAGAACACAATTGGTTTAGACAACATCAAATAAAAAGTCTCCATTGAGTAAATTCCTCACCGTGATTTTTTTTAATAGGTATGGGTAGCTTTAGACTGCAGAGTGTGATTATGATAAACACACCACAGAGAGTAAATTTAAGTGGGGAGTGTGATGTTTGAAATTCTTAGTATATTGCTTCAGGAGGGCAAGCTATCAACATCCTTCATAGCAGTGATGAGTTTGTAAGCATTTGGGTTTTTTAATAGCTTGAGAAACAACCCTTTTGGTACTGTCTCACTCAATTCTCCACTATAATAAACTGTGTTAGTGCCACTGGGCTAAATTAATTTACACAGGCACAGATACTGCTCTGCCTTCCTTAGAGAGGAAAACTACCGGAGGTGTTGGAGGGGCCACTGAGGGTATGTGTATGTGGACAGCTCTAGCCAGACACAGGCTCTTCTGCCAGTGCTCCTGTCTGGCCAGACTCAAATTATTTTCAGTTCAGAAGCCATGTAGTCATGGTGCCTCTCCTAATACACCGCCTTCTCAACAGCTTTTTTGGTTCCGGCATGCTGCCACATCAGTGGCAATGATATCTTTGCAGAGGTTCTCCTCTGTTGACACTTGGGATAGAATATGCAAATCGAGGTGCATCATCTGGATGAAGTGGAATGTTGAAAAAACAGTCCTTGAGGTCAATGACTACAAGAGGCCAATCTCTCGGTACCATTGTGAGAGACGGAAGTCCGAGCTGAAGTGGTCCCATTTCTTCAATGACCTCGTTAATTTTTCTGAGTTCATGAAGCAGTCTCCAAGAGTCTGAGAATTTCTTACAAATCACGAACACTGGAAAATTCCAGGGACTGTTTGTTGGTTTGATATGTCCTTTTTGCAACTGATTTTTGAGTAAATCCTTGAGCGCACTCAATTTTTTCCGTTCCAAAGGTGACATCAGACCTGGGCTGGCTCCTCTCCAGCCACCATGGAAGAGCAGATGTTTTTCTGAGGCCATCCTGTGGATGTGCCCTGAGACGTTTTGTGACAGCAACAGCGTCATCCTCAGGGCTGTTAAAGCTTCCTTAGATTCCAACTATCCATGAGCAACTTGCAGCTCCTGCTTGGCAGATTTTCGTAGTGATGCTGTTTCAATGCTTGATGATGGGACTGCCCTCCTGCACACTTCACAAATTAAGGTGTTTGATTTGGTCTGGAAAGCAGCTGCTAGATATTTTTTTCCCTCCCCTAAATTTTTTTCTATTCTATGTAAATTATAAGGCAGATTGTCTTCAGCTGAGCTGCTGGATTTTGAGGCAAAACATTCCCACAGAGATGTCCAGTTTTGTGTGCACTCCATGTTTAATGTAAAGCAGCTAAATTTCACTTCATTTTTAAAATATTATTAGCCAGTTTTCTTCATGATCAGGTGCAGGCGTCCAAGTTAAAATTTTTAATGTTTCTGAATACGGTGAATTCTCCAAAGATGCTAGCTTTCTGACATGCTGTAATCTTGCTTTATTCCTTAACATCATCTCTGTGTTCCGTGGGTTATAAATTACCTGTCTCTCTCTTAGGATATAGTTATCATGGCCCTCTTCTTTCTCATTTACCTGTAACCCTTTTATTTAGCAAACAACTGTTGTCTTTTCTTTCAGCTCTGGTGTAGCTGATACATATCTAATTAAACTCAAATTTTCTCAGTAGGTGTTGACTTCGAAGTCTCTGTGCCCTGTTTTAGATTTTGCACAGGGATTTCATACCCAAAATTTTGTCTTTTATCGTCCCCTTCCAGCTGGCTGAGTAAAGTGCAGTGTCTCTCCATAAACATCTTCTGATGTTAGAATTTACTGGGTGGAGCAGTGTGCTTCACTTGCAGAATTTGGGGTTATCGAAGGATGTAGAGTAGATTCATAGTGATGTAAAAGCAGGCAGCGGATGAGTCAACTGCACAAGTTGAATTTATTAAATCATTCTGCATTGCAGTGCTGCATTGTGAAAAGGAATGCACTACTAGGCCATGCAAACTTGTTGATTTTTTTTTTATATTCTTCATTTCTGTTTTATTGGTGGTCATGGTGGATTTTTTTTTAGCACTTAGGGACTTATTTCCCAAGAAGTAGAATCATTCTAGTTTTCTCCAGGACAACTGTGATTTTGTTTATATAAGTTTTTAAACTCCAGATTCTGTTCTTCTCTTATTATTATAATTTTATGTTGATAAGAGTCACACACTTGTTTTAATAGCTGTCGTATCTGTAAAAATAATGACCATGCTAACCAACAGGTTACTGAAATATTATCTGAAGAGGGTGGGGTTCTAGGTCAATCTTTCAAGAATTTTGACTTGACAGGTCTGTTGAAGTATACTGAATTATTTTCATTAATAACTTTGGTCTTCACTGTTTCTTTTCATGGATTATTGCTTAGTTGTAAGGTGCATCGACTCATGCGAATGTGATTTTTTTAAGCTTTGAACCAAATACTTTCCTGCAATATATTGCTCTCCTGTTAATTTTTCCTTCTAAATATACTGTTGGGCCAACCCAAAAAAATTTAAAATTTTATGTCATTGTATTTTTTCTAGATGAATCAATTTTTCTGTATGAACAGATATGAACAGTATGTTTGTGTACTCGGGCATGCAGCTCAGTCTTTGAATGGGGAGTTCATTCAAAATAAAGAAAATTAAGAGTACTTACCCATTAGTGAAATACTTGAACTAATTATAAGCAAATAAAGTACAGGTTGCAGTTGTCAGTCTAATTCTGTTAGATTTTCAGTGTTGTTTTCAAGCTGTTTCATTTCCCACCCCCTCCCCCCAAAAATGTGAAAAGTTGTCCATGGAACTTGATTGGAAATGCAAACTCCTGTGTGCTTTTCTTTCAGAGTACAGACATGAGTCCAGCTAGTAGCACAACCTCCCTCCCTGTCAGCCCCCTTCCTGAGGAGCCGTTGTTTTTCAAGGTACAGTTAATTAATTTAATCATAAATATTGTCTGTTGATCTTGGCTTGTCATGTTATCTTGTGTACTGTGAAGTGCTATTATTGCTTCTTCCTTTTCTTCAAATTACTGTGATATCAGCCGAAGTTCTGTGTATATACCATGCAATTTTCAAGAAATACCTAAAATACAATGTTGTTGGTTTTGAGAGGGATATTTTTCCAGCAGACTACAGCTGTAAACAGTTCTTTTTAAGACTGGTTTTATCCATCATCCCATTTGGGTATGTGCATTCGTGTATAAGTGTGTATCATCAACAGATATCTCTTTATTTTGTATTTCAAGTATATCTTTTAATGAAACAGTGATTAGTTTCTCCAAGGATACAGGAGACATTAAAGGTCTGTCAAAGAACAGTTTTGGCATAAGTCCAGAGTAAGCTACAGGACTGGTATTTTGGTTAATAATGGGACAATGTCCACAGCTTCATGAGGTTTAAGCTGAGAGGAGTGAGTTGCTGTATGTCACTTTTTTTGGCTATGCTATTCATCCCTGGGACTCAGAATAGCCCTAGGCAGAGCCTAACTTCTGGAAGAGGTCTCCTGAGGCCACCCAGGTACTCAGAGGAGTGCTGCATCATCTTGCAAAGAGGTCACCTTGCCAGGTGTTTGCTTAGATAAGGAAGAGGGAACTTGGGCTTTCAGCACCATTGACTCAACTGTGTCATAATATGGACTAAGTTACACTCACAGGAATATCCCTTTTAAAATGTCCCTTTTCCAAGTAAGTTTCCACCTTCTGTGTGCATACAATCAGTTGACTGGGTTGTGTTTTAGTCACTTTGTGATGATGCTAAATGAAAGCTGACTAACTGGAATTAAGGAAGTTTGATGATGTAAAGTTTGTGTTGCTCCTGCACATTCTTCCAGAAAATAAGCGTCCTTCAAACCTGGCTAAGCCCAGAAACGGAACTCCTTTATTTTTTCTCCCCCATATATTCTGTGTCTGTGCAACACTTGTACAACCAGCCAGCTGATTCCTGCTATTAGAAGGGGTGAGGATCATGCTTGTTCCTTTGTTTCATCAGTGGAGGTACATATATGGATATCAGTGGTCAGCTATTCACTGATTCTTATTCCTCTTTTGGGATTTAACACTTTTAAGACCCATCTCTGTCAGATTTGGCTGAAATTAAGCAATGTTGTGCCAAGATACCAGGGTACATGTCTTTATTTCCCTGGAACACCACTTAAAGTGCAAATTGAAGTCTGCTCAACATCCCAAGTCAGATTCAGTAGTTAACTCTCCCCGTGCCTGGAAAACCACTAAGATATGACCTACAAAGAGAGGGGTTGCTCGGCTCAGATAAAGGTGTAAGAGGTAAGGAAATCTAACTTTAAATAGTATGATAAATTCTCATGCTGAGATAATCAAACATTGCTCTGTTTACATCAGGGGCGTTGACAAGTATGCTGTAGCGCCTTTATTTTTGGAGGAAATGGTGTTCGTAGAACCCAAAATGGGCTGTAAATTACATATTTGAAGTGGAATAGTTGCTCTAATAAAACAATAAAGATGTTTTTTATATTAAAAGTGTAGTAGAAAATGGTAAAAGAAACTGAAAAATAGGGCAAGAGAGCATTACTTAATCTTTCATTTTCAGTCAATTTTCAAAGCAGGAAACATTTTCCTTTGCAATTCAAATAAAATGGAGAGGTCAGACCAGGAAAAAGTGAAGTGCATTTCACAGCATTTAGTAGAAATAAAAATAATATAAAATGTAACAGTTTCTGTTATTTCTTCTAGGCACAGTCTAAGAGAGAGCACTGTTGTTCCAGTTGTAATGTGAATGACTGGTTTTACAAGCCATAACCCTCTCTGAATACTGTCAGTCAATAATATTGGCTTTTGATGATGGGATGGTGCATTTCCCTTAGCAACATGATAATAACCTTTCCCACACTCTTGCTGTAGAGATGGAGATTGAAAAAGAAATTCCATTCTGTGATTCTGAAAACACAGGTGTAATGAAGCAGGGCACTATAAACTGCCTCTCTTTGGGACAGTTGAAGATCTCTGAGCTAATGAGCTTTTATATTAGACTGTGAAATAAAACCAAGCCTGTGTTCTCAATCATACCTGGTTTTATACGAAGAAAGAGAACTGCCCTTCCTTGGATTTTAACAATTTGCCTTCAAAAGCAAGTCTGCATTTCTGCATAAAGAATGCAAATCCTGTCATCATACTCTTCTTGTACATCCAACTTCACCAAAGCAGATGCCTGTCATTCTTAGTCCCACAGGATATGTGCTGTATAAATACAAAGAACCTAAGCTTGTTCAAAACCATTTTAGGATTTTGAATTTAATCTAATGAAAATTAGAAATCAGATTTCCCTGGAAGTGCTTGCAAGTTGCATCTCAGCTCTGCTAACACCAAGCTCAGCTACCATGCTCCCAATATATTGCATATGCTGTGACTTGTAACAGAAAGATCCAAATCATATAAGACCCTGCTCAGGAGTGTTTGGAGGAAGCTACTTTCCAGTGCAGCAAGAGATACTCCACCTGAGTCCATCACATACCATTACTTTAATTGAGTCATTCTGTTTTATTTCCATTAAGACAGTGCCTTTAAAAGAGTGTCACTGTTATCCAGCAAAAGGAGTAGAAAACGACTGAGTAAGAAATAAAGGTAGTCAGCTCCAGAGCTATTGAATCCTGAAAGCAACCACGAGAAAATTAAAAAATAAATATATTGTTAATGCCATTCAGCAATCTCTGGTCCATTATTATTGTAAATAGTTGATTTGGTTTTGCTTGAGGAAAGAGTAACTGTGCATAGCAGCCAGTACAGCCAATCTTTTGTGTGGCTTTGGGTTCCTTTGCCCTGTGGAGTTACCAACACACAGATGTTCAGAGCAGTCTTCCTTAGCTGTGCTCTTCAAAATCTTAGAAAAAAATCCAGTTTGGCCATGCACACAGACACTTTTGCAAAACTGTTCTAAAACCATTTTTGATAAAGCAATCATAGGCATTTCTTTTTAGTGAGGGTTATTTTTGTGTCAAATTCCAGCTTTCAATCCTCTGCTGTTTTCCAGGGCTGAAAGTATTTAGAAAAGGAAGATATTTTCCTATATCGTGGAAAAAGTTTATTTCTGCTCTCAGAATAAAACACCATCTTTGGTGGTAGTTTCGCACTTCAACTTTTATGTAGTTAGGATCTTCTTTTGAACAGAATTTTATTCTTTTGTCAGTTAATAACATTTCTTGAGGAATCAGGCCTTTGTCTTGTGGGAAGAAGTTAAGTCGCAACTTAAAAATTTCAGAACTAAGAATTTGGAAAATAACAGATCAGAATGCTATTTGTCATGCAACCTTAACTCAAGTGTTATTCTATGTTGTAATAGCAGAACTGTAGCTGGTTCAAATGTGAGTGACTTTTAATAATGCATACTTATATCCGCTCTCATTAGCCGGAATTAAAAATAATCCTGCCTTACATTTAGAAGATAAGTGAAGAAGTGGGTATTTCTAAAAGGTCAATTTACTAAGCAATGTCTCATCCATTTTTTTAGAACCTGTTCTTTTCTCCTACTCATTATGCTGTGCTTTATTATAATAGTATTTTATTATTTTTAAATTACTTTAAAATATAGTGACAGCCTTTTAAGAAGAGATCTATGCCAGCCATTTAGTACATCAAATATCTAATATTAGCTAATTATACATTATCTGTTGTAATAAGCATCAGTCTCACTGGTTATTAGCCACAGCCAAATTGTAAATAATAACCATAATAGTAATTTATTGTAGCGATGTTTAATTGTGTTTCTATTCTATGATTAATCTCAACCATGCTTTACTAATTGACATTAAATGAAAGAAAAAATTCTTCCATTATTTCCTTTCTCCTTTGAGGGAGCTGAGAATTTCCTTCAGTATTTATTATCTTACTGTGTTCTGACTTCTGTAATTAATACCCTTGATGCAAATTCTTTGTGTAAGAGAACAGAAGTGCCAGGTCAAGTAGCAAAAGCTGACAGTCCTCAGTGGTGTTACCACTGCTGTAGGTCTAGTAAAGTGTAATCTATACTAAATTATGTCTATACTTAGAGTTTTACTATTCATCCTGCACCTTTACAGGCTCTGGAAAAACAAATCATTGCAGTCACGAATGGGCATGACTCTGGCAGCTCATGACATTTGTGCCTACAATTAGCATGAGATAAATCTTCCATTTGGTCTGTGATCACAATTTAATTTTACTGCAGATATTTGGAATAATCAATATGAAAGTCACGGTAATGATTGCTGGTTAGCCCAGGCAAATCATCTTTGAGAGTGTGACTTTGTGTTTCTAGGTGTAGAATGAGGACTTCTCCTCACTTACTCAGCAATGCTGACAACAAGCTGGGCCTACACTTGAAAAAGCTTCCTGGGCTAGTTGACTTCCTAGGCTTTTTTACTCTCTCTACCTTAAATGTACTATTTCTAATGTTTTAAGTATTGAATAAGAAGATTATTTTAATGTCTTGCTTTGTTTTCAGAACAGACTCTGAAATAATCATATAGGCATTACGGCCCCTGGGCAGATACAGGCCAGGGTTCAGTGATCCTCTTTAGTGGGCTGGTGGCCTCATTAGCTCTCGTCCCTCTCTTTCCACTCTCCAGCTGAATTTCTGCTTCTGCTGAGAAGCATCTGCAGTCTCTGAGCATTTGGATTTTTGTTTGTTTTGGAGATGTTTTTGGTATTTCAAGTAAAGTGAGTAGAGTTAAAGAAGTATGACTCACACAACCCCACCTTTACTGTTCTGCTGCCTTGATCTCTACCCTATTTTAAATCAGTCTGTCACCATTCTTCAGTGGTTTAATCGATTCCTTCTACTCTTAATTTTTATTTCCCATGTCAGTATTTCCTTTCTTTACGAATCCTCATGTCTTACTGGTGTAGCACAGACTTTCAAAACTCATGTAATCACAGCAACTTTCTGCCTTTGATGCAGGCCTTCCATTTTGTCATTTCTCAAAAAGATTTACACATCTGATTTGTTTCACAGTCTTTACCATCATAGGATATGAGATCTTGAAAAGCACTGAATTTATTCTGAAAGGAGGAGTGTGAAGTAGGTATTAAGGGCCCTGTTACAAAAAACTTCTGTGCATTTATTCACTCTCTTTTCCTTTTTCCCAGTAACTCTCTGCACACTTTTCCTAAGAAAAAGGGCTCTGCCAGCAAGTCTGTCTGAATAGAACTGTATCCCCTGTTTAATGAGTAAATAAAAAATTATTTTTATTTTGGGGAGTGTAGGTACAACACCTGTAATTTCCCAATGTCACTGATATATTTACTAAAATATTTAATAATATTTACTAATGACTAAAAGAATCAAGAATGAGACTGGGAACTGCACATTTACTGTCTGATTTCCTTCCGCATCTATGCCTTGATCATAGTTTCCTTTCTTTCCAAATTTTATGTATGTGCATTTTTTAGTGTTCTCTCCTTCATTTTATTGAAGCTTTCATCATAGGTTGACCATTAGTTCAATATTTCAAAATTAAAATCCCTATCTTAGATAAAATTGATACTTTTAGTGCTATAAATTATTTACTCAGTGAGCCACATGTAGGAAAATGATTAATGAATGTCTTATTAAAATCTCCAAAAGCAACCAGAAACACAAGTGATGCTTCAACAAAGGAATGCAGAAGGATCATCATTACTTTTTTTTCAGTTAACAGGGTTTCCAGCATAACTTAAACTTTTATATAATCACTACTGTAAGGGTAAATATTGAGTTGATTCAGGTTCCTTCCCTAAGGCAGGCACGCGCTCACACAATGAGTTCTGATGCATACCTACAAAGTAAGCTTTTCCTGCTGAGTACTCTATATCCAAGATTTAAAAGTCATAAAACTTGTAGCATTATAGGTTGCTGACAAGATTTTATCACTAGGACTATGAAAAAAGATTTTCTTGAAACTCCATGGGAGGATTCTGATACACCCAGGAAGAGCACTTAAAGTGCTAATCTAATCATCTCAATACAGACAGTAAATCCTCCTAATTTCCCTTGTCTAGGGACTGATAGGCATAAGTAAATCTGAGAGAGTACATTTGGTGCGTTGAGGAATCCATTCAGTGCAGGTAGCTCGGGGTGCAGCTGCAGGTTCAGCTCTGGGGGCAGGAGCCCAAGCCCCAGGCAAGAGGCCATGAAGTGCTGACCCTCTGCAGAACAAAGGGCACAGGGACCTGTGGCCCAGCCAGGGGACCGGGCACTCAGGGACACAGCAGGAGCTGATGATTCCAGACTTTCCCACCCTTAGACTGTGAGGGTGTAAAAGCCCAGGGGCTCCTCTGTTCTGGGTCCCTCCTTGAGGAGCCAGCTTGAGCTGTCATTTAGTTATTGCACCATGATTAAGTGATGTTAAGGATCTGGACATCTGAGACTGCTCTGGGAAACCTGGTGTGGTCCTGTGAGTGTGCAGGGTGTAGCTGCAAAAGTTCCTAAGTCCCATCTCAGGTAGTGCCAGAGTGGCTGCCAGAGGGGCTCCTGGATGGTTGGACAGGAAAGTTTCTTTATCAGGCATTTGTCAAATATGATGAATGGAGGGGGTTTTTTGTGTTTTTGTTTTTTTGGTTTTTTGTTTTTTTTCAGTGAGCAGAATCATTATAAAGAGTTTGGAGTAAAATTCTGTCTAAATCAATGGCACAATGCCCATGTGGCAACAGCTCACGGATAGCATGGATTACGTCAGAGGCATCAATTGCTTTAGAAGTGAAAATATTCATCTGTATTGACCATTTTAACCCCATCAATTATTTTAAAGGTGAAAATGTAAAACCATTTTGACCATTCCAACCCAAGAGGACTTTCTGTGGTTGTTGTAAATGAGCTAAAATTCAAGTGTTTTCATAAATTATGTTCAATGTAGTGAAAATGTAGAACTGTCTGCAATGCAGAAGTTTATTTAATAATAATAATAATAATTCACTTTCCAGTATGTGTTAGGGCAATGAATGTTTTCTTCCAAGGATAAAATAAACAAACTGGTGACTTGAAAATGGATTTTCTACATCTCAGATGTGTATTCTCACTGTAGTACACACTCTCTTTTTCTAGCCAAGGACCGCTGGTTTTTTTTCATCCAGAAAGCCTCTGGAAATCATATGCGTAGAAACTTGACATGGTTTTGACAAAAAGTTTTGACTTAGTCAAATTAATGATTTTAAATGGAAAATATCTGATCCTTGACTCTTCTATTAAAATATGTATAAACAACATTTCTAGTACTGAGTAATGTTAATGACCCAGCCATATGTTTTCAAATACAATCCATTATGGTAGGAAATTGAGGCATTTTGAAATCCTTATCAAGTTAAAAGTCTCACAATTACAACACTAAAAATAACTGATTTTGATAATAATCACTGAGAGTTTAAAGAGACAGATATTTCTGTGAGCAATTTAGACAGCTGTTAACTGAAATTAAAGGCAAGATTCAATTGCTGACACACAGACACCTTGTGCCACTTCTGAAAGCTATATCCTGCCTTTCCTCTAGCTGATTTTGTAGCAGAGCCAAGTACTGAGAGGTGATGAAAGCTGTTGTGCTGTAGTTTGATTTTTGATTGTAGTTGTGTTTCTGGTTTCATTTCCATTTGAGTTTGTCACCTGGTCATGCTCTATCTCTTGGAAAGTTATAAACTCCTTTGTGAGCCACTTGTTTATAATAAGCTGTTTAATTTTACTGCAGAATGTGGCTTGTCTGGGAGGCTTTGATTACATGATACAATGGTGACTTACAGTGTTAGGTAGGGACTTCTGAAGTGATGCTCCTGTTTTCAGCTACCTTTGCATTGTTGCTAATTAAAGCTAATTCTGTGTGGAAAGAAAAATTTCCCCTGTATTTAAAGAATGTAACATGGTGATGGTAGCACTGGAGTGAACTTCTTGTTTCAGAAATGTGTAATGTGCTCTGATTTTAAGCCATAGCATGAATATTCCACTTGCTCTCTGTCCTTCTCCTTGCTCCTGGCATGGTTCAGTACTTTGGTTATTGATAGTGAAATATATTTGTATGCTTAAGGTGACCTTTTAGTGCCTTACCTTTTTTTAAGAACCATAAACTTTCTTTTACCTTTCTGACACATTAAAAAAAAACAAAAAAAAAAAAAACCCAGTACAGGTAAGAGGATATCTTTGTTTATTGAAGTGTTCTTAAATGTGGCTGTATGAGCTGGCTCCTAATAATAGTCCGGAAAAGTTACATCTCTTCAAGTGTGCAGAATAAGAAATCTATTTATTCAGGCTTCTTGATTTATCAGAGATTTTAATAAGAGTCCTGAAAGGCATTGGGGATGGAGACAATGGAAAGTGTCAGTTTTAATTCTTTTAAAAATGTTGAAAACCCAGTCTCAAGGCTGTAGGCTTGTTGCATTGTTTTCATGGGAAGCACCTATAAGAAAAGGCCATTCCTACTGTGAGTCTCTTACAGATAACTTTGACAATTTAGGAAAACTTTTGGACAATATAAATTTCTAAATAATTTCTTAATAAATGAATGAGGATATGATTCAAGTAAAAATTTCTGGTAAAAAAAAAAAAAAAAAAGTGGCCTAAAGGAAAAAGATCACGACCTTTGTGGTTGAAGGAATTGATAATGGGAGGGGGGGAAAGCTCATAAACAGACTTAACCCTCAGTATTTTCCTAGTGAATAATGAACTAAATATACAGCAGATTTTTTTAGATTTGGTATTTTCAAGCAGGGCTGAATGCTATAGATGAGAGGGAATTTGGATAATATTTTCTAAGCATTTTAAACCTTTACAGATATGTGGTACACTGTTATGGGTAGCCTTGTGATAATTATTAGTTATCATCTATGGTTAAAGCTCTGAAAGATTAAATTAAGATTGATGAGGGCATAGTGGAAAAAAGTTTTCTTTAGGTGCCTATCTGATTGCCATTTGTTGTAATCATTGCATTTCTGGATGTTGTCAGTAACCCAGAAAGGAATGAACAAGCATGACTGATTGTTGTTTATTTTGGGCTTTTCTGCACAGTTTAATATTTACGTGAAAGGGAGAAGCACATAGTGCTCCACATGACTGTACAAAGTAATATTTATTTCTGGTTCTTCTAACAAGTTGCCAGTTTATTTCAATAAGTCAGTAAAAAGAGGTAAAGTTCAGGGGGGAAAAAATGTTTATCTGCAGCTGAATCAAGAGAAAATTCAGGAATGAAGATGAAATAGTTTTAAAAACAACATGAAACAAAGATGTGTCTTGAAGTTTTTTGTTTACTGTTCACTAAAATATCTAAAGCCTCACCACTTTCACAGACTGGTATGTCTGCATCAAATTTAAAATGCTTAGGAAACATGGACTAACTGGAAATCTGCAGGGTATAATTATGTATAATAGAGAAACAGCTGCAATGAAAAACAAAACAAAAAAAAACTAATAAGAAACCTGGTGACAGCGAAGTCTAAAATGAAGTAGTTAGTTTGGCATGCCAGCGTTAGAGAATTTAGGAGATTCACACACAAAATTATCAATTTTTTTAGTACTATGAAAGACAAGTTTAAAGATATTAATTATTACTTTAATTCTGGTATTGCAGATGTGAAGTAGGATGAAATTGGGATACTGTTTGAGAGGGGAACTTGGACTATAAAGTTGACTTATTAATATTTCCCAGTGATTGTTTGGATTCCTCTAGGTCAGATTTCTTTGATCAAAATTTCAGTCTCTTGGGACAGAAGTGTTCCTGCAATTGCAAGCTTAATAGGCTGGCATCTTTGTTCAGGCAGTTCTGGGTTTGCTGCTTTGTCCATAGTGAGGTCTGCTCACTGAGCAGCGCTGAGAGGAGGGATTTTGTCCAACCTGACCACTTAAATGAGAGTTGTCATATCAATACAGAATTAAATTTGGATAAGAAACAATTTTCCTGTACCATGGCAATTTCAAACATTTCAGGGCACTCTTGTGATCACAAGCAGGTCATAATCTGTCATTTGGTCACCCCAGCTCTAAGCATCAAATCTTTTAGCAGTGATTGTGAGGTATTTGTCCAAATCAGAAATGGCCAGAATAGTACTTCTGGCTTCTTGTATCTTCATTATTTTGCTTTATGCTTTGCTGTATTCTTGGGGATGGTCCTTCAATTGGAAGTTTGTGTATTTAATGTTTATTGCCATGTTTATAAACATTTTGAATAAATAGTAGATAGGCTTTTAAGTTATTAATTCTTTAAGCCTTTTGCTTCAGTCTCCTCTTCTGAATATCTTTATCCTCTTTCCTTCTACAGCCACAGAATAGTTGATTCCAGTACTCTTCATTTCCATAATTATCCTCAGTGATGTGTGAGGATGAATGCAAATTTGATAGCAAAATGATAATTCCTTATCATAACAAGAAAAAAACCCCACAGAACTATCTGTCCATAAATTAAGTCAGCATTATATTGAGTTTAATCTATTTTATAAAGCGTTGCGCACCTCTTAGACAGAAAGAGGTCCTTAGAGTAAATGAAATTAATTGGGGAAAAATTAACAAATATTAGGAAGCTGTCATTTTTTTTATGTATCAGTACCACAATCATATAAATGCTACTCACATGTTAACTAGATATCTTCAGCATGCAAATTTGATGGGACTGATCATCATAAATATTCATTAATTCTGAGGTGCAGAGGCTTTTGCAAACACTAATCCTTGTAACACTCCTATAGGGTGAAGAGATGTTACATTCTTTTCACAGGAAGATGCTTGAGGTGTTTGTATTGGTGATCCTGCACACTGTCCTGGTCTCGGACTGGGGAACTGACTCTGCTTTTCCTGGCTTTAGTTTCCAGATGTTAGTAATTCCTCACTGACCTGTGTCTTACTCAAAGAGATAATATTCCCACGAAGAAGAAGAATTCTGCAACTCCTTTGCTGCCCACACTGGGAAGTGAAGCCCACTCTGCAAACAGATTTCCCCATTCACAGTCTGGCGTAGGAAAAGATAATTTCTCTTTAAATAAAGAATTGGCATCTGAGGAATATTTATTATGTTTTAAGATAGCTTTCGTTTCATTTGAGCATTAAACATAGAAGTCACTGGTACTGTGTGACACTTCAGTTCTCTGTATAATACTGAAATTTTTTTGCTTATGGGAATGGAAAGATGACATGAAAAATAGTTTGTATATACAAATATAAAACCACACAAATATACACCATATTATTTGATGGGAAATGTTGAGTGTTAAATAATCTTTCGTATAGTTCTTTATTTTCTATCTATAGAGTCCTTCTCATCTCATAAGGAAGTGAGTTTCTTTTTTTTTTTTTTTTTTTGTTTTATGTCTTTTATCCCACTGGGTGTCTGTACACCAAGGGCTTTAAGTGTGGAAACATAAATGGCAGACTAAGAAAATTTAGTGGCTTTTCTACCACAAAGAAAGGAGATGAGGTGCAATTGTCCATCATTATTCAACCCCTTCTCTCATGTATTCATACATTTATTTTGTGGCTTATAGAAATCATTATTACCTCTACAGGGGTATGTCCAGCACACCTCTATCAATCATTCAAAGCAATAGTGCAAGCCGGCTTTGTGATGCAGTTACCTTGAAAGAGTATTCCCAGAAGGATCTGAAAAGGCAAAACTGTATCTGAGCAAGTGTTTCCCTCACCAGGGAAGAGTTTTAATTTAAATGGGCATATGATTGAGATTTAAACGACATCAAATATTCTTCTGTGATGCATCTGTGTTTGACTGTCTAATTGCAGCAGCTTCATCCCTTCAGGCGCTATTGGCAGTGTGAAAAAAATAACTAAACATGAAGATGTGAACTGGAGTGCAGCTGATCACTTTGTCAGGTGCCCTTGTGCCTCTGACTGTGGATAGTTTGTCAGGGAGAAAGGTAAGAGAGATGTGATTGCAAGCAAAGGTGGCATTTAATGGCAGTGTGAACCTAATAGCAGAGAAAGAAGTAGTCAAGAAACAGTCGCTTGACTTAAAGAAAAGGTCAGAAGCAAATGAAGCACCTCCTCTATGTGTCTGGTGATTCTGTAGGCTCTTGCAGTCCAGTGGTTTGGGGCTTGTTATTTCACCCAGCAAGAGTGAAAGGGAGCCTGAGCCCTGCAGTTCCTGGCTGTCTGAGCAATCGATTGTACCAGAGATGTCCAATTAAAGATGGGTGAATGTCTGGACAGATGGATGGATAATGTCAGATGGACCATGCCACTTCTCTCTGCAATGAAGGAATGACTTCTCCCCTGCTCCATGCCAAAGCATCCTGTGTGCACATAGAGGACTGACCTAGAGCTGAGTCCAGTGACTGAAATATTAATTGAAATTGCCATCCTAATCAGTGTGACTAATATTCCTCTTTGTGCCTGCATTAGTCTAAAGGCAGATTAATGTAGAAGAGATACTTGTAACCTGACTTTTCCACATTCCAAAACTTGAAGTGCTGCCAGGGAAATTAATCAAAGGGTTCATCTATAAAAATATCCCTGCAGGTATATAATATACATAAGCTGTGCTGAGCTACTTTTTGGATGTTTTGGCCTTACCAGCCTTATCAGTTTGTTTTTAGTCTTTTTCCTCAGCTGAGTTAGCGTCGCAGTGTCGGGACACGACACGCGGACTCAAACAGCAGGCTAGGCAGCAGGTCCACCGGGCAGAGGCCAAAAGGGCCACGGAGCAGCACCAAAAAGGCCACGGAGCAGCGCCAAAAAAGGGCTGCCCACCTTAATTATCACACTTTTATACCTCTTCTAAAACAATCATACATTGGTAGATGAGGTTAACATCTCTAGCATTTTACAGGATAGGAACACAGTCTATCACCTTTCTCCGCCTTGGAGAAAGGAATGAACAACTATCTAAAAGTTCAGTAAACATCCTTAGCCGGTTAGAAAAACAAGAGCTATGTTTATAGAAAGAGCATGAGAACTTCTACTGCAAAAGTAAAAACATGGAACACTGTGAAAACCAGGGCAACAAGTTAGTTTTCCTAAGATGAAGTCAGGCTTAAGAATGGCTAAAGGAAGCTGGGTTAAGGAAGTACTATTTCTTTAAATGAATCAAGTAACACCTTCATTTCTTGGTATGTGGCTGTCACGAGGGTGGAAGAAACTCACCTGACTGTCACACTGTGGTTATGCAGCATTAGACTGTGGAACAAAACTGAGCATTTGGCAGCACAACCAAAATGTATGCAACAAAGGTGTTTAAGGAATCGGCCAGATGTTAGGGTCAATCAACAGAAGCCATCTTTCTTTGCCCTGCATGAGTTCAGTTTATCAAGCAGCTCTTTCCATCTATGTGCATGGTGGTTTGGGGTTTTTTGTTGTTTATTTCCTTTCTTAAATAACAGCATATTCATGGCTTTGTCTTCTTGACTCTGTTTTGTCTCTGTGATATCAACTACTACAGAAAAAAGTTACTGCACAAAATATCACATGGCTAACACTGGAAAAATTTATCCTCTACAAATATTTTATCTAAGAGAGGGTTCAAATACACTATGTGGTGTAATGCTTGATGTCAATCCTGTTTTTAAATAAAAATCCTTCTATGGTACATGATGAGAAACCCTGCTAATATGAATAGACGAATAGATGAATGCAAAAAGACGTGAAAAATCATGAGCATCTTGGGAAATTTTACTGTGTCAAACAAGCTTCTTGTAGATTGACTCTTACTCCTTCACAATCCTCTAAGCAATTGAATTTTTAAAAGTAAGGGTTTGGAGGCATGTTGGGATTTTTTACAGTGAACTGATGGTATTTCCTACCGTGATTAGGAAAAAGCAGCACAGCTTTGTCCCCAGTGGTGTTAGTAGGAGTCTCTTGTTGATTGCCCCTTGTTATGCTGTTGATCAAAAAAGAACTGACTCAATGCTATTGACAAATGGTGATAACCATTTCTGATGTTAAATCCATTTGGCATAAAAATTAGTGTTTACAGGTATCATGGTGATATCAACAAATGCAATTCAAAGGAACACAGAAATTGCTGACAATTACTTAAGCTGAGACTTTAACTGTACATTTATTTAAAAGCACTGTAAGTGTCTAATTGGTAAAATGACTACAAAAGAGATTTAAAAACATCCAAACTCCTAGTCACTTTCCTAGGAATACAGTAATGCTGCAGCCTTAGCAAAATGATTTACTTGTAAGGATAATATTGTTTGTATGACTGCTGTCATCTCACTGATTCCATGAAACACTGGATTCTTTGTATCCGAACAAGGATCCAGAGTTTTGTAAAAGGTCTGTGCAGTCTTCTCACAGAGGTGGAATATGGCTGCTTTCTTTGTTTAATTTTAGAGTTGTTTGAAAAATGCTGTGAACACATAAATAGATGCAATGATCATGGATCGATTATAATTTCATCTGAGAAGATTTTGTAATCCAGACTAGAATCTGATAATCCAAAATGACCTTGTTTTAACAAAATAAAGTTGTTGGGAGAAGGAATGGAAAATACATCTGTGTAGCAGATGACCTGCAGAATGACTTGTATGCTTGTCAATCTTTATTACATGTGTGAAATTCTTAACAGTATTTAAAAAATCACTGCAACAATGTATATACAGTATAGATTGGCTGCCACGCTCTGTTGTGCAGATGTGAATTTTTTGGGTGGCTTTCTCAAGGTTATAAACCCCACAGGAGGTGTGAAATTCCCTGGTTCATTTCTATAACAAGTTAATTATTATTTTTCAATTTAAGAAAAGTTTGAGGTTTTTCTAATTTAAACTAAAAATAATGAGAAGGGAATATACAGCATGGAGCTGTGACTTTAACACAAAACTTGTCAGTGACAGATCCAGATCTCATTATTTCCACTTTTCTACCTGGTTCTTCTCTGGCTTAATCTCTTTTCAAACTTGGTATAGTCTTAAACTTCCAAAAGAAGTAGTTACATTCAGCCTTGCTTCTCCTTGTCATCCCAATTGTATGTGAGGTCTTTGTTTTGGTTTTGCTCCGGTTGCTTGCATACAGATGGGAAATGAGCTGGGGTTGAGGAAAGGGCAGAGAGACCTGGTCTCTTGGCACAGAACCTGCTGATTCTGATTAATTATTAATTGAACTATAAGATCAAAACAAGTTACTTGCAGTAAGTTCTATAATTTGTTTAATAAAAACAAGACCAAAAAGCCAACCAAACCCAAAAACCATGACAACTTTTCTTCCTTCTGTGACAAGCTAGAGCAAAATTATCTGGATGAAAAAGTTTTCAGTAAATCTGTGGGTGACCATGATCTGGTCTTATCAAGAACGTGTCAGCATATTGCTTCAGCTAGAATATGCTCCCTTTGGAAGGATAATCAATTGAAACCAAAAGTGCCTGGAATGAGGGTGTAGTTTCTCAGATGATGATGGTTTGGTACATAGAGAAGCTCCACAAGACCTACCCAAGGTGTGTTACAGGTAATACATAGGAATAGGAAGAGAGAGTTCAATTTTTCACAACTGCATGGTGGTTTTGCCTGGGGTAGAGTTAATTTTCTTCCCAGGGGCTGGTATGGAGCTGTGTTTTGGATTTGTGGTGAACACGGGGTTGATAACATAGAGATGTTTTTGTTATTGCTGAGCAGGGCTCACACAGAGCCAAGGCCTTTTCTGGTTTTTGTACTGGCAGGGAATTTAGGGGTGCATGGGAGATTGGGAGGAGTCACAGCCAGGCCAGGTGACCCAAACTGACCAAAGGGATATTCCAGAGCATATTTCTTGCTCATTATGTAGAGTTGGGGGAAGAAGGAGAACAGGGAGAAAATTTGGAGTGATGGCATTTGTCTTGCCAAATAACTGTTCCCTGTGATGGGGCTGTGCTCTCCTGGAGATGGTCGAATACCTACATGGGAAGCACTGAATGAATTCCTTGTTTTGCTTTGCTTCTGTGTGTGGCTTTTGCTTTCCCTATTAAACTGACTTTTTTTTCAACCCACAAGCTTTCTACCTTTCACCCATCTGATCCTCTCTTTGATCCTGCTGGTGGGGGAGTGAGTGAGTGGCTGTGTGGTGTTTGGTTGCTGGCTGGGGCAAAACCAGCAACAAACTTGTTGCTCTTGTCACAGAGCAAATTCAATTTAATAATAGAGTGTAGAAGGTAGTGGAGTGTTTTGGGAGATGCTCAAGCCAGGCCAGCAGTGAGAGATAACTCCTATGGCCCAGGGGCAGCTGCAGAGCGACTGGAGTTCTCTTCAGTCATCCCTAGAAAACTACTTGAAAAGTTATTTTGGTTTTTTGTTTTGTTTTAAAACAATTTTTTTGTTTTAATCCTAGCAGACCTTTTGAGCTGCGTGAGTTAAAGACCATTTGGATTTCATGGAGTTTTAATAAAGTTTAACATAAAGTGTATTTTACTGTAAGGTTTACTAGCAGGCTCCCTGGGGAACTGATTTCACCCTGATACCCACCCACCCACAGATAGAGGTATACATTTCTTACAGACATACTTACTGTAAACATGCTGTCAATTTCTAGGTTGCTTTTCTTTTTTTTTAAATTACACCTGCTCTTGTTCAGAGCTGCATCTGTGTAGCTCTCAACAGCAGCCTACTCATCCTCTCTCTCCTTTGTTTCATGAAAAAAAGGGGCATTAAAAGAGGATGGGAGGAAAAGTAAATCAAATACCAATCAAAGGCTCTTATCAAGAGCCCCAGAAGAAGAAAAAGTTGCGTCTACCTGTGATTGTCCAAAAGGAGTGCTGGATTTTTCTTCCTGGGCATACAAAAAGCAGAAGATTGCCGGTGTGGGAATTTCCATTTGTGAATTACAAAAATGTGTTTAAATTGCAGCTAGTGCAAGTTTTGTGCTATTTTAGTAGTTAATTTATAGAGAAAGATGGCCTTGAGTTTAAGGTACAGAAGTGAAAATCAGAGGATACGGAACTTCTGGCCCAGAAACAGCATATCTTCCTGGGGGAAATAATGTAGGTGATTTAAATTCTATCTGCAGAACTGCCAGAGTACAGTTATTCTTTTTAGTGGCATAGTGAGGCTAATTTTATTAATCCTTTTTAAGTGCTCAGAAGGCAGCCATGGCAAAATACTGATTCTTGCAAGTGTTCTAGGTGCCAAAATATGTAAGAGTAGGGCAGTGAACATGATCCTGGAGGCTGCATTCTGAAAACCTGGGAGAGCTAATCAGTAATAAGAATATTAATTCACATAAATAGTCCACACTGGCACCTGACTGTTTGACTTTTATGAATGCTATGATTTAATTACTGCTTTTTGGCATGTCTGAGGATGCTTCGTTGAAAACTGGTAAGATTAGATCTGGTATTCATGAAAGGAATGGGCAATATCTTGCCTATTACAGCTATGTGTTATGCTATGTCTTAATTAGTTTTTTTTCTATTATGAACATAACAGAGCTTCAAAAGGGTTGACACCTTCCATTACAGGAAACGTTAAAATCACCTCGCACTAGTGTTTTTTAATCTTATGCATATGGTGAGATTAAAAAACATCATATTTGACAGTTTCAATGAAAATCAGGTTCCCCTCTAAGTCACATTGTCCCTAATAAGTAAGTTTGGATCAAGAGAGCTGCTGTAAAAAAACTTAAGATTGAATTTATTTTGCAAATGTCTGATGGCCTTAAAAGTTTGTTTATTAAGTTCTTAGTAGTCATCTATTTCATTATGCACATGTCTGAAAGTTTAGGGTAAGAATCTTTATCATTGAATTCTAAGTAATAATTCTTTACTGATTATTCTCTCTTTTAAAGCCTCTTTCCCCTTCCCTAATATCACAAGAGGAGCCAAACATTTCTTTTATGTTTAACAGATAATGAAATTGAAATTGAAATAATAATGAAAATTCCATTAAAGAAATAACTGGCTTTATCCCTCCATTTCCTGCTGTGAGGTGGATGAGAGGCTAGGAACAGGTAGAGGAGTAAAAATGTCATGTAATTATAACCATGACATATGTTTCATCTTTCCAATTATCTAATTTAAAACAAAAAACTACTCAAAGCCATAAAATTTGGTCCTATTTGTTTTGGTAGAAATAAACTCAGAGATGATTTTCCACTCTGGGAAAGGAAGATATAATTTCTGAATGAAAAAAAAGAATACAATTTCAGTAGACACTGCCTATGAAGACAGATTCATGTTCAAATTCTCTTACAGCACTAATTTCTTACTCCTAAATATATCCATCAAATTTTTGTAGCTCTTAGATTATGACAGCAACATTTCAATTACTTGAAATTAAATTTTAGCGAAGCAATTAACAGAGTGGAGATAAAGGAAAACCTTATATATGTCATAATGGAAAGATGACAGGTATGATGTGATCATACACCTCATAAAGCATGAATGTTTTTTGGGAACGGCAGAAATATAATAAGTAGTAGGAAAGCCTCATGGCAAAGAGCAGTAGAAGATACCTAAATTAGGGATAGCCACCAAATGGCTGATGGGCCATACCCTGCCTACAGGAAGAAAAATCAAGGGCTTGATGCTTCTGTACCTCGTTGACCAATCTGTATGAAAATGGCATGGCTTAGCAGTTCCCTAATGCCAGCTCTTCTGACATAGTGGACTCATGGTAGCAAGATTAGTTTTCTGATGAAAAGGTTATACTGAAAAGCAGATGGCTTTCTGCTGCCAAATTCCCATCTGCCCAGACTGTTGTGTAGGGGCTGGAAGAAGCTGGTCAGGGCTGGGAGCCCCTGCCAAGGGCTAGATTTGGAGAAGGGAGCTAGTATGAGACTCCTGGATGGATTGCAGGACAGCATCCCTCACAAGGGTGGAGGCAGTTTTACGTTGGTCATTTCTGTGGAAAAGACTGTGGCTATATAAGAGGATTCCAGGTGGGATTTGTGCTAGCTTGAGAATTTACTCATGAACAGAGGGTTGAGCAGGGTTCCTGTGATCTCACTGAGCTGCAGGTACTCTCATTGATGGGTCTTTTAGTTGCCACTGCTTTCTCCATTATTTGGAATATGCCACCTATGTACTAGTTTGGGAGATGATAGGTTGTCCTAAACCCACCGGAACAGAAGTTGCCGACCCTGTTTGCAGCAATGAAGGTTAAAGGACAAAGACCATTTGAAGTGGGGGTTTCAGCTTTTCCTGGATAAGTAACTACATACTGCAGCTGTCTTCTCCTTTCTACATGGTGATGGAAAGGGAGGAAAAATTCTGTCTTTCCATTACAGTCACATCAGCCATCTTCTATTAATTCTTTCCAACAGAGTGTGATGCCAAATAATCTCTCCTCAACCTTTTGTCCGGTCCCACTCAAATTGCTTGAAATATTTTTTCTCTACTAGGAAGGTAAAGATCTTTCTTAAACTATCTTATGCATTCAGAAAGCCCAGTGAATTTAGTGTCCCTTTCCAGGAGCTTTTACAGTAAGCTTCTGCAGAAACATTTCTCTTTTGCTCTTGTGAAAGCATTGTATTTGATTTGTGAAATTTTGCCTTGGCAAAAAAGGATGCATCAGCAATGTCTAAGAAAAAAATAGTTCTGCCTGATCAAATGAAAATCACTAATTTTTTTTTCTAACCTGAAAATGTGCTTTTCCATCATTGAGGTTTCCGTGGAGGAGGAAGGAGCAGAGAGACAGGAGATTAATTGGATATTTAGAGTCAAGTGTGCAAGTTCAATGCTAAAATAAATCAAGGCAATATAGCTCTGGCTGAAGTTTCAAGGTTGTCAGAAGTAAACAAAATAGTTGTTTTTCTCATTGTTTGGTTCTTACTCCTCCCTCATCCATCCCCATTTCTAAGTATCTGCAAAGTGAAAAAGCCTAAGCATAAATGGTGTGATTTCAGGAAAGACATTCTTTCTTAAATGTAGCCCTTTCAGATGCAGTTATGTTGTTACTCAAAACCGGCTGAAGTTCCTAGGAGTGCCTCGTGATGTAAGCTCCTTAGGTTTTTTATGCTTAGCATAAGACCTGAACATAAAGAGTATTTTGCACTCAAATACCCAGTAGTTTCTTCAAGGCAAGTCTCTTTAGAGTTGCTCTTACCCTAAAGATTCGTAAAAGCCACTGGTAAATATCATCTATACAAAAAAGAAATGCTTCTCTTCAGAGCAGCTAACGCCTGCTCTGGCACGTCACAAAGCTTTGTGCAGAAGTTTGATGTTTGGAAATTACAAATAGAGGGACCATCTACAGTGTTTAAGATTAAACTGCCAAGAGTTTGTTATGTTTTAGGTAGCTGATGACTTTATCTTTGAGGGCTGGTCTGCAAACACCTTCCTAAAGACTTCCAAAATGTTTCTAGTAGTTACTATAAAATCCATTACTGATTTATTTGAATGTGCAAAAGTGCTTAATATCAGTTAAAAACATTCACTGAGTGATGTCATTGATGATGATTAAAATAGAGGAAAGCTTACTCTATTCATGGTCTGTATTTATATAAGTGAAGTCTTTCTTAAAAAAAGTAGCTGCCTCATTTACACAGCATGTGGAGAAATAAGGTTGTCCGAAAATAGAATTTGTGACTTTTACAGGGTTTGTAAAATGCACACCCAAACATACATCTGAAAGGGTATACAAGGCACCTACTTATTTTAGTACTTTAAATATATTTCTAAAGAAGCAAGGTCATAGAACTTTCCCTTCTGTTTGGAAAACTTCTTCAAGTCCACATTCACTGTAGTACATATATTTTTCCTGTTTTCTAAAGCCACCACAATCTGTAAATTGTTCTCAACTTTTTATTTAATAAATTTATCAACTGAATTTTATTCAGTTGATGCTGCAAGATGCTGCAAGAAATGTCCATCTAACTTTGATGCCTCTGTCAATATATTGATTTTACAGTAGTTTTCCCAAAAATATCTTTCAGTCATCATAAAAAGTTATTTCTAGACCTCTGATGTCTTGCCTTAAATATAGGACTTCTGCATGTAGTCTTTCAAGACACTTTACCATAGTGTGCTCCTTGAATTGATAAATATTTTGAAAAATATAACTTACTGCAAGAACTTCCTTAGAAGAAGGTGTAATAGCATATATTTTTCTTTGCATGTGTGTTTGGGTTCATTAATGCATGTCTGGCATTTTTAGTGATGGAGAAATAAAATCCAAGAGTAATTAAAACTGTGTTTTTCACAAAGAAAGCAGTCATACTGAACAGAAGGTTTTCTTAAGGAATGGGCCCAACTATTGGAACTCAATACATAAAAACAGAATTCACCAGCACTCAAACAATTCAACTAAAAATCTTTTCCATATTCATAATGCAACAGTATTCTGATTTTGAGTGGTGTTGTGATAGCAATTCTTCCTTTAAAAAAACCCCAGGATTTATCTAGCATTCCTTTATTACGTGGCCATGGCCAATTCAGAATAAAATGTGACAATCTGCTACTTTTACTGCCAATGTCTTTACGTGGGAGTGCTATTGTACAAATAGCTTAAAAATACAAGAGCAGAAGTGGTGTCATGCCCTCAGATGTGTAGGGAAATCATTCCAACAAACTTGATGTTGGGGATGAATAGCCATCACATGGCAACAAGGCAGTTTGGATATTGTGCATCTGCCAAGTGAGTGCACAGTAATGAATGTCTGCTGAAAGAAAGCACGGACCTGTGATCCCACGATGAATGTTTGATGAATCTCAAGACCATCCTATCTGCACTTGAAAGATAAATCTCTTTAACCTTTCTGATAGGGATGCAGCTGCAACCTGATATTTCAAAAGAGATACATGTTGCTTTTTTGTTTGGTGAAAAGTTACACAATTAATGTATGCCTGGGTCATCCATTTATCAAATAATACATGTGTTTCAAACCTTGAGAATATAGTTGTGTAGATGAAAATCTGTCAAATCATTATTAAAGATTTCCAAAACCAAAAATTATATTCAGAACGGGCTTGGAATAACAGTCTAAATGAGCACAACATCTTTTCATTCATTACCTGATGAGAGCCAGATAACTTTGACTAAGTAAATATTCTGATTTTTACTAAACCTATTTGAAAAGAGATCAATTCCTGTTGTATTGTTCTCATACAGCATACTGGCATTTCCTTGGTTTGATCCTGTTTATCACAGCTTTATTATCTAAGGTTACATAGCATTAGCACTTTTTGGGAACTTGAAAGTGCATATTGAAATCATACATTTTAATCTAATTTTAATGTAAGATGTTCTGGTGAGCAGCTGAATTAGAAAGTGTTTTTTGCATATACTTGAGCTGTAGCTCAAGTAATGAAAGATCCAAGTTTTATGCCTGATCATAAACTTGTAAATTTTAGAAATTATTTGACGTGTTTTATGTCTGACTGTGGCAGGATGTAACCCAGAGCATCCCTCACTTTGAAATGGTGCTGCACTTCATCTAATCTGTGTAATATTCTCCCTCGGAAGTTTACAGAAATCCACTCCACCTTCAGTATAACTCAGTCCATACATCCTCCTCACCTTCTCCCAAGGGTACCTTCCTGAGATGGTGAGATTTATGAGGTAAAAGCCCCATCTTGCTTTCAGATCCATGCTGAAACAGTCAAACTTCCTTGTCCTATCTGTTTTGGACCCAAAATTCCATATCTTTGTAAATTTCTCAGCCTTTTAATTACAGTAAAAGTCCACATTTTTAGTGTGAGTCTCACAGTGTGTTTGGAGTTATTTCTATTTTGGAAACCTGAATTCATGTTGTATTTCTTTCTGGGCAGAGTAATATTAGCCTTTTTTAGCCAGTTCTCTCATGAAAGAGGAAGTCACTCCTTGGATTAATGTCTTCTCCCACCCCAGTCTCAGTTGCTGTATGTTTTTAGGAGTGTGCACCTGTAACACAGCAGGCTGTGCTCTGTACTGCAGTATTCCCTTGTCTGGCTCTCCTGTCCCTGCAAAAAGCTCTTGCTGAGCTCTCCAATCATGATTCTCAGCTCTGAGAATTTGAGTTCTGCAGCCTAAATGGGGCCTCTTCTAGCCCATAAATGCTATGAGATTAGTCTCACCATCCTCCCAAGCAGCCTGGGTGAAACCCCACAAACCACACAAGAAGGAACATGTTGCATTTTGTTGCAGTTTGGAGTGTTTTGTTCTCTATATAGAAATTAACCAGTTTTACAAAGTGGTCTTGTGCTCTTACATTTACCCTTTAATAAATTACAGATGTAAGTAATTGATTGGTCCATCTAGAAAACCTCTGTAATGAACAAATTTTTAGGTTTTTTATTTTTTTGGTTTTGTACTATGCTTTTAAAAAAGTCAGAAGTGTTGTTGAACAGTAAGACAATGACTAGCCTGGCTTTCAGCAGTGGAAAGCTTGAGAAAGGAATTAAATGAGATATAGTTTCTTTCTGGGTTCTTAGGCTGTGGATTTCAGCACTATCCTCTGATTGGTTAGACGGCTCTTTGGTCATTCTGTGTTTAAAAATAAGCCAGATACCTTCTTATAATAGTTTTCTCTGCATTAAAGGAGAGGGGGGAGTAATCAATATGTTAACTCATTTTCTATCACAGAGATTATTATAGTGACATAAAGCACAGAGAGAATGTTTCTGCCAGTGCAAAAACAATACCATCTGGTGTTTAATTTTGATTATTATATGAAGCTTAGAGTAAATTTGTATCATTTTCTGTCAGGTCTGTCTAGTGATTTATATATACGTTCCTCCATTAAAGCACATTCATTATGATTACCATTCTGTTGATACTGAAGTAGGTACTATATAAAGTCATAAAACATTTATGAAATCTTGGCTAGTGAAGCTTGCATGAATTGGTGATCCATCCTTTCTGTCTGAGGAGAATGGGCCTAACATGTGGCTATTTTAAGACACAGGTTGAATTGAAGAGGCAGAGATCAAATACTCTGCCAGCCACGTTTGAGTTGGATTTTATCTGAATGTAGAGACTGAAAATTATACCAAAAACAATATATAGTTATTATAGCAATGCCCAAGGAACAGAAAAAATATGTAAAAAGACTAAAAAGTATGAGGTGTGTTTGCCCTTTTGTCAAGCCCCACACTTTTAACCCAGCATCCAGAGGTATGGTCTGCTGTCCTCCTCATACCAAGTCATTTGCTCTGGCCCTTTATTTTCTATCTGTAATTCTCAGCTTCCCCTGGTGGGAAATGATCCTTAGCTTATGTTCCTTTCCAGATGTACTCTCTACTCAAGGTCCGGTTGATCTTTGTGGGGTTTTTTGTAACTCTTCAAACAGTTATCTCTTATGGTCTGTAACATCAGACTCTTCTCTCTATCCTTTGCTCCCTTTTCATTGATTTGAGTCTCTTTTTCTGCTGGAACAGCAATTTTTCAATGGGGTTGCCTCTAAAAATTATTGAATACATAGAACTTTTCAACTGTTGGCATTTTTTCACGTAACCCTGACTTCCTTCCTTAAGCCATTATTTCTTCTCGATGATTTCTGCAGGATTGCATGCCTTTTCAAGGCAAGAATGAAAGATGAATACTGCACCAAGTCTTTCAGCAAATTACTTTCTTAGACATCAAAAGTTCAGACATTTCATAAAACATTCATTTTAGATTCTTGTACAAGAAAATTAGATTCTGCTTATACATAATATGACACTATTTACATTACTGAATCTGTTCTGTTGTTGATTATTGTAAGCTGAAGCAATAAAAAAAAACATTTCAGGTTTTCTGTGGCATTTATTCTGCTTATCTTTCATTTTAATCTTATTTTGTTATCAAAAACTGTAAACTCTTCTTCCAATCTTTTTGCTAACTTCCCCTATCTTAATTTTTCTTCCGTGATTTTCTTTATTTGTTCTTTCATATGGTCTTCTTTTCTCTGCATCTTATTTAATCCATTCTTTTATTACATTACTCATTTACCCTTCTTTTACAGCTCCCTCCCTCACAGATTGGAGGGGGTTTTTTGCCACCAGATACACAAGCTTGGGCACTTAATTAGACTTTCTGGTGAGTTGGGTCTGATACGCAGGGGTGAAAGCAACACTTTGAAAATAAGAATAATCCTTTCCCATCCCAGTTTCAACCAGCTGGTTTTCTGGATAAGAAACTGTCTGAACTGTGACTGAGCTTTATGTATACACAGCCTCTAGCAACTGTTCAAGGAGCTGGTTAGGGGTATAAGAATAATTTTAAAGGGTAATCCTTGCTTGATGTATAATTTGTCACCTGTATCAAACAAGGAACTGCAGAGATGCAGTTTTTTTTAGAAGAAGAATTGTGAGATTTTGGATACAGCCACTGGACAGGGTTCTATACTTCATTTCAGCATCCAAATCCATGAATTTTTTGTGTGCATAGCAGGCTGCTCTCTCTAGAAATTCACTGGTTTATATGAATTTTCCTGTTCAGTTATGTCATATATGTGTATTGAATTTTAGCATTGAGAAAGGTGATTGAGCCAGCAAACTTCTTGTGCAGCAAATTATGAGCAAATAGCCCTTTTTCTAATAGGTTAGAGTTTTACTTACTTTTGGTGCCCAGTTTAATGCCTTTTGATTTCACTTGTAGTTAATAGTTCGATATAATTCATAGCTTTGATATCACAGTTAATGCATATGGACTACTTTGCATTTAATGGGCTGGATTACAAAGGCTAATAGTATTTCTAAAGGTCATACAATAACTGATTACTATCTGTGCAAAAGGATTTTCATTGTTGTGAGGTTTAGTAGAATGCTGAAAATAGGGTTTAACAGTAGATAATTCATCTGATATCTATGAAGAGTGAAAATAATTTCACCATTTTGTCAACAGTTTTGACTACATAACAAAAATTTTAAAAGTTTTAGGGATGAGAGTAAAAAAAATTATAAATTAGCTGGGCAGTAAGATACCTGACAGAACTCACATTGCTCTTGTGGAGAGCAAAATGGGGGTTGCCCAGATTGATCTTCATGATACCATAAACCATTGTGTTTCTCCCTTAAGCTTTCTTTCCACTGAATGAAGAATATCTGTGCCTCTGTTTTACTGAAAAAATTCTCTGTGGTATGTGTTCTGTTTGACACCTTTGTGTAATCAATCCGGGTTTTTCAGGTTCCTGAAAACTATACTCATCTCTCTGCAGGGTATAAGAAGTTGCTGTTCACTCCTGTAGGTGTATAACACAGGCTTTCTAATTTTCATAGTTCCATTAATTTTCCTAACACCAAGTGGTAAGTGTTAAGCCTATTCTAACAGGTTGGGAAAATATGTAGGGCAAACCATCATGTGTCTCCATGCAACTGTGGAGCTGTGTAGAGGATGAGAATCTGATTACATGAACATTGTGGCAACAGCCTTTAGGTGAAGAGGCAGAGGGTGAATTTTGTGCAAAAGTGATTGTTTTGTTAGTGATAATGCTTGCAGCAGTATTCACCTGGGCACGATCTGCTTCTGTGTACATGAGAGAAAGGCTGTGCTGCAGCTTTAGTGGTGCTATGTCTGGATACTACATTTGTATCTGTTAAATATACAGGCAAACTTGTTTAACCTTAAAAATTCTCAAGTTTTCAACAACAACAACAAAAGATTAAGTCCATGACCTTAGCTTGGTTCTGTTTTACTTAATCTTGTTAAAATGACAGTAAGTTTTCTAATGTTTTGCAGTTTGCTTCAAGGTGTGAGCATGCCCCACACTGGATGTGACTGCCTTCTTTGTTACAGGTCACAGGTGTGGTGTTAAGGTTTTCATAGCCTTTTTTGTGAGTTCTTGTTTTTTATATGGCAGACAGGAGAAACAAAGCCGTGTCTCAGTATAGCATAAAGGAGATTCCTTTGGAGATATCTCTTAATGGGATGAAAACTTCCTGTGAAAATGAGTCATTCAATCAACAAGGAAAGTAAATTCTACTATTTGCTTCGGAGATTTAATCTATAAGATAGAAAGTGCTTAATACCATCTTTAAAGACCAGGACCTAACTGGGACAGATGTTTAATCATATATAGATATGGAAGTCATGCCTCTCTCTAGTTTATAGCCTTAATTAAACTACTCATCCACAGTGTGAAAGATGCTGAAGGACAGTCTTCAGGACTTCCATAATTTTCTAAGTCATTCTGTTAATGTTGTCATAGGATTTTCACACATCTAAATTCTGGGGTGGGGGTGAAGACAGTCAGATGAAACCATGTGTGCTATTACCACAGCAAATTTCACACTTTAATGATTTTTTTCTATTAATTTTAGCAAAAACCTCTGCTCTTTTACTGCAAAATCAGCCATTTTATATTTCCAGGGATAGCATTTGACTTTTCTAGGACAAAGTTACTACAAATGGTGTATAAATATAGCAGCAGCTGAGGACTAATAGCTGGATCTAAATTCTGCTTGTTTTTCTGTCAGACTGGGAATCTTTGAATGGCAAGTGTTCAAAGCATTGACAAGGGCAGATGGACTCTCACTGAGACCTTACCAGTACTCTGTGTCCACCAGCTAGAGTGAGAGCCATCAGCTTCTTTCATTTAGATTTTCATTTCATCTCCAATCAAGAAATATAACTGAGAAGAAAATAACCCTTTCTTCTTCTTCTGACTTTCTGACATAAGTTAATTGTTCTGTGTAATTTGAATTGAGCAAGAAGACAAGGAACTTTGAAACACGAAAACACACAATTAGCTAAATGAGAGGGAGTGTACTCAATGCTAACAGTTATTAAACATATATGTGCTAGGAAAATCAGGTTAGTAAGCAGAATCTGCTTTTTATTTTAGGCACATAAATATGTGGTCTTTAATATTCTAGCTTTGTTTTGCTGATAGTTTTTAATAAGTTGCCTTAATTTTGTCTCTACCTCATTCTTTCTTTTTATGGATGGGGCTGATGCTTGGGTTCAAGCGTTTTTAAAAATGTATGTAGGAAGAGTATGAACGATAGGACAGTAAGTGCTTTAAAAAAAATGAATAAAAGTGAATGACAGAGGTCTTGTACATTTTTGAAGAGGGAATCCTAAAGACTGAGTTGTAGTATAGTTTGACACATGTCAGTGATGTTATTTGGATAAGTCATTTGTCATGAACAGGTTATACTGATGGAAAATTTAGATAGTATTCTAAAGAAGTATTCTCTTCATGCATAATCAGATTATTTTCCTACAATGTCTTTATTGTGTACAGTACAGTAATTTACAAAACATCTAAACAACAGGTTTGTCATAAGAATTTTATGTATTAGCTGTATAAATGGTTTGGTTGTGTAGCCTTATGAAAATATAAGGTGTACAATTGTCAGATGACTGCCAAAGTCAGCTCAAATCTTCCCACTTGGATGTGAAAGGGGTGGTATGGTCTGGTAGGGCTGTTTTGTTTCTATTTTCACTGTTTCACATCTTTAACTGCAGAAAATATTTCTCCTTACTTTGAACTGTGAAAATATAAAATGTTTCCCAGTTCACATGTTGGAGTAGATTCTCATAGTATAGTTGCTAAGGATACTGTTGACCCTCAAAAAGATTATGTACAAGAGGGAGAAGTATCCAAATTCCAACTGGCTGGGAAATCAGTATTAATCAACCCTAAAATAAGACCTGCAAAGATCCCTCCATCTGTTTCAATGATTGA
Organism: Monarcha castaneiventris obscurior; assembly: GCA_026261815.1. Taxonomy (NCBI): domain Eukaryota; kingdom Metazoa; phylum Chordata; class Aves; order Passeriformes; family Monarchidae; genus Monarcha; species Monarcha castaneiventris. The sequence goes on from JAMPIT010000890.1 coordinate 7,240,628, forward strand.
AAGTCCACCCAGGAATCCTATGGTAAACATTTTCAGTTTTAGGTTCACCCTACCCACTCTCAAGTGTCTGGAAAACTTCTGGGAGTATAAAGTCCTGGGCTCCAAACCAGCATTGGCTTAGGAAAACTATAAAGTTCTTAATTATGTCTGATGCAGGTGTAATACAGGATAAAGAGGATTAAGGGGTCTGAGAGCCATTACAAACGAAAGAGAATTGAGCTATGGTCATGGCAAGAAATGGAAAATAAAAACCTGAGATTTATTCTGAGATCTTTTCATTGTCCTTTTTGTTCAGCTTCCTCTTCTCTAAGATCACAACAATGACCTATGTCGGAAGGCTTTTGTAAGGCTTATTTCATTAGTTCTGTGAGCTGCAGTGCAGTAGCAGCAACTGCCTTTAGGATGACAGCACACAGAACTGTAAAGAAGTCATCCCAAAAGTCTCTATCTTGGCTTTCTTTATATGTCTTTGTTAGTCCTCCATTTGTGTTACATGCGCCATATTTTCGACAGGAATTTGAAAATATCTGAGAGTCACATGCTGCTGCCCTGTCAGTCCAAATAGTATCATACGCAAGTAATAGCTGGTGGAGCCACTTCCTGAGGGAAGTGCTGCAAAGGACTGAGGTGCTAGGGACACCAATTTTCATACAAGAAGCAAAATAACAATAGACAGTTGATCTGTTGTGAAGTCAGGAGGATAACCTGCTCTTTTGCACTAGAAAATTGAAGAGTAACTTGTGTTATGCTTCTGAAAATTTGAGAAGAAAGAATTGCTTTGAGGTGGTGGGTGTTTGGAGTGGCTCAACAGCAAAAGGCATGAAAATATAATGGTATGTTTGAGAGCTGGGAAGCAGTTTTATTGTACATTCTTTAATTACGTTGCATAGTGGAGGGTTGAGGGGGGGAATCTTCCAATATGCTGCTCTAAAACCACCCAAAAATTATCTTAAAATGGAAAGAATTCCTGTCAATAAAGATATGCTCAGCCATAATTTGTCATATTTCATTATTATATACTATTGAAAAATTTGATCATCTATGATCTTATCAATTATTAATTTATGCTATAGTCTCATGACTTGCTCTGATTGTGGGTAGAACAGGGGTACTTACAGGTATTTCCTTAACATTTGTATTAAAACAAATGCCAAACTCTTGATTAGTTACAGAAGTTGATAATACCAAGCAATTTATTCAGAATACAACTAATCAGGAAGGTAGGGCTTTGGAGTATTTACTGTTGCTTAGAGTGAAAGAGACTAATTAAAATGATAAGGTAGTTATGATTGGAATAAATTATTGAGGTTACAGAGATTACACCTTAAACCATTTGATTAATGATGAGAGACCTTGATTGTGAATATGTGCTAGGTCTTTAAACATTAAAAAAGTGGATCCTAGAACGCAGTCCTTTCTTCAGTGAGGCTTTTGCAGACTGAGCCAAACTCTTATGCTAATTTTTTATTTCTCTCCTTCCAAATCTTCTACAATTTTATCTGAATATTTTTATCTTTGTCTACAAATATTTTTTACCTCTTGTTTACCTGCAACTTAAAAAAAAAAAAAAAGTGTGGAAAGGTGTTTGCTAATCTGAGAGGTGACTGGGAAAAGAGGCTCATGTATTCCTGAAGAAAATGCAGTTACCAATTAAGATTTTCATTAAAATATTTGAGTCATAGTTAATTTGCATTAGGATTTATTATCTGAGCAAACCTGACCTATTAAACCTTCTAAATCTATTACTGTCAGTTAATGTCATGATTACAGGAAGAGCACATGGTGTGCCATGGAAACACAGCTGTTCCACCAAATTTTTAACTTGAAATCACCATTGTGCAGTTTATCACTGAATTATTAGAGACAATAAATTATTTTATGCTAGCCACTCTCATGTCCATCTTTTTAATATTTTCCTTGTCATTATAAGTGCCTTTAGCCTTAGAGGCTAATAAAAGGTTCTCGTATCAAGTCTGATTACCACTCTAATGTTTTCCAGGCATGCTTGATGATGAGCTTGGCATATGAAACAATTTCCTACCGTAATAAAGCTAATTAAAGTGGGCAGTCATCCCCACATCACTCTTTAATGAATTATAATGAGCTCATTAATCTATCCGGTCTTGCTCACCACATCTATTGACTAAGCTTCTCTGGCAGTAGAGGATAGAACACTTGCCCAGGAAAAAATGGACACTGAAATGCATCTATTTTCCCATTTTTGACAAAAAATCAGGAGAAAGCAGAGGTATGCTTTAAGTGGAATATGCACTTTAATGATCAAAATTGGAAAGGGTAAATAGCTGAGTCCAAGTACTGGTGGTGAAGGAAGAATCCTGCAGAACGTAACGACGTCAAGTATTGCACTGCAAGTGACAGAATAATTAATGCTTCTGTGGCACCCACATATCATGTAAAATATGACTTACAAAAAATCTTTTAGTAGCTGGCTCTCTGGGGAAACTGCCAAAAGAAAATAACAACAAGCTCATTTTTGGCTGAGTTTCTTGGCATTTTTCTTTGTTTGCTCAAAATGAGCAGAGAAGAGCTTGCAAGGTTATTTCATAACCAATTTCATAATGACAAATATTGGAGAATTAAGCAGTAAGATTTATGAGTGGAAAGAGATGATTCAGGCAAATATACATCTAGAAAAACCATCTATTTTTCTTAGATTCTAGCCCCACAACTTTCTCCATCTGTAACAGATGAAGTCTCATAGTAGCAAATCACAGCTAACTGATGGGGTTACCTGGTGCTTACTAGCATTTGGATGCTCCTAAGTAAAATCCCACAGGCATATTTTTATATTATTTTGTGCACAGAATTTTATTTCTACTTGTCTTAGTGCATTGATACGTATCTTTACATGGTAGCTCAGAAACAGGGAGAGCAGTTCTGTATTAGCATGTTTATTATGCTGATGAGTGGTGTCCTAATTAGACTGTACCGTTTTCTATACTGGCCAAACTAGGAAGTATTTATAGTTGGTGTTGTATCTTTCTTAGATTTTGTAGTATCTCTGTAGGTATGCAGCTACAAATGTCATATTACAATTAACTTACAGCTTAATTTTGTTTGTCTCAGTTATCTGACAAAGCCTTTTTTGTTGTTTTGTTTTCCTCAAAAAACATTAAGGTAAACAAATCTTTTCTTTTGTAACGACCCTGATGTTGGTCCAGAAATGAGATTTTCTGTATGTATGCAAAGTTGAAGGTTAAAGACTGATACAGCTGCATAAACTTGCAGCAAAATGTCCTGTTGGTTGAACAAAGGTTTATTCTCAACTGAAAAATGCATTTCCATTTAAGGTCAGTAAGTAATTGCATGTGCAGTTTAGGAGGGAGTCAAGCTGAATGTACAGTCTGGTTAAGCTGGTTGACTTCGCTACAGTGAAGTACATTCACTGTAATTCAGAATCTTTTCTTGCCTACTGATAAGTAGAGGTAAAACCTCAGTGGTTCTAGAGAGGTAATGTTTGCCAGAACTCAGTGTACTAAATGGGTGTAGGTGAAAATTCTTTTATTTAGAGAAAAAAATCTGACTGTGCTTAGCAAGCATAATAAAGGCAGGAAACAATCTTCATGTTTTATATGTGTAAATGTTAACGTAAAATGTAGCAAGATGCTCTGAAATATTAAAATGATTTACTTATTTGCTCACCAGCTGTGCATAATTTTGCTGTTTGCTGATATTTTCTTTAAAGGGTCAGTAATATTGTATAGGATCTCTATTTGAAAGTCTTCAAGCAGTAGTAAATTACAAGTATAAAACATAGAGGACGTCATGTTCTCTTAATACACCTTCATTATATAAAAATAAACAGAGTCTATGGTAGTTCTGGGGTCTTGTTTTTCCTAAATCTAAAGGTCTTTTTCTTTTCTGTGTCACCACTGTGGACCTAGGGAACCTTTTGGAATAAATTAATTAGGCTGGTGTACTCAAAGATTGTCAAAGAAAAGGTATTTGTTCTTTGCACAATATCCATGCATGCAAGCATTTGTATATTTGATCCTAAAGACTTTCCTGGAATGACATGTTATTTTCATAATTATAACCTCAAGCATAGCTGGCTGGATCTCTTCTCCTTTCTTACTCTCTTGAGAATATTCAATAATATTACTTCTGTTAATTCTAGTGTGCTTGGAAGGTCTAAAAATTTACTCATTGCTTTCTTCCCTGAATCATCTTCATCAATCAAAAATTACTTTTATATCTTTTTTTTCAGATCCTAAAGAAAAACTTGATTTGGCTTTATAAACAGTAATGGTAAAATACAGATATATATTTTGTCCTTTTTGTGCACAAGATGTTGTTTCATCACATTTTTTCTCACAACTGGAAAGAACCAAAGTCACTATTTCATTACACTCCCCTTTTCTCCTGTCTGAAATTTTCTTGTGATTCCTGGAGGCAGGAAAAAGAATATTTTAGAGCTGAGATATTGAATTCAGCATAAAATAATGGATATTGTGTCACATATACAAGCTGATAGTAGGAGACTACAGTGGGTTCAGGGGAGACTTGAGCTCAGTGGCCTGCGATATGTTGGAGCTAGAAGAAACTTTTCTATTGATCTCACAGGGCAGCCAGGATCCAATTTGGACTTGTCTCCTTCTGTTTAGACAAATGAGGTTTTGTGTAGGACATTATTCTCTGAATATGAAGAAATACATTTACTGGTATGGCAGTAATGAAACTTTTACAAAAATGCTGCAGTTGGCAGATATTTTTACTTTATTTTTTGGCCTGAACGTTTTTTGTCATGCTGCTTGGCAGAAAGAAAATGACATACAAATGAAAAAGTGGCTGCATTTCAATTGTAAATGAAATTATGTTTGCACAAAGTTATAGATTTTATGGGTATTCTTTCATGTGACTCCGTCTGTATGTATTACATGATTAATAAGGTTGTTTGCATGTAAAAGTGTGAAGGAGTTTTGGTTTTGCTGATTTGGTATTAGGGAAAAAATCAGATATGAATAGAGTATTTTACCCCTAATGATAATGAGAGTTAATAGGACAATATTAAATTGCTAAACATATGGTTACAAATAAACAGAACCCCACCCTGATTATGGAAGGCTTTCATCAAATTGATAAGTGCAATGAGGTCTTCCAGAGAATTTGCAATGCTGAAAGAAAACTGGTGATTACAGAAACACTCTTGACAAATAAATTTATTGTGAAGAAAGAGGAAAAATAGAACTAAAAAATTGGTGTTTATTTCCACATCAGTAGATGCACCAGCAACATTGGGGGAGATAATCCAAGGAATGAGTCTTGAAATGCCAGTTGAAGCTATCTGAGACTAGTAATGGAACAGTGGAGAATAAGAAATCTCTTGTACCAGCTACTTATTCTAAGTGTGAAACTGATATGAGAAATTGTTGAACTGCTAAGTTGCCTGTTATCTATCGTGTTAATCTTTTTAGCTAAATGACAAATGGAAATAGCTGCTTTTTGTTTGTTGGGTTTTTTAAAAAGTTCTTTTAATTTGAGTTTGTTTCTGGTTAAATTAGTAGAAACAGTGCAGTTCTGGAAAATAGATTTGCTTGGACCATGAATGAATATAATAAAGGAGGAAGAACAAACCTGGTTTCCTGAGATTTTAATCAGACTTCAGAAGTCTACTGGAAGAGTCATGCATGTGAATAAGGATGATCTGTTTCATGTAGTTTACTCAATTTCCAAAAATCTTTCAACAAAGCCCTTCATCAAAGGCTTTTAAAAAACAAGATGATGAGTAGAAAAGCCTTCTCTTGGATTAATGGCAGATTAGGTGTACACTACAAAAGACATAAATAGTCATTTATTAAAGGAGGAATTATACTTCTCAAAGGTGCAGAATAATCAGGATTAAAATGGAGTTTGAAATGTTGCAGAAATATTTCATCATACTAAATGATGTAAAGATGAAAGGCAGCTGAGATTCAGTGTCAGCAGACACAGTGGATTGCACAAGGGGAAGAACAATCCTATTTTTCCAAATGAGGAAAGAGAACTTTCAGACATGGTGCATAGTTCCTTGAAAAGACCTCCTTAGTACTTACTAAAATAAAATTTTAAAAAAAGATACATACACTTGAGCATTTATTCTTAGTAGAATCCTGATTACCTGGTTCAAATGAATGACATGGTCCAAGTAGGAAGGGTGGATGAGAGGTTTTATCACAGATACAGAATATCCTATGTAAGGAAGAAGATATTTGCTAGCTTCTAACAGAGAAATGACAGTAGTTATGAAATAAGCATGTGGATTTATAAAACAATGGAAGTCATGGAGGAGAGGAATAGCAAATACACTTGTCTTGTCTTAAGGAAGCAGGAACAGTTACATTGTTCCACAGCAGGTTGAAAACCAAAGAAGGTTTGGGGTGCTTTTGTTTCACTTGTTTTCTCTTCATGAATGTAGAATTTATTTAGGGTTATCACCTAAGGAGGCATCGTACTCTGTAGGTGAATTCTGGCCATAAAAGGAGAATAAGTGGATTGATTATATTGGGAAAAATACATTCATGTATTTTGTTATTCTCTTGGCTGCTGTTCATTATTTCTGCAGGTTAAATACATTTCGGGCTTCACCTGGTATAAGCATTCAGTTTTATGTTCTGCAGTTTATTAATCAAGCTTCATTCTTTTAAATATAATGCTTTTTATTATCACTCAGAGAGAAAATTTCAGCAGGAGTAAAAAAAAGTATCCTAATTAATTGGGTCAATCTGTATTTCAGAGTTAACTATGACTCACTATGAAGAAAACATTATTTAGCTTTGTATTCATAAATGTCTGAAGTCAAAGTAGCATAGCCTATATAGTCTCTTTGAGTGTTACCTTCATAGTAGAATATCAACTGAATTCTAATATTTAAATGCATATAACTGTCCTAATTTGCTCGGTAAAACATGTATTGACAGGTTCCATGTAAATGAACTTAGAATATGTTATAGTATTGCGTAAGTTAGGTTTTTAGGCTTAAGTTAGGTTTTTAGGCTTAATCACCCCTATTTATCATAAAAAGATCAGATCCTCTGCTCCTCAAACTCCATTTGATTTCCTGATGATGAAATGAAGTAGAGAGTTGCTCCTTTGGAAGTGTCATTTGAATACTGGAACTGCATGGAAAGAAGATGTACAAAATGATGTCTGTTTCTGATATGATCAGGGTTTACAAAGCTGATTAAGGAGTTTGTTTGTTTGTGTTTTTCCTACTGGAAAGATAACTTGGAATGAGACTCTGCATGTGCTGGGTCAAGGTGGTCACGGGAGATGGCTCTGAGCTGTCGTGTTATGCCTTAATGGGAATTTCTGAAGCATGGACTTGCTCTCACCCTTGTTCTGGGCTTCAGCAACAGCTGGCAGGGCAGTGTGACATGGGAAGCAGGAGAGTTAAGTGTGACCATTGCCTGCAGTCAGCAGGGATGCTCTTTGGGAGCGTTGTTGGGACTCCAGCCAAGACTAACTGGACTGGCAAGGCACCAAAACAACAGATGAGCCAAAGGAACAAAATCAATGTGCCTTGCACATGTGAAGAAATGCAGCCAGCCAAATCATTCCTCTCTTGGTGTGACTGAAAGGAATTGATGCAACAGATACAAAGTGATGCAGTAGGTACAGCTAGGGTGAGCACAGAATGGGAAAAGTCACACTGTGCACGTGAGGTGCCGTGGTGTACTTACATCAGGGACCAGACCAGTGACTTCATTTTGGCACATGAAACAAATCATGCAGACTTGGGATCTTTGCTAATGTTAGGATCATTAAGACTTTCATTAAAACCAGAGTAACAATGAGCAATGCAACTACTCATGATCTGACAGAAAACTCGTTTCTGAAAACATGGACTGTAATAGCCAGCAGTCTACTTGTGTTATCTCAAATAGGTAGATGCTCTTCCTTTTGTTAAGACACAGGTGGTGTCTCAGTTTGGGGAAAGATAATAGCGCTCCTCTGCAAATTTCCTGTAGGATCCACAAAACTACTTGTTGCTTTTCAGGTGTCAGGTAAGATAAAGTGAATCGTAGAAGATATCCACAGTCCATAGTCAAGACTCCAATGCTGTTTGCAGAAAAATGCTGTACATGTGAAACTTTGTGTTTTCTCTGAATGTTCTAGACAGTTACCCAGAAATTTACTATTTTTCCTGTGTAGATCTGCTGCATAACTTAGAGGAAGCTTCAACTATTATGACATTTGTGTACCTTTCTTGACCTGATACTCAGTTTCAAATTTCTTTGTTTGGTTTGTTCCAGGATTATTTTCTTAAGACATTATATCCTAAGTAATTTTTTGGTTTTTGCAGTGGCCTAAGTTGGTAAACAATCTATTTAGCACCTGAAATTCAGCACATTTATCAAATGAGTTTTATTATGTTCTAACTTTATGGTATTTTTTTGGAAGCATATTCTGTTTAGTATCAGAGGAAAAGCATTAAATTTATCTTCCAGAATACTTGGTTAGTTCTGTTTATAGCACTTTGATTAAGTAAGTACAATATGCTTATTTGCTCCAAAGTATGAAGAGGTACAAAGTAAGTTTTCAAAATTAAAATGATTATTCTTTTTGGCACTTATGCATAACCTGCTGCAGCTGTCTTCACACACAGCACCATTTTTCATCTTGTGAATTGATCTGAGGAGAAACAGATTTGCTGTTATGTTTAGCATTTTCCCAAACGAGCAGAATTAAACTAAAATAGGAAAATACTGGCACTGAGACATAGAAATGGCTGTCATAGCTGAAAACTGAAAATAAGTAAAAGGATGATAATTTGAAGAATATTCTGACCGTAAATGTATACAATAATAACAGCAGATCCACAATGAACTTGCAGCTAAATAGCAGATTTTTTTTAAGTATCACAGGATGTAAGTGAAGAAAATGACAGATAACTTTTTGCACACAGCTGCTTTTTTTGCATTTGGAATTTAGACTGAAAAACTTTTTGGTTATCTATATTTAATAAAAGAAAGTATTTCTATTTACAGATCATGCTGTGTCTAACAGTTCTCTTCAACAATGAGGTGTTAATTGACTTTTTATCAAGCATTTCCAGAGTCACAGACATGCTTACATCAATGGAGAACATAATTCTTATCCTTTTTTCATAATAATGAACAGCATTCATAAAAACAATGAGAATTATAATGAGAATGTAATATGTAGTATATATAATTTATTGAGCTCAGCAAAATGGCCTCAAAGGTACAATGTATACAGGTAGTTTATGAAAAGATGCCTAGAGTGTAGATTGAATTATTTGGACTGATAATTTCATAGTTTCCATAGCATCTCATTGGACAGGTAGCCTTGATAAAATAGTGGTATAAACACATCTTGCAGAAAGGTAAGGAACCAAAGTGGCAAAGGGTATTGGTTTAGTAAATAGAAGAAGTAAATGTCACCTAGCAGACTTCTAAATCTATGGACACTTATTGATTTTGGTTGGCTTATGAACTCAACTTTACTTATGTGACAATCTGTTTTTTTCTTTTACACTCTATAAATATTACAAGGGCTGAAAAAAGAAGGAGAAATATTTTGCATATGTGATCATGCCCAGACTATAATTGGGCTTAGTTTTCTAAACATAGGAATACATGGGTCAAGTATCTACTGGAATGTGGAGATAGCTAAGAGGCTGACTGTCACAGCCCCAGAGTATTCAAAGTGTATTTAAAAAGCCCCACTTCACAAGGGAAATGTTTTTTTTTTCCAGCTTAGTAATTGCAGTGTGGATTTAGAATGCACTGAGTGAATGCTCTCCTAAAAGCAGGCCATCCTTTTCAAGTTATTTCCTCTTTAATATCTGTTGCTGTGACAATTCATTAGGAGTTAATACTGGCTTTCTGGGCAATTTGGGTTTGGGATTTTTTTTGTTGTTGTTTTTTATACTATAAATCCCCATCAGACTGTGCCTGCTATTTCTCATTCACCTTGAGAAGCTTTTCTCAACAAATTTTTTGGTTTTTCCACAGCAGCTTTGCTCTGTATTATAGTTTCTCAGCAGATAATGAAGCATTTCAGACCTCCTAAGGAGTAGAGATGATCTGTTCCTGAATTCTCACTATCAGATACACACTGCTGTTTGCCCACAGACTAATGAATAACACAGCATTCCACCAGTTTTTGCTGCCCTCCACACCTTTCAATAACATGCAGCTTCTTTGATATCATTCACACAATCCTTCACTGCAATATTTTGGTTCTTGCATGAAAAAATGATTTTTGGAACCTCTTCTGCCATAGCTTTCAGTAGTTACTTTCTGGAGGAACTATAGTCAGTGTTTTGGCAACAGTTTTTTCTGCCACATTTTTTTTTATTCTGTTAATGCCACGTTCAGGCAGGTATACGGGATATTGAAATTGCCCAAACCTTTTTGCAGTCAACTGCTTGACAGTATGTTTCCTTTCTTTTATTCACGCTCTTGCATTTGAAGAATGATTGATGTCTCTGCAGATACTGTGCAGCAAAATGAGATTATAAAATCCTAATTCTACTCTGCATTCAACAAGAAACAGCTGTCTGCTGCTCCAGGCAAGCAGGGTTCTATTGTGTGCAGCGGTGACTTGGGAAGACGAACACCATCACCCCTTCCTCTTTCTTTCCCTTGCTTCATATACCCAGCACGATGCTGTATTTTATGGAATATTCCTTGGATCATTGGCTGCCTTGGCTGTGTCCCCTCCCAACTCCTTGTGCCACCCCCCTCTCCTCACTGCAGGGGCAGTATGAGAAGCAGAAAGGGCCTTGATGCTGCGTAAGTGCTGCTCAGCAGAAACAAAATCAACTCTAATCAACACTGCTTCCAGACCAAATCAAACCCATAGCAACACATGAGCTGCTGTGAAGAAAATTAACTCTACCTCCGCCAAAATCATTGTAGAGTCCAAACCTAACAGTCTCAAATATCCCAGAAGTTGCACTGGGTACACTTTTACAAGGCCACAGTGGCTGCACAGTAGTCAATGATGCAGGGCACTGGTTTACAAGCACCACGTCCCACTGGCAAGTATTAATCAGAGTTTTGCTGGAATGAGGCCATGCAAGGGAAAAGCTTTAGCCCTACATGTTTTTCTCCAAGCTCTAAGGATAGTTATGGTCTAAATAGTATGAAACAATTGTTGAGTGGAATATGGAAGTGCCTGGAGAACTGTGCCGAGCAGGAGGGATCCATTCCTTGCATGTGTGAGGAAGATCCAGCTGGGTGCACGACTGCTTTTTGCCAGGAGAGATGCACTGTAGGTTTTAATTCTTTGGAAGCTCTGTGAGGCAGAATCTTTCTTCAAGCTCTCATTAGTCTGAGGGAGTTCTGCTTTGCCTCTTAGACAAAACCTAGTGCCAAAGCTCATCTCAAAAATCTTTCCTGCTGTGGTTGTGACACATAAGCCTCATTGCTGTGTTTGCTTGTGTATGTTTTCTAAAAGATGTTTTTGTAATAGTCTTGGCTATAGGACCTTGTTGTTTTCTTTTTTCCACTGTGTATTGTACTATTTTATTTTCCTTTAAGTTAAAAAGGAGAAATTCAAAAGGTAGCTACAGTGTAAAACTGTGCTGGCAAAAAGAACTCAGAACAATATAACAAAGTTTGAGGTACAATAGCTGATGCCATATTGTTTTTAAAAACATTTTTTTAAATAAAGATCTCTCTTTGATAAAATAATAGTTGCTGATACTTAAAACCATATTTTTTAGAAGTAGATATTTTTGCTAACAGTAATGTTAAATATGTACTGTTATCATATTCAGTGCTACGGGCTGTATTCTGGGATGCGCTAAAATTTTATTTTCAGTGAATGTTCCTAAACATCAATCTGCTAGGAGATAGTAAAATGTTTCCATAGCATATAATAAAGAAAATTTCTGTGAGTTTTTCCCTAACAGGTAATGCATGTGCTGGCTTTTTTCCAAATTTGGATCTTTCAGAAGATCTGTACGTAGTACTGAAGTAGAGGATAAGCACCCAGAGATGGTGTATCTCTTTCCATTGCAGCTGTTGCAAATATTTGCAATATTGATGTGTATGTGGCTTGTTTCTTCCAATTCTGTGAGAGCAGATGATGAGAAATATAATTACTTTGAAAGATAATAATGGCAACTTTTTATGTGAGGAAAATGGGATTGCACTCTACTTTTTTTGTCCTGTATTTTTGTGTTTATTTGGATTTACAAACACATTAGTACTGTCAGAGTACAAGTTTATCACACTGGTTATACCCTTTAGGACCTCTGAACTCTACACAATCTAAATAATTTCTACACTCTTATACTGTTATCAACTGATAACTAAAGGTCCAGTTTTTGTTTTTTTTTTTTTTTAATTTTCAGAATAACTGTTGTGAATATACCACCAGATTTCCAAAAGTTTTCTTGTCATATGGCTTGTGGGTTTTTTGTTTTTTTTTCCATAATAATACTCCAGATTAATAGACATCCTGAACTAATGCTAGAAGGATGTAAAAATAGAGTTCTTCGGTTACAGTTGTTTGATCAGCTAGTTGGCTGGTTAGTCTGCTAGGTTTTTATTTTTCAACAGTTTGGTCTGTTGATTTGAGTTTCTCTCCTTGGATGATTACCAGAACAACACAAAACTACATGATTGATATTTGTTCTTTAAATATGATGTTGAGACTTACATGAATGCATGAAATTTCCTGGGGACAGCTTGCAGCCTGCCTCCTGGGCCTGGGCTTGGCTACAGTTTTAGCTATTAGAGTCGCTTTCATGCAGGTCAAATTGAGTTATAGTGGTTATTTCAGTAAGTGGTAACTATATTCTTTCCTCCCCCAGTTAATATCAAAACTGCTGCTGTTTTAGCTGATGTGGTACAAAAGATGTATGGATGGGGAGTGTGCTTTCCTTTTCCAGTGGTTGTCTGTTGTACTTTCTTTTTCATTTCTCCAAGATCAAGAGCTCTGCAATAATGCCCTAAATTGATATTTCTCTAATGTTGTTTTGTATGATTAAAATTATAACATTTCATAGATGTTTCTCAAATGATGGGATCCTCAGTAAAAAGACTTAAAAGATTCAGAAAACAGTGAAATGCACTTCTGTGCAGAGAGCTATTCAAATTTCTATGCAATGTCTTTGGATACTTTAATTTGTTTATGCAGCAACTTAGAAAATGTTATTGAAAATACCACATATGACAAAGGAAAATTGAGTTTCATTATTTGAATGTAATGATCTCACACTATGTGAAACAGCCTTTTCTTGTCATGAGCAAAGTAGAAGTGTTAAGCCTATTATAACATCTCTTTGATGTTTTTGTAGGATGGAATAAAAGATGAATGCTCAGTGCTGAAGCTGCAGCTGAAGGAGAGAGATGAACTCATAGCCCAGCTTCGGGAGGAGCTGGTAAGCAGCAGAAGCAATGGGGGGTATTTTGTGGGTGGATTTGAGTTCCTTTACCTGATATTGTCACTCCGAGACCAGAAATTAAAGAAATGCAATTTCACACCTGCTACAGAATTACTAGCCTAAGGCTATGCTGATCATTTAGATAAACACTGATAACACTGACTGTACTTTTCTAGGGACTTGTCAGCCTCTGAAGTGGCTACTGTCTAGATTCACTGCTTGTAAAAGTTTCTTTGAAAAGATTGTGTTGGCAGTTGTCTAGATCAGAGGCAGATAAGCACAGCATTGTATGCATATGCCAGAAATCTTGAAGGGCCATGCACACACCTGCTAAATTGTCATTACTTCTCCCATGAGCTGCTTTTCGCATCTATATGATTCTTCAGGAGAAAAGGAAATGTGTTTTTTTCTCCATAATAGATGTCTTTGCATAAAATAATAAATGTTCTTACACTTGCTGAACCTTTACTTAGCACATGAGCTACTAACGCTTGGCTACTACTGCTTTAAGTATTGACAAAATACTTTCCAGTGACTGAAGTAAAATGCATGACACAACATTTAAAAAAACTAAACACATGAAAATGCATTTTATTGTTTTGTTAAGGCTTTGCTAACAGAATTTTAAGATTCCTTTTTGGATGGAAAGTGGTTAAAGCATTGATGTCTTCAGTATTTTTAAATAAAGGAGAGGGAGTTTCCACCTCCTCTCTCACAGCAGAGAACTTAAACACTGCAGAGAAAGCAGATAGGGTCACCACATTCAGGAAGACATTCAGCATGTACATTCCTCCAATGAAAGCTGCAGGTGTGTGGGCATCTAGGATTTTGTCTAAGCACCCTTTAGGACAAGGAATTTTTCCCTAATTAGATCTTAATTAGCTGATCTACCTCAGGGGGTGTTTTGTGCCTTTCTATCTCGTGCTTCATGGCTAGCTCAGAACTCGAACAGAATAAATTCAGGTCTAGCTGTTACTGCATATTTTATATACTCACTAAAAACACCAGTACACTTTTATGCCAAGCAACTGAGTTTCAGGTTGCGTGGGAAAAATGTAATCCTGCCCAAGAGTGGAAGATTTCTTTGCTGTGTTAACATCTGCAAAATAAATACATGTCATCAATATTCTTTGTTTCGTATTTGGCTACATTAAGAAATGTTGCATTGTGTAATTATTATCTAAAAATTAAATGACAAAATGGGACAGAGGGTACAGCAAGCTTCTCCACAGTCCTGGAGCATTAGTTTTATATCAGTCTAGTTCAGAACATGTGCTATTTAACTGGTGGACAATTCTGTCAGTATAAAATTACCCTGTATTAACACAGGGAGCTGTAGCTCATTTGCTGTTAGGTGTTGTCAAAGTTCATCTGTGTATGTGTCAGTTGAAGAAGACCCACAGGGAACTGTCATAATAGACAAAAAGTGCAATGTCCTAGGGCCATGAAATAAGGATTAATCCATGATTAATTGACTTCAGTTTTGATACTCTAAGACTTGCAAAAGGAGTGCAGGTAGGATTCTTGAGATCATGTTTAGTCACTTGAAATTAAGTTTTGAAAGGACTCAGTAGATCTGATTTACTCCTAATTGAACTGAATAAAGTCAGGTTGGGAGGTGAATATGACAGAAACTACTTTAGTTTATTAAACCTAGGAAAAAAAAGGAGTGGGTTCCCACAGGATTGGAAAAAATGTGGTTTTTTTTTTAAAGATTTTTTTTTTTGTTTTGGTCTGAGTTTCTAAGTACAGTCATACGGATACTTTTTTAGTCTCTGCTGTATCTTCTCTTTCAATATTGCACATCCAGTGCCCTTTTCTGGAGGGGCCCTGGGCCCTGCCACCACAGCACTTCAAGAGATTTACTCCTGATTGTGTTAGGTGCTCTTAGGAGCTGCATGCAGGGAAAGTAAGCTCTCTTTTCAGAGCTGTTAAAAATGAACTAAATTAATTGATTGCTAGGAAATTCTGACCATGTTTTCCTTCCTTGCATAAAATTAGTCAAAAATTGATCTGAAACATGCTTTAATATTCTGCAAATGCTACTCTTATTTATGTGTTTGCAAATATTTGGAAAGTAAATGTTTATAAAAGTTAAGAGCAGTCATTTTTGGCTAATGAAGCTGTATGTGTTTTCGCATGGCTGCAATTTATTTCAGACATAGCACTTAATAGAAAACTAGCATTTTTGGCTTTGTATCTTGGGGCAGCCCATGTTCCATTTGTCACTCTCGATATGGAAATACAAAATTTGTAAATGCAGCTCACCTGTCCCGAAGTTATGGCATCATGATGCTAATTCAGAAGTCGTACATAAAAACTGATTTGAGCAGGAGTCAGTTTTGTGCTTCTTGAGAAATACATGAAAATCTCTACTTTCCAGCATTTAAGTTGAACGTTTGCGTGTAGATGTAAAACCCTTGGTTTAGCTGGTTTTACTTTAAAACTCTTCAATTAACCTAAAGTGAACTTCAGGTAAATTTTGGCTATCCAGGAGCTTTTGCTTCTTGCTTTCCTCTAGATTTGCTAGATTTTTCTAGCAGTTTTTTCCTCCATCCCATGTGGTGGTTTTTTTCTGTAACTTTTAAATTCTTTTAAAAAAGCATTTCTACCCCGTTTGAGTGCATTATGAAGGAAACCTTGAGCTGAGATGAGGAAAATGTCGATGGAGCGTGAGCCAATGAAGCTTTAGAGCTTATAATGTTACATAGCTTTTTAGGGGAGAAAAGGGTAAATACTTGAGGAATGAAAGTAGGAGTTTAGATGCTCAGTTGCAATACTCAGGTAGAAAGGATAAAATGCAAGGAGCCATCACCTGCATCCTAGTAAACAAAGAAGAACATAGAATATTCTCTTGTGGATTTTTTGTTTGTTCTCTTTTTCAGTGATTATTTTGCATTGACTCCCTTTGTCACCAGAAGTGTGTCTGTCTTTGGAGAAATGAATATAGCTAGGTCAGGAAGTGGAATTAATTCTTTTATGCTCTCATTATCTGCTGAAAAATGCTTGCTTCAGAAATGTCAGGTACCCAAACCTGCTCTAAACCTACCTGGAAATGGTAAACCTCAGCAGGAACTGAAAATTTGGGTTCAAACCATCACTTGTCTCAAAACTGTACTAGCTTGTGAAAATATTACCCAGGAAATCAAATTAAGCATATCTATTCTGCAAGGAATGTGCTCTTCTTTTCCCTTTTCTTCTTTTTTTCTCCCTAAAATAACCAAAATAAATTACCCTCTTAGTTTTCATTGGCCACAAAGATGTTTGAAACCTCAGCTGTCTCATACCCAGCTTTGCCTGCAACTGCATCTTTACATATATTTTCCCAAATCGATCTTTTTCCACTGCAGTGTGAACACTTAGAATGACTTTAAGCAGAAAATATTTTTGTGCTATATTGGCAAAAGTAACTGACTGCTGTTTATAGTAACATTTGTTCTATTGCTGTCATTGGTACAGCGACATTCACGCTGAAAAATGAGTGTTAACAACATTATCCTTTCAACCCTGATTCCCTGTGTGACTTAAAGTCGTGTGTTGTGCCACCAAAAAGAAAAATGTAGTGAGGCAGTTTGAGTGGATTCTGAGTGGAACTGGAGTCAAAGTTAGGTCAGGAAATTAATCCCCCTTACAGCCCAGCTGTTGGGGATATTTTTCTGCCGTGGAGGTGGCTCTTTATCAAATGTTAGACTTTCTACATTTATAGAATAGCGAGGCACAGTGCTAGCTAAGTGGGCTTTAGCTCAAGCTGTAGAAGTTAGTGCTTTAGGACTAGATACTCTGGAATCAGCTCAACAAAACATAACTGCCTTATTTTTATTTTTTAAACTTTTTTCTCATCTTTGAAAATCATAAATAAGCTCTACTTCCTTGCCCAAAACTTATGTTAAATGATTTGAGAGGGCATGGGACTTGTATTGTGGTTTGTGGGGAGGGGGTTGGTGGGTGGTTGTTTTTGGTGAGGAGGAGTTTTCTGTATTTGTTCATTTAGTTGCTTTATCCTAAACACAGAGTATTCCTGGAGGGCAACAGTGGTGGCAAGCTTAGCTGTTTTCTGTAGGTTGATTTCAATAATGGGCAATTAGCCAATTACTCAAATTTTGAAGTATGGTGAAAATGAGTACTTGTTATTCAGCTTTGAAGTGTAACAGAAAACCCTAGATGCATTTGAATCCTGCTGAGGAGCTGTTTATGAAAGACACTTAGGTTAAGTGTAAAAATCACCTCAAAATATAGTTATGCCAGTACAGACCCCTTGAATTTTACAGTCTTAACATCACAACTTGTTTTGACAGGCAAGGAATGAGATTTGGATAAAAATGTAATGAACAATAATTTTTGGAATTGCTGTGAAAAAGAGAAATTATCATTAGTCCAGGCAATTTTCAAAATTTAAAAACAGTTGTCCTTGAAATTTTAAAGAAATAAATAGTTCCCATTTGAAAAGGATAATAGTCCTTATTTTTGGAAAAAGCAGTCTAGATTAATCTTTACACTGATTACCCATTTGCTTTATAGTCTGCTGGTTTGTAGTATTATTTCATATTGGCTGTTTTTATGAGAGGGTAATCCAGACCCGTGGATAATTTACCTAAGAACCAGCATTTGTAAGTAGTTTCAAATCCTCTTTCTTCACCATATTTAGGGAAAATTAGGAGTAGAAAAGAAATAGATTAGGTGTACTTAAACATTATTAAAGTGTCAGGCTTCTTCTCCCTTTTTTACAGGGGAATTAATTGCACATATTCCAGAAAAGGCTTATCTGAGCAGTAATTACGCTCTGAATCAGTTCCACAAGACAGACATGGAGTCTGAAAATGGCAATATCCTATAGCCCACAATGGGGATTAGGCTCCAATTCCTTGTCTACACCAGTCCCTTGATGAAAAGCTGCCAGTCAGATAGGATCTTTAATATTCCTTGGCACTTGTAGAGGTGATTCTGCATATGAATTTAAGTTCCTACTACAAAACATTGTCATATCATGGTGTTTGGCACAGATAAAGAAATATGTCACTAGCACAGAGTGTATTCCTGGTCTCACTGAGGCTCTGCTCTGGAGTATTTCATAAAAATAACACTGCAAAATGAGCAGACCTGAAATACAAAATTTGTCCAAAGTGTCCCTTGAGACACAGAGCCAAGGCTTGCCCTCCTTCAGTAATAATGCACTCTGTGTGCTTGTCTTTGGCAGGAGTGTCACTTGTAGACAGCTGCCTTCATGAGATGTGCAATGTTTTACTGATGGTTATATACTTCTAGAATAAGCAGGCAATTGTGATCTGGCCTTAGGCCAAAATCTTGGAAAACTTTATTTTTTTGATCTATCTGAAGGACAAAATGTATGTCTCAACGTCACCTTTCATTTTTTTCCACCTAATTTTTTAACCAGTTTTTGCTCTAGTGAAGATCTAAAGATAGCTGACAACAGGTGAATTTTAGGACAAATGGAAGTGGCATCTTGGAGGTGTAGGAAGGAAGGCTGTGTGTTGCAGTTCAGCTCAGTTGATGTTTTCCTTTGTTGAATGAAAGTTGGCTAAGAAGTATCGAAATTTATTGCTGCTTGACATGGGCCTGAGTTTGTGACATTAGATAAATTCTCAAAGAAGTACTCCAGCTGGCATGTGAATGACTGCTGTCAGTATCAGCTAATGGAATACTAAGGGATATGTGTGTTTGTAAGAGCACAGAGAAAGGTAATGTTGCTTAAAAACAAATACATGCATGCTGGGAAGCTTGTTTTGCTTCTGAAGGCCAGCATTTTAATTTCTGTGACCTAACAGCTTCAGTATGCTGCTAAAGGCATGTGTGTGGCGCATTTTTATGGTAGTCATCTGATGTGAATGACTTTTGTGTTGATAAATGCATTATCCTCAGCTCTGCATTACAGTGTTTAATGAATCGAGTGGTAGTGTTGTTTCTTCCAATCATTACTTTTCTGATTGGGGAAATATTTTTGCTTTTCACACTATGGGGAAATCTATCTGTAAAATTTGATAAGGATCTGATAGAAGAATAATCTTTTGTTTGGTTTCTACTTTCTCCCCTCAATCTTAATTTAGTACCTTATCCAGTTTTCTTTGCCATAGCTGGGCATGATTCACAGGAAAGTCTGTGCGTGCACACGAGTATAGCAAACATCACAAATGAAGAATCACCTGCATTTTAATACTAAAATATAATTTTTTTGCATGCTAGCAAAGTTTTTTAAGGAAGGGTGTAATGCAGTTTTCATCCTCAATGAATATTTTTTCTTTCACTCTCAATATATTCCAGAATTTAAAGACATCACATATTTTTGTCTGTAAATAAGACATTTTTGTTCACACATGAGAATTTTTAGGAAAAAATACTTTGATGTAAGGACTGAGAAACTGTTCTTAAGACACCAAAAAGCTGAACTGCAATGTCCGTCCTTTTCTAAATAAGCAACCTAACAAGAAATTAATTGCATTAAAGTATTTCTTACATCTCACTAATATTGCTTCTCAGAAACTGCCTCCATAGATGCTCTCCAAGTTTTGTATATTTTTTTGTTCTTCCCTTATTACTCAGTTTCAGTTTGTTATTGGAAATGGAGAAGATTTAAGAGATTCAACAAAGAATCCATTTCAAATTCTGTTTCAAAGACTGAGCACTTTCTCACTGAAAATACCTTCTGTACTTTGGCATCATGAATATTGCATGGTTCAAAGGTTGCTCAAACACTTCCTCAGGTCCTCTGCCTTCTTTGAAACACATTCTTTAGTGATTTTACGTTCTGTTTAGAGCTGGGGCATGTATGTGGAGTTTTAGTAGAATTTCCATAGAAAAGTTTTGGTTCGTACCTAGTAGTTTGCCTACCTGAAGTCTTACCTCTGAAACTGAGAGAGTTACCCCTTCCAGGTTTTGGAGAGCAAAAAGAGCCCTTTGCCATAGCTGTTTCCCATGATTTGGAGAAGTGAATTAAATAGAATAAAGTACTACTGATCTCCTGATTTGAGTAGTTAATCATTATACTGCATGCCCTCTCATCTCTGTTATTCACCCTAGGATGGGTGGGACTGATGCTGAGGCTGGAGAGCTACTGTAGTGGCCATTTATTTCAGAGATGTTAGATAAATGCCTTTTCTTATTTTCCCTTTTCCTTCTCTTTCTTTTCTTTCTTTTTTTTTTTTTTTTGAGCAGAATAGCAATCTTACAACAAGAGGTAGTTTTTGGT
Organism: Monarcha castaneiventris obscurior; assembly: GCA_026261815.1. Lineage (NCBI taxonomy): Eukaryota > Metazoa > Chordata > Aves > Passeriformes > Monarchidae > Monarcha > Monarcha castaneiventris. The sequence continues at coordinate 7,261,192 of JAMPIT010000890.1, forward strand.
CACAATGTCAAACCTCTTTTTTCCATCCAGGCCTTTAATGCTCCCTTTGGATTCTTTCTTCTGCTGTTTTGATTTCCTGCATCTTTCTTCATCTTTTGAAATACTGTTCCATTCTTTCTATAAAAACCACACTCAGTCTGCAAATCTTTTAGTGTCCTGTGCATGTTTTATCAATTCTTCATCCAGAAGCTTATTGATGCACACTTCTGGATTTTGGGTGGAGACTTCTTTCAAGCTTAGGTATTCGTGGTGCTGCATAGCTGTAATATTTTTGGCTCTGATGAGATTTCATCAGTATCCCAGTGCTACAACAAGAGAGTGGGTTCTGTAGCAAATCTTTGAGAAATTACCTGCTGATTACCCTGTATTTAGGCTGGGTGTTTGGTGAGATGGGCTGCAGTCTGTACAAATGCCCTTCATCGCCCTGCAGGGAGGAGGCAGATGACTGAAGAGCTGTAATGCTTTCATGCTGAGTGGCAGTAAAAACTCCCATGTGGGATATCATTGATACAAAAGTGTGCTACAAGACTATGTACAATAGCCTGAATAGTTTCCTAGCAGAGAGCTAGCCTGCAAATTTCTACTTTTATTGCTAAACTGTTTCCAAAAATTATTGCTCAAGTAATCCCATTTCCTATTTTGTCTTCTCCGATAGTTTAACTGAATGAACATTTTATATTCCTTTGTGTCTTGATTAGAAAAAAATAAAACAATAGTATATGATCACCATCAGAAAATAAAATAAAAAACCAATCTTACTGACTTTTAGCCACATAGTGCAGTTAAATTACAAGGAGAAAATAAGCTACTGGTTAATAGTAAGTCAACTTAATATCACTCGTACATTTATTTGGTTTGTCTGTGATACTCAATTCTCACTATTTTTTTATTAGTTTGCTCTGTATGGCTAGTAAAATAAAAGCAATGAACTGTTTCTTAATATTCTTTGTTGACTTCAGAATATAGAGTGAAAATATATCTTTCTGGGCTTGATTGGTGATGTTTTTTTCAGAGCTGTTCTTCATGAATAATGCAGTACGTTTGAAATGTACTTAACGTATTTTAGCGTTTTCTGGTAATAATGGAAGACATTTATCTTACACTTCCCAATTTGACTTACAGATGATATTGTTTTTCTCAAAGGGAGCTCTCGTGATTTGCCAGAAGAGTAATAGAGTTTGCAGGCTATGGTATTTATCAGAATTCACCAATTATTAACACAGGGATTTATAAAACCAGACTTTCTCCAAGTGTGATATTTGTGTTTCAGCTTACAAATGAGGGTTTCACTCAACAAAGCTAGTTGAGAAATAGGATGCTGTATTACTATGGCTTTGGAAAGAACAAGTGGATCTATTGTGATGGTAGTATGGTGATGAGAAGGAATAAAAATAAACTGTGTAAACTTGAGCCCATCTGGTGGGGCTGCTTGTGGTGGAGCCCAGGTTAATAGGCTGGAAAAATAAAAAAGTGCTGCAATTAATGGATGATTTAAAGCAGCCGAACAGCTTGTTCTATTTTTTAGCTGAACTGTGTGTTTATCATACTGCTTTCAAGAGCAGGGTGATAGGCTCTCAATGGAAGGGTGGTAGAGAGAGGATTGGGGATTTTTGGATTGTCCCTGGATATATTCCTTCTAAGAACACTGCAAGCGGAGGCAGGATTAGAAATTGCTCTGCAAAGGATTCTCATTTACCCAGTGTGATCTTGTTGCATCTTCGATTTATGGAAATGGAATTCAGTTCTTAAGGGACAAAGATGTTTGCTTTCTTTTGTCCCTCCAGTTCAGAACCACTGGGGTGATGAAGCTAGGGAGAAAGAAGCTGATGAACCACAAGTAGCTTGACATCTCCAGTACTATTTTGTCTTTATTTGTCAAATCACAGTTAGTAATATATCTCTGTCTTGATTAAACCTCAAAATTCATGGACCATTCTGCTTAGCCAGCAAAATTAAAGAAGTATTGAGGCAGAGAGCTTTTTTCACATATGTTATTCTGCAGAAAACCAGATTTTTTTAATCATGTAAGCAGATTGAGGGAGAGAGAGAGAAATAGAGTGAGAAAACTACTTCTTAAACTGTAAGGTGACAGTTAAGTGGGAAGTGCAGTTGTTCTTAACATGTAGGGAATCAGGAAGCTGCATGTTGTGTGCATGTCAATTTGTCTGCATAGAAAGAACCCTAAAAGTGTGGTAAAAAAAAGGTTATATCATTGAAAATTCCCAGAATCAGTAATGAAACATGTCTGTAGAATAGTGGGGGGGGGTGGGGGCATACAAATTTCTATCTTACTTATATTTCAGCTTTATTTTTCCTTTTAAAATTAATTTTGATAATTTATTTTTATTAATAATGAGTTATTAAAACCTTCCATACACATGAAAGCCTTAACTTCACAGGAGTCTGGTCTGATAAGGAATATGTACAATTTGGCATGAGAAGTACTGGAAACAGCAAAGGCCTGGCAGTGACCATGTTGCCAGAGAGTTGTTGACACAGGCAGCTTTGGTTGGGTTTTTTTAGAACATAAGCAGGTAACTTAAAATGATGGGTAATTTAGGAGTGAAGGGCCTTAGTGGGTGCCCCAGTCCTACATCCTGGCTCAAAGTATCCCATCATGGCATACATTTATGTAAAATCTCTAGCTGGACCTGGCATTTGGGATAATCAAAGTCTCAGTAAAAGATACTCCACAGAGCTGATGATCCAGCATTGCCTCTGTTAAATTGAATCTTTGGGGATGCCTGAGAAACTACAGTTAAATGGGATATATCTCTAAGGAAATAGAGTATATTTTTAAGAATGAGACTTTCAAGAAAAAAAAATGCATGGGAAAATATTTTTCTTGTCAAGGGCAGTATAAAGCTAAAATAGATGAAATGATGGAATATGAGCGGATATGAGTGATTATAGCTCAGAATTTCAGTACTACATGGAACTGTGTCTCAGGTGAGCACCAAGTGCACCAACTAGATGTTTCTGTGCTTTGTCTCAGCAATAACAGGATACAATTACACCTTAATTGCTCTTTCTTCCTCAGATAAGTTATTGTAGACTTACAGGATCCCTTTTCAGAACAGACCTCTCACTTCCTTTTTCCCCAGCGTTGACCAATACAGTTTGTAAAATTTGTAGGTGGTTGTTGTAGCTTTTATTTTTACCATTTTATTCAGTATGCATAGATAGGCATGCATGCACTGCTCAAAAAACCTCTTTTTTAATGGTTATATCTTGCTGTTCTAATTTTTTTCGTCTCCTCCTTTTGCACAGAATGCTTTGTAGTTTAATTATTTTCTGACTTGGTGTAATATAATTAACAGAAAGGATATCCCAGGCTAATAGACTTCATCAAGACAAATAAGTTTGTTTAGAAGGGTCAGGAATCTATTCACCTCTCCCTGGAGAGCTGTTGCCCAGGTAGCTGTTGCTACAAAGGAAGAGGGCTTTGTGTGAGCCTTCTGGAATGTTTTTCAGGCTTTTATGTCTACTTACACTAGTGTACACTGAAAATGTCAACATAAAATGTTATGGGAAGATTGCTCGTTTAGTCTGCTGCTCATCTCTTCACAGCTGTATTGTGCCATACATCAAACCTATGGGACAGCATCTTCAAAGGGCTCTTAAGGGCCTCACATTTAAGGTTACAGGGGTTTAGCTCTGTGAACACCTTAGTGTTTCTTGGTCGGCTTTCTTAGCAATTACTTCAGGCTACAGAATTAGAAATGTTTATTGGTGAAGTGCAAGCTGCAGATAAGGGAAGAATGCTAGAGAAGCATCAAACCCCATTACTTGACATTTCATTATGGTTTTCACTTTTATTTCAGTAGAGGTCTGTTGGAGTGAGAGCATCTCTGGACTCAGGCCCAGAGGAAAGCCAAAGCACTGGAGTTGAATTAAAGCCTTTGGACAAACTGAGACACATGAAATCTTACCAAAGTGAAACAGAAATATAGAATTTTTAACTTCTAGTAGAAATATATGCTAAGTGCCTTAAACATTGAAAAGCTGCAGCAGAGACCTTGAGCATAGTTCTTTCTGCTGTGGCAGAGTTATCCTTTCATAGAGTTTTTTATTTTAGACAAAATATGGATAGAATTATATTGTTCACATTTTTTTGGATATATTATTTTAGATAAAATATAGATAGAATAAAATTGTTCACATTTTTTAGATATAGTGTTCATATAAAAAATAAGAGCTGATAGAAACTGTATACGCAAATCTGTGTAATATCTATGTAATGCTTACGATTGTTAGAATTAGACCAGGATAGGTTAGGAAAAGAAAAACTAGATTCGTGTGTAAATCTCATTGGTTAATTAACAAAGATAATCCACACTTATGTAAGAAAAAAAAGATTCATCATTAATTAGAAGGAATTAGAAGAAATTAGAAGTTGTTTGCTGCCTGCTGTTTTGCTGCTGCTGCAGTTGCTGCTTGGCTTTATCACGTAACCCCCTTCGAACTCTGCCTTCAAGAAACTATGAGACTGTGAAATAAAGAATTTAGCAGAGCAGCAGCCTCCTCTGCTCTCTTTTACTCTGGTCCGAGAAGGAAGGGTATCCCATCAAAAGCTCAACAGAGGTCTATTAATCATTAGCATCCCTCTTTGTGTTTTGGGGTGCTGGAGTCCTTGTACTTGTATGGACTGATGTGAATAAATAAAACATAGAATAATATTCCAGTAATGTTGCTAGTCTCCCACTGATCAATGGGTGAAGTAGGTCCTGAATTGTACTATAAGTGGTGTTTTATTTTTCAGAAGGTATGGGAATAGAATTTTATACTTATGCCTAATTAATGCAATTGAGAATGATCACATACAAGGTGACATCTTTCACAGCTCATCTGTTTTTATGCTAAAATAAGTGAACGTAGCTATCCTTACTTTATCTGTGAAACATCTGCTTTGGTTTTTCATATGTAATTATTGAGAGAGACTTGCATGGACAGACTTATGCACGTTTTTTTTCTGCTGTTAAAAGCAGGAAAAAGGGTTTAATGATCCCAGCTCTCAGCCATACATCAGCATGTACATTGAACTTGACTCCCTGTTGTCTGCTTTGAATGTAAGTGCACTACAGAAAACATGATGGAATCCTGTTCATGTCTTAGGGTTAGAAACTGGTAATCTCTTGTTCCACTGGGGTAATAACTGAAGTAATGATTCAAGTTTTTTCTCACTCACTTGTGCCAGCCCCAGAGTAGCTGTTTTCTGTTTCTTGCACAAGGTTTAGAAACACCTTAAATCGTGCCATGAAAGCTCTCAGTGTGTGCAGGCTTCATTTCTGGCAACTGTCTTTGTTTGCGTTAATACCCACATATGTTGTTTAGCAGAGGCAAAAAGTCTTTTAAAAAAATAACCACATAAGCAAAACAAATTCGAAGTGAGAGCTTGTCCACCATAATCACAATTAAGCCATTTTATCATGTAAAAAATGAAAATATACTTTTTGTGACTTATGCTTTTTTTCTGCAAGACTTCCATGTGAAATAAGAGGAAAGAAAGCTCTATTTTATGCTCAAGGTGATTTATTTGTCAATAAGGGCTAAGTCTTTAGTGGACATGTGTAAGTGTAGCTACATGATGGGCTGATGGGCTGTGCTGATTTACATCAAGTCCTGTCATTGTAAGCCTAGAGGGGAAAGTTGTAAATATCCATTTTGTAAGAGAGTGATGGAATGGCTCATTTCCTTAACATGCTTTTGGTGGACGAGTATAATAATGTAACACCTCACATGTAAAGATTGTTGGCAACTTACTTTGCCATTGATTAGATCAGACTGTGCCTTTTGATTTAAGGATGATTTGTGCACTGCATTGGAAATAGCAGAGTGCAAGAAAGGCCAGTCTTAACGAAGTTGACTGCCCTTCGTGATTAATGATGTGACCTCCTTAATCAAATAACCAAAAAGAACAAGGTGTTATTTTTAACATCAGGCTGGAAGTGAAGAAAGAAAAGAGTCGACAATACCATATGCTATCCCACACGCACACCCACACACCCACATACCCTTATCTCTATAGAAAATTGAAAGCTAATCTTTCTGAAGTAAAATAGCAACAGTTTTTCTTAGACTTTGTGTGATAAAAATGAAGAAAACAAGAGAATAACTTTGAAAGTCTAGTAATTATTTTTGTTTTCTGAGACTTTTCTGGTTTATGGTAGCTGAAGGACACAATCACAGCTGTAATAGTGCAATCTCAAAATCAACCAGAATGGTTCCTTGTTAGGCAAGATTTGAAAAAATTGTGTATTAGAATGCTATAGAAAATTTCTCTTCACAAGATCGACTGTTGAAGGTGATTGTTACTGTTCTTTTCACTGCAGCTGCTGTGAATCCTGCAATATTTTTGCCATCAAGAGGAATCAGAAATGCTTTAAAACATGTCTAAGCTTTAATGAAGCATAGGTAGGAAATGACTTAGGGATTTACACACTAGCATCATCTTAAAGGAGTACTTCAGTTGTTCTGGGGAAAAAACGGGTTTTACCAAATCGGAATTATGTTAGCTTTGACAAAGAAGTTACCAAAAAGCTACATAAATTTTGTTTTTGTGAAGAGAAATTGGATACTGCTGTTGCTGCAGACTCTCTTGGAGATGAAGTAGTAGAATTATATATATTTAAGTCTACCCAGCTTGGAGGAGAGTTAACAAGAACAGAAGAAAGAATGTGTTCATATAAAAAATGGACTTTCCATGGTCGTCCAAAGGGGTCTTATCCTAACAGAACTAAATTATTCTCTTCATTACTTTGGTAAACCACAATTTTATTGTCAAAAAGTTTTTTTTTTCTCTTGAGGCAGAGATAGTTAAAGCATTACCAGCAGTGCAGAGTTTAATAGTTTAACAGACGGGGCATTTTTTGTATATATATAGATCATAGTGTGATGAGTACCTAGAGAGATACAAAGGTAGCTTTTAAGGAGAGATATGCCCCATGGTGTTACAGGGGTTTAAAGCAGGACATTACCCTTCAGGCTTTAGAGGATGGAGTTCCAAACGATCATCCAAGAAGCCCCTAGAGTCTATTTAAGACAGTTTTTATATTTATTCTTAAAGAATGAATGAAAACACAATGCCATATAGGCTATTTAAAAAAAATACTGTTTAAAATAATGATGAACTCCATTTAACCACTGTAGGGACCTCTCTTCATCAGGAGTGAAACTTCAGCAATTCTAGGCTTTCTTTGTGCAGTTTTCCACCAAGGACTGATACTTTTTTGCAGGTTACTCCTGAAAGTGTGAGGTTTTTTCACTTCCTGTTGTCAGGATACTGAAATTCTAAAAATTTTACTGCAACGTTTTATGTAGTACATAATTTTTATTAAAAATAATGTTAGTTTTGTTGTTAGTTTTAGGTTTTTGTAAGAGCTCATTTTCATTTCAAATAGAGACAGTAAGTACTGATGCTTTTCTGGACTTCTTTAAAAAGCCATCCTTTACGAGCCAGGGGTTTTATTTTGGGTTGGTTGGTTGGGGTTTTTTTGTTGCTTTGTTTTGGGTTTTTTTTATGGAGTTTTAAACACTTCTGGGTGTGTGCATACACGTGTGCCAGGAAGCATTAAAAGTGTTATTTGGTATTTGAAAAAGGTACCATGAAATGGTGTCAGTGTTTTAAAGTCTCCTTCTTTCTCTAAGAAGTGACTTCAATTCACATAAATTTCGGTCACTTTTTGGTGACTGTGAATCACTGAAAGATGCATAGATTGTAAGTGGAAAAATCATTATTTCTCCCTTTCAGTGCCTAATCAGTTTATAAAAATCCTGCTATTGCCATTCTTGCAGCATTCATGCCAATGGGATATTTTCAGTGTAGATCTAAAGAGAGAATGAGATTTTGAATGCAGGGTGCTAGCATAAAATTTTACATTTTGTGAATGAACCAGTACAGAATTCATTTAATTATCTCTGATTATCTCTGAATGATTCATCTCTGCACTTCTACAATTTCAGGAAAGCAGATACCAGTCACTTCTAGAAGTTGATGTCAGAATTTCTGTTATGTTTGATTAGATCAGATTTGTCCCATGTGGTTATGGATACAAAAGAAACTAAATTTGCTGTGGAAAAGGTCTATGCTTCTCTTCTAGGTGATTATTGGGCTTTGCTCACATTTAAACTCAATTTCCTGTGGATATCTCTGTTTTCTATCTCACTGGATGTTGTGTCTCACTGTGCATTTCCCCTGAATATTGATTAATCTTTTGTATTCCTGTTATGTTTATTTCTCTCAAAAGTTCAAAACCAACATCTGATTTCCATATTTACATGAAGTGATGCTCACTTCCAAAATTGATAATATGTGTCAAATATGTTGCCATACAGAATGAATTTCTGCATCCATATTTTAAGCAAAAATATTGGAAAAAACCCCAAACATTTAAACCAAAGCCTTGAATAGCCAAACACTGCTTAATTATGATGGGGGATACTTAATGAGGTGTCAGTGTGTAAATGTCTTGTCTTCAGTCTGTTAGTCATGAGCAATCACTTTAAAATAAAGCAGGATAATTTTAAGGGACGTTATTGAGCCTCTCACAGGCACTATATGTACTAGAAGTTGGGGTAACGAGGTGTCTGGCACTTAGGTTTATTCCACTGAGGTAACTTGGACTGAGTCTCCAGGCACTTAAAGAGATTTTTCGACAGTATGGCTCTTACTGCATTATTCACAGCTTTGGAGAGAGAGGTCACACTCTAGAAAGATTATGCTGTATCTTTGACCAGTCTCTCAAGCATTAGAAAGCTTAAATTATGGAGAAAGTGAAATCCCTTCTGTGTTAGTAGTGAACAGGACAACCATAAAGGCTGTGCACAACACTTCTAAGTCCTTATTGGTAATTAGAGGAAGACTGTGTTTTGGGAAATACTTCTGAACAAAGTCATTTCTCACATGGATTAATAACACTGACACAATTCTGATCATCTCATTTTTAAAGTGCCATTATGAGAACTCTTCTTAGCCTTTAGAAAATTCAGCAAAATCTTCAGAAATGTCCTTTGGGTATGATCTTTCATGCTTTCCAAGGTTTTGCAGTTGTTCTTGTCAGGATACTTGTGCAGTTACAAGTTGTTTCTTTTTATGAAAAGTTGAGGGAAATTGAAAGTTTTTCCCTTAATCTGAAGTGAATTCCTGGTTGTTAAAGGATTTTTTTTATGCTATGCAGGATTATTAATTGCCTGTTTGTTCTCAAGCTGTAAGTGTGGTTATAGAGGCATTATCACAATACAGTGCTTTTCTTAGTCCTAATGTTTGAAGCTATTATTTTCCTTCACTGAAACAACTTTGAATGAAACCATAAATGGATATTTTATTGAAAGATTGAGAAAGGTATCTCTGTGACATGTAGTACCTGACATTAACTGCTATCAGAAGCAGGATTTTTCAATTGACAGTAAATTGGAAACTGTTTATGACAAATGATATTAAATAGGTACAAGGATCCCAAATTACTGCAAAAAATGAGGTAATGGGGTAGAAAAGTCTGCCCACTGAGATTTTCCATTGTGCCACCTATTACAAAACAGAGCTGGCTGTCCTCATTGTTTCAATGTTTAGTTTGCTATGTAAAACATAAGATGGTTGCTTTGACTTTACAAATGTATTTCTTTTTCTTTATTTGAGTGGGAAGCAGCTCTTTTAAAAGCTTTGAATGGACTATTTCATTAAGAGCATTACCAGGATGTACCCATACTTTGGTCAAACTCCCTCAGTTTAAGGGCCATGATTATGGAGTTAAGACTAGCAAGGGTATTAGAGAATAATCTAAGTCTTCATGCATTGTGCTGATCTACTCAGCTGGTGCAGTCAATTTAAGTCCAGTCAGATGTGTTTTGCAGTGTAGAGGTGGTTGTTGCTTTGAAAATTTGTTGTGCTCCTACAGTTTCTTCTTTAAAATCATTAAGTGCAATTTTATGTAATGCAAGTCCTGGTTTTGAGCCATTTACTGCTGCTCAAAAGCTCTTATGCCAGCTGAGATTGTTCTTTGAGCAATGCAGTGTTCGTAGCAGAGTTTATTTGTTGCGCTGTGAGTGTGCAGAAGTCTTTAAAGAGTACATCTGAAACATGAAGCAATCGACAGCCTCTATTCTCAGGAACTGTTTAGTTTTGTCAAGGTGTTCTGTGTATTTTTCAAATACTGTGTTAAAGATTTACCTGATTATGGGAGTTTAATAAATTACCAAGTGCTGTCGTTACTAGGATCAAACTGATTTTTCTAGGGGGGTATTTCAATATCTGCTTTTTGTCCTATATGAGGATGGGAAAGTTACTGCCATGCCAGACAGTTTATAAGATCATGAAAGAGAAAAATGTATTTTGCCACTGCGATGTAAGTACAGAAACACACTGAAGTTATGTATGTTTCTGGGTACATAAATTTCTTACATCTCCATATCTTTCATACCTTTTTGTAATGTGAAGGGAATGATTTTGATATTCAAGGATGCATTATCATGGAGCAAGCAAAATAACCTTCTTTGTAACACACAAAAGGGAACATTTTGCTACTGTAGCTTATTTCTCTTCTGAAGTGGAAACAACTACTTCCAAATAACTCATTAATTATATATTGAAAGTAAAACTTTATTTTTATTAGGCTATATATGAGATACTCTCTTCCAGATGAATACCCTAACACTGACATCTTTAAAATGACTGTTTTAACCATATTAAACCAAAATGATGCCTTTCATATTCTCATTTAATGACTTCAATGATCCAGCTTTATTAAAACATTGGAGATATTTTTTGATTTAGTTTTCTAAAGCATTAGTGGTGTTGTCAGTATGTAAAAGTGCATCCAAAATCTTAAGACACTGACAGAGTCAAATGTATTGAGAAACTCTTCCTTATAATAAACTGGAGATGAACCTAAAGCTGAAAAGTTAGGCAGAGTATGAGCAATTCTGTACCATCCTCTGGGTTTCTTCCTGCTGCAGCAAAGCATTTGAGCATTATGTGTGATTTAAAGACTTAGGGGTTTTTTAAAGGGGCTTGAATTATTCATGACCTTAAAATTAGGCATGTGTTTAACTGCTTGGCCAAAAGTGAGGCTTTAATTTTCCTAAAATTTCATTGTGAGCTATATTGCCTGTTCCATTGTAATGCTTGCGGGTTTCTCCGGAAGGTCATAAAAATATAAGAGTGTAAGAACATTCATATATTTCTAAAATTATGAGAAACATCATCCGTTGGTTCAGCTGAACTATTTGTCTCGTACCAAGTCTTATCTCTAATAGCAGTCAGTAGCAGATGTCTTGGGAAGGACACTACACTACTGTTTTCCTAACACAGCTTCACATTTCAACATAATTTTCTGGCTTTGAGCAGTTGAGTTAAGTTTTATCTTTATGTCTTATAAACGCTCATGGCGTTCTTTTCCTTCTCCAATTCTGCAAAATAAATTTCTAAAGCAATCTACATTTTCTGCATCCAGAATATGTTCTATCCATGAGTGGCATTATTTAGTGACATAGGATAACAGAATATCCCAAGTTGGAAGATAAAAAGAAGAAAAAAATCGATTTTTACTAACTAGTTTGTTTTTTAATATTTTGAGCATAAAAAAATTAAATATGAACAAAATACAGTAACTTAAATGTTGCTGAGGTGTTAATATTTTATAAGTTGTATAAAAATTTAATTAGTTACTTCATTCTGGATCCTTTTATCTATCTAATGTACTGGTTGAGAATATTTATTTATTTACATATAAATGCAAATGTTTTCAATATTACTTTAAATTCCTGCCCAAAATCCAGCAATATTCAACATGACTAATTTGTGTCACTTTCCATTTCCTTGCTTCCGTTAATGTGGAATTATGAAGTAAACACTGGCTCCATGGGTAATGATATGTACTAATAAGTCTCATAAGTATTCATATAATGAATAAATTTTAAGTCTTCCTTCAGATCTGTGGATGAGAATAAAATCTATACATCAGTATCAGCAATTTGTTGTGGTACAACTCTCACAGGCTGATGAGGCTGTGCAGTTAAATTGGGCTTGGAAATGTCTGTTATCCCTTCTTATGGCAGGGCTGGGCATGTAAACCCAATGCTGCTCATAAGGAATTTGTGTCTTCTGTTGCTCTCTCTCCCAGAAGCTGGTGGAGGTCTCCTGTGCAGTCCCTAGCAGAGCAGGGAGCTGATTCCTGCTCCTTTCCAGAGTGTTCTTTTTCTCCTTGAACTATGGAAAGAGCAAGTGTGGCAAGCTTAGCACCCTTTTCCTCATGAACAATGGGTGCCTTCTGTGTTTGCCATGTGTGCCCGTGTTTGCTGAGCCAGATGTGCTGTGGCTTGCAGTGAAATGACTTGATGTCTGGAAGGGCTGTTCAGCCATGGAAATGAAGCATTGCCATACCCACAAAACAACAGCCTTCCTCGTAATTATAAAGTAATTCATTAATCTCTTCAACAGAAAGAAAAGTTTAGTGACAAGCAAAGCTTTTATTTCGGAAGGGAGAAAGTGCAGTATATCCATCATTCCATGAGACTCTTTAGTGAATGTACAAACTGCTTAAGTACTTTGGCTCTTGGTAGCGTCCTGAAACTTTGGATAAAAGGGGATTTTCCTCACAGGAATTTACTCTGCAGCATACAGTTCTACAGCTGTAAATCCATGTTTGTGTCTGTTTAAAAAGCCTGTTGACCAGTTTTAGATGAGAGCTGTTAGGAATTTCTGGTTTTCTTGAGATTGTCTGGGAAAAAATTAAATATGAAAAATACAATACTTTGTTGAATCCATTGCTAGTGTGTTTTAGAAAGATTGCAAGGGTTTTGACATGTCACTTCTGTCCTGATTGTAGCATAGTCCATGATGAGAAAATGAAATAATTTTCATACGTGTTTGTCCTGGAATCTTTGGCTATATATAATTCTTGGTATAACCAGAACTTACATTTTCATGAGCCATCCCTGTTTTTTTTTTGTGTAAAGCCGATATATTCTGATTAGTAGAAAAACACAAGCATTACTACCCTTTTTCCCCTGCTCCTTTTGCCTTCAAAAGAGCTCAAATCTTAACTGTTGATATTTAAGTTATCTTTGCAAAATATAACAATTTTTTTCCTCACTGATTTGTCAAAAAAAGAAAACTTCTAAGGAAGTTATACTCATATCCTTAGGAAAAATAAACATCAAGTTAAGTCTTAAGAATTACAAAAAGAATTGTTTTCTTCTGAAATATTAAAAAAATATATGAGGGGGAAAAGCACTGAATGTATCTATCAGAGAATAATGTGTAGGAAACCTGTAGTCAGCAAAGCTGCTGCAGAACAGAATACAGAACATTACTATTGTTTGATAGGTAATACTTCAGCAAAATATTACAGTAAGAGTTGCAGAATATGAACTTTTTCTGGAAAACTTTCTTGCCTGCTGTTTTCCTGTTTCACAAGACAAAATAGCAAATAATACATTATTTCTCATATTAAGATTCTTGAAGGCACATTTCTTCCATAGCATTGTCCAGCCTTTCACACATGCATCTGTCAATGTTGGCAGATTCTCAGTTTCTTCTGATAGAAAATAGAATTTTATGCACTATAATGTTGCTACAAAATGCAAATTCAGGTGACATTCAATCAAGTCCACCATGTGTAAGAAGCACTTCAAAGTTACACACTGCATGTATAATTTTGATTACAGTAGTGAGATAGTTTTACATTTTCAAATGCTTATCCTTGCAAGTTCCACCAGTTTTGGTCATCAGCATATGTTAGAAGAAGGTAAAATGAACTCCAAAATGAAATCCCAGTGGTATTCTGGCATATGTTTCTTGTTTAACACTAACTTTATTACTTCACTATCCTGGAATAATAAAGAAGTAATATTTTTAGGAACTCAGTATGTTGATCAAAAAAAGAGAGCAAACATCTGAGCAAAGCGCCACTGAGTTCCCCTCCCTGCAAGGATTCCAACAGAATTTTAAAGATGCCAGTGATGCCAGGAAGTCTCAGACAAATCAGATTTTTTTTTCAGTACTTTTTCCTGGTGTTTACAAGGCCATCAAGGAAAGTGCTACTGGGGTTGAAATACACTTTGTTAGCTGATGATCATTTGTGAATAACATTTTCTTGGTGTTTCTTAACCAAAATAACAAAATGCTTCCACTCAGGGTGTTTTTACCTTGAAAATTGTAACTTTTCCAGGCTTTGGTTTTTTGGGGTTGGTCTTTGTGTTGGGTTGTTGTTATTTCCTTTTCTGTTGTTGGGTTGTGTTTTTTTTACAGATCTTGATCTAGTATATTCTTGTTACAAAATTTAAAGCCTGCTTTTACAGACACTTGATCTAGTTGGCAGTTGCCAGAGTAACGTAACATTCTGACTTCAGTATTGGCAGGCAAACAAAGGAGGAATTGACTGTCAAGCATTTTGCGTTTAAATATAATTATTTCGGATCTTTATTTTGCTGTTTGGGTTGATTTTGTTCCTGAGTTGGAACTAGTGTCTGTTTGAATGACAGACTGTAATCATTTGAAAATGCTGTCTATATTGTAGTTATGACTTCCAACATCTTGTATACTGAAAGTACTTCATTTTTTCACAGTTTCTAGTTCTCACTAGGAAATTATAGCATTATTTGAAGATGTATGGATGGTGTAGGGTTGCCTAAACTTAAATATGAGTGTTTTAATGAATGTTGTGTTACCACTGTGTTATTAAGGATCAGACCAAGCATTTTCACTTTAAAAATCCTTTAAGTAGTTGTTGCCAACATTATAAACCATGCCAGGCCTAAGCTGGCTTTCTTTGTTTTGAGATATTGGGGGTTTTTTCTGAATCCGAAGGAAAGATTTTGAAATAATATTATACTTTGAATTTATGTATGTACCAGGTAATCCCCAGTTTTTCAAATGTTAATACCGCAGACTTCTGATTTCAGAGGGGTATTAAACAGAGTGTAGTGAAAGCAACAGATTTCACCCTTCCCTAGATAGTAATCGTTTTGCCACAAGGACGTTGGTGCTGTGATCAGCTTTCAAGCAGCACGCCTTTCTCAACTGCAGGATCCTTTCATGAAACTGCCCACTGTAATCATGCACAATTGTAATATGGCAAGGAAGCAGAGTGGTGATTAAAATGAATTTAGAGAAATAAAAACGGACATCTGTTTTATTAAAATGTATTTTAAATTACTGTGAGTTTCTGGGTGTTAATCGTGGAGAGTTTCTCATGGTTCTTGCAGTAGTAACATGTATTTTTCCTCTTTTTGGCTGAAGCAAGTTCTAATAGATTTCACTGAAGTAGTAGTAATTTTCCAGTTTCCAATATGAGGAGCTGCACTAACCCAAATACAATGAATCCACAAAATGCTTAATTTAATGAAATTTTTATAGCTTCCTGCCTTCATATAGACTCTGTGCTAGTTAAAAAATAGCCAGAGGCTCCAGTGCACCCCTACAGTGGAGCTGCATCCGTTATGGACCATCCATATACTTGAATCTCTTTGCCCATGGCACAGCTTGTTTCCAGAAGGCTGCAATAAGCATGAAGATGTGTTTTTTTTTTTTTTGCTGGTGTTGTCTGGGTGCTTTGGCTCTGCAGAAGATGACTAAAATGAAAAAGCTACGAAGATCAACTTGGAATCAGTGAAAATCATCTTCCTAATTCACATTGGAAGGCACATTGTCAGTAAGAGTTACCACTGTGCCTTTCTGGTTGCAGTATGTGTGTTATGTGTCCTACATTCATAAGCCATAATATCTGTAGGTTAAACTTTGTAAAAGAACAGCTAACCGCCCGCAGAACAAAGTAGTGGGCTGGTTACTATGCATGATGGTTTTGCCATATATCAATATTATAGCTGAATCAGTTCCTTTTTAGATGGTTAACCCGAAGTTTCAGCTTTCATTGCATTAATTTTCACACTTTTTGCGTGTGATAAATATACATGTCATAGTTTTTATCTCCTTTATTAATCTCACAAGACATTCCAAAAGGTATTGTTATTTAATCATTCAGATAGTGTTGTATCCTTCTCCTTTTATACATTGCTATTGTCAAGAAAAATACAATGGTTTAACCACCATTGGAGGGAATTTTCTTTCACGAGTGCTTCATAGTTAGAAAATGCTTGGCTTTGGGGTTTTTTATTGTTTTTGTTCCAATTATTCAGCTCTATGTACTGTATTTGTTTGGACAAAATATCTGCTAAAAATGGTGCATTATGACAAAATAGTTAATGACTTTTTCTAATTCTCTTTCTCACAAATGGAGAAACTCCATTACACATAATAAAGGATAAAATATAGGCATAATAGAACAACACATTAGACAGAAGGCTTTGTAACAGTGTTTTCAGCAAAGGCTAGAACTGTTTGTTCATTTATTCTCTATAATATGCAGCTTTGACTGAATGCCTGCACTCTTTACAGACCCAAAGCTTAAATGACAATGTGCTCTGTGTAAAACGTGGTGAAGATTGTAACCATTTTGAAGTGCATTTAGCTTAGTAACGTGAAATATCAGTTATTCCCTAAGGTATTGTGTAGTTGTAGATCATAAACTTTTAGCCTAAATTAAACATCACAGCTGGTTGCCTTAATTTGATGCATTATAGCACAAATGTTTCAACAGCTTGACTAAAATGAACCATACTGCAAATTCAAAAGAAGAGCGAAGGTCAGTGCACATGATGCCTAGTGATTTGCAAATTTCCTTTATTTGGATATGTTAAATGTATTTTGTGGAATTTAGCATATAGGAATGGAATTTGGCAGGGTAAAACAAATAGCGAAGTATGTTCTATCAGTTTTACTTAAAAATAATGTAGTAGAATAAGGAAGTCAAAGTAGTACTGTCTCCAGTTTTCCTAAGGCAGTTGAAGCTAGAATATCTTCTGGATTGTTAAAACTGATTCTTTTGCATGTTTACATAGAAATATGTTTTCCATAATTCATAATCCTGATTTCTAATCTGTCTATACCAGTAAACTTCATTGTTTTTAAGAGCATAATACAGCTGCTACCTTGTTTGCATTTAGGGGATTGCCTAGTTGAACAAGAGGCATCTAGAGATACCTAATCTGTGGCTGTGTTTCTGGTTGACTAAGAAAACACATCATTCCATGTTCAAAAGGATCTGGAATGCAAAGCAGCTGCCGTTGCTCCCTATCTCTTCAGTGTGAGTGTAGTGTTAAGAATTCATATCTCTGCAATAGAAAACATTGAATTGAGCTGCCACAAAGGAAATGAAGGTAGCCTGGGCATATTGCCAAATATGGTATGTTTAATACTGAATGCTGTAATTCTCTGTAGAATTTCTTTTCAATATACACCAAAAATTCATATAGCTGGTGATTTATCTGTAACTGCACTTGGTGTGCATAACTCTGTACAAGGTTGGGAAACACAGTCCAGCAGTTTTTACTCACCTAAGTAGTAGATAATTCTAAGTTGTGTGTGCTCTAGGGGTTTGAGCTGGTTCATACCAAAGACTTGTACTTCAAGGGGCAAGCCCTCTGGAGGCTTTAGATTGAAATAAATACTGGCAGAAATGTGTTGGTTCAGTTTAATTCTCTGCATTGTTTTCCAACTGCTACCTTGCTTGTCTGACTCAGGTTTGTGCTAGTGGTATTTCTTATAAGAAATGTATTCTCATATGATTATATTAATCCAGAGGTTTAGAAAATCTAGTAACAAAGTTACTCTGTGTTCTTCCTTCACCAAACATCAAAATTTTAACCATGCCTTTCTCATTATCTGGTCTTCTGATCTCAATTGTCAGTGTTCTGGCATCTGTGGTACCTGTACTGACCCACGGAAATATCCCAGTCCACACAGGAACTCTTTGTTACAAAGCAAGGTCCACACAAGCCCTGTTGCTGGGAGGTCTGTGCAGCCACCAGCTAGAGTTCTTGCTAGAATACCTTTATGTATGCAGTTAATAACCAGTGACTGTATCTCCTTCATTACCATCTTTCATGGTTCCCTGAACTCCCAGATACTTATTTTAATAATTTTTTAAAAGTTTTTTTCCCTTTATATTAGAGCAACTTTTTTAGTTTGCTACTTCTATACTTTATTTCTGCATGCCTGTTTCTTTGCTCTTTGAAAAGTATGGGTTTTATTTTTCCCCAGATATGCCCTTTTATGTGAAACTTAAGAAAATATTAAAATCTTGTGATTAGATGATTATCACTGTGTAACAATGAATAGCAGGAATAACTATTGAGAGACTAAAACCCTCTGACTGCAAAGTAAAGCCTCTGCTTCTTAAACTGCAAGTGCTTGCAAGTTTATCTTTCCACATTAATACTGATGTGATATTAGGAATACAGTGATTAAATTACTTTGTCACTTGCATGAGATTAAATACATGGTTTTTTTCCTGTTTTACAGCTGAAGCTCTGATGATGATGTTGTTGTAGTGATTTTGATTGATAGTGTTTGGATTCAGGCTGTGGTGCTCAAGCTGAAATGTGGTGCAAATTCAGTATTTATAATATATCAACCATAATTGGCTTCAACCTTTGTAGATCCAAGACTTGTTGCCATAACTTGAATTAATGACCAAAGGCAGTACTGCACTGAAACATTTTCAATCTGATTCTTTTAACAACTTTAATCATAGAGAGTGTAACTGAAAGTTACTGTATTCATAAGAAATACAAGGTACGTTGATTAAGTTAAGTACTCATTTGATTGACTGTTTCAGTCTACAAAAGAAAAGAAATACTATCTGTTAAATATTTTCATAAATAAAAATAAACAAATGGTATGTTCTCTGGAATAAGTTTCATACTTAAAGCACCTATTCTTCAATCTCCAGGATCTAGTTCTCATAGTATTTTTTTAAATGGCCTTCATTTTTTGCAACTTAATTTCTTGTATTTATGGGTTTTTTTTAAAATGCCTTTACTTCTGTGTTGATGCTTCAGGTTTTCATTAAATTTAGTTTTACTTGACAGGTTGACAGGAACACTTGTTGCTCATTGGCTTTTGGAAACTTAATTCAGTTAGTGAAATTACATTGTGCTGTTAATATGTAAATGTTAGCTTAGTCAGATGCTATAGTAAGAGAAGTACTTAACTCCCTTCTCTCTACTCTTCTGGTTTAAGAGCATGAATTTATCATGGAGCCAAGTTTTGGAGACTAAGTGCTTGTCTTGACGTATTTTTTTATTCTTACTAAATTTTGATTTCTGGGTCCTTACCTTGAAAATTGCATAAGTCTTCAAATACAATTGGCATTTGAGAGCCTCCTGGAAGTTAGTACAGATGCGTCCAGAATTTGAAAAGTGGGTTATTTATGGACTTAACAGCTAAATCCAGAGCTGTATTATAATACAAAACAAATAAAAACCCCAAACCAGAAGAAAACCGAAAGCCACCCCCACCACACCGCAAAAAACCCGCCCTAAAACTGGACAACTTTGTTATCTGTTAAAAAAAAGTGCTTTAGAAGTTCTGGTGCTGGCATGGATGCTTTGGAAATGTAAACCTAGACATCCTAATCAAAACGAATAGTCCGACAGTCATTTGTAAGAAATTAATTTTACTTCTTGAGAAACCTGTCTCTGAGGCTGGGCACAGAAATTTATGTGCTGATCATACGGAAATATGGTTGAGTACAGTCTTTTTTACACTAATAGTGTAAGGTGATCACCAAAAATTTGGTTTTATTTAAAAGATCAACACTTACACTATGGGGTCTTTGAATTACAAGCAAGTCCATCACCCAGTTACATGAATTTCATTTTGATAGAGTCACTTTACAGTGAAAAAAGCCATATTGTTCAAGTACCTTTATCCCAAAGAAATAAGTAAAAGCTATTTCTAAAAGGAATATTGGAAAACAAGGATATCCTATTATCACTTAGCTCTGCTACATATTTTTAATCAGCTTGCTATTACAGTGATAAGTGAAAAATTCAAACCTGTTTTTTTGTTGGATAGAATTAGGGAGAAGTACCTAAGTCATAATATTGTTTATGTGACTAAATTATGGAAATATAATTACAAAACCTTGAAGGAAAATGAAGGCTGCAGAGTAAAGCACTCCCATGGGAAGTACTGAAGACTGGCTTTGTTTCTGCTCGTGTTCTTGCTGGCAGTGATAAAGTTTCCAGGTAAAAGTTTCCAGGTACATGAGCCACCTTCCTGCCTCCCCCCTCCTCACCCCAGCCCCTAAAAGCAGGAGAAATTAATCTTCTGATGAGAGTTTATTGCATTTAATATAGTCATTGTATGCTGTGTAGTTCAGATTTTGTTTCTTTTCTGCCAAATACAAAGTGTATTTCCTCGTGTTTTAAGCCTTGGAAATGTCCCCATTCATGCCACTAATTACTGCTGGAAGATGGAGGCCTTAGAAACAAATTAAAAAGTTGTATTTCACATGGTTTAATTTTTTGAGAACAAATTAAACACTTAACCCCAAAATGAAACAGCAAAATTCCCAAGATATAATAAGTGTTAAGAAAATAAAATGAAGAGTCTGAACTTCATTGAAACTATTGTTGTGGGAAAACTGTCCCTTTTGAGAAATGGTAAATGTTGCCCAGTGATTTGGAAGGTTGTTACTATTAAGGAATGAATAAGAGGGCAATATGATTCTATGGTGGTATTAAATTAAACAAGAAAAAACCCAAAATAAATAAAAAAAACCACCCAAAGTTTAGAAAGCAGTGATCTTTATTATACTAAAAATTATGTCTGTGATGTACAAAACAAATTTTTTGACAACTTCCTACTATATAACTGAACTTAATTTTGGTTTTGGTTGGTTTTGGGTAGTTTTTTATTTCATCTATGGAACCTGATTTGCTGGAATATTTTGTCTGAACTGATGTCTGACCGTACTTGATTTCCCACAGGTCCCAAAGCATTTTAAGAAATATGTTTCTACTACCACACTGTTTCACATGTAGAAAATAGTTTCACAGTAGATTACAAGGTCTAGACAACCAATTTTGTGACATTCTGAATTGTATAAATAATGATACTTGCTCAAGAGTGTAGGAGGTTGTAACTGTTTTTCTCCAGATTTTCCACAAAGGTTTTTAGTTTGATATTACACTGAAGTATTCTGTCATTGTGCTTATGACTAAAACATGATGATGTGCTCATGGTTCCCTTTTGCAAAGGAAGTCTAAAGGGTATCCATTATTTTGGAGCTTCCTTTTTGGATGAGGAATGAAGTGATAAGCTGGATATGCTAACCTGACAGATTGTAATGACACAGTACACTTGGGGAAATCAGAAGTACTGTTCTTTTAGAGTAGCATCCTGAGACTACCACTCAGTAAGGTTAGGGAACAGAAATTCAGAGATGGATAAAGAAACTGCCTGTCCAAAGCAGTCAGCTGAAACACATGAACAGACAGAACAGAGGGGAGTATATGAACTGTGTGACCTGTACTGCCAGGCAATTTGGTGAGAATCATTGATATAGAACATTGAATTTCTGGTGACTACCTTTCTGAACTGCAAAATGAATGAAAAGAGAAGAGGAAAGGGTATCTCAGAGAGAGGTATGGCACATCACATCTCCTTTCCCTTTTGACCTTGGATCTCTCATTATGTCCAATTTAAAGATTTCCCTGGAAGGGTAGCATCAAAGGCAATGCAATTTGGAGCTTTTTTTTTTCTTTCCTTTTTTTTTTTTTTTTTTTTCCCCTGCCTCAGAATGAATTGCTACAAATGTGTGTTAAATTAAATTCAAAATCTTTGGGGTTTTCTAGAGTGCAAAGCAGATACTTACACTCTACCAGGTATAACTTAAGTTGTTGAGACTGTTGTAATACTGATGTTACGGTCATATGAGATTCTGCAATATTTCTTTTGAACACTGTAACAAAATTTTCCATCATTTTGACCACTAGCAGTAAAGTCACAGCGCTGCTGGTACATGTAAAATTTCATTCCACTTGTCTGGGGGCACATCCACTGGGGAGTGCATCTCCTGCTTGCTCACAGTTAATCAAGTGTGGTGGGCTGAGCCTGGCTAGGTGCCAGATGCCCACCAAAGCTTCTCCATCACTTGCCCTCCTCAGCCGGACAGGGGACAGAAAGTGTAATTAAAGGCTCATTGGCTGAGATAAGGACAGGGAGAGATCACTCACCCATTACTGTCACAGATGAACAGACTTGACTTGTGGAAGTCAGTTTAAGCTATTGTCAATCAGATCAGAGTAGGATAAAGACAAAATCAAATCTTAAAAAAAGCCTTCCACTCACCCCTCCGTTCTTCCCAGGCTTAACTTTGCCCTGGCTCTTCTCTAGACCCTTGTGACAACATTGCAGGGGGACAGGGAATGGGATTGTGGTCAGTTCATCACACACTGTCTCTGCAATTCCTTCTTCCTCATGGGGAAGCTTCCTCGCACTCTCTCCCTGCTCCAGCATCGGGTCCCTCCCACAAGGGACAGTCCAACAACTTTTTCATCATAAATCCTTCCCACGAGCTGCAGTTCTTCATAAACTGCTCCAGCATGGACCCCTTCCATGGGGTCCAGTCTTCCAGGAACAGACTGTTCCAGGGTCAGTGCCCCATGGAGTCACAGGTCCTGCCAGCAGACCTGCTCTAGTGTGGTCTCCTCTCTCCATGCGGTCACAGGTCCTGCTGGGAGTCTCCTAGCACAGGCTTCAAACAGAGTCAGAGACTCCTTTGGCCATCCGCCTGCTCCGTCATGGAGTTTTCCATGGGCTGCAGGTGGATCCTTGGACCTCCAAAGGCTGCAGGGGCACAGTTGCCTCATCATGGACTTCACCTCAAGCTGCAGGGGAATCTCTGCTCCAGTGTCTGGAGCACCTCGTCCTCTCCTTCTTCACTGACTTTGGTGTCTGTGCATAAACATCTATTTAGTGAAAATTTATAAAAAATGTAGTCTTTTTCTGCTTTGAGCCATGTAGGGTCAGCAGGCAGCACAGGGCTCTATTTTTTCCTGGCATGATAAGCTAAGGAATCAATATCAGCTAGCTTCTAGGACACGATCTGTAAAAGATTCTGTTTCACTTAAAGCATTCTTACCTGTCTCTGATGAAGCCAAATATGGTAAATGTGCCAGCTCTAGGGACAGCAAATTAATGAAAAGGGTGGTCTTAGTTTCTCTTCTGAGAACTTGGTAATGCAGGAGTGTGTATTGAGGAGGGGCATTGGCTGTGTCCTCCACATTGACCTATTTAATGTCCCAGTCAGCTCAATTTGTTCCATGAAATCTGAGCTGTGCAGGCTATTTGGCTGAAGGCAGAGAAGTTCTGGCAGTGGGGAAGATGCAGGAAAATAGGGTGAAGACTGGCACCGTGCAGTGTGATGGAGGCTGTGCTGCTCTGCCACTGGTGTGACTGGGAAGTCCTGTTCTCAGGATGATATTGTGGAGTGGCAGCTGCACACTCAGCTGTAGCTCCACTGTTGGCTGCAGGGTAACTTCCTGGAGCTTGGCCAGATGAAGGAATGGAAATATCCCGTGTGAAGCAGGGGTTGGAAGGGGAAGCAGAAAGTGAGGGGTATCATCCTGCTCTTCAGAGGGTTGTCGGCCTTGACTCGAAAGTCTAGATTCACATTTAGCATATATTATAAAGCAAATGTACTCAGTTTGTAAGTTATCCTGTGATGGAGAAAACAGGTACTGTCCTTGCTGGGGAAAAAAAAAGAAGATAAAGAGAATAACAAAGAGGCTGTGTTTGTATTTTCATGCCTCAGGACGTTCTAATGCCATTAAAGTATCAGTTCAAAGACAACTTCTGCAGTGAACTGAGTTCCATTTTTTGTCCCCTCTGCAACACCTTTACTTTTTCAGAAAGATCTTTGAAAAAGGTGGCAGCCCTGGTACTTTAGAAGCCAGCTGCTGTGACTGCCCCCAAACTGAAGTTATTGCAGTGGGGAGAGACCTTGGATTTAAGAGACTGAAGAGATGTATCAGAGAGTGAAGTCTAAAGTGAAGAGCCAAGTGTCTCACTGGCAGAAAAGGAGCAAAGGTTATCAGTCATTTTGTAGCAAGGAAAGAAAGGATCAGGAAAAGTTACAAAGGAGGAAGGAACAGGTCTACAAGGAGATACCATGAGTGGAAAGCAAGGAATACAAGAGATGGTCATCTCAAAATCTAGTGCAGATGAAAAGAGGGCTTGAATTCAGATGAATAGAACTGAGAATTTTGTGTCAGAATTTTAGCTTTGTAGCATTTGAGTCCAACTCTTAATTATCCTGTTCACTGATAATGAGGAAGCTGCCTGTGCAATGTTGGGGGGGTTAGCGTTGCTTTTTTTCCTTTTCCCTGTTTTTTTCCGGTGGAATAAAATGCATTATTGGGTCATTATCTTCAACAATGTAAAGATTATACAAATTATACCAGCCTAACAAAGCTAAGCTTGAATTGCACCACCTCAGCTGTGAGACACCAGCTATAGGACTGCAGATGGTCATCGGTAGTTCTCTTATAACCACAGTTTTATAGCCACTGAAAAACTAATTATATCCTTGTGTTTCCCATTCCTCGTATTTTTTGTAAGTTCTTTGTCTACATCTCTGTGTGATGGCGTTTCCTTCTATTTGAGAGTCTGTGTAGTGACCTCCACCAGGACCAGCAGATAAACAGAACAACTAATGGAATGTTATATTCTGAGCAGCAGGTAAAACTTTGCATGTGAATGGAGTTGAGCTGAATATATAGGATCAAAAGCAATGAAGGAACTCTGGGGTGCCATGGGAAAACAAGCTAAGACTAGGATAGAAGTGAAATGTACTCAGAAGAACAGAAATAAGGAAAATTCAGCTGTTTGTAATGTCTACCATAGTCACTGTGCTAGAATAGGAGGCTTAAGCTGCCAAAAACAATTATGTCTTTCGCAGGTTGGGTGCGATTTGGGCACTTCAAAAAATAATAATTTTCTTTACTTCTGCTTGTATGCATATTCTGACAGAAAAGCAAATACTGTCTCTGTAAGTGATGCTAAAAAAGCCGGTGTAAACAGAATAACCTGAACATCTCTTCCTAAGAATATTGGACACTGAATCACTTCTCAAGCTTTCCACTCTTGATACAGAGTGGTGCTTGTAAATAGCAAGTCCATTTTTTTCTGCAGTATTTCTGAAGCAAATAGCTAGAAGAACCTGAAAGCTTAAGGCAATCTACTTGAGAAATTCTGTGGATCTCATGAAAAACTCAGCTATTTTCCCCTAGAAGACAAGATTTCTGATAGTATCTTTACTTTAAAAATTATGTTTGCTCAGGTAATTCTGTTTTATTTTCTGCTTTTGTATTTCATTTTAATGCAATTTGGAAATAGATGTGTGACAACTTTCTGTAAATGAGTCGGATTTGGAGGAATGAGACTCTTGGTTGCTGTGAATGGAATTACACACCATAAATGCTCAAGACACAAAAATGTCACACCTTCTGTGATTGTGAAATAGGCAGCAATCTGAACCAGTTTATTCATATACCTCTGACTTTGTGAATTCAGCGATGTTCTGAGTTGTTGGCCTGTTGAACCAGTTTGAGTTTCAATACCAGAAAATCAGGAAGCAAGTGGATTGAATGATTGGTTATAAAAAAACCCAAAAAACCTGAGAAAGACATAGTCTTATTTGGGTTCTGCAAAACCTGTTTAAGGAACAGAGCAAAATCAAGATTTTTACCTTTTTTTCTTTGTTAAACCATTAGTAAACAAAAATGGGCTGAGCTTTTTGCACAACTTGCACTTAATGACTGTAGGTGATATTTGCTTCCTAAACCTTCCTATTAGAGAGAGGACAGGAAGTTTATGAAAAGAACAGAAATCTGAACCAAATAACAATAGTATGGTGTAGAGGCATATGTTGCTACCCCCAAAGTCTCACAATTAAATGCTTTTGCCACTAGCTTTTGGATGCACCTTTAGAGGGTCTTTTAGAGTCTCTTTTCACGTCTGTGTTAATAAAACACCTGCTTCTTTAGCATGTTTGATAACTTCCATTCAGTTTGAAATTTTGAAAATTGATAGGGAGCTGCCATATAGCTCACGAAGCGTTATTGGTTAAAACAGGTTGTCTGAATTTCTTTTCGATTAAACAGGTGGGTTTTACTCTGTCTACACAAAGTATCTTTTAGTTATTAAGAAACAAGGAACAACTGGATGAAAAGCAGAGGAAACCAATTTTCTTGTCCACTGAAAAAATATGTGCTGGCTTCTTGGGAGTCTGATGTTGAAGTATTACAAAACAGAGTGGATTTAGATTAGTTTTTAGAATATGAAATAAGAAAAACTGTACTGGGTCTGTGCGAGGGTTTCTGCAGCCCTTCAGCTGTCTGTCTCCAGCAGTGGCCACAAGCAGCTGCTTTCAGAAAAGCTGCCATGCAAAGAAATGTGATTTTTTTTTTGATGCTCTCCCAGTCCATCACTTTGCAGCTCAAGGGATCTCCTGAACGGCTTTATACCTGTTTATTTATTAACCTCCAAAGGGTCTCTGCTGCTCCCTGGTGCAATCCAACTAGACCATGTTTGTAGTTTTATAGCTGCATCTTCTACTGCAGCCATTCATTGCATCTTTTACCCTGCCTAGTTTGAAAGTACTTTTGTTTCAAAGCTGTCTTTTTTTGTTTGCACTTGGATATCAGAGGGAGTCCCTGGTCTTTGGCCAACAGACAGGATTCATCTCTCTTCTGCATATGTTGAGAAATGAAGCATCTTCCTAGGCAACACTGGCTTATCTAAAAGCAGCATTTGCAAACAAATCCTTTTTTGATAGTAGGTAAGCATTATGAGGTGAAACAGCATTAAAAAAATTGTAAAAATTTTAGCAAAATAATTTTATCAACAATAGTGTACCAACAGGTTGATTATGAGACAATAAAGATGGTTTATTTGGTAGAGTGAATTTATGTTACAGTATAAACTATTAATGTTTCAATGTTAATCTATTAATGTAGATTCACCTTCATCTCTTCCACTTCTTATTTCCTGAGGCAAAATGAGAATTTATTACTCTTTTGTCTGAAAAGCACTATAAGAAGTATCAGGGTGTCTCTTCAGACTTGTATAACATAATTCTCATGCTTTTATGAATATATCATAGTTTCAGTTGTGATTTCCCCTCTTTGAACAGTTTTATGTGACAGCTGCTTTATGGTCATGATTATAAGTCATCCTTTTTGCTTTGATTGCAGCAGCGATCTGAGGACCATAGCAACGTGTTTTGTTTACGAAATATGTCAGTGGGAAATAAAGGTCTAGTCACCATTTCCTTAATGGTGAGAAATTATATTTTTAAAAGGAAGAAAAAAGGACAGCTCTTTTTTCACTGCTTTTTCCTGAAGATTGTATAATTCTGGTAATAATGAGAAAAATCTTACTTCAGTCTTTGTGCAACAGTTGCTTTCTGCATATGCATCATACCAAAAACCTGAATGTAATGGTTACTTTCTTTGTACAATATAATACTTTTTATTATCATTTGCAGGTTCTTGGAAAACTCCAACTTTTATATGATAATGAAAATACTTTGCTACAAATTTTATTATTTTCACCAGTTGTAGTCAAAATGTTATTGCTAAAATGCTTGACTAAGTCCCAGCATCCAAATGGTTCACTGTAGAATTTGTAACAGTCTCACAGCTCTCATTAAGTCAAACTCCATCATTGGTGAAGTTTCTGAATTAATTAAAAACTTGTTTGAAAGGAGATTGATATGCTCCTCTCTTCTGGATTGCTTTGGTATTGTAAAAGTGAAAGAAAATTTTGGTGTCTGGTCAAAACTATTCTGCTTAGACAAAGAAGTACAAAGCTGCTGAAAATTACTTTTGGGCCTTGGTTAGATGTACAGTAGTATTCGGAATACCTGATAATATTAAAGTGGGTTGGTTTTGTCTTACTGAATTGAATATGATGTGCTTCATACTTAATTTTCAGTGTCTCAGTTGAGGTGACTGGGTAAGAATGGAGGGTATGAGTGATGAACCTGAATTCACAGTAAAATGTTATCTACTTTAATAGCGTTCCAGTGTCAATTACTGGCAAAAACCATGCTGTGGCTTCCCCTGAGAGAAGGTTCACAAAGGGTAAAAGTGCCTTTTGGTCCTTGCTTAAGCAGTTAATTGCCCAGAAAGAAGTCTTTGCAGTCCGAGTGCCTGGTGTAGTGACTGAAGCTTTTTCCTCAGCTGTACCACTAAATCCTGCTCTGAGTATGTCTCCCTAGTCTTTTATTGAAGCTCTCTGTTTCCCTATAATTCTCCATGCCTCACTTTCTCACATAATCTCTACAGACCCTTCTGGCTCCAAAGTGTTACCTGGGCAGAAGGCACTACGCAGCTCTCTGCTGGTTGCCTATGGGCTGACTTTCGGGTCGAAGCTCATGCTGAAGCCCCTTGCCACCTGAGGCCCTTCTTACCTGTCCAGACAGTGACTTTCGTGAAATTCACTCTGTTGCTTGGACCAGTTACTGTTGACCACTGTAAAACAATAATTAGAAAGATAGGCAGCGTGATCACTTCCAGTATGTGCATTTGAATGTGAACATTTAATGGGCTGCGCATGAGGGCAGGACAAAAGCAACTCCAAGAGTTGTCCTGTTCTGGCCATGCTAAACCCAAACTAATGGTTCTGTCCAAAACACCTGCCAAAATGTACAAATCATTTATTGAGTAATTGACGTAATGTCACGGGGGGAACAACTCAGAGTGGCAGCTGTGGGTTGTTTTCAATATTGCTGGGTATATTTACAATGATGCAGGGATTATATGTTGTTGATACAGTGAATAAAACTGCAGCCTTATTTAGCACAGAGATTAGTCCAGGGATTTGTTCATTTCCATGGTGGCAGCAATTATTTGATTTATGTGATTATTTTTCTCTATTCATTTGACCAACAAATGATCAAAATCTGCCTGCCTCATGCAATTGCTGCTGGGACAACTCGAAAATGGCCCTTTCATTACATTTTTACTGTATGCTCCTAATGCCACCATCATGAATCTTATTTCTCAGGACAGCAATCTGTAAAATTACAATAAATACTTTGCTGTGTGAGGTTTAATTAATGCCAGAAGCCTTCAATAAACAACAGTTGCAATTTGGACTGTGCTGATTTAATGATTCTTGCGCTCTGTCTAATGCACGTTCTGTTAAATCTCTGCGTCAAGTGACTGGCACTGACGTGCATCACATCCCACCAATGTCCCCCTGTGCACAGAGGCAATGGAAACCTCAAACCAACAGAAATATTTGAAGTATTTGACAGGCAATGCACTTTAATATCTTCACTTAAAGGCCTAAAGGACGTTAGTGTTTTACATGGTAGGTAGGGAAGAAAAACTTAACAAAAACTTAATGAATGCCTTTGATAACTTCAAAAGTTAATAAAACAGCTTGCCCAAATAAAACTTTATATCAAATCTTTTGCAGAATCATCTGTTAGGAATGCTACAGGATTTTCACGATGCTGTTAAGTTGTATTTGTTTAACCAGAGAATTTTTCCTTTGATGAATTGTGATAGTCACCAAAAAAAACCCACGAAAGAAATTATGAAAAGATAACTCCAACCTTTCCAAAACAGATGTTTTGAACAGACTGAAATTCTGTTTGTGTACCCATGCAGAACCTGGCAGCATTTAAAGTCATGTACACCATAAAAGTGATAAATGTGGTTGTTCTGAAAAGGGATAAAGGAAGAAAAAAAACCCAAAGTTATAAACGGTGCTTCCTTTCTTAACTAAATTTGGTAGGCTCGTGTCCATTGACATGTTAGCGCTGTGTGTGTGAGTCAGCACAACTCTGCCAGCTGAATCATGAGCATACCAACTAGAGGTGATGTTGTGGCAGTATATTTCAGTGAAAGTAGAAGGGCAGGAATAATCTGTCTAATCCATTTTGTCCTACTCCATGTTCTTAGCTCATGCTAGACTATGAAAAAGGTACTGTACTACTCCTGTGTGACAAATACTTGAAATAATTATGTTTATATCCTTGTTTAAGGGGTAGGATTTTCTAGGTTGCAGTTATTTCAGATAAACCTGAACATGAGTTTGCAAGCAATTTAATTAGAGACTTTGTCTCATCTCCATTTTCAGCTAGTAAACATGAGAAAAGCACAACTTGAATGGATTTAAACTTGCTTATTCTTGAAGATGAAGTATTTTAAAGCTGATGGGTCAAAAAATTGGTGTGTGTAGAAACATTAACTTGTCTCATATCTTAAGAGGGGCTGTTTAATACCGTTCACTGAAGTAAATGAGCACTAATTGAAGAGAATTCCACTGTCATATCTGTGATATCTGTTTAGATGAAAATGCTGTGTAAAAGTACTGTGAATCAGTGGTGTGCAAGTTGGATCTTTGAACCAGAAAGTGTGGCTCTTTGCAGCAATCCTGCAATTCAGTGTTGTACTTAATACTCCTCTGTTGTGGACTCTGAGAAGGTAACTGAGCCCAGAAATTCCTAGCTAAAGCGATGTGTTGAATTTAGTGGTGTGAGGAAGTCTGCTTTTCCAGGACATGAGATTTGGACTACTTATTTATACAGCACTCCATAACTCTTCATGTGGTTTCACATGACCTTGAAAAATAAATCACTTATTGACTATTTTTATTCAAATATTTGTGGGATGATCAAGTCAACAGTGCTAATGAGGGGTTTTTTGTGTTTTGCTGCTGTAAGGCTTGGTGTCCCAGTATCCCCATTTCTGAGTTATCAAACTGGGAAAATACTCTTCATTTTGTCTGTTGGGTGTTTTATATTTTGGGACAGGATTTTATCTGTCTAGGTGATCTTAGCAGTCGGTGTAGCAATGATAATCCAAGGATATATGGATTGAGAGAGATAGACTTCTTTATTAGATGAGCTACTATAAGACTTCATAATATCTTCTTGGACATCTGGGTGCAACCATAACACAAATTAGAACTAACAACAATGCTTATTAAAAGTTCAGGACTATTTGTAGAGATAATTTCTACATGAACTCCCGTGCTTGATGTGTCAGCCTTTTGAAGGGTTGTGACTGCACAGCTGCTTGTTTTTCCTTTCCTTCCAATAACTTTCTCAGGTCTTGGTTTTTGTTTTTGTTGTTGGGGTGTCAAGATTGGCATCACTTGTTATGGCCATATTATTCACAGAGTGTGACCATATAAATGTTTTATTGCATTGCATTATTCAAAGCACACATGGCCATGTCTGGGCCATATGTGTGTCTGTGATTTTTTTTTTTTAAAGATGTGATCACTAGACAAAGTTCCTCTATATTTTCAGTGATGTGTTTACATAAACTTATATCTAAAAGTAGCCATGGGAGACATAATCAGTGAGGAAATGTCAACTCGCTACTCATATTTACAGAATTATAGAAATAAACAGAATAGAGGTATTGCTTTAAAATATATATTGTAATAGCAATTTAGCATTCTGTTGTTGCAACAGATAAAACAGTAAATAATTAATCAAAATACATCTCTTGTCAAAAATTTCTCTGGATCCAAGAAGCGCAATAGGGTTTTGTTTTGGTTTTTTTTCACATGGAATAAACAGATACCTCCCACTGTTTAATGCTATGTTTTGAAGCATCTTCCCAGGATGCTTTTGAAAAATAACTTAAAAACTCAGATATATTTGCAAAATCCTTGTTCTGAAATTCTGAGATGGTCTTACATACCCGTAAACATTTAGTTTTAATTTTGCAGCACATACGTGAGTGGTAATGACAATGTTTACAGTACAACATGGTCCAGTCAAATAAATGAGTCAGAAGATACCGTTTTTAAGACTTTTCCTGTCTCTGACATTTGTCAGCTCAGTGAATTAGGGGATTCACTTTTTGTGTGTTTTCTCTTTTTGATTATATAGACTGGGCTCTCAAAAGTTTGGAGTCATCTTTTGTTGGTAAGGTCATACAGCACTCAGCAAAGGGGAAGAGTTTTTCAATGCAGAACTTGGGGATAAAAGTTTTAGACAATACTTGGGATTATAATGATTTCAAAACTTAAAACAGTAATAACCCCCTCTGGTTAGGATCTAGTAAACCTTTGCAGAACTGTAAGGTTAGCTGGCATGTCTACAGCAGGGCTTGTAACTCTGTCAGAGATTTTAAATCTTGCTGAATATTGTTGATCTTCAAAGAGCTGTTATGAAGCGATTGCATTTTTAGAAACTGTCTTTTTTTCATTAAATGTTTCCAGACTT
Organism: Monarcha castaneiventris obscurior; assembly: GCA_026261815.1. Lineage (NCBI taxonomy): Eukaryota > Metazoa > Chordata > Aves > Passeriformes > Monarchidae > Monarcha > Monarcha castaneiventris. The sequence continues at coordinate 7,293,294 of JAMPIT010000890.1, forward strand.
GGCAGTAACTGATTATGGAACTAATTGCAAACTGCTTGGAGACAGGCTTGTCCTAGCCTTTCTTGATTCATACCTAGATATCATGTTTTGATAGAAATCAAAGCAGAAGGTGTGCTGTCTTTCATTCCAGATGCCATATTTACCATATGCATAGAAATTTGCCTTGTGTTTTACAAAGTCTCATTATGTAACAACTGAAAAACTATTGCGGTTTGTCTAAGAGTTGTATATGAAGTCTATGAAATGTTCGCTGAAATTCTGTGTTGTTTTGGTGTTTGTTGTTTATAGTGATTTGACAGAATTATAACCCTAAGCAAAACCTGCATTTGTGCTTACTTGGGTGCATTCCCACCAAGTTTTCTCATGTTTTTGTCCTGATGAGTGGAATATTTCCTTTGGGGATGGTCACACCTGTTTGTCACTGCGATTCCAGAGTAATGCCTCTAAATTTGTTGTGGCTATTTAGCACCTCAGTTCTTAGTACATTTATGTGTGGATAGCTGAACCAAGCTGTAGCTGTTTTCTCATGCTGTGCTCAAGAGACAGCTGGGCTTTTTGCTGGGCTTCACAAAGTGTTTTCAAGTGTGATGTGACTCAGCTGCACTGCAGCTGATCACTAGAACTATGCTCTATACGATATGTTTTCTTCCCGAACTGAGACTCAAACCAACAGGGACTCAATTTCTATGGAAATAGCTGTCATAAACTCAATTCTGTAGCTCATTGTAGTCTGTAAATTAGGTAGAATAGATGGTGGAGAGCAGGTTTTTTTCCACTTGTTATCCCTTTGCTCTCTGCCTAACTGCTGCTGTTGATTAAGTTTAATCCCAAAGCAAATCAGAATTAAAAGATTTTGCATTTTTATAAGTCTTCTGAAGAACAGCTTTTTCACCCCAGTTCTGTGGTGAACATAATTTGTTATTCACAGTGGGGTAAATGCCTGAAGCAAAGGAAACAATCGCTTGTGAGTTGTAAATGTGACTCCAAGGTTGGTCACAATTGGAGGCTGTTCTGGATATAGGCTGAGACAAAATGTGAAAACATTTGTCTTTATAAGGTTTTAGAACAGACTACAGGAGAGAGGTAAAAAACTAACTTATGAGATTTTAATTTTTTTTAATCTAAGTAACAGTAAAGGTGAAACAGCCATTAATTTTCAAGCATTATCTTTTCGGAATTTGCAATTAAACAAAGCACCACAAGTGGTCACCATGCTGTCATTGGTAGGGGATGGGATAAGAAAAGAGTCAGAAAAAATAACTTAGACCTGTTCACAGTCAAAGCTGTGAGAATTGTTCTGATACTCTTCTGTTCAGAAAAGGAATGTTTTAGAAAGCCACTGTCATGTTTCAAGACGTATTAACCTATACTGATTCCCTAAATCTAAGTAACTGACTCTAATTTTTTCCTACTACTTGTCTTTCAGTAGTGAAGATTAAGTCGTTTTCTTACTTTTTAATCTTATGTTTCACTTTTCTGTTTTATCTGTAATACTTGCATCAGTATCAGCTGATGTCTGTCGTCTTCTTGTTCAACACCATTTGGTGACTTATTAGAAACATAGTAATAAAATAGTAAGTATTCAAACCATGACACTCTTGTACCAGAGATAGTTTGAGATAGAAACTATGTGTTAACTTATTCCCATGTGAAGAAATAAACAGAAACGTGATCTTTATTGGTCGTGATCTAATGCTTTTCCCTAAGGTTGTTGAAATACCACAGTCAGTAATCTCAATAATTTAAGCAACTGCAAGGACTGAGAAAATGTCCATCCATTTTCTCTGTCTCTCCCCTCAACACACGCCCTCTGATACACACACACATGTACTTCAGAGAGAGGGGTGCAGTGAATGTTCCGGGCAATATTGCTGTTAAAACAGCCAGCAGCTTTTCCTGCCTTTTCGCTAATTAGGATGAACCCAGGGAATAAAAGTTTTTCATGCTCTTATCCGTGTCACCTGCAAATGTACTTGCATGCTGTTTATTTTAGTAAGAGGGAATAACAACACACAGAATAGTAGGAAAAGATGTTCATTTATGCTCTCTCTTAAAAAGTCACCTAGAAGTACTAAAAAGTCACCTAGAAGTACTAAAAAGTCACCTAGAAGTACTTTGGCTGATCCTAAAAATATTTTTTAAATAAATTGTGTGGTCCCTTCTTGGTCTTCAGAGAGACAACGGTTTGAATTTCGAATTTATCTGGGTGTTTGGAGCTGCAAAGCCCAGCAAGGAAAAACATGACTCACATATGCAATGTTATTTTGTTTTACAGGAAAAGGCTCAGTGCTTTCAGAGGGCTGTTGCTTCCCAAGCAGACAAATCCACGCAGACAGAACTCGTAGGCCATGATGTAAGTAGCTGTATCAAACAGTATTTTTTATCATCTCTGTGGGTGTTCAGACTTCTGTCAGCTGGTTTGCCTCCACTGTTGTTGTGTCCATGCATGGATTTGATGATTCTAAAATACCTTCAGAAACGTGAGAAGATAATTGCAACTACCTGCCAGCACACCAATGCCCTGGTAATTTTAGGCTTTACAAAGAGCTGAGAATTTGCATGCATGAATGAATGTGGACGGTACGTATTAGCATATCGTAATTTTTTTTCAGTATTTATTTGCACACTTACTGACACTTTAATGAGGTTATTATGTTTAGAATTGTCATTTGCTGTCCAAACAAGATTTGAAATCTGAAAGATAACGAAGTAAGTACAGTTTTGCCAAGTGATGTTAAAATTCTGTTTCCTAATGAACATCTGTCAGAATTTCTCCTAGAATGTGTATTGGTAGCATGTATCCTCATGCAAGAACATAGTCAAGGAAGATTCCTTAACTGTAGAATTATTGTTTCCCCAGTTCTTCTAACTGAAAGTATTCTGTCTGTGGGACATTGCTTGAATATGTGTAAGAGATTCTCGTGCTTACATGAGCGTCTTGAATAATCTTTGATTGAGAATGTTCCTGTGTGGAACATTTAGCACAGTTCTATTCTGTGATTTGAGCAAAGTCTAACAATAATTCTTAACAAAAACCATTCTGAAAAGTAATGTCATGGTTGTGCACTGGTATAGATCAACATGCTGATTCAAATTTATGGAAAGAACTCTGAAATTAAAGCAGGCTTTGAAACCTTCCTTTTAGTTTTTTGTCCGTGGCCCATTAAAGTTTTGTCTTCTGAGGATAGAAACATCAAAATTTCACATTTTAATATAAAAAATTTTATCTGCACAAACGTCTTTTTTGTGAGTTACCAAACATGAACTCTTCTGTTCTACTGTGTCTGTGGAGTCATGTCTGGTGGAATTTGCTGAAACTCTGAGGTGTGCATATGTTACTGTGAAAAAATCCATAATATTCAAAAATATTTAAAAACATTTTTGTATGTTGCAATACTATATCCACTTCTTCTGTGACTAATTATCCTTAGCAATACTTTGTTTATTTAACACCTATACATTAGATGTTAAATAAAAGTCTTCCATTGAAATGGCAACAGAAAATATGTAAAGTTTGTGGGATTTTTTGTGCTGTTTTATTTTTGGGTTATGTTGTTTGCATGGGGTTTTTTTAAGCAGATGTGACTTGTGCATTTGGTTGTTTTCTCCCAAATCAAATATGTGGTACTCATGCTGCAGGGATTCATGCTGTTAGCAGATGATATCTTTTTTCCCTTTTTTCTGTCTGTGTTTCCTTGGAGTTTGATGGGGAGTAAAAAATAACATAAAACCTTCTCCCCCAAACAGGTATAATTTTCTGGCTGAGATTTGAGTATTAAATGTCATAATAACAACAATAAGTTAAATAAATCCTTTTCTTTAGCAACATTCTCGTAAATTAGCGGAACATATTTTTCAGACTTCCCTGGTAAAATGCCTACCTTGTCATGGTTGCAATAACATATTACCTCATCCAGGCTGTTGCAATGCAAGAAAAAAAGGAAGTGTTGACTGTTTTTCTATGGAATAACACTTTACCTGTGTTTATCTGGCAAAGATAAATTCCTTATGAAAATTCCATTGCAAGGGATTGATTGCAGAGAAATTTGAATTAATATACAGAAATAACACAAGACTGCTATGCTCACAGTAAGGGGAACTCAGGAGGCATGTGCAAATAAATAGTGTTAAAGCTTTGTAATATTGTTAAAACTTTTTGCTCCTTTATTTATCAGATTGTGCAGCTTTTCTGTGAAAGAAATTTTCTGTGAAAGAAAAAACCTATTAATGATTGGTTCAGCTGTGTTTCTGTTGAATCCAAGTGGCAATTGCATTTACATTCTTCTCTTTTGCATGAGATTTTGAAGAGCAAGTTGTAACTGTGGCAAGTAGTATCTGTACATCATTTTATTCAAGATGTCAGTACAAGAATACTACAGTCAACTACAAGAATATTGTGATAATATGAAATTTGGTTAAATGGAAAAACAAAACAGATCAAAGAATACAAGATGTATTTTTCACCCTGTTAGTCACACATTCTGAGAATAGTATACATTGGATGCTTAAGATCTGGTTTAAGAGATAAGCAGAAAATTTAAATTCATTTCATCATTACAAATTTGCTCTTTTAATTTAAAAAACCAAACATATAAACAAACAAAAATCACATTTCTATTTTTTCCTTAATTCAAATTTAAAAGCTAAAAATAGTTGGATAAAAGTGCTACCGGGAATTTGTGTAGCATTGTTTCATGAACGTGGTACAAATACTGATTACACTACACTGTGTAATAATTCAGAAATGCTTGATACAGTGCCTCTATGAGTGGTTTGGTTTATATTCTCATATATTCTTTTGTTTCACTGTGTAATCTTAAAAGTTGCCTGTTTTGCAGTTGAAAAAACTGAGGAGGTTAACCCCCAAATTAAAGCACTGCTTGGGTTTTTTTGCCTTCGGGACAACATCTCCAGTAGTTGAGAGACCACTCTTTAGCCTTGGAGTTCATTTAGATGTGTCATTAAAAGTAAATGGACATTCTGACTTTGGCTTAGATGAGGAATTAATCCCTTTGTCAGTAGGGTGTACAGTAATAAAAAAATCTGGAGGCGAGTCTATATTTAGGAAGGAATGGGTAAAGAAGGAGGAAATGCAGTGTTTCACAGGGAGGAAATGTTCTTGTTTTTGTGGACTGCCCTGCCAAATCTTAAACAGTATTGATTGAGTGGTAAGGGTTACCAGAATGGAAGTTGTTATAGCATATTTTATGTTAGTGGCTATAACGTAATTACAGTCAGAATCTGACTGTCAAGGTCATCAGTAAAGTTTGGGTGATGCAATCTCCTGCAGTACCTTTAAATTGTTGTATAATACTTCGGATAGAGCTCTGATTATTTTTCTCATACAGCACACAGATATTTCAGCAGAAATTGCTTTAGAGTACTGTTTTAGCAAGCAAGTAGAAGATAAGGCTTGTAGCAGTAAAGATAATATTTCTCATAAAGAACTGTTTGAACTGGAATGCAAACTCCTTAATGTCTTTTCTGTGTTAAAAAGGTCTAATACAAAACTTAATTATGGAATTAAAACATAAAGCTTAAAATAATTTTTGATAAGGATGAAAGAGGGTCTTCCATGATGAGAAACGCTACACTGTCCTTAAGTGACTAACGTGACCATTTTACTACTTTAGGAAGTTGAAAGTAAAATAACAACACAACTACTGCTTGTATTGCAGGGAAGACATTGGAAAATACTCAGGGTTTCTGCAAATGCTAGTTGCTTTCTAGAGCAGCATGTCAAGGAATCTTCAACTTATGATAGTCCTAAATTTGCTCTGTTTTCCAATATGTATACTGAGAATCATTTAAAACATCTTGGGAGTCTTGCAAAAAGAGCCATGTACACAACAGATTGATGTTGAGGCTACTAAATAATTAATTATTAATGTGCTTTCAATAATCAATGCCAGTTTAACCTCCTTCACCTTCCTGTGCTTGCAAAGTCTTCTTCTACTGAGAGATCAAGGAATAATTTCTTTCATGTCGATCAAGTTGCCAAAATGGACTGGAAGAGGGATAGATGCAGGCAGCTAGCACTGGGACTGATTACAAGACCATGTTAAGGGGTACAAATCTAACAATGGCTGCTAGAAAAACAGGTAGTCCAAAGTATCATGCACTCTGCAGAATGTGCCACTGCTGATTAATTTTCATTAAAATGCGTCTCAAAACAGAATTAAGTGATCACAGGGCAATTCTTAGTTCTGTCACCAAATGAAGTACAACTCAGCACCACTTTGTCAATCTTTATCAGCCTTTGGATTAAGAGTTTGTGCTTAGATTTATTCTCCACAAAGAAATCCCTAAGAGCTGACATGATTTCTGCAATGTCTTTTCTGTGTTTGCCTTCTGCTGATATTATACGTTTCATACCTCAGAACTGCTATTCTGTTTGTTCTTTGTCTTTCATACTGAGAGTAAAGCTGATGTAAACAGGTTTTGGACTGGTCCTAAACTCATTCCTCATTTAATGAGCATTCTTTCCAGTGTAGTGGTCCTTACATGTTGTATGATGCATCTGATGTCTCAGACAATAAACCTGTGTACTGCTGCTCTCAATCTGCTGCAATGTGGTTTTCACAGCTACAGACAGAAATTACCTTTGGTGATCACCAGCACTGTGTTTTATAACAGTGCTGTGTGACAGACAAGAAGGCACTGACTTTTATCACCTGTACAATCGTGCAATATTAAAATCCGTACTGATACATATTTTAGGGTATTTGTTTTGTAGCTTGCTGTGCATTACTTTGGTCAGCATGCCTCCCTTAACCTCTCAAAACCTGGGCACTGCCTTCTGTGTTTCATTGGGAGGAAGGCATGGAGCTGGGTGCTTTAACTGTTTCCATCCACCTCCCTGCTGTGCTCCTTTTCCTCCCCGGCAGCCAGCATGGATTATGGGTACTGTAAAGGGACTGTGTTGTGTTGTGTCCTCTCCTTCAGGAAGGCAGGGGAACAGAATACTGAGATACTTGAACTTCTTGAACTTTCCTCTTTAATCTAAATATGTTCCTGCCCATCAGTATTGTGTAGTTTGTTACAGCATGAAGTGAGTTGTTTTTTGCCACTTAAACAGGAAAATACATCCTGCTTCTGCCTCCCCTCCTTGCCATGGAGACTGATGTCCATCTGCTACTGTATTTTACTACTAGGTTATTTTTTCCTTTTATTTGTTTTGTCTCTGAGTTTGTTGTCTAATTTATACAGGGAAATAATACAAACTTGTACATAATATACCTTCTCCTAATGCAAAATTGCTTTTTTTAAAAATACCTTTAGAAATGAAACCAGCCATTAACCATTTCAGTATTTGTTCTGATTTTATGTCTGTGTATCGGTTCATATCTGGATATCCAAGTTGTTCTGGATATGCTACATCCTTTCCTACAACTTCCTTTAACATTCATTTTCCCTCCTCATGTCCAATTTCCACTTTTTACTAAAGTACGCTTCAAAATCTATGTGTTTTAAGGTGTGGCAAATTGTCAAACTTTGGTGATGCCAAACTAGGATGGTACTTTTTTGGTTTTAATGATTGCCTTCCACCAACCCTTATGAAACACATTGTTTCACCATCAAACCCCTACATACACGGTGTTTGAATTACATTTAACCACCAAGTCATGAGCAGGAATGAGTTGTTACAACTGCTCATGGCAGGGAAAAACAGTTCAAGTTACTGGTGCCACATTCACCAGAGGACAAATGCTTATGCTGAGGGTTTGGTGTTTGTGGTGCTATATGAAAAATGATAACAGGTTTTCACATAAACAAACTTCAGCAGTAAATGGGTTCTGGAACAGAAACTGAGGTGTGCCACATGAAAAAGACTTTCATTCTGTGACTGATTATCAACAGGGTATTCTGCATTTAATTTTGCCATTTCTAGGAGTAAAGAACAATAAAATTTGCATTTTGTAGTGATGCTTGATTGCTATGAATCATCTTCAGTTTTGATTTTGGCATGCAAGTTGGCTTCTGGATGCTTTTATAGATAAGCTCTGTGCTGTTTAAATATTTGTAGTAAGAGGACAATAATATTATATCTGAGTTTCCTCTTGGACCCAAAATTAATATAATAAAGTAGTCTCTGGATCTTTAAGAAACACTGTTTTCCTGTAGTATTATCTTCAATAGCAGTACAATGTTTTTCTTGCCTTTTAAGTTTTAAATCTTTCTACTTATTCTGCATTTTTCTGTCATAACCTTCTTCTGTCTTTGTATCTGCAGTTATGCTGCTGCTATCTTGCCTTGTAAGTGCAATAAAACACAAGGTACTTTGAAGTATTGACCAAACTTACTAATTTTTGCTTAGATGTCTTGGGGTGGGGGAGAGAAATAGGGGGAGAAACAAAGAAAGCTTCTTAGATATTCCTAATTTTTCATCCTAGAAGTTTTGTTGGGTTAAGACAGAACTCTTCTCACTTTTTCTGCTTTAGGTCCATCACGGTCTCCTCCTTAGAGTTCTCCAGAAGTTTACTTTTCCACTTAAGTATATCCATCTAGACTTTTTGTCTCATTTCTTACTTTACTTTAATTATTGTGCTGTACTTATGAGTATGACTTACCAAAATTTATTTGCAGTAGAGTATTTTCAGTATGTTTGAGTTGCATTATTTCTGTTGTGAAGATGCTACCAAGCAGTTCAGGACTACTCTCAGTAGGAACTCAGTGAGCAGCTATCCCTAGAATTAATAGCAGGTTCTTACTGCATCCACTCTGATCTGTTACATTAAGGGTAGAAAGAAGTAGGACACTGACAAACAGGATATTTGAAAAGGCTTATTTGAAATGAAAAAGCCATCCACCAGATTATACCTTGCTGAGTCTGTTCATGCATTATGTTGAATACTAGCAGTGTCTTATTTGTAAGGGCAGAAAATAGCTGCACTAAACCTTTTGGATATTGTTCAAAAGAATGAACTGGGAATTCAGTAAAATGCGCTCAATAATCATCAAAAATTCTAAAAATAAGCAGTATTTTGCAATAGGCCTTGATTATATTTTCTTCAAAAGGAGAAAAATTTTATTTCACCTTGAAGAAAAGATCAACAAACAAAATCAATAAATGAGGCATGGATAACCACTGCATTATAAGCAATGTGAGTGGGTTTTGCTACATTAGTACATTTAGGGTGACTGCTTTTTATTATAGAATGATCTGCTTACACAGTTTTATTGTTATGTGCAAATGTTTTAATACTGTGTGCATGTTGCATGTAGATTTCCTCTGTTCGCATAGACTGGCTCAGTCTGGTGACCTTTTCCCAGTAAAAATACTGCATCTGTTGTATAGAAGGGTTTTCTGACTAGAATGGTGTCCTGCACAAGCTGACCAGTCATATTCCTGGTTTTCTCTGCATTGTCACTTGATTCATTGTTGTGTTGATCATAAGTGTGAAAGAAACTTTATTATTGCGTGCTGCCTGCATGACTGCATACAGCAGAAACAGTAATTTTTTATTTACTCTGTGTTGCCATCAAACCATGCATCACTAAGATTTCATTTAATTTCATTTCTCTTTTTTTTTTTTTGTTTGTTTTGTTTGTTTTTAAAGGCCCTGTGGAACTCTCCATGTTCTGAAGGCTTAGTTTACAAACCTATCAGCATCTCATTGGTTCCATCATTATTAAATTAAAAAGCAACATCTGGACACTCTGCACTTACGGATATAATTAAATACTGCTGTATATGAAATGAGCTGCAAGTTACCATTGCTGGCAAAATTCTACTACTTAAGATAATATTGTATTATGAACAGTCAAACATCACTTTTTTGGCAGTATCTTCATTATTAAGTGTATCTATGAATAAATTATTAGTAAGCTATGACAAATTTATTATCTGAAATAAAAAATTATTCTTATCATATTGTGCACTTAGTCATCCATTGGTGATTCACTGCGAGTAAGAAAATCCTTCAGTCATGCTTGTCTCTTGAGATTGAAAAAATACATCTTCAAGATCTGGAAACCTGAGGAAGACGTTATTTTTTAAAACATGTATTTTTCATTCTCCAGTAATAATATTATTGCACTGACTGTGAATACAGGGTTAGGACCTTTCAATATGTGGTCTATCTGATAAATGTTCATAATGATGTACATAATTCTTATGTGGGATTCAAGAAACATTCCTGTGGGGTATTTGGTAAGCATTTAGAAGGCCAGAATTTACCCAGCTTTATCTCAGGAAACAGAAGAGCTGATCCCAAAGACATTCACTCTGATTTTTCAATCCATTAGAATAATTGCTTTACTCTACTTTCTATCTAATTTCCCTGCAGCTTCTAAGAGACATTACTAAGAGAGCATCAAAGTGAGCAAAGTAAACACTGTGTTTGCTGGACATGACTCTGCTACTTGAGTGGATCCTGGTTGTTCAGAGGGGGTGGGTGGGGAAGGGTAATTCCAAGTTTAGGGCTTTTTAAGCAAGAAACTGGTGAAGTTCACCACTGTCAGTTGTTTCAGTGTAACCTTACCTAGGAATGACTTCATTCACCAGGATGTGCTCCACTCCCACCCTTACCAGGTAAGGTAAGAAGCCACTTGTGCCGGCAGTTTCCTTTCACCTATTCTCCTAATATACTTTCTTACTAACAAGAAACAGTACTTGAATCTTTTTATTATGCCATTTCAGTCAGGCCTCACAGTATATAATACAAACATTTACTCAACTGGAGCAACAGTTTAGCACCTGTAGCTTTAATTTCAAACAGAGGACATATTGCATTCATTCAAAAATAACATTTTACCAGTTATTCTTAAATGGAGTAGAACTGAAAATAAAAGTATTCAGCTAAATATTCATGCCAGCCTTTAAAGTGAATGAAACTTCTTCACTGGGAATGTTGCATTATGTTGGCTGATTCTGTACCACTTAAGATGATGGTACTGTTTCTCAGTCTTAAATTGTCTTTTCTTTGATCCTAACAGTCATCCTTCAGCATCCTCTCTAGTCCTTTTGGTCAGGCTGCCTGGAATTTCTTTGTGTAAATAATTGCATAGTTCTTACTGTACATGTTGGAAATATCTTGTAAAAGGAATTAAGTAGCAAATGCATGATTTAAAGAAACAACGGAAGCAAGCATGTGCATATTATCCTTTTGAACTTGACCTTTCCTGTTGAACTTGACCTATTACCCCTCTTCCTTCTTTCCTTGGACAAAAATCCTTTTTGTAATCATTGATAGGCATAGAAATGCCTACCTGTTGCTGCTGTCTGTCATGCTTTCTTTTGTCATCACTGTCTTTATTATGGTAATATTTTCAGTCTTTATCAGATACTGCTCTTTGGAAGAGGATAGAGAGAACATTTTTTTATTGTGACTTTTTGGCACAGAGATCTGTATTTCACTTAAAGAAATAAATATGGATAATGGAGAGGGTTGTGAAAAATTATGTAAGTTAGTGAAAGAAAAAGAATGGAAGAAAATAAATATTTTCAGGATGCCCATGACAAGAAAATTAGTTTCACTTTCTAAATAAAGAAGCTTTTTGCCCATTCTTCCTAAGTCTGTGAAAGAATACCTGAAATACTCAATGAGATAGTTTATTTCTCTATCTATTGCATCACAGAGGTGTTGCAAGCAGCCGTCATTTCAATGCAAAGCTGAACCCAGCCCTTTGGCTTTTGGGGTAGAGTGTAAAAGTTGGGTTTTTAGATTTCCCATGAAATTACCCATAATTACCAATACCTTTTTTTTTGGTCATTTCTTTGGTTTATTTGCATTTTTCTATAGCTTTACAAAATAGTAGGAACCAACAAAAAATTACTCAGGTTTGGTATTTTGCTCACATAGCATTTGAATGATCTGGAAAAATCATGATTGACAAGTACTATACAGACTTCAAGGATACACAATCAATACTTTGTATGCACAGGCAAGAACTTAATGCTAGCTTAATTAAAGTCTTAACAGTCTGATCAAAGTTTTTTTTTTAATTATTATGGCAGTAGAGAGTGATACTAGCACATGTAGTTCAAACAGTCAAAAATTAAATATATATAATGTTCCCAGTACCTATCTCTTTCTTTGATGTATTTTATTGCTCACTCTTGCACAACCTCTTGTGATCTGAAGCTCAGTGGCTTCTGGTCAGTTGTGGGAGCCTTGCAGTAAATCTGCTATCACAGCTGCTTGTAGGAGTCTGATAGTAACATTCATGTCTTTCTCCTCATTCTGGAATCCAGTTGAGATCTCTCTTACATGTTTGTTAACATGCTGTACACCTTGCTCTTACCATTGATTTCAAGTTTATGTGACATCTCTGTTACCCTTCCGACTTTTACCACACTCCAAAGATTTCTTTCCTTTGATGGTGAGTAACCTTTTAGCCATGGAGCCTCTGGTGTCATCCAATGCCTGTAATTAGTTGGACTGCTTGTTATTGGAAGATCATTCACAGAGTAAGTGCTTGTTCCTGGTATTTGTAAGATACAAACTTCCAGCTGACAAAGCCACCCTACTCTCTTCCCCACACCAAAACCTTGCCAAGTAAATCCTATAAAAGGTGTTACACCACACAGCTATAAAAAAGCTGAACAGCTGGTGCAAAAAGGGTAATCGTAACCTGGTCATTTGGTAACTGCCCTTTAGAGCTTAAGTAAATTATCCTGTAAATATCCAGAAATAAAGTATTCTGTAAATACCCAAGTAAGCCAGGCAAAAACAAATCTTGGTGCCCATGTCGTTAGCTTGATCCGAAGGCTGTGTCTTGTTCCAGACAGTGGTAACACTGTGTTAACAGAATTGCAACGCTGAAAGTGTATTGGCAAAATACTTTGTTCTCATTCTGAGCATTGGCATTTAACAGGTGCAGAGGTTTGTTATTTTAACTAGCACACGGTGTTTGTCTCCATTTGATGCTTTGCAAGTGGTACCAGCTAACCTGAGTTTGCTTTCTGCACTTTCCTCCAGAGACTCCTGAATGTGCAAGTGCAAGGCTGTTTTGCACAGCACAGGAGGGGGAAAAGTAGGAGTTGAGTGAATGGACTTAAAAGTAACAAAGGTGCAAAAATGTTACAGCTAGAGGAAATATTCTCTAGTAAATTCTGAAAGGCTAAGAAGGAATGAGAGATTTTAACAGTTATGAGCAGTCAAAAAGGCAGACAAGTCTCAAAAAAATTGGAGTAGTATAGAGAGGCAGAAATATTACATCCTGCTTGATTTGAAGGCAGATTTTTTCTCAGTCAGTGTTCCATTTTTGGGATTTTTTAAAATTAATCTTCTGAAGCAATTTCAATATGAAAACACACAGAACAGTGTGAATACTGGCATAGGAATTATTGTGCTGTAACTCAATATGCATTTGGGGCAATAAACAATTCCTGTAGGTTATCATGTTTATAAAAGGCATTTAAAATAATTTGTAATGTGATCATGAAGAGTTTTTGTGGGCACAGGTATTTTGTGCATGGTGAAAGGGCTGGAAATTTTGTTATTGTTTAGTAGATAGGAGATCAGTGGGTTATCTTCTGAAACTGAGTTTACCCAGTTATAACCAGTGGTTTTAAGGTATATTTACACTGTTTGGTAACTTCACTAGTTTAAACTGCTCAATATGCTTTAGACTTTTAGGTAAGTGTTAAAACTTAGGAGGATAAAGCCAGTATATGTTTTACTAACGAAACAGAATTCTATCCCTGACCTATTATTATTTCTTCCTCAATAGAAGTGCAGTGAGAACTCTATCCAGGCTATGTACTCACCCTTCATTTCAAAACAGTGCTCTCTTAGTATTCATTTTTTCATTTTTAGTAATAGAAGCTTCTACTTCTTAAGAGTCAACAGAATATTAACATTAATGATAAAACAGCAAGAAGGAGCATGAAGGGAAAGGATTCTAAATGAGATTTGGGAAATAGTAATATGTTTCTTTTGTATTGTACAAAAAAGGCATTAAATTGAAAGCAGAATCTACTGGATACTAGCAATAAAAGGAAAAAAAAAGTTCTGTTTGGTTGCTAGCAAATGCAATCCAGAAAAAAACCTTGCAAAGATATATTTTTGTGTGTGTATGTATTAAATTATGCTGGAGTTGAAAGTGCAGGAATTAGATACCATATTATAACTTTATATTCAGTACCAGCTTCATTACTTTCATGGAGAATTTAATTCATATCAAAACACCAAGGAAGAGCTTGGTGGTTCTGTTAATGATAAGTTTAATGGTGAAATTAAGTGGTAGCTTTGTATTTGATACTAAAATGGAGGGGCTTGATCTATATTGTGTAATGGTGCTTGCATATTGTTGAGTATTTGGAGAGAAATGCCAACACCTGCACTGACATATTACATTTTAATCAAAGAATGAGGAAAGCACAACTGTGTAAGAGAAACAGGTGATGGAGGCAGTACGATCTTCATATCCCAAACATATGAAACAGTTTTAAGTGCACACATCAAATACATGAGCTTCCCAGTGTGCAAGTATTAAGAAGCATCTGCATGAATATAACTTTGTGTACGTCTATTATTTTATTTTCCAGTCTGTGAAATGACTCAGGAGAAAAGATTTATGCAAGACAAATCTACTACAGGAGTCCTGTTGTGTTATGAATAAATTCTGCCAAGAGAATCCCTAAGAAATTGCCAAGTTTCAGGTATTACAAAAACAAAGACAACATGAAAAAAGAAGTTTCACTGGTTAGAAATAAAATTTGGAAATGGACCAGTTCAGTGGTTCTATCAGGCTTCAAAGAAGTCAGCTTTTGAGATCCTGTATGTTTTTCAAGCATCTGGGTAGCCTGAAAAACACTTGAGTAATTGCAGAACATGAACAAAAATTCTGAGACTAACAACGAACAGTTGGCTTTTCTGCTCGTGCTCCCACTGTCACAAGTTTCTTTGAAGGCTTGTGGAAGTGACCCCTGACTCTGTTTTTATTTATATATACATATATATATATATATACATATATATATATATATATATATATACACACACACATTTATGTATAGGAAAATAAATCCAGGAATTTTTAGTCATTCTTATACCTGGACAGAAGTAAGCCCATTTTTTTCTGTGTGAGAAGCTTGCTGAATTGCAAATCTACATATAAAATGAGCTGAAGCCACAGGTAATGTTACTTATCAGACTCTTTGGAAATGATAAGAGCATTTCAATGAACTCGAGGCAGGGCTAAGAGGTTGTGTCATTTGTGCTTTCCTGGTTTTAATTGGTATCTAGACCTGAGTGTGTTACTGTGCTTCAGGAGACGCCCCAGTGTGGGCTCTCAGTGGGCTGCAGTTCCTTCAGGGCCTATCCATCTGCTCCAGTCCAGCTCTCTCCAGATGCCACCGTGTGGGTATCTTCTTCAGTGCCTGGAGCACCTTCTCAGCCTTTTTTTCCTTCACTTCCCTGCATCCTGGTGTTTTTTTCTTGCTCTTTAATGTGTTCTCACAGAGGTGCCACCAGCAGCACAGTGATGCTCACTGTGCCCTGTGTGTGGGTCCATTATGGATCTGCCTAGCAGCATTTGTCTGGGACAGGGCAGCCCCTGATCTTTTCCCACAGAGGCCACCCTGCAGCCCTCCTGCTGCCAACACAATGCCACATGAACTCATGGGAAAGCAAACAACAGGAAAGCATAACCCCTGAGCTAACCTGAATGGCACAAACATTAATAATCCTAAAATTGTTTTTTATGTTGGGAAAACACTTCCGCGGAGTTACAGATCTGTTAACATGTGAGAGATGAATATTATAAAATGGCTGTTTGGAGGTGTGAGTTTAGCTGCATAAAAAATTTGAAAACTAGTGGAACAACATCACTTCTGTTCCAAAATACCTGGGTTTGCTGAGACTGGTGGTGGTGATGACTACTGTGCGTTCATCCATCGGCTTCCATTGGTGCCTCAGGCCAAGGGACCTCTTTTTTTTGCTACAGAAGCTGGGCATTTCATCCCTTAAGGAGGAAGGGAAGAAATTAGTTGGTTGATTCCATTCCTAAACACCAGGTTTTTCTAGTTTCCTTTCTCTTGTTTCCATGTCTGCAAATTTCTGTTGCTGTTGGACATATTTGCAAACTCTGTTAGTGGTGGGGCTTTTGTTCTGGCTCATTATTTTCCCCTGCTGTTGCTTCTTTGCTCATTTCCTTTTATCTTGCTGTATTGTTTTTATTCTGTCTCCACATTACAGTCCCATTTGGCTCATCCTCTCCTTTCTTTTCTATAAAACATGATTTTTATCACCCATAAAACATGCTTCTAAAACTTCAACAATACTAAAAACCGGAAAGTCACACTTTTTCTTGTAAATTCTGTTTTGCCTCAGTTTTTTTCTTATTTTTAGGCAGAAGGAAAGAGAAAAAAAATACATTTAAAAGGAAATTACCCATACAGAATAAATCTCAGGGACTAGGTAGTGATACCTTCTCTGTAATTCTGAATGCTAGCTACTATGATCAAAATCTGTGGAAAGAAAATAATGCCATTTTCAATTCTGTGGAGGTTAAGGTAATTTTATTTATCTTTTTACGTGTCTAGTAAATGATAGTGGTTTCTTCTATCTTGTACCAAGGAAGACATTCCTGTAGAACTTGTTTACCCACCATTTGGTTTTCTTGAACCATTTGTAAAATACTCTGAAAGGAATATCAAGAAAGTCATAATGTGTGCTGTCAATTTAGGCTGCATGGAGAAAAAACATTTTCAGCTGACCATGCAGGTGTACAGATTAGATTATTTTAGATTGTTTTTGGGATCTACAGAAAAAATTTTAGACTTCCAGAAGGCTTATTTTTCATTAGTACCCATAATGTATTGAATTTTCAGAAGGTTGTGCCACTGTTCTGGTTAAACACCGAATTATTTCTTCGTGTTTGTCATGTCACAAGTTTGTTGAGGGTCCTAGGACAGTAAATTGGAGGATGGAAAGAGAGCACTAATGTGAGGTATTCCCCTTTCATAACACTACCCTGGACTTTAGAACAGATCTCACAGATCTTGGTGTTGCACAATGCCCATACAGTTCTTGCAGCTCTTTAAAACTCTGAGTGAATTACTTAATGTTATAATAAAGATAGGCAAATTTAACATCTTTACAACATTGGTCAGCTTTCCTTCCCAAGACACTAATTTCTGCCTTGTTTCTATACTGCATTGTTCCAGCTGTTGCTCCTCTTGCCCTTTGGTTGTAAATAGTGAATATGATGTGCTCCTTTACTTCAGATAAAATTAATTAATCTGTGGTTAGTACCAGTATTTCTGCATAAGCATAAAAAAACATGTTCAAAGACTTGGGGCCATGTGTTCGTAAAATATTCATCTTGTTCTCGTATTAATTTGAGCAGGTTATTGCAAGACCAAATAAAAATCTCATTAAATGCACCTGGCAAATCATATTCACTCAAGATATTGAATGGCAAGATTTCACCTCCTTTTCACAGCAGCCCTTTCAAAGGCCAGGATACAGAACTGTCCTGTTGTCTAGGTCATTCTTGCCCAGGGGAAGCCTGCTGCTGCCTCAGACTTTCTTAGCCATCAAACTGAGAAAACTACAGAAATATTTACAGTGTACAGCTCAATACCTGTAGCCAGAGGAAGCTCTGTTTTGATTTAAGGACAAGGAAATGTGAGCAGCTTTACTCAGCTTCCATGTTCAATTTGGGATGCCAGAACATTATATTGAACTACCCTGAGGCTTTAGGGCGAGTCTTTCAAAATCTCTTCTGCACATTTTCTTAGTTATTTGGAGTTTCTTTTGTGCAGAGTAAGTTTTTTTCTTTTTGCTAAAAGCATTGCCAACACTCATTAAGTATAACCCCAACAGTAATGTGAAATGTTATTCTCTAACCCTTATTTGCATAAATTTGTTCTGCTGTTTATGTATGTGTAAAAGTTGATGTTGATATTTCAAATAAATAGCAGGGAAACCTCCCACAGTGCATGACATTTTTTCCCTCTTCCGCCTCTCCCAAGACTGAAGTCTAGGTCAGTTCTCACAGGTTAACAAATGCATTATTTCTGAAAATGGTCTGCTGCCTGCAGGAAACTACTTTCTTTTGGAAGGTGCAAGCGGGGGAGGCATTGGGAATGGGATCAGGGATGAAGACTCTACAATATATTTAATGAAATGTTCAATTTTTTTCTATATATTTTTATTCTATCTTTCTTTGAAATGTTCCCTGAAAAATTCCAGTGCTTTCACTTCCTAGTCTTGTAAGCTTGCCTCACTGACCTGTTACAATTCTCTAATTCCCTAGTCTCTGTTCCTCCCCGTGTGTCCTCCTTTACTTTTATTTCTTTAGTTCCTTTAGTTCCGAGATTTTTTCTTTGTCAGCACTTTGGTTTCCATGCTACTCCTGTGCTCATTTGTGAACAGTCATCTTCCCCATCTGCAGTTCTCATTCTTGCTCGGCATCTTTCCTTGAAATATGTCTTTTTTATTTTCTTTGGAGTCATATACATCGTGCAGAACCAATAACTGCAAGTCTTTAAGTGCAAGTTTGTAAGAAAGTACCAGTGAAGTCAAGAGGGAAAACTTCTGAGTGTAGAATAAAATTTTCAATTGGAAAAAGTTACTGCTTAATTTTTACTAACATTTTTTGTCTTATTCAGCATCTCTGTCAGTTATTGCAAAATGGGTTGTATTTCCATTTTAAGAAAGTAAGTTCATCAAAGATTGTCACAAAATCCTTATCTTTTCTTTTCCCTCAAAGTGTATTCTCCAAGCTCTTGGTTAGTGTTGAGTCACTGCATCAGGTGTGGATTTCCTGCACATATATTGAATTAGCACATCAGTGTTACTGAAGCAAGTAACCTTTGACTGGTGCACAGGCTCTCCAGACATAATAGCGAGGATATTTAAATATTCTGACACTTCCTCCTACTGTTTGCTGTTGTTTTCACCTGCTTTGACTTTAGAAGCCAATATCTGACTACAGGGTCAGCATCTGTGGCAAGCTTCAGCTGTACCTGACGACTGGGAGGACCCACATTGATGGACTCTGCACTTTAACCGTAATCTTTACAACAGGTTTTTCTGTGTGTAAATCAGTGTCACTTTGGTCCTTGCACTATGGGTAAATCTCTGCCAGTTAGGCCTGGTTTTGATAACTGCAGAGCTGTCACAGATTTGCAGTGACCCTTGGAAGTGCAGGAGCTCTTTGCCTAATTACACCACCTTCTTGCATACTAATTTCTATTCTTTTGCGTAACTTTAGTCAGAATTAAAAGAACCAAGAAAACCCACATGTACAGTTTCTTTTTAAATGTTCCCTTAAAATTATTTTGCAGAGCTCTGTGGGCATGGGACAAATTTTGGGAGAGAGGATATTTAATCCACAGGGCAGTTCAGCTTCTCATCCTTAGATTCAAATTGTTTCCTGGACTGGTTCAAAAAAAGCCACAAGGGAGCTGGAATGTGTCTCTAGCTTGCTTTATTTAATCCCCAATTAGATAGCTGCTATTTTTTCATGTAAAAAGTGGCACACAGGCACTAGATCTACCATAATATACAAAAGCTACTTCCTCATTGTAAATGCTTTGAATTCCATGCAACCTTTCCAAGTAATTGACTAAATGATACATGATGATAAGAAGTGGTGTGATGGTGTTGACACCCTCTTAATATCAATTTGCCAAGGTAGGAATTGGCCAGTAGCAACTCTGGCTTTCAGAAGCTGACTAATAGCCATGCTTGAAAACTTTTCTTTTTGTTGTCTAAGTTATTTATGAGGCCTTAGGTTAAGCAAAGTTGGCAAACCAATTTATGATCGTACATGATTACACTACCTACACAAGGACTACAATTTCACCTCTAGCCTTAAATGGAAACAAAATCCAAATCACAGCATAAAGTGTCAAAGGATCTCTAAGGCTAATATAAAGTAAGATATCCAAAGGGCTATTTTTGGGTGTGTTTTAATAACATTATATTTTAAAAAGGGGGAAGTTGCTTTCTGCAATAAATATAAACTTTGGTAACTCAACATCTTACTGTAGTTTCCTTGTTTCAGAAGATCAATTAGTTTTAGCAGTGTAATACACGGATAGGCTCTAAGGTAGCACTAATGAATATTTAAATTACAAGGCCTTCTCTTAGCAAAACATAAACTGTTATCTTGAACAGTATCTTTGTTGGTGAACAAGGTCATATCAGTACACCTGCACTGAAGATTTTGCAGACATGTGGAACTTACTAAGAGATGCCTTTATATACTGAATTTGTGGCACATTGGCCCAAATACAAAACTGTTTTTAAGTACCGCTGTAGTCGACATCCTCCAAAAACCTTAATGTTGATTGTGTATTTGAATCAATATAATTGTTGGAATTTTAAGTATCTTTGTAATGTAAGTGACCCAGGCCCAATTTTTTATAAAAATATGAGGTGCTGGTAGACTGTAGAGGAAATAATAATAATTTGTGTCTGGAGGATGGGATTTGGGATTGGGTGTTGCCTTTTTTTTTTTTTCTCTTTTTTAAATGGGATCTAAAATTGAATATATTGTTCATTTACTTGCATGAACATAAATACAATAGTATGATTTTTTTTGGTACAGTTCCTGTGAACACATATGGCAAGATGGAAGTATAAGCTATTTATGAGATGCAAGAAACAGGGGTCACAGCAGTTGCTTGTTTTTTCCTTTGTTTAGCTCTCCAAATTCAAAAATAATTTAAAATTTATGCCTTTGGCTTTGTATGCCTTTTGTAGGTTATTCAATTAGGTTGTGGTCAGACCACATTTTGTAATGAGCCACTGCATTACGTGGAGGCACACAGTGAGGGTATTCAGCTCTCTGTCATTTCTGAAGCAGAGAAAAATGGATATTCTGCCACCTTTTCTCAGCTGTCACACTGAACCCTGGGATTCTGGTCTGTGCAAAATGAGAGCACTCCACCAGGGAACCCTGGTCCATCATTAGCAACGTGCACTGCACTGCCTTTAGGATGGGCATGATCAGTTCTTTTGTATATTTTCTTTTGCTGTGAAAGTTTCTGAAATGATACTGAAGCTCTCTTTGTTTAAAAATATATATTTTTTAAAAGTGATGCTGACACCATTTAGTCTATTACTTGAGCAAGTGTGATTCATAGTTAATCTTCACTTGCATATGCTATTGCAAACACAAATTAATCCTATTTGCAAAGACAAATTATGATTAATGCATATCCTTAAAATTTATACCTAATTACACAGAATATAATCTCTAAATTTGTATAAATAGAACTTAACATTTTGAACATTGTAGATAATAAGCAATTTTCTGAACTTACATTTGCATGTGCTAATTAACGGCTGCTTCATTGTATTTACATTTGCAAACAGTTTTTTTTCCAATTACTCAACTTAGTGCTCTGTGAACAGAGAAAAATAACATAAACTTTTCACACCTGATTTTATATCTAGGTTCATCTTTTGACATTAAAATAGTGGTGTTTTATTTAACAATTGCTGTCAATTTAATTGAATTTTCCTGTTCTTAAAAAGGAGGGAAATTCTGAACTTTTTCCTTTTACTATACTGACAAATTTTATTCTTGGAAGGCTAAACCCTTATGTAGTAATAAACTTGATCCTGGTGTAATAAAAATGTGTGGGTCTGTATGCAGTATAACAAATGTCTTGTGATAACAGTAAAATACCTTAGAAATTGTTTTATATATGTACACTTTTCATCCATTCTTATATACAAGATTTTGAGATCTGAACAGCCTAAAATTCTGAAGGAAAAGAAAATTTCTCAGAGGTCTTAATTTTTGGTTCTGTTTCCAGAGGAAGATTAAAAAGTATGTATACACATTGTGATGAAATGGGCAATTTGTACAATGTGGTAGTTAAAGCAAAGTATTAATTTTCAAGTATGATATGCTAAAAATAAAAGCAGATCTTATTTTTGCAGCTGGTCTATTGCAAACTACCTCTTTCTAAACTGAAGTAAAACCCATAGCTGAAACCCAATCATTATCTTGTATTTAAATCCATTCACTGCTTTCAAAGAATTTTAACTCTTTTTGGTTTCCTACTATGAGTCAAAAAATGCTTTTTATAAACATTTATTAACAGTAGGTAAAAAATACTTGCACTTCAACCATCTCATAAAATCATAGCTATTAACAGTAATTGGTGAGTATATGCTGCTTAGTGAAATATTTGTTGTTTTGTTTATTGGATATGCCTGCTATAGTATGAATAAATAAACCTGAAATAATTATGATTGATACAGACTTGTAAATGCATTTGATCTCAGACATTTTATCATCTTGGTTATTGTATTTTCTGCACTACTAATGTGAGTTTCTAATTTAAATAAATTGATTCCAGAGCAGGTCTTGACATTGCTGCTAGTGTTAACACTGGGCTTCATAAAGTGAGATATACTGCAGGTCAGAGATGCAGCCTGTTTTTACCTCTGGTCATGTAATTCAGTGGTGTGGTAGTGGGTAAATTATCTATATGCAATACGTGGAAAGCTGCAGTACAGACTGATGGAGAGTTACATTTATAAAAGCTGAAATAACTCAGTAAGCCCAACTCAGAGGTTATTCAAATAAGTTAGTGATAGCTGTACTTAGACTATCCAGTGTCATTTCTCCTTGGACCATTTTTCTGTCTGTTAATCAGTCCATGAATTTCACCTTTTGGGCTTGTAATTACACTTGGTAGTATTTTAAAAATTGCCAACTTTATTACCATTTTTTCAGGTTATAGTGTATCTTACACATTCTTCTGAATAAAAAATGGACATCAGTTTTAAGGAACAGTTTTGTAGTTTTTTTTCATGAATATTGTTACTCTTTACATGCCTGTTTTTTTTGGTTTGTTTACTAATTGCTCAAAAAAAAAGTCTCCAGGGAGAACTTCTGACCTGCTTCCATTGGAGGGTGATTCATTATGTGTCAAATGCAGAAAAAAAAATTGAATGGAGAACAACAAAAGCTCTTTTACTCCTGAGGCTTACCTGCTATTTGAAGGTCTGATTTCTTATTAGTGCTTGATCTGTCTGTGACCGTTGAGACACTACGACACTTTTTAACTCACCTTAATTTTTTTTTTAATTGTGGTTTAATGCATTTTTTTTGGCCAGAAAAAGACAAAGATTCTGTATTCAACAACAAAACATCTTTGGGATCAAAGTAGAAAGACAAGGTTCTCTCAAATGTTTTAATAAAATGATTGTTTTCTGGTTTTATTTATTTCAGAAAACCTGAACCCAATGCTCTTCATGCAAGTTTTCATTGCTAGTTGCATCTACTTAACCTTCCACAGACTGTTGATTCCCTTGTTTTAAGGTCTGAATTCAAGCTCTTTGCTCTTAACCTCCAATTAATTCTCCAGGTCTACAAAAAGCAGGTTAATTCAAATTCATATGTTGTGACATTGCTGTGTCACTGATACTTCTGCAGTATTCTGTGCACTTGCCTACCTCACATTAAGTGTGTAATTTCCTCAAAGTTTTAGCTTTAAAAGAGACAGGTGTTATTCATGAGTACAAATCTGATTTTTAAGTTCTGACAGTTGCTACTCTTGAATTTATCTACTTTTGTCTGTTTAAAGATGTTTTGGACAAAAGTCTTCAAATCAAAACACATTGTATCATGGATAGAACAACCTTCCCTTCACTGGAATTCAATTTAGGTAATTTACAGTTATTCAGGAGGTCCTTGTTTCACAATTATTTTTAAACCTTAAACTGCATCATTTATGTGTTGTTGTTCTTAAAGTAATGTCGCTATTGAACTTCAAGAGCTGTCCACAAGTTGTGATCCAGCGATAATTTATGTAATAATGTTTGCCAGGGACTTGCAAGAGCTGGAAGTAATCACTGCTAAGGCAATTTGAGTCTCCACATGTGTCCTCATTTAGGTATTCACTTGTGCTGTCATAATTACTTAAATGTCATGTTTAAACGTTTCATCTTTTTCAATCCCTTAAGAAAGCAGAGTGATTACAGTGGCAACTCCAGTTATCTGCAGGGAGGGATTGCTACGGTTTGTATATATGTGTATACACATATATACCCACATATATACCCACACAAGTGGGTCAGAAATTTAGCAGCAAGAACCCCAAATTAATCCTTTTTGCCAGCTGGGTGCTGGTAAAGTTGCTTGAGATTGCTGCTGTGTTTTGGGGGTTGCATTTTAAGACTGGAAATTAATAATTTGTGAAAGTCCAAAGGAAGTAGGAAATGAGCAAAAGACAAGAAACCATCTCTTGTTCAGAGAATTTGCTGGAATCTGAATATCTTAAGGAAAACCATGCTAGAGACATGGATCTCTAAAGCTTAAGTGGGAAAGAGAAAAATGCCAATAATTCTTTATTTATAGGAACCTGGGAAGCAAAAATTTTTTATTAGCAAAAGCAGCCTTCAGTGATATAGATCTGAGGTTATCTGAGAAATCACTCTGGGATTCAGCTCCATCACAGAGTGGACTTCTGTCTTCCTGCTGTCCCTTTCAGAAATGCTGAGCTGCTCACTCATATTATGAACCTACATCTTTGCTCTTCAAAAAGTGAACGGTTTTCTACTGGCTGTCCCAGTTTGAGAGCTGTTTAAAACCAAGTCTGGCAGTTTAAAGGGCAGTATCATGAAACTGGGAAGAGCAGATGATTATAGGGAAGCCTAGCTCCTCCCTGAAGATGTGATTCACTCCAGCTAAACCGGTTAGTGAGAGCTTGCCACCGAATTTGCACTAGGCTCTCCCCAGACAACCTGGAGAGCCATTTCAGGAAGGCATTCACTTCTCTGTCAGGTTTGGTGTCACTGACTGAGGTCCTGCCCAGGCTTCCTGGGGTGTGAGACCAGCCAGTGCTTTTAAGAAAGGAGCAGCAGGAGGCCCAGCAATGCCACTGCTGAAGGCTGCAGCGGGCTGGTGTAGCAGTTAAGGTTTCCATGAAAGCAGAGGGCCTAGGGACAAGAGAGCATGGCTTTTTCTTTTTTCCCCATAGTGGATAGTAATTTTCAGGTGTTTGGGTGGGCAGGGCTGCAGAACAAGATGTGGAGTCCAAGCTTTGACTTCTTGTGCTCTGGAGGAGTAATATCTCACTGGTATAAAGCACTGAACTAAAAGTTGACCTGATACTCTGTTGATCCAACAGGTTTTTAAATGTGGGGTCAGAGAACTCAGGACTTTGGCTTGAGAATTCACAAGGATAAGTGGAAATCAGTATAAAGTTTAAATGGGGTGGAAATAGCTGGAGTTCAAGCCATAGCAAGAGTATGGGCATGCTCAGGCTCGTGCCTGGGGTATAGACTCTTGCCAGGCTTCATTAATGTTTTAAATTGTGAGTAATCAATCTCAACCTTCCACATAATGCAGTAAATGGATGGACTTGCTTTTTTGAATAAATAGAAGTGAAAGTACTAATTTTGTTAACTGTGTTTTCAGTTGGGTCATTAAAAGTAGTTCAGTTACCATATGTACCATAGTGCTGAAACCCTGAAGCTATTGAAAGGGAAGCCTGAAAGATGTAGTTTTATGTTTGCTAGGAAAACTCAATGCTAATAATGTAGGGCTGGTGAGAGATAAATATCTGTTCATCAATATTTCATCTAGACAAATTTATCATAATGTTTGCAGAAGCACCCATCCTTAAATATATTCCCCAAACTCAGCTGAAATGTCTTTCTGCTCTATCCTTAATCTAGCATCCTGCAACCCCTGGAGTATAAAAGTAAGAAGATGTTTACATAGTATATTAGCTCCAAATGTTGATTTCTGTATTTTTTTGACAGCTATTCAGTCAACTGTTACTAGATCTTCTGGGACAAGATGAATATTTTTCTTCTAGGCTGGATGAAGGAAGGAGGAGAAGCAATCATTGATAATGTAGTCCTGCACTACATATGGCACTCCAAGAGCAAGGTGCTAACTGGAGTGTCTCCATCTTTCTGTGTAGCTTTGGATTTGGTCATCGTGTGAGGCAGTGGGCATGGTCAGAGGGCTCCATCTGCACCAGCTTGTCCTGCAGCATCCTGATCTTTAGAGCTGGCATAAATGAGTGGAGGGATGTAAGAACCCTCATTTGTGGCTTCACTGACTTCCCTTTCAGTGCAGCTTGTCCCTGCAGCTGGTTGGTTGTGGCAAAATACACGACCTTGTAGTGGTGAGAGGGAAAAGTAAGAGTGAAAATAGCTGGCACTCGGCTTCCCCCACTGCCTGTGGGCTGTGAGTGTCAGTGGCAGCACGCACAGGTGCTTTTAATGATGTCATCTTTCATGTGCAGCTGCTGAAGGTATGGGATAGTGACAGGAGGATCCTTTCTGAGAAATGGAAGCATTTCCATGCCACACTGAAAAGTGGCTCTTAAAAAAACCCAACAATTACACACCGTCAGGCAAAGAAAAAAACCAAATAAATATGCACAGTATAAAGTATTAGAATGAGGGATTCTTATATTCATATGATGCTGCAGTTGAAGTTGAGAGCATTTCTCTTCATCTTCATCTCATACACAAGTCTAAATCAGCTTATACAAACATAGTCCATGCCTGGGTTGTAGGCGCTATGACTAAGGCATGACGTACATGAAAATTTTACTTTCTACACATTCACTACTCAAACCAATTCATAGCATTTGAAAAAATACAGTAGTAGTTCTAGGTAATTAGGTACTTGTTGAAGATAAAATGCTTTAATGTCTTTTACACTTCTGAAGGGAGTGATTAATTGATGATATATTGATACTGGTATTTTTGCTTTATCTGCATTGCTACCTTATGTTTTATATGTAAGTGTAATGTTACAGTGTTTTAAGGATTGTTCTGGAATTTCTTTTACCTTCCTGTACCTTTTTCTTTTTTCTTTTTTTTTTTTAATCACAGCATGATTTAGCAGTGATGCTCTTGAGTTTAATTGTCAGAAAACCTGTTTTCTGACCTCATCCTTCCACTGAAGTCCTGTATGACCTCACCTTGGTCATTTTTCCTTTCTCTACCTTGTTTTCCTTTGCCATTAATTGAAGTGCTTTGGGTTCTCTGAATGTCCAAAATTACTCTTTATTAGGAAAAGGTACCAGCTTTTTTGTTGATACTTGCATGAAATATTTGTATTTGCCTTACTGTGATCCTACCAGTTTAGTAGAGGTAACAAGTGTGATGGCTTTGTGCCAGCATTTCAAAGTAAAAATGAGTGTTCGTGATGCAAAATTTATTCAGCTTGTTATTAACAGTTAAAATAGGCAACTTTAAAACCCTTTTTTGTCTTTACCTGACTTGAAAAATAATGCAGTGAGATTTATAGTGAATACTATATTTTCAAAAATCCAGGAATGGAAGGATCAAGATTAATCATTTTTTTCCCTTCTGTTTGAACTGGAATACTTAACAGAGACTCACATGCTTTAACCCAAGAAGTTTTTGATAGGTAATTTTTCTGCTGTTTGTTATTTGGATTTTTTCAGGGAGAGAGGGGCTACAATTTGGATACTTTGCAATATTGTTATTTACTGCCTCAGAGGTAAAATACTTATTTTTTAATAAATCTGGAGGATTTCAGTCTGAAAATACATTCTATGGTACTGAGATTAATACTGATTTCTAAGACATAGTTCATCTGTTATTACAGAAAAATGACAGAAGGTTTCTAAAAATAGAACTTGGTCTGATGAAGATTATTACCTGTGTTGGTTTGAATGCTTAATTTTGAAACTCTTGATTACTAAATAAGGTTTCTCATTGCAAAACAAACAAACAAAAATTCCCTGCAAATTTTTCTCCTGTAAGTGCATGTGCAGAACCACCTTTTGCACTGTTCCCCCAAAAACTCCCTTACATCTGTGGCGCTCATCCCTTGATTTAGCATGAATCACATTTAAGGTGCATGTGAAGGATTCTACAGTGGTGTGTGTGGTGTTTTATTGAAGGTGTATGGGGGCATGACATGGAGCCAGAATGCAGCTTGTTCTGTTTTACCATGCCATGATGGGATTAACTCCTACTGTAGTCAGTGCTCTTTTGATTAATGAATCACAAAATATGGGCCAGCTGGACAGCAACCTATCCCAGGAGCCCTGTGATGTTCCCAAATCCATCATTCTTGATGTGTCTCATTTTCCCTGTGGGCTGCCATAGCCTACTATTCTACAGCAAGGTACAGCTTCTAAATTATCACACTTCAGATGAAAAAGTGAAATACAACCCAAAAATTTAGAATTTTCTTGTAATCAGTGAGTCCTACTGTTTTTTGTTATGGATGATCAGTCAGTTGACTTGTGTTGGAATCCAAGGCACACCTCTGGCTGCCCTGGGAGGTCAGGAGCCTCGGCAAGGGGGTCCTGGACCCTGGCAAAAAGCCCAGAATGGCACCGGCTTTGACCTCAGCCCATGGGAAAAGTTACCAACACTACGAGAAACATTGCAAGCCACAAGAGTTTGAAATGAATAGTAGTTTAGTATTTCACAAGGTAAAAAAGTAGATTTTCGGATTTTTAAAATGAGGATGGAGGACTTAAGATGGAGGATTTTGGGCATAGCCCTGTTCTTCTTCTTCTCCTTGTCCTCCATCTTCTGTGGTGGTTCTGGCACAAAATGATTGGTAGAATGAAAAAGAGGTAGAAATTACATGTCTAGAATAGGTGCAAATTAATTGGTATAGAACAGTAAATAATAAGTACGTTGTGAAGAATGGTTGCATCATGGAAAGGGCACAGAAAGGCCGGGACAGCCCAGGACTGGGCAGTGCCCGCTCGGACTCGGCTGCATCAGATGTGCAGCCGGAGCTGAGAGCTGGCAGAGATAAGGAGAAATAAACAACCTGAAACAACATCTGCAGGCGTTTCTCATCTGTTTGGGCTTGAGGTAAAACTTCCCAGAGGTGAAGATAAGAACCTGCATTCGTGAGGAGTACGAACTCCCACAGACTTGCACTTTTATATTCTGCTCTTCTGATGGATTGGATGTAAGGATGTGCCAGGGTTTTTTCAGTAACATGTCAACAAAATAAACTGGCATGTTAATGAAATACTTTCTGATTGCAGCCAGGCAATTCTTGGGTTACTTTGTACAGATTTCAGACCAAGTTCAATTTTGCAAGCCATTCTGTGGTGCTATTTTGGGTTTGTTTTCTTCATCTTGAAGTGTAGAAGAAATAGTTTGGTGACTCTAAACACACCCAACTCAGATTGCACCTTCCTTGACTAGTGTGTGAATACCAATACTTCAGTAAAATGCAAGCTCTTTAAACCCTAATGCCTGCACTTATGTCTTACTGCCCACAGGCTTTCCTCTGTGGATATATATCTCTTAGATAGAGAACTGTAGAGGATTTGGTCCCAATGAAAATAAGGTCTCTTATGACAAAGTTATTTATACTTGTGTAGTTAAAAATATTTTGTAGTTGTACATATCTTAATGTAACAGCCAGTTCAGTGAGAATTGTACTGTTTGCTTGAAGCAGTATCCATCAAAACATTCAAGCAAGTGATGACTCCAGAACTGACCTCTGCAACAGGATTGTTAGGGATAAAGAAAATGTCAAATGCTGTGGGAGGCAGCAATCTCCTATTTATCTTTCTTCCCTTGTCTTCATAGTTTTCTATTGCTTTTTCAAGGATCTCTGCTCTTCCAGGGCGATACAGATCCCATAGTGGAGAACATGAGCTGCTTTATGAAAGCCAGCCTGCAAGCTGCAAGCAAACCATTTGCTGAGGCAGCCAATTGTTTAAATTGTGGGAGCTGTGCTGAATGATAGATAACATGGATATATCCAAAACCAGCTTGGGCTGTTTTACATGGCTTCTGTCTCTTTCCTCAGTAGTGGAGGATTGTTAAGTACTAACATTTATCCTTGGGGTGCCAGATCAAGTCAGAGGTTTCATTTTTAAATAAATTATAAAAATAGTCTCCCCCTATGAAAAAAAAAACGGGTGTTTTGGTTTTGTTTTTTAAAAAAAGCATTGCAAACATGTCAGTGTCTTTTAAAAGTCTCATTCTGTTGTGAAAGGATATGAGAAAATGTGCCAGCAGGAGAGTAAGCTTCAACTACAAGTGTTTCATAAGTCATTTCTGTATCAGCTTTACAGAAGTATTAATTCCTATAAAGTATTTTCAGTTATTTTTCTCAGCTGAGTTACAGTGTAACCAGATCTGGCTGAAAATATGGACATAAATGTGAGGTTTTGGTTAAGTGTTTGGAAGAGTCAAGGTAAAATAGTAGCAGTTAACTAACAATGTAAAATTTATTTTGCAGAAAAATGGATATATTTCATGGCTGTCCTCAAGTTTGTACATCTGAAAATGCACTCTGAATTTATGCCAGGATACTGCATCATTAATGTTTAATAGAGAAATAAATCTAGGTATCATCAGCATAACAATGCTATAATCTTCGGATCTGAGTAATGTGTCTCGTGTGGGTGGGCATGAATGGCAAGGAAGATTGGATAAAATATGCAGCTTTATGTAAGGCACTGTGGGGGATTGGTGAAGATCTGGATGCTATTTCTGAGTCACAGCATAGTAATGTTTATGTATAAAACACTATAAAATCAGTTAGGCCATAAAAGAGACAGGAATATTAACATAAAATAAAAGGAAAGAAATCTTTACTTCACTTAAAGACGCACAAAGAAAAAGGTACAATGAAAACCCCCACTATAAACAGAAAACTTAAACTTAGAATTATTTTCTGTGCTACAGTAATTTGTTTACTTAGATCCAGCAGCCTGTATTCCATAAAGGACAAAACCAAACACTTAGCTGATTTCCCACACGAAAAGACAGCAATTTTGATTCATGGTTGTTTATATTAGATCTGTAGATTGTATGGAGATTTATAGAGAGCCTGTCCATATATCATAATGGTTCACTTTATCCTCAGAAGGAAATGCCTCTGGAATCCTGCTCAGCAGCACAGTGTAAGCACAGCAGGATTTTCTTAAAGCTTCATTAGCTGATGATAACAGTACAAATTTTTGGCAAAGAGAAATTTGAGGGCCAAACTACTGGTCTCCACTGGCTATTTGTGTTTGAGTGTACCCTATGTGTCTTGAGATACCCCCAGAGACTGATAATCACAAGTCAGTCTGTCTGAATCAGTTAGAGGTGAAGTTAGAAGAGAGCAGCCAATGTTTTTCTAAACTTTTGTCTTTCAGGCAGCTTGTGAAATAGAATCAAATTTTGTAGGGAAGCTTGTCAATATATTCCAAGCTACAAACAAAGGAGCGGCCTTGTATACAGCTTCAATCTACTTTTAAGTTTTTAGAATTGCTGTTGCAGATTTTGCAGTTTTTACTATTTAGGAGAGGGGTGGTTAGGTATTGGTTCTATTGTCAATCTCAGATCTTTCAGTGCATTGTTAGTCCTATTTTGCATTTATATAGAAACATAAATCTAATGCCTTTTATATACATAAAGTTCAGCTTATCTCCCTTAGAGGTGCTAAGTAGCATTTTTTTATTCTCAATTTGGTAATTCTTATTAACATAGGCCCACTTTTTCTTTTCATCTGTCTAGCACTTAACAATCTTCCCACATATTGCATCATTTGCAGGTGTAATTAATGGCTTCTTCATTTAATGACTATTAGTAGAAGTCTGGTGAAGCTTAAACACTCTAGTGGAGTAGGCTATGTTCCATCTACTCTAGGTGAAGTTCTGTTACCACCAGTTTTACTTATTAGTTGGCCCTGGTTGTGATTCATCTAATGATACATTAAAGCCAAACTAGTTCAATCCTGTTGTTTAGCTTCCTGACGTGATTTAGCAGTCACGTTGTATTGCTTTATTAAATGTAATAAAATGTCTCTGATCAAGAACATGAGTAGCTCCAGAGACTTTCGCATTGTTTTAAGTGACTTGCGAAAATTAAATATTTTACAAAGCATCAAGTTAGACAGAAAGCAAATACAAGAATCTGGTTTTGTAGATAGAAGTCTTCCAAACAAAGTCTGACGTCCAATGACCCTGATCATTGCCTTTGGAGCGTTTGAAGTGCAAAATTTTCCAGGCTGTTGTTGTTGTCTTAGTACCGATAATCCAAGCATGTACCTAAGAAAATACAGGAAAATGGAGAATCTCAGTGAAATGCTTTTTTTTCTTTTGTAAGTATTGTGTATTGCTGCAGCCTAAGCAGGTTTCCAGAATTTGTAGGACCTTTTTTCTCCTTTGAATAAAAGAAATTTGACTCAAACGAATAAGGAGTGTTGATCCCACATCTATGTCTGGATCCTCTATTTAGCTCTTCCTAAAATATTTTCTCTTCTCTGTTTTTTTAACAGCTGCAGCTTTCTAAATTAGAAACAGCAGTATTTGTCTGTCTTGCAAATATGCTAAATGTTTGCTTTTTCTCTGAGAAAATGGTTATTCAGTTATGTATGTGTGAAAACTTAGATGGGTTGAGGGTGTTTATATATGCTTGCTTGTTAAGCCCTTAAAAGGCCCAGAGAGGTAGGAGAGGTCTCTGAGAAACAGTCTGTAATTCAGTAACATATTTAATATATTTATAACCTGTTTTCATTTTGTAGAAATCTAAGCTAGGCAGAAGCGCACACATTCTGGAGTTTTGATGAGTTGGAATGGAAGCACTAAACTATCCATCCTCAGCCAGGAATGGAAATTTATAGCAGAGCTAGAAATGGAGCCATAATGCTTTAGAATGTTATCTTGGCCCTTAAGAGATAACCATCATCCCTCCCATTTACTTTATTTATGGTTAACCAAGATGTACTATCCAAAGAAGAGAAAATATATACTTTTTAATTTTTTTTCAGTCACTGCATCTTTTTTACCTTCCACTTGCATACTGTGAACTTCTCTCCCCAAAACATTGTTTGATTATGAACTATCTAGCTTTGATTATATCGTACTTATATATCTGCATCAGTAGCAGGTTATTTGGGGTTTGCCAGTGAAGAAATTTCATGAATTATCTATACTTTTCACACTGCACATTTTCTCTTCAATATATTGAAATGGTTATAGTTGCTTGAACACTCACAGTAAATCCACTGTGTCCTTCTGGCCTTATAGTCCATAACCCTAAAACATTGCTAGCATGATAGCACAGGATTACAGGGCTTCAGATTCTGTAGGTGGCTTTTAAAAAATTCCAGTAGTTGTAAAAGAAAACCAACAAAAGCCAACCAGCAACAAATATACTCACTGGTCTTCTTTTTTTTTTTTAATTTTCCCTTGGTTGTACCCGACTTTGTAAGAATTTAAAACTTTGTAAGGACTTTCTGAGTTAATACCTATCATAAAGTTCTAAAGGCTGTTAAACAGATTTAAACTCTCCTATTTGAAGTGAGAAGCCATGTTTTTGCACACCATTAGCTGGAAGGTATGTGTAATAAAAAGAATAGTTTATTGAGCCATAATGATGAAAGTCGAAGATATTTATTTAAGTTTCCTGGAGGAAGTGTTCAAGCATGTGTTTGGCTTGTACCTGAAGCCCAGCTCGTATGAATCTGATCTCAGATCAGCTTCCCTTCTCTGTGCTGTTGATGTTCCTACAATTTCCTTGTCACACCTTTTCCATGGGCGGGTTTGTCCCCACAATATATCCTAAACCCCACCCCCTGCCATAGATGTAGGACTTAGTGCAATTCTTGACATCACCTTAGTGAACTGGAAAGTATCCAGCAGTGCAGGGTTTGCACTGCAGTCTTTTAGTGCAGTACGTCCAAACAGTGCTCTCTTTTATGATAAAAATCCCTATAATTGCATTTTCACGTGTCCTTGATGCAGTGACGCATCAAGCATATGAAGTCATGAAAGAATCATTCCTTCAGCACAGTTTTGGAAAAGGGTCTTTGTTTCATAATGTTTTGTCCCACTTCATGAATAGATTTCAAAGAAAAAGGCAGAATAGAATACAAGCTAACCTCTAGAGAAGGATTTGAAATGAACAGAAAGGTTTTTTGTTTTGTTGGGAGGGAAAAAAAATGTGCTTCTTTTTCTATTTGCATTTGAGCTACAAATTTTTTAGCAACTACTAATGGTTTGTAAAAATTTACCACACACAGGCAAGGCTTATAAATATTATTCATTTATCTATTTATTTATTTATATTATTTGCACTGCAGAAACCACATTTGGCACTGGAACTGTATAAAACCCTTTTATTTTTTTTTGTATTTCTCATGCATGTAATAGTTCTCTGATTATTTATATGTGCACAGCAAATGGATGCAGAAAGCACCAGTCCTGGTGAATGTAGATTGTCTCCCAAAAGATCTGATACTGAACTTACCAGTGTTGGAAAGATAAGAGTTTGGTCTAGGAGGAGTGAACTTAAAGTAGCGCTGCCAATCATTTAATCATCCAACAGTCTTTAATACACATTTTAATGTGTTAGAAACAATTGTTAGCTTAAGCAATAGGAGGATCAAGATGCAGGCACACAGTAACTCAGGACAAGACTTTCTTTGCAGTTACTCTGGAACAGAAAAAGTGGAAATGCAGTACTTTTAAAAGCAGGGAGACTTAATTCCTTGAATTGTAGACCTTGGAATGAAAGGAATGATCAGATGATAAATATGTTTTGCAGGAAGAAAAATAGTAACAAAAACTGTTTTTTTGCATGACTCAGTTTAATGTGAAATTCATTGATGAGTGAGATTAAAATATTTATTCTTTCTATTTGGTTTCTGCAGCTTTTCTTTTTCCCCCAGGTCAGATAATTCTAGCAGATAAACACTCCTTTTTACCTCGCTATACATACTGCAATGTTGTTCTGATTTAATGTGGTTGTCGGGTGACGGGATGTTTATAAAATTTATGTTTGAGCTATAAACATGGAGAAATAACGTACAAGCAGTGACAATGGAGAAGGACTGAATTTTCCAATTGTGAGCATAGGAGGGATAATTAAAACCCTGAACAGGGAGAGGACTGAAGAGCAGGAGGTCACAAATAAATCTGTGTGACTCTGTTGTGGGCAGCAATGCGGTGCCAGCCTCTGACAGCCTTCATTCCTGTCTGCAGGGCAAGGACAAGGACAGAAGAGTATGAGGAACCATAAAATTGTCCTTCACTTGAAGGAATGTGAAGGAGGTTTCTACTTTTTTTTTTTTAATTGTGTGAGACTTTCCAATATGAGATGTTTTTTACCCTGTCATTCTTGCTCACATTTGGTCTGTCTGTCCCCTAGTGCCATCTTGTTTCTTTGAAGGGGGTTTGTAGATGTATATGTGCACATGTGTGCATCTAAATATTCCCTGTATCACAAACGCTGTGTGTTTCTAAAGGACACTGTCCCCAAAGCTGAAAATTATGGTTTAGAAGGTAAATTAGGCCATAATTTTATTTCGGACCTGTTTCAAAATAAATTGGCACAGACTAGTCGTGAGCTTAGCAAACATTATTTTTGCTCTCCAAGATGTATTACAACACAGAAATAAAAATAAACCTCAGTCTCAAAAAGGGAGCGTTTCCCAGGCTGGTGCTTGTCAGCCTTGTTCTGCTTGAAGACGGCAGCATAAATTGTTGTGTAAATATCATATTGCAAACCATGCTGTACTTCTGCGTCTTATTTATCCCCATTTGAGGGCTGAAGCCCAAAGTCTGTACACATCTGGTGTGATCCCATTAACTGAGTGTTTTCATAAATAATGCTTTATGAACATGATTCCATGGCCTGCCATTGGCTTGAGTCGACTGTTGACACATCTAAGTAAAGGAACGTTTGTAGCCCAGGTATTACAGTTCAGGAAAGAATTAAAGTATTAGTTTGAGTGACTTGATGAATCCTTTTCCTAATCCTGTTCTTAAACAAGGAGAGGTTGAGGAGGTGTTTAATTTGGAAAATTATTTCATGTATTTAATTGAATTTTTACATTTTCCATTCAAGCACAAGTTGAATTTTTTTTTCCAGGATTTTAAAGATATTTTGTCAATTCTAATAGTTTCTAGGCTTGGGGGAGGAAATCACTTATAAGAAGTATCTCCTAATTATGTCGAGGAATGCATAGAAGGGATTTGCAGAACTAAGGGTTAGATGAAAGGAAATTTTTGAATATGTACAAACATTATTGCAGATGGTTAAACAGTGGTAGAGATAAAGTAAATTACTTATCCTAGATCAATGACAGATGAAGGGAGTTCTTCATTTCTAATAAATTCTTATCTTTAGCCTATGGATCTTGTGACATTCTCTAATTCGCATCCTATAATCAGAATAGTCATTCATAAGCATGTAATGACAGCTTAATCAAAGTTATATACATTTCATTTAATCTGATCAAGAAATCAGGACTCTTTAGAAAAAGTAGATCTGTAATAAATTACTAATGAGGTTGGCAGTGAATCAGATTACCACTTTGAGAACAAAATCCGTACTGAGAGCTCTACAAAAAGAGCATGAAAAAGAAATATTTAGCTGTGTTGACGTAGTTTGAGTAACTTCAGCATTTACTTTGATTTTTTTTATAACAGACATTTAACCTTTTCATGAATGATTGTGTATAGCATAACTAAGTATTTTCTAACTTTGTTTTTTTACGCATTAAAAATACAATTTATATTGTGCCAAGCCAAATAATTGATTGTGGTACAAGACAGAAACAATTTGAAATAAAAAATAAAAGTTTTCTTATTATTTCTTCCAGAACCTAACTGTGCAGAAAAGGACAACTCCAGTAGTATTACTCAGTCTTCATAAGTGCAGACAAATCTCTTGTCAGATCATGTATCTATTCATGAACCATAGATATTTTTAGTGTAGAATGCTGTCCTCTTTATAGATTTTCTACCCTCTCTCTTCTTTGTTTGAAACTAAAATGCTGCTATAATGTAACAAAATGCCATCTTTCATACCACTGTCCCATAAGAAATTTTGCCACTTAAAAATAACAGTGGTGTGAAGCAAATGAGAGAAACACTAGATTAACTTTTTAATGTTAATCAAAGATACCTGCTAATGAAAGACTGATATATGTGTTGGAGAGAGAATTTTATTAAACTTCCTTTTTGAAGCAGTCGTCAATCCTAAGAAATCTCCTTTTTCTTCTCAACTAAATGAGGTCTCACTTATTGGGAATATACAGTACTTGACATAGATGTCTTTGACGTTGTCTTAAGTTCCTGGGAAAAAAAAATGTAATGAATGGACCTCATAATAATTCTTTAAATATTTTGTGTATCAGTGGATATCTGCTTTAGAAAAGGAGTGCACATCTGAGGCATCATCATGGGATCTCATATCATTGAAGCTCTTTTTGTGTTTACAGTTGCAATGTGTTTTCTTATGAAGCTGATGATGGTATTGGGTTATATGGGGTTTTTTTAGGCAATTGACCCCAGTAAAGTCATGAGGCTAAAGCACACCTTTATTACAGATGCACATGGTGAGTCAGGAATACACATGTATTCCTGAAAGCTTAATCCCCGGAGCAGAAAGTATTTCATTTAAGGGTTTATAAAGTAAAATAGAGTAGGGTAGCTCACTCATGGATTGATTGAGGCTTTTTTTTGATCAGTTCTGGCAAAATCCTGGGAAAATAAGGTAGGTTAAATTGTCTGGGTTTTTTTGTGGGAAAATCAGTCAAATGAATGCTGCCTGACAGAGGTGTTCTCAAGAGAGAGCGTTGTTCCAGGTGCTTCATCAAGGAACTCAGCAGTGGGTTAGAAGCAGTATTTCCTCTGTTTTATCTATTGCATTTTGGATTAAGGAAATCATACATGCCAAAGGCAGGGAAGAGAGGAGTTTGAAAGCCAGCAATGGGTGGAACATTTATTGTGTTAGGTGCTAATTGCATTGGCATCAGAGCAAGAAGAGCACTGGAGGGGATATTAGAATGGTGTCACGCTGAAGTGAGATGACTTGTGTTGCTGATGCCTCTGAATGTAAGAATGAATTTAGATGATAATTCTGATTTTTGAGGTCTGATTCTCTATTTCCTCTACTGTGTTTTCTTCTTTGCCCTGTGCAGACACATTTTATTATCTCTTTGCACACAGGGGACATATCAGTGAGGGAATGTATAAAACAATGAGAACTAGGAATTCAATTCTTGCTGAAGGATCCATTAATGTGACTCAGGATTTCATTGCATGCTTTAAATTAATGACAGATTGTATTGTCCTAATGCTGGACAAAGGAATATCA
Source organism: Monarcha castaneiventris obscurior (assembly GCA_026261815.1). Lineage (NCBI taxonomy): Eukaryota > Metazoa > Chordata > Aves > Passeriformes > Monarchidae > Monarcha > Monarcha castaneiventris. Next base: position 7,331,294 of record JAMPIT010000890.1, read on the forward strand.
ATTGGTTACTTTTAAATTGTACTTAACAACTGGAGCTCCTGATTTCTTTCAAAAGTCACAGGAGGGTACGTTTCAGGTGTGTTTGCAGTTATCCCTGAAAGGCTGGTGAAGGAATTTGTCTTTCATCATTCTACACTCATTTAAGTAGTTTTCAGTGTTAAGGTCCATGTTATTAGTTTTGTCTTGATGTTCTTGTGGCTTCTCAGTGGACAGTTTCCCTAGAATTAACTTGGAAATGGACCTGTGAAGGTCACCTAGTTGTTGGTGAATACAGATCTGAGCAGAACTGGAAAGCTGATTCCTACTGCTCTGCACAGGCTGTACCTTCCCTGTACCTCAGCCAGTGGGCAAAGGAAGAGGGCAACATGTGGCTGGGAGTTTAGGATAAAAAGAGGCTGCGCCCTCCAAAACCTTGAGAGAGAAAACCCCGTGGGCCAGTGCCCCAGTGGACTCTCTCCCTTTATATGAATAAAGTTACAGGACTCCTCTGTCTCATTTTTGGACATAAACCTCTGGCGTTTGTGGATTTTCCTGATAATTGGGATTTGTCCAGGATCCTTCCACCATCTGGGGCCGGCATGCTACAAGAGGAACTAGAGGCACACCTCCAGAGTGGCTCCCTGTGGCACTGGCCGGCCCTGAGCAATTGATTGGGCTCCTGAGACTGTTCAGGAGACAGACCAGAGGTGGACCAGGGGAGTCCATGAAGAGTCCACAGGGTATGGATGCCCAGAGCGGGTGGTAAGGGAAAGTCGAGAAGGGTGTCAGCAAATCTCACCAGTGACTACAGCTTTGGGGAGTAAACCATGGCAGGAGGCCCAGGGTGGGCAACAAAGGAAGGTCAAAAAAGGTTTTCGACTATAGGCATGAGGACCCCAAAATACCTCTGAAGGGTCCTTTGGGAGAATGATGAGATGGTTTGCACATTCTCCCAGAGGTAGTTAAGGACATGGATGCCCAGAGGGGGCAGTAAGAGGTGCCAAGAAAGGATCTCGGCAACCCATGCCCGGAGGAGGCAGTATGGTCTTAGTTTGGGATAGGATTAGTTGAAGGGGAGTGTGGAGAAATAGGGTCAGGGCAAACAGCAGCGGCAGGCTATGTGATAAGGAAAGAACAGTGAGGACTGGGAAGTTCTCTGCCTTATCTTCAAAATCGGCAGTCGAACACGGGGCCAGCCGCAAGTCTTTTGTATTCCCGGCTTCCAGGAGAGGGAAAACAGGGAGGTTATTGTTCCTACACACCCGCCCCTCCCCCGCCCATCATGGAGCCAGGGTGGAGGATTTGGATTTGTCCAATTACTACTCAAGCTTTAGGGGGTTTCTCTATGGTGAGGAGTGCTGAGGCTGGGTGTGAGAGTACAGGACTGATGGCACAGGCTGGGGACCTGTGGGGGAGGTGTGAGACCAAGCTGAGGCTGTGGGACAGCCAGGGAGAGGGATTTTGCAAAGAATTTGGTGTCTGTGGAAGGGTAAGAGCCCACAGGCAGCAGGAGAAGGGGATGGAGAGGTGGGCCCTCCCAGGAGCTGGTTAGAAACGCATTGCAGGTGTATAAAAGATGCAGAAGAAGGGATGAAGAAAAGGTAAAGGTACAGGGAAGGATAATGGGATGGTTTTCACAACCCCTGATGGGAAAAAGTACAGGGAGTCCCAGGACGAAAGGGAAGGGGGCAGCCACCAGGCCAGTGAGTGGGAAGGAGTCAATGTGCCATTTGTAAAAAGAACATTAGGAAAGGATTATTAAGGGTGTCAGGATCTGCTGTGGTACTGGGGGCTCACTGCCCTGGAGCCCTGGCTGAAGTGAGAACTGTGCTTCCACTTGAGATCGTTTGGGGTTACTTGAGGTCATTGGAGTCTCTGGGAGGGGTTACCTGAGGTCACCTGGGGGCACCTGAGGTCATTGGAGGCCCTGGGAGGGGTCACCTGAGGTCATTGGAGGCCCTGGGAGGGGTCACCTGAGGTCACCTGGGGTCACCTGAGGTCATTGGAGGCCCTGGGAGGGATCCCTTGAGGTCACCTGAGGTCACTGGAGGCCCTGGGAGGGGTCACTTGAGGTCATCTCAGGTTACTTGAGGTCATTGGAGGCCCTGGGAGGGGTTACCTGAGGTTACTTGGGGTTACTTGAGGTCATTGGAGTCCCTGGGAGGGGTTACTTGAGGTCATCTCAGGTTACTTGAGGTTACTTGAGGTCAATGGAGCCCCTGGGAGGGGTCACTTGAGATCATCTGGGGTTACCTGAGGTCATCTGAGTTTACTTGAGGTCATTGCAGTCCCTGGGAGGGGTCACTTGAGGTCAGCTGAGGTCATTGGAGGCCCTGGGAGGGGTCACTTGAGTTCGTCCCTGTGGGCAGGGGCTACTGTTTGAGTCACGGTAGCTCTTAGTTCAACTTTTTGATTTCTTATGTGGAGGTTTTCTGCATCCCTAAGTTCTGGGTTGGGTTTTTTTTGGAAACAAGAATTGTTATGTTAGTTTCTGGTTTTAAATAGTTCTTACAAACTTTGTAAACACTGAAATTGAGAGAAAAATTGGAGACAATTTTTTTTTTATGATTTGCAAGCATCTGTCTCAGTGGAACGGTTTTTCTCTTGTGTTTGTTACTGGATGGAAATTCAGAATAGCTTAATAGTTGATTTACTACAATATGGGCATAGATCTGGTATCGATACCCAACTAAAACAGACAAGGACTCTCTAACAGTTTAGAGTTAGAAAGTGCATATTTTTTGGCAGTGCTGAGCATCCGTGGCAATTTCTCCTCGCACGCAATGCAAAATTCTAAAACAGTACGGAGTCTATTTATCTACAAAAGTTCTGTATATTCAAAATACAAATGCATATTTGTAACTTTGGCACCTCTCATTCTTGACTCTGTATGGTAATTAGCTTAAAAGTAATTAAGCAGGTGTGGTTTGTTCCTTGAATTGAGTCAGTTGTCGATTTATTTGGGGGGAGGTCACATCTTGATGAAGAATATCTCCTCTTCCTCTTTTAACCTTTTTACCTTTCTGGTTTTTGACAACACATATAACCCATGGTGGACCTCCCTTCATTACTTTTGAATAGGCTTTTTGACATCTATTAATCAGTGTTTTCTGTTTCTCATTATAAGCACAGCTGAACAAATATAAAATGACAGGCAATCAGTTACTTCTTAAACTTATTCGAAGCTTAACTCTCTAGCTAATCATAAATTTCCTTAATTAACCCCAGCTGGATTTGCTTATTAGGTTTATTTTAACTAATTTCAACAAACTTCAACAACTTTAACTAAAATCTTAATGTTTATAAGTTTAAAACTCTGTGTTTCATAGTGGGGCAATAATGTACAAAATTATGAGCTGTAGACTATTGCAACCCTCCTGCAGGAGGAGGAGAGGGCTAGAACTGAAACGTTCCAATGTTATTATGCAAGAACTCCCTAGGTATGGAGGTTGCCATGGGCTGCAATGCATTGTTTTGACAATGACATGCTGCCAGGTGTTCCATTTTCATTGTTTTCATAGGAGAAAAATAAAATCTGTGGGTCTATCAGAAATGAAGCAGAACCGATGGTGCCAGCATAAAATTTCTGTTTAGAAAAGTAAATCCCAGCTGCTGTGTAGCTAAGGGTTAGGTAATTTGCTTCTCTACAGAGGAAATACACCACAGGTTGAAAATGTTTTTTCTATTAAAAGTATATTGCATTTGCTCACTTAAAACAAAGAAATTCATCTAAGTTTGTGAATGCAAACAGATGCAGTTAATTTAAAAATAAGAAACATAGAGTGAGTTTAAAATAAATATCTCTATTTTCTTAAAATAGATATTTAATACAGTATTTTAACTATTTAAGATGTGTATTTTTTTTCTAAGTCAACCTTTGTTCCTTGGAACAAGTAATTGAATATTTCTTTTGTTCCCTAATTTTTCTGTGGATCTACAATCTTACTGTCTTTTAGTAAGCTTTATACAGAGAGAAACCGTGTCATTTATTACATTTTTTAAATGCTTACCACAAAATTAATACTAAAACTTGAGCAGTTATTGAATGCATCATTGTAGTACAATGGCAGTCATGTATGCATATTCCTAGCAATATTGTATTTTATTTTTCATGGATTTTCTTGAGTTACTGTATTTTACAATGGAGCATCACTCCCTGTACCTTACACCGGTTCCCTGCTGTTGTGACTTAAAACTTTGGTAAAGACCTATGAGCCCAAATCTGTTACTGCTGTGAGGTTTTTTAAGGGTTTTTTACACAGTAGGGCATTCTAATAGCTCATGATGCAGAAATCCTGGAAGAATTGCTAGGTTGTGGCACTGGGATGCATGGGAGACAAAGCACACTGATAATTAGAAATTGCATGTGTCACTTGTACCTGTGTGCACTTATTGCTGCTCTCTGGGAGAACATGGCACACACCTGCTGAGCTCTGCTCCTGTCCCTTTGAATATCTCTTTCATTTTTAGCTCCCTCCTTCTTGTTGCAGAGTCTACCCCAGCCAAACTCTGCCAAGTAGTTGCAAAGGGCCATCAAGCTGGAAAAACTGACCCTGTCCCTTCAGACTCTTTAGCAGAGAAAGAGTGGCCTTTGCAAACAGCTTCATTTTAGGACCACGGGAAAGGTTATATAAATATGGTTGTTTGCATTTATTTATTATATGGAAGCTTTGTGTCGAGCTGTAGCACAACCTCATGGAGATGAAAAGCACTGCGGTGCTTCTGCTGGAGCCTGCCTTCTCTAAAGCAAGATAAAATCACAGCTCTATGGCCAGATCTGTGTTCACCTGAAAGCAGCAAAATGTCATGGAGATGCGAGGTTTGCTGCCAAAATAAGTGTTGCTTTAAGTCCTGATTTTTGGTTATTGCAGGTTTTTTTGCTGACATGAGCCTGAAGAGTTACTCACCTAGACCTTCTAGGACCTGTTTTGTTGTCCTTTAGCACTGATGATTTAAAAGGGTGCAAAGCAAATAAAGCTGGTGCAACATGAAATTGTCAGGAGTCTCATCCCTGCTCAGATGAGCTCCCTGTCCTTGCTGAGGAGCAGGAGCCAGGTACTTCACAGCCACTGTCACCACCTGTAGCTGCCTTCCACTCAGAAGCTTCTGGAGAGGCAGGAGATGCTCCCACATCATCCCTGTATCCTGATTTTTGTGAACTCCTTTCCGCCATGAGCAATAGGCAGAGTATCTCCTCTTGATTGTTGCTAATTGTCTGACTTTAACAAGGATTTTAATAAAGGATTGTGATTAGAATTATGGTCCCCTAATACCGCTTTTATTTAAGTTTATTACAATAATTGCCATGCGATTAATAAAATGTTAGTGCACTCATTGAAATCACCGCTCTGTTATCACAGTGTGGTAGTTAAACACAGTAAATGCTTCTAATTAGTTAGTAATTGAATAATGTGCATTAATTTTTATTATATCACCCATAGGATGTTAAATTGTATAGTTGGCTATTAGCTGCTGTGAAATATATGGGAAGGGTTAAGTTGTATGATTATCATCACTACATCTCAGCTCCAAACATCAGAGTGAAGTATCTTTCTTTCCTAAACGTACTTAAACATGAATTGAAATTCAAATTTTTAATACCTAGAGTACCTTTTCTGCCCTTCTCAAAAACCCATTTATAATTGGAAGCATAAGGAGATGTAGGAAATGGACTTCAGTAGGATGAGTTTGTCATGGGTAGAATGCCATCTGTTGATAATGCAACAGTCAACACTTTATAGTAAAGAATTTTCTATCAAAGCATCATTATTTTTGTGTGTTTTGCACACTTTTTCTCCCTCCCCTGAGCCAGTGTGGTTTTGATTGCATGTGTAATTTAAAAGAAGTTTGCATGATCAAATTTCGTTAAGCCACATGAAAGGAGGGAATGCTGTAGTTTTCTTTTACAGGGGCATTGTTTTATATCCAAAGACTTAAAATTTGTTGTACTAAGAGAAAGATTATAATTTAGTCATATCAATATCACATTAATAGCAGGAAAAATAATTTTTTTCTTTACTATATGTCCTTTTGCCTTTTCCATTATCTTCCACATAAAAGAAAAAATTTAGGACATCTGGCCTCTGTGAGAATCCCCAGTTAGCAGTTTCCAGCTCGGTGATACATCAAAGCAATTCTATTTCACTATCTCTGATTGTTCGCAAGCAAATATTTTAAGAATATTTTTTAAAAGACAAATATTAACACCAAGAAAAAAAGAATATGGAATACTGAGAATATTGATCAAAAAAAATGCACAATCACACCACAGATCTGATGATGGGAGAATCTTAACACTCTTCTATTTTTTAGGCAAGTAAAAATTTTTTAAAGGTCCTTTTAAAATATGTCTCTTTATGTTAACATTTCTTCAAAGTGATCTTTGAAAATACTATTGTGGACCTCTAGAGAATATTTAATAAGAAAATTACACACACCCCCCCACTTCTCTTTTGTTTACAGCCAATTTTAATTGCTGAGATTAATTGGTTTTTTCCTTTGTTCCCACCCCAATTCAGTTCTGAAAGGTTTTTCTTTCTCTTGCAGTGCTTTTAATTGGAATATAAGGGTATATAAAGGTAAAAACTTAGCTGAAAAACTTTTCTATATTGATTCCAAGTAGGACACATTGCAGAACTGTGGGTTGTTGAGTTTTGGGGTTTCTGTTTCGTTTTTTTTTTTTGTTTTTGCTTTTGCTTTTGCTTTTGCTTTTGTTTGTTTTGGTGTTTTTTTTTTTTTTTTTTTTTTTTCCAGAGTCTTCCATATCATATTCTTTCTGCAGTCTCCACATACCTTTGCAAGAACTAATTATTTGGAAGTTTAAAAACTGCTGCTGCCAAATGGTCTCACAGTTAGTGACCGGGTAGAGAAATGAAACAGAACACTGAACCTTGGGGATTCACCTGGCCTCCTTTGCAAGCCAGGTTGGTTCCTACAGTGTTGAATAACAATTAAAGGAGTTCAAGTTTGAAAGTGACTCTTCAGATGTCAAACTACAAAGCAAGTTTCAGTTTCTTGGCATAGAAAAAGAAAGAAAATACTGCAAAACAGGAAAAGCAGAGCAAAAACATTGGTACATTGGGTGATGTTTAAAAGTTTTATCGCTGTATGCACGATTGCTTATACTTAAGAGACGTGTTAGCTGTTAATGCTTGTTTGTTATAGTTCCCTTAGGGTCATGATCATGGGTGTGTCTGCATAATCCATACCTGTCAGAAGGGCTGCAAGATGAGAACCTTGTTTTTACCTCTGTAAACATGTAGTGTGTATTGTCTTTTGAAACACTGAGGGTCATTGGCATTTATGCATTGGTGTGATTGATGCAGGCGTCTCCTTTTATCTTCAGTCAAAACATTCTTAAATCCTCAGCTAAGCAAACCATAACTGAAAAATTCAGAGATTCATATCCTTAGATGTCAAAGATTCAGGAAGCCAAGTGTCCATGCACCTTTCTGATTGAGGGGCTGAGACTGCTCATCACTTACCTTCCAGAAGGTGATCTACCCACTAGCCTACGAGGTGTCTCTGGCACTCCCAACCACACCCTCTGTTGGAGCAGTTGTAGAGAATTTGTGAATTTTCAGACTAGATATGAGGAAGATATTTTTTACAATAAGGGTTTTGAAACCCTGCAACAGGTTCCCAGAGAGGTGATACATGCCTAATCCCTGGATATATTCAAGGTTATGTTGTTTGGGACTCTGAGTAGCTTGATCTACCTGAAGATTTTCCTGCTTGCTGCAGGAGGGTCAGACTGTAAAAGGTCTCTTCCAACCCAAACTTTTCTGTGACTCTATCACTACAGCCATTGAGACACACGCCTGGGAGAGGGAATGGAAGGTGTGGTCTATGCTTTAATGCATTTCAGGTGTATTGAGCAGCCATTGGAGCAGGGTCAGGAACTCTTGTCTCTGCACAGTGCAGCTCCAGTGTCCCCATTCTCTGAAAAGTCAAATAGCTTCAGTGGGAAAGATTAAAGCTTCCCACTCCACAGTAGGGGACAGCTTGCTAATTAGAGCACCCTGCTGGGAGAATCGAATCTCCGGAGTCTGAATAGGGAAATCAAACTGTTTTCTCACATTCTGGATGCACGTTCCAGGAACATAAATTTTGGTTATGAGTTCTTAGGGCTCAGGCTAATGCCTCCCAGTTTCTGCTGGAAGAAACATTTTATTCAGCGCCCTGCCTTTTGTGCATTCCATCCTGATATTTGTCCTATTTCACATCCTCAGCAAAAAGCCCATAGGCTTACCCTGTTACACTGCTGGCAACTACATACATCTTTAAAGGCCTTTTGAGAACTACTGTGATCTGTGATTTTACTGGGAGCAAAGTACTTAAACATTTTCAGAAGTGAGGCCTTGTTACATGAAAGGTGAGATTAATTTCAAAGAGCTGAGCTTGTGTGTCCTGTGCAGCTTAAATGCTGCTTGCAGTCTATCCAAACAGTCTGGAGACATTCTCCATGTTCTCCTTGGCTTAGGACGTGACATTCCTTTTTTCTTTACCCTTGCTTTGCTCTGCTTACTAAGACTCCAGATCTCACATTGTTTGTCAACCTGTGAAAGGGTAAAATAATCTGTTGTGACTATAACGGCATTTAAGTCCAGATTGGATTCAAAGCATATGAGGTTTGAGAAATAGTTTAATCTCATGTATTTTCTTAATTATTTTTACTTACATTCTGGAAACACCAGTTGGATGAGATGTTCATTCCAGGATTGGAGACCTTTAGGACTGGGGCAGCACTAAATGTAGGGTGAATAAGGTTGTTACACATGCTACTGAGGCCAAAATTGTTGTTAAGTTCTGCCTGTTGTCCACTTGGTTCTCCTGCTCTGTTTAAATATTCAGAACTTTTTCTAAATCATTTAGACATAAAAATTCAACATACAGGAAGGAGACATAGTCAGCCTTAAGAGAGCTGCCATAAGAAGCTTAAAAGGTTTTTGTGACAAAACCTGGCTCTTAAGTAGTGAAAAAGCTACTTTTAACATTTTGGTAGAAAGGGGTGTGAAGTTGGGCTAATTCTTCAGTAGTTTTCCATATGCAAGGGAAAATTATATGAGATATTCTACACCAAAATGTTTCCAGAGTGTTGTGAATATCTCCTTATAAAGTAAGTAGACCTTATTTTAAAGTGAACAAGTATTACCCACTTCCACCAATAAGAGGTTTTAACTTTATAACTTTGAGAGATCTTTTCTACCTGACTGAAGTAATCTTGGCTGATGTCTGTCCGTGCACCTGCATTGCTCTCTTCCTGCATCTCCACTTCAACAAAGAAACTTTACTTTAAACCAGGCTGTTACTATTCATGATAGGCACTACTGATGCACACCCTGTTTGTTGCCTTTGAAAAAAAGAGATTGGAAGTGTAATGTTATTCTTGCCTGCATCATGCATAGCTTATTGGGTAATATTGGTTGCTCACAGTTCCAGAAAGCTTCTCGACTTCTGTCCAGCACATTGTGTTGTATTGACTGCAGGTCAGACACTGTCAACTCTAACTCAAACCCTCAGTACAGAAGAGGTCAAAACTTGCAAGCCAAAAGGTTTCTTGTAAGTATCTTACTCAGCAAAAAGTTCTTGTCCTCCTGATTATCTTCTAGCTCCAGACAGAGCAACAGAAATTGACCGAGATGTCTTTAAAGGAAGTCAGAGCTAAACAAAAATATTCCTTAATCTGTTTAATCCCAAATGATGAGTTAAGGGGTATATTTCTTTTATTTCTTGCTGCTGTTTTCAAAGTAAATGCTAATTAGAAGGCACTTAGGGATCCTGGTTCAGTTGGCAGATGCCAGGGGACGAGCACACATCAAGTGCATTATACATTTCTCACAGCATGAAATCTTTAGTGTGATACAATAAGTAACAATTTAAAACCTCAACACACATCTGGTTTCTAGGGAGATCTGCAGAAGAGGATCACAGCCTTCTTCAGCAGTGCTATGATAAGATATGCAGAAAAGCATTGAAAACACTTTAATTTTAAGATTTCATACTGTGATGGCCCTTAAGTGCTTCTGGGGAATGGGATTGGGGTGTTGTCTGGTGCTCCACAAATGCAGTTCTGTGTTTGAAGTATATCATCGTGCAATTTGTCCATAACTAGGAAATAAAGTAGAGGGATAAACAGGGAGATCAAAGCTGAAGTTGGTTTGGGAAAAATATTTCTACGTATTTTGTGCCACACTTTTTCTGGTTTTTGTGGTTTATTTTTTATTTATTCCCCAAAGGGTTTGCATTTTAAATGGAAAATGGTAGGGCTGGAGTACAGACTGAATTTAAAAGCAAGTATATAAGCTGTAAGTGCTGATTTAATAAACCATTAGCCTGTTCTTCTTGTAAACATCTTTGGAGAAAAACTAATGAACTCATTCTGGTTGAAATTGCTTAGTGATAGAACATCACTGTTGAGCACCAGCAGATAATTTGGTGCTCTGAGGCTGTGTCCACCCTTCAGGACAGATGTCTGCTGCTATGCCACCCTTGTCTCCATTTGCCTGAGTGGAGAACCTCTTACACTGATTTGTAGCTCTCTTCCAGCCTGTGTGCCCTGCTTGCCTCCCATAGGAATGAGCTGTCAGACAGATGGTGTGTTCCTAATCCTGTCCTCTACGGCCAGGAGCTCAGATGTGCTTCAGGGCCAAAAAAGCCCTCCCTGCTTTTCATATTTTCTAGAGAGAAAGGGCACAAGAGCTTATGTTGCTGAGAAAAAGAAGCACAGTTGAATCCCTCTGGTTTTGTACAGTAGCTGTAATGTTGTTTTATAGTCTGTATTTTTAACACTGCTTGGATGTTCACTTTTATGCCAAGAATAATATAGTTATTTTAACAATTTATATCACAAAATGTCAATGACTTCAGAGATTTGTTACTCTTAGAAAACTATTGGACCCTGCATGATAAGAAGCAAGCTAACAATCAGGTCTGTGCTGATTACAGGCAACAATATATTGATTTTCTTCTGTGTATTTTGGGGGGGAATTTGTTCTAAATTATATGTGATTTAGAAAATAAGCAGAACTTTTTGTAGGACATGAATTACAGAATTTATTAACAGGGGAGGGAGGGAGGGAGGGAGATGAAGAGGACTCCTCCTGAAGTGAGTTGTGATGGCATGGTGAATTTTGGGTTGAAAGGAATAGAGGAGACCTAAGAATGATGTTTAGCACAAAAGTTATTCATTGTGCCATACATGTTTTAATAGTCCCCAGTTGTTCCACAGATGTAATTAAGGGGAATAAGTGGTTGAATTTTGGTTTTAAATTACTGTAGACAAATGTCCTGCTTGCAGACAAATTTAAGGATCCCTTACAAAATAAATTCTGCCCGACTTTATGCTAGTTTGAAAGTATTGAGCATAAATAAGGATGAAGGTCAATGTGTTCAAAAGACAGGAGCTGAAGGGTGAGTGAGATTACCTTTGGGAGAACTCAGAGGCTGCTGTATAAAAGATCTGTGTAAATTAAGTATCCTCAGCGTCTCTTGGGGAGAAAAGGCCCCTCTAACCAAACAGGTTATCTAACCTTTTGATGCCTAAATGTAGAGGTTTTGGTCAGTACCTAAAATAGCAGGACTCTTTACAGTTTCAGCTCTTTACTCATTGGTACAGTGGAATTCATTTAGGCAACAAGGAGTAAAAACAACTGCATATCATATGTTCAAACTTTTACTCAGGCTTATTATTTCATTTAGCCTTCAGCTATGATAACCACAGACATACCCCACGAAATGTTTTTTGTGCCCATAGAGTACCATTAATTTTCTTTTAATCTTTCTTTGCCTCAGGAAACATTTCAATTGAATTTTGCTCTTCATGCAAGGAATCAAGAGTACCAAGAGCCGGGCTAATTTCCTTTCATTTTCCCTTTATTTCCATATTTTTAATAAATTCATGACCCGTGATGCTAATAATGAATCTATTGTAAAAACATGTTAAATTAAAAATATGGATTTGTTGTGTCCATCTGAAAAATTCCTGTCATCTTCCTAGAGTTTATTGAATTTCCTGTCATCAGATCTCAGTTTCACAGTTTGGTCTAGTGGCATTTTCCTGACTAGGCGATTTTGTCTTCTCTGCTCCTCCCATTGCTGCTCTCTTTCTTGCACAGTTTCACTCATCTTCTCAGGCTTCCATGGATTCCTTATGCTGCACTTCCTATCTTTATTGGCCAAGAACTATCACCTGTTCCCCTTTTAAATTTATCAAATGGTCTTAACCTTCTCTCCAGCTTTGTTCTAATTTTATTTTATTACTTTTGTCTTCACCCCAGGTAGAGGAAAGCTGTTGTATTGGCAAGAACTTGCAGAAGCGTGGATGTCATTTGTGTGAGAGCTTGAGAGAGAGGGTGTTTTACTCAATATAGTGAACAGCTCTGCATTTAATACTCTGTTTCACTCTTGCATCTTCAGCATTCTGGTGGCATATTTCTCTTAGATGCATTGAAGCAGCTGTTTGACACAGAATAATGCCACAGCAGAGCTTGACAACTTTTTTTTTAAGCAGGCTTTGGATGGGTAATGATTATAAAATCAGGATCTCTGCTGAAAGATAACACCTCTAGCAATCTCAACCCTGAGATACTAGTTCAGAATTAACTCAGAGGGAAGTGTACCATCTGTTGCTAAAACCTCACACTAAGAACTCAAGCAATTTCTAGCTTAAAGGGAAAACGTGGACATGAACCTAGCTAATTAAGGGAAGCAACGAGAGGGATGGAAGCAAAAACTTTAAAATAGCTTCTGGTCCTGTGCTTGTGCCTGGTGCTGTCTGACTGTGGAGACAGCAGAGAGAACTGGCACTGCAGAGAAAACAATCTGCACAGAAAGTTCTGTCAAATGCCCAAAGTAAACAAGTGGGAAGCAAATATTGTTTCAATGCTATTTGATTTAGAATAACTGTACTCTATTATGTAAAGCTTCTCCAGGCTCACTTAGGATGTTGAAACTGTTGCTGTTCCTTCAATGCTTGATAATCAGGACTAATTTCTGTGCCAAAAATGTATCTCCAGATAGCTTGTTTACTTCAAGACTGCTCATCAGCCAAACCTAGCAAAAGAATCGAAATTTCTTGTTGGTGCTTCTTTACATGAATAGCTTTTTTTACGTCTTAATTATTTAATTGAATGGTTTAGGTGACCTGGAAAATAAGCCAAAATGTTCATTGAGCCTTGTTTTCAGTTCTGGTAAGAGGAGAAAAAAGAACATCAAAAAAGGCAAAATGAGAACTGGAGGCCTCGTCTGCTTGAAATGAAATACAGTGCTCCAGCTTGCTTGCCCATGCCATATCTTCAGATAATGCAGTGATAAATCTCCCATAACTGTGGAACCTGGGTAAATGCAGATCTGACCTTTTGTTTACAGGGTATCAAGGGAAATCTTTATGAGACCACAGAAGTGATTCAAAAGGTTTAGAAACATTATGAGATGGCAAAATGTGTCCCCTGTGGATAATTCTGACAGCAAAGACCTGACACTGTTTCTCAATGAGCAGTGCCCTTTCTGTAGAGCTTTGAGCAAGCCATTTGGTAGTGATGCTTGAGAAGCATTTTTGGTAATACAATTCAGGGAAAAACTGATCTTTGCTTGTATAATTAAGTGAGATTTTAATGTTATTAAAATATTGACATGAAAATATTTCCCGGTTGTGCAGATGTTGAGGCTGGTACAATGCAAGACAAGATAGAAAAGATAACATTTTTGGTTTAGGAAGAAAATTAGATTAAGCTTTTATACTTCTTTTAACTTCCACTGGTTATGATAGTTTATCTGCTTATAATTTAATGTGGGGACTTAAATCAGCTTCATTAAAAGTCCAGACTGTGTTTTGTTACATAAAATGAATCTATTGATTAAACAAATACAAAACAAAATTGTTGTGAACAAGTAAAGGAGCCATGCTGCTGAATTCCAGATTAAAGTCTCTTCTGCTGCCTGAAAGGAAGTACCTTAAAGACCAGAATAGCAGCAGAAGGTTGGGACTCATTTTTTGGGTTAAAACACTACTTCTGCTTTTGGTTTGGTTTTGTTTTAAATTTAGGTGTCCTCTGTCACCTGTGATTTGGTTTCTGATCTGTACAAAGGTACATGTTATGAGTATATCCACTAATTATCCCTGCGCGACTAATTTGCTGCAACTGCTACCCTTGGTAGAAGAGTATCAGGGTAAGGAACGCCTGAGCAGACTGAAAACAGAGAAACCCACGGGCCTGTTTTGGCCAAAATCTGGCAATATATCCTCTGGGAGAAAGTCAGGTCACGACCACCCTTCCCTCCACCAGGTTCGGGGAAAAAAATTCCTCGAAGGAAAGTGAAGAAGATAAAACTTATTTATTAACAAACACACAGGAAAAGGATAATAATACTAAATAGTAAAATCCCTCACTATAACGAGAAAACCTGGGAAGAAATTAGAGTCCTCTTGTAGGTGTGGTCCCTCCTTCTTGGAGCTGGTGTGGGGGGTGGCCTTAGGCCCCCTCCGGGCCTGAAGAGAAGTTCTCCTGATGTATTCTGATGTTGTTGAAACAGTCCAGAAGAGGAAAAAAAGGAAGAAAAGAAAACCTACCAAAGTCCTAGGAAACATTCTGGAGACAAAGGGAAGAAAAAAAAAAAAAAAACAAACAAAAAAATAGCTGGCTGAAGATACAGGCAAGGGTGCTCTTTCCATGCTACCGCCGCCAGAGAACGCCGAGCAGTCTCTATCTCTGTGTCCTTGGGAACTTGCTTTGGAAAGTTCATTTGTTTCTCCCTCCCCTCTCAAGCTCAGTTTAAAAGCACAAAATTAATTTTTCGGCATAGAGCCATGATAGGGGATACACACCATAGAGTCACCCCAAGACAGATATATCCTCAGGTGCTGAGTGAGATGTTGTTGTTGCTGTGAGGCCACTCTCAGTGATGTCTGGGTGACTGTGGCAACTGGGGAGGTGACATACAGAAAGCAGCTTTGCAGGGAAGCACCAGGGGTTCCCAGTGTACCCAGGCTGACTGTGAGCCAGCAATGTGCCATAGCCAGCAAGGGGGAGAAGGCAATGAAGGCTTAGGCGAGGTCGGGGATCCTTCTATCTGCTCAGCACTGGTGAGGCCACCCCTGTAGGGCAGGGAGCAGTCCTGGGCTCCCCAGTGCAAGAGAGACACAGACTGACCGGAAAGTGTCCAGTGAAGGGACTGGAGCATCTCTCCTATGAGGAAAGGTTGAGGCTGAGCTTGGGAACGTAGAGAAGGCTCAAGGGGAATCTAAGTACCTGAAGGGAGAGTGAGTGCATAGCCAGACTCTTTACAGGAGTGCTCAGGGGCAGGACCAGAGACAATGGGCACAGTTTGAAACACAGGAGAACCTCTGAACACTGGGAAGCACGTTCTCTCAGATGTCATGATCAGTGGGACAGACTGAGGTAATCCAACTAATAAAAATACCTGCAAAACTCCAGCATGTGTGGATTGAAGAAGAGACAGAGAAGGGAGGTTGTGCAGCTTCCAAACCCCAGAATGCTGCCAGAAGTTTTAAGGAGTCACTGGTTTAGAAAGGGTTTTGTATCTAAGTTTACTAAATTTGAGGAATGCATATATGTGGATTTGTAACTATACTGGCCAGTACATGAAGGCTATGAACCGTTTTTGTCATGTGTATTATACTGATCCTAGTTTCCAGCACTTAACATTCCTTTTGCCGTGTTTAATTAATAAATGTACAAAATAATCTGGTACTTCATTATTAAAAGAAAATATTTCTAGTAAATACCCAAACATTCAAACTTAGCATTGGAAATATGCCATAGCTATTACGTAGCCAAGGTCACTTGAAAATATGCCTGCAAAGAGCACCTAGGATTATATTTTATAGTGGGGGGGGAATCACCGGAAATTAATAGACGGCTCTTATGCCAATTCCCATCTATTTAAGTTCTTCTAATTTTCTCATTAGTATAAGGAGACTCCTTCTTGGTGGATTTAAAATTGCAGAAATTCTCCATTCAGCATGCTGCAGATGGACTTTTCTGTTGTTTCAGCTTGGCTCTCCTGGATCTGGAGAATGGCTGGACTCAATAATCCAAGAGGTCATTTCCAACCTTGACAATTCTGTGAACCCTTGTGTGTTGTATGCACATACACCTGCGGTCACTTTGCCATTCCAGGTGTTCCAACAGGTTGATACAGCAACAAGCTTCTGCAGGGAGAAGATTCTCTGCTAAACAGTACCGTGCATTTTTACTGGGGAGCTGTGGAAGCAAGTTAGTAAACTTTCAACACCGCAAGTAAGCAAGCGTCTGGGGCTGCTGTCTCTGTCACCCTGCAGCATCAGGGTGCTATCATATTTTATAAAATGGCCATAAAGTATATATTTACCTGACACCAAAATGCTTCTGAAAGGCTGACTTAGTTTTTGCAGCGCAGGTTGCATATTTTTGTTTGTGGGTGTTATGTTTGCTTGCAGTCTTATCTGTTGTTGGTGTCAGGCCATTAAACAAATGCAAAAAAATATCCTAAATAGAAACATAACAGATCAACAAAATGTGTAACCCCCACAACATAGTAATTAAAAAAAAAAAAAGGTAATTTAAAAAAAACCAACAAAAACTATACTTTCATTTCACCTGTCAGCCTCATTTGCTCTAACTTATGATCTCAGAAATTAGATCATCTGAAAATGAAACAGATGGAGGCTCCTTTAGACTGGGTAGGTGTGGGGATGGGAGGGAGAGGGACACAGCCGAAGGCACCTTCCAGGGTGAGCAGTGCTGCTTTAGCACCTGCTTGGGCTTTGAATTGCGTCTGGTGACATCAGCCTCACGGATATGTTCACAGTGATTCACCAGCCTCAGTGAGGTTTGGCTGCGTGAGGGGACAGAGGAGGATGACAGATAGGAGAATAAATATCATCTCAGTATATTGGTCTGACCCTTCTGCCAATATTGATTCATTCCTGAGCAAAACAGCTGGCATAATGTGGTTCTCATCTCCTGTCATGCAAGTGATGTGCAGAAAGGATTCCTGCCTGCCATTCCCTTTTTCCCAAGGAATTGAGCTGAAGCTTGGGACTATTCAGGCTATTAAAAAACATAGGAGGTTTCTATTATGTATGCCTGCTTTTAGTTTTTCATTATGAATTGCATTTGCAAGAGAAGAAACTAAAATACTAAAACTATGGAAAACCTCAGCTATATAATAGTGCTTTTCTTTGGGAGCTCTGTTCTCCATATTTACCTAGAAAATATTTTTTTTCATATAGAAATACTCCATATACCAGTCAAAAAAAAAATCACTGTTGGGCTAATAAGTTTCTCTTGAATCAAAACTTGTTTTAACCCTGTCACATGTTGCATTCATTGTTCGATTGGCATTTTTGAGTGCATTTCTTAATTCTTTCATTGGTTTCAGTTCCCAGTTTTATTTTTGGCTCTGTAGGTATTTTCGGCAGCCAGTACGTGCTATTTTTAGATCATCCATTATCCACACTGGTGTTTACCTTTTCAACGCTCACTGCAAAGATGCCAGCAGAGAAACAGGTTTATTTTGTATATCTACATAAGGTTTTGAACACTGTCATTCTTAAAGTGGCTGGATCTCGTCATAGGACTGACATACTGCATCTTTGATATTGATTACAGAAGGAACTGCAGAGTAAATAATAGAAAAACTTTTTTTTTGTGACAGTGGAGCAAGATAAAAAGGACTTTATTTTCAAGATTAAATGGGAGGAGAAACAAGGAACATTTCAGTATCTGTCATTTCATCTGGGTAACATTTCTGCCTCAGAATTATCAGAACTGGTGTTGTTCATAGACAAGACTTATAAGTCATTTAAACATAAGCAAACATCAGTTTGCAGCTTTCATCATGAAGATTTAACTGTCACGCATACTGGATTACAAAAGTCAGTCTGTTGTTGTATTTTCCTTTTCCCACTGTGACATGTTTTTATAGTGAAGAAAAATCATTTTAAGGAACAGAAGAAAAATCTAACCCACTTTAAAATTCAGTGTTCAGAAGCATGTACTTCTGAGCTGATGTAAATTCATAGCACTGAAAAAGATTTGGCACAAGTTAGCATTCTTCTCTTTTTCCCACTGAATAACAAGTATGGGCAGTTCTTTCTGTCTGTTTAAACAAGGAGCTAACAGTATCAGCTCAGGCAGGCTGAGTAATGTATGATTTTATTTTTTTTCCCCCACACTTAGAGTTATTTAATAAAACCCCTTCCTGATCTGATTGGTTACAGTAGAAATGGGCTTCCCTTGAAACAGGTGTTTTAAAGCAAAATAAAAGGAGTAGTCAAGCAATGCAGGATAAGCTGTCTCTAATACACTGTCCAGGCTGAACAACTTAATGTATAGCTTTTGATTTTCCTCTTAATTTAAACTACTTCTCTTAAAGACTGCAGAGGTATAAACTTAGAGATAGGAAAGTTACACATGGTAGGGTACCAAACTGGGATTTGGTGTGTCTGTGTTAACATCTCAGATTTGCCACAGGCTTCCCCTGTGACATTGCCATGTAATTAAGGTGTTTTGGACCTTATTATCTAACTATGTTTATAAAAATACAGTGTTAATGATTTTTTCTTCTGTTCTTTGCATGTTTCATTTATTGTCGCTACTCTCTCTACTTTGCTGTGATGTGGTTTTTTTCTGTGGGCTGAGCACAGTTTGTGAAATTGCATGGAAGTACCACAGTCTGCATGGAACAGTGAAACAGTTGTTTAATTGTTGGACATTAAGGTTTTTTCTCCTATTAACAAAATACTCTGAATTTCAAATTACATGAGACTACCTCATATGTGGTATCAAGATGCTGTATTTTAATATGCAGTGTCACACAAACATTTCCTAGGTTACCCTTAGTTAGTAGAATCTAACTGCCCCAAAAGGCAAGACAGATAATTAATTTTTTTTAACTTGGTGCTTCCCAAGCTTAGATTGTTTAAAATTGTTCTTGTTCACCTTAAAATATGCTGTGAAAAATTCTATGTTCCCTTTACCTTTTTATTTCTAGATGTTATTACAGAAGCTTTTTAAAAAAATGTCTTCAGGTTTTCAAATATTTCTTTTCCTACATAGGCTTTAAAATATGACACTGGGTAATATCACAGTCTTTGTTTTGTCAACACAAAGCAATTGAGTTCTGTTCCAGTTTATGTGACAGACCAGACAGCTCTGATTGACAGATTTGGAGCAGGGAGAACAGAGGAACTGACATTTTAGCATTCCTCACTGTAATGGGACTGCTGTTGTTCAGCTGTGCGCATAGTTCTTATTTTTTTTTTTGGTAAGTTTACCCAAATGTCTTGAGGTGAGATGAGGTTGTTTCTGATGAAATAACTTCAGTATTTAGGTAAGGCCTAGGTTGTCATGTGGCTTTCACAGAAGATGGTTCAAATGACATATGGAATCCACGTACAGGAGAATTACCATGTGATAATGTTGCAGCAGTCATAAAGAGATGGATTCAAATGTACTCAGGCTTTTGACATTTTCTGGATTCATTTTTTACAGCTAAAATGAGATTGAAATTTGGACTGTCATTGTTCTGCTGAAAGGTAGTTACTTACAGGAGATAGATACTTATACTCTTGTTCAAAATATTTCAGTATCACCGATCAGGTTAGTTAAAAATCCAGTGTAGACACAGCAGGGTCCTGCAGGTGCTGCTTCTCCCTGTTTAAGCATTCTTTTTGTGCCATTGATAAAGTGTACAAATGTCTGTGGTTCATATCTTGGTAATAGATACATGTAGCTACACAGGTAACTGAAACTTTATTGCAAGAAGGGCTGTAAATAGGTCAGGACAAAGGATAAGAAGAAAAAGAAATATTTTGTTTGGTCAGTTCTTTTGTAGCACATGAAGGTCTTTTATAGTATGGATATGATTTTTCAGCATAAAGGCTGTGTTTCAAAAGATACCATAAGTGAGTGTTTCCATTTTGTCTAAAATTTCCTTTCATATTAGCCGTAACGTCCTCATGACTGGTAATTATTTCATAGTTTGATTTTTGAGTTTGATTGGGAAAAGACTTTAATGGAACCCCAAATCTGAAGAAGATACAGGACTCAATTATGGGAAATTAGCAATGATTCCTCTGATATGTAACATGAAGAAATTGCATAGTGGGTGGGTAGATTTGCTGAAAGGAATCAGAAAAGCAAATTACTCTGTTGCCCAGCTGGTAGGATCCTGAGAATTCCTGTCAATTCTGAACCTCATCAAGGAATAGCCATTAGTCAGCTATACCTTACTGATCACAGAAACCAGCTGTGATTTGTAATCGTGGTAGCTGACAGCGTGGCTCACGAGGTGAGTGACATCCTGAGTGTGACACCCAAAAGACTGACTGGCAAAAGTCTTTCTAGGAGAAGCCTTGGTCGCCCATGGCCTGCTCTGAGCAAGGTCTGACTGAGAATTTCCTTTCCTGACTCATTGGGTAGGTTGGTTTAGAGCTTGCCATGTGGATGTGCCCCAGGAGAAAGCCTTCTGGAGGCATCCTGAGCTGAACAGTGCGTGGCTCTGGCTGACTCTCGGGCTGGCTCTCACCCTGTAGAACTGAGTGTTTCCAACATAGAACTTTGCAGCAATAACTGCCTGCTGCTGTCACTGATTTACTCCCGCTTAACCTGCAGCTGTTTCCCGTGGGGTAGGACTGGGTATGTTCCAAAGCATCCTTTACCAGGGGGTCTTGAGGTGAGTGCTGGCTGTGTCAGTGCAAGTGGTTCCATCTGCTTGTTGGAGGGAATGACAACAGCTTTGGGAAATAGCAGCAGGCAGTAGTTTACTCTCAGCTAAACAGTAAATAAATACCCCTAGAGAACCAAGCGCTAGACAGCATATCAAATGCAGCATGCTGAATACAGACATATATGAAGAAGAAAAGATTAAATTGTAATTTCATTTCCTTTAAAAGCAGATAACAGTATATTGATTCATTAGGGTATTGATCTTAGTAACCTTAAATAGTGCTTTCCATGTCACTTCCATTAAACTCCTTAGTATAAAGATGTAACCACATATTACCAATGCCTTTTACTAATAAGTATTACCAATAATGTCATAAGGATCTGAGAGGAATTCTGTTGTTAGTCCATTATTGTACCTTCAAATGTTATTTGTTAAAATCACATCATTTATATTGTGATATAACTTGCCTTTTCATCACCATAAAACTGAGTGGGATATTATACTGCTGGATGCTGTCATTTTCCTCATCTCTATGAGATATTTTGTCCTTTTGCAGGGCTAATATATAATCTACAAAAAAATGACTTAATATATCCTGTGCTTAAATTTGCAACCTGTAAAAGGGAAAATGTAAATTTATGTTCAGACTTAAATGCAAGTAGCTTGCACAGAAAACATATGGATAAATCAGAAAGTAACTTCTAGTCCATTTCCTTGCTCATCTCAGCACTGTTACTCATCAGAGTTTCATTAAGTGGTGCAAACTGCGTATCTACAGAATTAGATTATGCTTTTCTGAAGGGTTTGCATGAATATTTTCCTTAAGGTGCTGTGAGAATTACCAGTGATTTGAGCATCCAAATCCATAGCAAGCTTTTAAAGTCTCAGCTACAAGATAATTTTCTTCTACTGTTGCCTTCATCAACCTTCTTTCTTCCTCTGTTCTTCACTCCAAAAACTTTCCATGGGCTCAGGACACTAAGTGGATCTGTTACAAGTGAGTAAACCAAAGAGACAGTACCAGGTATGAGCTCCAGTCTTGCAGGGGAGGGTAGCGGCAATGGCTTGAAACTGATAGCAATATTCTGATAAAGCTTTTTATAATTACTTTGTAATTGTGTATATATAAAGGAACATCTAGAACAGTGGAGAGAGACATGATTCTCTTCTGCTCTTTGCAGTAGTCACTCATGAAGAGTTTGTTCTGTTCTCATGAATACTCATTTACATATTCAATGAGTTCTCAGAAGGAACTAATACTCACCTTGTAGTATCTTGTAGCTGCATCCCAAGGGGTTCCTGTGCAATGTGGGTGGCAGAAAAGCCAGGGTCCGTGTCACGAAAGTAGAAAATCTAGAACTGTGCTATTTTTACCAAGGACGTAGTGGACTCTCAAGTCTTGCCTTTCCAGATTAAGCTATTTTAGGTCCTGAGAAGGACTCAGGGGTGCTGGTAGAGGAGAGGCTGGACATGACAGCAGCAATATGCACACCCAGCCCAGAAAGCCAAACATGTCCTGGGCTGCATCCAAAGCAGCGTGGGCAGCAGGTGAGGGAGGGGATTCTGGTGCTCTGCTCCGCTCTGCTCTGTTGAGACCCCTCCTGCAGTGCTGCATCAGCTCTGGGGTCCCAGCACAGGAAGGACTAGAGGACCTGGTGACCTTCCTTCCAGAGGAAAGGTCACCAACATCATCAGAGGGATGGAGCTTCTCTCCTATGAGGAGAGGCTGAGAGCATTTGGTTTGTTCAGCCGGCAAAAGGGGAGGCTTTGGTTTAACTTAATTGTGGTCTTCCAGTACCAGAGGAGAGCGTACAAGAAAAATGGAGAGGGACATTTTACAAGGCCATGTAGTGACAGGACGAGGGGGAATGGCTTCAAACTGGAAGAGAATATGTTTTGATTAAATGTTAATAAAAAAATTGTTACTGTGAAGGTGGTGAAGCACTGAACAGGCTGCTCAAGAGAGGTTGTGGATGCCTCATTCCTGGAAATGTTCAGCGGCAGGTTGGATGAAGCTCTGAGCACCCTAGTCTAGTGCAAGATGTCCCTGCCTATGGCAGAGGGGTTGGAACTAGATGATCTTCAAGGTCCTTTCCAATCCAGGCCATTCTATGACTCTTAAATGCCTTTTTTAGCCGCCTGAGTCAGGGCAATGCAGCTGGGTGATATCAGAGCCAGGGTCCTTGTTACACAGGTAGCGAAGCCCCTAGGGGGGTGGGTGGGTGTGTGTGTGTGTGTGTGTGTGTGTGGAAAGCTCTTCCAGCAGAGTTACAGAGAGAAGGGATCCCACAGGTTTGTGAAGTTAACCTCACTGCAAATCAGTCTGCCACACATTCTCTCTTGAGTTTTTTAAAAAAATAACCAAGATGGGATTAAATCATCCATAGTCTTAACAGCTGGATTCTTTATTTGTTATCGGACACGCCAACTTTCTCTTCCCTTGGGGAAAATACAGCTGTTCACTTCTTACCATGCAGAGTTTGTAGTTTCTAAGAGTACATTATTTCAGTTTTCTAAGTAAAACATTAGTTATTATATGAAAAAATCACTATTTAGAAGTATCCCTGTGCCATTATGCAAACAGGAACATCCCAGGGTGAGACTGTGCACCTGTTCCTGAGGTATCAGAAATAAACAGGTGTACTGTAAAACTACATAGATGCTTCTAGTTTTAGGTCCTAGGGCCAGCTGCTGTGCCTTTTGCCAGAGTCCCTCCAGAAAGGAAGGAAAAAGAATGCATCCATGCAGGGGATTCTCTAAGAGTTGAGCAGGAATATATTCTCCACTCTCATTCCCAGGTGGATGTAAGAAGAGGAGCCTGTGCTGTATATGTTTGTTGTGTGCAATGAGATGTGTTGCTTTTGTAGTGGCTTTGGATGTGTTTTCTGTGCTCAGGAAATGCAGTTTTATTCTCTCCTTAGGCCACTTTGGGTTTCTGGGTATTTTACCTTTCGTATTTTGAATTTTAAATAAATCAGGACTACATGTTAGTGGTTTTGCTTTTAGGCAGTGCAAGAGGGGAAGAAAACTCATTTTTAAATTTAAGCTACAGTTGTCAAAACAAAACAAAGTAATAACAGAAAAGTTTATTCTTAGCACTTTTTTGATGATTAGTAGGGATTGATTGACCATGTACTAATTTGGGTTACCATATCCTTCACAAACTCCACAGTGTACCGTATTCCCATCGCCACAGCGGAGGTGAGACCTGCGGTTTTCCCGAGGCACAGGCATGGGTACAGCTCTGCCAGGTGAGCCAGAACAAAACCTGCCTCTGGCAAAACCAGCAGGGATGCTGCTGAGCTCGTCTCAACTTGGAAGTCATTCTGCATAACTTACTGTAAACACAGAGGGATAATTTAGAGATGAAAATTAATGCAGACATGAAAAATGATAAATGAGAATCCAAAGCTTTGGTCATAACTGACCTTCAGGTTTGAGTTCCTACACACACAGAAACATCTGCATATAGTTTATTAAGTCAGATTACACAGCCTAATGGTGGTCTCCATGGCAAGCTCAGTGGCTTCTTTCTTTCACTTGATTTGTAGATGTTCATTGTCTGTGATTTGCAAGCGTTCGGTAGTTAATTAGAAATTTGAATTAATGAAAGGTGTTCTGTTAAAGAGTGTCTCATTCGTACATTACTTGCTAGTTTCATTTTTTCTTTCCTCACCCTATCTTTTTTTAGATCTGATTGATATTAGTGAATCACCCTCAATGAAATTATCTCTGAATTATAAGACTGTAAGTGTGCCATTAAAATTTTAAGTTCAAGTATCAGCTCTTGTGATAAATCTCGGAAGATATTCAGAGCTGAATTCATTTAGCAAAGCACATACATTTTGACAAATACTTCAGAAGTGAGAGGAGAAGGCAAGAGCGTCAGGAGAAGGGGAACAAACTAGAGGGAAAACCAGTTAATTGTTTTCCTAGGACTGAGACTCATATTAGAAGAATGAGCTGAGGAAGTAGGACATTAGAAAGCTTACCTAGGTTTTTAACTAGATTTTAACCTCAGCAAGTAACACTTACAAAGCTGAAAATAATTGATTTTAATAGAGGAAGGTTTTTAGTCCAAAATACAGTTTTGTATTATATGATTTGCGGTCAAGTAAAAGTGCAATTTTAGGTGGAGCTTTTAAAAGTCTTCAGAAAATTGAATACATACATATTTGTATTTTTGCTCCCGTATGTTAGCATTTGGGGGTATCTGGGGTTTCCAAGAAAAGTGATAAATGCAGGCAAATTATATATTCTCTTGCTCATGATAATAAAAGAAACACTTAAGTGGACATGCTTTCTTTAAAACTCACACCCTTGCTCTGACGATTGTTGGGTTGCAAGAGAAAATGTTTGCTTGTACTGTTTCCAGGAGCTGCAGACAGATGATCTGCAGCGATTTAGCAGAACATAGATTTGTGTTCCCTGAAAGTTGTATTGTCACAATCAGATGGATTAAGATGAAAGTTTCCAGGGAAGCCTGTAGATTCTGGCCTAATGACCTCTTGGAATATTGCCAGTAACTTACAGTGTAATTGCATTCTAAATTAGCCCAGCCAGAAGAACGACTACAGTCTTTAAATGAAGAGTTCAAAGCTAGCCCTGGCAGCCATCCCCATTCAGCAAAAGCAGTAGACAAGTATCAGTGTGCTTCCTGGTGTGGGCCTGGGAGCTGATACAAAAAAATAAATCTATTTGTATTCCTCCCCACTAGTAAAAGATAGTAAGAACTGTTGGCTCATACTTGTGCTGTAAAGAGATATTTCTCTGTATAAAAGACTTACTTGGACTATTTGCAGAACATCTGATGCCCTTCCTCTAAGAGGAACAAAATACATTTTGGGTTGGGACTATCCATTGTTTAAACAATTACTTTTTTCTGTATCAACTCAAACTAAAAGCAATTTTAGAAATAAAGCTGATGTAAAATAATTTTTAGGTTCCAAATAGCTGACCCTCTACACTATATATACACAATGCTATAACTTGGAAACAGAAATTCAGCAGCTTTGAACAGCTTAATATTTCAAACTGAAGGCAAGGTGGGATGCTCATATTTTATATTAAATAAGAGGACAACAGTAGTAAAAGTGCAAGCTATTTGCACGTATCCTTCTTTACCTAATGTCATGTCTGCCGTGTTTAAAGTACTGTGATGATTTCAGAAGTTTGACAGATTATTGGGAGATTAAAATATTGAATAGGTAATAAAATTGTGTGGCACAACTGGTACTTTTTGTGGCCATCTGTCTTTGCCTCTCTTTAGTCATCATATCTTTATCTGGTTCAGGATGTCAATACCTAATTAAACTATATTGACATTCTAAGTGATCTGCCATCTCAAAGACATTTTGAAAGGTGATAACATTATATCCATAGTTAGTGGAAGTGTCAGCATTTTTTTGGTAGCAGCTGTATGAGACAGTTAATTGTGTGTTTAGCAAGGGGATAATGCAAACAGTCTTCATATGTAAAAGTCACAGAATTCCACAATGTGTAGTACTTCCCATAAACACCAGCATTGTGGTTATAGTGGTCACAGTGGTGTTTCTTTAGATTTTAGATATTTTTTAATTTTCTGAGGTTAATGACAAATATCAGGCTCATGCAAAAGTCTCTTTTTATTTTAATTATTATGCTGTAATTTTTTTCAGTTAACAAAGCATGAATTAAAATCTTTCTTGGAGTTCTAGTGAAAGGTAGAAAATATCTTCTTCTACCAGCCAAGCACATTTCAAGGCTTAGGCTGTATTGAGAAGCTCCGTCTAGCAGTAGTGTGGGAAATAGCTGCTTTTCCTTAATTGAGGAAGCTCCTTAGCTGCCAGTCCTTGGGGAATTGTGTGAGGAAGATTTCAGACTTCACCTGTCTCTTCTACTCAAATAATACTTTCTATTGCAGGAAACACAAACTTTGACGAGCTGTGATCATCTAAAGCAGATGTCTATCCACAGCCTTTAAAAAGGCTGCTGGATCATGCAAAGTTTGCTCTTCAAGGCAAGTGGTTCTAGAGAAGAGGGTTACTGCCTCAGTTCAAACTTGAAAACAGTCTGATCTTTTAGTGGCTGGAGGTTGTAACAATAATTTTATAACTGAATAATAATTAACTTTATACCTGTGTTGTGAGATTTTGTCAACGTACTGGTCTGAATATTAATGTTCAATGCGTGATTGCACTTTTCTTTCTCATAACCTTAAGAAGGGTGCGCCTGATGCTCCAGCTGAATTTGCAAATTTATTTTGAAAATTGTATTTAAAATGTCCATTTTAAAGTGATTGGATTTCTCTGATTTTAACTTACGGTTTCATGTGGATCTAAGAAGAAAAAAACCCCACAAGTTTGTCTTGATTGATCACAATGTTCTGAATTGGTGGGTTTCATGACAAAGGGAAGCCATGGATCAAACAGTCACTCATGTGCCCTAAAATGTTAGGGCTGATCTGGTTTCTCTGTTGCTTCTTTAGTGGTTGTTTCTTCATTTTACTTCCCTTGCCCATCTGCAATAAAAACAGTAAAGCGTGGTTTTCAAAGGTGATATTTTTGGATTTGAAATTGTATCCTTTTAAGGGGATGTTATCTAGGTTTGTAGTAGAACAAACAGTTTTAAGAAAAACAACCAAAAAACCCACCCTCTACAAATAGTCTTTATGCAATCTCAGATGAATGACTAACTCTTATTTCTATACAGGACTGAAATCAAACTTCAT
Organism: Monarcha castaneiventris obscurior; assembly: GCA_026261815.1. NCBI lineage: Eukaryota > Metazoa > Chordata > Aves > Passeriformes > Monarchidae > Monarcha > Monarcha castaneiventris. Next base: position 7,358,655 of record JAMPIT010000890.1, read on the forward strand.
CTAAAAAACCAAAATGAAATTCTGAGGAAAAATAAATCCAGAGTCAAAATGTGTGTTCAGGACCACCATTGAAAAAGGAAATGTTTTGGGCATGGCATTAATGCAAATTGGGTTGGAAGTTGAGGAAATTGGGTGTTGAGGAAGTCCAAGTTTTATTTTGGTGTTTTTTTCAAGTCTTGAATTTGGATTGTTTAGATCCCCGTTTGTCTTGCATTTGAATGAAAGTCAAGCTCAACTTTTTATCTTTCTATTTTATCATCAACTAAAACCATGGGGTGACTTAAAATGTGGCTAATTGCTTCCTCTGTCCCCTCCCAGCCCTAGGATTTCTTTCATCATAGTTTTGCACTTATTATTGCTCTCAGAAAAGACAATTTTTTTCTGGGGCTCTCTCTCATTTTGACCTTTGTCTGTCACTAAGAACAGTGCTTCCTGGCTAAGACATTAGCAAAGGGCAGGTATATTCCTTCATTAGGACAATGAGAAAATTCATTCATTTCCTGAAGTTAAGAAATTTTTTGCTTGAAACTTCTGACATTTTGTCATTTATGCAGTGCTAAGTTTGGAGTTCTTGGGTTATTTGTTCTTCCACACAGCTCTTGTGGAATGTAGGCAATGTTTGATGCTGCTTCTATGAAGGCAATTTCTATAATCAGTTTATGACAGGGCAGCTATTAGTTGTATTCCTATTTTGTACTTTAGCAGAAGTTGCAGACAAATAAATGATCTCATTCCTTATCAGCTTTTGGAAAAGCACATAAAAAAAGTAATTTTTATTATTTTTCCTTTTTAGGAATTAGTCGCAAGTTGGATATTTTTCTCTTTTTTCTCAGTTAAATAGAAATCATATGCATTTGTGCATGCATAATCTCATTACATTTCTAATCAGATTACATCAGCCTTTTTCCTTTTCTAAGCAGTCCTGAAAGCATGTTGGTTTGTATAAAATTCAGTTTGCCAAAAGATAAACAATCACTTTGCTTCCATTCTGATGCCTCAAAAACAACTGTGCAGTGTTCTGAAAATGGAAGGTAGAGATGTCCCATATGCATTTGGAAACCTGTTACGAAAGGAATGAATTTTTGTAGGTTTATGGCGGTAAAATGTTGGAAAGGGGGATGTTCTTTTTAGGTACTATCTTAAATTCTTGTCTGCAGCTTCCAGTAATACATAATGACACTCATATGAGGGCACACTATTAGAATATGTATGTATATCTAATATGCCTGGATTCCAAAGGATAATGGCACATTATTGTGTTTCATATGCTAATGTGTTCAGAAACTGCATTTCAACAGCTGTACTATACAGCTTGATATTTGGAATTAGTGGAATTAAAATTCTTGCAGCCTCAACTGAATCCCATTGTGTTATTCTGTAGTAAATGCACCCAAACAGAATGGCTTCATCACAACAGTGTTGTATGCTTATTTCATGTGTAGGAAACTGAGGCACAGGGGTGCTAACACATCAAATTGTCAAAAATGCACAGTGGTTTAAGGTTTGGGTTTTTTAATCTGGATTGGTTTTTTACTATTCTTTGGTTTTGCTTTTGTAATTTTCAAAACATGGATCCAGAATAGTTAATTTACAATCCTGGCCTTTCTGTACTTTATCAGATCAAACCCTAAATGCCTCACATAACCCTGCAAATATGGAATATACAGGCTTGTGGATAGCTGTGAAAACTTGAGAGTTGTTGATTTTGTTGCATTTAGAAACTTGATGGTGGAAGCAAGGATCTGATTCCATAGGTAGTGTACGGTAACTTCATTGTCTTTGTCATTTAACATCTTCCAGTTTCTACTTATCAAGGGTGTGTATAGCTAGCAGGGTCAGTCTCTAGGCAGTACTTACCTTGGGCACTGAATCAAAGAGGCACCATAGGGCAAAATGTGTGTTTACCAGGTTCTGATCTCTCTTGACAATGTAACTTCAGTGAATTCTGATGAATTCTGATGAATTCTGATGAATTTTTTCTTTCACCAAGGAACAAGATAGAGATTTGTTTGGGTTAAAGAAATTCCACAGGTGGTTGCTGAGACTAAGGAAAGTTGGTTTTGTCCCAGAACAGGGAGTCTAGTAGTTGTAGGCTTTTCTTTTCGTGTTCTGTAAAATTTTGCAGCTTTAGCCTGTATCTGATTTCTCAATGTCCTCATTTACTGTGTCTGCGTGCATATTCCTCTGTTTTTATTTTTGCCTTCTCTCTTTTTCCCCTTTCACTCTGGATCCTGTGGCCTTTCTTCTGACTTTCCCCTCAATTTCTTGTCTTTGAAACGATTGCTTTTTCATTTTCCACACAGTCTGACCATCTGACAAATAAGTGGATAATTGGGAGTTAGGGAAGGGATTGAAAGCCCATTAGGAACTGCAGACAAAAATCTGGACATGTGGTGGGAGGAGTGAGTGTCAGTGAAGTTCTGCTCAGCTGCCTGCAGCATTGTAGGCACATTTGGGACATGAGGAAGTAGGGTTTGTTTTGCACATAGCAAAAAAAAAAGAAAACGTAGATGCCAAATGCCAACATGTCTTCTGTGAAACCCTGTGAAGAAGGCTTTTCAGTGGCTTGGTATTTTCCCGAGTTTGGATTCCGTTCCATAAGAAGGAAAAAGGTCGTATCCAAGAAACAGAGAGAAGGCTTCTCTGACCTCGTAACTCTGAGGAACTAAGATTGTGAAGTGAATGGTGTCAATTTGGGAACTCTCCCTTAGAGTCTTCTGCTTTGACACCATTCTCAAACTTAGCCAAATTTCAGCTTCAAATTTTTAAGAGTCCATTTTTTAAAGAGTTGCATTTGAGTTATGGGAATTACCAGCCCAGACTCTTTTAAAAATTTAACAGGTGATAGGCACTTTAAAAAACTTCTATCTAGGAGATAATTCAGCTACCAGAAGAAAACACAGAACTGGACTGTCAGCTCAGCCTATAATCTGTTTTATCCTGTGCATTAGCATATGTTACTAGAAAGTTTAGAAAATAAAAATGAAAAAACTGTATTGACTACAAATAACTGTATAGTTGCAGGAAGTTCAGAGACAGAAAGTTAAAAAAGGCTTTTCTCGTAAACTCAGTGGAATTTAGGGATGTTTACAATGACCCCAAAACAGACTATAATTGGTGCCAGTCTATATGGAAGGATACTTCAATATTTCACACTTCCATAATGATGTTACTGCACATGGATATTCTCAGTCTGACAGATATTTAAGAAAGATAACTAGGAAAATCAGGGATTATTTAATAAAAGAAAAATCAATTCTTTAAGCCTGAAAGCTGTTCAGGTTAGGTACATGATATTGGACATCTCTGTGGGCATGTTGATACCAGTGACAATGATTTTGGCAATGTAACCACTTTCTTTGACCCTTACTTTGATGCCTTTGTATGTCAGCAATACTCTCAAGCAGTCAGAGCAGAATATCCAGCGTGAGAGAGAGGTTACCAAATAAAAGCCAGCCAGTGAAGGATGAGTAGGGACACACAGCTTTTTGTTTCACATATGCAACAAGGGTCTTGAACATCATCACCCCCGCACCCCCCTTCCCCCCCCAGAAAAAATGGTGAATTTTTATCTGGTAGAGCAGTTGGTCATCTTGGCCAAGCAGGGTCAAGAGCCTCTCCAATGCATGTCAAGAAGATCCATAGCAAATTACACCTTCACTTGGAGTTATCAGTCATGAAGTGAGTGTTCAAAATGAAAAGTGCACAACTGTTCATGCTAATTTCAAATGTGTACATAATTTGTAGTTCTGAGGAGTACTTTCTGTCGTGGTAGATTGGCTTCTTTATCTGCTAATTAGGGCGCTTCAGTTCCTCTGCATAGACACCTAGAGTTACATCAGTAGTAAAGAAAACAGCTCATTATTAATCTGGTGATGAGGGTGTAAAAGATGAATCAAAGCCCTTCAAATCAAACCTGTTGACTTTCATATGTGTCTAAACTTGCAGTTTAATCATTAAAGTGAAACTTATTCTGATTCAAAATCTTTGCATTTACAGACAAAGCTCTCTGAGTTCACAGAGCTTATTCAGAAGAAGAAGCTGAGAAAAATGCTTTCTTACGGTCCTAAATTAAACACATGCATTTATTTAGGTGGAATTCCCTGTATATTGAATACTCACTGTAATCAGGGTATAGTCTGAATTATCATTTATGTCAAAGAGAATTGACAAGCTGTGGTGGTGAAGTAGTAAATGTCATTTTCAGATCCATGCCCCAGTCTGCCACTGAAATTCTTGGTTTGTTTTTTTGTAGCCAACTCTGAGCTTCTTTCCAAAAGCGTGCTGTGAATATTATATTCCGTGCCTCCACAGAGATAATCAACTAACTCCCGTATGCAGAGAATTTTGTTGCAGTTTATGTTTGGGAGTTTGTGTTCCCTTAAGAAAAAAAAAAACTGTTTCAAACAAATGCATCTTTTGCTCTTGTCAGAAAGTGACTAATAACTATGACTTCCAGCACTTTTGCCACAGTAATCTGCTGGGACCAAGTGAGAGGTATGATCCAGCTGCAGTCCATAATTAGGGCAGAGCAAGTTAACAAGCAGTTTATGTATTTCTGTACTGTGTGCAAACCAGATTCTTGTAATACAAGAAAGAAAGAAACATAAATAAAAATACTGACAGAAGACCATATTCAACACTGAATATGCATAGTGATGTGTGAAATTATGTTTTGTACTAGAAGGAAGGAGAAGGCTGTTGTTCTTACTCTCAGGGGTATGTGTGGCTTTAAATATATTTTACTGCATAACAAAGTACAGAATTCAGTCTTTAAATATATTCAAACAGCAGCCTAACCTGAAAGGAATGTGTATCATATACACAGTTCAAAGTAATTTTTTGTTGGTCATTGTAGTATTCATGTAGTACTTGTGAACATATGCCATCAAAATTTGGCTGCTGGAGAAAACAAGGATTATTTTGTTGGGCTGGTTTTTTTTCTTCTTCTGTAGTGCTCTGTATAGAATAAATAGCACTAAAAATATCTAGCGAGCTGAGTTGGCTTGAGGTTGCTTGAGAGAGCTCTGCAAGTATGTAGGTGAACGTACTTTGCCGGTGCTTTTTAAATTACAATTATTTAAGCTTAATCACTTGCTCTTTCAAGTAATTTGCAATCATCTGCTTTTGTTTTAATATTCATGCTTTCTTTGTGCATGCTGTGGAAAGATTGCTTTCTCTCAAATATATAATTATGCTTAAATGATATAATGGTTATTACACAAATCAGAGAAACAGCAACGTGTTTGGGGAAAGTATAAAAATGGGAGAGGTAGGTCAGACTATCATCATGCCATCTTTGACAAGCACTCCCTTTAATTAGTCATTAGCCAACTTTCCCAGACAGTTTCCCAGCAATGATTGTGTCACTACCATTATAGGAGAAGGCATTGTGTGGTGAAAGGAAAATCTAGCCAACAGAGTCACTCAGGGCTGTTTTCAAATGGGTGATGTACAGTCTCATGTCTCCTGCTGGATTCTTCAGGCAGTTTTTCTCCCTCTTGGCTAAGACTTTTCCCTTAGCAACGAATTAGTGGCTGTATTGTTATATGCCTGTTGCTTTTTGTTTGGTTTGTTTCTCAGCAAGTGAAAATGTTTTCTTAGCATTTGGTATGATATAGAAAAAGCAAACCTGACTACCAAAAATGAACCATACAATTCTGGCCTCTTCACTGACTCAGTTTTTTCATTCTAGTGTATTGTCTTGGTCTAGAAAATTATGTACCTGTATGTATGTCTCCATATACCTGCATGTAATGTCGTTTTAAGAACTATGCTTCAGTACAGTCTTAAGCAATGTGTTGTTCAGCTTTTTAAGAAAAAAAATTCAAAAAATTGTACTTGTGATTTGGGAGGAAGAAGTTTCTCTGTGTCTTCATATCATCTGGGTGTGATGGTTGCATAAAGTGTGTCTCCTAGAAATGTCAAGGCTTTCAACCTAAGCTCTAAAACTAGCATCCTTTCTTTCCTTCCAAGCTTGTTATGGATACTGAATTTTTTGATTGTATTCTTCAGACCAGCAAGAAATTGGGGTTAACAGAGGAGTTTCTTTGCCACAGTTATACTGTTGTATCCTACAGACTCACAGATGACTGCAGACTGGCACTGGCTTTCTGCCTGTTTGATAGGGTAAAAGGTAAACCACCCCTTCTCCTTAAAAAGCTCTAAATGTCTTAAAATCCCCTTCACAAATTCTGAATTCTTGCTACCATGTTTTTTCCATTACCTCTTCCACTGTTTTTTTTACAAGGTTTTGTTTTGTGTTTCTGTGGGTAACAAATTGTTCACTCACAGGTCATGAAGCTAGGATCATAAATTTCTTCTTGGAATCTTTTGTTCTCTGTACCATCAGATCCCAGTAGCTCTCTGATGAAAGCAAGCACAGTCTTTATGTTGAACATGGCATCGTGAAATTGTTACAATCATCCTTGAATTCCTGTAGTGTTACTTTGGCTCTCTTCCTCCATAACCAAACCAACACGGACATTTCCAAGCTGCACTGGTTTTACTCTGCAGCACCAATATAAGAGATAATAGTCCACATTTGTGGATATAGATTGGGTTCTTAACCCTTATATCTGGTCCAAACTCCTACTGAAAGCATGAGGGAATGGCATACACGAGCAGCAACTTACCTCATTCTGCTCATGTCTATGTTATGCTGTCAAAATTACTCCAATAACTGCTTCTACCAAAGCAAATTTCTCTGGAAGGAGTGGAATTTCTCACAAAATGTGATCACTTTTCTCTGTGCTGTGGCTGTTGTCATTTTTAAGAACATTGCCATCTAATTGATATGAACTTCATTCTGCAACAATAGTTGTCTCACAGTAGGGAATACATCTAGTTGTCTGTGGAAACCACCAGATAAAAGGCTCAGAAGATAATTTAATTAATTTCCTTGTCTTTGAAGCCTTGTAAAACAGTCAATACTTTGACTTTTAAAACTGAGCTGGCACTCAGATTGGCATATTTTTAATAATGTATCCTTCATGTACGTACTATAATTTAATTGGAAAAAATATCAACAAATGTAGATACATGGTTTCTCAATCTAGTACATCAGTTTGTCTAGGAACAGACAAAGACTGAAATTAGGAAGTCTAAAATAAATCAGATATATTTGACTTGGCACTCATGTGTTAGTCCCTATAGGTGAATGTAGAGGAATAATTAAGTGTCCATATCAGTAATTTTTACTTTGTCTGTTTACTTAGAGATTCATCTCAATCCAGAATATTCCAGCTCAGTATAAAATGATTCGTTTTTAGTATTTGTTACACTCTAAATTGCATAAAATAATTCATTTTTATGGATTGTGCGGTTTGGTAAGTTATTTTCTTCAAAAATATGCTATTATACGGTCCAATTCAGTGATTTATATACAGCATGTTAAGAATATGAGGTAAAAAGGAGTAGCATAGAAATTTAAAATCTAGTTATTTTTCTCTTTTGCTGAGTTAACAGAATGTAATCATCTGATACTGTGACTCTCTTCAGGGGAGACAATCGGTTTGAGTCATAAAAAAATTTCCATTATTTTCCATCATGGAAAATTTCTGACACTTGAATATTCTTTTCCACATCCAAAAGAAACAGGTGAATGAGGTGATTGCTATTCCTACTCTGCCATCAGATTATAAAATATTTTCAGAGGTTAATCCAAAAAAATATTTTGCTTCATTTGAAGTCAAAACATTTTTATATTTATGGTCAACCAAAAAGTTACCAAGTTGATGTTAGACATGGATATTAGTTTTAATTATGTTAACTATTTCTCTCCTGATTTATCTGCAGTTAGATTCTTTCCTTTGTTTTCATCTACAAGGATAATGAAATAGGTTTGTTGGTTTCACATTCTTCTGTACAATGCTGAAATTTTGGAGTTGTCCATAGCTGAAGATATTTTTATTTATAAATATGTAGAACTGCTTCCTTTTGAATTTTATGAACACATCTCGCCAATACCTAAGAGAGAGCAATCTTCATTCATTTACGCTGCTCTTAAGCAATTAAAAAAATCAAATTTGGAAACAAATTTGCAATGAGATTCTCTTGAGAAACTAGTTGTGGAATGGTCAAATCACATTACAGTGGCAAGAAAACCTCAAATTTAAATATTCTGGAGCCTGAGCGTGTTGTGAATCTTGAATTATGTATGTGTTGAAAATAATGTCAGATGACAGGTGATGCATAGGAAACAAGTATTGTAACTGCCTTGTTGTTCCTTTTAATGGAAGCACGACTCATGCTATGGACTGAGTACTTGTGGCTTTCTCTGGTTTCATTAATTTGTTTACTCTCCACATGTGTTTTGTGAAAGAAGCCTCCCATAACATTAGATGTAGAGCTAGATGTTTGCAAAAGGTAGAATTTCTCATCTGGCACATCCCAAGTGAGATGACCAGTGGCTGAATGTTGCTCCTGATCCCACTATCCGTGTCACCAACAGCGATGTTAAACAGGGCTGGTTAAACACTGACCCCTGAGGTCACCACTCGTCACTGAGCTCCACCTGGACACTAAGCCATTGACCACAACTCTCCGAGTGTGACCACCCAGCCTTTTCTTTATCCACCAAGTGGTCCATCCATCAAATTCATGTCTCTCCAGTTTAGAGACAAAGATATCACTTGTGACAGTGTCAAACGCTTTGCACAATTCCAAGCAGATTATTTCAGTTGCTCTTGTCTCACCCACCACCAGTTACCCCATTGTAGAAGGCCATGAAATTTGTCAGGCATAATTTTCTTTTAGTGAAACCCTGGTGGCTGTCACAAATCACATGCTTGCTTTCCATGTGCCTTACTAAAGTTTCCAGGAGGATCTGCCCCATGATCTTGCTGGGCACTGAGGTGAGACTGACTGCCCTGTAGGTACCTAGATCTTGCTTTTTTTCCTTTTTGAAAATGGGGGTTATATTTTCCCTTTTCCAGTCAGTGGGGACTTCAACAGACTTCTCAAGTATGATCAATAGCAGCTTAAATCTTCAACATTCTGCTGATGTCTGTTGGTATTCTGAAACTTTTTTGTTTTTTTTTTTTCATTACAGTTCTGTGCGGTAAGAAATTTTTCCTCTTTTCTTATTCTTCCTGAAAGCTTAAGAAGGCTTTACTGGAGGTTGTTGAAGATGTAACTGATATGAATTAAGGATTAAGGAACTAGTTATCTATGTTCAATGTGCTGGGAGTCCTGAAACGAATGTTTGCCTTACAGCCCTGAGTGTCTGTTTCACTGGTGTGTCAAGGTTGTGCTTTTGCTGCTTTCTCAAGATAGAAGCCAACAGTTCAGGTATTTTGTAGATGATTTCTGAGGTGAGATTTGTTTGAGTTTTCCAAGTATGTCCTGGTTGTGATCGATTGCTTCCTTCCAATGCCCTGGAAAGCAATCCATTCAGCCCAGTGACCAGCACAGCCTAAAAATTATGAGCCTAATTTTGGCCAGATTAGCCTTACTTCTAAATCAACAAATTCACAACAGATAGCCATGCTTGTAGATCAGCATCCAAGATAGCACAATTTTCTCTTTTTTTTGATATTGTTTCACATTTCTGTGTCTTCCCAATCCCCTGAATTCATCCCTCATCTGTGCCATAATTTCTGTCTCTGTTCCTGGAGAAACACAAACTGTACTACCCAAAATGAGCTACACTTGCAAATATTTCTCTTAAAGATATTTTCCTGTTATTTCCTAGAACACTGTTGGTATTCCCTGTGATATACTTTGTCTTTTCTTGCTGCTCCCAGTGGGATCTTTCACGAGAGATACCATCTGAAGAGAGTCAGGAAAATAACAAGTATTTTTAGAATGGGCTGTAAGAATTTACACCCTCACCCCCTTTTTTTCACTCTTACCCCAGAATCCAGTTAGCTTTAAAGCACATTAGTTCAGAGAGATGACTTCATGCTGTCAGGTAATCCTAGCCCTTGGGGAGACCTGGTGAGTTTTGCAGTGTGGCACATTTGTCACTGTGTGAGCTTAACCCCAAGCCTGAGCTTTTGCAGGAGTCATTGTCCTCCACTAGAACTGAGCAAGTTCAAACCTCAGAGGAGTTTTTCAGTGTGTGCAAGGTCCAGACCTAGGTACTGTTGAAGGAAATTTCCAAGGGAAAGCAAACCAAACAGCTAGGCTTCCATTTTTGGCTGTGGAGTGCAAGGCATCCATACCTGCATCATAAAGTCCTTTTATTTCTTCATTTAAATGGAAAATTGTAGTTATAATATTTTTATTGATTGTGGGTTGTAGGGCTTTTTGGACAGCATAAACTTCAATAGCTGGCTTCTGTGTAAGGTGTGTGTGTAGCAGGAGAAACACACCTTCAAAATTGTCCTGGTGTTGGAAAAAAGTCAATATACTTCAATTCCACTTCTCTTGTAAAGGGGAAATATGCTTTCCCCAATAATTGTTTTTGTCACCATTCAATGTTTTTTTTCAGAAAGAAATGAGTAAATACCTTGAAATAAATAAGTTTGGAACCCACAGAGGAGTCAAAATGGCCTGATACAAGGGTGAGACAGGTAATCACACCTTGGCAAAATATTCAGAAATAATGAAATAAATGTATGGAGGAAGAACTGATCTATTAGTAATTACATTTTCCACAGGCATTTCCATAATACAATGCAGTCAGCACTTATTTTGAATAGGTATTATCAATTTGTTATAAATATTATATACATACATATATTTGAACACTTTCAAAAACAAAACTGCAGAAAAATCCTAGTTGTGGGGAAATTTTAGTTACATCTTTATGTAAGATAGATTTCAGCTACATTTTTAAGAAATTAGGAATAATTTAGGATAATACTTTTTGTTAAGGGAAATTAGGAAAGCATATTTTTACCTTGTTTGTTAATTCCAAATAAACTTCAATACTTACTTTCTGCAGTCTCAGGAAAATAAAAAAAGATTATATACATAGAGTAATAGTCTCCTGTTTTCAGACTATCAGTAGAGGAATGTAACTTTAAAATAAATTCACCAGGTTCGTGTGCTAGATAAATTCAGTAGGATGTCAAAGAGCAAATTCTCAAAGTATTGATGAAAAAAAATATATAGTGTCAGAGTGAATTAATTTTTGTACAAGGGCCAAAGCCCTGACTGAAAAAGAAAAATGGATACTTCACTATTCTATCTCTCCATCCTTTGCCCCAAGCATCAGGAGTGTGTCTGTCTCACACGTGTTTACATTCATAGCAGCAGAAGCACTGTGTAGTCTGGGGTGCGTTTCCTGTTTCATCTAGACCATGGGTTAAAAGAAATATAATCATCCTTAGCAGAGATTCCTTGGAAAACACAAATTCCACACGTGATAGTGCAACTGTCTCATGATGCACGACCAGCTGGTGTCATAGATATTCCTGCACGTTGCTTGTGCACAAGTACACACAGACACAGACACACACACAGAGTTGCATATCCTGCCACATTTTCATAGTGCAGAGTGCTCAGCAGCCCCGAGGGGCAGCCCCAGGGCATGCATCATTTAACCAAGCATGGCCTTGGGCTTGACCTCAGTGGCTGGGGCTGTGTCAGGCTGCCTCAGGGAGAGGCATAAGTGCAGGAAGAGAAGCAGAGGTGAGCAGGGTCATCAAACTGTGACTCCCTTTTGGCAGCATGGTTGAGGACAGAGCTGCAGGTGGCTCCAGGAAAAGTCACATCTATGATCTCCTTGTGGTGATATCAGAGCATATGAAGTGAGGCAGGGAGCTTCTTTTTCTTATCTGTGCATGTTTGGATTTTTATTCCTAATAAGTATACAGGATCTGCTGTGTTAAATCTGCATTGTCAATTACTAGGCATTGCCTGGGGACTGCAAGGTATCATTTCAGTATCATTTCACATTTTAGGGCTTATCTACACAGCATTGTCTAGGTATGCAGGCACTCAAATGAGCTTGGGTAGCCTGTGTGGGACTTGCAACACTGCTGAGGTACCTGTGCTGTTCATTTCAAACTAGCTTGAGTGGGAATGAGCTTCAATTAAAGCCCTGAGTGCCGAGGGGTATATATTGTTAGCTTGGCAATGAAACTGCTTTCTTTCTTTCCTGCCTCAGAAAAATCTCAACAGCTAACCATCAACAGACAATAGAGCTCCTGATTAAAGCTCCCAGGAAAAGCTGCCTTTATAAGTGAAATACGTGGACTCTAAGACAACAGTGTGTACAAAAGCACAGAGATTATTTAACAAGGAGTAGTTTCCATGTGTAATCTTGGGCACTGTGCTTTTTATACCTGGGAAACAGCACGACTGGAATTTATTTAACTAGGTAGAAATCACTGCAAACCATATCCTTTTACCCTTGCATGTGCTCTTTAGTATCTCTTCCCATTTAAATTCTTTCAGATTTCATTATGTTTGCTCAGTATAGATTGAGCAGAGCAGTGATTTGGTCAATGGTCTCATACATGCTAGCGTTTTTATGCTTATATTAGTGAGTGGAGTACATTCTCATGTTACTTTAATCAAAGCAGAGAGCAAGTTATGCTGCTTTATTTCCTGTAACTGTGGTGTTTAATTATTAGTAAGCCTGTGAAAGCTTACTGTCTTCATAGAATGACTGTAAAACCATTGATGGCAAAAAAAAAAAAAATTCAACTTGGCCAGGAATCTTATACCTACAGTGCATGTTTTTCCTTTATTCTCTGCATTTTCTAGCACCATTGTCTTTAGATTTATAGGTTAAAATGTGTATTGGACTAAGGTTTTTTTCTGGCACGTTATCCTTTATGAGGAGTATTGCACAGTAGATACCTCAGAAGGCAAAGGGTTACTTGAAATACATTTACAGTCCTGGTCTGTTGCAGCAAACCAAGAGGAGAAAACATCTCAAGTAAACATTCTTTCCTTTGTTCCTACCCTCCCTTTGTTTTTTCTTCCTGCTGCTAATCCTTTCAGCCTTGACACCCGAGCTCAGAACTGAGAAGTATAGTTGTTGACCAGGTGTGGAAGAAAACAAGTACCAATCCATTTGTTCATACAGAGTCTAATTTATATAAGGAAAAGTCATTTTGAATTGACAGTTTTCATTTACCTTATACTCCCCGTGCCGTTAAGAACCTCCGTGCTCTGTGATAAAGCTGGCTAACAGACTTGAGGCATTTGCCATGTTGTCAGCAAGCATTTGGAAACACGTTTGTAACCGTGTTGGCCCTCGCAGACTAATGCATTGAGTCTAACTTCTGCCCGAGTGCTCAACTGAACCATTACTTAACAGGTACATCTTGGAGGCCCTGGAAAGGTGGGCTGATGGGCTGTTACAAGAGCAAATGCAGCCTGACAAAGTCCCAGTGGTGCTTCACAAAAGTGTATTAGACTGCTTGTCGTGCAGCTGAGAACTGCCAGGCCTGCATCACATTCTTGAGCACATCTCTGATTTGAGCGCTTTTCCAAGTAAATCTGAAAACTTAGAGCTACTAGTTGGAAACCTAATTTTGAATTATTGACCGAGAATTAGTGAATCATTCATATAGGCTGTGTCAAAATATTATTATATCACTCATATGACATCCTCCTACCCTGTTTCTTCACATCGGAGGGAAGGGAGGAATTGAAAAGGATTTTGAGTTAAGACAGCAGCAAATAACAAAGACTTGCATTAAAAGTTATTAGAACAATGAACAAGGATTCAAATTGACTATCTAATTAGTTCTTGGAATTCACTGCTGGGTACTATACAGAAAATCTAAGGTGTAGTTAGAATATTAGATTGCCAGCTTAATTGGGCAGTATAATTTTGCAGCAGTATATAATGAGAATTCAAGCCAACAATTAATTCAGTGGTTCAGCTGGTAGAATTCTTGGGTTGCAGCCAGTTTTGCTTATAACCTCAGTTACATCCTTTCATTGCATCCCACCTTTCTCCTGAGGACAGTCAGCTTGCTTTTCTACTACTTATTTTAAAAGGAAATCATTGTGAGATATGAAAAGTTAGATGACTTGAAAACCCAATGCCATTCTTGAACAAATATTGAGTATTTTGTGAGGCAGGAATAAAGGAAGAGCAATATATTAATAAATGATCTAGATGAAGTAAAACACTTCTATCTAAACACTATGCTGTGCTAAGAGAGGACATTTTTTCTGAGTTATTTGTAATAAATACATAAAGCTGTACTGAAAAAGAGCCTTTTGAAGCCCTCTTTATTCTCTTTATGTTGTGATTGTAGAATCCCTCACTGTTTTTCAAACTAAAGGACTGATCCTGAAGTGTGTGCATGTAAACTAAAAAGGTAATAAATATTTTGCATATTCTACAGTGCTCATAAATTTGCTTCTGTTGGTTTCAAAATGCAGGCAGGCAGCAGTCTTACCTCCTAATACCCTTCTGATGTATTTTAGACCAGTGTTCTTTGAGGAGGGATGATAGAAGATATTTATATGTAAAATGTACATAAAATAAATCACACATTCAGGAATTACTTCTAATTCAAGTCTCATTTACTTTTGTGTAAAGATGAACAGAATTGCCAAGTCTACAAACAGCTTTCTTATTTGAGAAACACTGAAGGGTACTTCAGTTTGCTGTAATTACTTAAGAGAATAAGCCAGTGCTGAGGCAATTTAAATTATCAGTTTCTATTACAGACAACTTTAAATCCAAGTGACTACTAGAATTTAGGAATGGTAGTAGAATTATGATTTAAGAATTTTTCAGCTCTTTTTAAGACTTTTTGTATGTGATTTTAAGTCTTTGTTTCATATATAAAACTTGTGGTTTTCGCAGTCCCAAAATACATATTTCCATTACTTTAATGGATGCCCTAGTTAAGGAGGCAAGTGTGTATTCAAAGAAGAAGTTGAGTGGAAACTGTCATTTTAAGCAATGACTATCATTTACTAGCTGATCCTTTCAAATTTTTGGTAGTACTTTCAGCAAACATGCTTTATGTTATAGGAGTCATAGTGCTGAAATGCCTTTTTAGAGATGAAAGCACTGTGCTTCATGTCATTAAGACATGCTCTATGATTTTCTTTTACCTGTAAAGCTGCCTTGTGCTAATGCAATTTGTCCTGAAGAAATGAATTTAGGCAGTCCCATTACAGTTTAGTATTGTTCTGTATTAGTAAAACAGTTGGATAGAAGACTTTGTAACTAAGTAAGACGGATACCATAAACAGAAAATAGTGAAAGATATTTGCAAAAAATCGAAATGGGGAATTGCTTTAAAAAAAATGAAATCACCTGGAAATTCTCCAGGTGTAAACAGGCTTGTGACTGGAGGAGAAGCAAATTGTAACACTAATGTAAACCTGCCAGGATGCAAATTCTCCAGCCTTCTAACACATTGAATTGTTCAGTCCTGTATTCTGCAGCCTGCCTATGTATTATGTCTAAAATTACTTTATTTCCCCACCTTGCTCTTTGTTTGCCTATGAAAGGGACAGGAGGGGGAGAAAAGGTAGAGCAATAGCATCCCACTGCAGCTGTCAAATGTACAGCAAACTGTCCTGCTCTAGGAGGGCCTAAAAGCCTAATGTATATGCTGCCTTCTGACAGTGAAAAAAAACTCCAAATGAATGTAATTAAAAGATAATAGAATGCAAATGTGTTTCTCTTAGTATTATCCAGCAATGACAGATGAATTCTGAGACAAAGCTGAGATACTTATTTTTGAAGCAGTTGCAAAATATTTTCAGCAGGCAAATTCACATCCTATTAACATTGTCACTATCCAAGCAAATGTTAAGCTTTTAAAGCCTAGATTTCCTCTCTCCCAGAAGATAGTTCAACCTGTCATTTGGATTGAATCCAAAAGTCTTTGCTGCTGGCATTATCACAGTGACACCCAAAATTTTTCAGTGCCATGCAAACAAACACACACACTTTGCTTCTCCAGAAGGCTTGGCGTGTCACAAGTTGTAAAATCTCACTACTGAAAGCCGTAGGAGAGTTGATTTACTTTGTGTGGCTGCCATTATTACACTGTTGCTAATGCTGCAGTGTCCTGAAGAGCTAGATTTGTCCTATGCAGTATTTCTTGATGTGGAAGCATTTTTGTAGGCTATACCAGAGTAGCTGGTCTCAGACATTGCTCAACACCTTCAGAATTTTGACTTGAAAATTAAGGCATTTTTCTAGCTTTAGTAGCCATTCCTTATTGTTCATAAAATCAGCTAACAAAGTGTACCATAAATGGTAAAATATGCAGGCAGCATACATTAATAATTCTCCTTTAAATATTTGAGTTCTGTTTTGAAAATTAAGGTCTTTGCTGTTTTCTCTTCCACTGTAACTTGTGAAATATAGCTATATTTTTCTCAGCAGGTGTTTCTTCTCTTGGTTTTTTTCCCTAATAATAATAAAAAATCCAGCATTCATGAAATGCAAATATGTAGTAATCCAGCATTTTGATGATAGATCCAGGTACTGTGGTTACTCTCTTGTGCCTCTTCCTTGAAGTAAGTTATTATTTGGGCAACAAGAGGGTGAGCTGCTGATCATGCTATTGCACTTGCTGCTTTTGATGGTCCCTTCCCTTCAAGTAAACTCCATTCCTAATGATGGGCTTCATAACCTGTTACTGATTAAGCAATCTAAATCCCATTTCAGTCCACACAGATGTGCCACAGAAAATAAAAAGATAAAGCCAACATTTCACGTAATAGTTAAACACGCTTAGCCTGGAAAGCACATTTTCTGTTAGAATAGGTGCAGTTTAGCCAAAGACAGAACTACAGTTTTGGGTGGAGAGATATTTAAAATTCTCACAGAGGTATCAAGCTTGTAGGAAAAAATGCATAATCAATCTTAGTTTGTAGTAAGAAGTACAGTTCTTGGTTGCAGGTGGTGTTATATCAGAGAACACCTCATATCTGAATAAGCTTCAGTCAGAATGATCTTCCTGGAAAAAATAGCTTGTTTGTTAGCCTGTTTATAGTTGTTTTGGTGACATGTTTTTTCTCGGAATCCAGAATGCTGAGTTTCTCTTAGAAAATGCATTTTAAAGTGTTTTTTCTTAAGAGTAATGTAAAACTCTTTGGTCTCCCCAGAAATTGTACCCCTTCAAAGTACGGTCCTGGAGTGAACATTCAACTTCTTTAGGATTTTTCAGACTGGTTTTACACCTTTTTAGTGGTTATCCTTTGCTACTCATTTGCACGTGATGCCAGCACTGGGACTCTCCCAGAAATGGGCAGATGTAATTGATGTATCTGTTGTCTGTGTGATGTGCCTTCTCTGTGGTTTCAGAAGGCATTCTTCAGAATCCAGAAATGAGAAAATTGTTCCTGCATAGCATTAGGAGATTGGCAAGTGTCTTTCTGCCCCAGAAGCAGCTTCAATAATTCATTAATAAATGCATTTTATGTTTTTCTCACAACTTACTACTGCATGCAACTCCTGCCATTATCGTATCTTGGCATAATTAGAATATTTCTAGTGCAAACAACCTCTGATGATTTACAGAGTCATTTTTGAAGGCCAGGAAGCAAGTAATATTTCATGAGCTAATTGTTTTATTTTCTCTACCGAATTTAAAATTTTGTGTTGCCATTAAATTTACACTTGTCATTCAGAATGTTAGGAGAAATCCGTTTGTTTGCCTGCTTTTCCTATGATAATTCTGAATGTCATTAAGATCCTTTTGCCTTCTATCCCCATCACATAAACTTGGAGTTTAGCTCATTCTGCTAACTGTACAGGGACTTGGATTTGAGACACTGAGGAGAAAGATCTGAAAAGGTCTTTAAATCCCTCCTACTCTCTTTCAGACGAGATCAGGGTAAAGGACAAATACAGGAATTCTATTAGACCTGTAAATCATTATTATGGCCTTACTTGGAATACTCTTAGTGATGCTTACAGATATAAGCATCAAAAAGATGACTGAAGAACGGAGGTCACAGAGGTGACATTATCATCCTGTTCTAATGAAAGATGGGAAATTCACAAAGTAAAAAATTTGAACACTGGAAATAACCACACTATAAAATTTTATAGCATGTATTGAGGTTAAAGTTTGAAAAAAGACAGTGTAAGCATTTCTTTTTTTATATATGACATACATTTTTAGCAAATGTTTAAAAATTTGATATTAAAAATGACTTATTTGAAACACACTTTCTTTTGGAAATAAAAAATACTTCACTTCCAAAACTACAAAGAACTGAGTGGTCATTTCTTTAAAAATAATAATCTCTCCAGATGTTAGTAAATATATTTACATGATCTGTGTGATACAAAAAGGCCCAGTGACCATATAAAGTCCATCTTAATGTGGCTTTGTAAATTAATACTGGGTTTATGTACCATCATTATTCTGTTCTTTAGCAAGCAGTGTCAAGAAATATTTACATTTTCAAGTTCTTTTGTTTGATATTGTTAAGATGTGAGGGGATCTGATCAGTGATTATTTTATATAATTTCATTATTAAAATGACACCTGTAAGTATGGTGCTAATTAAGAATATAGGTAACATTAGATAAAATTCTGCAGTCTTAGTTAAAATCGGGTTTTAACTAAGCAGTTATGCTAGTTCATAAAGGCTTAGAATAGAGAGAATAGAGTGAATTTCCCTTGTTTTCATCATTTTCAGGTTGGCAGTGTTAGGCTTTAATACTTCCTGCCTTTTGGAAGGAGACCCTGTTGGCCCTTGAGATGGAAGGAGATCAACAGGGCATCCCCTGTGCTTACACTTTAGGCTCTGGTTTGGTTATCTGGTTTCCTAATGGGGACTTGCAGAGGGTGCAGTGTGCTTCAATTCCATGGCAGTGACTGCTGCCTGCAGGCCTGGAGACAGCAAGGGAAGGCAGCGGCAGAGAGGGGCATCTTTTATGGAAATAAAGGCCAACGTTTTCAAAAATCCTTTAAAGGACATTGAACACATCTTGAAGGATCCAATTAACAAGGGTATTTGTTCAGTTACCATTCAGAATTGTGAGTTGTTTTCGGCCAGTTTCAATTTCTGTGAACCCTTGAAAATGGCAAATAAAAGAAATATTTACAGTTTCAGAGCAAGTGCCTGTTTGCTTTGAGCATGACACCTATGACACTGTTTCCAGTAGCACAGTCTGAGTTGTCTAAACATAAATGGGTTCTATTAAAAAATATTGCAGTGGTTCATTTCTACTTACATCTCAACCTAGATGGCAACATCACAAGCCACTTTTAGAGGTTGTGACCTGGTCTTTTCCAGCCTATGTAACATTTATTGCAATGAAATGCCAAGCTTGATGACCAGCACGTGGTGCCTAGAGCAAGGTTGCTGTCTATTATGTGTATGGCTCTTCTCCAGAAGATAAAAATCTGCATCTTGCTAGATGATAAAATCCTGCTTGTAGTTACAATGCCTTTTAACTCTGTCTTTTCCAGGGCTCTTATATCTCCAGTAGAAACTGTAAAGATCACCTGTTAAATGGGTCAAAGTCATACCTGCTGTGACTTGGCTGGTAGGCTGATTGTATTGGAGGGAATATAGACATATAATTTCATATTCTTTGAGGATGCTTAGGAAATGGAATTTTTTTTTTTTCAAGATGGGGTTGTACAGTCTTAGGAATGCAGTTAATTAACATCTATTGCTCCCAAGACTATATAGGTATTTTAATAGTCAATATAAATGTTAATCCATGTTTCAGTAGTGTATTTAAATATGTATGCATCTGATACATAAGACAATTTGAAATGTATCTGAAATGGCTGAATCTTTACATTTGTAAGACAGCATGAACGAAACATGTCTGTGCCACAGACTGACTTTTTCTTCCACCACCTGCTCCAATTCAGAATTAAGTGACCCCACATTACTGAAGCTTATTAACCAAGATATTGCTAGTTATAGAAACTGAAGTGGTTCTGCTCAAAAACTTTCAGGTCATAATGATGTTTAATTAGCTTACACATTTTTAGAAATCATATTAATAACAGTTAAAAATCTGAAGATGACCTGTCACTTGTTTAAGTGTGCCAAGATTTGAGAATGTAATTTCCTTTGTGAGAAGTAGTTTACACTGTCTGAAATCTGGCCCACTTAAGTTTAGCCATAAAATATAAATACACATTGTTTAGTTATTTTTTAGTGCCTACATATGTATATATTTGTAGTCTAGAGTATGTACATGCATAAAAATAATGTGAAATAATAGAAAAATAATTGCATAGACAGAAAGAACTGCCTGCAAACATCCTTATATTTATAGTATTTAAGTAAGCTGCATATTTAAATCCATAGAAATGTAAATATTCTGTTGTAAATTGTTTCTTCTTGTAGACAATTACACAGAAATGATACTGTGTATTTTAGCTTCCCTAACAAGTACTAGCATGGCTTAGCATTATGTATGGGCCCATTTAGATATACACAGGTGTGTATTTTTTCGTATGTAAATGCCTTTCTTTAATGGTGAAGTTTCAAAGGTTAAATTACAAACCCTTACTATTATTAACTTGACCAATTTTCTGCTTAATATATCACAATCTTGGCAAATGTTAGCAGATCGTGTAGTGTGTGTCATTAAACATACAGAAGCCGTGATGTTGCTCAGTAAATGTCATTTATCTTTTCCACTTTGGAATCTTAGTATCATGTTATTTCAGCTTCTGTTCAGCCTCCTCAGCTTAAAGTATGAGTAATGGCTTGAAGTGTGTTCAGTAACATTTCCACAGCTAACTCTTAATGCTTAGGCCCCTTCAAGGTGAATGTAGGGCTATGCGTGAATCAGCTCACTTCTATATTGTTGCTGTGGAGATGCAAAGGCCAGTTAAGAATTAATTAAGAATTACTGAATATTGAGGCCTATGAAATTTTTTTTCCCAGACATAAAGTTTTCAGTATTTATGGTATTTATTATAGTACTTATCACCATCATTATTTCTTCTGGCAAAATGGGCTGTGGTACCAGCAGGCAAACTGAGTTTAGAGTTTTCATGTAAACAATTTTTCATGTTTCAAGTGTCCAGGCTGATTACTGTTTGGTTTGGGAGTAAAAATATGGAAATCTCAGAAAAGCTGGAGAGTTTTCTTTACTGACTGATGGCATTGCCACAGCTTAGCAGTTCAGTAATAAAGGCCCTCAGCCTGCTTCTCCACCACCTCCTAAGTCCAATTGTAGACAGGAATGTTTTAAAATGCAGTGTACCTCCCAAGATGCATAGCAGTAATATTGCTCTATGATGAAAGAGTCCCTGAATATATCTGAATATAGTTACTGACTTGATTTCTTTGTTGAGGTTATAATCTGTTCAAAGACTTGTACAGTTTATTACCTCTAAATTATATTGTATTAGGTTATTCCCTGAAAAACAGGACATATGTTAACAGATGAAACTAGGAGATAGAATCTCAAATTGGTTTATGATACTCTGCCTAGCACAGCTGGGTGATACAGTTATATTTCCTACCCTGCTTGACACAGATGCCTTGCGATATACTTCTCAGAGGATTTTATTTTCTTTCTATCTCTTCATCTTTCAAGTGAAATGTAATGCATTTTATCCTAGTTAAAACTTCACCTGTTTATCTCCATCACAGTGGCCCCTTGGTGCGGTTCAGATGAAAAGCGAGAATAGGACAATTAAAAAATAATTAAAGGGGAAAAAAGGCTTGAAGTCTTTTCACATATGAAACTTCAAGCTTTTATGTTCACAGTGAAAAAACAATGTTTCTGTTTAATTCCATTTCTTATGCATTTAGTACAAAGAGAAATAAGTAATTGCCTTGCTTGTAGAGTTGCTTTGTTCATTTTGCTATGTAAAATTGATGGTTTGAAATTTTTATAGAACTGGTACTTCTAAGAGTATCATTTTTCATTTCACCCTTTCTATTATCTCAAATAACATACATTTTGTATTGCCACATTTTGCGCTGTTTATTCTTCACACTCTTGGTTTTGCACAATTCAGTAGCTCCGAAAAATAGCACAGATGTATTCTTAAAAACAATAACAATACTAGGTGAGTGTTCTTCAGAAAAATAAACTTTCTTTTGTCAGTTTAGAGTTCTGCTGGAATAAATGTAAAGCTGTGTATTTTAACTACGTGGTATTGTAAAAATGATGGAATGCGCAGTAAAATTGCAAATTAGCACTGGATGAGACCCAGACCCTGATACAGTAAAGGAAGATTAGAAATGATTTGTTTGGTCTCTGTGGGGAGGTGTGCCAGATGTCCCTCTGTTCAAACAATCCCCGGTGATTAACCCCTGAAGCCATGCTCTTTGTAGCTAAGGAGAGCTGCTTGCCTGCTCTCAGCATCAGGTTGGGCATTGTCTCAGCTATAAAAGATATTGCCCCCACAAAAGGCAACTTCCCACTAAATGTATCACCTGCAAAAACATCAGGTTTAGGTGAAGGACATAGCTTTCTATAGGTTAAAGTGTCTCAGTTCCAGACTATGTAAAAGTGGAGTCCGAGACAACACAGCTTTACTGTAGTAGATCTGCATTTTATTAATGGGCCAATTACATCAAAAGGGGAATTATTTGCAAGTAAGGAAAGGCAATTTTGAACTCATTACAACTTGAGTTTCTCTAATATGTGTTTATAATACACGGATGTGCTTGTATGCATACACATCAAATGTATGTAGCTTTTTCCCAGACTAGAAAAATTATCTAAAATTAGTGTTGAGATTGTGCATTAGCGATTTAAAGGAATGGAAGTGTCAGAACGAAGACCTAGGCGTGCTGCTGGTGTAAATTGGTTAAACCTAGTAAAGTCAGATGGTAGGCTATCTTTAAGACTTGGCTTAAATTTTGTCCTCTTACTCTGTATAATGCACTGAAGACAGTAGTTGCATGGGCACAGTTTTTCTCAGTAATTAATAAATCACCGTCTATTTTCGCAGTTTGGCAGAGTGAAAGTTTTCTTGTGTAATGTTCTTTTTTTTTAATACTGAATAAGTGAATATGAGCAGCTAATAATGTCTTTGCTGTCTTAGTCTGCAGAATATGAGTACCCACTGCCTATAGATGGTTTGGAACTCTATGTGCCAGTGAGAGACTCACCTTCTTACCCCCGAGTTTCAGCTGGCATCACCATGCTGCTCTTCAGTACAGCTGAGCAATTCCTGTTAAGTGTTGTGTGTCTGACTCTTCCTTGCAAGTGGTCTTTCGCCTGGAAAAAATTATGTATCTTAGTTAAGGTAGCTCATTTGACTGGCTGAAAAGTAAGTGCCTTCACTTTGCTATGGTTCCAATGCAAAAGTGCTTCTATGCAGATTTGTTGCATCCCAACAGGAGTTGCAAAGTGTCTTTTTATGAAACAGGAACTATTGCACAGAGGGCACAAGGGCAAGTGGAGACAAGTGCAGTGTGTCTTTCCTGATGCTCAGTTTCCTGAGGAAGTGTACCAAAGTGTGTATGTACTTTTCCTCTGTGGCAGTTGTCAGGAGGCTGTGCCCCACAGCCAACGTCTGGAGTCCCTCATGCTGCACAAATGTTCATTATGGCCGTCCCAGAGATCATGAGTGGCAATGACTTGGACCTAAGCCGAGTTGACATTTTGACCCAGATTTAGCTGATTAGGGAAATATTTCCATTTCAAATTTGGCATGTGCTGTAGGCTACCGGGAAACTAGGGCACAGATTCCCAGAGGGTGGGGGTTTTGAATAGGACGTGTGTCAAATGTATGCTTATGTAACTATGGCACTGCTAAATTACACACCCGTTCGTGCTTGACTATTAAATAGTCAAAAGAAGGCATTGCTCATTAATTTTATTCTTATTTTCCCTGCCAAATTTGAAAATTTTGTACAAATAACAATTCACGAACGTTATAGTTGTGATTTTTCTACGCCTAGAGGTTAGTGTGTTTAGAGACACAGTAAAGTTTGCAATGTTCTTCATGGTCAATAAAGGGTGGAACTACAGCATTTGTCAACCCATCTTAGTCAGGTAAGCATGAAATTTCCTCAACATCTGTGAGTTTTGAGATTGGACAGCATGACTAAAGGTCAGGAAAGTGCTTCCAAAGAGGGGTTGTACTGCCTCGTCAACTTCATTGCTGCACAGGATAATGATTTAAAAACACCGTGGATAGAAACCAATGGTTTTTCTTGTAAAAATTAATCAGAGCTGTGTAGGAATGTAGATGCTTAAAATACTGTTTGTATTATATTTCCTAGCTCTTTGGTGTAAACAATTGTGTAGTACAAGGTAGCTTTTAGCTACCAGCTGCTTGCTTGTTTTGCAAGGATTTGTCTTCAAGAGAACCAAACAAAAAGGTGCCTTTTTTATGGAATATTGTCACCAAGTTGTTTATCTCATCCCAACTTAAATGATTGTCAGCTTAACAAATTAGTCTAATTAGGCTAGCTGCAGAATATATAATAAATACAATACCCTGAAAAGCTTCTCTGAAAGTATTTGCTTTAGTTTTTATACCACTTAATTGCTAAAAGCTCCTTTCTTTTCTTCAGAAAAAAAATGACATTTTTGTTGCATATAATTATACAAAATATAGACATGATGGACTATCTGTTGTTTCAAATTAAATAACTTTATTTTAAGTATTTTTATTATAAATGCCTCACAAACTGTCAGTATTGGAAGAAGAATTAAACCAAAACAATTTTACTGTATTTTAATATATCTTTGTTACTTAGGTTTCTCTTGCTTCCATAATGGTAAGTTTTCTGTCCTTTCAAGTAATTCAGCAAGATTTAGATTTCTTTATTTCAGCATCAGTGTTTGGCTAGCTTCTTATAAAGCCCTTTTGCATCTTTTGTACTTCTTTATCCAGTCATCCATCCCTAGAGTATAATGCAGCGTTAACCATTCCAATACTTAAGCTTGAATCAAGCTTTCTATTCTATCACTTTTTATTATTTTTTTAATCCAAGACTCTCCTGCAATAAACTTACCACTGAAATTGTAAATGATACATCATGGCCAAGGTTTCCTTTCTGGAAGAAGTATATGTATGGAAGATGGTTTTAACAAATAATCCTGTAGCGCAAGGGTACCTTCTACCTGCCCTTTCTATACCAATTTTCCTACCTGATATATTGACTGAAGTCACACTGTTTGGCAGATGTCATCAAGATACTTTTGACGTAAAAAGCAATTCTCGTCTCTGGCAAATGTCATGCCAAAATAAATGTTTATAAATTGCATGTATCAACTGGTCATTTGGAAACTTACACTTCTGAAATGCAAATCAGTAGTGGTGCATCAGTGGGTGCCACTCATGTCTGTACAGCTTGATTGTTCAATTCAAGGGCTCCTGTTTTAAGCAGCTCTGCTGCTTGTAGCAGACCTTACTTTCCAGGGACTGGGTAAGCTAGAAGTGTAAAAGTAAAATGTTGGAAGGTTTTTTCCTCTACTGCTAAAGAAATTGAAAATATTTTGACTTTTGTTCCCTGTTTCTGGTGAGTCGCTTGTTGAGATGTAGAACAAACATCATTTATAAGAAGAGAACATTTATAGACAAGGAGCCAGGTGTCACAGTTGAGAGCTCCTCTCAAGAAAGCAGCAGTGGCAGGTTCAGAGGAATAGCCTGTAGTCATATAATTCACACCTACATGTGAGAGTACGTATTTACTCTAGCAGCACCTACGATGTGCTAACTAGTGTTGGAAATTACATGCAGCAGTTATTCCACAGAAATGTTTAAAATTAATTTGAATGTTGTGGCTGCTTCATGAGGCTTACTTCCCTTCCCCCTCCACACTTACTTAAATTCACTATTTTCTTTAGTTCAGTGTAAGCTTCAATCTGTGCTGGAGTTTGATTCTCCATCTTTTCTTGCTCTGCCCTTACACAAACCTGTAAATCATGTGAGTGGCATTGTGCTGCACATCTTTGGGTTTCCTGCTTTTCCAGCCCATGTGATCATGGGAGAGTGGACATCAGTAGCATACTTGGCAAAACAAGAGACTCTGTTCAATGCTGTTACTGTACAGCCAGCTAAAAAGGTGGGGGAGCACCAAGAAGCTCTGCTGGCATAAAAGGAATTGCTCTTTATGCAGACCAGTGAATTACAGGAGTCATGGGTTGCAGTGGCTGGTGTCAGCATTTTGGCAGAAGCCACTGCAATGTGGTCACTGTCCTTCACAGTTGGAGAATATCCTTCCTCCTCCTCTTCCCTCTGGCAAAGTGCCTCTGTGCCTGTCCTACACTGGACCTCACCTCTGGCTCACTTGCCATCCCAGTGCTTCTCCAAGGCAAGGAAACATGATCATGGAAAAGAAAGCCGGTATCCTAACCTAGCAGTAAAATAACACATTTGGGTAAACTTTCATTTAAATTCCTGTGCAAGCAGATGTTTGGGCTTTGAAAAAAAACCTCTTGAATTGTAGCTTCTGTACCTGTGTTTTACTTTTTAAAACTGCTATTAATTCCTCTTCCCCATTTAAAGAGTCTTTATAGTCTGCTTTCCCTTCCTTCAGGTCCTGATCCACTTTCCTGTTTCACTTAGGCTGTAACATGATGACATGACGCTCTGTGACCTGCAGAGTGTGTCAGAGAGTTTTAGAAACAGAAAGGAAGCATATACTCCAGTCCTGGTATTATATTTTTCAGTGCATGAGAAAGCACTTAATGTGGGTTTCTTTGCAAAATGGGGTTGAAGGACAGTTATTTCTGCTTCCAGTACGGGCTGATGGCTTCTGACTATGATCTTCTTTTTTCCACTTTTGCTGGCAACTCACTTGGAAAAAATGCTGTTCAGATTAATTTGTTGTGATTATGCTGATTTTTGTTAAGACTTTTTTTCCTGCTTGTCACATTCAGTTGAAAAAAAAGAAAAAAAAGTTAAGTATAATCAGTAGTTCTAATAGACTGGCAAAAATCCCTGCAGACATTAGTGCTGCAGGAAGATGCAGCTATGTGATGGAAGAAACTGAAGAGAAGCCAAAAAGTTTAGCAAGGAAGTTGATAGAAAAATTGAAAAAATGGGAGGTTAGAAACTAAATCAGATCAGTTATAGCTTTTGCACCAGACAGAATCTAAAAACAGTATCTCAGAAAGCTTTCACTGGGGAGTGAGGAAAGGCTTGCAATCCCAGCCCTTCTGATAGGGTAAAGTAACATATTAAGTCTGGATAAGGGAGGTGAAGCCTGAAAAAAAGGGAATTCTCAGCATTACCAAGAGCTGAAATGTTGCTTTGAGGACAAAGCATTAATACTATTAATACTGGTGACATGAAAGTTGCAGAAAACCATGGAGGGGGGGAGGAAAAGAAAGGAGGGAAGGAAGGAGAGATGGGCAGTTTATAGAAATACTGGTCTAGAGTCAGCCTTAGGAAATGTGTCCAGAGCTTAGAGTCAGGTAAGGAGACTTGTTTTTTCCATTATGGTATGGACATGGAATATGAGGTATTTCCACTGGCCATTGTAATTGCACTGGTGTGTTTTGTTACTTTTAAATGTTTTGGTATTTGAATACTAAGTGATTTGTAGAATTGACAGCAGCTATATTGAAAATGTAAATAATGTAAATACAATTAGCATGAAATCCAGCAAGCTTGTTGGATTCTCAGGGGAAGAAAGTGCTCAGAAACTGAACTAATTCAAATATATCTAGTCTGCTTTCATTTTGTCTTTTAATGAGATGGTTCTTGGGATATATAAAGAAAGTGGACGAAAAGGGAGGAAACTAAGATTAATAGCCAGTAGTTTGGCTGTGTTAGAAGTGGAGTTTCTATTTCAGTTAATGTATCCACATCATTAAGGTGGCCTTAAATGAGTAAAATAAGGGGGAAAAGAACAATTGTGTACATACTGTTTCCATTAGAATAAGTCTGCAGGCTTGTTTGCCTGCAGGTGTTTTATTCAATTTGTCAGGAGGTCTCTAGATTTGTTTCACCTTTCTTCTTGGTGGGTTTCCCCATGAAGTGTTTTGTTTGTAGGTTTGTTTTTCATTTTGTTTGAGGTTTTTTTATGATTAAACTCTACTTAAAAACCAAGATCCAAGTCCTGCTGTGATTTTGTCCTTGTTTTTGCTTTTAAATTGGAGGGAAGATCACTGAGTTGCAATACATTGTGCTCTATGTAAAAATACTGCAGGAAAGGTCTAAATGTAACATCTAGAGTAATGATTTCAGTAGGAAGGGATAAGCTTTATTAGTTACTAGAGGTCTTTTTTTAAAAAAAGCACCATCTTCCACGTATCTGAATCTGAGCAAGAGCTGAAAGCACAATCTCTTGAAGACTCAACCATTTGTCACACTAACCATCTCCAAACTGCTGAAACCTGCTAAAGAAAATTGTGCAACCAAGTGCAGGGGACTATCAAAATATAAATGTAAGTTTAAAAGATCTGCAGAGTTTTGATTTGAGAATTGGTTTAAGTTGTATTGATCTGAGATTTGTTGAAGTTTTTAAGATGCATTACAGACAGAGACAGTTTGCAGTCTAAATTGGATATATTTATTCCATCTCTGGTAAGTACAATTAGTCTGCCTGGGGCAGTATCTAGCCAGACTGCACTTCTTGAACAGTGAACAAACCAAACCACTGATTATGGGAAATAAAAACACCATAATCAGTACGAAGTTTTAGAAGTTGGAGTAAATCCATAACTCTAGCTAATTTATTTCACAGAGTACAGTTGTCAGTTTACACTCCCTTGCTCTCAATTCTCTTACTCTGGTTTTTATACAAATCAAAATACTACTCATATGTTGTACCAAATTACATGTTTGCACAGTTTTTGGAGGGAGAACCCTAGTCCTTGTCTAGATAATGCAGGGACTACTGAAGTGATTTAGTTTGCCTCCCAGAAAATGTGTGGTTTATTGGTAGATGGTTAAATGTTTTGTTGATTCTTACTATACAATTTTCTGGGATTTGAAGTTAATCTAATCCCTTTCCAATTATTCCAAATTAAGCCTTTTCTGAATAATGACATTTTAAAGATTCAGGTTGAACCTTCATACTTCATCAAACAGCTTAACTAGCATGCTAGTTAACAGCACTAGCAATGAGTTAATGCTAATGCCCCCTTTAGGACAAATGGCAGAAATTCCCCGTTTAGCTAGACGTTTTTCAAATAATCCAGTCACAGATTGAGAAGAAAAGCAAGAGATTGAACATATGTTTTCTATGCAGTCTCTGACTGGAATGAGAAGCAGGTCAGGTTCTAGAATTTTTAGGACAAGGGTAGGGAATCTGGAGCCAGTTGATTGGCACCTCACAAATTACATTAGACTGAAAGAAAAAAGGTGCTACTAAACATTGGTGTGTGAGGAGGGAGAGGAACTCTCACTACATGCTCTATCCTGATAGTCAATAATCATGCATGTTAGTTTCTCTGAAAAATTGAGCTGTGGTATTGTGTATTTGAAAATGAGCTTCTGCATTGGTATTGATTTTACTTCTGTTGAGCTGTATGCAAGTAAACTTGCTCTTTAAATTGCACATTAAAAACATCATTGGTCCAGAAAGCTAGACAATGGTCCCTCTCCTTTTTTTTCCTTTTTCTTATTTCCTATTAACTCTACCTCTTCTATTGAAACAAACAAGTGTGTTCAGGAAGACAGAATTTTTCTCTTTTTTGCAAGGGATTTGAAAACACTAGATCCAACTACATGTAGCTGTAATCAATATTCAGTACTGTTGTGGAAGACTACAAATCCTGTTCATCTGAACAGAACAAATTTTCATCTGAAAGCCTCTAATCCCGCTTCCAGTTGTTATCAGCCATGAATATACCCACAGTCTGTGTTTTACTGTTTGTCCATGAGGTGGCAAACACTGTTGATCATTGGCTTGCCTCAGAGAGATATAACATGTCAGAGTTGCTGATATTTTTTACGACCAGTATGGTAGTTGCAGCAACATTTCTGATGTTTTGCAATAAAGGTGTTTTATATTTGCCAGTATGTACCAGCATCATGATTTCTCTCCTGAAAAAGCTGGTCAAAAAGGTTATGATCCCTTCCTTTTTCATCTTCTCCTTCCCAGGTTCTGGCTCAGCTACAGTGGCAATTACTGCCCATGATTTAAATGATGCAGGGCAGGGAGCAGTGAGGAGCTGGAACAGGGAGGAGCTAGGAGGACATTTCAGCAGACTTTAGAAATCTATTGCAAAAGAAATTCTTGTGTGGATGTATACCTTAATTTCCATGGGGAAAAAGTTTACTTCTTCATCAGTTCGTTTTTATTCCTGCATGGACAGGGTGCCTGGGCCTTCTGAGTGGAGCTTGCAGGATTAAAGTCCTGGTGGCAAACAACTAAGAGCCAAAGTGCGTTAGCTTTTAGGAGGAACTCCAGAAGTAGTTTTTGTGTGTTTTATATGTATACATATATGAGGGTGCTTAGCGGTGCTTCACAGATCTCCCCAGTAGGACCCACACAAAAAAGCCTCTTTCAGTTTTTCGCATTTATGGAATTCAGAAATCTGTGTTGATTGTTCTTCGCAGATATACAACTAACTATGAATTCTCTTAGATTCCGAATGTTACTAAAACAAAGCCTTCCTCTAATTAAGTTTAAACACTCAGGAGTCTCTGACATTTAGCCTATTTAATAGCATTTCTTTCATTTTTGTAATTTAAAGCAGATCTGCTACTGGCATTTATGTAAGCTCCATTTCTTCTTTATTTGGTTTGTTAATTCCTTAAGAAGCTCCATATTTAAAGGGTGTCAAGGTAATAAAGTGATATGTACCCTATAAAAATCAATAATTATAAAAGTAGACAATCATCCTCCTCCCAGATTCTCCTGCTTACTAGCTCTGGGATATAGTGTTCTTAAGTTGAGTTCTGTACTGTTGTCTTTTATAAGGCAAAAATCAATAGTCATGCTTAGCTACTTTATGGTGGTGTACATTTGCCAGGTTCGTTATCTGTGTGTAACAAATGGGAAAATTGAGAGCAGCTGTGTGACTTGCTTCGGGTCGTACCTGAAATCTGGCAGTTCTGCACATTTTCTCACTTGAGCTAAAACCATTAGACCACTTTACCTCTCCCTGGGGAATTGCCTGGAGACGATGCACTGGTCACACAGAAATAGAAGTTTTGCTGCTGGCATCATTGGATTCGAATTTCTCTCATGTTGCTTGGATTTTCTTCCACCTTGTTTGTCTTTAATAAGCCTTTGTGTTGATTGATAGGGAACATGTACCCAAAAGTTTATTGAACCAAAGAGCAGCTGCATTATGAAAAGAAGGAGAAGGCAAAAGGTGAAGCCAAAAACCAAATTGCTTTGATCAGGGCCGTGATTTACTGCGTCTATTGATATGTAAGTGTTTTGTGATTTTTGAAGACTACATCAAGAAGTATTTTTGTAGCATTGAGTGAGTAGAATTAGGGGAGATTTATTCACTTGATAATATGTGTCCTGAACAGAGAAGAAGTGTAAATATGTTCTTGTTACTGAG
This sequence comes from Monarcha castaneiventris obscurior, assembly GCA_026261815.1. Lineage (NCBI taxonomy): Eukaryota > Metazoa > Chordata > Aves > Passeriformes > Monarchidae > Monarcha > Monarcha castaneiventris. The sequence continues at coordinate 7,389,919 of JAMPIT010000890.1, forward strand.
ATGGTATCATTTTAGGGAAGGGCTCTTTGGTTACTATTGTTAGTAGCCCATATCTCATGGGGATCTTGAACCACCATATCTCGTGGTTCTCATAGCAAATAAGAATGAGCATTTTTTTCCAGCTCTTTCAAGTAAGTGCAGATGAAGGAAAAAAAAATTGCAGCATTTAAGAGATGTAGTCTGATGGTAGTGTTTTCCATGAAATTATGAAGATGTCTGCTTTCTTTACTACTTCTGTTTTGTGCTGCTTGTACATAGGTGATTTCAGTGCATTGCTCTTCTCTAGTTATGACAACTAGTTATCCTATCACCTAGTAAACACTTTGTTTATACAACAGAAAATTGTCTTCAATAATGTTAAAATCGTATATTTGTTCAATGCAGAAGGGAGCTAATCCCTTAGGGTCTCATTTCTAAAGAAAAACTAAACTCTGAGGCCGGAGAAAGTGAAGATCCTGAAAACTTTGTTACTTTTATTGTACACTTTTAAAATCTGCTTTTGCACAATAATTTGTGAGAGATCTTCCCTGAAAACTACAAAATACTTTGCTTATGAAAATGTTTCTACAGCCTTAAATTCTTGCCAGTGCTAAGGACGTGACTGCAACTTAATGATTCTTGCTGGGGAGTGGAAGAGGGGATTGAGCCTGATCTGTCTAATCTGGACCTGAGCATGGTCAGATACTCCTATGGCTTCCATCAAGTCATGGAGAAAAGCTGTAACATGTCTCATCAGGTTTATGCCTCTGGCCTTGCCTTTGATTATGACCCTAGTTAGAAGAATTAAGTTTCTTGAAATTTCTTGCCTTGCCATAGAGAACTTTCTGTCCTGCACTTTTACAAAGGAGTATTATGTCTCTTGGAGTAAAATTGCTATTTTTGCTGTTATTTTGTGAAATGTGCAATAGTCAATGAGCTCTTTGAGAAGACATTGGATCATGCTTTTTCTCTTTAGTAGCTGTGTTCTTAGTCAGCAATTATGGTACTTGAAATCTGATCTGTGATTATGTCTTATGTGGATGACTTCAGTTTGTTGGGAACAGAATGTTCTCCACTGATCTCTGTGTCAATTTATGTCTAATATAGAATAAAAACTGTTGAAAAATGTTCTCATATTTATGATTTTGAGACCTCTAGTTCTTAGCTCCACAAATAATTTACTATCAATTACATTTAAAATTATCATCAGTTGGAAATAGGAAATGGAATTACTTCTGTGACAAACTGATTGAAATGTTTTGTCCAAATGACCACTTTATGCCTATGATATATTTGCATCAGTCCATAAATTTTATTTGCTCTGTCCTGAAAACCAGTTCCTCAGTGTAGTTATCAAAGGAAAAAAATCACTTTGTGCACTGAAATCTTACCATCATTTAGATAATTATCCTTGGTAGTTGCATTTGTGTATTGGATGTGATATGGTGCCATCTAATTAAAGATTACTGTCTCTGTGGGGGTATAAGGAAAAAAAAGTATTCTATTAAAAATTTTGTATATTGCATTATTTTAGTTGTTCTAGAAAGCTGTTCCCTTTTTTTAACCTTTCCATAAGGAAAAAAAAGCATATTTGCAATCTCTTATTATCAGAAATCACATATTACAAATATGCCGCTCTGATTTGGCAGTACTCTTATAATGTAGTTTTATTTTCATTGCAGCCAATTCATCATTACATTTAAATAACAGAATACTTTACCTCCTGATGGCTGGTGCTATAGCTAAATGTTCAAGGTCACTCTGTCTTGGATAGATTTTATTTTTAACATACGTAGCATTTTCATTTAGCTAATCCATGATCAAGCAGTCTTCTTTTTTCTTTTTTCCTTTAGTTTCTTTGACAAAACTTGCCCAGGGACTCATTAAATCTTAATTCACAGTACAAACCTTAACTCAGCTCATTCCCTGCAGTGTAACCCATTGCCAATTCTTTGCAGATCTGTCCTTTTGTGAAGTAATTGCATATCGTCTACCCCCTTCAATTCTCATGCTAGACTGGGCATTTTCAGAGAGCACCATTCATACTTGTCCCCCTGAAAGAATAACATGCTCAAAAAGACCAGAGATAAACAGTATGCTTGACTTCTTGAGTTGTTTTAGAACAGAGTCCATCATGTAAAAGTAATGCACAGCCTGTTCTGTGTGTTAAGCCTATTACCTAGAGGTCCAGCCCAGGAAAAAAAAATGTAAGAACATACTTAATCACTTAATTTTCAAAGCATGAATAATTTTATTGGTTTCAATGAGATTACCGATGCTTAAAGCAAGTGAGCTTATGTCCTGCACTAGCGTGAAGGTTCAGAAAACATTTCTGTTCTTTTACAGCCAAAAATAATCTCGTAAATACAATGATTTTAAAATCTGCCAAAAAAAAGGTTGGGTTGAAGGAGTTCTTCTGGCATTTCAAGCACACTGAATTTCCTGCCTGATTTAGAAATACAGGAAGAAGGCCTTCTATGGAACACTGGTCATAAACTATAATTACAGTGTTGAGCATTCTGTTGCTGTGTAATAACAAATATGATGGTTTTGGTTAGTTGGCTTTTCAGAGGGTTGGCTGGTTTGTTTTTTAGTCTAGGTGTTCTCTTGTCTTATAGAAGTGCTAGAAGGTGCTGTCAGGATGAAAAGCCAGTTCTGCAGAGGCTGAAATAAATCAAGGAAAAAACCAACCCCTTATGCTGTTTAATGGAACCACTAAGACTTTTCTTCAGTCTTGACATAATTTTGCATTCATTGCAATGGTAAGATTTCCAATAGCTTCCATGGCACCTTATGTGCCTTAGTATGGTTTAAGCATAGAAAAGGAGCGCATCTTATTTCTTAGCATTCAGAGTGTAAGCATAATTCATCATTCTGAAAGAGCCTTTATCACAAACTTTTTTATCTCAAAATGTATTTGTTGTTGTGACAGCACCTTTCAAGGGTGACGTGAAAGTGACTTGCTTAATGAAATAGGCATTTTTAGGTAAGTCCCTCTATCCAAAGATGCCCTTTTGAAGTTCAGGCATAATAACTGGGAAAGCAGTATGATTTCATGTAAATTATTGAAGTTAGTGTTATTGAAACTGAAGCACAATGCACTAGCATGTAACTGGGAGGGCACTTCCAAAGAAAGTTACTTAGATAAATTTTTTAAACAACAAAAAGCAGCTTTTTTTGATAAGCTGAAAAGCCGCCAGAAAAAAAATCTACAGATTGTTTTTGTTGGTCCCAACAGATGGCATAACCAGTTTACAAATGTAAATGCAATGAGCAGTATACATTGCTAAAAGTGTAAATTTGTTATTTATCACTGTTGTTCTTCTTTCCTGTTCAAATAATAATAAAAAAAGTTAAAACTCTGTTGTGATACAGAAATAATGTTTTTGAGCCATGTCTTTAGGTGTTTGTTAAAGCTTATCTTTGTGAAACAACAACATCTGTTTGCTGCAGTTACTGCTGCTGCTGGTGTTTCAAGAAGCACTGCTGGGCTTGGACATTTGGGAATTTATTACGTTTGTTGGGAAACTTGCCTTTCTGATTAACTGCTTGTGTTCACTCTGATTAGGGTCTCTGAAGAGGCTAAAGTGGGAATCCTTATGGGTGATTTTAGGCCCTTACAAGCAGGGAATTAGTATGTGGCCGGTCTTTTACAGTCTGAATTGCTGAAATTCTTCACCGTTGTATGATCAATCACTTCACTGCAGAGGAAAAATTGGCACATTTTCTTTTGCCTCACTGGAACCTGTAAGTACTTGATTGTGTAGTTACCCTGGGGTTTACTGTCTACACAGGTGGAGAGAGAGGGTAAATGTTTGAAATACAGAAAATTGAAGTACTGAAAGACCATGTGGAGTACTGTGCGCTCTCATGTGGTGTTGTCTAAGAGTGGCAATCAGCATTAGATTACTGACTCCAGACATATCCAATGTGTGGGTGGGTGGTGGCTGATACAAAAGGGTGCTAAAAATCTCCTAGGTGTAACACAGAGCAAATGCGAGTCCCATTTCCGTTTGTGACTGGAACTGGACAGTACAGCTATACTCAAAATTAGATGTAAAAAGTGTATGTTCAGAGTTCAGAACATACACTGGGGATCAGAGCATTTGCATCCTACAGGTGGTATTTCAATATTGCATTCATTGCACTGCTCTGCTTTGTAAAATGAGTGCCATCTGGATTTTTTTTTTCCTTCCTGGGAATCTCTAAGCACAGAATAGTTAATTAGTTTAAGACTTTAGGACACATTCTTGGGATTTCTGTAAAAATAAATAATACTTTGTCTATTTGTATTATGTTACAGCAAAAAGAGAACTGGCACTTTCTTCTCTTTCATTATCATGATAAAGGTCAACTTAAAAAAAAAAGGGAAGAAAAAACTTTAAAGCAAAGTTCATTTCAGAGACCCCCAATCCAAACGTATTTATGTTTTATGGCAGGTGTTTCAGCAGTTATTACTAATTGGAAAATTAGATGCCGTTGCTATAGCAGCATCTTTATTCACTAATTGGTTTTGGCACATTTTAACTAGCACTAGCTCAGCTAGACACAAAGCTATTCAAATGAGACCTGTGAAGGTTGGTGTGGAAGTGGTGAGCCAGTGCTGCAAGTCAGTACATTAACCTTCCACCTCTTGGTCCTGGGCACAGAGCAGGTTCTCTGTGGGAGCACAAGCAAGACCTTGGTGGCCTCATCCATATTTGTAAAGCACAAGAAAGCAGGAAATTGGTGACATTTTGAGCTACAGCTCTTCAATTCTCATTCTTCATGTCTATTCTGACTGTATCAGTTGCTGCAGGGTCAACAAACTCATGTGATTCTCCTTTTCAGATTGCTTTTCTGCTGGTTTTCTTGCTTATATTTGAGTGGGTGATGTGTTTCTTTGCTGATCTCCAAAACCTTTGAACTCGTCTTTTCTTGACCTGTCTTGTGCCTTTTCCTTTGGTTCCTGCAGTGAATATTTACTGGGGCTTTGAGGCTTTTGTAACTGAAGTTACCTCCATGTACAATGTAACATTTATTTTCTAGGCAATTCTGTTTTCTGTTTGAGTGTATCTTTTCATGTGCTTCACAGTAGGATGGAGCTCCATTTTCATACTTTTATCACCTAAATTCTTTCTTGAGGTTTGAGAGATACAGGTTGCTATGAAAAGTTCTTCTTTTTATTCTTTTTTTTTTTTTTTTTTAATTCTCTTCTCTACCTCTCCTGGATTTTCTGAAGATTTTGAAATCTTGGAAGTTAGTAGAATTTGAAAATGAACATCACTTTCAAATCTACTTGCTTGCCCCTGCCCTGTCCCTACACTGTAGATGACCTTCCCATCCAGCCTTCCTTCTGTGATTGTAGGTACTGTATGAAGGGCAGAGAAGGGTTGCTTAATAACAGCTCTGGTTTCTTGACAAGTGTTACCTCTTCATCATCCATTCTCTGCCTTTTCTCTGTCAGTCTTTTTGTGTTAGTGAAAAAGAAGTTGAAGAGCTTTTCAAGGCAAGGATGGTATAAAAGTTTTCCTGCTATATGTCTGACTCAGGAAGGCATAGTGGCAGTGTGAGCATGTGTGATATATTCTGTTGGAGAAAAAGAAGATTCCTGTTTGGGAGGCTTGGATGCATGAGATATATTGAGAAGTCTTGTGTGTGTGTGTCTGTGTGTGTTAACAAATATTTAAAGTTGTTCAAAGTACAGTTAGAGCTGTGCCTCTTTTCCCTACAAGCTAATGATGGGTTTGTGTGCCAAAATCTTGAAGTGCTGTGTGCCATAAAATTACTAATAATTTTTCATTCTCAAATATGTTTTTTAGTGGGTAGTGTAATAAACCTTTTTGATCATAAGAATTTAACTTCAAAAAAAGCAGTTCCATTAAAAAGGGGTCTCTATTTGAAGGTGCATCATTAGGACACTGGAAAATATGTAAATGAGAGTTCGATTTCTAAATGCAACATTAGTTACTGTTAATCATGTCTTGGCAGCTTTTAAATAGTTGTTGCAGGGATAATAATTTTTTTGTTTATAATAGTAAACACTTGTTTTGATGGGATGCATACTGATAAGAAGTACTCAGAGGTACAAGTTCTTTGATGAGGTGACAAATACACTCTTGGTACTAGAAGGAGAAACTTGAGTTCTAAGGCATACAGCATATTGAAAGTTAAAGGATTAATAGGGTTTTTTCCCTTTGATTTCTTTTTATTAGTTTATATGTTTGTTAATTTGGGAGACAGAAAAATTATGCCCTGAACCCCCAGACAAATGGCTGCATTTATTCTTCATGTTCTTGGTAATACCTCCTTCTCACTGTAGTAGACATTTTCTAAGAGAAGTGGAAGAACATTTTGAAAACCCATGTTTGTTGTTATAACACTCACTCTAGGATAGTTTTGTTCGTCATAGCGGGTATTGTCTTCTTAATAGCTCATGTCCTTTCTTTGACAGTAGCCTCAAGGATATACCAAAAAAAAAAAACCCAACCAAAAACTCAAAATAATGAAAAGTCAAGGTGACTCTCATCAGTGACACAGAAAACAAGCAGATGTTTCTCTCGTTTCTGTGGTATTTCTGAAAGCTGCTATGGTATCAAACCCCGCATCTATGTAAATGTGTAACTAACACTACCCTCAAAAAAGACCCCTTGTAACTTCTTGTCTGTCATTCAGGTTTGAATCCTACTGTGTTTAATAACCTCCTTTCCAATAGTTGCTCTTTTTTCCCATATCTAATCTCCTCTGTTTTGTAGTGGTTATCCCTGTGATTTGGGAAGTTATGAAATTTCAGTTAGAAGGCACGACACAGCTTGAATGTACCTTGAGCTGCGCAGACTTCTAATCAAATGAGAATTGCAAAGATCCCCAAACCTAAACCCAAAATGTCTGCAGCAATTTGGAGTTCAAAGTAGAAATGTCATCTGCCTTATTTTCAGTCATGTTTCAACCTACATTTATTAGAAGTAATTTCCACACAGCATCATCCGTAAGCTGCAGCTGAGATCTTGACTTGGCATTGTTATTGATTCTAAGAAGAGGAACAGACTCTTAGGCCATCACCTCCTCCCAGGTTTTTCCATTTCTTCTGTTTCCTCATTTTTGTCCCCATCTATAATTGTGTCTTGTTTTATGCTTCATTGATAAACCTACTTAGTAAAATAGGTACTCTTTTTTTTCTTCATAGCCTACTGTCCATTCAGGAAAAAGCTGGAATTTATTATTACTTATACGCCACCAACAAATTTAATGATAGTAGTGAATTTTAATATATTAAGTGCTAAAAAGACTTTTCTGTTTTGGGACTGCATAAAAATATTAATTCAATTGCAGAGTGTGGGAAGGAAGAAATGTTTTGTGCCAAATTAGGTTTTGTTGTGCCACACATGATTTGTGTGAAGCATGCAGCATGGTATTCTTAGGAAAATATGCATTAAGGAGCTATCAGGGCATCTGACAAGCAACAGAGGCAAGGGACTGAGCTGTGTTCAGAATGTTTTAATATAGTTACAAGGCATTCACATTTCACAGTTTTGAAAATGCTTTTGTATAAGAGGTTGGAGAAAATAATGTTCAGCTGATTATTTCTAGATAAATGTTGGGGAAGGGACAAGCTTAAATGGAATAGAGAGCGTGTGTCTGAAAGGTGTGCCAGCCCTCACACTGAAAGGAATAAAATCAAGTGACAACAGAAAAAATAGTAATAGCACCACACAGGTTGGTAACAGAGTAATTCCCTGCAGTTGTGTTGAGGGTTCAGGGTTCATTTAGCACTAAGTTCCTTAAACAGCTAAGATGTTATGGAAACACTATGCTAAAATGCTTCTGTAAAAAGCTGATGGGTAGCCCTAAATTATATAGAATCATAGAATGGTTTGGGTTGGAAGGGACCTTTAAAGGTTGCCTAGTCCAATTCCCTGCAATGAGCAGGAACATCTTCTGCAGGATCTGATTGCTCAGAACCCCATCCAACCTGGTGAAGAATATTTCCAAGGGTGGGACATCCACCACTTCTTTGGGCAATTTGTTCCAGTGTTTTGCCACCATCATTGTAAAAAAACTTCTTCCTCGTATGTAACCCTAATTGACCTTCCTTCAGTTTAAAACCATTACTCTGTGTCCTATTGCAACAGGCCCTGCTGGGATCTGTCCCCATCTTTCTTGCAGGCCCTCCTTAGGTACTGGAAGGCTGCTATAAGGTCTCCCTGGAGCTTTCTCTTCTCCAGGCTTGAACAACCCTAACTCTTTCAGCCTTCCCTCATAAGAGAGGTGCTTTATCCCTCTGATTGTCTTTATGACCCTCCTCTGTACCTGATCCATCAGGTCCATGTCCTTCCTGTGCTGGGACCCCAGAGCTGGTGCAGCACTGCAGGTGGGGTCTCACCAGAGCAGAGCAGAGTGGCAGAATCCCCTCCCTCACCTGCTGCCCACGGGGCTTTGGATGCAGCCCAGGATGTGTTTGTCTTTCTGGGCTGTGAATGCCCATAGCTGGGATATTTCCAGCCTCTCATCCTCCAGCACTTCCAAGTCCTTCTGGGCAGGACTGTTCTGATCTGCTCATCCCCTGGGTTGAAACCAGAGATTGTCTTGACCCAGGTGCAGGACCAAACACTTGGTCTTGTTAAAGTGGCATTCCCATGGGCCCACTTCTCCAGCTGGTCCAGATCCCTCTGGATGGAATCCTGTCCTTCAGGCACATCAAACACACCACTCAGCTTGGTATCCTCTGCAAACCTGCTGGGGGGGGCACTGGATCCCACTGTCCAGGCCTTTGATGAAGATATTAAACAGTACTGGTCCCAGTAGACCCTTGAGGGGTGCCACTCATCACTGATCTGCATCTGGCCATGCCATAAAGGTGAAACATTGTATTTCTCAGGTGAACATAGATCAAATTAACTCGTAGATGCGAAAAACTACACGGAAACAAAGACAAGAAACAGTTAGCAAAGCTAAATCTAAAGCAAACTTTTGTGATTGACCCCCTTTTCACCAAAGAATCATTTTTTATTACATCAGTTCAAATGCTCAGATGCTGAAAAAAGTGGATCAAAGCATGAGCACGTTAATCAGACTGTGGTTTAGGTATGGGAATCATAAAACGTTTTTGTGGTTTTAATTTTCCTGCTGGGATTTTTATAATTATTGTTATTTGTAAGATTTAACAGGCAAGACACTCCCATCTACATATTTTGGAAACAAAAAATTATTTTCTTTTTAAAGGAAAAGAGTAGTCAGAAAAAATAACTGTCTTTGGGAGCTGAGAAATTAAGACATTTACTACCATGCAGTTGAAAATTAAATTCTGAGAGCTTGTCATACTGCCTGTAAAAGAAAAATCAAAATGAGATGTATCCAGAAACATGTCCCTTTTCTTGTGTAGGATATGTTTTATTTATATTTTAATTTGGTTTTGAAAAGAAGGTGAATCAACAGACTGAAAAAAAAGAAGTCTTGTGTTTGAAGGTGATACAAATTAACATACATCTCAGCAATAAAATCTTTCTCAAATAACAGTTTGCTTCAGCTTTGGGCATAAGAGAAGAGCTTGTATTCAATCTTTTTTTTTTCCTACTGGGTAAGGATGATGTTTTCTCCCTCCTTGCCTTTCTCATCCCCACAGTAGCAGTGTTTTGTTTCAATGTGACCATTTATCTATTAGGTCCAGGAGTCCTGACTCGGGGACATCAAACATTGATCAATGGCAATTACTTTTATAATGACTGCGATTGTTCATCTTCTAATAACCATTCCTTTTCTTTCTTGCCAGTGACCTTTTTTTTGTGTGAATAATAATATGATTTCTTTTATTTATAGGTATTTTTTAACTATAATCCTTACTTTCATAACTGAGCCATCAAATTGGTTTAATACCTCATGTTATTAGTATTAATGAGTTATTGGTATTAGCTACTTATATTATTTGTTACAAATAAGTTTTAAATTAATGGAAAATTAATTGTAAAAGCGCAAGCTTTTATAATTATTCTCCTACCTTGTGGATTGTAAGTACCTGCCTTCATGTGGACAACTAATTGATACAGAGAACACTCTATACTTTATTTGAGCCTACACAAGAATGTACTTCGGGATGAGAAAGACTTCCAGTGACTTTTGGTCAGACCTGTAATGTAATCACACTGAAACTGGCACTGGTAATCACATTCATGGTGATTTGTACAAGCTTCATATTCACCCCTTAAAAATAGGAAAACGAGTTTGACTTGCAGGGATATTTCCAACAGCGACAATTACAGGAAATAGTATACAGAACTGCAGAAGTATTTATATAATGTGGCAAAGCAAACATCGCAGGTCTGAGTGTTCTGTGGGGAGAGATTTGCAGCTTGCAAGAGGGACAAAAATACAAATTTCAAACATTGTTGTCATGTTTTAACCCCAGCCAGCCACACGGCCATTCACCCACTCCCTCACCAGTGGGATCGAGGAGAGAATCAGAAGGGCAAAAGATAGAAAGCTCATGGGTGGAGATGAAGACAGTTTGATAGGTAAAGCAAAAGCCACAAACATGAGCAAAGCAAAACAAGGAATTCTTTCACTCTTTCCCATGGGCAAGAAGGTGTTCAGCCATCCCCAGGAGAGCAGAGCCCTGTCACGTGTAACAGTGACTTGGGAAGATAAAGGACATCTCTCCAAATATCCTCTACTTTCTCCTTCTTCCTTCCACTTTATATACTGAGCATGATGTCATAGGATATGGAATATCCCTTTAGTCAGTTTGGGTCATCTGTCTTGTATAGGTCTCCTTCCAACTTCCCTTGCACCCCTAAATTCCCTGCCAGCATGGCAGTATGAGGAGCAGAAAAGGCCTTGGCTCTGTGTGAGCCCTGCTCAGCAATAATAAAAAACATCTCTATGTTATCAACCCCATGTTCAGCACAAATCCAAAACACAGCCCCATACCAGCCCCTGGGAAGAAAATTAACTCTACTCCAGCCAAAACCAGCACAGTTTTTTCTTTACTATATATTTCTTTTTAGCATTAACATTGTTTTTTATGAAAACACAGAGGGTTTTTTTTAGAAATAAATGAGCTCTAGTGAAAATACGAACTGAGCTGAAAAGGTAGCTGTAAATGTGTGCTTCAGCATTATGTTCTGATTAAATTAAAATTGGAATATGAATCCCTAGGCATTTAGTTAAGCTTTGTACAAACATTTACTGCAGCATTATGTTCCGATCTAGATATAATATTCCAATGGTCTCTGCCCTTAACTCTATTGAATTTTTAATTTAGGGGTGGTTAAGTCAAAATTCATTGTTGACAAGGGGCTTTGAGCAGGAGGAGGAACTATGTGAGAGAGGTCTCTTCCAACTAGAATGGTGTGGGTTGTGTAATAATCAATCAGTAGGATGTGCATACATCTATACCATATGTATTTTTGAAGTGGTTCTTGAAAGTTCTCTATGCACTTCTAATGCATATGTATATATCTGAAGATAGTTGTATGGCAAAAACAACAACAGCTAAAAATGGGATGTGAAAAGAATTAACTTCATGAACAGAATCTTTTGTCTTTTTGCCTCCTTTTGAATCTAGTGAAGAAAGTTTCCTATGGTTGATGCAGCAAGTAACTTAGTGTTAAATAAGAGCAGTCTTCAAAAACAAAACAACCCTGCCCAGTGTAGCCATTTCTCAGAATCACTGTCCACTCCCAGAGAATATCAGAGTCACCCACAGGGGTTGCTTCCAGGTACATTGTTCACATAAGGAATGACATCTACTCCCCCTGGAAAGGTAATGTGCACTGAGAGGCAGTGAGGTAGCCAGGACCCCTTAAGCCATCTAGAGCCCTGTATGAAACACAGATCAACAAAAAGTATTTTTCTGATATTAAACAAATTTAAATGATGGGGAGTTTTATTCTTCTGTGACACACTGTCTAATGTATGTGGCAATTTATAGCATAGAAGGTCTCTGACTGTCCTTAAAATAGATGTCAAATTGACTTGCTATATAATGCAATGAATTACTTTACTGTTGTTGTTTTTAAAGAGATCCTTTATGTTTTGCCAAACAATGGCTTTGCAGAGTTCGATATCATAGTTATGAACCAGGTACAAGACAAAAAGTGGCCATTAATGGAAAACTTAATTTGGGTAAAAGGACCTAAATACATGGGACCAGCCTGGATTAGATTGTCAGCAGAAGGGTGGCTTTAGGCAGGAGCAAGGGGCTTAAAAGAACGAGAAAAGGGGTAGAAGTTGACTAAGTACTGAGGCTGCCCAGCAACTCCAGTCTCAATTTCCCATGTACAGCCCTAAAATAGGAACACTTTTACTGAAGTGTGTACAGACAATATGCTTTAAATGAAAGACATCATAGACAGTAGTGCCTAAGAGACCTGAAAAATCAAGTTCACAAAAAACATAAATGAGGAAAGCAGGGTGGCTTTAAAACAACTTGCGTAGAAATGAAGGTGGGGTCAGCAAAATTCAAGTTCCCTTAAGTCAGGTCTCCCAAAAGGAGAAAGAATCAGGAGTTCAAGTGAGTAAGAAATTAATGTAACATGACATAGTGTGAATGAGATCTCTGCAAATGAGTTAGTATGTTCCTATTTACTTTTTATACTGTGTTTACAAAAAGTTTTCTTTCAATGTAAGAACAGTATTTCAGCAGATGTTGGGACATGCAGGGATCCACAATTTATTAGAAATTCCTACCTAAGCAACTTGAGCAGGTTTTTGTTTCTCATGAGGCAGTACAAGGAAACATTGAATTAACAGGGAAGCTATCTGTACAGAAACATTCCTTGAATTATCCATTTGAAACATGTATCCTATCTTTATCATGTGAGGGACTGTAAGCACCCAGAAAGACTGTTACTGCCTTGATTAATTGTATCTAGATCTAAGGTAGTATGTGTCATTTGGCCTTATGAGATGGCAATCCAAATTGTGGTGTGAAAGTGTATTTTAGGATCCTTCACTTAAATGTGGAAGCAGATTGATGAAAAGTGCATGTAAATGTTGATTCAGAATTGAAAATGTGCCAAGAGACTGCTAGTAAAATATTTACTGATAACTTTAAGATGGAAATATGTCTCCCTTATTGAGCTATAAGTTCAGTTTGGAAAGTGTTTCGGGGAGGAACATATTTTTATTCATATATCTATAGTCTGTGGAGCAACATTTGCTCTTGGGGATATTTTCTTTTAGAAATTTTGTTCATGCCTGCCATAGCTTTCAAAAAAATGAAAATAAATGTGTGTGATTATGTGTGATCATCTTCAATTGCATATACATTTAAATATTTTGGAATTGTATGAAGGCCTTATGTTATTTTAGGCCACCACAGGAGCAAAACATTTTTTTCTTGTTTTTTTGTTAAAGGTAAAGCACATTGTGATCTGAAATCTAATAAAGGAAGAAGACACAAATGATAAGCAGTTTTTCATCAGAGGGAATGTAAAGACTGAATGTTGGCCATTATTAAAGTTGGGTAATGCTATAGAAGAGATTAAGTTGTAAACAATTGTTTCTGAAAAGTGGTGGGAGGGGGTGTGCTTGCCTGAGGTTTTTTTAGCATTTTCTAATCCTATCTTTCCAAAAGGAAAAAGAGTTCCTGTTCTGTTTGAGTTTGGCTTTAATACTCTGCTTTAATACTCCTCTTTAATACTACTGCTTTGACTCTGATTTTTCATTTATATTTATGCAGATGATTTATCTTCCAGAGTCTCAAGATCTTCCCATCTCCGTATTCAACTTGTCAAAACGAACCTGAAGGATGGGGTGGTTTCTACATAAGTAGAAGTGGTCTCAGCACTTGAAATTTTAAATGGGAATTTTTAAAAATAAAATTCTAAATGGTATTTTAAAAAATAAAATATAAATGGGTTTGGGTTTTTTTTTAATTAGAAGTGGAGTGAAGACTAAAAGGTAGTGTATGAATTTCAGGTAGCAAACAGGGCAAATCTAAGCTAACTGACAGAGTCCCAGTGAATTTTTTATTTTTTTACACAAAAAATAGGTTATGTGACAAAAAGTAGATTTTTCTATCAGGGTGGTAAAAATCTTGAAACCCAAATGAACGCAGGTTGAGTGTGTACAGTAAAATCCAATGATAAAGAAGGTGTTCATGAGTAAGTTTGTTGCACCAAAACTGAAACTTTGAAGAAAGAACCTGAGGTTTCGTAGAAGTCTGCATCTTTTAGAATCTGGTGACACTGTATCTGAAGACATGTTAATGATTTCACATTGAATTAATTTACATATAGAAAACCTTTTAAAAGTGGTATTGCATTGGAAAATAGTAGATTCAAGGCAGACTTTCCTGACCTCAGTCCTGAGCTCAGAGTAGCAGGACACTGCTTTGTGTGTCACTTCATTGGTATACTCAGCTGGTGAAGTGCTGTGTAATACAAGTGAAAGCCATCACACCAAAGTACACCTTACCATTTTAATATTTACTCTCTTTATGAAAGAAGCATACTCTGCTCTTACAGGAGAATGTGGGAATAATATAGCAAGTGTTTCTGTGTCTAGGAAATCTTACAGTGGTATTTTGCCATCGTGTACTGATGGGGAATTATCTTTCTGCACACTTGTGGGGTCAGTTGAACTTTTTTTTTAATGTGGTAATAACTAAGACTTCACTATAGCCTGTCTTCTAAGACTGTGGTGTTTTTTTCTTGGTAGTGTTCTGAAACACTCTGTGGCATTGCCATGATTTCTGTGATGAGAAAAAAGGGATAAGTTCATGTCAAAGTACTATGTGCTAGGGAAACTTCTAGGGAAAATGTTGTGTATCATGAATTACCGTATTTTAAAATCATAACATGAGGCTGGGATGGTTTAGAGGTTTTGGGTTGCTTGGGGGGGCCACCTCCTTTTTTTTTTTTAATCTGCCTTTTAAGGATGTAGCAGGTGGGTTTTTGCTCTAAGGAAATAGAGGGCATTTGTTGGAAAAACATTCATTTGATGGGTAACGAGCTCTTCTATTTATTTCTGGCATTGATTGGTCTGTTGTCAATACACATCTTCGTGAAGATTCCTCATAGAAAGTGACAAAAAAGAACAGCAATATTTATGTAGTCATGCTGCAGAGGGGATATTTAGCTGTATTGATTTGGTTGTTTCATATATTTCAATACTCAGAGTTTCAAGTTGGTTAAGGTGAACCCAGAGGACTTCAGTCACTATATTCAGTTAATAACAGGTGAAATCCTAACTTTAGGGTTCATAGAGATGTAGGAAACATATGTAGTTGGTAAAGTATCTTTAGTGAAATCTTCCTTTGAACAGCAAACTAATACATAATTGGATGTATTGCTTTGTTGAACAGGTGGAATTATGAACCCTTTTCATTTGGATTTCCTTGCTGCTGTTGTCCCAGAATAGCTACAGTCATAAATATTTAGACTGGTTGGTGGTTTTAGTCATTACTTTGACAAGCTGACAGTAACTGGTTTTGTTCAACGTGAGGATGTGAGAAACAAAACAGCAGTGGGAACTAAATGCCATATTCCCTTGCAGAGTTCATTGGAGTTTTCAGTGAATACTTAACTGTGACTTCTGACAGAAACTGTGCTATACTCTCACCTTGACAAGTTTAAAAATTGATAGTGTTTTCAAAAAGAACTGAGGTTTGTAATGTTCTGATTGCTTTTCTGAAAGCTAAGTGAAAAGAAATTAGAAATGACTGACTGAAGGAATGTAAACGCAACAACTGTGTATCTGCTTGTCTGGTACATAAAATCCACATTCATTTTAGGGCTGTCTTGGGTAATCAAACATTCCTGCATTAACAATGGGGGGGATGCTGCAGATATGTTATATGAAGGCAGAAAAGATGAAATAAAAGTCTCTCTTACTTTTCCCTTTTGAGGAACAGAGACTGTAGCGCTGGATTACACAGCACAGGAATATATAGAAAAATTAGTCTATGCCTTTCTTTCACTGGGAATGTGGGAATCTATCCCAATGCATGAGTTAATTAGCTGGTTTGTGCTTAGTTCAGCTTTATGCTATGGTAAATTTTAAATAAATTAATCTGACTGCATATAGTACTTAAGCCTTAAGCCACCCTGGCCCTCCCAGGCCAGCAAGCACTTCTGGATGAAATCTCAATATATTTGTGAAAAAGGCTGTAAGATGTAGGCAGGAATCGAGACCTGAGCTGGTGTATTTTCTTGTCATACTGAGTCCTAAAACTGCCCTCACTGACCTTCTGAATAGGCCAGGTGTTATAAATGAGGCATCCTGACACTTTTAGAGGCTTCCAGATCTTGACGGATTTCTGAGCTCCGGCTTGTCAGGTGTTGATAGCTGTTTTCTCCTCACATGTATATTCAAAAATGCCTTTAAAATGCTTGAAAATCAGTGTCATTTGAGAGATGCTGTTGTGTATTTGATCTCTTAGTTAAAATTGCAAAGCAAAAAGGTGGGGAAGGTTTCACCAGTTAGAACTTCAGATGAGTGTGCTAACTTTTGTAAACCATTAACTTAGTAACTACAAGGTAACTAGTCATCTACAATGCCTCTACGTTATTGGTAACATTATCTTTGTTTAAGGCTCTGCATTTCTGTGAATCACAGGACTTGGAAAACTTGGTATAGTATTTACCTCTGAAATGGTCATGGAAGCCTAAACACTTTTAGGATTAAGCATTATACCACTCAGAGAGGACAGAAAAAGAGTTATATGTGATTGAAACTGTTGAACTGCCATGAGTTCTAGCAGGGCTTGCATTTTCTGTGGAGAATATCTGAAACCTAACTTAGTTTTTAAAAAACACTTTTTACTATTGGGCCAGATGATGCTGAAGGAAAACATTTATTTCTGGAGTATGCTCAGAAAAAAGGAAAGGGAGGCCTGGTTAAAAGATAAAGGTGTATATCCTTTCCCCTGAAAAGGCCAATTACTCTGGAAATCAGAAATGTGAAAAAACCAATGAAGTCAAATTCATTGGCATCTTGCTTTTCAAAGGAGCATTATATAATTAGAAATACATAATTTGTGTCAGGAGTGATGATAGTAACCAGCAATGAATAATTAAGTTCCCAATTCTTTGTGTAAGTTGAGGCTGTGTAAAGGTTTTCTTTTTGATTCATGCAGCGTACAATGGAGATGTTACACATTCAAATTATAGAAAGAAACCCCTTTTTGGCTATATAAGCGAGCAGTCTTTTAACCATTGTCAGACCAATTTACTTTGTGCTTTTATTTTGTATATATGATTTCACAAATCATTTCAATGTCCTTAAATGATGTTCTGAAAACTTACTTTGAGGAGGTAACTTAATACAAGGTACCACTGTGCACCTCAGCTTTTCTACAAAGCTGCCTTTAGACATCTCCGAATAACTTAGAATTGGGAGGATGGGGAGACGGTGGTACTGCCCTTATACAATGTGTTTTCTTCAGTATTTCTACCTTTGGTTTAGACAAACATACTTAGTATCTCAAATTAACCGTATTTTGTTTTCAAAAGATTTAAGAAAGTACTGGAAATAATAGGTAAAGCCTTAGCAGCCACTGAAGAACTCGTCTTAAGTGCTAAATGTACAACTAGATTTGGTACCCAAACAATTTGTCCTTTGGCTATTCTGAGAAGTTAGCTGAAGATAAAGATGGGCTTTGGCAATGCTGAAATAACTCCATACAAAACTGTGGGGCTGGAGGATAATGCACTTCCAGGGCACTGCCTGCCCTGAAGGAAAGAGCTTTGAGCCTGTTTGCATGTTTGCCTGATAAATAGTAGAGCTTGCTGCCTTTCCCTGGCAGCCTGAAAACCAGAGATGCAGCAAAGAAAACAAGAGATGCATCCACTTTTGCTTGGCCAGCACAAGTTAACCCCAGCTTGCCCCCTTGGCTCCTTGTTGCCATGACTGTGACCTCTTACTGCAGTTTCAGGAGGAAATCTTGGAGTGATAAGCTTGGGGTGTAGTGAGACAAATGGTTTCTGCAGAGCTACCCTGCACTGCATGTGGCCACAGAGTAGCAAGCCATGGTCTCAGTGGCACAGCCGTGATACCTAAGTGAATAATAATCCTAATTACTCTGTTTTTCCTTAAAAATGTGATATGGGAATCACTGATGTAAAGGTGGCTCTTCTACAGGCCTTCCTAGATATGCATATATATGCTTTACTCATCTTAGACAAAGGAAAATGGAATTTCACAAGACCTGAAAGGGAAAGTTATCTCTAAGAACCAACGCCTAGCCCTTTCTAAATGTCTGGTAAATCAGTTCCCAGCTTTGATTTCAAAAAGATGATGAAAGTCAAAATGGAAGTCAACATCCACTCAAGTCTCACAAGTTTCAAGTGTTTGATCTTCTTTTTTTTTTTTTCTAAGGCAACACTTCCAATCTAAATATTACTGTAATTAGTCATCCTTGACTACCCAATCCAAATGGTCTGTATGCCCTTTTACATTGGGAAGGAGGATGCAGTCTGGGACACAAACTCAAAGTGAAGCTCTGATTCATGATCTGGATGCAGAATGAGACAATATAGTTTGTTTTAACAGTGCTTTTCAAATTTTATACACAAGAGTATACCTAAGCATCTTTCTTTATGTTATTAGTTTGTTTCTCTGGGATTGGTTTGTTGATTTGGGGAGGAGTGGGCAGCTATGCTGAGGAGGATTGTGGGAATAGCGGATCACACTGGGAAGAGATTTGCCTACAGTTCCTAACTGGTATGACTTGCTTGGTATTTGATTCATGTTTTGTTCATGTGCACAGTTGGTATTTCAGAGATGTGTGGTAATTGCTGGAATAATGCACAAAAGATGAAGCACTCTATTTATTGGAAGAGCGTACTGTGTGTATGGATCAGCAATGTAATAGAGCTGCTTCCTGTCAGCTGGCATAAAACCCAGTGAGGACATGTTAAAGAATTGCAGAGACAAGATGAGGAGGAAGTGGCAGGAACCAACCAGTACTGCTCTCACTCTCCTTCCTACCTGTTTGAAATGTACCTTCAAACAGTGACAGTATCAGCTAAGACATTGGTGTCATTGAGCCTTCTTATTATTGTGAAGGAATTCATATTAATATATATACTCCATACATTGTCCTTTCCATCAAATTTAATTTTTGACAAGTGTGAGCATGCCTGTCTTATGCTGATACTTTTTTCCTGTCTTCTTTCTTTCCCTCTCTTTTCTCTCCTTTTGGTTCATTGTGTTCACTGACGGGTGGATTACTCATAGAACCTTCTCCACTATAATTTATGTTTATCTGAAAATAGGAACTGCAGTTCTTCAGTAATAATAAACTCCTCTATCTAAACAGTCTCTATTTCGATTCACTGCCTTCATTTTCTCCATGTCCTGTCATTTTTTCATTTGCTGCTGCTGTTAATCTGACATCCTTTGCTCCAAAAAAAAAAAAAAAATGTGTTTTATTTACAGGGCACAGCATTTGGAAGTGCTCCTGTACCTTCTCGCAGGCAATTATGTGAGTCTCTTAAATTCCGCTCTGTGTTGTAAAGATGACTATGTGTTCATGTGCTGTAGCATGGCATGCCAATCTAGAGTTAATGCCCTGAGGTCAATATTCAACCGCTGGTGTTGTATATTGCCTGTAATGTGTTTGTAGCTAACAGCTTCTATTGACCCCTTCTTTATTTCTTTGTTGTGTTTTGTTTAACACATCATGAAATGGGGCTGCGCTGTGCACTATAGACTTGCAAGAAGGGAAGAAAATACCATAATGACTCAAAGTCTGGAGGGGAATAATAATAATAATGTTATCAGCTCATGTGTGCAACATAGTAAAGAGTAGCATTGTTAAAACTAAAGAATCTCTTTTTCCTATTCTTCAAATTAATCTCCATTGCACAGACAAAAAAAAAAAATAAAAATCTGGACCTCAAGAAAAAAAGAAATGGAAAATCAAACAATGTGGTATAAGGCAGACATTACTTAGAGACCAGTTGTGTTCCTTATAGGACTTTCCTTCTAATTAATTTGAAGAACAAGTCCATCCACTGAGTTGGGGAGAAAAGGGATCTCATTCATTTTTTTTTTCTTAAATCCACTGGAATTATTGACAATGAATAATTTTTCTTTTAAATTAAAATAAATTCCCCCTGTCGTCCACCAAAATCCCAAGAAATCGCAAACAAAATGTGCTATATATTTTTTAAAAAGAAAAAAAAAAAGAAAAGAAAGGCTTGCATTCTAATTCCAGATGTTCTTTCTGCTGCATTAACAGTGTTTGTGTGTGGTGTGTGTATATTGAATATATAGATCCTCAGAATACCATCAGACTTTGAGATGAGGACTTTCTTACATTCCTTGAGTTATTTCTGTCTTTCTCCTCCTACCTTGAGTTAATGTCCATCCTAAAGACATTGGTGTCTTCCATATGCATAAAATGAGCTACAGCCATGCACTGCATTATTATGATTACTGTGCACTGCATCACACCGCTGAATGTCAAGCAGATTCATTATAATATAACATTATAGGCTTATTCATAAATACAGTGCAGTTTGACAGATGCTTCATTGTTGGCAGTCTTGGAACATGTTGCTTGCGTAAATTCACTGGTGCTGCTCTTGTGTATTCCTAGGAAAACATACGGCGTTTGTCTATGAGTGTGGGTCTTGCAAAAGTAACAAAAAATATGGTCTGTATATGACTGTCCTTTCTTTTGTGCAATTATCTAAGACCTTCCTAGCCTACTGGGTATATCTAAGGGAAGAAAAAAGTACCAAGATGTAACACTCTTCATGAAATATAATTGTGCTCCTATTGCAGTTATTTAAGGTATGGTGGAAAGTATTAATATTCTCATTGTGTCCTTCAGAAAAACAGTACTAAAGTTATTTTTCATCCAATATATATGTCACTTAGCAGTCTGCTGAAATGAAAATTTGAATTTCTGGCTGGCTTACTCTCATTTAAATTAGTCCTGCTACTGATTTATATGATTAACAACCTCAGTGAAGACTTTGGAAACACACTGAAACAGTAACATGCTTTAACATGCTTAGTTATAAAAAACCAGCATGCCCACTGTTGACAACTTCCTTCCATGTATGGAGCCCCTGTTTGAGGTGAATGATGAAGTGTCGCAGAATGAAGTGTCTGGGATTTGAACATAAGGGAAGGTGTGGGAAGCGCAGAAAATGTTTTATCTGGCAAAGATGGGTTAAAATTTGTGTAACAAAATGAAGATGCAGAGCTCTGAAATACACAAAGTAGTGGATAACGGTTGGGTTAAATGTATGGATGGGTAGGCTGGAAGAAGTGGTCAGAATTTCCACTCTCTCTTGATGAAACAGTAAAAATAACATTGCTGAAATGGTGAGATGTGAGAAGTTTAAAGCAACATGTATGAAATGTGTCAATGACTTAACTGTGAAGCAAAAGGAAACAAAAAACCCCATGTAAATAAGGAAACTCACAGTATCCAGGTGAATTATTTCAGCCAGCTGTTTCCTTTGGTTATGTGTTCTGGTAGGCAAAGATTATATGGAGCTATGAATATGTTGTGGTAATGGTCTAACAGGAAGCTAAAATTAGAACTTGAACATCCTGAGCTTGTCTTTTAGTCATTGGGGATTACTTCTCTGGTCCTTGCAAAGCATTGGATGTTACTGTTCATGTACCAAAATGGGAAACAAGGATGTGTGGTAATCCAGAGCAGCAATGCTACTGAATGAGTGCCGCGTCCTATTACACAGAAACTGAAAGGTAGCAGGAATGTTTTCTTCCAGGTGGTGTTACCAGTGATCCTACAGTAACTCTACTGCAATGGAAGAGGCGAGAATAATCTGATCTCAGTTCACAGGAGGTGTTTTAGACTACAGGCACTTACAGCTGCTTCACCTCCAGAGTGAGCGGGGGGCTCAGTGGTGGTGTTGGAAGTCACTGGGCAGTCACCTCTGGGCACCCAAAGCTGTCGAAGATATTGAGTGGTGTCTGTGCCAATGCTGTGTTATGACATTTCCTCTGGGGGCTCCGGGTCCAGA
Organism: Monarcha castaneiventris obscurior; assembly: GCA_026261815.1. Lineage (NCBI taxonomy): Eukaryota > Metazoa > Chordata > Aves > Passeriformes > Monarchidae > Monarcha > Monarcha castaneiventris. The sequence continues at coordinate 7,411,827 of JAMPIT010000890.1, forward strand.
GGAGCTGCTGGTGAAATGTGGCAAAGCAGTGAGTGGTTGAGACTAAGGTGCTGTTTATAAACCATTTCAAAATAAATATCTTCTATTCATGGGACATTTTAACACTGGCTATAAACTCTGAGACACTGGGTGTAACGATAGCTAATAAATTACAATATGGGAGTTAAGACTCCTTTCCACAAGATAAAAACTTGCCTTGTGAATTTGAATAGATTGCAATGTTGTTTCAGTTTCACAATAAAGACACCACCAGGAGTGGGAAAAAAAGGAATGGACAATTCAAACTAACAAAAATATGAGAGCATCTGTAATTAGCAACAAAATAAGATGCAAGAACAGAGGATAAACTGAATGGGGAGTCCAAGGTCAATATAGATGTCATCAGAATTCTAATGATAGCTGTGTGACAGAGCTTTGGTCATTGGATTACTGCTGACCTAAAGGCAAAACACAGATTTACGAAATACAGTTATGACTAAATAAAATGTTGTACCAAAACAAAATGCAGCTGCAGATTTTTTGGCAGAATTGCACTATAATTGCCTTAGGGAGAAGAAAGCACTCATGTTTTCTCCTGTTGCTTGTTCATCACATTGAGTGGAGGCACAAAGATGCCAGTGAAATATGTGAAGTGGAGTAAACCCCACAGTTTTCAAAACAACGTTCATTGCAAGATTTCCTTCCATCTGCGCCCTTGTTCTGCAAAAGAACGTGTTAGAGTCAGGGTTGTAGGTTTATATCCTGTGTTAAAGCATAGTGGATCTTGCACCGGATGACAAAGCTTTACCATTTTTATATCTGTGGTCTTTTTTGTAAGGACTTTATTCCAAAAATTTTTCCTTATTTGACCTGAAATATCCTCAAACTGAAAGTAATTACTAATGGAATGTGATAGTGATAGTAGTTTAAAAAAAAAAATATATTATCATTTACGTGAAATTTGGGAAATGAAAAATGCTTACCTGTTTTGATTAGCACTCTTTAGAAGAAGAAATCAATGGGAAAAAACAGCACAGAAAGAGCCTTGCTATAATAGATGTCCATGAAACAGAGTGGGAAGGCAACAAAAATCGATAGAGTTATGTGGTACCTGACAATCAACTTTACAGACAGAAAAAAAAATGGATCAGATCCTTGAAATAGCCGTATAATATCCAAAGAATTTCATACCATCTAGTGATAAGAAAAGCGCCAGAATTGAATGCAGCTAAACTAACCTTCTAGGCCTGGAATTTCATACAATGAAAAATTAAAAATAAACCAACCTAATATCAAAATTAAGGGATTCTTAATTGGTTCATAAATGGCACTTTAATGTTGCAATCTCACAAAGTTTAATTACTTGGGACAAATATAAACATGTCAGAGTTTTAAATTGTAGCGATTTTAATTACAGCAGAAAATAGGTAGAACTGAAATTACGAGAGTTAAGTTCCTAGTGTAGACAATTGTACACGCCCACTGTCAAGTTTTTTCAAAGCACTAGACAGCTTCATTGGTCAAACAAAATGACAAGGAAATAACATAAAACACTGAGAAATTAACTATTTTTTTGATTCATATTGCATTGCAGAGGAAGAAACCTTTTTCAATTGGGTGGTTTTCTGATAAAGAGTAAAACCCAAGGTGGTTGTGGTAAATGCGTAAGTTGTGAATGAAAAGATTTAAGATGTTTTATTTCAGAGTTTTAACGAAATTCATAATGAATAGGCTAGCGTACGAGTGAAAACAGAGTCTCTTAGGAAGAAGTAATGGCAGTCATTTTCTTGTAGACTTAATCAAAATATATGGAGATGTGATGTAAGTAGTTGGTTGAAACAATGCTTTATAAAAATGTATTAAAAATACCTGCATGTTTGCAAAGTCATACCATGGTGATAAAGGTTTATCTATCAGAATTCTCTTCGATGTAGGATAAAAATCATAAGCATAAGAAAATAGAGCTTTATGAAGAAGTTTTACCCTCACAGAAGGGTGCAAAACTCTCCTTCCAACCACAGGCCAGATGTGAGTTCTCCTGACTGAACATCTGACTAAGAAAATGCTGTAGAACGTTTAAGTTTGGATATATGCAGCTAGGATGTCCACAGATTCCATTGCCATTTGCATAGAACTGTATCTGACTAATTGTAAAAAAGCTTCCAGTCAGGTTTTAATGGAAGTAATTCACTTTCAAGAAAGTTAAACAACAGTATTAGAAATAAATTATGTAAATAGTAATAATCCTTAGTATCTACCGTTTTAAATTTTTGGCTCATAATTCTTTATTGTAATGTTTCAAAAAAAGGCCTCATCTGACAGTCACCTGCTAAATTTGATTTAAAAATTCATCAGAAAATTATCTATTTAACTGAATAATCTTTTCATCAGGTTTCTTAACTCAGTAATATGTTCTTGGTGATTTAGGCTTATTGTAATGTAATCAAAAGTTATAGACCTATTAACTCCAGTGAATGTAAGATCATGCTCTGCTTTTGCAAAATGAGAAAATATATATTTGACAGTTGTTTTATTAATATGTTATTATTTTTAAGTCTTTCATTTGTGGGAGAGAATTCTAATTCTTTTAGCAGCAGCTTCTGCTTTCATTCCTGTTTCCATGGAAACAAACATTAGCACAACGAACATTTTTTTAAAAAGTGATTATTTTAAAACATTGAAGACTGGAGATTTCATTTAGCAAATTTGGAACCCACTCATAAAAATCATTGGACTTTCATAGAAGGTGTTAAATAGAAATAGAAAGTTTTTATGTGATAGCTTAACATGTGGTTTTTATTTGCCTTTGTTTCTTCATTCCATGATTGAAAAGAAGGATAATCTTGTTATTATTTGGTTCATGCTTGATGAGGGACAGTAGTATTTATTGGACTGCTGTGGACAGTGGTGCATTAAAAGCCAGTCTGGTTTGCATACTTCATCTGACTGTGGAAAAAGAAAACAAATATATTGTTGTTGTCTTTCTGTGGCATTGGTCATCATGGCTGTCTTATCACTGAGCATGCAAAAAATGCTGTGGTCATAATTTGATTAAAAATCAGATACTGTGTCCTGTTTAAATAGAATAGCCCTTCAAAAACTTAGTCTTTCGTCTTTGAAATAAGTAATCCATCAGGGTGAGATTCACTAAATTCAGGCATAATCACTTCTTCCTGTCCTGCTTTGAATTCATGGACTTGATTACACCTTAATCAAGGAAAAGTAGAGTATGGAAGCCATGAGCTTGAAGAATTGTTTTCTGTTTGTTGTCTTTGCTTTTGCTGCCATTTATAGTGGGTAAAAATGAGATGCATTGTTTTGCACTTATTTTGAAAGTTAAAAGATGAAAACTGAGGTAATCTATTGAAATTACATAGGCTCTTGCTGAATAAATTTTAAACCACTAGGAGATTTTAAAGAGAAAGAATTCTCTGGGCTTCTTGAGCTGCCTTGAGTTCCTGTAATTGAATGTTTCTGGAAATTTTCCCTTCAAAACCTCCGTAAAATATAGTTCATTAACAAAGATTGACTTCTGTATAGAAGTAATTTATCTATGAAACCCTTTAATATTTTGGGGGTTTGTAAACCCTTTCTTCCCATGAAAATAAGCAGAAATGGCAGTTCATAACAGATGTATTTTACCCTCTAAGGGTTTTTTTGTTCATTTTTAATAGTAATTTCTGTGGTGGCTCTGTTTGTGGCCAATACAAAATGGAAGAGAGTCTGTAGGATCTCTTCCCCTCTAGGATCTCAGAAAAAAAATATAAAATTAAAATTATTAGTAACTCCTTTCCTAAAGACTGAGGTCTATCTTTTCTACAGAAATTCATTAAACTTGTCCATGAACACGGAATAGACAATTCCTTATCTCTAATGCTGGAATTTGTGTCTGTCACAAACAGAAGGCAGTGAAGGATAATGTCCAGAAACCCCTTCCAGCCAAGGCTTCTCTGAGTCTGTAATTTGGAAGCTGTGGATGGAAAGAAGGGAAAACATGCGCAGTCTCTGAAGCTGCATCTTTCGTTCAAGTTTATATTCTGTTTTCCTATTCATGCGCAGTTAATCTGAGAAACTTTAGCTACTAAACCTGGTAATTTATCTTTTTAAGTGGCTAATGATTGCTTTCATGTTTACCAAATGAGATTGACTTTTTCGAGTGGTGGTGCTTTTTTAAATTCTAAAAATAAGGTTAACACAGTAAATAATTCTTCAATTAAAGTAATATTTAATTTTAGGCCTAAAAAAATATTTCTGATTGATCTGATCACTTTAATTCAGGCATCAAACTGAAGAGTCCCTTATTCACTTAACTCAATTTTGAGTAATGAAATTGAATCTCTGATAGATCTCCTTCAGGAGTAAACTCAGAGTTTCATTTATTCTGAATAAATTACATCTCCAAGTAATCCTATTTCTGATTAGTCAGTTATCTAAAATCTGACAGCGATTTTTTTTCTTTTTTTTTTTTTTTTTTTGGTCTATATTTGAATTTTAATGACTTCTCAGTGTAGCCATATGATAACTTATGCTTTGTCGGTGGAGTAATTTCCATCATCCAGTGCTTCCCCTTTGCCCACTGTAATAGTACTGCTGTTCCTGGACTTTTCCACACAAAAAAATATCCTTCTCTTTCTCCAATCACCATCTACTGTGCTATAATAATAGTGATACGTACTTTCAGATTGCCTATTGATAAATTTTGCTGTGAACATTTTTTCTTACTACCTGCTTAGCTGCTCATTTTTTGTAAATATTCTGTTGATCACATAGTTCTCAGATGTTTATATAAGAAAAGAGTCAGGAAAATGAATAAAAATTTCTTGCTTTATGTCATTAATGAAAGTAATAAGGTAGAAGCATAACAATTCAAAATAAGGCTTCCAGTGAAAGAAACTGATAGAGAACGGATGTGATAGAATGAATATGAATGGTGAACATTTCATCTCAGAATATGGGGAACTTGCAGCTAAAAGACTTTCTCAGGACCTTTGAGTGTCAGAGACTTCATGGCTTCAGACACCAGTCTTCTCATTGATGCTGGAGCAGACTTGAGCAAAGCAGTCTCAGGCAGAATTTAAGCTAAGGAACCTATTTAACCATGTTTTTCTGATTCAGAATATGTGCAGTCATAAAAAAAAGTTATTCCAAGATGTGAGGAGTTACAAAATCATTTTATAATGACTTACAGCCTAGACATTTTTATTTTAGTTACCTTGGGTGACATTCAGCATTTACATTTATGGAGACTGCATTTGTTTTTTTGATTAATCATTGTAACGGATAGTGCTTTTCTTTCATATGTATTAAAATGAAAAACTGTTGTTTTCTTTGTTTTGGTCAGTAGTTCTGTCTTCAGAGGATTAATGAAATTTGGCACTGCTGCAGATGGTTATTGAAATTACTGAAAGGCTTAACAGGCAAGTCAGTGTTACAAAGCTTCCAAGCCATTGCCATTAGCTTACATAAAATGCAGTGGAGAAATTCTGTGGAGCTACACTTCCTGCCACACTGCTGTTTGTTGCAGTATGTGACCAGAGATATCATGAACATGTTTTGCTTGGCATTGCTACAGATGTGTATATGCTGAATAATAAACAATGGCATTTGTTGGTCTCCTGATACAGCTATTGAGCCATTTAACAGTTTTCTGTATTGTATTTAAATCCATTGAATAGATTTAAAAAACTGCCGTTAATCAACATAGCATGACTTTTTGTACCAGATTTCCCTTCTGAGATTTTGCAAGTGTTATTATTGCAATCTCTTTTGCATTTTATTGGTAGTGGAAAAAGCAAACCCACAGACATTTTGCTTCAGATGGTTAAAGAGAGTTAAGTGTTGGAGTAAAAATATTCTCCGTGTCTCTATGTCATACACGCATGAATGTGAATCTACCCTTTTGCTGTTCTCTTCCTCACAGACAAGAGACAGTCTGTACCTTTCTGGAGAGAAGCTACACAAATGATCCACTCTGTTGTTTTCCCATAAACACCATGGATTTTATATGCTTCATAGACCACTAATTAGAATTAATTTTTTTTAATGTGATGGAGCAAGACATTGCTAATGCTAGAATTATCTATGGGTATTTATCAAGTTCACCCACATGAACTGTAAATACAATTAATGTGGTATGGTTTGCTAAAAATGAACATTTGGCATCATGCAGTTTTAAGCAGCATTATATATAATACTTTTAATATAAACTCAATTTATTCCTCATACAGTTATTTTTCTAAGAAGATTTGCCTCCTTTTCATCCATTCATTTCTATCATCTGCAAAGTATCTGCTGCTTGGCTTTTATAGAAAATTCAATTCATTATTGTCATTTGGTCATACTGCTGAAGTTCAAACACACAGGAAAAGAATGAGAGGCTTTTATATGCCTTGTTAGAGTCATCTATTGTTGGGAAATAAATATCTGCTGAATGTTTTCTGGAAGCTATTTCAAGCATTTGTTATAAGGAAATAAAATAGAAGCAGTATAGAAAACTTTGTTAAGCTTTTCTGTAAAGCAACAATAATTTTTACATCCCTTCTCTTCAAAATGCTAATAATTGCCTCCGTTTGGTTGCTAAAATAGCATGTTATATGAACTTTGCTTCTTCCAGAATTTATTTAAAAATAAGCAATATTGCTGACATTTCCCTGTGTATCAAATCTTTGGGGTTTTAAAAGACCAAATAAAAGAGATGTTAAAATGAACATAGTAAAAGTGAACTCTACCATAGATAATAAAGATGTACGGGTGGGTTATAACTTATTTTAAAATTACATGTTTTGGCAGTGAAATATCTTATCCCCTGTACTAAGGGTATAGCTGAAGAAACCCACTGGTAATTCCCAAGTGGAAAGAACTGTTCAGTTTCCCTTGTGGGATCTGTCATACCTCTACCGCAGTCTCCTGCCAGCTCTCTGGGAATGACTCTGGACCTAGACTAGTAAACCAAAAAGTAGAAATGCTCTGTAACTTGTATTGTGTAAGTCATAAAGGTTCCCTCTCCTTCTCTAGCAAAAGGATGCAGTATTCCATGTTTTTACAGGTAAAAACTGTAAGAAGAGTTATTATTTTTTAGGATAGTGAGTATATGCATAAAGTTGGCCTCATGCTAGCATTGACTATTTTACTCATCAGATTATCATCATTACCCCTGGGCTGCTTATATTTAGTTTTTATGTGTAGGCTCAAACATTGAAATTTAGGGATCAGGCACTTAAGCTAACTGAAGCATGACTCCAAACAAGCAAAATGCCATCATGCACACAGAGTTGTTTGGGAGGCAAGCACAGGCAGCGGTACAAAGGTGTGATTCACTAGCTAGACACAGAAACAGTCCAGAAGCACAAGTTCATGTCCTTGTGTATTTCACCCAGGAAGACTGAGGCTTGATCAACTTGCACTTGCCGTGGGTTTATGTACAGAACAATCCCTACTGTTCCAGTGTCATCATGTTTCCCTGCCTGCTTCTGGGCTGTCCTTTGAACACAAGCAGTTCTTTCTGGCTGTATTGTATCTCCTATAACATCACAAATAGTTCCTGGTGTGAAAAGCCTTATTATTCTATTTATTCATAGTGGTTTTTTCAAAAAGAAATAAAATCTATGGAGGTTGAGAAAAGAGACAATACTACTGTGGGATCAGCTTGCTCTGTACTTGTCAGTAGGCATGGTTTTGTAATACTCACTTGCTCACAGTTTGTGTCTGAATTTCCACTCTGAGCTAATATTTCTCTAGATAAAACTTTGACAGAGATGTTCAGTGCGTTGTGATTTTTCTCACTGGGGCTTGGAGAGATTTTGAAGTTCAAATTTATTTGGGTTTTGGCTACTTTGGCCATGTGCAGCTACTCACTCCTACCTGAATGAGCATCAGTACAATATAAGTTATTTCTAATATTCATTAGAAAAGGTTAAGGAGTCTTCCCATGAAGAACACACAGGTTGAAGCCAAACAGTTTTGGGTTTTTTTCTTCAATTTTTTGCTGGTGTCCAGAGCTGGTCTTGAGAAGGCAGAGTTCCCAGGTGATAAGCTCTGAGCTTGCATGGAGATCTCTGTCACCTCACCTTGTTTGGTCACCCTCAGCTGTGGCATGTATGGTGGTGTCTGCACATGGATGATGGTCTTGCCTACCAGTTTATGATTTTAGTTTTACTTGCAGTCCAGCTGTTAGTTTAGCTTCATTGACTATGTGAACCCTTTCCTGGGCAATGAGCAGTGAGCATATACTGGATTCACCTGGAGATTTCTGTTGGTCAGTTCATGTTCCTTGGCAGGAAAGTTTCAAAGAATGACATTTATTTGGACTATACAAAAGATGGTAAAGCTGGGCTGCTTTCACCTAATTGTAAACCCCTTTAGTTTTGTCTTTCAGCCACAGTGATTGGTTGTAAGGTGAAAATTCTATCTGACCTTACAAAACAATCTAAGAGCCACTAACATAAGCTGTTTTAATTAAAACAAAGCAAGTGTTAGTCTAGGTATGGCTGTCCTTCAACATAACATAAAAGATAGTGCATAACCTCCCCTTTCTTCTTTTCGCCTTCTCTTGTTTCATGTGGCAGGAGTTAATGATTCAGGTGTGTGAATAGGAGAAAATGAGACTGTTCTTGTCTAGGACTAAATGCTTCTGTGTTCTTGGAGCAAGGATGGAGATGTTGCCACCCCATGGCTGTCCTCTTGCCTCAGTACTAACCACACAGCAAGAGGATCAGGGCATTAAAGTATTTCATGTGGCAGTGAAGGAGTTTTACTAATTTATAAAACACTTACAAAACCTTGGAAGATCTCACATCCAGCTGTGAGGATGCCAGCCTCACAAGCCAGCAAGTTGTAGATTCAAATGCTCTGTTAGGAGCAACAGAGCTGTTGCATTCCTGAGAGCTTTGAGAATACAATAATTTCATTTAGCTGACCAGGTCAAGTATGAGCATGGGTCTCACGTTTTGAAAAATTATTTCTCTACTCATCTTTGTGGAGGAGAATCTGTCTTTGGATAAAAAGACAGTATCTTTTATTATTTAATGAGTATGATATTAAATATTATGTTTATGGTACTATAAATACTTCAAATATTTTAAAATGAATTGTCAAACACAGCCGCAGTCTAAAACAGGAATCACATCTGGACATTTTACAGTTCACTTTTACTTCAGTGCTAAAATTTAAATGCAATTTGTGCAATAAGTCATATGGAATGAAACAATAATGTGGAAAATACCCTGCAGTATTAATTTGTCTGCAAATTAATTTGAAGGAAAATTACTGAGTCTGAGTACTTCTGTGTGCCAAACGTGTGTTTCATGGCTGTAAGCACAGGATGCCTCACTCCAGATTCAGCATTCACTTTTACACTGAGCTATTAAGTACAAAAGCAACCACTGCAGGAAGATGGTTTTTTCCTAATGGCCTTATAATGACATGGAACAAACATTCCCTAAAAATACCTAACTAAATAATTGCAGGATGAGGTGCTATATTGTTGCAGTTTATCAGGTGTACTGTTTAACCAGTCGCCCTGCTTCCGAATTAGGTGGAAAATAAAGAAGGACAAATATGAAGTAATTCTTCATATTGCTTATTTAGTAGCATACTATTTGAAGACTGATTTGAATTTTTTTTTTCCTTTGAAAAACAACAGGCAGAAGGCAATTTAAATACTGTAATTTATCTATGATGGATGATGTATTTAAAGCAGCTGAAAGCAAATAATTTGAGCATGTAGCAATTAACATTCTGATCCCACTAAGGGAGCTGCATATGCTGACCCTCACTACCCAAATGTGGCTCTTAGCAGGTATGAGGTCTAGTGCTAGTTTCAGCTGCAAAGGGAAGTTACTGCACTTTTCTGTGCTGATTTGAAGTGCCAAATGAATCTACTTTTCTTGCTGTTGAATCTAGCTGTTTCTAGGCTATCCAGATTAAGGTAGCCAAGTCTTGTGCTGCAAAAATATCCACAAGCCCTTGAAAAGGCATGAAAGGAGTCAGGACTCAGTGACACGTCAAGCTTTGTCCTTCCTTAGTCTAAATAGTATGAACTGAATATTACCTAAACCATGATTTATGTAAATCCTTGTCATTGCTGATTATGTGGAGTCCCACCACAGGTACCTTGTGTTTTCCCTATTTTGTTTTTATTAATGCTTGGTGGAGAAGCATCAATGGCAGCAGAGGGACTCTGCTTATTCCTTAAATGATTTCCTTGAGGACAGTACAGCTGTAGTACAAGTTGGTGGTGCAGAATGGCCTTTTGGCTCCCCTAGAATCAGCCACTGCCAAGAAGACAATGCAGGTCCCGTCAGGTAAACAGAATAGTTCACAATCAGACCTCTGAAGTAAAACACAAAATTCATCATGTAGTTTTACACTCCTGGTTGAAATCAGTGATAAGAATGCAAATCTGTAAAACCAGACAGTTACAATCCCATTTCCAACACATACTTTTCAAAAGCTCCAGGGTGATCCACATCACAAAATTTTGCATGCTGGTTTCACCTTGAGATCCTGACGTCAGAAGTATTAAATGCTTATTTGTGCTTCAAGCAAACATTAACAGCTTATTTTCAGACTTAGATTAAATTTTCCTTATTATTTTTTATCCGGTAGCCTTGGAAATTTTAATTTTGCTTTTAATTTTGTCTGTTCATTGCAAATTTAACTATATTTAACTATATATTTAACTATATATTTAACTATATATTTAACTATATATTTAACTATATATTTAACTATATATTTAACTATAAATTTCTCAGTGAGAAAATTTAAGTGCTTTGCTTCATTGCTTTACCTGGACAGTGGAATGCTGATCCACTGATATCAATGATTTCAGTATTTGGTCCATTTACATTAATGATTTTAGCTCTACCAGCATTTTAAGTTTTGGCAGTTTGTTGATTTTTGCTTTTATTTGCTCATTAAAATTTTTCCTTGGTTGTTTACATCCATGGGAGTAATTTTGAAATGCTTGACGTTTATAAATATATATTTCACAGGTTTGAAGTTACCTACCTTCTTAAGACCAACTGTGGCTCATAATAGGTAGTGTGATTAGGCATTGTTATCTTCTCATAATTTGGGATAGCTTATGATTTTAATTAAATTATGATGTGTAGGATTGTTATTAATACACAGTTTTTGCAATGATAGCATTGGGCGAGGACTGTTCTCTACCCAGATCAGTGAATTGCTAAATTGAAGGAGAGATACAAGTATTCTTGTCCTTTTGATTTAGTTGAAGATCTTCACCAAATCCTACACTAAGTAAATAATTCCTTTGAAGTATGAAAAGTAACACACTTAAAAGTATGTAACAGATATATTTGAGTCTTCACACTTTCAATATGTTACTAGGTTGTGCCCAGCCCTAGGTCAGGCCAAAAAGTGCAACTACTTGTATGACTTCTGGAAAGTCTGTTGAAATCAGAAATAATTTTGGTAGTTTACCACTCCCTTATAAATCACTCTATATATTCAGACACCAATAAGCATTCTTTAACCTGTAGTCTTTTAATGGGATGAAAAAGGAAAAAAAAAGACGAAAGACCATGTTTCATACACTTGATGCAGATCTGAGAAAAGAGCCCACATACAATTTGTGTGTTAGCAGTAGTCGTGTCACATCATGTAAAACAAAATCTTACATTGAGCATTCCAATTAAACTAATTTTATAAAGTTGACTTAAGCCTTTGGTGGAAGAAATATTTCTGTTTGTCAGTGAAGCTTAAATAATTGACCCGAGGACTCAGTGTTCTTTGTAATCTGTCATAACTTTCGTCATAACTTGAGACTTAATATTCTCAAGAAAGTTCTCCTCCTTGCTGTGACTTATTTCAGGACAAGCTTTCTGTTGTACACAGCAATGCATTAAAGAATGCAGAATGATCATACATATAAAAATTAATGGATTCCTTTATTACTTTGTAAATAGAGTGTAAAATCTTTCCACTACATAAATATTTTTGAAATACACATTCACCTGTAATTTTAACCTGCTTAACCCTATCAGTACCTTTGTTGCCGCTGTTATAATTAGAGATCAGAGCAATGCAGACTGTATTCTGAGATTGAGACCCCAGGCAAATATCAAAACCTTAAGCAATTATTTATGCTCAACTACTACTATTTGGATTTGTCCGGATGGGTGTTAATTCCTGTGTGCAGATCTAGTCTGGCTAATTGAGACGAGTGTTAACTATTTGCTGACTGACTTCGAGTCATCTGATTAATTCTAACAGTTGCAGGCTGGAAATTAACTTATTCTTTGTATTTCTGTACCAAAGAAAGAGCTGCAACAAAACACTTTGCTTCCTTTCTTAAGTCCTTCTTGTATGTCTGAGCGTAGGGCAAATCCAGCAAAATCAGAAATAGGTTGTCTGCTTAGTCACCTCCCAACTTCCACTTACCTTCCTCTAACAGGTCGTTTTAAACAATAGTATCCTCACTTTCAGGTATGCACTGTTTTTCACCTACTCCCTCCAAAACCCAAGAAAGGGAGTACATGCATATTTATTCAAACATAAGAGACCTCATAAACACAGTATTACTTTGACAATTCATCTGTTTTCTTCCATTTGCTTTGGTTTGTTGTTTTTAATTTTATTTTTTGTATTTGTCGTTTAAACCAGAAACTCCTCAAGATATTATTTCAAGTTGTATGAAGAACTGTAAAATATCTGGGCTATACCACTATATTTAATCCATAATGATTCAGGTTCTATTTATTTATAATAAATAACCAAATTTCTCACAGCATTCCCTTTGAGTGAAGCACACATGTGGTAGTATCTCTAAGGAGGTGATCCTGGAACAATTTGCTTATTTAAAAAGATAATGTTTGCATTCATTCTTGTAAGAGCTGTAATACAAGAAGAATATAGGATAAAAGGAGAAAAAAAAAAGTTGAAGGAGCATATTTTATTGTTGTTTTAAAGCAACCTCCTAAGAAATGGCTCTGTTTTATATTTAGAAAACCTTGGTGTCTGGGGAATATCATTATATGTGATATATGAACTTTAATACAAGAAAATTGTGGGTTCAGATACAATACAGTCATTAGGTGATACTCAGATAACATTGCTTAAGTGCTCAAAGGCTTCAAAGTCAATGCCAATCATTGGATCCTGGAGTGAACTTACTTGATAAACTGCTGGGTTCTTCATCTGTGCAAAGCAATACAGATTGCTGGTACTATTGATTTTAATGCTGAAAAACAGAAAGATGATCTCTCAGGGGAACTTGCCCTTTTAAATAGCAATGTGAGCATTAAAATTACACCTTTATTTAATAGTAGTTCTTGAAGGGAAACTGCAAAAGAGAAGTAGCATTTATTCCCTGTTTGAATCAAGGTACTGTGTCGTAGGTGGCATCATATTCAACAACAGTTTTTTAAGTCCATGAAAGGCCCCACAGACACAGCAAATCTCAAATCAAAACCAACAGCTACAAGTTTTAGATGTGCATTCATGTATTTATGCGAGTGGAACACTAACTTGATACTTCTGAGGCAGAGAAGATGTAGTAGCAAGAGGGTGCAGTAAGATGGTTAGTAAGGAGAAAAGAGAGGAGAAGATAATATGTTTTATTCACTATGAAAAAAAGAAGCAAATAATTACTTTATGATTGTGTGTTACTAGATATAACTGAGATTCTTCTAGGAGAAGAGGAAAGAAGAATATCTGGGAAGTGTTTACTCCAGTAATTTATTAAAAGGGTCAACAAACTATGCACATATTGTTTTACACACAGGGAACACTCATGATAAAACTATTCCTAAGGCATGTTGGTTCTCAGAGAAGATGTTTTTGATAGTGAGCTTAGTAAGGATAATGAACTTCAATTATAGAAGATAATCATCTCTGGGGAGATTTCTTTGAATACTGATCATCTTCTGGTGCTAGGTGTACCTGTTTAATGACTTTTGTTGTAGGTGCTACAGGAGGATAGTAAGTGACATCCAGGATATACAGTTACCAACAGTGTATTACAGTAAACTCCTGTGTGTTATTCAGGGAGTTCTTAAAAAATATGACCTGTTTGCTTATAGGCGAATGCAGTACTTCCAGGACTTCAATATTGTGTGTTTATATATATAAGAGTACATAATTTGCAGGTTTTCGATTGAGCTGTAGGGTGACAAAAAAGTAAATAAATAGCACCTGAAGTTTCATATATTTTTCATCACCATCAAATTTTAGATTGTACAGCTGGGGGTTAAATATGGATTTTAATTTCCATTTTGTAGTAGCTTTTATCAGTGCTCAGCTGGTGAATGCAGCAAGTGCTCTTAATTGGAAATGGATGTTTTGTTCTAGGCTGATCAGGGTAACATGATTTGTACTTCTCTCCTTTCACAGAGGAATTCCTGTGAAGGATTAAGCATCTCCACCGAGTTGTTAAGCCTGAAGAGTTCAGGATATTCCTTACCCCTCAGTATTAATCCAATTAGCCTATCCGTAGCAGAGTGAGACAAATGAATAGCTGTGTGCCCTGCTCCTGCTGTGCTGGAGGATGCAGTTCTGCAGCTTCGGGTGTAGACAGTGCGTGTGTGTATAAAGCATCCCTAATATTGTTTCTTTTGTTTCATGGTTTTCCTAACCCCATTATGAAAATTTGTCATCTTAGAGAGTAGAATTCCATGAGAAAGTTATTCCCAGACAGGCTATAGCCTCATCATTTGATTGCGCCTGGGGAATAAAGCAAAGCACATGTGGAGGATGAGGGATAAGGTGCTGGGGAAACCAGCGGCTGGGTGAGTTCATATGCGGAAAGAATACAGCTCATCAAAGTGTTCAATTCAGCATTGAAGTGTTAAGTCATGGTAACAGGCGCCTTAATATTCACAGTGCCAGACATTGCCTGGATGTGAAGGAGGAATACAGGAGGATCAAATGGTGTAGTCAGGGCCCAGAGCTGAGCTGGCTCACTTTGAGGCTCTGTCTTTGTGCGTGTGGAGGATTGTGTCTGACTCACAAAGGAGTGAGTCCAGCCCTGTACAATTGTAAAGTAATGATAATTTTGTAGTCTCTAACTTTCAGAATATTGTGGTCTTTTGGAAGAAGCTTTTCATTACATTCTAGCCAGTTTACTATAGGTGGAGGTAGTGTTAAGAGATGAAAAATGTTTGAATACAAAAACGAAATACAAAATTTGGGGATGAGATACTGCATTATAATGAACAATAAGTAACAAACTTCTCATCTTTCTTTTAACTTAATTATGTTTGTAGTACCTTATCAAACAAAAGAAAGATGCTGCAATATTTTTATAAAAAAATAGAGGCCTCTTGAATTTTTACATTGACTGAAGAGTGCCAGGACCAGGTTTCTGAGAGGCAGCACAAGGAAACAGAAGTTAACTTTTGCTGAAGTCAGTCCTGAGACACAATCAAGACAGAGGAAAGGCCAGGGAGGTGAGCTGATGGACTACCTCGTGCCAAGAGAGGGGCATAAGCTGGTTTCTGCTCCCCACACAGTGCTCTCAGAGATGCAAATGGAGCCTATGCTTGTGTCTCCTGACACAAGCTGGTTTCAGGGGTGCTGCTGCCCTCACTGCTTCTTCTGGGGAGATTAGGAGCACTCCCGTTTTTTTTACTTCATGGTCATCAAACACCAAGTCTTTCTTGTTTTTTCTCTCCACAAGTGGAGCTATGTGTCTGGCAACACCTGGTGTGTTTCAGACTAGATAAACATCACTTCTGAATGCAGTGGTTTAGTTCTTCATAGCTGGGAAATTTTGCCTTCTGCTGTGATTCTTTAATCCCCAGGAATAATTTCGTGATTTTTGGTCCAACTCTCCATAAATCCATTAATTTATTTGTTTAAAATAAGAGCACGGGCTTGGAAGTACCTGATAGTATCTTTCTGTAAAAAAAAAGAAACTGACAGCTCCCTAATCAAATTCTGAATGTGAATATGAACTAAATACTAATACGCAGTATGTATTCCAATTTTGAAACCTGAATATTGAAGCCTTGCAGAAGTACTAGCAGCTTAGCTTTTTGCCTGGAAGTTGAGAACCTTTTAGGTCAAGATTCAATTTCAAAACCACGTAGTAACTTCATCATAAATGCAGAAGGTAATGTGATAAAGTAATGGTTATATTTACAAACCAATACTTTTCAGTGGCATTATTTCTTTGATTTGTTAAAAAATTCATTATTTTCAGGGTGGGTATAATAAATTTCTTATAAAATATTGAAAATACTAATTAATTATTGTAATAAATTACTTGCAAACTTACTGATAGAAGCAGTTATTTTAATGAGTTTTGCATCTTGAAATATGAATAACCCTTCCATACAGGATGAAAAAACCCAGAAAGATAACCTTTTTGATTGCATAGCCTTAAAAGAAGATTATAGCTGTATCATGTATTCTTATACAAAGAAGTCAGGAGTGCAGAAACATTCTGTACAAGATATCTATATTTCTTCATGTCTTGACTACTTTTTGTGAGGGATTTAGTGACCTTTTTTATTTGGATCCCTGTAGTTCTATCACACTCATTTTTACTGGTTTTTTTGTTCCTGTTTTGGTGCAAATAATTATAGGCTCTCTAAAAGCCATTGACTGAAATAATTTAAGTTGCACCCACGGAATCCAAATTACTGAATAACATTTTCTTCCCGTGCTTGCACAACAAGCGCATTAACTATCAGCACGCTGCACCTCTCTGAGGGGTAGATCACCCCAGTCAGCTCCTGCCCACAGTCTGTAAATGTTTGCACTATAGATTGCAGATAATCAAACTTAGCATTGACGTTTCTTAATGTCAACACACTGCAATTCCATGCCTGTCTTGAACAACACCATGGGAGAGCATAAAGCAGACATTAGTACACTCTGTGCTACATTGACCAAATTCGAACAAACCCACTGCTGAAAAGTTTGACAGATCTGTATTATCTCAGATCCACAATGGAGTGTGTTTTCTAAGTATATGTCTGTTCAACAGGGTTCTTAATTTCCCCCAATCACTTTTAAAAGCAAGCTGTGGTAACCACAGGACAGAGAAGCAGGGCTGGTCATAGTCAAGCTGTTCCTACACATATTATTGGTGTATAGCTGTTTTGTTATGGGTCAACAAAATCCCTAATCTGTATCTGGTATAGTTCCCTTAGATGCAGAAGTGAGTATTTTTATTTTTTCTTATCTCTGGTACCACACAGGAATTTGGTATTTTGAATATGCCTGAGGGAAGGAAAATATTAGTAATTACAGTTCTGAGCACCTATCATGTAAGTGAAATACAAAGAAAGGTAGAGACAATAATTCCAGAAACTTGCTCTTTTGAGGCTTCTTCTCATACAACTTGTAAAATCTGACAATTCTTTCAGGTTCCAACATTTCCATCCTTAGCTTTACTAGCAATGGAAAATACTTTAAAAATTACTGTTTGGACTTTAAATATTAAGACACTTAAACACTGTTTAAGCATGTTTAGCATTTCGTTTTGGTTCCAGAACTTCCCCTCTGTTTTGTTCATAGAATTTGGCCTCCTTAAGCATTTTAGAGCTAATGAAAGCCTCCTTATATATAAATAATATTTTGTTTGTACAATTCACTTTTCAGTGTTTTAAATAGGAGGGGCTGCAATATATGTCAGTGAGTTTTGGTTAAGAGAGAAACAACAACAAATAGACCAATGGTTTGTTTAAAATGGAAACTACCAGTCCAGGGTGTTCAGGGCAGCTTTCAGATACACACCAAGAGTTTACCTGCCAGTTATCTTGGTGAGTCATTGCTCTTACTGTGAAGCTATTCAGAGTAGCTTGATTTGCTGAAACCTGATTTCATTTCACTGTTGCACCAGTTGTACAAGTGATCAAGTACTCCTTAAGTCCCTTTGGTCCACCTGATTGCTTCTTTCTTTCCTGCCAGCTCCTTTACAGTATTATGAGGCATAACCACTTCAGAGGAGAAGACTTTTCAGATGTTCTGTAGGTCATGATACAGTGAAGCCATGACTTTACTCACAAATATTTTGTGTACGCTACATTTCTGTGTCTTGGAGAGGAAAGTGAAAGCTTATCCACCAAGCTGTTGACTGGCCTATCATGGTCTTGTCCAGCTATTTTCTCAGGCCCTAAGTGTAATTATTTCCTAGTGATCTGTATGAAAACAGAGGGCGTCTAGACAGTACAGCATTAAAAAAAAAAATGAAGCAAGGCTACATGTATTTGTACACAAACTATTATTGCTTTTCACTGGAAGACAGTGCTTGTTTTATGAGGAATAAACTATTCCATATTTGAAACTGAGCTTACTCAGATGCACTACCGCATTAACTCTGAGTTGCTGGGTGGGTCCATGCTCTTGACCTCCTGCTAAAATGTAGAGTTTTGTTACAACAACAAAGCATCAAAGTCAGCCGACAGAAATTAATGATGCTTTAGAAACACTGTTCATCTTTTTATTCAGTTAATTCTCCCTGCTGCTTCTTATGCCACCTTTTTAAATATGGGGCCAGTGAAAAGAGCCTCTTTTATCATCCACTTTATGAGACAGACAAAAGACCAAGAGAGAAATATTTTGTTGGCCAAGGTTGCTTTCAGAGTTGTTAGCATTCTACAGAAAAGCAGAGATTAAAGCATGTGGCACAGCCTTGTAGTGTGATGTCTCAAATCAGACTCATGGTCTCACCCATTTTTTGTACTGAACATTGCTTACTTGCATTGCCAGCATTCTGTATGGTTAATGCATGAGCCAATTCACAGGTCTTTCTTCTTTTATTACTTTTTCTTTGCTAGGAATAATGTGCCCACATATCCTTAGTGCTTTGCACTGTTATGTTTCTCTTTCGATCCTAGGAAAGAAAAACAGGTTGAAATCACAATTAAATATTAATAGCTTAGAATACTGGGGTTGTGAAAATTACCCATTACTTTTATCTTGGACAATAGAGATGTTTATTCATTAGTCATAACTTTATGAAACAGTTTTCAATGGAACATTAATATTTTGCGGTTTTTTCTATTTGCAAGGGTAATTGTTTGACTTTTCCTTCTGGTGAAATTTTCTTTGTGTGTATTACATGCTAGCATGGCTCTAAAACATCTTCTCGCTGAAGTTATTCTTGGCCTAATTTGCAGCCTTCTGGAAGGAAGAGCTTTCCAGCAGGGTTAAAATGGTGTTTGTGGCTGTGGGCTGCGGAGCCAAATATCCTGATCCTGGAATCCACACTATAAGAAAAACTCAGCTCCAACTACAGCTGCTTTCTTTGGATTTTTTCCTTAAACACTGATACTCTTGATAGGTCAGTGATGCTCATACTTGCACTGGCTCTCAGGTGTGATAAGGGATATTTGTGTCCCCCTCATGAAAGAGGGACATGAGGAAAAGCATATTTTATCCTTCTACCTACAAGAAACTTTAAATACCTATCCAGTCCTGCTGTTTCCGTAGGAAATTCAAAGCTTCATGTTCTTATGAGTTCTTAAAAGTAAGCAGACATCCCTGGGGCTATCTGATATATGATATAACTATCAGCAGAAGGCAAAGAAAAAAAAGAACTGTAATAAAAAATTACCTCATAACCTTGCAAAGACAGTTGATATTTTTTTGCCACAAGTGAAAGCCAGTTCAAAAGAGAAAGTCTGCTTGGTTTAGAAAAACTGGAAAGATGCTCAAAAAGAATTATTCTTTCTCATCAAATAGATACTTTCTCATGACAGAATTGTCATTTCAGATGGTTAGATTGCTTTTCATATGAGTTTTTGCTTGGTATAGATGCACAATTTCATTTTTCTCACCAGGAGATAAATTATTGTTTGATGTATAATTTGGCATATAAAAAACTTGTTTTAAGGATGGCATGAGTTTAAAAAAAAAAAAAGTGTGTGAAAGATGCTAACTAAAGATCCTACCATAATGTTCTTTCAATTATAGCAGTTCATCTTTTATTCATTTGTCACCCTTGGCACTCGATTACATCAAATTCTCACTGGAAATACAAAGAGTGGATTCCCACTCTGTTTCTTTTTTTGCTGGCTATATTGTGGATGCACTTGAAGAAAGAAGTGTGAGTGCAGGTTGGTCTGAAGGTGGTGAACCTCAGAGCTCTCCACACCTACTCAGCAAATTAGTCACATCCTGCCAAGTGAAGTGACACATCTTCTGTGTTGAGGGGCAGTGTTACTCTGTGGTTTTCTCTACTTAAGGATGAGCACTCAGGAAATGAAAAGCATATCCAGTAATTGTCTCAGTCTCATAAAGATCTTACAAGTTTCAGATTGAAATTTAGAAATGGAGCTGGCATACTTTAATAGATGGAAGAATTTTATGGATTTGGACAGTTGGTCTTCCTGGGTGATACTCTGCCTGCTTGGACAAAGGGATCAGCTGGATGGCAGGGTTGCTGTGGCTTCTGTAATGTGAGATCCTGCTGGGGCTGTACATCTGTCATGGTTTTAAAATAACACCGCTGAGCATGCTCTAAGTGTACAATATATTCTGTGTGTGCCACAGCTCACAAAACTGACAGCATCATCAAGGATGGAAATGACATTTAGTTCAAGCTCTTGGACATTGCCAATTTCTGAAACTTTGATGTTGAAAACTCTTCTGCTTAGCCATGAGGCTGAACAGAAGAATTAGCAAGATGGTACGAATCACAGTATACATATTGCCATAATTATTGGATGATTTTCAGTAGAACTAGAAGTAAAAACTTGACTATCTTTCAGAGTGTTTGCACATGCATTTTTGCAAATATGTGCCACCTATTATTCAGTAAGTGAAATCCTAGTCAGCCTTCAAAAGACTTTGCAAACCCAGATTACCTTTTTTGAAGCTCAGACATGGAAGATAAATTCTAAGAATGTGTATGTGCATATATCTCAGTAAAAAAATGAAGGTGCCCAATACGACTTGCTAGGTCAGTAAAATAACTGAGCTAATAGCAGGGCATGCTATTGTACATAAAACCATACAGTTTCACAGATTTAACTGATTGTCATGTTCTGACCTCCTCTGAGGAGGACATGGGGTGTGTGCATGCAAATTGAAATGTTACAGCAATTATGGAATTATTCAACATATATATGCATGACACTTCTATCTTGCAATTCAATAATAGTATTCAGTCTTATGCTGGTTTATGATCTTCTGGAAGATACCTGCAAAAAGAAATCTTTTCACTTTTGCCAGTTAACCACTCTTGCTTTTCTTTCTGATATTATTGTTCTCTTTTTTTGTATACAATTAAAGAACATAGAACTATGTAAGTTATGCATAACCATCCTTATTCTAAATGATTAATGCAAGATCAGTGACCAATACAATATAAAAAAATCCTGACAAATTTTCATCACTTAAAAATCATAATTTAATCTACAATTTTAATCTATAGCAAAGATGAGTAAGTGTGGGAAGGGGGAAGCTTTCCAGAATGAATTACATAAATTAAGCTAAATGTTCCGAGCAAGACTGGGGTTTTTTTCTTTTTTTATTTTTTTGTCTGCTTGGTACCCTCAGAGAGAAACATGAGACACATTTTATTTCTAGGCAATATCTTTTTTATTTACATCCACTCAACTCATTAGCACTGCAAAAAAAAAAAAAAGGACTTGTACTAGAGCTGATGAAATAATTGCTTCAAGCTGCATGTTTAGACACATTGTACCACATAAATGCACAAAATTCACCCATTAGGATCCCTTGTGCCCCCAGTTTGTCATTCACTCCCAATTAGGACTTTTCTGTAGAGCAAACAAACAAAAGTCCCTTGAGGACCAATTCTTCAAGGAGTTGAGTGTATGGAGAAGGCAGATGTCCCTTGCTTGAACTGAAGTCATCTGTCAGAAGTTCACACATTTGTTCAGGCTGATGTGCTGGAGTATCCCATACCCACTGTAATCATATCCTATACCCACTGTAATCATTGAGAAGTTTTGATATTTTTTTATTCTCCTCGTTCTCACCGCCACCATTTTATTTTTTGTTAATGTGTTTCCATTACATGAAATAATTTTTCTATGGCACAGAGTTGGTTTCTTTTTATGTATTTACACGTGGTCAACTGACGGTCTACAAGCTCTAATGAACTTTTGGAGTCTATTAAAGAAAAGCAAAAAAAGCTCAGGTTTCTCATAAGTAGATCTGCACTAGGTCCACACCAGTGTGGAAGCTGGAAGAGATCAGTTGTCCCCCAGTTTTCCCTTTCTCCCCTGAGTAGCTTAGTACAAGACACAAGTACATTAAGTTTATAACTGCTGCTCTAGCTTCGGGTATTGAGGGTACCTAACTGCATCTTTAATGATTTTCCACATGTTTTTATTGCTGAAAATTGTAAAGAATTTGCTTTAATTAACACTGATGAGTGTCTAGCCACACTGTAAAATTCTGAGCTTCTTCAGGAAATGGTATTCAAATCCCATTCAATGTAAGGAGGCTTTGGCATATGCTGTGCTCCATATGGAATCATAATGGCAATTTTCTTAGCCCTCTTTTCTTCAGTCAGTCTTATTTTTGATAGTATAACTATTTTTTCTTTTAGATTATAACAGTAACTTTTTGGGATGGGCCGCTGATAGATATGATTCTACATGTCTGTCCTCTGGGTTGGCAGAACATGAAATATTAGATACCATTTTGCAATTATGCTGCTGTCAAGTTTAGGTTTTATATGGTGAGAAGTGATACAATATTTCAATTGAAAAGTATGTACTACTGTTAAGTGGGTGCAGGGGATAATTCTGATGAAATGAAATCCCTGTAAAAGTCTGTTTAAAACTAATTCATCCTCGTGAATAGCTGCAGCCTTGTACCAATGAATTTGGGTAGTAGCCTTGGTGTTACAAGAGGAAATCAAAGAAGTTTGTTCTTTGCCCAGAAAAACCCCAGAGTAACATTGATAAAGCAGTTAAGCAAACTAAGTTTCAGATATGGTTTTAGCACACCAATGTCAGAGTACTCTGTGGCTTCCAACAGGGCCTTGCAGATGATGTTAGATCCAGGCATTGGCCAAAAGAGTGTGTAGAGGACAATATTTGTATTCTTCTCTTGCCATTTATTGACAATACCTGGCACCCAACTCTTGTTCTGCAGGAGAGTTGGTTTGCTGTTTTGTTTTGCCAAGGACAAGACTGTGCATAGCTGAAGGGTATCATGAATCTCTGATGCCCAAAGTGCTCCTACTTCTATGAAAAAAAAGCAAATTAAAGTAGGAACTCAGTGAGTTTGGAAAGGAGGATTTTTTTCTAGTCAGTAAAATGACTTGAAATAAATGGATTGATTAATTAAAATCAGTATGTCTACTTATAGAGTGAGGTACTCGAGCATGATTTATGTGAGGAGTTACTGCGCTGGACTCTTTGATCCCTTGCTTTGAGAATTAAATGTAAAAGTCTCATTCTCAGTTTCAAGGTTGAACACAAATCCTTGTGAGCCTGCTCCTGTTAAATTGTGTCCTGTCACTCTCAAGCATTCAAAACTTCCATCGAGGACAAACTCACAAATCCCTTCCTTAACCTCCAGTTTCTTTGCTGTTGCTACATGTGAAGTTAACCCCTATGAAAATTTACTGAAGTGAGTCTTTTCCAGTCTTCCTATAAATCTCTCTCTCTTACTGTGCCATATAAAATTTGTTGATGAAAGATTAAATGTGCAGTACTTGCATGCTGGTTAACCATCATAGGAATGATTATTGTAACTATTCCCTTTCATGCCAAAAGACTTAATAGACATGCTCCACCGGAGAGATAACATGAAATGTTTTACCAAATGTTAGATATTTACTTAGGGCTATGTCTTCAATTTGGAGTTTTATTATAAAGTGTCAGGAAATCTAATTGTATCAAGGAAGTATTTATAAACATTCATTTTGCAACAATTCTTATGGAAAGTTTCCAAGTGGTTATTGGATGTTTCCAGACAGAAACATTTTTCTTCCCCAGTAAAGAGACACAGATAAGACAATTGTGAACCCTTCAAATAAAGACATACCAAGAAATGTAGTATTGATGATATTCATGAAGGAGATTGCCTGAAAAAAATATGGAAAAAAATAAATTTTCTTTCTAAAATAGGAAACAAGGCTTTTGAGGCAACCAGATTTTGTTTTCTGCTGGGAATAGTTCACAGTGTGAGACAGTAGTAAAAAGAATTCTGAATAAACTCCATAGGCAAACACATGGGAATCAATGCAAGGGAAGGGGAATAACATTTGAAAAAACAGAGTTTACCCAGAAGAAAATAATGAAAGAAATTGCCACTTGATGCAGTGAATGAGCTGAAAGGATGTCACAAAAAAACCAACCCACCAACCAAAACCTAAAAACCAACCCTCACAGAAACAAGTCTCCTACTGTTTTCAGACCCTTTTGGACAGTCAAGTGGGGAAATGTCCCACAGTTGCACCTGGAGTTGATGCTACTGCTGGATTGCTCTACTCTGATCCTCTTGGTATTGTGTTTTTTGGGGGTTTTTTTGGGTTTTTTTAGTTTGGTTTGTTGTTTTGGTTTTCTTTTAGTTGTAGGTGATTGTTCCACCTTAGGATTTTCCACCTTTTCATATCAGTGTTTGCTTTAAAATCTTAGAGCTGCTAGCTTCCCACATCAGCAGTGAGAACAGGTTGTCTCAAGATTGAGTAGGACTGTGGTGAAAGAGAAGAAAATGCCTTCCAGGTCTTCCTCCGGACTACCAAATTCAGTGATAGGTGGCACAACAGCTCTTTGAGTGAATTTCAACAGCAGACAAAACCCACCTCCTCTAAAGTACTGATATATCAATAAAGTATCAAGAAAGTACTGGGAATATGAGATAGATCACCATGCAAAAGATGGAGGAGTAGGGGGATTAATGGGCGTTTCTCTAAATTATGTCCCAGTCTAATCTAATTGCATTAAAATGTAAGGTGGAAACAAAAGCCTAGGAATGGGATGTGAATTTAAATGATAGTGGGTTTCCCTGTGGAATTCCAGGAATGAAGCCCAATGGCTGAGGCATCAGAGTGAGCTGTGGCAGAGCTTTGGGTGGCTTCAGCAGGAGCACTTGCATTCAGCAGTTTACTGAATTCGAACCGTGATTCTGGTAGTCTTGTGCATTTAGGATTATTTTAATTCACGGCATGGGATCGCCTCTGTTATCAGTCCTCAGCAGATTTCGTGGCAATAATTTTTAGTTTCAGTTACAGGCTACTTGGTTAAACACCATTTGTTTTGGGTCTTCCTTCAGATCTTAGTGGTATCCAATTAGTAGTAGAAGGTGTTTAACCTCTACTCGTTAATCATGGCTTTGCTGACCTACCCTCAAAATTTTAGCAAAGTCTCTATTTGAAACTGCTGAAAAGTGTCCCAATTTTAATGAAAATATTAGGAAGAGGTGGGATAACACAGTGGCTTTGCTGCCTGCATCAGTGGATTCAACTGCTGTTTCATCCTGGTGCCTTGAACTTCGTATGTTATTACAATGGCTTTCACTTCTTTGATTTATATGTGACTTTAGAACATAACTTTTTGCGTTTTAGTTCTGTGGTTTATTTTTAGATGTATTTTCTCAGTAATTGAAAGCTGTGATGGTGCACTAAGGAGAACAGTAGCATAAAAAAATCAGCCTGCAGTGATTCCAACATTTCACTTTGAACCATCAGTTGGCTCCATGATATGTAGAAATTTTGCTTTGAAACATGGGATTTCAGTCTATAATTTAATTATTGCTGATTTATAAGGTAATTTAAATTAATTTAAATATAGTATAAATGATTTCTCAGACAAATCAACTGAATAAAATGAAAAATTGTGCTATTTTTCATCATTATATGGTTGTTTCAGTTGTATTTGATTTCTCAGTTTTATTCATTTGTTATGCTTTTCAAATTACACTAGTCAAATATACAAACCAAAACCCCTAAGAGCACTTAACTTGATGTTTAAAAAAAAAAAAATAAAAGAATGCATAAGGTGAGTACAAACTCAGTTCTTAGTAAATAGATTTGCTTATAATTATTTATAATTAATTAATATATAATTGCTTGTCATCTTAGAAGACTCATGTACTAGGTTTTGCATTTATTTCCAAATTGTCATGGTTAGATAGTGTTCAGAAAACGAACATTATCTGTACACACAGAATATATAATATGTAAAATGTGTTTAGTGTACACATACAATAATGTGATATTAGCAGAGGACATACAGATAATATTGGTAAAAAAAGAAGTGCCAATTCAAGAAGTTTTCACTTTCTGTACATCTACTAGCAAATTCTTACTAAATTTAGGTACCATTTTCTTCTAATAAATTGATATTGTCAGAATGAGAGAAGACTTTTTCAAAAGAATCAAAGATTCGGTAATCCCAATTTTTAATTTCTCATGAACCTGTATTCTAATTGAAAAACTCCCATAATGTTAGCCCAGTCCTTATAGCTGTATTTCTTATTTCTAATGCTGAATCTGGAAATGCAGTCCCTCCATTTCTTTCATACTGAGCACTGTCTATGCATTAGAGGGCATTGAAGTTAAATCTGCTTCCCTTGCCTTCTCCCACAGTCAGTAATCTGGCTATTTACTGTTACAGAAAGAAAAAATACCCAAACGATACAATAAGTAACAGCAGCAGATTCTTATATAGTAATTTCTTTTGTATCTCTTTCTGTGAATGGCTTTTAGCAGTGATTACATCTTGCAATAGAATCTATTCCATTAGTGGACCAATGTATGATAAAATTTGTAATTCAGATTTTAGTGTAACAAGGTAATTAAAACACTAGATATAAATGACAGATTAGTCTAAGGTTATCTGTAGTTTTATTCTTCTGGTCATGTATTACTTGGAAGGCTGAATATGGGAGTTGGGAGCAGTCTTGCTGCTGCTTAATGTTGCCCTTGCTTTGTTGCCAACAGAAGTTAAAAAGGTTTGCTGCCATCCATCCCTGCTCCCCCAAAACACAGAATATTCCTTCCCTTCTGTTAAATGATGGCCTTGTTCAGGAGGAGGGAGCCAAAGTGCATCAGTGAAAGAACAAACAACAGGAACCTCCGAAGTGGTGTTTCAGCACCAAAAAAAATTATGGGGAACCAGATTCACAAAAAGTCAAATAATGCCTGGATTGGGCTTTCTGAAAGCAGATGGATCATACCATGTTGTTTAGCTCCCCATGGATACCCTGTTGAACCAGAGAGCCAGAGCTTGGTGGGATCTGTCCTTCTCTTACCTCCCCATTTTTTTCTTCTTGTGGATATATAAAAAACAGAAGATACAGGGTGAAGTTTTAGTGGAGGTGGTTGTTATATGTTTTTATATGTATATTTTGTAACCTTCTTTATAATTATCTAACCCTCTTTGGAATATATCAAGATAAATTTTAAATGTTTCTTCTCTAGTTAATTTAACCAAGATTTTTCTCCAATGGTTGAAAAGATGTTAAACACCTCACTCCATGTGTTCATAACCTGATGTAACATGTAAGGTCAAGGTGCTCAACAACAAAAACCCAATTGCACTCTGGTGACAGTGATGGGACTTGTTTCCACAGTCTGTAATACTCTAATAATGGAGGCTAATACCAACTGAATGTGAAATGTTACACTCAGAGAGGGCCAGTCTTCCTTTACTGCAGCTACAAGTAGAAAGTAAGCAAAAATCAAGGTGAGGTCTGTAAAGATGATCAGTTTAGAGATCTGAAGTGAGTTGAAGGGGGTACTTCAGTATGTCCATGAAGTTTTCTAGTTGTTCATTTGTGTTACATGTCCTTGAATGTCATTCTCATTCTTTCTCTCTTTTTTTTCTTTCTTTTTACCTTCCATCCATCCATTGTCACGCATTGCATTCTTGATTACAGTCTGTGTAATCGTTACCACCGTGTGAAGGCAATTTCCCACATCACCAGGTACGGTGTCACATGTCAGAAAACATTTGTGTGTTCTCAAACCTAGTCAGTGTTGTGCATAGCAAATTTCTCCTATGTTAACCTCTTTTCTTCCTCTCTTCCTTTCCCATTCCATATGAAATAACATTGCTGCAGGAAAGTGATTTTTTAAATTAATGTCTTTTTAGAAAAAAGTTTAATTTTCTGGATCAAAGAGGTACTGTCTTTCTTAAGGGCTAAAAAGCAGCACAGTACAGGTTTTTGGTTGTCCACAGGTTATGGCCTGGAACATGTAATATTTTTAATGGATTCATATCTGCTATGAAGTTCCATTTTTGTAAAATCCCTGAGCTGCATTGTTCAGTTGTGTTTTATTTTGATTGTGATTAGTTTATATTAAAAAGCTTGATTCTCAGATGTAGCTTTCACCTCTGTAATGGTAAACACAGATGGATAAATTAGTGCTTTTGTCAATCTTTATTGTTCTAGTTTTGTATCTAAACTGTCATTCTTCAGTGTTTATGTGGCCTTTAGAAACATGTTATTTGCAGATTGCTACATGGCTAGCTGATTTTTTTGAGAAGGTAGTAAGATCCTGAGATGCTCATTTACATGCAAATTTTTATAACTTTCTAATGATGTTTCTGAACATCGCTGGCTTGTAGCTTGATTACTTTTGCACTTGGCAGAAGAAAATTTCATTAAAGAGCTGTTGCAAGAAACTGTTTTCACCAGTAGTGGAAAACCGTGTCTTACAACCTGTTTTTCAGGGATTAAAATTAATGTAATTAATGTGAGTTCATGAGCTTATGCACATTTATTATACCTAGACATGTGGAACATGAATCATGTCTTTCTAAGCATTCTTCTTACAAGAAATAAAAAGGAACAAGTGTTCTTTCTAAATGCAAATTGCCAAATCCAATGCTGGTAAAAATGAATGTAGCCCAATTGCTTCTCATGGTGACACATCTCATACACCATTTCTAATGCCAGTCCTTTCTATTTAATATTTATTTTGGATCAGCTTACACTCCTTATGGCTCTCTAAGATGCAGTGTACCTAGAGGTATAACTTGTTCTGAATAAGAAAAGAAAGTTTTGAAAATTACACAGTGACTATTTCTAGGCTTTTTAGTCATATCTCAGCTTTTTCATTCTGATATCCAGTGTCTCTGCAACAACTTCAGCAGCAGCATCATTTTCCCATGTAAAATATAGCTAACTTACTGTGTAAGTTCCTCTTTTGCTAGTGATGCCTCAGGATTTTACCTTTTATCTTTTTCATATAATTGTAATCCTGCAATTCTTTAGTGTATAACTCTAAACTCCATATAGAGTGTTAGCTACTGTTCTCCCATTTTGGTCAGACAAAACGGTTCCTCTCTAGGCCTGAGAATCAAGGACACCTTACTGTCTCAGGCCCCAAGAAATGTAAACAAAAGTGAGTTGGGGGGGAGCAAACTTGGGGTAAATTACTTCATTATCTGGAGCTGTAATTGGAGGATTAACCTCCGATATGCAAATGGACCAAACTTATAAAAGTATGAAAACCTGTGACCTGTCATCCATTTTTGGGTGTAGTTCCTGGGGGGCTTTGTCTGCCCCAAATGTACCTGAAGGCCCTTCAGTAAATATAACTGCTTTTTATTGTCTTAATTTTGTCTGGCCTCTGCTTTTAGGTAGTCCCATACTGGGACACTAGTTATTCTGTCTGTCCCTACAACTTCAGAGTGTAAAATAGTAATTAATTAGGTAAATGGTAATAAATTAGGAAAAGGGAAGTGGCAAGTACTTCTTTGTAAAGTAATACTCTGAAATAGCTGGATATAAGTGTACAACTTTTACATGTACTGAGTGAGGAATTTAGAGCTGCTAAGATCCATCTCAGTACCACATTCACAAGCTGGAGGTATTTAGGATGTTTATTGGCATAAATAGGACACAGTCCTAAATAGCTTCAAGCTGCAGTTTTGTAGCATGCAAACTGCAAGGTGCATTATTGCGAGATCAAACCTAGATGAACTATTACTGCTTCCTTGTTGTGTTCCAGTGTTGCATAATTACATTACTTTTATGGATTTTCCCTACTTATTAGTAAGGTAAAATATGTGGGATGTAAAACTATCTATTAATTGACACAATTAAGCCAATGGATAAGGGTCGTGGTTCAGCTGTTGTAATCACGTGAGATAATGGCTTTGTTATGGTACCTGCTGTAGAATCACATTTTGCAAAAGCACAAATTTGGCTTAAAATAATTAAAAATTGATTTGCTTTGAACAGTGAGTTTCCTTGAGAAGGAATAGCTGGAAACATTGAGATAACTAAAGATATATGTAATGGATGGACAAATAGTTGTATAACTGAGTCTTATCCCTCTGGTAGGCTCAGCATTTTTGGACTCAGGTTAGTAGACACAATTCCACATTATAAACAGTATTTTGGGGTCACAGAAGCACACGGTATACTTGTCATGCTTAAAATAAGACTTAAATCTGATTGCTAATTTAAATATTCCACTTTTACTAAGGTTTTGCAATCTCAAGATCACTCCTGAAGTTCAAACACCTTCTCTATTGGTATGTGAGGACCATATAATTCCAGCAGCTCTTTTCTTACATTTTTTTAGCACAACCTTAGTCTGGTGGTCAAAGTTCAGTAAACTGTAGTCATTGAAAATCATTTTTAAAGTGAAGCTATATGATAAGGGAGGAGAACAGGACTGAATTAAATACACAAGTCTGTATTTTGCTTCTGAGAACAGTCTGAGAACCATCAGCAAAGCCTCATCTTGTAGCACTGCTCACAACAGTGCTGGTAAAATCTACCAAATAATTCTGCCTATTTTCTGCATTATATGTTGCATTATATGTTGCATTATATGTTGATAGTAAGAAACTAGGGCAATTCACACAGAAGTGTTGTTATAGTGTATGGATCATGAATTTTCAGTAAGTTGAGAAAAAGAAAAGTTGTATTTAGCTACTGATATTTAAATTGCAGTCCTGGTAATCTAAGCCTTCAGAGATTACATTGTTGTATTGTATTGTTAATCACAAACATCCCTTAAATGATTGCACAGAATGGGCTGGCATTTTTTAGATGTAATCAATACTAAATGAAGCTAAGCAAGGAGTACTACTTGTATCTGGCCTGCACTACTGAGCTTTCTGGTTTGTGTATTTTCACTTATAAAGACTTTTCTTTTTGGTCACATCTTGGCAATTTGAACTACCTCCATGAGATTGTATGGCTATGTCTAATGCCATTTAAATACTTTATATTTTTTATCATTTTTAGTTTAGTTTCTAAGAAATATAATAAATGTAATATGGAATGCCATGTAATTAGTACTGTGCTTTTACATTGGACAATAAATAATTGATATTTTGGGTTATATCCAGATGCTATTCTGAGATGAAATTGTGAGATTTCAAAGTATTATTTCACCAAGATCATTAAAAATCTGCTGGAGGATTTTCTTCTGAGTCTGTTTTGGTTTTATGCAGAACATATTAAATGCTGGAAAAAACTCAAAGCCCCCCAAAGACTCAAGTTAAAGGAAATCTCTGTAGTTCCACTCATGAAGCGGCTGAAATTCTATACTGTTATAATTTTGTGGAAAAGCAAGAAATCAAATCTATCTATAATTTTATTTTATACAGAAAATACTATTACAGTTTCTCTGAAAATGTGCTTGTGGGTATATTTGAAATGCACTGGGAATATGAAATCTTGATGGAATTAAGTGCAGACAATGAATCATGGTGATCAAATATTCTCTATTAACTAATATTATCTTTTAAAAAGACTAATTTTTGTACTCAAAACATCAGTGCCTTTTGTTTCAGATTTTAATGAAACAATTCACTTTTGGCACACAGCTGTAATGGACAAATGCCAGAGGATGGAAGCAGAGGGCAGCATGTTTCAGTAAATCTAAATAGATTAATGACATTCAAACTCAATTTAAATGCTGTTCTTGTTGTTTTCAAGTCTAGCCAGAATCCTTTAGAGATGTTGGTGTTTTTTTCAGCACAGACTGGGAAGAGGAGCGTGTCCCAGTTTGCTTGGTACCTGCTGCTGTCCTGGGCTGCTGCAGTTAGGTCAGCTGAACCTCACACTGCCTATGACTATCCTGCTGTTTTCTCAGTGCTAATTTTAAGCAGTTTATTAAGTGAGAGTAAATTTCTCATGGCTCATGGTATTCCTGTGAGCCTTTGATAATTGGAATAATCACTTTATTTCCACTTCTACTCATCTAAGCTACTTAAGTAGACACTACAGTAGGCCGAGGCAATGAATGATTTCTTCTTTGCAGCCGTATGTCAGTCATGCAGCACAACTGCAAATCAGAGCTAGACAGTGTGCCAATTACTACTTCCAAAATGTGTCTCTCCCACAGAAGTTATTTATTCACACTGCTAATTAGCCATTGAGATTTTTGTTCACTGGAGGAGAACAGATCCACATGCATGGCACCGCAGGAAGCCTTAAAGTATGGGCAAGGATATCTGTGTCCAAGGCCCCAGGCCTCCTGCTTCTCAGCAGGACTTTCTGACTTTCAGTAATAATTTACATTTTAAGATAAAGTACTGTCACAGGTGTTTGTGACTTGTAATTTCAGACCTTACCTGAAGAAGGGCACAAGGGAGTTTAGGCAGGATCAGTATGAATAAAAGTCTATTCCAGGAAAGTGTACTGCATTCTCCCATTTTTGTCACTCAGAATTTTCTCATAGTGCTGAGGAGCCTTTCAGATTTGTCTATATTTAGGGCTTTCCAAAGTAGCAATTTGCTCTTACTTTTGTTTCTTTTGCTTCATTTCTTAAGCATAATTTATTTATTTTTTTGTTTAAGATACTTCTTCCAGGAAAACATGGGCTTCTGCTATCTTGTCTAACCAAGCCTTCTCATTTTCACCACATATACATAAACACCAGAAATATTAGAATAAACACTAGAAATAATATAACGGAGACATATCTCTGCTCAGAGGTATAGCACTTGTCTCAAATAAACAGCAAGTTGGTGAGACATGAATGAGAGATGGAACAGTACAATGTAGTCAGACATAACTGGGAAAAAATACAGAGGCTAACTGAGGAAAAAGAGAGCAACCATGATGAAGTTATTAGTTGGAATCGAGCTGACTTGCCTAGGACACAAAGAGATTGAAAGCATTAGGAGCAAAAGGAAAGTTGTTATTAAATCACAGTTACAGGTAATTTAATGAGTATTTTATGTAGAATCAAGATCTCAACACCTCTTATTCAAACTTTTGCTCTTGTTCCCCTTCCAGTTCTTCTCTTCTTGTGTGCATGTGGCTCTTGTGGCAGCCTCACTTGAAATGTGGTTTCTTGTTTTAGTCAGTTGCAGGTCTCTGTGATGTCAGTTTAGGAGTAATGTCTACTGAGTGCCCTCACCTCAAAGATCCTCAAATATGCTCTATACCAGTTATGTTCTTTCTGAGCCCATAAATCTCCCCTTTCACAGTAGCACAGCATCATTAGGATGAGCAGTGAGTACTCTGCTCTCTGTGACCCTCTGCCAGTGCTGGGGCCCCTTAGAAGGATCGTAGAGGTAAATGACTTTGGCTGTGCAGCTGAGGAGGGGATGAAAACAATATAATTTAAAAAGTTACCCCTTAAGTGCCTACTTTCCCCTTCTCCTCCTGTTTTGCACCTACAGTGAGAGGCTTCTGCCTTTCTCTCTGAGACCTGATGGAGCCTTCTCCCTTGCCAGGGAGGATGCTGTGCCCCGAGGTACCCTGATAGGTGCAAATGTTGCAGTCCTGAGTCAGCAGCATAAAAATAATATGTGTATTTATATACTAAGTTAGGAAGCTCCAGCTTTATGGAAGCTTCAGCAGCATGTTTAAGGGAGAGTGATTTATTAGCCACTGTCAGAAAAATCTCTATAAGCAGGAAGGAAAAATTGCAGAAGTTGTGAAGTAGATGAGGCAATGGAGGAGAAAATGAAAGCACTCAGTTTCACACGTGTGTATTTTATTCCATGTGTTGGAGGCACAGAAATTATAGTCAGGGTAAATTAAAGCATTCACATAAGAGAGTAAAACTCAGAATATAATCTGAATTTGTGATAATAGTATCATCTATGATAATGGTATGCTTTCAGGTTGTTTTTATATATTTCCAGTGTAGGATGAACAAAACCAATAAATTCACATTTCTACTCCTAGGAAAATGAAAACTCTGGCATGTAAATAGCTGTACAAGTCAGCTTCAAAAAGCCTACAGTTGAATATCTAATTGTTGATAGTAATGCTCCTCTTGCATTCTCTGATCAATGTGGGAAATTTTAAATATGAGGTGTTATCTGTATGAAACCTTTCAAGAGAAGATGTAAGTAAAGGTAAATGATACTCACTCATCTATCATTGGCTATAGTTGAAAGTGGCAGCCAGAAGCTTATTCATTTTGATTTTAAAAAAATGCTGTCACACTGTCAGGCATGCCAAAGCAATGTTTTCTGAATAATTTTTCATACCTGCTTTCCATTTCACAGAAACAGCACAGATTGAAAGGGTTAACTTTTAAATAAATTTCAAGTTTGTTTTTAATCAATAGCAAATTAGGGATTTAGTTTACTGAGCAGCTGTGCCATAAATTATAATAGCACACCTCAGGTAGAGAGAGATCTTGACACTCCTGAAGATGGGAATGAGCAGTCAAGGGACAGACAGATGGGAAACTCGTTTAAGCAGCTTCATTGTCAGTCACAAAACCAGTGTGATTTTACATCTTCTGAGAGGGAAAGAAAAAGCACTCCTTTAGTATGTTTATAGCAACTTAGATAAGATTGTGCAAAGGACCATGGAGGCATGTGAAATAGGTCTAAGTGAGAGCTCAGCCAAGCTGCCAAGATTAAAACATGCTAAATAAAATGGAAATAAGAATGTCATGACAGCAGTGCAGGTGCCAGTGTTACTACCCCATACAAATCTGTCTTACTTGGCTTGGTAGTCAAGACCAGTTGTGGGCTTGTTGTAATCAGAGTTGTAATGCAATTTTTGGTGAGAAGCAGAAAAGAGGGGCAAACAATGGTATAGTTTCAAAGATTCATGGAACTGCAATTTTGTGGTAAAGCTGTAGATTTACAGGGCAGTCAGCAGTAGAGGATGCAATGGAAATGGTTAGCTCTTTCAAATAGTCAACATTTTTTAGGCTGTTCCGTCAGCCGAGTTCTTAAGAAAACCTACTGAGCTCTTAAAAGAGCAGTGAAAATATTATTTTTATGTGAAGCAAAATATGCTGAGATACAAACAAAAGTGTAATATGCAATAAATACAATAGGCTTTTTTATTAGAAAAATGGTTAAGAATCACTTTTGCTATGAAGGAAATGCATTATAGACAGCAGTGGTGCTGAAGCTGTGCACTTCTCAAATTAGGTTTACACTTCCAGATTAGAAAAATGAGTTGAAAATGTGAAATTTTCCTTGGGAGCTTAATGGCTTATTTGCATAAACTACAAAATAATCAAACAAATCTGAGGCTGGTTTTTAAAGTACACACCAAGGAAATCATATACTCTATTCTTGTGTTATTTTAACAAAAACTTTAATTGACCTCACAGTGTGGTAGTGTAAAATGTGTGTGATCTAATTAGGTAATGAGATAGGCTGATCAATAAGACATTAAGAAATAAATAGCAGATGTGTTAATAAACAGAATCAGTGTAAAACAGGTGAAGAAGTGTCCTTAATGACTGATGCACTACAGTGTGTCATTTTACACTTAAATTAATGATGCAATTTAAGAAAAATGCCAAGACATTAGTAGAAGTAATATCAATAGTATTACTAACTTAAAATTTTATTAAAACATGTGTGAGTGATAAAATATTTTATTATTAAAATCTGGTTTTTGTGTTCTTGGGAGTAGTTTAGATTTCCAGAGCTTGATGGCACACTAATCCTCTATTAATTCTGATCCAAATGAACTTGTGCTTGTCTGTGTTGTCATTTAGATATTTCATGAAGTCAGATAATCTAAAGCCAGAGGCAAAGATTTCATAAGATAGTTCCAAAATCAAGCCACTGGAAACAACCATCTACTTTTTCCCCTATCTTTAGTTAAAGACACATTCCTCATGCCCTGGTCTCATTTTTTGGCTCTTTCTGCTCATTTCTTTCCTCTTTTAAATCACCTGGAGGGAAGAGTCATAATTGTGCACAGTTCAAACCTCACTTTGCCCATTTGCTGTATTGTAAAAGGGATGGAGGTCATGTATGAGTGCAAAAGAGCTCAGAAGGATTTCTCATCCTCATAAAATACAAAATAAATAATTTTGTAAATAATTATATAGTGCACGCTATGTTTCTGAATGCTCTGAGTAAGAAGTGACACACTGAGCATGCACACTAAATTTTCTACCCCTTCACACCTGAGTTGCAGTGAATTGTTTTTCTCTTGTCTTGAGCTAAAATTTATGTGTTCACAAAACTGCCATATCTCTTGATGCAATTTTCAGCTTCGATGGCAAGTAAGGTCTAGGAGTAAAAATAAATTAATAAATAATTTTCAGAGGCAAGAGACAAAACTTTTTGTTTCAAAGATATCTGGGAAAGTTTTGTCCAGATTTTAAACAGTGCTAATGCCAAAATGTACAAGAAAACTTTGTGTAAAATATAGTGCACAAGTTAAGCACCTCTTCAAAATTAGTTTTGTTGGTAACACTGTGAAGACCTAGGGGAATAGTTCTGTAGCCATAAAAAGTTGTTTATGGGTCTGTAATTAGACAGTAATCAGTCAGTGCTTGACATTTTAGCACTTCAGCCGGCTGCAATGCAAAAGTACCAACTTCAACTGCAAATCCCTCATAAAACTTCCAGTAAAACAGGATTACTGACTGTTAGGACTGTCAATGTGCATTTTATTTTAAATAGTAATCAGAGAATTTATTGGAGTTCATTCTATAAATATGTATATTTTCTCTGTCCTCTTTTTTTTAAGTTTTTTCTGTGACAAATTAAGTAGGATGAGGTCATGGAACGTTTTCCTTAGAAATAATGCACAGTTCTGTGCCAGTTTATATCTTTAGCTTCAATTATAAAGAAAAATTAAGATGTGCTGTGGAGTGAAACTACAATGGTGAAAGATTAATTAGCTAATATTTGTGAAGCTCCGAAGATAAATCAGGCTCTGCAGTGTGTGTGTTAAGTATTACTGTAACAGGGTTGCTAAATGCACAGTTGAGAGTTAGTTGGAGGGTTGAATTTTTTCTCAATCCACTCACTTCTTCTCAAATCTTCCATATTGTGAGGACTTGTAGGCGCTCATGATAATCTCCCTGGCACTGGTGGATCGATACTACTCAATTAGTTTAGCCCACACTTCTTTCACAGTCTATTAGTGCCTCTACATGTCTCATCACACTAAATCCTTTGGGGGGAACTGAATGATGAATCATTCCTCATTTGCAGTTCCTTGTCTATGGAAGACAATTTACAAAATTGGTTGTTTTGGGGGCAGCAGTGACGAGTGAAGAAAAAATTTCTTTCCCAAAGTGACTGATGCCTGGACCTAAATGTTCCTCCCCAAGCAGAACCCAAACTGTGGTTTTCTAGATAGAAGAGCTGTAACAGGGTGTGCAGACCTCTTAGTATACAAATGAGAAATGTCACAGTCATATCAATGAAGTGCCAGTCCAGTATAAACTCACTCTTTGGCTCAAAGAATCTCGACAGGTCAGATTTGTCTGGAAAGACTTATGTAGGTTCAGACATAGCATGACCTTAAGTGCCATAAAGCAGCATGAAGACATTAAAGCTGCCTTTTATTCTGTGTTGTGCACTCCATATAGGATACAGTCTTGGACCCGTCAGGTGTTTACCAAACGTGCAGTCGTGCCATAACTCCCACTTGGGAGTCATCACGATTGAGAACAGTGACAGGCCTTCAGTCAGTCTGTCCAGGGACCAAAAGGGAAGGCTTAAGAGTGAGACTTGCAGTTAGCACCAATATTACACCAGCCATTTTGTTAGATGTGGAAAACCAAGATAAAAGAATAAGGCTCTTCTACAAAGGCTGAAGTAGAATAAGTGATATCTCATTATATATGTTTCAAATCTTTTCTTTCTTTTTAAATAAATTAGGCTCTTCATGGAAGACACTTTTTCTGTAGTATTTTGTCTTTTTCATTTTGGAGGCTATGCAAAAACTTCAAACTTTAATTTAGTCCTTTCCTTTTTGACTGTCTCTGATCTATTTCACTATTTATCACAGGTCTTTCTTTTTTTCAGAGATAAGGTTTTGCCTCTTTTGCTACCACTGGAAAATGTGTAAAAGTGAGGTTTGATTTCATAATAACAAGAGTGGTAATACTAATATTAATAATAACTGGATGTAGGATCTGTCCTCCCACCTAAAAAGTTGTAATCTGAACCAATACGCAAAGAAGCTGTAAAAGGAACGTGCAGTTCTCAATATTAACCCAGTGATAGTTTCTTTTCTTAAAACACACTAACGTTGTATTTTCAGTAATTTAATATAATTTCTGTCATTTCATTTGACATGTTGTTCACAACTTTTTAATGAGTCTTTCCCATAAATCTGAAGAATATGTTCTCTGAACTTTTCCCTTAATTATGCCTAAGTTGCAATCTATTTGGACAGTGATAACATGATTTTTTCATACTAATTTCACTGATGCCTCTTGTAGCCATTTACTGGACCATTCACCGTTGTCCCAGTGGCCACATTTGTAGCCTTAACTTAGAATTTCCAAAAATTCGTTTCCTCTTGTCTTCAAGCTTCTATATTTACTTTATATTTCCGTATCAGTCTCTTTCCTGTATAGAAGAATTCTCTTTCTCTTCTCTCGCACACAAGTTGGGAAGGTTCGTTGGTTTTCTGATGCAGAAGTAGGAAAAAGTTGGTAGTGCCTCCTGATTTTGCTTAGCCCCATGACAGTGTCATGCTACCTGGTGAAACCAGAGGAAATGGAAAACAGCTGGGCAGTGGTGCCTTTGAGGAGAATGCCCTTGTTCTGATTCTGCCTTGCTCCTCTCTGAGGGAACCAGCTAAGACTTCTATGTGAAACCAGCAGAGCTTGGTTGCAGTTGTAGTTATTCACTACAGTTGTAGTGAATACTGAAAACTAGGACACTTGTGAATATTTTAGTTACTTTTCTGTAGATGTCAGAAGGAAGTTCCAGGTTGCTGCATGATAAATAATAGAGACCTGTGATTTATTTACTATTTATACACTCTGCGTTTGTCAGAAGTAAGAGCGCAAGTGAAAAGTCCTGTGTCACCATAAAATTTTCCTTACCTCATCACAGTTAAGCTGTAGCTGCAGCGTAGCTTTTTGCTCAAGGAGGGTTTGCAGAATTTTAGTCTCTAGTTTATTTAACCTCTGTAGAGCTGTGCAGAGCTCCCTGCCCCACTCAGAAATGCTGCAGAGTTTTTCTGAAACAGATTGGAGACTTATGTCTTAGTTCTGCTGTAAGGCCTGGAAGTGCCTTCAAATGCAGTGTGAATTTATATGCCCAGTGTGAGTTATATTCTTTGATTTTTACATTTTTAAGAACTCTGGTTCTGATGTACAGTAAAAAAAAAGGAATCATTTATCTGCTCTTTAATTATTAGTGAGATGGATGGTGTAGTCTGATGTTATGGGAGGATGTGTTCATCTTTTCTTCTGGCAGAAAGGCAGTAGGATAGTTGAAGGATAAATGTTCAATCAAGGAAATTCTGGTTTTGTGATTGCAGAGAGAGGACTTCTTTTCTGCTGAAACAAAGCCTCAGTCTTCCTGGAGCTGTGTCATTTCACTTAAACAAGCTCCTGAAACTCCTAAACTATAAATGTGCTTGATACCATCCATCTGTAAGTGGCCGTAACAGGCAAATTTGGGTGTGATTACAGATTTTATAATTTTAAAACATTGTGTGTAGATTTACTGCACATTTATTCCTGTTGCTGGAACCCTGAGGGAGGTGTCTTTTTCAAACTCAGAAATACTAAGAAAGCTTACCTGATTTTTTTTTTCTAAATAAATTAAATAAATTAATTCCAAATTAACATTTCTGCAGATTCCAGTAGCATATTGGTAAAGATAGTATTTGCTGTTTCCCTGTGTAATTTAATAACAACTTTATTATTCATCAGCAAGAATGTTTCTTTTCACCTTCTTGATTTTCCCATGCTTTTGCAATGACTTTGAGGGACTAATGCATGGTCTCCATGTAGACCAGCAGGTTCTCTAATCTACTGGGTTGAATTTTTGATTTATATTTTTAGATTTTTTTTTATTGTTGAGAGATTCAGTGTTGTAGGAATGTGGTTGGAGTGTGCTTTTTTTAATCTGAAATTATTTGGATTTTGTAATAAATAGTTTTCTCATGAGCAACTTTATTCATCATTGGGTACTTGGATTCTATAAGAATGAAAACCTTGGTATTTTATTGCCTAAGTTTGTATCGTGCCACTTAGTCTTCAGGTTAGGCAATTTTCTGATAGGAAGTAACAGCCATAACAGCAATCATGCTTCAGCTGAATATCTTGGAACTGGATCTGAGCTTGTGAAAGGTTTTGCTTATTCTTGCCTCATTAGAGTTCTTGCTCTAAAGATATTTTGCTGCTGTTGACCGGTCTGCAGTCTGTGATAGTACAGGCAACTTACAATTGCCTGGAACATCTCTGTCACATCTTTGCAACGCTTCTCAGGAATACATTTGTTATCCTTGTCACAATTACTACATGCTGGTGTTTCTTCTGGATTAAATGAAGTTGTATCTTATATTGATCTAAAGCTACAGTGCATGTGCTGCCATTCTGCAAAGTGATGACTCTATGAAGTGGTTTTTTTAATGCAGTTACTTGAACTACTCCTTTATTTCCCCATAGAATTAAAAGTGCATTTAGATTTACCACCTTGTCTGTTTGTGCAGCCCAGAGCCCAGGGCCCACCATGCAGCTGTGGTGGGGGGCCAGAGTTGAAATGGGGTCACCTGAGAGGTAGCAAGGCTTGTGTGGCATTCAGGGAGGTGTTTGATGCACACCAGTGGCACCCACTGGGCAGAGGCGGTGGCAGATGAGAAGGGGCCACCAAAGTATTTATTGAATAGAAACTCTCTGAGGCGGGTGGCTGGCCTTATCTTCACCCCTTACCATTAGCCCAAGAGAACATTGTTTTCTCCACATCAAATATTCTCTTTGTTTCTAAAGTAATTCAGTTGCTGCTGAATTCCCACCTAATTCACACTTACTGTATTCCCTTTGTCCCTAAGTCTGCATGACATTATACCATAAATGCTTCAGCCTCTGTTAAATCTTAATGAGAAGCAAAACTGGCTTGAATTAACCAGGTCTGGCTGTATCAATATTTTAGCAACATAATTTAAGACTATATGTAGAACGTGACTTGTAATTCAGAGGATTATCTACTGTTGTATAATGAGGGGAGGGAAAAAAGATAACATTTTAATATCTTTTAAGGCTTTTTGAAATTAAGTTCTCCCTTGGTTGTACTTGCAATCAAAAGTATTTTTATATTTTTATTTTATTTCTGTTTC
Organism: Monarcha castaneiventris obscurior; assembly: GCA_026261815.1. NCBI lineage: Eukaryota > Metazoa > Chordata > Aves > Passeriformes > Monarchidae > Monarcha > Monarcha castaneiventris. Next base: position 7,453,155 of record JAMPIT010000890.1, read on the forward strand.
ATCTCCAAGCTTTATAGAAAAGCCCTCCAGGAATGAAACTAGGATAAAATAGTGGGTTACTGCTGAAATTAAGGACCAAATTGTCATGATTCCTCTGGAAGGAACTCTCTGTTAAGGCTCCCTTGTTCCCTCAGATTTACATTTAATGGTGGAACTGCTTCTGTTTCTTCTTTTATTGAGAAGTTTTTGTAGCTCAGTAAGAGTGATGTAATCTCTTCAGTCTCATGCCTGAGAGGGTCGTGGCTAAACTGTTTTGAGCCATATTTTTCTATCTCCCCTCAATCTCTTGCTCAGGGACTGTGACAAAAAAACCAACCCAACAACCACAAACCAATTTGGGTTTATGTGATAGTTGCTGCCACGTATAATCTACCTTTTAAATAAATTGTGTATCACAAGTATAATACTTGCCTGACAAGTGTGACATACTTAAGGGTGCCTGTAGCTTTTCTTCAATGTTCATTTTCCTAGAGCTGGTTTGGAAAATACTCACCCTAATGTAATCTCTCCAGAATTTTCACTAGTGTTATTGAAAAATGTTTTTGAGGAAAATGCCAAAGAGCACATCTGCACCCAGCCTTTGTAATCTGATATCTACCAAGTCTAGTCTTGATTGCAGCCATTTTACCAAAACCTGATGAAATAACAGAGAGGGAGAACAAAGTCTCTCTATTTTCTTCTCTGAAAATGTCAGCTACATGCACTGTCCAGAGTTGAGTTTACAGGCTACCAAGAAGGAAAGTAATGAATTAAAAGGTTCAAAAAAATCAGTTCATTTCTCAATTGTTTTCATCTGGTTTTTCCCCAATATTAAGCAAGTTTGTAGAAGAGACCTGAACTGCCCCTGTTAAGTCGGAGTAGCTTCTGAAAGCAGCCATAAACCACTGTATCTCGTTAGCAGTGTGCCAGTGTTTCCAAGCCATGAACGAGGAATTTTTCACTGCTTATGACATTGTGATATCATGTCACCTTCTCTTGGCTTTCACCTTCGTGACAGATTTATGATGCCTTTGACCATTTGAGTCTTTGTTTGGTGAAGCACAAATTTTACTCTAAAAAAAATAAAAAATCTCTTTTTCAAACTGGATCTAGGCAGAAGTTTTGAGATGTCTACAGCACTGATTTTCCAGAGTTTATGAGATTCCCATTTGGCACTTTGCAGGGAACCAGGCCAAGTGTGTGAAAAGCTTTTGGAAAGGCCAATTTCCTCGCTGACCTGCACAGTGTATAGCTGATACAATGGACTAAGTCTCATGAAACCTGCAGACAAACTTTGCAGATTTTCACACTCATGTTTTTATTTCTATGCAACACCAATTAAAAAAAAAAAAATATTTCTCAAGTGCAATTATCATCAAATATCATCTGCAGTCCTATTAAGAATGAGAGGGAGGGATCATTATTTTTGCATGCAGTTTGAAAAATACCCTCATAAATTATTATTGCTTTGAAAAACTTTTTTTCGGTCTAAGTATTGCGATTTGCATCAGCTATTTACACAGGAGGGGGTGTGATCTGAGCTCAGTGAGAAAGATCCAATCCTGTCTGTGAACCTTTTCCTCCAGAGCAAATAAAAAGAATTTATGTGAATAGATTTTTCAGGAGGTGTGTGGAACTTTGTCTCTTTTTGTCTCTATGGAAGTGCTTTGTTTTCATGCAGTAAACATGGGTCAGTAAATAGTCATACATACTGACATGAAAAGCACAGCACGAAATTCTGGTTTCTGGTCCCAGAGATTCAGTCATCCACTTGCCATCTTTAGTTCCCAATATATTGTTTCTCCTGCCTTATTTCATTCTTAAATTTCAACTTCAAACATCACAGAGTTTGAATTCAACATCACAGGTTGAATACATGAGATCTATTACCCAGAATCACTACTTTTCCAAACTACTTCTGAGGGCTTGCAAAATCTCTCTTGAGCTCCCTTTTCCCACTTTGTGTTCATTAGTAAAGACCAACGTACTTGTGTACTCTTTATCTTTCTTAACTGGTAACATGTCAAGTAAGCAAAACTATTAAAAATGGCATCTGTTAATGAGTTCATTATATCTGCCCAGCAGCAGGACCAAAAATATTCCACATTATCATGCTGCAGTAGAAATGACTATTTTAGGAATTAATGTTTTTCATGGTCTACCAAACGAATCTGTATTATTTTCCTTTATGATTTTAACTGTCTTGAGTTCCTGAACACCCACTTCTTGTTTATTGACCTATTCATTTTGTAGAACCATTGTTACATTATTAAATGACCAAAAAATTCTGTTCCATGAGTATTAACAGTATTACTAATTAATATTTTTTATGAACAGACTATCTGCTGTGTTGCCATATATTAGAAAAATGTATAATACAATTGGCCATCTGCTAGTTATATTCTATGATATTGGCTGGCTCTATTAATAGAGGTAAATATTGCCTTAAATTAAAAAGGCTGTTGTTCAAAGTGTTATTAATTTTTTGTTGTTTGTGCTCTCTGTACAGCCCCACAGCTTCTTTTATAACTTCTATTAAGAAAATAAGATCAATTACTTGGTATAAGTGCTCTTATTTTTATTAAGAGAATATGAATCTATGAATCCTATATGCTGACAACTCTACTGTATTATCTTGGCTCTCCAGTAGTTTAATTTATAAACATACATTTGCTCATTTTGTTGGAGCAAGTTTATTGGTATAATGTAATAATGTTTTACTGGTGAACAAAACTCTCCAAATCTTCATCTTGTTTAATTTCTTAGCATGAAAATGAAGTGTATTTCTTAAACAGGTTATTCTAACCTGAATTTAATATAGCTGCTTTTTTTTACTATTAATACATTTCCATAGAATTGTTTTCCTTCCTTTTGTCTTTCAGTTAGCCCTTTGGAATAGTGCAGTTGGGAACTTTTTTACATTTTTAAAATAAAATTATCACTTTTTCTTTTTCCTATTTTATGTGAATTGATTCCGTTTGGTTCACAAACACATTGAAATGTTGCCCAGAATTATAGATACGTAGTTGAGTTACATTTACACCAAATTATCTTTGCTGCAGATAGCTTTTAAATGTTGATAAAAGAAGCTTTAGAATATTATTTAGATATACTGCATTCTGTCCTTTGGATGATACCTGCTATTTTCCTAGGTTAGATTAAGTCCTTTAACACAGAGCAAAAACAAAAGTGGACCTAAAATGTTTCATGAGTCTCCGTTTGTACAGGTAAACTATGAACAATACATATTTTCTAGTCTAAACATATATTGAATTACATTAAGTTGTTATTGATATTATTGTTATTCCTCTGTTTGTCGTTTTCTCTGTCTTTCTGATTTCCAATCCATTTGGTGTTTGGACACCTAAAGAAGCTAAAGAACTCTTAATTTTTTTTCAGAACCCTAAAGGGGAATTTGCTTTTGTTACTCATTTCTGGGAACACCTGTGCACTGTTGAGTTTAATTGGGCTACAGCTGGTACCACTGATGTGTGGAGCGAGCAGGGCTTTGCAGCCCGACTGGAAATCTTGACTTTGTGTATCATTGTCTGGTTCCTAAGCTGTTACTGTGCTCAGGTAAGTTAGAAGGTGTTCTAATATTTAGGGAGCTGCATTCTCTGTGGTGCAGCTGCTTTAGACAGATCTATGCTATGAATTGTGAGTGCATTCCACTCTAGGGCAGAGCAAGTCTGCTGGACACACACAGTGTTGGGTTGCTGTTTGGAGAAGTTAGGTGGTCTTCTTACATCTTTAAAGTGTTGAGGAGAGTGCTATAAAAAAAGAGAGAGGGGAGCTGCACATTTTATGGCTTTAAAAGTGTGATGGAAAGCAAGCTGCCTATCTCCTGTCCCAAGGAGCTTCTAGAGGACTGGTACAGTGCAAGAAAGGTGGAAATAAGATTGAACTGTGTAGCAAACATGCTGATCAGAAATAAGAGGAATTTGAAAACCAAATATTTTTATGGTTAGTTTTTTAGCTATGGAATATATTAAGTTTAGAAATGGTAAAAAACAACAAGAAATATTGAACCTAAATTATAATTCCTCTGCTAAAGGGCTGAATAAAACCATCAAGTAAGGAAATTAGGGTATCACCCCCTGTGTGAGTGTGAGAGATGACCTGTGTTCATTTTCCTACAGGCCTTATTTCCATAGGTTTGGTGGCTGTTTTACACAGGCAGTAACACATCACTGCACGAAGAAGTTGCAGACAGTGCCTTGACTAATAAATCAAGGTCACCAACTTTTGTGATTATGTTAAAACTGGTTCAAAGCACACAGTACCCCCATGTGCCCCCTCAGAGAGAAGAGATGGAAGGGGTATGTGATAGAGCAGTGGGTCTGGCTATTGTCTCTGGTCGGCTGAAGAGCAAAGGCTTGGCTTGTGCAGCTGAAATAATTTCAGCTTAGAATTCCTGTGGTGGCCTTGAATTACCACAGACAGACTTAGCCATTGGCACTTTTTGAGGACATGCTGCCAAAGGACCAGCTGCTTCCTGTAGGAGACCTGCCATCTGGAGCTTAGAGAGTGATCCCTTTGATAGACATCTCTGGCAGTGGATGGTTTGCCGCATGCAATTTTTCCTCTTTTTCTTTTTTTTTGCCCCCTGAAGTTTTGGAGGATATCATACAGTAAACCTTGTGGAGAGATGTTAAAAGATTTCTCTCAGGGTTGAGAGTAGGGGAAGTTAACTGAATTATTGGTTGGGATTCAGCCTTTAATAACGAAAGGTCAAAGTTAGAAAGTGTGGCAGAGGACTGAAGGTCATATCAGACAGTAGCAGCCAGAAAGTGAGTGGATGTAGTTTGATACAAGGGTGGTGACATGATTGTGTTCCTGATAGGAATCTATTAAGTAGCATTTTGTTTGGTATGTGATTAAAGGTTTAAGAGAAAGAACTTTCAAACATGATTAAATCCTCTGTTGAGCTGGAACTGCTGAAGAAAGCAGTGACGTTGGGAGTGATTTAGGCAAGCTTGGCTTCAAGCTGGATAGATGGATTTCCAGTTACACCTAGAGAAATATAGAATAACAATAACATGGTATAAAGGACATAAAAGGGAACATGCACTCACTAGCCAGAAGTTTAAATATTGTACAGGATATCAGTCTGGACACAGGACTAGGTGGCATTGTAAAATCCCTGTGATAGAGAGCAAAGGGTAATGAGGCTGCATTCTCCTTGTGAGTTCTAACTGCTGACTCAAAATATGTAAAGATAAAAGATAGAAAAAAATGTGATGCAGACTGTAGATCCACTTCTTCCTAGCAGAGCAGACCTATGCTTGAAGTGTTGCACAGAGTGAAGACTCTGTAGAATAGACTAAAGAAGAGTAAGGGGGAAATTATACTTCATTTTAAAGTAATTTCACATGATCTTTTCCTACAGTTTAGTTCCAGCTCAGTTTATTCTGGAAGTGTTCCTGGGGCAAAGCAGGTTCCCCATGGTGGCCACGAGCTGTGTGCTGTGGTGGTAGGTCACTCACATCCTTCTGTAAGAGCAGAATTGGTCCCTGGGGGTTTCTGCTCCAGTTCTCTTAGTTGTTGTAATAAACATTCTTAAGACAATCCAATCCTGAACCATCCTCTTGAGCAGCATGCAAATGTCCAGGGAGAGCTGATCCTTCTAAAAGCAAGGAATATCTGGTCGTTTTGAAAGCAGTCCTGGGCTTCCCAGTGAGGACTAGGAGCAGGAGGGCAGCACATCCACTGTTCCAGTGGGTGCAATGGTAAATCAACTGTTTGTGAATATTTTGCCCCTGATTTGCTTTATGACTTTGCTTTACACTTCTGTACCTCTATCATCCTAGCTACCAAAATGGAAGTTATTCAGATAATAATGGTCCTTGCCATGACTTACACAAGTCCTACAATAACAGGAGTCTGCTCTTGGGATCTCACATTTACAGAATCGTTCTGTAAAAGCCAGCTGTTTGTTTACACAGTGGTATCAAGGAGTTCACAAAACTTGTGCCAAAGGCATAACATTGAATTAAATGAAAGGCTTTATTTCATTTTTATTTCATTTCATACATAGCTCTCATTCTTTGTAGTACAGCAAAATAATAAATAGTTGCTGCAGATAATTAAAAGTAGAAGTGCAATTTAATTATTCCATTTTCTGGAAACACTATTCGTTTTGTGCGGACTTCAAGACAAGAGATAATTTCTTTTACATAAAGGTTATATTATTAGGGAGTGAGAGGAGAATTCATCACAATCTAGTTTTACTCTTTGAGAGCTTCAAACTCTAAACTCTTTTACTTTATGGTGGTACATGGGCCTGGCATAGGTAAAGCACACGTGGATGTTTACATATGGTAACTTACTAAGGAAATTATCTTTGTCACATGGAGGGAAGCTGTGCCATTCTGGAATACAGGTGATGGTGTTGGAAATGTTTTTATGAAGTGAGGCAATACTCTTACTGCCATGTCAAATGTCACCATAATTCTTTCTGCTGTAATTGCTGCAGTTATGAGAGATTACCAACACGTGTTGCCCACCCTGTGTGGAAGGATCAGTAAAGCCACAGCAGGAGCACTGGATAGAAATGTGTGTCTGGATGTCTGTGCCAGTTCTGTACTCCTAACACTGAGCTGCATTCTCTGGGCCTGGGGCACACTTTTGTTTCTGCTGCAGGTGCATTGGTTTTTGACAGCAGCAGCAAGCAGGGCCAGTGTACTTGAGCATCTTTGTGGCGTTTTGATGTGGTCTGCAGGGAACAAAACTCCCATGCCTTGCTTTCTTGCTTTTGTTAAGAGCAGCAGTTCCTAACTCATTCATATGTGACGTTCTTAAAGAATCACAAAGAAAAGCCAAGGTAGAAATCTACAAACTCCCTTCTGAAGGCTTGTGGAGCAAATCTGGGAACTGTGAATGTGCGACTGCCCAGAGTCTTTAACCCTGCCCTGGGCATTTGTTCTTGGCTGCTGTCAGAGGTAGGATGCTGGGTTGCCACAATTGTACCTATTTCCTTCTGTGTTCTCTGTTTCACACGCAGCAGGCAGGAGACTTGGAAACTCTTTATGAGGAAGTAAACGACAATGAAAATTAAAAGGAAAAGGATAAGATTTTAACTCATTGAGGTACAAAATGAAAATAGAACAGACTTTTTTTTCCCAAATGATACTGCAAGTGGTGCCTCAGAAGATAAAGCATTTATTTGTTAGGATTAGGCCTGCAGAAGATGAAATAAAAAAAATCAAAGTATCGAAGCATGAACACTGAAAGCTAGTTGAGGATGAGCAGTGTCAATGTTACTGGATCTGTCAAAAAATAGCAAATGGTAAAACTGAAACACGAATACCTTTGGTCAAAGTTTAATTCAATCTGAAAACAATATTGCATCTTTTTGTGTAGTATCAGCTTTCCATTTCCATTGTTACAAAGTTTTGCAGCCACCTGACTTTATCAACAGAGCGTTTCAGATTTATCAAATAATTGAATGGTTCTCCCCATAAAATGGATCTGGCTACAGATGTGAGCATAGAGAAGAAAATGTATTCTTTTAAAAATTAAATACCTGAAAAATAGGAAAATAATTATTTTTTAGCTCAAAGATAATTTTTCACTGAAAGGATTTATTTGGGAAAGTTATCAGAGAAGTGGAATTAGGTATGGAAGCTGGAACTTAAAAGTAACAATTTGCTCGTGTTGTAGTATCTGTTATATATTTTTTTATATATAGTTTGCTAGGTGGTGTTCACACATTTTCATTTCTTATACTAAGTTTATGCTAATAACAGCTGGCTTATGCCATCACTGTAATTGCTTGATTAGAAGGGCTTTTCCTTCTATCAATTTTCATCAGTTTTTCTTTTCCCTTGAAGCTGATACAGCAGTTACAGTATTCAGGATGTTATTCTAAGTATAATTAAAAAAAAAAAAAAGAAATCATGCTACGTACCTCCTGTAAATAACTTGGTAGTCTTATTTCCCCTCAAAATTTCTAATAAGAAAAAGATTCAATGGTTGGTAGTCTGAAAGGACAGGTTTTGTAACATCAATTTTCTTTTATGTGTACACTTCACACCTACTATTACAAAACAGGCATTCTTCACTGTAAGTGTTCTTTGTTGATGCTTAAAGGTTCAATGAATAATTCAGCCCCTTTACCCTTCTTGCTTTGCTGCACACCTATTGAGCTCCCAGAGCAGAGTTGTATCAATAAATTCCGACTTACTTTACAGCTCCAATTTCATGCCTGGCCTTTCCTAAGATGCATACAAGCAAAAATAAACAACTGAAAGAAAGAAAATACCTGTACAAATCGTTTTATGAAATCTCATGTGCGTGCAATAAGCCCATCCCATCCCTCCTAAGTTGAAATGGATTATTAAAATGAGTTTGCAATCCTCTGATCAGGCAAACACTGTTGTGTTACAACTCTGTCCACCAGTGTGAGGGTGAGAGTTCAAAAATACAATGGAGTTGCAGAGCACTGTGGGTTCCATCTTTAAAGGCCCTGAGCACATCATTGTGTGTGTGCATAAATAAAGGATATATTACAGTGGGAAATGGAACCACTGAGTCCTGCATTTAGGAAGCCTTATGTCTGCATGGGTGCACTTCATGGTGATTGCAGGTAGGAGGATCATCTGCCTGCGCTTCTAACTTTTCCATTGTAACAAAATATGAACAAACTCACCCTACCCTAGCTCTAATTGTCAACAGTTTTTCCAACTTGATCATTCACATATTCTTTAAATCACTAATTATATGCTGAAGGGTCAGCAGGGGAAACAATGGGTTTTAACCTTCATTACAAGAGGTATTTTCCAGATTGGAAAAGTGAGGACTTCTTCAATAAGCATAATGTGAAAAGTGATCCATTCCTCAGTGTAGTCAAGATAATCATAGCCTGTCTCACAATAGAAGACAGAGGTTTCTCCTCAGATGCCAGAAACACTTGAGAACCTGAGTACCCTTGCAGTCAGTGGGATTTAAGGATTCATTGTAACCCCACATTTAGTTTTTCTGGAAAGGTGAATGATAGGATTAGCCACAATCATTTCAGACTAATCCAAGTGGAAGATTTTGTTGTCCTCAGCAAGTAATAAAAGGTGTTTATCATCATACTATTTAACCTTGCTTTATTTATGAGTGTTTATTAAGAGTTAATGCCTGCAATGATTAAATAAAATAGAAATGTACTCCTGTGCTGGAAGAGATTATTTAAAAACTTATTTCTTGAGAGCTTCCTTCCTATGCATTTGTTTCAGTGGAGTAATCATCTGGACTCTTCTGAAAATGAAAATCTGTTGGCATTTAAATTAGAATTTCTGCTTTTGCTCAGTCGCTGACTTGTGAGACAAACATCTTGGAGTTGGAATTGTTCAGGGGAGAAAGAGGCTGTCCCTTTCAAAAGTGCTGATTGGCTGTGGAAAACAAATGGTAGCAATAATTGAAGAGAAAGTATGATAAAGTAGTCAAAATATTACTTAAAGTCATATTTTTCTCTGTGATGAAGCAAAGGGATTTGATTCTCCTGAAGAAACAAAACCTCTGGCTGTTGATGGGCTGTCCATAATAACTGGAAATTATGGTTATCCATATAATCTGGTTTATAATCTGGTATAACTATAATCTGGTTTTTCTGAGTACCACTGAAAGACCTTGGCTGCTAAACTATTTGCTAGACCTCAAGGCATATTTAAATAGAATTTTGTTTCTCCTCTTCCACATGAAAAAAATATTGTTGACGAAAGTTGCTCGGAAAAATATTTTCTGAAGAACAGTTATAATTTAAACACTAGCAGTGCAACTCCTCCCAATATACCCTAAAGGACAAGTCTTTAAGGGTTTCCTAAGCGGAAAGACTCACGCAGGGTAAGATAAAGTAAGAAGCTCAGTTATTTAGTGTATTCTCTCACAAAGTTTTGATGTGCTCATTTGGGAGTTAATATTTCTGAAAACGATGGAATGCTTTGGTTTGCCAGTTGTTATTTTCAGTGAGATCTTCATTTGACAGCAGTGCCTCTACTGTATATTACATTGGATAATTGAATTGTTACTTAGGTTTTTAAAAATCAGGTTGCATGAAAAATAGATGGTTCTATGAGGTATCACATAAACACTTTTAAAAGTTTTAATTGTTGCTCAGATACTTTAGACTAAAAATGAGAACAGCTGTACTCTCATCTTGTGGTTGTTTTTCCCCAGACTCTTTAGTATCATTGTCTAAATATTATCTATTATTAAACTTGCTTGCTGCTTGTCTTAGTAATGTACCCGTTTGTGGAAGGCAATGCTGAGATATTAGTCCTCTAGAGCTCTCCAAAGGGGAAAAAATATTCCAGATAATGTTCCAAAAAAAATTTTAAGTCCTCTCATTTTCTGGGTATACCTATCACGTACTGTCAGGTTAGCATATTAATATTCTTTTTTTCAAAGAGCTTTTTAGTGAAAAGTGCCTATATGTCACTCACATTACCTAATTACATTCTGCTGTTCACATCTCATCAAGCATGCAAGTTGTTGGGACAGCAGTTCCAAGTTATAGCAGATGGAAGTCACTATTTTTATAACTATAAATAGTTAATTTACTGTCATTCTTTATTCCTCCAGAGGTAGAGGAAAAAAAAGGAAGTCCATTGATAGAGTAATAAAAAGACAATTGCAGGGTTTTTACACTGGCTTTTACTACTGGCTTTGTGTGATTGATCTTTTTAGATGGTTTTTTTGTTTCGTGACAGCAGTGGAAGCATAATGCAATTTCTGTTACAAGAGTTGTTTAAAATTATTGTCCTCCAAATAGTACTATCTTTTTGGAGCATGACACTCTCACAATGATCACCTGGCCTCTCACAGTTTGTGTCGTGTTGCTGACCTGTGGGTCAGTGGGAAACACGTGCCTGCAATGAAAAATGCACACATATGGACGTGGCGACAGTCAAAACAGATTCACTGATATGAGTGCATGAATTCCATTTGTATTCATGTCTTTAACCTTCTTGGACTTTTTTTCTCTCCAAAGCTTTGTATACATGTCTTAAGTGTAACTTTCAGCAGAGCTCAACTCCTGCTGACTGCAAAACACTGCTGTGGGGAGGCGTGGCATCCCTGCAGCAGTGAGCACACATCCACAGATTGCCACACGTGTTGTTGTATCCTCTGCACTGTCATCCAAAGAGCACACACAGGTGTAGCAGCCAGGAAGTCTGTGGCATGATCACTGTTGAAAGCAAGAATCGCTTTTTGTATATTTTCATTTGTTTTTCATATGCAAGTGAACCTTGATTTTATTTTCTCCCTAATTTAAGAATACAAAATAGTTTCTCAGCTATAAGAAGGCGGCAGTGACCAATACATATTTTTTTTTTTTTTTTTTTTGAGAAATAGAAGTATTTCAATTACTTTCCTTTTTCATAGCTTTTCAGAATTTGTTGATTCTCTTAGTTACAGGAGGGGATGTCTCTAGCCTGAACAAGTACTCATTCACATATTCTGCTTTGCTTTCATAATTTTCATGCAAAGATTGTTGGAAGGATTGTATTTAGACTCAGTCAAAGAGTTCAAGTTTTGGCCCTCATTTCCTGCTCTGGGGTGCAGGATATCTGATACCTGCTCCTGCTGGGCCAGGTTTGTATACCTTTCATCACATGATGTGAAGGATTCCACTCCTGACATCAGTCAGGTGTACAGATTTGATCCTTGGTGTGTGTATCAGTTTCCTGATGGAATCTGTCTGTAACAAGCTGGGATTTGCACACCCCTACAGATTTTTCTGTATCCTTCCTTCTAGAAGCACTTGTTTAATATAAAGCAAGGCACAAATAAATGGTCTAATGGCAGAGTCCTACTTGACTCCTGTACTCTGAGCAAAAGATTTCTCATTAATTTATCAGACTCACATTCTCCATCCAACTCACAAGCTGCTGGCTTGTTGCAGTAAGTCATTGAATAAGTCCACCTGTTTTCCTGTGTAAACTGTGCAAGTCTAAAGACAACCTCCTGAATTAAAAAAATTCTGATGGATGCTCGCAAATTTGCTGCCGATACAGTAAGAGGTGCTTTGCTGCCTCTGTTGATGCCTTTACTTAACAAAGCACAGTAAAATCTGTGGCCAACTATTGCAGCAATAGAAGTTGCAATGAAGAAAATCTCTCGTGATATATTGAGCTCTACATGGAAGAGAACCTAAGCATATAAAATCAGAAAATATTTTTTTTCTTGTCTTCTCACAGCTACCAATTTTAATTTCAGTGATTAAAGCACTTGTGATATTTAGCTCCTTGGGTTAACAATGAACAGAGTAATTTAAGCTGCACTGAAGGGCAGATTTTAAAGGGTAACATCTTCTGCATGCAATTTTGATGAAAGCTTTGATGAAGATACAGTATTCAAAGAAATGAATGTTTATTAATTAGGAAGATTCATTGGCAGGTGTAATGAGATTTAAAAACAAAAGGGAAAATTTTTCTTGCTTTTTCTTATCTGTTGCAGTTTATACTGAATCTGATGATGAATAATTGAGATCAGATTTCCAAACTTCAGCCTTGACCTAAGTCAGCTCCTGCTGAAATCACTGAGTTCTAACCATGTTTTAAGACAACTGTGGCTCTTCTCAGTCTTGTATGTATAGTTTGGGGTGGAGGTGGGGGGTGTGTTAATGAATGAACTGAGTGATCTTTATTAAATTTTTAGTTCCTCAAGTTAATTTAAACCATTGAACAATATTAAGAATATAATTTTAAAGAGACAAAAGACAAATTCCAGTTAGAAACAAGGGTTCATTCTTAGCAGCACTTTGGGATAAATCCTCCCATATTAACAGCTTTAAAGCAGTAAGAGTTGATTGTTTGCAACTGCATTAATTGTCAGAGATCATCACTTATGATGGAAGCATTTCATTTACAATTAAAAATACTGATAATACTGTAAAAGAGGGTGTTGGAGATATTAAAGCCCACTTACCTAAGAGGCAAATATTCACGCTTCACTGTCTGCCCTCCAAGTTTCACAGTATGACCTAATTTCCTTCTAGAAAAATTATATGCATTCGGAATAATTAATATTCCCTGTTGAGACCTCTACTAAGGTAGTGCACTAGAAGAAAGACAATTATTTATTTCCCCTCTCATGACTAGCCTGATCTCTAACTGCAAATAGCAGTTGACTCAACTTTTGTTTTTCCAAGTGATAGTGATCTACACTGCTATCAACTCTTAAGGGAAATTCATTGTAACGGGTCACTGAAGTGCACTAGACAAAATCTTTTGTGTCTTCTGGCACTGTTTCTGTTTTCTGGCAGAGTTTTTGAAGGATGCCATGGAAGTTTGATATAGTTGCTGTCCATTTCTTTGAGATTAGGATGTGTTGATCACCAGGCTGCTTTGAAAATCTAGCCTCTAGAAAGGCTAGATTACAAAAGCAATTAAGTGACCTGGAAGCAGTACTTCTCTTACAATTCATGGACAACAGAATACAAGTGAAGGGGGGAAAATGGGAAAAAAGAATATAAGCTTTTATACATGTGAATGACTTTGAAAATTCCCCTTCATTTAGGATCAAAGATTAGACTGATCTGATAGTTTTGCTTCTGGGTTTCTTCTCCTGTCTTTGAGTTGCTGTGGACTGTTTAAGCAAATCCTGAAGATTTCTGCTGCTCCTTGTTGCTCGTGAATGTACGCTAGCTAAGACGGAATGGAATGAGTAATTTCTTCATGAAGTTTAATATTTTGAATTATATCTTTATTTCCAGTGCATATTATCTTTCTTGAAAATAATCCTAATAAGTTCAGTAGAAATCAGCCTGAGAAGTAGTCGGCTGTAACTCTACTGAGAATTACTGCTTTGAGTCTGACACAGGACTATAGCAGCTTTACACATTGTAGGAGCATTCAAGAGCTGTTCGACCCAAGCTGTCAAATTAATAAATGGCATTTCATTGCCTAGTTCTCCACAGTTCTCAAGGTTAGGCTGTTAGGATCCAAGCTTGCACACAGAGTATTTATTTTTCTTTCTGTTTTATATTAGAAGAAGGATGTCTGCCTTTCTTTGATTTCAGATTATGTATGATGATTCTAATTGTGATTTCCAAAAAGAATCCCATTGTGTGTGCATCAAGCTTGGCAGTCTTCTCTTGGGTTGAGCAGGCTTTTTCATTCACATGCCACATTTGCTGAGCTCTCAAGCTCATGAGTTGTTTTTGAAACATGGAAATAGGTGAAAATACAGCAGCAGTCAGTATTCAAAAGAGAAGGTATTTGGGTGTTCAGTGTGTTTATGCATTTTACTGTAGCATCTCTTGTTCAAACTTTGTGAATGTGAAGCTGCAGCTGGAGTGTTGAACTGCAGGTCTAAACAGGGCTGGGCAGAAAATATCTTCATATTCATGACACAGCAGAAAACTGTGCCACCTCATTAAAAAAAAATTGAGCTGAAACCCGAAGGCACATAATGCTTTCAGAAGAAACCACTTTATTTCAGTCTTCTAAGAAAAACTCAAAAGAAATCATTTTCTTTTTAAAAAGATAAGCCTAAGTTTTCCTGTAAAAAAATCTTCCAAAATATTAATCTTCATTTTTATGTCTCCATTCCCATTGACAGCGCCTTAAGATACTCACTTAATTTTGTCCTTTTTCCCCTTCTTTAAAGGCAGAGTAATGAGATTTAATTAAATCAAAGTATTATGAAGAATCAGAAAACCGCTGGAAGGAAGAATCTTAAAAAGTAGTAAATATTATTGTAAATATTACTTGGTTTAAAATGTCTTCATGAAGTGAAAGGCTCGAGTTTCAAAATGACAAATTAATTGTTTATTTTTTTTTTTTTTCTGAAGGCATAGGCCCAGTTAAATCATGTACCAAAGCAAGCAGTGTGGGAATGGTGTGGAAATAAAAAAAAAAAAATCAAATAATAAGGCACATGAGCAGAGCGAATGCATAGAGGGCGAAATTAATGAACGCCTTCCGGTGGCACAGCCTGAAACTGTGTCATGGCATTGGGCTGTATTAATGTAAATGGTATGACAGCATGATTCTAGCAGTTGTAGTTCTGCTAATTGTTTGTGTTCATGGCTTAATGATGCTTGAAAGAAATGGTGCATTTCTCAGTGAAATACATCTCACTGACACTTAAGCCAGCATTATGTTCAGCACTGAACTGAGTGACTGTGAGCTGTGTGCAGCTTCTTTGCAAGTGTTTGAAGCAATGGTAACCTTTGAGGTTCCCTGAGGGAAGGAGACTGTTATTCTCTTGATTTAAAATGTATTACAACTGTTCACATGCTAAGCAACATATGCATTAGAGAGATTGCTGTAGGCTTGCAGGGAAGTTTGCATCTCTTCCATGATAATATTTCCAAGCGCCTTTCTGAGCATATCTGTGCATTTCGTCCTTCTTGCAGGACTTCTTGTTCTCATCTAACTTGGCTTAGCTCAATGGGAAGAAGAAAACTTTAAAGATGAAATTTGCTGATGTGGATAAGGAGTTCTATTTCAAATGTCCTTTTAAAAAAACGAATATAAACATCCATCAGCAGCACACACATAATTGCCTTATATAGGAACACAGGGCAGAAAAATTGGTGTATCTGTAATTGAACATAGTGCCATGGAAAAGGCTGGGGACACCCACGAAGTCCCAACCCCAACACACAGGACAGGTGCAGCTGTCTCTGGCAGTCTCCAAACCTGTTGTAAAAGACTCGAGGCAGAACCTTTAACATGCCACTAGGTGAGAGGACAATAATGCTGCTGCTGTCCCAGGTCTCTGCAGCATCGGCGTCAGCATTAAGTGAAACTCCCTTATACAACCCCACAGTACATACCAAAGCCCCAGTGATGTCAATGACCTAATGGGAGCAAAGGAGTCCCTGCTGTGCCCAAAAGTAGCCTTTGGTTTGCTCAAGTGTGAGAGCTGATATAATCCAAGTATTCAGAAATATTGGTACCCCTAACTCACGCTAGTTTACCTTGTTTTACATTCTATTTGCAACTGTAGCAGTTGCACAGTTGCAGCACTATCAGCACATATAATACAACAGAAGTTATCTCCCTAGTTTTCCAACACCAAGATACCGTGTGCAGGCCAAGAGATGAGGGGCACTTTTTTTCCCTCCGTTTGATTTTGTGGATTTTTTTTGGTAGATTTTTAAGTTGGAGGCGGCGTTTATTGTGGGTGTGCACTGACAGACTTCAGAAATCTTTTCCCACTTAATACCCATGAAAAGGGAACCAAGGACCAGTTTCTTAAGATTTAAATTCTCACTGAGTCACATGGAAGCATTTCAGGATGGAGTTTGTTGCTGATACTGGCTCACCTTGTCTTGCGTAGAATTTTTAGCTGTATGTGTCGTTTTGACAGTCAGTTTGAAGGGTGAGAAATGGCTCCATATTTGCATTTTTAACATTCATTATGGAGAAGCTAGAAGCCTGTGGTTTTCAATTGCCTTTCTAACAGTGGTCAGATGATGAAGACAATCTGTTTAACAAACTGGCATATAAGATAGCTCTCTCCGTATGTCACACATTTGCCATTCCATCTGCTGGGTAATAAAGCCAGCAAAAGCCCAGCCTGACCAGCCCCTTAGGTGATCTTCTTATTGTCTTCCACAAAACACCAGAAAAAGTGACAAAATCATTTAAACTTTAAGATATTTTATTTCACTTAGTGCTTCTTGTTGTTCTTGACACTAAATCATGTAGTAAACACATAATAAGTATAAATTATGTATTTAAATTAAGAAGTACTTTTTGCTCTTTGTCCTTAAAGAAGGAAATATGTGAGGGTTGTGAGAATATGATGCTCCTCACCAATGATTTATGAGAACAATAGGTTAGTGCTTTTTATTTTTTTAGGTCGAATAATGTTAGTGAAGAAGAGTCAGACTCACAATGTTGGAAGAGGATGACCATGTTAGGTCATGGCATAAGCAGTAACAGGAGCAGACAAATGGAAAATTGTCTGTGTGGTTCAACAAAATCCAGAAAAATACAAAGAGAAATTAAGCAAAACACCAAACAACATTTGCCAAACAACATTTTTAATAGGCACTTTGCATGTAACGGAAAATGAAAAACTTTTTCAACAATTGTATTGTTCTACCTAAAAAAAAAAAAAAAATCTAGTTGATAAGCTGCTGTGAAATTGGCATTCAGTGTTGGGGTGTTTCAGAACTTCTTTGATATATGGTTCAGCTGTTCTTTTACAGTCTTCCACTAGATGTAGTATTGTTGGCTGCCAAATGATATTAAGGATTCCTGACAACAGTCAAAATTGGGTTCAATGTACTGTTTATAGTGAATTTGTTCATCTTTGTATGCAGAGTTCATCTCACAGTTATTAAAGATAAAAACTTGTACAAATTTACTGGTAACTAGGACTTCCAGTAAAAATGCCTTCTGCCCCTCATAACAGGTAAAAAGATCGCAACCATGTGTTTTAGCTATAGTCCAGCTACATAGCTGGACAAGCACAGCAATAAAGTGAAAGCTCAGATTAAAGCATTATTAGGAAGTAAATACATTCAGAATGCACCATGGAAAATTGTGCTTTAAGGAAAAGTGTTTTTGTTAGGCAGAAGTCTGCCAGAAATCCCTTCAATTTTTGAGAATGATTTGGGAAGTTAGAGGAGATAGTATCAGAAGTTGATGATTTATTAAATGTTTGACTATAAGATGTTCTTGAGTCAAAGATGTGATCACTAGCAGCAAAATCGTTGCTGACATCCCTAATGGAGTTGGTCTTCTCTAACATTTTAGTTTTATGATGTGATTAGAAGGGTGTGTACAAGCACAACACAGCTTCACTTTGATCTTTTTCAATTAACTCTTGCAAAAGTTCCTCAAGTCGTGTGCATGAAATTGTTGCATTGTTGCAGTCCCTCTGATGTGGCCAAAGCTCTTATCTCAAGTGCTAAGCAGCGGGTACTAAGAAGTCCTTGGTGGATGCATTGTCCTTTGGAGGGACATCTGTGCGTGGCATTGCTACCATGCCCGGATCTAATGTCAGAAATCCAGGTATACATTAGAGAAGTTCACTTGTCTGCTTGGTGAAACTCCTCCTTCTGCAGACATGGAGTGGGACAACCATTCATTCTCATTTCACAGCTCCATAAAAAGATGCTGTTTCTCCAGCCCAATTTTATTTTTTTTAATATGAGAATAAATACATTAATTCTTGAGACAAAATTTATCCTTTGACAGGCACAGTTGTGCAGCATGTGTTAGCCACTCAAGTCTCAGTGCCATGAAGACGACATAAGAGCTTCAAGAAAAAAGGCACTGCCAGAAAATGAAGTATTGCAATTTCCTTCTGTTGAAGCAAAGGAACTTCCCATGGCTACATCCCTGCACTGGTACCCTGGAAATGAACTTCAGATTCTGTGCTGTTTCCAGTTTTTATCAGTGCTTGCAGAAATCTTCAAGTAGTAAGAGCTTCTCTTCTGTCCCTGACTAAAGTACTTGAAACCTAACTCTTATGAAGCACTGTAGAGAATAGAGGGATGACTTCTATTTTTTCCAGAAGAACAGGTGTTGCTGAAACAGAGTGTAAATATGGATGGATTCTGCTGAGATGAGAGCATTATAAAAGTACCTATAACACAATGAAGGGCTACTCCTGCAGGGAAGACTGGAGTATGTTGTTTAAAACCTGGCAAAAAGGAGAGAGTTCAGCTTTTGATTACTTTTTTTTTTTTTTTTATGTCAGCATAAAACGAGGTGGCAGGCTGTTCTAGCAGTGATTATTATCTATTGATTGTATTATACAAAGTATTATATTATCAGTGATTATATCATCTTGAGTAGTACCCCAGAGGACAGAATTTTCATTCCCTCCCTGCAGATCTCTAAGTGTCTGAACTCTTTTAAAGGAGCATACCTAAGCACTTTCACGGTCCTCATTAAAAATAAATAAACAGCAGATTTTTTGAAGATCATTTTAAGGTTTTGGGAGTAAGAAATTGTGAACTGAAGAGTCCAATGTGTATCACAATTCAAATTCCATTTAAGCTGTTTGTAGAAACAAGTTTGATAAATAATGTTTAAATTTGAGATTTAAATTTGTATGGGAGAGATTGGTGGTTTAGGACTTGAAAGTTAAACACTACATTGTTCACTCCTTTATGAAATAGAGATTGCATTTTATAACTTTGCTGTATTTTTTCTTACTCTCAAAGTTGACTTAAAATCTCCTATTTCTTTATATGTTTTTCTGTGAGTAATCGTTGTTTTGTCCAATACATCTCTGTAGTGATCTGTCTTTTTATGTTGTAGAAGCATGTCCTTGCAGTTACTTCAGAAATTGTTCCAATGCCTTCTTTGTTGCCTTTGTAGCCTAATGTGAACTCTTTTTTCCTCCTCTGGGAGAAAACCTGGATTGAATTGTTTCCTTGACTGAAGAATTTGAAGTCCCAGTTTCCATCTCCCATTTTAGATATAGAGTTATCATATATTAAGAGGTGGCTTACTTTCAGGCTTTCCTGTTGATTCTTTTCTGTGTTTTGTTTCAAACATGCATGGGCTTTTTTGTAATGGAGGAATTAAAAAGAGGATGTATAGGTGGCTGTGAACATTTGGGAAAGTAATGCCTGTATTTTAATCCCTATTTCATTAAATTTTCAAGCTTTTCATAAAGAAATACCAACAGGAAAAATGATGAGTCTTATCTCAGAATGTTGTGTAGCCCTGTGGTTATAACCCTTGCTCAGATATGGGACTTCACATTCATTCTTTTTAATACAAAGATTCAAATCTATTTTGTCTTGAGCTGGAGGTATTTGATACTCTCTGTCATTCTCTGAACGAATGTTTTGTGCTGAACAAAAGGAAGTGTCTGGTAGTTACCTTCTCCTAAAGGGATTTGCAGGGTTGTTTTATTTGGCTTTAACTTTAAACCACTTCTTTCCCTTTCTACAAGGTTGAAGCATGAGTATTGTCTCTGATAGGGACCCTCATGACTGCAGTTTCTCAGATAAGAAAGGCTACCATAAAAATTAATACTTTATAGAGTGTTCAAAATTTTCTGTGCTATGTATGTCTCTTTTCACCAGTGTATGGCTGAATTTGTTGTGTGTTTTGAAATTCTAGTGGAGAATGGGAGAAGTTGAGTTCCTAACGTAAGTTTAATTAGGTAGAAAAAGTGAAATCAAAGTGAAGGGTGACAAGGTTTTGACAGATTCTGTGGTACATTCTGTGGTAATAAATATTTGAAGCATTTCCTCTCAGAAGTTCTTTAGGTTATTTGAGAATGTTTCATTTTCTGAAACCTCAGTATTTCTTTTGCTTATTGGAGTTATTTGATATTTGTGCAGCATTTTTTCATAACTAGAGCAAAACAAAGTATTCCATTATGTTGGATCTTCTACTTCCTGGAAGAAAGGGAGCTTGGCTTTGTGCATTGATCCATCCATCCATAATGTGTACATTTGTAGTGCTCTACTGTGAGTTCAAATGCCTAAGGCTGCATACAGGAATAGATTATATGTAATATAATGTGTAATATAATATAACATAATATGTGCATAAGCACCTTTTATGCCAGAAAATGTATTTTTAGCTATTGCAGGGATTCTTTTGTCATTTCCATCTCTTCACCAGAGGCTCAAAATTGATCCTAGCATTTATGCAAATATCATATTCAGTATTTTCTCTGTGATTGTAACTTGTGACCTTAGGCTTTAATCTTCATATGCAGTCCTCGCATACTTAGTGTTCACATTATTCATGTCTACCATCATTGCAAAGTCATCCAAATTGTATTTATGGAATTTATATGTGCCACGGTGTACTGACAGTTTTATGGAGGAAATTAATCAGAGCATCTAGAGATAAGTTTGTTACTTGCCACTTTCTTCTCATCTCTCTCCTCCATTATAATTAATCAGCTTTTTTTTTTTTCTTTTTTTATAGCAGGCTGACATAATTTTAATGATGTTTCTTCTGTGCAAGCTTTAATTATATTTTATAATCTATGTTACATTATACTTTCTCCTTCCTTGTGCTAACAGGGTGATAATCTGTAAAATGATGCTTGTCTTCAGGCTTGTGCAGACAAGGAGTGATGAACAATATAGACACAAGCTGTTTCTCTCTTAAAAGGGATGTCAGCCATCAATGTAGTTTTACTTGCTCTCAAGCTGATGATATTCTTGATAAAATGGAATTCTTCTTTTCAAGTAACATGGCCAGAGGTGAAAAGGAAATAGTATACAAATGCTTATTACATTTAAATATTGCAACTGTGCCACATGAAGTAGAAGACACTAGTGTGGTCCTGATTTGTTTGTCATGCTGCATGTTTTCAGTAGTAGGATTTTAGCACTCATGTTGTCCTGAACATTAAATGTTTTCCAGCATGATGACTTGAGAAGGCACCTCAGCTGATTCAGTGTTAAAATTAATTCACAGATCAAGTGATGCAGGTTCATTGCTGAATATAGTGGGCATAGATTTACAGTTTAATTCTAGGTAGCTTGAGTGTATTTAGTCAAAGCTCACAGGAAAAAATGACATTTTTATACAAGTGTAAGATCAGATTTTGCTAAATTGATGGTCTCACCATCATAGGAGTATTCTCAAGAATTTGGAGTTAATATCCTTTTTCAGTCTCACCTGGTTTCGGAAAGCAAGATTTTGGGGTCAGTGTACAGTAGCATCAATACTTAAGTCTGTGGTGGCTCAAATAGGTTGAATACTGTGATTTACAAGCCAAAGTTAAATCTCTGTTATCTAATGCCCAGCTGAAGAGTCCAGGTGCAGAATGCCTATTATTTGCTAAATGAGAAATAGACTGCACTTAAGGTAGGGTCAACTTCTTTTGACCTTCTAAAGGAATATAGCTCAAACGGAAATCCAGCTCGTACCAAAAGTAGCTACTTAATGTAAAAATGTTGCCAGGATTTCATTTTTTTTCAAAAAATAGGCACTTAGCGAGCATTGCATCTAAGTTCTGCAGTGTCTTTTGCCTTGAGGGATATGCAGAAAGGTGTCAAATCAGGCCACTTCTACCTATTTATCTATTTAAAATCAGCACATTTGTGTTCACTGAGGTTGTGAGAGTAAAAATATGTCAAACTTCACATACAGGTTTTAAAATAAAGGTGGAGCAATAATCCAGAGAAATGAAATTTAGCTTTCTATTCATAAATGCAGAGGTTTATTTTTAAAACTCTGCACTGAGATTTCTGTAAGGTAATCTCATTCATAGCTTAGCATTTAAAATTCTTGTCTTACTTATGCTAACATAAATGAAGAGAAACTGAAGTGGTTACCTCTGTATCACAAAAAAGAGATGCAGAGTTTCTGATAAATATCTAGGCCTCAGATTTTTAATGAGTGATGAAGATAGGAAGGTTTTTGTCATTGCTGACTATATCCATTTTTTAACTTGCTTTTCTCTCACCTGACATTTGACTGCTTTTACCCTCCCCTTTCTTTTCCCCTTTCCCCTTTATTTCATTCTCACAGATACCTGGCTTCAGTTCACCCACTGCTATTTATTTGCACTCACTCCTCTTGCCTTTACTTTTTATATTTCCTGCACCTAATATTTGCATTCTTTGCAAGGAAGAAGTGGTGCTTTCTATATGCCTGGAATATCAAATGCAGAAAACTTTACTTTCCATTCCATGCTTGATGAATAAGATGAAATTTTCCACAGAATAAAACTTCTGCGTATTTTAATATAAAGCAAAAATGTTAAAAGATTGTGGGTTTTGTCGTTTTAACAAAAATGTTTAAAATTTATGTTTTTTCACATTTATATTATTTTAAAATCAACATAGTGTTAAACAACATTTTTTGATAGCTGTAAAGATATCAGAATGATGGTATAAATTAGCAGATTTCAGGGCAACATCACTTCTTTTACTGTATTATCTGATGATTTACTCTATTCTTAAAATTGAACTTACCTTCCTACTGCAATCAGCAAGAGTTGTTTGCAAACAGCGTAGTCAGTCTTTCCTTAAACTCTTCACAGAACACTAAAAGATGATGAGTGAAAATCACAAACCTTTTGCAGCTGACTTTTTCTCTCAGTTATTTTCTTTTGTTGCTTTATACCGGTTTTTTCCTCCCCTGTCTATAAAGCACTGAAAAATTTGCTGTGCTTAAAATGAAGTTGAATTACAGCGTGATTTAAAACTTGTGGACAAGATTAAAAAATAGGCTGGAGAGTCTCAATAGCCCTTGGCTGTGCATGTCTGTAAGATATGAACTCAGCTTTAATTGCCATGTTTCTAACTGTGATATGGATCAGTGGGATGGGAGCAGCTCAAATTGCGATTCAGGAATAGTGGCTAGGTAACTACTGATATTTGTTCCATGTAAGGGTACCTTGAATATATTAAAGCAAGCTACACTCAGCACAGTGTTTCAGTTGACCATTCCAAAAGAATTCCACAGGAAGGACCACATGCTCTGTAATACTCGTGTCAGTTGGAAATAATTATCAGAGTGTGAAAGTTGGAGGAGTATGTTTATGTGGTTGTTTGCTGGTTTATAACTGGCAGAAATAAGGGAGTCTCATTTGTGGTACCCTTTAGGTTTTCTTTTGAAGAGGACTTTTATTGTTTCTCCATAAATCACTTTGTCATGGATGCAGTGACACATTTTACTCTCAAGAGAGAACTAGCAATATGTTTATTAATATAAAACAGTGATTAAACACGGTTTGATAGTAAATGTGGCTTTGGTTTAACAAGGTTAGATAGCAAGGTACACATTATTTACTCCATGGAGGACAGGGTCAGACAAAACTGCCAGGGAGACCCTCCTGTTGCATTATGGAGTTCAGAAAGGACCCTGTTGCATTCTTAATTCTTTTCTGGGGAGAGTTTAGGTATGTCTGGATCCAGATTTGGTCAGTGGTTTATATCTAAAGGATTGTATATGCAGAGTCAATCCTTCATCTCACTTAGCTAAGATTTCAGAGTCTCAGCAAACTTATTCCCAACTCACTTACCAAGTACCTGGCACAGTAAGGATTCTCTCAGTCTCATGGACCAACCTTGAGGGGTCTCTTGTTCTGGTGTGCAGCCCACTGTCATGCAGGAGAGTCCAGCAGGCTGTGGGCTGCCTACTATTTATGGAGTGGAATGACTGAGTTATATTTGTAGTTGTATTTTGGTTGGTATGTTGTCAGCTGGCCTTTAGCTGTTGAGAAAGATTTACAGCTCTCAGCTTAAACCAGATGTGACTGTCCTGACTGCCATGGGTGGCTATTGCTAAAGCAGAATGGGGTGGGGGGACACATGGCCACACTGTTCTTATGGTAGTTGTAATTTTCACTTCACTGCACACTTTCTTGTGAGACCTGTCACCTGCATATTAGGATAGTTAAGAAGAGACTTTCAGTTCACCTCTTAACCATGCCTTGCTGATGAAGATACTTCATCCCCATCTTGAAAGTGCTTCTTCTGTTCCATTGTACTTGTATATTTGTGGTTCTGGATACTCATATGTAAAGAATAAAAACCCAAGCCCAAGACTAAGTTTTGTGGCACAGGTAAGTTCACTTTTTATCTTCCTACATTTTTAATAATTAATTCTTGCCTAAGACCTTTTATTTTGTCTGTAAGTGGGCTTTAATTCATTTTAATAATTCTTTTCTCCTGTGGCACTCTGACACAAGCAATCAAACCTCACTGCAGGCATGAATCTTACACTGTGAGACTGTTTCTCACTTCAGACAAATCATATCCATTACTTCACAATTTTGCTTCCCAGTTCAGTAGTGTGCTTGGAGGATCTCAGCCATGTCTGACAGGTGCAGTCCTCTTTTCATGGATGTGTGCTGGCTGGCCCTTTACTGCATATAATCTTTCTCTCTTATTAATGTGTCCTCACAGCTGAAGACAGAACCATTTCTTCATCTTGGTTTTTTAACCTGTGGAGATATCTGCACATACTGGATATCTCTTGGAGTTTGTTCAGGATAGTGTGTATGACAAATCCACTTGCCAAAGTTTACCACTTTTCCTCATTAATTTCTGGGCCTGTGACCTTCTAATTGTTTCAGTGCATCTTTCAGGTCTTGGTTAACAGCACAATGAACTGTCTAATTGATTCCAGGATATTAAATATTTAGTCCATGCCTAAAGTCATGCCCCATTATCAAGTGTTCTTTTACCTTGTGGTAGTGAAAATAGTAAGTAAAGCACTTCTCCATGAGAAAGATATCTCTCTCAGGGGATCACCTTCAGCTTTCACTGTTTAAAAAATTGGCAGATACTTCAACCTCTCAGCAATTTGATTTCATCTGTCACCACGATGTCACTTTTGTCCCTTAATGGTCTTACTGTCTCTTCATCATGCTGCTCATAGCCTGGATTTTTAAAGACTTGCTTGCAATTCATCTTTATTTTCTATGCTATTTTTATTTCACTGCTTTTATATCTGCTCATCCATGCTGAGATTCTAATTTAATCACTGTTTGTATGTCTTTCACTCAGCCTCCTTCACTAATATTCATACATTCCAGTAAGGTATTTTCTCAGTCCTTTTGTCAATCTGCCTTTCCAAGCAAATGTCACAGAGCTGTGGCATTGCAGCAATGTATTATTTACTTTCTAACTCCTATAGTCAGTGTCAATACTATCTTGTATGTTCAGTTAATCTTTCTAAATTCCTCTTTTCACTTATTCTTACTTTTGTGCCTCAGTCTGTTTCCTTCCACGTGGTTTTAGCTATACCAAGCCTTGACAGTATATGTCTTCTTCCTGACCTAACTACTTCTTTAATAAAATTTGTGTTGCTGAGATTCCTCTCTGCCTTAAAATACACTGTTATTTTCATTCTATTCCCTTGGAATTTGATGTACATGTTGAATTTAACCACTTTCCAGATATTCTAGCTTATTGTGCCCACTGGTTTTATTACTTCAAATAGATGCAATCTAGGCTCTTTGCCTCTGGTTAATTCAAATTTTACACTGCTATCATTTCAAGCTTTTAAAATGCTATTTTTTTATTATTTTGTAGGCCAGTTATTCTTTCTTCTGAGAATAGGGGCAACAATCTGTCCCCACAACTAACTCACCATGTGAAGCATTTTCAGCCACCATCCATACTAGCGCTTTTCTGTCCACATTTCTCTCCTGGTCACTTCTTAAGGAATTCTAAGTCCTCCTTGATAAATCACACTGTCTTTTTCTTTGTTGTTAGCAGTGTAGCATATATCCATATTCTCATTTTCTGGGATATAATACTGAATATTTTCCAGATGATTTTTGTCATCATATGGTAAAGAGAACTCCTTGCAGTTTTTAACTGGGAAGTCAACAGGGGTAGGAATTCAACTATCAGCTGCTCTTCAGAAGACCTAGACTAATGGTGATGAGTGGAATGAATGGAAACACGGATCATCTTGCCTTCTAGGGTATACCAGAGTAACTCTCAAGTTACTGTCCAGCAGCTTACTTTCACATAGAAAATATCATGTAAAGCAGAGCCACCCATTCAGATGTTTCCCTCTGTGATACTCATTTAGGACAACTTCCAGGCACCTCAGTGTTGGGACTTCACTGAACCTTCAGCTGTCCCAGGTGCTTCGCCTCCAAACTCCCGGTGCACCCCTAGCCCACTCGCTGGTGGGGTGGTGTGAGGAGCAGAAAAGGCCTGGATGCTGTGCAAGCACTGCTCAGCAAGAGCTAAAACATCCCTCTGAGTCTTATCAGCTCTGCTTTGGTCACAAATCCAAACCACAGCATGACACAAGCTACTGTGAAGAAGTTAAACTCTGTCCTAGCCAAAACCAGTAGAACTGGGGTAAATATTTGCAGTGCTTTAATAGGGTCCTGGCTCCCGAGCTGTGGCCCACCCATTACAAAAAAGTTGCATGCTGTGGTCTCCAAAGCCTTTGCACCAAGGGACAATGGGAATAAAAGAGAGAAGTTGAGCTCATAGATTTCTGGAGCTCAGAGACAAGCATCTTCTGTAGCAAAGATGTAGCATCTGATGCTTCCAATAAAGAATAAATATAATTATATACTGTCAAGTTTGAAAAGACTTTTGGTTGATTTACTTATAAAGCATAATTTTAAGTAGAATTGACACTTGATATTTACTGCGTATTAACACTTCTTCTAAGTATGGTTGCACCAGCAGGCATAATGTGAAGCCCTATGAGGAAAATATGTGCTTGACAAGACTCAGAATGGGCTTATTGTTAGTATGGCTGTGTTTCATAAATGTTTCATGCTGACCCAAGGATATGCTTGTGTACAAACAGAATGTGAACACTTCTGTATAAGTAGGTTTCCTTGTGATTTTATAATAGCCTTTTCTTTCTTATAACTCAGATGGGAGGTTTAAAGAACCAAACGTGCTATGTTAGGATGGTTTCTATGTTTTATTTCATTAATTCTGTTTACACATTTGCTACATTCTGTCTATTCCTCTGCAGCCACACACAATGCTTGGTGCTTGACTTGTACCACGTTTACCTGTGTTCATTTCCCTGCTATTGTTGCAAAATGATGTGTGTGTTTAGCACAATCAGAAAGCTCATCAGGGTCGTCTACCCTTAGTTTGGTGGCAGCAAGGCTGTGAGGAGTGTAACTCTTGGAAACAGTGATTGAATGCATTTCTAGAGTCAAAAACTGTTTATAATGTTTCCAGTTTGGTGTATCTGCAATTCGGTGTCACCCCTACTCTCTTCTTTTTTTTCACCTCTCTCTTCAAGCTGCAATTTCTCTTCTTTTCTGGGAAGCTAAGTGCAATGTTTTATTATGGTTGTTTGGACTTATAAAGCTCAGCAAACATGGATATTCTTTATTCAGTTTTTAACAAAAATTGAAAATGCCTCCAGTTTCCATCCAATTGGTGGGACACATTAGTCTTGGGGATAGGAAAAAAACAGAGAATGGTTTTATCATAAGGATTCTTAATTTTTTGTATCAAAATTGCTCTCTGAGTTGTAAAAACATAGCCCTCTAATTGTTTGCCTGCTCTGTCCTTCCATGGAAGTGCTATGGAAGTGGTATGTAGGCTCCTAGGAGGTTTTTTTCATTTTGTTGCAGGGAACATGGACTAAAATAAATTCAGTACTGACGCACACAACTACTTTTTGCATGAGCAGCATTAAATCTATCCATTGGATAGATTAATCTGAGTCGGAATCAATCTGCCCAACCTCAACATACCTTTTTTTCAGAGGATATTAGGCCAGAGAGAAAAAGCCAGTGAAGTTGTGTTTTGATGGATCACACAGCATTGAAGACAAACTTTTTTTGGGAGAGAGGGGGGCAATTCTAAGTTTTGTGTTGTGGTAGCATGAGAAACAGAGGTCATCTCTCTGTGCAATGAAAGTAGTGCTGTATATGTAAATAAAATGTTCACCTTATTTTGTACCAAAGAAATAAAACACATTGAAATTCAATATATGTTTAAGATGAAGTGTTATTGCATGTAGGCCATTGCACAGCATGCCTTTGAGACATTGCTGAGAGTAAAGAAAGATACTGCCTAAATGACAGGTCAGAAGAATTGTCAGGTTGCAGCAAGTCATCATTTAAAATAAATGAATTTGGCATGTATATTTTATATAGCTTTAAAGCAATAGAAGGAAGGAAATTATGTTCCATATACAGGATTTCCCAGTCAGCTTAAATAGCCCTGCCTTTGTTATAGGCATAATAAATTTGCTGAATTGCAATTAATTTAGCTTTCCACAGAAGGAAATTGTTCATCTGAGCTATTCTTTGTACTTAACACTTACCTGCCTCATTTTTTATAACAGAAAAAACCTGACTTGGTGGGAATTTACTTGCAGCTCAAAGGCAAAATTGAACATTTGTTTGTTTTTCACATCTGGTTTGGTAAAATAACACCTTAAGGAAGCTCTTACAAAGAAAATGATTTTTTTTTGTGAATGTTTCAACCAGTATTGGTAGGAATAAACGTAAGTGTGCGTGTGTCAGATAACAGCTGGAATAAAAATGGTTAAGAATCACATTCTGGTACCTCTGATTAAGAGTGGTAGCTGTATCATTGGTTCCACAAATCATACAAGATCAGGTAAAGCATCTGAAGTTATTTTTCTGTTTTGCTTTATCATAAAAATTACTTAACATTGTACAGATTATTCACTTAGAGAAAGCTGCCCACAAGAAAGCTCATTTTTAAGAAAACTTGGCAGCTCAGAGTTAATTTTACACACACTTCACATCAGCATTATTCAACTAGACTGGCTTTCTGCATGTGACTGTATTACTATTCTGACTGGATTTAATATACATTGGTTTTATTTTTGCAAGTCTCTTGCAAGAAATAGAATTATGATAATCGAGCGTCAATACTTGTTTATCAACAGCTTCATTTTCTAATTGTCCATGTGGCAATATTGGATTGGAGATAATTAATAGGATTTTTTTCTCATTTGACAAGCCTAACACTAAAAAAAGGTATTATGTATAATTGTTTTAAAAATTGCTGTTTCTTCATGAATACGACTTGAAAAATTCTTTCCATAATTTTTGGCCAAAGCTTACTTTTGACCAGTAAGACTGCAGAAAAATAATTAAAAAATAGTATATATGATTGCCATGTTTGGGAAAAAACTTTGCACATCAAAATATACAAAGTATTCAATTATTTTTCAAAATAAAGGAAGAAATGATTGCTAATTAGATAAATTACTTAATGGGTTGTTGACAATTCTTTTTCCTTTCAAACCCTTATTGAAAACATAATAAAATATTTCTGAGTCTTAGATTATTAAAAAAACCCCTTTTTCATATTATCTCTAATTTTTTAAAATTTTAATTCAAGTTTACCTTTGAAAACGTGTCAGATACACATCTTCAAATCAACATAAAGGCAATTACTACTAATACTTGCAAGTAATTAGAGAAATTACATTTTTTAGCAGCAAGACTCATTAAAAGTCTTTGGCATGTTATCAGCATTGAGAGAAATTGCATTCAACTGACATGAATACAGAAGCAACTACAGAAATAGCTTTATATAGCTAAGAAAAGACCATGGCTTCACACAGGTGTTGGTACAAACGTGCTTTTCTCAGCTATGAAAATATCTGCGTTGAAAAATCTTTCCTTTCTGTACTCTGCAGCACTGCTTATCTTGCAGTAACTTTTCACCCTTCTGGGCACCGCTGTTGAGGCCAAGAGCTTTCGTTAAAGTTGATTGAGGTCTTTTCCTCAACTTAGAGTGTCTTTGGAAAAGATATAAATTCCTCTTTTCCTTAATCAGCATTGCATATAAATTGTTTCTTCTGTACTCCTCCCCACACTCACACCCGCCTTTGTTCAACCCTGCAGAACATTTTGTGAAGTGTTTCTATATCTTATGTGCTTTGTGACAAAAAGATGGTTTGCATGCATAGGAAGGCTTTCCTAATCCACCTGAAACATAGCATTGAGGCAGTTCATCCAATTGGATTCTCCCTTGCCTTCCCAGAGAACAAAATCTGTAGTCAGTTACTGTAATCGTCATTATTCCTCTAAGCACTTGCCCCAGAAATTACCCATATACTGACTTTCCACTGGCAAGTAGATAATTTTTTTCCTCATTGTTTGGGGAAATAAAAGAACAGTCAGAGTTAGATGGTGGTGATGTCCCATAGAGGCTGGCATGCACTGTGATGGGATTGGAGGTCAATTAGCAGGGATTCTTATCTTATTTTCAAGGGAGAAGAAAGCTCCCAAATTTCAAGCTGTTTGATTTAGTAGTAGACATTTTGAGATAAATGGCAGGGCATTTTTTTATTTACATTCTGTCCTTCATAAAATAATGCAGAAATCTTTATTTTTTCTATGGGGCTTTTTTTTCCCAGGTGTATCTCTTTTTCAGGGGTACTAGAGATGCTGTGTTTCTGTTAGTTAGGATTTGACTGCATACAGCATGATTGGTTTGGGGGTTTGTGTCAAATTTATACCCCTGAAATACAGAAGCTATGCTCTGGCTTGGTAAGAAGGAATAATATCTTGTAAAGTTGGAGGGAAAATGAGTGAAAGCCAATCTGCTAGCCACTGACAAAAATGATGGAAACAATGTCCTGAATCCACCTGAAATTAGGTGAAGAAAAGTGGAGTACCAGTGAGAAAAGTCTAGACTAGCATCTTAGTGGAGCCAACTGATGTGATAAATATGTTCAGAGATCTTCTGGCAAGTTTCCTGGCTTGCTCAGGTAACAGTATCAAGCCTAAGAGAGCATCTCCATGTTAGAAAATAACTTTTTTATTAAAGGAGATGAAGCACTCAGATTGGTTCAGGGAATAAAAATCTTCTATGCTCTCTTACCTCTAATATCATAATGGCTTCTATTCGTGCCATGTTCCAAGCTCATCAGAATAATGAAAAGACAGAATAAATGTCAATCATTGCCCTAAATCCAACCCTCAGTCCCTGGGCTGTGTCCTGAAAATCCTTATTCCAGACTGAATTTAGTAGGTGAGATACTGCAGTGTCAAACACCCCACCAAAACACTCAGCACGTGTTTGAAGCCTTCACATAGGTGTGTTTTTAGGCAGATGGGGCCTCCCCAGAACATCCAGCACAAACTTCCACGAGCTGCAGCTTGGGGTGCTCAGGGGGGTAGGAAGCTCTAAGGGATCTTCTGCCACCCCTCAGGAAACAGACACTCTGAGGGAAGCCTCAAAAAAGAAGAAAATTGAGGGAGTGTTAAAATATACCAGGAAGCTCCAGGTCTAAAAGGTATTATGGATAAAGAGTATTTCAAAAAAGAGGGAACTTGCCTGAAGGAGGGAGACATCATTGAGTTGGAGATGGAAGGAATATAGAAGCTCCTGGAAAGTTGCTCAGTTCCTTGGTGGAGACAAGGCTGTAAGGTAATGGAAAGATTTGAGAGAATAAGTAATGTACAGAGAAGCAACATTTATTTTCACTTTTGAGGGAAGAAATTCTTGGAGATAGGATTATTTTAATACAGTCTGCTTAGCGTAAAAGCAGTTCAAACAGCAATAATGGTAATTACTGTGCCATGTCTGGTATAATACTGAATAATAAAAGAGTGGCATATTTTATAAACATCTTCACACAAATACATTTTCAGGATTTACAGTAATGTCTATATGTATTTAGGAATTCTGCTTTTTAAGAATATGTATTTATTCACTTAGATAATTTTCATAATATTTTGACAACTTTTGTCTTTAACAACTCGTGTATTTTTAACATCAGGGTTTCTCACGGTCTATCTTGAGGCAAATTGTTAAATTGAACTTATTGTTGGGCTATGTTGCCACGGATTTTCAAAGACACAGTGAAATATCTGCTAAAGGATTGACAGTGAACAAAAAATTCCTCTCCCCATTCCCCCAGTCCCTTAGAAGTTAAATGCTTAATCCAGATCTGCTGATAATGCTTTCAGGAGAGAACATGGATAAGTGAGTTATACATACCAAATGCTGGCCCTTTGAAGAGATAAATAGATGCCAAATTTTTGATGGAAAGTTTCTCATGTCTGTAGTGACACAGCTTTTGAGGGTTACCTGACACACAGGTGTGTAAAGAATGTGAGGGTGGGTGTCTCAGGGTTCTGCAATACACAAGGACATGGGGATCCAGGTTTGTAGTAATTTTTACAAACTACTACAAAACTACCATTAACAAAGATATAAACACACTAGTATTCACAAACACACTACAGGCTTCTACAAAATTACCACTAGAAAGGCAAATACATATATTAAAATTTATTACAGAATTCCTCCTAGTGAAACAAGTATATAGTTACAAACCCTTACCTCTGTGTGCCTATAAATGTATTATGTGAGGTGTTACCACTGTGACATTCAGCAAACCACTCCCAGCAGCCAGGCAAATCAGTGGCAGAAGAGCCTCACTTCAAAGCTGACCCCCGTCATGGAGCCCAGAGTCAGCCAGGTGTCCCTAGCCAGGGTCCCAGACTCTAGAGGAGATCTTGTGCAGAGTTCATTTTGTAGGTCGCCATTCACTTTTTATTACTTTTGGTGTAACTGAATGGCAGACATCAGCTCCCAGAATTACTGTTGCTGCGTTGTGTTTTTCTGAAAGGTCAGCTCCTTATCACAGTTTCTTTGTCCTGCACCCTTCAAGGTTTTTGTCCTACACCCATCAGGTTTTCTTTCTTTGTCCTGCACCCTTCAAGGTTTTTGTCCTACACCCATCAGGTTTTCTTTCTTTGTCCTGCACCCATCAAGATCTTTGCCTTAGACCTATCAAGGTTTCTTTGTCCTGCAACTGCTCCCTATCAGGGTTTCAGCAGAGCTTATCAGGGATGTCTCAGGGCTCCCGATAAGGAGATGTCCTTTGTCAGTTTGTTTACCAGTCTTTGTGGCAGCTTTGTCAAGATATTATATTTTGAGATAGGAATAAAATTTGCAGTTCAAAAATAAAACATAACAGCTGTTTATAAGGAAATAGTTTACTTAGTTAAAATATTTACTTTTAAAGTTAATTGCTGTTCTTTCTGACCTGTGGATTTACCTGCAGTAAGAAAATCTACGCCAGGTCTTCTGAAGAACCCACTCTCCCAGAGTCCTGTGTGCTTGAGAAAGGTGCCAACTAAATATCCACAAAACATGCCCAGTACATAACCCTCTCTATATTAATTAATCTTTTACTTACCTGCTTTGTATTTTTTTTTTTTTGTGCGTGTTTCTTCTTGGCTTTTATTTTTATTTAGATTAATGCATTCACCTTTCCTATGGAAGCTTAATCATTCCACATTTGAGCTACTACATAAAGCTTTTTCTGCAAGAGTTAGCAGAAGCACTTCTGAATGAGTGGTTCTGAGTAACACTGGGTTGAGGTGGGCATGGAGAAGGCTACCTGCTCCCTTAGCTGTGAACTCGGTCATCTCAGACTCACTGAACTGTGACTCATTTCACTGTGATCATTAGTGAAAAGGTACCTGTTACATAGGCGCGCGTGTGTGTGTGTGAAAAGGAGATTCATTGACCTTTCCTTCCCCCAGTCATTCCCATCTCAATTTCTGGTACTTCAGCTTCAGAAAATCTGCGTATTGAGTCACTGTGCACTTTGTACAGCTTTCAGTTGGTAAGGTCACACAGAAAACAGCAGCTGGATGAAGAATCTGATTTTCTTTTATGTTCAGCTTCTCTCTCTGCTCTCTAAACAGGAATGACAGATCTACCCTTTTCAGGATGCTTTGCCTTCTTCAGACATTTTTAACTAGCTGGGTATGGGTTATGGTAAAATAATGTTATTGGATTGTAACTTACTTGAATTCTTAGACCTCCTTAGTCTCTGCACTGTGTCGGATTTTATTTTTTTTTATTGAAGTGCTGTTAAAATGGGTTGGATTTTTTAGAGATAAATTTTGAGGTCTTAATCTAGTGTCTGATGTTGTCAATGGATGCTGTAAAGAACTAAATTTAAAAAGGCTCCAAATACTGCCAGAACATCTCTATTTTGATTCTAGTCACTTTTCACAAAGTAGTTGCAAGATTGTAGCTTTTTTGTCTTTTTTTTTCTGTTTTGTTTTGTTTTTTTCTTTTTTTGTGGTAAAATAATGTCTGGCAGTGCATCTGTGAATTTCATTTTGCACAGTTATAGGCATCACATCACTTGTCATTTATATATCTCAATCTATTAGAGAGAAGGAAGGAAACAGAACAATTCTCATTCAGAGTCATTTTGCTTTGGTTGGAGGATGTAAAGTAGGTGGAAAACATCAAGTTTACAAGAATTACTGGAGGATCTTTCAGTCATTAGAATAGTAGTCAAATTCACTCAAAGAACAGCATAATTCTCAGAAAGCAAAACTCTCTGTATATTGTTTATGAAATGTGGAATACTAAAAACTGCTGAAAAATTGTGCAGATGCAGGAGAAGGTAAGAAGGAGCTTGAGGAGAAGTGAAGTATAACATAATGTAATAATAACTAAAAATGTTATTATGTATATATTATATATATAATATATATTATATATATATAATGTAATAATAACATAAAAATGTTTTGCATTTTCATGGGTGTGTAAAAGCAGTGGTAAAAAGTCATTTAGGTTTTCACTCATGCTTGTGTGTTTGCACCATCTTTCATGTTTTGTGTAGAAACAGGAACAGAGCTTAAAGAGGTGGGGTTTTTACTGACACACATACTGAAGTTTTGAGAAACAGAATATTTTCTATTATTTGTCAAGAAAAAAGAGTCTTAGAGGGAAAGTTATCAGCGTTGGTACCTTTATTAGAAAAAAGGAAACTTGCATGTTGGAAATCTATAGTGAGACAACTTCCAGAAGGCTGAAGTGAGATGGCAGGACACAGTGCACGCAGGAAAGAAGGTTACAAGAATGGAATATTGCCTCCATTTTTTGCAAAGGCTGGAGTATATGTCAAAAGCTATTTGCAGTTTTGGTTTTTCAGTGCTCACTCAGGTGGACACATCCTAGTGGTTCACCTTTGACAGGGGAAACACATGTTACTTTACTGGTTTTGTTCTACCAAGAAAGAAGTAAAACATCTGCTGTCGTTTCCTAAGTGTAAAATTGATCAAAATTACATTATAAAGTTTTACAGCATTTTGGAAATGGAGGAGCTGCTAAAGCAGATAGCTGCAATGTCTCTGAGAAGTATTAAATATGAAGCAGATTTAATATACTGACTTACATTTAGCTTTATCTTATTCTGCTGAAGTTAATACTGATACAGAAACAAGAGTTGATGGTGTCAAAGTGAAAAATACTATATTATTTTCTAAAGAAGTTCTTGATCTGCCTCCACAGAATGTAATACATGGAGTCTTAACTTCCGTGAATCCATAACTGACATCCCATTGCATAAACAGAGATCTCATTCTAATTGGTATTCATGCCATAAGCAGGCATAGAAGATGGGGTTTTTTCTATTTAAACTCCAGGACTGGACTAGAAGCTGATAGAAATTGATGTATTTTCATTAGCAAGCACACCTGCACTGACCGAGAAGACCGTGGAGTCAGGCTCATAGAACTGCTCATGAGAAACGCTGTCTCCTGATGAGGGAGAGGACAATGCCAAGTAGCAGGAAGGTTCACTTAGCCAAAACTTGAGTGCCTTCACCCAGATGGAGCAAAGGGAAGATTTGATTAAGTCTCCTCTTGCATATGCACTCATTAATCAAACACTTTGAAAGTACAGGTAACAAGTTCATTACGTAGTAGACTGGAAACAATGATGAGTTAGGATTAATTTGTTCAGTTTCTAGATGATCTAGAGCCTTGTAGGTTACTCTGAGTTGGATTCTCCTTCTGTCTGCATTTCCCTAATGAAGAGTAACAATATTTACCCAATTATTAGAAACATGGTAAGATACACTCTGTGAAATAGTTCTTTTTGCTACATTTTAACTTGCCTTTAAAACTTAGATTGCAGCCTACTATACCTAATTCACTATGAACAATATGAAACAAGCTTAGCAGAAAAAAAAAAGGAACATTTGCAAATATGAAACTAACTGTCTTTAGGCAGAAATCAATTGTAGTTGGCTTGCATATTTCTTTATCTGTTTAAAGGATACTTGTCAAAGATATGAAGATAAGCTGTTGCAAAAAGATACAAGAAATTTCAGTTTTCACTGGGCACACAGAAGGATTTTGAAGGAAAGACTAGCTAGTGGCAAGTATTCTGGACACAGGCATAAAAAGGTAGAGGAGTGCTTGGAGAGAAGCCCTGCAGAAAGCAATGGTGGTGTTCAGGTTGACAGCAGAGTCAATATGGGTCAGCTCTGTCCTGGGGTGCATCAAACACCAGCTGGTCAAAAGAGATTTTATCCTGTTGCATTCAGTGTTGGTGCAGCCTCACATCAAGTGCTGTGTGCAGCTCTGGGACTCACAATTTAAGAAGCATATGAAGGGCACTTAAATGTGTCCAGAGGAGGGCAAGTGAGATGGTGTAAGGGCTGGGAGCCTTGTGAGGAGTGGCTGAGGACTCAGGGTCAGTCCAGTTTGAAGACAAGGAGGCTGAGGGGAGACCTCATTGCTCTCCACAGCTTCTTGAGGAGGGGACCTGGACAGGGAGGTGCTGAGCTCTTTTCTCCTGTGCCCTGTTCCCCTCAGCTCCATTCCATTCAAATGAAGCTGCAGCATTAAGAGGGTCTCTTCCTTGACAACCAAGATAACCAATGTGTGCATATTAAATAGCAGAATCAGCTACGAATCTCTTGCTCATAAATATAATATTAGCAGCACAATGTTTTCCTTGATGTAATGTAGACATGAGTGTACTTTTATATGGACAAGAAGCAACAGTTCACATTAGCATCATTTTTCTTCCATCTGCAGGTGGCTCAGCGTCACAGGGAAGGCTAAAAGAACCAGTTAATGCAGTGCAGGTAGAAGAAAATTTTTATATTCCAGCTTTATAGAAATGGGGGAGGAGAATAGGAAATGATAGCAACCCAATAATAAGTTTATCAGCTCTACTGTCATCACTAAATGTCACTGTCATCAGAAGATATGGTTCTGGAATACTTTAGAGGACAAAAGGATGATTTGACAAGCTGAGAAAAGCTATGGATTGTGGAGAAAACGGGAGAAAATTGGAAGGAGTCAATTTACATACCTGAATCATGGCAGTCTTATAGTTTAAATATTTCTGCATATTAACTAATAAATGTGTCCCTTTTTTGTTTGCTTCTTTGTTACAAAATGATGGGGAAAAGTGAAACTGTATTCTCATGAAGTCATGGGCAACTCTGACAAATCCATTTTTAATGCATGAGGAAGGAGAAAATACAGTGCACTAAGCAGGATGGTGTAGCACTCTGTGGCTCTTTAGCAGTGCAGAAACAAGTAGTACCTTTGCCTTTTATGTGGTGTTTTGGATACAGTTTTATTTGCTGCAATGGTTGCCATCAGTGAAACCATTCCACTCTCATATACATATAGCAATTAATACATTAAATAATTTTATTTCACTGCAAATACACATTGTCTTTTCCCAAACATCATTCACTGAGAAGTTAAGTTTCATATTGTTCTACTCTTCTAATATGTATTTATTTATTTATTTATTTATATGGCTCCTCTTTAAATAATGGTGAGAGTTCTGTTTAGCAAGGAGACAAGGGAGACTGGCAAGAGCCCTGAAATATATAAATCTGTAAGCTGTAGTCCAGGTGGTAGTGGGGACACTGAACAGACAGTTAGATATGGCATTTCATGTGTGATAGTGAGCTTTTCAATTGCAGAGAAAAGTTTTCAGTTCTCCCGTCTGTTTTAAGCAGGTGGCTTAACTATCTGCTTGAGCTGCGGCTCCTAGACTTTGAAAAGGTAACAGGATCACCAGGGAAAGAACTTTGCTCTGAAATTCTTGTGTCTCTCTGCAAGAGCACTACAATAATGGAATTTGCCATGTCATTTGGAGTTATCCTGCTCTAAAATGTTGTGCCATAAATGGGCGCTGTTCACCGAACTTGAAACAAGACATAGCTGTGTTCAAAAGAGAGTGCATCAGACAGCTTTTAATTAAACTCCATTAAAATAAGCAAGAGACCCTATTGTTTTTGCAGACTTCCACTATCTTTGCACTGAAAATTATGGGGCTTGGATTCTCATAGTTGGCTGTTTTCCTTTGAGATTTCTTTCACTTTGTAGCAGCATTAAAAAACTCTACCTTGACTTCTCATAGCTCCTTTCCAGCAATGCATTAGAGAGTTTTGCTTACTAGCAAGAGCAGCTTTTAAAAATGCCAGAGGGAGCCTGGGGTGCCAAGGGCATAATAATGGTACAGCAACTGCAATCATTAGATACCAAAATTGCTACAGGATATTCTTCTCTGGTGAATAGGACGTGAAAATACTCCTATGTAATGTACGTGCAGACCAATAAATATACAGGGAATGGTAAAAGCCATAGGTGAATTGTTCTGGCACGGTGAGTAAATGGTTTATTATACAAGTAAATGTTAACAAGGAGTTTTAGTGCTTTTGATTCATGCCTGTTTTTCAGCTGACTTATCTGGTGTGGAATTCAGTTAATTTATACAAACAGCTTAAAGAATTAGCAATATGAAGGACAGGATATTTCAGGGTTTTTTTCCTGTCTTACAGAGGCATCAAAGGATTTTGCCTTCTTTATGAGCTGTCACTGACAGAAGTTTAATTTAGGAAGAGCTGAACTCTATTGTAGGGCAATAACAGTGGTTTAGCACAGGGATAACTCCTAGGCAAGCTGTAGGTTTTCACTATCCATTTCTGACTTTTTCTTCCTTTGTCAATTAGAAGCAATAACACGAGATTCCAATTTTGAAATGAGTTTTAGGAAGAACATTCATTTTTGTTGCATTTTCTGTGAAGAAAAAGAATCCCCAAAAGTTTGCAGTTCATCCATTCTTTATACTGCTGTAATCTTGAGCACACATGTAGTCTGGCTGAAGTCAATGACAGTTGCTAAAAGGCTTCAATTTCAGACTGTTGTTTAAGTGTTTTTCTAGATGATAATGAGCCATTGTTAAATTGCATCACATTACATCCATCAAATAAAGTAAAACATCCATCAAAAGTAAATCTTCACAGTTTTTGTACCAGGGGAGACCTGAAATAAACGACCCTTGTTGACCAGTAAAAAGCAATAAGCAGTTGACAACTACCATACTTTTGTATACTTTTAGGAGCTAGAGATGGTGTGGCAACAATATTCAACTTTTATTTTGACTTGCCTTTACGTGAAAAGTTCTTCATTTTTAGTAGTACTTGTGGACAAATATTTACATATGTATTTAATTTTAATAATCAATCATGTATCAGGAAGGAACTGGTTAAAAATGTGTTTTCGGAAGAAAGAAAGCAAAAGAGGCTACAAGGAACATGCTACTTTATCAGCAAATGATCCAAGTTACTATAAAAGCCCTGTAAGAAGTAGAACTTAACAAAATGTCAGTGAACAAGTTCAGTAAATGCTCCGTTCATGAAGTTAGATCAAATTCAATGCATACAGTGAGGTCAAGGAGAGAAGCCACCATGGTGTGCAAATAAGATTATTCTACTTGATATTTTATTTAAAAATTAAGTGGAAGACAACTTTTTTATTATTATTAAATTTAAAAAAGCTAAGTTTGCATTTTTTTCTGTCTTTTACTGCCGTCTCCACACGAGAAATAAATGGCTTAGGACAGATCTAATGAATGTGTTCTAAAAGACAGTAATAAATCATAAATTAAAGGGAAACACAATGCTTTTTTTCCTCAGAGATTCAGAAGTATTCTCTGAAGCAGATTATCTTACAGATGTTAAATCTCAGGTATTGAAAACTGAAACAATATTTTACCATACTTTTAACTCCATCCTGCTCTCCCAGTCCCCGTTCTCTTTGTAAAAAGATGTAGTGCCA
The DNA here is from genome assembly GCA_026261815.1 of Monarcha castaneiventris obscurior. Lineage (NCBI taxonomy): Eukaryota > Metazoa > Chordata > Aves > Passeriformes > Monarchidae > Monarcha > Monarcha castaneiventris. The sequence continues at coordinate 7,493,379 of JAMPIT010000890.1, forward strand.
CAGTAGGTTGAACCACAGAGCTGTATGGACTTCACATGTGTATGTGGTGTGCCTGTGAAACCCTGGCCTTGCTATGCCCAACATAATGCATACATTGTCCTACATGCTCAGTATTTTGGCCTTTTGTTGTTGCTGTTGTCCTTCTCTTTCTTCTTTTGTCTTTTTTTTTTTGGGGGGGGGGGGTATTTTATTGTTTTGGTTTTTTTTCCTATTTTTTTTTACCAGCTAAGGAGATGGATTCTGTTTGGAAGTGTTTTGGCCTTCTGTATTAAGTAGTGTGCAGATTTGTTTTGTTCTCTGCTTTCGAAATGCTGCTTTTAGTTCCAGAATTGGATGATCATAGAATCATGTATAAAACCACACAGACAAACTGGTGTCTATAGTTAATTACTTAATGGCCTGTTTATTTCTTACAGGAAAATGGATCCCTTTTCCACGTTTTCAGTGTTCATTACCTTTGAGAAGATAATTATTTAGCAGATGCCTGAGATAATTGTAAATTTGAATGTTACAGTTATGTGTATGTATCTCTCCATAAAATCAGTGGAATTCATTGGCTTTATTCTACCTCGTTATAAATTGTGCTTATTTGCACACCTTGCAGATTTAGATTTGCTGCCAGGAGCTTGCCAGCTCTTTCACCTTGCTCATAATGTTTTTATTCCAAATGGTGAAAGACTCCATTTAGTCTTCCCATTAAGCAGATGGTTTATTATGTCATGTTATTTTTCTTCAGCAATAGTCTGTTGATTCTCTAGCATTACGAGGTTAGCAGATGCTCTCACACCTACTGTATGTCCGACTAAGTTGTCTGCTTTTTCTCTCCCTCACCTGTTTGCAGTAATCTTTGCCCAACAACACGCCCCTAGCGCAGCATTTTCTAGATGACACTCGGAAGCTGTAGTGACCTGGTGTTCTGAAATCATAAGTGTGTGTTTTCCTCTGTCTGTATCAACTCTATTTTTGCTAACTTCTAAGAGGAGAGGTATCTTAGCAAAGGTGGCAAGCAGACAGTGGCTTGACTTGAAATTCTTCCTCTGCACTAAAGGCTCCCATCTTTCTAGGCAATAGTCAGTCTCACTTTCTTCAAGCCACTTTTGGCTGTTTCTATTGCTCCAGAAATGTCTTCCTCCTAATTTTCAGACTAAATCAGATTTGAAAAATCAAGCACTTTGTTTGACCACCAGCTCAGGGGACACTTACTTCCAATTTCCAATCTCAAGCTACAGTACTTCTGATCTCATTTTTCTAATCATTTTATCTATGTTATTTGGAAGCAAGATGGAGTTGGTTGGAAGAACCAGTTAGAAGAATTGAATTGGTTAGAAGATACCAGTTCTGTGAGAACACTGTTAACAAGAGAGTCTCTCTTTGTCTGTCTTGGCCCTTTTTTCCCCTAGATTACTCAATCAGCTTTTCAGGCATTTGCTTAATTCCCAGATTGATACATTTCTGCCCATATATAAAGCTACACGGAATTGAAAATAGCTTATAACTTTAATCCTCTATTGTAATGAAACAAGGTAAAGGAAACGGGTGTTTTGTGCAATTATATTTACATAGACAAAGTAACAAGCAAATTTGCATCCTGTTGGTTTTGAGTGAGGCTAGAACCTGTACAGGATACTAATAGGAATCACTGCAAGGCAGCAATTGATTATTGCTCTTGATCTCGTGGCTAATCAAGCTGCCAAGGCAGTGTGTTAGGCCTTCGTTACAGTCCACTGCTTTTCTTCTGAAAACCCATTCCCCAACAGTCATGCCCCTGCAACAAAACACAGCCTTTGAACTGATGAATCCAGCTGCTGTCTTTTAACACAACCTGTTTGCAGAGCAACAGTAGGTTTGAGTTGAAGTTTAGAGCTCAATTTTTGGGTTGAGATGAGGATTTAAATGCAGAATCTCTAATACAGAATGCAATTTCCACTAAAAATCTGTTATTAGCTCAGTCTCATCTTTAATCCCAGTTGAACTGCAAATTTGAAGTTATCACTAAAAAAGTTAGAGGGGGTTTTTCCTGCATTCTTTTCTTTCATTTTAGCATCCTTTTAATAACTCATTTACCTAGCATTCTGCTGGGGTCTTCTCTGAGTCACAGAGTCCCTTTAAAATAAGCAACATCTGGTAATCATGCAGATTAGCTGTACAGGAGGCTTAGCATCTGTTGATGTTTGCCCCAAGTTCACACATTTTAAAGGACAGTCCAAGAAAAAAACCTGTCTCTGGATTTCTAAGCAGTACTGTGCAACAGCGGTGGACATTTGCCAGGGTATTTTAAGAACAAAATGCAGCTTTTTCTGTGTGAACAACACAGTATCTGTACTGTACAGTCTGATGTACCATGCAGTGTATCTGGTGATAACTTGCTGTCACACTGATCTTCACAGAGAAACTCTCTATTCCAGACTCTGTGTGAAGAGCTTTAAGGATAATGGATTGAATTGTGCTGTCTGCATAGTTGCAGCTTCTGGTACACAATGCAGATGCAATCCTTTTCTTACAGTACAAAAGATGTTAATCTAAAATCACATCCAGTCCCTGAACAGCTTATCTGCACCAGTGCATTATTCCTGGTACTCGATTATAGCTAGGTAATGCCTGGCGAATGACATGATTTTCAAGTTTCCCCCAAAATGAACATTTGTGGTTGTAAAAACTCGGCTCCGTATCTTGAAGCTGTGATTGTCTTGGCTTGCTCATTTTCCTGTTTCCCGTTCATGCACTTTTTCCTAATTGGCAATACAAGATCACCTCCTCCTGGCTTAAGTCCATTATGACGTCCCCAAATGTTTCTTCATGAGTTCTCCCAGTCTTACCCTCCATGAGTGCTGCCCTAGCAGTACTCACACGTTTTCCTACCTTATATATCCACTATACAAATGCCAATCTAAAACACCCACTTGTTTTTCACTCTCCTGACCAATCCCTTATGTTCTGCACCTCATCTTAATTACATCCCTGTTGCTTTTGATTTGCACTCATCACACACAATATATGAAATCACATCCTCACTTGCATCTTCCCATTTACACCACCCTTCTGAAAATGAATTCAAAATTAAACTATCTATTTTGGCTTGTCTGATGTATATAATGTGTGAATCTACTATTTTAAGTTTTTACAAGGTGGTTTTCCAAATGGGCATCATCCACTTTTGGAGGAGGTGAAAGTAAAAAAACCTTGTTTAAGTTTCAAAGGAAAGGGAAAAAAAAAATCTGTTGTACAAACAGCTTTAGCATCAAACTGCCTGTGAATAGAGGAGGGAGCTTGCTGTGGGGCAGAGCCCTGGTCATGCCAGTGTCACTGAAGCTCTTGGTGGTCAGAGGTCACAGATCTCAGCTGGCAGAAGACTCTTGCTGCTGAGTGTTCTTATGGAAATGCCTACAGAAAGAATTTTTACCAAAGTTTTCTGCATGTGATGTACCTGTAAATAGGAGGGACTGTTATGCAGTCTGCCTGGTAGAACTCTAGGATTTTTAAGTAAAAATTTTCTTTATAAGAATTAACAGGAAGAAATCTAGCACTTTTTTCAGCAAGTACTGTAACATCACACAATGATTATTTCCAGATTTGTGGTAATTACTGTGAATTCATGTATAATAAGGTCCCTTTCATATGTAGATACATATACACATACAATGCATACAATGCATACAATATAGAAACAATATTTTGATCAGCTTATTTGTGATCTCATGTGCAGGACTCCTGCAGTTTGTCAGCTTGTTCTCATGCTTGCATCTGAAATGTGCTGTTTCAACACCACCCTACTGGGATAATTCTGTATTTGCAGTACTTAACATCAAAGATTATATTCCTTTTGCAGTTGACACTCTTTTTTGGGTTTGTTCAGCAATAACAATAAATAAACAGCTGAACATAGTGAGGGGAGAGAAAGTGCCAGTTGTTACTGGAACAAAAAAGTTATCTCAGAATTGTCAATGATCTTGCCGTCAGGAATACAAAAATGTTCACAACATTTGGAGAACTGATGTAACTTTAGCAGCTTGACTATATCATTGTCAGTGTTCATCCCATGAAATGTATCAGATCATAGGTGACATCCCCATCTGTAGAGCCTTTTTGTGCGATGAATCTTCTCCTTTGTGTCTTTGTCAGCTGCTCGTACAGCTGTCTGCCTCCCTGTATATTACAGGAATGCACACACATTCCTCAGTGTGAACATCTTAGAATATTGAAACAAAACCAAAACAGAAAAGAGAAAAATAAGGAGGAAACCTTCATTTATATAATGCAGTACAAATCACCATGTCAGTGACTGACTTGTTTGTTGATAGTATTAGGTAGGATATTAAAGGAAAACAATTTAATACAAATCAAGAGAACTACAGCAATATTTAGAGTAATAAATCCAGTGAGTGAAACTAATTCATATGTAGCATGGTGGTCTGTATGGAGAGTATTAGTGGAGAATATTAATGATCTCTATCATCGCATTTCTCATCTGAGTTATTAAGGTGGCATATTTAGTTGTTGTTGTACAGATGGCTGGGTATGAAGTATGGGGAGAAATTCAAAGGATTTTCCATAGATGTGAAATGAAGAAGTATTGCTAGAGACTCATGTTTCAATTGTCAAACAAGTGTGGCTTTTGATTTCTTCTCACCTTTTTCTGCTGGTTATTATCTGGTTTTGTTGGTCACATGTCCTGCATTTGTCCCAGGTACCTGAAATGAAATCCTAGTGCAGACAACTTTGCTGCAAGGGATTCCTGTTTAAGGTCTGCATTACAGGATTAATTATTAAGTTGAGACAAAATTCTACCTGCTTGTAGGGAATCCTTTTTCTTCAGAATTTGCCTTGAATATCACTGTCTTTATTCCTTCTTGGGGGCCAGTTCCTTATTCCATTCAAGCGAAGGAAACAAATTCTGTGGATGTGAGTCCTAGCATTTGAGCATATGGTGGTCAACAGGTTGATATAAGGCAAGACTGAGCATAGTTTTTTCTGCAAAATACAAATATGTATATATCCATATTGCTCATTACTGGCTACTAAGAAGGGCCTTGATTCAAGACCCTCAGATGTGACTGGTAGGGTACAAAAATAAACTCTTTCCTCATGATGTCTGCATTGTCAAAAACCAGGCAGTTTCCTAAGCTGATATGCTTTTTGAAGCCTGATAAAATTTTTGAATTATTAGAAATATCCATATGCTTTTGTCTTCAAATTGAAAGCAATGTTAGCAAAAACTTTTAGCCCAGATAGATTCTTCTCTGCGTAACTTCGATGTAGCATCATGAAATCACTGGAGCTTTATGAGACTATTTCTTGTGAGACTTTTAAACAGATTGGAAAATTAAAATAAAGATTTCATTAGAAACTACCACTAGTGTAGAGATTACTCTTGAAGGCAGCGCCAAATAGTTGAATGATCTTTGTTTTGAAATATTAAATGGTTAAATTGCTTTGATCTGTTTTATATCTGATGTCTAAGCATGTACTATCTAATTTGCTAATTTGCTTTCTGATGCCTTTGTAACTGACCCCAGTCATGAAAGAAGTCAGTTGTTCAAGTTTTGTATTTAAAGAGAGAAGTAGCTAGTCCTTTTGCATATGCCTACACAAACAGTTTTGGGGAAGAGGAGTACAGAATAAGGCTAATGGCTTCCTCTTGCATTACTTCCAAAGACTGGAAAATTTATTTGTTACTGTTACCTGCAGGTTACCAAAGGCACGAGAAGAACTCCCGGTGGTGGGGAGCTGCAGTGGCAGCATCATCTTCTTAAGAATAAATGTTTAAAGTGGAAATTTTGCGGGTATTCAGGGAAGTAAGAGAGAAAGCCTTTATCCAGACAAGCTTTCAGTAAAAAAAAAGGTAGTTCAAATGCTGAATACTCCTAGCAACAAGAATACATGTTCACAACACTGGTTAATTCCTACCAAGATGTGGGAGGAGTCACGCAAGCTATGTGGAGGTCTACTGAGAGTTTTCATGAAAAAAATTAGAAGTATTTGTGTATGACTTAAGCACCAACAGAACTTCCTAGGCACAGAGGTCAAATGGCTTCTCAAAGTCTTGCCATTTGTCTTTGCTCTCTTTTGATTATGTTGTTAATGTGCAGTACCCTTCATGAAGTGGAATTTATATGATTTACATTGGATTTGTTCCTGCATCTGGTCAGAGCCCGGACAGTGAATGCAGGTAGAAATGATGCTGAAAGATCAGAAGTGATCATTTTGACATGAGCCTTACCACTAAACAGAGTGCATTTGGAAAGCATGCAGTACTCCATGTGCACTAATGCAAATTTTTCACAAAAATCCTTCGCAACAAATGATTATTTGCCATAGGCAAAACCCCAGTTGGCTGGGTTCGTCTCATTTTTCTCATAAGTTAGAATTTGAAAGTGTGTTCGTCCTGCCTGGTCCAGCCCCATATATTTCAGCCTAGCACCACATAAACTCAAGGTGTAATGTCCCAAAATAAACATTACATTGCATAGAATATCATTAATGAGGAGGGTAAACTTAAATGCAGATTTTTAATAATCTAATTAAAAATATGTATACTTGTATTCAAGACATTGTCTTGAATTTAAGATGTTAAAACTACAACTAAAACATGTGAAATGACTATTTCTGATGCTACTGAATAGGAAGAACCTTATAATGTGGAACTACACCACATTTACCTTACAGGTTATTGTTTTTAGTGCACAAAGCCTTTCTTGCTCAGCAGCTTTGTGTTGTATAGAAAAGAGTTTTTTCTTCCAGGTTTTCTTATCTGTAGCACTGTTACTGTGTTGTTATGAATATGATGCGTTATCACTTGAGCAGCTCTTTCAGCAGGTTCTGAATTTGTACCTTTCTGTCATCCCGCAGAAAACCCTGCAAGTTTTTTATCTCTGTGCTCACAACAGGTGTTTGAGATTTTACAGCTCTCTTCCATTGGAACTTTTTCACATGGTTGAGAGTCAAACCAGCATGAAGCAGAAAAACCACTGACATTTGTGCAAGTTCTTGAAATCAGCCTTTGCAGAATGCAGGTTTTCAGTTTTCTGTTGTGGGAGGGTAATGTGGTGTTTCAGATGAAAAGCTGAAGAATTTTATATAGGATAGATGCTCTTCTCTTTCACCCTTCCTCAAGTATGAATCAGCAGATTTATGCATAGATCAAAAAATAATTTGTCAACCTGTTTAGTTGCTGCTTTCTCTTTTGGTAGTATGAATACTTGTAATGCAGTTCTGCAATGCAAATGTCATCAGCTGTATTTCCAAATAACATATTTCATGATTTCTTATTAATGAGCTTTTTTTCTATATCAATATATAAATGCTGGTACTGCATGGTAATGCAAGACTATTTTCTCTGCTAGAGTTTTGGTTTATAAATGATGTTGCTGCTGCTCTTGATGTATTATGCATTTTCCAGGGTAATTTCTTACATAAGCCTATGATTATATTTTTTTTAAAGGAAAAGGAAGAAAGGAAAAAGAAAAAAAAGTTACTTCCCAATGCCCTTGGGACTTTTATTCCTGAACATGAGACTTAAACGGTTTTTTCCCCTAGAAAGATAGAGAAGAAAAGTCTATGTTCTGTTAAGGAAATGTTGTAGCTCACACACATTGACAATTGAATGGGATGAATCAATTCAGCATTAGAAACTTGGAGAGAAAATTCTGAGGAACAGTGGAAAAGCTGTTCCAGGCACCCCATCTCCCTTTGTGGCATTTAAAAGGCAGAATTCTAACAGTTTTTAAACCAAGATTATGTAACACCTCTGGCACTTTAGCTAAAGTAACCCCAAATCTTAACTCTCCCAAGAGTTTCATCCTGTGGTGAGAGTTGTGCCTGGTATGTCTGAGTGTTACCTCTGAGTTTTGGTGTGTGTTTGAGGGTTTCTTTGAGCTGACTTTCCTCCTGGTGTAGCTGCATCCAGCTTTTCCTGCAAGAGCTGCTTGCCATGCAAAGACAGAGTCCCTCTTGCTCCCTCTGTGTGTGCACAGCTGACTAGAACCAGCACCTGGTGTGAAATTCACTGCCTGCTCAATGTGTGACATGGACACATGGGTCCCTAGCATGGCACAGTAAATCAATCCTGTTGAAAAGAAAGGGGGGAAAAAACCCAAATAGATAAATGCTTACTAATTGTGGCAAATGAAATGTCATCTGAAATAAAATCAGCCTTACTGTTCTTAATCCGTCAGTTTAAAAACTGTTTGTCCCCGTGAGATTACTTACTGCCATAAGCAAGCACTATAATTTTTCTGGTTTTAAAACAGTTTCCCTTGGAGTCCAGGGAACAGGAAAGGAGCAAAGAAAAATAAAACAGATAAAATTCAGATCTTATTGAACACAGTATATAGACAGAAATGAGGAAATTCTCAAGCTGGAGCCTAATACTCTGTTTGCACAAAATACAACCTTACTGAACATGTGGTCTAGTTGAATTTAATAACACTCATTGAAAAAAGAAAGAAGTTAAAAATTCCTATAAAAAGGATTTTTATATAAGGAAGAATAGGTATAATAAAAGTGTTATTGATCTGTGAATGATGTCAAAGCATAAAAGCCCATTCAGATGATGGTGGTTAAAAACAAAAATAAATGAAGACAGCTTTGAATATAATAATTTAGAATTTATTTAGGACCATGAATAATAAGTCACATTAGTAGTAATTCATGTCTGTGCTGTTATGGGCCACTAAAACTGTCTTATCTTTTTATGTATTTATCTCCAGTAAGAAATATATGTTAATATGCCACATATGTAAGTGATAAAAATCTAGAATTTGAAAGGGGAAGGTTTGACTTTTCTTGAATAGACATTTATGATAGAACAGATGGATTTGATTCATTATTGCATGAATCTTTAAAAAGCTTTTAGTCTTCAGACCAATCATAAGGCATAGCTGGCATCTAGTACAAGTCATAAGGTGGACAAAATGTGAAAAGAAATATCTCAGGATTTTCCTCACCTTTCTGTCATGTGCACCATTTATTTTTGGCTTTATTGGTGTTCTTGGTTTACAGGAGAAGGGGAAGTGTATGAAGTTAAACTTTAATGGCCTAGGTGGAAGAAAATCACTTTTCTTCTAGAAGAGATCTAGAGTAGTTACACAAATCAGCTTAGAGGAGGTTTTCAGCTGCAGAAAATCCTCCTATCAGAGGGCTAGCCCAGCCAGGACAATGCAGATAGGGGCTGTGCCCCACTGCTTCTATTAATCATGCTGTGCTAGTTTCATACTGCAGGGGCTGCAAGCACTGCAGGTTTGCTTATCAACACTTGCTAAGTCTTTTGTGGCTTTCCTCCACCAACCTCCAGTGGAACAGGTGCCAGAAAAACTGAGAAAAAAAGGCTGTAGTCAAGGAATTACATGCTAAACCAGAAATAAATAAGTAAACCAAAGCAGAAAATTATGGCAAAACTTTGACTGATGTACTATTCAAGCATACAAGGAGTAGCATTGGTGTTCATCTCCTTCAAGGGAATGATTGCAAGTTATGCACTTAGAATTAGAGAACTTCAATTATGCAAATCAGAATTCCGCACATGGGGAAAAGGCACGTTTTCCAGACTGGTGAGAAGACAAAACCTTACCACTAAAATTAAAACCCAGTGAAACTCAAGTCTCTCTTCTGTTCTACTCTTTCCTACTTTCTATAACCTCCTCCCTTCCCACTTTAATTCTTTTTCCTTCCAGTCTTCAATATCAACAATACTTCACCTCTGACTTCCAAAGTAGTATTCTCCACATTATGCAGATCAAGAAAAAGCAAGTGCAGAGCTCTAGATGCACATTAGATAGATCTTTCTAAAAATAGGTGGTCTCTATGGCAATATTTCACAGTGCCCTTGAAGGTGAAAATTCAGTTTTGCTAAGCAGAAGCCTTTCAGCAAAAATGACAGATCTCACTTCTATAAGGAGATTGCTATTGTCAAAGCTGTATATTCAGAAAGTCACAAGTATTTTTTAAAAAGTCAGGAACTAGACAAACTCTTCCTCTAGAAACTGTTGCATTTTACTCTTTCATTACTTTTATATTATTTTTGTCTCCTTTTGTTCAGCTCTACAAAATTTCATAGTTTGATTTTCTCAATTTATGACCAATACCTTTATGAACTGTCTACTTTATTATAGAAATTAAACACTCAAACAACTCTCATTATCACTTCAAGAATTGCTTGTGTTTGTAAAAGTTGCCTGAATATTGAGTATAATTGACTAACATTGCTCTGTAGGATAGCCTTTGTTAAAGTTTGGCTGGCTAGAAACTTCACTCCTAGGTACAAGGTCATTTAAAATAGTGGGCATAGACCATGGGAAAGCAGGACCCCTGTTTTCAGCAAATGACATCACAAGGATAAGGTAAAGCATTTGTTCTGCTCAATTCTTAAACTGTGGGAATTTCTAAGATTAGTACTGGTGGAATTTTGAATTATACTTCTGTCCTCCTGGAGTTTGGTAGTCTGACGTGTGTGCATTAAACACCAAAGGGACAGATCCATGCACATGTATTGTGGGTCTCGCATAGGCAATAAACAAGTGATTTCATATCAGCTTATCAGCTGTATATCCCCTGATGTTTTTCATCATTCTTAGTCTTAGAAAACACTAAGAATGCTGTGAAATAAAAAGGAACTGGAGTGGGCAATAAAGAAACCATCAAAGTTAGTTACAAACTGATTTTCAGTGTGCAGTACATATCTACATACATGTAGAACACATGTAAAATTATAATGTCAATGAATTCTTGGGTGCTTTCCTAATAGTAAACATGGAGTTGGAAGCTTTGAGAAAGCCTTGAGAGTCACACATATGATTTTCAGTGCCAAGTCGTGTCACATTACTACTTAGTGTATCAGACCCTCATAACATCAGAAATCATCTGTATTTGCATATGGCCCTGCTGTACTGAATTAATATAGCAAAAGTGCCTTAAGAATCTGTCTAGTCTAGTAAGAACCTGTCATTATTTAATAAAATTTCTTGGGGATGTGCTGTTTAAGTGAAGCCCCATAGAATCATATAAAAACTAATACAAAAACACAAATGTGGCAAATTAATGTGAATTGCTTTTACTATATTTGTGTCGATTTTAACTTTATTTTCCATGAGCACTAGGTGATTAGATGTTGTGGTGGGACTTATAATGAGAATATTAGAACCTGGAATGATAATTTGCTGCTCCTGTAATTCCTTTGTCTTCAAAACAGAATTTAAAATAATCTACAATTTGGCTCTACTTAGCAGGTTTATTTTTTGTAGAGGATCAGAAAACCCCTATGAGAATGTGAAGCTGCCAGAGCAACATGAGAACTGCTTTATCTGTTACTGAGGAAGCCATTGCTCAGTTTTCCTGGTCTAGGCTAAAAAAAAAGACTTTTTAATGAATTTTACTTGGGTTCCCTTTCCCATGTCACATGTTTGAAACATGTTTTGAACATTAGGAGTGACAGAATGTGTCATAGATATTTATAAAAAAAAACACATGAGAGGGCACTGAGAGGGAATTTATTTACTTTTTGTATGTGTATTGCATCTCTTCCCTGAAGCACTGTGTATCCCAAGAGCTTTTTCCTCTCCATTATGAATCATTTTCATATCCACTGAACACTGAAACTGCTTTTCAGATTAATAATAAAAATACATTTTTAAGGCAACAAATCTGGAAAACAAAAGCCTGTGCACAGCACTTACATTGCTGCAAGACTTTCTTTTTCTATAACTATGAGGAAAAACCCCACCAAGTCAGGAATAGAAGGCTTATGAAAAGCTTATTTGTTCTTTTGTTATTCACACAGATAAAGCAACCGTGAGGTTTGAAATGCTGCTATCAAACCCAAAAGATATTAGTTTGTTGAGGCGCTAAAATACACTTCAGGTTGTACTGAATGGCTCTGGTAATAAATCTGAAGGTAACATACATCAGTAAAATATAGTTTGAAAATACCTCTAAAGGAATTATTTCATGCTAATAGTTTACTGACTTCTTTAATTTCAAGGAGTATACAAGCTGTGTGTTATTACTGTCTCCAAGTAAAAGAAATAGAATTGAGAGATGCACCAAAAGTTACATCTCATTATTCATTACAAGTGCTCAACCTGCCCAGATGATCAGCTTTTAGCATATTTTTGTGCAGCATGTAAGTAGCAAAGCTATGCTAAGCACATTAATGGATGCCTTCATGAACAAACATAGAGATGGAAAAAAGCTCTGTTCAATCTTAATTCTAAATGATCACTTAGGTGCCCCCCTCCCTTCCTTTCTTCGTTTTCCTGTTCCTCCCTTCCCTCCCTCAGGGTTATTGAATTTTGTATCATAGACTATGTATGTGGTTTTTCCCTCATCCTCCCTCTGCCCAGCGTTTTCTGCCCTTTCTCAAGTACACTTTGCCCAAGGCACCACGGTTCTGGCTGAGGGGCTCAGCTGTGCCCTGCAGTGTGCTCGTTGGTGCTTCACTGCCTTCTCCTTTGCTTCCTCCCATGGAAATTTCACTTTATTATTAATCTGAAAATAAAGTTAGGTCAAGCACTGCATGCAGGGGTGCAACAAGCCCTTTACACTTCACAGTGGTGTAACTTTCTTAGCTAGAATAAAATTTGTTGCCTGGTGAAAAGCATAAAACCTGGGGATTGCTGAGTCAAAGGTGAATGTTCCCTAATTAAATTCCAGAATGCAGTGTAATCTTTGCTATTGCTCTGTTAGTAATGCATTATTATAAGACTGAAGATGGAAAATAATGTGCATTGTGTAAAGTGACCATTACACAGCATGGAATAACTGGGGCTTCTGTTTCTTCTTCCAAGGTTTTCTGAACAAGAACATTACAGAATATTGATTAGTCATAAGAATTATAATGTTTCTCATTACTACTTGACTGTGCAAAATTAAAAAAAAATAGCAAAATAAATTTCTGTAAGTTATAATCTGTCTTGTTGTTCCCTTGAAAATACAGAGGTGGGGTGTTTCAGTCTTTCCCCTGGCAAATTTGAACCACAGTGTTAAAGTGGGAATTTGACTGTTGCTTTTCATAGAGCTCTATGAGCTCCAAGCTGTCAGTTTAGAACAAGTTTGGATCCAGCTATGATTTTGACTCCCACAAGTTGTTAGGTTTGCAGCTTTACTGTTTAAAATAGAGTAAAATTGTATACAAACTCTGTCATTCGAATCCATGTTGTTTTCTTTTGAGGACTGTTGGCTGTGCTACTGTACAATAGTCTTATCAACAGAATAAGACACTTTGCGTACTTGCTGGGAAAGAAATGGGCTGAAAATATTCTATGGTGGTTTCAGAAAAGAATCTTAAAGTATTACCTGCAATTCAATGTGCAGTATAATGCTAACTAAATTACTATTTCATAAAGCAGTTTAACAACATTTTAATTATATTTCAAAAAACAAGATGTCATATGGTTTTGCAGTTTGTCTTAGGAGTGCTACCACATTTATTAATCTGCATTTTCCCTTTTTCCAACGTTTTGTTACTATTTCCAGCATTTTGTAGTCTGAGCAGTTTCAGAGTGAAACTTCTTTTATTAGATCACTTGACAGCTTTAATGCTAACAAATTTTGCATCTTCAAGAGGGAAAAGGGCGAATTTTGATTCTTGTCTGTAAGAGAGCATGTTGAACACAGAGAACTGGTCATAAACCACAGCAATCTAAACAACTCCCCATCCCTTGTAATGTGGGTGACAAAGAATCTCAGTGGTTAAGATTGGCATTATTCAGACGTTGCATAATTGCAGTCCTAGGACAAGCAGCTCTTTTTAGCTTTAACAGAACCTCTGAGGTGGATAGATGTCCCTGTCCCTTCCTTGAGAGAACACACAAGAATTTTAGCATCTGAAATATCGAGACATGTCTAATTTTAAAGACATAATGATATCCCAACTACCCCTGCATTGCATCCTAAAGATTTCATGTGTTCTGTATGAAACTGTTTTTTCATATAAAACATGGTGAACTGACTGCCATGTGTGGTAAAACTAGAGAACTGTGACAATTTTCTGTGAACTGACAATCCCAAATTTATACTGAGAGTACAATAGGTGATTTTATTTTAAGTTATATACAGTCTTTTCTGGTTCCTTTTCCTGTGATGAAGGAGAAGTTAAAAACAAAGACCACAGAATTACAGAAACCCATTGATGTTCTCACCCAAAGACCAGTGAAATAAAATGAAGTTTTTGCCACTTTTTTCAGTGAGGACTGAATTAGCCTGAATCTCAGGAAGCAGCTTCAGGAATAAAATTAATAAAAACGAAATAGCTTTCTGTTAGAAAATAATTCGCTTTCTTTTCTTTTTTTCTTTATCAAAACAACAGGAAAAAAATAATGTAGAATATCCTCTTTGCTTAAAGACTCCCTAGCATCTACTCTTCAGACAGAATTTAAGTATTATATCATTACATTTTATTGTGACTTCTCAGAAAACTAAATACCATGACTTATCTTTCAAAAAGGGTCAACTGGAATTACACAGACTTAACTGAAATCGCAAAATGTCCTGCATATTTCCTCCAGACATTTTTAAGGGTTAGTACAAAACTCTAGCAAAGCTCAAACCTCAATCATTAGACAAATCTTTTGAGGTTTGTCTCCTTTTCTGTAATTAGTTTTAGTGGGCGTATTATTGAAATTCAGCCTGGTGTCTGCTGCATGGTAATGGTACGTTTTGGCAAGACTACTGGAGTTAATTTGAAAGGAGGAATGATGTTTAAGTTATTTCCATTTAAGCACTCAGTCTTACTTGGGGTATATCTCTCATGCTCAGAGCAGCATTATGAGGTCCTCTTTTAAAGTGTCCAATATATTAATATAGTATTAAGGAGCTTTCTTTCCAGCAGGGTTCTAATGTGCTACCCCTGCACACTAAAATGTTCAGAAGTAAATTCCAATTATTAAGGGCCCTAATTCAGAGCTCTCTAAAGTTAGTGGGCTAATTTGTAAATTCCTTGGTAAGAAACCACTGAGTTGTATCCTTTAAGGGCTGAACTGAAGCCCTTAAGAAATTTTATATAAGCGCACCTGGGAATATAAATTAGATTCTTTCTACATAATTTTTAAAGTTAATATATATGATATAGTTAGCTATCCTGGGGAGGAAGGTCAGAAGTTACCCTTCTCAGACAGGAAAGCAGTCCTGAATGAGTGAGGAGACAGTAAAAGAATCATTAAAGAAAGGCAGGGGGAGGAAATAAAAAAAATATTTTAAAATATTAAAAAAAAAAGAAAGTAAAACAAAAAAGAGGAATATAAAAAAGACTAGAAATTTGAAGTAGGATTACAGATGTTCTTAACAAATATGTTCAGACCACTGAGGGACGTATATGCTGACTTCAGAGGGCTTCAATTTAAGCCTCAAGGAAGATTTTCAGAAAACTCATAGCTTAAATTTGTGGCATTAAAATAAATCTGTTGGATTGTTTGGAAAACCATATGTGCAATGGATGGAAGGACACATGCATGGAATACATGCACCTCATACAATTGTTCTTAGCCTCAGGAAACCTTTCCACTGCCTTTTGTACAGAGTTCAGAGACTTGGCATAAAAAAATGAGGAGCAAGGTTTCTTGTATTGTGGCAAATTCTCCATTGCAGCATCTGAGCTTCCACGGTAATGGAGCAAGTGGGAGGTGAAGGTGGGTTTCCCCTTTGCATCCTTTCTTAAAAGCTCAAAAACTAGGATTGTGTCCTTAATGGTCTTAAAAATATACTTAAAATATGTCCCTAAGGTATACTCTGATAGCAATATCTGCCTATAAAAATCTGATCATACACATTTCACCATATACATCACAAAGAAGAAAAGCAATTTCTTCCTTCTCAGTTATCTGGTATGCTGTCTATAAAGCCAGGGACAATAAGTTCTCACTTGATACTTCTGGGAGTTGCTAGCTCTCATATTTCCTGTTACTCAGAAGATATCAGAAGGGGGAAAAAACCAAACAACCAACCAAAAGAGCCTTTTAAGTGTATTCCTTAAAGCCCCAAACCTTCAGTAAGAGTCATGTTGGTGTATGCTCAGATCCACTGAGCAAGTGCTCTTTGTAAGCAGCTGGCACAAGTGCATACAAAAGACTTAAATCGTAGTGAAGTTCTATTTTCAGCAACAAAATATTCTGGAGACCTTACAAGGGCTCTGTATAAAAGAGAGAGTTTCACCTACAGCTACCATTTGTCTTCTGTACAGATTTATATCACCATCTGCAGTCACTTGTCTAAATTCAGGGTCTCCTCCCAGATATCTGTAAAGAAAAGAAAGGTTTCTTTACGAAAATCTTTGTCTGGGTCATTACATCACTTGGTTATGAGCAGTGTGGATAAGCAAAAATCATAGTACCTCCACTCTCAAAATAGAAACATCATAGTAACTCAAGTCTCAAAATTTTGGAAAAGCCTTTTTCAATATATGTAACAGGGCATAAGAGTGATTCTGATTTATTTATCCTATATTGAATAGTGTGTCTGAGAATAGCATTAATGGTGATAAAAAATAATCTGATAAAGAGTCTGTCACATTTTAAAAATAAGCAAATGCCTGCCAGACCAGAACAGATGGACATCTGGTGTTGCAGGATAAGAGTGCATTAAGAATTTCATTATTTCTTCTGTAAGAACAAATTATGAACCTATTATTTGCTCTGTGTAAAGGCAGGTACTTTTTACAAGCAGTGAAGGTGTAAGAACCATGTTCTTCTAGACTGAAATCCAGAAGGCCTGAGTCAGTTCTGGGGTCGATAGATTCTTGTGTAAAATTAGAAAATCCTCCTCTGTTTGTCATGTGCCTGTTAGCTGATATTTCATCCTTTTCTTCCTTGACTGTCATCAGAATGACTGCATTAATATTTGTGAAGTGATCATATAGTGGAGGACATAGTTGTTGTATGAGTGGGCAAGTTAAAATGAGGGAAGTCTTTAATGAAAAAAAACTTCTGAAAGATGAAACACTCAAGTACTTTATACCTGGCATCATCCTTTAACTGGCACTTCCACAATATGGACAGGAATGTTTTACATCTTCCTATGACCAGTGGGCTTTCACAGCAGCATTTACTGAATCATTTTGTCTCCCAAATTTAGTAGTAAATTTTTGTCTCTACAGGTTCTTTTCAAAACCTGGAAAATATATATACATTGCACTTTTGCAGATAGTTTTTTAAAAATGTCATCCTACAGAACAATATATTCTGTCTGGTTTCAAACAAATCTGATCTCAGAGTGGAAGTCAATTGACAGCTCATGCTTTAAGATGATGTAATGTAACCCATGCAAATCCCATGTAAATGTGTTTATTCCAATGCAATTTTTATTAATAATTTACATCCTAGGAAGAATAATGAAGGGCTCTGCATATATTTTAGGTTTTGATTTGTTTTTTGTCATCATTTACTTGAAGACATGACATTTACCAGGATGATGGCTTTCATTTAATGGCCTACTAGGAAGTAAGATAGTTGGATGTTTATGGCTTTTTTCTACTGAAGCAGTGAATATGAAGTTCTGTAACAGCAAAGTCAAGTTAGACTGTGCCCTTGGGAAATTCCAAAGCTGGTGATTCCCAGTGACGTCACATAGAGAAAAGTTTAGGCATTCTTAGTAGAGTATATGCTAATTATAGGTGAATTCTGGTTCTTACAAATTATTGTGGGAAGACAAGGAAATGAGGTACGAGAACAAAATAATTTAGAGAAAGTTGAACCAGTACTTGCAGCTGCTTCCATGCCTGGACAAACCAGAACTAGGAGCAAGTCTCAGAGAGGAATGTAGCGGGTTCATTTTGGAAACCGGAAGCAAAAGAGAGTTTCCTGGGCTTTGTTCTTTCTTAAAATGTGGCTCAAAGAGGCGTGTCCAGCTCTCTAAGTGGTTTAAGAAAGTTGCCAATATCCAACCTAGCCAGTTGATTGGTTCTGTTTGGTCTAGAGGAAGCTGTAAGCACCTCTTTGCAAGGGATCACTTCCTGGCAGATGCAGCCTTTTTTTAACTACAATTCCCAGCTATGCTAAACCACCCCTTGCCTCTGTGAATACACATTTTAAGAATTATCATCAAAATTACATTCAACATATAACTTCTACTTAGAGCAATAAAACTTAAACAGAAAATTCCCTACACCAAATTCCACCCCTAGAAATTTCACTACAATTACAATATAAATTTTCCACTATCATTCTACTTCACTTATGACTTAATACTTGATTTGCTTATTATCTCTCCTAATTAATCTTTATCTCACAGTTCTCATCAGATTGCCCGCATTCTCCACCAATTCTCTAGCGGGTTCAGTTCGGAAACCAGAAGGAAGAGTGGGTTTCCTGGGGCTGGTTTGTTCTTAAAATGTGGATCACAGAGGTGTGTCAAGCTCTCTAAGTGGTTTAAGAAAGTTGCCAATATTCAACCTAGCCAGTTGATTGGTTCTGTTGGGTCTAGAGGAAGCTGTAAGCACCTCTTTGCCAGGAATCACTTCCTGGCAGATGGAGCCTTTTTTTTAACTACAATTCCCAGCTATGCTAAACCACGGCAGGAATGTGGCAGATCCAGTAGCCATGCAGGCTGGATGGAGGTGGCAGTGGCATAGGACTAGGAGTAGGAAGGTTGAAGTTATGCACAGGGAAAACTCTGGCACTGGAGGTGGCTGGGACCCTTTATAATGCCCTGTGTCTCCAGGAGTCTTGCTTCCCTTCAGGGACAAATGCCACTGGTCCATCAGTGCACAACAGGGGCAGAAGTGCTCTGCATCTGGCAGCAGAGCTCAGGCAGGGGAGGGGATGGATCCCCACCAAACTTTTTTGCATAACCTGCTTTCACTTGCAACATCACTACCGTCTCATTAAAACAAAACAAATCAAACAAACAAAAAAAGCCCACCAACCTTGGTCTCTCTCTCCCTCTTTAGCTGGTTGTTCTGGCTGCTTTTCTTGTGTGACTAAAAAGCATTTGATCAGTGAACTGTTCTGGTTGAAAAATAACTTTGCACATACAGGGAGATTTGAAAGATGTTGTTTTCAGGCATGCCAGCTTCCTTATTTAATTCACTGCATAGCCACTCAAACTCTGACCCTGGCACAAGGGGGACGACTGCAGAAAGGTAAACAGTAAAGATGGTAAAGGTACAAAACTTAATATAGTGGGGTAAGTTTTGCACACACAGAGTTCTGCCCCATATTGGCTAGCAGAGCAGTGATTGTTTAGCTGCTATAATTTTAAAAGGTGTGGTTCCCAAGAGAAATATCCTGTAGAGAACCCCAAGTCCCCAGGGCAAAATTTTAAATAATGCTGCGTGGATGCTATACCGTGCTTGAGGTGATTCCCTACAATGTAGACATCCTGTTACAGCCTCATGTTTGAGAACAGAGCAATAACGACACAGTTAAACCCAGCAAATACAGCCTGAGCAGAGGTGCAGCTGCTAAATAGGGGGCATTTCTGAAACAGGCTTTGGAATGTTCTGCATCTGTCAGAATTCACACTCAAAGCTTTGGCAAGATAGGGAAATTAGGGGCTTTTTTTAATGCCCCACCTCTACAAATTATTTCATTCTCATACCTCATTTCCTTGTCTTCCCCTGATAATTTGTAAGAACCAGGATTCACCTATAATTAGCATACTCTACTAAGAATACCTAGTTAAAGACTTTGCTGACACAGTACAAATGGGAAGCTGCATATATTTTTCTTTTATGTGCCTTTTTCAGATCGAGCATTTTGCATGCTAAAAAGTCAAGCTGTTGTTGCTTTCTACCAGTAATAGCCATAAATGTTAAGAATAAAGTGAAAATAGCTTAGCAAATTACCATATATTTCTTCCCCAAGAGAATGAAATAGCATATAATAGGTATTGTTTATGCCATTGTAGACTAGTTAGATTTAGTGTGCTTTTTATTTCACATCTACACTGGCTATATATTTATATTTATATTATTTATATTTATACGTATACGTATATGTATATGTATATGTATATTTATATTTATATTTATATTTAATGGTCTAATTCAGCCAGTACATCATTTCAGCATTTCTAGCAACATTCTAGAAAATATTACCTGTGCAATGTGACCTGACCTATTCTTACACTTCTTGTGGGTGAGAAATTAATTGTTTTTTTCACTAGGGTAAAGGTTTTTCCTTTCTGCATTTTGATATCTCTGTGAGTTCTTTCCTTCTCTGCATTTGTGAGATTTGTTCTAGGCAACATTGTTTGAACACTATTTAATATTAAAAGCTCCAAGAAGGAAGTGAAATATTTTTATTAAGCAGAATCTTAAATAACAATCAATAATATTCTTTCTGTGTAAATATCTCCTAAACATAGAAAGTGAAATTTGTACTGTGGGTATAATTTTTATTTTATTTTTCTTTTTGTTAACATGCAAATCTGCTTGATCTTATTTTAAGGCAATATTGCGATATTTAAATTTTACTAAAAAAAAGCTTAGCGACTGTTACCAGGTGAAAAAAAAAAGAAAAAGAAAATATTGTATATCCTTATTAGAGCTTTCAGGAAGATGTGTTTTAATTAATAAAAACGTACAGTTGGTCATTTTGGTTATAGATTCTCATAAGGGTTTGTGTTGAACTTACAGCATAAATTTTGATAAATCCACCATTAAGATTTTAAAGCAATGGTACTCTTGTCTTGAAATCAAATTTGTTGAATGCAGACTATTTTTCAATTAGATAATTTCTGAAGTGAAGGGAAAACCACGTTTCTGCTATTGAGAAACAGTTTCGTTTTTGCATTGGCATGGGATGGATTTTTCTTCACATACAAAGATTTGTATTCACATACACCTTCAGCATTCCTCTTCAGGTACTGAAAAGAGAGTGCTGTTCTTTCTCCATAGCAGCTGCTTATTATTTATTTTCCTCCACATTCTTTTCTGAATTTAAAGGGAAGCAATCTGAAAAGTTAAGATCCCCATTTCAATTCAAACCCAATTTGCAAAGGAGTCAGTCTGAAGGGTTTTTTGCAACTCAATTTACTCCATATATCACTGCATCTCATGAAAAGATTTCAAGTGTCTTTGTGTTTCCCGCATTTGAAAAGAGGGTAGTTCATGGAAAGGGAATCAGAGAGTGTCGTGTCCCTGGTCAAGCTTGCAGAAAGAGCACGATTCCTGCTTTGATAGTCTGCTCCTGTTCTGGCAGGGTTGTTCAAATTCTTTGGAGCTCGAGGCAGGAGCAGTTCTTTGCACTGCAGCCTGACACTCAGGCACATTCAACATTTTCTGTTGTCAGTACTCGACATGCTGTCACTGTAGCTGTTGGACAGATTGACTTTTGGCATAGAAGCAACTGCAAGCTGCAAGTTCTTCTTCCCTGTAGCTGTGCCTCCAGAAAAATGAGGAAATGGAAAAAGAGAGGGACAAGGAAGAAAAAGATGAAACAGGGATGCTTCTTGAACCTGAGTTTTCCCAAAGCAGCGATGTACTGTGCACTAGGGGATAACAGATTGGGGTGGCTGGGCTGTGTTGCAGGTTTGGGATAATCAGACTTGGTGTAGAGCTTCTGCATTTCACTTCCTTCCCTAGCACTATGCAGGCAGATGTCAGCATGGGAGTTTGTCTGCTGAGAAGTGTGTAATTATTCCTACATGGAAAGCCAGGAGTCGGCTGTTAACCTGTGTGGCCTGTGGAGGTGAGCTGCTGAAACTGCTCTGACAGGGTGACTGGGAGCTGTTTATTGCATGTGGCAGGTACCAGTTGGTGGTTGTCCTACTGCTTGCCAGACTTCCTGAGGTTACTTGTGGCTCTCCGTGCAATTGCTCGGCCAGTTGGAGGGAAATGTAATCTTGGGACTATCCTGGTGGCCATGAATTAGATATATGTTAGGACAAATACACTGGGTTTGGTTCCAGTTCATTCCAATGCCCCAAAACTTGATTCATCATATTTACTTCTGGTTGATAGGAAAATGTTTGTGAATTGGGGTTTTCAAAATTTCTACTTGATATTCCTACAAGTAGGCAAGACAAGGGTGCTTTTTCAACATACGTAGTAGTATAGGTATCAGTATATTTGTTTTTAATCCAGGACACCCTGCTTAATCAATCTCTCTTGCCACAGATAAGGAAGGATTTTACGTTGGGACCAGAGCAAAGAACTGTCAAATTAGTGCCAAAGCATCTTCCAGATCACAACAGATTGTGTTTAAGAGACTGAAAGGTAGATGACATGCACTAGCTGAACATCTGGAGGCAGCAGAGTGGGTGTGTGCCCTGAATTATAGAGTATGCCCTGTTTCCTGCCAGGTTTACACAAGTGAGGGCAGCAATTTGCCAGTGGTTGAGAGGCAGAAATCCAGAGGTGAGAAAGGCAGCTTGTAAGACATCCCCTCCCAAATAATGATTACTTAGGCATGGTAAGCATAGCCTACACAATGTGCTTCGGGTTGGAATATTCTGGGAGTCATTTGTGTGTGCTTTATAGGCTTTTAGGAGTTGGTGGATATCAGTCAAATGTGAGACTGTCTTTTATCAGTCGTCAGGGTGTGTGTGATTGTGTGCTTGCACATTGTCCTCCTTCATGAATTTCAAACATTGCTCATCTTTTATCTCTCACTCTGCAGTTAATTGGAGTGTCTGGGATGTTGCCTTAGACAGCTTTGTTGTCTTTGTAAAAGGTTTTCTTATCCTGCTTGTTGCTTTCCTGAGTTGTAGCACATATTTGGCCATATTGGCTAGATTTTATGCTGTATTGGCTAAATTTTTAGCCAGTTTAGGTGTTGTTGGTACCTCTCAACAGAAGCCTGGTTCATTGCCTGTGGATTACATCAAATGGATCCTTTGTAGGTAAGCAGCCATTTAAAAAATGTGCTGTTTTGGCTGGTGAGGGAAAAGAGTGAGAATGTCTGCAACAGTAACAACGCAGAGAAATTGAGTAATTCAGCTTCAAAAGGATTTCGGTTTGCAGCAGAAAGTCTGATGGTCATGTCAGAGGTCTCTCCTCTAGAGAGTGTTTTGAGAGCTATTTGTTGCTTGAATGGCTTGACCGCAAGCCATGCAGGTCATGCCACTTAAGCTGGCCAAAGGACTCACCCCTTGGAAAAGTTTGTGTTCCTTGCCAGATTTGGCTGTAAACCCTTCTGGCCTTATTTAGGACTGATGCACTGGTCCAACATACTTCAGAGATTCAGTCCTGGTGGTAGTGGTGAGCAAATCATCTATTACTTTATTTTTTCAAGTGAGAAACTGACATTATGGTCTGTAAAGAAAAGAAAGGGTAAACTTTTACAGAGAAAGGATATGCTGTAACAGGCAGTAGCTAAGTGCCTTCCTATGTGCTTTATTACAGAAAGTTGGAGGTATAATATGAAATATAATCTTGCTAACTTTCCCTAGGCTAGGCATAGGAATAGAGAAGCAGAAACCAATAGAAGTATTCCAGTATTTTTGCCAAAGTTTTTGATGTCGGTTCTTCTAGAAGGAAAGGCAAAAAACAGAATTTCAATTGATGTTTGTTTATGGTTTTGTTTTCTTTTGCTCTTTTTCCCTTGTTAAGTTTGTGTAATATAGTTTTGCTGAAGGAAATAAGGAGATTTATCTGAATATTTTGAAATAACTGTCCTTCCCCCCCAATATTTCCAGGGAAGTACAACAGAAGAGAAGGTTACTTTTCTAAGTAACATGATCTTGGTACTTTAGGTTTTGGTGTTTTTTGAAGTTTTGGGTTCTTTCTCATTTGAAGGCTGTATTAGGTTCCTCACGGTCATGCATCCTATATAATCACGTGAGTGAGAGAATAAGGCCTTCAAATCTGACTTCTTCAAATCAAATCATCAATATGACTACTTAAATGACCAAAACTTTCTCCAGACAGGCTTAGCTCCAAATCCAACCAGCACTTTCTCCAAGAATTGTGTATTCCTAAATGTCTTAGACACTAGTCCCCTCTGCTCTGTAGACACACTTGCTCCTAGTGGCAGTTTTGTCAGCAGCAATATGCCTACCTTTTCTTCTTCAAATACTAATGTAGGATTTGTCACCAGAATATAGCAACACTTCCAGTAAGGACCTAGATAGCATTGTTATAAAAATATTTTAGTGGATTAAGAAGAAATAAAATGTATTTTCCATTACTTTTAGTTTTCTAAATTATGTTGTAATTCCACCCTTTCTTCTGGATTACCTGATTTCACCAAGAGAAATCTATGGCTCCTACTGCAGAGAAGGGCAAACAAGATGATTATAGTGGCATTTCTGGCCTTAAAATACATTAAATATATGAAATAGTTTTACCTTGTTAGAGTTCATTTTCCTGGACACCGAGTAGTGTGTCTCATCATGAATGCTGTCCTGCATTAGCTATGTTAAAGAGAGCTGAGCTGAATGGACCCTTAGAGAGGTACAGTAAAAATGCTATGAAATATTTTTCTTCTTTTGTGTAAGATGCTAGCATAGGCAGAAAGAGGTTATTTCATGCACTTATCTGATGGATTATCTTAGCTATGTGAAACTTGGTTTCTCTGAAATTACACAGTAAGGAAAATTTCCTATCATCACCAACTATACACAATTTAGAAATGTAAGGAGATAAGGTTTTGGATATTTGTAGAACATAATGGATTGATGACAGCCAGCATGGCTTTGCTAAGGGCAAACTGTGCCTGACAAATCCAGTGGCCTTCTATGACAGGGTTACAGGTGGATTAGGAAAGAGCAAGTGACATAATCTACCTGGGCTTGTGTGAAGAATCTGACACTGTCCCACATGACATCTTTGTCTCTGAACTGGAGAAACATGGATGTGATGGATGGACCCCTCAGTGGATAAGGAGCTGGCTGGGTGGTTAAACTCCAAGGTCAAGGCTCAGTGTCCAGGTGGAGCTCAGTGACGAGTGGTGACCTCAGGGGTCAGTGTTTAACCAGCCCTGTTTAACATCGCTGTTGGTGACACGGGCAGTGGGATCAGGAGCACCCTCTGCAGGTTTGCTGATGACACCGAGCTGTGTGGTGTGGCTGACAGGCTGGAGGGAAGGGATGGCATCCAGAGGGACCTGGACAGGCTGGAGAGGTGGGCCCATGGGAAGCTCAGGAAGTTCAGCAAGGCCAAGTGCAAGGTGCTGCACGTGGGTCAGGGCAATCCCAAACACAAACACAGGCTGGGCAGAGAAAGGATGGAGAGCAGCCCTGCTCAGAAGGACTCAGGAGTGTTGGTGAATCAGAAGCTTGAAGTGGCCCGGCAATGTGCACTCACATCTCAGAAATCAAACCTGTGCTGGGCTGCGCCAAAAGCAGTGCTCAGCAGGATAAGGGGCTTAATTCTGCTCCCCTACTCTGCTCTCGTGGGACCCCACCTAGAGCATTGCATCCAGCTGTGAGGTCTCCAACATAGGAAGGATATGGACCTCTTGGAGCATGTCCAGAGGAGGGCCACGAAGATGATCAGAGGGCTGGAGCACCTCTCCTCTGAAAACAGGCTGTGAGAGTTCAGACTGTTCAGCCTGGAGAAGGGAACACTCTGGGGACACCTGACAGCTTGTTTCCATACTTAAAGGGGGCTTAGAAAAAGAGGAAGAGTGACATGGATAGATAATGACAGGGCAAGGGGCAATTGTTTTAAACTAAAAGAGGATAGATTTAGACTAGATATAGGGAAGAAATTCTTTACTCAGACAGTAGGGAAGCACTGAAACAGATTTCCCAGAGAAGTTGGGGATCCTTCATCCCTGGAAGTGTTGAGGACCAGGTTGGATGGATCTTTGAGCAACCTGGTCTAGTAGAAGGTGTCCCTAGCTGTGGCAGGGGGGTTGGAACAAGGTGATGTTTAGTGTCCCTTCTAACGCAAACCATAGGTTCTATGGTTCTGTGATCACATCATTCAGGTGCAAGCACTGTTTGGGTAAAGCAACTTCTCTTTCATGTAAATCAGTTGTATGGATTCCTTGTGGAGGTCACATTTCCTTTACAACTACTTGTACCTCTTCTCTGGGAGTCCCTTTCCTCTCTGTGACAAGGTTTTCTTGCTGTAAATATATTTGATACTGACAGATGGAGATTACAGAACAGAATTTATATGAACCAATTCCATACCAACAAGGCCAGAACATTCTTGGGTCATTGATTTAACAGAAAAAAAAAAAATAACCTGTAGAGATATTCCCTATTACAAGAGAATCCTATTTGCTCTTTTGCTATTTCTAAGATTGTCAGTGCCTTAAAAAAAAACTAGGCGTGGAATGATTCACACAGCTTAAATTTATAACCATCACAGATAGTAAGATCTTTGAAGATAATATTTGAAGGGAAATTTTTCTATTATGAGTGAAGTCTAATTCACTGAGTGACGGCCTACAATGCAAAGTTCATACAGGATTTTTTCCTGACTGAATCCTACAATGGGGAGTCAGTATCTTTCTGGAATGATAATGCTTCATCCTGTCATAGGAGTCTATTTCTTCATCTTGTTCTACACACTAAACCCAACAAGTTAAGGCTAGGGATTTATTGTAGTTATGTTATAATTTTTTGGCCTAACCACAAAGAAAGGCCTAATTACGGAAATTTACCTTCAGGATAAAAAAAATCTGACTACTCTGTGATCTTTCATTCCTAAAACAGGTGCCCTCATATACAGATATTAAAAAAGAATATTTTCTCTTTCTTTTCAAAAATATCTTGGTCTCATTAATCTCATCATAAAAATAAAAAGTCAAGTCAGTTTAAGGGCAATTAGGATTTCTTTTCTTGTCATCAGGATAAAATTTGCCATTTGCATTAGTCTGGTGATTTCTCCTTTGCAGACTGTATATTGACCTGAGGGACAGTGTTGCTGATTAATATGACAGTAGGTGATCATCATTTGCCAATGTATGCAATTTCCCCCACTGTACTTATAAGTTCAGCCCTTATTGCTTTCAACAGTAAAGATGCTAATTTATGGAACTCATTTATGAAAATTTAATAGAAGGATTTTTTATTGTTGTTAAATAATGTAATGAAAAAAGATGAGTGTTGGCTAAGTACAATCCATCTGGGGTTTTGTGTGTTCTTTTATGAAAAAGCAAGCAGTGCTTATTTCAAAAGGCAGTCAGTCATTAGAAATCTGATTTGTGGTATTCACTAATTGAAAGCTAGATGAGAAAGTCCTGAACTCAGAGATAAATATATATGATTATTTTCTTCACAGAAGGTAAGACACAAAAAATATACAGAGAGACAATAGATTTGAAACCCTATAATATGCCAGCTATTAAAGCAAAAGCCTCACATGCCAAAGTATTAAGATTCTTATCCTGACCATAAAATCTGTAAGCATATCTATAGTTTTACTTTCTTTTCCTAAAAGTATTTTTCAGATAAAAAGCAATATAGGATATAAGCAAGTGTACACTGCATATTAAAATCTTTCTGAGACTACCACAACAGCCACTAATGCTGCTGTCTCCTGGTATATTGTCTAAGGGAATACATCATCATATGAATTTCATTTTATGCATGGAATTTCTCTTACTCTGGGAAATCATGTTAGGTGATATTAGATTAAGAAAGTAAGTGTATAATTGGAAACTTAGTAAAGACTAAGCATGTATGTATTAGCAGCTGTCCAAGGTACTTGCCACCTGCAAGTCAGTTTTAATTCAGATGATCTACAGATACAGTAATTGGGTTTTGGTGACCACATGTCAGGCCTGAGGCTAGAAATGGACTTCACAGCTTTCACACAGCTGGTCATCAATAAAATAGGTAAGGCACAAGGCAGAGACCCTTGAACAACTTCTTATGTCTACATGGCACACCAAATGCTGTACAGAAATACTGGCTTGGCTTGCAAAGGCAGAACTCCCTGTCAGCATAGCAATAAATGTCAGCTGAGCAGCACACGCTTTCAGAAGGGCTAATTAGCACTTGTGCAGGTTTCCTACTTGTAATTCCATAGCAAACTCCCTTAGCGTTTCCTCGGGACCTTTGTGTCTTACTTCACTGCCCACACTGAACTCACTGTGGTCTTTTGAAGTGACCCTTGTGTTCCTGTGGATCCACTTCTCCTTTCCTATCCGTTCATTTTGCATCAGTTATGCAAAAGAGGACTTTGACTGCATACACCTATAGCTTTGTATATGACTGTAGCTAAAAGCATTGCACAAATTGCCCTAATTTATTGAGTTGCACAGAGATAGTGAGACCCAAAGGGCTGGGTGAACATGGGGCTTATCCAGTCTCCTGAAATGCAGCCTGAGAGGTCCAAGGGCAGCTTTGACTTGGGCATCTTATTCTAGGCTCTGCTGCCTGTAACCAGCGGTGGAGCCTGTGTGTAATGAAGAGATCTTCCTCATCTTGGCTGCAATAGCTATGTCTGCCCAAAGAATCTGAGGGGATACAAGATCAGGAGAAAAAGATGCTACAGGCTTCAGTAGAGGCTGAGGTGTTAGGAGAATTTCTGGGGATAGGGGAGCTAGTATTTGCTAAAGACATGATTTTTAGGTTAAGGATTTAAAAAATTTTTAAATGTGTATGTAAGTCCATTGCATCTTTTTTACCATTTTTTTTTCTCCAACTATAACGTAAGAAACTTTTCTGTTTTGACTTTCTGATCTTGGGGAAGACTTAGATGCAGACTGAAAAATATTTGCTATCTCACATAGAATATCCTGCTGTTTGGTAGCTCTGTTATTGAAGGATTCACACTATTTAATAGCTTTCATTTTCATAAGTGTTTTTGCAGTTATTTAGTTTTAAGCCATATGGTATAGCAAGGCATATTCAGTATCATCTAAATGAATTTTGTAGTATTTTTGAAGAATGTGATTAACAGCTTCAAAGTTCCAATTGTTTTATTTGGAAGGTGTGGCAAACAGCTGTAAAATGCAAAATTTTCTCTTAGCTTTACTAATGAGAAAAATCTTCCAGTTAACCCTTGAAATGCAGTATTGAGAATGCAGAGCAGTGATTTACTGTTACTAGAAATTAATGGGAAATTCTTTGCTGTTTTCTTCCTGCTTTATAAAACAGTATTACATCCTTTTACACCTTGTTGCCTTAACTGTGCATTATTACTCAGATAAATAAAATTTGTCAAGGATAATTCCATGCTGTGAGAAGATGAAGATCTCGTTTAAGCACTCAGTCTATTACTTATTGCATTATATAATTGCTATCATAAAATTCTTTTAGGACATTAACTCACCACTATAGTTAACTTTTTATTCAATTTGCATGTTTGTTTAAATGGCCTCATGGCAAAGAGGCAGCATTTTTGTATCTCATAATTTTTGCTTTCAGTAAGGAAATGAAAGGCAGAAAGAAAAATGTGATTTATGTTGACTGCATTCATTTTATAAAGGACAACAGTAGAGCTGACAAATTGATCAGCAGCTGGTCCTTACCCATAACCTCTTAATACAAGTCCGTGCCTTATTTTGCCACACTGCACTTTATTTCTTTCATTTGTCCCACGTTGCCAGAAGGCAGCATCAGATGTTCAATAGATGCAGGTCTGGACTGTAAAAGCTACTCTCTCAGTCCTGGTGCTACTAAACTCAGTAAGAATGAGTGATTTTTAAGAGACTTGAATGAAGAACAATTACTTGCTGCAGCTAAATTACATTTTGTGTTGGATCATCTCTAGGCTGGGAGCTGGTAAGCACAAAAATGAGGAGGTGTAGAAATTAAGAAGCTGACATTGTGACAGATGTGGCATATCAAAGCACTGAGTTAACCTGTGTTTTGGTAAATTAGATCTGCACTTATATAAACTGTCAGAACTGCAAAAGGTATCTGAAGGTGTATAAATTCAAAAACATCACAAAGGGCTTCATCCTTTCCATCCTTAGAAGATATATAGACCTATAGCACCTTGTTTTGTGTCTGGACTCCTTTATGTTGCTTTATATTTTATGAATTCTGGGCTAGGCTGCAAATGGAGACAGTTCTGCAGAAGGTGCTGCAGTCCAGCTGAGACCTGACAAGGGCCAAGGGAGGCATGCTGGGCTGTGTAGTGAATATTACATTGGAGAGCACATTTTACATTCCTCGTGTATCTGCAAACACAAAATAATTAAGCAGTAGAAAACATGATGGAATCCAGAAAATCTTCAGGTTTCTGTCAGAATAATTGCTCTCTATAGTGTGCTTCCATTAACACCTCTGAAAGTGTAAAATCCTTTGGGGTGGTAAAACCATGTTCTTCAAATGCACCATTGTCTGGTTGTCAGGGTGCAGCAGGTACACTGATGAGAGCGTGTTTTGTTTGGTTTTATTCTCTATGTCTGCTGTCAGAATGATGTATTTAAGAAAGTTGCTGGACTTGGAAGAATTACATTATAGGCATCTAAGTCTCCCATATGCCTCTGGGCACAGACATCTTAAAAATCTGCACCCTTTTTGGGGTGTTTTTGTAATTCATGTCTTTTCCCATCCTTTTTTATTAGTACTTTATCACCAGACAGTCAGAAACAATATTCATTTTCAAATGTCCTGCAGCAGTGTTGTCTTGTTGTTAACTCTTGTCATATTTCACTCATTGGCTTTGAAAATGGAAAGTGATGAATGGCTGCAGTGTTTTGTTTATAACGTTTCATTCTGGAGGTTTCTATAAAAGTATTACATTTTCATTACTTTATGCTGGGTTGTTGAAGCATTACTATATGTTGGGTTTTCTTCTTAATATAAGAAGAAGTTGTTAGAGTTACAATCACAAAAAATGAACCCTCAAAAAAAATTATGGAAAGAATATTTTAAGAATATAAAGTTCCCATTTTGGTTTAATCCTAATTTATTTAGCACTAGTGTGGAACAATCAAACCTAAAGTTTTTCGAACTTTCTCTCATTTATGTACCTTAAATCACAAATAATCATGGTACAAACTTATGAAAATTTTACAGTCAATCATATTTTAATAAAATATATTTTTTTCCTTTTGAGAAATAGACTCAAGCACGAAGGCATGCACTTCTCGTGAGTGTGTTTAATATGAGCAGGAAATTCAAATCCAGATGTTTTCTTAAAGGTTAAGACATATTTGAAACAACAAAGGGGGCCTTTTCTTTCCTCTGCATGTATTTAAAATGGGCTACTTTTGAAAGAAATTTCAGAACCCCATTTGCATCCTAATTGCAACCCATTTCCTGGGTCCACAGTGAGGCAGACTATAGAGTGGCACTGGGGATTTCTGGGGCAGAGAAATTGTTGGTTCTAGCTGAGCTACTGAAAAAGGGAAAAAGATGAATGGATTTTTTGCTTCAGCAGTCACCAGCTGGCAGATCGGCTCCTTGGAGCTCTGCCAAGCAGCAGTTTACAGCAGCCCTGCAGCTGCTCTAGGCCGGGCTGGAGCACGACTGGCACAAAGCCACCTTCAGCTTTGGACAAGGACTCAGCCTTCAAATTGGCCAACAGATGCGTTGGGATTGGGGCTTTGCTCGCTCATGTCTTATGTTCAGAGAATGAGGCTGATACCTGAAAGTTCAGCACTGAAAATTTTGCATTAATCATTTAGGGGAAGATAAGGAGAAACAGGTTAAAAATAAATGTTTAAGTTTGTCCAAAGTCCGTTTGGTTTGGGGTTTTTTTGTTCTGGCATGTGTAGCTTTTACTTTTGTGCATCTCATTCTGGGACATTTTTCTTATTCTGAACAGCTCATGAGGATCCTAAATAACTGTAAAATGGACAGCAAGAAAACTTGGTTGCACTGCATTCTTTCAAGCAAAATTATCTGAATTCATCAAAAGAACAATTAATTAATTTCAACTCTGTATGTTGCAATTTTTATAACAATGTTACAATAATACCAAAAAAAAAAAGACCTTGCCTGAAAATTAAAGCAGCATTGGGCTTTTTATTGACAATATTTTAGAGAGAGAATAATGTTATTGGGATGAGGATAGGCGAGAGGATTTCATGTGGATTTTGACTCCCATCTGACAATGGTTCTTTCTTTCCCTGATTAGAAGCTGTTCTTCAGTAATTTGTCATAGATAACAACAATAGTATTGGGTTTTGGCAGTGTTTCTTTTAAAATCTCTGCTCATTTGATGCATAACTATGCATCTGATAGAATGAGTCTGTCTTTCCTTGTTAACCATCTTTTTATCTTATTGCTGGGGACAGGGCCAAAACAATTTCTTAAAATTTTGATGGCATAGTCTGCATTTCTACTGATGTTTTAAAATGCAGGTAAATTAGTTCGTAATTTGTCACCACCTGGTATTTGTTTAATTATTCAATAGGAGGGGAATTTCAGCAAGTTACAGCTTCACAAAACTAAGACCTGCCCTAACCACATATATATTCTTAAATATTTATTCATACATACACACACAGTGTCTCCCCCCATCAGCCAGCAACCAGAAGCAAATATTTCATAGACCTACAAACCCAGCATTTATTTTCTAAATTGAAAATATTTCAGGTGAAATATAACCTTGATAAGGAAGAGGAAAGAAACACCCCAGTGCTGCAGTCATAACAGTGTTTCATCAAGTTAAAAAGCAATATTAAAAAAATCTAGGTGACAATAATAGCTGAACTTAGGCATAATTTTGCATTAAAAAATCATGAAACTATTGTGGACAACTAGATGAACACGAATGAACAATTTCATGCTGTTGCCAAATAAAATTACTAACCTCCTACTGGAGTAATTAATAAGAAGCAGATGAAGAAGTCCTTCATAGGATTAATAGTGTTTGTTCTGGTTCATAATGGTGGGGGATTACCTTGAGTAGTGTACTCTCCTGAGCCTTCTACTTCAAGAAAAAAATAGTGGAATTACTGAAGGGAATCTGCAAAGAAGACAAGTGTGAATGACTCAGAGTCTAGCAGATGAGTCCTATGAGAAAAGATCAATGTGGTATTTTTTTATTCTAGAGCAGAGAGGATTAAGATGTTGCTTGACAGCCATTCTTTGAAGACATGAACAGGTATTCAAGATCAAACAGCAATTTTTCTTCATTTTCATGAGACAGAGAAAAAGAATGGTCTTGAAGCCAGAAAGATACGGTTTAGACATTAGGAAGACCTTTTCTAAAAGTAAAGGTAATACAGTGAAAAAAATCACAGTGGAGAAGGCTGTATAGATTACATAGATGAAGGTCCTTAACAGATGGTTAAGGACCATAAATGTCCAGAGGGATAAACTGGAGTTAACCAGGAATTCAGGATAGACTGGAGGTCCCACCATGGAGTTCCTCTAAGGTTCTGTATTGATCTTTAGGTTTTCAAAGGGTAACATATGGTAACTCCAGAAACATTCCTTAAAATAAATGCATGGATTTTTTGATAGGGCGTCAAATTGACTCTCTTGTCCCAGTAGGAAGATTATATTTACTGACATGGAAATAAATAAATAAATTAATTAATTAATTAATGAGAAGTGTTTGAACTTACAGACAGGTCCTCCCAAGAAGCATACCCCACGAATTAAATAGAATTTCATTTCAACACCTATGTGCTGTAGGTGTAAAAAACTAAAGTAATGTTTTCCTGAAGTGTTCTACTCCCATTTATGAATCTGGGTGCAATCAGCACTGAATAAAATGGGGAAAAATGATGTTCCAGTACTAATAATTTTTTTAAAATATCATCTCTGATGCCTAAAATGCCCTGCAATCCTTGTACCCAAACCTGCATATGGCTCTGCATGGAATCATGACCATTAGCCTGCCTGCACTAAAGTATTTAAGCTGTGAATACTGGCTGTATCATTCTTTGTTGCTTAAAATAGAAATGCATGTGAAGTGATAAGATTCATTCTGATACAATTTATCTGAGTTTCCTGTGGAATCGTGGAAATATCCTGAAATATTTTTA
Source organism: Monarcha castaneiventris obscurior (assembly GCA_026261815.1). Taxonomy (NCBI): domain Eukaryota; kingdom Metazoa; phylum Chordata; class Aves; order Passeriformes; family Monarchidae; genus Monarcha; species Monarcha castaneiventris. The sequence goes on from JAMPIT010000890.1 coordinate 7,527,098, forward strand.
GCCAAATATTGTTGTAAGCCTTGGTAGTATCTTTTGTTCTCTCAGCTTTGTTCTGTAACAGCAGAGCCCACATGCCAATGTAAATGTCAAGAAGCTGCTCCTATGTCCTTTCAGAGTTCTCTTGCAGAAAACCTGTAAGGAGCTTAATTGGACTTTTGTTTCAAATTAACCAGTTGCTTTAAGCATTACCTGGGAAGATGTACCATCATCTCCTCCCCAGTCAGGTGTTCTAGGGACAATGTGAACCATCACACCAGATACACACTGAAAGTCTGCAGTGATCTGATTTGCCATGCACAAATAAATTACCATCATTTCAACAAAATCAGATGCATGCATGCTTGCACAGCATCAGAAATTGGTAACATGCTGGAATTCTTCTTACATTGTATTTTTTCCAGGCAGCTGAAATGAAATCTTTGCTCTTCTGTAGAGGAGAATTTTGGCATGTATTTGATTTGTAAATACACAACAAAACACTTGGATTCAAGGGACAATGAAAACTGAGCATGTTCAAAGTTTAACCAAGGCATGGAGATATTTACAAAATATGTTCTTTAGATTTTGTAAGGATTTGAGAGTATTAAGTGTTGAACTGTATGTGATCAAAATTCTCTTTGTTTCATTATGTGAACGCTTTTGAAAATCTGCTTACAATTCATGGAAACTTTTTATCTATTTAGTATGTTCTGAAAAAAAAATCTTCCCTTGATTTAAGCTATTCTTTTTAAGAAAAATGCCCAAATGACTACCTGCAGTAAACATTTTTCAATCCTAGTGCTGTTAAATGTGAATGAAGTTTTGGAAGTTTTACTAGCAATTGAAGTTGTCTTTCATTTTAACCTGCCAGACCCGTGTGCTGTTCGTATGTAGTGAGAAGCAGTTTATGTACTCCACACCATTTCTCTACTCTGTCCTATTACTAATACTTTTTGATTTGTTTTGCTTTGTTTCCCCAGACTACATATCCAATCAGAATGGTGAGCCAAAATCTCAGCACAAGGGACAGAAAGTCAGCACATACTCCCACCGAGGACCCTTTTAGGCACCCGCCAGGCAACCAAGCAGCAGCCTACGAAAGCAAGAGCTGTCAGCTGTCTAATTTGTGTCTGAGCAGCCTCCTGAAAGAGAAGGAGATCGTGGAAGTCATCAAGCACACCCAAGGCACGTACGAAACCCTGGCTTCAGAGGTCACCCAGAACGGTTTGGCCGTCACGGCCCCCAGTACAGCAAAGCCAGCACCCAAGGCCGACGGCTTCCCCATGTTCTCAGGAGCTCCAAAAGACCAAACTGCTGTGCCTCGGCAGCACACCACCTTCACAGGGAGACTGGGACAGCCCCCGAGGGGACCCATCTCTTTACACATGTACAGCAGAAAAAACGTTTTCCTCCACCACAATTTACACACGGCAGAGCTGCAGACTTTAGGTCAACAAGATGGCTAACAAGGTGCTTATTTTCTTGCCATGGGGGGAGAGTTGATTAAAGAGGGATGTAAGCTCACATAGAGCTCTGTCTTCAGTTCTCATTTGCTGCTACTTTCATGTGAAAAAAGAATAAAAATTTGACATTGTCTGTAGGTTCCATATTTTCCCACCTTGGACTGAGGCAAAAGGATGAATGAGATTGTTAAATAACTGGGCTGATTTGTCATGCAGAAGTCCCCATGGGTTTAATAAATGGGACCATTTGGCTGGCACTGCTGGGCCAATATTGGCTAAATATATTTTTTTCCCCTCTATAAGTCACTATTATTCCCTAAAGTTCTAGAAGATGATCTTAAATAATACCTGTATGTGTAATAATATTACTGTTAAAATAGATGTGAAGAATGAATAGGTAAGTAATTAGTAAACCCTCTTGAATTTCATAGAGACTAGGGAAATAAGGAGTCAGAAATCTTTAAGGACCCTCTTTTTACACTTTTTTTTTTAATATGGTGAAATTTGGTCACTTACAGAGTGTTACCACTTCCTGATGTGTTTCATGAGTGCCTCATGCCACAAGTAGAGCAAGCGTCTGATTTTCCTCTAACAGGTTTATAGAGAGTCGCCAGGTACTTGAGTCAGTAACTGGGTCCCAAACTGAGGATGTCAGTTTGTTTCCTCAACCTTCCCTTCCCTCTTCACACTTCTATTTAACTGCATTGCTTTGAGTGTTTCCGTTCTATGGGGACATGTCAAGTTGTGGTGATCTTTGTGCTTTACAGGCACTGTAGCACTCATGATGCAATGTGACATTCTGCTGTGTAATACATCCTATAATTTCATTTCACTTCCCAAACCAAAAATGAGTGAAAGACTAAAGTAAGAGAAATCATCTTATTACCCAGGCCAAATGACCTGCCTAAATCATATTTTCTGTGGGCTGTGTCATGTGCACTTCAGGACTCGTTGGCTTACACCAGCTCAGTGGGTTTGCTAGTCTTGACATGTTGCAGACAAGTGAGATTAATTTACTGCCTGGTCTCATGGGAGCATGAAATCATCTGACCACGCCACAGAACCTGAAGAGCTGTCAGTAGCACAAGATCCAGTTTTCCCTTCTCAGAAGGCTTGGAAACATCTCAGTCCAGTTACTCCAAACATGTGGCATATATGAAACATGACACTTAGTTTACAACCTCTCTGATGCAGGGTAATCTGTTTGAGTTGTGATGGCACATGCAGTCAGTAGTTTATAAATAATCTGGCACGTTTAAGTATGATTGAGGCAGATTTGAGACAAATCACCTCTCTCTTTAACTGGTGATTAATAAGGGAAGACAAGGGTGCAGCACATTCTCACACAGAAACAAGCCATTGTGACTTAACAGAGATAGCATATAATGAAAAATAAAGCATCTGTAGCCACTCTAAATCTGTAACTTTTAAAAGGTAAGTCACATAGAGTGTGCGAAATGAATTAAAGATAAAATTTTAACTAGTGTTAAATATATCTGCTTCACTACTTAATATCTGGGTTAATAGAAGGAAATTGTATTAGCAAGTCTCGCTTAGACTAAGAAAAAAATAGATTATGAGCTTGGCAGATATTCTGTAAAGCAATTTCAGCAGCCTGAAATTTCAGGCTTCTGTTTATCGAGGATTTTATTTTGATTAGAGCAGATTTTATTACATTATCTGATGTTGAAGAGAGCAGGTTTTGTCTAAATATTCTGTAGTCATAATTTTGGGTATCCAAAGACGGATACACAAGAACCAAGACAAACATTTGCCAAATTTCTACATGTTCATGTGTGCTTTGCTACTGCCAAACAGAATGTGCAAAAATTGCAAACACAGCTTTACTGAATTAACTGTGGATATTCAAGACTCCCAGTCCTGCATTGAAACTCATAATTTAAAGTTTACCAAACAAGTTAAAAATATTAATAAGATACTTTCACTACTCAGAATCACTTTTTCTTCTTAGCAATACCTTAAAGTCATCGTAGATTGAAAGGACAGTTAATTCTTACTAACAATTCATTTCAGTATTGCTCATCTCAAAAGCTGATGTATGCAATTCAATTTCAGATCTGTAAATAGATTGAACATACACTGTAATCAAGGTTTTTTTTTTCAGGATACAAATGTACTGTACAATGTTAAAAAAAACAAAAACAAAAAAACTAATACCCTCTTCAGTTTTACGTTGTGTACTGTAGCTATTGTTCTTTTTTTCCTGGGAAAACGGACTTTTGGATTATACTTTATTAAAAGAATCCATCTATAAACTTCAAAAATAGCATTTTAAATGCTACTATTTTCTTGGAGAATCTTTTATAGAGCTGAAACTTAAAAAACTGGAAAAAAACAGTTCAATGAAAGTGAGGGATATTTTTAAAATGTCATCTTGAAGCTGTTTTGTATCAGTATTTTCAGCATTGCTATGTTATTTGTAATACTAAGTGTAAATCTCACCCAGAGAAGGGTATTAGCCACATGTTAATGTACAGTACAGCAGTAACTGTAAAACAGAGGTCCTTTGTTTGATCCTCTTGTGTATATAGTAAATCATAAAACAACAGCATGTGGACATTCTTGCAGTGAATTGATTCCTTTGTACTAAAAATCTCTAGTTTTTTAAGAGTTCCATGTACAAAATGATTTATATATTTCTCCAAGGCTGTACATATCCAAAGACATGACGCCAGGGGGAAAAGGCATTTATTATTTTTTTTCCATGGATGTACCTTTCTTTCAGTCTTTTTTTCCCTCTTTCTGTAAAACAAAGCATAACTGCAAAGTTTCTGCTTAAAATTACTTGTTAGTTCCTTGTCTTTCAGTGTGATAGAGGGCATTTTAAGGAGGAGGAAATCCCCAAAGAAAAACTGTTTCCATTTGAAGCAGTACCTGTCCCATTTTTTCAAAGCAATCATTTGGCAAAAGAAACCTTCGATCTGTGCCCTAAATATTTTTTTTAGTAATTTAACAGAGCCACACCTGAAATGGCTTATCATGATCTCTAGACTTACCCTGACTAGGACATGTTTATAAGATACAGTGACATGCTAGGGTCAGCCCTGGTCATAAATTCTTGAGGTGGAAGGAAAACACTTGTCCTGTACTGGTTTTGTTTGGCTTTCAGAGCAGTGGAAAGGTTTTTTCTATACCTTGTGCATGTGAATGAAGCTCAAGCTGTGTGCTTGGGCATACTGGACAGAGAAGTCTTAGTAAAAGAATGTCTTCTATTTAGGCTACTTAGCAGCATATGAAAGCATCCAGAAACATGAATTTCTGCCACCTTTCCAGACAGGCCAGCCCTCTGTATGTAAAATGAAACAGCCAGAATAGATTCCTTTACTTCAATCCAGGCTCTTACTGGTTTTTATTCCACACACTCCCACATAAATGTTAGAAGGGCTTTCCTTATATGTTTTTTTTTTTTTCTGGAAACTGTGAAAGGGTATATATCCAGACTAAGATTCTGAAATTATGTTTGGATAAGCATTTACAAGCTTACCAAAATGTTCATGTTTGTTCTACAGGTATATTACAGTCATTACAGGTTTGTTACCAATAAAAATTGGTATTTTTCCCTTTCCTAAAAGCCAGTTTGGAAGTAATGATTTCTGTCTGTGCTGATTCACTTTATACCGTTAAATACAAAGTATACTCTACAAAATAATAAAAATAAGGTATTTATCTACAAATCAGTACTGTAATTTACATGCCCTAACAGCTGTGCCACATCTACACCGGTTTGATTGGTATAACATTGATTAGATTATGCCGAGTTAAGTCACCTGATGATTCAGATTGTGGCCTTTAATCCAACTAGTCTTGCTTTATGCTTAGGAGATCTCTGAATCTGGAAATCTTTCCTGGTTCACAAAAAAGACAAGAAAATATTTAATCTAACAAAAACACCAGATCATGATCTATGGTGAATGCAGTTTTTTCCCCCTTCACATTAAAAAGCAAAAAATCCCTGCAAGTACCTTTGTATATCTACATAGTTCATAAATGAAGTAGACTAACAGCTAACAAAATGCAAAGTCTTGAAATAAATACCTGGAGGGAAAAATCCAGGGGAGTCTTCTCACAGATGTTTTCAAAGTTGATAAGTTTGTAAAGATGTTGATAAGTTCTGTATCTGAGTGCACCAATGAAATATGTTCTATGGCCTCTACTACTCTCACTCTGATGATTGTGTTCAGGGGAAGAATTTGCTGTTGGAAGCTTGTTCTAGACAAAGCAGGCAGTGTGCAGTGTGAGGAAGTACATTGAAAGTATCTGTGGAGGTCTTCTCCCAGCTTGGAGAAGCACACAGCATCATTTCCAGGGTGTATCTTAGTGCTCTTCAGCCACCAAGAAGTTGACAGAGATTCCTTAGGACAACAGCCTCAAATCATGCAGACCACCACTGCCTTTAAATGGACTTTAACATGTCCTATATAAGGCACTTCAAAAATAGTATGGAAATTTCAGCAGCTGCAGAACACACCTTGCTGGCTTGTTGGGGTATTTTTTGAGATGAAAGTGTCATGTGCTGGTTTGAACCTTGTAAAGGAACTTCCTTGCTCACTGCAGATCTGCCCAGGATGTCAGAGTTTCTCCGCTGTAATGGATATGATACTAACTCCTCACACTATAAAGACACTGGATATCCTCTCTGAAGAGCTTGAGATTTGCAGTGTATTTTCAGTCTAGGAGAACTATCTGGATTAAATTATCTTCTTCAAGGATCTTTTGTTGTTGCAAAGTCAGTGGAAAAGAAATTTGCTTACTGAAGTATTTTGGAAAGATGTTATGGTTAATTTTATTTTAAAATACACTTAAAATTTATCTCCCTGTATCTAAAGACAAAAAAAAACCCAAAACTTTTATCATAAACTTTTAGCATAAATTTCCCATAAATCTGAGATTCTCATTAACCTCAGCTGTCACTTGCATTCTGAACAGCTGTGAAATATTTTTGGATTTGCTAGTTTTGTTGCATTCATTACCTGCAAATCATTACCCCTAGTTCTGGGGTTTTTGGGCCATCAATCCAGTACTTGAAACACACAGGGAGAGCTATTGAGGATTTCTGTGGAAGTAATCCTGGTACTCTGAAAGCAGGGCAACAAGAAAGTTACCTGAAGGTCCCTGGGTGTTTCCTGGGGATGGAAAACCTTTTCTGATTGATCTTTACTGTGCAGGATTTGTGAGAATCTGATGGATGTGGCAAGTAGCAGATCTGTTTGGTTTCTATATCCACACAGAGGTTATAGAACAGCAAATACTCCACTGAGAAGATTTTTCTAGTGAGCAAATAGTACCTCCTTATATTCTGTGTCATGGCCATTTCTGTGTCTCTCTGGATTTCAGGAACATTTCCCTTAGGTATGGAGTTGTGATGACTCTGTAACAGGTTGCACCAGTGTTATTTCTGCTATGAGAAGGCTCCACTGGATTTTTTTTTTTTAATTTAAAATATCTCATCATTAAAATGTTTTAACGTTTTCCCCCAGACCTGCTGTGCTGCTGGTGTAGTAAAAAGCAGTGCATTCACAGAAAATGTCTCTTTCCCATCTGGGTACGCTGTTGGTGAGCTGAAGTCACAACTGACTTAATCTACCCAAAAACTGTCAAACTTACTTAAGCACCTACATAAACAAATACATTGCCAGGTTTGAGCCTCCTTTTGTCACATTGAAAAGGCCCGAATAATGCAGTTTTTAAATACATTTGGATATCAACAGTAGTAGTAGAATTTTAATTGATTTTGAATTTTCCATTATGTCATTGCACTTTATATGAGGGTTTAGTATGAACTACACACTGACTTTTATATTTTTTCTAGCCTAAACTTGATTTCAACAGGATTCAGAATTCTCTACTATTTAAGCATGTAAGCAATTGCATAAAATAGTCAAATCCCTCTTCTTTAAAAAGCTAACACACTAGTAAATATTTTTTTTTTCTGACATAAACAATTTCATTCATATATATTGTTTGAAATTGTACAATGTATAAAAAGTATTCTTACTTATATCTAACTATAAGTATGTTTCAAACACCCCACAAAGTAGAAAAGATAAGAAACTACCTTCACATTAAAATCACTTCTCCAGCTATACCATTAGGCTTTGTTTGCCAAATCATTAATTTCTTTTTAAAGAAAATCTATTTTTTTTCCATGGTTAAGAGTGTGAAAAAAATAAAGTGTTTCAGTACATGCTCTACAGAATATGTGGAGAGATGATCAATATCACAAAGAGAATATAAGCAATCGAAGTCCTTAATCAGTGAGGCATCTGATGTTATTTAAGCAAGAGGATCAACAGGATATAAAAATCTGTGTAGGAGGAGAACAGATGTTTTGTTGCTCAGAAAACTCTAATGGAAGGGTAAAGGCTGACAGATTAATAGCTCTTTCTCTGTTCCAGGGCTGGTGGTGCAAAGCCATTTGCTGTGAAATAACACTGAAGCAATATTTATAAAGTAAATCTATTGGAATAACAAGAAATGAGATAAAATGGTTGTGTAACACCCCAAAGTATGGTTAATAATTTGATCAAACAGTATCTGAGTGAATTTACATCTTTTTATTAACAGGGTATTATCTTTATCTGAAGGATAAGTGGAACAGTGCAATTTGCATTGTAACATGGAAACAATTCAGACAAAAAAATTAAATTAAAATATTCTATCTCTAAAGCCTTGCACTTTGTACAGTCTTCTCTAACTATCTGAAGTAGTTTTATGTAATTTTATTTCATGCAGCTGTGGTAATGCCCTTCTGTTGGGCAACAAGGAGAAAACATTGACGAGAGTCCTGACCCTGACCCTACATCAAGAGCTGCACTTGGTTAACAGGGTCAAGGTTTTGGTTTTCCTTTCCAGTAAACGATCAGGATTCTTGTGAGAAAACCTTTGTACAAACATCCCCACAAGCAGCTTGGCCTCTGTGAATTTCACACTGGTTAGGGGAAAATTAAAATCTTAATTAAAAAAAGATTATTACAACTCTGACTATTTTTGAAAATACGTTCTTTAATACTGCTGAAGGCCATTAGGGGGCTTTGGGCATTTTTCTATAAGCAAAAGTGTTCTGTTTCATGTATTAGAATTGGACATTTTATCTGATCATTTCCTCATTGTGAATTTGTCTGTGAATATCCTGCTGTCCAGGATGGTATTTTTCAAAACTACTGACCACTATAAGAATTAAATGACTAATAAGACATTGAATGTTGTATTCTGCGCTGCTGAACACCCATTTAATTTTAACAACAGTACACGGCAAGGCTATTTGTTATATATTATTGAAATTAGTTTTTTAAATATAATTGGCAATACTACAGAGATTACTTGAATTAGAAACTTTAGAAGAGCAACTCAGATGAGAGAAGGAGGAAAATATTAACTTGAAGGTTAAGTATATGTAATGCACTCTTGAAGAGTGTTGAAGAGTAAAGTTCTATGGGAGACAAGGTAAAGCTTTTTCAATGAACAGACTCCAGTCAGTCCAGGATCACTTTGCTGATTTAGTTGGTAACTTAGATTTAAAAGGAAAGAAATGAGAATATTTTTGCTAAGAGGTAACACACAAAGGCAACCTGAAAATCAACTTGGAGCAGAATTTGCAATAGTGAAGGTATTTGCCTCAAGGTGTGGTCTGAAAAGAAGACTGTAAATTATATCTAAGTTCTGATTCAACAAGTTCATTAGTGATTTTAGTGGTTTTACTCTACAAAGCCATAATTGGTCAAACTCATTCTTATTTAACAGGCAAATACTTTGTATTATTTAAGAATTGCCAAGGCATAACCCTAACCTTTGATTTTAGTACCACAGTACCACATATCCTCTTATTTTTTTTTTCTTTTCTGTTCTTTTTTTAATTGTTTTGACGTTTTGTAACTTCCGTGCAATAAGAATATGATTGTTTCAAATTCAGTCGTTTTGCACTGATTGAAAGCAGTTACATAGCCTTCAGAGGAGAACACTGTTGTCAAGCAGCATTCTGTTGGTTTTTTAAATCACATTACCTGCTAAATTATTTCTGAGGATTACTTTGAAGAGTTATGGCAGTTTGTAAAACAGTACTATGGGATTCTGTTGGTATTATTTTATGGTCATTTGTTTGTTCCTGTTTTTAGTTGACATTATTTCTCCTTCTATGTTTTATGGAAAGAAATATTATTTTTGAATATTTGTACAGACTTTTAACTTTAAACCTTATAGTAGAGGTGCCCATTCATATATTTCCATATTTGAAATGAACATAAAGGGCTCTTACAGTTTGGTTTTTTTTTCTTTTCATGCTGCCAAAAGATAATTTGTTAATAAAAATCCCATGTTCTATGATGAGCTTGTGTTGGTTTTGTCTTTGAAATAGCTTATATTTCTTTGACATTTCTTCATACTTTTGCTGGGAAATACATGTTGCACTTTAATAAACACTAATTCTTTTCTGGCTTAATGCTATTAACAATCTGTCATGATCAAGAGACATATCATTTTTTCCTGAGGTCCTTTAATCACTTGATGAGAACTCTAGGTTGAAGCTATTTGATACTGTGCTAATAATAAATTACAAACACCTGTTCAGAACATTTTATAAAATCTAAAGGTTATCTATAAAAATTCTACTGTGTTGCAGGAAAAAATCCATTCCACCTTGGTATTTTGCAAATTCTTTATTTCACTATTTCCTGTGTATCCAAAAAATTTTGCTTATACAACATTTCTCAATTCTCTACTCCTCTTCTCAGTTGTTCTTAGGGTGAAAATAGCAATGTCCATAAATAAATTAGGCTTTACTTTTTTTTTCTTCTCTTTAGGATCCTGTACCACTTTATTCTTTTGCTCTTACAGTATGTGTGTATTTTTGTGTTGTCCATTCCAGTGTTTCAACTAAGGATGTTATAAAACAATCCTCCGCCTTGCTTCGTTTTCCCCACACCATATCTAAATGATATGTTTTCACCTTCAGAGGCCAAAATCATTAATATTACTGTAATTCAAATATAGAAGAAATAAGCAAATTCTCACATTTGTAAGGCTATAAAGTATTTGACATCACTAGCAGAAGTATATAAATAAAAGAAGCATGAAGACAAAAGTGATAGCTCATCGTGTCATAACTGAGTTCCATTTTAACTTTCACCTGCATGTAAATAATTCTTATGGGCTGCATTCTCAGACCAAGAGGTTTATTTGTTTGGGGGGGTTCTCGCTGTTGGTTTGGATTTGTTTTATTTTTTTTGCATCACTACCAGTGTACCATTTTCAGTCCCTGCTTTGAAAGCCTCAGCTCAGCTTCCAATTCTTCATCTAGAAATGGCTGCAGCTCATTTCACAGGACTTAGATGCCTGCTACTCTCTCAGTAATGCCGTTTAAAATATGTGTCCCACTCTAAGCTGTTTCTTCCTCTTACCATCCACTCTTGAATAGCTGCTCCATTTTAGTGCTGTTTATGGTAATTATTTCTAGCATTTGGGTGCCTGGCAGGAATATGAAGCTTAATGGGTTATTTGACTTTATAACTTTATATATAATCTTCCAAGGAAAAATAAAACTTATTTTTTAGTAATAAGAAGAAGTAAAAGAAGAGTTTTTAATCTGATATTTTTCTGTGAATTTAAATTACTGTACTATCAGCCTTCTGCTAAATGAAGCTAAAGAAACATCAAATTAGATGCAAGTTCTGGAAAATGGAAGATTCTTTGAAATTAGCACAGGTTATACAAAGTGCTTGGGAGCTAAGGAAGCTTTCCCACATAACATCACTTCTCTGAAGCTTGAGTGTGTCCAAAATGATGGAAACCTTAGCATTTGTGTTGTGATGGTCTTTAAAGTGCCTGAGAATTTTTTCATGGTTACATTATATATGTTTTTTTACTTCCTTGCAAAGTGTTCTTTTATGGAACAATGGGAGTGGAATTTATTCCCTATCACAGAAATACCTCAAAAGCTACTGATTACTGAGAGTGAAACAATATTCATCAGAGAGCAAAGTAATTCCTCAATTAGCTTGTATGCATTATAATTCATAATATTTTATGTTGTAATAACTCAAAAAATAATATTAATATGGTTGCTTTAGAAAAACTGCATGTAAGAGAATGAGCTAGGCTTAAAGATAGTTTCAGATTGAAAAAAAAATATGAAATTAAAGGAAGTTCATCTCTCAGATTTTTCAAGTGTTGGAAGAGCTCTAATAATCAGCATAACTCAATTTCACTTGTTTTGATGATAAATATGAAATACTTTTGTGCCAGAGGAATCAGCATCTACCCTTAGGCTGCTGCATACCAGCCCTGCTAGCAGCACTGGCTAGATGCAGATATTGCTCCAAATTACTTCAGTTATTTTAATCCATTCCTCCTTCCACCCTTCACTTTTTTCCTTTTCTCACATTTCCCCTTATTACGAATTTCTATCTGTATTCTAAACTATGCTGACCCATTTAAGACACTGGGAACATTAAGAACTGAGTTTCACCTGTGCTTGATTTAATTGCCAGGTGATGAGATGAGTACCAGGCCTTAAAAGGTAAGGGTGGGGAAGGTAGTTATTGCTTGCATTAGTAGCTGAGGATTGGGGTGAGTAACAGCCAAGAAAAGGTAGTGAAAGTGTATTTTGGGGTAGGACAATGCTGCTGTGAGTAGCATAATCTGATTTATGTGGCCTTTTTGTTGTTTGGTTGGTTAGTTGGGTTTAAGAGTATAGTACTTTAGGCTCTTTATTTGATTCAAAAGCACAAATTCAAGATTTGTCTGCACAGAAGATGCTACAAGAAACCAGCTGAAAAAATTCTTTGGTGAGTCTGTGTGCTCCTATGGTTTAGTGTTCTGAAATGTTCGTTCAGTGGAGATGGTTTTGTTGTGGAGACCAGTGTTTTTGCATTCATTAAATAACACTGGGTTCTGTTTAATCCCTTATTTGTTATGCTTATGGGCCTAGAAGTTATACCAGTGTATAATTACTTACCTGTTATATTTCTTTTTCTATTAAATTGATTTTTGTTTTGAAATGGGAATGGTGCCTACTAAAGTCAGTGTGATACTTCTCCTGTTACTTAACATGGCTTAATGGAGAGAACTCCAACTACAAATTAAGGTTGTGTTAATTTGTGTTCCTAATTCTGCTAGGTGTGTGTGATAACTTGGTGTCTAATCCTGGGGTAGTTATTTCTTCTGTGTTACTGCTTTTGGTTTTGGCCTTTTTTTTTTTTTTTTCCAGACTGTATTAGCTTAAGGCCTGAGACTCTAGACCTTTAAGACCCAAGTGTGTAAAACACCCAAATTTGTGGTGTGTGCTAACCCATGGACATGCACACACAAAATGTAATGTAAAACTTTATAGGTGAACCTGCTGTCACTACCCTTTCTTGAAGCCTTTTTGCTTTCTTGCTGCAGAGGTACAGTTCTTCACATGTCTGTTTGATTCTAAGTTAAGGTTTTTAAGCAGACCAAACTAGATAAGATGAGAGGAAAAGTACAGTGATAGGATCTTGGAGTAGGAGGAACCTAACTGCGGAATTTTCTATGCATTCCACTCCATTAACAATAAGGGGAGCTAAGGCAACTCAGTGTCTTAGCTGCACCAAGACTTTAAAAAGTACGAACTAGAGAAGCATCAGATAAAGTGCCTATGAAGTAAGCAATTTTCTTTATTAGTTTCTATGGTAACACACCATTACATAAAGCTAAAGAAGAAGTAGTCCACAAAATGCAGCACTAATTCAACCATGTGGACAGTGTCCCTGTTTGTCTGATGTGTAAAGGCATAACAAAACTGTAGCATGTAATAGGAGCAATCTAACTGTTAAATTAAGAGCCTGAGTCTTGCAACCATAGCACTGCAATATATTGCTGTGATAAAGCAATTTCTGTGGACTGGGAGGTGGCACTGCTAGGTATTGACCCACATCATTTCTCAAAAGGCTTATAGCCTGTAACAGGATTAATGAAAGCAAAATGAAAATCTTCTTTTGCTGTGAAAGGAAGGTCTTTAACTCATAACTGGTGGAAAAGCTGATAGAATGGAAAAGGCAACACATCGTACAGAGTAACTGGGGTTACTTTTAAAAGGTTTTCACACATCCAAATTAAGTTCAATGTGATTTTGGCAGCTCTGATATTGCTCTCAGGTTCCTGAACTGAAAGGCAAACTCCAAGGAAAAAATTCAGAACTAAAATCTGGTGTATCTGTTTGAAGCATTCTGGAAAACCCTCCCAGGTTATCCTTGATAAAGAACTTCATCTTGTAGCTCCAGAAGGCAGTGGTGCCCCAGTGACCAGGTGACTCTTAACACCGACCCTGAGACTGAGTTAACTGCTCAGACACCACTTGCCCTTCTACTTTCTGGCAGTGATGCAGGTACTTTTATACATCAACTTCATCTCCTTAAATTGCTAATATCCTACCTCTGTTGCTTAGCTATTATATAACAGTCATCTCAAGACTGTGGCATCTTATTTCAGTAGCAGTTTTGTTGAATTGCTCCACTGTTTCATGGAATCCTAGCTCCTTTTCTGTCCCACTCTCCACTTGGACTCTTTGCCTGGTTTGCTTGTACCAAGCATCTGATTGGCCCTAAGAGCTCTGCTGATAAGGAGGTGAAAAAATAAAAGTAAAAATCAAGACCTGTGCTCCTTCAGAGCAACAGCTAGAAGCTGGATGTGGTATACTAGGACATCTGAATTAATGGTGGACAGCTTTGAGCAAATGTCTTAAATTGTTATACCCTGTTTCAAAAATGATTATAAATTAATTAGAAATTAATTTATAAATTTAATATTCTTGTCCTACCCTTTCAAATATAATTAACTTTCTAATTGTATTAGAATGTGGAAATTTAAGGCTGATATTAATAAACATTTGTATACATTCAGTAAAGGAAATATCAGACCCAGCAACCTGCTGACTGTTTTTATTTTTTCCCTTTGCAAATTCCTGGGGGTTTATCCTAGTGACAGCTATTTCTGTTTTGATTGGAAGAACAGGAAAAAAAACTTTGAGAGAAAGAAAATGTTACACCAACACCCATGCCCATAGATCACTTCTGTGGTATCCTTGCTTCTGGAGGTCTACTGGAACCTGATGGGATGCGCTTTATCCAGAGGAGAAAAAAGGTTTTACTACAGGAGCTAGCAGGGCTCTTTAAGGTGGTTTGAAAGGGGGAAAGGGGCACAATCAGGCTTGTCAGTGATAAGCAATGGGATGGCATATCAAAATTCTGGGAACTGAGTGCTAGTGAGATCCCTAAATCTGCTCCATGAGTTACCAGCATAGTTATCTGAAAAATAATTGGGCAATCATCTCTCCTGTCAACAACCTTTGCTATGAGGGGTACTTGAAAGAACTTTTTGTGACTCATGTGTGACAGACACTAAAGACTTGAGAAAATGCAGATATTTGTGGTATATGGCTCAGAGGTAGGTAAAAAGATAGTGACTTCAGGACACTGATGCATGAAAGAAAAAAAGCACCTTAACAGCAAGTACACTTTCCTCCCTGAATCCTGCCTTCTCACATTTAGGTGTGATTGTATCAATTGGTATTCGTAGAGCTGGTAAGGTAAATGTTGAAAGGAAGCTGTAGGCTATGGCAGTTCTTAGGGAGGTGCAGGGAGTGCTTGGCTTGTCTGTGTTACCCTGGTAGCAATGGCACGCACTGGTCTGTTCAGTTCCCTGCTTTTTTACGTGCTGGTGTTTGCAGGCAACAGCTAACGTGTTTTTGTTGTCTTTTTAAGGGATCAATCTATTCCAAAGATTGAGTTATAATCTATGGGAAAATGATAGTGGTCAGTAGTGGCTGACATCATGGTTCAGCTAATCCAGTGGTAAATGGGAAACCAAAAATGGAAGAACTTCTGATTCCGTCCCCCATCAACTTTTGGATGGCCTTCCTGTGCTGGCTTGGGAAGGGATTGAATTAGGTTCAATTAACCAGTAAATGTCTTTTACTTGAGGAGGATCTATATATCAGAGAAAATTCTCTCTGTTAACTGTTCTGTACTCTGAATATGAAATCCCTTGAGGGACTGTTTCTGTAGCCTGTTCTCTAGAAGTTACACTGATGAAGATCCTTGTCATGTAATCTTTTTCCTGCATCTCAGAAAACTCTGCTAGGGCTGGACATAGGTTGCCTTCCACAGTAGCTAGCTTATAAAATCAGCAAAGAACTTGGAGAGTGGAGGCTGACCACCAGGAGACCCAAGAAGTGCCTTTTTTCTTGGCAATGCAAGCTGAATCTTATTTTCTTTATCTGTAATTTGGAGCTAAATTGTGTATGGGGACACAATCAGCCAGCCCTTAATGCTAATTGCCCCAACGAGGAATATTTTTCCTTTGCTGAGAAATCAAAATTGCAGTGTTTTAGGCAGGCTACTTCAGGACAAGCCTATGATTTCCTTCTCTTGTATTTCAGCTATGCACTGATGTTCTTCTAAAGCCTTTCCAAGACATTGCCTCCATGCAAAGAGGAGGACTGTTCTTTAAACTAGACACAGAACTATCCCAGGTTTTAAAATTGCCCTTCCCCCTTTCTTTAAGGGTCTCTTTTAAATAAATGTTACTTCAGTCTAGCTTAAGTAGTTGCTGTAGGAGTGCTGCTGAACAAATAGGTAGTAAACCTCCAGGAACACATAGGGAATGTATGTCCTGACCCATACGGAATGTATGCTCTGACCTTGGTGCTGTGGTATCAGGTAATGTCAAATTGTGTCTTCTGAAATAGCTGCAGCTTGTTCCACAGCAGCAGGGGCATGTGGCCACTGGGTCACATCGTATTATTTGGACCTGCCATATGGGAATCTAATTTATCCAGGTGGTTTTAGCCTTCTGGCTTCTGACATAATGAAAGATCATTGCAGACTCTGTGCAGCTCTCAAACCCCACTTCTACATGTGTCATAACATCAGACACCAAGCCTTTAGTCCATAAAAGATCAAATCCACTTTATGCTGTATCACTGAAACTGGGATATGCTTCCCTGTGCAAAACCTAGATCATGGTGTGAGTTTACATATGTGTTATTAAAATCTGGCATGTAGGAAAAGAGGAGTCACAGCAGCTTCCTGTTTGGAGGGAATACAATCAAGGGTGCTGAGTCCTTATTTTGCTTTCTGTGGTCATTACAGTCAACTAAGAAAGTGAATTACTTAAGATATTTATAAAGCAGCAAAAATATTCATAGAAATTGTTTAAGGTTCTTTAAATATTTATAGAAATAATGACGATTTCCATCTGTTGCCCTAAAAATGGTGCTGATGTTTGTTCATGATCTGTCATACTTGAAACTGTCTGGCATCCTGAGAAGGGCAGGGAGAGAAACCATTTGTTTCTCTTCTATGCAGATAAAGAAAATTGTGCATACAATTGTATATATGTAGCAAACCAGGAAGTAGTATCTTTGACTTAGAAAAGGAAGTTTATTCTCTTTTTTTTAAAAAAAGAGCAAGTCCTACCTTATGCTCAGTAAGTCTTTCAAACACGTCTCTTGTATTTTCATAATGTAGAGTCAAAATAATCAATATGCAAGACAGCGTGGGTGAGTCTATTAATGCCTAATCTCCTGGGGAAGGGATGTGATGTGCGTAGAGAAATGGCTGCAAGAGTATCTTTTCAATTCTGAAACATTGCCCTATGGTGTAGAGCTGCTGTCACAGAAATGCTTGATCATCACCCCTTCTTGTCACACATTGAGTCAGCTCCCCCAGTCAGTGGCATGGGATGATGTGGGGCAGCCTGAGACTCCCTAAACACTTTCTGGTGTATCAGGCAAGCAGCGAACCTCAGCAGTCCCTGGATGAGATGCCCTGAGGGTTCCAATTACAGCCACTCTTCCAGGGGCTGTGTTGCTGCACTGTAGATGCATCCTGAAGGACTGGCAGATACATTTGAGCCTGGATTTACTTTAGCTATGGAATTGTGCTGCTTTTAGGTGCCAAAAACAAAAAATGGTCTCATCCTTCAGAGCAAGGACCTGGCATTCACCTCTGTGAGATCTGAAGATACCTAGGGCTCTTCACATTTCTGTGGGGCCCCTGTTTCTAAGAAAAGGTGTAGTTTCCTTGATAAATCAGTATCATTGAAGTGCATTCTGTGGTCTTAAGGCTGTGTGCATTGCTCTTCTAGGATGCTGTCCTTGCACTTTTGGGAAAGGTGGTTGCTTTTTCTGGGCACTCTGGGGACCTTTCATCAGTGCGACAGCAGATTTAAGGATTTAACGCTGTATTGTGTTTTATGGAGGACTAACATAGTGAGTGTCCTATTGTTATTAGTTAAACTATTAGGGTTTTTTTTAAGCAACTGAGAATTTGACTTTGAAAACCCCTGTGTAACACCCAGCAACAGTACCCTTTCTACAGTACATCACAATAAGTGTTTTGAGGCACCATGGCCCAGCTGCTAATACTTAAGGCTAAGAATGAAGTTTTTGTTTAACAACATGACCATGCTTTGCTAAACTAGGGAGAAAAAAAGGGAGCTTGATTTCAATAAGTAAACAAGTTATTTGCATCTTAAACAAAACAAACACTCAACACTTTTAGTCAAAATTACCATGTGTTTATGCTTATTTTTGATTAAGTACAAACTTTAGCACAAAACTGTTTCTGTCATACTTTTCCCATCTTTCTCTCATTGACCTCTTTCCCAGTTTTTTGTCTAGATTTTTAGGTTCACCCAGAAAACAGGCTGGATAAGCTAAGTGAAGCAAGTTACAACATGGGATGGGGGAAATGGTAAAGTTTATTTTAAGGACACCAGGCTTGGAGCCAGGTATTGATCTGTTTTATTTTTCCTGTTTCTACTCCCATAATTCACAGCAGCTGGCAGGATGGAGGAAAACAGAGCTTGTGCTCCAGATGTCTCAACCAGTCATCCCAAGGTCTTGAGGTTGCTCCTGATTGTCCTCATTTTTTTTGTTGGGAGGAGCCTGCTTCCCTATAGATTATCTGGTGGTTCTATTGGGCCCTCAGTCCCTCTCAGGATGGAGTCACCAATGACAACTGCCCTTCTCATTCTCTTAACGAGGTGGATGTGATCTAGGAGGTAGATCTGGCTTGCCCTCGGCATTTCCTCCAGCCTTTGTGATGGATCTTCACGCGTATTGTCATTTGCCTGGTCCCCAAGTGCCTGTTGTGTCAGGGCACCTGGGTGGGCGAGGTATTTTCTGGGAGCTATTTGCCAGCCCCTCTCCCCAGCAGGACCTGTTTGCATTCACTTTGGTCCCCTCCTGCCCGGTGGTGAGAGGGCAGGGGATCCCTGGCTGTTGGTGATGCATTTGTCTTAGGGATGGTGGTCTGGGGGAGGCATATTCTACCTCCTCAAGGTCCCTGAGATCCTCAGCCCTTACAGTGCCTCCCTTATCTCTGCCACTGGGCTGGGCAGGTTATCACACCTGGACAGCTGCTGTCTCTGCTGACCTCTGACACCAGTGACAGGCTCTGGCCCTGGCTGCAGCCTGAGGCCTGGGCAGCTGCCTGTTTTCATGGGAGTTTTGCCTGGGTCACCACGTCCTTTCCAGGGAGTGCGGAGGATGTATCTCCTGTTTGCCCCAGTGTGCAGGGGCTGCTTTTTTATCTGTGTGGGTGGCCACCATCACTCCCATTATTGGTGTTATTGTAAAACATGATCAATACCTAATGACAGAGTTTGGCTTGTGACTTCCAAATATTGGGCTGGAGCAATTCTTGATCCTGCACTGTCAGTTTTAATCTTTGATGGTGAAGAACTTTTAAAAGTATGTCCCTAATGGAAGTAATGGTCACTGTGTAAAAATAAAAGCAGGTTGCTATATTGGGAGGTAAAAGAGACAGAGTTGTACTTGCCCTTGTCTCTTACACTTCGCTGTTTGGAATTACGAGGATGTTGCTTGCCAATAATCTGGCTGACAGTCACCTTTTGAAGGTTATTGCTTCCCGATAGCGGGCAGAAAGCCCAATCAGGAAGGAGAAATACATAAGCTTCCTTCTTAATTTGCAAGGACATCTGCCGGATTTCGAGCTTTAGAGAAGAAAATTGAGAAAAGAAGTGGATGGGAACAAGTGCTAAGTACTAGGCATCAAAATATCAGGCAAGGTTTTGGCGGGGGGGGGGGGCGGGGGGAAAGGATGCATACTTTGAGATGCTGAGAAGATAAGGTGTCTTTGACCCTTCATTAGCCCATCAGTGGTGTTGACAAGTGTTTTCTCTCTGTGTCAGGAGCGGTATTATGCTTTTCCTTTCATCTTTCTAGGTACCGATAAATACCATGAAAATACTTTCTGCTCTGTGCCACTATATGTGTGATTATGGTGACAGCATGTCAGCCTGCATGACAGGCCAAAGAGTAATAGATTGGTGAAAATTATATGTATTACTGTAAAAGAAGTAACCTTTTCTGTGTGATATGACAGCACAGGACCCTGTTACCTCTTCCGAGCTGCTGTTTTGAGTTAGGGTGGTGTGTGTTCTAAGCGACTAAACTTTCTTGGTTACCTGCTCCATGCAAGGGCTGTCTGGAAGGGTTATACTTGCTCCAAGGCATGGGAATAAGGCACTGTAGTAGCATAGCCTTCTGTCTCAGGGAACAAAACTACATTAAGCAGGAAAAAGAACAGTCTGAAGATTTAAATGCATTCTAAGTGATGCATCACAGCACATCGCAGTTTGGATACTGAGCTTTCTGAGCAATGCTACAAGCTCAATTTATGCTAACCTCTAAAATACTTGGAGATGTTTTTTTTTCGTAGTTTAATATTTCACCCAGTTCATAGCAAGTTTTTGCAACTTTTGGAGTCCATATAATGTCTGAAACTTTGAGGTGTCTGTATTGGTGTTGTAGGCAAGGATGTTGACTTGATCCTTTTGAAATTAATATTGTCCTGAGTAAAAAGTGCAATCTAGTTCTTTTCAGGTTAATGAGATCTTGTTTCTGATTTGAATGACCAAAACTATGAAAGCCAATTTTTGGGCTTGCATCAACTATGCATGCAAATACATAAATATGAAGAAGTCAAGTGGCATCTAAGTGTTCGCCTTTTGAGGTCTGAGGAGTCAGATGAACTACAATTCCTGTACTTTGGCTCCAAAAAGACAGACTAAGGTAGGGGTTTTTTTTCTATTTTTCAGCTGATAACAAAAGTGTAACTGAATAAAATCTCAGTAACAGTTCAGTATAATGAAGAGTGGCTAGAGAACTAACCCTATTAAAAATATTTAACAGGTTTAGAAACAGCCTTCCACTTAAGCATTAATCTTTATGTATAGGCATATTACTTTTCTACTTCTGCCACCCCAGTGTCCAAGCCTGGAGAGTTTTCTTGTATATAAGAAAACCTGCACCTCTTATATACTTTTCAATTCTGACCCAGTTTTGTCCTGTTTTTCTTTGCTGTTAGAAATGAAAAAAGGAAAATCTGCATGTTTTCAGAAAAAAACTATCAAAGATCTCTTTTTGCCAGTATGACAACCTAGAAAAAGAGGCATTTCCATGACAGAGGGCTTGGAAGCTTTTGGTGGCACTTTAAATCATGAAAATAAGTTGTAAGACACATGCCCATTCAGTTAGCTAAGTGCTAACTTTTCTTGGGAAGAAATAAAGTCATACAATCGTATGGATGCTTGAAATTTTATACAGGGCTTCAGCAATGATCCCAGTTAGAAATGGTATGGCCTTTGTCCATTGATAAGCATGCCATGGCTGAAGTCCTCTGGTAAGAAGGATCTCTATTTAAAAAAAAAAAAAAAAATCTTTATTTGATGGGGTTAGTTGTGGTACTGATTGTGTTTAGGAGTTAATTTATTTTCTTTGCTTGGCCCTTCCAAGTACAACTGCTTGATTCCAACACATGTTCTGATTAAATAAAAAAGGTCTATTGTCTCTATATCTGACTACCTCTTACTTCAGAGGCAAGAGCATCTTTCCTTTATCTTCTGTACACATGATAATTTTGGAAACCAAGAAAAAAAGTGAAGAAAATCAGCTTATGAATCCTGACTTTGACTTGATTTAGAATGAAAGAAAAATTTGCTTTTTAGTGAATTTATTTTTCACAACCATTCTAGGAATTAAGTTTTTCTCACAGCTGATTCCTCTTAAACAGTTCTAGGAGGTTAAATACAACTTATTTTTTAGAACTTTGTCACTTTCAGCTATTTGTTCCCAGATCAAGTCAAGAAACATCCCTATTGCTAAGTCAGCAGATCAGGCCTACAGATTTCCCAGCAGGATCAGTGCATGCTGAGGGTAGGACTGCTTTGCAGACATACAGCTGAGTGCTGGACACTTCATTGTTTATACATGACCAGTCATTTCACTGGAAACATGACATGAGTCTTTCCCCTTGTTGAAACTTGTTGAAAATTAATTTGTGATGAAACTTTAGTTTCTGACCTCAGGTGAGAAAGAGAGTAGTTCAGGCAAAATGGAGGAAACCCAAATAGTGAAATTGGAAAGACGCATTTTGATGTCTTAACAGTTTTTAGTAATAAGTAATTGTCAAAGTTGTACCATGAGGTTGTGAGAGGTGGGAGAGGGTTGTGCCAGATACACAGAAACTGGTATGGATTACAAAGAAGCCTGAACTGTAGAACATGTAGTTCAGAAATGATGATAGTCTAAAAAACTACTCATTTGTTAAGGTTACAACAACAAGAGGGTAGGGCAGCCACACATATAATAACAATTTAAAATAGTTTCATTTTTAGGTCAAACCTATCAAGAGAACAAATGCAGTGCCATGCCAAGCAGTTTAAATAGACCCCCATATCTCATGTCCAGGAAGGACAGTTGTCTGCCTTAGAGTATTTCAACTCCTCTACAAGCTTAGCTTGGCAACCAATTTGCACATCCCTCATAGCCATTATTTTCATTTGTGGGGTGGGGTTTTTTTTACTGGTAGGCATCACTGACTACAAGCCTTCAAGAGCTGAGTAATACTTTTAAACCTTGTCTAACAATTTAGTTCTGTATAAAAAATATATAAATTGTAATATAGGTATGAACAACTAAAGATTAATTCTCCTGTGGTGAAGGCAAGCTGTTAATGGAGGCATAGGAAGCTCAAAATATACCAAGAAACTCCTGGAGGTCTTAATGGTATAGATGTAAATAATGTATTTCCTGCAATGTGCCCAGATCAGCATAGAAAAAGGTACTCAGCTATGCACTAAAATCTGTTGTGGGTTGGGTTTCTTTTTTACTTGAATGAATGGGTTTAATTTCAAAGGAAGTTCAATATCAGGAAGGAGTTGGAATGTAAGAGAGGTAAGAGTATTTTCAGTAGGACAGTTAAAATGGGTACATAATTGTTGAAGGAACTTAAGGTCATTATTACTTTTTTTCCCCACAGTGGAAAAAAAAAAAAACACCCCAAAGACCCAAATTCCAACATGCAATTTGAACATAAATCTTGCCATCTGGGAAATCGGAAGTAATCCAACAGTGCTGTGGCATCACAAAGGGATCTGGAGAGCAAACTGCTTTCTGATTAGCTTCCATGCCTCCAGGGCTTAACTTATTTTGTCTCTGGTGAGGACGAGGGCTTGGAGACAGCCACTGGAAGATGCTGTCTCCTGACTTCAACAAAGACTGTGCTTCACACAATGATTAAACTGATCCTATTTAACAGGCTTCTTCAGTAAGAACAGTGTTTCAGGGACAGCCAGGAGGTATCCTACAGGCACAGTGTTAGCCCCTAAGCAAAGTGATAATTGAAGTGCACCTTCTTATAGGTTTTTATATGAGTAGAGATAGAGGATGTTGCATTATTTTTAATGAAATGTTAAATGTAAGCCAATTTTCAATACTGGAAGCTACTTTTCACTTAGAGAAGTGTGCTGAGTGCAGAAGCCAAGGATAAAACTCTAATTACATGTGACATGGCTTCAGCTATCCACAATATACTTTTAGGATTAGAATGACAAGGTTGGGGCTACAAATCTGTGACTCCAATGTTTTTCTACCGACTTTAACTTGCCAAACAATGACAGGAAATCTCAGCTGCAGCAGGGGTCCAGCAGAGTTTTTGTTAGTGTGCTGAAAAACTGCTAACAAAAATGATACTGTGTAGTTTGTCATTGCAAAGTTGACTTTGCCACCAATGTGAGTCTCAGGGGGAAAGACAGAGGAAAAATCATCTTCACTGCATTAGAAAGGCCTGTAAATGAGTTAAATCAACAATAACTTTGAATTACCCACAAATGTTCTATAAACACAGGTTTTTTCAGAAGGTCTATAAGCATTAAACCTATTAGTGTTTAAATTGCCTTTTGAACAAAAAGATAAATAGTTGAAGTGCTTTATTTTTTTATTATATTTCAGTGAAGAGAGTTTGCAGCTGGTTGCAGGAGATGAATACTTTGGTCATCTACATAGTGCCATTTCAGGAAATATTTTGTAAGAATATCATTAGTGCCACTTCCATGGCTTTTTCTTATAGTCTGGTGATAAGACATGGAAAAAGTAGCAACAGCAGTATGTGATATTGTCATCATACCTGAATTCACATTGATGAGCCCATTAATCCCCAGATATTCAAGGACAACTAATTTAGGAAGGAGAATGTTCCAATCTGAGCTTGGATGATTTCTTGGTTTATGTAAATTAAAATTCATGGAAATATAGCTGAGGAAATTCTACTTCTTAAGCAATGCTGTGTCAAGTTTATTCCAAACTTGTGCTCCTGGAGACCTGTTTTCAAAGGCTGTGCTTTTGCATGTGTATTCCAAGCAGAGGCCAAACCAGGCAAGTTTTTGGTGAACCTTGAGTCCACTGAAAGAGCTAACACACATACCTACCATGTATGTGTTATTATTATGGTACTAATTATGGTGTGAATGCTGTTTGAGAAAGTCTGCTTTTTGGCAAGCTCAGATTTTGTAATTTTAATTCATGCAATTTCCACGTTCTCCTAACATGAATTGAACTTGGGCTTTTCCTCTAACAAGAGGTTTTTTTTCCGTAAATAGAATGCAAACAGCTCTATGGGAGAAGAGAACTAGACAGTTTTGTGTTACCTCAAGGAGATGAGGATTTTGTCTTACTTCTCTTCCTCTAAAATACTGTGTTCACCAACACAATTTGTCTGGTAAGCACAGGGGAAGCTCTCACCACAAAGACTCTGTGGATGGTCTAAGAACACTTAGAAGAATTAGGGTTCTGCCTGGTCACACAAGAATGAGCCTACATTTAGCAGTGACTATTGCTTTGCCAACAGCTCAAGCTCCGCTTGCTGATCATGGCAATTGGGAAGTTCTTACCCTGGTGAAAATGGCTTATAAGGCTGTTAAACTGGGCAACCAAGGCTGCAAGGTTTTACCAGCCTGTTTCTACTTCATTGACTGTATAACCCTAAGTGTTTTACATGTATTTGAGCCAATGACAGAAGACAATGCAGATGTTCCATCAAGATCTCTCAAGTCATTCTCATTGCAGAAAGATGCTTCAATAGAGAGCCAAGAAACTGACTTTTTATGAAATGTCTCTACCCTGGTATTTTTAGGCTATATTGTAGTGTGAGTTGTTAATCTGTTATCTTTCCAGCACCCACTCAACATAATTTATTGTTTCAATGATGTTTACATAATGAACAGTGCAATCACACTTGGATATTGATACCAAGTATGTTTGTTAATGTTTAGGTTTATAGAAAATTCAGTAGATGGAGTTGCTTCACTCTTTTTTGTATTCTCAGGGTGAATTATCATTGGGAGGTAGAAGGGGGAAACTGTTGAATAGGCAGCCAAGTATGTGAGATTGTCTAACACAAACAGAATTGTCTACCTTGGAAGTGTGAAAACATCTGTTTAAAAAACTGACAATTTGAAGGATCCTTGTAAGGTAAAGGCAAAAAATTTTCCAATGAAGAGGAATGATGACATTTGATAAGTCAATTTTTAGCCCCTGGAGGCACTCAGAGGTGCAGAAAAGCAATGAAATAGGTTGTGATAGGTGGTGATTTTTCCTAATGGAGGCAGCCAAGGAACAGGTTCCCATTATGAGAGAGACAGAAGTTCTGAGAAACTTTCTTGACGTTATCAACAGCAGGTCAGCTGGCTGAAGGTAGAGAACAAACCTTCAGATTCAATCCTGAGACATGTTTGGGATAACTGAGCCAAACTCAGCACTGCACAAAGGGATTCTCTAGATTCTGGCATATAAAAAAGTATAATAGAGAGAATAGTGGATAATTCTGTCTTCAAAAAATAACACGTGTATGTACCAGAGGTTCCATAATGCTTCCAAGAGATGGTTTGAAGTAACAATAAAAAGTGGTAGAATCACATTGATCAAGGTGAAGATGAATGAAATCTGACTATTTAAATCAACAATTTTGGATTCAGATTTTAATTAGATATTTTTTCTGTTTTATGCTTTCTTCTCCCTTCAACACCACTTTGGATGCCCCTCAGTATTTATCAAAAATATAAGTTCCAATTCCTGTCAGAGAGAGAAACCTATCCTTTAGTTTTTCAATATTTTTCTTTTCTATAGCTTATGCTTGAAGGAGAGCCAACATTAATCATGGTCTAATCATCTTACTATTACTCATCCTTATTTTCACTGCATTTTCTTCCCTTAGTGGTGATTTATCTTTGGTAGAGATGAGCCATTGTTGCAAAAGGGTGCAGTCAGTTTACTCCACCCTGGTTTTAGTTTGTTTGTTGGTTTATTTTAGGACAAGACTTGTGAGAACAAAAGGAAGCAATGTGATCCTGTTCTTTTCGTGTGGACTGTAGGTGCAATTGTACCTCGCTATTTGAAGTTACTTTCTGTTCATTGTAATGTTTTGACTTGCCATAAAAGGAAGCATTATCTTGCTAAGGGATAATACTGGGCTATCATTCTCTTATTTCGTTATTTTCATTTTCTTGCCCATAGGAACACGAGGCTTGGCATTTGATTATGTGTCCAGTTAGCTTCCTTGGTTTCTTGAACAGACAATGGCAGATGATGTAAATTTTTCCACTGTTTCTTCCCAAATTTAAGAGTTTTCATTATTATCTGTTGGTCTGAAAGTCTTAACAACAAAATATAAAAATGTCAAACTGTGACACCAATTCTGTAGTCTTCCTGAGAACTTATCATCTGTTAATAATGGCCTCTTCCCCTCTGCTGTGCTCTCCCTAAGGAATGTTGCTCCTTTTTCTCTCAGGTTACAACCACTTGGTGAATGAGCTTCAATGCTATGGTCCACTCTGCGTTGCTCAGTCCTCCCACAAATGATACTTACAATGGGACACTGCATTCCCTGCTCCTACACAAAGCTGGCTTATCTCATCCTTCCCCACCTATAAAAAAAACGACTGTTTGCTAAGTCAGCACTCCCCCAGTCATTCACCCCACGAAATACAAAATGTGCTTGTTTTTGTGAGCTACCTTCTGACCACCTTCTGCTCTAAGTTGTTTTTATCCCTCCTCTGTCACTCACCTCCTGCCTGCCCTTGCTCTCCTTCCCACTTGGCTCAAACTCTGGCAGAATTCATATTACTTCTCTATTTGCTGCTCTGTTGTTCCTTTGAATGCTGAAGTCTTTGAAGGTATACCTGAAAAGACAATACAGAAAATGAGAGGAGCAGGGGGAAAAGCAAATAAAAAACCCTCTCTGCCTGGCAAGGCAGAGTCCCTTACAATATGTAATAAGTTAAAAAATACAATGTAGACAGTTTATATTTTTTCAGATGACTAAATGGAATATGGTACAATATTAGTAGAAATCACATTTCTTGGAGTCAAAAGTGATCTGTGGACTTCTATTAAATTTGTTCTTAAAAAATATGTATTTTTTTTTATATAACATCTAAGCTTCTTCCAATTCATTAGCATTTCACTTAAAAATCTTTAGCCCTACATTCACTTTTAATTATCACCCCTTTCTATGCAGTATTATTCAGTGCAATAGCTCTTGAGACTTTCCAGATTTGTATAAATTATAAGCTAACAATGGCATTAATATCTGAAAGGTATTTTTTTTATGCTTATGAAATGGAGTCTCCATTTGGTACTACATATCAACTCCAGGCACCCTGAGACAGAAAAGGGCATTTCTTTTCCACCCATTAATATTCTTCTGGATAATTTCCCCAATATCTACATTCAATCTTCTCCAAAATATAGAGTTCAAAACTAAAGTACATCCTCCAGATTATTTCTTCAGCATCATCTGCTTTTCTAAAACCATTCTGAATGAGTGCGTGAAGAATATTTTCTTCAAACTGATTATTTATTTTCTCTGTAAATTATTTCAAATGTAGCCAAAGTACAGTACTTTCTACTCATACAAAGCTGACCACTAGCTAAAGGAAGGACTGTTAATTTGCTTGTAGTTTTTTTCCTACCTCTGGAATAGAAAAATGAGGTTAATATGCCCAAGGCAGTGTATACTTACAGAATTGTGGAAAGGAAGAAAAACTTCAAGATAGAGGATGCATCATTGGAAATGATGGTACTGTTCTTTGTCAAAATGGGTTAGAATTAATGGATTCATCAAATTAAAAAATAATACACTTGAAGAAAGTTGTAAAGTAATTTCAAATGGGAAAGGACGCTTGAAAAACTTGGTAGGAGAGCTAACTTCAGGATAGGGACAGTGAAGCGAAATAACACATTAGAGCTGCAACAAAAAAAAGTAAGGGGCAAGTTATTTATGCAGAGACTTTAGGTGATCAAAACAATCTTGTGTTAAGTTTGCAGAGGACTTATACTTTTATCCCCTCCTTTTTATTTTTTCCAAACTGAAAATACATTCCTCACTGTATGCACACGTTTACTTTTTGGCATTCTAAAATTCCTGAAGTGGGTTAATCTTGAGAAGGACTGTAAAGGGCAGTGAACTATTCAGTTTTATCAATGTTCTTTTAGCCCTTGTAAATTTGTTATCAGAAAATTATTTGCCAAAAGAAATCTTTTCAGAATTTCTAATTGGAAAAACATTTTTTAGAACGTGATAGTGGTTGAGAAGAAATTTCAGAACAGGATGGCATCATACATTTTTCTGCTTGTCTTTGTGAAACTTCATCTTTAACATGTTGGGGAAAATTAGAGCAATTGGCTAAAAGGGCAGGCCCAGTCAGTAGGCTGACATTTATTAGCATAGCCCATGTGTGACAGGAAAGTAGGTAAATATCTTTTAAAGTATTTTATTTCAAAGAAAGCAAAAGGTTAAAAATTTCACTTTAATAGGGGCTTTATCATTTGAAGTAATACATGCATTAGTTATGCCACAGTAGATGTGACAGTGGTTACAGTGATACTTTTAACTCATTCATGCTCCACCTGCTGTGTAGCTCATAAACTACAGACTCCCAAACTGCTTGAGGATCTGATTCCTACAGAGCAGCAGAATAAAAGTGTGGCATCACACTAGGCACCCTCTTAGTGAAATGTAGTAAAATTTTCCAACATGAAATGCATCATCAACAAACCCTTTGATGCATCTCACTGTGTTGTTCTGGAAAAGACTATTTCCAGTAATTTGCATTTCTGGAAGCAATACAAGAAAGTTGATTTGCTCTAGTTCACCTTGTGTGTAAAGCATTGAGAATATTTGTTAAGGGGAGTGTCAGCAAGGTGAGCATGCTAGCATGGAAAGATAAGTTTCACTGCTGATGTCTGCAGCACTGCATATGGACACATCTTAAACTAGTTCCTGTGCAATCCTACATGGAGCTGGATCCAAACTCATCTCTCTTTTCAGAGGTGTAAATCTGTAGCAGGTCTGGCACTTAGTGTGCAAGTGCTTGGTTTCTGATGCTGAGAATTCAAGGAATATTTGCTTCTTCTGCTGTTCTTGCCTGACGAGATTCTGTTTAGAATAAAGCAACCTGCTGAAGATGAGTGCCCTGAATCTTTTTATTAAGTACCTGAAGCATTCCTCATTTTGTGAGGATAATGGAGGTACTGGATCATTCTAACTTCTTGCATCTTGCCTACTTCAGTGTATTCTCCATATTTAAGTACTCTTTACAGTATTCCTTGTTCTTGCAGTAGGTTAGTTTTGCTTGAACTTGCAAACATAATTCTGGTGTTTTCTTGGAAGAAACTGTATGGTTTTTTTTAATAACCTTAAATTTTACGTCATGCTAAGATTTTTTTTTTTACGTAGATATATATTTAAGGTGATTTTCTTTCTTTGTGTTTGTTTCATGTCTTTAATAACAAGACAGAATTCGTTACACAAAATGTGAATTTTTTAGAGGTAAAAAGGACAGGTATGGATATGACATGTAAACTCATTGTGTCTGCTGAGTTTTGTTTGGTATAGCTATGCATTTATTTGTATCACTATATAGACAAAGACCTGCTGAAGAAATGATAACATGCAAATAATCGAACTTCATTTAAAAATTACCTGAGTGAAGAGGAAAAGAAAAAACATCTCACTAGATACTTGATTATCATGTTCAATCACACAATGTTTTAAATATAAATGTTTGAAAATGAATATTTATTACTGTGTATTTTGCCAACTAGAATGGAACAGTACAAATTAATGGTACAGTTGGATTAACTATGAGTAATTTGAAATAATTATAAATGGGCTTAATTATTTCTAGAAATATCAATTATTTAGTAGGAAGCTTAAGAGAATGTGCTCAAATTAACAACTGAATATTCACAAATAGCAGACATGGAAATACAAAGAAATAAACTCTCACTCCTTTGTGAGAAGGAAGGATGAGGACAAAAGAACACTAGGATGTGTGGTTTTAGTTATTTCTGTAATAATGAATTTTTCTGTGACTAATGCATGATAACCTCATCTCAAATGTGCACATAATTGAAAATGGCTAAATGCCACTTAAATAGTGACGTCTCCATATTGTGCATATAAATTGCATTGAAATCCTTCAAAAACTTAGGGATGTTTTTGAAAGGATGTTGATCTGCTTCAAAAGCAAGGCCACTAGATGGAATTGGGCATTTTGTTACTTCTTGGCATCCACTCATGAGATTATGGGCCCTTCACCACAAAGTGGTATCGTATGCATTGAAATATTCAAGTTTCATGTAAAAGGAGTAAATGTTAAGT
The DNA here is from genome assembly GCA_026261815.1 of Monarcha castaneiventris obscurior. NCBI lineage: Eukaryota > Metazoa > Chordata > Aves > Passeriformes > Monarchidae > Monarcha > Monarcha castaneiventris. The sequence continues at coordinate 7,557,543 of JAMPIT010000890.1, forward strand.
GAATGTGAGGTGTGAGGGAAGAGAAGGAAACTACATGTTTCAAGTTATATGGAAGAGACTGGATTAAAATAAAAGAGTTTTCCCCAGAGCTTGAAAATAAGAAGTTGAAAAATCAAAGAATTTCTGTCTTTCAGGAATAGAACTCTTTCTGGCCTCATAAGCTAATAATTGCTTTTCATCTATAACCCACTTGCACTTTTTAACATGGTGGTTTAAGTCAACTACTGTAACTAGTATAGGCAGCCAATACTTTTTTTTCTTCTACAGCTCTTCTATAAGTTTTGGAAGCTTTTCTTTCTCTTTAGCCACTTAAGATGCAATGGCTTTTCAATTTCTGCTCTCTGTTCTGGAAAAAGACTTGATGGCTAAAAGGATTGCAGAAGTGTGTCCTTGAGGGTCACCCAGGGGCCCACTGGCACTTTATTGCTGGTAGAGATGCATGAGAAGAAAACTATGCAGATTTTCAGGGCGAGGCATTAGTGGTACACTTCCAACTAACAAATAATGCCAGGAAACAAAATCTAATGCCTGCCATAGTATTTCATAAGTTGTGTCCTATGAATGGCACCAAGATGCAGTAAAAGTAAAAATCATTCTTTCCTTGACACAAGGGCACTTTATTTGATGTTTCTGTGGATAAAGCTATCTTGATTCTTCTACCTATTCCATAAAATAAATTAAAAAGTCTTATAAACAGTGCTTTTTCAGGATGAGTCTGACACAGCTTCATATTGAATTTTAATTGATTCTGCTTTAACATCCTGTTGTTGATTTGAGACAGTTTCATTACAATTATTTGGGCTATAACACCCAAGTATGTCTCTAGATGGATTTATTCTGTCAATTACTTTGCTGTGCAGAATGCAGCACATAAGATATCTTATAGTGTTATAAGTGCTTCATTGTATCACGTGAATTGTATAAGAAACAGAAACTCAATCTAAATTAACTGTAACAAAGGTTATTCCAATAAATTCAGTACATAGTTCAATGAATAATGCATTGCTGAAGGTGTTTATAGACATAGAACATCAGCTAATTTCACTCACTGTCACTTATTTTATAAACGCATGTTTGGCTTTCATGAAAGAGCAGGAAGCCCACCAGTTGTCTCCTGTGAATGTGTTGAGGCTGAATAATATCCAGGTGCCAGATTCAGTCTGAATCAAACATGTTACAAATTCTCCCAGCCATCATGCATCAGGTAGTCCACATTTTAGATCAGTATATGCATATTTAATACACATAGTCCTTTTGCATTAGTAAATATTATGTCTTTTTTGAGATGATTAAATTGGGTTATATATCCCTTCACAGAAATGGATGTACACACAATAACATTAATCTGCTGTTTTCTATTGCACTAATAAGCCTTTTAAGAAATATGAAATAAATTTCCTATTCTAAGTCTTGAACTCTTGTCCATTTCAACAAAATGACACTAACTGGCCAGGTAGACTTTAACTACAATGAAACCTAAAAATGAAAAATCCACAGTGCCTTTGGAGGAAGGGTTTGAGTCTTACTGTGCAACTGGTCCATTGTATATTTTACCAGTTAGAAGGACAACAGACAGGAACTTAGAAACAGCACAACCCTGAGCGTGTTTGAATGAAATGGTCCTGCCTGATGAATGAGGGCCTAATCATCTGAAAAATACCTTGCAAGAAAATACACTTGACAAGATGAACTTCTGTTTTCCAGCTTGAAGCTGTGGGGAGTTATGTCCAAATTAGTAAACAGATTTTGGCTGTGTATGAATAGATAGCTTCTAGCTTCCATGGCCAGCTACAGCAGGGACAAACTGTCTGGTCTGTTACAAGCATGATGAGAACAAAAGATAAGGCATTTTCTAATCTTTTTTTAATGCTAAAAACCAAAACCAGACTGAAAATCTTCTCTGAGTCTGTTGCAGTGTACCCTCACTACTGGTAGAGATGTTGGCAGCAGCACCTGTATCTCTCCTTCCTAAGGTCACTGTTAAAAAAATGCTGACTGAATTTATCTCATACTAGAGTCTGCATTCTTCTGGCCTTGAGTACTTGTAGTCCCAATATGCTCCGCAATTTACTGCTCCTAGACAACATTTCTCTCCCACTATTCCCAGTACAGAATGCACTCAGGTAGTCCTTTCTCTGCCCCCTTTTCAAGGAGAGATGAAAGAACCGTTCAGGAAATGTTTTCTTACCAGAGTGATTTTGCTCTGTTGTGCTACCTCTGAAAAAAGGATGCCATTTTTGAACATGGAGCATAAAATCAGCATTGTTTTTTTCTCAGGTTTCACAAACAAGCAAAAATAATTCCCAAAGAGTTAATGATTGCTTCCTTTTTTAACTCCTAGGGCAGATTGCCATATTAAGTTTTTTATTAGTAGACTGGTGAATGTCAAATATGTGTTTTTAGCACAGCAGATGCATATTGCTGTTTGGAATGTAACTCTGGCAATAACAGCATTTTGATTTACCAAATATTCATATAAATTAGGTTTTTTACTGTTTGTTCACTTAACTGTGTAGAGTAGGTGATTGAAACCTGACATGAAAGATCCTTTAGTTGTGAGTTCTGGCTGAGGGACATAGTTGTTTCAACTATGAGACATCAAATGCTATTAAGATTGTTTAATGCTTAGCACCTTTAATAAAGTAATTCTTCAATACTTTTATTTGACTGAAATTCTTCATCAAATGCCTAGGGAATGAGATCTGAATTCCATATGGAATGAGCAGTTACTAATGTGAGTAAATATGTAAAATAAAGCTATTTAGTGTGAGCGCAGTTCTGAACTCGTCAGGAAACATCAACTGTTTGTTGAACATAATATTTATCACTACTGAAATGAAAATCCTGTTTCATACATTTTTCCATTGAGAACAACTTTGTACAAGTCCTGCAGCTCAATAGTAAAAAATGTTGCAAAACTTAGAATACAGGAAATAATGTTGTTGGTATACTGTAAGATGAGAACATGGTTATGACTTAACTAAAAGCATTAAAATATTCAAACTGAGATAAGAAAGGATAGGTTCATATCTTTCACAGTCAATCTGATTTGATTTCTATATTTTCCAATTTCAGTTTTACTAATATCACACTGTGTCGCAAAACTTTTCATTTTTGAGTAAAGCTTCTATTGCTTTTTTTCTAATGAGCATATATACTTCATTTTTTGTTCTAGTTAACATTCATTTACCGACTGTTTACACTATTTTCTTCCATCTAGACTGGAAATATTTCTTATACACTGCATTCACAATCACCATCTTCGTTATTAACCCTGGAAATAGCATTACTAATGGACTCATTATCATTTTTGTCACTTGAAAACAAGTTCATTATCTGATGAGATGCAATTCTCTTCGCATGCATTTTAAGATCCTTGATTTTCTTTCTTTATAATCTTTGTAGACAATCCTTCCTCATGATCTGTAAAGAAGAAAATCTATGAATAGATTAAGATTCTATTTATTCCTTGTGTACTTTTTATCTGTTACTTGTCAGTCCATATATGCTCGTGGAAAAAAATTTCTCTAGCACTTTTCAATTTTTTTTTAATTAGGATTCTTAATTGCTTAGGTTTTCTGTGTTGAGCTGGATAGTTCACATCAAAGGTCTTTGAGGTCAACAAAAGAGAGGTTCTACCGAAAATAAATATTTATTTTACACTGGGCACTCCCTCTTATCTCAACCACACATTCACATGTAATTCACCCATTTTAAGGTATCTTTAGAAGTGTGTTATTTAAAATCTAAATGTTTACCTCTTCTCTATTGGAGTAACTCAGTTAATCTGATCAGGATTTTTGATTCCTTGTGCACTTTGTTCAGTACTTACAGATAGATCAATTACCGGTGCTTCAAAAGAAGAATAATTACAATTTTATGATCTGGTCCTCACTGTGTGTATAAAGCTGTGGATGGAGATGCATATGTAAGCACTTAAACACAAATTAAAGAAAACCACCCAAATATTTTTCTGTAGTCTTCTGAAGAAAACATTCCCATTTCTTCTGTATCAAGTCAGACAACTGACTTTTTAAAAAATTTGGATTTTAAGTATGGGTCATAAAAACAACAGAGCAGGTGCTGCTTAGTGTAAGTTGGCTGCTAAGTTAAATGAGAGAGAATTAAAGACGTAAGCCCAGACACTTTCACTAATAAGGTATTAGCTTGGCTCCCCCCAGGCCCTAGTGAATTTTTTACATACAAGCTTGTAAATTTTTAAAGTATGACATTGTAATGTTGGATAGAAATGTACGATTTAAGGTATTTCAAATTTACTAGTATAACTTAATCACTAAGGAAATACTCTAGAGTCCACAAAGTATTGACTGTAGTCAAATAAAATAATTTTTATTGCAGAGAATTATTGGGAATGTGAGCCTCTGTTCTAGTAGAACTTGAGATATATAGAGACATTCTGTCAGCCTAACACAAATATTATTTCATTAATTGACTAGCATCATATACTTGTGGAATATCTGTCTGGAAAATAGTTCTAGCTGATTTGTATAAAATGAGATTTATCTTAAATTAAACCCTCATTAATCAATCATTCTCATAAAAGTATATGCTTGGCTTTGAATATTTGCAAGGAGTAGAGTCAAATGGTATTCTCTAAAGTGCTTTAATTTTACTTAAGATGAAACATTTTACTTCTAACTTACTTCATTTAAAAAGACATATTGCAGAAACCTGTGATGATTTGTCAATCAATCCAAATCCTGAACTGTGACAGAACAGATACTTTTCTGCTCTGCTAGCATGTAATATTTACAAAGAGTGTAGGAGAAGACTGGCTTGTTAGTTTGTCTTAATTTGTTAGCATGGCAGTTGAAAGAAGAAATTTGAGAAAGAAAGGCCCTAAAAGGAGAAAATAAAACCTTTTTGTTGGATATGAAGTAGCATCCAAAATAAATCCATCTATTAAACAAAATTTCAAAGCGATAAGATGATTTTTTTGATTACTTGTCTTATCCTTTTATTTTGTTCTCTTCCATTGAATACTAAGACTGCACTGAGAGTGTTCAATGGGTCACTATCAACAATTGGCTCTAAAACACTGAGTTTTCAATGAGGCTGTTGCATGGAGACCCGTAAGGAAGCTGCAGTTTTAAGTGTAAATTGTTTTACCCCAACCCCACCTAATTTAACAAAAATCACCACAAATGCTTGTATTTGGAGAAAAGAAGTAAATATAGGATGAGTTACCCCAGTTCTGTCTTCCTATTTGTTTGCTTATTGGCAGCTTCTTCCTCTGTTAGCAGCTCACAGAGTAACAAGGGACATCAGATCTGGGTTTTTTCCTATTTTCTGGACAGGAATTTTCCTTCCTGCTGAAGAAAATTTTTGGTTTTTTTTTTTTCTCTCTATTGGAAAGGAATCAGTGGTCCTTGGTAGTTCTTTTTGGGGTTTCGTGGTTTTTGCTTTGCTTCTTTGCTCAGCAAGTGTTGGGCAGGCTTGGGCTGGTTGTCAGTGTGTGGTCTACAACCCAGTGCCTGGTGATGTTAAAGATATGCTGCCAAATACTTAAACCTGTGTAAGGACTTTAATGGTAGGAACCATAAGACACCAACAAGGCAGGAGATCAGCAACAGGAATGACTAATGAGGCTCTTATCTATTTTTCTTCTAGATTTAGGTCTTGTTAAGCCACAGCCCCTCAATTGTAGTCACTGATCACAAAAGTCAGCTTTTTTGCACTCCCCTGCATAATTTTTTGCGTTTTTCTATGTTAGGTGTAGTTCATGATGTTTCATTTACCCTCTCTGTATCTGCACTCTGATTCAAGTTAGAATTTATCCAATTATGTGGGTTAAATTCAGATCAAGATGATGTGACATAGGGTCAGAATATTGTTTCCCTTTCACTTCATGCTCTCTGTGCAATGAAAAATTTTGCTTACAGAACAAATTTCTGAACTGAACTTGTTCATCTGAACTGACCTAGGCTACATTTGGTCAAAATCCCAGGTCAATCACCTTTTTTATGTGCTATTTCCACCCCCCCCCATATATATATATATATATATATAAAAAAAAATATATAAAAATTTGTATGGAGATTTTGCCATCACTAGCATTGCTGATTCTACAGTATAGCTTCTGGATTATTCTTAATGCCACATTTATCTTAGATTCCAATCAGACTGTTTTTCATTCTCCTTATTACCTTCCTCTATTATATCCCAAGTTATTCAGGAAATAGTCAAGTGCTATCCCTAATTCACTTGTTTTTGTTAGCTCACACTTATTTCAACTGAGGCTGTATGATTTAAAGTTTCCCTTCTCCATCAGAATGTTGTGGATGTGCATGCTTACACACATGCTCACTCATCTTAAATCTTAGAGGAGATGACAAGCCTTTTTTTAGTACGTCCATTCATGCAGAAAAAATAACGTGGACTATTGGAGTCAGTGCCATTTCATAGTTGGCATAATACTGTTTGTAGTTGTTAGAGCTGTCCTTTGAATGGGTTTTTGGCTTTTTTTGCCCAAGTCTAGGAAGCAGATATACAGAAATAAATCTCATATCCTCTAGAGGTATAAACTATCCATTGACTTCAGTAATACCATGAAAGTTTATATGCATGAACCATGAGAGATTAAAAAAGTAGGGAAGTGTGTAAAGGAAGTCAAGACTTTGTGCTAAATAGTCAGCACCTTTTCCAGAATAATCTTAAATAGAGGCAGAAATAGTGAGAAGAAAACATACTCAAAAGAAAATTAAATCAGTAAAACTGTACAAAAATAGGCTATGCAAAGTATTGTACTCAGCTGACAATACACACACATTTTATGGCTAGGAATTCAATAACAACTTTGTATAGCAACTTCACTCAGCAGGACATTTTTATCCTCAAAAAATGTTTTAAGTTCACAAACATATCAACTTAAGAAGAGAAATTAATTAGAATATGGATGGAAAATATAAACAAATTAACCATCATGGAATCTCTAATTTCCAAAGCAAATTGCAATGATTCCTTAGGGATATATTGGAGAATTGTGATGGAACAAATAAAGGTCATGGTCTAAATGATTCAAAGTAGGAATCAATTTCTAAGCATGATGTAGCTCTAATTAATATAAGTAGTTAAAAAACAATACTCTAAAAGAAATCATAAAAATAGAGAAAAAAAGTATTCCAGTAGAAAAAGTGGTTTTGTATAAATCGTAGCACACTTCTCGAGATCAAATTTCTTCAGTTTAAGGAAAAGTTCCTGTAGCTTAACTGCATATTTTCCACTCAAATCAGTTCCTAAATGACCGATTTTGTACCATGGTCTTGTTTGGAATTGCACCTTCTATTTTGCCTTCTTAATGGGCAAAGAAGGACTTTCCAAAAATCACAATAGAAAAGGCAACCTACTGCTTACCCTTGGGTGAACCAAACTGCTGGGTGGCACTTGTGCGTTTGAAGCCTCACAGATGGTTTAACAAGGGGATGAGGGATTGATTATATACCTGTATTTCACCAAAAGATATGTATAGAAAATAACCTTTTTTTTTCTAGTCTACAAAAGGTATCTCAGAACCACTTAGTAGAAGCCTGCTAAATGATATTTTCTTTTTGAAAGCATTTTATTTTCTAGCTGAATCCCAATATTAACATTGATAGGCTATTGAACTGTGCAGCATGAAATATAAGTAATTTTAGAGTCTTTATGTCAGTATATAATACTCTGGTTGGCTCATGTTGCAGTATAATAAAAAAGTCACCTAGATATTTACATGGAACTTATTTTAATAAATATATTATTGAGTAACATATATTTTACCTTATTAGTCTCAAGGTGAGCTGAAACTGTATTGGCAGCACAATTTAGCATTTATAATATGCAGCTTTCTGAAATTAATCACTTTTATCTGTATGTTCTTAAGCATCTTTGGCCAGGGGGGTGGATACCATTAATCACTCTGAAATACTGTACCGTTGTCGTTCTCTTGGGCACTATTCAACCATGGTGTACATGGCATGCCTTTTAAACAATTATCTCCTGATCTTAGAGACAGAAGGAGAGTGTATCAACCAAATAAGGTTCTTTTATGGCTGTTACTCCAGAACAGTTCTGCAGTTTTGACAGGGTACGTGTGCAAATACCTGAGGCTGAAATTCCTGTGGCTTAGTGAGCCATTTGCTGTGCTGTCACTGCCCAGGTCCTCCCAGCTTCCAAACTGAGATTTTCTCACAGCAAAAGAGGTGCTGGCAGGGGTGTCCTTGCCATCTAGAGTGGTGTGAATTTGTTGACCTTAGGGGTGCACATCCAGGGTTTCCTCTGGTGTACTAATGAGGTGTCCACCGGTGCTTGGGAGAAAAGTATCAGTCATGTAATTCCTAGCAGGTGTGGCAAACAAAATGAATGTGTTTTAATTTTATGATACAGGTTTGATTCACAATAAGTAGACAATCTCTGGACAATTCTGTTTGCATGATTAGTGCAGTTTTCCCTTATTTCCTTTCCTCTTACGCAGCATCACAGAATGATAAGGGTTATATAATCACAGTAAGTGGGATGGTATCTTCTTAGCAGCTTTTGTCTTGTTTCAGAAGCCTACCACAGCAGTGACAGGCAGGATGGCTTTGCTTGCTTTCTGTCTACCAGACATCACTTGCTCCAGCATGTCCAAATGGTCTCTTCATAAAATCTGTGCTTAAGGCAAAAAAAAAAGACCAAGTTATTTCTGATTCTAGAGAAGTTGCTAAGCTTGGTGATACTGCTGTAGCAGAACTCCTGGCTTCACAAAACACAACTGTTGCCAAAAACATTCAAAAGTAAGCACCAATTTACTGCCAACAGGAAATAAGCAACTGTTGGATTATAGCAGTGGTTTTGGATTTTAAGATCTTGGTAAAATTTTCCAGTCTCAGCACCAGTGAGAGAGATCTGTGCCCATCAAATACCAACGCTTTGGTCTTGTGTGCTCTGAATAAAAAAGCTGCATGTGGTAGCAACAGTGCTCTGTAGGTGAGTGAGGGTGGGGGAAACAATTCCAGTGCAAAAATTAGAAGTGAATTGAAATTACAAGTGTCCAGTGTGGGGGACTTGACTTTTTTCACGTTGGACAAACTACCTATCTAGAAGACAGATTCTGCTTCTCTTAAAGTCACAGTAGTACCAGTGAATTTACTGGCATGAAAACCAAGAAAGAAAAGCAGAAGCAAAGTACAGTTAGCCTAGTGTAAATTTGAGTTTGAAATGAGGTGGATGACAGATCTTTGGCATAGTGTTGATCAAATTTTTTGCTTTGTAATTCATCTAAACATCAGAATTTGATTTTCTTTTTCCCCCATAAAAAGCTTTATTGTGAAGCTTTAACCCACAAAAAGCAAAATTGTTCCAAGTGAAGTGCTTTACTAACAGATATTTTGTAACATGTCTGCAAGCACTTCTCCCTGCTATTCAGACCTTCACATAAGATCAGCTATATTCAATTATATGGTCAGATTTTGGCAGGAAATATAGGGGATTTTTAAAAAGTCAGAAATATTTTCCCTTGAGACTTAACAGTCTTTGAACATAAAAGGAAAACAAGCAAACAAACAATTCCTGGATTTAGATATCTAGGCATTCCAAATCTGCAATTAAGATTTGATCACTGGGCTAGAGGCTGAAGCAGTTGAGAGAAATCTGAGCTCTTTTGAAGTGTCACAGACCTAACAGTTGGCATGGTAGACAGCATATATTCAAAATCTGGAAGGCATCTGACAGCACATCACAAACTATAGCTGCAAAACTGTGAATAAATAATATTCATATAGTTTACAATGTCTCCGTGTAAAGTAAGTTGATTCTGTTCTGAGACTGTGAATAAGACAGGTATTTTTAAATAATCAGTACAATAAAACTGTATTTAAACACAATGTTGCTGCAATCATCTAAAAAGGCGGGTCAAAAAGTGCTGATAATGGCCACAGTACAGATTGCATCCATGAACTTGTATCAAACTCTTTCAAGTAGATAAAGTAGATATTTTTGCCTATATTTTTCTTTCATCTGGCTAGCGCTAGATAAAGACCTGTGACTTCAACGCTGATGTTTTTATTTTTTTCTTTCCCTGAACATTTTCCCTGCTTAGAAGGCTTGATGAAGCCAGTGCCATCTTTCTTGACCCATTTTATTACTTCTGGTATCAAAACAGTTATTCACATTCATCACCTGTATTGCAGATCCCTAAATGTGCTCTCTACAACTTGCCTATCACTTACCTTGGAATTACAAAAAAAAAGTTGAAGAAAATTTGTCTTAAAGACAATTTCTTCAGGGTTGATTATTGCTCAGTCAGTGAAAACAGAAAAATATAATATACATTATATGGGTTGGAAAAATTAACCAAATCTCGGTCAGAAGCAGCAAGAAATGAGGAGGTAAAAGTTATGGCATGAGGTCCAGGTGGGGAATAAGCTTATAAAATTATAGATAAGCTTTGGCATCAGCACCTGCTCTTGTTCTCCTGGATTGTGCAAAGTGCTTCTATTGGACATGGACAAAAAGGAAGAGCCAGTGGAGTGGCAACACAGAAATTAGGACCTCATCAGAGACCTGTTCCACTCCTTCGTTCACCTAGATCCAGCACAGCAGGAGCACCAGCCTGTATTAAATCTGTAGCAGCATGGCCACCACCTAGAAAGAAGCCACTCCCTTGTTCTGGGACACCCTGTAAGAGTTTGTCACACCTGAGGTGGAACTGCTGATGGAACAGTCCACAGCACAAACATTGGGCAGCCTTTGGGGGTCAGGCTGAGGGAAGAATCCTGAAGTGTGATGCTATTTGTGCTAAAATCAGCATTTTAACTATTGATGTCATCTCTCAGTAGGGGAAAAAGTTAAAAAGAGAAAAAAGATAGTGTGTTCCTTATGACATTGATAAAAACCTCTGTAAGGAATTACACACAGAGAATTGCAATACAGCTGCATTATTGATGATTCTTTGATCTGTGATCAATTTTTATAGCATACTGTTGACCTGCCCCACACTATTTCTTGTTGCATCCAATATTTGAGGTCTATGCTATCTGAAAAAGCCTTACCCTCAATTATTCCTCTTTTTTTTTTTCTATGCTGAACTTGTTCTCTTTGTTAGGTTTTTCTAAAAGCTTGTTTTCTCCATGGGAGCTCTGTATTGGTTAGTTGTAGTGCTTTAAGTCAGATTATAAATGAATGATTAACACCAGAAGAGTATAAGTTTGAAATAGAGTGGAGCCAGGGAGATTGGCAGCAGGACTATTATTTTTTCAGTAGGTTGTGGAGGGAATTAAATTCTTGAAAAGTTTTGTGGTATTTTATTTCCTACTATTTCTATTGTGTTGCATGGGTTTTTTTCCCTCCAGCCTCCTTGCTAGTGAAACATGTTAACTTGGGCCTCAATGAAAAAGAAAAGAAAAGGACAGAGAAGGACAATTTAAATTTCTTTGTGTTCCCTCTTAACATTTCTGACTGTAGATGAAAAAGAATATAACCTGCCTGTGGCCTAAGGTCATGTTTAGGCCCTTATTCCCTTTTAAAAGCAAGGTCTTTATCACCTTTCTTTGCATCTGTCTCCAAATATTCATAAAGGCCCAAAATGGAGGACAAGTTACATGTTCCAGAGGAAATAATGCAATAGGGGTATGTTTGATGCTGCAGCCCTAATAACAAGGGAAAAACAGTTGCCTGAATAAGAAACACAAAAATTGCAGAATTTGCAGGTATAATCTTTAATAAGATTTTTGGATGGATTGAAACAAAGTCCAAGCAGAAAATGAATTCTGTTACTATTGTTAAAATGCCTATTACAGCATCTTTTCATGATTCATGAAAGTTATTTGCAGTATGATATCCAGAAGTAGTCCTGGTTTATGTATGTGAACCTAGATTGAAATGCACACATGACTTGAGTGAATTTGAGTTATTAGGCTAGCTTTTAGGCTGAGAAATGTAGCAGATGCTTATTCTTAATGGCTCAAACACAGAACTGAGTGGCTGGTGCGTGGATAAGTGGAGTACACTTAGATAAACTAGCAGCAGGGCATTAAGGCTCTCTATTTCCCTCTTTAGTGGAAGAAAAGTTGTATTTTGTAATGTAAATAAGCTTGAACTAATATCCCTTTCTCGTTTTCATAAGTGCAAATAGTCTAAAATATTCTTTTACAATATTCAGTTCTATCAAGAACCACAATTTTTTTACTCACAAAAATTAAGCTACTCCTTTTGATATTTGGATTTTTTTTTTTATTTCTTGGAATAGTATCTGACTCCTTTTTGTCTTCTAAGAAGATATTTAAACATGGATCTCTAAATGTGTAGTTTACGCAATACCTTCTCCTTGTGCTGTTACTGCATTCATCAATGGTGTTAAGTAGATTTAAAATAACCTGCAAACACAAATTTATATTTTTCTATCTTGACCCACATTTTGCATATAGATAGAATAATTCCAGGAAGTGCAAGCATAATGGCATTAGTGGCAAACTCTGGTTTGGTCTTTCCTCTCAAGCGGTGCTGCTCTCTAAATGCTTCCTTTCATGTCAGTGTGCTCCTTTTTAGAGGAACACATTCTTCCACCCATTACTAATTCTGTCATTGAAAGGCAATCCAAGACTTTGGAACACTCTAAGACAAACATTAAACAAAACTTGGCTTTTTTTTTTAAATCTGCCTTTTTAAAAAGCAGTACCTCTATTGATAAGAGGGCTGAAGAAAACTTAACCCGCATGCCAGTGGGGAGAGCTCTTTAAAGAACATTGTTTCTAGGGCTGGCTGATTTGAGAACCACGGGGACAATAAAAGGACAAATGCAGATGTGTGATCCTTTACTGTAACTATCTTAAGACAGTGATGGTAGAAGAAAGTAGCGGGAATGTGCAGACCATTTCAGCACCCAAAGTCCTCAAGTACCCTCAGAAATCTAAATACAAAATCACATTGTTTATTTGAATATACTTATTGACTTACCTCTGACTATGTTTTAAAACACGTAATTGAGAATTGTAGAAGGCATATTTTCCATGAGTTCTCAGGAGCAAACTGTAAAGATGAAAATTGGTTCGTGTTTACTTTACATACAGGCACGGTGAAAAGGGGAGCAACAAGCTCGCTTCTCGCATGAAGATATCTTTGTTTCTTTATTTGCATTTTACCCTTGTAAATGCATATTTCTTGTAATAAATCTATCTCACTGTGCCTTGAAAAAGTGATCGTTCATCTGAAGTCAGCTCAATGCTATTCTTTACTTTCTAGACTTGACTAATTGCCAGAATATTTTCCTATTTTTCCCCATTCCCCGAGCTGGGATCTGTAATATGTTGGTTATAAAGGAAGACAGGAAAGTTGTTAGTATTTTCTCCATCTGGATATTTAAATTAACCAACCTGTTTTGGGAAGAATGATACTTTTGCTTTTGAGGGCTAGGAAGAAATGAAATTCAAACTTTACATCCGGTAACAGGAGTTTGGGATGCTATTCATCATATTTGTCCTCAGGAAGAGAGCAGTCCAACATGACAGTTTGCAGGGAGACTAATAAATTGCATGGAAGTGTAGCCTCAGGCAGGAATGGATGGATAGGAACTCGTCTCCCATGCATTGCTCTTTACTGCTCTCGTTAGTAAGCAGCGTTGTTTTCCACAGCTCTTCTGGGAAATGCGCAGAATTATCAATAACACTTTAACATAATTCCCCAAGGAATCGGGGGCTGGAGGGACAGAACTGCTCATCCATTGATTTGTCGCTATGCCTTGTGTTCAACTAGAGTACAGATATTCAGGATCTGTGTGTTTTGAAGATTTAATTTGTATCTGCATTTAAACCACAATCCTTTACATTCATCAATTGCTTCATAAAATGCTTTAAGCTGTGGATCTTTTGATCTATTTATTCCAAAATTTCTAACAGTTACTTCTCTTTTGAGAAGGAAATGCACTGTTGCCTGAGGTTTTCAAAAAATAAGTGCTTTCCTGACAGCTGCACCCCAAACACCTTTTCCCTACTTCCTATAGAAGTAGGAATATAATAAAGCCTGTTCTTCATCAAGGTTGCCTCAGACTATGCTGTTAGAAGCAAAAGTTGCATTTTTTCCCCAGTTCTTAATGCATTATATATACACACATTTGGATACATGTGTATATAAATATTTATCTTTATGCTCACCTCTCTGTGTACTGTATCTCTGTGGCCCTTCAGCTGGAAAAGTTTGATTCCTGACAAAATACTTGAAAAGATTAATAATTTACTTTCCAAAGATTACTGCGGTTTGACCTTGGCCTATCAGTTCTTAGACAAATTTGACCTCAATGCTCAGAAAATAAATGTCTCTGCCAAAACCATATTCTAAAATGTAACTGACAGTTGCTTTCTTTCCAAATACTGCTTCTAAAAGAACCTTGAGAAAAAAACCAAACGAATTTAAACCTAAAATGCAAGAGAAATTTACTTATCTTGGCAGAAACTTGGAGATTATTAATAAACTGTAAAGTGAAGAGATTGGCTGTACTCTACAGGGACACCAGGAATAGTGATTTCTCTTGAAGAGCATTAATAACAAAATGGAATGTTGGTTGGAAAAGTTTATTTTAATTTTTTATATACAAGATGTTAATAACTAGCTTTATTATATCAAGTGACTTTGAAGTTCTGCTGCCTCTGCAATGAGCCCTTCTTCTGGGAGAGCCAAGCTAGTTTTTTTGTTTAGTGTGTAGTTGGTTCTGAATGTCAGTATTTTAAAGGGTTTCTTGGTTGTACGGTATAGCTAAAAGATACATAATGTATTTTTTGTGGGTTTGGTTTTTTGTTTTAATTTCAGTAAGGGAAGGTTTTTTGCTGTTAATTGGTTCAAAGCCCCTATACCATCCTAAAGATGTCTAATGGCAAGTCTCAAGAACATCTACCAAACCTCCCAAAATTTGTCTTGCAAAAAGAATAGATGGCCTGAAATTGCCTTTCCCACATTACATAAGAAGAATTAACTTCTTTTCTTATATGGGCACTTTCAATTTCCTCCAGTGTCCTTCCCCATCCAGAACCAGGAATTACTATGTAGATAAGGGTAAGAAAAATCCTCAGAGCAGTCAGGGAAAATAACTTTGTGACATCGTCTGAGTGTAAGTGTAGAAACACAACTTTGTTTATTCCCACCCCTCTTTCTTTCCCCTAATTTTGAAAGAAACATTTTTTTACCCAATAATGATTTTATTTCTGTTTGTCTGATACTTCATAATTAAACTTATTTTAACAATGAGATCAAGGACATGCCTGTTCTACTTGGAGGTACTTCAGCACCAACTGTGTTGCTTCTAGGTCTGAGAAGCAGTGTGGGTGCAGGGAAGTGATTCCAGGTCATGAGTTGATATTTTAACAAGATGGAATGTGATGGAAATACACCCACAGTATGATGTGGATGGAATAGCTGACTAAGTGGAATTTAAAAATTAGTCCCTTTTGCAGCACGTACGTGGTGTAGGGCCTATTTTGAAAGCAGGAGTACAGTAACTAAATGCTTGTATCTCCCCGTGCTCTCCCAGTGACTAAGCCTGCATTTGTCTGTAGAATTAAGCTCTATGCTGTTTGAAAGCAGGATTTAAGTTCTTACTTCTGTAATTGCTTCATGAGAATACCATCTAGGGCTGAAGTAACAAACTTGAGAATCAAAGAAGCTCGATAGAAACACTAATCTCCAAAAGTTTGGATGACCTCTGGACCGGCACTTGGAAGAAAGAGTCAGTACATTTTAAAACATATCACGTATTTCAAGCCCATTAAAACTTCAGATAAAAACATTAATAAATCCCAAATTTCAACCCTAAACATTTTCAAACAGCTTCAGCCTCACTCTTTTAATGCTGTCATACTTTTTTTTATCTCTATTTTCCACAAGCACATGGAAGACTGCTTCTCTTCATGCCTAAAAGTGCTTCAGCTTTGATAGGATTGAGTAGTCTAGTTGATGCTTAAAAAGAGTCACTGTCCAGAAAAGGGTTATTTTCTTCCCTTGACACTTTCTGCCTCATGGATCTTGACACAGTAATCATTACTAAAGGATACAGGTCATTTAAGAGGGAAATAGGGATATCTGCTTCTCTGCTCACACAGTTGCTATGCTTAATGTCCTTGTACTGAGGGATGAGATGACTGAGAGATTCAGCTCAGCTTCGTTCTCTACCTGAGGTCGTTCTCATGCTCCTTTTGGGTTGATTGGAATGATTTTTATGTAAGACATTTTCCATAACTTCTTTAATATTGAGAGAAAAGGGGGAAAATATGAGTAGGTAAAAGGGAGTTTAAGATATCATAATCTTGTGCACATCACTGGGCAAGAGAATCCTATCTTTCACTTACTGCTCCAAAGTTAATTCAGAAATTGTGCTCTAAAAAAGTCACTTAACTTTAAACTCCTCTTGCACTAAATTGATCTCTTTTCTCTATTTTCCTCTGGAAATAAAGCTCTTAATCACAAAACACACCAATATGAGCTCTTCTTTCACACAGTCAAGATAAAAAAAGGGATTCATTATCATCACCACTTCCACCTTTTTCTGCCCCCCAACCCCATACTTTTTAATGAGCCTTTAGCCCTACCATGAAACTTATGGTCTTGCTCTCTTTCGTAATTATGACTTATAGATTTTTCTCTTGATGCTTTCATCAGTGTTGCTGACAATTTTCTGACTTACATCCTTTAGTCCGACTTGAAATTAATGACTAGGTCCAGAGAAAAAAAAATCCATTTACCCTGTGCTGAAGCAGCCCACCAATCTCAGGAAGAAATCCTCTAAGAAAGCAGAGGTCTTTTCCTCCTTGTCTAAAGAGGAATGCCAGGCATATTCAAGCAAAGGGTACTCCTTTTATTTCTTTGCGAGCACCAAATAGTATCACCACCACAGCAGTGTACTTAGGATTGTAGGGCTTGTTTTGGGGTTTGGTTTTTTTGGTTGGTTGGCAGGTCAGTTTATTTTGTAAGACCATTAGCAGGACTTGGATGGCTGCTCTAGTGACTTTTGCAGTCCTACATCTCCCAGGAAGAAGCCCTGGCTAAGTGAGGATCAATGGGAAAGCCCAGGAGATCAGGGAATGCCATGGGTCTGGCAGCAGGTGCAGCTGGGGATGAGTGGTCACCTGGTCTCAGCTGCACATCAAATGCCTTCCCCACCCTGAAGTGAGAGTGAGTCGTGTCTCCTCAGGCTATGCCTGCTGGGAAAGGAAACTGCTTGAGCTGTTACCTCAAGGGAAAAGAGTAGTTGGCATGTTCTGTGTGAGCAGAAGCATTTCTCCAAATACCAGAATTTTACCAGTGATGGTCTCTGTGAATAGTGAGAACCAACCCAGAGCTGTTTGCTTGAGCTAAGAAGGGTCAGCAATATAACTGTAGTCTGTGACAAGGTAATTAGCTATTTAGAATTTAAAAAAAAAAGGAAAAGTTATCCATCTGACAGAAACTGTAAGAGAGCAGGGGGATTTTAAAGGTAAGCAATCCAGGTTTAATGGAAGATCTGTGGAATTTTGATAGTGAGATACACTGTTTTACAGCTTGTGCAGTTTGAGTGGGTGTCTGTGGGAATTTGGAAACCTGTAGAATTGGTCTTAACTAAACTTCTTTGCTTCTTAGGTGTTCCTAACACACCAAATTTGATTCTACCCATCTTTTGAAGGCTATCACATAGGCAGGAGAGTTGCTTGCATTTCAGCCCCTGATCCTCTCCTCACAAAGGCTGCCCTTGCAGCCCACCCTCCCCATCCAAGAAACAACTGTGCCACATACAGACAATTCCGTGATTTTTGGTTTTCCTTAGTGCTTGATTAGCTCATAACAGCCTTTTCTTGCAGTACCACCAGATGTGTGAAGGAGAAAGGCAGATCAGAGGCAGTGCTTAACTAGCAAACACTGATGGAAACTCAGGAGTGTCTTGGGCGAAGATTCAGGGTGGTGGTCGGATAACACACACATAGCCTAGGTCCATTTTACATATAGGAATGTGCTAACATTTAAACACATTTTGGAAGAATCTGCTTTGGATAGCAGTAATACTGATGTTCCTACGGTAGCAATTGTCATTCTCCAAAAAAGAACTAAACTAGAGATGAACTGGAGAGAAAACATTCAAATATTATTGTCACCTCTCTGCACCTCTATACAGAGATGAGTTAAAGTTGTAGAAGGAAAATTAATAATAAAAGTTGAGCCTGGCAAAGCTGAAATGAGAGATGTATCTTTCAGGGAACAGTATTAGATGTTTCTTTAGTCCTTGCTTCTTTACTGAGTCTCAGGGAAAGCATGATCTTAGTTATTTTCATGGTCTGAGGATGTGGGGCAGGAAAACAGCTGTATTAGTCCAGTAACTTTTAGGCAGCTGAAAGGTTGTATATACAAGATATTTCTCCATATGAATACTGAGGCCTGTTTGTGTCCTTACTTGTTTCTTTCAGTGTTTACAATAGTATTTAACAGTTCCTATATCCGTTTAATGTTTTTATTCATGTTTGGATGGTAAACAGATTCACAAGCCAATCTTGTGGATTAGTTAATTTCTAAACACCCTTGATGAACTCTCTTTAGAATTCCATTTAACAGAACCATAATTACTCTACTTCTGTGTGCATATACAGCACCTGACAGGCTGCTGAGGCTCTGATGTAAGCCAAGGACACAGGAAGATCTAAGAGGTTTTATTCCTCTTGAAGTATTACTATGCAGTTTTCCAATGAGGCAATTTCTGAGTGGAAAAAAAAATTATAGTGGTAGCCATGGTTTACTGCTGTAAAGAAGGAATATGGCACTTAGCTTAAAGGAGTGAAAGGACCATGTCTCTTGAATAGAAAAGTGAAGGAAATATAATACTTGCATTGCTTTCTTACTATTCTGTGCCAAAACTCTCCAGTTTTCTTATCTGGAAGCTGTGGATAGAAATACTTCCTTTCTTTAGTAATATTTTGAGAGCTGCAAATAACCTGCATATAGACTCTTTGGTTGGTATAATTTTCCTACTAGCCTGTTCTTGTTTTGCTCAAGCTCTTGGTCACAACACATGAAAAATAAGCTTCTAATTCATCACCACCAAACCCTCTGGAAGGACAAATCATAATCAGCTGGGGCATCTTTATGCCAGGTGCTCTCCTTCAAGAGTTTGAACACTGTTCAAAGATTGTCATTACCCAGAGTGGAAGTGGTTTTGCTGATGATGGTCCTAGAACTTGTGATTGCCATTTCATGTGATCCTAATGATCTTGAGTCAAGCTCAGATTTTCAAAAACACACTTAAACATCTAATTATATTTTAGACAACTGGATACTTTTAAAAGTCATATTAAGTAACTCTACTTGGACCTGTACAGCTTAGATCATCACAGTGTCTTAAAAGGGAGGCTTTAATTTTTAATTTTAATTTTTATTCAGACAAACACAGAAACTACAAAAATGACCCTTGAAGGATTGTATAGTATGTTTTATTTCTTATAATCACTCTCTATTCACACATCCAAAGGGACAAATATGGAAAAGTTCCAAGGAGCCAATTATACATACCCACCCACTCCACTTCCCTCCACTGCCCCTCAAGTTTAACTAGGTCAGCCTACTAGGTCATTGACTTAAGGGATCTAATTTGCTTTTGCACTAATGTTACTTCAGGAAGCAGGAGCTCTGTGAAGAGGTCTTAGTGTAAATGACAGTTAGATTTACAAAGAGACAGCACTTGAGCTTATTCTTATTTATGGTAGTAGAAATATAAAGCACCTCTCTGAAACTGAATGTGCCTTACTCTCTGTTACGTTAAGGCCACATCAAGGACATTTCATCACTTCCTAAAGCAGTTTAATGGGGATTGCTTGCTGTCAGTATGGTAGATTCTTAGGGGAGGAGAACGCAAATTTAGGAAAACACAATTTTTGTGTCTTCTGCTACATGTTTAAAGAATATTTATTAGAACCAACTACATTGTTACAAAATAGATTAAACCAAGACATTCAACTACATTGTAAGAGCATATTTGTAAAGCAAATGCAAACAGTAAGTGATGAATGTGAAACATCTGTAGTCAATTTAAGATGACCAGAAAACTATTAGTAGTCTCTGAAATAGTTGCAAAAAATTTTAACTTACAAATGTCTTATTTTGAATATAATTTTTAATGCAATGTATTTGAATATAATACATAATGCATTATGTTTATAATTCTTTTGGCTTTGCATTTGCCTTCTTTGTTTACAAAAGTGTCTTGAAAGGGAAAATAAGGATGCAGGGGAATTATTGTCTGAAGAGGAAAACAAATCACAAAGCAAAATATCTCTTGCTATCTTCAGTGTAAGAAAGTTAGGAGGGAGTTATTTCAACAATTCTGATGAGCTCATGCTCTTAACAAAGCATCTCATAAACCATGCTCTTATGCACATGCTTTGCCATTAAATATTTTGTTATGAAGATGTCACTATTCTTTTCCCTACTATGAAAAATAGAAAGCTAGAATGGAAAGTGCAGTTGTAGCTTGAATTATGATGTTTTATCTGGATTCACTTCTACCTTTGCAATGGGGATGCAATCCTATGAAGAATCTTGATTTATACAGAAATTCTCCTTGTGCCTGTCTCAATGAAAAAATTTCTTGTAAACTATAGAAAACTGGGCCTTCATCTTGAAAAAAACACTTCCACACGTATGAGTTTAAAAAGTTATTCTGACATGCAGGTGCAACTCCATAATATATCCTTAATTGACAGTATCTCAGTGGACAATTTTGGTCCAGTTCAACAGATTTACCAAAATAGTAGAAGGTCATTTTACCTCTAAGTATGAAAAGACTAAATGACATAAAATACTTCACTATCTAAAAATTTAGTCTGTTTCATCTTTATTTGATTTTTACTTCTTTAAATTTTTGGTTGGCAACTTCATTATTAATAGACCAGCTCTGAGTTTCACATCTAATTAATGCTTGGTTAAACACCATTTAAAATAGAATTTTTTTTTTGTTGTTTCCTTAGGATTCAGTTCTAATCCCATAATTCCATGAACACTTAAATTGGCATGAAGTGCCCATCTGCATAAAAGAAGTAGCTCCTCTTTGGAGGTTAGGTCTGCACAAATAAATAATTACATCTGGCTGGATTAGCTTTGAGCACAGATCATTTCCTGACCCATTTCATTGGGCAGGCACAGCAGTATTAATGTCAGTATTAATGCCCAGAGGCAGAGTGGGGCTGCCTCTTTAGGAGACAGTTTCACGGGCAACACATCTCAGGGAAGTGTGGGAATTTCACTTGAACTGTCGCCAATCAATGCAAATTTCTCATTGTTGTTTTTGATATTGCTGAACAGGACAGAAACTTTGGACAAATCACTTGAGTGAAAACCAATTCTCCCCTTCCAGTGCTCATATTTGTGCCACATAAAGATCAGAACTAGGATATTTTTTGCCTCTGATGTGTGTGTCATTCTGTCCCATGTTCCACATTAGCAGCTTGATCAGCTGAGCGGAAGAATGGAGGGTAATATTGCACTGCCACCTTTTTTTAAATATTTTTTTTCCCCTTGGATTTTTCATAGGGATTGCAAAAGACATATTCTTGACACCCAGACATTTCACATCCTGATTTCAAGCCTGCACTTCAAAGCACAGAAGCTTTCCAGCATAGTGTAAAGCACTGTATTTTTGTCCCCTAAAAGTAGGCTGAACTATTTTAAATGAAACTTAAAGGAAAAAGAAATCAGCCTGAGGTAGACATGCAACATAGAAAATTTCAGTCTGAGCAGCTTAAATTTGTCTGCTGTTGTTTCTAGGCTAATTTAGACCACAAAGGATGCAATCTGTGTATGGAAAATTAATTTAGGGGGAAACACAGACTTTTTATAAAGTCTATGTTCTTACATATGCTCCATTTAGGATACTGAAATGCATTTATTACTGTGGGAAGTTTCCAGCAACATTAGTTAGGGCTAATGTTGTTCTAGGTGGATTCTATATTGATCAGACAAAGTATAATCCCAGTTCATAATGCACACAAATGTGGGGTTTGATAGCTGGATAAGATTTATGTTTTCAAGCATTTAGCAGACACAGCAAAACCCAATCAGATGCTGAAAGATTTCAAAAATCTGGTAAAAATTATCAAAATATAGTTTGATAACTCATATTAATACAATTTCAGGCTTTCATTTTTTTCAAGATTGCCTCTGCTTATGTAAGCGCATAATTTTCTTAATTTAAGTATGAAAAGTTTTTATTCACTATCAGTGGTACAGCATTCACAACAGCTTAATTATGTGCAATTAGAAAGATGTATTAATTTCTTATGGGTATACTAAAAAGTGCAAAACTATTATCAAAACTTCAGCCTTTTTCTTTATATCACAAAATTTACAAAATCTAATTGAAAAAGAACCACGGAGCTTCTTTGGCCAAAGTAACAGAAGGAGATTTAATGTTAAGTGTTCTGCATCAGACACCTAAAGGGAGTACTTAACATTATCCTACTGTACTTGTTTAAACAACGTAATAGTTCCCAGAGCAATTTTAATTAATTTTTTATTGTACACAGGTAGCATTTCTGAACCACTGTACTTGTCATTGTTATGTCTTCGTATGATCAAGCAAGGCAATATTGAAGATTACTGATATTCAGTGTGAAATGGAGGACTAAACTGAAGGGCCAGAGCTAACATGGTCTATGCAATTATTACCATATAGAATCATAAAATCATTAAGGTTGCAAAAGACTTCCAAAATCATCAGGTCCCATCTTAGCTGACATGATGTTTAGTCAAAACCATAGCACAGAGTGCTGTGTTCAGTCATTTCTTGAATGCTCCCAGGGATGGTAACTCCAGCACTTCCCTGGGCAGTCCATTACACTGCTTAAACACCTTTTCAGGAAATAAATTCTTCCTCATGTCCGACCTGATTCTCCTCTGGTGCAACTTGAGGCCATTTCCTCTTTTCCTGTCAATGGTTGCCTGGGAAAAGAGACTGACCCCACCTTGTTACAGCCTCCTGTCAGGCAGTTGTAGAGAGTGATAAGGCATCCCCTGAGCTTCCTTTTCTCCAGGCGAAGTAACTCCAGTTTCCTCAGCTGCTCCTCATAAGACTTGTGCACCAGATCCTTCACCAGCTCTGGTGCCCTTCTCTGGTCTTGCTCCAATACCTCAATGTCTTTTTTTTTTTTTTTTTTTTTTTTTTTGTCATGAGGGGCCCAAAACTGAGGACAATTCAAGATGTAGCCTCACCAGTGCCAGAGGGATAATCACTTCCTAGTTCTCCTGGCCAAATTTTCTCTGCTATGAGCCAGGATGCCATTGGCACTCTTGGCCACCTGGGCACACTGACAGCTCATGTTCAGCTGGATATCAACCAATATTGGTTGCTCCTGAAGTCATAAAAACTACTCATGATCTCCCTTTTTTCCTCCCATTACTTCTATTTACATGGCATTACACTTAATCGAGGTATTGTATAGTATGAACTATACAGTTTTTAGGATTGTTTGGAATGTATGGAAATACTGACTAAAATTATCTCAAGGAAACATTGAACAAAGAAGCAGTTAGCATCCCTATCCTAATGTCCTTGTTTTCCCTAGAGCTGGTTCCAGTTTCATAAAATGCACTTTGATTCTTTTCTTTCCTGTTTCTCAACAATTTCAACTTGATACCTAGTTGAAAGTAAAGAAGCTCATTAAATAAATCTCTAGACTTCAGTGTTCTAAAGAAAGCTTGAATCTTTGGACCTTGAAGACTTTTTAAAGTATAGATACATGATACAGTAGTGCCTTTATGTAGGTACAGAAATATATAGGGATAGGTAACGAAAATTGTGCATAAATATATTTTCTAGTATTTCAAAGTTTATGATACCTCAGAGTGATTAAGAACCTCCAGATTTAGTATAGTATGCAACAGGTGTAGAAAATGAAAAGTTAAAATGAGGACTAACATTCTCTTTGGGTCCTACTTCTCTGGTAATAGGCAATTCTGTTTTCACTGGCTTCCTCATCATCTATTCCTAACAGCTTAATTGTTTAATTGAAATGAATGGTCTTTTCAAGACTCTCTTAAATGTCGTTCTGTGCACCAAGTTTCTGAAAACATTTTAAAAGAAAAGTTATCTTCAGTATGCAAGGCTCTGACTGCCTTTTTCACTTGGTCTTTTGTGACTTTCTGTAAACCTTGCTGTTGGCCTTCCTTCGTTAATTGCAACTTAACTTAATTTTAAAACACCTAGAAGGGCAGGTATTGAAAACATGCTAGTTTCTGACTAGTCTTAGGGGAACTGGACTTCACTGGGACATCACTGCAATATGTAAATATTCCTCGTAGGCCTTACTTATAGTGTTTGGATGGGAATGAGAAGAAAAGCATTCTTAAAATTTCTCTCCATTATCATAAAATATTCATTTTATAGTAATTCTCTGAGTTTCTAGTCCCCAGCTGATGGGATATGAGTATTACAGAGTTGGCCAGTACTCAACATAGGACTTGTGGCTAATTAGTGTCTCTAAGGTTACAAAGGGATAAGCTGCCCTGCTGTAGTGCTCTTTCTAATGAAAAAAAGGAGCAGGAATGCATTCAGGCTGGTAAAAGGTACTTGTACCTTTTTTCCTGTTTGTTGTTAAAACAACAGGAAACTGTTTGAGTGGGCGGGTTTGTCCTGTTGATGCTTCTGAGGAAGTAGTACCTTTATCTGATCTTCACAGTAAGGCGAGCTGCAGTTATTGCAACGTAGATTGCTTTGGAAAGCTGCTAACTTTAACAGCTTATTTTCAGAGATAACATGAGATGTTTTCTGTTCATTAAACTGTGGAAGAGTTACTAAAGTTAATAGTTGTAGTTACTTCTGCTGAAGTCATTATGTAAATTCAGTGACAGGGATGCAATTTGCTGATTATGACAAACTGATATTGTCCTAGGATATGTTAAAAACTGTTCTTACTGTAAAAACTGCACTAAATCTGTAAGAAGCAATTTTCCCTTGCCTACTGCAATAACAATACTTGCAAATTGGTTTTATTGTAATGTAACTGTGTGTGTTATTTAAAGAGGTAAATAGCTACTGGTATGGAAAGGAAAATCTGTGCTGCAGAGCTAGGCAAAATGTAGTTGGCATAAGGTTAAGAGATCGAGGGTTTCTGTTATAAATGATAATAGAGCTAATACAACAATATTAAGTTTTTTCTCTATTGCTGTTAGTCTGAAGATATATAAAGATCAGGGGATTAGTATATTCTTACAGTATCTGGCTTTGGGTCTTAAAAGATTAATCTTCAGATGACATTAACTGGAGAAAAATCTGAGCCCTCATCAGCAGGGCTGTGCAGAAATGATGTAAATCTGGAGTTGGTTCACCACTGTTGTGAATCTCCTGAGTCAGGAGAAGAATTCAGTCCTTAAAGAACTCATGCTTTGGTAACACTGAAACAGTGCTTTGCTTCCATCTATATCCTTTTCTGTCCCTATCCACAAACATTTCAAACCTACCTGGTCACCAGCTGTCCATCTTTATGATCTATTCAACATTACTCCATGCACACTGTCTACCTCTTTGCTGGGGAAGTACAGGGTGACTTTGTGATGCCATGGTAGTGGGATGTGACTGTGGAAAACTGGAGAGAGTGGCTTCTCAGTGGGACTGCCTGGTGGAATGTTTAGCTGTCAGTAGCTGAGGTTTCAGTATGCTTTTAAGATCAGAGCACTTGCCCTGCAGTCAACCTGTACCTCGACAGAGTGTGCAGCGGGGTTGTTGCTGGCTTTACTGCCAGTAAGCTGAGTGTGGTGATGGAGAGGTGAAGCAGATTTACGTCTCAGTGCCTTTTTTTAGGTGCCATGCTTATGTCTGAGTTTTGGAAGTAGGAAATCGTGTTCCCTACCTCCCTTTGAATTTCCTTGTTTTTCAGCTAACTCTGAATGTGTGCTACTGTTGCATGCACCTACTTTTCTCTGGCTTTGATCCTTTTATATTTGCTCCATTAAAGTTATCTTTAGATTTGCTTGTTTGTCTCTGACTCAGACATCAGTCAGCAGCATTGCCTTTGATGGCTGGATCAGTCTGACATTTGTGAAAATACAGTAATTTTTCCACAGGGAGGCACCAGTCTTCTGGTTTGCTTTTCTAAATTGTATGGCCTCTTGCTGGGCGATGTTACAGAGGACATGCAGCAATCTCTGGCTGCAGCACTGCTTTCTGGGCTTATGAAAAAACAGAACCCACATTTTAGAAGCTCCAGACTTGTTGGAAAGAGTCATGCAGGTTTCATTAGTGATTGTTTTTCTTCCTCCTCTTGAATGTCAGTCTTACTATGTTAGCAGCTAAGAGGCAGGGTCTTTGTACAAATATTTCTTGCAGATAGCTGTTCCAAGTGAATGTTATCCACTGACTTCAATCCAATGAGTTGCTAAAAACTAAAAAAATTGAATATTTTTATTCAAAATGGAGAGGAACCTTGACTGCTTTCTATTGTGTATGTATGCCAACTTACATGGACGTAACCTGTAGATGTATCAAAAAGATGTATTAGGGTTGGAAACAAAATGAACGAAAAGCATTTCCTAGTTGTTTTTAAAAAATTTAGTTGTATCTCCACAACAGTCTTTGTGCTCACGCTTCACTAAGAGAGTAAGTGCTGTATGCAATAAACTCACCTACTTAAAATCGTAATGAGAGCATAAAAAGGATTGTTCTATCATAGTGTAACAATATCTCATTGCACTGTTCACTTTAAAGAAAATCATCTGCATTTTTGTGGCATGCAGATAAGTATTTTAAACAGTCAAGACAGTCTTCAACATTTTCTGCTATTTTAGCTTACTCTTTATAGTCCAGGAAAAAAAGTGGGGGGAGTAGACAGAGTGATACAATCAGTTTTGAAGAACAAAATGATATCTTCTTGCTAGGTTTCAGGAACAGATAATTCCTCATTTACAAATATATGCTTCAGGCATAATTCAATAAAATATATAAAGCTTTTGTGGTCTTGTGAGATTTAGTAGTGCAGAAACTGGATATATTTATATTGAACCTATCTTTCAGAAAATTACTGAGTAACAGCCATGAGGTTCTGTTTCCTCTTCAGAGCAGTGTTGCAATTTTATTACAGTAGCATCCAACTGTAATGCTCTGTTTAAGGCTGTTGAGACAATTTTGCTCAATTCCCCCTATTCAGGTGCTTTGTTACTAAGTCAAGCTGAAGCCTGAAGTTTGTGATAAAAAGGGATTTAAAGAATCTCTGAGCATGAGCAAATGTTGATGTATTATGAAAATGACAGATTTATCCATCTTTCCTCTCTTTTCTAATTTTGACATTGTAATTCATCCATCAATTTATATGCAGCTTGGGTTTGTATCTTTGCACATTAGTCTATGTCATTTACTCTTTGTTACTGACAACAATAAGGGCATAATTTCAGATTTTCTTGATCTCCTTGAGTAAATTTGATGCTTGATTGTGGGGTTTGGTTTTTGGTTTTATTGTTTTTTGGTCTGTTTTCTGTGGGTCTTTTTTTTGTTGCTGTTTTTGGTTTAGGTTGGTATTTTTGTTTGTTTTCTTTTGTTTTTTTTTGCTATCCTTGCTCAATTACCAGTGAATAGGCAGTAAGATGTACTGAGAGAGAGGAGCTGAATAAGAGCAGAAATTTCTCGGTTTCTGAAGATCATTCCTTAGGGATCTGAAGTTGGAATTGCAGGGAACAGGACTGGAGTTTTTTCTGCTGACATGTCTTTTAAGAGACGGAAAATGATTGCTCCTGGAAATTCTTGGCACTGATATTAAAATGATTAATATGATTTTTTTTTAAATTGGGCATGTGCTCAATAACATATCCAAAATATGTTGTTTGGGTGTTCTGGTTTTTGGGGTGTTTTTGTTGTTGTTGTTGCTTTTGTTTTTTTTTCCCCTCTGTAAAATCCTCTTTATTTTTTTTTTTTTATTATGGTACATAGAAAGTTTGTCACGTGTTATAATAAAGCTGCAAAACTCTTTTAGAAAATACCAGTATTCCTTTGGGTATATTTCTAGGGGAAAAAAAGCCACAGTAAGAACATTCGTAACAAGACTACTTACAAGAAAATTATACTCCTGGAATGTATTTGAAAAGAAAAAAAATCCAGAGATATTTTTTTCTAAGTTTAGCATTAGCACACAGGAATTTATGACCAGGAGTTGAGGAAGAAACACAAATATAAGGATATGCCATATTATTGTAATTTTAACACAGAATAATTTTATGATATTTTCTAATTTAGAAGTGTTTTGCTTTTTGATTCATGGGCAAATTCTTAAGACAAACACTGTACCAATATTAGTCCTAGAAATTTATTTTAAAATTATGCCTTTTTCAGTTATTATTTTGTTAAATTTTTACACATTTAGTGGACAAGAGTAAGTCATTTAAAAGCAAGATTTTAAACTGTTCGTACTTACCTCAGAGTTTATTAAAAGGCAACATTGCTATTTCTCAATCTCCACACACTGAGTGGTGCCTTTGGTACCTCAGTGCAAGCTGACATTTTGATGTTATGTGTAAAGTCAAGGTCTCCTTCTGGGAAGAACACTAAGATATAAGAAATACAATCTGACAGTAAAAATGAATGGTTATATAAAGATATCTCACAAAGCTGTGAAGAAAACCTGTCATATCCTTGGCTATGCTAGGCAGAGCTATTAGAAAATAACTAGTCTAAATCATGTACATTGGCCAGTTAGGCTGTCTAGAGGCATCCTTATATACAAAGGAATTCCAAACGAATATGGCACTGATCTCTCTGCTGGAAACAAAATCCTTGAACCAGTTATCTTGTCCAGCTGGAGAGGAATTTGTAATTTGCCCACATAAGTAGGCACACATGTTGATTTTGGAAATCTGCCTCCAATTAGCAGGTGTTTAAGATTCCAAATGTATCTGCTCAGGTATTCACAAGCAGGAAAGCTTCCACTGCTGCTCTCTATGAAAGGAAATTCTCATCCATAGGTTAGTAATGGAAAGTGAACTGAATTACAAACAGATGCAGAAAAGGAAATCTTGAAGCTGTGTGGCTTGTGAATATTCTAAAAAACGTGACTTATGTCATGTGGCTGAGGGAGCTGGTTTTCTTTAGCCTTGAGGAGGCTCAGGGGGGCCTTCATTCTCTACAACTCCCTGAAATGAGGCTGTAGTGAGGTAGGGGTTGGTCTTTGCTGTGTCTGCACTGACAGGAGCAGAGGAACTGTCTTTAAGATGGGACAGGGGAGATTCAAACTAGATATTAGAAAAACTTTCCACAGTTAAGCTGGTCAGGCATTGGAATAGGGTGCCCAGGGAGATGGTGGACTCACCATCTCTGGTGTTTGAGAGGTGTCTGGATCTGGCACTGGATGGTGTGGTTTAAGGTTTACAGTGGTAGTGCTGGGTAGATGGTTGAACTGGATAGTCTTGGAGTGCTCTTCCAGCCTTGATGATTCTATGACTTTGATTCTATTCCCCAGTCTTTATAATTAAAAAAAAAATCGTGCCTTCTCCTAGGACAAAGGAAATCACAGCAGACTATAGAGCTGGTCCCTGGCTATGCAATGTGAGAGCTACTCTGATCTAGGTGGACCACTGGTGGAACAAAAGGAGAGAACAGGGAGATTGTTGCCTAGTATCACATAGCCTGAGCTTTTGCTATCCTGCTTCTCCCCACGGCAGCACAGTGTGTTGTATCAAAGGTATTTTAAATTTACTAGATACTAGATTTACAGTGCCAGGTAATCTAGTGGGAGATAGGTATGTGTGCTCTTCATCCATATTCCAGCAGAGGAATAATGCAAACTGTATTAAAGAGCATAATCTATGCTCTATGAGCCATGCTTCAGTAGCTAAAACAGGCTATACAGTTGCTGAAAATTGGGAAAAAAAAGAGGAACTCAACCAGCAGAAATGTAACATAATATGCACTGTGTCATTGCATATTGCTTCACTATTACATCATAAATCTGCAGTTTAGAGGCCATCTGCACCACTGTGCAAAATACTTCTGAGCAGAGGAAAGGGGAGAACATAAAGTTACATAATTTTAAGGAGCAAATCAGTAATTACTAATCACTCTATTTGCATCGATACTTTGGTGAAAGAGAGTTACAATCCATCCTTTGCATATGCTAATTATTTTAAATGACATTACGCATAAGAAAAATCTCAGATTGTACTTTCAAATAAATTAGCTACAGGTAATATCTTTTGGTGCTGGTGACTTGTTTGATGGTGTCTTATTTGAGTCTTCAGTGGCTCATTTAGTTTTTTCTGGGTTTTACCTGATATTACAGGTCAAACACCAAAATTAGTTTTAATATGAGTGTTCTATACCATTTCATATACTTACTAGGCACAAGGTAATTGTTGGTATAAATTAACAAAGAGATTATTGTAACAGAGGAAAAGTTAGCAATAAGCTAGATAAACCTGGAGAAGAGGTGTTTGTTCTTACTTCTATGTTATAAATAAAAGATGTCTTCTGCACCCACAATTTATCCAGTGTCCTTTTGCTGAGATAAGATCCTCCATATCATATCTGAACTTCATTCCATGTTAATCATATCAGTTGAGATTTTTTGAAAGTTGCAGTTTTGTGAAAGGGGGTAAAATGTTATAGGTGAATTGCCATGGTCAGGCAGAGGTTTCAACAAAAAAAGCTCCACTCATCCAGTTTCATTCCCAAATCTCCTCAAGTAACTCTATTTGTAAGCTTTTCTTTAAGTGAAAGTCAACTGTGTGTTAAATCCTCCATAATATTGACAGCTGTGACTTACAGCTGAATAAATAAGTGTAGCATTGTGCATTTTCTCCATTTGCTAACGTGGCAGAGATCTTCTGCAACATCCAAAGAGGTTATTATCATGCAAACAATCTTCTGCTCATCTTGAAGCAGACGGATCCTGTCTTATTTAAATCGCCTCGCTTTCTGCAAATGACAGAGCCCTCATGTTTCCACATGTTGGATTGCTCCCGAAGGAGGAAGGCAAACAGATTCTGTCGCTGCCGATGCTGGCACTGCTTCTGTTCCCTTTTGCACGGAACATAACAGCAGATATGTTGTGCTTGGAAGTATCAGGACCCTTCTCCCACACCGCCCTTTAAAAAGGAAGCAGTGTTTAGAAGAGAGTAACAAGTTTCAAATAATACCAATTGACTTTGATTTATAAAGTTAGAAGTGCTGGATTTGCTTTATCAATGCAAGGAGGTGGTGTTAGGGAAACAGAAAATATTCTAGCACATCAGTACTTTTATCAGGAATTTGTGTCATTTCTGCACATGGGATAAGACATCCTCTGTAGACAGAGGATTTATGTAAGGAGGTAAACCAGGAGTTTTTAAGAACAGGTCACATAAACATCTGCTTGGAGTGTCCTAGGTATGCACTTCATCTTGCCTCAAAGAAAGAAGATGAACTAGCTAATCCCATTGGATGCCTTTGAACTCAGCATGTCTTTGATTTTCACATAGATAGGTACTTCCCTGGAAATATTTTCTTGTTTGAAAGAATAGCTTAATGAAACACAAAGGAAGGTGTTACCCTCTAAATCATAGACATATTTGAAGGACAGACTGCTTCACTGGAAAAGATTTTTGGAAGGCCTCCAGTTCTTTTGCCCATCACAATTCTACTCTGCTAATTTGGACAGGTTGTTTCTAATGTTATTTTTTCTTGAGTGCTATGTGAATGGAAATCCAGCTATAATCTCAGTCATGTGAGTGGTTGCTACTTCAAAAAGAACAGCCTCTTTCTTTAGAGGTATCATGTGACAATGTCTTTTGGGGCAGTCATATAAATTATTTTCTAAAAATCAGTGACAGTCTTCTTTGGTAGACAGTATCCTGTTGTGTTTAGGGAAGTTGCATTTTCATAAAAGCCAGTTGGAAATTGATTTTAATAGTGTTGGGAACTTCTTTTGGTTTGCTTTCAATCTTCTGAAATGAATGGAACCCTAACTCAGAGTTTTATTGGCCCTGATGTTTTAGCTCTGTGGTTTACTCATACAAGTTTGAAACGGGAAATAGTTTTGAGTCTGATACCATCTTTTTTTAGACAATGACCAAAAGAAGACTCTAGTTTGAGTCTTTAGGAAGATATCATTTTTTAAATTATTTTTTCAGCAACTCCACAGGTATGACCACAGTCAGGAGATCTATCTGTTCTATAATAAAAGGAGTATTTTCATATGGTTGACTTCAGTCTTTGTTCCAGAAGAGTAGTGCAACTGTGCTGGGAAATCGACAGGCCCTTTATCAATCTTGAGTTTTACTCATTTGGTGTGAATCTTGCAGCCATTGGGAGGATAATTGGTTTTCTTTTAATTACTCTATTGAAGAACTGATCTTTTCGCCCAAGCCTCCTTTCTGTTTTCTTGGTTTTTTTTTTTGTTTGGTTTGGGGTTTTTTTTTGTGGGGTTGTTGTTGTTTTTTGTGTTTTTTTGGGTTGGTTTGGTTTGGGTTTTTTGGGGGTTTTTGGTTTGGTATGGTTTTGTGCTTGTGATTTTTGGATTTGTGGGGTTGTTTTTTTTGTCTGTTTTAATTACTTTCCATTGCTGACGAATATTGGTGGATGTTCGGTCCATTACATAGCAACTGGTCTTGAAAAATGTTGTAACACTTCTAATTGGAACAACTGATGTAGCCTAATACAAAGACAGTGTCCCAGGAGATTTTGCCTCTGTCCAAACTCTGCTCAAAAGAAAAACAGGGTTGAAGTTAAGTATTATTTAAGCCACCTGTATCTTTTCTACATTTCAGGCATTTGTAGGCAGCCTGTAAGGAACGGTTTCAGCAAACAGGGATTAGACTCTCCCACTGTCTTGCATCAGTGTGCAAGAGGAATGATAATGCAAGAGAAGATGCAAAGGCTGATGTAATTAGAATATTCAGGTGTAATCTTTGTCAGGTCTCTTAGCCAGGTTTATTAATGTTT
The DNA here is from genome assembly GCA_026261815.1 of Monarcha castaneiventris obscurior. Lineage (NCBI taxonomy): Eukaryota > Metazoa > Chordata > Aves > Passeriformes > Monarchidae > Monarcha > Monarcha castaneiventris. The sequence goes on from JAMPIT010000890.1 coordinate 7,590,409, forward strand.
ATGGGGAGGAAATTTAAGTTATATAAAGAACAACACAGTCAACAAAGGAAGAGATCTCGTGAGGTGATGAAAATAAGTTGTGGTACTGGGGTTTCTCAAAATTTATCCATGGTCAAGCTTAGGAATGAAACCTGTATTTGCTTACCTCCTTCGTGTTCGCTGTTTTCAGCATCTGTTGTGGCTGGTCCTTTGGAAACAAATAAGGAAGTACAAGGGAGCAGTCTCTTGCTATAGAGGTAGTGTATATTAATAGTTAAAAGCTGAGACAGCAAGCAGAAAAAAGTAGGTTCTGTTTCCACTTTCTGTGTAAGGCAATGCATGTCCTGGTCCATCATCCTATTCTCAAACTAAAATTTTCCATGTTGTGTTATCTTGTCCATGTGTGGAATAATTAATTATCTTTTGGAATTACGATGGGCATTGTGATATTGTATTCTTTCCCCTAATTTTTGCAATTATTAAATTCTTAATAAATAGTTTTGTCACTGAGCTGAGACTCCCAGAGGCATAATTTCTTCAACGCTGTGACGAGATAATAAAGCCAAAGGCCCAAGTCTATATTTATTTTTATTTTCTCAGATATGGTTCTACTCCAGAATATGCAAGATTTGAACTGGTATTACTGAGGTGAGAGGTTGGATATAATCTGCTTGTGCGTTTCTCTTTATGCATCTCACCATCTGCTTGCAGTTGTTTAATTTTCCCCTTCATACTTGGTATTCTGCCTCAGAGAAGCATTTAAAGATTGTACTCCTGTCTTCCTTCATTAACATGTCAGAGGGTGCAACTGCCAGGACTAAGCAGGCATTGTGTATGGTTCACTGGAACCTTTAATTAGTGAGAGGGTAGGCACCCCAGAGTCCTGAGGATGTGCCTTTGCTCATGGTCTCTCTGGGTGCCATCTCGTGGATGCACAGTCTTGTAATGATTGCAGGTTTGTCTCTACCTTGGTGTGGTGGGTGCCCTTGGAGGAAATTGTTTTCTAGCTTGACTGTTGGTATGAAAACTGGATTTTGGAGGGCCTTGTTCCACCTTTTCTCTCCGTATATATTTCATATAATGTTTGTACCCAAGTGCTTCTATAGCAATTATGATAATGTTTTCTCTTTTGGGATGTCGATAGCTTGTCAATGCTTTATCTAAAGCAGATGACATCCTCACACTATGGCTTTTTTCTGATGATAGACAGTAACATCAAAAGTTTTCCTGTGTCTCCTTGTCCATTTTATATATTCCTAGACTTTGTCAACTGTAGCCTTTTAGAAAGTTTGAGCAGGTTTGGTTTGATGCTCTTTTTAAACTGTTTTCCTTATGCTTTAGATTTGCCAAAAGCAAGTTACCAACTTGGAAACTTTGTGATCAAATGGTCAGAAGCCGAGTGCTTTTTGCCTTATATGTGCTTTGTGACCCACTAAGGATTTTATCCTGTGTTTTTACACTTCATGACTGTTGTCAGTTTATGTCTCTGCGAGGCTCCACTGACACTTTAAGCCTGAGTCATAGCTGGGATCCCTGACTTCTCAGTGTTCTCTGGGGCTCTGTTTGAGTCATACAGTAAAGACTTTGTTCCACTAGTAACACAGCTCTAGCCACAGAGAGCATTGCTGGCCTGGAAATGGCAGGAGCCTTTTTTCCTCAAAGGAATTGGTTTTGCCCTTGGGTTACCTCATTGTGAAAGCAAAGTTTGTGTAAAAATATTTGGTTTGGCAGAAGGCTTTTTTTATTTTGAATCTAAAAATTCTTTTGCCGGTTTACAAGATGGATTTGCCAGCAGAAAAAAAATTCAAGCTAACACAGAAGTGTCATCCTTTTATTCTGAATAACAGTAAAAATAGGTCTATACTAATAGACACGGTTTAAAAGTCTTTTTGGTTTTGTAGCATGTAAGCAAACTAACATGCAGATGAGCCTAGTTTTCTCAAATAAATTGTCATCAATGTTTCAGAGGGATACATGAATAAATTATGTGTAATTAGCATCACATTTGTTTATTAAGAATGTTACTTAATATTAAACATCAGAACTAAGTAATTTTAAATAACCATCTGTTTTCATACATTAAATCACTGTATCATTTCTGTAGCTACTGCTCTTCTGTTAGTCTCCCAGGCAAGACAATAAAGCAAAAAATGAATATGTCTACATATGAATCCATCGCCAAAGAAAAACAAAATGCTAATGAGTATCAAGGAAATAGATAATTAATGAGTACTGTAAGTGATATGATATTCAGCCTTTCAAAGGCTGAACAAACAAAAATTTAAGAATATACAAACACTGAAGTAAGCTTGCCCCTGTTGGTACATAACCTCCCATGTCTGTTATGCCACATATTTCCTATGTGGCTTTTTAATGATATGTATAAATGCCATTCATTTCCCTGACACGTTTTAAGTTATCCTTAATATAGAATCACAGAATCGTTTAGGTTGGAAAATACCTTTAAGGTCTTTGAGTCCAACCATTAACCCAGCTCTGCCAAGTCCACCACTAAACCATGTCCTGAAGTGCCACATCCACACGTCTTTTAAATATCTCCAGGGATTGTGGACACTCCTAAGGTTGACTGTTTTCATTATATTTATCTTGCATGCTTTCTTTCCTGTGGTTAAGTAGTTTCATTTTATTAATTTGTCAAGTTTTTGAATGGGCTAGGTTATAGTCAAGATCCTCTTTACTCAAGCAACATATAGACAGTCTTTGGGAGCAGAGAATGAATTGGCACTAGATGACTGCACTGAGAAGATCTCATTCCCTGCATGCCCTTTCCTCATTTCATTTCTCAATACAACCAGCATTAAGCACATCAAGGAAACCTGCAATGGATATAAATAATCACTGCTTTTCTTTTTAAAAGAAGAAAAACACCTTTACACCTTGGGTATAATTTAATTGATATTAATCTGTACAAGGCTGTTCAGTAATATTGCTAGAGCTGTATTGAAGGCATATACCTCACCCATAAAAATATACAGTACAAAAAGTCTCAAAACTCTCAAGATGTTTGAAATGGAACACAAAATTAAGCCTTTTGACATCATTGCTGTGAACTCATTCTGTGGGAGGAGAGTAATTTCTCACCAGACTTCAGCTAGAAGAGTTTTACCCCATACCTCTTCTTTCCTGAGCAAAAGAAGGAGGAGGTGCTTTAGTCAGAAAAGAAAAAATTTAGAATTGGAAAAGTGGTATATTAATTAGCTCAATGGATTGCAACACTGAAATCCTAGCTTGTAATACCGTAAAGAACTGTAATTTTTTTAAGAAGTCTCTTATTCAACTACATCCTCAGGCTGGGAAAGTCATTGGATTTCTCTCCATCCCCTATTGATAAACCCATAAGATAACAAGGTAAAGCTGAAAAGACCTGTCAGCTCATGTTGTTCATCTCTCTGCACATTCAATGTTCCCCCTTACTGTCTGCATTTCTAGCACTTTGCAAAAGCCAGGCTTCAGTGTCTCACTGAGCTCTGTTGAAAAAATATTGTGGATTCTAAAACATAATCACTTGTGTGGCAGCAGTGCATAGTGACAGGGGCTTGATTCTGAACTGTCTCTAGTTTAACAGGGAACCCCCTCTTTGGATTTTTTTTTTTCAATCTTCATGCAGGGAGAGCCAGATCAATGAAAATGCATCACATTTTTAAATAAGATCAAATTGTACATAATTCAATAATGTTGTAATATTTATTCATTATGAAAGTTGGTTTGAATGTGGCATCAGTAGGCAAATACTTCATAGTATGATTAGCTCTTCTCTTTACTTCTTGTCTTTTGGTTTGTTTGGGTTTTTTTGGTTTTTTTTGGTTTTTTTTTTTTTTTGAGGAAGATGGACTTAAAGAAAAAAATCAGTTGCAGTTTTATTGATTATATACTAGTGGGATCCTGTGAGAATTAACAGCTCATTTTTGCTTTGAAGTCAGGTTTCAGGACACATTTTTCCTCATTATTCTGAGTAGCTCAAATCAGCAAGCGTTGTCATTGTTGCCATCATTATCATTATTATTTCACAGTAAAGATCACATTGAATAGCATAATAAAAGGTCAGCTACTTAATTTCCTCTATAGTTCTGCTCCAAGTGCTTCCATAATTTTCCTTCAAAACAAAGTGGGTGTTAGTTTAAAACCTCCATGCTCTGCAGGTCGTTCTGTATAAACATTAATCTTTGTTTCAGAAGAATGCTATTTATGTCTTGATGCTTTTACCGTAAGTTTAAATAAATAAACATTGTAAAATGCTTTTGCATTGCCTACAGCTTCAATAGAAAATCAGATCTGATTGGAGATGACCCACATGAATACACAGTCAGAGAAATTGGCTTCATGAAAACAAAATAAAGTAACAGATTCTCTTCTTCTAGGATATTGGGTATATAACAAGTCAAAGATGTAGGATATTTTTTTTTAGGTATAAGATACTTTCTGAGTAATCTGAGATTTAAACATGAGGTTAAGTAAAATTATTCTATCAGAGTTCTTTAGAAAAATTAGATGCTTAGGGAGCCAAAAGGATCCAGCAAGACTAAGAGAGGAAAAATTTTAAATACTGCCAGTCTGTCAGTCTTGAAATCAGCTTAAGACTGTTTGAGAGTCCCAAGCAGCCTTTCTGCATTTAGATTTGATTTAGCAAGGCAGCTAGCAAGGCAGGGAGCTCTCCTTGCTTTGGCCACTCAGGGCCACTCCAGAATCTTACTGACAACCACCACACCTGTGAGACATTTATTGCACACCAAATCTTGCCTCGGATGTGGCACTGGAAGTTTGATTGGCTACAGTTGATTGATTAGGCTGCTCTGCACACATTGCTGCTGCTTCTTGAGTCTGCTGCTACCTCCTATTTCCTCCTTGCTTTTTAATGTCGACAACAAAACCACAAAAAACTTAAAAATACCTGTTTCCATCAAAAGCAATGGAGTCACTCACACCAGCTGAAATGCTGTGAATAGTACAGCCAGCTGGGGATATTGCTATCCTCGACACTTAAATTGTGCTGTTTTTGAAGCTGGAGTATTTAAAAGACCAATGCAAGAATTAAAATGCAGTACATCTTCTAATTTCTATTTACCTTTTCCTCCTTTACACTACCTCTAGTAGGTTTGTAAAGGTCATGCAGCTCATTTCACAGCAGGGTGAAGGAAGGGGAGTCATTATGTTGAAGGCATTTGCACCAGTATAGCACACAAAAGGAAATGAAGATGAATAGGGTATTTGTGGTGGGTGGTGGATGTCATAGATTGCTCTGGGAACACCTTAGTGTTACTTTACTCATAGCTTCAGTTAAATTCAGACAACAGCAGGACAAGCTATAAGGAAATACTAAACCAAAGCGGTCTAGAATACGATATTCAAGTTGAATGGTTATGTAAAAGATGATGGGGCTCAATTACAGAGTTGGTGCTGTAGCTGGCATTTTTTTTTTATTTAATAGTTTGTAAATATCTTCATAAACCCCTCAAAGGGGTTTCCAAAAGACATAAGCACCATTTAAGTTTGTGATAAATGAAGAAAGTGTTAGAGTTTCAATACAAGCCAAGGCCAGGACAATTCTATTTCAAGTCAATCCTTTTAGAGAATACCCAGCATAACCACCTTGCAGTGAAGAGCCTTTACAAGAGAATTGAGGCTTTCCCAAATAATGTTTTCCCACTTTTCGGAAGCAAAATCTTCCCGAAGACTTTTGCTGTACAGTGGCTAGTCAACAAGTCCTAATTTCAAGCTGTTTTGCTTTTAATAATTAAAATTCAGAGCTTCTGTGAAGTGTGGGTAATAAAACCCATAATGTAATCTATTATATAATGGGGTTTCTCTCTTAAATTTTCTTTCACCACTCCAGTTATTCATTGGAAAAAAGATTTGTGATACATAGCCTGATATCCTTGAAAAAAATTTTTGAAATCTTCAGCTGGAGCACCTGAGCACATTTTTAACCTTGAAGTCCTTTTACAAGTCCCAGACTGTAAAAAGGTAAAAATAATAAAAAAAAAAAAAAGGCCAGAACCTTCTATGATCTTTTGCTGGTTTAGATGGATACAAAAAAGAACTTTTTCCCTTTTCTCTAATCCTTAAATTACGCAGACATGCACACAGGTTCAATGCTTAGACTGCAGTTTCCAAATGATACCATCACATACAGAGGGGCAAGACCCTCTGAGATGTTAAAAATTAGTCTGAATTACACAGAAATGCATCTAAGGATCTGTGTCAAGGTGCCTTGAAATACTGAGACCAAAACACCATCTGGTTCTATCAAAAACTAATGTGTTAGACAAGTCAAGCAGTTCTGAAAAATCAGGCCACTTAGTGCTCAATATGTAACATGCTGAGCAGCTCCTGCCCTTCAGGATCAAGCTGCTTTTAAAACTTAAGTTTGAAATGTTGGACATAATTAATTTTCTGCTACAATTAGTTTGAGGCCAAACAATAGAATGCAGCCGCAGATCCCAGGCTTTAGCTGGATGCTAAGGACATCCTTGCTTTGAAATGTAATATGCCTGAAGAAAGAGATAGTCCCACACTCTTTGTTCCTTATGAGAATTTAAATATTTAATGTGTGAGAATGTAGAATTACATTTTAAATCTATGTACTGAATATGGCTATCTAAGCCACTCTTATTACATATTTCTTTGCTAAATTTGTTCTTCAGAAATCCTTTTGATGATTTATTTCCCATGTCAACAGTCATTACAGGGAACATTACTGAAACATTTCATGTTATTGTTAATTTTTCATTAGGTTTTATTATTTTAAATTGGTACACTGTTGCTAAACCTCCCCCCACACTTTATTAATCAAAACTCCTAATGTAGTAAAACCACATGGTATAATTTCTGCTGAGCTGTTTGTTTGTCAGTGTTTTGTTTACATTTATCCTTATCCAAGGTCATAAATAATGAACATTTCTCTCAGTAGGCCTTCGCAGCCTAGTCCTGAAATCCCTGATGTCTGTGGTGAAAGACTGTTGAGATCCTAAACCTGATACCACCCAGCCTAGTGTTTCTGTTGAAAGATCTTTCTTATACCATGAGCATCTTCAGCATCACTGTTTGTGCCTTTCAATGGGCCACAGGACTCAGGTTTGCACAGACCCTCAAAAAGAAAGTCAGAGGGAAATGGAAGCAGTGCTCCTCTGGCAGTCATCTATTCCTTCATTGCACATATAACATTTCTGAGTTATGCTAACTTTTGTTCCTCCTTGCCCTGCCTGTAAATAAAGATGATTGTGATTTTCAGCTGTGCTTGGTGCTTGTGAACAAACCCCTCCCCCCACACACAGCACCACCTCCGGGGCCTGCCAGATATATATGAGACCACAGATATTTATTATTAGGAGCTTTTCCTTGTTGTTAGTTAAGTGTTCCTCGTGCACACAGCTAACAAAACAGGTTCCCTTTTTCTGGGCACAAAAGTTTTGTGTGAGCTGCTCACCACCTGCTACAAATGCACTCATCCCTATCATGTTCAACCAGGCTTGAATAGCTGCACAGATCAATTATTGTAATTTCCTACTGTTCAGGAAGAGAATTAGCCCAGCTAGCCCACGTTCAGATACAGGAGTGCAGTAAGAATTGGCCACGAGGGACATCCATAATGGTCATCAACAGTGTTGCTCCTAATGTGAGTACTATGTAGTAACCACTTTCAAGCTCTTTTGGCATCTGAAACTGATGTCATCATCTTATTTGCCAATGGGATAAAAAAATCTATCAATCTGTTTTAAGGCAAATTGTTCCATCACAGTGCCATACTTGAAGTGCCATGCCTTATGTATTAATGTATCCACTCAAGCTGGCCACAAAAAAAAAAAATGGGAAAACTCTCCTCAAAGTAAAAATTAGTTTCTAAAATGTCTCCTTTGGAGAAATTCAATTTTCACCAGAAATTTTGCAGTAGCTTAGTGGAGCTTGTGGTCTGGCTTTTCTTCTTAGTCTTAAGGGTTTTCTCCCATGCTTTCACTAATGCAGCTGCAGTCTCATACCATTGGGGGACACTGCTACAAAGAAGTGAGGACTGTGCTAGGATCCAGCGCTCATTATGCCTGGTACCACTGGAACTCAGCACCATTAGTTAATACTACTAGAACAACAACCTGGCCCAATCTTCACAGGTCAAACAAGCACCACTCATCCCAGCAACTGCAGCTCAGCTCTGTCAGGTGCTGGGGGTCCTTTCCTCTTAGGGCCAGGATGAATACTAGACCTGAGGGGAAAAAAAAAGAGCAATATATGTTATAGCTGATAACAGAAGCACCCCTTTTGCTTCAGCACTGACTATAAAAATAACCTCTTTGCAAACACTGAGATGCTTGAAAAATGCACTGATTATTAGAGCGTAATTTCTAATTACGGCATAGCTGAGTGAAACGTTTCTGATTCCAGGAGTAGTGAGTAAATCTCCCAACACACAAAAGAAAGCTGAACTAAGGAATGCCTTGGAATTGCTGCTTAGGCAGACGAGTGAATAAACTCAGCACTACCTCTGGCACAGCACAGCTACACAGGAGCGCTGTGGCTGTTGCTGTGCACTGATCCCAAGTGGCGGGTTGAAAGTGAAACACAGATGAAAAGGAGTGTGGGGTGGATGGAGAAGAAAAGGAGAGACAAATACCAAAGAACTTAGCTTGAAGGGACAGGAGGGCTTGACTAGAATTTTTCTTGGGATGCCTTGTTTACTGAATGTAAATGCCTGAAGTTGTTCAAAGGAACTTCCCTCCTTTTCAAAGGATTTTAATGTATCTCACGGTGCTTAAAAAACCACCTTTGAACACAGTTTGCTTTTTCTGTGTGTTTTAGGAAGTGATTGATGCTGCTTACAGGACTTCATTAACCTCCTCCCTATTTCTGCTTGTGTTTTGTTCAGTTTTGTTATAAATGTTTGGACTTCAGGTAGCTTGCTGCAGGTTATTTTGAAATGTTGCTCCCTGCCAACGGCACCTTCATTCTGTTGCCTCCAAGCAGGTTCATTAAAATCTCTGTAGAGTAGCATGCATTTTATTTGGCATTAACTCTAGCGCAGCTCCTGAAACAGCAGTTTCTGATTGATCTTGAAAGCTACTTTGGTTTTGGCTTTTCTGCAAACCCCTCCGGTGCACCTTGTACCTTCTAACAGTGTTCACCACAGACAGCTTTTCAAATAGTTTAAACCCTTGGAAAGCTATTGCTACTTTAAGCTTTAGTGAGTTTGGGTTTTTTTCCCCTTTTCTCTTTTTTTTTTTTCTTTAGAATCTGAGGATAGAATGGTATAAAACTCTAACTAGCAGTCATTTTTCCCTTTGCTAGTCACCTCCTTTTACCACCACATCATTCCCATTCTGATGGCTGTAATACTTCTTTTTCCTCCAAATTGACATGATTCGGCATTTTCCTTTAAGCTGTAGCAGTTTGCAGAACTTTTTAAAATTCCATGTTAATGTCCAACATCTGATTAGTTATAAATCAGGGAAAATAATATCAGTTTACTCTTTTTAGCCAAGTATAATTGCAGTTACTTTCTCACTGACTCCTCCCCTCAACACTGGAAATTTGTTGAAACAACTGCAAGTAAAATCTCTAAGTCATGAGTATCTTCTTGTATTTGCAGAGAAATGAGTGTTCATATTTCTGTCTGGCATAAGTAAGTCTTAAATTATAGCTATTTTCCAGCAATGAGATGCTTCATCTCTTTTATGGCTTTTTCTCAAGGACTGAATCAGTATGTAAAGTACTGCCTGGTTCTGTATTCATTCTACTGATGAAGTCAACGTTATTTAGAAAACCCAATTATTGCTTTGGTAATGTCTTCTCCAAGTAACATGGCATTATTGGAGAATGGCTTCTTTATTCTGGCCACTCTCTTGTTATTAATTACAGCCGTAACTAAAGCTCTTATTCTGGTCTAGGGCTAAATTGCACTACGTTTATAAAATTATTTACCAAACAAAGAATCTCTGCCCAAATGGCTCCTGATCTAAAATTAAGCAGATTTTCAGTCTGAAGCTATGAGGACTTTCCACCTGAATTTGTTTGTCTCTACATGGAAGAGCACTAAAAGTTAGATTTCATTGCTTACTGAATATGTTTCATATACTATGTTTTAATCTGTTAGGGAATCCTCTCTGTCTGCCTATGTTTTCCACCTGGTAGATGTCCACTTTAAAGAACTCAGATGAAGACATTTTCATTTGGCCTTCTTTCAGTGATTTCCACACACAAATAGAAGTTATTGGGAAATACTTTCTGCTGCCCAGGATTTTTTCTATGTTCAGTTACACTGCATGACTTTTAATATAAGATAGCCTCAAACCAACCTTTATAATAACATTACTCTCCTTTTTTTTCCTTTGATGTCACGCTAAGACATTCACCATGTTTCTGAGTAGAAATATTGTATAATATCAGTTTTTAAAAATGTTTGATGTTCCATTTGCAGTGCCTCCTTTTCTGCCACTTTGGAATGGCACTCAGCTTTCAACCACAAGGGAATTAAATCCCATCTCTCAATTCCAATACCCATATTTAAATTTTTCAGACTGCCATGTGTGTTAGTGCTCTACTTTGCTTCAGAGTTCTGCATTCTGTAAGTTTTTAAGCTGTGAAACTCAGTATTAATGTTCTCAAAGACCATCTTACTGCTGGTCTCTTTCTGTTTCCTTTGCATCTTTCCACTTGGCTATTTTTGAGCCTCTTTTTTGAGTATGAACCTGGGATCATAAAGAGAAGCATTATGAGCCCCAAATACCCCCCATGAGGTCACTAAGGATCCTTCAAATTTCCAAGCAGGGTGTTCCAAGACTGGCCGAGCTCATTCCCTCTTCCCCATGACTATAAAGTAGTTATGTACTTCAATTTCACCAGGACTCTGACAGCATTAAGGATTATTGATATTCCCTGAAACTATGTCCTTGCTTAAGACCCTTTTCAGCCTCCTCACCTCCTTCTTGCCTTAAAGCCCTTCCTTCTGTGATTTCCCTGTGTGCTGTGCTTCCCAATCAGCCTCCCACTGGCTGCTGTTTTCTGGGACTGCACACCCCCACTGAAGCCATCCCTCTCCCTACAGAGCACATATGTGAGCACATTGTCAGAGATTGTGAGCTCATGCTCATGGAAGCAGGGCTGTTTTATGTCCCTTTTCTGACAGTGGTTGTCTCAACACTGGATTGCTCTCTCTTGCTCCCATATTTCTTTAGTTTTCTGTGATATTGCTTTTGGCGTTTGACTAAAATAAAGCTTTTGTGAGTTCTGAAAGAGCAGAAATATTACAACACAAAGCTAAGATAATGTAATTAATTATTTCAAAAGTCTTATTTATGTGGTCAAATAATGAATGTTCAAAGGCTGCCCATATCAGTGATGCATAATGCCATTTATGTTTGTTGTATTTTACCCTTTTATAGCAGAAACTTAGGGCTTTACCTACTGTATATCTACACATAAATGCACATATCATGCATAATAATGTAAGCACATATCATGGTATTTGAAAAAAAAATCATACATCTATCAAAGGTTGAAAATCCAACCAAGATATGCTTGCAGCTCACAAAAAAAGGACTCATATTCCAGCTCTCTTTACAGGCTCTTCAGAGTGTAATAGAATTATAAATGAAGAAACATCTTTTTTAATCAATAACTTGATGTAGACTAGCAATTGTAACAGAAAAGACAGAAAAAATTCTTATTCCTCCAATTGCTTGAATTGCTTCTAATGATAAAAAGACAAACAATGCACATTCACGGAATTACCTTATTTAAGGAGAAGAGTTTTACACATTCAGACACAACATGCAGAATTAGGAAGGTGCAATAAAGCTAAAAGGAAGTTAAGAAACGCTCATTTTTTCCTTTGTGGATCTGTGGTGCAGCATACCCCCCTTTCTGAAAAAGAGCCTTACTCAGTTGACTTTACTGTGATACAGGAAAGAACTGCTCTACATCCCACTGCAGGGGCTACAAGTGGTGGCAACTCCTTTGCTAGATGAGCAGAGCAATGGAAGGAAGCTAGAAGGAAGGTGAAACCCCTCCTGGTTTGGTCTTGGTATAATGTAGTCTCACCTGGCAAAATATCTGATAACCATGAAAAAAAGCAAAATAACATGCAGTCTTTTCAAATGTGTTTCATTGGCTGGGATATGCAGCTAGCTCTACAGTATCCATTTTTGAGATGTCCCAAAAAACTCATTGCTGCCTCTGAATGTCAGCATGTTTATCCATTCCAGCATATATGTGAAGTATGAAAACAGAGATGAAGATGGTTATAGATTTTTATAGCACACTATGACTTTTTGGCAGCAGCAAGACCATTTCCACATAATATTGAAATTAGAAAATCAAATTTTAACCTCTAATGTCTATTTAAATATACTTAGCACATAAGTAAACAGCTGTGCTTATTATAAGATCCAGAATGTAATAATAATAATAACAAAATAATCTAATTTGAAGTTCACCCTTCCAAAATGTTCCTCTGAGATGTATTCTCATGGCTCCCAGCTAAGGAAGTGGGAGTCAGAGCTTCTCATCTTCACGAATAAGGCCCTATGAGAACAATGTTTGTTCTTTAACACTGTTCAGTAATATTTAATACCCAGAAAATGCAGATTCCCAGCTGTTGCACATCATCTCACAGCAATAACACACTGTGATATCTAAATCTTACAGTGTTTGTATAAGTGATATTTGGTATAGTTGAAAGTTGTCAGTAAATAAATATTTGAGTGTTTGGCTTAACTTGTTTTTTGGTACATCTACTTGGGAACTTGGTGATAGTGATTAGTATTTCTGAAAATTAAGCAAGCAAAGGCGATAGGAAAAGAGGTTCCTATATGTTTGTGTAAGTAACTAAGCATGGTCTGTTCTGCTCTAGTTCAGCTGTAATAGGAAATTAGGAGGCAGCCCCAACTTGTTGCCAAGCTGGGGGAGCTGCCCAAACCTGGAGGTTGAACAATCCCCTATGGTCTTGCCTGAGCTGAGCAAGGCTGAACTGTGATCAATCCTTGGTTTGCCACTCGTGATTTTCTCCTTTTTTTTTTTTTTCCTGTTTGTGTTATTTGCTCTGGGGAGTGTGCACATGTTTTTTTAGGTCTTGGTTTTGGTTTTTCTTGTAGTTTCATCCTGAGTGGAAATAAAGCAGGAAGAGAGCCTATTCCAGCTGGCAGTGCATAGGCATGAACCAGTGGAGTTTCCATCTCTTCTTTTTTTTCCCCTCCTGCCAAAGAGACAAAAACCCCAGAGCAGTCACAAATGCAGTTGTCTGTCCCCATAAATGCAATGTGCTCCTACCGGGACAACTGCTGAATGCAGAGGCAGGGGAAGTGCCTGACAGCCGGGCTTTCCTCAGGCAGCACTCAGGACTTCAGCCAGGCTGAACCAAGCACTCCACTCTGCAGACTCAGAGGATGCCATTTGGAGAGCATGTTTTCATATGATGTTATTGTACAGTATTTAAAGGGAAAAACAGTAAGAATCCCATGAAGGTTGGCACTCCGTCTGGACCAGGAAAAGTGGATTGCTTAGCAACTAGTACTTACTGTTCTTCTCACTTATTTCTTTCTGTTGCAAGTATATCTCCAGACAAGTCTGGCTGGATTTTTTTTAAACCCATCTAAAATGCAAACAAACAAATGAGAAAGACTCCAAAACATGGAGATGCCTTGTAACAGAATGCATTTCAATTCCTATGGGTCCATGCCCAAAATCAAAATTACAATCTTACATGTACCCCTATGTGTTACCATAGAAAAGGAGAATTTTTGTAAGGTCCAGCTCTCCATGTATATCTGAACACTGTCCTTGTATTCATTCACTGGATGCAATTTTACATTTCCTAAAATAAGTGACATATTTGAGTTAAACTCTTCTGTCACTTCCTATACAAACGTATTTTTCTTTTACTTAGATTTCTAGACTTCTGCACTATATGAACTTAGGAAACAAAGCATGAAAGCACACAAATGTAAATAAACACGTATCCATGTATATTTCTGCCAAGTTGTCGATGTGTTCCCATTTACATGAGAACAGCAGACCTCTTTGAAAGTATTTATTCAGTTCCTTCTCTTGTTGTATGATCAAGAATCAGCATACATAGGTGGTAAGGTGAAGATTCAACAAGTTGTTAAAACTATTTAGTAGTACAGAAACACTACTTTGTGTCTCCCAAGTTTTGCCCCTTGACAGCAGTTATTTTGCACAGCTGGCTTGTAGGAATGTGTTGGCTCTTATACTGAGAATAAGGCTTTTTGTGCTAGAAAAGCTATTATGGGGAGATAAATTGGTGTAAAATCATAATAGTATAAAAAAATTCAAGAAGCTGTAGGTTATTTTCTTCATCTTCAAGGAGTTTATAAATCCTGTTTATTATATAGTGGAAATGTTCACATATTATTTGAAGCATTTTTCACTTCCCTTGATAGAGTACAGGTTTAGGATATGCTGTGCATGAAGTGCCTGCCTCACACACTGCCTTCTTCTGAAAAAACCCTCATACTTGAGTCTTTATGAAAATATTTATCTTTATCATACATTTCAGAAGTTGACTGATTAATATTTGAACTACACTCACTGGAACTGAACCTGGCTTTTCCCTCGGTTTACAGAGAACCGAGTGGATGAGGTGACTTGGTGATCAATTCTGGTATTCATTATAAAGAAGATAAAATCATTACAATGTGAGGGCCTCCTTTCCTCCTTTCCTCCTTTCCTCCTTTCCTCCTTTCCTCCTTTCCTCCTTTCCTCCTTTCCTCCTTTCCTCCTTTCCTCCTTTCCTCCTTTCCTCCTTTCCTCCTTTCCTCCTTTCCTCCTTTTTAAAATTTAAATCTTATGTGTTCATCACATGCTTATATATTTTGGAAACCATTTATTTTCTGTATGCTTCTGAATATGGAGTGACACCAGTCATGCTTTGCCATTTGAAACAAATTAACATTGTGGGCTAATGAGCTGCTATCAGCTAAGGTGCATGAATGACCATGGTATCTTTTTAGCCTACAGCACATGGAAATTAAAATATGCTAACATAAGGCTGCATGAGAAGCCTTTTCATTCTTTTTTTAAATGAATAAAAGAAGTATTTTATTTGGATGGGCTGTTTGATTCTATTTTTTTTTTTTTTGCTAAAATCTGAGCCATGTGATACTTCCCTTCTTAGCATTGTAATCTTTTTTTTTTTTAACATGCAAGACAGCTACTCCAGCACAGACATAAAATTAGTTTTGCTCAATGGATTTCTTGTCATGCATGTGCAAAAAGCTTCATTTGCCTCCAATTTAAATTTTTGTTTTCCTCTGGTGACTCATTTTGCTGCATCTGTGTTTATTCTATAACCTGTGGATAAGGCATGTTTTCCTAGCTGGGAGCTGGCTGGGCTTTTGCTGATGTCTGCCATGTGTTGGTTTAGTCTTGCATGCAATTCTCTCTTGATTTCTCTAAAGCTCTCACAGTCAGCATTTTCCCTAGGTGCTCCACACAGGTCTTCTGGGAAACCCTTCAGGTAAAGTTCATCTTCAGGCTTATGTAAGACATCACAGATTCTTGGTCCTTTGTAACAAAGTTTATTTCCCTCCTACAAATATGCATACTTCACTGGTCTGTGATAGACGACTTATTATTGTAGTTCGTTTCTTATTTTATAGATTCTATTTTGATCACAACAATTTGATCTGTTTGGGTTTTCTTGCATTTTACAATTATTTCTTGGTATCATTTAATTCTGTATCCTTTCAATGAGCTGCAGCTTGCATCACTGGGCTTTGTGGATGGCAGGAAGAGACTTACACACCAGAAAGGCTAATGACAAGAAAGAGGTCAAGCAACTGCTTTCCAAGATAATCTTCTAGGCAGTCAATAGTGTGAGTTTGGGAGCTGCTTTTTATTGATGAGACTAAATTTTTTTCAAGTACTCCTGTAGATACGTTTGCCTTCTACTTACAGTAGAAGTCTATACATTTTATTGTCTATATATTTTATTTGTTCTTATTATTGCTGTAGAAAGAGTCATGTAAATGCCTAAATGTATTTTAGGCTTTCTTCAATATCCTCTCAGTCCCTCCCCAAGTGCCCGCTTGTCTAAGTGCCTGATGTTTTCTGAGGAGATGGAGCTCTTTTAGAAAAGAATGTGAGCTTTACCTGAGCAAAGACTGCAAAACTGACCCATTATCTTCTAATGGCTTATATCAAGTTGTAAATAACTATGTCAGATTTCATCTTGTTGATATCTAGATCTGTGCTTTTTACTGTTAAGTTGCTTTTGGGTGATGATTAGCAGAGTGTTAGCCTGTGTTATGTTAGGAAGTGTTGTATTAATGGTGTTTAAGATAAAACAGTTCTTGTATTAATGACTCGTGGGATATAAAATTCTTTAAATTTTAGCACTTGCTTAAGAATGGTTAGTATGTTTCTGTCCTCTTGGAATACTGCAATGGCAGGATTATCCTCAAAATTATTTTGATGTTCAGAAAAATTAATAGGTTTTTTTTTTAATTTTTCTACCCTTCTTGTATGTGGCTGTTTGGGTCATTCAGAGTTTTCTTCTACTCAGCATGACCTCGCATGATGTTCCTGTCATGGAAGATTGCTTTACATGCCTCTTCTTACTTAGCACTTGTTACTTTATTAGAGGCTGCTTGTGGCTTTGTCTCTTCCTTTGTTACTGGGGTGCTTCAGCATGAAGTGTTTGTGTGTGTAAACAACTCACTCCACGCTGTTATAACTCAATGGGATGATAGGGATGATAGATTGCTTGCTGAAATGAAATACAAGCTTTATTTATGACCTCTCCTCCAAAGGTTCTGATTAAGATACTTCAGTAAAAAATCCATTTCTTCAGAGCCTTTACGTACCTTGATTTAAAACTGCTCTGATAATGCTGTGTGCAATGAGAACTTGTGTCAGCGCTGATGCAAATTTTTGGTTTAAAGGATTGCATGTATGCATGGACTCTTTAAGCAAGCATGGATCCCATAAGTTTATGGAACAAGAGGAATGCTCTCTGTCTTCCTCGCTGAAATGTGCCTATGAAATATTGTTCGGGAATCCAAAGCACCTCTGGCTCTCTATGGCTGCAAAAGAGCAGCTGTGACTGTGGCTGCAATGCTGCCAGACAGTCCTCTGTGGGTTTATGAATGTATCACCCCTCTCACATGACAACGTGCACAGATCCCATTTCTGCTGTACATTTGCTACCTCTTACAACTGAATGAGTTCTTAAATGATAGTAACTGCTTTAAAATGCCTGCTGTTTAAAATGCCTCCCACCAAATTGCTTGTCTGTCACTGTAAAAAAGAGCAGTTACTTCAGCTACTACCAAACCTTTTCCACATACAAAGACTGCTTCTCTCCCAGCCTGCACATTCCTCTACAGTGCACAGACCCAGTCAGGCAGACTAATTCAAAAAATGAGAGGAAAAAGGCAATTGTGGTTACTCCTTTCTTTCACATTTTCAATTCAGACTTTCTCATAGGCTTTTGGGCTGGAAACAAACAAGATTAAGTGGATTCTACTGCATACAACACTAGCTTTGAGTATTGTTAGGGATATATTCGAAGGAAAGGGATATATTCTAGAAAGGGAATCCATTAACACTGGGTCAAAGATGAAACATTGTGGCTGGAGTTTGCTCTTACCAACTACTGAAGAGAAACTTCTGTGTTGAAAGCAGGCATAGGATCTAAAAGAGATTTACTATTAAACTATTTTCATTTGGTAATAAAAGCTTGAGGAGACTTTAAACTTTGCTATGTGGTAGGACATCATCTGTTGCATAGAGAGTCTAAGCAACTGATATCAAACCTAATTAAATTTTCTGAGTCTTTTTGTAGCTCTTTTTACTGTCAG
This sequence comes from Monarcha castaneiventris obscurior, assembly GCA_026261815.1. NCBI lineage: Eukaryota > Metazoa > Chordata > Aves > Passeriformes > Monarchidae > Monarcha > Monarcha castaneiventris. The sequence goes on from JAMPIT010000890.1 coordinate 7,608,213, forward strand.
TGCTGCTCTACTGTCAATGATTAGTTTTTCTCAAAGACCTTGCCAAGTAACTGATCAGAAAAGATCATATGCAGACCTTGAGTCTGTTCCTGAGGGTGGTAGGAAGATGGAGTAAAATGCAAAGTATTCATATGCTTGGCATCTAAATCCAGGTTGTGTTCCCTGCCAAAGGTATAGCTACAGCTGTTGGCTTAGCTTGGTAAGTGTAAAGATAAGACAGGTCAAGAACAAAGGAAAGTGTCAGTGCCAAATAGTTCTGTAACTTGCAAAATAATTTGCTTTACAGTGGTCTCAATATTTTAGCATTTTTATGGCAAGAGTGTGATAGTTATTCTAATTAATTATATTTTATAATATATTCCTTTAAAAGCACTTTCCAGTAGATGATATAAGACTGGGTCAGATTTGGTTTATACACTGTGTTCTCCCTAATGAAGGAGGAAGACTTGAGGAGTGGAAAAAAACTCCAAACCTCTAAACTTGAGCCATAGTGAATTCTCATATTACTGTCTACAGGTCATATCCCGGGGTTGTCATAATCTGTAATACAAAGCCTTTCAGATTTGTACAGCTTGGCCACAGCAGGCAGTTCATAACCTGAAAGGCAAGAATATTCCCAGTGAGAGCTGTGAAGCTGTGCAGTGAAATTCTCTAGAGTTTATAGAGAGGCACTTACGTGTTGCCACATTTAAACTCTCATATTTTGCTACTGTTCCTGGCAAAATAGAATTATTTTGCAGAAACTGCATTAGGAGATTATCCTTTACTCGTAGGGAAAGCAAGCTAGGTTCCTATATAAGAGTCCCCAAAGAATGCCCCAAGAAAGGCAGTGATAAATGCTGCTGGCATGAAAACTGAGGACACATCATTTGGGGAGGGTAAACCTGCAGAGTTTTTTCCTCTCAGCCTTACCTGATGTATGAAGAAGATCTGTTAAAAGACTCTTGCCTATGTAGACATACGAAGACTCTACAAATATTTGGAAACTGAGAAAATCTGACACCTGCAATGTGAGACAGCACCTAGCAAAAGAAACTTTTAAATTTGAAGAGGATGAACAATACTTGAATGAAAAAGTGCCTTTTTTCTTTTTTTCAATGAGAAATATTATGTGCAGTTTTGAAAATACCAGGAGTTTGGAAAGCAGTTAATTATCAGTAACTGTTTTGGGCACAGGGTGGGTTAGCATAGTGAAAAAGTTTTAGGTGCACTTTTCTATGGTTTTAAACGGCCTGAGCAGCCTTATAAGGCAATAGAGAAAAATGTTTTACAGACATCACTAACTGCTGCAACAGGTGACTCTAAGTAGCCTTGCCAGCAGCTGGAATTCATTAAAACCTTGATTTGGGGATCAATATACATACCACAACTCCACCCACCCCTCCCCTTAAATTTAAAAGATTGCTCTACCTCTGTAGAAGCCCTGGCATTGAAGATGTGATGCTGAGTATTGGTAAGGCGAAATCTCGCTATTTTCCCTGCACAGAAATTATAACATTTTGATAAATATGCGTTTACTGAGGGCATTTGTAAGGCTGTGAGCCAAACTCTAGAGTTGTAAATTTGACTCTCCTGTGCAGATTAGTGCCTACACCCCTTTTCCGATTAGGGCAAAATCAGGGGGAGTGTTGTCTATCTTTGAAGCCCTCAGCTAGTTATTTGGTGGGAGCTGCTCCAGAAGCTACAGGACTTTCATAGAGACTTGCTATAAAATAATCAAGGTCAGATTTTAGTAAAGTTAAGCTAAATGCTGATCAGGCTTCTGATAGCTACTCAAAGGGAGCATAAGCAGCAGTGAGAAGGGGATGGAGAAGCAGAGGGAATATCTGGGCTCCTTTCACCTTTATTTTCTGTGCCTGTTGACTGTAAGCAGCCTTTACGTTATTGGATGAATTTCATTAATTTTAACTTTGTTCTCAGGATGTCAAAACTTTTTTTCTATTCCCAATGAAAAGCCTTTCAAGGATCTCATAACTAGGTGCTGAGTAATCAGGTCATAGGCATTTGTGTGTATGCCTAGAAAACAAATCATGATGTTGAGGTGACTGCTGCAAACACTGATATTTGGCAGGACTGGGGGAGTTTTGAGCTGTTTGTCTCTACCTGCTTAACTTCAAAAGGTTAGGCTGAGTTAATTTTGGCATTTTGCAGTGCTCCTGAGGATACAACTGTGGTCCCCACTGAGGTATTATACTGCTGTAAAGATTAGACTTCACAGTCTGTCTGTACTTGTCAGCAACTGATATCTTTAAAGAATTTCTTTGGAAGATGCTGTTTGTGTTGTTTTGACATAATGTCAATTTTATATAGATATATAAATATTTTTTACAATGTATCAACACACCCAAAACCAACAACCCACAAAACCTCAGGAAAGTAGGAGGAAAGCTTTTGATGTTGCTTTATAACTCAGATAAATTGGGTATCAGGAGTGCATGATAGTTACAGATGAAACTTTTTTTGTTTTTGATGGGCCCCTGAACCAAGTTAAGACAACTTACATAAAATGATCTCCATGCACAATCAGTAACACTTGAAATTTAGAGAAATGAGACAAAGTGTTAGACACAATATAATTTTTCTATCTAGAAGAAAATTTATATTTTTCTATTGCTTTCTAGAGTTAAAATAAAATATTGAAAACTTGCAGTTGCATTTAGGATTTATAGCAAGCAGGTGACAATATAACAATTCATGGGCAACATTATGGACTATGGGATAACTAGGAGCATATGGTCCTGGCTGAAACCTACTGGACATATCTCTGTCCTCAGGAATGATTAGTATAACTTTGCTGTTTTAATTATGAGTGCTTTATTAGTAAATAGTATAAAATACCCTTTAATAGGACATGCTATCTGCTTTCAGACACAGTGTAACTTTCCTAGTTGTGTTAATTTGATTTACAAGAAGTTTGCAGAAAGACATCAGTATGCTGGTCCTAACACAAGAATTTGGTACCAAATATCTACTCAGACGCTTTTCAGTAAATCTGTAGTCATTTGGGAGCTAGAGACAGGATAAAGGTTTGCAAAGAAACTGGGGACCCAATAGTAACACAAGGAGTGCTGGCAGTAGCTTTATTTCCCGATAAGGTACATCTGTCTTCCTTCTCTATCTTTCTACCCTTCCTTGGCCTCTCTACATCTTATGAATAAAATGAAGGCTAATGATCCTCTGATAAAAGAACCTAAAGGCTTATCAGAAGTAGCTGCATGCATTTAAGATAGCCTCCTTACTGTATGGTAACTCTGAGAAACCTTTAGCTCTTCCAGCTTTTTTCCAGGCGCAGATTTGTTTGTGGTGGCTCTGTCCATTCAGGCTGAGCATGCTTTTACTTTAGAAAGAATAAACTAGCTGAAAATGTGCTACAATTCACTTTTGCTGTAGCAATATGCTGTTCTTCTCAAAATTTTCAAGCAGCATTTCAGCAAGGAAAGGATATTTATTAGCAATGGGGTTAATATGGTATTTGGATGCTGCGGAGTGAGTTGTTTTCTCACCCTTTAATTATTTGTCCATTTAAAAAGAGTAATTTCAAAGACCTGGTAACTTTTATTTAATAATTTATCCATATATAGTATGATGAGGAAGCTTAAAGAAAAATGGCTTCCAGGATGTTATGTCATCATGCAGTAGAGATAGATGTTGTGGATTAGGCAAGACAAATGCCCTATTTTTTACTTTGTCCCCACCCCTTTTTTTTAATTGAAGTTACTAAGCGTATACAGCTAATAGCAAGAAATAATGCTCTCTCAGTATTTCCTGGTACGATGAACTGATCTATTTTAATCAGCAGTTGCTGATCCAGCTGGGATGAGACTTGAGCTCAAGCAAATAGAAATCAAGCAGTGCCTGTGAAGACAGCCCCTGGCCCATCTAAACTACTTCTCTCTCTGTTGCTCCGTGTAGACGTACTGTGACAATATCAAATTGAGGAAATTGCTTGCAATGGATTACTGAGGAGCCAGGAATTGTTTTATATCTAGAGCTCTGTATCTTTTAAAATCAGATTGCTTAATACATGGTGAAACAAATACTTGAGTGGGTCTATTTTCTAGTATAGCTATTATTATGAAGCGAAATTTAAAATCAAGGCGGTGTGAGAGATTAATACCTTCCAGAAGCCTGAAGGCATAAGACAAAATTAAAAAAAAATGAGCTTTTCTACTCAGTTCGTTATAACACCGTGGGAGATCAGTATCAGGGAAGTTTCTAAATGCAGAGGATAATAGAAGCATTACACGAAGTTTCGGAGTAGAAAATAATTTCCACTGCCCTCTGCTGACTGCAGGCTCTGCAGGCTCTGCTCAGCCATGTGCAGCTGTGAGCTCTCCTCAGAGCCCGCACCGAGCAGCAGGCGTGAGCCACCTTATGAATGGAGCTGTGAGAGTGAGTCACACTTGGAAGATAGCGTTTTGCTGCGGGTGCTGCTACAATACCTGAAAGGTTTTCTTTATGCTCACCTGCAATGAGCCATGATGTATTGGCAGATGCGAAAAGCTTTTTCAAGTCCCTTTTGACTGCCAGGTTACACGGGCTACTTAATTTCAGTGTGCTGTCTTTGCCCCTCCACTGCTTGAAACTGTGTGAATTTTGGGCTCCTAGAGAGGTATGAAACACTGTTCTGGGCTATTTTGTGTTGCACAATGTCAGTTTTATCCCAGGCATTGAAGAAAAGAAAATAAAACAAACAAACAAAAACCCCAAAACAAACAAAGGAAAAAGAATCCACAGAGGAAAGTTTTGCCCTGTCTTTCTCAGAAGAGCATGATAAGACTTCAGAGGGCAAGCTAGGCTTTAGTATTACAGCACCTTCATTCACCCTCTTAACCTCTGATGGTTTGGAGGTCAAAACAGTCTTTTGGGTACCTTAGAATGAAGAGGCTGCAAATTTCCTTTATGGTCAGCGTTATCATTAAACAGGCTTAAGACGCAGTGTGAGAGCAACACAATTCCAGCTTGCTTATCATGCTGCAGATTACTTGGGAGCCTCAATTTATCCACCTAAAGATTAAATCCTTTCCCTGTAATTGTTTGTAGACTGGATCTAGTACCAGGTTAGGACAGTGCTAGTGAAGGAGACAGTTGGGGCTGGTACAAGTACTACAAATTAGAGCAAGAAAATAGGGTAATTGTGAGTATTATAAAAATTATGGCCCTACATAGTATTTCTATAAATTGATTATAACCTTTCTAACATTATTCTGGTGTCTTTTTCTTTCAACTACTGTAACATCTCCGTGCTTCAGTATTCCAATATTCCCCCTCATCTTCTCTAGTGTCTCGGCTCCCTGACTTAAACTGGAAATGTCAACGTACTAGTTTCTTTGAAACAATTTCTTTGGAAGTTTTGTGCAGGTATTGATGTGGTCAAGCACCAGACACTTTCTGCATTTTCTAAGCATAAAGGAAGGCAGCGCTTCAAGGCTAGGCTGCTATTACAGACCAAGTAATTACTCTGGGTCAGAAGATGTATTTCAGTAAATATCACTTGGTTAGATCAGGTCCCAGAAGGAGATTAAAAAAAGCAAGATGCTTCCCAGGTAACTCTTTTATCTCCTCCTGAGTTCTGTGCAATGTGGCCAAACGCTGCCTTGTAGGCTTGGGGTCAGTCAAGTGAAACTATACAGAGGAATAATGGTGTGTGGGCATGATCAGGTCTGAAGACCTTGAAGGGTGTGTTAAACATACTTATATACCACGAGGAAAGCAAAATGTGAGGTAGAGTCTCAATTTTGTAAATAAGTATTTTCATCAAGCTATTGTAATTTGTGGTTGTACTTCCATTCAGAGTTCTTCCAGGCTGCAGTTTCCTCCTTCATGTTCAGTGTCACAAGTGGTCTTCAGGGTTTCTTGGATGCTGCTGCAGTGCAACCTGTCCTGTTGGCAGCCAGAGCTGCCTCTGAATCCTGTGCCTTCCTCTCCTGTAGATTTGAAGTACTCTTGGCAGTTCAGCATGAACACGTGGGACCTGCTGTAAGAAAGCATGTGCTCCTGATCTGCTGATTTCAGATGCCTCTACATCCCAGAAATGGTTTGGAAGGTTATGTGACTGCACAGTGTGAATGCACCCGAGGGTCAGGACATGGATGGATAATGTAGGTACTTAGCTTATCACACCTGCAGTGTCCAGTATGTTCAGTTCACTGGCTGAAGGTGTAGTTCTGTGTGAAAGGGTTGTCTAGCCTCTGCATCCTTAAATCAGGTCAGTGATCACAGTTAAATGTAGCTTGGAGGAAGGCAGCATATGAAAGTCTGTCTCTTCCTTTTGGAAGAAACTTGATAGATAAAGCTGTGCCAACATTAAAACCTGTACAGTTCTGAATGCTTCCATAGATGGAGCACTTGCAAAATTCCAATTATCACTAGTTATAAAAGGTGACCTTGTAAAGGCAGGTAAACCCTAAGAATGCACTTGTAAAATAATGTTTGGTTGACTTATCCTAGGGGGTGAAAAAACCTCCCTATGGTTGTCTTGTGTGTTCAAAACACTTTTCAGTCGGTTCCAGCATGTTGTCTAAATTAGATAAATCAACTGTTGCTTTTTCTTGAAAGAAAAGCCCTTTAGAAGAAGGTTCATGGGATTTTACCAAATATAACTTCAACTGCTGCTTGTCTGTTGCACTCATCTGATGTACAATTTTTTCAGAAATCTTATGATTGCAGAATGAACCCCAAACTGTGAGTTCTGACCGCCTATATATTACTGGCTGCTCTTTTGTTTTACTCTGACACCTTTAATTCCTGGAATTTGGACTCTGCCAGATACCTTTCAGGTTCAATGTGTACAGAACTGCATTTTAAGGCTGTTGTTTCATTTGGTAATTAAATATTGACAGTGGTAGTAAGGGGGGAATTTTATTCTGCAAGCAGACTTGGTGATTGCCATTGGTTTCTTTGATAAAAAGATACCCCAGATGTATCTGTCTATTGACTGAGTTAATTAGCTATAAGCTGACTTAGAAATAGACAGTTGATAGTTATTTATTAAATGAGCATGGTTAATTTAGAAGTTATTCATCTTGCAAACAAACTGCCAGCTCTGTAAACAGCTATGGGTACAATTATGATTGCATGTTTCTAGCATTCATTTGATCACTGGAAACAGAGCTAATTTAACCCTTCTTCACAATACATTTGCAAGGTGTAATTGATTAGTTCTTAGTGACAGTTCTGTCAGGCAGGTATAGAAATAGCATGCAGATGACTCAATCTATTCCAGTCCTACAGGACAAGGAGGAGTAAAATATATCATCTTTTATTTGACGTGAAGTCAGATCATGTGAGACTGTCTGCTTGTAAGGAGATTAGAAAGTTATCATTTTCACATTGTCACTTTTCTGAAGAGGACTGCAAATTAACAGTTCAAGGGAAAGGTCCTTCCCTAGTGGATTGCTGTAGCATTTATAAAGGTGTATTCTTAATCAAATTGGAACTATTAGTTTGGTTTTGGACTAAATACACATTCTTCAGTGAGAATTAACATAGCTTGCTTCTAGTTCTGATACCTGTAGCAGAGCTACCAAGAGAAGAAGGTTCTCAGCCAGGTCTGAGAAGTAGGACACAGTGATGACATGGATGATTATGATTAGATTTCTTGCTAATTCAGTGTTTAAATACTGCAGTGCAGTGTCTAAATAACAACACTGTCATTTATTATAATTGATTATGCTATAATTATGTTGTGGTGCCTCCTGTTGAGTCATGAGCTTCAGTGAGATCTCCTTGCTGTCTAAATTTCTCAGAGAAATCTAGGTGTGGCTAGGATCAATTAGTTTCAGATTTGATCAACAGTCTAAAGAGTCTAATATAAGAAGGCTTGATTAAAAATGGGCAAAGTCAGTCTTTGGCCTTGCAGAATGCACAATTGCAAAGCAACAAAGCACCTAAGTAGTTTCTTTAAGATTTTATCTCCTTATTTGATAGGACTTGAGTGATTTTACTTGCCCATCCAAAAGTGAGTGTTCCCCCATTTTCAGCCAAGTATACCCTGCAGGCTCCTTGCTGGGGCAGGGATACATCCAGAAGTTGCTTGCAACATTTGAAGGCTGTGGGTTTTCTTTGTTTTAGTTTCATTTTTATTCTGACCTGTAGCTATAGGATGGTTGCATGCCCTGAGTCCCTGGATACTCTTAGAGGCTCATGTAGGACAAGGGAAGCTTTAGTTAATAGAAGAAAGAATCAGTTACTTGCTTTTATAATTTGACAGCTATTTTGGGAGCTTGCTGTCCTTTTCTGTATTTACTTATGCCATTGCTTGCTGCCAAATCTGTTTTCTAGTTTGTCTTTATTATCCATGTCTTTACTATACTCTACTTTCAGATATTTGGAATGCAGAAAGGCAGGGGCATTGTATTGAAACAAAAATCTATGGGCATATTTTTGGTTTAGAGCCCTTTCTTGGCAGTCAGAAAAGATATTGAGGGATAGTCAAGTCACAGATTTAGAAATGATGTCTTAACAGTTTTTAAGAAATGTATAACGGCATCATGCTCTTTCTGGCTTTGGAAGAGTAACTGAGCTCGTTCTGCAGTTTCCTGAATTGGGGGTACTAGAAGGTCATCTTTAACACAAGGAAACCACTCTTGGCATTAGTAGAACCAGCACCTGTTTGAGAGGAAAAGCTCGTCAGGTCCTTGTGAGCAGTTGTGTGCTTTGACTCCTGGGGAGGATTTGGGGCTGGCACAGGTTGAAGTCAGGCACAGTGTGAGACCAGATCAGGGTTTGGTGGCCTGGGGCAAGGGAAGCAGTACACAGATATTGTTAGCATTTTACATGGACTATTTTGAAGTCCTTGCCCCATTCAGCAGAGACTTTTGATGTTCCCCATACACAGTGTGGGGAAACCTTGGGATTTGATTCCACTTGGGAGGTCAAACTGCTAAAAGCTCAGACATTTCTGTATGTAATCTGTCCTAAAGCAAGTCTCTTTATGTAACACTTTAAATAAACCAGACCAGTAACTCAGCAGGTGCTATTCATTTATAAATCAGTTAACACTCAACACCGTGTCAGGAAAATTAAAGCCAGATCTGTTGCATCATACCCTATTCCGACCTATCAGATCATATCACTTGGCTTTTCCTCCCTTGTGGGTAAATAAGGATAATCTAGTGCTGTCCCTTGTGTAGGACTATAATGAAGGTCTTCTGTAGGCAAGTTATCTACTTTTCAGAGCCACACCAATACACTGGGGTGAATCTGGAGTCCCATTGAGAGGGGTGTGACATTTATCAGAATGTTAATTAGTGAGTGCTGTTGTGTATGGGACGAATGCAGCATTACAAAGTGCAGATATCCTTATTTTTATACTGGTGCCCTGTTACAACTAAACGTGCTAAATCTGAAGTGTGGTGTCTAATGCATGTGCACTTCTACACAAGGCTTTTGTTTTGATTGACTCCTGCTACAAAACTCAGAAGCATTTGGGCAGAATGATCCCTCCATGGAAATCAGCTCTACTTTGTCATCACAGGAGGAGATTAAAGGGGTTTTTTTTTTCTCTTCAGTAGCAAAGCTATAAAGATGCACAACTATTTCCCCAAGATCTTCAGGAAGTCAGGGCTGTCCATGGAGAAATAATAACTGCTTCAAGTCAGGTCTCACTGTCCTTCTTTTGGCTAGAATTTTTGGAGAGAATATTCTGCTAACATTGCCTTCACCACATACAGGAGCCTTGGGAATGCAAGGCAAGGAGCTCTGTGTAGGATAGTGCCCTCCATAATTCCCTAAAACAAACAAACAAATCTATGTTTTGGTTTGTTTGTTTGTTTTTAATGGAGCCTGCAGATAAATGTGGATTCCTGACATTATCCACAGCTTGTTCATGTCAGAGTACTGTGTACCAGCGCATTAGATAGACTGTGTCACACATTTTGGTGTACTGCAAAATGAAACACCTGAAGTATTTGTATGAATTCTCTATATATGACATAATTTAGAATGGAGAAGAACTCTTTTCTCTGTAAGGTTGTATGTAGAGGCAGCATGTTAGTGTAAAGCATTTTCCTTGTAAACTCACACTTGGAATTGTTTGTGATGCATTAAAAAAGATACCCAGATTAACTGCTGATCATTTTCGTCAGACTTATATACATAATTATATATATGTATAATTTTTGAAGACTTTTTGAATTTTTTTCTACCATAAGGAAGACAGGCTTCTACAGATACATTGCTCTCAGAAAGCTGAGAACAATGTATCTGTACTTATCCATGCTGTGGCTGGATAAGTAACTAACTTTTTCAGGCATTGCCTTTAAGGGAAGAAAAAAAATCAAAATTTCTTAAAGGTCACTTTGTAAACCCATAGTTTGTGTCAAATGCTTCTGCAGTTCTGGACACTCTCTAGTGGTCACCTATAATTGAACATAGGAAGAAAATGCCATATCTTGTCTTTTTGTCACTTGTTCTTTATCTTTCTGAAGTGCTAACTTCAGCCCTCTCCCAACCCCCCACTGGCTTTTGCGTTTCAGTAGATCTGTTTCAGTATATATTGTTAAAAAATATTGTGAGTGGCCCCATAGGTATGCTTTTCTCCACAGCAGAGAAATTTATCAAAACTTGTATTTTGCCCCAATAAGAAAATTTTAGAATAGTGTTACTTAGAACGTTTTTTTTTGGTGTTTTTTTTAAGGAATGGAATGTGAAACTTCTTTCTGACAAATGTTCTTCTCTGTGTTGTTGATCCGTGGCATAAGTGCAGTGCCAAGTTACCTGTGCATTTGTGCTCATTTCCCCCGTTTGTCTTGTGATTATAATTACAAAGGAGTTGTTTGGTTTATTTCAAGAAGAGTTTGGAATGCGTGATTTTGTCTCGATCCCAGCAAAACACAGTTGAACTATAGAGATGTCTTCGCTTGTAGCTGTTCTTAGGATGTGAAATTTTGTTTGCGTGTTCATCTTAAATGATGATTATCATGAGGTTGTATTTTTAGTGCTAGTGATCAACTAGTCTCTCTGGACTTCCTTTTCCATGGTGATTTAATATATTAAGTGCTTAGCTTTGCTTCTATTAACTGGCTGTCTTTAGCATATATATGGGGAAATTCACAAGATGTGGTTGAGCCAAAAGCTTTTAGTAAAGTTTTGGGTTAATATTAAATTACCTGTAGAAATTAATTTTATGAGACTTCTGATGTAACACTTGCTAAACAGCACATCTATTCTTGCCTGAAACCTATTAATCTTTACAGGATTGTGCTTTGCAATTACTACGCAGCATCCCAGGAATTTAAAATGTGTGGACTTACACTCTTGTATCATGCAGATATAGCACATCCCATGGCAAAGCACAAGACAAGATGTGCACACAACATCCCAATCCTGTTATTGGATATGTGCACACAGGGTGTTCAGCACTGACTGCCTGCCTTGCAACTGGGCTGACATTGATGGTTGCATTGATTTCCAGTTGGACAAATCAGTAAAGAGAATCAGTGAGCAGAATACATACTTTACAAAAATATTCACTTTTGGCTGTGCTGACAAGAGGTAGCCAGTGAGACTTATTTATAATGTTTTCAGCCATTACCTCCAAACTTGGAACTAGTGCCATCTTGCCTTCAGCCTTTCAAGTGCTCATTCAATCACCCTCATCAGACTGCTTAGCATATAACTGTGTTTTGTACTCGGCCTGACTTTGGTACAAATGCAGCTTCATCATCTGCAGCAGCAGCAAATAAGTGGGATCCTTGAAAGAATGATAGGCAAATGAATCTCACTGACAGTACATCAATTAACTTAGTAATGTATTACAATTGCCATCAGCGAAGAATACAAGCCTGAGCAACCTTGAGCATATCAGAGCTCTGCAGGATCCTGGCCTTGCACGTCCTGCCAGTGCACCACTGCTAAAGGGTAAAACCAGCCAAATTATGCTTGCAGAATTAAGAAGTAACGTTTTCGAGTTATACTGGTGGGTTCAGTACAGCACAACTGCTCCTCCCTCTCCTTTTGCACACAGAGTTTGAAACCACCCTCCACCAGAACATGCTTTCCATAATGGCAATTGATGGGAAAAGGGTTTGCAGAATACCCCTGCAATCGTGTGCCACCAGCAAGCTGGTGCTGGAGTTGCTTCATCCATGCTGGTTAATTGGGGCTCTACAGATTTCCAAAGCAGCCTGGTAGAGCACCACAGCTTCAGTTTGCTGCTCCTATCCTTTGGTTCTCTGCTGATTACTTTAGCTGCAGAGAGTTGGGGCAAGGAGGCTGTGGATGGGTGGAGTCAGTCTTTTCTCCCAGGTAACAAGTGATAAGACAAGAGGAGATGGTCTCAAGTTGCACCAGAGGAGGTTTAGACTGGATATTAGGAAAAATTTCTTTACAGAAAGGGTCATCAAACATTGGAACAGGCTGCCCAGAGAAGTGGTGCAATCATTGTCCCTGGAAGTGTTCTAAATATACATAGATATGGTTTAGATAGATATGGTAGAGTCATGGATTAGTGATGAACTTGGCAGTGCTGGATTACTGGTTGGGTTTGATCTTAAAGACCTTTTCGAACCTAAATGATTCCATGAAGTGTGTTAAACCAGCCCTGGAGGCATTACTCCAGAGGCATGACTGATCAGCCAAGGTCTGCGAAGAGATACTTTAAACAATAATTTGTGTTTCTTTTTTTCTGTGTACCCCAGAATATGCACAGAGCAAGGCAGTAGTGACAGTACTTCAAATTTTCACTACCATGCATGTAGTACCTGGCACGGTACCTGCATTTGCAGGACTTAGTTGCAACTTCATAGTGAGAAGAACACCCATGAAGACCTAATTTAGTTTTCACCTACCCAAAGATGATCTGGTAAAGTCCTCTTTGAGCAATAAAGTAGTCTTCTTATAGCCCTTATACCAAGGATATTTCTTCAGATTGGTAGCTATAGGATTTCTGGAGGGAGGGTGATCCTTTAAAGCTGAGGCACTCAATTATAAGATCTTAAAGGAACTATTTGATGGATTTCCTGATTAAAAAATCTTATTGTCCTGTGTAACCTTCGAAAAAAATATATCAAAATCAATTATTTGAATATATGAAAATGCAAGAGTACTAAATGCAAGAATGCTAATTCTACATGTTAACTTTTTCTCCACATTCCTGAGTGCCTCCCAAAGGTAGGAAAGCTTTTGCAAGAAGGAGAAAAAGAGGACAAGACTGACTAATGAGTATCTGGATCATAATACCAACTTAAAGGAGGTAGGATTAAGACAGAACTTATTGTAGTGCTCAATTTCATCATTTAATATCCTTTTGTTACAGCTTCCATGGCTTCAATTTCTTTTGGAAAGATGATAGTAAAGATTAGCATTTTCTTCAACTCCTAAAATAGAAATGCATATATTTTGCATGTTGGCATTTTCATTTTTTCCCTTGGCCTTCATTTTCTGAATGCAGTGAGAATATGCAATGTGAGGGAATTATTTAATGCTTTTCTTTTTACCTTTGTAAATAATTTTGGAAAAGAAAAGCTTTCCTAGATTTATAAATGTTAGAATATTCATTGGTAAAGGAGAAACATATTTTTTTTTTAGCTCTGTTTCTTCTGAGTGGCAAGGCACATCTGTTTTCTAAAAGTTTTTTGTTTATTATTTAGTTACCTGCATAATTAGAAAGAATCTTAGGCTTGCTGATAATTTCAAATATAGAGAACTTGACACATGGCTATCCTATTTTAAAACAGTGATCTACAGGAAAGAAAATAACTTCCTAAATAATTATTAAACCTTGATTGTTTTCTGTTTTGACATAGCTGACTACCCTTTCTTTGGATAGACTGTTTTTGATGAAAATGACACATTTATATTCACAAATATCACTTCCTTTTGAAATTGTCTGTACTGTTCAACAGAGGTCTATGGATCATTGCACGGCCCTCAGACAATGATGGGATATTTCATTATGCCCTTATCAAAGAATGTGCTATGTAATGTGATTGTGAGTCATTTTTTTCAATTAAGGTGTACCAGTTTCCAGTTATAATTCTCTTCCTAGCTAATAATATTTCTTCAGTCTCATTAAGGTTTGTTATGCAAGTATCAGTTGAGAACTATAATTTAGTTCTTCTGCAAGTAACAAAAGGAAAGAACTGAGGAAGGAGACCCAGCTCATTTGATAGTTCAAGCTTTCACAAACAGTTCTAAACAGAGCTTGAAAAATAAAGCATACAGTTTGAACTTCATTCAGCCTCCTACACTGACCTTGTTCCTGCTGTCCTTATTGCAGGGAAAATCCTGTTTCACCTCTGGCGGTAACTTTACATCCAGGCTTACAGGACAACATTTTCTTTGCTTTTTAAGGACTCAGTCTTCTTGTAGGAAACAAATATCTGTAATTACTCAGCAATAAAGGTTAAAAACATGTTGTTAGATCTCTGTGAAAATGCAACAATCTTGTGCATGTTTAATTGCTGCTATCTATCTAACACACATGCAAGGAACACTACTACCGTTTTATTATATTAATATTCCTTATAATAGTTACACTATATATCATTCTTTCTCGCTTTCTCTCTCTCTTCTATTTTATTTTAATTTGGAATTTATTAAAAATCATATTCTGATGTTCTTTCTGCTGTTGGGTAGTAATTTTCTCAGCAAATACTAACTCAGGCTACTGGCAAAGCAAAGTGTTGTTCAATATGATTAAGGATATTGGAATTACCCTAAATTGTTAATCTTGTACAAATACGATTGTATTTGAAGTTCTTGTATTCTGGAGATGGGGGAAAATTGATCTCTTAAATTGAGTTAGAAATATAATATTAATAAATTGAGATTTATACACTGAACCACCTTCAGTGTAATTTGTTTTGTACAGATTATAAGGCATAAGGGACATTTTCTCTCTGTATTTCAACAGAAATTCAGTAGTCTAATAAATGTGCAAGGGATTTAAATTAGTTTGAATTTATACTTCTATGATTTAAAGTATTCATATATTGCAATCAAGGCGTGGCCTTTTTCCCTGAGTTACTGCACTAAAATATTTTCAATAACACCACAACTTCACGACTTTATGGCTGGATTGTCAAGTAGAATATGTTTTTGTCTAGTCCTTAATGGGATGCTTGGCTGGAACATCCACAATGGGAATGATGGTTTGGGGGTCCACCCCCACCCCCTCCACCCCCAGTCCTTTACAGTTCAGATTGTGCCTAATTGAATTCACATTTATATTTAGGTTGAGTAGAAATGAGGGGTTGTATCTGTATGCAAAATATGGGCTGACAGCAATTTCTGCCCCGGGTGCCTCTAGATCTCAGTGATTTGGTGGTGAAGGTGATTACCTGCTATTAGTCACAACAATGGGCTTCTGGGCATAACAGCACTGAACTAGACAAAAAGCCTAAAATGCCGTAGAATCAGCAATGACAGGACCCAGGTGGATGAAGAAAAAGAGCAGCTTTGCTGCTGAACTTAAAAGGCAGCTCTTATACCTCTCCCCCTTTAAACTTAAGGGAAAGAAAAAGAAAGCAATGGTGGGTGGAGCAGTGAACCACAGACAGTTTCAGACAGTCTGTTTAAACTGTGAGGAAAAATATCTTGAGGCAAAATGTTTGGTTTTGTGACACAGTTTAGTCAAATATATATGGGGATGGTTTAGCTGTGCGGAGCAGTGCGCTGCTTTCACCATCACAACTGCAGCAGCTGATAAAGTTGCCTTCTTCAGAAGTGAAAGGACTTCTGAGAAAATGTGGGGATATTCACTTCCCTGAAATGTCTGTTTATTCACGAAAAGTTGCCTTGACACTAAATGGACTTTCTGCCACATCCATTAAGCCATTGAATGTTCATTGTGATTGCAGACCAGGAGCATCCCTTATGCCACATAAACAAGCTGTAACTACTGTAATGGGAAAAGGATGATGTGGTTGTGGCTAATATTAGGCACAGCATTGCAGTCCTACACTAATAGAATGTCTAATGATAATAACAATAGTGATTATAATATCTTATGTCTCTTTCCATGTACTGTGTTTAGATTCAAGTGGAGGCAGTGACGTGTCTGAGCTAGGGAAAACACTGGAAAAGAATAGATAGTAATCTTAAAACTTGTAAATACTTTCTGAACAAAAGATTAAGGAAGCAAACCTCTAGAGGAGAATGGCAATCCATAGAAGTTCATGCTCTAAAGGATGAAGCAAATGAGGTGGTCCAGTCTATCTCATGAAGGTCAAATGGCTGGGTGGCCAAGAGCATTTCTTTTTTTCTTATGCACGTACAAAGTGCTGTTACCTAAAAGGAGTGGTCTTCATTCAGCACACTTGTATGAAAGGATCTCAGACAAAATTGGGGGTTTACAGCTGGTCTTTTGGGTGACTTTACAGTATCTGAGTCAATTTACTTCATAAGTGTCACAGAACTTCAGTAGCACACGCACCTATAGGACACACAGCTGTTTAGAGAAAATCCATTTCAGCTCATGCGGTGTGGTAGAAGATGAATAGAGGCTTCCTGACTCTCAAATTAAGGGAACAAAGTGGAAATTGAGCATGAAAAGTGCTTAACAGTGCAGCAAAAGATAGGATTACTAAAGAAAATAAATCTATTTTGTTACGAAATTGTAGCTTAGAATTGTAAAGTTTAAAAATGGTCACAGCTCTCTAATTATATCCTATTGTCCCTAGTGCATGAATGAAAATGGAAAGAATGAGCATAATGTTTTGATCTGAAACAGCTTGTTTAAAGTAGTGTTGAGATGGATGAAAGCAACCACAATATGTAGTTATTCTTTATGTCATCATTTTAATTCATTATTAATATAGTCTATTATAAATTTATGTAATCAACAGAGGATATTAAGGAGACTTCTTTCTCAGTTGGTAATAAAAATACAGTGCATAAACAGTAAGCAGGTTTTTGGAGGGGGAATTATGTTAGCAAGGGGTTTTTTTTGGATCTTGATTAGTTTTGCTGTGTTGAGGGCTATTGAACTTTTTAAACCACAACAGTAATTTAAAATTTTCTTTAGACCCTGACTTTTTGACTGAAACAAAAACACATTTAAAGGAAACTCATTCATTAATACTTAACCTAGGTATATAGTAGCAAATCGTAAAGTAAGAAATCTTCATATCTTCATTTTCATGGAAAGAAAATCATAAAGTTAAACAGATCAGAGTAAAACGAGATGAAAATTAGATATGTAGCACTTGAGCTGCAATGATTTGTGTGATCTGTACTTATTTTTCTATTCTATCCTATTGTGCTATTTTTCTGGACACACTTCCATTGATATAAAGCTCTGTGATTATTTCTTAAAAATGACAAACCTTTTCATGTTCAGGTCAAAAAATTGATTTTCTTTTTTTTGTGTGTGTATAATTTTTTTTATCCAACAGTAGGTTGGAAATGTTTTCCAAGAAACTATTTTATTATTGAGGGCTGCACATTACCAGCATACAGAGAAATCTCTTTTTTTACTCTTTCAAAATAGAAGTTGCAGACTGAATTCCAGAAGAGGTAGAATTCAAAATCTCAAGAGATAAATGGAAAAATATCTTCTAATCCCCATGTGAATAGGTAGGGAGGGGGGGAAAGAGAGAAAACATGGAACCATGAAAATTAAAAGCTCTCTAAGATCAATGAGTCCAACCAGTAACCCAGCACTGCCAAGTCCATGACGAAGCCATGTCTGTACATGCCACATCTACACATCTTTTGAATATCTCCAGGAATGGCGACTCCACCATTTCCCTGGGCAGCCTCTTCCAATGTTTGACAACCCTTTTGGTAAAGAAATTCTTCCTAATGCCTAATCTAAACCTCATCTGGCACAATTTGAGGCCATTTCCTCTTGTCTTGTCACTTGATACTTGGGAGAAGTGACCAACCCCTGCCTGGCTACAGTCTCCTCTCAGGCAGCTGTAGATTGTGACAAGGTCTGCCCCATGCATCCTCTTCTCTGGTTCCCTCAGCCACTCCTTATAGGACATGTGCTCAGCCCCTTCATCAGCTCCATTGCTCTTTTCTGGGCACACCAAAACGTGGCATCAACAAAAAGGAAGAGAGAATTCCCCTCAGACATCCACCTGTCAGTCCTGCTTTACAGAGGGCACGTAGCTTTCCCTGTGCACTGTATTGAGAGGGATGTGGAGGAGACATGTCAGTATGGATTAGAGTACGACTTAGTTTGCTCAGAAAGACCTTTTAGAATGGGTGATCTAAATAAATGGAAAACAAGAGAGAAGTGCTGGGAGGTTGGTCTGGAATGCTTTTATTTGTGCTGGAGATACTGGTATCAATTGACAGTGAGACCAAGGGCTGCCATTGTAATGTTATTCTCCTGAGTAGTTAGAAGAACAGCTTCCCCTGCCTTCTGTTTTAAGTTTCTTATCTAGACACCCCAAATGATTACTTCTCCATTTTTATATTAAGTTAAGAATTCTGTTGCTGTACCAAGGTAAATGGAGGGAACAGTGATTAATGGAAGCAAGGCTATGTATCTGGTAAATTTTCAGAGTTGCCTAAGTGGTTAGCAATCAACTTGTTCGGTATTTGGTTTTTTAATCTATGTAGCTTTAGGTCATCATTCTGAAGCAAAGAAAGAGACACATCTTGAGCAGAAAATCATGGAGATAACTCATGTGACTGTAGTATGACATTTTCCTACACTGGTGAGTTTTCTACATCAAAATATGACTGACTTGCATGGGTACAGTATCTGTACTATGACTATCACAAAACTGAAACTCAAGATAAAACAGCTGTCACTTTGCCCATCTGTTTTTATATTTGAAGACATTTAATACAAGGAAAGAAAAAAAAAAAAGAAGATACAGATGATACAGACGTCAAATCTTGAAAACCACAGTGGACAGACATGCCAAGAAGAGATTAGTTTGTTGTTCCTGTAGGACAGTTTGGGAGACTGTTAGAAAACAAATGGAGAGAAGTGCTCAGGTGGGTCCTTCAATGCAAAGGAGCCTTAAGGATGAGGAGGAGGATAATGATCAGAATCAGAGCAAGATCCTAGAGCAGAAAGCAAAGGTCAGGTGTCAGATACAGGGTCTGCCAGTAATTATTCTGTTTCTTTGTTGTGATGTAAAGGAACCTTCATAAAGATTGATTAAAGTCCAGGCCAGTTTTATCAGTTCTGGGAACACAAGTGAGGAGATTTCTTTTTGAACAAGTACTGTTGGCTTGCTTGACTTGGACCGATTATGTCAAGTAAAACTGTCTTATACCACATGTGTTTCATCCCAGTTTTTTCTGTGACCTAGAAATACTTTGCTCACAAGGAACTTTGACTTTGAAGAATAGAACTTATAATATGAGAAGAGGAAGTGCAATGTAGAGCAAGTCACAGATCCATTGAGACTGAAATCTCGATAACTGAGAGAAGAGAAAAAGTACTTTGATACTCATATGAAGCCTTGTAATTGAACATTGGCTCACTCAAGTTACTGCTTCTATAAATTGAAGCGCACAATATAAAGTGACAATTTTCTCATGGGAAATACACAAGACCTTGGCCCTTTAACAAGATGTATTCAAAGTAATGAAGCGCTGTTCTATGCATTACCTTCAGAAATATTGGCAATTTAAGACGTACCCATTAATAAATTAAAAATATCTTAATTTGGTGTTCTCAGTATGAGAAACCAACTTACGTCAGTCTGATGACTTAATTAAAAATAATAAGTTTTGTATACCATGTTTGTTTTTTATAACTGACAAGAGAGATAATTATCAAGGCTGTAAAAATAATAGTTCGAACAGATTAGTTATTTATTTTTTCAGAAGAGTAGTGCAAGCTTTTAAAAGCTGCATGTGCAAACGCTTTGGCAGGATTTTACCCATCTCTGAAAATGAGCTCAAATCCTTCACTATAAGTGTTCCTTAGCTGTCCTTGCAGACGTATCATCCCTGAGCAATCTTGATCAGAACTTCTTATGATAGTATATAACATTCCATGCTGTACTATAGGAAATTGCCAAGTGAGGCCTTCAAAAATTGAGACTTGCTACTTTGTAGTTCTCTTTCTTCAGCAAATGGAGTCCTCCCTCCCCCCTCTCCCTGTTTACAAAGGACATTTCTAAACATTACTGAATGGAAAACAATTAGAAACTATAGAAAAATGTATGTGTCAATGGCTGTTCAAATAATTAAATCATTGGAAGAAATGTACTCTGCTGTTTGATCTAATAGTGATTTTATCCTAGTGATTTTCATGCAATAGGAACCTTCCAGACTTGACAAATTACAAGATGACTAAGCTCATGTGTGTGTTGTGAAGCTAAGACTGAGGTCTATGGAACCTGGTCACTATCTGCTGTAACAGAAGTGGGAGGGTCTTTCCAATGAAGCAGGCAGTTATTTATGAGTATGTCAGGGTACCCACCACTGGAAATGTCTAGTACTTTAATTACTAATTTAAGTAACTTAATTTCAGAACTGGCAGGTTTTTGTTCTCCACAAGTACTCAGGGATTTTTTTTCATCAACATAATCTCCAAATACTGAATGCAAGAGCATTTCATGTGATTGTAACTCCAGGCAGTGTGGGTTATAAGAACACACCTTTTAGCTTTCAGTGCTGAACAGTGAGACACATCCTGCAGGAAAACACTCTAATATTACTATTCAACAACACTCTAATTTTCATTCAACTTATTCAACACCCTAATATACTTCAACAACATATCATTGACTAGCTTGAGACCTCCCCTCTGTAATAATAATTTATACCATCCACAATGGAGGAGGAAGCAACATTGTCCTGCCAGTCTTCAGATTGCCCTCAGGTATTCAGGTGCTCTTAGACAAAGCTGCAGCTTGAACCCTGTTGAGTGGAGGCAACCACATCCGTGACCCTCCCAGCAGCTGGAGCCATGGCAGTCAAGTTCATGGAAACTTGTAAAGTCTGTCCAATGTAATTCAAAATCATAGGAATGAAACTGTTAGTCTAGCTAGTTAATTTATGATTTTAGAGGCATGCCCTGGGATCCTAAAACTGATCTTCTCCACCTGACTGCTCTGAAGCATTTAAAAATGCTGCAAAGGTAAATGGGATTTTCAATGGTCTGCTTTTTTATCTTCAGGCAACAGACAGAATGTGATAATTTAATGATCAGCTAGAATCCCATCATATCTTCACTGCTGAGTTGGTGAAACTCAGGTTTTTTTTCTTCTATCTCTTAAATTAAATTACATTAAAATGACTGGAACATGTACTTTATTCATGATATCTTAAGGCCTCATCTACTTCTCTTACCCTTCTGTGTTTTTCTTTCTTAATGGTTATGTAAGAATTGTACCAAAGATAATTTTCCTCATTGATAAAACAGTTAACAACAAAACAGTTTTTCCATCCCTCATATAAATCAGTTTTGTTTTTCTTCCTCTAATCTTTATCATGAGCTGCTTTCACAATATGTACTTTTGTTCAAATTTCAGAACCATGGACTTCCAAATGACTGCATTAGCAATCTCCTCTAAATTGAATCCATGTGTGTTATTAAAGCCCCATGATACAAAAGAACTGCCAAGAACCTGCAAACAGTTTCATTTTATTAATGTAATATTGCAAAAGTAGTCCAATGACTGCGATGGGAAAAATAATTTCAAACCTGAAAATATTAGATTCAAAAAACTTTCCTGGTTTTTCTGCAGTGTTCAGTTGTAACTTGCTCTCTCTGCTAAATGTGATTATTGGTAATATGGTATGTTAAAATATTACTTCTACCAGACCCCAAAATATGAGAAGGGTATGATTATAAACTTTGTTTGTATTTAAAGTACCAATTCCTTGCACAGAAAATTTGGCTGCCTTGCTGATTTTGCAAATAAAGAAAGCCAATCATAGCTGTCTAGCAGCTATGGTTTTATAAAATAGAACCAAATTATTTCTTTAGCATTGATTTATATATGATTTTCCCGGACCACTTGACTACCATGCAAACAGCTACAGAAAAGCTGGTCATCACTGATTTTACTTGGGTTTGCTGCAATGTGACATTAACAGCCAGCAATGGTTGTTAGTAGAAATTATTTTTTCTAATGCTCTGCCCCCAAATCAGGAGCACTTCCTTTTGTTTTGTAAGATGTATTTGTCTGAACAGAAAACTATTTATTCTGTACAAACTTGATTATAAAGCATCTTCATGCAGAGGGAAATTGAACTACTTTTGTCTTCTGAGGTAGAAAATAGAATATAAATATGTCAGTTCATATACTTTTTCTATCTGGTTATTCACTTTCTCTCCCATAACGGATATTTCATTCTATTTGAAGTGCCTTTGTTGTACCTTTCCTTCATGATAGCAGGAATGCAAGTCAATAAACAGAGACTAATAAAGACATAGTATTCATTAGAGAGATTACAACTTTGGAGCATATTTCTCTAAGCTGAAATCAAGTATGCCAGTAGTATAAATTCATTTCTACCAGGACAAGCTGCTAACCAACATCACAGTTCCAAAGAAAATTATTGGTACATAATTAGACAGTTGATATTTGGAGGTTTTAGTTGTTGAATAGTTAAACTTTTGTATTTCTTATATGTTAAAATGCCCATGTACATGTGGTGGTGTGTGTTAGGGTACATTTGGCAACAGGATTGCTTGAAAGATTGTTTTACTTTAAGTGGTAAATTTCCAAGTGTTCAGAAGAAGAGTTTGTTTTTAAATATCTGGACTTCTGTGCCCTAGAATTTGCTGAAAGAATGAACCCCACAATAGCCACTGACCTGCTAGCAGTTGTATATGAAGCCTTCACCTGAATAGTTGTGCTCTGAGCAGATAATGTGACCTTTCCACAATGGAGTATGTGGAATTTCTAAGTGGATGATATTGTCTCTTTGCTTGCAGCTACAGTGCTTCAGTTTTATTTAGTTTTCTGTGTTTATAACTTAACATCATGGGAACAGTAGATAGTTACAGGGGCTTCTTAGGCTTATCGACAAGAGATATCTGAAAGGTGGCAGAATTAGATGACCCAAGTAGGGGATTAGACCTTTCTGCAGAAAACAACGGTAATTCATGGTGCAAAGTAAAGAAAGATTAGGTTTTTTTTTTTCACTGTAAGTTTACCGAACATGTTTTTATTTATCGTCCTTCAAAGGTATTTAAAGATGTGGGTCCGTGAGCAAAAAACAAAAGGGCACTCTACAAGGATGTATTCAAAGAGAAAACAAGTCTTAATTGGACTTTGGAACGATTAGTGCAAGGCTGTGTCTTTTCCTGTTTGGTGGAGGTGATTTTTCATGTATGTAGCTTTTTTTTTGTTTGTTGCTTTATTTTTTTCCCCTTCATTTCCTAGGAAACAAGCGTAGAACTCAGGCAGACTTAAAAACTTAAAAGCAAAACATTAAGTGCATGAAATGGTATAGAATGTGACACTTTAGTTAATGCAAACTAAATAAAACCTGTTTTCACTGCTCAGATGTGTCGATTGAATTTAAAGGAGAGATCAAACCTAAAGACATCTTAGACTTTGATTTGAATAGTATCTTAGTCACTGTTCGCACACCTGTACTCTCAATTTTAATCACATAAGGACAGGACTAATGGATTTGCGTCAAGACCAATTTTTAAGTGCTTGGTTTGTATAGCTAGAAATTCCTCAAAGGTGAAACTTGCTGCGTGCATTAATACTGAAGGCAAAGCAAAACTGTATTCTGGTACCATGCAACAGTATTCTCTTGCTCCTGAGCAGAGCTGAAGGTGTAACTTGCATTTTTTTGGCATTGCTATAACTGGCATTTCATTTTGAGGGCCTGATCCAGCTTCTGTGATTGATTGACTGTGGCAGAGTAGTAGAGAGAAGACTCTTGGTCAGGCACAAGAAGCATGACTCTGATTATGTAGATGATCATGATTAGATTTATTGCTAATACAGCACCTCAACATTGGCAGTGCAGTAACATTATCAGGTCTAAAGGGCTGTAATATCAGGCAAGTTTGGCTAGAAACATACAGGTATAAAGCCTTTGGCCTTGCAGAATGCACAATTGCAAAGCAACAAAACACATCTGGAGCTGCGTTAGGATTTTATTTCTGTATGTGACCAGATCTTTGTGCTTTTCCTCACGCATCTAGAAGGGAGTGTTTCCTATCTTCAGGATGGGCATAGCCTGAAGGCAGCCCTTCCAGAAGGAGGTATCCACAGGGAAGATAGATGCCTGCAGCCTTGGCAGAACTGTTTGCCCCATTGGCCCAGACTGCAGCAGCATTTTATACGGTTTTGCAAGCCAAAGTGCCCCGAAGTCAATTGAAATTCCCCCACATCCCCACCTTGGGAATGCATTAATTATGTGAGCATCCAGACAGTTCCTTCTGCAAATCCCACCTATCTTTTGTCATAGCTGCAGTCACATTGACATGAACTCCACTGAGAACAGGAGTGAGCTGTGCCAGAGTGGTGTTTCTTGACAACTGTGGGAGTCGGGTAGACCTACTCTTTCAGTAGCATACTGTGAAAACCTGTCAGACCATCATATTCACAGAGAAGTAACTTTTAAGAAAATTCAGAAATGCAATTAAAATTTACTAAGCATTTGTAAAACTTGGTTCAAGAAAGAATGTTTAATTTGCAGATCAAAGTTGAGACAAGATTTAGTGTGGGGCTGCTTTAGCTCAAAGTGGGCAAATGAAGGGATAAAGCAAAAGACTCATGAGCAAAATTCCGGTTAAAACGTTGGAATCAATGGTTTAGCTTAAGGACAATGGAAGGTAATGTAATGAAAAGGTTGCACTGGGACAGGCAGGACATTTATCTCTCCTGGCATCTTGTCTCTGATAGTGTCTGGGGGGAAAATGCAAATACTTGAGGGAGAGTATAAGGCTGTTGAGGCAAGTGCATAGTAATACTTCATTACTTTCCCAGCCTCAAACCATTTATAATTTGGAAAGTTACTGGGCTAGAAGAGCTTTCTGTGCAGTTTTATTAACCCCCAATGCATTTCTCTTTCATGAAGGTACCCAGGCTGTTCTTGAACTTGTACTAACTTGCAGTATCCTGTGGCCAGGAATTCTACAGCTTTGTTACAAGCTTTGAGAGGAACGAACTACTTTCAGTTACTCAGAATTTTTCACGTAGGAATTTTAATTTGGAGCAATTTAGTGCTTGTACTAGAAGAGGTGGTGATCACTGTAGACCCTTTTCCCTCCATGTCATTAATGTTTTAGTAGTTAGTTGCTGCACATCCATCTGTTTATTCAGACTGATAATTCTGTACCTATAATTAATAGAATTCAGGTTGGAAGGATTTCAGGAAGTCTTCAAGTCTAAACCCACTCCTTTGTAAGGAATCCATCTTATCCTTTATCTTCTTTTTTGGAAGACTTTCCAGTTTTACCAGGGCCTGTGGAGAGAGAATCATACAGCACAGTCCATGAGATGCAAATTTGCTACGAGTTTATAGCATATTGTAATGAAATTTTCTTCTTAGTTTTTTTTTCCCTAGACACGTGTACCTATCTCCATTAAAAAAAAAAGCCAACAAAAAAAACCCAAAAAACCCACAAAACAAACTAGCCTCTTTAAATTGCAGGACATGTAAGAAGATATTTTAGATATGATAAAATTGTGTTTGTGGGAAGTCATGTGTGTAAACTTTTTTCAGTAAAAGCACTGCTACTTGTTGAAAATCTGAACATAGAAAATACCATATATTTCAGTTGAGAGCTCATTATATAAATGGAGTTTCATAAGAAAAGTTCTGTCTTTCCACTATTAATATTCATAATAATGACATAAGATTAAGAGAAAAGACATTATACTTAACATGATATTAAAGACAGAAGTTGATGGAGGAAACATATCACAGAAAAACTCTTTCCCAATTACATTTAAAACTGGGAGAAAGAGTAAAACATTTTGCAGTGAACAGCACAGCATCTGTCTGAACTGTGGAATTCATTATTCACTCAAGACGTTTGTATTTATTGTAAACAGCAAATAGTGATATAAAGATGGCCCAGGTACAGAGAAGGATCCAAAGCTTAATGCTATCAAAGGGAATAAACTAAACAAAGACACAATCTTCATCAAAGAATATGTAGAGCTGAGGCAGTACATCACACAGGCTCATATCAGACTAAACATTCCCCTCGCTAAGGGCAAGCAAAGCTTTCATGCCAGGTGAGGTGTGACAACAGGGAGCATAAAGCCCATTATGCATTCATCCTTTCATTTTCTTAAAAAAAAATGCAAAAAAATACCTTTTCAATCTGTGGAACTGTGTCTGAATATGTTGGTCACTGCTGGGTATTGTTGAATGCTGTCTAACTTTTTATATAAAAACCTGTGCACCACATTTGGGCTTACCTTTTATGTAATACGTGTAGCCCTCTGAATGGGAACATGGTATCATTGGTGGTAGTGTTTAAAGGTAGACATGACTACTCGGGTGCTGATCACCAGCAAAATGAAGAAATGAGACCTGCCTACTGCTTTAGCGGTAGTGGTGAAACTTCAATTATTGTTTCTAACTTTCCATCATACTTCATGGAATTTGTGGCAAAGGGAGTGAAGTCTAGAAAATTTCACTGACAAAATGTTAGGAAGCTTAGGACATTGTAAGGTTTGGAGAATTCTTGAAGACAATGGATTCTGAGATGCAAAGAAAGCAGAGGAGGTGAGGTGATAATTTTCAAGCAGATTTGAATTAGCTGCAGTGACAGAATGAATTAAGTATTTTCCATATTCTCCTATATATCAAGCTGATTGGCATATAACAAAGATGGGCTGTCATATGCTGGGAGAAGTCTTGAAGCACCTGGAAGGAAGGCTTGAAGAATCTATATCACTAGAGGTTTAGAAAGAGATTGCAGAAACTGTATAGCTGCTGCTGCTTTGCTTTCAGTCACGATGAGACCGATTCTGCTGCACTGCACAAGGTGTTGTTGGTATTTAATGGAAAAACAACCTGAAGATAATGTGAAAATGAGCTACAGAAAAAGACTGACAGGCTTGAGAAAATGTACTAATGGGCTACTTTAATCTAACAGAAGCATCGTAACAAGAACTAATGACTAGAAGCAGAAGATGCATAAACTCAAATTAAAAATAAGACACAGATTTTTATGCTGAGAGTGATTAACCTTTGGAAAAAAAAACCTGCCAAGGGGAACTGTGGATTGTGTATTTCCTGAAGATATGAAATTAATACCAAATGTTCTTTCTGACAGGCTGCAGTTAGGCTTAGTAACAGCCCACAAATAGCCTAATCTTGTTTTCAGAAGTGGAATTGATGTTTTTTTTGGTTTGGGATGTTGGTTTGTTTTGGTTTATTTTCAATATAGTCAATTTTTACTTCTTCCAGCTTGGTACAACCACAGTATCACCTGCTGGCCACCTTTTTGGATTCCAGTCATCAGCTCCTGTTTTAAATAGACAGTGTAACCATGCATCATAAGAAACAGTAATTCAGAGTTCAGATGTGGGAGGCTCAAAATGACATTAGAAATTCTTTCTTATTATGTTTACTACACGAAAATCTTGGTTATTCACATGCTACAGGAAAAATGGGCAAAAAATTTACTGGTGAAACTGGAAATTAGGTTAGATGATGTAACGATGCCTTAAAGACTATGAATATATTAATTCATATACAACTACTACTAGCAGATGGTAATGGTGGGCTTATTTCTGTTTAGAAATTTGTGCCTTGCCTGACTCTATGCTATTATTGATCAATTTCTTAAAAAACATGAAAGTAATAAAACATGTCTTTTTCTTTTATGATATTTTGGTTTTTGTATTTAAAATTCACCTGTAAATTGCACTATAAATTTTATGGCAACATCATCATTCAGTATTAAATCCAACATTCTGTGCAACATTAAATTCAGTGCTCTAACCCCGACTGTAGCATACAGAGCACTGCAATCAGCCTGATGGGATCATACATTCACATTACTAGGCTCCTGTAAGCCATTTGACTGTCATTAAGTCTGTAGTCAAAATTACAAAGGTCTTTTTCCAGTTGTCCCATGTCCTTTTGTATGCATAAGAATACAGTAGTATTTTTCAAGTATAAAAGTTTAGCAGAAGAAGGAAACCAAAAAGATTAGGGGGAGAAAAAAAATCCATCTTTCCTTACTTGACATTTTGTTATTAGGGAAACTCAGCAACAAATAATTAGTATAGGATTCTTTGCTTACTTAGACTGCTTATTTATTCCCTACTTAATATTTGTATATACAGTAGTGTCAAACAGCACAACCAAAGCTTGTTCTGCATACAATAAAAGCCTCTCCCTGGCTCTGGAGTTATATAGTTTAAGAGTCAGCTTGTAATACCCTTGCTCATTTTGCAAAGATATATACTTTGCAAATAGTCATTTTGAATTAAGCAATGTACTACTCGGAAGGAAGAAAGGATGCAAAATGTGGCCCGAAGGATAAGATTCATCTCCCTTAAATTAGCTATTCAAAGTGCAGTTAAACACTTCCTACTTGATCCCTTTTAATATTGATTCAGCTGTCTGGCCCAGGCTGACACTTCCCTTGTATATATAATGTACTGTACTTTGAGCAGTCAGGAGCTTGACTTGGCAGTGAACTTCCAGGCTCTTAGACTCCTGCTATGATTCTTAGAGCTCCCATCCTTTCCCTTCATTGGTTTCTTCAGCGGTCCTCTTTTTGTTGTACCTGTCCCATCTTCCTTTTATAGAGTCATAGAATCATTTAAGTTGGAAAAGGCCTTTAAGTCCAACACTTAACCCAGCACTGTCAAGCCCACCACTAAACCAGGTCCCTAAGTGTCTTTGAAATACTTCCAGGGATGGTGACTGCACTATTTCCCTGGGCAGCCTGTTCCTTTCTGTCTTTTTCAGAAAGGCATTTGAAGTATTCTATTCCCAACAGTATCATACCAAATGAGGGCCAGGGAGAAAGGGAGTAGAGGGAAGATAGGTTGACCAAGCTGAACTCCATCTGCTTATGTCTCCTGCCATGGTGTTTCAGGATCATATGGATGGAACACATGATTTTTCTCCTTCCCACCTCATCATTTCAGACTTGGTACCTGAAGTAGAAGTAGCTTGAACCTTGGTGCAGAATAGAAGTCTGAGGCAGAAGGACAGCTGTTTTGGAAGACGGTAGCATTTGAAACTGGGATGCCATCACTAAGAAATGGTGTGAGCATCAGGACAATCTCTTTATTATGAAATGGTGTATGGGGAAGGAGGAAAGGGAAATGTGCCAGAGAAAACTGTTCCACAAAGGTTTGTGCTTCTCTGTCCTTTATGAGAAAACTTCAGGGGAAGAAAGTGAACTCCAGAAACCATGTCAGAAGCCTTCAGCAACCTTTCAAAACAGAAAGTGTGTTTGGTTTTCCACCCAGGAACTGGGGAAAATCACAGATTTATGTAGTTTTAAAAGAATCTAATAGCTCAAGAGATGCTTACATACCTTTGATCTGATGGGCTAAGTGTGAGCATAACCATTGATTCTGCCTCTAGGTGAGCCAGTGGTATAATCCTGAACAAGTGTCTTTGCTTGCTGTTGTTGCTGGTTTTCCTGTGAATAATACAAAGACCACAATATCAAGCCAATTAGCTTCTGAATTTTGGTGCATGGACATAACTAAATTGCATGCTGTACTCAGGAACTAAAATAATTTAGAGGATGAGTTAATCAGCACTTCTTACTAACACCCATCTACTTGTGAAGTGCTCAGGCATTACGTCAACTACCGTATGTTTGGATTCATTATGCTGGAGGGGGCCCACATTTATCTCAAAGATAGATTATACAATGCTTAGGCTATTCTCTGTCTCAGACCTTGGCTAGCAATCTGGGGCTGTTATAAATCTGGGATTGTTATAAATCTCTGCTGTAATTTCTATTATACCAGACTGGGAATTGAGTTTTTCTCCTGCGTGCTTATGGTAATGGATTGCAGGTTACCAAAATCACCACTTATTGTATCCACCAAATGCAAGCCCCTAACTGACAAAATTACCAATTACTCTAATGCAGGTAATTGTTTTCCTTCAGGTTTTAAGTCTTTTTTTATGGGATTCTTAATTCTTCTAGATGTTGTTTGTATCCATCTAGCCAGCAAAATAAATAGATCTGTTAGTGCTTCCTCACTTTTAATGATTTTTTAAATAGGTGTTTCTTATTCATCTTGAGTTCTCATGTGTTCTCTGAGAAAGTTTAAATGGAGTTTTTTGCCTTGGAATAAATGTACCTGTAGAATAAGTGCCTGTTTTCTGAAGGGTTTTCTTTGAACAGAGTATTTATGCAGAAGAACTTAGGAGGGAAGAAAGAAAACAACTGGGGGGGAAGGGGATGGAAAAAAGTGACATATCTAGATATAATTTAACATTAAGTAATACGTGTAGATGTAACTTAATGCTATTTTTTTTTTTCTGTTCCTGTAACTGCATTCCTGCAGAAATGCTATTCTATGACTCACAGATAACTTTCAGCAAGCTATTTATGTATGTAACAAAGTTTAGTTTGTCATGGTTTTTGCCCTTTTTTTTCTTTTTGGCAGGTGAATAATGTAGTCATAAATCTCTCCCTCACAGCTATGTTCTTGTGGATAATTAGCTGAAGAGTCTAATCCTCTATTTCTTATCCATGGCGTAAAAGGTCGGGATGCATGTGTGATTTTTCCGATGATACTGGTGCTTCTATTTGACCCATTTATTTGGAGAGGAGAACCAGCTCTCTTTATCAGTGAAGGAGGAGAGAAGGCACTCACTCTGTTCTTTAATTTTTCCCACTTGGTTTCCATGTACTTTGAGAATACCAAAGGAACCTGGTAGAGAGACCAAGCTTAAGTTGTACAAGCAATTATAGGAAACTCTCTCGAAGCAACTTAAAATTTGGGAAACGTTTCTTTTAAAACATTTTATTTAGACAACAGTATCATAGAATCAAAAAATTGTTTAGGCTGGAAAATACCTTTAAGATCATCAGGTCCAACTACCAGCCCAGCGCTGACAAGCCCACCACTAAGCTGCATCTCCATGTCTTTTAAGCACTTTTAAGTCAGGGATGCTGACTCAACCACTTCTCTGGGCAGCCTGTTCCAGTGTCTAACCACCCTCTTGATGAAGAATTTCTTCCTAATGTTCAAGCTAAACTTCATCTGGTGCAGCCTGAAGCCATTTCCTGTTGACCTATCACATCCTCTTGTTCTATCCCACTCCTTTATTTAAACAAGTCTTGACATCTGCCCTGTGTCTGACTTGCAAGATGAAGTTCTCCAAAGAAACCACCACTAACACTGCTATAAGGCTACTGGGGAGAAACAGTGCTTTCTGGAGATCCACAAGACAAACTCTTAAATATGTTTGTAAGGACTGTAATGAGGGCCCATTATATTGTTTCTCGAGAGCTAAAAACAAAACTTTTCTATATCGAATCAAATATTGTTTTCCTCCCGAGTGAAATGCTCTGCCTTATCTGTATATACCAGGTGACAAATTTTATCTGCTCATTCTATCTTTAAGGAATGTATAGACAAGTTGGTTTTTCTTGCAAAATCAGATAAAAAGCTTGTCTCTCCCTTTTCCATAGAATTTTAATTAAATATACTGTTCCCTGCTTGTGATAGGGTTTACCAGGGGATAGCTGCTTTTGTTCCCTTGTGGAATATGGGCAAATAATCTGTTGGGATAAGAAACACTTGAAGGATTGTAGGACACTGAAATGGTCTGCAGGACCGCCTCCCTGTTCATTTACAGGTTTTATTAATTTCATGTGACCTTTCCAATTAGTTGCATAGGTAAAAATATTTTTAAATGTGAAATTGCTGCTGGTGTAGTACACTAGTAATTTTTTTTCTTAAGCTTAAGTCTTAATAAGAAATTCACAAACATTTAGACATAATATCTATGTTCTAACCATAGCAAGTAAAGATTCCAATAAAAAATTTCCAATACTTAATGGAAATAAACCCTCTTCATTTTAAGGTTCCACTCTGTTTCTAATATTTCTCTTAAAAGGTATATTATTTCACACTATACCACATTGCCTTTCATTCCCATCTTTCCCCAGTACATCCTAAACCCACAATTACATGAATCCATGATTTTTTGGTTACACTTCAGTTCAGGATTAAAAAACCTTGTCCAGATACAGTTCTATACGAAGTTAGACACGGTAGACGAATCTTTAGTCAAACGTTGAGGGTTAAATTTGCGCTGTTGATTTGAATTTCTGTCACCTGCCTTCTTCCTTCACTTATTTCTATGCTATTTTAAGTAGTTTTCATAAAATGTTTAGCAGTTGCTAGAAAAGTTGTTTCAGAAAAAAATAAAGGTCACTCAAACAAAGACACAAAATTACCAAATGCAGCTAGAAAAGGCTCAACCATTTAAAAGGTCAGATTGAATAAGACACACTGTGGGGTAATTTACCCCCCAGCTGCTTAGCTTTTATGAAAGTTGATGAAAGCACAGAGGTGAAGGAGCTGTGTTTGTAGAAACAGTTTCTGAAGCAAAAATTGATGAAGATTGATGTGTCTTCTGTAAAGTGCCCTTCAAAGATACCTATCCACTTAGAAGGTGAATATCTTTGTGTGATGATCACGAAGCATTTTTTTCAGCTCTCACGTCTCATATAGGGAACACTCTCAAGATAGAATTATAAAAGGACAAAGATGGAAGGAACTTTAAGAACTGGCTCAGACTTTGGTGCATCTGCCCTTGAATTTTGTGTGATGCCTCTGAGTGTTGACAGACTGAATACTGTATTATGTGCTGCACATTGGCAACTGATAATGTATTTTTATTAAATGCTTCAATTTTTTTTCAGATTCTCTTTTGAGAAAAGTAAAGTAATACTGTTATTTGTAGTGTATGTCAGTGAATGCTTTAATAAGGTCATGTTGTCAAAGCGCTGCCCTGTGTGCCTGTGGGAATTTATCTGTTTTACGTCCATCTTTTCTCTTTTGAGTGAAAGGTTCAATGCTGTGTTCACAGCAGTTCAGTTTTAAACATAACATTTATCGGTTTTACAACAACTCTTCGGGGCTGCTTCAAAAACTGGTAGGTAATATTCTCACTGCAATGAAAAGAGATTGTGGTAATACACATGCAAGGTACGATCTTAGATATGTTGATCATAGAGAGTTACCAGTGAAAGGAAGGAAGAGGAGATAACAATGACCATCAAAGGTGCTAGTGTCTGAGAATCTGGGAAATTTGGGAAAATCTGTGAAAGTTGTTGGGGGCTTTTTTAAGGAATTTTTTGTTTTTCCCAGTTTTCTTCAATTTTTTTTTTTTTTTTTTTTTGTAGAATGACTGGAAGTGTTAATGAGGAATTGTACATCACAGTAGGACAGTCACAGGCCCTGTTTCAATAAGCATTTAGTTACCATTAAGGAGTGTCTTCTGTTGCAGTTGATGCTTTTATATCCACAGCAACTGTTGTTCATACAAGAAAAGGGTGTTTGCATATGTGTGTGTTTTGGGAGGGATTCTTTGCTAAATGCTTTACTTATCTAACTTCCATCCAACTTCCATCTGGAGAGATCAGTTGAAGACCACGCGTAAATCACCCTGGTAATCCTGAAACTGCACTGAGAAGGCATTGGACTACGAGCAAAATTTTTTAGGCATTTTCAGACCCTTAAACATTATTGAATTTCCCTCTTTCAGAAGCTGTTTTACTTGCAAAGCTGTTGTATCAGCAGCAGAGTTAATAATGAACTGAGACTGCTGTCCCCCCAATTTGAAGGCCAGGGAGCCCAGCCAAGTGCTCCCTGGTGGAGATAGCTCTCGCAGTTCTCTCCTCGGAACAAGAAATTAACCTGCAGGACACAAGAAAAAGCCTCTCTTCTCTGATTTTAATAATTATTTGAAACAATAAATAGGAAATATTTGTCCACAGTGTGAAGCTTGTGTCTCATAAGTATCTAAATTTTGAGGGGTCATTTTGCTTGTCATATTTTAGGTAGAGAGTGTCCAATTGCCTTTTATTCTGCATTGGTCTTACTGTATAGTAATTACAGCAAAAACACTGAGAACTTAGGTCCACACCTTTTTATGTGTTATGTTAATATTAAATAAAATAAGAAGTGTAGTTACTCACTTGGATAGAACTTTCATCTTGAATACTTTTAGCAGTTTTTACCTATTTTTATATTTTTAAATTAGGCAGTTAACTCAAAATAATCTGGTAAAAGTAACTATTCATTCCACTGTCGTGTCCCATATTCTTAGGGGTTCAGTTTGCTCTATCAGCTTTGACGTTTAATCTTTGCCAAACTTGCTTTTTTGTTGGAACAAAATGGTGTTATCTGTTTAGTTAGGTGTAACTAGCACCTCAGGGTTAAATCAGGAACTGATGGCTGGCTGTCATAGCAGGAAGGAATGTTCCAGCTGAATCACAATATGCATTTTACTACAGTATATGCTTTCACTGACATGGTCAACCACCCCACTTCTGAAAAAAATTGGTGCAGAACTCTACAGTGCCTACAAAATTCACCAGTGCTGGGGCCTTATTCTTGAAGGTTAAAGTTCATGTTAATTAATAAGCCATTAGTGTACATTTTAATGGCATTGGTACATGTCATTTGGGTTCTTCCATCCATGCTACTCAGAGTGCTCCTTTTAAAACAGAGGAGAACACTCTATGTTCATAAATATAGTGTATACAGCATGCCTTTGAATGTGGGGGAAAAAACCCTAGCCTGTTTCAGAGGGATTCTCCTGGATTTTTATCATGTTAATGTGGTACATGTATTTTTTTTTTTTCTCGTTAATTTGGACTAAATTTCAAAGATGCATATTATTCTCTGTGCTTGATTACACTAGGATTTTTGCACTAAATTTTACGTTTTTAGCTACATGGTAGACTTTGTTAAACTCTACTTGATGGCAGTCTTGGAAAATATTTTTCTATGCTTTTCATCCTCCTTCATAAAGCATAAACAATACCCAGTGTGTTGCTGGTGACCACATAGAAGAGACTTAGGTTCAGGAGACTGTGAAGTTCAATCAGTAAGTATTTGAAGCCATTGCTAAGATAGTTTCTTTGGATACATGATTGCTTTATAATTCCCCAAATAGATATTTCTGTTTCTGTAGTGCTACGCTAACACTCCATCACAGGAGTATTCCAGTGGTACTTACTTTAAGTGTATTTCTTGTTTCAGTCTAATTGGGTATAGATCAGTGAATCCCTACAGCATTTTTAGAAGGCAAGAGACTGCACTCTTGTACAAATCTAAGTTCCTATACATGGTTTGATAAAAGTAAGCAAGGCAGAGCTGCTGCTAAAGATGTGCTTTCCTGACTATGTGCTGGGGCATAAAAATTTCTGAATAAAGTGCAACTTACTGATAAAGACTGTCTACTGAGAGGTATTCTTGAGGTTTTCACCACTTCTAAAAATAGAAGGAAACAAGCATTTTTCATTCAAATTCTCTAGTCATGGGAGATTTTCAGAGCCTTCTTTGGAGTGTAATTGCTTACAACTTCTTTTGCAGTTTTAGTTGGATTTGTTATTCTCTATCACTGCATCTCAATGTAAATGAGCTGTGTGCAATTATACCTTCCCAGTGACAAAAGCCATTTCTGTACCTGGCAGCATGTAAAAATTCAGAATGAAAAATTGTCTAAATGGTAAACAGCATGAGTTCCTGACATTTCTACTGAGCCATGCTAAATGAACTTCTGTATTTTACATTCAGTAATTAGTTGATTGTGCAGATAGGAGAAGGTAAAAGATGCAGTAAGTATGGATTTTGTTGGGTTATTTTTAGTCTTTGCCAAAATAATACTTTTATTTGGTTGGCTGTTTTTCTGTGTTTTCTTTTAAGGGTGTTTTTCCCACTGAAATGCATGCAGAGTTGCACAATGGTTAGAGCATGAAATGCTGTATTATACTTGGTCCAATCCAAATCTAACTCGGTCTCCAGAACCTCCTGCTTCTGTTTTAAACTAAAATCAGAAACAAACATGCACAAGCCAGCTATTAGATTCTCTTGACATGACCTATCATATTTTCAACAAACCCACTCTGTTAATTAGTTTTAGCATGCTTACTCCCACGTTTACATACTGCCTTCTTCACTCTATACTTGTTACTCTCACTAAAACACAGTCATGTGTCCTGCTTGCATGTTTCAATTAGCACATCTTTCTTCTGCCAGTCCTCCATTATTCCTCCTGTTGCCTCATTTCCTGAAGAACACTTTTATGTTAGTGTGTCTTCTTCAGGTTACTTGTTTAAGGAGCAACAGGCAAGAAGACAAGAGCTTATCTCTCAGACTTGAGCTGTGCAGACTCCTGAACCAGCACAGAGCACAGGAGTGTGATGTCCAACCCTTAAGGGCAAGGGAGCACCCAAGATTTGTAGATGCTCATAGCTGAAAGGAATGACAAAAGTCAGAGGGTCCACAAAAACTCACAAAGTTTTCTCAGTAAATTACACAGTTGGCATGGAAGTTGGAATGTTGGTTCCTAACCTGCTAAATGAGCACACTGAAGTGGACTTTGGATAAAGGAGTAAGATGAAATGAAGGAAAGAAGGAAGGAGGGAATGAAGGAAGGAAAGAAATGTCATTAGGCCAGGTTCCAGTGTTGGCCAAGCCGATGGGATGTCCAGGGGTCTGGAGCATGCGTTCAGCCTTGGTGGGGGTACCTTTTTATAGACAGGTTTCTCACTTATGCAAATTAGTTACATGCAGACTGCTCTTTCAGACCTTTCTGGAAGTGGGCCAGAGAGCTTTGGGGGTCTTGGGTGGTCTTGATCTTCCCCTACAGTCTGTGCCCCCTTCGGAGCCTCATCCTTGCTCTTGTGCTGTACTGCATTGTGCTTATCTGCAGGAGCTAGAACCCTGGAAAAGTGGTGCCCTGCTCCCACACGGCCCCCTGCTCCAGCCACACCTTTCTCTTCCCCATGGTGTGTTACTACCAACAGTTCTTGTCTGTTATTGCCAACAGTCCTTGGTTGGGAGCACAGCCATCTGGCTATCGTGTTTGAGACACGCACACTAGCCCCTTATCCTCTGGGAGTCTGCAAGGAGGCAGTGCTCAGAGGTGAAAAGTGGAACAGACTTACTGGAAGCCTGAGCAGGGTGGGAAAAATGAACTGCAGACACTGAGAACACAATAGCAGTGAAGTGCATTTTGACTTACAAGATGCAATCAGGCTTTAGTTCTTATATTGCAAGCCACTTGCTTATTTTACCCTCCTGCAATTGCTTAACACTCTTTTATGTATTTAGTTATTTATTCTTAATTTGAAACATGCCAACTTACAGAAAGGCATCCCAGTCTCTTTCTGAAAACTCAAACACTCCTCTTTTCCTTGGCACTGTACAGGAATTGTGAATTCCCTCCAAACTGAAACACCCCTGAATCTGATTCACAGCTTCACCCTGCTCAAGTCTAAAAAACACGAGGCACAATAATCCTGGCTCAGCACGTTAAGTTACTAGGGTCCAATTCAACCTCTAGTACTGCTGAAATAGTCAATCTGTCTGATTTTAAATTTGGAACAGGTATTGAACTGTGAGCAGCACTGGACTAAATTTTTAGCTAGGCTGTGAGAAACAGCAAAGGCAAAAAAAATTATTTATGGATGCTTGAGTCACTTCCAAATATTTGGTTTCCTGTCCATGCATTATGGCCTCTTGCTCTTCACTAATTTTAGTGAGGATAATATCTTGCCTGTGAGACTGCTTCTAAAATGTGAAAATTGCATCTGTGGGTAGCATACCCACCAATGGTTAAGGACTGACTATCTCTGCTCCTGTTCAGAGGTAAAGATACGTAATGAGTAGGCACTTGGCTTATTCCAGACACCTCTGTGACTCCAGCCAAATTGTAGAAAACCTCTTCTAATTTTCCAGCTTCCTGGCTGAGAGTAAATAGGTTGAAGAGGGAATGGAAAGCAGAAGGAAATCTCGCTGCAGTCCCTGCTCACAGCAGGAGGTAGGCAGGTCTTTCCACGGATGAGAAGAAATTATTTCAGTTCTGTCCCTCTTGGGCACACATGGAGTTAGAGAAACTGAGGTGTTCTAATTTTTCTCTGTTCATGGGACAGTTTGCATTAAAGCAGTAGTCCCAGCCTCTTATGGAAAGTTGGGTAATCTCACAACACAGAACTAGGGTGTGATTAAAGTGACACATCTGATAGGTTAGTAACTATTATTGGAGAGCAAAGGAAAAAGTGAATAAATTACCAGTTCTTGCTGACTAATTGGATAGAAATTTTTCAGAATTATTTTGTTTGTGCATTTCGAAATAACAAATCACTGTATACTACAGTCTTTTTATGGCCCATTTAAATGTATAATATATATTAATTTCCCAAAATAGAAGAAAAAAAAATCAAAGCAACAATTAACTCCAGTGCTTACAAAAGCATATGTTATTTTCTGAACTTTTAAGACACTCGCTCTCATCAAAACACATTTTGAGAGAGAAAACACCAAATATAAATTTGAGATACACTTTGTAGAAAAAGCT
Source organism: Monarcha castaneiventris obscurior (assembly GCA_026261815.1). NCBI lineage: Eukaryota > Metazoa > Chordata > Aves > Passeriformes > Monarchidae > Monarcha > Monarcha castaneiventris. Next base: position 7,646,601 of record JAMPIT010000890.1, read on the forward strand.
CTGTAGATATAAGTGAACACGATGAAAGTATATGAAAAAACATTGACTATTTGGAAACAATAATAGGAAAAAGGTGTTGCTAGATTAAAATAGCATGTGGTACTGTTCTACCAAAGTGCAAAGGATTATTTTTTGTGTCTTTCAGTGCAGTGTATAATAAACACACGTATTTGTATAAATGGATGTTGTTCTCATGTATCAGAAAGTAAAAGAGAAGATATTTGTATTCCAAGTCCTAAAGTTTTAGGATTCATCTCTGCTGACACATGTAATTTTTATTTTTTAAGACTCTTCTGCTTTATTATACCTGTCAAACTAATCTCCTGTTTCTTGTTTATTCCCTATGTTTCTTTGTACTAATCATTGAAACAAAAGCCTACTTGTGATAATGGGCTTGTATGTGGATCGGTGGTGTCACCATGAAAGGGTGACATTGAAGTTAAAAGAAGCCACTAACGAGGGTCTCAGGGGAAGTGGAGCTAATTAGTCAAGTTAAAAAGGGATAATTCATTGCAGCCTTTGTCTTAGAAGCACATTTCAAAGTTTCATTTCCATTTCAAAGTTGCAGATGGTAACTTGCAGAGTTATCATCATGCATTTAGGTGGAGAAATAACAATCTGGTTCTTTCTGACTGGCAGGTGAACAAGATTCCTAATGGCATGTGTGTCTCAGGTCATAACACTTTTAAAAAACCTAGAAGACCACATTTAAGGTGATCCCTCCAAGTTATTTTGAACGTGTTTTCCTTCTTTCCTCTTTTTATTTTTTAGTTATCTTAGAAACCTTAAAAATAATATGCATATACCTGTAAAACCAAAAATTTCTACCTTTGAAAAATGTGTCAGTTTAAGTTCTGCACAGGATTGTGCACAGTAGCTCAGTTGTCTCCGTATTGTAAAGAATATTAGAAGGTATGTGGGCAATCAAAATGCCTTCTAGCTGTCTTTGCTGGATTGAGATGGTGAGAGTTGTGCAATTGGTATAACTGAGGTTTTATGTTGCTCTAATGAGAACTGAAGTTTTTTAATAGTTTTACTTAGAGTAGTTAACTCTATATAATTTCTTTTGAGAGAAGTCATTTCAGGATATAAGGAAAATAATGAAATACTAATTCCCTATTTCTAAACAAAATAAAATATTTTAAAACTTTTCCAGCAATTATATCTGTGAAACAATGTAACTTTTAATGAGCAGTAGTTTATAATCTGTCAAGTCAATGCTTCAGCGATCATACATTTAATTGGAATGTGCCAAAACTCTTGTTTCCAGAAGAAAATAATGCTAATCTGATGCTGCTGTCTTGAGCTAAAAATTATATGGTTAAGGAAAGCATCTAGCTAGCAGGAAATGATCAAGTTAACATTCCATACATCATGTTAACTTTGCCTCTTGCATGTGTATGTCAGGATTGCAAATATTTTCTCAAATCGTGTCTATAGAACTATAGAGCTATTTCTGATATAGACACTTATCTTCAAATGTGATTAACTGCAGTTCATGGCAACAGAGGATCTTTGCATTGTTTGTGGTATAGAAGCTCAGTGAGGCATTTCTATTCAACAAGCCAAAAGTTAATTACAACAATGTAAAATAAAACACAGAAACTTGTGACACATGATACCTGAACCTGCAGTTGAGCTGGTTTTCCAATTTGAAGGGCATTTGGGAATACATGTATTTTGGAAGCTGAAGAGAACAGTTATACTAATGATTACAGACTAAATTGGAATATATAGTCTAGCCAGCAGCTTGCTTACTGTATTTTACTGTCCACAAGGGTTTACTGGAGAATTACAAGGAAACACCTAAAGGAGATAAGAATGAAAATAAAAGCTGAAATATTACGGAGGAAACTTAATCATGTTCCTTAAGTATTATTATTACTGACAGAAGAAAAGTAAAAATAAGATTCATCCACTTGCAAGTGTACAGAATAAAATAATTCCTCAAGAAAGGAAGAATTGAAAAATACAGTAAATGAAGTAACTCAATATGGAATATAATATAATACCTATAACCTGCACAAAACTAATTTACTAGCGTTTTGCATTAAATGATAATATTAATAAATAATTAAAATATTATTGTATGACCCTTGTGTTTAAAGACCTGATTCTAGAAATAGATGAGAAAATCTAGAAATCACAAATCTCACTGAACTGTACACATTGTAGCTTTAAAAACCAGTGATTTGAGTGTATCTGATGCTTGCAATCCTAATTCTATGTAAGGTGATCTGGAAAAAGTACTCCAAGGGAGGCAAATCCTGAAGAAGGAAAGATACAGTGCAATTTCTCTGATAGACAGGTACTCAGAAACTTGAAAAGGGTATAGATGGAAATGCAGATTCTGATTTGATGAATAGAATTGTTTCCTAAATGAAGCTGCAAGTTCAGTAACAATGCAGGCCTTTCATATGCAGAATTTTCTAGAAAACGTGAATAATCCTTCAGTTTGATGTTCAGAGCTTTGTAATGTCTTTCTGGTTGCTCTGTGACATACTGAAATAAACACAGAGCTGTCGTTTATTAGAATAATAGGCCAGTATACTCAACAACTAATCAACTCCATTTCTTAATACTCCTTAAAAAAAAGGAAAAAAAAAAAAAAAAACACCCTGGGTGAAAGAAATCAGTGGGAATAATTTTGTTTGTGAAACGCTTAAATTGGTAACATCTGACAGCAACCTGGCCACAAGATTCTACATTAACAAATTTTCCTCTATGACATGAGGGTTGCCATCCCCCCCCCAGCTTTGAACTTTAGAGAAGCACTAACTCCATTTTCTTTGTGTAGAGAGGAATATTACAAAGACACTATGTTAGCTTAGGCTTTCTCCAGTTTAAGCTTTTAAGCATTTACATTGATGGGAGACAGGGTGATTCTTGACCTTTTGAAGTAATTTTCCTTTGGCCATTACTCATTTGCAAGCTCATTTGAAAAGCACCTCAGAATCATCCTTAAGGCAAGAACTTCACTTATATAATTATTTTACTATACAAAGGGAAAAAAGAAATCTCTAGTTGGTAGTAGATTTTGATGTGTATTTTCCCCTCATTCCAGTGGAATCTTAATTATGCAATTATGTCAGTCAGTCTTTTATGTCAGCAGACAGTCTTTTTCTCAAAAGACTATTTATTCTATTATGTAAGTCTGTGAAGTAATCTTTGCTCCATTATGACCAGCAAAACCCTGTGGCATTGTAACTTCATTTTGTTTAATTCCCTTGTGAGAAAAATTCCCTCTACAGAAGTCCTGCAGAGAGCTTTTCTCACTATCTATGTAGAATACTGAAGTCACCAGTGCAGGAACAAATTTGTGTGGTGTATTTTGTCCTCATTTCTCCTTTTTGTGTGCATGTTGGTGTCCGTGGTGTGTATTTCTTGAGTATTTTGTTTTTGTTTTTAAAACAGTGAAAGGCGGCATGTAACATGGTGTATCATTGAGTGGGCAGCTACTAATCTCTTCTAAATTATGTCAGTTCTGTGTCTAAAATGCTTTTCAAATAAGGTGTTCGAACAGAAAATTTCTGTAAGGTTGTGGTTTAACCCCAGCTGGCAAACAAAGACTGTGCAACTGCACACTCACTCCCACCCTCCTGGTGGGGAGGAAAATCAAGCGGGGAAAAGAAATAAAGTAAAACTCGGGGGTTGAGATAAGAACGGTTAATTAACTGAAACAAAATAAAATAAGCTAATAATACTAATGACAATTTTAGTGAAGAGGAGAGAGAGAGTAATAAAACCCAAGAGAAACAAGCAATGCCCAGTGAAATTCTCGCTCCCTGCTCACCAGTGCCCAGTCTATCCTCCAGCAATGATCAATGGTTCCAACCAACTCACCCTGGTTTATACACTGAGTATGGTGTTCTGTGGTTTGGAATAACCCTTTGGCCAGTTTGGATCAGCTGTCCCAGCCATGTTCCCTCACAGCTTCTTTGTGTGCCTGCTCACGGAGTATGGGAAGCTAAAAAATCCTTGTTTTAGGGTAAACAGTACTGAGCAATAACGAAAACAGAAGTGTGTTATCAATTATATTGTCATGATAAATCCAAACCCCAGTGTTGTACAAGCTACTAAGAAGAAAATTAATTTTATTATAGTCAAAAGTGCCTTGGGGGGTGGGTGGGTGTGGGTTTGTCGAGATGTGTTTATGACCAGGTGGTCTTTAAGGTCCCCTTCAACCCAAGTCATTCTATGATTCTATGAAAACTAGGACATTTGGTTAAAAGGAATATCTTCATTTACTTGCTTGTGTAAGTCAAAGGGCTCCGATTTTCCCAACAATATGCAGTATTCTATCTGCCTGAATCAACAGTGCCATTACTCCAATTAACAGGGCAGAAAACAGGAAAGTTAAGATATAAGTTGTTGGTAGACACTGTTGTCTAGAAAAATAATAGAAAAATCTCTCAAAGCTGAAACTACTAAAATTATTTGCAACCTAAAATGTGAATAACTTCTTCTCCATCACTTACAAAAAGAATGAGCCACATGGAAACTTGCCAAAGAAATTTATCAAACTGCAGGGAAATACATACCTTTTCTTTTTTCCCTGTTTGAGTTCTGGGTCATTCAGCCTTATCAGCTGAAGCCAAACATTTAATTGACTAGGCCATCATCACAGTTTGATTGGACATGAGTAAAGCTGTTTTAAGACAATGTCATATGTCAGACATAAGAACCCCTTTTCCTAGATGGGGAAGATAAATCCAGATATTCCACTCTTAAAAAGCATAGCAAATGTTGGTTTCTTTTCTTTATTAATGGGCTGCAAACTAAAAATGGAATCTCTGTTCCACAAGGGGATGGTTACAAGTAGAGGCCACATTTCTTATGTTTAGAGATCACCTTAATTTCACATTGACCTGTATCTGTTCTCATATGTAAAACAGGACATAAGAATTGCTTTTAACTTCAATGGGAGTAAAGAGAAATGTGCATTTCTTTGAAATAGAAATGCTACATCTCTGTGGTCTGTTCTTCCAGTTCAGTAGAATATTTATTCTATTAATATGGACAAAATGAGGGATGTGTTTCTTAAGAAAAGGAAGTTTTGAGACGGCTTTCTCCTGTTTGCTCATCTGAAGTCTAAGTAATACTTAAAATCTAGAGAAATCATAAGCCATTAGCCTAGTTTTGAGAGCCAGATTGGAACAAATGATCTCCAGAAGTCCTTTGCAACCTAAACTATTCTGATTGTCACCAAACAGACAAAGCAAGCAACAGTGTAAGTACAGACTTGATACTCAACTCCGACAGTGCCTTATCAGAAACACCATTTTTTGGCTTTTTTCCCTGTCTATTCTGGGTTGAACTCTCGTAAATCATTATTGAATTTTCATCTTTGAGTTCCTCACGTTTCGACCTATTTAAGCTTCTAGCAGATCCCCAAAATCACCAGACTCTTCATAAATCATCTCTATAGAGTAGATGATAATTACCTGTTCCAGAAGCATAAAGAATTTTTCTGCAATTTTTGTAGTTGCACAAGTCTGGATGTTGTGTCTGAGGACAGAAACACTTTCTCTCTTTTGATTGTTGGATGGGAATATCTGTTGCAATTCTGGTTCTTCTGTTGGAAGTCATTGTCTTATCCGTTCTCTCCTCTTTACTCAAGATTTCAGATTTCTGAGTAGTTTGTTTGGGCTTTTTATGACAACTATTGATAGCTGCCCTGAGCAAGACACAGCTGCAGTTCAGACCATTCTACACAGGATGTAGATGAGGCATGTTCAGCAGTAGGAATGGCTGATCCAGTGTTTTGGGGCTACCAGAATACAGATGTGTTTAATCGAAATTGGATATCGCTATTTGAAGTTTATGCAACTTTTGTTCAGGGTGTAGAGCAAATTTTTTATCACTTATGCCACCTGTTTGAGCTCAGTGATTACATTCAGGGCCATCTTGAAACTGTCAGCTTGTGTGACTCTATGTTCTTCTGCTATGAATTTAAACTTTATGATTATGGTGAGAGTTATAGACTGGGTCAGTACTCTCCAGCAAAGTAAGAAAGCACTGTGTTTTGACTGAACTTTCTTCCTGGCTATCAAAAGCTCTTGGAGGCAGGATATGCAGAATACTGCAGTTTATCCCTCATCCCACAGTTACAGACAAAATATAATTGATCAAAATAACAGCAGCAATCTGTCTTGCTGGAGTCTCACAGTGCTTGCAGCATTGAGGGAGCTCACACATGCAGGGCAGAAGAGCTGTGTGAGAAGCAGGTTTGCTGTGTGCAGAGGAATGTCATGCTGAGTGACATCCCTTTGTAGGAAGATCTGCTACATCTTCATATTTGAGGGAGAAAAGGGCCGGAAGATTTTTAAGTCTAAGACCAATCTTGGATATTAGAATACTTGTTTACTGCTATTACATGATTTAACATTATTATGATGTTAAAGATGTCAGGAAGGCATTCACCAGCTCTGTTTTTCTCACGCCTGTTCAGTGATTCTGGGGACAAGGATAAGGTGCCCCAGCTGAAGTCTGCTGTGCAGGTCCAGAGAGTGCTTACAGAGATACAAGACCCTACCTGTTAAAAAAGAAATTGATTGTTTGACTGCGGTTGTCCGTGAAAAGTCTAGTCCTATGTAGAAAAACTTAGTGAATGTGAAAACTGGAAGTGCACTTGTGCCAGGAATATAACTGTAATGTAACCCAACACCATGCCTATGGCCCAAAATCCAGAAGGGCGGGACTATATTATCTATAATGCAATCTGTGTGAAGGAGACCAGGATCCATGTCCTAGACTATATTTTTGCCATTGAGTTATTTCTAGATGTTCCTTAGAATGGAGAAGAGACACGAGGGAAAACTGGATGAGAATGGGAGGTGGGAACACAACAGGTGTTGTGGACTTTATTCAGTTGTTTATGGTCACAAAGTTTTAGGGTTACACTTTTATGCATATAATGATTTCATAGAACCATACAATACTTTGGGCTGGAAAGGACCTTCAAAGGTCATGTAGTCCAAGCCCCCTGTAATGAGCAGGGACATCTTCAGCTCCATCTGGTTGTTCAGAGCCCCCTTGCTTTGTTAATCAGCTTCTGAAGAAAAAGTTTGGTGTGCAGGCAATCACACAACTTGGCAATTTCCTGTTCACAGAAGTACCCAACCTGGGCATGTTTCACAGACTCCTCAAAAATTCACCTTAGCAATTATGCAGCCTCCATCATACTTTGGGAACTGAGGGTTACAAAGGTCATCCCCCAATTCTTTTTGGTGGCATGCTGAAAACCAAGTGCACATCCTGTGAGAAAGAAAGCAGTGGAAAAATTAAAGCTCACCACTGCATGGATTTCTTTCAGGACGCTACACTGGCCTCTACTTGCATGTCCATGTACTTTTCATGTTCCCCAAGCTGACTATGTGTCTTCCTTTCTCTCCAGCCCCCTCCATTCAATGGTTTATGTATGTGGCTGAAAAGTAAAGTATTCAAATCTTCTGAGTTACAAGGGGATGAATATCAAGTAGGATCCTACTCCTTGCATGGCTATGAAATCATTCCTTGGGTGAAACAGCTTTTGAATTTAATTGGTGCTTTTCGCATGGTGCTATCAAATGTTACCATGAAAATGACTAGAATTCCCTGGCAGGTCCCTTCTTTTGATTCCACAACTGTGTAAAAGGTGAACCACCCCAGAGATGTGCTTTTCAGCTGCAGGACAAATGCCATTGCTCTAATTGCAGTGATCCTATTTTGTATAAACACTAATACATTTATCAAGGCAGGGGTTTTGTCTCTGGCCTTGACACATCAGTTGAATGTCTCAAATGCAAAAAAATCAGCAACATTCTGAAAGAAATATCTGCTTAAATTTTTTCAGGGTCACAATATTTTTCTGAGATACATGCACAAGAAGAAAGGTCTTGATTTGAGAACACAGAGGTGTCCTTTTAGCAAGGTCTATGTTAAGTGTCAGACAATCGCTCTTGATGAAGCTCAGTCCATGGGGTTTTTGGTACAGCTGAAGAAAAACAGAATAATGTCAAGAAGGGATTTGCTGCATGGGATTAGTAGCAGATCTTGTAAGACTGACATAAAATCAATCATGAGATCCACCAAGAAATTGAAGTCATGTGCTTTCCTGAGGTTTTAAAATTCAATGTTGGTGAATGGTGCATGCCTTGTGGTAAGAGACTCCTTCAGCTCTGGAGTAAAGCTATGAGTTCACAGTCAGTTGCTAGATCACACTTTGAAGCATAGAACACACCTGCAAGAAAAAAGGTAGTTTACAGGAATTTTCTTCAATGGTCCAATTTAGGAGCAAAAATCCAGTGAAAATACTTATCTCTTTTACCAATAGAAAACTACATGTATGAAAATACCAGTAGCTTGCATAAACAGTAGAATCCTGGGGTTTTTTTCACATAGTTTCGCACTACACAGGCATTAAGCAGAATCTGTTACTGAAATGCACAGAGCAAAATAATATTCAAATATAGCTTCACAAACCATGAAAATAAATAAAACCTTTTGAATTTGGTGACCTATAGTTTCATTGTTGAAAGATGTAACTGCTGGATGAATTTGTGTCATCTTCTGAATACTGTAAATAAAATCCTACAGGCATTTTCATGTTAAATTTATACAATGAGGTCTCCTCAGGAGATGGGAAAGATATCAGAAGTATGTCTTTTTAAATTGTCACTCCAGGTAATATGGGTTATTCGTATACTTCTTTTGTAGGATTCTGTGTTCATTATATTCCACTTGTTTTGTTTTTGGGTTTTTTTTTTCTCTCTGTTTAATGTATACTTGTTTGTAACATAAAATCTGTCTTGCAGCCCTGCAAGCAGATCTGAGATTTAACAGTCAGACTGACTTCTTTCCTTTTCATGTATTGTCTGTAGTCAGAGAAAGCCTGCAGGCCTGTCGCTTCCCCTAACTTTTGCTGAGCAACTCAAATCTTTTTGGATTATTCCCCTGAGCTGCAGATCCAAAGCCATTTAAGACTAATAGGTGTGTACATGTGTAACTGAGTGAATGACCTGAAGCCAGAGAGGGTTTTGCAGATGTACCTGTGGGTCTACAGTCACTCTTTTACCCGTGTTAATGGGTTCCATGAAGAAGCTGATAAAAAGGAGCACCTGGTCCCAGGAAATACACAGTGCCAACATTTTTATAGAGAAGTCAGTGGAAAAATGCTGCCCGTGGAATTCCCAGGGTTGTTTCCACAAAAGTGTTTTCACAAGAACCACATATAAGGTCAGACACTGTTGCTGCTCCTGGAAGATATGTGACAAAGAGATTGGCAAGATCTAAAATTTTCTAATTTCCACGTAAACAGAAATTTTCCATAAATTGAAATTTCACTGCCTCTGGCAGTGAAACCAAGAATAATTAAAGAATTTTCTTTTTCTACAGCTTTTGTGTCCTAGAATTTACAGAAAAGCCTTACTAGATTGAAGCATTAACCACATAATTTAACAGAGCATCAGTAGACATAACTGTTCATGCCTCACATGAGAAGGGATCTTACTGTCTTCTGTTTGGATAGAGTTAAGAGTAGGCTGAAATACGACTTTGTAATACAAAGTAAATATACCATGAATCTGAGATTCAAGGTACTGAGATCCATCTGTTTACAAATGCAAACCATACCCCTTTAATACGAGCTGCAGAACTGATTGTGTCTGTACTGCCTAAAGCTGGTGATGCAGTTAATCGTCATGGCAGGGGCTGTCTTTCAATGGGCTCTTCCTCTATACCCTGCGCTAAAGTGGAAAAATTGCAGGAAATCTTTGGAGTACTCATTTTTCCCGTTGTTATCAATCTGGTCAGGTTAGTTTCTGTGTCTGCTTCTTTCCTTTTCCCTGGAAAGTTTTATTGTTTCATGGGAATAGTGGTTTTGCTTGGGGATTTGTTGTTGTCGTTTTGTTTCTAATGTGAAATAAATGCAGAGTGCCGAAGATACCTTGAAAATATTTGGTCCTATTCCAACTTAGTTTGAATCTGTACTACTTGGTGAAGGTTGTGTTACTTCCAAAACCATCAGCCATGGGTGGCCATCCCTTAAAAAGTGATATGTACCTTGAACTCTTGGTAATGGTCACTGTCCACACTGAAATTTCAACATTATATATACATATGCAGTGTATATATGCAGGGAAAGGAGAAAAAGTATTCATACTCCACAGAAAAAATAATTTGGGGGTGCTGATGGATAAGAGGCTGGAAATGACCCAGCAATGTGTACTCACAGCCAAAAAAGCCAAACACATCCTGGGCAGCATCCAAAGCAGTGTGGGCAGCAGGGCAGGGAGGGGATTCTGCCCCTCTGCTCTGCTCTGGTGAGACCTCACCTGCAGGGCTGCATCCAGCCTGGGGTCCCAGCACAGGAAGGACATGGACCTGATGGATTGGGTGCAGAGGAAGGCTGCCAAGATGATCAGAGGGATGGAGCACCTCTTATTTGAGGAAAGGCTTGGAGAATTCAGGTTGTTTGGCCTGGAGAAGAAAAGGCTTCAGGGTAACCTATTTGTGGCCTTCCAGTACCTGAAGGGAGTGTACAAGAAAGATGGAGAGGGACAATTTAAAAGACCATGTAGTGACAGGGCAAGGGGGAATAGCTTCAGACTGAAAGAGAGTGGTTGTAGAATGGATATTTTACAGTGATGCTGGTGAAGCACTGGAACAGGTTGCCCAGAGAAGCTGTGGATGCCCCATCCCTGGAAGTGCTCAAGGCCACGTTGGATGGGCTTTAAGCAGCCTGGTCTAGTGGAAGGTGTTCCTGCCCATGGCAGGGGTGTTGGAAATAGATGTCTTTAAGGTCACTGCCAACCCAAGCTATTCTATGGTTCTATGATTCCATGATCAGTGTAAGTGAAATCCAGATTCCCTTGGTGCAAGCTCACTGCTGCATTAACAACAATACCATGTTATACACGCTTGTGTTCATTGAGTCGAGCTTATGTTAACTGAGTTCAGAATCAGTAGGTTTAACAGATCTTTCCCAGAAATCTCCAGTGAATTTTAAAAAGGCCAAGACAAAACAAATTTTTGTAATGCATCTTCAAATAAACTTGTTAAAGCCTTTGGTGTAACATAAGAATTTGGATGTTGAAATTCAGTTTTGCATATTTTGTCCATGAGTACATTTTAGCCTTGGTAATCTTCAAATATGCCAGAGCTAGCATTGTCCTGCAATTCACAAAACACTGAAGAAATGTTTATTAAGTATCTGTGCAGTCAATACAAGACAAAGAAAAAAAAGAAAAGAAGCATTTTTTTTTTTTATCTTGAAGAATACTGGGGGACAATTAAAAATTAACATAGTTACACAGAAGAAAGAACCAGTAGGGGACATCTGAGTGTTATAAAAAGGAAACTTCAACTGAGAGGAGTGAAGTAGTGTGTTGGTGAATTTATCTGAGCTCATGTGAATGCTGCTTAGCTTTCTGAACCATCTGTGGGACTCGTGGGAGAGACTACAAAGAAACATTTCAGACCAAAACCTAAGATGAGATTGGGTCCTGTACAGTACAGCAATGAGAACAGCTAGGACGAGCTTGGGATGTGTTAGAGAAACACTGTCTTTTTAAAGTAGAAGTCTGCTCTGCTTCCCTAGCAAGAGATCCACAACCCAGAGGGCATCATGAACCTACAATAAATGACTCTATGATAACACTTTACATTATTCACTTCTGTCCAAAAAATCAAGTATTTTCCAACCTCTGTTGAGGCAGTTAAGGAAGACACTCCTTTGCTGGTGAATCTGTTTTAAATGTTGACTGACTGTGGCAACTTGAGATACTTTAATAAGGCGTGGAATTAATATTTGAAAGGAGCACAAAGTTTAGACATACACCTTTATGAGACTAAGTGAATGCCAGATGAGGAGGAGTACGCTTTCAAGATATGTATTAGAAAATGGAAGGCAAAATACATGATTCAGTTACTAAAGAAATTTTATGCACTCAAGGAACATCACAAATTGACAGCTTTGAGTGAAATGAACACATCAGCTGAAAGAAATTCGGATGTCTGAAAGAGAACAAATGATGTGGAAACAGTCTGATGTATCTAGATGAGTTGTTAAAATGTCAGCAGAGTATTACATTAGCAAAATATGAATCCTCATAATTGACAGCGTTCCAAACCTACTTATAAGTATTCTTGGTAATCAAAGTAGTCTAGATAGTCTAAAAGATGAACCTAAAGGACATCTAAAAATTTGTCTATTACACCCTATCGAGCAGATCTAAATTTTGATAAGATTTAATCAACCCATACCTATCATCATTAAATTTTTAAGGAAATAATAAATTGATACATGATTATCTCTTTGATTGTTTTCATCAAATAGCTTGTTCTTTTTCCCAGCTGTTCCTTTAAAGTGATCTCAAAGATTAGCAGACCTATGATTCATCCATGCTCTTGATGCTAATTTGCTGTTGACCAGAGTATATTTGCGTTTCAGCCAAAATTATAACCACTGAGGTATACTGAAGTATAGCATCAACTCAGCGAATTTTAGTCTAATGAGAGGAAAAACCTTTAGGAAAATATCTGGGCTGAAAGAAAGAGACCAGGAGCAGAAATCATGCTTTTTCTAAATGTTGTTTGATTGATATTATACACTTATTTCAGCATGATCATTAACTTCCATGATATGAAAGAGCAGCTGAGATAAGACATTTCTTTTAGAGAAATACTTCAGGGGATATCCCATCACCTTTCAGATTAGACTGAAATTTTTGAGGAAAAAGAGATCAAGTTCTCTTTTTTAACTGCCATCATTCTATTTCTGGTAAGTGAAAATATTTAATTGGTGATCTAAGGAATAATTTAAGTCTAATTTTTCTAGGAACTCATGAAAGTTTAAAGTAAAATTTATAGTCTGGTCTCGCATGGCAGACCCCTTTTAGACATTTCATACAGTGAAAACAAAGCAGACTTCAAAGCAAATGTGACTGCTGAAATATGAGTGCACATATATATTTATATAGAGAAATGTATTATATACATCTTTGTGTTGAAATTTGAAAAGCTTAAAGTGTTTAAAAGTCAAAATTTAAATTTTTTTTTGTTGACTCATGAAAAATTAAAGCTCTGAGATTTTTCTATACTTTTTCTTTGCTTTTCTTAACTTATTTTCTATTTTGGGCGGTACGTAAGATACGCAATAAAACTAATATTTTTACATGCCTTATTTGAAAGTAAAGAGAAGTTATTGAAATGTTGAGAATAAGGACTTCACTGCTGGTATAACAGGCTGTGGCTTTGCCCTCCTGTCTTTTTGGTAACTTCTTTAGGTCAAACTTATTGACTTTTAGCAGCTTTGTTTGAGAGGTCTTGATGACGTCTCAAAATTATTGCATCTTTCAAGGAACTTTCAGATTTTCCCCTACAAAGGAAATGGACTTTGCTTGGCTCCTTAGTCAGACAGTGTAACATTTTGTCACATGAATAGCCAAGACATCAAGCACAGAAAGAAGGAGAGTATAAACACAATTTTAGGAAGAACTGAAAGCTATGTCAGTGTCCTGAGAACTGACCTAGGTAAATTCAAAATCAGTGACAAATCATCTTTATATTATATACTGTATATGAAAGCAATGCAGGTGAAGTTATCTTGATGTCAGAAGGTTTGTAAGGTGCAGTGCTAGTGCTATAAACTGAAGTAGTTTTGTACTTTGGAAATAGATTTTCTCTTTAGGGAAATCTCAAATCCACTCTCAAATATGCAGTATCGGTATACATGTAAATTTAAACTCAAATTCCATATAAATAATTATTCTGAGGTAAATATATGTGGATATTTGCTTTTCACCTGTAGGCATTTTTTTGCCTCCTTTTTAACTCTGTTCCACAGAGTACTTGGAAAGGAAATTATCTGCATATATGTACAAGCCAAGTAACTCACCTTGACTTTTATGCCACTGTGCTGTCTGTTGTGTACTGTTGTGATAAAAACATGACACTGTTATAAATTGCGAGGAAGCTTATTTTGCAAAGGTGGTTTTCACGTGTAGTATGTGAAACTCTGAGACAGTGTGGACTAGAGATGCCCATTAGAAATCCTCAGGCAGAGTAAAACTCAAGAGAAAACTGGAGAGTTGGAAGTCTCCTGTATGATTGTCTGGTATCAAAAATGTTGCTAACCAGATGAGAGGTTTTGGAAGCATACTTTTTTATTTGAGGCCAAACTGCGTATTTTGGAAATGTGTGTGGTGGTTCAGTTGCACGAGGATACTTATTCAAAGTACTATTTTGGTTAAAAATCAAGCATCCAAAAATTTCCCGAAAGCTATTATGCATCATTAACACTTAGTCTTTATTAATAGTTTTCAACTTTTTTTTTCATAGCACATTATTAACTCTGCCAATGGCACCATTATCAGGTTTTTCTCTCTAAAGATTTTGCAGACTGACTTCTACCAAGGAGTGGAAATTGTACAAACAGCCAAGAGCAGTGGGGAGTGTTACTTGTTGCTAAATACTGACCCTGTTTCTGTGTCTCCCTGGCAATTTCCCACACGTAAAGCGTTCTTGTCCCTCCTCTAGATGTACTAAAAGGAGCTGAAACAAAGGTTAGTCACTTTGATATTAGGCTGGAGTTCAGGAAGACGTCTCTATGTTATATACTGGATTTCCTTTTAATGGTTATGACCTGCTGGGAATGCTTCAAGTTGGGGATAGGCTCTTCCACCTGTACTGTCTTTTGCTGCAAACTCTTATAAAAGACCAGCTGAAAATACCATTGATGCTTTCATCTATACTTTTTCATTTTTACTTTTTTTTTGGTCTTGTTTTTTCAAACAAAGATTGGTGCACATCTTTGTCTTTTACCTTACCTCTGCCAGCACTTTTAAAACTGAAGTTGAAAACACAGAACAGTTTCAGTGCTACTGGTGTACTCTGCTATAGCAACTTCAGTCTAACACCTTTAAAAAAATCATGGAGACATTTATACTATACATGGGTCTAGTGTAATACACGCAATCTATTTGGATGTTTCAAATTCAACATGGATGTTTCAAATTTTTTTAGATCTGACCCTTCCTGTAATTAATCTTAAATCTTACTAAGTGTATTCTCATCCACAAAAAAAGGAGAACAAAAAAGAAATCTTACTATAGCTGCTGCTTTTATGGACAGGACCATTCACAATAAAAACTAGAAAATTCAAATTAAATCATATGTGAGAATGGCTTAAGTGGAGAGTCAGTCTCCCTTAGCTGGAGCATTATTTATAGAAACTGGGACAGCTCTGTCAGGAGAAGCTCAGGTGCATTGTTTGAGTTGCTGTACCAAGGAGTACTGAGCTCCTAGTGCTGCATTTTCACCCTCACTGTGTTGGGCTCTAGTCCTAGGTATGTACAAGAGCCTCTGTCCTGCCAGTGATTTTGTTATCTAGGGAAAGCAAATGTTTCTGTTCTGGCCAGGTCCCCACACAGAGAACCAAGACCTGAGAGCTCTGAGCAACATTCAGCCAGACCTTATTTATAGCATAATAATTCAGGGGCTCATCTGGTGTACAGAGATTCATATTCCAGCCACTGGGCTGCCCTACAGCTTAATGTGTGATGATATTGGGTTTTTGGATTTTTTTTTTTTAACAGCTGTCTATCATGGAATGTTTTGGTTTTAACTTGAGGTTTTGCTTTTGTTTGGTTTTGTTTTTCAAGAGAAATGAAACTGATGACAAAACTCCAACCAACTATTCAAATGTGCACCATTCTTGGATAAGCCCCTTTCTATTGCTTTGAATACCACAGAAAACTAACAGGGGATTCAAAATTCCCACCCATCTTTTAGTTCAGCATTACTTTCCATAGTGTTTATGAAAGTCCCATCCTGCTTCAGTCCTTATCCACGGCCCTGTGTTATTTTATACATGGGTTTGGATAACAGAAGTTAATCTAGAGGAAGGACATGGGATCTGTCCCCCAGATCCTCCTTATTAAAAATGTTAGAAGGATATCATATTTCTGCATATGAAACTAGTTTTGCTTTCTCTAGATGCTTTTGTGATAAGTCCTCAGAGACTTCCTTTTCTTTCTTTCTTTAAAGGTGACTTTCCAACAAATAGGAGAGATCATTCCCTTATTTCTGTTCCCCTGAGTAGATCCAAAAATTCAGTTCTCACTTCATTCTACTGGAAGTCTGATTTTTTAATATAAAAATAATACTCATTTTATACTAAGCTTGATAGAAGACAGAGCTAATTAGTCTGAAGTGCTTAATTCATTACTTGGTTTGTTTTAACTCAGTTTAGCCTGCTGAAGTTCACCTTCTGTGACACTTGTAACACATTTAATGACTCTATTTAAGCTCAAGTCCAAACTTGATATATTCTTGCAAAATGATTTTCATTTGCAAAGGAGGAACTGCTTGATTTCTCTTAGTAATGAAGCTGGATTCAGAGTACTTCTGCTTCGTATTGTGCCTGGTAGTTTCACCCAAAGCTGGGGGTTAGAAGTATCTCTGACAAGGTGTTTCTTATAAAGTTGCTTATGCTCTGTCATTTACTTAAATACTTTTTTTCCCCCTCCACTTAACATGGACATTCAAAAAGGAGACATGGTAGTTCCTATGGATTATTGATTTTTCTGCTTCATTTTTCTAAGAACAGAGGTAAAAAAAAATGCCGTGGGGAACTAATAGACAAATCACATGCCCTTAAATTCCAGTCCCTTAAACTCGTATTTGTGTGTTCAGCTTTCTGTATATGGGAAAAGTCTCTGATTTGATTGAAACTCTCTGAAGCAGAGAAACGAGCAGATGTGTTTAGCCTCGATTTAGTGGAGACTAACTGATTTGAAAGGGAGCTGGGTAACCAAGTCGTGGTGCTAACACAAGTTTCTGGATACATCCAGAGTT
This sequence comes from Monarcha castaneiventris obscurior, assembly GCA_026261815.1. NCBI lineage: Eukaryota > Metazoa > Chordata > Aves > Passeriformes > Monarchidae > Monarcha > Monarcha castaneiventris. Next base: position 7,663,437 of record JAMPIT010000890.1, read on the forward strand.
TTAAACCCCTGAACGGCTTTCCACTTTGTGCCAAGATTTACCTGTCAGAAATGTTTTGAATGAGATTTAATGCAATTATTGTTTCCCCCTCACTGGGTTTTTCCTCTCTGTGTGGAATTTGCTTTGCAAGAGTGACAGTTTAAAGTCTGAGAGTGTCAATTAACTTGGACAGGTCAAGGGCCAGAATCTCATTTGTAGACCACTGTCACCTGTCCGTTACCCTTACACAATCCCACTGCACTTCCCTGAAATTACTTGAGGAACAATTTATATCAATGGGCCAGAACTCCATGTATTTTCATAAATGTCTCACCATGTCCATATATATATGTATATATGTATATATATGAATGAGAATAAAAGTGGGGAAAAACACAGAATTTACAGCAGATCTTTAGTGAAGTGGAACTTACTGAACCTGAATAACTTTTTGATACCCAAGAGAAATATAAGCAATCAGGCCAGATATTCAGGCTAAATGGTTTGCAGCTTTTCGAGTAAGTAGCTCATGTGTCAGTAGAAGTCCATTCAGTCTTGTGCTTGTAAGGAGGATCATAAAACATGTAGTTGCTTATCTACAAGAATAATCTATATGCATTTGCACAGTTACTCTACTTGGAGGATTGTCTAACAAAGTAATTAGAAGGTGGGCGGTTTTTATAAGGCGCATAAAGTGCTCAGCTTTTTCTTTCCGACCTTGCTCAGGGTTGGAATTATTTTGCTACAAGTGTAACATAGTCAAACATTCTGTTTACTGAACACTTCCCCTTTTTCCATAGCCAAATGGCAAATGGAGATACTGAATGTTAGGGAGCCATTCCCTACTGTCAACATCTTATTTCTGGAAGAATGAAATGAGGAATTTTAGAGGAACTTTTGGGGCAGGAGTGTGGTTACACTCTTTATTCCCAGAAGGAAGAAAGTATTAATTGCAAGTAACACTTAAAAGAGTTAAATAATTGTTACTGCTTGCCATTTCAGAATAGACCACATACTTGAAAAGTACAGGACACTGCAAAGGATAGTGGAACGGGGTGCTTTGTTGTCATCCCAAGTGGTGAATTTTTTCCCAGTGTTTTGCCAAACTGGTTGGTACTCAGAAACATCTTACACTTCATTAGTCACCTAAATGTATATTGGCCATCTGCTTATATTTTGTGATTTAAGCTGGTGAAAAAGAGACAAAAGAGTAAACACTAAAGAGGAAAAGAGAAAAGACATTAATGAATATGGAGAACAGTAATAGTTGGCAAGCTTGTAATGTAAATAGATATTGTAAAATTTTTGTCTGTGTAATGGGGTTGATGCATGAACATCCAATATCTAGAATCATCCAAAACACATTTTGCAGTCATGCTAATAAGAATTGTTTCAATTTATCAGCATGACTTCACTAATGTGAAGAAAATGTTTAACCTAGTCAAAACAGAATATGCAGTTTTGCTTTTCAAAATTCACTTGTTAGTAATTCTTAGTAAATGAAGTAGGCATCAATGAAAAATAGGTCATAATAGGAAGGTAATTTTACTTTATGTTCCCTTTTTTTCCCACGTATTGTAGGGTTTTATGAGAATTGTGTATTTTCAAAAGCCTCTTTGAAATTAAGTCTTTCTGACTGGCATTCATTGAAATAGTAGCACTTCAGAGCTCTGTAGCCTTTCCAGTCCTGTTGGGATGGTTATACAGGGTAAATATTATGTGAAAAGTACTTGCAGAAGCCAGTCCAACTGAGAAAAATAGGTTGTTTATTTTAATTTTAGGTACTGTACAGACAAAGCTGAATTATCTTAAAAATCACCACAAATAATTCATCATGTTATTTAGGTACTTTTTCCCTTACCATGTCATCAGATCTAATGGTTCTTTCTTAATTTATGACAGAAATTCTGTGGAATAAGGTAAATGTCAACTATAATGATGCTGTTTGTTATGATGAAAACACAGAGAAGGAAATTATGTTTAATGCATCAAAGAAAGAAATTTCAAATAGGTTATTTCAGTTACCTTGATTTAATATGTCTTTTGGGGAGAAGGGAAGGAAGGAAAGGTGAGGGATTAGTACCAAAAGTAACAGTGTGAAAACATGCATTATAAGGAATGGTTAGAGACTCTCAGATGCAGAAACATATTTTTCTCATCTGTGAAGGAAGAATTCTTTTACAGACTACTAGACATAATAATATCCAATATGTAATGACCAATTGGTGCCTTCTGGCCTGGAGAATTGTTTGACTATTCACATAAAAGGTAGTGCCTTATACAGTTCTCAAATTTATCAGCCATCTTTTTCTACCTGGGTCTTCATTTGGTTCAGGTAATGCCCTGTTTGTTGGACAAACCCAGAACCAATAATTGTACTGGAAAGTAAATCTTAGGCAAGACATGAGATTTATTTCCTACTGAGAATTTCTTTTTTTTTTTTTGAAGTCAGCATGCAGGAAAGAGCGTACATGCTAGTTCAGATCTTGTGTTACAAGAGCTTATCAAATGTTTCTGGGATCCTGGTACTAAAAACATGTGCAAGTTTACAGGTAAAAGTAATTTTTTCTCATGCTGCAGCTTCTTCTTGAAAGAGACCAGAGGATGTTCCAATGTACAAGGAGAGAGAGTGGGTAGTTTTGGTGAGGACTTTCCTGTACTGCAACTTGGAAAATTCAAATTCTGATTCAGATTTTATTACATAGCATCTTGGGGAATATGTTTGCCTTTTTTGTTTCCTTTCCCAACTCTAGTTTTTCTCCTGTAGTCGGAATGTACTGTATTGTGGTGAGGACTATTTTGCTATACTTTTTGTGCTGCATCTGCCGTAATAAAATCCTAGTCTTGCTAGTATTCTCAATATAACAGTAGTATAACACTAATGATTATTACTGAATAAAGATGCAATATAAAAATAAGTGGAGCTTTGCAGGTGTCAGCCTAACTACAGTGTTAAATAACCAGAAATGCCTGCACTATTTGTCTTTCACAAATCATTGAGTCCTATAGTTATTAAACCACCAGATTTAACAGGCTTTCTGCTACCTTTTCCAAGCAGGTAAAAGAATCTAGTGTGCCAGGTTTTCCCCTGCTGGATCCATGGGCTCACAGAGCAACAGTAATTCTGTTTTCCAATACTATGCTTTTCCGATTATCTCTTCCGCCACTTGCGGTAGGAAAGATTGAGCTGATTCTGGTCTTGCATTATACAAAGCAAACAGCATGTGGCATTTCTGGTTCAGTGATGACTTCCAACTGGCCTTTCTTTCACTGTCACAGTTGAAACTGCCTCCTCTCTTCTCAGCAGCAGTGAAGGCACAGAATGAGACCAGTTAAAATGGTTCGCTCTTGGTTGGCTCTTTCACTCCATGTAGTACCCAGAATAGTCTGAGTCCTTCAGCTGTGTGACACTAAAAGGCTAAATGAAGAGCTACTTGGATCTGAACTGTGACTTCACTGTGCTCTGCCACTGCTCTGCTGTCTGTTATCAAAGTATTCCTACAGATTTCTCTCTACCGTAACATGTCGTGTTCTCAAAGATAGTTTTCCGACCTTCCTGACTTCTCCTCCATGCACACCTTCTCCAGGCACTGGTATATTTGGCTTGGTGCTTCTCCACCATGGTGGCTTCTAGCCTGTGCCTAGAATGAGCCTAAAAGTCATCAGCAGGTGTTGGGAGAGGAGCTAGGAGTAAGATGTACAGAACTGGAACACAAAACACACCCATATCCTTGGCCAGTTGCTAGGAGTGCTGTGTCTGCACTCTCACTGCCAGTCACACCCTACCCAGGTTCTCAGACCTGTCCAAGAACTTGCTGAAAGTCACTCCATTCCTGCTGCCAACAGAAGATCCACAGGTACGAACTGTACCTGTGTCTGCAGCTGTCAGCATATTCCCTGCTTCTCTGCTTCCCCTACGAGCTTTCTCCTCCATTTGCGATGTGCTTTTCACCCAGCATAATTGTGAGGTGGCTTTGGCAGAGAGTGCCTTGCATGTCTTTCACCCTCCTAAAACTCTTGAAGGGAAAGAAAAGAAGGGGCAAAGGGATGATAGCAACAAAGGCCATGACCGTGCAATGTAGGGAATCATAGGAGGAGGAATAGGAGGTCAGGAATGCCAGCAAGACAGAAAAGTGAAACTATATTTACCACGTAAAGGTACAGTAAAGCATCTTTGGGAGGAACCAGGAAAGACCTGGAGCACAACAACCTCTGCAAAGTGCTGAATAACAGGGAGTTTGAGTGAGAGTCTGAGAGACTGAGGAGGACAACTAGCTGGGTTATTACAGAGGCAGGAAGGATGTGGCATTACAAAATTTGGCTTAATACTCACCAGACAGAAGAAGCAAGTGAAGGGAGAATTTATTCTCTGGTTTCCTTTTAAAATATATAAGATTGAAAAGATGTTATGTATCTATGTATCTCAGAGTATCACATTTGCTCTGGTATCAATGAAATTAATATATTGACACCACTTTCCTTCTTTTTTGTTTTCTCAAGTTGTGGTTTGCTTTTTTTTTTTTTTTCTGTTCAGACCATGCCCAATAAGCTTTAAGGCTCTTAGCCCCTGTGTCCTTCTCCCTGTAGCAGCCTAATAGCTTCTAAGCAAGGTACATCACAGGATGGTTCAGGCAACACAGGAAATCTATAACATGAGTTTAAATGGAGACAAAATAAATCTACCTCAGCAGCAGTCCCTGCAAAATCGCTTGATAACACTGGTTGCTCTAAGGGTTGACTTAACTTCATAACCACTTTCTGAGTTTTATGTAGTGAGGCTAAAGGATAAATCAGAGGCTCTCAACTAAACTCAATCATATTGTAGTTTTTGAAAAAGCACAAAGTTTTGAAATCCTTGCTATGTACTACATCGATACATTTTTTTTTCCAATTCTACAGCCCAGCAAAATAACTCTTGATTCTAGTTTTGTGATGTATTTATTTGTGATAAGATATTCAAGGCCACATCATGCACTGTCTGTTGAAATGCAGTAAACATTTAATGTTCTGTTTATTTCTCTAATGGCCAAATGAAATTACTTTCTATCTATTTACCTATCTGCATGTGCATATACATACACACACACACTTGCAGATACACACACATTCACATATTTAAACTATGTAGAAACTGATTGAAGGAAATCGGAAGAAGGGTATAACACTTTGCATTTTTTGAAAATGAACATATTTAGTCCTCAAACTATTCCATTAAGTAAAGCCAAGATTATCCATTTTATTCAGGAGGGGTGACAGAGGCCCAAGAGTGTATGTTTCACTCCAAGTGTGACAGGACAGATGGAATGTCTGGGCCACTACTTAGAATTGGAATCGTCCTATTAACCTGGACCTCTCTCATAATACAGAGAACAACCTAAAAGTTGGCAGTAGGCAAAAGCTTAAATTTAAAGGTTATTTGGCGGTCACTGAAGCAAGTCTATTTCCTAATGGACAGATGTCCACTTAACTAAAGCCCTCCCAGATGACTTCTTGTTTGAAGCTATGCCAGGTAAAGCAAAGACTGAGTGGATGTGTCAACTCAAGTAACCTCTTGGAGAGAGCAGCATTCCCCGACAGTCTGGGCACCAGCTCAGTGGCACAGGAGCATTTGCTTGTGGCACATGGTCTCTGGTAGGTCTGTCAGTCAGTCGCTTTATATCAGCACTTTTAGAATGCAAGTAGTTTAAAAAAAATACAGCATTGCAAGGTGAGGGATATTTGTCAGTTTGTGTTTTGAAAATGGGGGAAACTCTTGTTATTTAGATTGAAATAGTATTATCAAATGGAACATGTTGCCCTACATAAATTAGGGTTGGAGGCCCACGGTTGTTTTACAGTAATGAAATATTTATCTGTCCAGCCTTGAGTATACCAAGTTTTAAATTTAGGTAGACCTTCTCAGAACCTACATCATAATAATTATAAATAGTGAGAATTAATATTAATAACTTTTTTTTGGCCTCATGTAAATTGGAATATGATCGGGGAATGGTGTCCTTATGGGGAGATCCTGTGCCCATTGAAATGGCTCTCTACATGTACGTGTCTTATCACTGTCTGCATTTCTTTGAATACCTGAAGGATCTCCTGGGACTTAGAATTAAACAAATGAAAAGTTGACCTCTGCATGGTCAGAGCTGTTTGTATGGCCAAACAGATGGGGAAGGGGGCATTATGTTATGAAAATTAAGGCTTTTGATGACTGAAAAGCAGGTGAAACTTGGTTTTAGCTCTCTCTCCTCTGTAGACAGAAGCTCAGATCCCAGGCTGGCTTGGTTAAGGTAGCAGTGTGGTGTGTTACATGCGGGTGTGAGGAAATAAACTTTAGATAGACACTTTTTTCCCCCACTGCTGCATCTGTTTTACAAGAATATCCTCTCTCTGCTTCTCCTCCTGGGGCTGCATTAATGTGCAACCCTGTACCAGCTGATCAGTGCAAACATAAGGTACATCAACCATTAACCACATTTGAGTCAGACTACTGGAAAGATGACAACCCCTCCCTGTTGCTAAAAACCGTGGCTGGTCGCTGGTGGCACTTGTCCCACAGAGGCCAGCGGTGGAGCTGGAGTGATATTGAGGGAACTGAGGGCATTTGGGGAGGGAACTTGTAGCAAAGGGAGAGCGGCATGGCTGAAACCTGTGAGACTTCAGCTTCCACAGCTCCTGAGGCAGCAATCGCGGAAAACCTGCGAATGGCGATTACAGCTTATTTAGCTGTAATGAGCTGGATGCACTCATTGTTTTTTAGGATATTTTCCTATATTAGGATATTTTCCTACACAATATCGGTAACTCCTAGGTTCTGAAATTTTCTTTGTTTCCCCTAGCTTTAACTTTCTGCAAATGTTTTGTTTTCTGTTGAATAGAAAAGACAATTATTCTTTTTTAGTATTTTTATGATGCTTTGAACTAACCACATAGCATAAGATTTTTTTTCACTCTGTTTAAATGGGTGACATCAGTTTTTGCTTTTAATGAATGAGTATTAAAGAGAATGGAAGTGAGGAAGTGAAAATTACTTTATCTCTGTGGTGGATGTATATTAAGTCAAGAATGTGTTCATTATTTGAGGTAATTTTATTTGAATTTATTTTTAAAATTTACTTCAGTCTCTTTCCTCTCAATTTTTCACATGGTGTTCTTTACCACTGGAATTATTATTCAGAAATCCATTCAAAATTCTTTTTTGTATTAGTTAGAGGGTATTTGTGAGCTAGAAACTCTTGGCTGTCTCATGTATTCTGTTATATGTGTCTATAGACTTCTGCAAAAAATTCCATTTAGTGTGGCCAGTTTAGGGCACTAGAGGGTTGAAAGAGTCAGTAAGGATATCTAGTTCCTAGATAAGGCCTCAAAATTCTTAGTATTATCTAAACTGAGGATTAAAAAGTTATAATTTTCCAAAGGTTTCCATTACATTTCTTATTCTGCCTACTGTGCATTGTACATTATTAAAGAGTACTGCTCTGACATGCCCCCCAAAGAAGTGAATTAACATTTCTTGTGAACTCTGTTCTTTTGTGAAGAAGTAATAATGATTCAAGCAGCTCCAAAAGTTTCTCAGATGAATCAGAATTTATTACTTGTAAAATGAATGCCCATTACATTCACTGATACTGTGCATAAATTGTCATTTGTAGGAAAAAAAAAAAACCTCTTCTTTACTGTTTGCCCTTATTGATAACAGATCTGTGACTACTAGAGAGGATAGGGAAAAATGCAGCATGTGATTGACATAATTTGTGAGACTTTTGCTTCGCACTGCTCATCTACTCTTCTCTTTACATACCTTTTCTTTTGTAGCTAAAGCAATTCTAGTTGTGATTTGTTACAGCTCTTAGAAGAGAGAGAGTCCATTCTAGCCTATGAAAAGATGAGCCCTGACTTGTGCTTTGGATCGGGCTTGAAGCCTTTTGAGTGTTACCATTTGTAGAGAAGTTCTCACCTGCCAAGGTGGACCTAAGCAAAGTCAAAATTGCTGCTGGTGCTTTTTCTTGGTGATATTGGTTATTTTTTTTGTTTGTTTGTTTTTCTTTTAGTAGAGTCAGATATCTTGCCATTGGTTTAGTTTAGCTTTTCTTGAAAAGCTGATTTCTCCCTCTTGAACTAAATCCTTAACTTTTATAGGTATGTAACTGTTTTTGCCAACCAGTCCCATGGCTGAAAGAAGACATATGCAAGCCAGGAGAAACAAGAGAAATATACAAGTCAGGTATGATGAACTTAGAAGTATTATAACTAAGAAGATGCCTTCAAAAGAGGTTCCTTCTGAAGAAAATGGGTTGATCAACCTCTCACTGGTTGACTACCAGGACTTATCAATGTCTTGTGTCAGTTTAGGATATAACTACTACGTTATGAGCACTTCTTTGATTTCTGCTTCCTGTCTCTAGTGGGACTAGAAAAATCAAAGTCAGGAGGAAGTGTAGTAAGACATAAAGTGGGGATTTAGACTGTTTTATAGGAACATACTTAACCTCTCTCTACAATTCTCTGTCTGTGTAATGGGGATAATGTATTTAACTACAGCACGAGAAGTCTGAGGATTAATCGGTTAATGAATTCATAGAACCCTGAGCATGAAAAGTGCACTCTAAATGTTTCCCATAGAAATTTCTCCATTACCTAAAGAGAGAGGAAGAAAAAAGCTAATTCATTGCTTTAAAGAACTGTGCAAATTCCATCAAGAACATAGATAATTAAAGTAATATTAATAGATTTTTAGGTCTTCATTTTCCCCTCGAGGCCAGGTGTCCCCGATTTTTTTTTTCCTGTTCCCCTTCGAGTAATGTCCCTGACTCAGTTGTCAAAGACTGAGAAGCAGAAGTGCCCATCTAGCTTTGAACTTGATCCCCACAGTGAAGTTGCAAGGTTAAATAAATGGGGTGGATCGGGTTCTTTTATTTTAAACTGAGCATAACACTTCAAAAAGGTTTTCTCTCCTCCCTCCCCCAATGTATTTTTAGGCTGTATGCACTCCTGCCTATGTCTGTTCCTCAGTCCCAGTTGAAGATTTCAAGGGAGACGAGGACTCTATATTGTTTCTCCCTTGTATTGCAGATAGGGGGAGGAGGTGGTTATTAGAGAGAAGCGCTCTCACTCGCTCGCTCTCTCTGTTTCTCCCTCTCTGGCTGATAGCACTTATCTCTCGCTCTCTCTCCTTCTCCTAGGTGATCCATTTCTAGGCAACGTGCTGGCTGGTGCTGGAGCTGCCAGCTCTCCCTGCATCCCACCAGCAAAGCAAGCTCCAAAAGCAACCTGCAGACCATCATCTGCTTTCCTCTGCCTCGCTCCGGGTACTCCTCCTCTCGCTTCTGCCCTGTCCAACCACCACCTTGCGCGACAGAGACAGCACGCTGGGCTCCATTGGCAGATTTATTTTTTTTTTTCCTCCAGTTGTGGGAAGCGATTTTTCTGAGCGAAGGGTGGGGGGAAATTTCTGCATTACTATCTGCATTACCTTGAAGTTCACTTTGTTTTTTGGCCTCCGGGGGGGCTTTTCCTGCAGGAATCTGGCTGCTGGGAGCGGGATCGCCTGCTCCCTCGGTCGCCCGCTCCTCCCACCTCGCTGAAGGCGAGCTATTTGCTGCGGGCTCCTGGGGCTTCTCTGGCCAAGAGGGTTTGTGCGTGTCTGCCTGTGTGTGCGTGTCTGCTTGTGTGTGTGCGTGTGTCTGTGTGTGTGAGGGTGTGCGTGGTGTGGGTTGGAAGTTGCTGTGCAGCAGCGGGACCGAGCGGATCCCTGGACCCGGCGGAAGGATGGGGATTGTCTGACCAGCAGAGGCGTCTGCTGCCCGCGGCGGCGCCCGGGCTGGATGGATTTGCTGCCGGCGCTCCCAGCAGTTCTGGTGCTGCCCAGGAGCCCCGCGAAGTGACGCGGGGTTTCGCCGAGGAGAGAAGCGCTCGGAGCCCCGGGCTCGCTCCCTGACCAGCCGCGGCTCTGCGCCAGCCATCGGGATTTACACGCTCCTCCGGCTGCACCTCAAACTCTTGGGCTTCCTGTGCTGCACTGTCCTCCACGGCCGCACCGTTTGGCGAAGAGATCTGTTGTTATAAAGCCTGGACCTCTGGAGGAGATGGAAGTTTTCTCCCTCATCCTGGTCGTGTCCGTCTGTTGGACTCGAACCTGGAAAGCGGCGATTGCAGATTCAATCATTCATATCGGTAAGGGGGTGCTGCGCCTGCTGGTGCTGCTGGACACTTTTCCAGCTCTCCTTTGCAACCTTCCCTCTCTTGGAAGGCTTTCCTCCCTCCCCCCGCAGTCCCCACTCTCTTTTATCGCTTGGTCGCTTGCTTTTTTTCTGGGTTTTTTTGGTCCCCTCTTATAATTGCTTTCCAACCAGGATCTCGGGGGTCCTCTTTTTCCCCTACTGCGCTGTGTAAAGGTTTCTTGGCGGCGGGGCATGTGCGTGCTTTAGACCTTGAGGTTTTGATGAGGTTGATGATGGGGCGCCCAGGGCTCGGGCACTTCCCCGGTTCCTGCCCACCGCCCCTCAGCTCCAGCCTGCCTCCCGCTGCCCCGGCTCGCCCTCGGCCGCGGGAGACCCCACGCCTCCCCGCGTTCCTCACACCGCGGAGACAGCCACGCAAAGCCCCCACCCCCCACACTTTTCCTTCCTTTCTTCACACCCCCCATCCCGCCTTCCTCTCCCGCGGCGGAACAGGTGGTTTGGCAACGTGAGCGCCTCTCCTGCCGCGGGGCCGGGGGGCTCTGGCCGTCAGGCATCCCTTTCCCGGCCGCCACCCCGCCGGCTCCGTGTGCGCCTCCCGGAGCCGCGGCTCCCGGGAAGGGCAGCGCCTCCCCTCCGCCCCGGGGGCAGGGGGCAGCTCGGGTGATGCCGGTGCACGGCGCTGCCCGCACTCCCGCCGTCCGTGCCCCCTCGCTCCCCGTTATCCCGAGCCATCTCCGGCACGCCAGCCCTCCCTCTCGGCGGGCGCATCCCTGGGAAGCGCCGAGCCCCGCTGCCGAGCGGCGCTTGGCTCCCGCGACTGCCGGGAGCGGGTCGCCCCCCTGCGCCGGCCGGGAATGCACGGGGAGGGAGAGCAGCGGGGATGGGGAGAGGAGGGCGCTTCCCCCGCGGCCGCTCGCCCATCTGCAGGCACCGCACGCAGGCGGAGCGGGGGCGGGCGGCCGGCGCCGCGCTGCCCCGGGGAAGGTGCATTTGGGGGCAGGGTCCCGCCGCGGCTTTGGGGAGGTTCCTGGGGCGGTGCCGGCCCCGTCTGTGGGGCAGCTGTCGCTCTCCCCGGGGTTGGCTTTATAAATATGTCTGCCGGTGCTTGTCGTGGGGACCCGTAGCGGGTTTCTGTGAAAGGGGAAGCGGGGAGAGCGTTTGGAAAGCCCGGCCGTCAGGAGATTTCCCGCAGGACACCGATATTTGGGCAGCGGTGCACCAGCCCTTCGTGTGGCCGTTCCCGAGCCCACAAGCCCCTGCTCCCCTTAGGTACCGCAACTTTATAGGGGTCAGTCTTTTCGGCTGTGTGCGACTGGAGCAGCAGATATTGCACAGGGGAGGTAGCGCTCTATGCCCTCCTTTTAAAGGGAGAAGGACTTTTTTAATGCTTCCCAGTTTTAGACTGTTAAAGCGGCACCAGGAAACAGTTATGCCTTAGGATTTCTTTCTTAAGAGCTTGTAACAAATGATCACATCCTAGAATTCGGGGGGAAATTTTGACTGTGTAGCAGATGAGTTTCTTTGCAATCCGCTGTCTCCCATCCTCCTGACTAAAGGAGCGCTGCTGGGCAAGCTGTGTGCATTTGCACTACCATCAGGGGAGACGGCAGCTTTCCTCCCCGAGTATTACTGAAAATTTGTTTGGTTTACTTGTTTTATATGATAAATGCAACACATTTTAACTCTGTTTTTTTTATGATGCTGTTAGTGATTAGATACATCAACACAGTAAATCCTCATTGAAAGCACAAAAAACCCCAACCCAAACTAGCAAAACCGAAGTAGTTGCTTCTCACACAATTAATTTGTCTTGAGAGACAATTAGTACAGTTGACAAGGGGATTAGCTCTCTTTTATAGACTGGTTTATGTTGCCATGAAAATGGCAAACTATATAACTGTTACGCAGAGCTTTAAATCTACCAAAATGAATACTCTGAGAATAAATGACCTGAAATTAGAACTGTTTGACAGTAAATGGGTGCATAGCTAAATATACCAACTTGTACAGCTCACAGATGAAGATTAGGCCCCAAGTTACACCACTGTGTTTTGTGACCTGGTCTTCTGACCCCCTTTTGCTGTCTTCCACTCTTACTAAATAAACTTATGCATAAAATATTTAGACATAAGTAATAAACTGTATTTATTTAAATGAGTCAGCAAAAGCAGTAGCAGGGTACTCTATGAAGAAATTAACTATAGCAGAACTCTTAAAGCCAAAGAAAAAAACAAAATGCTCAGTTCAGGGGAAAAGAAATACTACCAGAGGTAGTACTGATGCCTTAGGCAACAGACTGAATAAATGCATTATCTTTTTGGCTCGTTCTGCTGTGCTAAGATATTCAAGTGGAAAATATTTTCCCATGTTTGAGAGGGGCAGATGGTCATAAGAAATAACATGTTACCTGTGCATACCCTTTTCCTAATAGTACACACTTTTTTCAATATAATGCACAAACTCTCTTAACTTGGCTGTGTTTTATTTTATGTGTTTCCTGTAAAAGGGTGCTTTCTGTCTCAAAGTATTTTATCAGGCATCTCTTAGACAATGTCAAAAAATGTTACAATTTAGTGAGTAGCCACGAACAACTTGGTGATGTCAGTGGGAGGGATACGGGGACTGATATCCATCTGTGATAATGCTTTTTCATATTCCTGTCTTCTGTGCACAGTTTCTGCTTTTGATCATTAGCGCAGGTCTGTGTGTATGTAAATGTGCACGTTTAAAAAAGAAAGGTTTTCCTGTATCATATTTTAAACATCGGTAGAGCAGTTTATAATCTGTACGTTTCTGCTGCCCTGCTATTATAAATAGGAACTGGCAGTTCAGAAAGACTACATTAAGCACTCTTGTGAAAATAGTGAAATGAATCGACTCCACTATAATTTTCGTTACCCTTATATAAAAAAGAAAGGGGCAGGGTTACCATGTCAAAACTGTGCAATCCTGTATTATGCTGCTTCTCTCAGCCCATGCATTGATTGAGTAATTTCATCAGTCCCACATTACTTGATTGCTTAGAAGTTTCCTAATGATCTGTATGCTGTAGGAAGAATCTGAAAGTCGTGAGTGGAATGGTAATGATTCTGTGTTTTATGAGGCTATTCAAAAAGTCGCTCTGATTTATGTAGCTCGAAAGCTCCCAAGTCTTAGAGATTAGCCACGCTGCCTGATATTTTCTTCATACATCAGTCGTCCCACACTCCTCACTCCCTAAACAGGAGTTTAGAAGAGTGTTTTAATTAAGCAGGGATTAGGTGGCATTCCTTGTCAACTACACAATTTGTGTATGCTTTGTATCTTCTACTGCTGATAGTCTCATGCTTTTATATCTTGTACTTTGCTCATTATTTTCCCTTGATATGTACATGGTGATACATCTGTACATGTTTATGGATTTCCTGTTGTGTCTAGAGAAACATATAGGCAGATATGTGTGTTTTAGGTGCTGCAAAATCACCTAGGGCAGCAGTCACATTGTGTGGTATAAAAGTTTTGCTGAAAAAATACGCTAAAGTATTTTTGAAGCCTAATTAATCTAGTTCAGCCTCCCTGATTACTTCAAGTTGGTTTTCATGTTTATCAGTAACTTCAGTCATACACAGTCAGTTTACTGCCCTTGGCTTTTTTATTTTTAATGGGAAATTCATAAATACATATAAAATAATGTTATATATATTATATACACTTATAATTATACATCTCTTTTTAATATATATATTTATATATACCATTTTTTTTTTCCTGAGAGAGAAAATTAATACTGCTCTTACCTTACTCCTCTCAGCCTTTAGACTTTGTAGGCCAGGACTGCTGCATTCCTTGTGCTGGACAAGTTCCCAGCATTGCTGGGTCCTGAGTTTTGGCTCATACCTTTAAGCTCTTCTGTGGTTAATAATATCAAGGCAATTCCAACATGGGGTCTATTGCTTGTTTGTCCTCTTGATATTGGTGGTGATTAAAATTTTGGTTTGGTTTGGTTTGGTTTTTTTTGGTTTTTTTGTAAGGGAAAGGGATTCTTGTTGCTTGGTGGTATGCACGTCCATGTTTCTTCTTGTAAGCTGATGTGCTACAATGCAGCTTGGGTTGTGTTGTGAATTGGTAATGGGAATTTAATTTGCTGTGCTATTGGTGAAGCCTCATTAGGAGGTATGTAGTGTATGGCACTAACTGTTCATTACAGTACTCTCACATGCATTTGTAAAGCACAGGACAAACAAGCAAAACAGATTTATTAAAACCAAATAAATCTCTGTGTGCCTGTAGTGTCCACAGAGGAGCACTCAGGTCCCTGCTGTCCCTGCTCTAGGGTATGCAAAGGTTACTTGCTCATTTTAAACACACCTACAAGTGAGGATCTGCAACCCAGCATGCTGGGGCTGAGCAGCCAGGAGGTTCTATTAGTAACTGTGTTCTACTTAAATGCTCGGCCTGCGTGACAAAACTCTGCTTCTACATGCGTTATTTCTGAAACACTTTCCCAGGCTGCTTAGGTAGTGTTTCAGTCCGTGTGATGTGCGTTAGCTACTCTGTAGCTAAAGAGGGATGACATCACATGCCATAGATTAGGGTTTGCCACCATTCAAAGGCATGTTTGCCATTAGGTGTCACTGCTTTCTGGAGTGTTTCTTAGTCATCCTCAGGGTCTGATCCAGACTCTGTCATAATCCAGGTGAGTTGCTTAGTTGACTTTGGAAGATTTTAAACTGAGCCTGTGGATTGCTGACCACAGCAGGCAGCTTCTTTTCATGTTCTTAAATAACTCTTAGTGTTGTATCAGGTTCTTTGTCCTTGATAAAGGCAGAGTAAAAAAAAATCGACCATCCGTTTTCAAGTGGTGCCCTAACAAATGTCTGACATGGCAATCACTGCTGCTGCTCTGTGCTTTCACATGACTACTTATGGATGCACTGAGCCTTTATTCTCACAATGCCATCTTTGAAAAAACACACTGGAGAAAAATCTTTCAAGACTGCGACTACATAAACCTACCAACTAAGGTTCATTTAACTTAATGAACAAAGGCATTAAGTATGGTTCTCTTCCACTCCCTGGCCCTGTAAAGCAAGTGGCATTGGCAAGAGATGACTTCTGTAAGCCATTAGGTTACTCCCTAGATATAGACTTGAACTTACATCATTTTCTTCCATTTGATGTATAGCTATCTATAATCTGCCATGACAGCCTGGTTTTGGCTGAAATTTATTGGAGGCTTTTGCCTTTTGAGTTGAGGATTGTATTTTTACCCTTTGTTACTGCTACTCCATTGCTTTATTTTTTTTTTTTTTCAGCATATTAGAAAATGTTTTTTAAAAAGTTTATGTGCAAGAGTAGTTCTATTTGGCTATCAGTTTCTAATTATTTTTCTTAATTACCTGGGTTATATATGAGAACATGGTAACAGTCTTTTCATCTACACACTCTCCAAACATATTTTGTTTTGTATCTTTAGTGTTTAGAAATTTACTAGACACAGATAATTACAATTGATATTTGGGCTTACAAGCAACCAATAAGAAAAGGAAATAGCATTCCAATATTTTGAGCAATTATAACAAAATTATCAAACTTTGAAAACATATTTTGCACGTATATGACGATATATGGTGGTACGTGCCAAAGGTTGATTTCAGGTAATACAATGGTAATGAGGCAAATTCTGATATCTTTCTGCATCTGCAAATTCAATTGTTGCCTTTTTTTTTCTTCTTCTTTTTTCATTTAGATTTGAATTCCAGAAGAAGCAAGTTATTATCTAAGCTGTTGAAATTTTGAAGAAAACTTTCATTTCAGATTCAGACTTGGCATGTGTGTCAGAACTTGGGCAGCTCCACACCTGCATGTCCTATAGACCTTACAGTCCAGTTCATGGCTCTGGTCATGCTCACACCCATTTATGAGAGCCTCAGATACAGTTTGTGCTACCTAGAAGTGCCAAGAGACAAGTATGACTGCCACAGCCCAAAAGTAAAGCATAACAAGCAGGTTGCTGGCAACCTGACAG
Source organism: Monarcha castaneiventris obscurior (assembly GCA_026261815.1). Taxonomy (NCBI): domain Eukaryota; kingdom Metazoa; phylum Chordata; class Aves; order Passeriformes; family Monarchidae; genus Monarcha; species Monarcha castaneiventris. The sequence continues at coordinate 7,679,595 of JAMPIT010000890.1, forward strand.
AGTGGCTGGGAGCTGGTCATGACAGCTCATGTTTATTGAGGTGTTTTGTGCCCTAGGCTGCTGGTGTAGTCCTTGGATTCCTACTGGGCTTCCTGCATACACATGCACTTCCTCTCCTTCTGTGGTGTTACATTATCTTCCTGCACCATGTATTATGTCTCTGAGGAAGTAGTTGCTGTCCTGTTTCTTGCAGTAGTTACCAAAATGAGCTTCGTTGGCCTTTTTCAGAGTAGTGTTGACCGTGGCTTCCTTGCCCATCTAGGCTAGCAGACTGTATTGGAGCAGGTGCAGTACTGAGGGAGCACAGTGGGACATGTGGTGTGGAATATGTGCTAAATGCATGTTGGATAAATTTGGTGCAGTGCTAGTTAATCCATCCTCAACACCGGGTAAGGAAGGCCTGGGCAAAGCCTTCTGGGCACAGCTTTTAGCTGGCTTGAGCATTTGAAGCAGCACATGGGGAAGAGGAAGTGCTGTTGTCACCCACTACAGAGGCAGGATGTGGCTTTGTGTTCTTGTCATGGTAATTTAAACATCAACACCGATATGGAAGCATTTAGAGGAGGAGTGGGTGAGAAACAGGTGTCTTTCTTGCTGTATCTTTCTGGATTTCCCACGAGCACCATCAGGGCAGTTTCCTCTGCTATTCTTCAATACAGGAGTCAGGCTTTGGTTTCCAGTTATTGTTGGCCAAGCAGTTGTGAGAGCTGATGGAGTAAGGGAAAGATTCTCTTGTGTCTGCAGCCACTATAATTAATAAAGGCTTATGTGGCTTGAAGAGTCATAAGTGATCTCTCTAACAGGGAGGACACAGGCTGAAATTGAAGGTTAGTAAATGAAATGTGCTGGTGTTTGGATGACAGTTCTGAAACCTGGCAAGGGAGCGTGTTTGATATTGTGCAGTGCTGTAATTTTGTAAGGTTCAGAATTTATGTCCTAGTTTCAGTGATAATATACTTAATTCAGAGAAGGAGGTATTTTGTGTTCTGTATTGTACCGCAGAGTGCACTTCTGCTGGAGAGACTTCTTCCTGCTTTGGTCTGGGACTAACCACAAAAGCTCAAGGAAGGGATATTCTGAGAGCTGTAAGTGCTGCATTAAATAAAAAAAAAAAAGAAAAGCCTTCATAAAAAGTGACACTTACTTAATGAGAAAGGATAATACAGTAACTACAGCATTTCTGTGTAGCACTAAAGTTATGGTGGAAAAGGTGGTACAGAGACAATTACTCTCATTTTAGTCAACTGTAAACTGATGGATTCGTAAGAGCAGGGTTAGATTTAAAGTAGATTTCCATTACACACATTAGTTGTGGAATGATGGGGGAGTAGGGTGGAAAAGAAAATATGAAAGGGAAAAAGTTTCTTGAAAGTTATGCTTGGTTTATCTGACAAGCTGTATAATCAAGAGGAAATTGAAAAAGAAAATGAGTAAAAATGCAAGGAGGGGAGGAAAATAAGATATCAAAGGCAAAAGCCCCTAGTTTTCTCTGTTTCTATTTCTTTAGGAGCTGTATAATGCTCCTGTAAATGCCATGCTCAATGGAAAAGTTCTGAACCAGAAAGGGGAAAATGTGAGGATACACAATTTAAATGAAGAATTATATGTGTATTTTAATGTATTAGATAACACTCTGTGCTGAAATGCTAATTATTCCTAATTGTTTTATTTGCTTTACCCATGAATAAAATATCACATACCTAATAAAATATGCAGTGAAAATAACTGTAAAATTCCTCTTGGAGCCTTTCATGCAGATTTAAAGGATTTAATACCTTATTTTTTCATTGCTTTTTAAAACATTAACTTTCCATAATCAGTTGGATTGCTAAGGCCAATATCCAGTGAACCTAACAATAATTGCTTGTTTTGCAGAACAATTTTTTGTTAGTCCAACCATATCTTTCTCAGAGGCTTAAATCGAGTTGGTGATTTCATTATAATAATTCACTTGTGATAAATCAAACTCAAACAGCACCACTCCAGTGCTGTGGAAAGGAGCTCCGGATGATAGCTCTGGAGAGAGCAGAGGATGGCAGAACTGCAGACCCGAATGCCAGGCCTGGATTTTCTCTGCCTAATTTTAACGTACACAGATATAACAATTTTGCAAACCCATTTTTAAATAGAGAAATGAAACTTTGCACAGGGCAGGCTTCCCTACCTTGGGATGCCAACTCCAGACCTGTGTTTGGGACCCAGACCTGATGACAGACAGACAGTAACTTGCTTTGATTTTAAAACATGCAGGAACTCATCTCAGTCAAGCTCAGGCTCCTGAGCCCTTGGGATGTTTTGAAGATGTCAGTTGTACTTCTCAGGTGCCAAGACACTACTGCAGTTACCTCACTGATTACAATCAGTATTAAAAGTTGCCTGGCAGTGTACCCTGGGCTGAAATCACACAGTGGGGGTATCTCCAGACCAAACACTATCAAGCAAGGATGGATTTTTCTGTATATCCTTTGCCTTCTTGCAATCTTTATGGTCTTCAACTTAAACATTTGAGAAACATTTTAAAACCATTTCATGTACTAGAGAGTTGTTAAAGGGAAAAAGACAGTAGAAAAGACATACTTCTTGCTCAGTGAAGACACCACAGAGTAGTGGCAGTGTGTGGCCAGGGTACAGTGTGGGCTGTGGAAAGGAGAGAGCTTTTTTAGGTCTTATTAAAATACATTAATTTCTCCCTTTCATTGTTTCTATTAGTTTCTTTCTCTCACACATTCGAGGCCCATGGCAAGAAGTTGTGATGGTCACTGTGTTCTATGCTCTTAAATATCTGCTTTTAATGTCCAGGAAGAAAAAAATGAAACATACCATAACACAAATATCTGTTATTTGGACAGATAGAACTGTTTTTTCTCTGGAAATTTCTCTGGAACTCCACTTATTTGACCTCTTTGGAGACAAATACACTTTGAAAAGTTGGTTTTAATTCTTAAAGGTAATCTTCCTTCAGCTCTCCTCTTTATGAATAAATAGGCTGAAGAGTATTGAAGTATGTCCACTAATCTATTTGCTATAAATATCTTTAAAAATTTACTATTCTGGAGCTATTCTAGCTCCATGCTACAGGTTAATAACAAGCACTGGGGTATTTATTCATGTATGCATATACAATAGATAAACACACACTTTTTCAGTAATCGGAAGAACATTCTTATTGAAAATATTTGACTGGGTTTTTCTTTAATTTGGGATGGCATTAGTTTCCACCATAAGTAACAACACAAAGATTCGGGAGGCTTTTTGCTTGCAGGCAGGAAGGCTAACATGAATACAAATCATGAAATGGCACCCCACCGTGCTGGAAGTTGTACAAATATGAAACAAAAATTTCACTGTCAGGAGATTTGAAGATGAAGTGAAAGAGAGGGCTTGGATCTGTCTGAGACTCAGTTTGTACACCTGGAGACTTGTGTGCCTTTTGAGAGGCAGGTTCGCTCATTCATGTTTGTGAATGGTTACTTTGGGTACAAAAGGATGAAAGCAGGTAGAAATATCTACAGGGATGTCCTGTCAGGGCAGGTGCTGCGTGGCTGATATCAAATCTTCCTGATCTGGGGCTGTGAGCTGAAGGAGTTGACAAGAAATGAAGGGCAGCAGTGTGTTTATAATTATTACCAACAATATGTTATTGCCAGTAACACTGATTAAATTGGCCAAATAGAAGCAATCATTACCTCATCAGCTGCCACCATGTTACTCTCTGAGTTTACCTAGTACAGGAAGTAATGCATGATTATACACATGCCCACTCTCACTCTCTGTCTCACTCGGACAAATATTTCATAGTACAGTTTTGGAAGACTAGGTAGGAGGAGAAAACCCCTTTTTGGGAAAGTGGAACATTATACGTTGCCAAATTCCCTACTTTGCTTAAAGGGGATATTTAAATATAATCAGTTATTCTGAAAGTATCTGCAGCCTCATTTGGCGGTCTTGTGAAGCTTTTGTATTGCTATGGAAATATTATTGAAACAATATAGAGAAATGATTTTCCAACTCCTGGAAGTAGTTCTCCTGTTATGGAATTGGATTGCATCCTGGAGATACATGAGAAATGCTCATTTAGTTGAAAAAGTTCTCCCATTTTTGGCAGTGTTGCAAAGAGTATAGGGCCTATGTCAAATAAAATGGCTGAGGGGAGTGGGCAGGAAAAACAGCATTTTCTCATCCACAGAGCTGCTCTGGGAGCAGGACCACTGTGGGCAGGGTTCTGGTGGTGCCTTCTATGTGGGAGCTTTGGAAAAGGATTGGAGGGTTGTGCTTAGCAGTGGTGGGAGCTGGCTGGGTGCTGAAGGGGTGCAGGAAACATTTGGACGAGTTGGCATGAGTGATGGGCAGCCTACCTCTGTAAGAGCACAGGATGCCTTCAAGGAATAGTAGGAAATGCTGTGTGGTTTGGAGACTGGGCTTTATGTTTTGGATATGCTTTGTAGGGGAGGTATATGCCTATGCCTACGAGAAAAGTTGGGAAATCCAAAGGACTGAGGGACTGGAATGGCACAAATATTACTGAAAATATTAATAATATAATGCAAATGGTGCTTTGAGAACAATATAGCTAGAAGATAATATTAAGTTTTAAAGAAACTAAATTATACAGTAGCAAATGGGGCTGTTTCTCCCTGTCTAGCCTCTATAGTTTTATCCTAAAGCATTTGGTTTGTGTGGTAGACCTTATTTTTTTGGGTTTTTTCAGCCAGTAATTGTACCTGGTTATTTGGCAGAAAAGTGAGATCCATTTTACCTTTGTATTGTTTAATACTGTTGTACACAGATGCAAACAATGAGTACTGAAGTGTCATCTTTGACTCCTCTCCTCTCAAGGTAACTCCAGGTGTATTGCACCTTCCTGTGCCCCAGCATTATCTTAGCATTTTATTTCATAGGCTGGTCTGTACCTTGCCTCCTTGTAAACTCAGCTTCTGTGGCTGATGAGCAGGAGGAAGGGATGCACACAGTCACAGCTTCTGCTCCATTGACTTTTGACCTAATTTAGGAAGGAAGGAAAGGGTAAATAATGCAGCCTGCTTCTGGATGCAAAGCCTGCTGTGACTTTCATGGAATGAGGGGGCGAGTGCTAGCTTTCTCCTCATCTCAAATAGCTGCATAGCTTGCTTTAAAAGTTACACCTTTCTTCAGTGAAGCTCCAGCGTGGTGAGTGGATCTCCTTTCACACTTATCTTGTGGCATACGTCCTCATTTGGTCTGGTTTTCTGTCAGCATCGCCCTTGTCCAACCCCCAAGGCAGTAAAGGCACAGCTACTGGCTTGTGTTTCCTATAAATGAGACACATCAAGAATTGAGATAATAGTTTTTAAAAATATTTTTCTGTTTGAGGTCAATGATTTCTAACAACAGGGAATGATGTGTGGAAGGAGGAGGTAAATACTTCCTCAGGGGAAGGTAGATAATGATAGCATTTGGAAACGGCTATTGCTGAAAAATCATCTTCTCAGGATTTAGTCATTAAAAAAAAAAAGGAAAAAAAAAGTCTGTTCATTAAAGTGCTGTGGGGTTGGAGGTTTTTAGCATTTTTTTAAAGGGATGCATTTTTCCCCCCATTTTTTGTAAGACTGCCAAATGTCCCTGAGGCTAGAATTAATTGGCTCTTTGTGTTGTGTCAAGTAAGGAGTACAAGTGTTTTCAGAAAATACTAGGTTTACAGACTTCCATAGAGAACATGAAAGGGAGAGAGGGGCTAACTTTCTATAAACAAGGTCCTTGCATCATTTTGTACCACAAACTTGGAGTAACAAATAGAATATTGAAATTGCTGGTGTTGGTGCTTTGGAAGCTGTTGGAATCATCCCCAGTGCCCTCATCCCTTCATCCTGACTAATCCTCCCTTCAGAACAAGCATGTGCCCATTTCTTTTGCTCTCACCTTCAGGCATCTGCAATGAGTAAACAAACATCTGGTCCTCAGAAATAACCAGCATTTGGGTTTTTTGAAGGAGGTTCAGGAGTAAGGGCCATGGAGATGTATTTTGTTGTTGGCATCGCTTTAGTAATACAACAGAGGTTCCTTGTTATGGTTCATTTCACAAATTCCCCCTGACCATTTTGGATTTGGAAGTATTTTATCATTTTTTAATACTGCTATTTCAAAGGCCACTTTTTAAAATGGATTGAAGCCAGTGGATGGCAGCAGTCGTAGATGTAAGCTTTGAAATGGCCCTTTTATAGAGGGGTTTGAGAAGTAAGTCTTGGAGCCGTTGCATTAAAATTCCAAAGTGTTAACTTAAATGTAATAATGCTCTGACAAAGTGCTACTACCATCTGCTAGTGAGAATTAGTACTATTTAAAAATCTCCATAATTCCCAGAAAGAGCAGAGGAGTCACGGCATGAAGAAAAGTCTAACTCTAAATTACTATTTTAGTTCAGGAAGTCGCAAACTCTTTGTAGGGACCACTGACTACTAGAGATTTTGTGTCACGCTCTCAGCTCACATAAGAGAGTAAATATTTGTGTATATGACTAGAATGGTGCCTGTTTCTAACTGTTTCAAGCTTGGTCCCCAGTTTTGAAGCAGAATCCTTTTTATCTACAACCACTTCTCATTCACATCACAGGAAGAATTCAGAGGTAACTACAAATACAGCTTGCATGGTAAAACAACAAGGGAGTGTGCTCCCCATGGGTATGGAAAAAGCTTCATTCCTTATATTATAACTTTTGTGGACTGAGAAACAGTTCTTTGTTCAGTGTTCCCATGGGGTTTAGAACACCACTTAAAGACTGAGCCCTTTCTGCACGTAGAAGTTGAGGTGCACTGAAGAGTATGATCTAAGGATGGAAATGTTCTCGGTACCAGAACATCTCCATCCCTAGACTTCTCTCAGCTGAATATGCAGAAATAATTCAGCTTCTAGTTAGACGAGGGTCTGACCAGTTTTAAACCTATTCCAAAAGCTGGTGTAACTTGCCAGTATCTGTTAGGAAATGCTTTCTGTGACAGAAATAAAGCTACTTTATTCATGTTAGCAAACAGTCAAAGCTTGCACAATATTTAAGAAGGGAGAAAGAAGAGAAATCTAGTAATGACAGACTACATGTAGCTGTTGGATTGTCTATTTTAGGAAGGATTTTGGAGATCCATATTAAAAGATGCATTTTATAAGAATTCCATTTGAGAAGAAAAGGCAAAATGTGGCCAAGTGGAATCATTTTTCATGTCTTTCTCTTCCCTTCCTAAAAAGGATTCACTGAGTTTTGTTTATTCATAGTCTTGCATGGACTGTAACTGATGTTCTTAGCTTGCTCTGCACAGAAGTAGATCATATCTCATATTCTTTTAGCTGAAATAATCTTCATCAGCATTTCTTGCTGAGGTACAGGTACCATTTGTATGTCCGTAGGCCTATTGGTACAATGGCCATGTGGCCCATGTAGCTAAGACAGGCTAAGCCAAATTCTTCTCAGTTATAAACCAGTTCTACCCTGCATTAGTATTTTGTATTATTTTTTCCATGCTGGAAGTACAACTGGAACTGATTGTGTGTTTGAGGAGTCAGGTCTTTCACTTGTTATTTTAGGTATAAAGATCTTCACCTCTTCCAAAATGTCCCTCAGAAACCCACGCTGCTTTCCTTGTTTTTCATGTAGACAGGCTGATTACCCATAAAGTTACTTGTTTGAGACAAGTGACTGTAAATCCAGGATGAATGAAAGATTTCTTGTCTGTTACTCAGTTCAAGCAACTATGTTGTCTTGTACTATCACTGAGTGGTATTTTGGTTTATCTGATGTGAGAGAGGGAGTACAGAGAGCCATCTCCTATTGTGTTAGCAAACATCTCTGTGAGGCAGAGGGAACAGAGACTGTTTGAGCTGTGAGAACGAGGTCTTACCATAAGAGTATTCTTGTCATGCTCTTGCTTTTTGCTTAGACAGGTTTTTCTTTCCTTTCATATCTGGTGCATACAGAGAAATAAAACCAGACGGATTTTTCACACATTTACAGTGAATAATGGGCTGATGAAATGGAATTGCCCAGCCCACAGTTGTCAGTCAATAAACCTGCCCCTTGAAGGGATCGCTGTCTTTCGTGACTGGGTGCTGAGTAATCTCTGCCGGGTCTGTCACATGGTGACCTGCATGAGAATGGAGCCAGATGCATTCCCACATCATTTTCACTGCTTGTCTCCTTGTATGTAAATGTTTATCTTGCCTCTTAAAACTGTTTCAGTACTGACAGATTCAAAGCACATATGAGCAGGAACTGAACTTTATTAAGAAGTAACTCGTGATAGGGCTAAGGAGGCCAATCTCTACCTCATGAATCCATTATTTTTGAAAGGACTTAAAGCAATTTCTAGCAGCTGTCTTTTCACTGATCCCTCTAGTTCCCAGCATCTTGATGAAGAATGAGGTTGATTCCACCAGAAGCAAGGAAAGGAAGCACTTGTTCTAGCCCCAAAGAGTAAGGAGCAAGGGAAGAGGTGGTTGGTGATTTGTTGCAGGACTTCGTGAATTCTTGCCTCCATGATTATTGGAATTTTCTTAAAGATGTGCAGAGAGGTTTTTTGTGATATTTTAAAAAAAAAAATTTAGAAGTGCTTGGAAACATAGTCCTTACTGGGAATCCTCCTCTGTACCTACCTCTATTTGTAAATAAGCAAGTGTCTTTTTAAAAGTGTGATTGGCAAAAGGAGTAGCCTGGCTAAAAGTGTTTTGGGTCTAAATGGCACAAATCCGAGAGTGAGCTCACACAGGAATATCCTGATACATGTGGCTGAGGAGGCGCTCACAGTAGCTAAACCAGCTCATAGCTGGGCAGGTGTAAGGTTCTCCTCCTTTCCTTACCTTCTCACCAAAACAGCTTGGATGTGCTCCTGGCCACCCCTGACTATCCTGTTTTGTGTATGCAGCTGCCTACCTAACTCACTCCCAACAAGATTATTTCATCCCCTCCCATGCTTCCCCTTATTTTCCTATCACAGAAACCACTTCCAGAGGACAGTTAAGGCTTTACCTGCACGCCAGCAGTTTCTTGCGCTCGTGAAGCGCCAAGGGTTGAAGCCAACAAAGTGGAGAGTTCTCTGCCACTTTGCAGGTACTTCTAGCAAGTTCTCTCTTCACCATGTGTCTTGGGCCACTCCCTCCAGATGGAATTTGACACGAGCAATGACATTTATTGCCACAGTACCTATGTTTCTGGAGATCCATACATTTGAGATGAAATGACTGTTTGTGTATTGGCATGCAAGCATATTTATGTCGAGATCTGGCATAATGGTAGGGAGGAAATGAAGACATTTCTGAGGCAGCAGCTTTAAGGCAAGAGTTGCCACTGAAATTTTCTAAATGGCAAACTGTGTTCCCTACTTCTGTTCATCCAATAGCACCCTGTTGTGGTGAGAGTACCCGAGATGATGGGCCTGTTGGATGTGCTGTCTGCTAAAAGTGCGTAGTAAAAAGCAGCCCCTGCTGAAGTTTTTGTAATCTTGGTGTCTCGTTTTCCATCAGCTCCATTTACTTGGGGGTCTCATGCCCCAGGACAATGCTCTTGTATCTTTGTTACCAGAAAGGCAAAGGAAAGCTTCAGTAATAGTTTTAGCCTGAAACTATTTGGGAAATATTTCTGCTTCTGTTACTTCTTTTTTTTCCCCATCTGTGCTGACAGATTATATTTATTAGCACAACACAATGTTTGGAGCCAAAAAATCCTAGTTAAATTGCTTATTTATCAGTATTCTCCTTGTAAAATAGGATTTCTAGGTTCTTGCTGGTTGCATGACATAAATGACACTGGTTTGGGGATCCTAGAGCTAACTTGGCTGGGCACAGTACCTGACTTTTACTTGGTCATGTTCAATGTATAGTATGTATTCAGCTGCATTTATATGCAATCAAAAGAGAAGAGCAGATCGAGAAGCTCAGGGTTTTGTTTTTTTTTTTTTCCTAATTGATAATACTAAATTGTGCAGCCAAGAAGATTTTGCAGTGACACAACAAAGGATTTCTGATGCATTTGTTTTTATGTCATGCAAAACAATATTTTTGCAGACTGCTGGTGCTGACTGACTGACTACAGCCTTGAAATATTCTCAGACTAGGTTTTTTTTGTTCTGTAAAGATCTGAACGAACGTGTCACTGACCCCTCTCACCGTCTGACTATAGCGCACATTTGAACGTGTTGCTGGGTTCACATGGAGCTTTAATCCTGTATTAATTCCTTTCTTGGTAATAGTTCCTGCTGGAATGGTCATCAGGATAAAGACTGCTGGCCATGTTCCTTTTTTCGTCTTTAACTGGAAAGCAGTGAAGGGCTAAGTAGATTTTCAAAGTAGTCACTGATGCCCCTTTTTTCAAGCAGAGCACATAATTCACAACTGACATTATTTTCATCGTTCCCAAGGGCTGTGGTAGTGCAGCCACTAACGCAGTCTGAGAGAGCTGAGTGTGTGTGGATAGAACCATTTTTTAGGACATGAGGTGGGGGGAAATACAAGAAAATATTTTTCATATCACATGTTAGAAAAAGCTGCCAGAGCCATTTAAAAGGAAAAAAATGGGCTATAACTATCTTCTTATAGATTATTCTTTTAGATAAAAATGTTGTGTCCTCTGTTGTAGAACTTTTGGAGGAAGAACGTGCCTACCATTGGGCCTGAAATCTGTTTTCTGCATTTTCAGACTCTGTCTCTCATGACTTCTGAAGTCAGTATGAATCTTTCAATTGACTTTCTTGGACTTTGGATCACATCTTCTAAATTTATGTAATTCCTTCTTGTCTTTTTATCCTTTCCTTCTCTTTCCCATCAACTACTCCCTTGCCTTTTTTTATGCAAAGGCTTTAGTAGCTGCCAATACTCATAAGCAGCCGTTCAGTAATGCATGTGGAGTGTTCATGCATGTGTGAATTGAGGAAGACTGACCAGGGAAAATCCACATTCAGATTTAAACATAGGTGGGAATCCCAGTGATGCATTATTCCTATTACTCTTATAACATTTTGTATTGCTTTAAGTATTTTTGTCTGAAGAGGCAAAGCCTTATTTAGAATCAAGTTAATTTTCAGTGTTTCTGAAACATTGATTGCTGTCAACTACTGAAGACAGAACAAGATGGACTACACTGATGTCTGTACAGGCAACCCCTGTATATCCTCTGTTCCATGCTTTATTCTTATTGTGGCTTACAGGAAAGGAGACAAACAGTAATTTTATACTTAAGGAAAAAGATTAGAATTTGTGGAAGTTGAATTCACTTTTGGACTCTTTCCTGATCTGGAGGAGCACATGCAGTGATTGACACATATGAACTATCAAAATGGGATCATCGGGGTTCCTTATGAGCTAGTGTTGCACCCTGTTCAGTTATTGCCTTGACTTGTTGAACCTCTTTTTTCCACGGGGAGAATTATATCCCCTTACTGAGCACCTTTTGCCTTGTCTGCTGTGTTTGCACTCCTCAGGCAGAGCTCTGCCTTGTGCTGCATTGTATCTGCATGGCCAATGCCACTGATACCATTTCAGCTGAGAGCTTTGAAGTTTCCTGTACAACTGTTGGTTGTAAAAATGTATTTTTTGCATCAATGACTAGAACAAGCTATTCTATTTTAGGAAGGGAAAATTTGGATGCAAGCAATGAGCTTATTCTGTGATATGCTTCCAAGATGATTGTGAGTGATGGAGCTGGAGTGTTCTCTCAGTTTTACTGGAGGGTGGAAAGTGCTGATGTGGATTGCTACTGTTATGGGCAGAAAATGGGGCTTTGGGTGTAAGTTAAAAATATATATGTGTATTTATGAAAGCAGCCAAGCTCTAGCTTTTGTAAAGGCACTTATGACAGTGTTTCAAAAGGCACTGTAAATGCATCTCCCCATGAATAGGAAACAAACTGTTTCTTTTTTTACATATTCTCGTCTGCTGTTGCAGGTAAACCTGTTGTCTGAAGGAATTGTTCTATTTTGCATTTGCTGTGCTACTTTCAATTAGAATCTGAAATTTACAGTTTCAAAATCTAAACCTGAAAATTGTAGATGATTTCCTGAATTACAAGAGGATTATGTGTTTGTTTGTTTTCTCTCTGACATACAATACTGCAACATTGTAAATCCACCAAAGAACAGGCAAACTAAAACAATGTCATTTCTTCTACATGGCAGAGCAAGTGTTAGGGCACAGACATACACACCTTTTTTTGAATTAATGTCTATACTTCAGGTGGGCTTTAAAAGCTTCTTTAACTCCATACCTTTTTTTCTTCTTACCAAGGTTTTGAAATATGAAAGTATTTTTGAGAGCAACTTCTCTTTTGGAAATAATAATTGAAGATGTCCTAATAGTTAACAGAATACCTTGCCACAAATACTGTGTGGTTTTGAAAGAGGGGCATCACTCAATTGATGTGCAGCCTGCAGAATATGTACAGCAGGTGAAACAAGCCCAGGGATCAGTTGGTTTTCTCACCTAGTGCTCAAACTTGACATAGGTATCAAAAAAAGAGGTGAGCCATATTTCCTGAGCAGAAAAGAAAAAAAAAAAAATTATGCATGGTTCCACTGAGCAGTCTGCATCCAAGATGAGTGTTTTCTCTGCATATCCTTGCTTGTGTACCACCCCTTGGTCAGCTGCACCTTTTCTGTGATTCCAGCAACATCCACTGCCATGTTCTGGAGGATGTCCTACTGTACTGCTTATTTGTGTGGAGTTTCTGTAATTTGGGATTAATCTTTTTCATCTGGCTGTCCTACTGTGCGTGTGTCAGTGTCTCCAGTTCTGTCTCTTAAGGGCAGCAAACTCCCCTTAACTTTCTTTCCCTATTGGATCTGTATTTGCCTTTTACAGGTGGCGGAGGGGTACAAGTATAAAGCATATCATATATGTATTCCTTTATTTTTACACTGAAGTTGACAGGTTTGCAACATTGTATAATTCAAATATTTAAAGGTACTAAGTTTGAATAAGCTCTGAAAAGTTAAAGAATTTCACAGTTTATTTTAAAGTCATTCAGATTCTTCATCTGCAAGACTTTTTAAAAGAATGAATAATTCTATGGTATTTCATTTCAGGCCAGGCTGAGTAAAAGCAGGTTTTCTTTAAAGTTATCCAACAATTGGAAGTCTTAAGTGTTAAGCATGAATTCACATTTTAGGAAGATTTCTATTGTTTATTATGCTGGCTGGATTAGTCAAATCCTATTTAAAATATTAATAGGAAGAAATGTTAGCACTCACAGTAGAACTTCAGCTTTAGGCATATTTTCTGAGAAAGCAAGGTCAGATTAGTAGTGCACTTTAGATGTAAGAATAATGCTGTGGTTAAAGCTCTTGACTTGCACTTAGGAGACTCCTGTGTTTTTTGCCATTTCTACTAATTCTGGCATGACACTGGGCAAGTCATTCATCTTGTTTCATTGTGTGGACAACGGTGAGCATTTCTGGTTCTGTCACTATCTTCAGAATATTATTTTGTAATCATTAGGATTTATAAGGAAACATTGAAAAGCTGAGGCATCCTGGGCAGAGAAGCAGAATCCAGAGCTTCAAAACAAACAAAAGCCCATGCCTTGAGCTTTTCCACATCACTGAGGCACACTCAGAATGTTCTGTTCCCTCTGAATGATAGGATCTGTAATATGTAACTAAGGTGGTATTGCCAGATCTTGACAAGGCGATGACAGCATATATATAAAATGTTTTAGTGTGGCAGTGGGAATTCTTCATAGACTGTTCATACACACATTTACTTACGCAGCCACATGCAACTACATGCTTTTACTATTTTGCTCCCTCAACAATATTCAGAGAGACAATTTACTTCTACCATTACTGAAAATGGACTATGGCTTCTATTTCAACAAATGATTAAAAATAATTATTTGAAGAATTCCAGGGTTACAGAACCATGACTGACACACATACTAATGTAACAAACAAGGCGAGTTAAATGTAAAAAAAAAAAAAATCCCCAAACTTACTATTTTCTTTTTATTCAAGAAAAAGAAATGACATTGGTGGACATTGGTCATTTTTATAGCTTAATAAAAGCTTCCTTGTGAGATTTTGGTTTATTTTATTTTATGCTGTAGTGTTTACTAAGGATGTCTCAACCCAAATTGACAGTGAAGTACATGGGTTCTATGGATATCTGCTATCTAAATTGGTAGTGTTAAGGCTGCTGTTATTGTAGAAGATAAACTATTCCTTTTGGTTACTAACATTTATTTTTCCTGCATACCAATTATTTTTCCTTCTGTTCCAGCATGCATATATAGCTCTTCTATGAGTAATTCTGTGTATGTTTGTATAATCCTACAGTGTTTTCTGAATAGATTAAGGAATTAATTTGCCTTCTAATTTTCCTCTTCCTTATTCATCATCTGTAACTATGCAGACCAATAATTAAGTCAAGAGGAAAGAAATACAGTGCATTGATTGTTCTTTAAATCCATAACTGCCTATTAAAAGGGACATTCAGGTGATAAACTCTGTTTATCAGTTAAACACAGTGTTTATTTTTAGAAGGGGTATGCAGGTACACATATGTAATACTAGCAGGCAGGTGGTAATGTCAGTAGGTAACTCGTCCTCCTGTATGTGAATATTGTTGGTTTTGTGTACCCTGCTGACTTTTGTAATGTTTTGCTGGTATTCTGGAACTAGACCTAAGCAATATCCAGTTCTGTAGATAGCAAGTAATTTGGTTCCTGAGCCACACCAAATCTCAAAACTTCCCACAAGCTACTGTGTCAACTTTGCCCACTGACCTTGCTCTGAATGGGAAAAAGATGTGGTTTTTGCAATGTAAAAGGTAGGAGAGTACATTCTCTGAACTGTGAAGAGGAAGCAAATGAGTTGTCCTAGGCTATACATTTTAGCATTTTAAGCCACTCTGGGGTTACATTGTGAGGTGTAGGTTAGCTGGTCAGAGTTGTGCTGGAGGAAGATAAATTTTAGCCATTAGCACATTAGCAGTGTGAAAAAGAGAAAGAAACACAATTCTATTAACAGGGCTGATGGGCCAGTCAAAGTAGTTGGAAACTCATTAGATGCTGCATTTCCATCAACATGTACGTCTGTAGCAATTGAAAAACACTTAAGGAATTGGAGACTTCAGATTATGATGCAGACACTTGTCTTCAGTAGGACATTTGTTTTTGTGCTAGCTGTTGTGCTTAGAAGCATCTTTTAAAATGCTGCAGAAAACTACTCTGCAGTTTTCCTAATCCCCCCCACCAGTGCGCAGCTATCTGATATCTGTGAAAGGCAAAAGAATTTAAGAATATGAAAAACAGAAAGAGAAATGCAATTTGCAGAATCGTTTTCTTGATTTGTATGTTTTACCATACATGAGATTGGTGTGGGAAATGAATGCTGAATACAAGTAATACATTTATTCATTGTGTATTGTCAAAATACAAATCTAATTGTATTTAAGTTCTTGTCTGCAGCAGTGTTTACTGCTTATGATAGCTTCTGGTTTGCTTGCAGTCAAATGTGAGCAAAGTAGGCTTTCACAGCATCTAATTCAGACTCCATTACCCCTTGACTTCCAACTGCTGGTTTGAAAAACTTCTGCCCTAAGTAATTTCTGCTTTTTGTTTTCTAGTAGGAACACTTTTTTACTGTCTGGCAAGTGATGGCCTTCAAAAGATTTTTCTGAAGCAGGAACAAAGAAAACCTGTAACGACTCTGGTTATTCTCTCCCTCCTATATACAGCCCTCTGTAAAATACCACATTCTTTTTAATCACAGGTGCCAGGGCACTGCTGCCTTTTCACTCTCTTGTGATGTTTTCCAAGGAGAATTCTTGCTCTTGCAGTAAACTGTAGCTACAGACAGAAGGAGCAAGTTATCTCAATGTGTTCTTAAGCTAAAGAAAGTCTGTGGTTTCTTCAGAATCATTTCTTGGCTCAGTTAGTTCCTTTGAGGACAACAGCTTTGAGGTAACTTGCTAGAAAATCAGTGGAATTTGAACTTTTTGAAAATCAAGTTAAACTCCTCATGCATATTTCATGAATGCTTCTGTAAAGAAATGGCTTCAGTGTACACAGCAGGTGCCAAATTACAAACTCTCTTTCTCTTTCTATGTACATGTGCAAACTCAGTGAATCATTACCAGATTAGTCACCAAACAGTTACAGTGCTTTAAGATGAAGACACCTGTCTTGGCTGCTCATCAGAGCTCGCTGTCCCATTAGCCTCCAAGTATCTGACAAATTGGTAATCCCTATCATCTTATTTCCAGTTGAAACGTTTAGCTACTGACCTTTATGCCAGAAGTTGTGGTGCTATCACTGGCAGGTAGGAAAGGAATATGTGTTCATTCAGCTTGGATGACCAGCTGGCTGAGTCCCTCAGTCTTGCAGAGACAGAAGTGAAGACACCTCTGGTAAATTTAAGTGACAAGAAGTCAGTTGAAATATAAATAATAATATTAACTTTCTTGTTCAAAGAATCCAATAACTTTAGTAATCTAATATATTTATTAACCCAAGACATTCAGGGAAACCGCACAGAAAAGGTCTTAGCTGAATTTACTTGGTGGAGATGAACATTCTTGGTTAGGTTAGTCCTTTTCCACTGGTGTCTTATTGACTGAGCTGGTGTTGATCTAATGTCCTAGAAACTAAGTGAGAAGGTTGGGGCTGATTCTTTGTGATAGTTGCTGGCCTTGGAAAAGGTTAATCAAGCCATATCTTTCACACAGTACTTATGGAAGAGAAACTATAAGTAAGAATTTCTCCTGTGGTTCCAGTATCATAGAAATTTTCTATGATAAAAGAAAAAAATTTCATTCGTTATTCATATAAAAATAATGTGGGTTAATTAAAAGAGAATGAATGTATATTTTCAGTTATCAAAAGTTTCAGGGTTTTTGTTTCTGTTGAGCTGCAATTTTAACTGCAAACATATACTGTACATATATTAGTCTTTGAATAAAAAGTAATATACCTCCATCCTGGGGAAGACAAAATATCTAGATTCCACTTCCTCAAGCCTCTCCTGACAGAATTCTTGCATCGTTGCTGACATTCTTTAGAAAGATCTCCTACCAAACAAAAGTCACTACAGCATAGGAAATACACAGATCATTCTGTATTTTTTTTAGATTAAGTTTTATCAGAGGGGGTCTCAGGCTATGGATTATCTCTTCTTAAATAGTCCCTTTCTGAGTAATTTTTATCAGTTTAAGAAATATGATCTCTCTTGTCTCTCAACTTAATGTTCAGCTGTATTGATTTTGGAAGAGACTGGGGCATGCATACCTATGCAGAGCACTTCTCAGAGAACTTCAAAGATTTTCAATTTGCTGACATGCAAATTGAATTTAATGTGATTACAAATTCAAACACAAAACCAAATTAAATACCTTTTCTATAATTATGTATAAATTTAGATTTTAAAAAGTGCTTTATATGCATCATTTTACTTTTGTCTTTAAACTGCAGACTCTCGTTTAAGGTGCATTGCAAATGTCATGGATTGATGGACTGGTTGAGAAGAAAGCAAACAGATTCTGCTGAATTAAACAGGAAATTAAATTTACTATGTATAAAAAGCATAAAGTGTATGAAGGCCATTGATTTTTTTCAGTCAGCAAGGCTGTGATTTGCTTTGTTTCTGTACAGTGCTGTTTGTTTCCTGATGGGAAATACACCCCATCTGAGAGGAGGAAAAGTAGAATACAGCTGTTTATCATTTTGTGCCACGTTTGCTGGTGTAAAGTAAAAACTCAATAATCCCAGCAAGCTAGAATTCTTGGCAAAGGAAAGCGTTAGGTGTGGGGAAATGGTATGGAACAAGACAGACAACTTTAAATTGCTTTTCGAGAATTTGGCTGGTCAAGGTTTGTGTAAGAACTTCTTGCATGTTTGAAGTGATAAACCACAGTCTGTGAATTTCAGTGGCTGGTGTAAATGAGGCTTCAGTGGTCACATTTGCTATCGTCACAGTGGTTGCTTATCCCACAAACATGACCACTTTCCAAAGTGTGATCCCATGCTGTGGGTGAAACTATCTCAGAGCCTTGAAAGTGCCTGAACTGTACCACGCCACTTAAAAAGCATGCTGGACCTCACCTGTGCTGCTTAGTGTAAGAAGGGCAAGGCTCCCAGTGACTTGCTGTCACACCATCTTTAAGGATTTGACTAGGGTTCATGAGTTCCTCAGTGAAAAGGCCACATTCTGCGCACAGACTCACTTGGGATTAACAATAACCACTAATCAGCAAGGAAGAACTGTGTAATGCTGAGGCGTAACAAATGCTTGAGCCTCTGGTCCTGATCACTGTTCTCTCAGTGCTGCAGGAGGATGTAGGTGATCCCAGCAACAGGAGGTGACACTGCGTGTTTGGGTGATGGGAGCCCCTCTGGCACAGCCACCGGCAGCCTCTTCCCAGCCTGAAGGGCTGGCAAAGCGAGCTCGTATTTAGAGCTGGATTCTCAGCAGGCAGTGCAGGTCATACCATGAGCTGGTGTTCTTTGTCTCATGAGTGGCAGTTCCTTACAGGATTCTGTGTTTCAGCCTGTCCTGTCAAGGAGAGGATCTTTCAGGGTTGCTGAATTTGGGCAGCATTCAAGGCCAGAGGTGCATGCTCAAGCTTTCACAGGATTCAAAGCCAGGGATGAATGCTATGTCACACTTACACAAATTTGCATTGTTATTTCATTGTATTGCATGTATTTTTCTGTGTGACAACTTGAAATGAATGTGATTAAACCTTAAATATTTTGCCAAGCATCCTTTCTCTTTAAAAAGGGTTTTGTTGTCCCCCCTGGAACACCATAGTAAACTGCTGCTTAGAATTCTCTGAGTGAACGAAGAGCTGGTGGAGGGCAAATAACATGTAATCAATTGATAGCTAAGGAAATCAAACACTATTATAAAATTTATTTGATGCTGCTTAAGACAAGGCTTTCTATAGATTAGGAAGTATAAAGCATATAACTTTCCTGCATGACATATTGATTTATATCAAAGCAGACTAATGCATATTGATTCATATATTCAACCCTGTTGCTGTGTGACAGTCCCTTCACTAGCATCTCCTACTTTGGTAGGATTTTCTTGTAATATTAGGTAGACCACAATAAATCCACCTTAGCTGGTCTCCAAAGCCTAGCAGCAGTGCCCCAGGACTTTGCTATAGGGCAGTTTGCAAAACACAGGGTAATGATGTTTTACTGAGCCATATTTTGTCCTCTGAGTTGGTGAGGGACTCTTGGGACAAGCACACAGTTGCAGATATTTCAGTATTAGTACCAATAGTTTTGAGAATATTGAGAAGCCCTCGTGTAAATGTGTCGTTTTATTATTTCTGTTGATAGGAATACAATACTCTATATTCAAAATTCAGAATTTGGAGCCGTATGGGCTTGTGCAGAAATTATGAGAGTCAGAATCTTATGCTTTCTGATGAGTGCTCCTATGCTTAAAAACATATCATCCAGCTTTATTTTAGAGCTCTAAATTTTGCTTTAATTAGAAGTGACTTGCATGTCAGTGGACAATAAAATGGATAAAGTTGTCTTTAGTAAAAGTGTTTGTAAGAACTAGGCATGTTCTCTACTTTCGTCTTAACAAGAAATTTCTCCTATAAACCTTACAGGTGCACTATTTTTGTTGTATTTCATCTAATTTGTTTATGTGGCTGTCATCCATATGACAAAATTCCCTCCTTTTGAATGCTGCTCCTTTGACCTTTATGTTTGAGTTTCAAAGATGCACAAATTAACAGAAACCTTAGCTTCCACTCCCCTTTTGTTTCGTGCTTGCTGATTCATTCTACAATGAAAACAAACTTCTTTCTACTTCCTCTTCTACAATCACTGAGTTAAGTGAACACTGCACAGATGAAGTAAGTTTGCCCTGTTTGGATTTGACCCCCTTCTGGACAAACTCTAACTTCCTGGCTTTCGTAACACGTCAGAGAACTGGTATCTCTTTTTTGTTTCATTAACACCTTTACAGAGTAATTTTTTAATGAGATCAGGGACCAGGTAATTTATAATCCTACAGCAGAGGAGGTTACAGTTTATTGCATTAATAGAGTAAGTATTTGCTGCTAACCACTAAAGTCTGTTTAATAGATGATCTCGTGAGGGAAGAAACTTTTCCAACCCTTTGGAAGAACATATTCAAAATATATTAATTCATAATATAGTGATTGTGGGCAGGAACTTGGGGATAGGATACAATCTAAACACCCTTTTGTGAGCTTAAAGGAGGAGATCTACTTGAGTTCATCGGAGTGAACTGGAACTAGAGTGGCTGCTACCTTGAGAACTGTGTTGTCTAATGCCTCCAAAGCTTTATAACCTTTATAACTTTTCTGAGCCTTATTTCCCTTCTTTTTTAACTGTGAATGGCACACATGCTAGCACTAAATCTGGCACCTCAAGCCATCAGCAGCTATCAGTGAGGCTTTCCCTGGATATTTGCACAACTTCAGAGACTGGCATAACTCGATCTGAGCAGAAAATGTGATCCATGGGGGTATGTTACAAGGCCCCAGCAGCCTGGCTGCATTGTGGTTTCATTTCTGGGGTAAGCAGTGCTGATTTATTGCCCAAGTATGTTTCAGATCTTCCTTTTATGATGAAGCTGAATGCAATAGGTTGGTTTTTAGGTTTGGTTGTGGTTTTCTGGTTTGTTTGTTTTTTTGTTTTTTTTTTTTTTTTTGAGGGGGGTTTGAGTCCTTACTCACTAAAAAATTAATGAGTCACTACTGATTTAAACTTCATATTTACAGAAGTTTATATTTGCAACACAGACTAATTTAGAAGAGCATGTAGTGTGCTATTTGCTGCCATTCTTTCTTATAAAAAATGTAAGAATAAAAATCATACATTAGAAAAAGAAGGTAAGAAGAATTAAGAATGTAAATCACAGATTTAAAAGAGAAATTTTATGGGCTCTGTAATAAGAAAGAATTGTGGTCTAGGTTAAACAAACACCCCTATACATTGGTAGAGTTTTAGGGATTTGAGGAGAAAAATGTGTTCTTTAGCAATGTGTTCTTTAGCTACCAAGCCCTTCTTCAGCAATAATCTTAATCAATAGACATGTTTTGTCCTATAACATCTTCCCTCTTCCTTGAAAACGGAGGTAATTGCTATTGATATTTCCAGGGACTTCTGATAGTGTAATTGTCTTTAATATGCTAGTGTGTTCCTACCTGTTATTATTTTGCCTCTAAGAATATATATTTTTTAGTACTCTTAAATAATTTTAGTTGTTTTGCTTATGAGAGACTCTAAATGGGCCCTATGAAATACTCATCAAATTACTGAGAGCAAAAATTAGCACTTCTGTACCCTCACGCTTTTAACATCATCTCCAGAAGGTTCCTTGCCTCCTGAACTCAGAGAGCATGAACATGGTACCTTGTGCCTATCCAAATGTGTTCTTCTGTTTGGCTGATCTTTTTAGTCCTCTCCTGCAGCAGCAGCTAACTGTTAAAGGATATCCCAGAAAATACTTTGAACTAATTTGTGCAAGCTGCAGTCTCTGAAACTTAGGACAGTTGAGAATTTTTAGCAACACTCTGTAGTATCTCCTCACTTTTTGTTCTGCTTTTGACAGGTATTGCTTTTGACGTATATGGAGTGAGCTTAAATTTGTTTTCTGTAGCTTACCCTACCACTGTGGTCACTCTTAAATGAAGAGTTTATTCTGAAATTATGATATTTGCATGCAGACAGTGGAAATTAAAACCGAGCTCAGTAGACTTTCAAGGGACCCTGACTTAGTCTGACAACATGAATATTGGGCTCGTTAAATGTCAGCTTGGTTTGAAACCTGGTTCACAAGAGGAGGAACAATGCTGTGCAGGATAGGCTTCCAGCTGCCAAAGCCTGGCTTATGGACAGACAGATGTTCAGGTCTGCTCCCAGACATCCAGAGCTATCCTGTTTGGTCTCTTTCTGACTCAAGTCTTAGAATCATAGAATGGTTTGTGTTGGAAGAGCCCTTAAACATTATCTAGCTCCCACCCACCCTGCCATGGACCGGGACACCTTTCACTAGACAAGGTTGCTTGGAGCCTCATCCAGCCCAGCCTTGAGTACTTCCTGGGATGGGGCATCCACAGCTTCTCTGTAACCTGCTCCACCCTCACAGGGAAGAATTTGTTTCTAACATCCAATCTAAATCTGCTCAGCTTAAAATCATCCTCCCTTGTCTTCTTACTGCATGCCTTTTCAAAAAGTTGCTCTCCAGCCTTCCTGTAAGCTCTCTGGAAAGTACCCAAAGGTGCTATATTGTTTCCCCAGAGCCTACTCTTTCTCCATTGTGAGCAGCCCCAACTCTCTCAGCCTGTCTTCATGTGAGAGGTCATAAGGAAGTACTCTAGGGAATGAGAGGGCTCATCCTTGTCTTAGATTTTGTGTAAGCAATGGATTTACAGTAGCATTTATGGTGCTGTCAGATATGAAGTTGGGCTTGTTCTGGTTTGTAACCCAGACAGACACATTCCCCTCATGTGTTCTCAGGATGTTTCAAGGGTTTCATTTGGCTCTGATTGAAATTAGTCATTGAACTTTCCTTCAGTTATAATGTAGAGTGGGAAGAGAACTGGATGATACACATTTTCATATTTGATTCTAAATTCTGTTTAGATATTGCTGTTACCAGTAGCTTTACCATTCTTAATTGTGTATTGCAAATAAGAATAGAATATTCACATTCTATAAAATGGAAATGCTTGTTTTTTCCTAGTCACCAGTCATCTTTGTCAAAGTCTTTGTGAGTTGATTATATTGTTTACTGGAAATGGGAGAATTTTTACATCTTATTTTGAAAAGTTCATTTCTGCTTGTTTTTTTGAGGTAAATCTGGCTAGAAGTTAATGTATGGATGAAATGTTTTTCTGAATCACAGAGACATTTTATAGTACATCAAGAGTAACCCAGACAACAGGTTTTAACTCTTGTATTTATACAAAGTATATCTGATAATTTACTCTTGCAGTGTTACAAATCTGGACTAACTCTACATAACGTTATTAAACCAGTGAACTGGTTTAATAGGTAGGTACTGGAAGTAGCAGTACTGCAGCACTTGGACACCTCTAGTCTTTGCCAGGGACACACTGTTGCTACTAAACTGATAAAGATAACTTGATAAAGAAGAAAGACAACTTGAAATTTTATCGCATCTGTAGTCTGAGTACAGGACGAAATGACAGCTGGATGTAGGCAGTTGCATCCAGACAGATACTGAGATACTGTGGGACTGGATTAGTCAGCTTTGTAGGCAGTCAACAGAAACATTACTCTAAGAAAGGAGAGGAGAAGCAGGTCCCTGCTTGTCTCTGCACAAAAAAAAAACAACCCAAAACCCAAACTGACATTAGTTGCTAGTACCACCTGAATTACTGGTAACAAAGAATGAGTAAGTAGGAAAAATGATATAGAAATACTGTCTTCTAATCTTACAGAGAAAATGAAAGCATGTGTTTACCTCCAAAACACCTTGTGACCCTCTATAATCAGTGGTTGTAAATATTGACCAGGCATCACTGATGCGGGCACTGCTTCTTCCCTCTGTTGTCTGGATTGTCAAAGCTGAAAGAAAGGCAGTGCTGCCGTGTGCTCTGAACAGACATTGGTGTGAACAGAGATGTTTGCATGTGTTGGGGCTCTGGACACTTTGAAAAGATGTTGTTTTTCCAACAACTTATACATTAAAACTCTCAAAAGTCGTTTAAAACCATACATCAGTGCTGGTCCTCAAATGAAACTGAAGTGGTTTCCTAGCGGTGCTGTGCCCCTGACTTCATTGCTATGGAAGGTTGTTGTGCTCTTTTGATCTCCTCAGCTATGCCCACCCTCCCAAACCCATCTCTCAAGCACATGTACACATCTGTGTTAGTGTTTGCCTTTTTTTTCTCAAGTAATGTTTTCCAGGATGTCAGTATCAAAAAATAAAGAGATTATTTTGACAGCAGCTTGGGGAGGCTGTGACTGGAAGGGGCACATCCTTCACAGTCAAATCATGGAAACTGTACCTTCAGACCGATGTCCTCCTGCAGGCAGGTCAAGAAGAGTGCAGTGCTTTACAAGTGAGTGTAACAAATGAATAAAATTGTGGGGAAGAAGGTGTTTAGGAAATCGAGGTTTTGTGACTATCCAGATGTGATTTTTTTTTTTTTTTTTTTTTTTTTTTAAGATCTGGTTTGCTTATTTTAGTTTCTAAGCCATTTTCCAGTAAAAATCTTGGAAGTAAATACTGTTAACAGTGGGTGAGGTTTTTTTTGTTTGTTTTTTTAAATTTGATAAACATGGGTTGGATGGAGTATCTGATATTAAGCAATTCTTTAAACTTTGGTGAGTCTGTTACCTTAATGCATCTCGTTCTGAAAAAAAAGGATGCTAATTCTGCAGTCTGTGTCAATAACCTTCCTTTCAGTACAGCTGCTTGAGTTCAGAGGAAAAACCAGCAAGGGGAATGAATTTAACCTTCCATTCATGATGACTTTGTTTGCGTAGAAAGATTGAAGGGACAAGCATGGGAACTACAGGTAGTGGAGTAGCATATTTTTTCAAGATTTTTTAGTTTGACAGCCCCTGCAGAGTCTGTCCATAAGTAGTACTGATGCATTCATTTGGGTATTTTGTCCTGTTTGACCAAAAGCTGACTACAAGTCCAAGCAAATCAAACAGCCAGTACAGTAGGATCTTGGACCACAATTGCTTATGTCCAGCAAGCTAAAACACCTTTTCCGAATTTGATGCCAGTGACATTTCCACAGGCATCTAGTCCTCTGCAGTGCCAGAATTTCTGGTATTTGTCAAGGCCAATGCCTTGGACAGCTCCCTGAGGCTGATGAGCTTTTCAGACCTTGTCAGATGGAGAGCCAGGAGTCTGTAAAGTTGACTCCTCAAACTGAATTCTCCTTCCCAATGGTATTTGGTACCATACTGACTTCCATTTATTATCAACTTGTAGCCTAACTCCACTCTACACAGGATGAGAACATTACTAGACTTGAAAGAAGTTTAAAGATGAGCAAAGCTGTGCTCCTACCTATTTTAAAAGTCTGGACCATGGTGCTTACTCAGCTCAGTGGACTTCTCAGGTGGGAATTTATGTTAGTTTAGGCATACTCCTGCTGATCTTTATTATGCGTGTTCTGGTGCTGTAGAATGAACTTTTCCTCGCCACCAATACATTTCTGCACTGTTTGGATTTGTGATATGCAAGAAAGGTCTGGGTTACTTTTTAATTTTTTCTTTCTTTTTTGTTTTTAATTACAAATTCAGACCATGATGTACTGTGGAACTGAGATACCAGTAGTGTGGTAACTTTGAGATACCAGCTTTGTTTTTGTACTTTAGTTACATCCAGCTGTCACCTATAGCTTTATCCTTCCTAAGCTTCTTGGAGTAAAGGTCATTGTTACATGTTTACACTGAAAGTAGTACAATGGCCTAACAAAGCATTGACATAAAGATGTGATTCAAGTAACACTTAAATAGCTATGAAAAGAATAAAATTTTAATCTTTTGAAATCTTTTATATTGTTTAATTAAAGCACTAGGGTTGAAAACAAAACAATAAAGAAGCTGTCCCTGTTATGAATTCACTCCTTTGTCTCCACTTGGAGGAATAAAGAAGAATTTTGGCACATCTCTGAAATATCCAGCAAATTAAATAAAATCAAATCATAAAAATTTGTGTAATCAGTATCTAAATCTAAGTATCTAATTAAACAAAAACACTTTCTGTTTTAGAATAAATTAGTGTCTCAGGCTGCCTTTGTGGGCAGTGAAACAAAAATGTAAGTCATCAATCTGTTTCTTCCTCATAGCTATTAGCTGTAATTTTCTTCCCTGCATTCTGGTTGTCTTCCTCCCCACAAGCTGCTGCTGCAGGTGCAGTTGGGTGATGATTTCTGTTGGAAATGTTATTCAGCACTGCTCTGCTTCTTTTCAGAAAAAACAAAAGGCTCCTCTTGGTTTCAAATGTTTAACTCTGTGATCCTGTCATAGCAGTGTCCTCAACTGCTGCAGCGAGGTTGACATCTAAAAGAAAATATTACCAACTTCAAAGCAATCTATACCAAAGTACTTTCAGTCGGGGCTGATAAAAGAGGTAGACACTGACACCAGAGGGTTCTGGCTTGAACACTGAGGGAACAAGAATTACACATAGCTCCCTAATTGAAAGAATTGTATGACGGAGAGAGGTTTTCTAACCTTCTTGCTGTTTTATTTTATCCAACTAAAACTTTCTAGTAGGTGTCTGTCAGACAGCAAACCTGCTGTCTGAACGGGATGGCTAGACCTGTGCTTGGGTTGTTTTCTTGCCTTTGTCCTCCTGCTCATTCTAAAGGGAAATACTAATGGTTTCTTTCTGGGGTCTGTGCCTATGGGGCATGTTCTGTGGGATACTTGGAAGAGACAGAATCTACCTTAAAAAGCATTTCTGCTAGGAGCGATGGCCTGCCTGGTAAGGAGCGCCTTAATTTGGGACCATGGTGGTCCTGCTTGAGCAGTGGGTTATATCCCACCCTCACCATTCTGTGACTGTAATTAGCCTGTATATTCAAGTTGCTTCTATTAAAAATGAGCAACTTTTTAAAATCACTGAGAAGTTTGTTTAATGTCGATGAATAGAAAACCATTGTGGGGTATTTTAGGACTGACTGATGCATATGCATACAAAGTATTTCCATTCCACAGAATGTATAGAATAGTCTGAACACCAGGGTTGGAAATTGGTGTGACTGCTGCTTCTTTGGACTGCTACAGTTTGGTTTGGGGGTTTTGAGGGGTGTTGTGTTTTGGGGTTGGTTTTTATATGTGTGTATTGCTTTTGTCTCTTTTTTTTTCTCTTTTGCGTGTAACTTGGGCATAATGCTTCAGTGCTGGAATGAAGCTGCAAGGAGATTAGGTAGACAACCTCAGGAAACTACTTTGGTTTTAGTAAAGAGCTGTCCATGTATATGATAAGCAAAGTTTTCTTAGAAGTCACTTAAGGAAGTCTGGTAAACCTCTGTATTTTGATGAAGTCACAATTTGAGAGAAATGCAAAAGTGAGAAGATGATACAGAGACTGAATAGACTGTTTTAGTGTGGGGGAAAAAGCAAATAGGAGAACAGAACAGTGTAGGCAAGCAGGGAAGCATAATGAAGAAATTTAATCTCCACTGTACAATGGAGGGGTCAGATAAGAACCACATAATCAGAATGAAGGAGGTGGTATTTGCCAGTGCGAGAGTTTGTGTGGAGGGAAGCGATTGCACGCAAAATAATCATGTTTTCTTCTTGATAAACAAAGTTAAAAGGAACTTCCTAAAGGCAGCATGTAGAAAGCGGAGCTTTTAAAATTTTTTTTTAAACCTTGCCTGCATAACATGTGCCATGAATCTCTGTTCCTCCAAGCAGTAGATCTGCCTTTCCTGAAGGAGCAGCAGGATTTGAACCTCAATCTGTCAAATGCAGATAGACC
The DNA here is from genome assembly GCA_026261815.1 of Monarcha castaneiventris obscurior. Lineage (NCBI taxonomy): Eukaryota > Metazoa > Chordata > Aves > Passeriformes > Monarchidae > Monarcha > Monarcha castaneiventris. Next base: position 7,707,014 of record JAMPIT010000890.1, read on the forward strand.
CATTAGTCATTTATTTTGCGTGGTGACTCACTAGGTGACCGAGTCTTACCTTTTCATGCTCATCTTGCACAACAAATTAAAACTGAGTCTGTTACCCAGGAGCAAAATGAGACTGAAAGCTACTGACAGGCTTTCTTTTCAATTAAGCCTTACGGTCTGTCAGCTGACTTCAGTCCTGGCTTTTTGAAGGCAGATCTAAAGATGCAAATCTGGAATGTTTCTTCTTCAGTAGCTGTACACCACCAGAGCTGTAGTAAGCTTTCATGTTGAAAAAAATTTTTTTTCGTACCTGTTGAAATGCTTGGTTCTGCCACAGAAATGTTTGAATTACTGTGCACCACACTTCACTCACTGATAACACTCTTAATTAGAATAGCCACAGTACTGGGATCTCTCTCTAAGGGCAACCTAATGATATGGAGATGCAATGACTGCCGCTTGATCAGGGTAGAATTAGGCTGTGTTCTGCTCAGTGGTGCAGCAGCTCCCTGGTGCTCTGTTACTGAATGTTGTTTAACCAGGTGATAAATAAGTGTGAAATTCCAAATCCTGATCCCTTTTAATGCAGCAGATTAAAACGGAAAGCAAACACATTGTGGTAAATCTTGTTGTTTTTTGAATTCTAATTTGTTTTAAGATTTATCTTGTTTTTCCGTCAGGGCCTCCTACCTCCACCAGGAGTGAAAATTTATTTATTTACTTATTTGTTTGTTTTCTCTTCAGTCATGTTCCTTATATGATTTGAGGGACAACATTAGAACTTTCCAAGCATTCCTTCGTTGCTTGCTTGAACTTTTAATTTCTTGTGGTGAGTTAAGAAAGTGTTTGGGGACATAGCTAACCATAACATAAGAGAATGTATTTTGTGTTTCAGCTGTTCTTTCCAGCTCTCAACGGATGGGTTAAAGCTGTAGGTCAGATGCAGATAACTTTATATTGCTGTTTAAATCTGCTAAATATCTTTAGAACAGTGGTCTTTTTCCTCACTTCATCCTGTCCATTCTTATCACTAATCTAAACAAGGAGAAAATCCCAAATATCTCAGAGAATGGAACTTCGGTCTCAAAAATTTAATGAATCTCAAACGTTCATGATATATGTGTGTCAGAGCTGACAGGGAATTGGTGTGCAGGGATATTGCTCGTGGCTTCCAAGATTATTGATCTCTCTGCTTAGCTGTGTGTACATTTAAGACATGCATTGCTAGATGATGTCTGTGATAGACACCAAAATTTATGTATATTTTATTAAAAGAAATTTAAAATTTGTGAAGTAATGTTGATGTTAATTTGGGTCCTGGTCCTGATCAGGAGTCACTGGGTGCTACTGCAGTGTGAATAAGAATGTTTTTAGGGAGAATCAGGAAGCACTGAAAAATGGAATTTTAAAAAGCTTTCAGATGGAGTTTCTTTCATATGTTATTTGAACTTTCTCACACATCCAGAGTGAAAATTACTGCATAGAACATTTCTATGAGAGCCTTCATCTTTGTTGTACTTTAAGGAAAAAACCCCAAATCATTAAGTGTGGAGGAAATGACTGCTTTGTTAGGGAATAACACACTTTAAAGTGTTAAAACCTTTTATCTAATAGAAGGAAATTTTGCTTTTTGGAAGTAGTAGGAAGACACTCTAGTACGCCTGTTTTTTGCCCCTGAGCAGATGCTGCATAAGCTTTAAGGAAAATTGCATTTATTCAGATGACTACAGGAGTTCAAGTTGTTTTCTAAGATGACTTCAATGTGTAGGTAAAAAATTCCAGTGCCATACAAACAGCACGTGACTTACTGCTTTTACAGGAATATTTGATGTAAGCAGTCCTGTCAAAGAGATAAAAAATTATCCAATAATGTGAAAAACTAATAGGCCTTGACTGTAACTTGAAAAAAATGCTGATCCTGATAAGGATCTAAATCATTCACAATTCAGTTGAATCAGCAGTGAATGATTTTGGGCATCTTTGTCTCCATGCCAAATCAAAGGGCTGAATTTTTGAAAGTGAAGGAATTGGATTTACATCTGACTTACATTCCAACTCATTGTGTATTTGAGCAGTCAGATGAAAATTTCTCCTAAGGTGATAAATATTTGGGTTGCTCAAGTCAGGACATCCTGCTTCTTGGGAGCACTAAACATTTGCCATCTGGGTTTGGGCAGAATTAGCTCCTTCCCATCTGACTTTAAACTGAGTTTAATCTTTGGCTTAGTTCTTAAGCCAAATAGGCTTTTATTTACTGGAAAACTGACATGAAAGAGTAGTTCTACTGGTATTTGAGAACTAATATGGTGAACTGACTGTAATCCAAAAAGAAAATAAATTTAGCAGTGAAGAAACTCAAGATTTAAACTGTCCTAAGCCTTAGTCCATTAACTGTCCTAAGTCCATTAAACTGTCCTTAAAATTGCATTGGGGAATCTCAGGAAGTGTGGGTATGATGCTGGCCTTGATAGTTAGCCAAACTGACAACAGTGGAAAGAGGAATCAGGTAGTATTAAGCAGAATAACCTCCCTCCAACACTGTTAAAACTATCACTTCATTGTTTTACAGAGCCATAATCATGGTTTACTTCATTTCTTTTAATGTGTATTAGGTTGTAACAGGCCAATGAATGCTAACATTTTCAGGATATTTGCAAATCTGAGGAAAGCATTTTGTATTGCTACTTTGTGTAGAACTTATAATGGAATTGAGGCCATGTTGGTGGATGTTGTCACCAAGTTGTCACCAACTTCCACCAACAAACTCCTACTTCCAACTTCCTACTTCCTACTTCCATCAACCAAACCTCCTACTGACTTCTAATGTGTGTGACCCACATTAGTAAGTCTGCCAGACAGGAACTGGACTTAGGTGTAGCTTGCATGTTGAGTTCATTCCACTTACTCATCTGAGTGGAATATGTAGATAACATCCACATGAATAGCACCAATCATGTAATACAGCTTCAAAAGTCAAGCGTTCACTATGCTAAACAGATTTTCTCCTTGTGTACCTATGTTAATAGTCTATATTATTTTTATTCTTTTGCTTTATACACCTTCTACCTTACAGTGCATTAGATAAACCAAATGGGCTCCCTCTGTGAGCAACTTTGATGCTTTGCTTTTATCGTGATGTTGCATGTGTGTCTCTGTATCTTATTTACAGCACCCCATTTGAAATCTCTAGGAAGTCACAGTTGCTCACAAGCTTCACCATGGCACTCACTGCCGTAGTATCTGAGTTCATCCCAAATAGTAATGAATTTATTCTCACAACAGTGACTTCTGTTGCCTTCACTCACTGCTGCAAGTGCTTAGCACTTCTGCAAGTCAGACCCCAGGGTCTCCAGGCAGGCAACCAGAAAATGAGAGTGTTCAATTGTTGACTATCTGTGAAAGCTCACTGTGTTTTTTCCTCAGATGGAATTCATAGGTGATTGCTGACAGCAGTGTTGGCAAGACTGGGGATTCCTTGGTTGTATTCCAGGCTCTGGCATAGCATATACTTCATTTACTCCAAATTGTCCCATGTTTGATTCCGCTGTTTTCCTTTCCTTGTTCCAGGCTCTTTCTCTTTAGTTATTAAGACCTTGTTTTTACTCCTTGAGCTTCTTGCCAGCAACTTCTCTCTCCCTCCTGCCATTGTATGAGTCAGTATTTTTCTTCTTTTCCCCCCCCTCCTTTTCTTGTTCCCTTCTTGCTGTTCTCTGAATCCAAATCTAGACATCGTCTCCCTGCTATTCCATTGTGCCTTCTCAATAGTCCTACATTTAGTTCAGCTTCTCAACAGTCCTAGGTTTAGTTCAGAACTTCATTTTTTTCCTTGATATAAATTCTATTTCATCCTCCTAGCTCCTCCTCCTCAGATTTCATGCAAAGCAAATACAGATTTCTGCAGTCCAAGTTTTCTACATTGCCTTATATCCTGACATTCACATTCTTGTTTGTCCTAGTCCCCATACAAATTATTTCATTCCTGCTAACTCTGCTTCTATTGAAGGCACAGTTTTCTTGCAGAGCCATTCTGGATGCCTTTCCCAAGCATCTTTACCATTTCCCTTCAACTTCCTCCTGCCCGTTTCCTTCTTTAGTCCCATTTCTTAACTACCTATGAATGTCAATTATTTCCCTCTTCCATATTTCCCCTTATTCTCTCATACCCCTCCTGATGTCTTTCTTGTCTCCCTTTTGTCTTCCTGTTGTGAAGGTTCCTTTGCTGTGTTCTTGTCCTCTTCCAATAAATCTGGGGAAAATACTGGAGAAATGAGCTGTCTGCCTTCAGCTCCAATTCCTGGGCCTGATCTGCCTGCAGCCTACTAGAGCTGCATCTTCATGGATAGTCCTGGTCAGTCTTGGGCTTGAGCTCAACAGTGCAGTTTAGGTAGTGAATTCAGATCAGAGGAGACTTTGTGAATCAGAGGTGAGGCTACATTAGAACCTTCTTGTGTCAGAGATCTGTAAAGGTGACTGTGGCACATCATTGAAATGAACCCCGACGGAACTGGGGTTTTGGAATGGCAACATGAGGAACACTATCTCCTCTTCAGCATTAGTTTAATTGCCTTTGTTTAAAAACAATAAATTAGACCTAGGCAGATACTCGCTAGAGGAAAAAAAAGTATTCAGGTGGTTATAACAGTGATAAGAATTTATAATTGTCATATTGGAATACATTTATATGAGTGAAAAATTGACACTGTTACCTACAGATTCCCCTCTGCCCCCTCCCTTTTCATTTTTTTTTTCAATGGCTAAAGGCAAATGAGACATTTGATTCAACTTTTAGATGAATGCTCTTGTGTCACTGCACTTTGACTTGTCATGTCATAATTTTGTATATAGGCAGCCACCCTATAGGCTTCTGTGTGCTCAGGGAGCTTTTTCAAACAAGAACAAATGTTCTTACCCATAAAAGTGGGTTCTCAGAATTTCGGTTGATATAAACTAGCATAAGGAAACACGAAATGTTCTTTATTCCTTTTCTGTTGAACAGTCACAGCAATTTTATACTGGCTACTGGGAGAGGTGAATTCTTTTAAATATACATTCCATACAGAGAGAATTTTAGGGAAGTAGTTTTAATTTTTTAATGATGTTAGAGAGTATAAAGAAAAGTGGAAAACTAGGACTGGAATGGGCCTCAAGAGGTAATATTCTTGCCCCGAGTAATTTTATGTGTATTGTTCCAAGCAGATATCTGTCTTGCCTGTTCTAATTACAGACTTTCCGTATCCTCGCCAGGCAATTTGTCACAGTCTGTTACTCTTTTCCCTGTTTGAAAGTTTCCATTATGTTTAATATGCATTGTTCTTGCTGCAAGTGGAATCCATTAATGAACACGGAAAACAGACTATTCCCATCTTCTTTGTTAGCAGCCTTTTATGTACCTGTGGATTACCATCCTGCATCTCCTCTAGCTTTTCTCTAGCCTGTCTTCAATGCTGCTACACATTATTTTGCTAATCACTGAGATCTCAAATGAGAGAATTTTATATCACTTTCTTAAGTATTCTTTGTTGGAGCTTATCAGAAATTCTGGAAAGGCAGACACTATAACCAGGCAGGGAGATGGGTAGATTTAAAGGGCTGCAAAAATCTCCTCCTCTTTGCTTACCTGGAAAAAAAAAAAAATCTCTACTATATTTCTTTGAGATCCTTGTGAACTATTTTCACACCCAAGCCCAAGCTGTTGCTCCTCACAGACTTTTTCACTGTTTAGAAACATCTCATGTGTGTAGACACACGCTGTAGAATGTCCACAGGGATGATCACAGTGTTCTTGTAAACATTTATTCTGTGAGCTTATTGCATTAATATGATTATATGATCAGGTGTCTTTTGATTTGTTCTTTTGTAGAGGTTTGATTTTTGTTTTGAGACTCTATACATGACCACCTCTGCTAGGTGAATGAAGCAAAGTTGCATAGAGTGTTCTTTTTTTGATTCAAGGCACATGGCAAAAATGACAATTGAATAGGAATTGAAGTAGACTAGAAAAATTTTCTGTAGAGGACCAGTATTTGCTGAATATGCAGTGGGTCACAAAAATGTAATCTTTTCTGCTTGTTCTTTTCTGGCTCCCCCACTTGATATACATGGTATCTTACTTGAGGAGCAGTTGTAGCATTAATCATACAATTGGAAATTTCATAGAGATATAGACTGGGTTCTAAGATATTGTTTTCCTATTAGCCAGGTAAATTAACTGACTCCTGGACAGTTTTACCTTTAATTGCTTCCCCTCTGTTCTTTGTGTGTAATATGGAACCATCTTGTTTTACAGGAGAGTTATGAAGCTAGATTAATTCCATTTGTTTAAAAGAGGAGCACAGAAAGATAATAGAATAAGAGAACTATTGAAGGCCCATGAGGAAAGTGATAACTCTGTATTCAGTCCAGAGTTTGGACTGTGTCCAGTAAATACACTGTGGGATTGCAGTCTGGGTGGTGAATGTGGAAACAAGAGAGGAATAATGATCAATTGAGTACTCTCCATACCCTGCTTTGAACAGAAGAGTTGTCCTGTAGAAATACAGCATTTGAATGTAAATAGAGAATATGCCATATGCATACAAGGATGTCAGGGAGAGTTTGTTTAGACAGGCTTATTTCTGGAATCTTCCACCATCTGAGGTATTGAATTTGCCAATACTGTGTTCTTTAAATGTTAGGAGTTTTCGGGGGGAGGCTGTAAACTTCATAATACCTGGATTTTACAGGATGCCTAACTCTATTTTAGTCTATTGCTATAAAAAAAGCATACTGGGAATTTTCTGTAAGGAATAGAAGTACTGGGATAATAACAAGGTAATAATGAAAGGGTGGTCATGCGTGTGGAGAAATAGTGCTTTGCAGTAAATGAAATGCATGTTTATAGCAGATAAACAAATTAACTGTCAGGGAGTAATTAAGAATCCCTATTGAATATCTAGGCCTAAATTTAGTATAAGTAATAAGACTATAAGTGCTTGATCAATGAATGTGGCATACCAGGATAGGTCAGAGACACTTGTCAGGAAATACAAGAGAAATGTGTTATTTCAGCTCACCATGATTGCGGCCTCCCATGTCAATTGGGTAATAGCTGTCAAGTCAAACTAAACTTTTAGACACCATAAATAACTTTCCACTGAGGAAGCTAATTGGTGAATCAATGGAGGGGCAGTTTATTGACACAATGTTATTACCAAAGTACATTCTGTAACCAGGTGCTTAAATTCAGCATGCTGTCGGGAACAACAGAAGTCAGAAGAACCAATGCTGAAGTACTTAATTCCACAAATGGGGAATTTCAGGAAAATAAGGATGCTTGTTAAAAAGAAACTGATAGAGGTGGCTAAAAAATCATCTTAACAGATGATATGGATATTGATTCAAGCCACTGTATTGGAAGCTAAAAAAATATGATGCTTTGAAGCATTGTAGGAAGGTCAAGTTTGAAAAGCATCATTGTTAAATACTGAGATTAGAGAAATTATCAGAAATGCAGACGTCCTTCACAAAATGGAATCCCTATTCAAATCTCAAGAATTAAAAAAAGAAAACAACAAAAAAAATTAGAATCTGCTAGGTTAAATGTGAAAAAACCTGTAAGGCAGAGCAAACACAATAGAGGAAGAACTTCCAAAGTCTTTCTCAAACTCCTGAAGTGTGGGGTGTCTGCCGGGTAGTACATAAGACCTGTGGAAGATCCCAGTATAAGAAGATGAAGCACAGCCTTCATGCACAAAAAAGATTTGTTGCAGTGACAGTGCAAATGCAGAATAAACTGGGCAGATTCCCACACGGTGATTTTTTTTCAGAAGCTGGTTAGAGAATGTAACTCAACAGAAGAGATAGCAGAGCAAACTGACAAAATAAACAGTAAATATTGGTTAAAAATATCTGAACTCAGTGGCATTTGCCCAAGAGGTCTAGAGGACCATTAAAGGTGAACTACTTAAATTGATTTTTATTTATTGTATTGCCCAACACTTCCTTGGTACCAAAGAGCTGGAGAAAGATTAATATAATGCCAAGCTAGAAAATGGCTCCTTTAGAGTATCCAGGGAACTACTAACCACTGAGCCTGCATTCACCAAATTGATAGAAACTATGACAAAGAATAGTAACTGGACAGATATGTTATATGTCCAGTATGTATAATATACTATGTTACATACATATGGTATATTAGGGAAGAATCAACTTGTCTTACTTAGTCATTCCTCACAGCTAGAATTTACTTGAGGAGCTAGAGTAGTCCTGTCAACAGTCTACTTAGGTTTCCAGAAAGTATTTGAAAAGATTTCCCTTTTCCAAAAAACTATAGGAAAAACTATCTAGCCATAACAATTTGAAAAGTACTCAACATGGAGAAGTATCTATTAAAAAAATTAAAAAAACTCCACACAAAACAGTAGGGCCAGAGTTAGAGTTCAGTCATAGGGTTTTGCACTGGGGTCTTAACTTTCTGGAAAAAGGGATTTATAGTGACTAATAATGGAATTCTTGTGAGATTTCCAAGATAGTCAAGATAAAGAAGAGAAGGAACAACTTCTAAGTGCAGCAAAAAAAGCAGAGGATGAAATTCAGTCTAAATGTACATATACAGAAGTACATATACAGGTAGAAAAAGGAATCCCAACAGCAATCATACACAGTGATGGCAAACCAATTAATTACTACTTTTTAAGAATGAGATGAGCTGCAATAAGTATTTCTAAGCTGTTAGAAATTATAAGGAGAAGAGTGGAAAAACCCTAGAAAAAATTTTATGGCTTTATTTACATTCACAGTATGTCCATATATTGAAGTCTGTCTTGGATGGATATATTAGTATTTGCAAAGTCAAGACAAAGAAGAATGACAAAGTTTATTAGAAAATTACTTTATCCTAAGTAGCAATTGAAAAATCAAGGAGTCCAGATTAGAAAAAAAAGATATGACTAAAGGGTATGTGACAGGAATCCAGAAATCCTTGTTAGGTTGAGAGAAGATGAACAGAGAATTATTATTTAAAGTTTCTTTCTGTACAAGAACAATGGCACATCAAGAGCAGTTAGCAGAAAGCAGTCTCAAAAGCAAGAGAAGATGCTCCTCAGAAGACACAGTTAAGATGAGCAAAACTGTGCCATTGGGTATTAGAGGAATGCCAAGTGGTTTTTTGGATCTAAAAATACAACTGCACAAAAGCAGAGAAACAGATTTCAGAAGGCTGTTAAATATAAATATATTACCACTGATTGAGAAGAGTCCCGAGCAGCAAATCACTGGATGTAAGGAGCTTTAGAATGATAGCAAAAGTATGGAAAAGCCGAGACAAAGAGTAGCTGCATGTGTTGAGGAACAGGAAAGTGTTTCTGCACTATATGAAAAAGGGTGAAGACAGAGAGGAAGAGGAGTGAGCAGAGCTGATAGAAACTGCAGGTGTCTGAAAGATCAAAAATGGGAATTTGACACCAATGCTCAATAGCACTCATGTTATTTAGGAAAGGAGGGATGAAAAACCGACAAAAGAATGGAAAGGAGGAGTTGAAAATTGAGATATTTTGTGTGTGTAGCTGTATTGCTTTCTTGGATTGAGTGTTAGCCTATTGATTGGAAATGTTAGATTGACTGAATATTTTTAAAGTACAGGAATTATATTTTCCATATGTTTGTAGGCTATTGTGCTCACAGAAATTAATATAAGAAAGTTTGGGGATTAGAGCTGTGTTGAGATGTAAATTCAAGTAAAATGAAAGTCTCTTTAGTCCATAAATGTTCTCTCACATGTATGATAATAAAATAGGAATCATCCACTAGGACAGTAGATTTGCAGAGCCCATACTATAATTTCATTCCCGATCTTGTGACAGACCTCTCTAAAATCAGCTGTGTATATATTATTTTTGTTTTATGTTTTTCTGTTCTCAAGTTCATTAGTTCTTTCCATTGTTAGACCACAGTCAGTTTAGCTTGTTAGCATGGTGAGGATTAACTGAAACATCAAAAAATCTTCCAGCTATCCAAGCAAAAGGAAATAGAAATGTATTTCTATGTTCTTTGCTGCTGCATGCTCTTTAAAAAAAAAAAAAAAAGTCCTCAGTTGATGAATTGATATTATAATCTTTCCAAAGAGTGTGTTACAGACAGGCTCAGGAAAGGCCACTGAGGTAAGTGACTATGTTTTACAGTAGGGTGAGACATAAAATTAAGGCTGATAAACACAGTGCTTTCAAAGGACTGCTAATTTTAAGCTCAAAGACATGGCTAATAAAAGAAACAGGGAAAAGAACATTTTGCTTACTAAATAACTTTTCACCCAAATCACTGGTTAATCCTCAATACAGTTATTTCCAATGTTTAGTCAATTCACACACGCAAAATACTTCACAATTATGTATTGCATAGTAATCAGCAATTATCCAGCAAAATATCAGTTCCATGAATGCTGCTAATTCACGTTGATTGCTTTCCAAGATGTGCTAGTGAAAGACAAAGATCTTCTGGGGTAGTTTTGCTAGATTTATTTGTCTCTTTTAGATTTAAAAGAGAATTACCTTCCCTTTCAAAACTGATTCCTTTGATTGCTAGCATGCATCTTTTCATTTCCAACCTAATACTCTATGCAGAATGCATTGCATATGACTCCTGAGTAGTTCAGTTATTTATTTATCCCGCTGCAGTGGGAGCTGGTTCAGAATGAAAATCCTGTATTATCTGTTGGACAGGTATTAAAGACAAAGTGTGAAACCATGAAACAAGAAGGTTTACGTGATGATCAGTGCTTTTTTTTTTCTACTGCAATTAGCTTTGTCTCAATCTTACTAATTGGATTACATGTGAAAATGCAAGTCACCCTTGGGTCTCAAGGTTTGAATGAGGAATAACCATTTTGCAGTAATTTTCACTCTAAAGAGAGTTCTCTCAGAGGCTTAGGTCTTAGCTGTTATTCAGATGGACTGTGATAGTGGTTTTGGGTCAACTTGACAAAGTTGCCTGGTAGTTGGTAGTTATGTCTATGTAAGTGTCTGCAGCTATTCCAGGACCTGGGAAAGTTCAGAATTTGTTTTCTTTGAGATATGCAAACCCACCTCTGTCTTCTTTTTTCACCGGTTTCTTGTTTCGTAGTTGGCATGGGATAAGGAGGTAATCTCCTTTTTTAGGAATAAGATCAGGAGAATTCTCCTGTTGACTTTAGGGTGTCTGGGAAGTTGTCAATGAAAGCTGATACCATGTCACTTGGTTTGCAGGTAAGTAATTTCTGTGTTACGCAGAACCTTTCACAAGACAATTTGGGGACTGTTACTTCCTCAGATAGACCTTCACAGAAGTCCCAGTTTTTAGGTCTGGTTTTGTGGCCAAATGGTGAGTTTTTTGATTTGGCTTGGGTGTACTTACAGAGAGCTTATGTCTTGCCTGACTGGGTTTTCTTACATTGTATTTTAAAAAGCATTCTGATTCAAAGTTCTGTTTTTCTACAGATGGAGCCTTCTCTGTCTGTCATATTTATTTGTAGCTTTCCCATTTTCTGTGTAACTCTCCCTCTCATTGTGTTCAGAGGTTTTTCTCCAGGCTTGCAGTGTTACTTTTGTTATCATTCATTTCTAGAAACCTTTTTATTTATAGTTCTATGAAATGCTCAAAGTACTTATCTGCATCAGTTTTATCTGTCTGGCATAGTCTGTCCGTCTAGGAGACTTATCAGTGGTGAAAGAACATTGCTTGTCTAAGAGCAGTTATCAGTGATAATGGGACTTTTGCAGAAAAGAAAGGAAAAGTATATTTTACAGTACATTGTAGAGATATTCCGGAGTATGTTTGTATTTCTGATTCTGTGGTCTGATGCAATTTTTATTGAAATAGTGACTTCAGATGGATAGTATTTGGTTTCAGTCATAAAAGACTTGTCAGAAAATAGCAAACTGAGTTGCACTATAGGTAGGAACTGCAAGATTCCTTAGAGACTGATCTGCCATTTTTAGTACATGCTGGATTGCCATTTAAATCACTCGGAGTCTTGGATCCATGAAGAATAATGCGTTAGCTTCATCCAAGTTAGACTTTATTTTATTTTATTTTAAGCAATTTTTTGTAGTGAACTGTCAGTGGGTAAAGGTAGAGGCACGTTTTACATCCCCACACCTGTTTGAAGAATGAACACCATCTGCCCAGGATTGCTGAGAATTGACTAATCTAGTGTTTTATTGCTCTGAATCATTGAGAGGAAATGCTACCAATACGTGCTCACAGGCTGCCATCTTCATTCGGTAACTACTAACAAAACTTTAAAAGGTGCTGATACAGGAAAGTGGAGTAATTTATAGGCCTCTGAATTAATAGTTTCACTTAAGGAGTAATGAGACAAAATTGTGTAAACCATTTTTCTTAATGCCTTCTGTACCTAACTATACAGGGTTTCTTGCCCTCACCCCAGGCCCCACTGATGTGAAATGCATTTGGTTTGTCAGGAGAAAACTCAATGAGCTCAACAAATCACAAGTTCTTGGAGGGCAGTATTATTTTATGGAATAGTTTGAAGTGATGTTACTGTTGAGCAGATCTTACTATTACTAGGTAGGATGAATATTTAATCTGAGCCCTTTAGGTGCGTGTTGATGGCAGTCTTAGTTACCGGGGCAACAAGAAAAATGCTCTTCAAGACCTGTTAAGAAAAGTAATATGTGAATCACCATATCACCATGTGAATGGTACTGTGTGAAATAATAAAAGCACTGGAAGCATTCTTTTATATTGCCCGAAATTCAACTACTAGATAAGGAACTTATAATCAGGGGGGACATGATGAAAGCCTGGAATGATATTTATTTAGATCTGTATTTTACAAAGTTGGGGGGCCTTTTCCTTCTTTTTAGGTGCTATGATTCTTTTTCTTTCAGCTATAAGTGACACAGAAACAGTTTCTTCTACATCAATTAACAGATCTTTCTCCAAGCACATCTGATATGTAGAAGGTTCCATTTTTATTTCAGTCCATTAGATTGTTTTTCCATTTCATAAACACGAATATGCATACAAACATACACATTAAAGTGGGGTTTGTGCACGCACATTCCTGTGTCCAGTGGCAGTTTAATGAAGACTTCAGTGAAAATGGTCTTAGACTGAATATAACTTCCTAAATGTACCTGCCTTTACACATGTCAGATCTTAGACTAATAATAGATTTAGGTATCCTTATTTACATAAGGACAGACCGTTTCAACAGTGAAAACAAGGCATTTTTATGTTAAAAAATATGCATGTATTTTTTAACATAAAAATGTTAAAGTATGACAAGTAACAATAAGCACTTCATTGTTACTTCCAGTGGATATCTCAAGTTATTTGGAGATCTGTAGACACCAGGCTAGAAAAAGACTAACAAAACCTAATTGCAGTTGCTTCATAGTTAAACTTTCAGCTGTGCATTGAATCACAAAAGCATTTTTTCTATATTTTATTCATCACCCCTTATCAAGGAAGACCCAAAACTGACAAAATCATTAATGTTTTCTGTAATGAGATGTGCTTTCAATAAAAATTTGTTTTTACTTGATATAATTACCATTTGCATGTAGTAATTGAAATAAATTTGCTTATGTAAATCAGAATACTTCTTAGCATATAAGCTACTTTTAATAGCCATGTAATTTTACGAAGTTCTTTATTCCTTTAAACCAGATCTTATTTTCCAATTTGCATATGCCTAACATGCAAATTACTTGTGTTCTCCATATCTTACTAATGTTTTACTTAGTTTTAATTGCTAAACTTCTTTTCAAGTACTTTGAATTGGAGAGTTACACTGCCTTTCACACTTCTGGAAAACATGATTTTATTTTATGAGCCTCTACATAAGACACTTCCATTGAGCCATGATTTGAAAAGCAGATTAAATAGCAAACCCCAGACTACTCCTCTTCTTTACTTCTAACGCAGTCCATGCTGAAGCAGAGACAATGAATACAGGTGTGATCCATGCAGCTTCTCACTCTAGTGGCCCTTTGAACTGCACAAAGTAAGATCTTTCAAATAAATAAATAAATAACGTTGCTTCTTTATTTTCAGTGTCTTCCATATCCACATGGCTGTGTGCATGGTAGGGCACTAAAACTGATGCAGTCAACTTCTTATAGCTTTGTTTTCTTTTTGCTCATGAGTATCTAATATTACCAATATGGTCACCTAGCGTGGTTTGTCGATGGAGTTTGTTGATTATTGGTGCTGCAGAAAGAGAAACTGGGAGAAGACCTTTGCTGAAGAGGAACTTTGAATATTTCATCATTACCAGTCCCTTGCCATTGCTTTCTTTCTCAATTCAGTTTTTTATGGTCTTGTTTGATGTTTTTGGCAGCTCTATTAATTAAGCAGAAGTTATCCCTGATTAATGTACTGTAAGCTGCTTCTGAAGTGCTATAAATAATGTGGTGATTAATTGCTGTATCCAAACGCAGTCATCCCTTAGCATACTTCACAGATGGATTGTTTTGGTGAAATGATGTCCCATTCTCATACATATTAGAGACATTGATTGCAGCAGAACATATCACTCAGTTTTTCTGCTTTCTTCCAAGTAATTTACGTCTTTTGATCACTAGGACAATCAGTATGGAGAAGCTATTTTGAAATTACAAATGTCATATACTTGTGGAGTCCAATTGAAAGAGAATAATAGAATATCTGAGTTGTGGAATATCCAACTTTTTTCAGCTCTAAAAATAAAATTTAGTAACCATACACAAAGAAAATACATTCCTTGGAGGATAAAGAAAATATTTTAACCTCAATTGGCAAAATGACTGGGTTTTTTCATTTTTTTTTTCCTGCAAGTAAGACAGAAAATGTGCAGACAGAAATGTGATTTTTTCTTTAAAAGTTGGTAATATCCAATTTGTGTCAGAGAAAAGGCTGAGTGTAATGAACCAAAAATCTTATATTAACATTTCTGAATAAATCATCTTTATTTGAAATTCTGATTTTAAACTTACTAACTGAAAGGAAAGTAGTAGTGCTAAAATCAGCAAAGCTTTTTAGAATATGTCCCTTTCAGAAAATTCCCTTACTGTAGCAGCAGAACTGCTCTTCTTGCTTTTCAGATATGCTTAACTATTTGGCTTCTATTAACCTTGACAGAAAGCCAACTGCCTCTTCTCACATCTGTGAATAGAGTATTTTAAATTGTGTGTGTATACATGCATGCATGCAAAAGAAATCTCTGGGAAAGGGGTGACACTTGGCACTGTAGGAAAGCCCTGGCTTGAAATCAAAGATCGAATGGGACAGTTGGATGTTTTCATTCAGAACCCAAATTAGAGTAATAGGGATGGACAGTTTGATGGTCATAACTGTGTATAGTTGGAGGCCTTCCTGTCTGCTCCAAAGGCCAGTGGATCACACTCTGGCTATGCTTCAAGGACTACAGCACTGAAAGAATGTGGTTCAGGAATTTTGGACTGTTTGTGTGAGAAAAGGGGTTTGACCAGATGGGGTCTCACCAAAAGGCAAGTCTACGGGTAAAGAGGAGGGATGACTGCTATATATAGGAAAGTTCTATCATATCACCTTGCAATCGATCTTATTTCAAACTTCTCATCTAGGACTGGGTCATGAGCAGCTTGTAGCAATATATTAAAATCAAAAATCATTGCATTATGACCCCACTCAATAAATCTTTGTTCAGGAATAATTTAGGATTACTGTATTAGTTTATTGTATAAGCGTTAGGATTATCCCATCATTTTAGAGAGGAAAGACATTTTTGAACACACTTAATCTCCTAACCTCAATTTCTTACTCAATTTTTCTAGAAATCTGGATGATAAATCTAAGCGCCATCTCTGTTAAGAGCTCTGCTTATTGGGCAAGAAATATTATCACCCCTGGTCCAGACTGGGCTTCTTTGTTCCTGCATGGCCTTAATGATGACAGTGGGTCTCTTTGCTGATATGCAGAAATAGCTGACAGTCTCAGCCCATTGCCTTTAAGCATGATGTTTAAGAAGTACAGTTTGTTTTAGCCTAATAATAAAGATGTCTTGATTCGAACATAAAAACAGTATTGATCTTTTTCTCTTGCTCTCAAAAAAACCAAAACAAAAAGCAAACCAAAAAACAGCCCCCAAACCCCTTCTCTCTATGAAACTCTCTAAAAGATAATTGTCTCTCAGTTTGGAGACTGCCTTCACAGTCCAAATTTCTACCATAATCTCCCCTTTCAGTAAGGGAAGAAAAAAATATTTCTGTAATGTCCTAAATAATTCAAAGAGTAGAAGAAAATGAACTGCTGGCATGTTCTTTTTTATAAGTGGTAATGTTTATTTCTTTGCCTTATTGGTATTGTATTTGGATTGATTTGCAAAATGGAGAAGTTATATATTCCTGCATTTATTTGCAAGCACAAAACCCAGGGAAAGTAGGTAATTCACAGATTAATGTCTTGTAGATAAATTTAGGAGCTGTGGCATTTGAAATACCCCCAATTATTACAGATACTTCTAACCAATCTATTCTTATCTTAGTCTAATTATGTTAACATGCTTTTTGTTAGACTGAAGGATAGCTAAACTGATTCCCATTGAAGTCAGCATGAGATGAAAAAGATCCCAGTTCTGCAAAGACTCTCACGTTATGCTTATTTTGAAATATGTAAGAAGCTCAGGTATTTACAGAGAAATCTTCATATGTGTAGAAAATAATGCTCATACATAAGTCTTTACAGAGTGAGAAAACAGGACACAGATGTTTTTGATGGCGTTTTTTTGCTGAACTCAACTTTTCACTTCTTTTTGTACATTTGAGAAAGTGTTAGTAGTACTTTTCCCAATGTTCTTCCTCCCATTAGAACAGACTTTAACACAGATATATTAATGCGTGATTATATTGAGAAAGAATGTAAGGATAAAATATTCCATTGAGTATTTTCTGAATTGATAGCACCAATGCACAGCTCTTTGTGCATTTTAGAATTTGTCCTACATTTGAAAGTACTCTCATACAATATTTATTGTACATGTTTATAGTGGACTATAGTACTTCTGTTCAGAAAGTGCAAACAGATAACCCTGAGAGTGCTGTGAAGAAAATATTTAAGGAAAAAACATGTATATTATAGCTTACTTATTTATATGCTTTTGTAAGACTCAGGAATATCTTCCCATGCTTTTTACATGCACGATTTAGATCAATAATTTATGAAAACATCTAATAGAGCATACACTCAAACTGCAGACACAGCTGCTAATAAGAAGGGCAGTATATTTACAAACAGGCATTGTGCTCAACCAACAAATCTTCCCATTTTCACAGATGCCCTGCTCTTTCTGATAGGAATTAAAAATCAGCTTAACAGAAGTTAAACTAACTGGTATTTTTCACCAGTCATCTGTTGCTATTGACTATTTTTCCAGTTAGTGCTTTCCTTGTGACTACAGGATAAAATGCCATAGCTTTGACAGCCTATATGTAAGAAAGCAGAGAAAAATCCTAAATCTTAAGGAGAGTGCTTCTCTTCCTCTTCCCAAGATAGATCTATTGTCAGATAAATCCTAGAAGCGAGCCTTAGAAATTTTAGTCTAAAGCTACTTCAGTCATTTTGCAAGCCCTCTGTCTCACAAATAATGTCATATGCTACCAATAGTTTGAGAGAACTCAAATGTGAAAAACTTACTAAGAAGATGTCTTTTGGTTGAGGACAAAGCCCATGAGAGCCATTACTAAACTAAGGGTATAAAGTGTCACATTTAGGGGGTAGGGAGATAACCGATTAACTATGAAGAATGTCTCAGTGATTTGTAAGACTGTTTCAAGGAGAAAAGGGCATGTGAGGACTTGCAGTGCATTATATATAATTTCTGTACTGAAATGTACAAAAAGAAGTTATGTGAATGCAGCTGATAGCTGCTAACTGTGAAAGAACATAGGCAAGGCTAAATGTCTGAGTAGAGAAAAATACTTCAGAGTGCAATTCTGGAGATCCTTGAAGAAAAGATGTTGGCCCATAATGTGAGTGCCATTATGAAATGCACAAAATTACACTACTGCAGGGGGCAGGCTGTGCATAGAAACCACTTGTCTTGTGGGGAGTTACACCTTAGCAAGACGTATTGTTTCACTGCACCTATACTGGATCTTACAGGGAAATGAAAAATGTGATATTTTGAGACTGTCCTCTTGGAGTTACTGGTTGAACTCTGTCTCAAGAGACATCTGTTGACAAGAAATAGAAGAAGCTGATTTTATTTCAGGGGTTCTTTTTGTTGTGCTTTTGGTTTTGGTGTGGGGTGGTTTATTTGTTTTGGTTTTTGGTTTTTTGTTTGTTTTTTGTGGTAATTCAGCTAGTATTTGGTGATCTTAGCTTTGCTACTCTACGTTGATATGTACCTTATTCTTTTCCCTGCAAGATCAGGGTTAAACTACTCCTACGGAAGAGACTCAAATCCCTCCCCTTACTGGCATAATTATATGAAATAATTTATTTGTCTTCTGCTGTCTTGGGAAGCCAGAATGCAAGTCTACTAAACTTTTAATTACCTGTTAGAAAAATGTAGTTGTTTTAAGGGAAGAGGGGTAGTATATTTCAAACCATAACATATGCTTTCCTAAAAGCTAGGGTGCATCAAATATTTCTTTCTCAAGTGTCCTAATTTGTGGTCTCAAATGAAGTGGATACGCTGTCAAATTTTCATCTCGTTTTTAAAATGGTCATCTAGGAAGAAGTGTAGTATACCAACCTTTCCTGAATTTAGAATTCAAGGTCAAATTAATTTTGAAGTATAGTGTGGAGTAAAGTTTTATTGAAACGGCTTTTATAAAGGTGACACCTTTTACTGTGTCCTTCTTAAATTGAAAGAATGTAAATTACGTATTTCTGAGAGAATAAAAGTTATGGCCCAACTGCATTTCCTGGAATAGGGACAATTGGATTCTCTGTCAGATGAGAATTTATATTTTGCAGTACACTTTCAGAGAGTCTTGGAAACCTGATACTCAGTTTCAAGTCAAATTTAACGCTTACTTTCGCACAGTGTTTTTTACCTAACAGGCAGGTTGGTAGAGCCTATAGGAGAACCAAAATCCAATGACAATTGCTAAGACATGTAGAATCATTCTGTTGTGGTGCAAGAAATTTATTTTCCACCGTCAGCAAAGAAAATAGACATAAACCTGGAATTAAATGTGTGCTTTTAAATATCTGGTTAAAACAGTTAAATTCTGTATATTATTTTTACTTTTACCCCCAAACACACCCCATGTATCTCTAAGAAATGAAGAATCAAATCATAGTCATCTAACTTACTTTAAATTTTGAGTAGATAACTTGAATCATTGATCTGTTCTTTTGAAGGGGGATCATGTGTTTAAAATTAGTCATGTGTTTATGTACTTTGTAATGATCTTCATTTCTAAGAACACTGAAGTCTTCTCACTTTTAAGATCCAAAGTTCACATCATAATGTATGTCTGTCACATAATTAGAGCAAAAATTTACCACAGCTGCAATGTTGGGTAACATTTTCAAATTTTCATAGGAATTCTGTCATCTGACAATCATTTTGTATGTGAACAATCATCATACTGGGCGATGAGAAAAAGGTATCAGCAGTTCTCCTGCTTGAATATTGCAGTCAATGGGAATTTGCCTCTCTGTACCTGCAGCGCACAGCCTTCAGAGAGTCCCTGTTCTCTCCGGATTGGGTTGGATGCTGCCAGATGCCCACCCAGGCACTGCCTCACTCCCTTTTTTCACCAAGGTACAGGAAGAGAACAAGATGAGAAAGCTTCTGGGTCGTGAAACAGGGAGATCGCTTACCTATTGTGTCATGAGCAAAACAGGCATTACCTGGAGAAAAATTATTGTAATTTTCTCCCAATTAAAAACAGAGTAGGACGATAAGAAGCAAAACCAAGCCCACCTTCTCCTTCGCCCTGCTTCTTCCTTGGCTCAACTTCACTCCTTCATCCCCAGCTTCTTCTAGCAACTCCCCCAGGTGGGGCCAGGCAGTGGGGGGTGCAGTCAGTGCAAAACAGCTCCTCTCATCTGCTCCAGCTTCCTCCCACTATTTCCCCACTCCACTGTGAGTTCCCAGTGGGCTGCAGTCCTTTAGGATAAACCTGCCCAGGTGCCTGGAGTACTTTCTCCCTCTTCTCCACCGTGGTGTTCGCAGGGCTGTTTCTCACACATTGAGTTTTTAACTATTCTCTACCAACTGCTCCACAGGTTTTTTCAACCTTTATTAAATATGCTTTCCCTGAGGCACCACCACCTTTGGTGAGGGGCCCAGCTGTGCCCAGGTGGGTTGGTTGGCACCGCTGGAAGTGGCTGTGCCCAGCCTGGGAGTGCCCTCACGCAGCCCTGCCTGGAGCCTGCACCACGGACAGTGCCCAGCTCCTTCTGCTGGGAATTTATCGTCCTTTGAGGGTTCTCCTTGACATGCTCCTTTCTTCCTTAGGATTCATGCACAGTGGAAAACAAAATCAAATCTTTCAGTGCATGATTTGACAACACTGAAAGTGCTTTCCTCATTTTTGGAAGGGAAAGAACGGTATTAAATTGTGTCTCTTGGGTGTCATTGGCTTGTCAGAATAGTGGAAGCTACAGCACAGAGGAGGCATCACTGGTGAATTGACCAATGCAGTGATAATCATGCATGCATGTTTGAGGTAACTATTAGTATTTCCACATTCAAAAAAATTAGATAGCTGATGAAGCTCTAGTTTTGTTCTAGGGTGATGAAAAAATTGTGGTTTTCCTCCAAGCCTTCTTTCCTGCCCAGTTCTTCGTCTAGAAAAGACTGAGATCAGATATTATGACAGTGCTTATTTATAGAAAAAAAAGCCCAACAGGGCCACCATGACAACCACTGCTTTATGGACAGCAGATTAATAGCCGTAGGTAGGTGTTGTCAATAGAACACAAATTCTGAGACTAAATGCCAGAGATTCTGCTGCTTCTGATGGGCAGTGGCAATATTGGCTATTTCTCCAGAAGAAAACGGATTAGAGGTTTTTGGCAGGGAAAAAAACCCCAACTTTATATTTTGCTAATTTCAACTAGAATTTTCAATGCAACAAAATTGTTATTACTTTAAGCAACCTCACTCCTAAGTAATCAGCGGTAAGTGAATTTTTAATTGTTGGCTTTAGAAATTGACTTTTTCCCCTCCACTGAAAGAACTGGTAGTGCTGACGAAAATACATTAAGATTCAATATTTTATCTTCAATAACTGCAGTTATCAGAATATTATTTTTAGTATCCCAAATGCTGGAAAAATTTAGAGCTTGTTATTTTTATTTTGAGTAGTCCTTAACATGCTTTTTTTATGGGAGATAGCAAGAAATCTCTCCCTGGCTTTGTACAATTGAATATAGAATGGACAGAAGTTTCTGCAGGCAGAATATGGCAAGGTACAGGTCAGGATACTGTTTGATATTCCAGTCTTAGGTGGGAAAGGCTGAAGTATAACAGAAAACAAAATGATTGTTTTGACCAGATGCACAGGGGACAATGGAAAAGCATGTGCAAAAATGTGTTGGCAATCCAAAATGCGTGTAAAGTTGTTAACACTCTCCGTCACCATCAGAGACCTCTAGCATGTTTATTTCTAGACAGGAGACAAAATGCTTCTGTTTTAATACTGAAATTCATGATTCTTTCATTTTGTGTCTGAAGGGAAAAAATAACTGAGCCCCAACCATATTAATTTGTTTGTGATATTGTGCAGAAGATTAATGCCTCCATTTTGTATACTGTGATATTAAAAAAATAATCAGTATTACTGTGGAAAATAACCCTATATAACAAGCCAGTCTATTGGTGATCATTATTCTCTTTGATGTAGAGTATAAACAACATAAATTTTATATACATACTTTTATGCAAATATTCTATATTAATTTTTATGCTGATCTGAATCCATCTGCATTGCACGTTTAAAATTAATATATACACAAAATGCACCTTAGTCATGTATTTCTACCTGTATTTGCAAACATTAATAGAGGAGGTGACAATTTTGAGAGAATACTATCCGGAGAAGTATGGTTGTTGTTATCAGGATATCTAATTAACATAAAGCATTGGCATATTTTTTTTCCTTCATTAACAGAAAAAAATAGCTGAGTAGAAAAGATTTCATAATAATTAAAACATTTTGTAAAAGTTAAAGGATAAATCACTGAAAGCATTTTGTTAAGTTTCCCTGATGTGAGGCTGTTTTCATATTTAAGACTTCATCCAAAATGTTGAAGTCTGCGTTACAATATTTTGTTTCCTATTCTAATGAATGTATAAAGTTTGTGGCTGAAACTTTGAATTCTTTCCACGGCTTTTTAGTCATGGCTTTCTACTCTGTCTTTTTTTTGAACTGGAAACCCTTCCCCACAATATGGAGAGGAAAAATAGGTGAAACTCAACATAGCATTATTTGAAAGTTTATTTTTGTCTGTTGAGGCAGGTATTCAGCCAGGTTTTCTAGTACTTGTGACACTACTGCAAGGTAGTGCAGACTGATAAGTACAGGGTTTACTTAATTAAGGCTGTGGGATGTCTTTGGCTACAGTATCTCCTGTATCAGCAAAAACAGCAAAAAAAGTGAGTATTTCCCAAGGACACTATTTCTTTATCAGAGTTTAGCTGCAGTTTAATCATTTGTATCACTTAGATACATCCACCCAATACATGTAATATCCAAGATGCTTTTCAGGGTTGCCCAACTTTAATGTAGTGTTGTGTGGTTTTAATAGAGAAAGGCTTCTCAGTGCTTTCTTCTCATTCACTTGAGCTATTTGCATATTTCTGTTTTTGAATTTTTTACAAGGCATTGTTAGCATAATGAGGTAAAGGTTGTGCATTAGTGCTAGAGCATTCTTTGAAATCAATTTTTTTTTCACCTAGTAGTGGTGAAAAAAAGAGGCTTTAGAGAAAGGTGTGGTTTTTACCTGGACCAAGACAACATTGCACTGTAATTTTAATCATACTTTACAATGCCTAAACACCAATTTCAGAGGCAAAATTACCTCAGATATTATTACAATATAATTCCCTTCAGGAGGCTGATCATCTGGTTAGAAAAAAAAGTGTTATGACTTGGGAAGGACAGAATGTATTTAAGATGTTGAAATCCTCATAAATAAGCTGTTACTTCCATGATGCTAGTTTTATACAGAAGCTAACAGAATGAGATCTGTGATGACCATGTATTAATAATGAAGATTAAACAGATGTTCTGTAAAATGGATTTAATGTGAAATGTTGTTTAAATTTGTTTAAGGAAAGAAAACAGGGTTAGATCCTCATCTAAATCATTATAGCTCCATGGAGAGCAGTAATATAGATGCTGAAAAATGAATCTGTATCCTTGAAGGTAGTTTGGACATACAGCAGAATAGCAGTAACATTAGGAGATCAAAATACAGCACTATTTAATACAACTGAATTTTTGTCACATGATGAAATTGTGAAGTATTTAGTTATATGCCTTTTTATTCTTTTATGTGCAGTTGTCTTTACTTTTAATTAATTTATTTTGGCATAAGGGAAAAAAAGAACAAGGCAAGGTACTTCTGAAGCCCAGACTATTTGTAATTTCAAAGTAATTGTTCAATATGTGATATCGGCTTATCTTCACTTATTCATTCTCTTTTAGAATTTGCCTGACAGTCATAGCTACAGTTCACACAGTGTGACCCTTACATATTCTGCTGACAAATCCTTTTCTTTCTGGTGCTAAAGACAACTTGGAAGTCTTTGGTTTGGCCATAGTTAATGAGAGGCTGAACTTGTTAATGGTACATTTAGACTGAAAATGTGTATTTCCACCTCTCTTAAGTGCCTTTTGTACTTATATCTGGAAATGGTTTTAATCTGCATAGCTTAACATCATTGCCACTGTATCGTCCTGTAGCTCTATCGACTCCCATTTATTAGTTGTTGGAAACAAATGCAGTTCCTGTAATAACTGAGTGAAGAAAGCCCTACAGCTCCTTCCAGCCTATCTCAGTATAATAATTTTGGCTAAAATACAAGATAAATTAGTGCTGATTGAATTTAATTATGACTATAGAAGACCTAGTCTGCAAGGGCAGAATGAGTATGCAGGGGAGCCTGGCTTTATGGGGATGTTTTATGAATGGTGTATAAAGCTGCAAGTATATTTTCATTAATGGAGCTGGGCACGACCTAAAATAAACTTCGATTTATTATATTAGACGGGAAAGTGCAAATTTTGGTTGGAGTGCCCCAGTGAGTCAAAGCACTGCTTAATTGTTTGCCTGGTGGAATTCTACACACAGAAAGTGATATTTTTGCTGTGTCCCCACTCCGCAACTGTATAGGATATGCATGAAATATATAACATTTACCTGCTTAGAGTATTAGGAAGATTGCTTCCTTTGTATAAAGAATGAAAAATACTGCTTTTCATGATAGAATGTGATAGGTTTTGTGCTCGTGAAGAGAAATGGTATCATTTCTATACAAATTATATCAGCACAGTTTATAAACTTACAGCCTTTGAACACAGTCATTTAATCATGTTGATATTACAGCAGAGGATTTTGAATATAGCCTTCTTAAACTTGGGGGCTGGGGAGCACATAATACATGCATTGGAGTGCATTCCTATCTGCTCTTTTCACACAGCCTTGAATTTAGGAGTGGGATGACATTATGGCATTATGCTCTGGTTAATTGTAAACATCCCAGGAGCAGAAGCAAACCAGCAGATTGCTGTAGTTTTATTATGAAGAACAGTATAATTTAAAGCATTATTTAAATAAAGATACTTCAGATTCAATGTTGTCACCGAAGTCCAGATACCTAGAGAGGCTGGGTATACACCCAGAGAGGCTTTACTTCAGTATAGGCACAGACTTGGAAGTGGAGGAGAGTTAAAGTAGCCGGTGGAGTCTGACAGAAGGAAAAGAGAGAGAAATGAACAGATGTAACAATGCAAAAAACCAGCCAAAAAACCTCTTCAGATATATCAGTGGTTAACAGTTTTAAAAGTAGGCTTTAACTAGATGCATTTGAGACCTTCTGTGTGGCTTTGGGAAAAACTCTCGGGCTAAACCAGTGGAATCACACGCCCACACTGCCACCCACCAGGTTTATTTTTAGCTTGCTTCTCTGTCACCTTCTCTGTATCTTGGCTAGTATACATTCAACTTTCCCCTATTATATTGTGGATTTCTTCAAACCTTGCAACTCTGTATCATATTTTAGTGTTGTGCATTTTTTACTTATATTTTTGGTAAATAAAATTTAGCAAATGTTTCAGTTCCTGTCTGTACAAAACCCTCAGTTGTTATGAAACATGCATGGTAAGTAACTGTACTTCCCCTAGGTGTATTCCCTTTAGACTGAGATCCATATATTCATGATTGCTTTTTGTGATCCCATCACAGTTGTTTAGTTCCCCAGTGGCTGCAGGATTAGAGAGTAAATTTAAATGCTACTTCAAATAAGCTGTTGTTTATCATCCTATTAGTTTATGTGGGTTGCCTTTTTGTTTTCTTTTGAAGGACAAAAGCAGCTCTGTATAAACAGAACATTAAAATATTGGTGGAAGAATGAGTTAGGTTCTGGTGGACTGAATCATTTGAAATGTACAGATCAGCCATAGGGCAGTGGTGGCTTATGCCAGCTGGAGAGTCTTGTCAGAGGACTCTGACTAGGCAAAGATGTGTGTTAATTTGGGAGTAGATGCAAACATTTTTAACAGAAGCTCTCTCTTAAGTTTTATCTGCTAATAGTGTTGTCACCTCAAAGCACAGGAATAGTAGTGATCTTATGGGCCATATAACATGTTGAGGTAAAGAAGATGGTTTGTATGGATCGAATTCTGCGGTCAGTCAGATAAAATGATAATTTCAGTTTTCTTCAGATTGTGGTTCTTCTTCCCCAAAATAAACATACACATGAGCTCAAACAAAAGAGATTGTCATTCATAGCCATGAATGGACATAGCCAAGTGGACAGAGAAATATATTCTGATTATTCATGTTTTCAGGGCAAGGCTGATCTCTACTAGCTCTGCATTAAAAGGCAGTTGTGGCCAGTTGTGCTGTTTGTGCCTTACATGCCCCAGTGTATAAATCATGAGCTGCCTCTAGTGAACTGCACCCACTCTCTCAGATCTGTAGTAATATTCCCCCTTCCTGATGGCTGCCTGAGCCTGGCTCCCCATCCATAGAAGAGCTGTTGTAAGCATTCTGTCCCACTCTATATAATTAACAGGCAGTGTTAAACCCTTTGGCTCCTGAACAGAGAATGCCTATGTCTACACTGCCTTAGCAAAGGCACTGCTAAATAAACTACACTGTCTTGATCTTCAAAATGTTATGAATTGCCCCGTATCACGAGTAACAGCATTGTGCATCCAAACATGCCTTGAGTTCTTTGAGAGTACTGTAACTGGATTAGCAAAATTCAGGCTTGATTAATTAATCATTGTAATCAGGTTACTAAACAATTCACAATGCTCTTGATAACTCAGCTCTGAGGGAATGATTAATGGCTTCTTAGGAAGGATTAAAGAACAGCTGACCCTGCTTTGGGCAGGAGATTGGATCAGGTGACCTGCTAAGATCCCTTTGAACCTGAATTATTTTATGATTTTTATGAAAAATTATTAGCAGGGCAGATCTTCACATGGCATGGTTGAGAAGACTTCCATCAGAAACAATAAGCCCATGTCATTTCACACTTACCCTGAATTCTTTATGCCACTACTTACTTTTTTTTTTAAACTAGCAAATTTTAATTGTCATACTGCTAAACATGCCTTTCACTTGGGGTCTTAAATTATGCTACAAATATTAGTTGTTCCTTAGGATTCTTTGTAATATTGTAAAGTACCATAGACTCCAGTTATATAATCATCACTTGCACAGCTAGGAAGATAATTCAGGAGTCCTAAACTTAAGCTCCAGCTATAATCAGTTAACTACACTTTCTCAACACCAACCATTATACTGATTTTCTGTGCATCAAGATATGGATGCTGCTCAAAACAGTTAATGTAAATAAATATCTGTATTCAAAATTAGATGTATATTTATTAAAAAAAAAAAAAGGACTTTACACCCCAGACAGAGCAACTATTCTAAATGTGAAAATTATGTAACTCTGTCACACGCTGTGACATTCAATATAGTACTTCATGACATGTGACATTGGCATACATGAAAGCTCTGGGAAAAAAAAAATATGCAGAAGGGCAATGGCATACTCCTTACATTCTGTTTGTGCTAGTTTTGTATTTCCTGTCTCAACATTGTCATTGCAGGACTAAAAAAAACTTTGATGTTTAAAACACACAATGTGTCACAAGAACAGCCTAAGGAGGAAGATTCAAAGGCAAAGGAAGAAGGATCATTCTTTGTTTGCCTTTTGTATTTATCAGCATCTTTGTCTTGTTCTGTCTGCCAGCAAGTTATGGGTAAAATAGTGTCAAGATGAAGTTTTTGTGAGGCCAGCTGTCATCCAAAACCAGGACCATCTCTTGTAAATTACTATAAGATTTAGGTAACCTATTGTAATACCTTCTCAGGAGTAGGTGAGCAATCCAAATGGCTTTTATGTTACCATCTAACAGCTCACAGTTCAATCTTAATTTTTGACTCTTTGAGTCTGAAAAAGCTAAAGTTTACTGACTATGGGAAATGCAGTAGGGATTTCCTAGTCCGGTAGTAATTTGTTACCTTGGTTCTTAATGAAATGTGCTTTCAGCTGTTACTTTCCTCTTTGCCTGAATCCACACTATGGCTGATTCCCAGACCAGATGCAGAGTTGCCTTTGGCCTCATCTGTTCCACAGCAGAGCAAAACCAGTGGAGTGTTTCCCCATGTAATCTGTACCTCCCTTTATCATAATGTTTATTCCTGGCCATCTTTGAGTGGGTTTTTTTGTATGGTTTTATACAGAGTAACTGACATGAAGCAAAATCTGTGTTGCAGTCCAATACATTTTTGGTTTTGATGCAAGAGAGCAAGGGCAGGTGTTACGTGCCCTTAAGGTCTGGTTATTAAAATTATTAGAGAGATGTCTCTGCCTGAATTAAGGTGCAAACAAGACTTTTGCTGAAGTCAATAACATGGATTTTTATTTAACAGTAAATGTGAGGGAGAGGTAGAAAGAAATAGGAAAAGAGAGGAGGAGAGAGAAAGAGAGTGACAGAGAGACAGATTAAGTAGAAAAGATATCACCACTCTGTGGATCCTGATGGTATTGTGCTGGTCCTCTTCTGGTCATCTCAGTGGTGAGGGTCCCATTCTTATCCAAGTGCTGGTTGCAGTCTGGACCCAGTGGAGGAAGCCCAGAAAACCCAGAGCCCAGTGGGTTTCCTATTCACTCAGATTCAGGTGGGAACACCCAGGTACTCCCCTGGGGCAGGGAGTTTTACGCTGGATGATGTAATACTTGTCATCTGCTGTGGGAAGGGCCTTGGCCCCAGCAGCTAAAGTCTCTGGTGGTGGGAATGTGGCTGCCAGACCAGCTCCTGGATGGCCAGACAGGAAAGTTTCTTTCACACCGGGTGTGCATGGAAGGGGTCAAATGAGGTGGATTCCTGCATGTGGGAAATAGTGTTCGGAGCAAAACTGCCTGAGAAAACAAGGTGGCTGAGTTATTAGTAAGAATAGTTTGTAAGTGTGAGAAATCAGACAACCAGGACTCAGGAGAACTCAGATTTTCAGTCATGGTTTAAAATCTGAGCTTCATAATAGACTGAAACCCCAGTGAGATTCCCAAGCTCAGCTAAATGTGTCTTGAAAATTTAAATGGGTAAATGTGTAGGAGAGAAGTAGATGGTCTTTTCTACCCAGTGTAAAAAAAATCTAAAAAATCAGGGTCTTCTCTGAAGATGTTAGAGAAGAGAAAGTAATAGGATATTTTTTTATTTCCATTTGCCAATACAGCACATTATAGATGAGGAGAAAAAAACCAGGAAAATAGGCAAGAGGAAGAAAAACTGACAGTACATTTTTCTTCCCATATAAAGCCTGAAGAATATTTTTCTGTCACACCTTATTATATAAAAAGTTAAACATGACCCTTTTTTCCTGATTTGTCCTTAAAAAACCACACACTGAAAACAATGAGATCTGCTACTATTAACAGAAACTTCGATTTTAGTAGCTTACTTAAAACACTTTATTATTCTTTAAATATCCTTTTGCTATTTAAAAGAAAATCCAGTGTCACTAGAAGCATTGCCCTGTGTTCTTCTCACAGCATCTCTAAAAACACTTCTGCTTTAATCAATGCCATTTCACCAACTTCTTTATAGTATATTGTTGGATCTTGCTGCTTAGAAATATTTGTTGAGAAAAACCATTTAAAAATATGTAAAAATAATGCATTTGAATGTTTTCCTCACCTCTTGCTTAGTTAAGCTAAAAGCCGTGTGAATATATGGCATACTTGAAAGATGCTTTTTTTTTCATTTTCCTTTTCTGTTTTGTCTGGGTTTTAGTAGTTAGCAAAGACTACCTATTTAGTAGTAATAGAAAATGGTCTCACCTTAATGAAATATACTCTATTTCAACAACAGTTACACACCTTTTCTTATAATAACATTTTTCTTAGTTGTAAATATTGTTTCATATATCATATTTGTTGTTATTTAAGTCTTGGAAAGTTAACTTCTACATTTATTTCTATGATTAAAGTACTGATATAAGTCTCCTAGATGCTTTTTGGTCTGTGAGGAGATGGGAAAGAAGTAGAAATGTGGAAAACATAAATTACTTTTTACGTAGAAGTATGCATTTTTCAAAGTGTTTATTTTCCCTTCCTAGGGAATTAATTGTGTCTGTTCCATTGAGAACACTCATCAACTTAAAGCTCTTTAAGTTTTACAGTCAAGTAATTAACAAGAGACTTGGATACTGTCATCTATGTTAACAGCTTTCTGATGGATGTTACTTAGTGTAAAATTACCTTGCACCATTCCTATCTGCTTGGCTGCTGCAGGAATTTACCCACCTTGCAGTCAAAGACAGGAGCATGGCTTGCTCCTTGAACAACAGAACAGCATTTGTGATAATGTGGGCGTATTTCATAATGGGTAAAATCACAGCAGCTGAGCTTCATCTTACCTGAGGGATGGCAGCTGGAAGAAGGACCTCTCTGCTCTTATTTCCAACACCTCTTCAGACAGCAAGATCTCGTTTACAAAGTGGGTGCATCTGTGTGAAGGGGCGGTGATGGAAAAACCTGGGCTAATGGTTCACAACAGTTTTTGATTAAGGTCTCATCAAGCAGTTTCTGCCTTGTAGAACCAGCAGAGGAGGGGTCTTTGGGATAAAGTTTAGGGGGTTTGTTGTGGATGCTTTTCTGTGAGGACACAGTTTCTGCTCGTGTAGAAGGGAGAAGGTGTAACGTGGATACTTCTCTGTGTCAGCTCACTTGTAAGAGTATTGTCTCAACTTATTTATGGTAAGTGAATTTTATTCCCAGATGCTATTTATTTCACTGTCTGAGGGATAAGTTCTTTGGTGAAGGTTGCAGATGGGGGCAAGTCTTGGGGAAAAAAAGAAAATAGGTGTCTCTTGAGCCTCAGTTCTGTATGCAACCCCTTTTTTTCCTAGTAAGAGACTTTATACTACCCAGGTTGTGTACATGTGAGTAAAAGTGGAAATTACCACTACCAAAAGTGCTGGCTGTAATTTAGCATGTATCAAGATTGCTTGACAATGTTGTGCTTGTTTAGGGGAGATATTTGGGTCAGAGTCCAAAAGTGTTTCTTGAAATGAATTATTGACATGCAGCTTACTGACCTCTTTGCTGCAAGATGTGAACTTAGTTCTTAGATAGCTTAACTTAGTTTCATCCCTAGCTGAATTATTATTTATGAAGGCAAAAATAAGTCCTGATGGGACAGGGGCTGTTGGTTATGCCAAGGCCATGTAAAGCACTCTAGCCATTGCTCTATAATCTGTGTCGATGGAATTTGAATGCTTTGGTAAATGGCACAACTGGTGTTTAATGAGTATGGAGGTGCTTTCACAAAAGATATATTTGCCCTTGGAAATTTGGAATGGTATTTAAGCTGAGCTTATTTGCTTTTTCCTGTTATTATTTCCCATGCCTTCTCTGCCTGTGCCAGAAACATTGTTTAGATGCCAAATTTGCCATTTGTGCCCATCCTGTGACTGTATAATTTACCTCAGCAGTATACTTAAAATCACTGCCTAGATTACAGCTGAATTAAGTTTAGTTCTTACCCAAGGCTCTTTGTCTCAGTCTGGCTTTTCAGCTTTTTTTTAAGTGACCTCAAAAAGGACCTGTTCTCTTTTGGTCTAGGCATTCAAACTGAGTCCGCAAATTTTGACTGCATTTTTGTTTCTCCTAGTTTTTTGGGGTTTTTTTAAGATGAGAATGACTCCTTCATTACTCTTTCTTACAAACCACAGTTACCTAAATGAGCTAGTTTGGTACTGTTTTCAATCCCAAGATAGTTGTCTTATCCAGACTTGGTCTTACAACCTTCATAGGCAAGTAGGGCAATGCTGGGAGCATGCTTTGGAGTTCAGTCCAGTACCCTTTTGGTCTAGCTTTTCTGATTTATCGTGTGGTGATGGAGAAGAACACCTAGGTGTAGTCCACTAGGTGATACTATAAAATAGTGTGTGAAAATGCTACCTTTTTTTCTACAGGGTATTTGAAAAGCCAAATATCAAATGCCTGTCCCCAGAGCTGTTCAGTCAGAGTACTGCCTCAGCTTAATAAGACATTTTGGTTACAATAATTTTTGACCTAAAATTCAATTTTGTTTTGCTTCAACCTGTCCTCAGAAAACTCTTTGCTCAAGACTCTTCCTGCATCTGCAGTTTTATATGTAAAATTTGCAAAATAAAGAAATTTGCCAGCAGAGTTCCAGCTGGATTAAGAACAGAGTTAAACTAAATTAATGTACAATGAGGTTAATTTTACTTGGTGATACCTCGAATGCAACATCTACTATCTTCTGAGAACGAAAAACCAGTTCTAACTGGGACTTTCAAATACCACTTTCAGAACTGAATTGTAGTTTTGCCTATATTTGCTTCAGTCTCTTGGGGTTTTTTTGTCAACAGATCTTTGTCTTTTTTTCTTTTCATTGCTCTGTAGAAAGAAAGAAGTCACAATTACTTGTCTATCAGGTTTCTGTTAGAATGATTTTTCTCTTTAATCAATGCAATTTTGCTTTTGGTAACGATGTTAAGCTTTTGATTGCCTTTTGATAAAGCTTACTGGAAATTAGTTTGCTTCATTACTTGCCCAGCAGAAGATGAGGAAATAAATACTGTGCAAAAAAAAAAAAAAAAAAAAGTGGCTCTCACATTCACTGCAAGAGATCTTTGGGGAAAATTTACTCTGAGTAGAGCCCCAGCCTAGAAAATAACTGGTCCTAACTAATATATAACCAAGCACATTGTGCTAGAGTCGAAGTGAGACTTTTGTTCTCACTTTTACCTCTTTTTGCGTCTAATTCAGAAGTGTTTAAGCAACTAGCTAATTGTAAGTGCAAGAACAGCCCAATTGATTTTTCATGCTGAAGTGCTTTAAACTGTAGGGCAATGAGGTTGGCCTTTAATTTCTTTTGAGGAAAGGAACATTGGTGTTTGGGGTAGCAAAAGAATTATATTTCTCTTCTGAGGAATTCAGAGCATTTCTATTTATTCCAGAAATATATTCATAAGTATTATATTTGTTGCCTTGAAGTGAGAATTGTTACCAGAGAGTCATTTTTTGGTGAAATGGTAACATATTATGGAAGTGATTAAAGAAAGAATGATTATTAATATATGTTTACTTATCTAATTCATTTTCACCAAGAAAACTCAATGCTATTGTGACATCTTTTAGCTACTGCACTTCAGTCTCCTTTTAATGCAAGGTTTATGCCAGGTAAATGCCATCTTTTGAATTCTGGTGGGAATAGTGTTCATTAAGTGCCAGAAAGGATGTGTTTGAGTTTTAGGTTTCTTTGAAGGTTGTTTTTGTTGTAGTTTTGTATGTTTGTTTTGGTGTTTGTTGTTGTTTTTTTTTTCCCATTGGGATGTGATGATCCCTCAGATGATTCCTTGAAAAATAAGACTTCCAGGAGAACAGGAATAAGGAGTATGTTTGAAGTTAATAAGAATATCAGATCTTGTAAGTCAGTATATTTGTGTATTGATGGAGGGATATGTTCTGTTATCTGCTGCAGGCAAGCCAGTGTCAGGACAAGGCATTCAGTTATACTTCTGTGAACTATACTGTTTTGGTGAGAAATTACTGGCTGCATAGAGAATATTTTTTCTTTGTTTGTCATTGTGGGAATTAATGCAATAACTATATATATATAACATATATAACTAGCCTTAAATCACTGGGAAAAAAAAATGCCAAATTATTTGGTGTATTTCAAACATAACTCATTTCAGTGATAATTAAACTTCGAGAACAAACTTAGTATTTTTGCATTTAGATAATGAGGGTTATGTTATCTTCCTGCAGAATATCCACATATGTGCTCTGGGCAATTCTTGAATATAGTGTTGACTTCTGTAGTATAGGAAGCAGCTCTAGAAAAATCACTGCTCTAGCAGACAAAGCTAAATGTTCAGGTGAAAACTGGTTTTAGATACAATGAACATTTCAAAATTTACTTCTTGTCTTGTCATTCCTGTGATCCTTTCTGCATCCCACAAGAAAGAAGTTTGGGGTGAAATAACTCTATGTAAATTACTTTTTTTTCTTTAGATTACATGTTGTTTTTTTGGCCTTTCAAGTAGGAGGTGTATTTGTTAGACTGTTGATTTCCTGAGAGTGACCAAGCTATGGAGCATGTGAGAGTTACCAGGACTTGGGTTATTTAACCTACTGCTTGTATTTGCTGGTGATTCGTATGTTTCTGTTCTTCATACAACATTAATGATGCTTTTTGCTGGATTGCCTCTCCAAACTAAATAATGCTAGAGAAATGAGCAGCTTTCTTCTCCTAATTTGATGGTAGCATAGTCAAATACGTTAGTCCTCAAATCAGTTGTTCAGACATTTGAAAAGACAGCTTTGTTAGCAGTACAAGGGTTATGCAAATATTCATGCAGAAAGGATTTTCTTGCTGTTCTTTCTAAGGGTTTTCTTTTGGTTTATCATTTACTCGGGTTGGAAGAGATCTCAGGAGGTATTTAGTCCAAGTCCTGCTCAAAGCAGAGTCAGCACTAAATTAGGACCATGCTGTCTGGGGCTGTAAAGTCTCTGAGGATGGAGAGTCCACAGCCTCTCTGGATTCTGAAGCCTTGTGGTAAAGCTCATGGTGAAACCTTCCCTGCCCACTCCCCTTTATCCAGTTGCAACCCCCTATTTATGGCAGGGTGGCTGTCTCTCCACCTTCCACTGTGCACCACCATGAATAACCTGGCTCTGTTTTCTCAATAGCCTCCCTGTAGTACTGGAGCTCTGCTGTTAAGCCTCCTGGAGCCTTCTCTTCTTTGAGGCTGAAGAAATCCTATTTTCTCAAATCCTTTTTTTCTCCAGCCCCTGACCATCCTGGCTGCCCTCCAGTGGAAAAACTGTGTGCAGAAACTTGAGTTTCCTGCATTTTTTTCTTGTTATAGCCCCCTAGGCTATCAGCCTTAACTTATTGCAGAGTCCCATGCTGGCTCATCTTTAGCCAAACATCCACAAGGACACCTGTATCCTTGTCTACAGAGCTCCTAACCAGGCACTCTGGGCCTGGTGGTACTGGTGGAGTTAGTCCAGTCCAGATGCAGGACTTGCTTTGCCCTAGTTGAGTTTTGCGAGGTTCCTTATGCTGTATTTATCTATATAACAATAGTGCATTGCTTAATTAATTTGTACATTGTAGTACAGTGTTTCTTGTAACCCATTTTTACAAAAAAAACCCACAGAAATATTGACCGAGAAAAGTCTTAGGAAGTTATTCTTTCTGTCTGCTTGGGACAGGATTACAATGCTGTTTTATGATGATGCTGAGACATACCGCACATATATTTTCTTTAAATTTCATACAGTATTATGCATTAACTGTAAAGCATTTATTTTTTTTACAATATTAAGTGTAACAAGTATTATCACTATGATGAGAGAGAAAAATGTCTTGGTTGATAAGACATTCACTTGCAAATTAAGAGACTTGTACCTTGTCACAGATTCCTTTGTCTACCTTTAACAAAGATTCTGCTTGTATTCCTCATCTTTATTTTTTCTTTCTTCCCATCAAGTTGTCCGGACATGACATTTCTCCTGCCACCTCTAGTGAAAAATAGTAGTTATAGCATCTTCTTGCTTTAAAACTTACCAGAGAGTAGAGCCTTGATTCCACATTTAATGTTTATTAAATTGGCTTGCAAGTTGAGGTACAGGGTAACAGAAAAATAAATAATGGCATTGATTGAGATGAAAGAACACATCTTCATGCAAGTCAAGGCTATAATGAAACACAGAAAAGCAACAGAAAAATGAGCAATTTCTTTTTCTATTTGACACTGTGGGACACTATTAAGCAACACTTGGGAAATGTGATAGTCACTGGCAATAAAAACTTCTCATTCTGTAGAGCCTTGTGCTCTTGGGTCTTTCATGGTGCATGCCATTTTTAATCAGGTTATACAAATCACACAGTTTTTCTCATATTTCCACTTGACCTCAGTAATCATTAGCATAACCAATTGTTCTTTGTTTTTCTTTGATGTTTTTTGTTCCATTTCAAATAATGTCGGAGATGCTTTTTCATAGCTATATTGATGACTACCTCTTGAAGTGCTAGATTTTTTTACAGAAACATGTAGCTAGGTTTCCTTGCACACTTGGAAATATTTGTGCTACTGTCTTTAACAACTCTTGTTTGCCTTCTGTTCCTTCTGTCTTGATTAGAGACTGCACAAACATGGTACAGTGTGCTTGTGATGGATTCTGTCCTATTGTTAGACTTCAAGTAGCTGATCTGCCTTGCTGATTATGGCCGATGGGTCTTGGTTTAGTCACTTTTTAGTGGTGGCAAAGGTTATAACAATATCTATTCAGGAATAGGTTGGTTCATGCAGAACTTGATCCAAACATTAACCTCCCTTCAACTCCAGGGTTGACCGATTCAGTTTAGAGTTCCTCTGTGGGACAGGAGGAGGAGGTTTTGAAAGGGAGATCCACCTGCGTGTTTGCTACCATTCAAAAGGACCAGAAGGAAAAAAGAGGGGGGAGTAAGAGAGGAAAACTGAACTGAGTGGATGTTTGTTAGATAGCAGGATGTGAGTGTTCCACATAAGTGGCCATATCATCCTGCAGGCATTGACACTTGCAGAACTGCTCACTGCTACCCTGTAGGACTCTCTGGAGGTAGAAGAGTCACTTAGAAAATGAAAGGTAGTCTTTTTGAAGGAGAAAATCCTACCTGTATTGGCTGTAGTGCTTGGTTTTCTTACTGTATCCTGATTTCTGATTATTTGTTCTTGTATGATCTAAAGTGATTTGGGTTTTTTATCATTTTATAGCATATTTTTAAACTCACTTAGGAGGAGAAAAAATGCTTCCCAATGGACTCGTAAAGGGTTATGGTTTGAATCAATTTTGAGGTCAGGAGTTAATTCAGAAGCCTTAGAAAAATCTCACAATTGCCATCACCTACCTGTAAGCCAATACCTTTAAATTGCCTTTGGTTTATTGGGTAGTCTTTTTCCGAGAGCTTTAAAGTGTTGAGTAAGTGAGGAGGCCGCATTGCTCACTCTCCCAACACTGTATTGACTCAGCAGTATTTCCCTATTTACACAGTGGGCAATTTCAGTTCATTATCCATAACAAGCTTGTGTTTATGCTCTTCCTAGTTAGATATTTTTGTACATATTGGCATCTATAAATTAAAAGCTCTATTTTTGACAGATTGGAAAATGTGTGTAATTTCTCAGCACTTTTGTCCCCTGATCCTTCTCTTCTGACTCTGCAGATTTATTTTATTTTTTTTTTTAAAGCAAGTAGTCCTTTTTGTGTTGAAAGAGAAACAAGTAGCAATATGCATTACAGCAACAAACCAAGTATAGTAGATTTCATTGTGTGGGAACTTGCAAAGGGACAAATGCTGTATCTCTGTTCCCTTCCAGGTGGGAATTCCAGTTCTGTGAGGATAAAGCTAAAAATACTGGCGCTGGATACACCATTTTCTCTATTGTGTGATTCCCCACCCCCAGTGTTCTAGGGATTGTCCCTCTTATAGGACATTTAAATTATTGTGTATACCCTTGTATACATGTTGTATTTAATTAACCTTATGCTTTGAACCAATTTCTGGCTTGTAGAAGAATCAGCTGTTTTCTGAAACAAAATGGTCAAACAGTGTCACTGTTGACAGCAAAAAAGTCCAAGAGCCAGCCAAATGACTCAAAGCCAAATTTGCCTTTTAAAGTCCAACAAAGTACTTTGTGTCAAAGGTAAAACCAGCTGATGCACTCTCTTCTGTTAGCACTCGCAGTTGCTCTTTAGGTGGAAATAGGAGTGATTGATGAGCATAATATATTTCCCTATCGAGGTGAGAAGGGGGTGGCATCTTAATTCTGCTAACATCAGGACCTTAAAATGGTATTCAGTACTTTTGATACTTGTGAAAATATAGGGAGAATTCTACAAGGCATCCTAAGAAAATGAAGAGCATGCAAAAATCTGCAAGCAAAACAACCAAGCAAGGTTTGTAGACTATTAATCCTGTAGGCTTTGATTTTATTAAATTACTTTTCTAAGGTCTAGTCCAAATATGTGGAAGTACAAGGCTGTAAAGAACAGCATCTCAAGTCCCTACATTTTTTTTTCATTTATTTCAAAATATCACACACAGAGTCATGGCTGGGGTTTGAAGGTGCCTCTGGAGATCACATAGTCCAAACTTCTGTTCAGAGCAGGACCAGCTGGAGCTGATGCTCAGGTTCATGTTGTGTTTTGAGTACCACCAAGGAGACTCCACTACTTCTCTGGGACAGGTTGCCCAGTGATTTCAACCCCCTGCCAGTGAATAAGTGTTTTCTTATCTTTAAATGAGGGGTTTTATATTTCAATTTATGTACATTGCTTGTGGTCCTTTTTCTGAGCAG
Organism: Monarcha castaneiventris obscurior; assembly: GCA_026261815.1. Lineage (NCBI taxonomy): Eukaryota > Metazoa > Chordata > Aves > Passeriformes > Monarchidae > Monarcha > Monarcha castaneiventris. The sequence goes on from JAMPIT010000890.1 coordinate 7,745,024, forward strand.
AGGGCAAGGCTCTTAATTCCTTTGACCTGTTGGCAATGCAGCACCTAATGCAGCCTAGAACCCTTTGCACAATTCTGGCTCATGTTCATCTTCTTGTCCACCAGGATTCCCAAGTCTTTCTCCTTGAATTCTTATGTATTTCATATGCACTTGTACATTAGTCTTGCACAGCCACGTATTTCTGATTTAGGCAGAGAGCAGCATTGCAGTTAAGAGGCCCAAATCCAGACAGGAACAAGGGGTACTCAGCCCTGCAGGATGTACTTGACAATTAGCATGATTGAGTCCTTGGAAAAGGCCTGGCTTACCAAATAAAAATGCCTCAATCGGCTACTGGTAGCAGTTGCTGCTTGAATTTCTTTATTAGGTTCCGTTCTGAATTTTTTTTTTAGAATATGTTATTTTATTGCATAATCCCTCTTTCAATACCACATATAACTTCCATTAATATTTCTAAATTCTACCTACAAAATATCTGCAAATTTCATACTTAAAATAGGCCCTGTATATACTCTAAGCTGAAGATTTTCAAGGAAGTGCAGTGGAATATTAAAGCTTTCAAGCATCAGTAAGAGTTTGGGCAGTTGCTATTTTGCAGAATGCAGTTATGCTCAAGATTAGATCTTGGAAAGAGTGATTAACCTAAACTGTTTCTTCTGCACTTTCCCTCTTTTCTCAAATGATTCATGCAGATCTTAGTTGAGCTAACTTTAACTGAATTTAATGTGAAGTTAGAGTATTTTTTACTTAGTCATAGTAAGTTCTTCCTAAGTCTAGTTGAATTTTTTTCTGGATTACTCAAGCACTTATGTCACATGGTATCAGGGAGTGACTGTGCAAGATCTATGACTGTTCCTGCTCTTACCCCTGCAGAGGCACTGTTAGGCTCTGTGAGGAAGCATAAGAAAACACCATTTACTTAAAGGCTACTGCCTTCTGTCTTCAAACTATACTTTATTTTAAAGTTTGCATGTGTTTTAGTTCTTGAATCCTAGGGATAACACATTCAGTGGCTGAGTCCATTAAAAAAGGGCATGAAATCTCTTTTCCTGCAGCACTGTAAATAACCTTTCCTCCATCTTTGACTGGGTTAGTGTTGTTTCTGGGACCAGTTTGGGCATTTGGCCAGAGATTGATATGGAGTTGAGTCACCTGACCTTCATCCTTTTAGGATAGCATATTAATACATATGTGATTGTGACAGTGATTGTAACTGCTGAAGTTAATTTTTGGGAATTGGGCAATCAGATTAAATATTCTAAGCTGAAATTTTGATAAAGCTTCACGTACTCTGCTGTCTTCAATTCTTTAGTGTTCTCACATCACAGCTGGCAAGAGGGAAGAAAGGAAAACAAATATGTTCTTATTCACATGGCATTAATTGAAATTCAAGCATATGGTGTCAGGTAACATCTTGCTGAAAGTTCAGGTTTACTTACTGTTGTAAATGAAAATACTAGTATGAAAAGTAACTGTAAAACTAGAATTTCATAAATAGTTCTAGCCCAAAAAAAAGGCACAGATAAAAGGTTGTTTCTGACATATTTTACAATATTCTATTCTGACTGTGGGTGGTATATTTAGTGTTTTGATAAATTACATTCCCATTAGTATAGTACAGAAAACACTGAAAGAACATAACACTATCTTGAGCATAAATAAAGCAAAGAGTATGGCTCAATGCAAGTGCTTAAAAATTTCTATGGAACTGTTTACTTTTTGACTACTTTACAGTTTAATATTTGACTGACTATTAGGTTATATTACTGTAATGGTAAATATTAAGTGGTTGGAAAATGTTGTCTGTTTGCATAAATGTGCAGTTTCATTAAAGGAAGAAAATGGGTGTGTTTTTAATACAGGGCTACTGCTTTCTAGGATTAGCTTTTTTTTTTCCCATAAATGCCTCTTATTCTTTGTGTATTTCCATTTAATTTTTATTCGTTATTTAGCTATATCTGGATATCTCACGCACTGAGATTGTGCAGCTTGATGAATTTTTCCATTTCCCATTTTACTGCACATTTATGGTGCTATTGTCAACTTCCATTATGCTAGTCTGACAAACCACTCTTCCTCCTAAAGAGCCAGTCTATAGCTTTAACTCGGGCCATAAATATATACACAGCTGTGCAGATTTTAGTTTAAGCCTTCATAAAGCATGATCACAGCTGCAGGAGGAGGTAAGAGTAGAAATATATACATGGGGGTAGGAGGATGAAAAAGACATTGGTGAGATTGAAAAGAAGAACTGATGGTTTGAAAGTAGGGTATTCAATGTTTTAGCTGTCTGTCTCTTTTATTCCTTGAATTGATGTCTTGGAGGTATGGTGACAGTATGGTAAATCAATGCTTTTGTGTAGGAAGCAGTTTTTCTCCTTAAATGTAATTTTATGATGTTGTGGTTTAACAGACTCTTAAGTCTGAGGATAAGAAAATATATAGGTAAATTAGACATAAGTACGAAATGAAGGTTGTCACAGATGTGCTGATGATCATAATTGTGAAAATAAAGGGAAGCGACCATGACTTGGAGAGTTAAATGACAAAAAATGCACCACACCAGTTTCACAATATCACCTGTTCATATTTTTCTTGGGTACGTTATTCTGCATTTTGGTTTGCTGTATTAGCTACAGGATATTCTTTAAAGCACTACTTGCATAGGTCATGACAGACTGAAAATGATGAATGAGACAGATGGAGAATGAAAGATTGAGGTGACAGTAAAGCAATGAATGAAGATCTCTGCATCATGTTGATGCAGATGTTTATTTAGAAAGTAAGTAAGACCTAAAAATAATTGCAGGTGAATCGGTTTTGTAATACATGTTACTTATCAAATGGTCTTTAAATCATTTCAATAGCTATTGGGGGGTGTTTTTTGAATAATACAAGATATCATTAAGTGATGATTTTAAACCTGATGGCCAAAATAAAAGAGCAACATGTAATAATTTTAGGAGAATCTTTTCCATATCTGTTTGAACTTCTCATTGAATAATGTGAACAATGAAATATATGAAGCATCAATCATACCTCTATTATTATAGCACATGGAGATGTGAAGTTCTGCATTGTTCAGTTTTGGCAGATTGTTGGAATGTATCATTAGACAGTAATAGATAGTCAGCTTTCAAAGTGCCAGTGGTATGTTCTTGCTGACTAACAGGCTAACAGAGTGTGTCATGATTCATGTAGGAAAGGATAAACCTACATTTTAATATGCAAGAAATTCTAATTTAAAAGAGCTTGCACAAGTTGTCAAAACCCCCACAATGAAGAGTTAACAGTTCTTACTCATCTGCAGTGAAGTCTATTCTAAAGGCTTCATTAAAGAAGGAAGCTACAGATGGCAAATTATGGTAGCTGTGAAATATGTTTCCTCAGGGGCACTTGGAAACCTTGTAGTTTTCATTTTTTATCTGGGAAAGTGATGGTCAGTGTCAAAAAAATGCAGTTTGGTATTTTTTTTCCCCTTCTTTATGATTTCCTAGTCTTACTTATGGAATTTTTTGGGGGTGTGGGCTGTTGTTGTTTTTGATGGGGTTTTTCTTCCAACTGCTATGTCCAATAAAATTGGATCCTTTCCTTGATAAAATTATTATCATTGCACAGCTATTGATATTTCAAAGGCAAAAGATTTTCCAAATGGTTTACTGAAGTTCCTCAGATCTAGAGAAAAAGAAAAAGGATGTATATTAAAGGCCTATGTTTTTATTGGATAAGAAAGGTTTTGTCATTTATTCTTTCTGGAATTGGAGCACTTTTATATCCCAACAATTTCTTATTTCAGTCTGGAATTTTACCTGTACAGAAATTGTGTGCTAAATTAGAAGTACTACTTCCTAGTGTAGTAGTAAGTCAACAGGATAGCGTATAGGAATAGGGTGTTCAGTCAAATCTCTGAGGACTTTATTGAGACCTTAACATATAAATCACACTGTCTCTGTATCTAGTGTCAAAAGGCTTTTAAGATGGATTGCTATGGATTTAACATGAAAGGGATCACTGGTTTGCAGATCTGCCTCTCTGAAGCAGGTTTTGCTGCTGTGGAGTGACCATCAAGGTGTACAACAGCCAGCTGTAAAAATTCTTGGGATTTCTGTAGGTCTTCTTCTTGGGGGTGCCTCTGGGTCTTAGGTGCAGCACTCCATCTTCATGGTTTAGAATATTTGACTGAGTTGTTATTCGTACTTTATTGGGCTCCCTCCACTCTGAGCCCTTTTGCAGGCATTATGCTGCACTCAAAAAGTATTTGAGAAGGGTGGACAAGAGATCTGACGGGTCCTCCTGTCCTTGATGGAGCATTGTACCTTTTCTCTTTCATGGCCTGAAGGCAACAGGACAGTCTTTTTGTGTCCATGCTAAATATTTCTCTTGGAGGAAAAGTAATTTTCAAATGAGATATTATTTTGAGATATTTTAGTTCTTTTTTTTTTCTTTTTTTCCCTTTGTAGTTATCATTTGATGCTGAAGGATTTCCCAATGTATATTAGAAAAGGGCAACTTCTGGATTTTGTTTGAAACTTGGATGTAGCAGGAGTCTGAACATAAGTAGGCAAGCAAAGATTGAGAACATCTATGCATAGAAATTCTTATATCCTGCAGGGCATGATGATTTGGTGACAAATATAGATAGCCCAAAATCAACAGGGCTTAATTAAAAACACTGCACTTAAATGAAGTTTTATAACTGGTAAAAGACTAAGTTCAATGTTGTGTCAGCAATGAAGAGATGTTTTAGGTCTCCTCATCTCATGTGTTGAAGTTGTGAGGTATTTACTCTGATATTAATGCAGACAAGCAACTGGTAAGTAAGTGGAGTATAATAACTTCAATAAAAAGAAAAAAATTACATTCAGATTATATTTGTATAGACAATTTTGTAATGGAGAAGAAATGAAAAACTGAAAGGAGTGAAATAATATAGTACCAATCCACGTAAGTGAAACTGACAATTTAGAAGATTGTCTTCAGTACATATTTGCCCTTAATTTCATACTTATTTGGAAGTATGTTGACATGATTTTTTTTTGGTCACCATTTCCAACAGAAATAAGCAAAATTTTGGAGAGACTAGAAGCTATTACACACTTTGAAATCTTATATAAAGTACTATAATCTTAGTTGTAATTGAAAAATAATCGAGAGATTGTTTTAGGTTGTTTGGATCAATCATCCATTGTTGTCTTCAGAAGTCTTAAATTTTGGAAAATATCTATATATTTCAATTATAATTCATTAATTAGTAGGCATTTCATTTCAGCTTTTCCCTGGGAATAGATTAACTTTCTATAGCTTTTTCTTAAATCCCTTCAAATTTCTCAGTGCCGGAAAACTCTGTGAATTTTAAAGTCACCTGGCAAATTACTGAGAGAAGGATTCTTGTAGTTTTTTTAGATGGCCTGTCAGAAGAAAGGGCCAAACATCATGAGGCACTGGATCTTTGTGCCATTCCTAGAACAGTCATGGAGTCCAAGTTTAACATCTGACAACTTTGTTTACGTGAGTTCTGTGAGGCATTTTCCATGGGTGAAACTCAGTTTAAGATTTCAGTTTAGTTCACTAATGTTAGTTAGTGTTTGCACAGTTGGAATTGTAGTAAAAACATACAAAAGAACGAGTCTGAAGTCTGAGTTGAGGCAATGCTCTCCTGACTAGGAGTTGCTTTAGGTATGTCTTGTATGATTCAGTATTTCAGAGAAGTTCTACAAACAATGCCAACGGGGAAAATTCCTTTTCTTTGCGTGTACAGGATACAATTATACATGATTTTGGTATCTTAGAAGCTCTTTACTTTTCAACCAAAGCACACAACACTGCTTATTCATGTAGAAAGTTTTCCATGTTTGCTTCATAGATGAATATGAAGTTCATATTTTGAAGAAGTGACTTTATAGATATGTGTGTAAAATCCACAAGTGCATGCAGTACATACTTGTGTGTTAAAAGAAAGTGCCATTCAAGGGAGTGCAGTAACGGTGGTGTGTGGTACAAAGTGTCATTAGCAAAACTAAAATCTACTCATTCTTATTGTCATTCTGCAGATTTCTGTTTAACAGCAAGTAAGCAATGATGGCAGTTCTGTCATGAAAGTAACATAGGAGTCATTTGGGAGTTTAGTGACTCAGAGGAGTGACCTTGCTGCTTTCCATTGTTGTGTTTTTAATATAAATGCTATTGATACAAGCAGTGAGGGATATGCTTTCCTATAAGGTATTCCTTGCTAAAGTAGAGAATCCCTTAACAGTGAGTAACCCTGAAGTCATTGTTACAGTCTCTTCAACCATCTGTCCTTGGAGCTTAGGAAACAGCTTGAGATGCTGTTGTTAACCCCATGGTGGGAATTTCAGTGTTCATTATTTGGATTTTTTTGGAGTGAGGTAAGGTTTGTTTGGCCTTTTTTTGTTGTTGTTGTTTTAATAATATTTATATAAAAAAGGCACTCTCATTAGGAATAGAAAATGTTCTGTGACTTGGTTACTGATGGTGACTACTTTTCCTGTTCTAACTGTAGAAAATTCAAGAAGGGCTCACTGTTTAGTCTGTCAGCTCACCAGTTACTTCACAGAGCACACCTCAGTATTACTGATGTTTATATGAAACTACCTTTTTATTGTTATGTTAAATGAATCTAGGAAGAGTAGCTTGCAATAATTTTCAGGTTATCTTTTAAGAAATGGGGTGGAATGCAGCAAATGAAAATTATTTCAAGTTTTTTGTGGGTGGTTTCATAAAGGAGGGTTGACTTTCAAATTACAGTTGAATGAGAGTCTTAATATTCCCTCTTTTAAATTGAGTATTTTTTGATAATTAATTAAGAAAATATTTTCAGTTACATCTAGCTATCCTAGTCGAAACCTTTTTTTTCTTCCCTTCAAGCTAAATGGCACTGAATGGCACTTGCAAATGTTTTGAATATATCAGAAAATTTTGCTGCTTTTTAGCCAACAGCTCTAATCCATCTTTTTGCTTTAGTGGGCCACCTTTGGGGTGGGACATTGGACATTTTTCTGGTGATGACTCATCCCAAAATTCCACTTGAAAACTTCCAAGGAATCTCACATTCTTTTACTCTTGGGACGTTTGAACTCTTGCAACTGTGAAAAATAATAAAACAAAGCTATGAAGGAAGCTGATGGAATGAATCAGTAGGGAGCAATAGAGGGGTTCTTTCCCCCTATTCTATGTGTAGGCTAAGACCAGGCTCCAATATGTGGTCCAATTTATTAATCTTTTCTGCTGGTTCTGTTCTGCTCATTATTTTGTAGTTGGGAGTTACAAATTAGTTACATCCTGTATGGAGTCAAAGATGTTCTCTTCCAGTAGTGCAAGAAGAAATTGTAGTGTTGAGACATCAAGTTATGATCATGGCTTAAATACATGTCCTTTTTTCACTTTAAAAATCCAGTTTGCAAATCCATTAGAATATTTGCCTCCCTCTGTTGAAAACAGAAATTATATAGAGATGTGTACTTTTTAATAAAATGCTTTAAATCCTTACTTAATAAACTTAAATGCATCATGCTTTAAATAAACACAGTTAATTTCTGCTGGTCCTATCTGAAGAACCAGAGTAATTTAAGGAAGTTTGAGATACCTACAAATTGGGGTTTTCAGAATGTGTTTGTAGTCCTCTTTTTAAACCCTCTTTCTTTTTCCCTCCAGTTTCTCTTGATCTGAATCTGTGCTCTCTTCACCTGCTTCAGGGTGCTTTTTCTCTCCATTGAAGGCCCTTGTTATGCTTGGAAGTCTACAGGGTGATGCTGCTACTCTGATCTTTGGCACTGTGTGGGTGTGGCAATGACAGGGAGAAAATTTCCATGTTGTTTTCACAAGGCACCTGACACCTAGAACTGAATCACACTTTTAAACAGATTAGTTTCTTTCCAGGATAATTCAAATAAAAAACTGTTAATCTAGTTTTGTCAGTTTTCAGCAGGAAAAAAGAAATCCAATGAGTTTTGAAGGTGTATTTAGAGAAAAAGAAGGCAAGATAATTTCCTCTGATAAAAACTTTTTCATATTGTAATGCCAGTACATGTAGAATATCCAGCCTATAATGAAATAAAACTGTTCTAGTAAAAATTTTAGAATGAAATGAATTGTAAGTATACAGAAGGGACAGAAGTTTTATTTACTGAAATATAATGGTCAGATTTCAGTAGACAAAAACCCTCAAATATTTTCAAAATAGATTTTAATGGGAAATATTTTACTTGGAGTCAAAAGAAAGCATGAAATATTGGGATATTCTGTGAAAAGCAGTTTTCTAGCAAAGCTGCTGCTGGACACTTGCTTCAGCCATTCCATTGATGGTTAGGAATAGGAGTTCATTCAACAATAACTAGGAGGGATCAGGCAGTCACTGTGATTATTGGCTTACCCCAGTTTTAAAGGTTTTGCAAATTATTTTATGGCAACAGTGATGACTTTTCTGGCTGCATGAATGACTGTGAAACGAACACAGTCTCTCTCCAAATGTGTGGTCTGAATAGCTCCTTTTTAATTGTGATGATCTTTTAAAATCCATCAGAGCTCTCAGTTCATGTTTCTCTTAAATATAAATTGTTGTGTGAATACCTTGGCTTCCAATAACCTCCATATTTAAACAAAAAAAATCACATAGCACTTAACTCTGTAGCTTAAAGAAGTTAAGCACCATCAAAAAGAAGTAGAATTATCTGTTACTGAAAAACTGAAAAGAAAGCAGCAGCATCCACCATCTAGTAGGCAGACACCTGTTCATTCACACACATACTATCACAACTCTTGAAGAATTCTGCTTCTTAGAAAATCTATATATATATGTTATTTTTAATAGCCTATAATGAGTTGTTATATACAATTCAAGATACACTTTTGGTGAGTTTTTAATAGCATGACCTGTTTACTTGCTCCTACTTTGCATCCAGTGAAAATGGGATGATTCACGCCTTTTAAAAAAAAGAAAACAAAATGAAAAATGTATTCATTTCCATTCTGTGGAAAGCAAGAGTGCTACAAAGCTATGTCAATTTCATGTAAGGCAAAAGTATCAAGGAAATTCCTGCTCCAGTATATGGAACTTATTCTGCATAGGCAGAGTACTTTTTGGTCCAATGCCAAATCAGATTTTAAGAAACATCTCAAGGGTAAAGCTTCATTAAAATAGGAGGATTAAACCATCAAAAGTTCTTCCGAATTATGTAAGCCTTTGTGAGAGTTTGGTTAACTGGATGAAATTAATGTTGGAGGTTAGCTTTCTGTCCTTCCTTCTGTAGGTAAATTAAAATCACAGAGTCACATTATAGAAACTGTAGAACTGTGTCTCATTCCTATATCTCACAAAGTATGAACACAACAAAAATTATTCTTCTTGGGTTTGGCCTTCATTTATTCAAAGGCTTTGAGGTTGTGTTTGGATGGTGGGTTGGAGCAGGGTGGCAGAAGAACAGTCAAGATTATTTTCAATGCACTTGTAGACAGAGAGGGAAAAATCCAGGCATTCAAATTTTGATGTTGGGTTGGGTTTGGTGTTTTTTTGGTTTTTTGGGTTTTTTTTTTTTTTTTAATATAGCAAGCTTTGATTTTTACTTACTGCTCACTATTTTGGGCTATGTTGAGACATCAGCATTCTGGTGTGATAAATTCATTCTAAAAATCTGTTAAACTAACTGACATATCACTGCAGTGGTTATTTACAAAATCATGATGGAGAATCTCTTATTTTAGGAATGGGCTTGTCAGTGTCACTAGGGGAAATATAGGGTCATGTTTTATTTCTTGTGAAAATCATGTCAGTGCTATGTGCATGAGAAAGTATTATTGGGGTTTTGAAATATAGTTCTGAATGTGAGACTACAAGGTGTAGAAGTCTCTGCTTCTTCCTTTTTGATAATAAACTCCTTGATTTACCTTTTTACAAAAATGTTTGATTTTCAGCTAGTTAAATGCAGCAAAATATTTTATCATTGTTTTTTCTTTGCGAAAATTCATGTTATACAAATGTGGAGAAGAACTGATGACCCCCAAGCTATGGTCTGTACAAATGCTTTTGAAGGTACTGCTAAAAACCCCACCAAAAAACCATTGAAAAAGTAGCTGGTGAATGCCTGTGTGAAAATTCGGAGTGCTAGAGTCTTTGCTTTGAACAGTGATGTCTGCCTCATCACAGAATAAGGTAATATTAAGGGTGATGTTGTGAACAAAGGACAGGTTCTTGTGGTCTACCTGCTGATTTTGGCAAAAATGCCTGGAGAAGTGCAAAAACACATTCTCCTGTATTGAAAGGGTGCTTCTCACTCTGCTTCACTACCGATGTAGCCACTGGAAGCTGCAGAAGAGACTTCTCCAAACTTACATTCCCAGTACCTGAGATAGCTGGGAATGCATGTGATGGTACACACATCGTTAGAATATTTTAGTGGTTTTGTACATGAATTTTTCCAGCTGTGTATCCAGGGGTACTGGCTTGAGTGTGTGTGTGCAGTCTCTCATCTGTGGGTATCTCAGTGAAGTTTATTCTTGCAGCACAAGTAAGAGACTGTTCAAGTGTTGCACATTAGCTGCATTTGAAAAAGGGCCAAAGTACCTAGAAGTGATCTAATTTTCAATGCTGAAGAAATATTCCAGGAGAGAGAGAGACACTGAGTATGGTTCAGTGACATTATCTAATATCTGTCAGACCTTTCAGGGTTTATGACATCTCAATAGAACTGAAGTCATGTGGGCAAGGGGTTTTTTCTGTGTTGATTTTTATCTGAATGTATAAAAGAACAGGTATTTATGAACCTTCTCTATTAATAAGTGGACTGTAATAAAATGCCATTTTAGAAAAGCTAATCTTATAAAAAGCTCTCTCTTTAAGCTGTTGCCTGCTTCATTTATATCTGGGTAGAGAGAATTCCTCTTTCTTTAGCTGAAAGTAATGCAGGACCCTTGTGGTGGGGGGTTTGGTTGGTTTGGGAGTTTTTTTGGTTCAAAGTTTTCACTTAAATGTCAGAAAAACCTGTGTAAATACATTACTGGGAATGGCTTCTAAAAGTCTTTGTTTAACCTTGCAGGGGAGCGGTTTGTCTTTGCCTTCATACTCTATTCTTTTTCTCCTGTCTGCAGTTCTTCCCTCTTCCATGATCCAAAATGGATACCAATGCAACTGTGATGACTGACAACAGTTCCTCAATGGAGGATGCAGTAGTGTTTTGTTTTTAAATAGGAATTTAAATATAAACTTTTAAAGACTCTCTGCTATTTCTCTGTATTGTTATTTGTTATTTTTGAAAGTATCTCAAGTTATAAATATAACCAATGAAATAATGACCTGTAGTCTGTGTGAAATTAGGATTGAATAAACCTAGCTGTACAAGAAGAGAAAAAAGAAAAAGTAGGGTTCTGTGAGAAAGTAGTGTAGTAAGGGACCTTTTCCTGCTGGAAAGATGAACAATGCAATAAAGAGCCAGGTAGAACATAAAAAGATAAGCTGCCAAGATCTGAAATAAAAAGGTGATAATTTTAATGGGGTTTGGACAGAACTTCAAGTTTGAAAAATGTGCTAATAGTTTGCAGATGTGCAGAGATTATGGGGACTTAAAAAGCAGGATGAACTGGAATAAAATCAAAGGAAAAGATCCTTGCAAAACACAAAGTGAGCTACTGTGTTAAAGGAATATGAAATTACCATTGTCTTTGTAAATTAAAAGATGCAGCCTGATATCAAGTGCCACTTGGGAAAGAAATATCTGTATGTAGTAGATTAGAGGTCGATTGTGGAAGCCATGACTTTACTGTGTTAAGGGAAAAGCAAGTGCATAGAGACATTTTTGCTACCTGAAGTGACAAGGTCTTGGTTAATTGTAGTATCTCTTTTCCTCAAGGAAATAGTACTTAGAGAAAAATAAGTAAGTGAAATATTTAAGAAAAAAAGACAAGCAAGATGTGTAAAAGGTGAAGATATTGATAACTATTTTTAGAGATTGATAATAAGAAATATTGCCCTTGACTAAGGTTGAAACCAGGAGATAGGGAAATATTTTTGGGGCAATAGCAGTTTTTATATTTTCTTCTGGAATTTTGAATTTTGGTTAAATCTCATGACACCTGAAAGTAAGAGACCTATGGAATGTTTTTATGCAGAGGTCAGCATACACTTCCTCCCCAACCTTGAATGTGCATGTATTTTCTTCTTTTCTTCTGGAAGATACTTGAAGCCTAAACTCACCTAGGAAGAATTCACACATGGATAATACAAGCATGCATGCTCCTACGTGTATTGTGTCTGGCGAGATATTGATTGTAAATACATGGGGGTTGTGTGTGTGGGGGGGTGTTTCTTGGTTTTTTGTGATTTTTTTTTTTTTCCCCTTTTCTTTTTTTTTTAAACCCAATCTGTTTGAGGGAGATTTAGCACCTTCATTTAAAACATGGAAGCCACATTAAAAAGCGTAACCACTTCTAAAATCCCCCTTTATATCTCTGTGGGACCACAGAAAGTGATAGGTAAAAAGGAGTTTCAAATTCATGCAGTGCTACTACACCACCAGAGTTCTATTTGGTCATATATGTCCAAAGCTGCTCTTTCCATTTTAGAGTCAGCTGTTGCAATCTTGCTTCTGACAATGTTTATGATGTCACTGGCTTTTTCACTAAAACTGTATCCCATTTTCAGGGGAATGGGCATGTGCAAAGGGATGCCTGGTCATGCACAAATACAGGGTCATTGTGTCTTAGGTTTGCATCAGTCTTGACAGCAATCCTCAGACTGCAATTATGAAAGTGGACTTAGCAAACAAGCTGATGTGGTGCTTTCTGCCAGCTGAGTTTCCTGAGATAACGATGAGCTATTTTTTGAGTAAAAGCTATCCAGCAGAAAAATCATTTCATGTTTCTGGTGTATTTTTTAATATCACACATTAAATCCTAAACCGCATTGTCATGCCATCTGTCAGGAGCTCTTCGCAATATTGGGCTGAAAGAATAAGGTTTTTCAGTAGATAACAGAAATTCAGTTCTTCCAGGCAGGAAATATAGTTGAATATAAGTTGGAAAACAAATGGAAAATTTTGCTCCTAGTGCCAAACTTCATGGCTATACACATTAAAGCTATCATTGTTTCACTATGTTACAGTTCTGAGAGAAGGCAACTGAAATTCTGGGGTGTCTGAAACAGACTTGAGAATATAATGATACCTTTAAGGATAGTACTTTTTACATGGGTAGAAACGCTTCGTCCTGGAACACAAGACTTTTCTGATCTCCTCAGATTACTGATTTCTAGTACTTTAGCAGGAATGACTGGCCCCAGCATCAGTGAAACCTAACAAGGGTTTGTGTGTGTGTGATTGGGTTTTTCTTTTTAATGTACATCAAAAATAAACAAAACCAAACAACAAAAAGCCTGGTTACATTTTCTGAGAATTGTTTTGGTGAGGAGAAATTATTGATGAAAGCAGATATCGCTGACAATATCCTAGTTAAGAATAACAGATGTGTTGAGTCCAGTTTCTCCATGCATTCGTGAAATCACCTCTGATCGTTAGTGAAATAATTGGTTAAATCCTCTCCTATGAGGAAAGGCTGAGAGAATTGGCTTGTTCAAAGTGAAGAAGAGAAGGCTCTGGGAAGATGTCCCAGCAGTCTTCCAGTACTTGAAGGGGGCCTATAAGAAAGATGGGGACAAACATTTTAGTAGGGCCTGTTGTGATGGAACAAGGAGTAATGGTTTTAAATAGAATCAGTTTAGGTTGGATGTCAGGAAGTAGTTTTTTGCAATGAGGGTGGTAAAACAGGTTGCTCAGAGAGGAGGTGGATACCCCATACCTGGAAACAGTGCAGGTCAGGTTCGACAGGACTCTGAGAAGCGTGGTCTAGTTGAAGGTTTCCCTGCGCTTTGCAGGATGATTGGACTAGTTGGCCTTTAAAAGGTCCTTCCACTCCGAACTATTCTATGATTCTATGAAATCAAAGGGGAGATTTTTTGCTGATATCAGGCAGCATTTTCCAGGAAGCCTTTATCTTAACATAGACCAAAAATCTTATAGACTTTTTCCTAATTTTCTTTCTGTTGCTTCTTTATTTTCTTTTCCTTTCCTTATCTTCTGAAATCCTTTTCTCATATGCTTTCACATAAACCTCATGCTTTAGATCTCTGGACAGTTGTTTTAAGTTTGTGGTACTAGTTGTCTGGCTATGCAGAGTTGTTGAACTTTTTTAAAGTTTGAGTAGTTGTTAGAGCTCTACATAGTCTCCTGCTTTTCCTCCCATAGAGGGTATTACTATTTTTTAAAGTCATGTGAAAATTACACTTCTGTTATGATACACAATGTTAGGCTTTTAGTTCTGTGAACTTTTTCAGTCCTTATTTGTGCTGGTTATCTTTCCTGGTGCGCTCCTTGGGTTATGCCACAGTGCCAGTGCAACTTTATAACTTCAATTAAGGAATTGGAAATAGTTACAGTAATAGGGAGCAGCATCTCCCCTGCATGTTCTTTCTTTCATTCACTGACTTGAATTCTACTCTAGTTGAAAAGGGTGCATGATGTTAACACACAAAGCTTGAATATCAATGGATAGCTCCATCTGCACAATGTGCACTTAAGTATGACAAGAAATGAGTCACTCACACAAATATGTAATTGTCCCACATAGGTGGCGGTGCACAGTTCTGCTTGCCTGTTTTCCTCCCTTTAAATGATGAATTTCTTGGGGAAAAAAAGGCATTTTGTTAATTTGATGGCTTATACTTACAAACCAACTGTTGTCAGTTTTTATGGAGCTGTTTTTGGTGAAGGATTAGGGAAATGTGCTTATGGTTTGTCAGGTACTTAAAAGAATGATGGCCACATGCAGTGAGGTGTGTAAAGGATTCGTATTAGCATCAAAAGCAGCAAAACGGAGAATGAGATGTTTCATGTTTGCTCTTTCTACGTAACATTAATTTTGGCAGCAAACATCTACTCAGGATTCCCTGCAGCTGTGGTGCTCTCTGAGGAATAAATAAAAAGCAGCATGTGAATAATTTTGTTTTCCTCCTCCCCACCTGGCTATTCCTATTCTCTGTGTTGGTTTTGCTGCAGACACAATGATTTTTATCAGAAAAGCCTAGAAGAGATGGAAATGGCTTGGGATTTTAAACTTCTCAGCTCTCTCTGTTTGGTTCTTGTTTGGTTATCCTGTTTTATGACCCTGGTCTGTGGCAGGAACTGTTACAGCTTATGTTAGTAGAGTTCACCCTTGATACTGACTTGGTCTAAAGGGCACTAAAAAATCAGTGTTGAGTCAGAATTTTCATTCCTCCACCCCCCTACTACCACCAGCCATTTCTCTTGCAAAGGTGTGTGACCTGTGTATTTTTTTTAATACCTATTTTCTAGAGCATCACTGTTTTATCCATTTAAGAATCTGCACTGACTAATGCTCTTTAATAAGGAAAACCACAGAACAGGGGATCCTGATTTACTGAAATTTCTATATAAAATCCACAATGGGATGTGTACAGGATAGAATCAGACAATGTGTGATGATATATGTTTTAAGAAGTAACTGTAAAAATAGAAAGGTAGTTATGATGTTGAAGCCTTTCATGTATCTTCATTCAATAATAATTGGTCTGTGCCATGGAAATAATGAAAAGCAAGGGGGTACGAGTGAGTTGCAGCCCGTTGGGAGAACACCTCAAAATGGATGTATCTATTAGAGGGGCTGCACCCCTTGCACTCATCTTCTGTTCTTTTGCTGTTCACCTCTTCATGATGTGAACCCTATGCATTAAATTCTCTACTACAGGACTCCCCCCAAAAACAAGAAAAAATTATTCCAAGCACACTTCATGTGATGCTGTATTAGTCAACTGCTACAGTACGATAGTAAAGTTTGTAAAAAAGACAAATCATAATAATAAAACAGATTTTACATTTGGGAAAAGAAGATGACCATGGATAAATGAGAGTATTTTTGTTCAGTTTTTTTTCTTTTCTAAAATGGTTAGAATTATTTCTTTGTGAGTTGTAGACTATCATTTCTGAGGTCTGTAGACTATAATTTCTGGCATCCTGCTGTATAAGGTTTCTGTTATTTTTGTAAATTACTTTGTATGTACTACAAAACATCTAAAATCACTTTGCTTGTACAAAAAAGTTGAATTCCAGTACTGTCTTTCTGCTCCTGAATGTGATCTTACTGTATTATTTCACAGAACTTTTGGGAGGAGTTAAATTTTTTTGAAAGGTTTTCCCATTGTTGATGGATCTGGACACCTTTATTGCCAAAGTGAAAATACTAAATGTAGTTTTTAAATCTGTGGCTTTGTAACTACGGTCTCCTCTTGGATATGTTTCATCAAAGCACAAAGATCTCAAAGTATTTTTCAAGCCAATGGAATTCCTCAAAGGCTCTCAACTTTATCACTGTTATCAACTGGCAGGGCCCAAACTGGTTCAAGAGCTTCCTAGAACCCCATCCCCTGGCACTAATTAATAATAATATAGCCAGAAAGGCATGTTTACTAGACTTATTTTTATGCTGCTGGACTCTAGCAGTATTAGCCATGCAGCATAAATGGCACATGGAACTTCTGATAAGAAGCCTGGTTGTTTTTCTTGGCTTTGTACTTCAGACAGAAGGTAAGGAACTGAAAGAACACACCCTTACCATTGTACATTAATGTTTCTTCCCTGTGATGGAGGTGTTGCTGGTGGGACAATTCCTGTATCATTCACTGATATTTTTATACTTAGCTTGCTTTAGGTACTTCTGGATACTGGACAGGACTAATGGAAGCATGTTAGAGTGAAAGCTGAGGTCTAGGAAAAGGAAGGATGGAAGCCCTTTGTAGGGAAGACCCTAGAAACAGTTTGGTCTTTGAGACATGCCTAAGAAAACAGTAGTGGTTCAGAAAGGACTTGAGGGCTGGTTTTCTACTATAGCATGGATTATGCCATGTAAGAACTGAGGATTTTTCAAGCAGTGAAAAGATAGGTTCTGTATATTCAGAGTTATCTAGAATCTCAGAAAGGTATTGGTATACCTTTGGTGTAAAATTGACAGTGTAATAATTGTATCTGATAATGGTAATTCCAAATAGGAAGCTTGGAACTGCCTTTGCATATTGCCTGAGTGGGAGAGGAACATTGCAGAAAATTAACTCCACCCCAGCCCAAACCAGCACAGTTATAAATGTGGCTGAGCCAGGAGAGTTTTGACAGCCAGCTGAAGGAGCAACTTGTGTGTTTAAGCCTAAGGGAACTTAAATCTCAGTCTTTCTGTGGATGATCTGGAAGAGCAACAGCAGCAAAACAGCTTGCCATCTTGGCAATGAGAGAATTTGACACATGAGTTGAAAAGCTCCTACTGTAGGAAGAACAGTTAAAGGTTCTTAGACATCAATATTGTACTTGACTCGGTGCTGTAAGGTTTCTTTAGCAGTAATTGATTGTGTCATTTGCATGTAAAGGATTCCTAGCGTGGGAGTCACTAATTCTCTCACAACCACAGGGAGGAGAAAGCTGTTTTTCCTCAAATTGTAGTATATTTACCACAAGTGTATTCAAAGGTATGGTTTAGCCATATTATTGAAGCCACTTCATAGAAGATTATTTTATTGAAGCCACTTCATAGAAGATTATTTTAAGCTAGCTGTAAATACCCTATTGTGTGAGACCTACTAAAAATGAGTGAAAGTCTTACAGCTTTCAGTCCTCAGGCAAGTCCTACAGTTGTGGTGGGATTTCAAATAATTTTCTAAGTCTGCAGCTATGCTGCCATTGGCTCTCATGCCTTCATTTCTCCACTCAGGTTTCTGTGGTGGAATTGAACTATTTATTTCTGATAGTTGTCTTCCAAAGCTGGCATGTGTTTGATCAGAGTTGCCTCTCTGATGTCAAAGTGGCCAGAAGAAGGAAGTAAAGTTATTTGAAGACTATCTGCCCAGGTGCTTTTTAGTAAGAAGAAATAGTAGTTTTGTGCCACAGCTGGGTAAGCACCAAAACTGGAGAAGTGCTAAATCTTATCAAACATTTTAATGGTTTCCAGACGAAAAGCTGTGAAAGCAATCTTCTAAGGTAATGAAGAATGCTTTCTACTTGATACTCGACATAATTTTCTTCTTATCAGCCTTCCATTGTGGGAACTGTCAGCCTTTCTCAGTGTTGCATTTAGCCTTGTCAAGCCCACAGTCACAAAACTGTAAAAATTAGAATGATCAATATTTTTATTAATCTTTTTCAGCTGTCGAATCTCAAGATTGAGTTAAGTTCAGGTACCCAGCACAATAATGGCTCCCAGAATTTTCTCAATAGCGTAATCTCAGCAGAGAAAAGTCCAATAAGCCCTGTCATCCTTGGTAGTTTATCTTCAGTAATGAAAGTCCTGCCAGTTTGAGGCAATCCAGAGCAGATGAGCTAGAGGCACTTGCCTGCCTATAGAAACTGGGAAGAGGTGACCAAGTAGTTGATGCACATTAAGTGACTATATGCTATTTCTACCCAGGGGACGTTGAGATGGCTCTGCCTCATTGCACATGCCTAGCTTTTCTTTAGTGGCTGGCTTTTAGTGTACTTGCTAACCTAATTCCCTAACTCTCAACAAAAAAAAAAATAGGAAGAAAAAAAAAACCCTCACATATTTTAAAGTAGATGTTTTGGTGCAGTGCTTGTACCTGTCAGCAAAGCTTTTATGCAGTTAGACTCATTTGGTTTTTTGTTATTGCTGTGAGTTTTTCTTTTCCCATTACATGAAGCATAAGAGTTTCACGTTGCTTAGATGTCATTAGTTTGCGCTGGCAATGTTCAAGTACATTGCCAAGAACAGTTTATTTCCTCCTTATTTTGTAGAAAAAAGAAGCTGCATGGTAACTTGGTGGCGAATATTTCCTTGAATAAGCAGTGGAGACCTGTTGCCATATCAAATATATCTGAGTCTGCAATTACAGATACAACATAGGTACACTTCACAGCCTGTTTGCAGCAGTGTGGTGACAACTAAGAGGACAGGCAATCTGCTGGAATATATCTATTGCACTTGTTACAGTGTAAATCTGCAGTTCTTTGCATGCTGCAGACTCCTAATTTCAGTGACCTCAGAATTCGTTCTAGACATCTACCTGAATCTAATCCTGGAGGCAGGTGTTTGTTTGCTTTGGTTTTCTTGGTGATTCTGCTCTTAGGATGATTTTCTTTACTGTGGAAAAAACATTTTATATTCTGTGATAGGAACACAATAGGTTGGTTGTCAATGGAATTGGTGTGAATTTGTTCTTAAAATTAATTCCTAGGAAAATAAGAATAAAACAAAGAGGACTTAATAAATTTGCATATTCAATTTTAGCTTTACTTTCTAAGCACATTTTCTATTTTGGGGCTTAGAGAATGTGTTTGTGTGAACATGTGCACTTTTGTGCATGTGTCTGTATAAATCAGATATATGTAAATATAAACTGAATTCTTTTTATTGCTTGATATATGCCTTTAGGCAAACACTGCTACCTAAGGGATAGGTAAAAATGTAATCTGAATAGGTGATTTGTGCTACTCACAGGAGCTCAGAAGTGCTAAGTGTAGGTGCTGTGTAGGATACCACTTTAGAAAATAATTAGTCCCTTCATCAGATAATAGATTTGATTCTTATTTTTCACTTAAGTGAGATAAAATCATACTTTTTTCCTATTAATGCATACTGGCATCTGGGCTTTAAAAGGCAAGGAAAACCAGTGAGGCTGGTAGTATCTATCTCAAATACAGCTATAGATAATTATATAATTCAGTTGATTAAAAGAGTATTAAAAGGCATTATTTCCCACTAGTATTATAGAAAATAACAGGCAGTATAGCTAGCATCAAAGATTTAGACACTGCTGAGTTGTGTACGTGGGAGGCTTTTTTGAACAGTCTCATAAAACACAATGTCATTGCTATTCCTCTCGCAATATTTGGATTCTCCTTTCAATGTGCAGATCATTAGTAAGCTGTGAAGCAATCAAGTAATCAGAGCCCAATTAAATGGCTCATTCCATTCCTGGGCTTAGAGAGGATAGTGGATGTGTCAAAGTCTGGCTGCTAAATAGAGCCTGAACTGCATAGTGGGTGAAATCTCTGTGAAGAATACAAGGTAGTGAAAAATAGAGATGTGCTAGCTGACCATGAAGAAGCAAGTGCAAGCTCATTTAAGTTTGTATTTTTTTTCATGCAAGTGTAATCACAAAACAAACAGTCTGTAGTAGATTTAGGACTTTCTACTGTGTGTGAAGAGAGGAAAAGAGTAATTAAATTTGGAAATAGAGAGTCATCCATAGTTGATAAGGCTGTCTTCTGCCTTGTATTTTTTTTTATTAGAGCTGTGTCTCACATTTCCTGCTCTGACTTGTAGACTTTCCCAGTCTGTATGTTAATATTTGAGTATTAATCTGTGTGCAGGTTAAAAATCAGACTGAGAATGTTATGCCTCATGCTAAAAAAGGAGAAAGAGATGCTGAAAGAAGTAACGATTAACTCAGGTCTTCGAGTCAACAGTGATTTTTGTACTGTGATTAGGAAGCAGTTTTTTCCAAGTATGACAGGTCTGAGATGGAGATGGATTGCTTTAGTTTAGGAGAGCAGAAGTATTGTGCAGTTAGGGTTCCTGAGACCAAGAAATAATTCAAGCATAAAAGACAGAAATATATCCACCTGATACCTGTGTAGGTGAGAATATGACAGAAGAGCTAAAAATGAAGTAATCACCTCAAAGACTTGACTAAAAATATTCTGGAGGTTAGACATTGTCCAAGAGACAGCAAGAGAGTTACTGTTTTATCCATTATCAACTCCCTGTAGAAGGGTTAGAATGAAATAGATCATCTTTGAAAATAAATTTTCCCAGAACACCTTTTTTGGCATGATGAACAATTCTTTTAAATAGTTTATATTTTAAAGAAGGGATGAACAGTGGTAGTCATCAGCTTATAATCTTTGATTGTATTGAATTTTATATTTCTCTCTAAAGGATTAAAGAGAATTCTGTCAAACATTAGCAACTCCACCTAAT
Source organism: Monarcha castaneiventris obscurior (assembly GCA_026261815.1). NCBI lineage: Eukaryota > Metazoa > Chordata > Aves > Passeriformes > Monarchidae > Monarcha > Monarcha castaneiventris. The sequence goes on from JAMPIT010000890.1 coordinate 7,766,021, forward strand.
TTTCCAAGCAATCAGCCTAACCCCCCCTACAATTTCAATCATTAAACCCCACCAAGTTATATGAAGAGCTGGAAAGTTAGAAGCTAGAAGATGACTTCAGCATGTATTTGGTTAAGCAGAAGGATGTTAAGATTGTCAAAGGTGAGACATGCGCCAGACAGTTTTAGCAACATCTCAGTAGCTTCTTGTAACACTGGACATCCCTTCAGCACCAATCTGCTTATTGCCAAGGTAATTTTGAACTTACATTTGCTGGAGTACTGAAGAACTTTAGAATATTATTCATGTCTCATATTCAATGCCTGGGGTTTTTTTCCCTTTGTTTTTCAGTTCTTTTATTTTTTCTTGTTTAAAGCGCATTCTTTTAATTCTTTTGAGGAGAGCACTATACACCAGAAATCATACATAGTTTTTTTAATCCCAACTCTTGCCTTTAAACAGGGTTGCATTTCCTTAACACTAAGTAGCCATTAAGTGTAATTACTTATTCTGAGGACTCTGTATCCTTCCTGATGTGACTCCTTGTGTTTCTAACTAGTGATCTTGGTGTCATGACCATCTGTGAAGCTGTATCTTTGACATGATGGTGAATTTCCAACCAGATAATTTTTATTCATGCACAAGTGCTGTCTCAAGGTATGTGTAAAACCCAATAATAGCAGTAGCGGAGAATAATTGTTATGCTGAAAAAGAAAATCCTTTATAAGGAATTGGCTTCTAGGTGTTCAGTGGTGCTTGGATGGACATCCTGCTCATTTTAAAGAGGTAGTAAGAGACATTAAGGTTCTGAATGGAGGTTGTTAATAAAAAAAAAAAGTGTCTGTAGGTCAAGCCATGAAACTATGCAACTATGTCTTAGTATTTCTTGCAGTGCGGATGCTATGGTCAGATTTTTCCTAAATGTTGGTATGTATAATAGAAATGACATGATATTGAGCCAAAAATGGTAATTAAAGAATCAAACAGCTCCTACTACAGGCTCCTACATGGAATCACTGTTCAGCTTTTAAAGTATTTGTCTCTAGAGTGTTTGAGATCCCGATGATACAGGAGTGTCCATCTGTTTGAGAACCTGAGAAGTAAAATCAGTGGATAAATTGATCAATCCATTATCAGCATTTTAAAAAGCAAAGTAGAATGGGGAAAATCCGATTGATCTGATTTTCTGTTTTCTAAGCATTTAATAAATTCTTATGAATCTACCTATTGAGTGATTTCTAACCAAATGAGAGAGTTTTGGGACACAGTTTTCCAGTATCATCTGGAAATAAGTGGGCTTTATGGCTTTGTAACTTGCTTCAATATTTTATGCCTGAACTGGTCAATCTCTGTACCTCATCCCTACAAATTTCTTCAGTTGCAGCATATATTAAAAAAAAAAACCCTCTTCCTTTTTCACTACTGGGTACAACCAGCCTCACCTACGGGGAAAGCAAATCTGGAACGGTGCAATGGACTAAGTCTGAACTCAGAACCATTTAAGAAAAGCTCCATGGGTGGGTAAAATAGGATGTGTAGGTATCAGTGCAACATCAGAGGAGGGATTAAAGCACCCAGTTCGTGAAAGGGGTAGCAGGGTGACCCCAGCCTTTCTGTACCTTTGAAGACAGAAGTGGAAATTATAGTAGAGTCTGGTCTGTACAAGAGGTTGTAGTGATTGCTTTGATTAAAAGAGGAGCTGGAGAATACTCTGTGCACAACTTTTTCATATAGTTAAATAGGATTTATATTACTCATCACTGATGGTGTTACAGTTAAACCACAAGGGTGTTTTCTGTAGTTCTTTTCTCATCATTAGTAATTAGAATGATATTTGCCTGTCAATATAAATCATCTCCCCACTAATTAGCACTCTGGTGCGATTTGTTAACTGAAGCTAAAGAATTAGAACTGTGTGTGACTCATCCCAAAATGCAGCTCTGCTCAGAAAGCAGGCCTGCATCAGAGTTTAATCTGATGGCAGAAGAAACAGGTTAGTTCAGAGAGAAAATTATTTTAGTGGCTAAGACTCCAACAGTTCCATCTAAGCTAATGGAAATCAGAAACAAGGCTCTACTGATTTTGATTGTGTAATCTTTGAAAATCAGTGGAGTGCTTAGAAATCTTAACTTAGACATTAGGATTTTTTTTCTTTTACCAATAATTGACTATAGTAATGAGGTTCCAGTAGGGGCATCTACTTTGTGTACATTATATTAATATGCACATTCATGGAATTCCAGAGGCAACAGAAAGAGGACTGGTCTATTTGTCTTCTGGTTTGGACTTTCCTTGCATTACAGAAATGTCAGTGTTGTATGTTTTCAATTCATTTTATGACAAGCCTATATGCTTCCTCTGTTGAAATTTTTAACCCAATTCTTTCCCTGCTTAGAGTTTCCTTCAGAATAAACAGTCTTCTTCAGGGATGACTTCTCTGAGATTTGAGCTGCACATTATTTGTTGTGTTGGTGCATATGCTGCTATGTTATATGTTGCTCTCTTCTCTGTTGAGAGTGCTGAGAGCACAGACTTGGTAATGAACCCTTGAAGACAGTAAGGGGAATAACAGTGGAGGTAAACAAATGTCAGAAATTGTACTTAAGCTATAAATTTTTCAGGTTCTTAATTGTTGAGATCTTAGTCTCTTAGCCTTTGGGAACAAGTGCTTTCACTTGTTATCCAATTGCCACAAAATGTTCTGACTACTGATGTGTCTGAGTGTGCAGAAAAGCCTGTGAGGCCCAGGTGCCAGACTAAGAGAGGAAGGGAGGGAGCCAGCTCTTTTTGGTTGTCTGGTTGTGGAGTCTTGTTTTTATATCTCACATCATGATCTGTGCCCATGATACTACATTCCTGCTTCTGCAGAAGACAAATGTGACTTAAAAATTTGTAAGGAATAGATATTTCAAAACTAAAAAGCTTCTTAGCAGCAACAATTAGCCTTTTTCTGCATAACTAGAGAAGTTCCATCTCACCCATGGTGTCAGAAGGCTATTGACAAGAAAGGAAATTAGTAATTGATGTTAACTGTGTCATTAAGGAGGGCTCACAAAATGATCTGTCTAATGGGATGTTGTCTTGAACATAGCAGAGTGATGAATTTCACCTATCCTATAGAAATGTCAAACCGTTGCTTCTGTTCTTTCACTTAAAGCAAGAGGGGAGGAATTTTTGCAATGTAAATAGAAGAGCTAGTGCAGCATTTTGGGCAGAAAAGAAGAGTTTCCTTGAATGGTGGCCAAATTGCTCAGAGTGTACTAATGGAACTGGGTAATAGGTGAATACAAAATTACTTGTGCTGCAAAAAATGCCTCTTTTTTTGTTTTTAAAGAAAGCACTAAATGAATTCCTTTTAAATGAATTCAGTAAATTGTTCATCCCAAATGCTTTCTTCTAGTTACATATTGTTTATTTATGACATTGAGCTATGTGATTTCTAAATTCCATTATTTTGTTTAACAAATCTTTTTGCATTTTCTAAAAGCAAAACAAAACAGATTAACATAAAACAATTGGTTTTGAGTTGTCAAAATGATTGTCTTTAGCCAAATGCTAAATGATTTTTATTAAGCTAGCTTTTCAAAATGGCTAATGAACACTTAAGTTATTAAACACATTTTTCGCAACAGACCAATTGGGTTTGAAACCTGGAATTTCAAGATAAGCAAAGTAAAAGGCTTTTGAAGTTGTTTAGTGACCAGGCTTTTTATGGTGTCTGTAGGAATTAAGTGTCATTTACTTGTTTTAAGGATTATTGTGTTAAACTCTTCCTTCTCATCAAAATATTTGGGAGAGAAGGAAGAAAGGAGAAGGAGAGAAGGAGGGAATAGGAAATTGAAGAACTAACAATATAAGCTCCCAGTGTGTTTCTTTGCTTTTGTAATTTTGCTCGTGGTGGTAGAAGGATAGTAAAGATTATAGTACAAAAGTTAATATTCATGGAAAGGTACCTAAAGGTAAAACTGAGCATTTTTATACAGTGTATGAAACAATATATCAGTTGCTAGTAGCAATTGTGGTAAAACACTTTCCCTTGAAACTCCCACTTTTCACACATCTGCAGTTCTCCTTAACATTCCTTGTCTAATATAAAATTTTCTGAAGAGTTCCCTTACAGTCACTACCCAAATAAAAGAAAATGTGGGAAATACTGTCTATTTTTTTTCTTTTTTTTTTGACTAAGTTTTTTTGGGTTTGTTTTTTTTAATAGAAACGTGAGAAAATTATCAATTGAATTGGATTATTAGTAATTGAAGGTATTTGATTTTTCCAGTATAAATCCTAGATATGATAATTGGAAGCCTTGAATGGTCATATGAAAATTAAATTAGCTCTTTTATTTGAAATATATACATGGTACAGAGAACATTATTATATGACTGCTGTGGAACCTTTTTCATCAGATCAAATGATCAAATGTTAGTCTTGGATGTTTTAAGGGCTCTCTAAAGCTTTTGTAAATATGCTGTAAGTATTTGGATTGTGTGAATAAATTTAATTCTAATGGTTTTTCCCTGGGAGTGATTTCAGGGTAAGGGAGGCATGGTATAAATCATTCTAGTTTTGGAGTGCAGCATGGTTATTGTCAGTTTTATGCTCCTGGCCCATTCTGTCGATGCCCAGCAAATGAATGTTTCAGGATCACTCTATATCCTCGACCCTAAAAGGACTTTATATTGTAAAATCGTAATTAGGATTGGAAAGGACCTGAGGAGGTCAAGCACACATCCCTCCAGAATTCGAACACAAAACTTGTTAACATTTTTGTGTTACGTAGATAAAGCAAGGTGTTAAGAAATAAATAAATGCAAGTAAAAAGATAGCGCAAGGGGAATTCAATTTGAATATTCTTAAACCCCAATGAAAACCCCTTAATGTTTTCTTCAGAAACTAGGGAAACCAGAAATATTTTCCTTCCCACAATGCCCATTTTTTCTTTTTCCAGGACTAATCCTTTTTTTAAAGAATCTGTTTGCTTCGAGTGCATAACAGTACAAGTACAAATTAGGGCAGGTTGTACAGAAGTTTTATTCACTATGCGCATAGTGAGAGAACCGTGGGACAGCATCTCCCCCCCGTATCCCTCGTCCTTTTCCAAGTGGTTGCAGAGACCCAGCCTATGGACTGCTTCAGAAAAAAGAAAGAGGTGAGGGGAAAACGCTCATTTCAATCTTAAAGCCAGGTGTCCATCCCTGGGAGGAATGGACTCGAGTAGTGTGCTAAGTGCCATGGTTCAAGGAAAGAATCAGACAGCAAATAGTGCAACAGTGTGGAGGCCAGAAGAGTGGCCCACCTGGTATTACTCTAGCTGGTGAGTGGGGAGTTGGAGGCCATCTCAGACTGTTAGGTCATAGTTAAAAAGAATGTTATTGTAGTAAAATGCTTTCTTAGCTGGATCTCTCAATTATCAAACATTAATTTTACCACCACAAGGTCTTTCCTTTGAACTTTCCTCACAGGTCAGATTTTCTAGGTCTTATTGTCCTCACTGGTGTACTGATTTGCTGTGTGTTTGGGCTTGTTTTTGGTTTTTTTTTTTCCTCATTTGTCTTTTCTATTTTTGAACATGCTCCTGCAGCTTCCTCGAGAGCATCACACAAATTAAAAGAATTAACTGATGTTTTTTATGGGCTAAACACCACTCTGCACATCCCAGTGTGATGTTTATCTTTCCCTGTAAAAACATAAGTGTTTACTTTTGTTGAGTTTGTGACCATTATAATATGTAAATTGTGTTCTGCAAAAAAATATTACCTAACTTGTCATTTTTCATCTTCTATTATAGAAAATATGCTGCACCAATGGGACAGTAGTGTTTTAAGGATTCGTAAGTTTATAATTATGGTAAACAATTAAGAGCTCATATGGCACTTCTGCTTTCAAAATTAGAGGCTTGCTCTCCCATGTGTTTTCCTCTTCTTTTATCACAGGAAATTACACTGTTTCTGTAGTGGCTCCCCTTCTAGACCTCAACATATTTTACAAAAATTAATGAGGAAACCTCAGCACTGAATTTTTACACAGAGATTCTAGGTCCTTAGGGGAAATGGTTTCTTTATTATGAGTACAAACAGGTCAAACAATTTCCTGTATGTTGTCTGGCATTAGTCAGTGATCTATAAAGTTTAGCATCATTTTTATTCCCAGTGAAGCTAATGAGATTAGTCATAGAAGGCAGTCTTTCTTAGCCGAAATTATCATACCTCAGTGAGGGCTTGTCTAGCACGTGAAATCCAACTACTGAGGCTTGTGTGATTAGCATCTTGGTACTGTTAATTACATCAGCCGTTAGTAATGTCTGGCTTTCAGAAGCCACCTTCTGATTTTCTTGGATTAGTAAAGAAAATAAGGTATTAAAAAAATTTTTAAAAGTTCTCAAAAATGGTCCTGGGATGGTAATTTTCTTCATTTTTTTGAGGACTGTGGAGGGAGTTTTATTTCCATTGTGCTTTTTTGGGTTTGATTTGTTGGGGGTTTTTTGTTTCCTTTTTTTGAGGTGTTTGTTTTGGTTTGGTTTTGTACTCCTGAAGTTCTTTTAGTATTGAAGTATGAAATGCCACTGTGTCACAGATAATGTACCAAATAACTTCCATAGGCTGGGCTTCATCTGGGAAAATCAAAAGGTTTTTCTGTCAGAGATATAAAATTTCTTCTTACATACTGTAATTTCTCTTAACCCCAAAAATGTTGTGGAATTGATAGGGAGTCTGTTGTGTCCTTATCTGCTATTTGCATCATTAGACTTCATTCACCCAGAACTGAAGTTTCTGCTGTTTGAGCAGTGCAAAAAGTAGTAAATATTGAACCTGTATTATTTTTTTTTCCCCTTGGTTGCTGTGTGCATTACTTCTAGCCAAAGAAGATGCAAAAGTCTTCATAGGTGTCAGAGGTCTAACTGTAGGCTGTTCTGTAGTCAGCTGAGAGTGGTCTATTTGACAGAGAGAGTGAAATCTTCTAGATGTCATCTTGGGAGTCACAACCGTGTTTCTTCAAATGTGTTTTCTTATCAACAAAACAGCAATTCGTGAAATGAAGGGAACAGTGAATTGAAACAATAGATTACAGTTTAATAATGCTTGACCCAAAATGCACCAGAGAGATGTTTCTTGCTCAGTGAAGTATGACACTCTCATCCCAGTCTTTTCTCTAATTTAGAGAGCTGTGGCACTGACATAGCAGGACTGCAATTTCAGCACTTGGAATGCAAGTTCTGGTGATGCAAATCCAGAAAAATATAAGTGGTAGCAAAAGCCTGCCTGTTTAGACTCCTTCCAATCTAATCAAGATTTCCCAAGAGGTGGATTTTAACTTTCTCAGTTTTCTTTATGTAATGTTTGATTCAGACCTTACTGCTTGTTCATGTTGAAAGATTTTACTATTGTTATTTAATGGCATGAATCCTGCACGTAGTCTGTGGTTTTCATACACTAGATCTAGTTCAAGTAGCTGGGGAGAGTGATGCCCTGCGCTATTCACAGTCTAGGCAAGTTTAGGAAAAAAACCATTCAAGACGTGACTGGAAAGAAGATATTGTTCCCTAGTGCCTCAGTCCATGAGTGCAGTCAAATAATTCTCATAGTTGCTCATTATTATCCAGTTGCAAGGGGTTGCTTGAACAGCTGAGCAGTGAAATGCAACACTTAGAAATATTTGAAAAAGGATTGTACATTTGAATTTTGACACTGCACTTTTACTTGCGCCTAATAATGTGCAGATTAATTCTGAAAGATACAATTCTGTCCACAGTGTAATAGACAAAACACATTTGCTTCTAGATAATTGCATTTTTCACATACTACATGCTATGACAAAAATATTCAAGAACTCATTGTTAAATCTCAAATACCAAATATCATAGATTTCCTAGTCTCTGGGATTTTTTTTTTTTTTTAATTTGCCAAAATTTTCTAAATTTCAAAAGGTGCTTCATGCTATTTGGCTTTGAATGTAGGGCACTGTTGAAGCGAAGTATAGCAAGGCTAGGTTACTTCTGTGCATTTGCAATTGGGGCCCTGAAACATTTTTTTTCAGCTACTATCAGAAAAATAGAAGAGTAGTTAATACCATTTTTGCATGTTACCTGGAGAGTTCCCATTTCCTCTTTGGGGATTTTGGAAATTGTAATGATAAATTATGCTTCCTGTTTTGAACACTGTTTTCCAGTATTCTGAAGATTAGTTGTAGAAAACAGTCTTAGCTGAAAAAACTCTGTCTGAAGAATTGGTCAAGGTGATGTATTCATAGAAATTTCCACTGTGTTGTGTGCTTGGAGGTTTCCCACAGTTCATTGCCCCCCAGCATTTTCCTATTATTTCCCTGCATTTGTGGAATTTATGCTGTCTGTCAGTAAATAACGTGAAAGCTGATTTAACTCTAAAGCTGGCTCCGCATCAAACACTTTAAGAGAATTATTTTTAAAAGTAAAGACATTTAAGTAACAAATGGAAAGTTACCATAAGAGATTTGTACAAGGGAGAATAGTTGATGTGTACTGCCAATATCAGAATACCTGATTTGCTAAAAGAGTCACTGCTAAAACACCTTGAAACAAATTTCATTTTCTTTGCATTTCCAGCAAACAAAGGTGATCTGATAAGGTGGACAAAATAACCAAGGGAACAATGTTAGAATAAGAACACTTATTCTAACATATGGTGAGAAGAGAGCTCAGTCTGAAAGCAGAAGATGATTAGGATGAAACTGTTTTGAAAACACCTTAGAAAAATAATATTTGAAAGGATCACTTGGTCCAGTGCCTGTCATCTTTCTGACTATAAGAAAGAGAAGGCATGATAGCAGAAGATTGGAGGCAATGAGTATTGAAAATTAGGTTTCTGTCAAATAACAAAATAATTAGATAGAAGAAATTATTTAAAGGTCTCGAAAAGAGACAATATCTAAACCACAACACAAAACTATTTTGATGTAAAATACAGATATGAAGTGAAATAAGGAAAAATGTAGTTTTGTCAGAGATGCCTAAAATCAGAAAACAGCTGTACTGCAAGTGGTAATTGCACTGTCTTGGCAATGGCATCTATAAAAGGGTGACACAAACATAGAGACAAAATTAAAAAGATGGATTAAGTTCCAGTGAATAAAAGGCATGAAAAGGCCATAAAAATGTCCTGTTCATCATATTAGGTGTGAAAAGAAAACAAAGAAAAACCACAAATCCTTTTATTGAGGAAGAAGAAATAATTAATAGTTCATATTAAGCTAAAGTGCTCTATTTTCTTCTGTGCTTCAGGCCTTTTAAAAAGAAAGATACTTATAAAAATGTAGCATAATAAAGCCAAGAGTAGAATGAGTACATAGACCCAGAGCAGGAAAAGCATGAATCAGAGAATATTTACCCCATCTCAGTGTATTTAAGTAATTTATGTCTGATGAGGTTTACCTACAATCCCTCAGGAACTAACCGGATCAATGGTTCAGAAACTGGCAGTGTTTATCTTTGAGAGTTCATAGAGAATGGGCTGGCCCCAGTGGGCTGAAGAAGGGCAAACATAGTAATTAATCTTTCAAAAGAGGAAAAGCAAGCATGACTTATAGTACAGTTCCTCCTTCCTTACTCCAGGAGTTGAAAAGAGGATAGAGAAAAGTTGCAAACAATCCGTTCTTAAGACCCTAAAGAACAAGAACAAGACAATATAAGTTCTCAAAGTAAAAAAATAATGTTAAACCAATGTGACTTCTTTTCATGTAGGGCAATCCTCCTAGCACATGTGGTATGGTGAGTTCTTTGGTAGCCTTGCAAATGACTTTCAAGAAAGGAAATGGTAAATAATGCAAATGCCAGATCATGATATGATACCTCTGCATCACTGGTAAGTGTGTTTAGAGTATTCATCAATGGTGACTGTATTAGGAAACAGGGATCATAGTCCCAAAGGATGTAAAATTATACTTTGAAAAATTTTCTGAGAATATCCAAGATCAACTCTTTACCAATCTTTAAAAAAATGTCAGTTCTATGGTTTGTAAGGATATGACTCTGAACTGAGACAAGCTATTAGGGAGGCTTTTTGGAAAATTACAAAGAACAAGGAGGTTATGTTGCTTTTGGTAGCATTTAAGTATGATCACATTTCCACTACAGAAGTAACATATCCTTTGGTAAATTAATTTGTTTTCCTTTGGCACCTGTCCCAGTAATCAGTTTCTGAAAGAGTTACGTGAAACACAGTAAGTTTTGTTTTACAACAACCTTCATTCATATGGTCATTCAATCAGGCATTTTCTCCTGTTCTCTCTCAAGGTCTTATATTCTGTCCTGAAGTTAAATACTTCAGATTCTGGACACTTCAATTCTTGTTATAAGTTCTTGCTGCTGCTTAGGGCTGTGGTAACCTTTTGCAGTAGTTAGCCATAGACCAGTGCTGACCATTATTCCTATTCTGGATGTTTCTTTCTTTGCTAAGTTATTTATATTCAGATTGTTGCTGGAAAGATAACTAATTTTTATTTTTTTGCTAATGTTTATAAGTGTTGCAAGAGAAATGTTTTCCATCTGGCAGAACGTTTCTCAAGCAGTCCGATAGGTTTGACAATTCCAAAGAAGATTGGTACTGAGATTGGCAGTCACTGGGCAAGGAAGACTGATCTCAGGAGGCTAAAAACCCTATAGCTATTTTTAAAGTTTTTAGAAGCTTCTTATGCACTAAGGAAAGTCTGCCTGGATGTTTGTTTAAATGGATTTTCCAGTAGGAATAAACCTTTAAAGCTTTCAAATGACAGTGGGGGCTTTCTCCTTTGGAAGGCAGAATTCAAGATAGCTTTTGTTGGAAAGCCCGTTTTGAAGATTAGGAGAGTTCATTGTGTAAGTCAAAATAAGCCTCCTGCAATTTAAGTGACCATACGGAATTTCTTCTTCCTGTGCTTTTGCTCTCAGCCTGGAGAGCACCCCGAAGAACTATCACGTAAATGACTAGGGAATATGGATTACTAGTCAGTATTTCACACATGGGACTAGTTGAGTTTTGAAATTTTATTTTCATTTTTACTTTAACACCTATTGCTAGTAACTCAGCTAATACAATTAAAAAAAAAAATAAAAGTCAGCTGTCTTATGTCTTGTTATGTCTCCTCTCCCATAGCTGGTCACTGCAGCACCAGTAACTCAGTCACTGGAGGATGAACAGCAAAGGTGTGATTTCAGATCCTGATTCCATTGGCATTAATGGGAGTCCTGCCATGGATGATTTGTGAAGAGAGGAAAAAAAAAATCATTGTTTGCCTTCAGAAAATAGCAATGCTTGTCTTCTGAAAGCCTGAACAATAGCTTTGTGTGAGCTAGATCAGGGAAAATAAAAAGCAGAGTAGAATCTTCTCTGGGCTCTGAATGACTCTTAGATGTTGGAAGTGTTTGAAGTTTTTTTTTACCAGGTCATGCATGATTTCTCTTGGTTCTGTATTTACATATAATAGTCTCTCTCTTTTGCTCACGGAAAATTGTGACCATAATTGTTGCATGAGGTCTGCATATATTCTAGCAGTCATGTTTATTTGCTTCCATATGCAAATTGCATATACTCTTTGTATATTTACCACGTAAAGAAGCTTCACAGAATTCAGAGTGGCTGAACCGTTACAGTTCTGGGTGATCCTATCTTGTATTACAACACGTAACTGGCAAGAATGCTTTGTTTGCCCTCTGGTTTCTTTCCTGCTCGTCTTATAACCCTAAACATTGCATGATTCCAACACCAAACAATCCTTATTGCTTCCTCACGAACTACATTTCAGTTTCTAGTGCCACAGTTACAACTTCTGCATTTTTCACCGTATTTTTGTTTTATATACTCAGCCTTAAAAACTGCATGATTAATGACTCTTTATTCACCTTTAATTTCAAAATGAGGACATAATTATATAGACAGGTAACTTTTGCTTCATTTTTGAGGAGTTGGGACAGTCATTGAAAAACATCTGGGACTGACACTTTTACATGGTTTTATATTTTTAATTGTAGATGATGTTCTGGGGTAGCCTCTGATACTATACAGTCAGTTTGAAGGGAATTAAATCTATTTATTATTATCCCACTTTTCTTGTAGAAAGTACCACAACAGGCTGTGTTTTTCAGGGCTTAGGGTGATTTTTTTCTAGTTCTGCTTTGAGAAATGTGATTTTCTCTTCAAGGAAATTAATTCCAATATGATCTCTTTTTTCTTTTTTTTTAATCACTGCAACATTTTAAACCAAAAGGAACTGTCAGAAAGTAGAGAACTAAATAAAGGGGTGCATAATTTATTTACCAAGCCTGAGACTCTTACTGAGTTACCTGAAAGGATTTAAAGGTGGACACTGATAAACTGACAGACCAAGAAGGTATGGAGAGCAATGAAATATTTAAAGAATTAACACCAAAGTAAAGTAACTGACAGCCTGAATTAGCACTATTACTTCCTTCTTCATAGCCTTTGGTTAGCCTGGCCCTTGAATTTGAAGTGACACGGATGATGGCTGCTTGATGCTGCTTGAGTCCTGCCTTGCTCTGTGGAAAAGGTATCTCCTCCTACTGTATTAATTTAGCATGCTTCACTAAGAGACAAGCTGCCAGGCTTTACTTAATTTACTCTGGTTCTCCTTCAGAGAGTTCGTATTCTTTGCATTTTAAGTTCCCTTGATAATAGGATGTTTCTGGCTTAAAGCTGCATGGCACCTTTCCATGCCGTTTTGTGCCAGCACAATTCTGCATTCTGAGTTGCTCAGTCAAGGTTGCAACATCCTGAAGTTATTGTCACAAAAAAAAAAAAAGGTAGAACTAGAAAATTTGGTTCTTAAATAATGGAAGTGCTTTAAGGAATTGACCTTACCAACAGTTATTGATCACAGAGGGTGGTTGGAACTAGATGATCTTTAAGTTTCCTTCCAACCTAAACCATTCTGTGATTCTATGATCATCTGCTTTTGGGGATCATAGTATTGGGCACTACAATATAAAAAGACATTAAGCTATTAGAAAGTGTCCAAAGGAGGACCACGGCAATTGTGAAGGTACATCCAGGCAAGTATAGGGTATTTCAACCTCAGGGGTAGGGTCATCTGATTTTTTTACTCAACTCAGTATTGCAGCTAATCTATTTCTTTTTGCTTTTTGGTGATTCTTTAAGTCACAACTGCATAGCATGCACATAAAATGAACTGATTTGTAATTTTAATGTATCATGTACAGTGTGCCCAACTCTATGCTGTTATGCTTAGGGCTAAGTGCATTTTCAAGATACAAAACTAAAATATCTGAGATAAGGCCGATATAAAGAAGGGGAAAAATTCAAATAATGACTGCTGATCCACAGTCTGTCATCCAAACCTAATAGGTATTTTCAGTCTCATGAATATATTCTTTGTAACTCTTAAATAGTACTAAATCAGTCATGAAGATTATAAATTGAGAAAATGAAATGCACTAATGCAGTGTTTTAAATTTTCATACCCTTTTGAGTACTTGTGTGACCTTTACAAGATAAAATAAGCTTATTAGGTTTAGTATGCAAAATTCAAAACTCAGGTCAACTTCCAGGACTAATGAGAGATGGAGGAAGTGAAATTTATTGATCTGTTGGATGCAGTTAACTGGTAACTTGGCATTTGTGTGCCCTCTTATGCATCCATATATTGCTGGTTAACTTCTGTAGAAGCACAGTCACATCTACTGAGTTTCTAGTTGGGCACATTATGGCTTTTTTTCCTGCAGGTAAAATGGTTATGGATTGGAGGAGACTTTGTAGTTAGAGGCTAACCTGATATTGCCCTGAACTTTCCTGTTCTCATTTAGTACAAAGGAGAAAAAAAGACCCCTGTGTTTTTAAATCAAGGGTACTGACCCATAATTCATTTGTGAAGTTCTTCTGATGGAAAAGAGGTTTCGATTTTAATGTGAATCAGCATCTAGGTAATGAACCGATATCTTTGAATCATGCAAGTACTTAATGTCTATGGTTAAATTTATGATACTCCTGGGATTGTGGAAGCTTCTAGAAACAGCAGAGTGACAGGTAAACAATCACTGTAACTTTCTAAGAACAGTTGATCAATCTAATAGCACAGTGTCTGCAAAACGAATCATACTTCTTTGCTTTACGTGTTGTGAGAATGTTATTGGTTATCATTAGGTCTTTACATACTCTGAATTTTACTTGTTTCTGTGATATTCACTGTCTGCTACTTCAGATTCTGTCAAGTCTTTGTGATGGGTTTGCTGGTGAAATGTCACACATGAGGTTCATTAATTGTTTGTTTCTCTTCTTAGACAAGATCATAACTAAAGTATATACATAGAGTAAGTATGTCCAGGTTTTCTAGCTGTGTACAGAGGCAACAGCTACGAGCATCTCAGCTTATCTGGCATGAGTGCATTATACAACTATGTTAGTTTGTGTTCTTTTCACACTTTATGTCCATTGAAATATTAGAACTTGTATGCAACTAAAAATCTAAATGGTGGGCCTTCTTAATGTTGTGACAAAACAAGTGTGGAGTGTCTGTGTTTTTTACCATCCCAAGTTACAAATGTAGGTATGGACCAGCACAAATAGCAGTGTACTACAGGAAGCTAAAAAGCTGGTGATCATGAATATGACCTGCTGTGCAGTATTACTTAACTCTTGAGAGAATAAAGTGTTACTTAAGTATCTCTAATTGCCAAGGCTTCTGTTTTGCTGAGAAGTGCAGTGTGCTTTGAGGAATGGATAGCCTAATATTTGCCATCCTGGAGGATGTTTAGTGGAGAGGGCTCTAAACACTAAATAAGAATGTCTCTCTCACTGTTAGACCCCCTACACTCAGCTGTGTGTTTATCTTCTGATTTTGGTTTTCAGCACTAGAAGATCTGAGGATTTTAAAACTTCATTTCATTAGAATGATAATCAGATGTAAATATCTTTATTACTTTGTGCACAGAGTAATACTCCTTTTGCAGTGCAGACCATTCTAGAAAGAGCAAGCAAGTAAAACTTTTGGCCAAAAACCTGGTTTAGCTGAGACACGCAAGGTGTTATGAACAAATGGAGCCATTAAATTTACTTGTAAGTTCAGGACAGCACAAAGAAATATATCTAGAGGCTATAAATAAACTACAAATAAATTACAGTTCACCATTGTGTTTTCTCCATTCTTCTACATATTACAGTTCTTTCAGAGCAAAGATACTTTAGCATGTTGGTGATTTCAATTTAGTATTTATTGCTCAGAAGATGGTTGGTTTGCTGATACTGTGCATTTTTCTTCACTAAAAATAATGAACAGCTTCTGGTTGCTAGATACTTGCCAGGTAAACCTACATGTTTAATAATGCTGGGGTTTTCTGGTTGTTTGTTGGTGAGTTTGGGGTAGGTTTTTTTGGATGATGGGTTTTAGTAGCTAGTGACATAGCTGGCCTACAGAGCTCATAGGTTTCAAGTGAGACTTACAGGTTTCAATTAGTTGTTTCTGGGATGTTCTATTCTGGCCCGGGAGTCAGACAGATGCAAAGGGAAGGGAGCCTCATGTAGAGACAGGAGACAAAGACTTTTTCAGACTCCTTCTTTGAACAGGCATCATAAAATTTTTAGGTGAACCATCAAATAGAAAAATCTGTCAGAATTAAGATACAACTTTATAGGAGAAGAAACTTGGCTTAAACTTGAGAACTATTTTCAATCCCCAGGGAAAGCAGTTTATTTTATATTTTAATGGTACCCCTTGGGTTGCATTTCTTAATAGCACATTCTCTGAAGAAGTTGTTTCTTAATGCAAATGCAATGATGATAAAATAGGATGAGGGTTTTTAAAGTAATAATAATAATGTATGAGATATATTAGGCATTCTGAATTTTTTTTTTTATTGTGTATGTATGCTTTCTTTAGATATTGTTTCTGGTTGCTTTCCAGATGTTCTGAAAGGCCCAGAGGCCTGAAAAACACTGTTTTGTTCTAAGGTTGAAAACTAGTCCTAACTGTTACCAAGTTATCTGCTCATTTCCTAACACTGCCAGAAACTGCAATTAAAAGTATAAAGTGAAATAAATTAGTAAATATGGGGCTTTTTCAGAGCATGTTGAGAGAGAACCCAGAAGTTAAAAAAGGCCCTTTCATGCAGTCATACACTAAATCTGAGGGGCTAGTTCTGTTTCAGCAAACCCTGCTGAAGTAAACGCTCAGTATTTGTGCAATTTGTCTAGTACAGCTTGCAGTAAATGTTTTAGGATGGTTTTGAAATACAAAATAAAATGTACCTATTTAAAATCTACAGTGGAAATCATTACAGCTAAGCTAATGATCAATGTTTATTGCTATACTGTTTATTAATGTTGGATTTATTCATCTAAATATTAGTGTAAATTTGAGGAACTGTTCAGAAACTTGTCTAAAGGAGAGAGATGTTGAGTCACAGATATTTCCTATTTTTCCGACACAGCTACATCCATTTCTTCCCTTAGAAATATTTTTCCTCTTTTACCTATCAAAATCTCATGTCCTCTCTTGTTTCTTGTTGACTACGTATTAGGAATGGGTTGGGTTCTCATTTTTAGCACGGAAAGATTTGTTAGTGCTTGGAAAATTTGTGTTGTCTGTTTTGTTTCTTTGCCTTCAGCCTCATTCTCTGGGAGTTCCTTCAGTCCCTTCAGTGGTGTATCAGTTTTTCATAGGGTGACCACCAAGACACTCCAGCATCTCAGATTTTGTGCCATTACATAATTTGGTGCAAATTAGCTGACAACTTCTTGCTTGAATGTAATTTTCATTCAGAGCTGCTTCGGGCTGAGTGTTGAAACAACAGAGATGTCTGAACTAATTTAAGTGTAGGGGAAAATCTTTTTCATGCTTCAGGGCCTTCAAGCATATCGAGGCCTCAAAACTCAAAGCAAGTGCTGTGTCTTTTTGATCCTGTAATTGTCTATTGCATTGTGGGCAAAACCTCTCAGTCAAGCCTGATCCATGGGTTAAAGTCTGTTGGAATAGTTGACTCATAGGTAGGTTGGTTCTTTATTTTCCTTCTCACATATCTAGCCTGTGTCTCTGCACTCAGATAAAGATTTTGCTTATCATTATATCAACATGTATATGTGTGTGTATATATATATACTTATTTATATATATATATTAATTACTGTTTACAGGAAGAAGGTCTGTAAATTTCAAAAATGAAAAGAGGGTTCACCTAAACATGGAATGTTAGTAATTCAAATAAAACAAACCAGATAAATTATTAAAATAGTTCCTTTCTACCTCTACCCTGTGCCATTACACTTTCAGAGCGGAAAAACAGACCAAGTTAAATATGAGCTTTTCAACATGGTAAATATAGGCAACATGACATCTGAGAGAAATTTCCAAAGCTCCCTTATGAAATACGGACTAAGCAGTTTCTGCTAGCTCATTACTGCTCTGAGACCTTTCCCTCTAATTCGAGTAGAAGAAAGAAGGAAATATGGAAAGCAAATACAGCGAGAAGCATGGAATGGGGGAAGAAAAACCTGAGAAAGTCCTTCCTGAAGATAAATTTGTTCTCTTTTCTTTCTCAAGTCTGAGCGGATTTGAGTTTCTCAAAGTTATCTTGGTTTCCTTCAAGCAACCAGATTGTAGTGCGTTCTTTTAGTGTCATTGTTGCCTATAGCCATCTTGCTTTAATGAGCAGTTTGAAATCTTTGGGATGAGTTGAACTGTTAGCTCCTAGAAGCTTATCAAGTCTAGAACTAAGCTGTCGAAGTGTTTTAAAGACAGCTCTGTAAGATGAAATACAACTGTGGGAGTGAGCAGTTAAAAGCAGTTCCCTGCTGCTTTCTTACAGCTATTTGGTTTTTCTTTTCAATTTTTTTTCTGTATTATTAATAGAAGTAACCAAGAATTAAATGGAACAAGAGAGAATCATGAAGTTTAGCTAAGTGTAATTCAACTAAGTTGTTGCGGTATCTTTTTTGTGGTCTGAAATATGGCTGGGTTGAAGAGTTCAGGTTCACATTTACATACAGTGTGTTTGACTGTTGATTCTGAATTTAATTTCTGACAGCACTAAATGCCTTAATGGAATACAGACGTAAGAGAAGAGACGACTTGCTTTTAACAGCTCATCCTAGGAGGCACACAACCCCAGAGTGATTCATGTAGTAAAACACTTAAAGGCTGAGCCAATTTTGTTTCCTGCCATTCTTTCGAAGGGAAAGGAAAAGTGTGTTACCATGTACTACTGTGTCCTTAGGGCTGCACCGTCCTGTGATGGCATTAAACCTGATCTGAATCCAGAGACCAGTGATAGAAATGGTTAGGAAAAAAGAACCAAAACATCAGAAGGCGAGACTGAAAGATCTAAAAATAACTTGAAACAAAAGGAAGGGAATGTAGAATTTCTATGCCATATTATTTTTTGGTTTTGATTCTTCTTCTTTACATTGTGAGCCTAGATGGTGTAGATTATTTTTAATTTTTTTTTCCTTACCATTTTTCTCAGTTCTCTTGCTGGAGATATTCCCAGTGCTCATATCTCCTTTGGCCCTTAATCACAAGGATTTCCTTCCAACTGCTCTGCCAGATGTCTGAGTTAAATGTGTTCACCAAAACGGAATATTTTAAAAAAACTGAGCAAAAGTAACTTTCTTGCTTATTAAATCATATATTACTACTTCATAGTTTTGAAGATGTAATTCTTAGAAGATTGTCAATGCTTATTTGTCTGAGGGGGGAAAAAAGTACTACAGAATTTTTTTTTTGAGGCTCGTGTCTTTCCAGAGACACTAACTATTGACTTGCTTTAAAATATAGAAAGGTATAAATCATTTACTACTTGCTACTTCTGTATATCACTCAGACATCCATGTAAAAAAAAGTGGGCAGATCTTTTCCAAGGAAGTTTTTCAGCTTTCAAGTACCATCAAGGTTAGACATGCACTAAGAGTTGGCCCTCAGACTTCTTAAAGATAGAGTAGACAAGAATCAGTTTTTTATTATTTTTATTCATTGAAAAGTTTCTTATTTTGGTATTTCTTGTCAGCCCAAATTGGAAGAAAATAGTAAATGACAGGGAAAAGTATTTTGAGGTAACTGGTAGAGAATATTGTGTTCTCTTGAGATGTGAAGGATTCAGCTCCATAATCAGGTCTTTACTTCTGTCTTAACCAGGATTTTCATCCTGGGCTTCAGAAGTTTTATTGACTGATTGTTTGTTGTCCAAACAAAGGCTTTAAATCTGGAGAACTGGCACTGTTTGGGGAAAACATGTTCTTTGAAATACTTTGGGACACAGCAGGAGAGTACTATTGATACAAGTAAACTAATCAGAGCAGATGATAATATTTGTGTCACCTGCTTCTCATGTCAAGATTTAAATCCAGGGTACTGTTGCTGTCAGGTGCTCTTAACAGATTAAATCTGGCTGGAATTTCAAAATAGTTGTTGGATTTCCAGGTTAAAGTGCAGCCAGTGTCATTAAAAATCCTTGAGCACTTGAATTTTGGCTTGCACGGAGGCAGAGTGCTTCACTGTCAGACTCTGGATGTTATGTCAGCTCCCTGCTGGCCTCTTGTCATGAAAAAGAGCACCTGAGAAATTGAGATGGGCACATGGCTGCCATAAAACCTTTCGTCAGAAGCTAGGCTCCCCTCAGTAGTGTCTGTGGGACGGCTAGAGGAGGTATTAATGCTGTTCAGATTTGGATCCAGACCAACTGAAGCTCGTGTCCCATGTGTGGAAGCTGCAGATGCTGGTGTCCTTGTCTGTCCCTCTTCTGTGGCACTTTGTGTGTTGAGGAATCCATTCAGTGCAGGTAGCTCGGGGTGCAGCTGCAGGTTCAGCTCTGGGGGCAGGAGCCCAAGCCCCAGGCAGGAGGCCATGAAGTGCTGACCCTCTGCAGAACAAAGGGCACAGGGACCTGTGGCCCAGCCAGGGGACCGGGCACTCAGGGACACAGCAGGAGCTGATGATTCCAGACCTTCCCACCCTTAGACTGTGAGAGGGTGTAAAAGCCCAGGGGCTCCTCTGTTCTGGGTCCCTCCTTGAAGAACCAGCTTGAGCTGTGATTTTGTTATTTAGTCATGGTGCAATGACTAAATTATTTTAAGGACTGGGATGTCTGAGACTGTGCTCTAGGATCAAGTCAGTAAGGAAACCTGGTGTGAGTGTGAGGTGTGTAGTTGTGAAAAGGCCTCATCTCAGGTGGTGCCATAGGGGCCCCAGGATGGTCATACAGGGAAGCTTCCTTAATGCTACCAGCTCTGGGAGCATTACATAAGCTTTGTAATAGTTAAGGGCTTTCTAGCTTTTTCAAATGTTTGTCGTGGTCTTCCAGAAAATTTTGTTTCCCTGTCCAGATCATCTACCAACTGTGCTGGCATCAGAAAGAAATTAGCTTCAAGACACAGCTCTGTGAAGATGTTATTTTCTCTCTTCTGTTAGTATTTTTTGAAAGCTATCAGAAACATTCTCTCAGTTTTTCTCAACCTAAAATTTAGCCTGTCAGTGTGGCCATACTGAAAATGAATAGGAAAGAAAAAAAATACCCACAGCACAAAAACACTCAAGTCAATACATAAGAAAACTAAATCCAAACCCCCTACAACAGGAAAGCAAGGTGTATCAACATAGAAAACACAAGAGTCTTGTTTGTTTCACACTGACTCTTTGAACTGCTCCTTGAAGAAAGGTTTAACAACTGTCACTGTCATTTGAATCAGTTTGCTGACATTTTGCTGAAGGAGCCAAGAAAACAGATTTCAGTAATAACTCTGACTTTTGTTTTCCTCTGTAGTAAAAGGGGTATCATCATCTAGTGTCTACGGTTTTTGGCCCTCACCAACAGCACCTTTTTCCCAGCTTGAAAAGAATGTGGTTTTTTTTATTTGCTGTTATTATTATAATATGCTGGTGCTCAACCATGGTAATGATTCTTCAGAAATACGCAAGTTGCCTCACCTGCAAAGTTCAGTACAATATACAATAGGATTTTTACTTTTTTTTCCCCCCTTATATCTATGAAAACTGTAGAACGTTAGGGAGCCAGCTAACTTAGGAAATGTACTTTGAGCTTTACAGTTCTAATTATGACAGGGGAAAGCATCATCATTTGGATTGGGAATCGAGTACAAGGGCCATGGCTTATCTCTGAACAGTAGAAAAAAGCATTTTTCTATTCCTAGTCCCCATGGACAGCTCTGGTCTTTTAGCACCCCAATGCTACCAGGAGTTCCAGCAATCCTTCTATTACCCTGTTGGTTTTTTTGCACAATCCCACAGAAAACAGCCACAGGGTGACATTTTTACTATATTCATGCAGAATTAATGCAAATCTATAGAAGAATTTTTATGCAAAGAAGACCCACCATCTAAATATTTATTTTTCATTTTGGATCATTTATTTCTGGTTAGGAGGTACTGTTCAGATATCAAGACCAAATTCTGCTTACTGTTCAGGGAACAGATGTTTGTCTTGCTGCCTAACCAGTATTTTTGAGCTTTGCAGGTTGAGCTTTGCAGGTGAGGATTCATTGTAGTAATATTGACTGCCACCTAGACATACTAATGGCAAACCCACAAAAGTTTAGATAGAATACAGGCCTCTTTGCTTTATGATGCATAGCCTCACAACTGAGGTTATTTGGTTTATGTTAATACAGTTAATAGGCCTTAAATACATGCAGATTATTTGTTATGATCCCACTTATGACACCAAATAATGTTAGGGTCTGATTATTAAAAGATGCCTCTGCCCCAATTAAGGTGCAAATGAGACCACGTGCTAAAGTCAGTATTAAGGATTTTATTTAATGGTAAATGTAAAGGCTGGGGAGGAGGAGGTGGGGGGGAAGAGAGAGAGCCAAGTTAAGTAGAAAGATAGTCACCACCCCGTGGGTGCTGCAGTGTCCTGATGGCCCTTCTTCTGGTCTCAGGGGTGGGGGTCCCCAGTGTGTCTCTCAGGAGGTACCACTTTGATACAGTCCAAGTCCCAGGTGTCCACGATGGGACATAACTTGGGACTGCATATGTGTAAGGACTTGCTTCCTTTCTCACAGTTTGCCATGGTGAGAATTCATGTCCAGAGAGGTTATCCAAACCTGTCACACCAGGCCTGGCATCTTCCTGTTGTTGCTGTCTGCATTTTCCTCACAGTGGATTTTGTCTGGTGTGCTAATTCCAGACCTTTTACCTTGATGTAGGTCTGTTTGTTTTTCTTTTTAATGTGATAAAATACCAACTTTCTGACACTGACTTTCCAGAGAAGCATATGTAGGGAGACCACCACCATTTGGATTACCCACCCATAGCCATTCCTAAATTGTTTTTATATGTTATGATGAGGATTTACACACTCATCTGGGCTGTAGGGTGAACAATCCTCATTACATTTTGAACTGAATTCTCTAAAACCTTTACTTTAAGGTTTTTCTATAAACTTCCTTTTTATTGATATAGAGACCCTTTTGAAGAGCTAATTATGTTTGAGAGAATCCTGCAGTTTTCTCCTCCTAGGGTGTGCATGCGTTCTGCAATGAAAAAAAGGAAATTAACTGAGTTTTGTGCTGGTGTTTTGTGTTTGGTAGGTAGCAGGTGTTTGCTTTACTCTTGTCTGAATTATATTTTAATGGGAAAGACCCATGACTCAACAGCACAGTTAACTTGAAAATAAAGGCCTTTTTACTTTGCCACTAAAGCCTATGAGAGAAAATGGAAATGCTGTGATATTTGCATGCTCTAATCTGTAGGAAAACTTCTTCAGTGGGTGAGCTGCCCTGAAATGCTGTGGTTCGGTGAATGTTTGGATGTGAAATGCAGGTCTTCTAGCTGCATTTGGTTTTTTGGATTTTGTTTATTTTATTCTTTTAAATGGAAGAGGAAATACTGTATGGTTAGAGATCATAAATGAGGTACTCATTTATTATACAGTTTATTGTAAGTGGATGACAGTAACTTGATATTTTAGAATTATTCTGTAGGAAAAGATAGCTGCAGTGTTTTATGTGGTTGAAGAACAGCAGAATCTGATTGTGTATTATTTTCAGTTTATTATACAGAACCAGTATGAGCAACTGAATTCAAAGGACAAGTCTTTCACACCTAAATAATTGACATCAATTTGTCATTTTCATTTTTATTTGGATTAAAGTATACAATATATTCTAGCTGATTACACAAGTTACATTGTAAGATCCTTGGGTACTTAGCATAGTAGAGTAATTCTAACTATTTTAATTTTTTACACTGATAAAACAGAAATGGAGCATTATGTCATCTGAGAAAATTACCTTCTCTGAAGCTTGTGGAAAAAAAAATACATTCTTCAATGTTGCAAGGTTTGTCTTGTCTTGGACATAAATTATGCAGCCTGGTGGACTGATGAAAGTAGCAATATGTAAACATTCACCATTTTTCATTTTCGGGGTTGAATACGATTACTTGTGCTCAGTTGCTTTTTTGTTTTTTTTTCTTTTGCTTTTAAATCTGACTTCCCTTTTAAGATTACTACAACATTAATTTATGATATATAATTCTCTCTGTGCCTTTAAAAAAGGTGTTTATAAGCACTGGTGGAAAGTAGTACTTTAAAGGGATGTTAACAAATTCTTGTTGTTTTCAAAAAGATCAATTTCACAGTGGTTTCAGAAACTGCATCTGATTATGGGTCACCGTGCCAATTTTGTTGTGTTCTTACAAGTGCAATTTCATGTGTTTTATCTCTTGCTGTGTTGTTTAAAATAGTAATATACCAAAGAAAATGAAAGCTGGCTTCCTAACTCAGAAGAGGGGTGTAGCAATTTTTTTGTAAGGATCTATATGCCAGATTCAGAAAGTTAATGGAAGGTATAAAAGCATAACTGTATCTAAAAATAATGATAGACGGAAAAAAATGAGATTATGTAGTGCCTTGTATATTATCCTATTTTAACTGAAGAAAATCTATTCAATACAGTGTGTTTGTAAATTAGTGACTGTGACTAACTTTTAATACCTCTTCAGACTGTAAAAATGGTCCTTGAACTGGACATCAGGAAAAAAAAGAGTATTGTTGTCCCCTTAGTCTGGAAACATGAGCCTTTATTTCTTGAGCTAGAAGGCAAGCACAGTAATTTACACTCCACACTCTCAGAATCCCAAAACATCTTTAGGATTTAACTGAATAGACAATGGTGTGTCATGTCAGTTGAAGTTGTACTTGCACACCTTAATGTGCCTTGCAAGCCTCAGTCTCATCCTTTTCCATACAAAAGGAAAATAGTTTTACAGCAAGAGCACCAGTATATTTTTAACCCAGAGCAATTCACCTTCTGAATCATTTGAGGCTTGGTAAACTACAGTCAACATCAGGTTGAGTAGAGTAAAGAAAAAACCTCTAAAATATCAGTTAATGTTTTCTACAGAATCCAGCCCAACTCTAAGATGTTTCAGTAAGAAACTGATGGTGATGAAAACCACATAGAAGCCAAGAAGGGTTCCAGCAGAAACCTTCTCTCACTGGAGAGGAGGTACCATCAGAAACTTGCCGGTTTCCTGCTAATACTTGTTCTATATGCTTGACAACTGGTTTGAATGATTGCAGAGTGTATTCTTCGTAAACATCCAAACTCCTGGCCGGTTTCCTTCATCTGTATGTTCCTCTAATCTGTGAGCCCTTTTCTGGAACTGGTGAGCATCTGCATCTGTAGCCTTGAACTATTTGTTCAAGAACTAGCCTCAAAACTCATTGTTTTGAGTGGAGAAACCTTGCTCTCAGTTCCTTGAAACTGTTCTATGACCTACTGATGCAGAGAACAGAACTTGCAATCATGAGACTCTGTGTTTCTCAGGTAAGAAAAAAGTTCCCCGAAGATGCCAGGGTGCTCTACTCTTGATGCTCAGGAACATTTTTAACTCAGGGTCTTCCTCTCTGAAGAGCTGCCGAATTCAGATCATCCATGTTTGCTCTACATGGCAAACTAAGTTTTTAAGTAAGAGATGCATGAGGTGGTTATATTACCACGCCTACTCTGGACAATGATGCAAAATGGATAAAAACAAAAGCCTAAAAGAATCTAACACTGTGCAGGTATTCCCCAGAATCTGTCTTGGAAGACCTGACTTAGGGGAATCAGAGAAGCAGTGAGCTTGCACTGCTGTGGAACAGAAATACATCTCTTGTAGCTACTCAGTCTTGTCTGGAAACAGAGATAAGGTAAATCAAAGCAAGAAGAGAGTGAAAAATGAGCCTAAATCAAATGAAAGAGATTAAATTTTGTAATTTAGTCCTTACTGGAAGATAGCTGTGTAGAAAAACAAATTTTCTGAAAAGTATACTCTGCAAGAAATCTTTCACACTAGAATTACTTATGTTGATCTCAACTGTCTTGAATGTGCTAGCTCAGAGGAGCCTTTGACACAGAAATTGTTTAGCATGCAGTATTGATCTGATGGTTAGAGGTGCTGAGTACCCAGGATCTCACACAGGAAAGGTGAACGGAGCACACCTCAAATGGCTTCTAAAAACTGCTAGTGTACAAGTGTATGCCTCACTTGAGAAATCAGAGCAATACTGATTTTACTAAGACCATGTACATGTTATCCTCTCCTATAAGGAAATAAAAATCTTTTCACACCTGTCACACATGGGACACAGCAAGGGAAGAGTTTCAGGTTCCAAGTATGAGGGATTTTTGGAAAACAACAGTAAACATATTTAGAGATAAAGGCGTTTTGTAAGGAAAAATGCAAGAAGTTTCTAGATGATGTGGTGCAATGCTTCAGAGGTTATTTGGTATCAGATGAGATCATTTGAATGCTCCAAGCCTTATGCCTGATTTTGAAATGGTCAGTCACCTGAACAGTTTTAACTGATTATTAAAACACAAACGACAACTGGAAGTGGGGACCCAGGACAGGCCCAGGACCCCAAGGGCAAAGCAGAAAGGTTCAGCACACTCCAGAGGGCTGAGTGTGCTCCCCTTATGCAAAGGTAATGGTAGGAGGACGCGAGGCATAAACCCTACAAGAGTTCTTATAGTCTCTGGTTCACCATGATTGGTTTGTTTGTCAATCTGCTTTCCCACTGGTCCTTTTAGGGTCTTCTCATTGGCTTATTTCAGGAGGCGTTCCTGTCCGTTTCCGCCATTCTCCTTCCCATTGGTTCTTTGAGCCCACCAGTCATGGCCCAGGATGTTAGGGTGATGTAAGACACCTCACGGGCTATTGGCATCGAGTGGTTACATGGGAGTGTTACACCCGTACACTTTGAGTGCCGACATTAATTAACCGTCACTCTTATAATTAACTGGTCACAAAATCCAACCCCATTAACTCTAACTCTTAACAACCACGACCACATTTATAACAATTTCATTTGGGTTAATCTGTCTTGGAAGATGTATATTCTGACTTGGTACCCTGCACTGAGGCCACAGGCTGACTGACGTACTGTTAATTCACACTGGTGTTAGTATACTGTGATAAAACCATAAGACTTTAGGTTCTTGATTACAAAGGTTAATATTGCTTGCCTTTCAACTAGCAGCTGTTGAGTTAAAGAGGAATCTAAAAGCTTGTCTTCAGAAGCAACTTGACTTTTGTAAGATTAGTGATACATCTAGGATTTTTCAACGTAATAATTTGTTCACAAGTGGAGATGGAATTTTAGACAACCCAGGTTGTCCAAGCTGATGACATAAATTCTATTAGAGCAGCATGCCTCCAGAAGGATAGAAATATGTCAATTTTTAATTTCTTCTGTATGCTGGATGAGTAAGGACGTGGTAAAGATCTATCCTGTTGTGACTTTGACTGTGTAAAAAGCAGAGAATGAATCTTCATAAACTTAGGCTGAAAAATTCCCACTTGGAATCAATGTTCGTAAAGCAGTGCCTGAACGCTGCCTCTTGGTAGCCAGAGATAACTGCGAATACTAACCTCTAATGGATTGAGGAAAGTCAACGAGTGTGTTCTATCGACAGCAACAGAGCGTTGTCTGGAGTCAGGAAGCCTTTCAGAAGGTTATGAAATGGCACCTGATGGGTGGGCTTCAGTGGTAGGTGAGCACTTTGGGCAATTTTGTCATCATTTGTTTGCTGTGTTCTGTTCTTTGCCATGTTAACTTTAATTACTGTCTGATGCATTGAGGAGAATTACATTGACTGATCTGTGGTAACAGCCTGATTCAAAGCCCGGTGAAGCTAATGGGGGTCTTTACACGAGCATAAGTTGATTTTAGCTTCCAGATGCTCTTCACTGCATATTGTAATTGCATATTGTATTGTTCTCAGAAAAAATGACATCTCTGACATAATGGCATATCTGTAAAATAATAGAAATTTTTGCTGTTGCACTTAGGACTGTTTGATTTCAGTCTTACTGCAGTACTTCTATTTAAATTAAAGTGGACTGAGTTTAATGATGCAAAATGCTACATTTAAATCCTTCTAGAATAAGTAAAAACTTCTAGTGCACTTTACTAAGTCTTTATATAAAAAACTTTACAACTAATTAAATTATTAATGCCTAATACTAAAATAATTGAACTAACTTGTAACATTACATTAGCAGTGCTGCTGGGTGTCATAACAGTAATTATTGCAGGTAAAAATCTTCTGATAAAATGGCAAGTTTGCAATCACTAGAGGTTCATACATGGGGCAAGTCCAGCCTAATGCATTTCCAAAAAAGAAAACTGGTAACTGTGCTGCTTATAAAGCTTTTCTGGTTTTAGGTATTGAATGATAAGTAAGCAAATGGGCCAGAAATGAATCTAAGGTGAGGTTTCCTGACTTTCTGAATTCTCACTTTGATAGATTCATTTGCATTCCCTTGGAATACAGACATTTACACATTTACTGATTTTCTTTGAGTCTCTAGACAAACCTGAGGTCAAAGCAAATTCTACCTTAGTGCTCCAGTGATGATGAATAGATGATACTTCGCCCATACTGCTGTGGTATCAAAAGATTACACAATTCTTCATGTACTTATCTTCATACAATTTATGTGAGATTGGGAACTGACTATATTCAGAAGCCTTTGGAAAAGATATTATTCTTTTTTTTTCAAAAAGTAGGGCCAAAATAGAAATGATGACCTATTCTGTTCTCATTGCCATTTGCACACGGCCAATCCTAATTTAATTATATTGATTTAAATCTGGTGTAGGTTTTTGAATTGAGTTGATTTATAATGATAAAGTTTTCTCTTAACATTTGCACTCCTGTCTTGTAATATCTATTTACTTCTCCACTTTCTTAGTTGTATTTAGGTTGCAAGAAATTGGATGTAGGAGGAGCCCAGCAATTAGGTTTTGGCATGGAAAATAAATAGGCAATTCTGTAGGAAATTATGCAGCTGGAAACCAGGGAAACTGAAGTCCCAATTTCTTTTAAATGTCTTTGTTTTAAAGAACTAACTCTAAAGGTGTAACTGAGAGTGAACGTTTGTTTGGGATGGAAAGTAGAAAACACACAGAAGTGGTCAGACTAATTTTGTTACTTTTTTTCCCATTTCCTTTTTAAGCATTGTATTTATAGTCAAAAGGCCTTATAGGTATGATTGAAAAGCATGTTTCTGAGAGAGACTGCAAGGGAATGCAAAAGTTTATGAGATTAAGTTAGGAATATATAGGAGATAGTGTGGTAAATGGAGCAGAGAAAATAATTGGACCTAAGGCTGGAAGGGAAAGCTAGGAGGAGAGAAGGGAGAATGCAAAAAAGGATCCAAGCTTTGGTGAACAGAACACTGAAAAAAAGATTAAAGAAGAAATTAAGGAGACCTTTTAAGAGGATCCACACTTAATTGTGTCATTGTCTGAGATCACATAAGTTTCTTTCAAAGACATTTCCCACAGGATGAAAGTTGTTGTATTTCGTAATCGGTCCTGTTACCCAGTTAGCAAGTTAAAGTGGAAGCACATGGGTGTGAAAACTTGCCAAGGGGAAGTTGTTCTTTTGTTTCCTAACTCTGCAGATGGTGTAATCCAGAAATTTGAGGGTTTTTTGATAAATAAACATTTAAAAGTATATGTGGGGGTTGTTATTTGTTTTGTTTTAAATAATTTTCCCTTGGCTGTGATCAGTGCAGAATGCACTGTCCAGTGTTTTAATACTGCTCAAGGTACTTATTGAGGAGCGCAGCCTTGGCAAGCCATTTTATTCTTCCCTATTCATAAATTTCTCGAGTTTGAAGTAAAATGGGATTAAATAATCTGGTAAATCTATCATACTGCAGTAGTGTCATCAGAAGAAGTATAAGGTTGAGAAAGTCTAAATAAAGTCTAAAAATCTCTTAATTCATAATATCCCTGCTGATCAGGGGTAGCCTGTTAAATCCTGTAACCTTAAGTGACCATTATCTTGCCTCCCTCCTCCTTGGCGAGGCAATGTTTATTCAGCTTCTGTCTGTCACATTTAAGAGATCTTGCAACTTAGATAATGTTTTCTGGTTTTGCAGCTGCCCAGGCTTTCCTGAAATGGATTGATAGGCTTCTGTTTTCATCTTGTTTTTTCTCTTTTGATCCCACTCTTCCTAACATCATTTATTCTCTCTTGTTGCAGTAACCTAGGGGTCCTTAGAAGCCTATCTTTGTTCCTGGAGCTTCAGGGTTAAAAAGAGTGATGTGATGCAGCTTGTGTGATTGATAAAAAATAGATATCACAGTATTTTCTATTTCGTCTAGCAAGGGTGACTTTCTGCCATCGTTTGCTTTGACAGCCTCTCCCTGTAGGTTGTAGTTTCAGTCTTCCTTCAAATGTGTGTAGGCCAGAACCCTGGCAACTTACCTTTTTATCATTTGATTTCATTCCTAGTGCCTGTGTATAAGCATCTCTTCAGGCAGCTTCTGCTCTTGGCCACAGGGAAGGCAAGAGATGGCGTTCCTGATCCTGACAAATGTGTTGCTTTCCCTAAGGGGAAGCCTGAGAGGAACCACTTTACAGTATGCCTACATTTTATTATTGTTCTTTAAACTCAAGGCTGGTTGCCAGGTTAATGTCTTTTGAAAATGAAACAAAACCAAGGCTTCCTTCTGGCTTGTCATTGACTTTTATGGTCTTGCTCCCTAAATTCTAAGGGAGAATCTAAATTAGGTTTCATGACTTTTTGAGGGATGGTTCACACATTTTTTTGTTTTCCCTGCTGATAAACCCTTTCCCTGTCTGGAAAAATGCCAGACCACAGTAAAATCCTGGACAGTGTTTTTTCAGAAAATTTATCTATTTGTGACACTGAAGGTAAAATATATTCCTAGAGAACAACACCATTTTTATTTTTCTTTCCCCTCATAATTTATAAATCTGTTTGCAAAGAGAGATGAAACAGTTTTCATTAGCATTTACTAAATTTAATTTCATTTTAAAACATTTTATTTTGTATTAAAGACGTATTTGTTTATTGCAAAAAAAAAAAAGCAGACAAACTGCAGTTTTTCATTAGGTAGAATAGAAATTGCCTCAAACACCTGCAGAGCATTCAGACTTTGCCCATGTTTGAGTCCCAGCATGCGAGTCCCATTGTTGAGGTTTCTAATTCACCATGAGCTCTTTCTGCCCACACAGAGCTGGCTCAGGCTGAGTTATGGGTCACAAGCCTGGTCAAGCTGCCAGTCTTTGAAAAAGCATGATTAAAGTTTGGGAGACTTCTCCCTTCAAAACCTGGTCATTGTAAAGCAGTAAGAAGAGATGCACATCTGTGTATATACCAGCACACATCTGTGCAATTGAGAGGTGTGTCCCCAGCCAGGGCTGCCTTTTGAAATGCTCATTCTTTAGTGAGGAGGAAATTAAATGAGTTTTTGCCTGAGACTGACTTAGTTTCAAAAGGGGAGAGCCCTTCCTGCTTTCCAAGGGGTTATTTTTGGAGGCCTTTTAGATAAAAAACTAAAAATTAAGTAAATGTGCATGTGTCTCTTTAAAAGAGCGGCTCCGGCAGATGCAGCATGGTTTGCAGCATATTCTTCCTGAATCAAATAGGATGAGTATAAGTTGCCAACAGCAGCAACAAAAGATGGTGGTGGGGGGAGGCAGAGGGAGAAACAGAAAATGTGTTGACAGTGGATCTGACCAACACAGCCCAAAACAATAGGATGCATGTTTAGCATGACTGGCTCTATTCATTCTCCTGTTAGTGCTTGGCATGCCAGCCTCTCAAAGGCAGCAAAGCTGCAGGAAGTGTCACTTCCTCACAGACTATATAGAGAAATTTCCTTGACACTGTATTCTTCAGCTGCAAATGCATGGTTCTGATGGGTTTTTGATTAGTGAGTAGCTCTAAAAACCTGGTAACTTGTGATGCTGAAGGATAATATGCACGCATGAGAAAGGCCAGCTGTATAAATCAGCCTTGTGTCTGTCGACTAGGCAAGATTTTCTCTTGTGCTACACAGCACAGTATTTGAGCCTGCTGAAATGCATAGGAAAAACTCCGCCTGCATCCTATAAATGCTGTCTTTCTGGTTCAGATAACCTCAAGTATGTTGAGTCCCATGGTGGCATGTGGCCAGCTGCCATTCAGGAACATGTTTACCTTGCCGCTGATGTGCAGCCTTGTGCCACATTTTCCTTTAAGTACAAACTCAGGGCACTATTTGGTGACATTCCAAGCCCTTTAATATGGCAAGAGGCATGGCTTGAAAATTACATATAAAAAGTGAACCCCCAATCACTCTGTATTTGCAGCACTTCAGCACTTCACTTGCACAATAGCATTCTGTTGCAAAATGACTGTGGCCACTTCAGATTGTCTGGATAATGCCTCCAACCCCACTGCAAATCCATGCCTGTTTTTTAAAAATCTCAATTGCATCTTCTAGAGCTGTTCTTTTCACACTAATTTCTTGTTTGTAGAATTTGTGATAAAATATATTCACTATATATTCAAATATATAAATAACAGTATATTCAGGTCATTTATAATGTAACCTAAACTGGAGGACATCTGAGGTTTCTGTCTGTATCTTCTGATGAGTTGTTGCTCCCTGGGGTAAGAGCTGCTCTTAGCATTGGTTCACCATGGCTGATTAAAACCTTTCTGTCTGTTTAATTTCCATGGCCTGCCAGCACTGAGTTTGCAGTGCTTGGTGAGAATCTGCTTTTGAATGGGTTTTTTTATTTAAAGATGATGATATGTGCTTGAGCTGTGCAGAAGTATTGAGCAGTCCTGCGTGCGTTTAAAAATCTATTGAAGAATATGGGGCAAGTGTCAAGCTCTTCCTGAAACCCACAGAGTTTTTCAGTTTTCTCAGGAACTTTGTCACAAATAATCTTTCTGAAAATTAGTTCTACTTTCTCAAAGAAGCAGTTGATTATATCCCTTGCCAGACTGTTTCAGTAGATAAACAGTGTAAGTAGGTGAAAGGCAGGTTAGCCTCTCTGCAGTGATTATCATGATTGCTTTTTAGCTTGCTGCTTAAAAAACCCAAAATGCTTTACAGGCTCTTATTTTATTGAAATGGTAATTTATTTTTTTTTTTTTTAAGATATTTTCAGTATCTGAAGATAATCTGGTACTTACTTGCATTGCAGTAGAGCCAACACCAAGGTGTTCAGACTTGGTTCTTTTTCCCTTTTACTTTCAGAAGTTGATACCAGGATATGGTTTTTAAAAACTTAACATAGTATTTGATAGTGAAAAGGCTTTGAAAGCAGCCAAGGAGATACTTCAAAAGCATATTTATTAATTTTTACTTAAATGAGAGTACAGTTGCAAATTGCAATCGATTCTTCAAATATTTTGGAAATACAACTGCAAAATGCTGGTGTTCTTGATAAAAGATGCATGGATAGCAATTTATTGCTGTTTTCTTAGGAAAAAAATAATCTCCTGATGGGAGTTCATTAGAAAATAGTTTCCTTTTTGCATTTAAGCAGTGATTTATGGCTGCTTAATCATTATTTGATGATCTTACTGTATATAATTTTTCTCAATTCCTAATGTGAGTTTAAGGATTTATGTTCTAGAATTCTCCCTAACTCTTCTGCATATTTCTGAGAATAAAGTAACCTAATATAAAATGAACATGTGAAAAAGAAAGGGGCAAGTAATATGCAAATCTATATTCGTAAAATGGTAAACTCCTTTGCAGTCATATGGAAGAGGAAGTTGGAAGATTTTATTTGTGGAAACTTAGGTGTCAATCTTAAGGTTTTATAATGACTCACTAGCATAAGTGTTTACTTTAAAAAGCAGAACTGACTCCACAAGGCTTTTTGAGATATACTGCTTTTTTACTTTTGAGTCTCTGTCCTTTGGGTCTATAATCATCTCTGAAAAATGAAGCCTGAGATATAGATTCATACATAATGGGCTATATATGCTACTGCTGAAGAATTGTAATAGAATAGTTAGTCTTTGTTGGCCTCGTCATCCTTATTCGTTGTAGGATAGAGCTTATAAACCCCAAATGACTTCT
Organism: Monarcha castaneiventris obscurior; assembly: GCA_026261815.1. Classification (NCBI taxonomy): domain Eukaryota; kingdom Metazoa; phylum Chordata; class Aves; order Passeriformes; family Monarchidae; genus Monarcha; species Monarcha castaneiventris. The sequence goes on from JAMPIT010000890.1 coordinate 7,799,325, forward strand.
ACCTGACCAAATTTTTATTACACTTTTAGAAGGCTCTGCCTTGGCTTAAAATATGTGATGTGCCATTTTTCTTTGGGAAACCATGTTCTTTTGCTTCTTCACTTTCTTTTAGAGAGTGTGTATGCATGAGATGATAATTCTATACAGTGTTCCCCTTCTGTGAGCTTGTTATATGCATTTTCATTTTTAAATCAAAGATTCTATGAATTTCATGCAATGCAAGATGGCTTATTGCAGACTGCAAACATAACAATGTGACCTTTTAGAGTGATGTTTTTATTTATATACCCTGCATAGCTAGGAAAGGAGAGTTCCCTTCCACCTTTTATGAAGTAGTATTGAGGGATTTTTAAAGAAGTAATTAGAGAAGTGAAATATGGTAACTCATGAATCTTCAAGCTTGAGTTACAGTCATCTTCCCCATTTTCTGTATATATTCAGAAGGAGAGAGAGAAGATAATCAGAAATAGAAGCTGAAATCTTCTGAGGACAGGTAATTATTCCAAAGCCAGTGGAATAGCTTCATGTAGCAAACAGGTCCAGAAGTTACCCAGGCACCAAACTTGAATCTGCTACTGGGGCTTAGATCAGAAACACAGAAGAGACTGCATATGTGTGTTTTATTTGTTTTTTCTGACATAACCAAAGAGGAAAGCTGAAACTTCAGCCGGAATATATCTGGCTTCTGTAAGCATAGCTGATGACAAAGGTGTGCTTTCAAACCTGAGCTGAGGGAAGCAGAGAAGTATTGTATGGAAGTCCTATGGGATATACAGCCCAGAATCTTCTACAGGAGGTAGATGTGTGAATTCCCTTACTTACTAAACACAGTGGAATGTGTTTCATAATGGAATAATGAATAATGATAAATTAATAAGGAATGGTCCTGATATTTCCTCTTGTATTCTAGGACATTGTTAAAGAACTTGTAAAAAGTGCTCAAGACATCTGCTCAGTTTTATTCTGTCTCAGGAGTTTAAACCACATCCCATGAAAATGTCCCAGCCACCATTGCAGCATCCTGGTACTTTGAGTTACTTTCTGGACAGTAAAACAGCTTTACCAGTGCTATAAATACATCTGCTGCCAAGTTTATTGATACAAAGCCCATGAAAGTGAAGGAGGGATGGGATGAGAAATGTGGGTAGGGTAATGTCTGATGCAAATTTTACCTTATACTTCAAGGAATCTTCTTTTGGCGTTCTATTTGTAAGACCAAAGAGGAAAATTATGTTATCTGTATGTGGGGGAAAAAAAAAGGAAAAAAAAAAGAGAGAAAAGTGGAAATGCTTATGTATGAGTGGTAAGATGCTCTGCAAGGCTTATTTTTCTTCAGCCTGTAAAAGGAACTATCAGGAGATGTTTCACTGGGATGACTAGAGGCTGAAAGGGTAATACTGAAAGAAAATCCTCTAAGATGCCAGAATCAGGGAAATACCTCTTGGTTGCCCTGTCAAGCTTGATGAAATAATACTTTTTCTTTGTAGAATATTAACTGGTTTTGAGGCTTGAGTTTTTTTCCCTCAAGTGAAAGGAAGTTGAATTTTGTTCATAAAAATGTGGATTGCTACCTACAATTAGATTTTAGAGCTGCATATCTGAATACAGACTCACATTACTTTTTCTCTGGAATGGACAGGGAAGAGGAGATCTGGATGTGAATACTAGCTGTGGTCCCATTTCTTCAACTAATATTACCATTTTTTAAGGGCCAGTTAAGTATACATACTCTGTTGTTATGCAACATGTACATAATTCTCAAATCCTGGGCAGCACAGTTTTCCTCTTTCTCAGAAATTTTATCTTACATTGGCTCCACTTTGTTATAAAGAGTAAATTATTGTACAGTGATGATCTAGCATGGAAAATCATGACCTCAGTAAAGTTGTACTTGCTTTTAAAAATGAGGGATTAGGAGTCATGCCTGCAGCTGAGATCTAATTCCTAGAAATGCCTTTTCCATTACTACTAAATACAGAATATTTAGATATCCTCTTCTTGCTTGGAAAGAAGCCAACGAGAGAGAGAGATGTTAAAAAAAAAAAAATCTTCTAAGAAACGAGTTGTGTTTGGCACAGTCGGCTGGGTAATCCCTGTATGAGTGCTTAACTTTATGGGGTTTTTACTCACCTCTGGTTAGGAATTTGAATACCAGGAGTTATGGGTGCAAAAGCATTTATATTAGGTAGAATTCTGGTGTAGTCTTTTGGAGTAATTTGACAAAGTAATTACACATTCTCCCAGATAAAATGTGCCACAATATACTCAAAGTATTCTGTATTAATTGGTAATAATACGGTAATAACTAATTAAAATGGTCCTGTGATAATTAAGTGATACGATAATAGTGAGATTCAAAACCTGTAGACAAATTTAAAGCTTTATGTCTAGTCATGTGACAGGCCTGTAGACAAAGTCAATGTGAGCTAAGTTTCCTCATCTTTTCCCAAACCATAAAAGGACTCTGTTAAGGCAGAAGTGACTGGAAAATGGAACTAAATATATCTACTGGAGTATTTAAATGTAGAGGAGAGCAGAATTTAGATTCTAGGCTTGAATGTAATATGTCCTTCTGCTTGGTAAAATAATTTCCTAATTTCCTTTAATGTTCATATTACAGTGACTACTGGGGTTGTTTTCTCAAAGTTGCAGTAGTAGGTCATAAATGTTTTTCTTAAAATAGTGAGCTGGGAGAATTGCTGATACTAAAAGTGATTACAGGAATTGTAGGAAGGTTATTCTTCTTTCCTGGGTTTCCCTGTTTATTTATTACTTGGGTGCTTATCACATGTGACAGAAAATAAAATGCACATTGTTTACAGGTACTGTTCTGCTGACTAGAGGAAAAGAAAACCTTGATCTTGGTTCCCAGAAAGTTAGTAGCTGGAATTATTTCAGATTATTATTAATGTTTTGTTAAAGATAAAACCTATTTTTTTATTATAGTGGAAGTTTTCTTGTTCTCTTTTTTACCTCTTTGTAAATAAATAAGAAAATTTTCTTAAATGATCTGTTGCCTACAACTAGCTGCTGTCAAAACACTTCTCTCTCACTTTGGCTTCTCACAAACTTAAATTGATCAGTAGAGATCATGAGCAACAAGAACAAGATTTGTACCTCCACAAGTATCACTTCTGGAGTTTTTCTTATGTTCAGTTCTCAAAATTGCTAGTTTAAATTTGAATATGGTTAATGACAATTTTTTCCTGGTTGGTTTGTTGGTGTTTTTTGGGTTTTTTTTTTAATATATAATTTCATTTTTATTTTGCTTTTCTACTTTTCAGCTTGCATTTTTTCCTGATTTAAATGAGGTCTTAAAATTTAAAAGAAAGCCTCTGCATAAGTTACTCAGCTTCCAGTCTGAGTTAGAATGATTTTTGAAGGCATTAAACACATTTTTGTCACCTTCAGTTTAGAGCCACTTCAGTTAAAAAAACCCAATAAAAATCTAAACCAAGAACGCAAACCAAAACCTACAACCTTTCCTCCTGAAAATCTCCAACCAAAAAAAAGCAAACTAACTCTCATTTCTAATGAAATTTTCAGATAAAGTAGGAGCTATAATAATAGCATACTTACTGTTATTTTAATATCAGTGTTCCAAGATTATGTGTTAAGTGATAGAAATAAAGATAGGTACTTTGAATAATCAGGTTTTTATTAGATTCTTCTAATTTTGACAGGCAACTAATTATGGAGTGTCTGAACAAGTCACTCCACATCTGCTTAATATTGCTTAATCTCTAAAATGGGAAAGTAATTATTCACTTGCATATGGCTTTTTATAAGTTGTTCTTGACAGATGATAACTTAAACCAAACACATAGTTCTAGGTCTCATTAAAAAAATGTAATGCCATGGCTAGTTTCTCAAAAGTGTTTGTGATCTTGGGGAGATTAAATTTTATTCCAACTGTGGACCTGGAGGTTGAAGGCATTGGAAGAAACACCTGTTCTTCATTTTTCAGAGCTTCTGTCTTAAAATCAGAAATTCTGTCTTGATTAAAAAAAAAAATGTATAAACTGCTCTTTTGCAGAACTTGGGCTTTTAATTGATTTACAATGAGGCTTTGGGAAATGCAAATTCACAGGCAGTTCATATAACACTGTTGTAATTTTCAAAGAGCTTTGTATTTCTCAAGAACTGTCTGGTTATTAAAACAGAGAGTTGAAGAAATTTAAAGCAGGACTTTCTGGTCATATTCTAGCGTGTCTCATGGAGGATGACATTGACCTTTTCTTACTCTCCTTTTCTTATTTTGCTTGTTCCCAAATGGAATTATCATTACAGTAATTTATTGGGTGAAATTTTTGAAATAAAAATTTGGTCACTTGTCTGAGAGGTATTTTCTGAGAATCTATTTTTTTATGCACACATGTGTAAATGATGAGTTGAGAAAGTAGAAAATATTCTACTTTCTTGAATAAGAATTACAAAGATTATCATCTTCTATAGAAAGTGACAAAGAATTTAAGTATACAACATCCTTGACCATGAAGGCAATTTGAGCCCATAGTTCTGAATATTTGCAAAGAAAATTTCAAAGCCAGGTGGGTTGTCCATTTGCCAAAATGATAAAATTAAAAAATTATAATTAAGTGGAATAACACTAGTTCAGCAAAATCTGTACTGAGAAGCAAATAAGAACCATGTTTGTAGCAACAGGGTAATTTGTACCATTTTTTGGAAAGTGGCTATTTCTTGGGGCAATCTTGGATGTGGTTTTTGTGTTGAAATTGGAAACTGATTGCTTCCAGATTTGTTACTCTCTGTGAAATAAGAGTGGAAGAAGTTACATATGTTAATTTTCAACTGGAATATAAATTGCCCTCTACAAGGTAGTCCTGTCCTGTATTGCAAGAAAATGGACTAATTTGTTTGGTTGCTCCCATTTCCATTCAAATTCCATGTGTAAATTTGCTGAATGTCTCTCCTCCAGCAGAATAGAAAAGCTGTTTAAGAAAAAGATTATTTTCAGAGTCTGCCTCTGCGCATTCAGTCAGGCTCATAAAACAGTTTCTCATTACTGCTTTCTTCCCTGTGTTATTTAATTCTTAACCATGGCATTCATATCGCTACACATTGTACCAGATAGTTTTTAAAAATCTATGTATTTAAAGATTACTTGTCTGTACTTCTCTGTTATACCCAGAGAACCCGTGCTCCATCATTGGATATGTTCAAGGCTGGGTTGGATGGGGGTTTTAGCAGCATGATCTAGTGAAGAATGTCCCTGCCTGTGGTCTTTAGAGGTCCCTTCCAACCCAAACCATTCTGTGAGTCTGTGGCATGATGACTTAGCACCTCTGTGTCATTTTTTTTTAGAGGGAATAGGAGGCTGAATTTGTACACTGTGTGGTACTCAAGAAATAGTCTCTTATCTCTGGAACACCCTCCCACAGGCAATCTTCAGTGTCAACACCTGTATTTCAGTTTTGTAAGCCAGGCTTCTGTACTCCATGAAATGATTAAACTGTTAGTAGCAAAAGGCTTGTGAAATTTCCAAGTGAAATAGGAAGGAAAAAACAGAAACATGCCTTCCAGAAAAACCTCACGCTCTAATCTTTGCACTTTCACGTCTGTGTGTGTGTACACAGGCATATGCTCGTGTATTACCAACGTCTCCAGCAGATTGGGAATCTCATTCTCCACTAAGTTCAGCTGCTACAGGAGTGAGGTGCTACAGCTGCCTCGTGTCATAAAGAAATGGTTTGGCAGCAGTCTTCTCTTCATCTCTACCTAGCAGTCTGCATCATTTGATTAATTAAAGCATTAGTTTGTCTTTCAAAAATCACAGAGCAGAATTGTAAACAGAGGCAGAGCAACAAGTATCAGAGTGGAAGACAGTAGGCGATGACAAAAGCTTAACAACTGTTTGGGCGTTATTTTTTAGGATACAGTCATCCTTGTTGACACTTTTTGAAGTATTCTTTCATTAACAGGTAGGGGCTAATAAAATTGATGAAATAGAGCATAGTATCACTGTTTTCTCTGGTTTTAAACCAGCATTTAAACAAGCTCTGAAAATATTTTATAAGGTTGTATTTTAATATTCTTTTTCAAGAATGTGAATACTATACAGTAAATTTATGATAATCACATTAACTTTCTGTATGGGATATTAATAATATGGCAAGTATATCTACCAAACCAGATGCTTTTCACAGCTAGACCCTAACTTGATAGTTATGGATATGATAGAAAACATGAAAAGCTTCTCATTATTATCAGCTCATTTGTTGCATAATGAATGTGAAGATATTATCACTGTAGTTAATCACCGCATCAAGTTTATAGTGGAACGGTGCACAGAAGATATCTTAATACTTATGCTGTGAAAGGTACATTGTGCATAAAATGTATTGTTTATATGATGATAATATTGTGCCCTGCTGCATTTACAGAAGTAGTTAGCAGTCTCCAATGCCACAACAGGTGCTCGTGCAACACTTTTCAGTCTGCAGGAATGAATACTTTGTGGCTCTGCAATTTGTGCAATCAATTTGTTAGCTCTTAAAAAGAAAAACAAGGTGTATGTCAATTGTTATTTCTTTGATATTGTAGTTTTTACACTCCTTTTCTACTTGAGGACTCCCTGAGTTAATGAGAACGTCAAGCAATTGAGAGGGGACTTTATTACTTAGCTGGAGGTTTTCTAGAATTGCCTTTTAAGATGCCATTGATTATATGTAGCATAGAAAAAAATGCATCAAAATAGATGGCACATGATGTGATTTTTGGGACTGGCCTGTGCAGGGTCAGGACCTGAACTTGGATAATCCTTGTGGGTCCCTTCCAATTCATGACATCCTATGAAATGCATTTCTTGATAGGACCAGAACGTTTTGCCTTCTTCTCCCTCTGTATTCCTCCTTCTTGTACTTGGTAGCCAAAAATAACACATCAGCAAAAGGGACTGGCAAATGACAGCTGTTTTCTAAATGAGATTAACAAGACTCAGCAGATGATTTTGACAAATTGTACCATTTGCTACATTAAATATAAGTGTAAAATGATGGTTTAGAACTTGAGAACAATTAGAAATATCTGTCAGGATGAGCTTAAAATAATTCAATGGTGATTGGAAGGAGTTCGTGCTTGTGCATATGTGCCTGACAGACAGTGTAAATAAGGAGGATAGGATCTTAGAATCTGTTCTTTCCAAATGCGAACATAATTCCCAATGACACTGATGTGTATCCACAATGTTCTTGTAGAATTAAACAGAAGAAAAAATCCAATGTGCATTCTGGTCTTGCAAACTGTCAGAGCAGTAATTTCAAAATTTCCTGAGCTCCAGAGAACTCTAGCACCTTTTGTGTGCAGATGATCTGACCCCAGACTGCCTCCAATCATATTAAAATTAAATAAAGGCAGTGCAAGGACAGTTGATTCCATACCTTCAGGCTTGTGTTTCACCTTACCTAGAAATTCTCTATCACCTTATAATTTATAGGTTTGACATACAACACCTGAAGCATTGGCTCTCACTGCATGTAACTCTATTCAGAAAAGCTTAAAAAATGGAGTCTTTATTTAATTTTTCAACCTATCAAGCCACCATACTTCCAAAGCTTGGTTGGGATACTCTAGAGATAACAAAAAGGAGAAGGTGTAATACAGTGGGGGATACCCTCCTGAAGTCAAGTATTAAAACAAATATCAGTTTTCAAAGCCAAGCAGAACTGTATCGGTTATTTTACTGTGAGATTGGGACATTAAAAACAACCGTCTTTTGGCAGAAGAATGCAGAGATGTTTCTGTATTTAGATGATAACTGTTTTTTTTCTGACTTTCTTTGTATTTTAAACAGACTTTGCCTCTAGCAATTTTCTGGATTGAAACACCTGTAAAATTCCTCAGTCGCCTCTGTTTCAAATATTTCAAGTTAGAAAATGAAAACAATAAAGGGAAGGAGTTGCTTTATCAGTTCTGTGATATTCCAGTCATATGGCTGGTCTGAGAATGGGGTTATGTGCTTATAAAAGGAAAAAAAACGAACTGTGGTTTGGGTAAGTGGTGCCATGCAAAGTTGGAAGCACTGTATGAAGTTCAGCAGAGTCTTATTTCCAGATGTAACATGAGAGAGAGACTATCCAAACACCTAAATTTAGGTTTGTACATTCAAAAAGCATTTGCTAAACCTGGATGTGAACAGGGAAAACTTTCATTCTTCGGTCCAGCTCATTAAATGTCTCATTTAATTATGTCCAGCTAAAAGGTTAGCTTCTCTAATTAATACCAGTAATGTACAGTTTGTGTATATACACCAGATTGCAGAACTAGATGGCAAGATTTGCAGGGAGGGTGGCTTCCCTAGAAAATAACGTGGGGAGCTTTTTTTTGGGGTGGATTTTTTTTCCACATATTCTGATCATGTGTGGACCTTGTATTTACTAATTTTGCTGGTTTTTTTGTTTTTTTTTGTTTGTTTGTTTGTGTTTTTTTTTTTTGTTTGTTTTTTGTTTTTTTGTTTTTGGTTGGGTTTTTTTCCCATTATATTAAAAATGGATTCAGTTGTTATTTAAGGAATGCCTTCTGGAAATAGCAGAAATCTGTACGCAGGCATATGTAATGTGTGGTCACTCAGTGCCACTGATATCAGGGAAATGGGCACTGCTCATGGTCTGGAAAAATATCTACTCTTCTCTATCAGAAGCAAACCTTTACAGAAGACCATTACAAAGATGACAGTAGGCCTGATGCTTCTGTTATTTGATCAGTCTTGCATCAGTGGTAATCAAGAAACTGAAGGGAAGTATTTCTGGTCTCATCTGTGCTACTAAAGTCACAAGCGGAACTTCCATACATATGTGTCGGTTTAGTGTGGCAAGTACATTCTCTTGAGCTGATTGTTTTAATTTTCTTTTACGTGTCTGATGATAAATAGTGGAAGATTATTACTGTCTCTGTCTGGCTCTGTGACTCCTACACATGAATGCACAAATGCATGGCTAGCTTCAGTATGAAGTTGATGGCAAAAGAGACGGCAGGGTCTCTGTGAGCTCCCACAGGAGCATTTAATGCTTCTACACTGTTTTGAAGGTTTCAGAGGCAAAGATGAGAACGATGGCAAACTCAGGGTTTTTATCTGGGGGAGGGGAAAAGGTGGGATTAGGGAGCAGGGACCAAGGGGGAAGCTCTGGGGGACTGACAAGGGGTAGGGGCCAACAGCCAACTGGGGAAGCCAAACTGGGGTAGATTACCATAACAGAACATGGCATCCTGGGAGAAGCCTTTCTGGTCACCCTAACCTAGAGGTTCTTGTGGTACTAGGGACTTGTCTTCCTGAGCAGCTGCTGTCCCTTGGAATGTAGTTGCACTGGTTACGACAGAAGATATGTACTAAGGTATTGCTCAATATCTTTACTGCGCTCATTGAAATAAGAGATATATAAAGTAGAAACACAAATCCTATCTTTACAGTTTGGCAGACACAGAGACGTTACATTGTCTGCAGAAGGAGATGGTGCAGGTGCTCCTCAGCCTATCTTGCTGTTCCTTTTAACATCATCATGGGAGCTGTGAAAGTCTTGAAAAATTAAAATGAACAAACAAGTAGTGTTTTCAAAAATTTCAGCTTGACCTAGATGCACTCTGGTGCTGAGATCCCTGTGGTGCGGGGTAGGGGGCTCTGGGGAGCAAACACATGAGGCTGACGATTCCAGATGCACAGGATTGGCTGTGCCCTTAGCTAAAGCCCCACACCAGCCCCGGGTGAGGCAGCCGTGGTCCCCACGGACCAGGGAGCTCAGCGGCCAAGCCCTGTGCCGTGGCTGGCATCTGCAGCCTGACGTGCGAGGTGGCTCAGGACACATCTGCTGGGAACTCCCTCCTGGTACAGGAGGTGGAGGAGTTCAACTGCCTCTATGCTGCAATGACAAAATTAAGCTTACTGTGCTGTTTCTAAAGGGTTTCTAAAACTTCGCTTAAAAGACAAAGGCAAAGCATGCTGTTTTCCCTTCATTGGCAAAATCAAGATGTGATTGCACGTACCCAGCTGCCTATCAGTCAATAGAGAAACTTAACAGCAGCTCTAAATGTGTCACAATGAAATTTAGGGTCCAATTGTATAAGTGCATGCTGAATACCATGGTAATGGGAGCTGCATGCACAAGGCAAGGTCTCTGTATGTCACTTCCTAAATTCCTGCTAAATTACTGCAGCCCCTCTCTAAAACTCCTGCAGTCCCTCTTGTTGTTGACAATAATATCATTGTAATTGGCCTACTAAAGCTGCATGGATATATTCAGTAAATCAGACATGATAGTATGCAATACAGCCAGGCATTTGCCACTATAGTTAAAAAGGAATGGATTTTATACAGATTTTCCCAACCAGACATTCACATGGCCTAGAAATAACATGAGATTTGATTCTACAGTGTAGCTGAGGATCTCAAATACCAGTCTTACTGAAGCCTCCAGAAATTAATGTCTCATAAACTTATTTCATACTGGGGAGCTGGACCTGTGGCAATGAGCTCATAGATCTGAAGGACATTTCAGGTGAGATCTGCCATGAAAAGTCAAAACTCGCAGCTTCCAGTTCTGAGCATTAACAGCATGGCCATCCTTCTCCCAGCAGCAATGTTAAGTTTCTCATTCAGAATAATAATTCAGTTGCAGCAGTTGAGAAAAGACAGTGGAATTGGATTCAGACACTGGAAAAGGTTGGCAATACCAGTGGCTCAGAGAATTGTCATAGAATCAGGAGCTGCTGAGAACATGAGATAGTCATTCAAAAAGTGCCCATGTATACACTTTTCCATTTGCTTCCTTTTCTCTCCAAACATTCCTGGAATGAACTAATAAATTATTGAGCAAGCATATATGGTTTTTATTGGTGAGGGGTGTGCACACAATGTTAGAAGGTGAAAATCAAACACGTGCTGAAATTGAACTGTGACCTCAATTCACAATGGCATTTAATCCATGTTCTCTTCCTCCTCTTTGAAATAAGGTACTTTATTTTCTGAGGCTAATATGGGGCACTGAGGTCCAGAAATGTCACACTTCCATATGTAATAAAATTAGAATACTTGAGAATATTGCAAGCAGTGGACTTTGTCCTTTCTTAGTTGATAGAAAGATGAACAGTGGTTTAAACCTCTTCTCACTTTGCCCTTGCAATCATGATGCATTTCTCTCACACTTTTGTTTTCTGGACTGATTCCACAAGACTGCTCAAATCACTCTAGAAATAGCTGATAATACTTAATTTGGATTATATTTTTTTTGGTGTGTATGGGTCAGTGGGATAAGGGATCTTTGAAAAGCCATTCTTATGATGTTATCAGTGTCTGAACTTATTGAGGATTTGTCTGATTTTGTCTGTATTAACTTAAAATGACAGATTTCTGGTGGCATGGCTGAATGCAAATGAGATAGTTAAATGCAAAGAATTCTCTGCTAAACCACATGACATTATTGATGTGCTGAGGGTTTTTAAAAAGCCAGAAGAGAATTATGTTTGTGCTGTCCTCATCCAGATTCTGAGATAAAGCTGAAAGTAATGACATGCTAATAAAACAGGAGGGGGAAACTGGTGCAGAGTAGTTGCTGTGTCAGCATGTCAGCTCCTGATGCAATCATGGGAATGCTCCTTGAGCATAGTTAGAAATGACATGTTTAGTGTGAGGCCACATCCAGCTGAGATGAGCAGTGGGGGTGGAAGAAAAATGAACAGCATTACTTTTGTATAATTTTGAAGACTTTCTCCCTTTGTAAATAGCGTTGCATCGTTTTTCTAGAGTGTGTGTCTTAGAGTATCTATAGAAATAATCTGCTTTTCCTCCTCAGCTGTTATTACTTTCTGTAACAATTTTTCTTATGGCCAAAAGGGTTCATTCTAGACATGTGCTCCAAGTAAGTACTGTGGTCATCCCAGTTCTCTCATTTCCAGCTCTACACAAAGAAATGAGAGAGCATATAGGTCTCACTATGGAAGTAATTTTCAAGTCTGATACCCCTTATTTGTTCTTTTGGGTTGTTTGACTTGGTTGAATGGCTGTATTTGAAAGAATTCACCAAATATCTTCAGACGTCAGGCCTTGGCAAGAAAAAATCATAAGTCATACATAAAGTTTAAGTTAACCCTTAGTTAAAGATTACATATTGAGCTAGATGTAAAAAATTTGATATACGTGTTTCACATAAGAAAGATCAATCTTGTTAACTAGAGGAGAATTCCTGAAAGGACAGGGAAAGGAAAATATTCCAGCAATGTTAGCACAATCTGAACAATCCCTTCCATCTTTTCATTGAAATAGCTTTTCTTTTAGAAAACAAGCAAAAACAATATCCCTTCCATCTACCTCTGTAATACAGAGACATATATAGACACATGAAATACAGTTGAAACAGGGACATAAAAGTATATATATGGGAATAGCAACAATTTATACGTATTCAGGGGTTTTGTGGCTTGGCTTTCTTTTATTTTAGGTTTTATTTCTTTTATTTTAGGTTTTCAATTTTATATGCCAACTGAAATTATATTTTGAGAATCAATTATGTAATAGCATTTCTCTTATCACTGTTTGAAAGTGTAATGCATGTACTGCTGTGCACTGCCATCTCCTGAAAGGAACAGTGTAATCTTTATTATATCTTAAAAGACTTTTTGTGTAGAGGAGTTAGATACTCTAATGAATGAGGCCTGAGTTTCTGAAGGAAAACAATCTAATTCCTGCTTGGATGCTCAGACAGGAACTATGTTTAGAGTTTTTTTGGCAATTAACCTCTGTGTTTTACCTATGGAGATACTTCCACACTAGAATATGTGTGATGTCATTTCTGTGAGGTAGTTTCTTTAAAATGTCAGATACAGTATTGGTTGTAGGAGAAGTTTTGAAATTTGCATCTGAAACATGGAGCCATAAAAACATAAGCAGTGGTCAGAGCAAAAGTGGAGGCATTGTACTCAAGTGAGAAAGAGCAGCATTTGTGAAAACAACGTGGAGTGTGATCTAACCCAGTCCCTTACATGTTCAGACGCTGACACAGTTAGGATTTGTTTCAGGCTGAGAAAAAGCATAGGAGTTTATTAGGAATATCTGTGTGTGAAAGAAAGAGAAGATTGCCAAGAAGGTTCATCTGTTGAGAACCTTGATGGATTCATCAGTCCAGGAGTATCTTGGCAGCAGCCCTCCATTGCCCAGTGGAAGGGCAAAGGTGCTGAAGGGGATTTTTATGATGACACATACAAAAGAAAACTAGTTACCTGGGACTTTGTTGTATCCTCTACTCAATAAATGACCTGGATTGTTTTGGTGACCAGGCTTATGATGATTTTTCCCATCTGTTGAATAAGAAGCTGTACTCTGCAGCGTTGGCTGGAAGATCTTTGTTTTGCCACGCTGTTCTGCAACACGGTTGACAGCTGCCCTGTGCGTGTGCATGAAATCTGTGTATGTTCACTTCTTAACAGTATAGCATTTGTGACAGAATTACTCTACAGGGATTGAATTTGACTAATTACTGTAATTATTTTCCAATTCTTTTTTTTTCCCCCCTTAATTTTTCCCTTGTTACTTAGTAGCCATGTATAATCGTTCCTTCAAGTGTTTGCAGGGCTATGTGGTTATCACCAGTATAGGTGTAACCCCAAAATGAAGCCTGTGTGGGTTTGGTTTGAGTTCCATGAGTTTAGAAACATGTCTTGGACACAGTTTTTTGTCCCTTTAAATGCTACATGATCCACAAATAGCTGTCTTTGTGGAGAAAATACAGCTTGTAACATCTTGCGTACCAAGCATGTTCTCGGCCATGTGCAGCTTTGCTTTATGGAGCTAAATAAAACAAGAGAAAATGGAACAGGGGCAAGGGGAAAAATGAATGTTTTCAGCTGAGATTTGCACAGAGATGACAGGTGAATGAGGTGGAGAGGTAAGGAACAGCTGTTCCAGATGGTAGGAGCTTCAGGAGGGAAAATGCTGGAGTCAAAGCGGTCAGATTGTAGGAGGAGATGATGCTCATGAAGGATGAGTGGTGCTGGCAGGGAGATGAGTGTCGGAGGTCAGTGGGAAAAACACAGTAAACACCGTGTATGAAGTTTATTTATCTTAAAGTAGCCATTTCCTCTAAATGAATCACTTTCAGTTTTTTCCACCACTGATTGCAGGTGTTTACCTGGAGTCATCAATGATCAGTATTTTCTGTTGTCATTGTCTGCCTCAACACGTTCACTGCCTTAGCTGAGTTCTGTACTGATAACAGACACTCAAGAATAAATAGACACAGTTTTCAAAAGACTGGTTTTGAACCAGCCCTTCTGTCTCTTTAATCTACTTCCTGGAAATAAAAGCTTTAAAGGTGCTCGAAAATCTAATAGCCTTGATTGTAAGGTTTTAAACAATCTAGCATTTGTCATAGGACTATAACAATGTAATTAGAGCTGTTTCTGGGCAAATGGCTCATACAAAAAGCAAGCACAAAAGAAATCAGTGATGATAAAAGTGATGCTATAGTTTAACGAAAAAAAGCTTAAAACTTCCGGATCAGTCTTAGAGTTCTTTTTCAATTACATGTGAAGAATTGGCTAAATGAGAGTTGGGCACTCTCACTGCCAACTCCTCTTGAGTTTATTGGTTCCCTGTTCACAATGTTCTTCTTAAATGCTTTGAAGAAATAGGCAGAACATTCACTTTCTTTGAGATTTATAAAGGCAGAACTTATTTTAATTAACCATTTAAATTTAACTTGCTGGTCTCAAGAGTCAGACAATTAGCTGGAGCTGTTGTTTTGCAGATCCTATAGGTATTACACCTGAAATAATTTGTATTGGCTCCTGGCCTGTCTATTGATCATGAGTGACAATTCTGCCTCATTTACCCAGTGCTTCTACCATTTTAGGCTTATTCTCACATTGTTTGAGCTTTATATTTTTTAATTGTCAGTAGACATGATGTTAAATGTATATCCTAGCCCCCTGTATTCATTCAATATATTAAATGGCACTTTTGGAAGAAACTCAATTCTCATTTCATGGCCATGTCCTTATACAGATAATTTGCTTTGTGCCTAACCAGTTTTCCCCAATATTTCTAGCTGGAATCAATGCTTCCCTTCAATTTATGTCTTAAATTATGTCAAAATGTAAAAATTGTGTATATCGTGAAGCAGCTTCTGGGCTCTGTATAGAGAAAACTGCTCTTAAGGAGTGAGAAAGGGAGAATGTTCTAGCAAAAAATGTCTTAAGTGCTTATGATTAATGCTTTGGGATACTGGAGATGAAAGGTGCAATGTGATTTTTGTTCTTTTTCTTTCTTTTTCTTCACAGGGGCAATTTTTGATGAATCTGCCAAAAAAGATGAGGAAGTTTTTCGAATGGCAGTTGCTGATCTCAACCAGAATGATGAAATCTTACAAACAGAGAAAATCACATGTTCAGTGACGTTTGTGGATGGCAACAATCCTTTCCAGGCGGTTCAAGAAGGTAGGACAACTGAAGAGATTTCTTGCTGTTGTTTCTGCTGTGACATGCAAAACATTACCCTGATAGTTTCTTAAGTTTATGGGAATTTGTAATTTTTGTTGGCTTCCTTTTTTTGTAATATCAAATAGCACATTTAATTTTGGATTTTAGCTGCTTTGGTTCATTTTGGTCATAATGACTTCTAGGTATGAAGTCACTTTTTATCCATTTTCTATGTATAGGCTGTTGAAACGTGGTGAAGAAGTCAGACATGCGTTGCCTACATCTTTCTTCTTTTCCAGCCTGTTTTGAAGATACTGTCAAAATGATGACTACTTCTGCTAATTTTTGTTTTAATTTTGTGCAACTAATGGCAATTTGTTGGGAAACATAGGTGGTTGTGCGGATAACTTTTTCGGGCCACACACCTGAAAAAGTTACATATTTTAAAGGAGGGATGAGAAGATAGTCTGATGACTCAGAAAGTTGCCTGTGTCCAACATGATTTCGTTCTTAGCCTGACCTTTATGTCATTCCACAATTACTGGACAAGGGATGACGACACTGCTTTGGGCTCCTGTGATAGTGGCAGGATGATAACAGAAAATAATATTTGAAATCCCTCTGAGCTGGATTAGTAAATCACTGGTGTGACTGAGGAGTTCTCTGGGTTTAAGCATTTGTTATTTCTTTGCTGTTCTGGCACACTAACAGCTGCCTGAGATGCCAAAGTTATTTATTGAAGGTATATTACCAAATTTTTCTTAACTACAGAAGTAAATTTTGGTGATTTTCTATGTCATTATTGGCTCTGTATTGACATTGAGATTTAAGGAAAATACACGAATAGTTGCTCCAATATTTGTGTAGTCAAAGGTTTGGCTTCAATGGATTATTGACAAGGTAATGCTGATGAAAAAGCCTTTAATGACTATTTTGGTTTTTTACCAGTGATATTCCTAATTTTTGAGAATGTAGTAATTTAGTCAATTTTGTTCTGTTAAATTTTACCAGTAGATAGATTTGTGCAATGAGGAGCATTGCAGTCTGTGCTTCATAGGGCTGAAGCAGAAAAAGAAGTGATTTTGAAAGTATTCCAATTAGAATCAATTCCATCTGAAAAGGCTAACATAGAAACTGGAACTACCTGATACTTTTAGAATTCAGAGGGGAAAATGAGTAAGTGAGCTCAATCTTTTTAAGATGCTTTCTACATTTTTTTTATTTTTTTTTTTTTTAAATCCAGGATGGGTAATATTAGCTGATGCTCTGTGCTTAGCATTGATTAACTCTGAAAATTAGCAATTAGTTTCCTTGTATCATTGTGGTCGAGTAGTTGCAAACTATTTCACGACATTATGCTTTAAGTACAGTATTTATTTGTAATTTAGAGGAACTGCAAGTGTCTAGTTAAGTAGAGCATTCCAAAAGGGCTAATGACCCAATATTTCAGTATTGAATTACTTATTCTATGCAAAAGTTCTTTGTCATTGTTGAAAGTATCTTGGTGTAGTCAACATTTGAAATGTGAGTGGAGCAGATTTGACATAAATTCCATTACCATCTGTTGGGGAGATGAAAGGTCTGTTATGATATTGATGAGTTCAATATTTTCCAGTAAAAACTGTTGCTTGTGAATGCATGGTCAAATACAGCTACATGCCTAGGAAATATATTCCCTATCTTTTAAGGGCCCTGTTTTGTTTGGAATAATCCAAGTGAAGAACAGAGGTTTTAATCTTTTGCATGTACATATCTGTGACATTTTGCTTGTTAAAATATTTTACCACAGTTAATGTGTTTTGTTTTAACTGAACACAGGCAGAAGCCGCAGTGTAATATTTCAATTACTTTGCACCAGTTTCTTGCCTTTCTCCTTTTCTGTGTATCTTTAGATCACTCATCCTCTGTTCTTAATTGTATTTCTATAAATGTTAGTAGCAGGGAAAGGGACCACTCTAAATTTTGTCATGTATTACATGGTTTATAACTTAGACAAATGCTTAGCAAAAATGCACTGTACTAAACACCAGAAAAAAAAAGTTCATTTAAACACTCAGGCCATTCTGATCTTTCATTTCTTAAAGAAATACTAGAACGAGGCTAAATGTCATATTTTTCAATGTGTGACATTCAGTATTCTCAAACTTGCCTTTTTTATACAAACATGACCCTTTCCTTGGAATCATAGCACTGAGTCTGAGGTCCATGGTATCTCCTATGAAGCAGAGGCTAATGTTCAAAAATATACAATTTATTTAATTAACTATTTGTTTGTTTTAATTATTTTTATATAAACTTAATGAAGTTTGCTTTGTTTCAGGCCGCAATATCTGGAATTCTTTAAGGTCTTGACTTTTTTCTTATAGTATAAACTACTTTAAAAACCCCAACTTTTAATGCTTGGTAAAATGCTTATTTAAAGCATTAGATCCATAATAATAGCTTAAAATTGGTCTAAAATTGGTCTAAATTTGTCTTTAAACTGCCCTTTTCAGTCAATAGAGAAAGATAAAGAATTTGCTTGGGACTGTGGATTTCAAAAATCCAAGAAGTCATAAGCAAAGACCTCATGAAACAAGAAATTAGGTAGAGAATTATTTTTCATAATGCAGTCATGGGCAGCCTGCATTATTTCTTTTATTTCACTTTACTAGTCAAATTGGCAAGTAACTCCCAAACAACGTATACAGAAATACTCAGACACTTCCTAATGATTTTGGGATGTAAAGTTAAATAATTTGAGAGGATTGCCAGCTTTGCAGTACTGTGTTCTTCCCTCTGAATGTATTTTCATAAACTATTACAGTGCCCTTAAATGTCTTCCGTTTGTACCTTAGGACAACTCATTAAGAGCTCTGATTGGGGTGATGATACTATAGCAAAGCTGAGTGGTTTTATCCTAGAAGACCTGTGAATGACATGCCCCATTATATCACTGGAAGTGCCCTCAGGAACAATTTATAGGCCTGTTCTAGTGCACAGAAATAGGAGGTGAAGTTCTTGAAGTTAGGAAAATCAGTCTTCCCTTCTGTTGGCCACAGAAAGGGCCAACAGCAAGTGTGGTGCATCCCATGCCCTTGTGGAAGCTGCAGCCCAGTTGCTGACGTAAGTCACAGTGACCCCTGTGGAAATGTCCAACATGTCAGGTCCTTTCCTCTCTTTCTTTCTTTCCTCAATACAAAATGCTTCACAATAGTTATAGTTCTCTTCTGTGCAGTGTCTCAAAATATTTGCTTGCTTGTGTGATTGAGAGAGGAACAATATTGGCTTTTTGATGCTGTGCCCATGTCGGGTACTACAAAGGAAAAGCAGAAACTTAAGTTTTCTTTGTGTATAGACATAGAAAGGAGTAGGGATAGTCAGGTTTTGCATGGTGGCAAGTCAGTGATTTAGCACTATGAAACAAGGAATTATGAGCCAGATCCATACTGGTGCTAATAATATATATTAGTATAAACTTTACTTCCTTTCCTGTGAGACTCCAATTTACAGCAGTATTTAAATAGGGGTGGGACAGGCCTTCAAAAGGGTTTGAGTTCTACATACACTTAAACTGTAATTATTTTTTTTATAAAAGACATGCTTCTCTATTTCTTTTCAATGGACTCTTTTTTCTTTCACTGGGAAATTTGGTTGAAATAAATACAGCACTTATTTTCTTGTTTGTCAGAAAATCACTCTGTTCTCTTATCTTTCTCTTAGTTTTATTATGCTTGTGCTTACTTCAATACACTAATAATTAAAGCTTTAATTTAATGGTTCAGAGCCTGCTGTTTCCTCCAATCCTTAATTTATCGTTAATAATATGACATACAGTAGCTGAATGGCTGATATAAAATATGTGATGGCCTTTGTGTTTTTGTGGTAAGTGGAGGGAAGGGGTGGCTGTGGTAGCTTGGACCAAAGGTAATAGGCTGGCTCATGCTGACACACGTCCTTGTGCAGCACAGTTTCCTCAGCCCTCATGCTGCCATTTCCACTTGCACACCAAGAGTTATGGAGAAAACTCTGCAGGAGCTTGCAGTGCTTGAGGCATCCACAGCATCTGGGATGTAGTCAGAGCTCGGCCAAAGATAAGTGTGTCGTCCTTGGAGATCCAGTGGCAATGTTTTAACCTCATGGCAAACATTTTCTTTTCATTTAGTGCTGGTGAGTTTTTTTTAATCTTACTCCTTTCTCCTAACTCTTCTTTTTTTTTTTTTTCTTCTTTTGACAATAGCACATTTTACCTATCTTGAGTAATAATTCTACAGTAATACAGTGTTTTCTTCTATAGGTTACCTATAACATGGGACAAATAGATTTGACTGATGCTGTTTGAAATTAGCTTTGTTGGACACAATTTCCTATTGCAATCACATATATGTGAGGCTTATTTTTCTTTTTTTTTTCCTAACCCAACCTTTTTGTCATTCAGGGTAATCACCAGAGTATGCTTACGGACACCAACTCATGCCTTCGTAATGGCTTTTGAAAGCTTATTGTGATCAGTGAAGTAAATAAGGCAGTGAGTCATAACTAAATGGGATTCAGCTGTAGAGTAACAGAGGTTTGTAGGGCAGCAATATGTATGAAGGTCACATGCAGGATTTTATTCAAGCAAAGTTTTATGGTCAGAAATTACAACCTGATGGATACATCTGCTTTGGCCTTTGGGACTAGATGAGTGTAATAAGATTGTCCTTTCCCGTTTCTCTGATTACTGTGGAAATCTGTTTAAATCCCCAGATTTCATGGACTGCTAAACTTTCTTTCACTTTGTGTCACTTATTTCTTCAGATTTCTGAGCCTTCCTTGCACTGTTTATTAACCAGTACATGTTCAGTTTGGGATTAAATCTTAACAGGGTTGAACTTCTTCACTGGCCCTTCATTTCCGATATGCTTTTATATTTGCCAATAAAATGGATTTTGATGCAAAAAGATATACTGAGGAGGAAAAAAATCAAATCAGGATTTGAGCTATAAATAGTCAAGGAAGAAGAGTAGGGGAAGCATTTCAATAATGATATGAAACTCCTTTGTAAAATCAGAAACTGTTGGAAGTGTTTGCAATTGCAAATTGCTTGCATCATGAGCACTTCAGAAAATATGGTAGGAGATTTGAATTTCCTGTCCTCTGTGCTTTCTCATAATGTACCAGCCGTTGCAGCACTTGGCCCTGTTCTCAGTGGTGGGTGAGGAGCCTTCTACTCTTACACAGCCTTTGTTCTCATTTAAGTCTTGCTAACCTCACAAAATCAATCAGATCTCCAATCTGCATAAATGTACCCTGGGAGTCCAAGTGTTGACAGCTTAAGAAAAGAGATCTTGCTACACTGGTGATAACATCCTGTCAGTTGGGAAGGCAGTGGTTGCATGGGAGAAGATCAGAGAGAAGGGAGGAGTGAGCACTGATGGAACTAGAAAAGGGACGTGTAGTAGAGGCTTAGTTTAGGATGAGCAGGATGCACTTCTAACACATTCTCATCAACAATTTCAAAGCTCTTGTGACCTTTCTTTGCCCGGAAGTAATCTACTCAGAGCATGCTGCAGGCTGTGAAAGGAGGTCAGATTTATTCTCAGAAAGGCCTCAGAGTGGTACAGCAGATACAGTAATTGCAAGACTTCCATCACGCTCCAGCATTTGGATTTTGAGCCTCAAAATTTTCTAGTTCCTAATTCTTTCTGTAGTAATGTTTTCTTCCATTGTAAGACAACTTCTGTTATCTCTGTTTCCAGTTTGAAAGCTAAATCTGGCAGATGTAAGCTGCACTAGACTTTCAGATACTTGAAGATTAAAAAAATTGTTTATATTCAGCTCTGAAAAATTCCCCCAAATCCATATGAATTAAAATAGAGGAAAAAAAAAATTAAAAAAAAATCTACCAAGAATTGTTATTTTCAGTATAGTTTAAGCAATGTGAAAAATTAAGCTATAGATATTAAGGTGGTTGAACAGCTTTCTCTGCAGTAGGCTTTCCAAATTGCTGAGCCAAAGAGGGGAGGAAAGAGGCTACTGCAGGTGCAAGCAAGGGCAAGATCCAGCCATCCTTTAGGTGCTGTTATCCACTTTGTCTCCCAGAGCACCTAAACCCTGCTGAATGTACACTTTATGAATGCTGCATGTCTTTGTTGTGATTTAAGGAAAGAATACTAGTGTTTCTATGGAAACCACTTTTCTTCAGGTGACCAGGGGACCTGGTAACATCCCCCGTTACGCTTGGCTGCATTGCAGCATTCAAATGCAATGCTGTGACTGGAGGTGTTTATGTGGGGACACACATCAAACCGAGGACTTTGGTGTTTCAGACTTTGCATTACCTACCACAATACTTTTCTCGGGTCTTTTTTTCTCCCCCTCCACCCTGTTTTCTGATGACTTGAAAACAGCAGGACTGATTTTCCTAATGCTGATGCCATTTGCCATTTTCAGTTGCCAAAGTTTGGCTCGACTTAATTTTTATGGCAGATTTTGATATTTTTTTATCAGAGCTTCCACTTTCAAATGACAGGCAGGAATTTTAATAGGCTTGAAAGAAGTTCCTTCCCAGGCTGTTGCTTGAAAAGCATGTGAGTGTGGGACTTTTAACCTCTAACCCATTTTAAAAAGGTGGATCAAATAAATGAATGAATACACACTGGACAAGTGTGATGCCTTTTGATGGTGAGGTGTAGAGTGAATTTTATCACATTACTAAAGGAAAAGCTGGACAGGCTGCTATTCTGCAGTACTTACACTTTAAACCTAGATTGGATCACTTCTGATTTTGCAATAGACATGTTTCCACTTGCAGTTCACAAGTGCGCAATATGTGTTTTCATACATTAGGCACGGAGCTTCAGTCTGCTGTGTTAATGTACTCTGACACACTGCTAGGGGTTTACTTTTAAGAGAGCTATGCAGATTGTGATGTGATTAAATAATATCAGTAGTACATCTAAACGTTTAAAGCCACTGTGCCTGGAGGTTTTTGGGGTATTTTAACAAACAGAAGCATAGAGACAAAGTAAATGAGAGATGCTTCATCTTCCTAGATGCCAATTATTAACTAGCACCCTGAGCTATCAGCGCCCTAAAGTAATCTCCTTAAGTAAGTAATGGACACCCTATCTGGATTTCCTTCTCATCTTTTTTTGAAGCAATGTCCACTAAAATCACTAGAGCAGTCAATCATCACTGTCCAACCAGACATGTATATTCCCAGACAGGCCTCACAGCCTGCAAGCTTGCAGCAGGTTGTGGCAACTACCAAGCCATGAACTGCTGCAGTCAGCTGTTTTCTGCTCTACAGAGCCCTCCTGAGTCCTCTCATAATGTTAACTGGAGATTTTGCTTTTCTTTCTCCTGGCTAAATTTTATGAATTAAGTGAAAGTCACCAGGTCCTTGTTTCACCATACCGTTTAGGTGCCAACATGGATCTGGCTCCTTACAGATCCATATTTGCTGCATCTATCTATATCAGTGCTTGTCTAAAAGTCAATAGAGTTAATTAATTTTAATTAATTAAATTCTTAATTTAATTCTCCCGTTTTAGCCTTCCTTGCACTTTTTCATTCTCTTCTCAAAAATATTTTGTTTCATTTGCAAGCTGGTTTTGTTATAATCTGTTAGCTCTTTGGCCACTGTATTCATAGTAAGTACACCAGTCTGTATTTGATGCAACTGGGTATTTGTGTGCTTCAAATAATTTTAAACGTGCTCCTCTCTTTCTCTCTCTCTCTTTGTATAATCAGAGACAAAGTGTACTTTATGGAGGACAGTAGTGTTTTAAAATCTAATTTTGGTAATGAGGAAATGAGCCATGACAACTCTGGAGGTGAAGCCTGAAGTGAATTATGAAGGTCATTCTCTTAGATGGGGAAATTAATTATATTTTAGCTTGGTTCCCTGTAACTTAGACCCTTTATATTGTACACTACCAAGTAATTTTGACTAAATAGCAATTTATGGAAAATTATCTGAGCAAAAGAGTGCAGTTACAAGGACAGATTTTGAAACTAGGAAGAGTTTTATTAAAACACTAATCATATCGGAAAACCATAACCTTTCATGTTATCTTTTTGAAAGGATGTCTGCTGTGGGATTTTAATGCTCATTCATTTTGACTATCGGTAGGCCTTTAGCTTCTGTGATTACAGGCTCTTCTGAAACTTATTTTTCTCCTTAAAATCCAATCTTTTGAAATTCTTCATTGTGTAGTCTAGAAGAATATCGAAGTAAGCCCAGCCACTAAGTGCAGCACTTGCAGAGGGCAGATGAAACAGGTAATGTTGATAGTAATTAAAAAACATTTACTCTGAGCCTGGAATAGACACTGGAGTCTTGCAGAGCCTTTCATGTTCTGTTGATACACAAGTGGGAGCTTGGGCTTGGGATCTTTATGTAAGGGTATAAAGAATTAACACATGGGGCTTAACTTGATGTGGAAATTAAGCACCTGCTTAAAGGCTTTTCTGAGCAGGGATATACTTAAGCAATCCCAAATCAGTGACTTAATTTTCTTCGGCAGCTGGTATTCATTATTTTGTTTACTTTAAGGGCTTATTTTCTCCAGAAACTTGTAGATCTTTTCACATCCTGCACCTCTGGATGTCCAAATGTGCCAGGTGGCTGTAGCTCCTATGGTATTGCTGGAAGCAGAAAATGTGACTGCAGGTCATGGATGTGCCTTGTGACAGCTGGAAAAAAGTTTGAAATGACAATAAATCTTCCAGAGTGCCAGGCCATAAAACAGCTAAATAAGTAAAAGCCAACAGAGGTTTGGCTTCTGACACCACATTTCATGATGGGAGGGTTATGATGTACAGGGCTTGGTCATCAGAGTGCCAAAGAGCTGTACTCAGAAATTGCAGTTTCATGTTACAGGTAAACAATTTATGTTCCTCCCAATCCCTTTGTGACGTGGTGCAGGAAAGGAAGCCAGCAAGAAGCTACTTTCTTTTTCAAAAATATTATGTGTCTTTAATAGCAAGCTGTGAACAGTAGCAAGCCGTGTGATAGCCAGCCCTTGCTAAGGGCACAGGAAGAGAGCACGAACTTCCCATTCCAGGTGCAGCCAGATGTTGGAGCAGCTTGCTGTAATGTTGGATTCCAGGAGCTGAAAGTAAATGATCATTAGTTGTCAAATACAGAAAAAACCAGCTGCCCTAAGAGAAGAGACTTTTGCAATTCTGAAATGCCATTTCAGTGAAAAGGGATACCAAGACTTTTTCCCGAACAGAGAAGATGAATGTTTTGAGAAAATGAAATCCATTCAGACTTAACAGGAGTTTAGAAAAAGAAAAAAAAATATGTTGACTAGGTTGCAACAGTTGACATTCTCTGTAATGAATGCAGTCTGAAGAGTGAGGTGATACAAAATTGGGACTTGTCAAGACATTTGTGGAAAGGCTCATTAGTTCTACTTAAAACATGAAATTTGAGTTTTTCCTGAAGTCTTTGCTAATCCTAATTCTCTGATACTAGAAAGGAAAAGGGAGTTAACTGGTATAGATGAAGGAATGTTGCAACTTGCATTTGGATATCTTGCCTTTAAATGTATTTTTCATTCTTAATTTGGCACTGGTGGATCAAATGCTGAGCCAAAATCATATTCTTCTGTGTGCTTGGCTCATTGAGTTCCACACATCATGGAGTGGAAACTGGTTCCTGTGGTGAGAGCAGGAGAGAGTCTGGAGATACCTGTGCAGCATAGGAGCAAGTGGCACCAAGCTCAGCTGGGTTAGCCAAACACAGTGACCTTGATTTAGAATAGAAATAACTGAGTGCAAAACAAACCTCTGAAAACACTAACTTAAGAAAATGTTTTGAAGTAATGTTCTTTGCTGTCTTAGTTTACATGGCATTAAAGGACGTATTGTTCTACTTTATCTTAAAAAAACTCCAAACAAGCCAACCACAAATCAATAAAAAATGCTCCAGAAAAACACATTCCTGTATTCAAGAAAGCAAGACTTTTCTTTGTACTCTTTTTTAGTAACAACTGCTTCTTTCTTAATAAAAAAATTATATCTTTCAACAGCAGATTACAGCATTATATTGGGAGTTATTAGGAATTCTGTAGTTGGGATGTTTTTTCATTGAATTTCATTATTTGGAGGATTAACATTTTAAAAGGTCAGCATCCAAGGAAGTTTCATGCACAGTTATTGAGTGGCTGTATGAGTCCCATTCAAGGCATAATTTTTTAAGCATAAAACATACTTCTTTTTCAATATTTCTCAATCTGCCACGGAGAATTTCTCTAACACTGTTTTTTTTCTTTTTCTCTGCATAGTACTCATGTCCGAAAATCTATTATTAAAATTTATTGTGAAGGTTTGCAGGTTTTTTTTTTGTCAGAAGGAAGAAAAAGTGGTCAAAATTCATGCAAAGTACTACTTAAACCTTCTGTCAACTGACAATTTAGATCAGTAAGACTTGTGTTTTTTTGGTTCTGATTCTTCACAAAGTTCCATAAAAAACAATTTGACAGGTTATGACAGGTTCCATAGCATCAAAATTCTCAAGAATTGGTTTTTGCTTATAAAAACCAGTTGTGGATGTAACAAATGGGGCTGGCTATGGCTTGTCTTGGTTACTTCATCTTTCAATAAACTTAGAGGCAATGTGTTTTAACATATTTGTTTTTAGCAAGGTCTGTAGTCCTAAAATTCCTTGGAATTTGAGCACAACTAGTTTCAAAACTTCAAAATGTACTTATTAAAAATATTTGGTCATGCCAGGATCACAACTCAAGATTTTCTGAGTTTGAGTTTTGTGTCAAGTCCTTAAACTAGGTTGATACACAACGCATTTTCCAGTTCACATATATTTCTCCTCCCTGTGTGATTATTTTTGTTTTATTATTTTTGCTGTTCAGACATTCATTTCATGTGCAGTCTAGCTTGATGAGAAAGTTAGAAACTTCTGTGTATCAGCAGATGTTCCCTGTGCAAGCTCCAGGGGCTACAGGTAGTGAGTATACTGGATCACCTCCTATTCCTAGCCAGAACAGACTCTGGTGGAGCACAGATGGTGTCTGAAGCCTCCTTTGGCACCTGCTGAGGCTCAGACTCTGATATGAACTGTGCCTCAAAGAAGAGTTTTGGACTTTATGTAATGCAATGTCAGTTGCTGCTACAATTGGGACGACTTTAAAAGACGTGATTCTTTGGTCTAACCGATCAACAAGTTCACATTTTGTGATATTTGTGAGAAAAGTACCTTGAAAAACAACGATTTCAAAGTGGAAATGGGCAGCTGAAATCAGGAGCTTCCAAAAGCATGAGAAAGGTATAGTCCTTCTTGTACTTGTTCATAATATTAAGGACATTCTTAAAACTAGTTTCTGCATTAGTTTTTAAACTTCACATTCTTTTCTGGAGCTTCTACTGAAATAATAAGAGCAACATTTTGTTATCTCAAAAATTGTCACCTTGTAAGAGTTGGTCTCATGTACCTTCTGTCAGGGAGTTTTAAATTCCAGATTTTTGGGGGGTTTTTTTGGTTTTTTTTTTTTTAATTACTTGGCATTTTGAAATATGTTTTCCTGTGTGTTTTTGTTCTGTGCCTTCAGCTTGTGCACTCTGTGCCTTTATAGACTATAATTTGGTAATGCAAAAGGTGTTCTTGAGGAAAACCTTGACATGACCAAACATGGTGTGAAGTTGCACTTCTTGCATTAATGGGAAGGGAATTTAAGGAGAAAGGCTCAGACTTCTCTTCCTATCACCAGCAGTAATAGTGACTTGGAAGTTTGTCCCCTTTTATTTTTCATACCTATTAATGTTTAATGCAGGGACCAGTTCATGCAGAACCCTCCTCATTGTCTATTCATTGGCTTCGGAAGTTGGAATTGACGATCCTTGCAGATCCCTTCCAACTTGGAGTGTTCTACGATTCTTTATCTGAACTGGAGAAATAATTTATTTTGCAACATGGAAAAAAAAGTGATTTCAAAAGTATTTTGGGATGAGTGATTTCCTTTGATAACGAAAAACAGAATTTTGAGTAGTTTTCCTTCATGGGAATTCTAGCATTGCTAAACTGTAGTATCTTCCTCGACAAACAGCTCCTAGAGAACTGCTTGAGCTTTTCTTTAAGGGATGACCTCTTCCATTCTTCTCCTCTTGCTTAGTTTATTCTTGTTGATTACTTCTGGATGGTCATTGCTTATACCTGGAAGTGCTTGTTGTATCTGGCCATTTTTGATGACATGATTATGTAAGAATCAAGAGCAAAAGTACTTGTCTTTATCTGGCTTTATGAAAACCAAAAATTCTTCACTCTAAATTACCTCTGAAAATCAGTATGGCTACTAATGCTTGGAAGCATCAGGGTCAGAAAATCTTTCTGATAACTTGAGTGTGATAGGTTGTGTACAATAGCAAGTCGAAAAACATTACGTGTGAAAAAATCCGTGGGCTCAACAGTGTGTCTGTTACAGTGATTTTATTCAAAGTCAAGGCTGAAAATAGAAACAAAATAGCATTAACATAGATACTGGGTTGCTGTAGTTTTTTCTGTGTGTTGCAGAATTTCCTTGCTGCTGAGATCTTGGTGGGTGTCACTTCTCAGTAGAATTAATTTCAAACTTAAACTCAGGTTTTTCACAGTTCAGTCCTAGTAAAGGTAGTTGAAATACACGAAATGTAAGAAAGGTCTGTCAAAGAGCAGCAGTGTAGGAAATGAGACAAACTGATATTTTTTTCAGAGAAGATTTCTTTCTCACAAATTGACAAGGTGAAGTATGCTGCTGATGTGTAGGAAAACAGTGAGGGATGGTAAAAAATGAAGAATGTGGAAGCAACATTTAAAGATTTGTTCATGCCTTTCCAGACATGATTGACATGCGTGTTAGAATGCAGTGGTGTTAAGACTAGAGATTTTGATAAACTCTCCAAAGGACAAATGCAAAAAGTTCATGGTGTCTTTTTTAATGCTTTTCCTAGAAGATGCAGAAGCCAATTAAACAAAAACTTAGGTATTTATTGACCATATCACAATAAAAATGGCTTGATGACCTCCTTCTCTGCACCCTCCTCAGATTTTGAATGGTACTGGTGGTATGGAGTCACTCGGGAAGCGGTACAGGTACAGACTCACATTACTTACATAAGAGGACTTGAACATTTTTGAGGAACACACATCCCAGCTTGAAGCAAAAGATCTTTTAATGCAATTTTTGGTGAGGTGTCTGCATCTCAGGAGATCTCTACTTTTTACTGAGCCACAGGATTACAGAGTGAATGCACGTTCTCTTATCTAGGAAATTTTATTACTTTCTTCAGTTTTTTTAAATTGCTCTGTTTCTTGAGGTGAATTAGGATGGCTATTTTGGTTTCAAAAGATAAATGTAAGTCTCTATAAACATACTACTGTTCAGATTTCACAGACTTGGAAAACTTTAGAAGTTTTGGGGTGACTATGTGGGTACTGGAGGGGTTAACAGCCTTTTTGATTATGTCAAAAGAGTTTAGTTCTAAATAGATATCTCCTGGAGAGAGCTGTGTTCTATAAAGGATACAGAAAAGCTGGAGAAGGAAACAGCACAGATTTTTTCTGTGTGCAAGAATCTTTGTTTTTGGAGTCTGGAGAAGAAAGGATTGCAGCCTCTGAGGGCCTCAGTTGTGACGCACAGAAGAACTTATGCAAAATTAACCACATTTATATTAACTGTAAATATTTATCAAGCAAGAGTAAATGATATCATCCCAAGGTCTAAAAATGTATTTATCTGGCTCTTTTGTAACAGGAAATGAAAAAAAACCTTTAGAGAAACTTGAAATGCACCTGCTTTTCATGTCTTGAAAAATTTTTCATGTAATGTGCCTGACTAATTCAGAATGTCATTTTTTTTCCTCCTCTCTCTCAATTTCTATTGAGGACTCACAAATTCTATTAAAAGAGTTGAAAAGCTAGCTCCCATGGGGTTGGGTTATACTCCTTTAATTGGTGTATAGGTCACAGAAAGAGATATGAAGGGTTTAAGCCTAATTCTCTAGGTCCCACTTTCAAAATAGAAATTGAGTAGAAAGCCCTGCCTCTAGCCACTGGTGAACTTTGCAGAAAGCCTGAACAATGATATTGCAAGAAAGGGACAGGTTTGAATTTTTCAGCTAATACAAAGAATCTGAAGATATGTCTTTAAATCAGTCATGTCTATAAATTCTTGATATTTATAACCAGCAATGCATTAATAGAAAATAATGATTTTCCATTAATGCATTGCTGGTTATAAATATCAAGAATTTATAGACCTACCATAGTTAGGAAAAAAAATAGTTTTGGGTAGAGATAGATGTGTGTGGATATATACGGAATATTAACTAGTGATAAAATTGTTATTGTTACCAAGGCTACTAGAGTATACCTGATGTTGTCTTCAAATGCATCAGTATTTTTTTCTGTTAAACCTATCATTGTAGCAGCAACTTGAGCATTTGAAATAGACATTTCCCAAAGCTTTACCTGGCATAAAAATCACTTGGCAGATGTATCTGCCATGCACAGTCATTACATCTGGCAGCTGGGATATATATCTGGATAGAATAGATTGCAGTTTTGGAAATATCAGACTTGGAAAAGTAAAATATAATTCTCTGGTTTCATGTTAAATTTAGATGACAATGAGCTTTGAAAGGTTTACCTGCTTCTGGTAGCTTGTCTGTAAATTCTTTTAGAGTCTGCAGTCTGATTATTTTATTAATTGTTTCTTTACCTATGGATTCATATAATTTAATTTTAATAATATAATTTCATATTTTGACTCTCACTATAGAAGCATGTGGAGCATAAATATTTAAATGGCCTGCTTTCTGAGGTTTACCTTTGGTGTTTCAAGGTGGCCTCTTGAAATAGTTGGATCAGTTTTTGTCTTTCTGATGGCTGTGCTCTGGACATCACTAAATTTGGAAGGAGCGCATGATCCTTGGCTGGGTTCCCTATGGCAGATCTCCTCTATTACAGATCTGCAGGGTTGTGGTCATATGGACTAGTAACAAGACATTTACAATGGGCTAAAGGGGGTTAAAGGTTACTTTGTACCCAGAGAATTTATTTGTGTTGATCTAGAATATGAATTAAAAGAGAAATAACTGTCTGATCTCATCTTAAGAATTGCTAATTTGGAACAAATTTCTATGCAGGTAGAGCCTAGGCTGTTCAAATCTCAGACTACCTGAGATGACATTTCACCATAATGTTAAGAGAACATAGAAAAGAATCCTTTAATGTTTAGGCCATGATGCTTTGATTTTCTTGTTGCTTAATATTGTCACGTGTGTAAACAGCTCATCTAGTTTGGAGAAGATGGGGGAAGAGGGTTAGGAGGGAGCAGAAGAAAATTTCATAGTGCTCCTTGTTGTGGAATTTTCCTTTCTTTTGGTTTAGTGTTTTGCTTGGTTCTCTACCTGTGCAATATGACATTTTGATCAGCATTTAGTCTTCTGCAGGATAAGTAACTTAGATTTAATTCCGGACAAACTGTCTTGTGATCTTACCTAGCAGCTGTTCTGTGCTTGGCTCTCATTTCATGCAGTCTTGCTGCTCCAGGTAAATAGCAGTTTATACAAAGACTTGTTTTGGAATTTTCCAATATATGTTATAAAATATGTCTTTCCCTGTAAGTGTACCTGAAATTTAGCTCAGCCTTTTACAGTTATCAGAATCACTGGTACCAATTATAAACCTGTTCTCTGAGTCTATAATTTTTCATTATTCTCTTTGTGTGGTTGAAACTGCTGTGAGAGCCGTGTAGTTATCAGGTCACCCTCCTTCAGTATTGCAGTAGTAACACTTTTAGTGTTGCAGAAAATCTCCACAATTTCAATCTTTATTTAAAAAATTAGTACCAGCATATTAGCAATTATTTCCTTGGCTAACTTTTAGGATTCTTGAATTATGGACACTTAGTTTTACTAATTTGGAAGCATTTGTCCTTGGTGAATGAGGTTGTTTCTAGAAAATGATAGAAACATGTACTGAAGATTCATCCTTTTAGGAACGGTAGTGCTCTTTTTTCCCCCACTGTCTCTTTGTGCCAGTCAGCAGCCCAGCCTTCTCTGACTTCCAGCATCAGTAGTGGGGCTGTTCTGAATGGCTGTCCCTATGGTGTGATGATGATCCATGAGAAAAAGCAAGTCTATGATACCAAAATGCAGATGTCCAAGTAGAAGAGACAAATTTTCCCCAGGCTGAGCAAATACCACTTCCCACTGGCAAGTTTTGGAAGCTCCTGTATGTGCCATTTAGATTAATGTGTGTTGTTGAAGGATTGAAGAATCCAGGGATAGAGTAGAGGAGAGATTTCAGAGGATGATAATTGCAATCACTAGAAAGGCACTGTACCTAAGCAGCAAGAATTAAAACATCCTTGAGCATCATGAATCTGCTTCATTGCATTCACCCACTTCCTCTGGCATCACGTTCTGGTTGTTCTCAATAGCTGTATAAACAAATTAGATCTGTTTATTTCATCTAAAACTCTGAATACAGGGTAGCCAAGCCTAAGTTTATTGCCTGATTCACCTTTTGCTCCTTGCTCTGAGTTATTGTAAGAGGGCAAGAGAGCTTCATGTTTTATTCAGTTAATACAATGTATATTTAATTTGCATTTTTAGTGTTTTCAAAGGTGAAAGATAACTTCAGCAGCCATGAATGTGGTAACTTAATTGGTTGTAGGGTAATAATAGGATTCTAGGAAATGGCTTCATTGAGAAATCTTGCAAAGCCTTAAACAAGTGCACTGGTCAGAAGCTCACCTGTGCTGAGCTGCCACACACACCCACAAAGTAGCAGGGAGTTAGAGCTGTGCAGCTGTCTCCGTGTCAGCCTGCTCATTTAATTTCAAAGGCTTGAAGGAGGAGAAACAAAATCTAAATGGATGAATAGAGGCTACCAAGACGTGCTAAACACTGCTGAATGCTTTCCCTAATTTCTCTGCCACTGGGAATGGTTGGGGTTATAATTTTCCTTGTGTACCTTATAAATGGAAGAACAAAAAATGGCCTGTATTAAAAGGCGGTGTACAAAGTTTGTGACAGTGAAATTTATGTGTCTTAATTCAATGCCTGCTTGTGGGACCTGGGCTTCTAAGACAGCAGTTTTTACATGTGTAGGTTATGTGTTACGAAAAATACCACAAAGGATGGGAGAGGAATGCCCCAGGATTTTTGATAGCTAGTGTCTGCCTTTTGCTACATCATTCCCAACTTGGAGAGGGGACAATTCTATGAAGCAAAAGGATCTGCATTCTCCAAATTAGATGCTAAGGTGATATTTTCAACCAGCTAACAAATATGCAAAATTTTCTGAGTGCAAACTCAGAAGGAACACCTTTTTAATCAAATTAAAATTGGTTCAGAGAGGTTATTTATCTGTAGTGTGTAATTGTACCATTCATGTTTTATTGAGCTGCTATTACCAAAATAGTGTTCACTTCAAAAACAATACTAGGTAGTGTTTTACAGTGTTTCTTCAATGTGGCTGAGCGTTGGCTTTTTTTATGCTACTTATAACATTGGTGGTAGATGTAAGACTCTGTTTTCTTAAAACAGTATGTGTCAGCAGAGCTGGTGTCCTAGTACTGAACTACATAAACACAGAGGAACTATATATGCTTTTGTCTTCCAAGCTTGTTTCTACGTCTTCATTCCAATTCATAGTTTGACTAGCACCTAATATACATCTTTTGCTGTTTTCTTTTCTCTAGAGCTTTTTTTTAATTTTTTTAAAAATTTTTTTCAAGTGTTCCTGAAATGTGAGGTTTTCTTGGTGTGAAGTTACAACATGGATATGAAAGTAACCAAAGTGTCTAAACCATGATTTTTGACCTGAAGTGGGTTAATTTTCCTGAGATTCCTCTCCTTCCTGTTCCTACAGTGATACACGTTCTTTGTTATTTTTGTCCTTCTGGCATACTTTTTACCATTTGGAAGCCAGAACTGAGAATGTACTCATTGTTACTTATCTGAAGTTGATGAAGATGTTCTGTACAATGTGCAGGAGCTAGGCATTTTGTTCATTAACCTTCTCCTTTTTAGACAGATTTTAGTCTGCTTAACTCTCTAATTTTCTCGGCATAAGAATCACCAAAAAAAAACCCAAAAGGTGGGTTTGTTGTGACTCATCAGATCAAATATCCTTCCACCTCCTACCTCCCTCTTGTAAGGCAAGAATTGGCTTGGGGATGATTTCGTTGAAAGCACCGATTTAAAACTACATCATAATAGTTTCAACAGCATCAAGCTGTAGAGTTTGTAGCCAGTTTATTCCTGTATGAATTATTATTTAGATAAAGGCTATTAATTGCCAACTGCTGTTCAGTTAATGGCAACATGACAAGAAAGCACTCAGAGGCCTCTCTGTTCACTTATCTCTTGTAGGGAGTCAAGTATTTGGCTTTAGAGTAGAAAACATCAAAGAAGTTCTTCTGCCAGGATTTTAAATTCTTTCAATTGTTCTTTCTATTAATAAAATGCAGATTTGCAGCATCATTTTTAAAGTCCAGATTAAGGTAGAGACAGAGGAGATAAAATTGATTGGGAATTGCATTAGGACTGCTGTGTCATCCCACTTCCTAGCTATTAACATTATTATTATATGTACATTAGTAATAAACTCCAGTAAAAGCTCTCTCTAGTTGTGGCTGTTTTCCTAAGCGACTGGTCTCTTTCGAAAGTTATTCTTTTGCCTGTTCAGTTATAATTTCTGCCCATGACTTTTTATTTCTTTCCTCGAAGAATATTTGTCTTTGCAGGATGTTACCACATAGTGTAATATGTTTTTTTCTACTAACAAGTTACCAAGGCCTGCTGCAAATTGCATTATTACAGCCTATGCAGTAAAATTACCTATTTAAAAATAGGAAGAGAAAAATCAAGGGAGGGCAAATTTATTTTCATTACTATTATGCTATTTGGCACTTTTAATTTTTTTATGTGATGAACTAGCACTTTCAGTTGAAAAGCATCAGAGTCTTTAATACTTTTGTGTAAATTGCAGTGTAGGATTCTGAAGGAATAGCAGGATGCTCTACCAAGTAGCTTCTAAACACAAGTGATAACATCCTCCAGCAACTCTTGTATAGCAATGGGAGCCCTGGGAAGAGCATCCATGGGCTAAATCAGCAAACAATCCCAAAAGAAGCAATTGTGGCAATTTTATTCCAGGGTGGACAAACACAGAGCTCTTTGAAATGTGCCTTTCTTTTATTTTTTATTTTATTGTACCAGAGGCCTGAAGGATGCCATGCAGACACAGTTAAACACTTGTGCAAAGGGGTTTTTTTATTTATAATTAAAGAGTAACTCCAGGCCTGAAGCTTTGGTTTATAAAAGGGCATTAGTGGATGTCACGATCACGTTTAAAACAAGCAGCAGAGCCCTACATGGGTTTTTTGGCAAAGGCAGCCACTGTTAGACTCTTTCACTTGTGATACAGGTTTTTTTCTTGTGGGATTACACTGCTCAGTTGTAACCAAATAGCTCTATGATAAATTGTCTAGGTGAAAATACGGTTTTACAGGAGATTTTATCGTTCGGAAACATTTTTATAAGTAAATGCCGTAAGGTCTCAAGCAAGAACCCTTAAAACAAGAAGCTTTATTAAAAAAGCTGTAACGTCTAGAGAGACCATATCTTTGAAGCTGTCCTGATAATCTTGGCACAGAATAATTTCTTGTCTTTTTGTTGCATATTTTATTTATGGGGTTTTGTTCAAGATATGAGCATGTATTTACACTCCATGATGTATATAAATGAAATGGGAGATAACAGCAAACAGGAGGCTTAGCAAACACTTTGCAATTTTTGGTATGTGTATGAAGTCATTATATAGCTATACATTGTACAATAGTAGTGTTTTAAACCATTTTTCCAGCTACAAGTTTTACTTTGTCTATGTTAATAGGCCAAATTGGAAAATGAGAAAGAATGTTGGGGTGGAGAGGAGAGGAACTGGCATTCAGCTTGTTGGCTTTGATGCACAGCGAGTGACAACTGGCTGGCTCCAAGAGGAGGGAGTTCATGGTTTCTTCTTGTGGTAGTAGGTCTTGCCCCATTGATGCTTGCACTTCATGACAGTGTGATTTTTTTTATCTGGAAAGTTACAGAAATGTCCAAAACTGTTGTTTGCCTAGGTACCTTTGAAACTAATTTGGGCTAGTTCAACAAAGAGTAGGAAGAACTTAATTATTTCCATAAGGAATTGTAGGGTATGAGATGAGCTCTTCCAATCTGAGGAGTCATTCTGCTGTACTTCAGCTGTGGATCCACATAACAAATAAGCCCCACAGCCCTGGGAAAGAACTGAACCCAAAGCTTGGGATATATCACAACTTTCTGTGAGTGACTGACATTTAGGGTATCATTAAATGTAACTGCAGGCAGCTTTGTTACCTCACTCTCCCAATGCAACTGTTTTAGACTAGAGGGACATATTTTGTGGCACCTTCTCGCCTCATGCTACTCCTACATGGAAGGAGCTGCTGTTTCTTTTTATCTCATCACTTCATTCATTGCCGTGTCTGGTTGTAGAAAGACTTTACATTCAGCTAGGTACACACATACCTGGCAGCTCGGGAAAAGCATCCAAAGGTACGAAGAGTTGCTGGAAACTGAAAAGGTTTATGATATTCTCCCTACATGGAGAGAGAAGGGGAGAAAAGAACTATGATGTAGGTATTTTTGCGGGCAAGTGGAAGGAATGGAGGAAGACACATTGGCACCCAAATGACTTGATTCCAGCAATGGAAGGAAAAGGATATGTAAAATTGTGACCCATAAGAAATTCTTAAGAATGTTTGTTGTATTTCCACTTTCAAAATCTACAAGTAATGTCTCTTTCCCCTACTGAGGTATAAACATCCGTTGTCCTGACACAGGTTCATGTCATGCTGCTGAAATTGGCATTACTGGGAAGGAGGGAAACTCTTTTTAACCGTCAAACTCAATGTGTTGCTAAATCAAGAACTCCTTCCAAAGCGTTGTAGAGATAGAGCTCTACAGACATTCAGTAGCAGATGTCCACACAGGGGAATTGCCGGGAAACACCTGTATTTCCTGCACATGGCTTCCTGTATTTGCTTCCCAAGCTTCTCTTTATAATTGTTGAGCAGAACTTTCAATGCCAAGTTCCCGTGAGCTGCTGTATGGCTCCATGTTTTTTTTTTTTCCTCCAAACTCTGATTTTTATTGCCTGCTCTGGGCTTTTCTTACTTGTTGACTCAGTGAATGCTATTTGACCACTTTCTCTCTCTACCTATCTCTCTCTCTTTACCTATATCTCTGTCTGGAATTAAAGAGCAAAAGCCAATTTAGTTGAAGGGAAAACCTGAGATCATCCTGTCCAACACTGTGTGATAAGCTAGAATAATAATTGTACCTCCTGAAGTCTGCAAAGCATTCCTGTATATTATCAAATAGTATCTTTGATTTCATCTACAGTTAGATGGATATCGACTTAGAAAAACTCATCCTGGAACAGTTTGGAGGGTTTTATTTGGTTGGGATTCTTGGGTGTTTGGGTGTTTTGTGTTTTTTTTAACATTTTAGGATTAGGTTGTATTTGAACTCCTGTTTGATAAGACAAGCTATGCAGAGAGAATTGGATCATGTGGGCTTTACTGATTTGTAAAAACCATTTTCTTTCTTTTTTGGTTGCAGTATGATAATCCGAGGGGAATTTATTAATGGTACCAGGAGAATGATACTTCTGGGTTAGTAATAGGCATGTGAAATCGAAAAACATTTTTGCCTGACTTATGGTCCATTCTGATGTTTTGTCCACTAATGTCCTGTTCCACTAATACAAATTGGGAAATTCCACAAATAGGAGGATCATGCAATTCTACTCATCCTACCTTGACTTGTTTATTAATGTGCATATGCTTATTCTCGTTGTCTGTTTTGTTGGATTTTCTTTGTTTGTTTTCTTCATTAGGACAATCATTCTTTTCTGTCATAAGCATTATAAGTGGAAACAGTGAGTCTTTACATCTGCACTGATAAGTTTTCATGGTGATTTTATAAGTCTGCAACCACCTATTTTGGACTGCAGGGATTTCTTAATTAAACACAGGCTTAGGCTTATGTTTTATATTTCTTGTCAGAGACAGCATCAATACTGTTACAGGCATGTAGAACAATTGAGGCTTAATTGTGGAATGAGATAAACATGTATAAAATCCAATTTCTTTTGTTATTGATCTTCTGTATATTCCAGGGAGATAATTTATATTTACATACGAATCAGTGGGTCAATTGGAGAGCAATTTAAACCTTCCAAGGCATCAGATCTTGCTGGAGGAGCTGACAGACTACAGACATAAACCATTCCACAATTCAGGATGGTAATAAGAAAACCTTTGTTAATGGACCTACTGGACTTCTCCTTTATTGGCTATTGTCATCAGTCTGGAAGCATGAATGCAGATAATGCATGATGCCAGACTTCATTTAGCCAAGCTAATAGCAGTACTTAAAGTAGAGTGGGAAGACTTATTCACTCCCAGTTTGGTGTGTGTCTTGAAATCCTTTTGTGAAATGTCTATTTTGCATATTGATGGTTTTTTGTTAGTTTGTCTATTGAAGAGTGGCTGTGTTTCTAAAACGTAATGAGCACTCACAGCACTGCTTAAATAACGTTCTGGCAGTGTTATATTTGGAGTGAAATAACACAGGGCACAGTGCTCTGATGGATATGGATTTCACAGTTACAGGGATTCTCAAGGCAAAAGCTTTTATTTTTATTCTTCACTTATACTCGGCTGCTTTTAGCGTTATGCCTATTAACTTTTATAGATGTCATACATTTTTATGTTAATGGTGCAGCTTTGACTATAGCGAGAAGCTCAACTTCTGCTCATCAAACCAGTGTACAAGCAAAATTATGACACTTCAAAATGGTTAAAAAACTACCTTTATTGTTTTATGTCAATTTATTCCTTGCATGTTTTTATGGTAAAAAGAGAATTTTGTTTCCTGTGTATCAGGACTCACGGAACTTCACACCTGTGTAGTAGAAGGATTCAGACTTAATCTCATTTTTGTAGGTGTTGGCACTGGCAATTTCAATATTGTTGAGGCTCATGCCAAATTTCACAGTGAGGTAGCAGAAAAGCACCTGCGTTTCTATGGAGCTTCTTTTCATCATCGGGTAATGGGTACTCTGGCAGTTGTTTGCCTTTGCAAAGTCCCACACCCAAGGGGGATAAAGCCTGGTTTTCTGTCACTCACTACAGCTAGAGGTAAGTTTCAAGATTTCATGCAAAATCTTTTGTGATTCTTGCTAGGGAAACACCATTTGTGATATTGAGTGATGTATCCCAGAAATAATTGAGACGCAAATCTGTATTAGAAATCTTCCAACAGCATGGAGTAGCCAGTGAAGCATGCAGAGAAAGAATTGTTGTTGTATTTCTCTTCTGATACAGAGAGGCTAGACACTGTGCTTTGGTTTGAGCAAGCATAGGGGTTTTTGGATTTTGCTTAATTTGTTTTTCCCCCAGAGCAATAGATGATACACACAAATTTTGTTTATGATTTCTTGACCTATGTGAAAAGATCCTGTTTCCTTTTCTTCTTTTATTTGATGAGTTCCATATCTAGACTCATTTTTATTAAAACATCCTTGGTGAGAAACAGATTTTCCTCAGATTCGGAAAACTACAGACTGCGATGCAGTGCATTGCAAAATTTGGCTGTAAAATTATTTTTGTAGTATTTTATTTCAGTTTAATGGTTTGTGTGTACAAAATTACACACTCAGAGAGCCAGTGTTTGTTTTGGACTATTTTCTGTTTTACTTTGCCCATTTAACTTCAGATGGAGGCGAAACAGGGAAGAAGCAGTCCACCTCTATTCCTTGTGTGACCTTGGCCAAGTCACTAAAATGTAATTTCCTTGAGACAGAGAAAGAAAAATAGTGTCAGCAGAAATAGTTCCTTAGGTTTTACAAACTGTTGGTAATTGCTGGGTATGGTAAGGTTAATACTGAGAAGCTTATTTTTCTCTTGAATTATGCAGTGAACTAATCTGTCAATAGGTTGTAGATGAATTGCCATTTTTCTTCACATGTGTGTTTGAATCTGGGCTAACTACAGGTTAAACTTAGCAGAAAATTCACTGTGATTTTAAATGTTGGCTTCTCATTCAATCACACAGTGTTCCTTTCTTGGAAGAATGGTAAAAGTTTGCTTTCTTGGGGTTTATTAAGTGTTTTCCTCTTTTTCCCACAAACCAGTGAAACAGTTGCTGTTGCTCCATGGTCCTTTTCATCAGTTTATCAAAATATTTTTTGATTTGAAAATAATAATTTACCATCATTTCATATGAGCCTTTCATACTATTGTGGGAATTTTTTCATTTTACAAATTCTAACCAAGTATACGATAAATAGCAGCATTGTCTGCATCCCAGCTAGAGATGGCCCTATTCCAAGACAAGACATTTTGTTCATTTGAGCAGTATGCAAGTTTGGAAATTCAGATTTGTATGGCTGTGCTGTATAACCCAAATTCCAAACAGAAATATTTTAGATGCCATATGTATGTCTGTGATTATGCACTTACCTGCATTATCTACATGTGTCTTAACATAATAAAACAAGGGAACATTAGAATTATTTATGTGAGATTGCTGGGATAGGCCAGATTAAAAAGAAATCAATGACTCTTTGAAACCTTTCAAAGTTCAATTATTTGCAAAAGCTGGATGGAGAACATTACCAGATTAAAGGAACCGTATTTTTCGATCCAGTTGGCACAATTTGTGAAAGACCATACACAGGTGCTAATTGGGAGAAAATCATGCTCTGATCAGCCACGGTGGAAATACCAAACATGAGAGGCACATCCAGTGGGAATATATCTGCTATATCTGCCGAGAAGGATTTAATTTTTTGTCTGAAGTCATTTCTGTCTGTGACTTCCAAAAGGAAAACAGTGATATTGTTATGAACGCTGATGGCACATGAGAGACAGGATGAGCACTGAGCCTGATGGCTAAGTCAAAATAATCCAGCAAATTCAGTTTACCTTTGCTTCACACATTCAATAAACTTTTTGAGTGCAGTTTGGCAAAGGCAAAACAGAATTGATACATTAAAATGACAATAGGAATGAACACTGTTTGGCAGAGGTAGGCACAGCCCAGTACCATAGATAAGAGAGGCCTGAGATAAAAAGGTTCTTTCTTTTCAGAGTATGTCTATACTATATGGGATATATTAGTTGGTGAGTTTCTCTTAGTTTTGAACCAAGGCCATATAATTTGTTCCTGAAATTAGTGCAGTAATATATTCTCAATTACAATTAATCTCTCTCTTTTGGGATGTAATGCAAAAAGTGAAATTTTCAAGAAGGTACTTTTAAATATTAAGAACTTTCACGTTATCTTTGCTTGTCATTATTATTTGTTTCTTTTCCATTTTCTTTAAGAAATATTAATGATAAAGAAAAAATATTATTTCAAACAGAAAAATCCTATACAGTTTTCAGCCACACTAAGAAAAGTAAAACCTGCGTCATGATTCAGATGCTTTTGTTGTGATGTAGAACATATCTATTGTACAATAGCAAATAAATATTTCCTGAGCTTAATGATGGAGTCTCAGTCCAGTAAGGCATTTAGATTCCTAATTTCTGTTAATATTCTATGAGCGTATTGGAATGAGAGTTAGGCCTTTGAAAATCAATAACCATAGCTTCTTACGAGGTAGGTTTGCATAAATTATACATACTCTGTATTGAAAAGAATATTTTTAATGTGATATACTGACAGATCAAGAAGCTCTAGTTCATGTGCCATACAAAAAAGTGGAGAATTTCAGTTTCTTTCCTTTTTTTCTTCTGTGGTGTCCATATCCCTTACTTTTGTTAGAATTTCTATTGACTATGTTGCTTGGGCTGGGAAAATAAGAAAGGTATTACATAGAAAAAATAAATCTAGAACAACACAAATAATGTGTTGACTGTAAGACACATTTCTAAGTTATCACAGTGAAGGAAATAACTGAATGGGAAAAGCAAAGGCTCATTAAGTCTAGTTAAATGGTGATTTTGCTTCCTTCTTTCTCACTCAAAAAAATCAGTTTCTTTAAAAGGAAAAAAACCCATGTGATGTGAGAGCCAGCAAGGTAAAAACACTGTCTCTGCTGCTTGTCTCGTAGATTCTCATTACCTGTCCTGTTTGGCAGTCTGCACACAGACTTTAGATTAGTTTGCTTTGCAAAGCAACAAAGACCTTTTGCTATCAAATAAATAGGTAAATTGACTTATTAATCTATCCGATGTATTAGGGCATTATTTGAATATGTTTGTCACTAAAAAGATGTAAGAAACAATTAGAGGCTGCTGTAATAGCTGCAGGATGATGATCAAAGAGACAGGCAAGGTCTAATTCTTCCTATCTGTGGTTTACCCTGTGTACCCTCTGCATCATCTTTGCAGATGGAGATCTGCACAGCTGATGTCAAGAAAAGATGAGTTGGCTGAAGGATGATGAGGTCCTGTGGAGATAGGATGGTCCTGGTTTGGCTTTGATGAACAGCATAGAACAGAACAAAGTCATCTGATTGGAACTTTGAAGGCAACCATGGCCAAAAAATTAACTTTTGCCTGAGTCAGTGTCATTTACATTAGAAGTACACCCTGTATGTGCTAATAAGCCTAATGAAGTAAATGGTACCACGTATATGACTGCATTGCTCAACTCTCTGCTTAGATCTTGCTATATGTAACATAGGAGGAGAAGAATTAGATGGGCTGTATATAAGAAGGGTAGAAATTTCAGCTTGTTAGGAGAAAGACCTCAGAGACAGTCTACAGGATACTCTCCTCTCCCTCCTCCCGAAGAGGGATGGCTTTGTTTTAAGCTTCTTCAAAGGATTACCATTGTTACCTTTGTTAACACAATATTATTGTTATTGTTAGAGGACTATCACAGCTAGTGCATTTATCAACGGCAATTCCAAAACTCTTTTTCTGTTGCTTCAGTAAATTGCACTATTAGTCAGTCTGTGATCTCAAGGTTCTTACTAAACGAGACGGGACCTATAAGGTTGGATTGGTTAATCTCAGTATTTGTGGACCTGTGATCACACAAATTCTTAATGAATGCGACCAGAATTGTAGTGCTGAAATGAAAAGATTCCCTATTTATGAATCTGTGCCCCTGGAAGCTCCTATTTAACATGACCAGACTTAGAGAGCTGAAAAGCCCTCTGAACTCTGGGGAACAGCTTCAATGCAAGGGGTTTATTTTCTGTGAAATTTCTTAGTCTTAACATGTAACAGATATATATCCTGTACATATATATGTAAACAAAACACATTTATATCCCTGTCAAGTGTACAATGGATGGAAATCTTAGTTCCAGATTTTCAGATCAGAAGACAGTGGGTACTGACCTTTTTTTTTTCTCTTTTATTAGTTCCCAGCTCCTGCAGCTGTGTGTATAGTGAATCTCTTACTGAAGGGTAAATTTCTAGGTGCTGCCTTTTCCTCCCAGCACGCTGCAGCAAAATACCTTTGTTTAAAATGGATATGTTATTTGTATAATGACCATTCTGGTTCAAAGGTGCAGGATACTCTACACATGCAAAAAACTGTAAAGGACAAAAAAGTAGAGAGGAACAAAGAAATTTTGAATTTGGCTGCTGACAGAAATGATCAGTTATAGTTCAGGGTTCTTTAGTCATTCTGGTGCTGAAGACTTGAAAATCCTAGAGTACTTTTGATTTTCTTGCAAAAGCAAACTTTCACAATCATCTGTGTGGAAAGTACTTCAAGCCTTCTTTTCCAGTTGATGAGATTGGTAATGGAGTAGGTGGTTGTATATTTTTGTTTTGTTTCCTTTCTAAAACTGATTCTAGATTCCACTGATTGAAAACACTTTCTAAATCATTGGAAATGTTTGTGTTTTACTGCAGTGCTTAATATTCTGTTTATCTCCACATACACAGACTTTCTAGTTTCTCTCACACCACCCAGCCCAAGTGTTCCTCACAACAGGAGCTGAAGCCCTAGCCTAGCACAAAAACCTGTATGTTCACAGGAGATTTGTAAATAATGTTTGTATTTGCTGTCTCTGGCATGAGGAGAAGGCAGTCAACCGCAAGCTGGTGTTTTTGCATTTCTGGTATGAGAAGTTTACCCAGGTTTTTGGACAGAACTTGATGAGCTCAGGTCCCACTCAGTGTTTCTGTTAGTGCTTTGCCCAGA
This sequence comes from Monarcha castaneiventris obscurior, assembly GCA_026261815.1. NCBI lineage: Eukaryota > Metazoa > Chordata > Aves > Passeriformes > Monarchidae > Monarcha > Monarcha castaneiventris. Next base: position 7,842,930 of record JAMPIT010000890.1, read on the forward strand.
TTGCAATTTTGTGCACTCATACATGCCCTTTCCAGAGTGCAGGGTTTTGTCCCATTGCCCTGGCACCACAACATGCTTTATGTCCTGTCCCTCTGTATCTTGTGTCTTTCAGGTGACTGGAGTTGTTGCATTTGGTTTTTCCCCTTCTTTCCACCAAGTGGAAGTCTGTTACTCACTATGCAAAGAGCATACTGACACTGAAAATTTTGAGGATGAAGATCAACAAAACCTCTGAGGACTGCCTGATACTGGTTAATATTGCTCACTGAGTGCTGTTCCATCACAGTTATTTGAATTTGTTATTTTAAAGCTAACTGTTCCATTGTAGGCGGATCCCAGAGGTTCAGCTTCTTAGTTCCTACATGCCAGCATTAAAGACCTTTGACCAATATCTGGTTAAAGAGACTTAAAATAGCTTCTTTGATCAGATGCATTCAGAATGAAGGGAGAAAAATGTAACCTTTGGAAAAACCTACAGACCCGCACTTCAAGCAGAGGGTAGTGCAGATAAGCTTTGCAATTATGGTTCAAGATATGATGCTAAGTAAATTAAGCAAGCTACAAGGAGGAAGAAAAAATACTCCCAGATGCCATTCTGTAAGTTGTGCTAACAGGAAGGAGATGTCAGTCACCAGATTTAGAGATTGACAGAAATATCCTATCTCACGTCTGTTAAACAGGGTATTTCAGAAATCATTTTCTGATGGAAGCATCTTTTCCCTCCTCTGTTGCAATTTGTACAGTTAGCCAGCTCAGTATCAGGGAAGTAAACTGAGGTAGGAGTAATATTTCTACAAAATAAAGTGGATTATGCCCCCATTCTTTCCAGTTTTGCACAACTTGTGTGTAGACTATGGTGTTCATGGTGTTGAAAAATGATCTGCTCTTTGGGCAAATGCTGACTGCATCTGTCAGCAATATGGAAGTGGTGACACAAGGAGAAATGATACAGAGTGAAAATGCTTGTCCAGATGCCTATCCCAGCATCCAGGCAAGTGGGTGTAAAGGGTCTCTCAGCATACTTTTGTGTGTCAGGTTAGCTTTTGCTCCTAGATGAATGAACCTTTTTCACGGGTTTTGCATTTTTTTGCACTTGCATTGACAGGTTGCTTAGACAATGTTTTATCACATATAGGACCCATGTTGAGTTGAGAACAAGAACCATGGACAAAGCTGGTAGGCCCATACTTATAAAATAATTTGACTACATCTGGGTTGTTACTGTGTTATCACTGGCAGGAAAGGAGTAGGCTGTTGCTCATCCAATTTTAAATAAGCAATGAAAGCAGCTAATGCTGGAAAATCAATCTGAATGTCTTTTGATGTTCCAGCTCTGTTAAATATGCCATTCCTGGGACTGTTGTCCCAACACTGCTAGTAATATTATTTTGCAGGTATGAGGAATCAAAATTGTCTTTCTGTTTCGAAAAGAAAGAAATATTTTTATTCACTTTTTAGGTGGCCTCATGGAGAGCTCTCAGTGTGGTAGCTGAAATGGGGGTATATAATAGTGATATGTTGCCATGAATTTTGTGAGTAATTCTGCTTTCAAAATTGGCTCTGTGGTGACAGGATCCTGTCAGGAAGACAGGCAAGTCACTTTTTGGAATATAGTCTGAAAATTATAAAAATTTCAGAGCAATTGCATTCTAGATGTGATGTGCCTGAAAATGGGGATGGACTGTCTTTAGGAAAGCTTGAAGCAGGCATCTCCTTTTTATTGCAATATCTTTCGGTTTTTTCTGTGGTCAACTTGAGGCCAATAGCTAGAAGTCTGAAAACAGGATTGTTATCTCAGAAACTTATTTTTCTGTACTTTGTAGTTCATGGCTTTTTTCTGTGAACCACAATTCTTGGAACATTTTGGGTAACAGACTCAATGGGATCATTTCATTTCAGCGTCAATAATTATTTCTGGTGACAGATTTTAAGTGGTCCAAAAGAGGATGGAAACAGGAATTGCGATTACAGTGAAATAGGGGAGTAAATCTGTGCTCTGTCCCCTTCCCAGATCAAGGCCAGTCGATTAACACAGCAGTGCTGAAACCTTTTTGGACAAATGTCAGCAAATCAGGCTACAGGGCTTGTTCTGCCTGTAGTCTAAATGGGTAATAACTCCCAAGTGCCTTGAAGCCAGACAGCTTTTCAATCCCCAATCTGAATTACTGCTGCAGTTTTAACCTGGTTACTTGAATAAATCATTCTAAAAAAATACAAGTAAGAGGATATTGAACAGCCTAAGTATTTATGGCCTGTGGTTACACTGGTCCCGGACACAGGGCAAGAAAACCAATTTCCAGGGGTGGCCTACTTCATACATCACTAGTCAAGTATGCTAAAGTGCTGATGGCTAGGAACACCTAACTATGCATGATTAGACCAAGGTGGTAGGACACATTTTCTCCTTTTATATTCCTTGGCTTGAAATTTAGAGGACACATCACTCTTCAGCTTAAAGGATCAGAGGTCAGGAAGTTTCAATCTCATCCTCCTCACATCACAACCTTAATTTCATTTTTCTGCCCCAAACACTTTTTAGATCTATGATTAGATGCCATGGTGAGAGGTAGTAAAATATATATCTCTTTGGCTTGTCATCTGTCTGTCTCAACAAACTAGATAGAAACTATGAACTAAAAGTGAGAAATAACTAAATAAGGCCAGGGCATTGCACATATGTCCTCTTTTTCTCTGATGGATGTCAAGCAGACCAGGACTAAGGGGAGTGATTCACTAGACTATCCAGGTGTGTGCATTATCTTGCAGAGGTGTGATGGTGGCACAAACCAGAAAGTCTTTAACACATGAAAAATGTTTAAAAATTACAAAGATAACATTACAACCCTATGCCTTAGGACAGCAGCTGTGAAATTGAATCTGTGTTGCAATCTGATGCTCTAATGGCATCTTCCCAGGCCTTTTGCTGATGGAAGTTGCATCCTTAAGCAGATGAGTAAACTCCTCATAGAAGAAGTTTTGCCAAGATTCAACACGGGTTCTTCAATCATGGTGATTGTTTATTGACCTGTAGGTAAGAATTTTAAACTGTCTTGAACTGAGCACAATGCTTTTATATATTGTTGGTTTTTTTGTCCACTTCCAGTATCTAAGAAGGAATAAATGATAGCTTGATTATCAGCAAAGTCACCTAGGTCAGAATCTCTTGAGCTCACATTTCTAGTATTCAAGCTTTGCAGCTTTGTCATAAAATCTATTGGTTGATTTTTTTTAAATGTTAGATTTAATATTCTCCTCCAGAATAGTGTGTTACATGCTTGTACATTCATTAAAATTGTGAAGAAGGGATGTAAAATACCCTTAAACTTGGTGGCAGTCCCTTTGTGCAAGTCTAGATAAATGCAGGAACTGCCAGGTAATAAATAAGTAGATGTTGCAGTCTTCATTCCTCAGATGTATTTGAGGAGGTGGTTATTAACTGAGAAAGTGATTTTTTATTATCTCAGGGACTGAAATGACGACATTTAATGTGCAAGAAAGGTTTCAACTTCCTCCTTCCCTCTGTCCACCCTTGGCCTGCTTTGTCTCCCCCTGAATGATCTCCATTGATCACTTACTCGCTTGGCAAGTCAGTTGAGTTCACCAATTTAGGAGAAAACAGACCCAGCCAAAAAGATGCAAGTCTCCCGCTCAGTGGAAAGACAACTGGGAGTAGGAGGCCGAGAGACTGGGCTTTGATAACTCTGTTTTCACAAACAGCAGCTTGTTGTGTCAGTTCTCTTGTGAAACTTCATGCTCAGAGCAGTTTCAGGACTCATAGCTTCAGCACACTCTCTGGTTAGGGTGCTCAGCAGAGGCCTTTCTGCTGGCAGGGAAGTCTAAGCTTATAGAAAAGTCATTTTTATTAACTCTTTCTTAGCTTTTAAAAAATAATTTCAGAAAATCTCCATATTATGCTGACAGTTACTAAGCTCTGCATGTGACTGCAGTCCTGTGGAATATTTCTGACACAGGGAGTCATGAACATTTAGTTGGTATTGGTTTCCTGCTTCTTGGGATAAAAAGTTAAGAGGTTTTCCTTACATGCGCATAGGGAATATCTAGAGCACAGATGATTCTTAAAACTGCCTTGGACTTTCAGTGTTTATACGTGAAAAAATTAATAGCCTCAACATGTGTGAAGACTTTTTCTGTAACAGTATGGTGGTGTACAATGGGATGTGTTACAGAGCTTGTGCTTTATTTTCAGTTATCTGTTAAAGGTTTGGCGAAGACAGAAATTGTCATCATCCTTTTAGTAGAATCTCCCTTGTTCTCCTGTGCTTTGAAGTAGTGGACATAGGCAGAACAGAACCAGCCTGTAATACAAGGATTTTTATATTCTGTAGCACTTGGAGTTACCACATACAAAGAAAAAATAAACAAAAATTATATTTCCGGATGCATAATAAAGACTAGAAGAAAATAAAAATTGTCCAAAGCAATTGGGGAGATGCTTCCCAGTACAGCTCCATAGAGCCTCAGTCACTGACTTACTGGTTTGATAGACCAGTAGCTGTGTGCAGACTGGAAAAATACTGTTATTTAAGACTTTAAAAATGTGGTTTCTGTATGATTTTTAAGATTCACTTAGGAAAATCTAATTTGAATGCATTTTTGTGTAATTGTAAATTATTCATTTTAGCAAATTTGTAATCTCCCTTTCTCTGCATGGCAGTCACCTTTCTTTTCCCTTTTTGTGCACAGCTGAATTCTCCTTTTCTTTTCCCTCATCTCTCTTGAGTTTTTATTACTGAAAATGTAGCAGGCATATTGGTGCTTTGTCACTGCCCTCTGAGACCTAGAGTTGTATAATGGAAAACAAGGTCATGCCACAAATGTATGAATTCCATTTCAATTTGTTAATTCCTGTTATTTGTACATATATTATTTGAAATTAGATCATGTTCTGTGAGAGAAGAGCAGAACACAATTTTGGTCAAGCAGAAGATGAACCAAAATCCTAAAGGTCTTTTTGCACTTTATTCAATAATCCCAGACTAAACACTGATGCAGAAATACAAAGTAGTTGCCTCTGGTACAACTAGATGAACATTATTTTTTTCAGTATTCCCACATATGAAGCTAAGCAAACAATTCAGATAGTTATGGGCATAAATGAACTTTGCTGAACTTCAGACAAACTCTGTATCCTATTTTCCTTATTCACAAGTTCTGGCATGTGACTTTGCTAGCATATTAGTAGGTTTCTAATGACAGTAATGGTGTGTGAAGAGTGCAACTTTAAATTGCTTTACTTAATTATAGCTATTTTTCCCTCTCTGCTCTCCTGCAAAATTATTTCCTTTCTTATTTAATAGCCAGTGATCAAATGATTTAATGAAATGATCTGAGGAGAGTTTCTACAGAAAGCAGATTTGACACCTCTGATAATTCAAGAGGTTTTGGCTCATTTCTTAGGAGAAATGGCTTTAAAGAGTCTCTAGGGCTTTAATAATATGTTCTGCCTATAATTTACCTGTTGGATATTGTTTTTAAGAATGCAGTATCTTCAACATTGCATTTTTTGCTATTTAAAGCCCAGTATTCAAATGATCAAATGAAATTACCTCTGGACGTCCACAGTGGTCTAAAGCAATGTCTTATGATAGACTTCATCTACCTTTAGATTGAGCTATAAAATGTAACATTGGTTACTAGGCTTCAGGAAGTGCTGTCTTCATCCATGAGATCTTATTAAAATCTATGGACCCTTTTAGTGTCTAGATTAGCTGCCACTTCTCTGGGTAAATCTATTTGAAAGAAAAAGGAGGGAAATGTCTGTTCTCTAAATACCTTTTGGCTGTCTTCTCAGGAAATTGGACACAAAAATTTGAGGTAGAAATGTGCTTTTTTCTCCTGCAAATGAACGTTTCATTTGCCTGAAGGGCACAATATGAAGGCTACTGTCTCCAGCTCTGGGAATGTGTTGCATGATGACAATAAAAGGGGAGTATATTTGTATTCTTTTAAATTCTATCTTCATAATGTTTTAAAATATTAATTGCAGACGAGGGTACTAAGAGGTTTGGAGTGGGAAGGAGAGGAACATGGGATAGCAGGGGAATAGGAATTGTCTTGTGTGGGTTAGAATAGAGCAGCTGAAAGGCAAGAACAAAAAAAAAATCTGCTAATTTGTGCATCCTGTTGCCATGTTATGATAGAAATAAGTTAGGCAGAAGATAGAAGTTTATGCTGAAGTTATTGTAGCAGACACATATGAGCTTGTGAACTAGCAGAATACCTCTCTGAGGGCAGAGATATTGGCAAAAGATGTGCAAGATGCTCTCTTTATCCTTTCCACTCCATTAGTGCAACAATGTAATGAAGTTTAAGTGAGGTGGTTTGTTATTGATGGAAGCTCAGCCTTGCTGCTAACCCACAGCATAGAGGAGGTCATGCTCTGCAGTGTCAAAGAAAATCAGTGCTAATGGAATAACTTAATTAAAATTAATTGGGTATGGTTCTGTCTCTTAAATGTAAGATTGATGTAGGTTATTTTCAGCTGCTTCTTTGCTTAAGGTTAAACTCAGTTTACTTAGGATATCCCATGTTGTTTTCTTATTCACAAAAGAATGCAGTGAAATGGTTGAAAAATTTGGTGAATTCAGGGTTGGGAAAGACATAGCAGACCATCCTGGTCTGTTCTGCTTCTGGACCTCGTTAGCATCTATAAATTGCCTCATTCCTCAGCATCTATGTTAATTGATGTCACAGTAAGAATTGTGTTTATGAGAGCAAGAAAGAACTGCATGTGACAGGACATGCTGCGTGTTGCATGTCACCTGAATGGAAAATCTGGCCTTTTCTCATTCAGTGACATTTTCAGCACTGCCTCAACCTTGATGTGGTAGCTGCAGACTATGCCCTATAAAACCGTAGTTTCTGTATCATTCCATGCTACTGGCGGATGTATGCCCATGGAAGATAAGGACAGGTATCCTGTCGTGTCTTCTATACATCAGTAATTTAGGTGCTTGCCTGTGTTTTGTACTGGCCTTGAGTGAAGCCTACAGAACCTGCATTTTCTTGTCTGATACTATTTATTTACTCTTTTTGCATGTACCAGCAGGTAACATTTAAAAGTGTAAATATTTGTGGATGGAGAAGAAAACAGGAAAGGTGAAAAACACAATTGTCTTTATTCTTGTTGTTGAAAATGGAATATAATGTTGATTCATGTTACTATCCTATTTTTGCTCTAATGCATTTCAGGGAAGATCAAATTACCTTTATTCATGTCACTGTCACCACTTCTCTGGAGCAGCACCTGTACATACCACAGCCTGTATAATCAGCCACAAAACATCTAGTTTTATTGCATAGTTGACACTTTCTGAAGCAGAAAAGTAAAAAAAACAATGACAAAATTATGGCATTCTGTAGGGCATCTCTTGCCTATTCTTATGCAAAGAACTTGTGCCTTGAAGAACTGTAAATTAGATGGCAGAAAATTGTGTGGGTTGCAACTCAGGTTAAATGCCTCCAACTATTAAAAGCATGCCACTGCAATCAAATATGCGTTGCCTCAGAGAAAAAGAATTTAACATCTCCCTCCCCCAAGCCCCCCATGTGAAAAACATATGCTCAATGTTCCTTCCCTCCGCTTTTTAAATAAACACTGGGAAAACTGGACTTGCACATATCTGCTTTCCTATTGCCCCATTTCTTTCTGCTGATTTCTGGTATGATTATGGTTTTTCTGAGATTGCTGGGGTGTTGAATGAGTGTTCTTAACTTTTGAGAGAGGTCAGTGATTAAAATACCTGCTTTTCTGTGTGCGTGTGGCCACACTGGTAACTGCTATAAACATGCTTATTTTTCAGTATGGTATTTCCCTTCTAAGATAGAATACTTTTTGCCAGCATTTTGCAGAATGAGCAAGAATGGATACATTTTTTCTTGGACAACTCCTTTAAGCTGCTAGATATAATCCTTAGTTTTCTACTGAAAGACCAATGAATCATTAGCACTACAGGAGAGAATTGTAATGAATTCTGATTAATCTGTAATACACCACCACTCCAACATCCTTTGTTAATGGAATTTTTGATTAGATTAATATTTGAGTTATAAGGGGTTTCATCAGTTCCTTCTGCAAAAGCTGTACATGCAAGTGACATTACCAGCTGGGGAGTATTTAGCTGGCAGAAACTGTAGGGGAGCAGCCCCATCTCAGTACAGAGCCTTCAGGAATCTGTTCATCCTTGTAATGGTTTTCCTCAGCTTCTCTTACAAGTATACCAATATAGTGACCAGTTTCTACTACCGAGATGTCTTCCCTACTTAGTCTTTTCACAGACTGGTGCTTGCCTTTTATTCCTTTTCCAGCAGGTATTTTCACTGCTTAGCAGATTGACTGAAAGGGGATAAGGTGGGCGGTAAGTCTCTGGACTAGGATCTCTGAAGCATAATTCAATTTCCCTTCTGGAAGGCAAGCAAAGGTAAAAAGCCAAAGTTTCCGTCAAAAACTGCCAGGGATCTGACTGGAAAATGGATGGATGTGGCCGGCATCTAAATGATGCACTAATTAATCTTTCAGAGAAATTATAAAGTAGATCATGTCTAAAGTAGTTCTGCATTTGTTTACACGCGTCCTCTCCTTTTATTGAAAAACCCTTCCATTATTTAGCAGAGAAAAATCAACTCTACTGACCAAAGAATTATTTGATATATTTTATGTACAGGTATATTTACTAAATAGCAAAGAATATTTACCAGATATGAAAGGGATGATATTTCAGACCGAATTTCTTGAAGCACAGGTAAAGTTCTAAAGAAAACCTCTCTATAAACACAAATTTCATCCAAGTGCTTGATAAACTAGAATGGTTTTTTAATTATGCAAAATAAGCTGCTACTACTGCCGAAATTATGAGGGAGATCAAGTATTGCCTGCAGGAAAGATCCAGGGAGTTCTACTTAATAACAATAAATCATCAAGGAGACTTGAACTGAGCAGAATAGGGGAAGTGTCCTAGAAATTAAAACTTACTGTACCCCTTTTTAGAGAACTTGCTCTCCAGTGAGCATACATAATAAAGTTTACAAGCGTGGCTGGAATTTCTACGTGCAAGATTTGTGACTTAAGGAGGCTGCTGGGCAGAGTTGTGGTATCTATGGAAGACAGGGTGCAAGCTTTTCTGTGGGTAATAAAGCTTCTCAGTCTTCAGATAAAAAAGTCTTACAAATATTTGCCATTCTGTAGGTGTGATGAGACCGAGTCATCTATACCTTCTATGTGGATTTACCTAAGCTCTTCTCTGTAGCAGGTGCTCCCAAAAGACAAAAATAGCTTTAAATTCAAAAGCCAGACTCATCTTGAGTATAAATTACAGCAATTAATATTGTGAAGCAGAAAAAAACTCACTCAAAATAGCCATGTAAACTGAAACTGATATAAAAAGTTTGCAAATTTTACTCTGCCTGACTTCTCTCCACTTGCAGTATTTCCATTCCTTCTCTGGTACAACCCCAGCCTTTCCTTCAGGCTTAGTTTTCTCCCCAGTGGTTCTGTGGTTGGAGAACAATGTTTGTGTTCTCCTCCAGAGAAAGGCTTTTATCCATCACCTCCAAGGCCCAACTGCCTCTTACTTATCTCAGCTGTTTCTGCTGTTCAGATTTGTGTCCTTTCTGTAAGCTCCCCTTCCCAGTCCTCCTCCTTCCTTCTCTCTTTTCACTCTTGCTTCTCAGCCCCAAGGAAATCCTTGCTCTCCCCAGAAGCCTCACCACGACCCAATGTGCAGAAGCAGAACAAAGCAATAACAAATTTCCCCCTAATGTGCATCCCCCTGTGTGCTCTGTTATAACACAACTTACACAATACCCACGTGCTTCATATGGTAAAAGACAAATTAAAAGTAAACCAGATGGTTGTCATTACAGCAAGACACTGCAGGTTTGCAGAAAAATATAAATACATTAGGAAATCAGCAGAAGTCTAGAAATGTTGGACATGCTATGAAACTTGAATATACAGAGGATAAAAAGGTACACAGCTTTTATTCACTAACGGCTGCTTCATGATTATATTAAGTTCAATGGCAAAGCTTTCCCTCATTTCACTAGAACTCGACTTGGCCTTAGTTGCTTTTACTTAAAACACTCTAAGGAATAAAAAGAATAATCAGAATTGCAGTGAAAAGGATAGTTCACTGGATGGAAAAGAGAAAATATCAATAAAGTGGAAATGTATTTAGCATTATGATAGATGGTCTTCTAAATCTCAGGCTTGGTACTATGCATGGTTTTGGATATTTATTATAGCCACTTGTTATATGAGCAAGTAGAAAAGCAAGAGTATACATTAGCAATGACTGGGTCATTCCAGGTAAGAAAAATACATTTTATGATAACAAGTGCAAAAATAAAATTTTAGTTGAGGGACAAGACTGAGAGAAATATTTTTTTTTTCCTTTTTTCCTCTACACACATTATTATACACTGTAAAATAATATGAAATATGATTTGTTCTATTTTACTTGCAGGAAAGACCTGTGAATGTAATTTATGGTCACTGCTGGAGGCAGTAGATGCTTGAGCTAGGTATACAATGAATTTTCTTTCCTCATAGTTCTTAAACTGCAGAACAGTTTGTTGTATAATGCTCAGGTACTAGAGTTACTAGGTACTAGTATGTTGTATAATGCTCAGGTACTAGCATCACTTGCTAGGTGACTAGCAAAGAATGATTTTTAAAGAAGATTCCTTCCATCTGTTTTCTTGATAAAAAATGGAAAGAAAGGTATTCTCACTTCCTTCTGCTGTGTTTTGCTTACCTTCACTTTCATATCAGAGCTATTCTTTTGTATGGCTCTAGTTTTTCTTGGCAGTTTTATGTGTACTGTGAGGTTTCAGAGCTGACATTTGAGGGTTCAAACATGTTCAAATGCAATTTAGTAATGCTAAAAGAAGCAAAGATGATTTAGAGAATTTATTAAATACAACTACATTTCTGTCCCAGGGGGTTATTTGCTGGCAGTTGTAGTAGTGGCAGGTCATTAGGAAGAGAATAGATGAGTGCTTTGGTTTGTCCTCTCACCTTCCTGCTACAGCTATTTCCTTATGCTTTGCAGGCCTGGGTGGGCTTCCATGTAGTTGACTGATTTATTTTTGATTGCACTTACGCTTGGATATGTAATCTGAAAAGGAGAGGAAAAAAAAGCTGTATTTAAATATATACCTAATTTCTAATATTTTTTGTCTTCTCATTTTCTCTGCAATGAGTTTCCAAGACAGCAAAGCTCACTATTACATGAGGTACAAAAAAATGCTCTCTACTTACCATATCTTGTACAAAAAAAATGTAAATTTACTTCATAGTTACATGAAGCAAGAAGGATCAGAAATTCAGCTCTAAATGGGGATCAAGCTGAAAAAATTAGGGATCAGTTTGAAAATCCACATAAAAGTACTTTGTAGTTGAAAGTGAGGTCTTAGGACATACAGGTGTACTAATAATTATGAGCTGAGCAGACCAATGTTCCAAAGACGTGAATATACAAAACAGATCTTTGGTCTTGTATAGACAGTTCTGTTTTAATTTTTTCTTATTTTGTCTCTCATAAAACACAGTTGTGGAAGTGGAATGTTAGTGATACTGTAGATAGCTCTGCTCAGTTAATGATATTCTAGGATGGTGCCTGGCTTTAAGGAAAGCATAGTTCATATAAGAAATTTCCTTTCATGATAGTCTTTTATAAGTTTACATGCTTTTAATTTTCAACTTCAGGTTTATTTTGATCTTTTAATCTTCTTCACTAGCGTGGGAAGGGCAGTTAATCTTCACACCACTTTATTAAAACAACAGAGTAATGAAGCTCCTTACATGGATAGCACTGGCAATCAGATCCAATAAGAAAAGCACAGAGAAGAACTAATGGCTGCGTGAGAAACATAATTGATTCATTCCTCTGGACTTTTAATTAGAAATATATCAATTTTAGATGTTCAGTTTACTTCACAGAAATGAATCATCTCTCTCAAGTTGACTTTCATATGTTTTTTCTCCTCTAACGGGTCATATCTTAGTTATGTTCTGTAATGCAGTCTAGTTTTCCATACATTTTTTTCACTCCGTACTCTCTATGCAAGGCTGTTGCATTTTATGTATTTTTTTTTTTTTGTTCCCAAAACTGTATATGGAACTTTTTCTGGTAGAAATAGACTCCAAGCCTTTGGCTGTATGGACATAACTTCCCACTCACTGCGCCAGTGCTGGTTACCACTGTTCCCCAAATGCTCAACAAACAGGATGCAATATTTCCTATTTTTTGCCGGTTCAGGAGACTCCTGTTTCCAGGGCTTTGTCTCCTCACCAGTTTGCTCAGGAGAGAAATTGTATTTTGCTGTTTATTGTTTGCAATGCAGATATATGCAACCATTTTACAAAAGCTGAAGACCAAAACTGTTGTGATTATGCAAATAGCTTCTGGATTTTGTCATTTAGCTGGGACAAGACACTTGGTGCTTGTCCAACTGTCACATTCCAAACAATCACATGGCTTTATCTGACATGCAGAGACTGTGCTTTCTTTGGTGTTTGCTGTCAGATTGTGTATTGGGTGTTGGTGTCTTGTAGGTTTGTTTTGTCTTTCTCTCTCACTGTTCTAGTCTAGTTGTTATTAGCAATAAATTAAATTAATCTTCTCCAAGTCATGCCATTTCTACCTGGGATGGTAACTGGTAAGTGACCTCCCTGTCTATCTCAACCCCTAAGCTCTTCCATCCCATTTTCTCCTCCTTTCAGGTTGAGTAGGGGGTGTGAGAGAGTACCTAGGTGGGCACTGGCAGCCAGCCAAGGTGAAATCCACCACAGGGTTGTAAAGTTGGTTATTTTTCTTATTGGGAGGTTTACTTCCTGAGTGAGAAGTAAATGGTGTGGAAAAAAACTGCAGTGATTCTGGAAGAATGTCTCTTTGCCATCCAACTGATCTCTGGGAACAGATGTCTTGCACACTGCCTTGACATGTGGTAGGGTCTGAATTTGCTTTGTGGTAGAAGGGGAGTCAGTGAAACTTCATTTTCTAATGAAGAAGTATGGAAACTCCAAGTGGTTTCTCTGAGTATCAACTGTGAAAACTGTAATTACAGCTATAAAGTAGCAAAAACTTCAGTAGAAAAGCTCCAGGGTACTACTTTTAATCTGTAGTCTCTTACGCACCTGTAGTTTGGGGTAGTTTAAGAACATCTGGATACAGATGAATCTGTTTAGTAATCTAGGGAATTCTTCTATTCACCTGTTCTTGAATTCCTCCAAGACTTTTCTTATGTTCCAAACCAACTGGAACAGCGTAGTGCTAGAGAGATTAACATCAGTTACTTTGTCAGTAATTTTTTTCTTCTAAAGTAAAGAGGAAAGTGGGAGAGAGAAAAAACAGTTCTCTGACAACTCTATAGCTCCAGGTTTGTGCTTATTCTGGTTAGATGGTTTAGCAGTAAACAGTTAGTAAATGCAGAAGCATTTGCTGTCCAGCACTACTGATATATCTCACAGCAAGAAAAATGGAGTTAGTGTCTGCTCCAGGATTCTGATGCAAACATTCTGCCCTAAACAATAACTTTGTCCTTTTACTTCCTTTCTGTGCTCACCCCAACCCCCAATTGTAATGGTATGAGTTAAATCTTGTCTTCCAGACTGTGGAAGTACATTTGAAATGTCTGAATTTCTGTGGTTTTGGTGCCTTTGAATTTATTTCTGTCTTGAGTGCTTGCCACAAATTAGAATAATACCCCTCCTCCTCTTTCTGTATTGTGTTGAGTTCTTCTTTCTTTTAGGAACTGAGTTGCTCATAAAGGTATGTTTTTCAAATGCCTTTCTGCATTTTACTTTCTAATTACATGACAAAGATGGAGTTATTAATGCTGTAATAAACTGAGTTTGCTGGAGGGTATTCCATTTTTGCTTAACTTCCAACATTTATCAAACCCTAAACTGCTAAAAATTAAATTGGGCCCTTAGAGATAACACTTCCTTACCAGTGTTGTGTTGAATTTGACACCAACATCCAGGGGTTATACTGAATATTACTTGATTGGCATAAGTAAAAATCAAACTAAAAATTACATCACATTTCTAAAACATGAGATTTTATCTTTGCTTATAGGCATTGCTTTCAGTTCTCATTACAAATTAAAATTACAGTGAGATGCATCAGTATGCTGTACAAATGATGCCTAATATTATCAACTGTCAGGTCTAACAGATATCAAAGACAATTCTTGGCCCAGGTTGCCTTGACAACACATGTTGGTTTTGGCCTTCTTTGTCAATTCAAATTCTTGAGTTCATAGAATTTAATTAAGCTACCTTTTTCTTTTTTTTTTTTTTGTAAAAAGAAACCATTCAGAGGATGCCACTGAAATTTGAAATACATTCAAATAATACTATTAAGAAGTGGATGCTATAACATTTTTTTTTTTTATATTACTTGCTGAAAACAGAATTTATCTTACCTTCTTGTCATCTATTCTGCTTTGAGGTTTCAGCATGCAGGACTGTAAACTCATCAAGACCCATTCACTTCAGTTGTTTTTCCCCCTGTACCCACCAATCATTTCTCAGGATTCAATCCTGGAGTGTATAAATCATTATTCCCATCTAACCAGGGACCTTTCTTCAAGAAGTTATTTTTTAACTAATGATCTGTGCTTTTTGGAAAGCACCAAGCTTAACGTTCATATTTCTAATACTGCAGAGCTGATGTCAACCCATGATAAGGTGCTTCAGTGGTTCATTGCCTCCAGTGTTAAAAATAACCTCCTTATTTTCAGACTGTATTAATCTTACTTCGGGTTTTGGCCATTCATTTGTGATTCTTCCATTATCAAATTTTTCTGCTTCATGTATTTCTTAAAGGCTGTAATCAAGTCACTCCTTCATGTTCCTTTAGATCAGCGAAACAGATTGATGCTCCTTTTTATGTCATGCCTTCCTGGTTTTTTAGGCTCACATTTGATGTTGCCTTTTGAATCTTCTTCAGTCTTCAACAATTTTTCTGAAGTATGAAGAGCCAGGTAGGACCCACCCAACCAAAGGCACTTTGATTCAGTGGCAGATGAAAGGTACTTGGACCTTCCGAAGCCTACTCAGTATTTGCTTATCTATCCACACCCAAGTGCCTTTTTTGACCTACACCATTGCAGAGTTGCTCAGGTTCCTCTAAGTAGGTGCTATGACCTGTAAATATCCATCTTCAGCCACTGTTCCTTTGGAGAGAGTCACCACTCAGCAAATCTAATCTTTGCTTCATTCCTAGGAACATGAGTGTCATAGTCTACATGGAAATGTAAGAAAAATGAGGTGGGGGGGAGGAAAAGGCAGATGGTTGAGTTCAAAGCTGTCGTTACAAAATTTAATTACATCCAATTTTGCAGAAGAAGAGGAGAAAAAAAATCAGACTTTGGTGTTTGTTTTCACTCTTATCCATACAGATTATTTTCCTCTAATTCACTTTAAATTTTGGGTTTACTGTCACTCAAAGTCACTCTTTATTTATTGGTCTGCTGCTCAGTAAAAGGGTAGCAAAAGTGACAAATCATCAATCAAGCTGGAGTATAAGTGATCTTTTAATAGGGTTTTGTTTTCAAAATAGATAGCTATTGAATGACAAAGCAAATGACTTTTCTATGCAACAACTTTGTTGCTGTTAATTCCTGGCAATCTCCTTTCCAAGGGAAATCAAACTTTCCCCTCTGATACAACTCAGCCCACTTGCTACTGCTGTAGCACAGAATCGTATTTGTTACTGAATTTGTGCCTCTAAATAACTTTTTTTGATAAATACCTGATAGACCATACCCAGTTTCTGGAGAAGGTTTCAATATTTAATTCTGCCATTTTCATGGATATAAATTTGAGGTGAAGATTTTTGTGAAGAAGGCATTTCTTCAGTTCTATTCAAAGAGCAAATGGTGGTATATTTAATTATTGCTGTTTAGAATGGGAATACATGTTTATTTTTGGCTTCAAGAACCTGATATAGTGCAAACAATACAATTAGTTTATTTGGTTTTGGTGTCTTTTGCTTGGTTGTGGTGAGGAGTGTTGGTTTTTCCTTTACTTTGGAGAAAGGGAGGGAGGGGCCTTTTTGCTTTCTTTTTTTTTTTTTTGTGTTGGTAACGATACATGTGTTCACAATAATACCAAACATCCCCAGTCAGAAATGAGCTGTCATGATCTATGCTGTACTTAAATGCCTTTATCTAGGATTGGGCCATCTGCCTTTTTTTTAGTACTTTTCAAAAAGAAAAGAAATGCAGTGGTTGGGACTAAAAACCAGGAGGAGAAGAGAGGAAATGACAAAGTGGAGCATGACAAAGTAAGACCATGATTTAAGATCACTGTACAGTTTCAAAATATTACTTATCAGTGTCAATAAATAAATTATATCAGTTTTCTGCAAGTGCCACTCAGTTTGGCCATAATTTCTTAACTAATAGCTGTTATGAATCACAGAGGAGATTTAATCCTGAAGAGAGATTTATTGGAGAAAGAGGCAGAGTGCATAGACGAGCAAGGAACACAAATAACAAACCAACCAAACAAGCCAACCATAACTTGTGCATTACAAAACTGCCTTAGAAAGTTGCTTTAGTTTTTTTCCACTCTCAGACTGCATCCTTTACTCACTATGCCAGATTAATTTGAAAAACAAGGATGAGACATCTGCCACTGTAAACTCTGCCTCAGCATAGGGAAAGCTGCCCTTGGCACAGCAGACCACAGAGATTCTGCAGGACAGGGGACAGCTTGTTGCATTCATGTGCAAAGAACTATTTATATTCAAGTCTTCCTGTTTTAGTCCTAAACGTCTCCGTTGAAATTTTAAGAAGCAAATAGCAATTAAAAAATGCACGTATCTTTGAAAAGCCTTATGCTTATATTTTACAAATGTAAGCTTGATAATTTATCTTCTTCCTGACATATGTATGAATTATATGCATAACTTGGAAAGTATTGTGACAGTTTTGAAGCCATGTTTAAGATACATTTGCAAAGCACAGATTGTGTCTGAACTCTGAAAGATTTGGAGTATTTTTTGGTTTGCAAGGAAGAATCATATAAAACCTCTACCAGTGAAATTGGAAACCAGTTCAGTTAGCCCAGTGCAGATTTAAGAGCGAGTTCAAGGTTTGAAACTTATGCATTCTTCTGAACTGGGATTCTGGGGAAATCTTAAAATTATTCTAGATGTTATTTATTTTTGTACCGCAGAAACATCTGAGCCTCAAATTAGCTCAAAAGGCCTGGGATAGATCTGTGAAAAGATTCCTGTCATATTCAGTCAGTCTGTTTTAAATATCATGGTATCTCATGGGGCTTTAGGCTATAAGAATTGGTAATAAAGTTTTTCTCACTTTCTGCTCTTGTCCCTTTCTCCAAAGATGCTATTTGACTTTGCAGGAAAGGACTCTTCAAGTCCTGGAGCTCAGCCTGTGTGTGACAACTGTTTGTTTTGTTGATGACAAAGAGTGATGACACCCAAGTGGCAAAGGGCTACAGAAACCTTTTCAGGGTTAGTTCTTTGTTGTGGTCCTCCTCTGCCTTCCAGCAGGTGTTGCACTTTTTTTTTGAGAATGCGTTAGCCAGTTATTTTAAAATAATCGGGAAAAGCAGAGAGGGAAAAAGCAGTGGACCCATGCTTTTCCCTTAAAGTTCAGCTAAGTATATTGCACTGTTGGATTACTTTTTGGGTTTAGTATCTGTTTTTATAGCTGTGAACATTTTCTTTGGTTCTCAAATACTGAGAAAGCATTCTGTATGTCAAAAAGGGTAGCCTTCAGTCTGTATGAAAGGGCGAAGATCTGCACCTTTTTACAAATTTGCGATTGTGCCAAAAGTAGGCTGAATATCCTCATGGGAGACAGCAAAACACTGATAGCACCATCGAGGAAAAGTCCTAGGAGTAGTCAAGAGTTACAGCCTTTTCATCAGCAGTGAGTATTTCTGAACATGGTTTTGCATATGCCTTTTCGCTGTGTGTAGCTCAAGTAATAAATATTCACATTTATGCCACTTTGCAAAACATCATATGAGAACTTTCAGCCAAAAAAATTCATAAGCAGAAGCAAAGGGGGAGTCTCAAACTGCCAGCATATAAAAAAGGAGCAGAATACATTTCAGTGTACGTTTGTAAAGAAATGCAATGAGTGTTATGTGAGAAAGTAAAACACCATGACACCGCTCTCCCAGTTCACACATGCTAAAGGCAAACTGTGCCTGGCCATGCAGTTCTTCACCCGAGGGCTCCTAGCTTTGCCATCAACCTCCACTGCTATTCCAGAGTCAACTTACAGGCATGGAACAGCCTGGGAAATTCTCAGGGTCTCAAGTACAGGCTGATGAAAAACAATACTGTACAGTGGCAGTGCTCCCCCCACCTCTCCACAAAGGTTTTTTTTCTCTTTCTGTACAAGGCAGCAACTTCCTTTTAGGGTTAGTGGAGAGACCCATAATTTTTTGCCATTTTTTATAAGGTTATTAACTATATTATGAAAATAAACTAAATCAATGGAAACACAAATGCTCAAATCACCTAGAAGTTAGGTAAACATAACAGGCATTTTTGTTGCAATGAAACAAGGTTTTAGTTTTGATATCCCCAGTAAATCTTGGCAAAAAAAAAAAAAAATCACAAGTTGTTCTTTTGTGCTGTTTTAATATAAGACCTTGATTTCAGTAATTATTTTGTGCTTATTTTTGTGCTGTAGAACATCTTGTAACAGCAAAAAATCCTTTCATTTTTTCTGTGAACTCAATCTCTCTCCTAGTATTAAGAAAATAACCTTGCTCAGCAACTTTTTGGCATATTTGTAGCATGTACTTTGTCTTGGTCAGGAAATGCATCAGATTGCTACGCAAAATGTATCTAACAGTTTTCCCCTACATAGGTTGTGCAGGCTGTATGTCCTGAAGGTATTTGATTTTGCCACAATTTTTTTTAGCAAGGGAGCAATAACTTGCCAAATTCTTGAATTTATATGAAGCGAAATTTTGAATAGCAAGTTACATAAACAGATAGAATAGATCTTTGATATTATTCATGGGCCCTCTAGGAAATAAAAGTAACTGTCCTGTCAGGATGTTTGATTATTTCTTTAAATTGTTCTGTATATTCTATGCTTCCAGTGTGGTGTAATTTAGAAAGTTGCCATTTAAATCCACATATCTTACTGTGATATTAAGTGTATTTAAACCCCATAAAATGCCTTCTAATTTATTTTTCATTTAGTCCATTTAATAAAATAGCAATAATGTTCTTTCAAGTGAAGGTTATGGAAGGAAAATTGCTACTACTTTTAAAATATACTTCTCAATTTGCTGTACCGTTTATTGCGCTGCAGAAGTCATTTACCCTCTGGAACATTCACTTAGAATAAAATTATTGCCTAATTTCTTTAAAAAACACCAGAGATTGGTCATGTTCTTCATAACTTTAAATGCAATTTTGTACATTGTTAATGCTTCATTGGTCATGCCTAGCAGTAAATCCAAAATTTAATTTATCCTTGGTATTGTTTTTGATTTGCTTTCTGAAAGCTTTGTCTTCTTCTGAAGTCTTTGGAGAGGTAATAAAGAATGACAAAAACTGTTATAATGATGATGCTTAAGTTATCTTAGTGTTTTATGTTCCACTGCTGTTGCTCTCAGGTTTTTTCCTATTACAGAAGGAACCAGTTTTAATATAGCCTATATTGTTTTTGAAGATGTATGGGGAAGGCAAACTTGGTTCACCAGCACGGCTGGGAGGTCATTAATTTCTGATGTTCCCACATATTTTGAAGACATCTAGGAAGAAACATGAGAATAGTTTTAAACCTCTTGAATCTGGTCAAAGTCCAAGTACCATTTCTGTGCTGAGAACCTTCCGTTCTCTTTTCTTCTAGCACCTCTGTGTGCAAGCCTTTCCTTCAGTCAGTACTGTATTTAGAGAATGAAAGTGCAAGGCTGAGAATTGGTCTTGTACGTGTAACAGCTTAGTATTTAATTTCCGTATTTCGTTGATCTTCATATAAAATATTCTCAGTTGATAGGTAACAACATGCATTTCCTAAACTGCCAGCCCTACATATACCTCTGAGAACTCTTAGTCTGGCAGTGCTACAACTTTGATGATGTTGCTGTGGTTAAATGATATTTTTTCGTTGTATAATTGCCCTCAACTTACACCTGTGCAGTCCTGCTATTTTCAGTCAATATGAGTATTTGTATCTGCTTGGAACTGCTGATCTGGTACACAAGAGCAGACCAAAATTCAGTGGTTTGCCTTTGTTGTCCTGCAAACAATGGCCTTGGTTTATGCATCCTTGTGGAGCAGTTTTGTTGCTGTCTAATTGAGTGTTACACTTCACACAGTATTTTATAGATAAAACCCCCAAACAATGCAGACCTTCCCCACACTCTGGAAAAAGATACTTCCAAAATCAGTTCAGTTTAGGGATGCAAGGGAATACAATAATTACCCTTTTTTTGACTTTTAGCTTGGGTTTAAGATTTTAGTCTCAGGCCTCTTGCTGTTGTCTTTGGTCAGTTGTTTTCTTGAATTGCTGAGATTTATGCCTTAGGCTCTTGGTTTTTTCAGGTAGATCTGCTTAGACCCAAAGACTTACATCTTGGTCCAGGAAGGTCCAGTGGTATGGAACTTGAGGGTCTTCTGCACACTCAGCTACTTTGGGACTCCTAAAGATTTCATTGCAACTAAGAAGTGCCTACCTTCTTTCACAAAATAGAGAATTAAACTTTTCAGTCTAAAGCAAGGTTTATCCTCTCGTAGGTATTAAATTCCAGGGATAATAGTAATTTTTATTTATTTATTTACTTTTGTGAATTGAAAGTAGCAAGTGAGTTTCAGCTAGGAAAATTATTGATCTTCCTTATAGTTGTCCTATTATTTGTTTCTCTTGCATCTAAATTCTCTGCCACTCATTGAGGGGCTCCTAAATATCTTTTTTCAATATAATATCCTGCCAGACATTAGAGCAAATAAAACTTGGAAGATACAGGTAGCTGGTCTAATACTGGAAATCACAGTGGCCTTAACAAATTAATTGAGCTGAAATAAACTGTAGATATTCACACATGCATGAAGTGAAAAGGAAGAAACAATAAGTGGTAGAAAAATATACACATGGAGGAAATAAAGGTTTAGACTCTCAAATGCAGCTTGTGGTTGACCCCAAACATTTCTCTGTGTAAGGAATATTTGAAATGCAGAGCCTTTCTTCCTATTCATATTCAGATGAAATATTTTATTAAAGTTTTTTTCAGAACCCACTTGTGATTTTCAAATTGTTTCCAAAGAATTGAGCACATTGTGAGAGTCACTGCTTTAGCCCCACTCTGTGAAACTTAGCTTTGAAAATGTCTTTCAATAATGATGAAAAAAGAAGGATCCTTTCTCTTTGTGTGGGAAGATAACAGACACGTTGTAGCAAATGTATGCCTAATTAGCTCTGATGGTAAGACAAATGCCTGTATTCAAGTCTTTAGAATGCCTTCTTGCACTTAGGTATAGACAGAAACACCTACAAATCTGTTTTCGACAGTGCAGCTTCTGCTGTAGTTAGCTAAGAACATACTGGTTTAAATATTTCTTCCAGTTTCAAAATTAACATTATTGCACTTTGGCAACACAGCTTATTCTGTTGTTCCTAAATTATTTATGAACTTTCCAAAATACCTTTCACTTTGTTTGTGGTGCCACTGCAAGCTCCACAAATGGGCTCAGATTTAATTTAATGAGAATTTCTTGTATGTACAGAACAGTGTGGGTGTGTGTTTAGAGATGCACAAAATTGTGTGGGTTTTAAAGCCTGATGATTTGTTCTTTTTGTGTTTGAAAATTAATGTTTAATTCCCAAGCTCCTAATGTTTTTTTAGTAGGCATTAGGATCACTTTTGGTATATATTGCATGAGCATTTTATTTCATATGGCTTGTGAAAAAAGGTTTCTTTTAAACTCACAGAAAGGGGAATTAAGCATTATCTGGAGTCAGAACTGTAGATAGATAAGACTAGAATGACACTTGCTCGTTTCCCCTTGTGAATGTATTAATCCCACCTGTCTATCATTTTTCCATCTTATCCCTCTCCCTTTCCAGTCCATTGTTACACATGGTGTAATCTTCACATATTTCCCGAAAGGAGAATTTGATTAAGCTAACCTTTGCTTTACTGAACAAAAAGGCATCACAGGAAATGTATCCTCTTCTCCTTCTCTCTTTTCCATTTTTTTTTTGTTTTGCTTAGTGTTTTGTTTAGATGAAGCCCAAAGTGTAAGAAAAACTGTCTGTGAGGATGCCATTTGTTTAATTTATTCTGCTCTTAAAATCTGTTATCTAACTGCCTCAGGTCTCCTGGTTTTTAGGAGGTATTTATGACTGTTTGTTTGACAAAGTATATTTATAGTGTTCTCCTCTCAAATTTGCTTGGGTTCACAGAATTAATGCCATCTTTTCCTGAGGATCAGAGTGGGACGGTGGTTTTGGAGGCAATGATAACAATCCCTGAGAGTAACTTCATCTCACACAGAAGTAGTAGGTGCTCTCGAGTCTCTTATCATGAAAGCATGATAAGGATGCTGTACCCTGTTTTCTTCAGCTTGAGAAAGAGCTTGGGGATATTGTGGTGTTTGGAAAACATGAGTGAAGT
This sequence comes from Monarcha castaneiventris obscurior, assembly GCA_026261815.1. Classification (NCBI taxonomy): domain Eukaryota; kingdom Metazoa; phylum Chordata; class Aves; order Passeriformes; family Monarchidae; genus Monarcha; species Monarcha castaneiventris. The sequence goes on from JAMPIT010000890.1 coordinate 7,865,578, forward strand.
GTATCTAAGTTAAAGTAGGTGTGGGTATGAACTGCTTTGCACACCTCTGGTCTCTGTAAAATGGATTGCAAGAGGAAGCTTGCTCTCCTCTCTCAGTAAGAGTGCAGCTTGTGGTCGAGGTATCAATAGGCTCTATAACAGCTTCCTTCTTTGAAAGGTATTTTTGTAAGAAACAATTAACACCTTGATAGCAGTGTTGGTTGTTTCTTCGTATCCTTTTTAACAATGGTGTTATTCTGCAGGAAATGTTTAATTTTCACCTGCCATTGGTTGTCATTTCAAAGGGGTTAAAGCAGACCTCTTCATCTCCTCTCCATTAGTGCTGGGTGCAGCATTCCTAGTAGCTGTGGGGAGTATCATCTTAACTGTTTTTTGGCCTATAACCTTGATCTCATCTCAGTTTTGATTACCTTTTATATCCCAGCGTCTGCTTCCTTCTTACATGATTTTGTTTTTACATGAGAGCTGTAACATGCAGCTTTTGTTAGCCATGTGCAAATCTGAAAGTCACCGCATTTCGCATCCCAATAATTCTATTTTCTGGTCTTGGCAGATGACATATTTTCTAATCTCCATCTACTCACATCTACTGCCCAAGTATTTTTTGTAACCTGTGGCTTGAAACATTTTGCCTGCTCTCAGCTAACCTCCCTTTCTCTATCACATCAGAATCAAGTGCTCGTTTTTTCTGTCAGTGATGCTGGAGGCCTTTCCCAGCCTATGCGGTGTTCGTGTTCTACCACGAGGTTGTGTCCTGTTTGAGACACGAGGTGACACAAGGATTTTGTCACTCATGTATTTTATTCTTTCTACTTCCCTGTATTAACTTGGGGAGCACTTGCTGACACACAAAGCCATTTACCACCTTGTGCATTATGTGGATCCCTAACACTTTGTTTCTATAGGAGAAGCCTGGCAGCAGTCAGGCTCCTGGTGTGCCTGTCATCCTGACTGCCTGGCTTCTCACCACTCCTTGTCTTGTGCCTTGCATTTGGGCTGAAAGGTCTTCAGGGCAGACACTGTCCTTTTTGTTCTTGTTTGCAGTCTGATAGGGCTTCAGGAAAGGCTCTCAACTACGACATGAGGATAAAAAAGAGCTAAAGATGCAGGAATTAGGTATATTGGAAATGGCCAATTTAGAAGTTATGCAATGACTACTTTAATAGAAGAGCCTAGCCAACAAAGTTTGTTACTTAAGAGGAATGGGTAATTTTCTTCTTTGTCTTTTCCCCTTCTCAAATGCTACCATTGCTTTGAATTTTTTTATCTATATCGACTAAGTTTGTGTTTTATTTACCATATCGAAATATACACCTACAGGCTGAACCACTTTTGTAGAAAGGGAAAGAGAAGAATTTAAAAAAACCCCAAGCTGTTGCATACCCTTTTATAATTTGAGGTGAACCCAAGGAAGTGAATTCTGAAAGTAAAGGGAAAAAATGTTTGCAAAGCTTAGAAATTGCTGTAGAGGAATCTTCATGTAATTGTCTTGGACTACAGAAAGCAGGATCAAACTTCGATTTCTATCAAATATAACTTAAGAAACCATGTGTCTGTTGAAAATTTGTTTGATTATACAAAAGAAATATTTGTATAAAGCTCACTTTTCAGAATAATTTGATAAAATATTTTACTAGTAATAATATCCACTCAGAATAGAGGAAAATAGGCTGTAATTCAGGCAAATTAAATTTGTCTTCCAAATGTAAATATCAACCCAGTGGAGCTCCTACATCTTTTTACTTTCCAACCTTTCTATGTGAGACCTCTCCTTGGCAGCCTGGAGCCTTAGGAGGCTGGCAGTGATGATACAGTTCTCTACCTTAGAGGGTTTCATCTGTGAGCTGGCTTTTTACCTTCCTGAGTCTATCTCTTTTGCAGTGCTAGTTTTTTCTTATCCTTCTATTTTTTCAAGTTCCAATAATTTGCTGCAGCATTGCTGCTTTCCTCTCTTCTTGGAAACAGAGCTACTGTGATATTTACACAGCCTATGAAATATAATGTCACTTTTCAGGCCTCTACAGCCTAGTTTTGATTCATGCTTTGGAGTTGGTTTTGGTGGTTTGTTGTGGCTTTTTTTCCTGCTTTGTATTTTTTTCTTGGTTGTTTTTTTTTTTTTTTTTTGTGTGTTAGTTATTTAGCTTGTGTTATTTTTAAATGCTCTTTTGGCTCTTCTCCACTGGAGATGTGACTTGCTCCATAACATAAAGCAACTGGCCTGTTGAAGACGTGATCCTGCTTGCATCAATGGCTAATACTTGATGTGTCAGAGGTAAACAGGGCAGGAAAACATACAAGTTGTCTTGCTGAAGGTCTAAAGCTATTTCTAGAGGAAGAATTCCTCTGTGATCTCTGCGGTGAAATCCTAACACCCAAGAGTGTGACATTGCCTCTTCACTCCAGCTTTCTTGCTTTAAATGGAAAAAAAAAAGGTTTTTATTTTTGTGCATGTTGCCAATTACAAACTGATAATATAAAATTTCCTGCAGAAAACTAATTGAAAGGGAAATGAATCTTATCTTGGTTTACTCATAAAGCAAATTATAGTATTGAATCTTAGTGATTTATCTATTTCCTATACCAGTGACATAGACATCTTCAAGTTACTAAAATGATTGTGTTACTGTGCTTGCAGTATTATTTTTGGTAGTATGAAGTAGTTGCATTTCTATTTCAGGCCTAGAATCAGCAGTAGATAATATGAAAATCTAGCTGTTGTTATCCTTATAGTAAGCAGGTGTGACTTTGTAATTATACCCATGTATAGCACTTAAGCTTCCCTTCCACACACAGAGAAAAGAGCATTCCAGTGTATGTAATATTTTGAGTTGAACTATTGTTGGAAAAAATGTGGGAAAACTATTTAGTCCAATGTGTTTTCTAAATTACTAAGCATTTTCATCCCCATTCATTCCTTCAGTTACAGAGATAATGATAATTGTATAAAAATTAATTAAATAAGACTTGTTTGTGCTATTTGCTGGCATCTGTTCTTTAAAGTAACCTGTCCATAGCCATGCTCCAGGTGATGGGTGAGGAACTGGTGTATGTTGAGAGCCCAACTTGGCTCACCTTGTGCAGTGGAGGAGACCTGCTGTTTTCTCTTTTTTCCCCCCTAACACTGGGGCTGAGCAGCTGGATGGACTTCACTTGAGAGCTGTGTTTGTGAGACCTAGTGCTGCCACGTCACCCCCATCACCTTTTTTGCGTCTTCCTTCCATCTTCCTGAAATATTCTTTATGTTCCCATTTTGCTATCACAAGAGTAAAAGTGAAACCTTAATAGGGTAAAAGATAAGGCTTGCCATTTCTGAAATATTCTGAGCTCTTTATTAGTTAGTGAAGGTTCAATTGGATGTGCATGAAGCTCACTCTCTTTGCAATTTACTTTTCTGTATGTTACAGTGTTTAGTAGTTAAGTTTGAAGCTGAGACTGTGGTTCAGACTGTTTTAGAGTCCCTTGGGATGCATTTAAGAAATAGGAAACAAATAGTACTTAGGCTTTCCGGGTGTTTTCAGATTGCAGAAATGAGGATTTGGTCAAAAGCAGTACTGAGAATCAAAGATTCTGGACTAGAAGCAGAGATGCACTCATGTATTTACTGATTTGAGGCATCAGTAAAATTTTAGCCCTTTTTGCCAGTCAAAATACTATTCCAAGTGTTTTGGGAAAGTCAATCACTTTGGCCAAGGAGGACTGGGAGAAACCAGAGTATATTTTATTTAGATGTTTGATGTTAGACAAGGTTTAGATGAATTTCATGGGCATCTCTTGACACAAAGTGTCCTTTTAGGAAACAATGCAGGAACTGTGCTGTTGGTCTCTGCACTTAAATGTTTCAATCACAAGCAGCCTTCACCTGTGAGGTGCAATTCTCAGATTCTCAGTTCCGGGGGTGCCCCTGGCATGGTTCATCCTTCCCCTTCTCTTTAGGGACTGTTTGTCCTGGACACCACATGCTGTATTTACAGCACAAAAGCTTTCCTATACATTTGGCTGGAACAGAATGGAGGGTTAAGCATGGGAGGCTGGATTTTCAGAAGCGTACAAGTTAATCTGGAAGCGGTTTCTTGGAAAAATCAATGTGAGTTGTGCTCCCAGGTCGTGTAGGTATTTTTTTGTAAATCCCAGTGAAACATTGAAGGCTTTGTAAAAAGTAAACAGTCTTAGAGTCACTTAATGAATCTTAAGGAAGGAGGAAACAGACTCTTTTGAGTATGTAATCTGCTTTTTCCTGCGTGCAAACAATTGACTTCAACGTATGACCAAATTCAGCCATTGCTGAGCTCATGCACTGTTTGATCCTATGATGCAGGCTGCAGTAGTTAGCTTTATTCAAATAAAGGAATGATAAACATGGAATATACTGGGAGTCCTTAAGACTTGCTACATGTTTTTGTCTTCTGCTATGTTGATAACAATAAAGCAATCTATTTGTTATGAGAATCATCTCACCTTGTTAACTCTGGAAAGATAACTGCAAAAATCATAATTTTTCCCCACATACAACTTTTTGGGGAGTAAATAACAGTAAGGAGGACAAAAAAAACCCCAAGGAAAATACTGAAAACTGATATAAAATGATGCTGTTAATGCCTTAATATTAATTTTCCTTGTATCTGAAAAAAGGCTTATTTCTCTGTAAAATAACATACAGTTTCATAATTTTTGGCTTGTTCCCGTGCTTTTGGAGAGCTGGCAAGGGATGGAGAAAGCTGCATGATTTTTAAAAATTGCAATGCAATGCAAAGCTTGACCCAAATTTCCCAGACAGTGGAAGGTTTGAGCAAAATCATGTTGAAGGAGAGGCAGTGTGGATTTGAAAGAAGAGTATTGATGGAAAGAGCAAGCAGTGCTTGCTTTTGGTAGAGAAAAGACCATGAACTTCGCAGCTTAAAAGAGAACTATTACACTGACAACTCCTCAATTTCCACCACATCCCCTGCTATTGCTGCTTTCCCTGCTCCATTCTTATCCCCACACAACCTAAAACTCAGTTTGAAAGAGAAACCTAAATAAGTTCTCCTCTGTTTCTTTGCCTTCGCCCCACTCCTGTTCTTTTCCTGTGCCATTAGAGGAAAAGCCAAACAAGGAAAGAAACAAAACAAAGCAGAGAGGGATTAGAGAAATGAGTCATGAAATTGGAAATTTATAAATTAAATGAAGCCCTGATAATTAATAGTACAAGTGCAGTTGTGTAAGAGTAAGGAAATCTTTTCCTTTTAAATAACAATCAAAATTCTAAAGGTTTAATTTTACTTTTCCTCCTGGATTTTACAATGACTGGGTTTCCTTGTAGGACCAGTTCTGCTCATATTCACCCTAGTTATTTTTCTTTTGAGAGGCTCTTGCCATCAGTATTTGCTGTAGCTAGCAGAACCCAGCTGTCAAAATGAGGTAGCATGTGTAAAAATCTTTCTGCTGTGTACTAGCATCTAATTTGGAGATTTTCTAAATAAAAAAAGCTAATATATACTAGTCCTACTGTAGAAACCTTGATGGCAATTATGAGAAACCAAATACCATGGAGTTTACAGGTAGTAGTGGAATTAGATTCCTTATGGAAGGGATTCATTAATTTGTTTCCAAGATGAAGCAATGTCAGTTTCCATTTGGTTGGAAATTATGCTTCCAGTTCAAAGATCACCTCTGAGCTCTGGTTATAATATGTTAATGACATAAAATCATCCAGATCTAAATCATTTTAGAGATTGCATTTTCTGATCTGCGATATGCTCTGCCAGTGTCAAGTAATAAAGACATAAATCAGCTGCAGCTTTCCATCCTGCATGCATTTGTGCACAGCACATCCACTATTTTGATAGACAACAGCTAATGGATCAGAGAAGACCTCAGAAGACTTTTAAATATCAACATAAATCTGATCTTGTTTGCTTTCAGAGTTTGCCATTATTTTAAATGAAATAAAATTAGGCTGTGTCATGAACATCATACTCAAAGTAAAGATCAACACGTACGCTTGTTTTGTGACATTTTGATTTGGGAAAAAGGTTTTCTTTAGCTACTGCATGTCAAATTCTAGGGACACATACAGGGGTTTCGTGTATCACACCAAGTATCTGCTTGTGCTCTCTAGGAAGAGGTATAAAACAGAAGCACTGGTGGATTGTAAAGAGTACCTATTAATGAAGTCGTACTGTGTGAATGTTTTATAGGCTGAAATTGGGATATAGCTGTCAGTTGCGTATTTGCCACCTTTTCCAAACACAAAGTGGGAAGATGTTTATTCTCTTTATCACGGGTTCTGGGCACAACAGCTGCATCTTCTTTTTGTTATGTATCCAGGCTGGTCTTACACACATCTCACCTTCATCAGTTAGCAGCCTATTCCGAACAGTTGGGCCAGATCCAACAGCTTCGGGAAGAATGTAATTATTCATTGCTTTTTAAAGTTAGGACCTGAGTGTATTTCAAGGCTGGAGCTGATGGCAGCCATCAGCCCCAGCCTGAACCCCCTGTCTGTGTTCATATAAACAGCAGACATGCTAGGAGGATTATGAGATTAATGTTTCTACCATGTGCTCTCTAATTCTTTAGTATTTATTTAAAACGTGCTAAGCAGTGTCTATTTTATGGTTGAACAGTCAGAGCAGGGCACTGGAAGTCACATCCATTGTTGGCTATTTAACCCCAGCCATCGTGGGAAGTAGGGAGTGTCATACCTATCAGAAAAGCACAACACCAAACATGGGACTGAGCACCAAACCTTTTTTATTACTGTTGTTGTTATCAGCAGGCTCTGCAAAGTCAGTGTCAGAGGCCTTGATTAACACGGGGCAAAAGTTAAGCTCTTGTGAACTGATGCTGGGAAATTCAGAATTGTGCATTCTCTGGGTATTGCTTATTCCACTACAGCACAGTGCTTGCCTGTCGTGTTTTCACATTACCCATTTTCCACTGATGGATTTTTAAAGTGACAGAACATATTCCTTTCATATCATAAAGAGCTTAAATGTGTGCACAGATTATGCAGTGAAAAGAAGACTCTCCTACAAAAACAGTTGAATGCTGTACATGTGGGGTTTTCCCTTCGATTAGAAATCAGTTCTTGAGGAGTTGATTATATGCACTGTACAGCTCCAAGATAGATCCTCTCTCTGCACAGGGATGCTAACCTGTATCAGACAGGAGGACAAATAATGTTTTCTAAGATAAGGTGAGCATTTATCAGCAAAAGCGATAGTTGTGAATTCTTTTCCCTCTCAGTTATTGAAAGTCTATGTGATATAAATTTTAATGAAGAATGTGTTGCAAAATGGGGAGGAAATAAATAAGGCTATACTTATTATATGGGAATGTGCAATTTCCACATAATCTATTAAAAAATAATGAAAAAACATGTCTAAAAAAATCTAAAAAAACTTACCTGTCTCATGCCATTGGCACAAGAGCTGTACCACTGGCCTTCTTTGATCTGGATTTGATGTGGTTTCCAAAACCTTAAATACGAAACTTTATGCGGGCACCATGTATGTGTTCTTTTGTCTTAATATTTTGCTTTTTGTTAGGGACCATGCTGTTACCTGTGAGACCTAGCTGTCAACTTCTGAGCAAGCTGCTGCTGGTCAGGAGCACACCCTCTGCTTGCTTATATACTTCTCAAACCTTTTGCGTTCTCCAGAAAGATGTGATTTCTCTGCTCTCCAGGCTGGACCTGCTTTATTATTTTTATTATTTGTGCAGTGGACTTGCTTTGTGTTCGTTTGAGATTAGAGAAATGTCCCAGATCAATTCGTTTTCTGTTTAGGTTATTTAAGTGACTTGATAGTTTGTGTCTTTCTGAAGTGTAAATCTCCTTTGTGTCAGACAATCAGCTCAGAAAGTATCTAATTCTTGCAATTCAAGTTCCCAATGACATTTGAAATAAGTTGGGGAAAAAAGAAAAAAGTTGCTTCTGCTTCTAAAAATGGGAAAGTTTGCCAAAACAAAGCTTTCTGTAGTAATACTCTCTGTAAGTTTTAATAATGTTAAAACTTTGCATCAAAAGTCAGGGTGTATATTCCCGCTATGCCTGATTCAAACCCTAATTTTGAATATACTACATTCCTGATTTGTCTTCTATGAAATCCTCTCATTTGTATGTGTGCCACATTGTATTAGTAATTAACTACTCATTAGGTCTGGTGTTTGAGCCTTGCTGTCCTGTGCTCTAGGTGAGTGACATTATTTAATGTTTCATTATTTGAGATAATGCCAGGAAGAGGGAAAAATCCATCCCTGCAGCAACACAGAACCTAGGCCACTGTTCTCTGCTAAAGATGTAACTTCAAGTGCAGCCTAAATTGGCTGTTCAGAACCTTGGCTTGGGACCTCCCAGGTGAGCATGGAATGATCAGCAGTTCTGCTGAGTGGTGTGGCTTCTCTCCTTTTGCTTTATTCGAGAAAAAATCATCATGCATGCATGGGAACTTCCATAGCTCTTCATGCTGAGCAGTGGAGATTGTCACAGAACAGGAGTAGTGGGACTTGGCTTGTCGTTCCAAACTGCTAAGCCTCATTTATCAGCAAAGAGGATTTACACTGAAAAACTGCTTGGGTCTTCATACAAATAGTAACAGTCTCAAAGACCAAGGTTTTTCCATCAAATAATTCTAAGGAACAAAAAGCCCATATGATATATTAGATAAATAACCTTGTTTATAGATCTGTATAACAGGGGTCTAAAGAAACAATTCATGATACCTCTGGAGTGGAATAGAGAATAAGACCCTGTGTCGCTTTCTTGAACCTCCCACAGTGCTTAGTAGAAGGGATATAATTTCCTTTCAGACTTTGTGGGAAAATTCAACTGCATAGTAAAGTGAGGGATTATTTATAAAAATCTTTAATTATGTGAACAGTTCCTTATAGCTCTCCTTTATCTCTCTAGTTCTATTATTAGTAGAAACTGCAAAACATAATTCTCTGCTTTTAAAGGAAATAGTCTTGAAATATTATGCATAATTTCTAGAAAGCCCTTCCTTTTTTTTAGAGATCAGATGTGCTCAAGGATAGGTACTCCATTTCAGCCCCTTTTCCACTTGGACTGTGTATATGCCTTGTCATTAATAGTATTTTAAAAAACCCAGACAACAGTCAACGCTTGGATCTAGCTAAATACTACCAATAATTCTGTGAGTACTGGTGGCCGCAGACAAAGGTCCTGAATGAAACATCACTTACCTTGGGCCAAACTGCTACTAAAAATACAGGCAATACTACTTAGCAGTCATTGAAATAATCTCAGCAATTTTTAAAATTTATTTTTCTTTGTGTAGGCTGGGCTTTGTCCCTCGCATAAATTGCACAGGAGAACTTGTCACACATGAAAGTGTCACTGAGGTGCAATGTAAAAAGGCAACTGCTGATTTATATTCTATGGGATGTCAAAAAGCTGCCTATCTCCCATTAAGCAATTTTGTGTTTTAACCTTTATATAGGAAACAAAAGATCTTTGAAAGTTTCTGAAATGAAAAACGTTCTTTCCTTCTTCTGTGCCTCACTGAACTACAAGTATGCAATCAAAACTGATTAGAGGAAAGTCAAAGTGAGTGTGAAATTTTTAACGTCATTGGAATATTCATATGTGCCACATCATCTCCAATAATTAACTTTTCATCATTTAAATTGCTATATAGTACTTTATTTTCATGTTCAATGTAAAAATCTTGAACATTCAGAAAAGTGTTATACTCTATTTCCATACTGAGAATGAAGATTCTTGAAGTGACCCAGTATCAAAAGCTCATGTTGCTGTGAAAACCTGAAATTAACCATAGTGTGGTTCGATTTGGTTTTCCCAAGGACATATTGGATTGGTGGAATCAAAGGACAAGTTTATGTTTCACTCTTGCAAGAAGGAGTAAAGAAGTCGCAGCCTGAATCGTCCCATTCATAAAGAGCTAATGGGAATCAAGCAAGTTTGAATATCAGTTAATTAAAATATAAAAAGGAAAGGAATTATGAAATGTAAATAGCCTAATGAAGTGAAAATTGGAGCATATGTCTTCGGAATTAATAAAACCCAAATTTTTGAGAGTTATTCTTTATGTACCAAGTTAAGCCTTTAAATCATATGCATTTGAGTTGCATTGCTTTGCTCAAAGATGTATTAATCCCAGGAAAAAATAACCTTCCTGTTATTGTTATATTTTTATACACTTCTGCACCATTAGAAACCCTATGCACATGAGATTCCCCAGAAGGAAAATAGGTGGGTTTAGTATTTGAATCACCAATTACATGAAAGAGGATAAGTGGAATTTCTCTGAGCAGCTTGCATTGAAAGAATCCTCTACATTTACAATACAACTTCAAGCCTTCGTGGTGGTGGAATTTTCATACTTAAAGTATTGTGCAACATTTTATAATATAAATTATTTACAGTAAAGAAAAGCTTTAGTTTTTAATGGAAAAATTCCCATCATATTAGTTATTCTTGCTGGTTTTTAAAGTTGAGGTAATCCCGTATATTGTGGCATGCCTGAAAATTAACGAGATCTTAGGGTCATAATCTGTTGAAGAGAGAAATTTCAGATGTTCATGGCAGGAAAACAAAGGATGTACATGATGGTTTGCTGACGGAGTCCTAGTAATTGATTCTTTTTCTCTTGGCCTTTCTCCTTTCCCACTCTGACCTGTGCGTTGCTCTCGTGTTTCGCTCAGTTCTTTCTGCGACACCTCTTTATCTGTGCCTGTTGGAGCACAGCTCTGCTCAGAGAGACGCCAGCTCCCCCATCCTGCGCTCTGAGCTGCCCCCAGGCTGTGCGGATGTGGCAAGCACAGCCCTTAACCTGGGCTGGAATACGCGGACTCTGAACTGGGAATTTCCTCAGGCTCCGGCACTGCTGACAGCAGTCTCGCTGCTCTGGCCAGCTGGGAGCGCACACGAGGCAAGCGTGTGTCTGTCTGAAAAATGCTGGTTTTCTGTGGGGCTGTGTCACATTGCTGGGTCACTCTGAATTTGCTCCCTTGTCTTCAGTTTTATACTGAGTGATTCTGGGTTCACTGACGGAGTCTGCCTGCACATCATGAACTCTTGCTGGAATTGTTTACAACTTGCATTAAGTGTGTCTGTGGTTGTTGGGATATATCGTTGTGTTTGAAGACCTTTGCAATTCCTAACTCTTGTAATCTGTTGGGTTTTTTTAAACTTAGTCAACTGAAAAATTATCTTATTTCTTGAGAAATATTTTTAGGTGTTGCTAGAAGTTAAGGTTTTGTGCTATCAGAACAAATTCACAGTATTGTGAGATATTTTAGGTCTAGCCTGAAAAATACTGCTAAAAAATTTCCAATTCTAACTGGGGTCAGTGAGTAAGCTAATTCCTTCTGCAGTATGTGCCCGGTACTTCAGTTATGCCTAATTTCAGGAATCTAACAAATTAACATTGAGAAATACATTCCCTTGGTTATGATCTGCTTGCAGATAAGCCCCATAGTCTTTTCTAGCATGATTTTTTAAACCACCATAATAAACATTTAATCTTTCAATCAGCCCTGAGAGCTATTGTGTGCATGTTCATCTGCATCCTTCTGTTGGAAAGATTGCTTCAGTTTTAAAATGCCAAGTGAGCATATCATTGTGGTGATTTGCAACTGTGTCATGGTGTAAATGTTAAAGATGGAACAAGGTATTAAACTCTTCATATATAGTATAAGAAAATTTACCTAAGTGATCTACAAAAGGTATTTCAGCAATAAAATCTTGAAATAAAAATAACTACGTGCAACACTGGGTGTTAAGTAGTAATTATGTAATATCTTACAAATCTATAATCATATACTGAAGAGGTTGTGGGAGCTGCAGGTTTCAAGGAATTCTGCGGCGTGACAGTGGGGAAGTTTTAATAGTCAATATTCATCTTGCTGTGTAGTTATCCTGGTAGGGAATCAAACTATTACAGTGAGCTAGTGAAGATTTACTGCCTGATAACCTGATGACATTGTTAAGGCACCACTGAATTTGTGAAGTCCTGGATCACTTCTTGTGACTGCCTGCACTTTCCCTTTGGGTTTTATGAAAAAAAAGACAGAAGGGTACCTTCTATTCCAAATATCCTATTTTACCTTTTCTTTCTGAGAGATGGTTTAGGATAGGATTTAAAGAAAAAAAACAAAACAAAGCATGGTCTTCTGACTTCATAGTACCGAAAACAATGGCCTGGGTTTACTGTGGAAATGGAGAGGCAGCAAGGTATCTGTAGCATGTGATAAATCCTTTTGAACATTTATTCAGATGATTGTTTTGGAATTTATAAGTGTTACATCACTAACACTGAGATTAGTAATATGATCTTTGCCATGCTAGCATTAGATGTATCTCAAATGTTAATGAATGCATCCATGTAGCATGGTAGTAAAATATATGTATATATCTCCAGTTTTCAGGCACAGAATAAATATTGAATATAACTACATTCCCAAATCTGCTAAAGACATTAGAGAAATTATCTGTGATTCACCTAAAATTCAAGAAATAGAAAGCATTTGACAAGTCTGGGAATTGTACCCACAGCATTTGGGTTTTGAGGAAGACCTTACCTCTGTCTTCTTCAATTAATCTTGATAATTATGAAAGCATTGTGTCATCCCACAGAAGACTCAACGCTTATCATCTAGAGGTATCAGAGGGTATTTAACATTGCTAATGTGAATTCTAATACATGTAAATTACTTCAGAAGTGTGGCACATTTCTACCCAAACACTTTTTATTTCACCGAGTACTTAGCATTTAGTTAGTCTTTGGAGGATGATGCACACTAAAACATGCCTGACATAATATAAAAACAGCAGTATTTTGTGGAAGTGATACAGGAATAATACATAGATAATAGTACTCTGCTGACAGTGATGCATAACAGCCACTTGCTTTTATTCTGGTGAAGTTAATACAAGCTAAACACCTTCATTTTATACTGCTGAAAACTCAAAAGACCCTGTGATCATTTTAGTCCCTTTTTTCTTGTTTTCTATATAATTCTGGTTGGTAAATGGTATGTTAACCTCATTCAGAGGATTCCCCAGTCCCTATCCAAAAGAGGAAGCAAGGATGTAATCAGCCCTGGCCTCATTAAAATCTTTCTAATGTAATCTGTTGTTCTCAAAAAGCTTAGCCTCAGATCTACCAAATGTATTTTAATTATGTTTTAGATGGATTGTGTCTGGAGCTATGCAGTTGCTGAAGCAAATTAATCCATTACATCAGCCAGTTGGAATTCTTTGTATGAGAATATTTACAAAAGACTTACCGACTAGCTAAAGAGACACTCAATACAGCTTTTTCGACAGCAGTTTCTTATATTTCATCTTTTTGTCCCCAGCCTATGTATTCTATAAAAAAACAAAAAAAACCCCCAAAAAAAAAATTGTATGCTTCAGTGTGATGCATAGTTTTTGCTCACAGAAAATGATACTAAGAATGATACTTAGCATAGGTGCACTCAGCACTGAAGCTGTAATAATTTATCTAATTCTAAGATCTTCATCACCCGTTCTAGAATTCCTGCAATTAGGAATTTATTATTGAAAGCATGCGATAAACAGTAGATACAGCTGATGATGTTAAATAGAAAAATAAATTTTCAATTAAAGTGTGCTATCTTGGAAAATTTAATTTTCTAAGGGAAATGATCAAATTCTGTTTAATAAACACTAAGCAACCTGGGAAGTCAGTGTGTTGACCAATTCATTAATCATTTTTTAAATCTTGCTAAATACAGTTTATTGTCTTCAAAGTACCACTAATTACTTCAATTAGCTTTGAAGTGTATCTTTCTTTCTCTGACTGTGCCTGTAATTTTGAACCCAAGAGGGCTTTCTACTTTAGATGTGTTTTGTTTCATTTCAAGATAAAATTCAACTCTAAATCTCTTTTAACTGCCTGTATCCTTAAATGAGATATGGGGCCTGGTCACAACTTTTCCTTCTCCCTCCATGTGGTCTCTTTGGCTGAATGGGAATATGGAAACCTGGTAGGCCTGTTGAAATTTGGTCAATAAACAAGTATGGTTGGGGTTTTTATCCGGGGGGTATTCGTGACTAATGATTGTAAGCACATAGTTGGAGATTTTAAAAGAAAAATTATTTAGGTAAATAGGCTGGCATCGAAGGGACTTGTCTACACTCTATACTTGAAAGTCAATCCTATTATTTGGGCAGCTAAGTATGTGTTTAGGAGCTCATCTACAGGGTAATTTTTTTCTGGAAATGAGAATATGAAGTGCCCAAGAAGGATGAAATACTGATCTTCATCTCATTATCTCCTCTCAATCAATTATCATCCTCAAGCGTTGTAATAGGAAGGTCATCTAAGAAAATGCAGGGAAAGATGTCTTGGAAAAGGGAGGGGGAAGAGGATAAGAGGGAGAGTCACAGGGAAATGATATGAGGAAACATTTCATATTTTTATTATCTTTGTTAATATCTTTTGTAAATTGCTCTTTTTGTTTCTTGTCAGTTTGTGGGAAGGGGATGTTTTCAGACAGCAGGGATCATCCCAGAATGAAGTGCCAGGACTGCTCAAGGTGCTGTGAAGGTGCATCTCAGAGGAGCAGCCACCTCACTCTGTGTGTGCACAAAGATGACGGATCCTTTTTTCCTTATTAATTAGTCGGGGAGGTCTGATGGAACAGAGCATTTCCCCAGGTGCAGCTCACTCAGGAGCCCTGGGTTCCCGGAGCACTGCAAATGGGGTTGAAAGCTCAGCAGTGTGGTGTTTAAATCACTTTGGCCTGTGCTCAGTGCAGCTTAGCACAGTGGCAGTGCACAGGCAGAAAGCTCAGCTGCAGAAACAGGATCATGCTGCTTTGCTTTTGTTTTTTCCAGTGTTAAAGTGCCCCCCAGGAGATCCTGTGTGGGCTAAACATTTGTTTTCCATAGATTTCATATTCCTGGGGCTTGCATAGTTAGACCTTGATGTGCTAGCTCAGACCCTGCTCTTGGAGCCTGTGCTCGTGAGAGCTCCCAGTAATACCATGTGAGGTGAAAGATTGCTTGAAAACTGGCGTCTTCAGCTGGTAGTTTTTTATACCTAAGCAAACATAGGTCTCAAAAAATTCTACATTGTTTTCTCCTTCCTTTCTTGTTCATTCACTTCCTGGTGGGAAAAAAAAAAAATAAGACAAAACCAACAACCTCTTATTTACAGGATAAATAACTCCACATCATTTTTCACTGGTACTGGTTTTTTCCTTTTCTATAAAATATTTAGGAATTAAGAAAGCTGATTGTTTTCCTGGTAACATGTAGGTACAGTTTTTAAAGTGCTTAAGTCATCTAGAGAGACAGAAGTAGAAGAATCCTGCAGCCCTCTCTCCAAACGTCTGTCTATGACTGAAGTTATTTATAATGTGGGCATTTCAGCTCTAGTTATGACATGTTTTGTTATGTTCAAAGTTCTGCTCTGCTGTCATATTTAATGACAAAATTACAGCCATGAGTTGAAAAAAACTAGTTTATAAGATACATTAGCTCCATTGCAAGATAACCTTTCTGCTCCCAAATACTTTTATGGTCATACTGCTCTTACCCTTACTATTGCTTTGCTATGAAGTGAGAAAAAGAGCAAATACATAAATTATACCAGTTAATAAAATTGTATTCACTCTTACAAATGTTGCTCAATTTCATCCTTAAGGTTAATGTTTAAGTTGTATTCATTTATAGAATTGATTCTTTCCAACCCGCTCAGCTTTGCTTTGACATTCATATTTGAAAACTAAACCCCATTTTAAACTACAAAGCCTTACAAGGTTTGGCATTAAAGGCAGATGTTATTTTGTATCAGTTATGTTGTATACAACCTTTAGATTGCTAAATTAGGCAGAAGTTTAAAGTCTGCGATGAAAACATGAAATTGATGGTGTTTAAATTGCTCGTTCTTTCTTAGGCGCACCTGACTTGATCTATAAATTTAGAAGCTTTTTCCATGTCTTGTGTAACTGTGCTAGGCTTTATATGTCTTTGCTCTGATTTAAAGGAAACACATTTTCCTGATGAGCATTAGCAATGTCTTTAGTGCAATTCTATTGCATTGCAAGACAGCAATTTGTTGCAATAAATTGAAATTTATTGGAAGTTAGTGAAATTGTTTGAGCATAAATTTCCCTTAGCATTTCTAACATTCTTTCAGCCATTCTTTTCTCTGAAAAATGCTGGAGAAGGCTCACAGGGGACCATGTACAGTGCTTGTCTGTATATTATCAAACTTTATTGTTCTTTTATTCAAAATGTTTTGCCTGTAGGCTGCTGAATATTTTTGTTGACCAGTTTTCTCAGCTGATGGTTGCACCCTCAATCATAGGAAGATTGATCTAATATCTTCTCAAAACTGAGAATATAAAACTCAATAGCTGAATATTTTAAAATGAAGGACAACCCTCCCCCCCCTTCAATATAGGCACCAAATAAAGGTTTACTCATCTGCTGTCAAAACATTTTTCCAGTGAGGTCTTCAAACTCAACTGATATCTGAAAATTCAGTAGGTAATTTTAACTATAATCAAGTCTTGAAAAAGAGTATTTTTTTTTTCTAAACAGCAATATGTCCTATTTTTGTGGGTATGTTTGAGAAAGTGAACACTTCTACCCCCACCTCAAGAGAAAGAAGCTCCCTGGTAACACAGATTCTTAGAATCAGGCCTGAATAGCAAGCTCCTTTCTAAGGCTGCCAGAATTGAAAATAGTCACTGATTTAATTCTTGGATTGTTATTACAATTCGCTTGTCCTTGTTTTGATTGTGGAGGGAAAAAATTAAATATTTTGCCTTTAAGCCTAAACCAATGTACAGAACACCACCTTCCTCTTGACTTCAGACACAAGTGCATTTCGTGTGGTATCTGTTAACTTCAGTCAATACAGCTTCTGATGCCCTCTGGTTTAAGTCTCTGAATTAGAGGGGAATTTGTTCCATCAATGTGTTCAGGAACCACGTAAGATTTAAGCCATATTGAATGACAAGCTCTAGTGCAACTCTTTATTGGCATAGTGAAAGAGGAAACTGTGGTATGATGCTTTTCTTTTTTGTTTTGTTTTAATAAATGGATTGTGTATTCTTTGGGACTGATAGTTTCCAAAACAAAGTATATAGATTTTTTTCTTTTTCTCTTGGATTTTTTCAAAGTTTCTTCCTGCTTTTCTGAAGGAAAATTGAGAATGGTTTGTGGGAGTCTGGAATGCAAAGGGAAAAAAAAGAAGAGGATGGTAGGCTGACAGGCATTCAAGCCGATAGGTCTTGGTGAAAAAGGAGCACCATACAGAATTGCTGTCTTAAAAGTAATGACACGGAAGTGTGATACATGTATAAAATAGACCTGTAGAGAAGCTAATATATAGTCTAAATTTGTTTCCAAGATGGTAAAACAATTCTACAATTAAATCTTTTGTCAAAATTGCTGTGTCTAATTGATGCAAGTTTCCTTTAAAATAATGCATTCAGTCATTTTTTTTATTTTCACCATTTTGGAATAACTGCAGAAGAAATCAGTTTTTTTTCTTAACTTAGATCATAAAGTTTACTATCGAAAGTGAAGCTATTCCCAGCAACTCTTTCAGCTAAACAGTTCCAACTCTCTCAACTATGAATGATCCTCACCCTAATAAATTTATGTTCATTGGAAAGATTACTTGGTGTGACCTTGTTCAGAATACCAATACACTGAGGATAAACTCTGATTTCAAATATGGAAAATTTCTGTGGAAAAAATATTCTGTGGAATTCCCCTAGACTGAGCAATGGTCTTGGGTTTTTTAAAATCTCTTATACAAACAAACAAAAGTAATATAAAGTATTAATTGCATCCCAGTTTTTCTGTTGTGTGACCTGATTCTCATCTTTGCAGATATGTTTTCTTGTGTCAAAGTTTAATATAAGATAATTTATTAAAATACTGTGAGTGTCAATATATATTTCTTTTTTGGTAACTGTTAGCATCAAAAACTATATTGGCTGCTGTGTGTATGTGTGTTGGCTGCATGTGTGTTCTCCCTTTTGATCCTTCTCGATGATCTTTCTCAATGTTGAAGTGCTAGCATTGGTATTTGCAGTGTTTCTGTTTAATTTTTTTTTTATTGAGTTTACAAAGCTAGATGTAAGCATTGAAGAGTCTCAATGGAATTAAATATTAAAGCACCCTGAAGCTACTTTTAGTGCTGCAAAATGAGAAAATGAAGATAAGAAAGAAAAAACATGCTCAGCATGTAAATTTACGTTTCCAAGTAATAGGATTTGGCCAGGAACCACTACGCTGTATTTCTCTTTTTTTCTATTTTTTATTTTCCTTTTTGCCTTGCCTGTAGTATTTAAAGCAGTAAGAATGTGCCAAGGACCATTAGATTTTTACAGTAGTGCTATACCAAAGGAAACAGGAAAATCTCGAAGTCAACAGATTACCATTGATGATTGGCTGCTAAATTTCTGGAGATTCCTTGAACGCGGTTCATGGTATTAACAACAGTTAGTCAAACTGCATTTGTCATTTGTTTGGAGCTGACTACATCTGCTCTATTGTCATTACTACCCTCCAGTTACATGCATGCAGCCAAATTCAGTGGGGATTTTGGCTTGCTTCTCCTATAAAATCTGGACCACACATGCATGATCTTCCTGTCCCTGGTCTCCTACCAAGTCCGTGGTTTTGTTGTGGGACTTGAAAGGCATTTGATCACAAGCCCAGTTACCACCAAGAACAAATCTGAATAACCATGAAGAAGCATTTCTTCTCCAGATGCCATGCTCCTGACTTCTCCCATGCAACATGAAAGAATTATATTCCGTCTGATTCCATGATAATATCAAAGAGATTCATCACTGTCCTTTCTACAACTCTGCTTTCTGTCAAAGTTTCAATATCCCGGAATCGTGGGAACCCTCTGGACAAGTTTTGTCCAACCTCTGCCATACTTTTTATATTAAGAACCATTATAATCTACTTCCTCCTAGCTATTTCTTTCTTCTGTCCGTGGTTCGCATTCTTGCTGGCATTTGGATGAGAAATTTAAAAATAAAAATTGAGTTTTATTTTTAGACACTGTAACTCACCATGAACAGTGCTGTGATTAAATAAGCAGGCAGTGAGTGTAATATTGAGAATTCTATGTCAATATTCAGTACCAGAACTGCAGGTTGAATTTTCTGTTGGTTATACACAGTTGTGAAATGAATTTTAAGAAGAAAATAAGTAATAAGTAATAGAAGGGACAGAAATTGAGTGTTGTGTGGAATTGCTAATTCAGTTTATATCCCTGAATTAATTTTCAAAGCAACTGGATAAATTCTGGTCTCACTTATTCTTTAGTCATTTCAGACATTAATTTCTGAGAACCATATCTGAGGTAATAACTTTCAGTATAGAGTTTTGTCTGTAGACTTCTGGATCTTACTTGTAGCTCTTTATTGCTTGTGCATTAGTCATTGCCCTTTTTAATACTGTTAGAGATTGAAATAAGCAAAATCAAAGACAAATAACAAAGAATATTGTTATAAATCTTAATTACTTTTCTTTTGCATTTGTCCTCAAAATCAACAAATCATTCAGACAGAAATAGGACCAAACAGTACTGATGCTGATTTCTGTTGAGACTGAGTTAATTTTAGCAGTAAAATGATTTTTTCTATCTTTGAGAAGACAGCTTTGTGTTTCTTCTTGATATGCATCATTTCCACTGAACAGAATCAGAGCCAAAATCCTCACTTTTTCTGTCTTGTTCCAGTGAGAGTAAGAATTGGATGCTTAACTCCTGAGGTGATAAATATGATACCTGTTCTAAAAGCAGAAGTGTCTGGAGTTCTCTCATAGACTACCCAAGCAAAATTGCTTCCCTTCCATATTTTTTTCCCTCTTGTTTTTTTTTAAAAGAAAGCTGCAATTATTTGGTTGGAGTCTTATCTAGGGTGTAGTGAGGAGCAGAAAATCAAGAGGCAATTCTGATTTCAGGCATATTCAGTGCACATGAACGTCTCTCTGCATGAGTTTCAGACTTCACTGGCTGAGTGCTAATTCGATTCAGTCCCTTTTAAGGGCTTTCAGGAAAGTAATTTTGTCTTTAACTTCTAGCAGTAACAAAAGGCATATTCTAAGACAGAAGCTTTTATGGCAATACAATGTAATGATACACTCATGAAAGAGCTGATTTGCATTTGTGCTTGGCATTGCAAAGTGCAATGCGTGTTATGCATTCATTTTAACATTGATAAATGAAAAAGGGACTGAACAAAAACCTAACCTTCCTAGTTAATTATCCCATGTGATCATAAATCTGTTTTGATATTACTACCTTTTTAGTAAGATGCCCTTAAAAAGAGTACAACTGTTCTGCATTTCTGAATATAACATTAAACCTTTAAATAATGACCTAACTTAAAATACATATTGATCCTGTTTTATGTTTTTCTAGTGGTGCTCTGTGCCAGTGGACACTGAAGTACCATAAGGAAATCAATGTCTTTCTAAGCAGCCAAGAAATGGAAGGTTTGTCTAGAAACTCTCAGAACAAGGTGCTCTCACGTAGGTAACGTGTAGACCTGCAAACCTGGCCTGACATCTCTTTACCCACAGTGCTATAAATGTTAAGCAGAAATTAATGTTGGCCAATCCTTCAGCACTGAGCATATGTTCTGATCTGATGCTTCCTGACACCCAGAATCACTTTAGAATCCAGGTAACCTGGGTATGGGAAGGCATTAAAAATGTATGCTTCTTTTCTCTCGTCATCACTTTCCTGTGATGTTTAATTTTAGGATCTTCAATATTTTGTTGCCGACTGCATTTTTCTTATCCCTGCTATTGAAACCTCTGTAGCTGGTGGATTGACCAGATGCCCACCCAGCCACCCTCTCACTCCCCTTTCTTGATGGAACTGTAGGAGAAAATAAGATGGAAGAACTTATAGGCTGAGATAAAAACAAGGAGTCTACCTACCAGTTACAGTCACGGAAAAACAGACTCATCTTTGCAAAAAAATTATTTAAAAGGCCCAAAGAAAAGGCTGCCTAATTTTTTTTCTCATTTGCTGTTTCAGTTTGAATACTTGAAATGTTCCACTAGCCTAAAACAATTTCTGATATAACTTAGAATAGTATTTTCTACTAAAAATCTCTGCTCTTTTCTTGCTTTCCTTTTAAATTCATCTATTGCTGGTATGAGTGTTTCAAGTAGTAATTTGAAAGTTAGAATTATCCAGAGCTCTGGATATAAATTCAGATTATCATGATAGTTCAATTTCAAAGAGATAATTAGGTAATCCTTATTTCTTATATCTTTAGTCTAACATATTTTCTGCAAGTCAGTGTATGAAGAAAGTACATGGTCATTTTGGCTTCAGTAGAAAGATATGAATGTATACAATTTTTCATGATCATAGGATTAGACTGTCAGGCTCTCAGGGTGAGAAGATATCATATTCTTCCTTTGAATTCCTTTCACAGGCTTCAGTTCAGGATTTTCACCCTTACCCTCTCTGTCTTAAGTAGTCAAGCTTATCTTCTTCCTATGCATCACATGCATTTTACAATGTCAGCTGTAGACACTGTGTCAATGGCTTTGGTTTGCTTTCTGCCCAGTTTACCCATTGATTTGCTTTTCACGTTGAAATGGACTTTATCATCTCCTGGGCTGTGCAAGCTTACTTGACTTGAAATCCATCCTATAAGCTTGTTATTTTTGTCTGGTCTCATAGCTTGGTGCTTCTACCCCACAAGTACCCCCTAGCTTCTTAAAACATTGAAGTTTTAGCATTAATGTTTAATGGCTGTGGCCTCAGGATTGATTAAATCCGGGTGACTTAACCTTTCTGAATATGGGAGTAGATTTTCATCTTGTGTAAAAAAAAAAAAAAAAAAAAAATTCTAACCAGGACCTGATTTTTTTTTTTCCCTGTAACTCTGATTACCATAAATGGGATTCAGTTCAAATAAAAAGAAAACCTAGATGCATTAAGAGACATATACTGATATTTTTCACCTTTTATGGCATTATGGATAGAACTTTATTTTGAAAATAAAGCACAGAAAGGAAACTCAGCCTCTTTATTTTCCTGTAGAAGTAGTAGATAGGCTGGAAGCTTGTATACAACACCTTTTTCGTTGTCCTGCCTGTACAGCCAGGGCAACCTCTCTTTCTCCACAGGAACAAACAAGCAAACAAAAGAAAAACCCAACCCTGATCAAACAGATTACTAAATAAGGAAAGTCAGTGTTGAATTATTCTGTATTCCAGGTAATTGCTTCCAGGTGTCATCTCAGTTCTGTGAGACTTGTCAGTTGTTTGATAGTATTTTGAGAATTTGGCTCTCTCATGCCTATTGATTTTCTTTCTTTCAGCTGTACCACTTGAAAGATCAGAAGTCTCCTGCTAATATGATAAATATTTTTATTTCACTTTTTTTTTTTTCTTTTTTCACAGCGTGCCCATGCAATATAAGACATGCAGCCTTAGGACTGTCAGTACATGAAATTAAAAAAAGTTGGTTTGAGGTAACATACGTACTTAACATGTGTTGACATGATTTGAACCTGTAATTTTTTCCAGTGCAAAAACTATGTGAAGTTTTATTTTTTGAACTCTGAGAAGGATAAGAAACTATTTCCAGAGATTTTTAGAAATAGATGGTGTTAAAAGGGTTACTAAATTATTTTATTATTGCTCAGGAGAGATCTCCAAAAGGAAAGACAAATATTTATATTGAAATAGTTTCAAATAGCAGCATTCAAATGGTTTTAAAATATATGCTATCATTTTCTAAGCACTTATTGTGTGTGTTGCATATGAAAACCCATTTCTCATCCTATTGGCACTTGTTTTCTTCCTAAAGTAAAAAAAAAAGGAAAACTTTTGATGTAAATCTCCATGTAATGTTAAAGCCCCACTCGGCTCGCACTGATTACTATAAATTAAATATAATGGTAATCAGCCTCACCATTTAGCATGTGGTATGGAAATCTGTGATTTCCATTGATTGCAGGGAAATTATACATATGTCATTTACTCAATATGTGAATAAAGCAAAAGTACTTTTTACCACTGGCATTGGTATATTCTGCAATTAGGGTGTATCTTTAATCCCAGGTGGGTACAGGGCAGTTCACAACTCGCGAGTCTGGTATAGCAGCAGTAACTAAACATGTGCTTAATTTGAAGCACATAAATAGTTTCAGTAATTATGAATGAAAGATTGCCTTGGATTTAGCTGTGTTGTACCAGGCGTATGCAGCCAGTGCTGGATTTCTTGTGTGTACCAGTCATCTCAGTGACACCCAGCTGCTGTCAGTGCTTCTGTTTCTTTGTAAACTCATTGAAGTTAAACGCTCTCCTTAAAAACTTCTATCTCAGAATGAGGATGTTTCAGCAATAGTTGTCTCTGATTTTTCATCAGCTGTGTTTCCTCTTCTTAAGCTGAAGAATTGGCTTCATGGCTCTCTTCACCAAGATCTTGCTCAACAGTTAAAAGAAACACATTTACAAAGTATGTCTTTTGCCAAATTAATATGAAAGAGTGAGGGGAAAATGTGTCTTTTGAGCTCTTCTAAAATAATGAAGTATGTGGACTTTGAGTTGCTGCAGTATTGTTCATTCCTAGAGGAATTACATTCCTTTACAGCAAATTAAATAATTGTGCCTCATAGATGCTCTCAGAAGTGTAATTTTTAAGAAATATTTCAGTTTAGTTGCAAATCTGTCACTTGAATTCAGATGTTATTTAATTGCTGATATAAAAGCTTCTCCACTAACGCATGTTTTCCATTTCTTTCAAAATACTTTTTCCCCTTACAGGTAATAATAACTGTTAACTCAGCAGGTAGAGCACTCTAAGGTCTCAAACAAGTGCATCTTTAAATAAGGCTAACAAATTGCAAATTTTTAAATAAGGCAACAAAGTGAATGGAGCTGAGCATTAGCTGTGGGAAAGTGTAAAGGAACAACATCACAATAATCAGTGGCTGCAGCCACTTAAAAAGCCCTCTAGACAGCTGAAGGACTAGGGAAGCAAGTACAAATTAGGGAAAGTCAAAAAATAAGATACTGAAACCACAAAAGAGCTCTTGTCAAGAATAAACTTTACAAAATGTGATAATGACAATTGAATATGCACAGTGCCTTCCAACCCCCCAGATCCAAACTGCCTTGCAAACTAATGACGACTCTGCTAAAAAGACATCTGTATGTGAAAAGTGGCAGCTAGGTTACAGTTGGTAGAAGAAACAAAGTTTTTGTGCAAACCTGAAAACTGAGCAAAATATCTGAGCCATTTCCCATATGTGAACTCCACACAGTCCTAACAGTCTGAGTTTGGAGTTAAACATACAGCTGAAGGGTTTTTCTACTCAAATATTAGTTCATCATAAAAGCATAAAGTGGTTAAATATATCCTGTCTGTTTTGTGCTATTGAGACATGTAAGCTGAAATCAAACTGTAAAAATGAAGTATTGAAATTTAATTAAAAATTTTTCTTCCTTGAATTAGTGTTAATTCATTTGACATTGATAGAAACTTAGTTTCCAGATTTGAATGTTAATGACATGTAATAAAAAGTTAAATTCAGGAATGTACCTTGTAAGCAGAGAAATCAGGAAGAAAAGAAAAGTAATTAAAATAATTAAATAATAAAATAATTAGCTAATTAAAATACTGTGGAAATTTGGATCAGGTTTAATCTTCATTTTATGGATTTCTTAAAATGCTCTTCTTAGTGACATTGTTATGAAAGGACGCTTAGAAATATTTTTGAAAGAAAGATGAAGTCACTTCTTAGCCTTTTACTCTTTGCACCTGTCATTGATATATTAAAAAAATCAACAGGACAGAGACTATGCTCTTATACGAAGGACTGCTGGGTTTTTTTAACACTTGTATTGGTGGATTATTATATTATGCTTAAAACTAGGGTTAGAAACTGAATTTGGGAATTCAGATACTGGACAGATCTACTGAAGAGCATTGCAAACTTACTAGGATTAAGATGCTGGTTACCATCTGAAGGATGCTTTGGTTCTCATATTCACATGCATTGTTAGACTTTAATTAAAACAAGGGTTAGGGCTGGTTTGAGAAAACTGCTGATGAGGACCTCTGGTTATTAGCTTTCTTTAGGCTTACAGAGCTAAAACTATTTTTGATCCCAGGTGAAACAGTACTGATGAAGAAGTAGCTTCAGTGTGTGCTTTTGTAAAATTAAGATGCCTTCAGCTATGATAAAAACTAGGATTGGGCTAAGAGGAGTTAGATTGGGTTAGGAGTAAGATTCAATAAATCAGGGTATAAGAAATCTATTTCTTTTTGTGCTGTGCCAGTGCCCCAGTTTATGAACAAGTGCTGGTGTGAGGGAGAGCAAGAGCTGACTTCTGCAGGAGGCATTGCTCTGTTTCAAGTTCCCAGTTAATGTAAGGGGTTTGGAAAGCAAGGACTTAATGATGCTGTCAGGTATGTAATGAAGGAAGACCTAGAGGACTGCCTGCTGCTACGTGTATTGACTGGTTAAAGCTAGAAGTCAGGTTAGATTTTGGGGATTGAAAAACTCAGTTTATTACAGATTTTTGAAGTGTCTCAGGGTATAACACAAATGACAAAATACACTGCTCTTAATTTTAGTGGGTTTTGGTTCACTGCCATTTTGTTAAGCTCACATCAGGGCTTGACACTACCTGTATATGTAATTAGCAAAAGTGATGGAAACAAAAGTGAAAGTCTAAGCTAAGAATTTGTTCTTTTAGGCTAAATACTTGGAGGAAAAACCCCAATGTATGAATTTGTTCTTTGCAGTGCCTTAGTGATGGGACTTCTTTTTCCATTGAAAAAGTGAAAAATGAAATATGTCAGTATAGTTGCCAAACCTTTGATCACTTGTCACTGTGATAATTTCTGGGCTCATGGAGCTCCTACACAGATGGTAAAATAGGCTGATGTAGTATGTCTGAAATGACAACATTTCTCATGCTAGACAGAAACACGGTGTGCCTCTGTGAGGGATATCTGCCTTGCTATCACCAGCTTTGGTTGACAGGGATTGCTTTGGATCTCTTTTTTTCCTTCTTTGGGAGGTGGTGTGCACCTAGGAAGGCAAAACACAGCCCAGCATTAGATGAAGGGGCATGATTTAAACAGAGACATTGTAAGTTACAAACATGGCATCTGCCTTTCTTGGCAAGAGAACTGAGAACCTGGAATGAGAATGTTGGGGAACTGTGGGGATTCATTTCAGAACAAGGTCAGAAACATAAAAGCAAATTACATGGGCCGGTCTGAACATTATTTTTCATTAAAAATCAGTGCTCAGGCTTACTGCTAGATGCATTATTATGACCATATGTTAGGACTAAAGCAAAACAAAATGCATTTGGAAGACGCCATTGATCTTTAATGAGTGTGCTGTCTGTGATTTAATGAAGCATACGGCTTGTCCAGTTCATGAAGTGGAAGGGATTTTCATTAGGGACATGTTGGCATGGCAAATGCTTGGTACATTTTAGCCTTCACACTGACATTTTTGCAGTATGGTTTGCTGCAGCATTGAAGAAGATTTGACCTTCATAATGCAGAAAAAAGTCAACTGGAAGTTGAAAAGAATTTCCAGGGAATTGTCTCGCTATGAAATTGGAAACTTATTTTTAATTCTTTTATTTTCTTTTTCTTTTTCTTTTTTTTTTTTTTTTTGTGAGAATGAGGTGCCACTGCTCCTCTTGTGTGTAGCAAAATAGTACAATCTCTCCTTGGTATAAGCTTTCTTAAAAATAATTTCTTCTAGAGTGAGGAGTGCCAAAATGCATATGCAGTCTGGAAGTCAGTATTTCAGGATTATCAAGTTTGTGGAGGTTTATAGGGTTTTTTGGATAATGTAATGCCATTGATTTCAGGAAATTCAATTTCCAGAAATTCTGGGGGCATCACAAAACTCATGGAGATAAAGAAATATTCCTACATGAATGCTGCAGAATCTGACCCTTCGTCTTTGTCTATCATGTGAAATTTTTTAAGTCTCCAAGTGTAGAAGATTACTTGTGCACAGTTTGCCCTTGATACCTCTAAATCTTCAATTTTCAAAGGTGCTGGGCTGTGCTGAAGGGAGGTATCAGTTTTCTGATATCTTAAATCTTTGGACATCACAGTCAGTGCACTGAATAAATGGACCTTATGCACCTTTCTAAATTTTTGCATTGTCTTGTGTTTAATCTACAAACAGGGAATCCACACTAAAAGTGCTGTAGAGAGCTAAAATTGCATTCAAGTGCATGAGTGTTAAGTTTTTTTGTTTTACTGGGACCAGAAATGCCTGAGACATCCTAGATCTTTGCCAGTATGATGTTTTTAAAAACTTAACTATATATACACATGCATTTCTATTTTTCCCTGCATAATTTAACTACTTCTTGAATATTAAATTTTGGGACTTGTACAGCGTGGTTAATTTAATTGCCTTCTAATTGTGAACCTCAGTACACAGCCTTATTTGTCAGACAAGTTTTTTCTTAGCTGAATGCCCAAAGCCTGAAAATTATGAACAGAAATGACAAAAAAAGCAGAACTCATTTTAAACATACAACTGTCATTGATTTTTTTGGTGTTATTTATTGCAGCAGGCAGTCCCTTTCCAAAGAGCTGTTGTATTAAGAATTCATTCCTTTACATTGGTAGATATGAAAAATGAATTGAAGGTACTGTACAATATATTTTCAGTTAGCATAAATTATAAGCACTGAAATGACAACCAAGCCTAAGTTCTGTTTTCCAAACCATGAAGTCTTTTAATAAGTGTGTAAGACAAACTTGAAAATGGAATTTAAAACCCTAAACCATTAAAAACAGTTCTTAGCCTTACAATACATTCAAGCAAAGGGACTATTCATGTGTGTCAAGTTAGGCATGTGCATAATTCTTTTGCAGAGTCAAGGCCTAAATTTGTCACTTTAAATAGCACTGGCCTATTTTGCATGCACAGATTAAAATGACTCTCCGTTCGGACCCCTTCACAGCAGGGCCTCTTAGCAGCTCCTTGTGGTCCAGGTGCATAAGAGACCTCAAAGCAGTCTCCTCTGATAAGAAGGGAAATAGAACTTATGAGAGCAAAGAAAAGGAACTGGAAACGGGAGTTAAAAAATTAAATTTTGGCTGTGCTCAAAAACACTTCTAGATTTCAAAACATGATTTATTTTTGTTTTTGAAAAAAAGTGCCAGTGATTTGAAAATTAAAGGCTTGACTTGTAGTTGCAGGGGTTCTCCAGTTCCCATTGACATTTGCATCTCTTCTTTCTCTATTAAAAATATACCCACAGTCAAATCATTATGTGCTCTTGTAAATTGTACACACAGATATTAATGTGAGTCCTTTTAGTGTTTTTAGTTTTGAAAGAAAGGGAACATTTTTTTGTGTCCTATTTGTCTTGTTGCTTTAAACACTTGCACTTGTTAATCCCCTCTTTGCTCAGCTGTCACCTAAATACCCAAGTCATGTTGTCTCACTTAAGAATAGCTTCATATCCAACAACTTAGGGACCTAATGGCTAATATGTGTGGATGTGCCTTATATTGCTTTAACTATTAATAACTGAAAAATAGTCAGAAAAATTACTTGTAGCCCAAGTAACCATTAATAATATTCAAGTATAATGTGTCTGGAGGAGGTCAAGACTGTAACACCATTCTGTTGGGGAGGAAAAGTGTGTTGGATTCAAGTGGTGGACCTTGGCAAAACTCCTGTAAGGAGGCCAAGTGGTCTCCACTGTCTGCTTGTACTTGCATCAGAGCTTGTGGGGGTACAATGGTGAGGCAAGGTCAGCCTTATGGCACAGTTTTAGAGCACTCAGCTTCAGAAGCTTTGAAGTAAACAGATCAGTTAGTCTGCCTTTTCAAGTGCTCCAACTTCAAAGCAGCTTCAGGTTACTGCAAAACTCCTAGAAATACCTGCACAGAGGAAGTTTCCCTTTGCATATTGAATGCAGGGAGGCCAATTCCTTCCATTACCTTTTGTCCAAAATGATCCAGACAAGATCCAGGGAGACCCATCTTGACTTGATGTGGGGTGGTCACTGTTTTCCTTTTCTGCAGAGTCTGGCGGAGCTTGAGGGGAGTGCAGGAGGGCATTTCCTCCTGGAGTGGAGAAGCTCTGTACACATCGCCTGCGTAGCTACTTAATGAGTAACTTGATGAGTAACTTAATAATCCCACTCGATGATCTCAGAGGTCTTTGCCAACCTCATTGATTCTGTTTCTGTTATTTGCATCGACTGCTGATGTGTCACGCTGTCCTTATGTTACTGTGGATTCTCTAAGCTGATTAAAGCTCGAGAGAGGAACACCAGGATTTCCTTGGATTCCCCTCCTGTCCTGGTGTGTGTAGATGCCTCTCTCTTGGTGGATTTTTTTGTGGTGATGGGCTATTTTCAGCCATTTTCCATATATAGCTATCATCCTTATATAAACCAATGCTGACTCTTAGTTTTTGACTGGATGTTGCCCTGCTGCTGAAAGTTACTAAAGAGAATAATGATGACATTTCAAAACTTACTTTACTTCTAATACATTTTGAGATTGAGAAAAGAAAGAGCTTGAGAGCCACCTACTAATGTTATAGCTGTAGGATTTTCATATCACTAAAGTTATCTCACTGTTTAGAATTAAAAATATCTGAATTCACATAATAATTTGTAGCTGTATTGAAATAACTGCCAAGCAGAATGCAGATATATTAAAATGCTCTGTGGTTCTGTGTAATTTGGGTGATCCTGGTTATCAGTAAACACTAAAAGTCACTTAAAGTTGCAGCTACAGTTCTGCACAGCTGTTCATCATTGCTCTGTTCCACCCCCAGTCTCAGACTTATTCTCTGACCAGGAATTTGCTCACTGTCCATTTTTTTTTGCAGCATGATGAATGACTGAACCTCATTTCATCCCCTATCAAGTAGCTAAAGTTCTATTTCTTAATACATATTGAAGCTTTGAAACATTTGAAGCTTTGAAAATAAAGCTCTTCACAAGACCCCAGTTCTGAGTGGCTTATCTGAACAGACCACGATGAATAGATAATACTGTGTTTTCTCATTGTATTGCTATCAGTGTGCTTAGGTTTTACACAGATAACAAGGTGAGTCCTGCTCCAAGGAGTTTGTGATCTTATTTATTAGCTGCACTAAATCTTAGTAATGGAGCAGTGGGTGGTGCATTTGGAAATTAAGAACTAACTTGAGATATACAGCTATAACAGCCTTAGCCAAAATTTAGAGCTAGTCATGCAAAGAAAGTGAACTTATAAATAATATAATTAATTACTCTACACAATATTTACCTTGAAGCCCTTTTTTGTTGTAACTGCTTTTTTTAAGTCATCCCATGGCTTAAAGGACCACGATATAAACTAGAATACCTTTCTGCAGGATAATTTAAGCAATTTAAATTTGAACAATGCCACTGTGAATTATGGGGTATTTAATAACTCTCTCCCCTTGTATTGTATCTGAACCTGGATAATGCAATTTAAAAGCATGTCTTGAGTTTCTCAGTTTTATTCACAGAGTGAAAACTATTTTGATTGTCTTGCAACAGGGAGAGAAAAGGTTGATAGTGTATGAATTTCCATTCCTTAAAAAAAAACTCAGCCAAACTAAATACAATGAATTACTGGGCAAAGGTTGTGTGTCTTTGGATCATGCACAAACCCTTGCTATCTCCAGAAAAGAACAAACTGACAATTTTACTGTAAACACAGTACAAGCTTTGCCAATAAAGCTTATCACTATTCTGTAAAATGATGGAGACATTAGATTCCCATCTCATCACAACAATACCAGAAAATAACTATTTTAGTCTGACATACCATTCTGAGAATGAATTAACGTGATATTTTTTTAGATTGCATTGTGATTGTTTTGCCAAGAGGTAAGACTAACACTTTGTTTTATTTTGGATACAAGATATTTGTTGCCTGTAAGTTCCAAATTAATATTACAAATCAGCAGAGTCCACCTGAATTTTATTTACACAATCAAAAGAATCAAAATCCTATCCATTTCTTTTGAAGAGAAGCCTGCAAAATTTCTCTATTTGGCTTGTCTCTGTCTGTGTTTAGGAAAAAAGCATTTATGATGCAGTTTTCGTGGTGCTGTTTATCTGTGGTTTATTCCTTAGTTTTTCTCCTTCTGTGGTCCCTCCCCCACTCCCCAATATATGCTGATCTTATGCTTTTTTGTGTCAACACTATTCTTTGGAAGAGCCATTTTTAAATAATCTTATGCTCAGGGAATGTGTAACCATGCTTAAGGTTCTGTAAAAAATGTAATTACAGGAAACATAGAATTAAGATTTAAAGCAAAATTTAAATTTAGAAGTAAACCCTTTGCTGTTGGTTGGGTCAGTGGAGCATGTGTATGTCCAAGAAATCATGTGTTCCATCCCCTCAGGGGAGAATTAGAAAAGGCAGCTGTTTCAAACACACTCAAGATTATTGTCTCTTCTTTCCCGTGAACTGCTGCCAGCCACATTGCTCTTTGAAGCTAAGGGGATGGCAGTGACTGAAGCTGTTGCATGCTTCTCACCCATGAAATAACAGCAAATTTGGTACATTTCACATTAGAATTGAATAAAAACGTATACTTGATAGCAGCTCACAGCAGTACAACAAAGCCCCCTAATCAACCAAAATGTGAATGTAAGATGCAGAACTAATTTTGCCCTTGGAACCAACAGGCCATCCCCAATAAATCTACTTAATCTCTGTGGCACTTGAAGCAGGTACCGAGAATTATTGGCATTGTGTGGGTGAGGAGCATGAGGCAGGGAGGAGCCTGAGTGATTTAGCTGGCATATCACAGCAGGCAGCACCTCGGTCACACAGATTCTGGGAAGTTGTACTTGCTGCTTTCCCATGGGGTAAACAGAACCTCTGACTTTGAAAGAAATGGGAGGAGCCTGATAATGGCAAAAATTCTCATACTGAGGAGAATGAGAATGGGAAAATAGGAATGATGTTTGCTATAACACGTGGCTTACCGAAGTTTAAAAGAAGCATGATCGAAATCAAATAAGAAAAACTAGTCAAGCATATTCTCTTTCCCAGCATACATTGTAAGTAAAGTGGGTTTGCAAGGTCACTGCTAAAGTAACATCACTTCACAAAATAAACAGAAAATGACCTCTGTCAGCTCTTATCAAAAGTTCACCTTAAGAAACTTACGCGCTTTGATGTCCTTAAAAGATTATAATACAGTCAGTAATAATCAGGCTCTTTTCTCCTTTTTGGTAGCCAGAGGGCCACATGTGGTTGTTGAATCAGAATGTGGGGCAAGTTCATCTGAGATCTAAGACAAACAAGCAAAACAAAACTTCTGTATGGTTGGCAGCATCCCATAAAAGGGGTAACCTTTATTTATGGG
This sequence comes from Monarcha castaneiventris obscurior, assembly GCA_026261815.1. NCBI lineage: Eukaryota > Metazoa > Chordata > Aves > Passeriformes > Monarchidae > Monarcha > Monarcha castaneiventris. Next base: position 7,897,936 of record JAMPIT010000890.1, read on the forward strand.
GTTTTTCCTAGAGAAGTCATGCATAACGTACAGTAGCTCTCCCTAAAGCCAATGAAAACATGAAGAGACATTGATGGAAAAGATTAAATTATGTGCTGCAAGGAATGGAACTTCTCAATAAGACGCAAAATCTAGAGTAGATAATGATAATCTACTTGCTTGCATTAAAGGATGCATTTTAATCTTCAAAGCTTAGTTTGTAACCTACAGTCTGGTTCTCAATGACCCTTTCAGTCTAATTTTCCTATCTCCCCTGTGCATTTTGAGCTGCTTTTTCATTTCTTTCTTGGTATTGCTAAGTTGGTAGAGAACACTGTTGTTTTGTATTTTCATTTTAAACAGGGTGTTTCTAAATGTCTGCAAGGGCTGAAACATCTCATACCCTGGAAGTAAAAACATATTAAGGACTGCATGCTTCTCATTTTGCTCATTCTCTATCCTTTTACATGGGAGATTACACAGCCCCTTCAAAAGCAGCCTGTTCTCAGCACCAGATCAAATTAAAAGTGTCAAGACAGTTTGGATGCTTTCAGTTTCTATTTTTGATCTGCCCAGCTTCACATTGTAGGTTCATGGCTACAGGCTGACAGATATGTGGTTCCAAATTCCAGCATTTCTGGATGGATTTTTCTTTTTTTTCTCACTATTCTTTTATGTGGAGTGAAGTCCTTCATCATAAAGTAGGCCAATAAAAGAGGTTTCCTATCATTTAGCAGTGTGAGGAGAACTTCAGTGGCCCACTGAGCTTATGCTTAGCAGGGTTGAAGCCTGTGTGCTGCAAACCAGATGTTGATACTTTCTTTGCTCAAACTCATCTTCACCTTAGAGTAATAGCATCTCTGTCTTACTATAATAACAGCTTGGGGTGACTATATCCCTTCAGCAATTCAAATAAAGGTTTTGATGTTAAATTTAGTGTGCAGTATAGTTGTCTAAGCCCTTCAAAACTAAATGGAATGGTAGATACATTCCAACGGTAATTCATCCTGTTTTAAATTATGTCAACTCAAAACCTTCACAGCTTCTTCTTCCTTTCCATTGACCCAAAAATGGCATCTGTGTGAGTGGCTTAGATTTAAACAGTGGCTTAGATTAGACTGTTAGGAATATAACTAAATGGTTTAAATCTCTTCAAAACATACACAACAAAGTGTTCCTTTGGTTCCTCTTCCTCCTCCTTAAGGGTTGTCTTTGACATTCTGCTCCTCTCCTGAATTCCAGAGCAAAGACTGTACTGCACCTGCCACCTCAGCCCTTTTGAGGAGACAAATGCTGTACAAGGAAACTGTTTCTGTGGTTTAATTCTTGCCTGACTTTGGACTCTATAGTCTTAAATTTCATTCTTGATCCCTCTCCTCTAAAAAAGTTGGCAACTTCTATGTGTGCAAAACTTACAGTGTTTTTGACACTTGATAACATACTAAAGGGATTTTTTTAATCTGAAATTTTATCCTTCTGAGGCTTCTAACTCTTGAAAAAATGATCAGAAATCTCATGGGGAAAAAAGCTTTTTGAAAACTCCTTAAAATCACAAATGGAGCAGAAGCATAACAAGTTCTTCAATCATGTTTATAATTTTCTCTCTTCAAATTTTAATTGACTTGGGAAAATCAGGCAAGGAAACAAAAACCAAACCAGCTTCTAAAGCTAAACTGCTGAAATTTCAGAAAAAAATGGTTAATTTACAGTTTGTGTTGTGCCTCACTTTAACTGAACCAGTCTCTCCATCTCACATATGCCATCACACCAAATTTTGCATTTTCAACTTTTGCTACAGCTTCATTAAAACAGTAGAATTAATGCATTTTTTTACTCTCATTCTTTGTGTATTTTATTAGAGCTAGGAGCTAGTTAGCTCTCTTTTTAATGCCATCGTGTCCGGTTTATCAGCTCAATTGCTGGGCATATATGCTGTTGAATTCAAGGCCAGCTCGCCATTGTACTTAGCGTTGCAGACTACACAGTGGGTTTATGTTTAAAACCCTGGCAGTTTATGACCTTGGTGGAATGAGTTACCGTGATTTTTGTCTTCTGTTTGTTTATTTTACCTCCATAGATATCAGAAAATAAACAAGGTTACTGCATTTATATTTGGACTGTATTACTGTGGAGTAATGCATTACTATGCAGCCCACAGAGTTTAGCTGAGGTTATTGTTTATCTAAAGAAAGAACACATTTCTATTCATATGTGTATCTATAGTATTCAAAAAATGTAGCTATAATGGGATATCAAAGTTACTTTGCTTTTATACTTTTCTTCCTGATCTTCCCAGTTAATCTCACACATCTTCATTGTGTACAAAAATACTTATAAATGAGTTTGGAATGTAATATAATTATCAGATGATTTTTGTTGTTAAGCAAGTGTTTTTTTGGATATTTGCTTGAAAGAAAGATAAGTTGGCAGACATTTGTACTACGTGTTTCAGAGCATTTTACAAATTATTTTACACAGATCTGAGTCCAGCTGCGTATCCAGCACTGTCCTGATTCTGCTATATTCCCAAGCCCTCTGTTCCTGCCCCTGTTGCTGTTGCACACGTGTTGCTTTTCACAGAAAACCTAAGGGTATGGCCTAAGTGTCACTTGGTATGGCCACCATCCCAGGGGACCACGAATCTGTGGTATATTGTAAAAGAATGTAAAAACAGCCCAAGAGACTTCGTAGGTGTTATCACCATCATGAATGGAGAGCGTTTTCCTGTTGTTTCTGAATTAGTTACTAATGGGTGGGCTAGAACAGGCTTTTTCAGTAAGGACTGGTCCAGGTAGTTTCAGTGTAACAGTACATATGATAAGAAAGAGTTGTAGTTATTTTCCAGAGTGAGTGCTCACTGGTTATCAGTTAGTGGTTTATGGTATTTTAGACAATTTATAAACAATAAGCTTTTTAACTTAAAGAGTTCAACAAGGAGTTACCAATGTATGTATTCTATGCTGCAAGTTTAGCAGATGTTTTACTAGCAAAAGTGTGCTAAGGCTAAAAAGGATGAGACTGCTGTTCCTGCTCCATGTACTGCTATAAGCACAACAAGAATATGCTTCTTTTTTTGAGTTTTGATCTTTTTAAGAGGAAAGATTTGACATAAAGCAATGTTTAACAAAAATGAGTATTCAGTTCACTAATTTAACTTATGCTAATTAAGCTTCAGTTCTGCTCATCCAGAATAATATTCCACTGCTGTATTTTTACCTAGTACTATTTTATTATAGTAAAATTATTCCATACCCTGAGAAGTGGTGCTGATAGCATCTCAGAGTTGATGCTTCTTATGCTCTTGTATGTTTATGATGTTACTTTTTCAAGACAGCAATACCCTAATGCTGGAGGGTTTCCCTGTAGAATAGGATTTATAGATGTATAAATAATGAAGCCTGCACTAGAAAAACTATTCCATTTGGCAGGCAGTTTTGTCTTTCCCATAACTTCAGTCCTTCCTTGATGAAGAATTTGTTAGGGAGTTTTATTTTTTTCTTGGAACAGATCAGATTTGTGCTCACAAGTGTATGGCCATACAGCCTATGAACTAACATGTACCTTTAGGCGTGGTGCAGAATGCTGATAGAGGGGTTTTGCCATCAGGTTATCTCACTTTGTCAGGTTCAGACTTTTTGTAAACTTGTCCAGTGACACAACACTCCTAGGCTGCAGTGAAGTTCACTGATATCACTAGAAAATAGTTCAAATCAGACCTATTCATAGAGTTTCTCCAAGAGTAATTCTTTGCCTTGATTCTTAAAGAGCTTTAGGGCCCAGCAAGAAATATGGGATCCTATTCAGAAGAGCCTTCAGCCACCAGCAATCTAAATATAGTGACATGGGAAAAAGCTTAGGTAAATACATCCAGGAAGCCTGAGACTGAAGGGGTTTTTGCATTAACTGATTATCACAAGGTTTTATGCATTCAGCTCACCTTCATTTTTATAGTGTCATGAAGTTTTTACTGTTTCTACATCACTTGCTTGAAGGTCAATAAAAAGATCAGATAAAAGATGACTTTTACTTACCTTTATCTTCAGACAGATTATGTAAATCTGACATTATGATGTCTTGTCATATAATATCCAAATATTCAACTCTATTTCTTAATATTCTTTGTGTTGGAAGCTTCCTAGTTTCTTCATTTTCAGATTTCTTTTCTGTGGTGGTCAGCCCAATAGCAGACTGAAGAAAGGATTTTTGAGGCAAAATATTCTTCCTTTAGCAGCAGCAATGAAAAAGCTCTGTTGAAAAGACTGTTAGCACGTCATATTATAGAAAAATATTTAGCTGCAAGCTATGTATTATATATCAGATTTTAGAAAAAGAAATGTTTCAGAAGACAAAGAGCAAAGTGTTGTAATTGAAAACCACTGAAATGAAAAATATACATGTGTATATTACAGACAGAGCAGCAAGGAAAGGAGAAATTCATAGCTCTTTCACTCTTGCAAACTTACTAGAGTGAAATAAATCGATCCTATTAGAGGCAGAAAAGCATTAAATTAACACCACTGGGACCAGAATTTTCTTTGTGTGTTGTTTCCCTGGACCTGTACTTTCCTCTTTGCCCTTTCATCCTGCCAAGGTTTCTCTCTGTCCCCTGGTAGGTACATTAAGGGATATGACACACGCAAGAGAAAAACAGTATGTTCATAGATTATTTGTGTTCTTTGCAGTTGTCTCTTAGCAGGCACTTTCAGTGGCAAAGCACAAGAACCCTGCTCTGGCTATTACTGACACGAGGTTAAAGTGTTGTGTGCTCTTCAGTTGGCTAATACCCAATTAATGTATCTCAGGCAGATGGAATTTGACATGAATTGCACAGTTCTGGAAGACTTTGCTGCCTTTCTTTATAGCAAGTTGAAATTAAAATCCACTTAGCTTTGTAAGTCAGTTTATTTTTAAAATCCTCTAATATAACTAATAGTCTTTGACTTCCACTTTTCCAGATGCCCCTGCTGCCCCTGGATGCAGTCCAAGGATGCCTGTCGCTTATTCAGGCAGTTTGTACTGCATTTAAACCCTTTTGGAAGAGGGACTTCTTCTAAACTAGACAACTAAGGAAAAAACCTTATCTTAGTAAAACCAGTGTAAATACTGAGAGAGAGAGATTCTGTACAGGTATTTTTTTGGATGTCATAATTTATTCTATATAATAAAAAAGCTGTTATCCAGCGCCTGTAGTGTTCCACAGTTGTTTTTCTCATTTAGAGCAGATGTAGCACCTAAAGCTATACATTTAACTCCTTTTAAGAATCACATAGATTACCAATTTTTTTTTTTTTAGACTTGTAAAAGCCTCTATACCAAACTTGATGTGCATCCTATATACAAAGTTATAGGATGAAAATTATAGGACAGGTTGTGCACAAATGTCCTGCAGCTACCGGGAGGATACTTAGCCTGTTATCTACTGATACTATTAATCTTTTCCAATAACACTGCACATATGAAACTTATATATGATTTTCTTAGAATGTCAATGCCAGTTTGACAGAATGCACTGTAATTGTTATAAATAAGTCAATCTATGTTCATTTTTGTTTTAGGATCCCTGAAGGGGACTGAATGTTGAATACAACCATAGTTCTGTGTGCTCCCTCTTGGTTACACTGATTGAAATTTTGTTGGAACACAAAAGGAAGTTGCCAGAAACATCTGCTCTGTCGTGTATTACCTGTGTAATGTGCATGTAGTTCATGCTTGGCACAAAGGTAGCGTATCCTCTGATGACAATACAAATAAACACTCAGAAATCTTGGTGCAAACTGGCAAGGAAGGATGTGGAATCAAATAATTCTAGTCTCTGGATGAGCAAGCAGCTTGTATCGATGGAAAGAAGGCAGAGGATCAGAAAACACACATGAACTTGAGTATCTAATTGCAGTACATATAATTTTACTAAAAATGAGCTGTTGGAAGAGGCATCAGTGAGCTGTAATACAGTGAGCAGTCAAAGTGAGACATGCTAGACACTACACTGAAACCTACACTTTAAGATGTTGGAATGATATTTAGCTGGAACGTTTTTGTCTCTTCGTAACTCAAGGATTGTGTAGTTATTCAGCTTCTGAGAGCTGAAAAGTATAATCATCACCATATTTTCCAGAGCTGCTTCAAATTTCCATGTGGAAAAAATTCCTTGAAACAGTCTCTTTCATTCAGGCTGTGTTTTGAATACTGATAAGTGAAGAGAAATTGGGGAAAGAGCTATTAATATCTTAAAATTTAGTTGTTTTACTGATTTAATTTGAATAGGTCAAAAATAATAGTCAAAAAACTGATGCATTTAGAAGATCTAATCAAAGGTAGCTAGTCAGGGACCTCCTGCATTCTCCATCATTATCAGGAATTCATGAAAAAATATCTGCTTAGTGGTCAGGAACCATAAAAACAGTAGGCAGCATTAAGAAAGGAATACAGAAAAATGCTGAAAATATTATAAAGCTGTGACATACATTACTGGTGCAATATGTTTTGCAACGTGATGTTCAGTTTTCTGTGCCATATCATACAAACCTATATCATGTAGGGTAGGCCTGCAAGAGACACAGATTATAGGCAGTAGACATCTCTGTTATTTTTCTCTTAGCAAACATCACAGCTTTATTAAAAGATATTATTAAGGTTTTCTGCCCTTGGCTGCAAACTTTGGGAGGCTGAATGCATTAATATTTAGCATCAAAATCCTATTTTTAAAAAAGAAATCCTTGCTAGGAAATATCAGTTGGATCCCAGAAAACATGGACCTTACAAAATTGGCAGTCAGTACTGATCATGAGCTGCATAAACTCTCACTTTAACTTGGTACACTTCGGATGCCATATCACTTTCAAGTTATCTGAACACTTAAGATGTAAATTTAGACAGTTATTTTATTTTTTTTTTCCCTGTTTCCCATCATTTTAATAGTATTAATGGTAATCCTTTATCTGTGCTCCTGTCTATTCTTACTTCTGTTAAGGAATTTTAAGCATCACGATAAAGACTAAACAACTTCATATTGTGCATTTTTATAGTTAAATATATTAATTAGTCTTGTTGGAGGCCATTACAGTGCCATTTTTATTGGAGTAAGAAATACTGTTTCCTTCTTCCAGAGCAACAAATACCCATTTCAAAAGTTTCAGAACTTTACACCTGCAGTATGTCAGCCATTGGTTTGCAGTTCAGGAAATCATAAACACTATGACAGTGCTATATCTTCTGTAAGTCTACCCTTGGGGCAAATTACCGTGACTTCCACACAGCTACCTTAGGAATTAATTTGATCCATAATATTTAGAGCATCAAAAAGATTTAACATCTCTTTGCTCTCTACTAGCTTTGGGAAATGACCTGTGTTGTGGGATCCCACATTCCATTTAGTTTTACCAGTACCTGGGGGACCTGGCTTTTTAATTACATTTCTGGCTAAGAGGACACAGACAGGATGGAACTAGATGAATGATATTTCCTGGAAAATCAATGGGCTAATTAGACAGAAAAAGCAAAGCTCTATTTTGCTTTTGCTTGAAATTCAAACATACTGCCCTTACAAGACGTGACTCTTGCTTATAGAATGGCTCCTTCCTTCAGTTATGAATGACATTAATCAAGATGCTGTGAGACGTGGCAACAGAATACAGAGGTCAATGAAAGAAGACATACCAGTCCTGATTTTTGACATCACCCATGGGTTCAGTCATGGTTCTATTGTGAATTCTTTGTGTTTCCCAGATGAGTCAAAATTGTTTTCTAATTTTTCAGAATAATATTAGAATATTCAAATAGGTAAATAATAGGGGTTTTTTTCCATAGCGTAGAAAGCTTTAGGGTTTTTTTTCTCATTTTAAGTCCATTTTTAAAATGTATGGATTATTCCATTTTTGTCAGCTAATTTCATTTTAGAAGAAATGTCCATCTGATTGTAGTCCTTTGGATAAAATCTCTCATTCCTCTGAGGTTCTTCTGAGTAAGTGTCAATATTGATTATAGATAAAGATCTCCCTTTTAATAAGATCTAGTTCATGTGATTTATGAGGCGAGTGTCACTGAGTATTAAATGTATTTTTGTTGGACATTTCATGGTAAAGCTCATAATGATTTCCCTAACTCTTCATGAGTTTGCATAGATTCATTAGCTCTTCACTTTCCTGTTCGAAAATTTGCCACTCAGTTAATCCAAAGGTGCGTGCTAAATTTCTGAAGCCGAAGGAGTTTTTAAGGATTTCTTTTTTTTCCCCTTCTTCTTTTTTTTTCTTTTTCAGCTAAATTAATAGAAAATAAACCAAAGTAGAATATGGAGAAATTCCCAGGTCAAATGGTTGGGTCAAACATGTTTGTAGCTGTTAGACATCTTACTTTCACTTCTAATTGTTTCTGTAATGGTAGGTTCTCATCTTTTTAGACTGTTAGATGCCAGCTGAGCTGCTGTTGGGGTCATTGTGACTATGCTGGTAGGACTAAGTGTGAAATAGGGAGCATAAGTTTCCTTATTGAGTTCTTTCTCCTGTACCCCACCCCTGCAAGGCCTGCCTGGCAGCCCACTTGGAACTCTCCTTCTCTGAGAGCAGTATCTTTAATGCATGTTGTGCATCCTCCACGGTTTGTCAATGTGTTACTGAATTGGGACCCTCTAACTTAGAATTAGTTCTTGGAGTGTATCGGGTCTTGGGTTCATAATCTAGAATTCCATAGCCACCTTCTCCGTGCCCATCATGTTACAACACATTACGAGAATTCTGGTGCTCAACAGAGTGGGTAGGAGGGAAGGAAGCAGTGAATTTGCAAAAAGAAAATGGAAAATCTGAGACAGCAGCAGCCTAAATCAACACGTCAGCTGTGGGGTTTTTTTCCTCTTTTGAAAGCAATGGACAGATTCTCTCTTGTCTAGGTTTCAGTTTTTCCACATTTAAGCTCGTTACTGTAATCTTTTGCAGCAGGCAGAGGAATGTTGTTAAGTTTAATTGAATTTAGAGAACAGCTTTGTAATCCTCCTATGACATTCACTAAAGGAACGTCTTGTATCGTTATTTAGTTTCCAAGTGTTTTTACCTGGTTAATGTGGGAGAAGGTAAACAAATAACATGTACAGAAAGGGAAAAAAGGTCAGAAACAGGGGAAAATTATACGGAGAAGAATGGTGAGAAAAGTTAATGAAATTTTTTTAAAAAAGGAAATTTAGAGAATGGCTTACAAAAATAAGTATAACAAGGGCAAAAATCTGCATCTGAGCATTCTTTTATGCAGTATTTACATTTTGGTAATATCTGTTAATATATTCCTAGTGTACGTATTCTGCTATACTAGAAATACAGCTAAATTTTGAGCGCAACTGCATTATATGTATGTTATTTTTTATGTGCCATATCTGAAGGTCTTTAATAGTAAATGGAAAAATTTATCTTTGTTTTTCTCAAGGTTTGCTTTCCTAATTCTGTTACTTTTCCTTGGTTGGGATTACTTTCTTTGTTATTCCTTTCAGAAACCCAGCAACATTTTTGTTATCATGTGTATTTTGTATTGATAACTTGCACAATTCATTCCTGAATTTCTTTGAGCAAAGATCACTCCATGTCATTTTATTCCTTCTTTTTTTTTTTTTTTCCTATGATATGGTATGATTTATAAATTGTCATTTTCAACTTCTTAAAAGCTCAGATGTTAGGAGTGATGATTTGTGCTGGTTTTTTATATAAATCTGTCAGAAATGTCTCCTCAAAAACTTCTTCCATCTCTGTTGACTTGAGGCTATGATTTTAACAATAAGCAGTTTGAAAAGTCAGAAATTGGACACATACTTGTTTCTAATCCCATAGAAGGTTAGTCATAGTTCTGTATCTGAATGCGTTTTGAGACTGCATTAATGAGTGTGCAGAGGTGTGAAGATCCACAGCATGTGGTTATCTCAAGTGTTAGTGCTGTTTGTTTTCAGGCCAGTGGATGAAATAAATTTTGAGGTTTTGCCCATGGGAATCAACTTGTTCGACTTTGTACTTATGGAGGAAAATGTTCTGCTGTTTTGTAGCTGTTTATTTTCTGATGATCTCACATTTTCTATTCTTGACAGGTCTAAAGTGCTTTACTCCTAAATTCTAGTTTGGGCTTGTAGACAGGAGAGTTTATCACAAATGAAACGTGTGTGGTTTTGAGAGAACATCTAGACTGATGTTGTGCAATGCTTGGGATTTGTTGATCTTCCAGGATGTACTAGTCCAGTCCTTGTGTGGCTGAGCACGGACTGGATCAGTAAGGTTATGGAAGACTTCAGCACATGTTCAAAGATTTCTTTCTAGACATTACACTCTTTTACATGTTGCTGAACAGGACACGTGCATAGCAGAATGGAAAGGACATTGGGGAGGGGTGACAGCTATAGAGAAAGCAAAAATTTAGCAGTGAAATGAGGGTAGAGTGGCAGCACTAAAGAGTTCTTGCCCCAAGAGTGGGCTCCCAGAGTTAATAAACTTGAGAGACTTAAGTTTTTTGATTACATACTAATTGAAATACTATGTTGTCAAAGGGAAAAAAAGTAGAGAAGAGAAAGCAGGGAGAGTCTTAGGAAGCAAAAATTACATAAGTGAACCATGAAGTTGCATTTACAAAGAGGACAGGGCATGCAGTATTAGCAGCTACTCTGAAATCTTGACTCTGACCCTTTTAACAAGCATCAGGGGATGTTTAAAGAGTGTCTGAGGTTTCAAGGTCACACAGCTATGACAGGCGTGTCAAAATAGTTGAGAAATGGTGTATAACGTGATAAACACTTTTCCGTAGTGGCTTTTTTCACTGGTCATGAGGGAGAGAACAACTATGGCATTAACTGTACTTAGGAAGTTCCATATTAATGTGCTAGAGGATGTGTATATAAATACATATAAATGCATGCCATGCCAGTGACTGGCAAGTTATCTGTGCTTTTGGCACTCATGTGAAGAAAGGCCCTACTTTATTAGATGTGCAGTGAGACGTATGGTTGCCATGGGAACTGCTACTCTACGTGTTGTATGTGCTTATTAATAATGTTACACTTGTATTGAGATTTTAACACAGGCTTTTCATTCTAATTGGACTGGTTTGTATGTATGTACTCCTTCCCAGTTAAAAAACAGCTCAGAACAAATGAGTGTTTTCATTATTAGATGTTTATCAGATCCAGAAACACAAAGAAAATTGCTTTCTATCAAGGTAAGGTGAGAGAGGAGAGCCACCGAGCCTTTCTGTCACATTAATTTTACAAGAAAGGAAGGGTAGCTTGCAATTAACACATCAAGATAGTGCTTGTTTACTTTGGTAAACCTTACTGGATACTCAGTAGGTTAAATTTAAATACAATACATCTGTAGGCTGTCATGAGAAAACATGCAAGTATGATTTTATTAGAGAGCTTAGATAGCGTTTCTTTTTCTGAGCTTATTTTCAGAAGCTTTTGGACAGATCTTAAACAGAAAAATCCATTTCAAGTAAATGGATTATAATGTTGAATTTTCAGGGAAACCTTAGAGACTTAAGAGGGGAATGGTCAAGAGACTGGCAATTTTGTATTAGTGGGATGATAATGACAATTACGAATGAGTTATTCTAAAGGGACAGTAATCTTTTGTAGAAACCATTTTGGTAAGTGTCCAAAATGTATTTTTTTTGGCTTACTGGGAGCCATCTAAAAATTAATCATTGTTGTGAGAATGTATTCCTTAAATTGATACAGTCAAGTTTTTGATAAAACTTTTATTGTTTATAAATAATTAAAACTTCCTTCTGCTTTTTCAAAGGAACATCTTCCTAATTATTCTGTGTTTGTGTATTTTAAACTAATTTAGGTGTGTACAGATGCTTCAACCTTATTAGCTGGGCATGCAGGTTCTAGATGAGGACTATAATGTAATGACTTTGGATAGGCACATATATACAGTTGTCTAAGTTTATAAGTAACTGAAAAAATTTTGAAATTCGCTGTAGATTTTTGTTTATGTTTCTTAATAGCTAAGTTGGGACAATTTTGGAACCTTCTGTAGAAATTTTTCATGACACTGTTCATGTGGTACTTTCTTTTGGATTTCTTTTCTTTATTGGAGGTTTACACTGAAATAAAGTCCTAGTAGAAGAAATGGAAGCAGTTAATTACTCAGAATATAATATATTCCAGCAGGGGGTAGTTTAGCTATAGATACCAACTTCCCACAGTAATTTGTTTCAATAGCGCAGACCCTCTTAACTAAGAACAAAGTGATAAAAGTAATGAGCTCTTAACGAACTGTTAAAAGAGCTGAGATGAAGGAAAGTCACTCAAGCTTCTTGGAAAGCAGACTTTTGAAAGTTTCTTTGACAGTACAGGGCAGTAACATGTTCCCGTTGTGCTTGGAAGTAGCCTGTGAGGCAACTGTGGCTGAATGCCTTTTAATAATATCAAAAATGGGAGATAAGGTATAATTTCATTTCTGATAACTGGAGACCACGAGAACTGTCTCTCTTGAAGTTGATTAGGATGCATTTTGATCCCATTTAGCTTGACTTTTCCTCTGCTCAGTGGCTTCCAGTTCATGATTTACATTAGGAGATCTGGTAAGCATTACTATGAGAGATGTTTTGTGCCTTTTCAAAACCAAGTCCCCTAGAGGCAAGATACTACTTGTGCCAGTCCTGAGTTGTACTCACTGAAGAGGGGAAAGGTAAAGCTGTAAGAGGGCGTGGTGATTCACTTTTAAAATAAAGCCAATGTTTTCTTCCATACCTGTTTCAGCTGCTGGCTCAGATTTGAAAAGCCTAGGAAACCTGTTGCCACTGGAACAGGGCTGGGCAGTGTTTAAAAGTGTAAAGGATACATGGATCACTAACTGAAATGACACATGTAAGATGTTAGATTCGCAAAATGAGATCATAATTATTTTCTGTGAGAGGTTATCTTATTTAGAAAAATAAGTCTCTCTAATCTGAACCTCAAACACACGAGATGTCAATAGAATTGCACACCTGGCTGAGCTCAGTGCACTCTGCCATTCCAAGGCTTAGTAAATTTTCTTTAAGAAATATTGGTGTGATATTATGAAGTGATAAAAAAATCAATGAGGCAATGATTTCCCAGTCAGATGGAGTGCTTTGTTGTTAAATTATTTCTTTCACCTGGGGCTGCAAGGGCTAAAAAAAGTTGGAAGGGATTTCTGAGTGACTTGATGGAGATTTACTTGCTGTGTTATTTCAGTGAAGGCTAAAATGAATCTGCAAATGATGTTTGTGACTATAGCAGGGCACCTGCAATTATTCACTCTGCCACTCGTGGAAGACATCATTGATTAAATTCCAAAGCCTATTGACTGTATTGATGGGGCTGAACTTCCTCTCGTCTTGATATTCTGCATTTACAGGGTGCATTTAAAGTAGCTTGGTTGGGTTTTTTTTCCAAACAATCAGTAGAAATAGAGAATGTGTTCACTACTGAGAGCTTCTGCCTGAATTGTTGGCATTTTGTTCCTGGCAAGATAAAATACAAGATGCAGGTTCAAGAACTAAAGTAAGAGTTGGGTCTGTTCCCGGAGCTTCTAGTGAGATGGTTAAAACTGAGCTGAAAAATAGACAAGAATTCCTTGGTTTTCCATGTCATTTGTGTGATTTGCTGCCAACTGTGACACTCGTAAAATTATGAACATGCCATTAAAATGCTGTACTAAAGATTTCAGGAATGGAACATTGCGAGTACAATTGGCTTTTACAAAATGAGAGAAAATTAACACTATTAAGGGCTTTGTCATATAAATAATTATAAGCATGTAAAAATGAAACATGTTGACATTATTGCAGAAACAAAGGACCTCTTTAAGTCTGAGTGACTGTAAAATTAAAAAGGAAAGTTGCTTTGTTTTCAGTTATGTTATAGGTAGAAAATAGAAAAAACAGTCTTTAAAATCCTGCTCCCCAGTAAGTAACTGCTGTGAAAGTCTAATATGTCAGCAATTTAAACTCAGTAGAAAAATGTCTTTGAAAAGGAAGTGGTGATTTTGGGTAGCTGGTTGTGTATTTGCTGTTAGAGTCCTGTAAGTCTTCCCCAGAGATGAGGTAGGAGATGAGCATGGGTGATACATTCACAAATTTGAATTCTTTTCATTCGTCTGTCTCTGTGTTCTCAACCATTGACGTTTCCAGCTGTGTGAGCCTCAGGAATCTGTAGAAGTGGAGTGATCAGTGTTCAGATAGGCCTGTTAACAGAAAAAAAAAGTATTTCCTGCCTTCTTCTCCTTTCACCAAATAGGAAACAGTGACTTTGGGAAAAGTTAGAGGTTAGTGGGGGAAAAATCCCAACAGAACTTTGCAAAGGTTATGTTTGGTAAACAGCCAACCCCCAAACTGTGTGATAATAGCTTTTTCTGTCTTGGCCAATGCTTGTGAATTACTGCATTGGGCTAAAAGACAGGAACATAATTTCTTTACAAATCAACCTGGGTTTTGTCCTGTAAAAGTGATGAGGTACAATATGCAAACTTATTGTTTTAACCCAGTGTGGGCTTAAATATGTAATGAGATACCAGAGTTTGCAATAACACAAGTGAATTATTTTCTCTCAGCTGATTATGTGCTAGTGACAGGCTGGGTTAAGAACTATAGCAGTCTATCAAAAAACATTTTAGTAGTTATTACTTCTTTCTTAGGGAAATTTCAGTGACTTTGTGGCTTAAGTGTGGTATCTATATTGTATTATGGTCTCAAACATGAAAGTTATCAGCTGCATCTGTAAAAGGCATGATTGTGGAGGCTTGTCTTGTAGTTGTTTTCATCTGCTTGCAAGTCAGAAATCATTATTATCTTTTTCAGCAACTGAAGTCTTGCTATGAAACAGCTTTTTTGATTGAAGAGCAGCTAAACAAGTATTACTTGCCAGTAGTACTTTAGTGCTGCTGACCATCATACAAAAGCAATTATGTAATAAGCCAAGTTTTAAATCACTTCATTTTCTTTCTTACTGTGAGATGCAAAGCCTGACTTTACTTTCTCAAAATATATAGCAAGGGGAGCTTGACTGGTTGGTTTTGCCGCTTGGGAGGTTTTAGGTGAAAACTTACCAATGTTAATTTAAACTTCAGTGTTTCTTAATTTCCGGAGCAACAAAAAATGGGACCATATACTCTCTCCTCCTTTGTTTTCATAAACCATATGGAAGTAAGGTCCAGATAGCCCCTACTCTCTGAGAAACAATGACCCCACTATAATTGGAAGCCTACTTCAATGTGTAATTCAGAGATCTTTGCTATAGAATGATGGCCAGCAAGGCTTCACATTTCCATCCTTCTGTAGCAGGAATAATAAATTTGAGCTATGAAAAACCTCTCTAGACTATTTTAAAAATTGAAGTACTAATTGTAGGTTTGCAAGTAGAACTGTGATATATAATTTTAATTCACTCATGCCGTGGTCACAAAGAGAATCAGAACAAAATTACAGGCATTTTGGGAAATAATTACATATATTTTTAAAATGTTTCTTCTGAAAGGGCTGCTAATACGATAAAAAAATGAAATCTCTCATGTTATTGAACAAGTAATATGACAGAGGCTAAAATAAATAAATTGCTGCTGAGATTTAGGAAGACTCCTGAGCATGTGTTGAACACGACGGCAATCTCATCGGTTATGTATTAAAGAGCACAGACAGAGTAGCTTTCCAAAAGGTGTGTTGTTATGCTGAATCGCTGAAGTGTTTCTGTTGTTTTTGTCAATGTAACTTTTTCAGAGGCCAATTAGTCTTACAGAAGAAAAATATTTCTGCTTGCTTTAGAGCTCTGAATTTCAACTTGAAAATAAAGGGAAGATAATAATTTCTGTCTGGAAAGCCAAATTTCTGACTCTTGTTATATTTACACCCTTTCTTAACTGATTATTGATTCTGAAAGAATCCTGAGATGTATCTTGATGTTTTAGACTTTGTAATTTCTTAGGACTGCCAGAAGTTGGTTTGTACTTGGATTTCAGATTGGCTGCCACTGAAGTAATTACACATCTCAAGCTGTGTATCTTTCAGTGGGTAAACTCACTTAACTTTGCATCAGAGAACCTGTGTGTGCAGTTAAGAAACATGATGAAAAAGGGCATTCCTGCTTTCTGAAAACGTTCCAAGAAGCTGATGAAGAGGTAGGATAAGCTAGTTCAAGAACATGTAATTTATTTCTTCACATGGTATATCTTTTTTTCTAGCTTTGGATTTGTTTTCTGCATTTCAGTCTTCAGATCATTCCGATTTTAATTCTAGAGAATAAAGACGTGGTGGTACTACATGAAATACTTGACAGAATCACAGAGTATTCCAAGTTGGAAGGGACCCACAAGGATCCTTGAGTCCAGCTCTTGAGTAAATGGCCCATAGGGGCATCAAACCCACAACCATGGCATTGTCAATACCATGTTCTAACCAACTGAACAATAACTCCCCAAATATAAGGATGTATTAAAGCACAGGATTAGACTTGCTTTGTCTAAGTAAGTGGAACCAAAGTATCCTGTCTACATATTAAGAAATGGGATTTATCCCACAGCCTGTGAGGTACCCCAAGAGCTTTGGTGTGCAATGGTAAGGGGGTTTACAGGGCAAAAGGGCAGTGGAATGCTAAAGATTAAATCACAAGAGAAGAGAAATATGATTTCTAACAAATCCAAACAGATGCTCCAAAGATTTAACCAATTTTCCACAAAGGATGCAGTCATAAGGAAGGGCAAAAAATGTTCTTCTAAAATCCTTGTATTTAACTCTTTCTCTAACACGGAAAGTCTCTAACACGGAAATCTCTAACACAGCTGTTTGGAGGTCAGCAGATGTAGCTGTGAGCCAGTCGGGTCCCTGGTGTTAGCAGAGGTGGTGGAGGGGTGGCAGCTTGGTCACACAGGGTATCTGCTCCAGGGAGCTCCAGAGACTGACCCATCTCCTCTGAGATGACTTTTTCAGTGATAAGCAATGAGGGTAAGGTGACAAATAACACTGTAATCTCTGATATTGTACTGAAATTGCTGAAGGGGAAAAGTCTTCCAGTACTGGTGAGGAGAGTATCAGTCCCCTGTGCCACATTGTTTTAGCAAGCAAGTTTCAAAGCTTAATAAATGCTGAAATTTGAAGCTCAAGTACACATGGGGTACCTATGAGCCTAGGCAGTGTTTAGATATTTTACCTGTTGGGTGGGTTTTTTTGTTTGTTTTGTAGTGTGTTGTGTTGGTTGTTTTGGTCTTGGTTGGTTCATTTGTTGGGTTTTTTTCTCCAATGCAACATTTGAGGCATTTTTATTTCTGGCTTGAGCTGGATGGAGACACTTGTGTCCAAATGATAATTTTATTCCTGTAATATTGATTTCCCTATACACTGTAACCCCCTCTGCCTGTGTCTGCCCTGGAACTTCTTTCTGAACTACCCCATTCAGCTGTGAGTCTTCCAGGGATCCAAGGTCTTGCTCAAATACAGCCCAGCTCAGTAACTGGTGCTCAGATGTCTGAGAAAATTGTTAAGTTATAAGAAAAAGCTGTGAGACAGCCTGTAAAAAATAATAAGAAAAAAGTGGTAAAATTACAGGCAAAGGAAGAGTTATAGAGAGGAGGATTGTTAATACCTCACAGAACTGAGAGAAGAATCAATGTGGAAATGTATAAGGAAAATAAACTAAAGAGGAGAGGCTGTTTGGAGGTCAGCAGATGTAGCTGTGAGCCAGTCGGGTCCCTGGTGTTAGCAGAGGTGGTGGAGGGGTGGCAGCTTGGTCACACAGGGTATCTGCTCCAGGGAGCTCCAGAGACTGACCCATCTCCTCTGAGTTTGGGTCTGCCTGGCAGCCAAAAATCCTTTGATTTTCTTATCAGGGTACTGAATAGCCCAGCAAGTCTTAAACTTGCTGTCTTGTGTGTGTATGTGCTCATAAATAAATAACAGCTTTATATTTTTAAGCTGTGCATGTACTGCTAGTGCAGTACTTTGCTTATGCCCAAATAAACTGACAGCAAAGAGGGTTGGCAATACTCATCCACCCACCTGCCCAAAAAGGCCATTCTAACAAGGGCTTTTAGAAAAAGGGAAAAAAAAAAAAAAAAGGAGGAAAAAGAGGGGAAAAAACCTAAATAAAAAAAGTGTTAAACCCCCTCAAAAAACTGAACTAAACCCAAAACCCAAACCACTTGGTCAGCACAGCATATCATGTGCTTCCTTTTCTTTTCTTGATGTACAGGTAGGACAACCTAAAAGGGAAAAAAGTGATTCAGGACTATTGAAATATAGTTGCATTCTCACTTCTTATTCACCTGCTTGTCAATTGATGTTAAGGATACAGTTCCAAAGACAAAGCATACTGTTCCTGATTATTCTCAAAGAATTTTTTTTGTCTATTATTTCTTTTGCTATTGTTTCATGAGCAATTGTAGATTATTTGGTATTTCCCAACAATATAAGTTTTCTGGGAGATGCATTTTGTTATTTCAAATTGTATTTATTGTATAATTTCTCATCTTAAAATTACTTAAGTTTTAACATCTGTTAATCCAACCTGATTTTTATCCTGACCTTCAATAGAAAAGCTTAAATTCAGGGTTTCAGCAGATGCTTAGGAGAAGAATTGTTTTTCTGTTTGGTTTATTTCCTTGACTCTCAATTTTGTTTTGAATTTTGATTTCAGGTTTTTTTTGCTGAAAATTCACCTTAGCTAAAGAAATACTTTAAAAATGTATATCACTGGAAATCACATTGTCTGCTTTGAAATGTATAGCCAGATCTGTGTTCAATCCTCCCTCATTATGTTTTTTGGATAATAGATTCTTTCATGTCCTTCTTCACCCAGCCCCTTTTCCTTTCTTTGTCTCTAGTGCAATGTCCTCGTTGAAATTAAACCTTATGCAATAATAAACCTTTTCAAGATATCACTGCTGAAATGTGTATGACATTTTAAAAAATTAAATGTATTGAGAAGAATAATCCAGTCAAAAGAGGGAGATAATGACATCTTTTTAAAGACCACCATCAATTTATATGGAAACCAATATTTTATTTATGGCATGGTATATTAAAACATTTTGTGAGCAACACAAAGTGAATACTATGGGACTGATTGTTATTTTAAATGGCTGAAATTACTTTACCCAATTAATTTTATTAGTATGAAGAATGATATTATTTGAAATGAGCAGATGGTTGGACTTCTTCCATAGCACTAACAGAAATATTTTGTTTGATCTATAAATTCAAAATTTTCTTTAAAGTATCACTTCTTGGCGCAGCTCAGAAAAAGAAATCAGGTAGAAACTAGGCAATTGGACATGATCTTTGTAGAACTGGAAATAAATGCAGAGAAGAATGAATAAAACAGGGAAATATCACTGGGCATTCAGGGAAAATACAAAGGCTTCAAGAGCATAAGTTTTGTTTTGGTTTTGAAAAAGATTTAACAACATTTTCAAATTCATCTAACAGCTTTGAAATGGAATCATGGTGAAACAGTAATATTGTTTGACAAAAAATAATATGAAAGCCTTATCAGAGTAGGATTGAAAAGACCTAGGTGAGGAAAGCAAAACGTAGGACAAAGATTTCAAATAGATGTTGTTATAAAGCTACTGGGTGATTGTGAGAGAGCTGCAGATGGAGAGAAGGCTACTGAACAAATGTGATAAATGCTGTAGGGCAGTGGTGCCCCTCCTTTTGAGTCCTATGTCACAGCCTCTTGGACTTCTGTAATTTTAGGTTGGTGCTGTGTTCATTGCATGTGTAGGACACCTTTTAAGCAGAATTTATGTGTTAGCAGAATTAACTCAGTGACTGAATGCACATCTATTGTACTCCGGACTTTAAAATGCAGGTTGTTGAAGGGGTTGAAGATTAGTATAAAAAGCTAGAAAGAACAGTGAACAGAGGGAAATGTCACATGCAAAAATGAAGGGCTTGATTTGAGTTAAAAGCAATGGTCATTATGGGAATCCAGTTAAGAGGACATATATTTAGAGTGAAGACAAGAAGTAAGCAGACTGATAGACGTAAGAATAAACAAAAAAAAAAAAAAACCCCAAAAAAATCCTGCTGCTGGGAGAGCTGGAGTTTCAAGTAACCCTGACTTGTTTTAGAATTATGACAGAAGCCAAGCTTCATTTATGTGCAGTGCAGAAATTTTAAAGACGAGGTTTTCAGCAAAGGGCTTGAAGAATTAATGTTTAAGACCTATTTTTCAGTAAGAAATCATTGATCCTGTTTCACTTTTGTGGGTTATTTTTAATGAAGCACTTCTGCCAGAAGCAATATATATGTCTCTAAGCTTTCTGCTGATTTTTTTCAGAACATGAGCATTTAGAAATGGTTGGGCAGACTCTGGTCCATATATTTTCTTGCTGCTTGCTTGCTTCTTTCACATAGCATTCATCTGGGAGCCTTCAAAGAGAGTCCTGAGTGCAGTATGCCTATAGGAATAGGAAAATGCTTAGATAATTGAGTCCTCCTTCTAGAAGTGATAAGCAACTTAAAATGAAATTACTCTAATAACTTAATATAAGATTTGTGGCTGTTTGTTTGCAGCTTCATCAGTCTGTGAAGTAGAACAATGCACAGCTTAAAATGATATCAGATGGATCTGATAGTTTGATAGACAAATTGGAGTAACAAATTGTGCTGCTGTGATTTAGGAGGACTAAGAAAAAAGGACCTGAGACAATTATGTTCTTTATTATTCTACTTTCGACATCTATTGTCTCTGCATTTTTATTCAATTGAGTAAGTGTCAGCTAAGGATTCTGTCAATGGGCTTACAGTAGTGATTCATACAGTCTCCTTCACCAAAAGAAATGAATTAATTTTAAAAGACGAAGTGGTTTAGGTGATTTTTGCAGTAGTTGATGTGTTCGCGTTTGTGCGTGTATTGGTGTGTTTATGTATAGCTGGTTACAGACTTGGCAGAATGATAGAGGACCTCCTAGGTAATTAACTTGCTGCAGAACTCCTTCAAGTATGCAAGCAGGTGAAGGGAGATTCCCTTGAACATTTCTAAGACGATTTTTACAAGGCAAAGTTAAGAAAGAGGTTGAGATTCTCAACGTTAATTTAAGGAAAACATAGAAAGACTTCCTCATTGAAATGACAATGGATTAGCTTAGCTGTACGGAGAGGGATTACACAGACACAGATGCTAAGGCTGTAGCTTTGTTTTTACGATGTGATTGATATAACTGTACTTGAAAATAGGTTGCATTTAGTGCATGGATATAAGGTGACCATCCAAGATGGTGAAGATATTAAAAAAATTCCTTTGGGGCAAGAGGCTGGTGGGGATGTGGGTTGGAAACATGGTGAGGGAGCAAGGAGATGCATGCAGCTGAGTTTGAAGTGGTGTTCTCCTCCTTTCCAAGGTCATGATCTGCCAGTTTGTGTTCTGTAATGTATTTTCTTAGTCATGGGCGAAGAGCCAGCAGGTTGTTTCTGGGTCTGCTAATTGCAGGAGCTAATAAATAAAGCTCACCGGTGAGGCCTTTTGATAGTTTTCTAACATTGTAACTTCCTCTGCTATCAGAGGAACACTTGTTCTGGGCAGCTTCTTTTTTTTTTTTTTTCTCCTGGTGCTGTGGAGGAGTATGTGCTTAGCTCTTGTCCATCAGGAAAGAATAGTCTTGCTGGTCTCTGCTGCTTTACAGGACCCTGTGCTTGGACACAGAGGTCTCTGCTTCTGTCAAGGCTGAACAAAGGTGCTGCTGTTTACTTTTTGGCAATTTGCTGGCTCAGGTGAGTTCAAACTTAGGTATTCTTGTGCAGCTAGCATGCAGTCATCTTTCTGATTTGGGCTCTGTTGAGGGTGGCCATTAGTGAGTCATCTTCCTGCCTGGCCAAATCTTTCACTAATGGGAAATCTTTTAACAGTAAAAGTTTCCAGGCAGAATCTGGGCAGGGCCCTGAGACTGTTATTTTTATATGTTGCTATTTGAGACCAGACACATAATTGCTGAGAGCATCATGGAAAGTAGCATGGCCTCTGAGCGATCATTAACAGCAGAGTTTGGACTGAATTCAGCACATCCCAGCTGGCCATAGTCAAGAAATGGAATTACTAGAGTAACTTACTTAAGCAAAAATACCAATTTTTCTTTGCTTTTTGTGAATATGTAAAATAGTTTCATGAGAAATGCAAGTTTTATTCTTAACTGTAGTTGAGCCTGAGTTTCAAGTTAAAAGATTAAAAAAGCTTTGTTAAGAAGCCCTGTGCTCATCACCAACAACAGATATTTACTGGAATGTTTAACTGCATTGCCTGTGCCAGTATGTGAATTATTTGAGTTTCTAGTGTAGCATAATATAATTTGACACTGGTAGGTCTGGAGAAATTTTAAATACATAAATACATATGTATGAAAACCTGCTCAAGCGACTTTTCTATTCACTGCAATGTGCTTTGGGTGATCAATTGTTAATAATAGTAACAGTAACAACAGAAGAGGTTATGCCCTTCTTGAATTTCTTGGATTGCAATAGCACCTATGGGATCTTACCATGCACCTCTGAAAAGGGTATCAAAATTTATGTTGACTTTGGAGTCTGTGCTGTTAATATTTACATGATGCTTGCTGCTTCGGGCATCAGATAGTACCTGTGTTGGGCCTGGAAATATCCTCTTTGACTTCCTTTGGGTTTGGACAATGTCCCATCTTTGAAACTGTTGGTTAATCCCAATGGCTGGAGGTCACAAAAAGGGGAAAGGTTTATTCAGGCAAGTACAAGACGGATTTGACCTCTAGTCTCATGCCCCTGGAATTGCTTTTGAACAAAACCTGTGAGAGTGCGTGGTGAGCTTGACAGCTGGGCCAGATGTGGAGGACCACCAGTTCTCGATCTCTATAGCTATTACTTACATTCAGAGTGCCTTCTAGTAGGTCAGTAAATCTTCAGCAGGCACCATCTGTACTTGTTTATACATGGCTGAGATTTCATATTCTCTGGTACATGTTCCTTCATCTTTTAAAGATGCAAAGGCTTTGTGTGACTCAGAATACAGTGCTGCAGAGCCCAGACTTTACTTCAATATATGCTATAGTCCCTACTGTAGAGATCAGTGAAAGTGTTGGATGAAAAATCATGCAAAATAAAGTGGAAGGGAAAGGAATCAGTGATAATGAATATGGGAGGAAGAAAATTATATAAAACATTAGTTGTATAAAGCTAATTGAGATTAAGTATTTGCAGCTGTATTCATGCATGTGCCTTCTTTCTTGCATGAGAAGATACTCAATTTTCAATATATTGGATGTGAAAATTCATGGCAGGTATTTTTTTTGTACAGCAGATTAATATGATATATCGAGCTGTTTGCAAAATGTGGGATGAAATAATAGGTGATTAATTGTCAGCTCAAATTCAGCCTCAGATTTTGATGTAATCTCCTGATTTGCATACATGGAAATTTTGAAATTTGTCCACTTCCCTAGGTAACAAAGGCAGCATTGCAACTGTGCCTTTTGTGTCTTTTTCTTCTACCTTGTTGTAAGATGAGATTTGACCACTTTCACCTTTGTATGTTGGAACAGCTTGTTGTGCACGTATTTTTTTTCCCATCATGGTTTGATCAAAGTCCTTGAAACTGAAGCCCTCACTGAAGAGTCAGCTAAACTGTCTGGTCACTGTTGTGCTTGCAGAGAGCTGCTTGCAATGTGGGTGTGTAATATAGGTTCTTTCCCTTAAGAGCAGAAGTTAGGATGTCATAGGAATAACTGAAACACTGTGGGGACAACTGATGTGACTGGAGGACCACAATGAATGGCTATAAGCTCTTTTGCAAAGACAGGCAGGGAAAAGGAGGAGGAGGAGGAGTTGTGCTCTTTGTTAAAGGAGAATCTTGAATGTAGGCAAGTGAACTATTATAATTCCAGCCCTATGGAATGCCTCTGGGTCAAGATCAGAGGGATTGGATCCAAGGGGAATCTTACAGTATGCATCTGCCACTGACTTCCAAACTAAGACGAGAAAATCAACAAAGCGATATTTGGGTCACTTAAGCAAGCTTTGGGTCAACACAGCCTGGTTCTTGGGGCGACTTAACCCACCCAGGCATTTCTTGGAAGAACAGTGCAGCAGCTTACACATCATCCATCAAGTTTCTGGAATGCAGAAGACTGTTTTCTCACACAAATGTTAGATGTGCCAACCAGGAATGAGGCACTGCTGGAGTTGTTAGTCACAAACCAAGAAAAACTGCTTTGTGATATCTCAGTTAATGATAGCCTTGACTGCAGTGATCACAATATTGTGGAGTCTGGGATCCTGCTGAGCATACTGAAGGCTAGTGCTAAGGAGGTTTTAGATTTTTAGAAGAGGAAACTCAGCTTGCTCAGAGCTCAGATGGGAAGGATTCCATGGAGGATAAAGGAGCTAGTGAGTGCTGGGAGTTTTTTCAATAATATTCCACTGGAAGCACAAAAACATTTCATGCCCTTTAAAGGTAGGGGAAGTAGGTGGAGCAAGAGACCCCCTTGGCTTCACTGTGACTTTCTGAATGTGCTCATAACCAAGGGAAGTGTACCAGAGATGGAAAAGGAGACAATAACCTTGAGAACTACAAGGGCACTCCCAGGGCATGCAGAGAAGCAATCAGAAAACCAGAAGCTCAGTTCAAATTGAAATTGGCCAGAGATGTCAAAAACCACGATAAAGGGTTCTTCAGGTATGTAAACACCAAGCAGAAAGAGGAGGGAAATACTGGTCTGGTGTTAATCAGCAGAGGGTAATTAGTCACCAATGAGACTGAAAAGGCAAAAGTTCTCAATGCTTTCTCCAGCTCTGTTTTTACCAGGACTGTTGGGCCCCAGGCCTTGAGAACAAAACCCCAGGCTGATGCAAACACAGACCCGCTGTCAGTGAAGGAAGAGTTCATATGTGATCTGTGACAGGGCCTTGGCCCCCAGTGATCAATGGGCCCTGACATTGACCCCTGAAGGTGTTAAGAGAGCTGTCTGACAGCACTGGGGGGCTGCTCTCCATGATCTGAGTGGTTGTGGATACTGGGAGGTGTCCCAGAAGACTGGAAGAAGGCTAATATCACCCCCATCTGCAAGAAGGGATTAAAGAAGGATTCAGGAAATTTTAGGCGCATCAGTCTTATTTCAGTCCCTGGAAAAATTATGGAACACATCTTCCAGGGGGCCATCACAAGTTAGATATAAAGCATGAGATTGGGAAGAGCCAGCATGGATTCACCAAGAGCAACTCATGCTTGACAGACACGATCACATTTTATGAAAAAGTAACTTAATTGGTTGATGTGGGGTGAGTGGTGGACATTGTCTACCTAGATTTCTCCAAGGCTTTTGATATGGCTTCCCAAAGCCCTGTTCTGGAGAAGCCAATGTGTTAAGGGTCTGGACAAGTGGTCCCTGTGGTGAGTGGGGAGCTAACAGGCAGCACCCAGAGGGTGGTGGTGAATAGCTCTTCACACTGGCACAAGTGGGGTCCCACAGGGATTGATATTGGGCCCAACAGCGTTTAATATCTTCCTAAGTGAGCCATAAGGTGGGATCAAGCGTACCCTGGCAGAGTTTGTTGATGGTAGAAGGCTGAGTGGGAAAGTGGACACTTCAAAAGGGAGATCCACCCTGCAGGAAGACCTGGATAGCCTGAAAGAGTGGGCTAACAAGAACCTTATGAAGTTTGACAAGTACACGTGGTCTTGTACCTGGGAAAACATAACCCAGGAAAACAGGAATCTACTCTGCTGAGGAGCAGCTCTGTGGAAAGGGACCTGGTGGTCCTGATGGATGGTGAGCTCAATATGAGTGGGCAGTGTGCTGCTGTGGCAAAGAAAGCCAACAGGATGCTGGGTGGCATCAACAAGGGCATCACCATCTGATAAAGAAATCATTCTTGTCCCACTCAACTCAGCTTGTCATGCCTTGAATTCTGTGTTCAGAATTCAGTTTTTGTCCCTGCTATGCAAAAAGTTGTAGGCAGGCTGGAGAGGGTCCAGAGAAGTGACACAGAGATGATCAAAGGACTAGAAAGCTTGTCATATGAGGAAAGTCTGAAAGAGCTTGATTTGTTCAGCCTTGAGAAAAGAAGACTTAGGGGGGAGATGCAAGGGGACCACCATGTTCCAGTATTTCAAGGATTGCTACTAAGAAGATGGAGACTCCCTTCTTACAACGAGTCATATGGAAAAGATGAGGTGTAATGTGTACAATTTACTCTTAGGGAGGTTACAATTGGACACAAGTGGAAAATTTTCCACAATTAGAGCAATCATCCCTTGGAATAATCTCCCCAGAGAAGTGGGGGATTCCCCAACACTGGACACATTTGATATTCAGCTGGACAGGGTGCTGGCCCATTCTATAATTCTGTGTAACATGTCTTTACTGCAGCTATGAAGAGACATGTCAAATGTTTACCCCTTTTTTCTTTTTCCTTTTTTTTTATTTTTGTGAGTGGGTGGCTATCATTAAGTTGTTTTAACATGGCTTGAAGCCTCTATTAGGAAATACAGTTTCACTTCAGGATTTGCTTTATGAGGAGCACTACAAGGAGTAATGGTTTGGAAACCTAAGCCTGGAAAGAGCCAGAGGCTGTGAATGGCTCCTACTGCAGTGCACAAGCTGCTGCACAGGGGGAATGTCACAGAGGCTATATTAGTTTAATTTGAAAATGGGCTGAGGAGGAATGGTAATATTGAGTATGATTGGGAAAATCAGTGTGAAAAAAAAAAAAATCCTACAAACAAAAATAATAACAGCAAAAAAGCCCTCAAACCCCAACGCCTTAAATTGTCTATTTAGGGATAGTTTCAGTGTGTGACACTAATGAAGATGCAATTCCGTATCAGGACTGTACAGATAAGTACGACTCAACTTGGTGGGAGAGTGGCAAATCTATCACAGGAGGCCTCTCATTTTTGCATCAGTACATTGTAATGAAAACCAAACATTTGAACCTAGGATACCCAAGTCCTAGGAGGTGATCTTAGCCTTTATCTCACCTCTGGGAGAGCACTTCTCTTTTCCCTGGGTGTTTGTCCTTATTCTGAAAATTTTGCACTGCTCAGTCTTACTCCCTATCACTTCTTAGAAAAAGCTCCTCTCTGCTTTTTCTTGTGTGTCTTGTCTTTCGTTGACATTGCTTAGATCCTGAAGTATTTCTGAAGATCCAATTTCTGTTCAGCTGAGAACTTTTGAAGTAAGCATATGTATATTTAGAATTTAGTGATGCTTCTTTGAAGATCTGTTCTCACGCTCTTTGAAAAGCTCTAATGAGTTTCCTTAGTTTGATTTAGAAACATAAAACAGCTCGGTGTTATTGTAAAGACTCCAGGTATGTTTCATAAAACATCTTATGGAAATGTCTGATGCTGCAAGAGGAAAATACCCCTGCTTCTGGGGTATTTTTTTTGTTAGTGAACTGGCAGACAAAGGACAAACTAAGAACAAAAACTGGAGCTATGTTCTACCATTTTGTTTGATAAAGTTTAAAGATCTCTGAACTAACCAGATGCACTGCAGATATTAGTCTTGGTAGAGAAAATAATTCTTGATTTAATATGAGAATGATTCAGCACTTTATTAAAAATGGGATCTATTGCTCAATTAATGCAATGAATTAAATAAAATCACTTTCAGAAATTACTTCAGGGAGCAGGAATTGTGTCCCTGATGTTTTACCCTCAGTCAAAAGTGAAAGATTTGGAATTGATCATGAAGGCATGGACACAATAAAGAAAACCAAGCTGTCTGTCATCAAGAGTTCCTAGGTATATGTGCTAGGAAATTTTTGATGTGTCGTCCTTAGCTTCCCATTCTACTGTGCATTAGGTCTCCAGAGAGAGTAAAAGTACTTCACACATGCCAGTGGCAGCAAGGGCAACATGCCAGATTTGGGTACTGTGGTGCAAATCAATAAGCATTCTATTAATATAGCTGGTTTTTTCTTGAAAAACTAACCAAAGTGAAGCACTTTTCAGATAATGCCTTTAGGAACTTGGCACCATTTAGTGAAGTGCCTGGCTTGGTGTTTGCACATGACTGAATGTACTTTGGAAGTAAACTAAGAACTGGATGAGAAAATAAAACTGATTGAGCTCCTGTGTTGCTCCTCTCTAGGCAATTCAGTTGCAAAATGCTGTACCCAACACGTTTTTAGTATTTGTGCTTTCAGTATGGCCTTGGTTCTTCTGTTTTCAACAACCTCTCCTCCATCTTCATCTAATAACTGTATTAGCAATAAAATATTGATTCTAATTACAGAAATACTTCTGACTGTCATTGATCATGAAAATATTAATCAGTTTATTTCAAAATCACATGGAATTATTGCTAAATATCAACTGATTTTTGTAAGTATCTTATCTGAAACTCTCCATAGTCTAAGAATTTGTTGAAGATAATTTGTTTTCCATGTATTCATCCCTGTCACATTTTTTTTCTTTTGGAACTAGAAGTGTGGTAGCTTTTTGTGCTTTGTGGTGGCATTTGGACAAGTTAGGGTTCTTTTTTTTTTGCCCTCCTCTCTAGCTGGGGAAGGGTAACTACAGCCAGGCAAATTAGGGGTAGATTTGTAGTTCACTAGTTAGCCTGTGGTTATGCTCAGTGTAGATACTCTTTGTTGTTTACTTCATTGCAGAGATACTTTCCAATTCCAGTAAGAATCCTTAGAAGAAAAAAGGAGTTGTGAGGAGCGCTAATGTGATACACACCAATGTCCCTGTTGGGGGTTGGTTGATTGACAATTAGAGGCCATTTCTTGTCATTCTATCCCTTGTTACCTGGAAGAAGAGATCAGCCCCACCTCATTCCAGCTTCTGTTCAGGTAGTTGCAGAAAGCAATAAGGTCTCCCCTCAGCACCCCTAGACATAAATATTTAGAATGTGTTTCAACTGTCTCCTGTAGGATATTTGGATCTCTATTTTAGTGTTGTTATTACTATTGAACCATCTGAATTGTGATGGGGGGAGGGGAGAGAGATGGCAGTAAAAATCAGGCCATTTATATCCAGAGCATGCTGGCACGCTGACCTCAGGGTACCACACGGCAGGACACTGTGTAAAGGGGAAAACTGTCTTTTTGCTTCCACAAAGAGAACGTTCAGGGGAAGCAGGAGGGAGGTATTATCTTCACAGTGAGGTCAAAACCTGCTCTGTTGGTATCATGTCTGGATAAGGCTCTAAGCAGGCTTGATCACAGCAGGGGGAGGCACTTCAGTGTTTTCTTTATATTATGGTCAGAGCAGATTGCCCGGAATTATTCCACCCTGATGATGTACATCTCCAGGCTTGCAGCATTCCTGCTGCCATCCCCTTTGTATGCAAACCTCGGCTAGCAGCTTTCCAGTGCAGGTAAGTCTTTATCTGTCAAATGTGATCGTGCCCCAGAGGCTCAGTCTTTCTGTTGCATGCTAGCACCCAAAAAGTAGGAATTCTCTATTTGTAGTGTCTGATGGATGGTCTGCTTGGAAAAATTCAGGTGGGCAGAACCTTAGAGTGATCCCAGGGGGATAGGCTCACTGTAATTTCAGGTATATGGAGCTCCTTTCCTGACTGTTTCCAGTGAATTGCAATACAGGATTTTTGGATGCAATTCCTGGCTGTTAGAAGCTGTGGCCAGCTTGACACCAAACCACAGACCAGATTTTTCTCCTGGCATTGAAACCACAGAAGTTTGTAGCATAGCCTCAGGTGCCAGGCTTTGTGAAACTGCACATTATCCCTCTCCATATGGAGTTACCCCGTTACAGACTTCCAGCAAGGTGGTGTCACTCTGCAGATGCTTTGGTCCTGCTACTCTGGGACAAAGAAGTAATGAAATATGGAAAAGGGAAAGGAATGATCATTAACCAATAGAGTGAGAAATGTACCAGCTGTGGGACTGGCTTTTCAACAATGAGCCTTTAAATTGTGAGCCGGTTTGTAAGTTGGTATTTTGGATCCTGATGCATTCACAGACATGTTGAGAGAACTTCTCGGAAAAGGGTAAGACATCTCTACCCTGTCTTAGATGAGTGAACTTTTATCACATTGAAGACCAAGGCCTGTCCATCACAGGTGCTGTATTAGTTCAGCTCTTGACCCTCTAAACAAAAAGCGCTGTGATCGGATCTCTTGATTAGTGTCCAAGTACAACAATTAACAAAATATTGTATAGGAAATCACTTGTGACTGCTTTTCTCAGTTAAACTGCTAGTGGATTCATTTCCCTGCCTTGCCCTTCTGGAATGGGTGAGAAAAGTCCTAATCAAAGCTTTTGTCAGGTTAGCATCCATAAATTTGATTTCCTTCTTCCCCATCAAGAACAGCAGCATTGCTCTCCTTTCTGCAGAGTCATTAAGCAGAAGGAAATTTTCATCCTTCTCTTGACTATGAAAAAGAGAGGTAGGAGAAACCCAGATGCTCTGCAGAAGCTGGACACCAATTATATTTCTCTAACTAATCAGCAGAGAACTAATTTATCCTTCTTAAATGGAGGCCCATATGCTCATTGATATTAGGCATTCTGTAAAATCTGCTGCTTTTGATGCTCTGTGATGGGAAGTAAAGAAGACCAGAGTGAATAAATGTGTTTGGCAAAATTAAACCTTTTATTGTAGGGGCAGGAAAGCATTTGTCATTTCTGAAGCTGTCATGTCAGGGTTTACTGCAACAAAGCGAAACATAGAGGCAGAATGATCTGTGACCTAACAATTGTATAGATCTCTTATCAACTAATACAGATGCTCTTTGCAGGTTTAGGGTCAGCACATTCAGATATTGCTGTATTAGGATGCTGCTGAGTCACATAGAGGCATTATTTCCTTCCTTGTTGTTAAATCTTCTGACAGTCAGTGGTGGCTTGAAATTTTACATGAAAGCTGAAGGACAAGGTTTAGATAAGTACATATCCTGGAAATAGCATACATTATTTAATTTTTTTTCAGTAATGTGAAAAATTTCTTTACTGTGTGGATTGGTGTATTTGTAAGAAAATGTACTGTATCTTCACTTTGTAAAAGGATGGATGTATGTTGTTCAGAGATACTGGGGGTAGTTTGAGAAAGTAAGTATTCTAGAAAAGTAAGGATGTATGGATTATGGAGAAAAGAGACTGTTTCAGGAAATACCCCAAGATGAAGGGAAGCGTGGTGGCCTTGTGGCTCAAAGTGCTATGGAGAATTGCCTCTCATCAGAGGATTTTGCATTTTAGGACTACAGAATGCTGAGTAATAAGAAAATTTTAAATATGTTTTTGCAAGACTGAAGATTTTTGGAAGGGCAAAAATGTCTAGATGTTTAATTGTTCATTATAGTATCTGTCATAACAAATTTGATTGTTACTTGCCTGTATTTGTGGAAGTATGAAGAGAATTTGCAGTAGGTTTCAATCAATTATGTTTCTATTCCACATGTCAATAATGGGTGTATGTTCATAATTTATGCTAATTCAGGTGTCTGAGGACAAACCTGGTCTTTGTAGTTATAAACATCTTGGAATTTATTAACTGCCATGACTGTCATAAAGCACTATTTGACTGGAATTTATTAAACCATTAGGAAATGTTTAATACCTCAGAGGGGACTGTCAAAGGTGAGTGCTATTATCTAACCATGTCTAGACTACTTGCCAGGCTGGCAGAGGAATTGGCAAGTCTGCTATTTTTAGTTAGGATTAAAATAAGTGACTTGAACGAGAAACTGAGGTTTGTGTTATCTAAAAATACCAGGTAATAAGCATATGTTTTATCTTTGAATATGATCTCTTTTTATCATACTTGGAATTTACTGGAGTTATGAGAATTTAGTACTCACTCTAAGGAGAGATGCTATGAGAGTGATAATGTATTACCAATGTGGAGTACTGAATATTTCAACTACGAGTATGTATTTATTGGTAATTCTTTGAATGTGTTCTTGGTGTCCTTTTCTAAATGGCTAAGGTCAAGTCACAGAGTTGGCTGAACTCATAACAAGTGTCTCCTTTGATCCTGGTGACCTGTGGATCATGTTGTAAGCATTTCACGTTTTCCTGTAATTTCATTCTTCTTTCTCGAAGTGCTCTGATATCTTAAATGTGTCTTTGCTTGAGAAGTCCTTGGACTCTTTGCTTTGAAAAAGTGTTTATGCATCAGGGCATTATGTACAGATATTTACTGGGTAACTAAGTTAGTTACTAAGCTAGTTGATCTCAGTGAGGGTTTGGTGTAAACATCTGTTTTTTATATGAAAGTGATATTTTTGTCATTATATTGACAAAATAATTAAATATTAAAAATGACTGATGAAGTCATTTACTTCAGTTTACACTGAAGTAAATCAGAGTGTTCAAAATTCAACTATAAAACGGAGAAAGAATTTGTGGAAATAAGACTTCAGGTAAACAGCAGTATTACTCCTAATTAATATTTGTGTCACGTTTACTACTTTGAATATGAGGGAAAAGTTGAATACCTGACTATACCTAGCAAGACATCATGTTCACTGAAATTCTGTGCTAATTAGCACACAATTTACAATAGAGAAATTATGGGTTCACTGCATATTTTTCTGCCAGGAAGTATGTTTGTCACAGTTCAATCCAACTGAATTCCACTCTTATAGAGGTCTTTGGGGAACTCAGGATGGGGTTGTTAGATTCATGTTAGGTTCAGACCTATATTTTGTCTATAGGTCTGTATGTTTGGTTTACAGTGATGTTTTTGTGTCTGCTGATAACGGCAGAAATCTCTAAGTCATGCTACAGCTTCAAGTGGATTAGGATGTGGTTACCTAAGAGGCATGCCTCTTGCACAGCCATTTTTCTACAGCTGTTAACAGCAAACTCGACCGAGATTGCATATGGGAAACAGGAGTCAGGAGTGCGTCAGCTCCCTGTGGCTTCTGCCCTCCCACTCAGTTTGCAATACCAGCATTTGCCAGCACTTGTCTTCTAAATAATGCCTGTGTATTTAGGTCTCATATTTCTTGTGGCATCCAGGTTTTTGATAGGAATCTGGAGTGATTGATCTAGTCTCTAATTAAAATAAGAGCACTACAAACTTCTAAGACAATTGTGCAGCCCATTTCTGCCTTCAGCTTTGAAGAATGCACTGCATGTTTTATATTGATATTGATATTTCTAGTGTCTGTCACTGTTCTGAGCATC
This sequence comes from Monarcha castaneiventris obscurior, assembly GCA_026261815.1. Classification (NCBI taxonomy): domain Eukaryota; kingdom Metazoa; phylum Chordata; class Aves; order Passeriformes; family Monarchidae; genus Monarcha; species Monarcha castaneiventris. The sequence continues at coordinate 7,930,963 of JAMPIT010000890.1, forward strand.
CAAGGCGTAAGGTCCAAAACTCTGGAGGAAAAGACAGAGGTATTAAAATACCAAGCTTTGGTAGCATGTACCAAGTTCTGCTTAGCATTCTTTAATACTTTGAGGCTGTAAATGCTGTATTATACATTGTCATTGTACATGTTCCCACTAGAGTAGCGATCAATTTGTTCCCATGTGTTTGCCTGCTCTCTTGAATTCTACTGAATTCAGACACTGCGTTCAGATAAGAGGTGTGCTTAGGAACTGCAAAACTGACTTTGGCTGCTTGTTTCTAAGCCTGGCATCTGTGTGATTGACTCTGTCGTCCTCTCCGACCCCGGGTCTAGCCCTGCTGCTCAGGGCTGCAGCAGCTGTGGAGCTGTCCAAAGGGGCTAGCGAAGGGTTAGATGGCTGCTGGGTCATTATGCAGATGCAACTGGCAGGAGTTTAGCTCCCTGTTTGATGTCTGGGAACATACAGCAAAACAGCAGGTTTTTTTTTCACAATCCCTCTGCAGACCACACACTTGTAATGGTTTTAAAACACTGCCTATAGGTGTTTTCTTGGAACATAAAAATGAGCTCTTATACCCTGGTGCCTGAGCCAATATGTCCTGGTGGTGCTGTTACTTACATTTTGTATCTGTGGGTCAGTGACATATGAAGCATTTTACTTCAGAACTATTGGGTGTTGGTTAAAGACAGAAAAAAAGCGTTCTTTATCCTCCAGATAAAAGCATTACGTTTATTATTCTTAGGACAAATTAATCCAAGACAGTAAGATGGTATTTCATATTATTAACAGAATTGGGTCTGCACCAAACCTCAGAGCATAGTAGTCCATAACCAGATGGGACTTGGCTTGTCTCTTTCCTTGGCACTTTCATATCAGTGTTTGCAACCCCTAACCAGCTGTCACCAGGGCTTGCACATCAATATTTGATTCCTTTCTGCTCTGGTACCAGTGGGTGTCAAATGCTTGCTCTCTGCTGGGCCCTGCAGTTCATAACCCTCTTCCGTTAAGATCTGGAGTCTTCTGTGGTAGGAGAAGAGGTTTTTGAGAGATAACTCCTGCAAAATAGCAGTGCAGGCTGAAGTATTTCAGTGGTATAGTCCCTGCCATCTGGGATTTTAAATCCAGAAATACTAGGGGATGAATTGAGGTGTTCCTTAATGAAATATTTGAGAAGCCTCAGGCAAAATTAGAGTCATGTAATGGATCTAAGACCAGGATAGCTCTGGTGGTGTGGTGTTTTGTAATGACTGCTCTGTCTGGGTCTGGCAGCCAGCTCTAGTAGTTACCCCTCATGCCTCAGTGCCAGTCTACTTTGGTGGCAGGTGATGGTAAATAATGAGTATTACCTGATTTGGGTGCTTCCTTGTGTTGAGTTTCTTACAAATAATTTAAGCCAGCTATTGACACCCCTTCAATTAGTAACACCTCACTTAGAGTTAGGCCCACTGCTGTGTATTTACACTGCAAATACAGGGTGATGGATGAGCTCTTCCATCTGACACAACACCAGTTAGTTTCCTTCCCAGTAGCGGTGTATCTGTATTGGCTTCAGAACCTGCTGCAGCCTGAAATGTTGCTGCGTGTAAGAGTAGAGGGATCAAAAATCCTGCTGTGCATGGCAGTGCCACTGCAGGAGGGAGCCCGCAGGAGAAGTTGCTCTGTGTTTACTGAGATGTATGCATGTTCACAGAAGTGGTGAATGTGTTGCTCCTCATCAAAAAGTTTCTGTTTAAAAGTAAAACAACAATAAAATTTGGCACGCTGTCAGAATCTGATTTCATGATGGCAATATTATAATAATGTTGACTTTTAATTAAATGAAGTTGACATATTTTAAGTCTGCAGATTAACCATCTGTTGCAGCATTAATGAATATCCTTCATGGCATCAGATCAGGACCCATGTTTTGTTATGTTTTGCTTTTTTTTTTTTTTTTTTAATTTCCCCAGATAGCTCTCTGCAACATATATTTGTTGATTAAAGCATGAAATATTGGCCAGAATCAATTTGGATTAGGCATTTACCCACTGCTGGGAAATGAACTTTGTGCCCAGGATTGGTATTTCTGCACTTCTTCTAGGTTAAAATGTTTCCGAGGAAGAATTTTTGTTAATTGTCTTTTGTTCTGCTCTGTGCCAAATGCATTTCTTTGAACTACACCTTCTAATTCATGGCTTGTGAGGAATCCCTGTTAACGTAGTCATCTCTTGCACAGATAATTAAACTTGGAAACTTTTCTGGGTTTCTTCATGAAGGTGCAATATTTCAAATGACTGTGTGAACTTAAGTAAAACATCTTCATGTGTATATTTAGTATATTGCATTTCTACCTTCAGCACCAGATGTATTATGCATAAAATAAATATTGCTTTGTAAAAATGACTTCTGCAAGCACAACCTAAGCAATATGCTTAGCTGCATAATGACAAGGTAGCTGTAGAAATGACATTATACCATAATTTGCAGCTGCATCTTCTTTTGCTTTAGGTGTTTATACTGCTTATTACTGATACGAATTTTCTGTTTACAAAATGAATTAATTTTATTGTAACTTAATCTTGATGAGCATTATTTGTCCTCTATCACCCTTCTGTAGAGAATTGTTAGGCTATTGAATGTGTTTCCTGACTTGTTTTTAGAATGTGATTTCTTCTGTAGAATTTTACTCTTTCCATTTTCTACTGGGATCCTTTTGTGAACACCAATTAAGATGTCTTTCTTTCTTTGAATGCTGGAGATGTAACATTCAGTTCTGTTTCACTTGAGAGGGAGCTTAAAATAATGGTAATGGCCAAACTGTGTTTTGTTGAACATTTCACTCCTACTTGTGACTGTGGTGATGGGGAGGGACAAGTCTTCTGTGAGCAGCAGGTGAAGCACAAGTGACTTCTTAGGTTAGACTCCTAATATTGGTCCCATGAGGAAAGCAGGCAATGTCACAAGTGAAACAAATGAGTCTGGTACTTGATTTTGCAATGTATTTTTTCCAGCCCTGTTTTACAGATCTTATGTTATCCCCAGAAAAAAATGGTTTGGCCCATTAGAGTTGCCTTGTTTGGTTTTGGTTTTTATTTTCCTTCTAACTTAAGGCAGTATGGTAGCTGACAGAAGCATGTGGATGGCCTGATACGCATCATGAATTCTTTTGTTCACAAAGGGTCTGCAGGTTCTTTTGGGGCCTCGGTGAGTAAGGCAACGAGATTTGAGGTTGTGTGAGTTTATTGCCTAAAGAATGGAATTATAAAATGTTATAGCAATCTTACCTCTCTTCTGATATCAGAGAAGTAGTGGGAAAAATTATAGTCACTTTAAGTCCCTTCTAATCCTTTACTGTCTCAACATCAAAAGAATCCCTTTAAGTTGATCATGCTATGCAGATCCCGTCCACGTTGAGGTTTGTCAGCATTGTGGTCTTTGGACATTTCACTGGAATTTCTGGAAAGTAAACAAACATACTCATCTGCTCTGCTGTCAGGTAGAGGAATGTTGTGTTAGGTGTGCTCCTTAATCTAGAGGAAAGACAAGGTGGGGAGATTGTGTTGTACACAAACTTAGATCACGCATGGACTAGATGGGAGCTACATACAGCTTCCTCCATTACAAATTCATCAGCTAAGTTTGCTCACCAGCCACTGAGAGCTGCTGAGAGCTGCCCATGCTGGTGTATCTCCACAGGAACCAGTTAGAGGCAAACAAGGCATATGCTCGGGTTATGTAGCTGTTACTTCTGCTAGCATATGGATCTTGTCCAGCAAGACTTGTGGTTATACCCTCCTTAGGCCGTGCCTGAAATCACTGTCTCTTCATTACAACATTCTCTGCCACCGCCCACCCCAAATTCTTTGCTGGTTTGTGGAATGGTAAGACATAGCTATGATGCCCTGGTGCGGCCACTGGTGTGGCATTGTCATTGCCAATGAAAACCTCTCAGTGTAGTCCAAGCATTCCCCTACTGCATGAAGAAGCTGAGGGGTGAGCAGCTTTGATAGATGTCCTGTTTTAGCAAAGCCACCTCCCCTGCAGCAAGTGTCACAGTCTGACTCCTGGGATAAGGGAATAGAGAGAGGTAGAGCTCTCTGCTTGAACTCCCCTGGGACAGGCCCTGATGTTCTGATCATTTAAAATCCTTAAAAGTCAGATGCTGTCTGAGTCAAGATAGATAACTGGCAAAATGACGAGGGGAAAAAAGAAACCAACCATGTCTAGGGCTTTTAAAGTCAGCAGTGCCATTTAATGTTAATTTTCCATTTTAAAAAGCAGCCTTTGAAAATATCTTCTGTATATCTGCCGGGATACGGCATGGTATCTTCCATTAATTTGATTAATTAGTACATTTAATAATGTTCTACTGCAAACAGGACTCACTATTTAGCTGCTGGTTTTACTCTAACAGTTGAAGAAAAAAAGCCCTCTTGAGTGTAGAAAAAAACTATTAGAGGTTTGGGTTTTCTTAAGAAGGAGAAAAAAGCTTTGCACTTTTGTTAGGATAAACATTGTTAGGGTTTGACATACACATTTTTCATGCCTAATAACTGATTGATATCATTCATCAGTATAATTTGAATCACTGTTATCCTGAAGGGAATTGCCTGATTAAAAATATTTATCTCTCAAGAAGATGAAAGAATGCCAACGTATAAAAGATTAGCAAGTCAAATTTTCTAAATTCAATGCAAAACCAGAAAGTAAAAGGTTTTCTTCTCCTCCTGCAGCAGCAGAGAGTGTAAGGAGCTAGCCTCCCCCTCACTGTATTTTCCCTACGTTGGAAGGAAGGAGCTTAAGCTACTTGGTGAGCACTTCTGGTTCTTAAGATCTTCCCAGTAAACAGGCTGTGAATACTGATCAATCCAAATGCCAGTTCAGCTGTGAAAGGGCCTGTGCCTCAGGTACTATTGACAACTTGAGATAGAAATTAAATTCATATTCCTTTAATAGGTTTTTCTTCTCATTGTTGCCACCTGCTCAGACACATTATGGCAATTCCTCTGGAAGCAGAGACTTCACCCTGTGTCTGTCTGTCACTCTCTCCAATTCCCTCCCCTTAGCTCTTGAGTAGCAGTTCATTTAAATGGACTGCCAGCTGTATCAGAGAGCTGGTCTGTAGCTGCTGTCCCTTTGGATGCAGTTTAACCCAGGCTGGTGCTGTGTGGTTTGACAACCTGAAGCTGTGGGAAAGATCTGTGAAAATTAATTGGGCTTCCACCAAGAAAGCAAGGTCAGGCTTCAAAGCCCTGGTCCTTTGGTGATGGGCTCTGCGGCCTGCTGAAGGTCAGGGCTGTGGCAGCAGCAGCACAAGTGAGCACTGCTCTGTCCCAGCCATCCTGGCTGCACTGTATTGCAGGTGCCAAGGTGAGGGTGAGACTAAAGCAACCTGTGGAGGCAAAACAATGGAGGTTGCCAGGGAAACCTGGGTTCTTGACTTGACTGAACACAGAATATGAAATATCGACATAAATATTGTCATGCTTCATTTCCTGAGGATGCAAACTCAAAATAAATAAAGTTGTCAGGCTTTATTGTTTTTGTCTGCTCTGGAAATTCTGCTAATTCTAGTGTGATGAAATCTTGTCAACAGAGCTTATATGCAAGTGTTGCATACTTTTTTTGTTGCAAACATGGGAGCCTAGAGAGCGGAGCATGTGGTTTATGGTTAAAATCGTAGAATTCTATAGGCTGGAAAAGACCTTTAAGATCATAAAGTCCAACCCAGCACTGCCCATTCCCGCACTGAACCATGTCCACAAACACCACATGTAGATGTCTTTTAAATATCTCCAGGAAGAGTGACTCCACCACTTCCCTGGGTGGCCTGTTCCAATGCTTGATAACCCTTCTGGTGAAGAATTTTTTCTTAGCATCCAATCTAAATCTCCCCTTATGCAACTTGAAGCCATTTCATCTTGTCTTACTCCTTGTTACATGGGAGAAGAGACTGACACCCACATCATTATAACCTCCTCTCAAGCAGTTGTAAAGCTTCCCCCTAACCTTCCTTTTCTTCAGGCCAAGCCACCCCAGATCCATCAGCTGCTCCTCTCCAGAGTTGTGTTCTAGATCCTTCCCCAGCTCTGTTGCCCTTCTCTGGACCCACTCCAGCACGTCAATGTCCTTCTCGAAGTGAGGGGCTCAGAACTGAGCACAACACTTGAGGTGTGGCCTCACCAGTGCCAAGTACAGGGGGACAATCCCTGCCCTGGTCCTGCTGGCCACACTATTGCTGATCCAGGCCAGGATGCCATTGGCCTTCTGGCCACCTGGGCACTGCTGGCTCATGTTCAGCCACTGTCAAGCACCCAGGTCCTTTTATGCTGAGCCACTTTCCAGCCACTCTGCCTCAGCCTGTGGCACATCTGGGGTTGTCATGACCCAAGTTCAGGACCCAGAACTTTGCCTTTTTGGAACTCATATGGTTGGCTTTGGTTTATCAATCCAGCCTGTCCAGATCCCTCTGCAGAGCTTTCCTACCTTCCAGCAGATCAACATTGCCATTCAGAAGTGTGTCAGGACTCCAAAATGGCAATGTTAAGACTCCTCATACAGCACTTTTTTTTGTTACCTTCCTTCTATCTTGTGCTGATTAGTGCTGAATTCAGAATTTATGATTTGGTGGAAAGAGCATATTGGAAGGTGATATTTTGTCGTGAAAATTCACTGGCTGAAAGAAATTTTTTGGTTAATAAACAGAATGAAAGTTGATCCAAAAAGGTTGCATTAAAATATGTCTAAGTAGTATCTAGCACTATGAAGGTGTGCTGGTTTGGCATCATCTTGCATTTAAACTATATGACATTGCAGCATCCTTGTGAACCTAAAGTAATTTGATCATGTGTGTCACTTTATGTTTTGAAGCATCAAATTTTGTTGGGCTTTAACAAAAAAACTTCAAGGTTGAACTTCAGACTTCTAATCTTCTGGTCAGAAAGCCAAACATGTTAGGGGGAAATAATATAAAGTGCTGCAGAATCTGGTGTATGTAGCTGGATGCAAACTCTGCTTGTACGCTCGTATTCTCTGCTCGTCTGGGCTTGTTTTGCCTAGAAGCTCCCTTTTCTAGGGACTGGAGCAAGAGAAAAAGAGTGGTAGGAGTGTGTTAGCATGGAGTGAAACCCCAGGAAATGACCTCTGTCCTGAGAAAGTTTCTACTTCATCTGGGAAAGAAATGTGACTTAAGTCCTTAAGAAAGGACTGTAGTAAAAATTCTAATTTGATTGCGTGCATGTCTGGCCTTAATTTCTTTTATGCCCCATTTATCTTTTAGGATGGAAGCTCATCATAAAAGGAAATAATATCATGGGAAGTTGTTGCTGTAAGATTTTGACAGCCAGAAGGAATTTAGATAAATCCTTCATGTAGCCAGGCAGAAATACTTAAAGGTGACACAGAAATACATTTCTAAATGCGGATAGCTATGAGGATGGTTCAGGGTCTTATTTTAAAATGTGGGATTGGAATAAAGTTTTAAATTCTAGGTAAATGAAGACAAGCTAGCAGTAGAGGAGGTACAGCTGTAGCAACACTCTGCTAGAGCGTAGCTAATGTATGTGGGTGTACTGAGGTAATTTTGCCCTGTTCTTGTTGGTGAACTGTAGACATGCAGGAAGTGGATCAAAGTCTGTTGTCACAAATGTGAGCATTAAGGTAAAACTAAATATATTTATAGTTTTAGAAAAAACTCTTCAGTACTAAACTGTGGTAAATAAAGGAGACCAAGAATTGTTTGATGGAAACTTGTGGCACAGGCTACTAGGGTTGGTAGATGAGCACAGCACTTCCATTTCTCTCTCTCTAAGGAGCACATATAGTTTTAAATGGTGCAGATGGAATTGTGCAGCTAGGGATCTGTTGCCACTTTCACTGTAAGAATATGTAAATCTGGGGAAGACTTGTTGCCAGTCTATCCATGATTCCCTATTCCTCCTGAGATAATCGTCTTAACATAGCTGATACTACAGTAGAGTACTTGATCTTTATTTTTTTTAATTTTATTATTCACTTTGGATAGGAAATGAATCAAAGTTCGGGTCTTGACCTCTAGTTTTAAAAAGGCTCTGAAACAGTTTTCTTTCACATGGTTTTAGGTCTCTGTGTGTGTAGAGAATTAGACATCAAATGCAGACACATAATCTCATGTAGCATATATTGTTGGCCTCTTACTGAAGTTATCCAGAATGAAATACATCTGTCTGCTTGATGGAGTTTTTTCAGCATTGCCTCTGACAAATGTGGACCTCCATGGTCAGAATGGCAATCTATCATACTCTCTCTCAGTAGGTGACTTCAGCTGAGCACAAGCTGTTCAAAAGGTAGAAGAGCATAATGAGAAATACTTCCAGCTACAGAAATGAATTCACATGGAAGTGATTTGAATTGAAGTCTAAATATACATAAAGTGTATTTTAATAGCATTGCCCAGTGTTTCTTAGGCATGCGGGCTTCCTTTCCACAGTGTATCCAGGCCACAAAGATTTCCTTTTCTACATGGCATACCACATGCTAAAACTTCCTTTGAATTCTTACTCAAAACTTCAAAGGCAATCACCGTTCCTGACAATGGCATCTCTTTGGTTAGTAGCTGAGCTTAATTGGAGCTGAGTTTGATTGATTTTCTTGTATTAGGTATGTCAGAATCATGCTTTGGTTAATATAACTAAGATTTATGAAATTTTGTTTCAGTTTGCTATAATTTCCAGTTTATCATTCCAAATGCATCCTTCTAATGCAAAACATAAATGAAAACTGACAGTTCTTCACACAGAACATCTTCTGAAACTGTCACTTGGTGAAAACCATTATCAGTGGAAATTTAGGTTGTTGAGTTTTTCATACCAGTTTCTTGGTACCATTTAAAGTAGCCTGCAAATGTAATTATTTCAACATAAAAAGCATATAAATAACCATGGTTCTCTTTCTAGAGGAAGTTTTTTACAGAAGCAGTCAAAAAATACCTTAGATGAGGGAACTGTTTATGATATTTCTTGCTTCTGCTGGCTCATTTACAAATGCTTAACAAGTTCTTGCAAATCTGTGCACATTATCCATTGTTATTTGCCCACTGTCTCGTGGGCTCTAAGCCCCTTAACTTTACCCTATTGCAGGTAAAGGCAAGGGAACACAAAACTCTCCGTACTTTCCACAACCTGACAGATGTGGTTTTTAAAAAGCATTAATCTGAAACATCCTGAACATGAATCACAGAATGGGAATTAGTGCATTCTTCAAAAAGTTATCGTGGCCCAGATCTTCTGTCTTCTTCCACACTGCTTTGCACTGTTCCTGCAGATTGGAGCAGCAGGGCAGCTGGCACAGCTTTCTGCCCAGGGAATGTGCTGAAGGGAAGAAAATCCCTTGGTGGCATCATGCCAGGAGAGCTGTCTTATTTCACTCCTCTTTGCAGCCTGCTATATGAAATATGTATCAGATGACACCTTGGGGAGCAGGGAGAGGGAAAAAAAATGTCTAGAGTAAATCCTCGAGTCCAGAAGGGCTTTGTTTACTTTGCTGCATTTGAGCACAATTTACAGCAGCCTTGAGGTGGCTTGTGTTTGTGATTTGATTATGAAAGGAAAAGGGGAAGGTCAAGGTATAGCCACTAGTGCATCAACAGGATAAAGATAAGCCCTACTGCGAAACATTCATCTTGAGTTTATTGATTGTTACTGTAGAAAGGCATCATGCACAAACTGTAAAGACAAAAAAAAACCCCTTTGAGTTCAGTCACAAAGTTTAAAAAAATAAAATTCCATACCTGTTCCTCAGCACAAATTGGGGTTGTGGCTAATTTCAGAAATAATTCTTAAAGAGGACCAGGTGAGAACAGCAAACCAGTGTGACTTTTACTATCGAAAGCCTGATTTATGAAGTGTGCAACAGCAATGGACAGGAATTTCCCATAATCTCATAAGAGTCTGGTTGCTGCACGCTTTGGTGTATTTTCATTTTCAGAGCAGAAAGATATTGAGGAGTATTGAAAAGCTGGATTTCAAAACAGCTTCAGAAAGAAAGGGTCAAGAGAGCAGCCAGCAGATCTGTTTAAATTTAGTTGCCAAGGCAACTGTTAAACTTATGAAATTTGACAGAAATATTTCTATAATGTATATGGATTAATGCAAGCACAAATTGTGTCAGAAAATATGAATTTTAGGATTGCAAAAAAACAAATATTACAAAAACAGGTGATACCAATATTAAAATTGCTTTCTATTTGTAATCCATTACATTTTTCTGCATAGTTCTGTTGTAAATTATTTTTTCCTGTGAAGTCACACATTATTTTCTCAGAGGTCTTGCACAGAGAAGAAACTGTTGGTTGTTCAGTGTATGTATTTGTACTTTTAATCCTCCCCATTGTATTGCTGAATGTTCTATTTCGTGTACTTCATTGCAACTTCTCAGTAAATACTCTGCATCATCATCATCAGTGTTGTAGTGGGAATTTTGTATTAGAGGGTCTTGAAGTGCTGCATAAAATTTAATGAATTTGTCATAACCATACCCAAAGGAAAATTGCTGTCTTATCTGTGTTTCACAAATACACGATTGACTCTTCAGGAGATTATGACCAATACTGTCAAGCAAACATTTGTTTGAAGAGGTGTGATCTGAATTTTCAGAGGCATCAAGTTTCTACAGCAGTGTTTCCATTCAGAAAGCCTCTTCAGCCAAACGCTGTTGGAATGCTTAGTACTTCCGTGAGTCTGGCCTCAGGTGTTGCCCACTGAGCACGCAGGAAATGAGAAAGACACAGTCAGTAGCCATCTGTGAAATGTTTGCCCAGCATCACAGTGGAGCTTGATGGCAGAAATGGTGTTGGAATCCAATTCTCTGGAGTAACATTCAATTGTCTTCACTATCAAACCCTCATTTCTCTTCTGTGTCTAGTGCTGTTTATTAACCCGTTGCAGCACTGGCACAAATGAGGCATGGACAGCAGCCTTCACTGCTTGGCCCTGATTCATTTGTGTCGTATGGCCCCACACTACACGCTGAGTGAAGAGCTCATCCCACAGGAGGGGAATAAAAAGTGCCTTTATGAAATTAAACACTGATAGTGTGGAGAAAACTGGATACAGGCTTTTTGCCTAGGATTTGAGTATTGGCATTACATGCTTAATATTCTTTCAGGGTAGGTATTTTTGATTATGAAATATTTTGTTTTATATATGGCAGGTTGTTAATACTTATGGTGACTTCAAGTGCAATATCAGATTTGTTGCCTGGATGGTGGTTTGTCTAGATGAGTCGTTTTATTAGATAGCAGATGGTTTGGAAATTGTTTGCTGTGACAGGCCTGAGTAGAATTGGAATTTTCTGTTCCCAGATCAAAAGCAGGGGAAAGAGGAGAGCAAAACTCCCACGTTTCCCATTTGAACTGAAAAATGCAAATATATGTGTCTATTATTGAGGGAAATGAGCCCCACTGCACTGATCATGGCTCCTTAAGCAACTCTGATCAATCACAGGATGAATTTCTTTAGTACACCTTTAGTGCCAGTATTGGCAAAGTGACCTTCTCTGACCCTCTTTGAAGTTAGTTGCATTTTTCTGACCTTCTCCACCCTTCTTTTCTCTGCTCTTTTACTTCTGCCCATCTCAACTCTTCTCTGTATTTGTTTTCTGCCTTTCTTCTCTTCCTTTCCTTTTTCACCCTTCTTTGCACATTTTTTCCCTTTGCTCTTCTCTGCTGCTCTCTCCCCTGCTCTGCTCTGTTCTGCCTTTTTTTTTAGGTTCTTTGACCTTCCCTGTCCCCTTTGCACTCCTTTTGGTCCCTTGGTTGCTGCCTGCCCATCTCTATAAACAGATCTCAGCCTTTTTCTGCCCTACTCTGTCGTTCTTCCCCTCCTTCAACCCCTCTATCCTTCTCTCTCCCGTGTTGCAAAACCATAGCTATAGGCCAGACACCCAACTCCCTTTCCCTTCTCTTCTGCCCATCTTCTGTGCTCTTCTTTGCCTTTCTCTACCCCTCTCCACACTTTTCTTCCCCTTTTCAACTCTTGTGGTATCAGCATATTTGCAGTTATCGCTGTTTAATTTATTTGGTGCTATTCTTCAGAATGAGTAAATTCATTTTTTTCTTTATGCTTGAAGCTAACTCTTGATGATAGCTGCGCATCACATTAAAACAATGTCTGCTTAACACACTTGATAGTATCTCTCTGCATTTAAGAGGAGTTAAAGGTGAAAATTATACCATCAGCTTCCATCTGCAACAGAGATCAAAGGAAAGAGCAGCAAATTCTGCTTAAAGACATAATTGTGATCAACAATATTAAATACCTTACAGGAAAGTCCTCCATACTGTAAATGTTATACTTGGATTGTAAATATTTGATCCTAAAAGCACAGTTTTTACTCATATTTTTCATAGTCTATATCCTGTGTTTAACTGGAAAAAATGGGGGAGGAAAACCCCAGAGGTAAGAGATTTCATATGCACTGAAGCACAAAGTGCTGTTCCATGTAATACGAATTGTCTATTGAACTAAAGTGATTTAACTTTTTGTCTCATAATTCCGGAGGGTAATCGTCATCTCAGGTGGCAGACAAGTAGAGTAATAGCATAAAGCTCTCTTGAGAAAAAAGTAGTATTGATCCACTCTTGTTTGCAATTAATATAATGATGGGGTTTCTATCTTATGTTAAGAAGTCTGTAGTTAATTAATTGAATCCTGTGTACAAACATGGGCATTGAGTTGCTGGTGACCTAGAGAGACCCAGGAGCTAGCACTGGAGAGCAAAAACAGCAAAAGAACTTGTGTGCTAAATCTTTAATATTGCTTCAAGCCTTAGAAACCATGTCTGACCAGCAAAATGACCTGAAGTTTTGATGTTATCGAACCTGAATTAATCTAAGTCAATCAAAGCACTTCTGGGTAGTCTGGTATACAGAATAACTGTATTTACTGCTACTAATCTGTGTAATGTTTCTATGGGATTTCATGAACTTAACAAGGTTTAGCAGTGACTTCTGGTATCGACATAGGCACTGCTGGAAATAATGTGAGGTGTTCTCTTCCTATTTATTTTATACTGTAATAAGGCTTTAAAGTACTGTGCTATTTGTGCTGTTGTGTTCACGGTGAGAGGTCAAGCTAAAGAACTGAGCAGACCATTTTAAACCCTGTGGCACTTTTCCAGGAAAAGGTAAATTAAAGTTAATGTCTTTGACAAATATGAGAATTTCCTGAAATTTTAGTATGACTTATGCAGCACACCTGTGTTCGGATATTTCTTTTAAACTTAATTTTGAATGAAGCTAAGAATCTTTATGATGTCATAAAACTATTTTGACAAATCTCAAGAAAAAATGACCTGAATTTATGTTTTATTTTGGAACCAAATAAAATCAATGTCATATATTGTGAGAGCTCAGGATGTTTTTGAGCTTAGTTTAATTAAAACTAATAAATCAGTCTCAATAAATGCATGCAGTGCTTGAATAGATCAGTTTCTTCTATTTTCCCCACTACATACCATTTTGTATGAACACTACGATTTTGTTAGAGGAACTTTCATCATTTATTGCAGAAGTGACTAATTCATTGTGGTAGACATCAACTAGAAAACTGTTTGAAGTTCAATGCTTATGGTAGAGAAAAAATAAGAGTTAAATTTGCCAGCTGTAGATGAACAGTGTGAGTTCTCTTTATTTTGTATGAAAGATACATAGGATAACTGAAATTTTTAGGGGCACATAAGAGCATGGAAAATGCCCATTTTCCATCTTTACTACATTGCCATCTTAGAACTTTTATTGACTAAGTCTTTGGATACCTAAGAACCATTTAAAAAATATCTTGTGTGGCTGATGAACCCTGTCATTACTGGACATTAGAGCTCATAATCACCATCTGAGGAAAATGCCCAAGGAAAATCCCTTTGACTTTCTGCTGTGCAGTTACTGTATTATGAAATACTACAAAAGCAGCCATGGATTCGTATCAGTCACTACAATCCACCAGCCTTCAATGCATGTCTACTATAATTTCAGGTGTCCTTGGGCAGGTCTTTACTTCACTGATGGGCTTCCCTAGGGATTCCGTTTCCCTGATTAGTGCCTAGCTGTGCCAGTGGGATGCCCTATCTGGCACATGTGGGTGAAACCCCAGGAGCACCCACCTTCCAAAGTTTGGATGGCTCACACCTCCCAGGGACCCACTTGGAATGACCCGATTCTGCCAACACATCTCTCTGAAGGACATATGGCATGGCCCACACCATCCATCCTCCACTGCTGCCAGGATGCTTCCATGAATGGCGTGCAGCTTTGGAGGGGTGCTCTGCTCAAAGCTCAGGGAGATCTGTGTCTTCCTATCAATCCAGAATGTATACGTGCAAAGCAGTTTTAACAGAGCTGTCCACAAAGCAATGTGGAAGGTCAAGAAGGTCTATTTTGAAGTAATAACAACAGTTCATGGAAGTAATCCTCTTGCAGAGAAGATCCAGAAGGGCTTTGACAAAGAGGCTGCAGTCTGAAATGTGGAATAAGCACATATCTGGGAGAAGAAGAGAGGAGGAAAGGAGGCACACCAGACTTAAGGAGCGGAGGTACGTCTTGTAACAAAGTGGTCAAAAACCCTGCGTATCTGCAGAATTCCAAACTTCCCTTAATCAGGTCCTTAGACAGCCTTAGAAAAGTCTTGTGGACAGTAGAACTCCTTTTTCTCAGGAGGGCGTGCCTTAGTCTGTCTGTGGACCAGCAGCTGCCAATGTATCTTCACCACCTCTTCCACAGAGGTGTAACGGAGCCGGAAGGAATTCACAGTGAGGTATGAGGGTTCAAATTTTTTTCCACCTTGAATGTTGAGGGAAGGCCCATGTCAAGAGTGTCTCTTAGGGGACCCACTCATTTAAGGAGTACGAGCAGTATGTCAGGGAATCAGTTTCTGGATCACCTTGTTTATTTGAATAAGTTGAATCTAGGTGAGGCATCCCAAAAGAGGAATGAAGGATGGATTTAAGAGGCAGTGACTATGGAAGGGTTATTTTCTGCCCCAAATCTCACACAAGTGATTGTGTCTTTCAGACTGGCATATGGTTTAAAAAAGATTTTAAAAAAATATTGGTGACCTGCTTAAGGAGTGACAGCCTTTTTTCTTTCAAAAAAATTGCATATTGAGAACAAGGGTTTATGCTGACCTTGTTATCTTTTTCCACTGTAGTGCAGGATAAAACTGCAGAAAAAAATAGTGTCTCCTTATTATCTGCTCCTTGCTTGTTGTGACTCAGAGTGGACTTTAATTAGGAAATAGGAGGTGGAGAGCTACATTCCAGATTGGAAATGCTTCAGAGAATCTCTCAGAGTGTCTAGGGTACACAAGGAGGTGGTAACAAGATACAACAACATTGTCATGCCCTTCTGGAGCAGTAGATGGAGGTTGAGATCTTTCAGCATCTGAGACACAAGACCATGAGTATCTAGCTACCAGTAGCCAGGACTGGGAGATCAGCAATCATCTCCTCTTCCACCACCCAGACTGTTCTGCACACTCTGAATTGCTGAATCTGAATTCAGCTGTGTCATCATGGCTTGTCGTGATGCCATACGTATGTGAGCAGGGATGAATAATCACAACAAACATGTTGCAAGTGCATGGCTCATATATTGGAGTGGAATGTGTAATGACTCATAATTTGGATGCCAGGACTGAAAGAGACAAGGGAGGGAGGGAGCTAAGTAAGTTTTTGTTTGGCATCATTAGCTGGTCTTTCAGACCATCTTTTCTCTTAATGAGGACTGCTTTATTTTTCAAGCAGTCAAGCAACTTCCTTTAAGGGTCAAGACAGACATTGTTTGTTCCTTTTCTGAGTTATCTGTCCTTCCTGGGAAATAGCCTCTTGTATGGAAGACCATCTGAAAAGATCTTGAGGGATCCCTTTCTGTGAGAAAGTCCTCTCTTTTAGAATACTACAATTTGTAGTGTCCACAATAAGAAAAATAATAATTTTGTTTGCATAATCTGACAGTGTTCTGAGTAAAATATCCTACTGTCATTGCAAAGGGACTAGCCTTTTTATAAATGCTCTCTTTTGTGTTTGTTTTCCTCATGTTTTCTCTCAATGGATGGGTAAATCCATGTAGTGCTGCTGACTGTAGAACTTCTTTCAAGGTCAAGTAGTGCCTTTGCAAGGTCAGTGCTGCTTGCTTGCACTTAAAAGGATTTCTTTTGTCCTTGACAAGGAAGTGTTTCTATGGTTTATAACAAGTTTTCCAGTTTTACTGCCCCGTGTGTGTGTGGTGGCCCCCAATGGGACTTAGCAACAGCAGGAGCTTCCAGTATAGACTTGGCATGGCAGTCAGGACTATAAAAGTCCGAAGTTTAGGAGCTGCCAGCAGGGTTTGTCTTGCCACATGCTAAAGCAGAAGCTGCAAAACACCACAGGCTTCAAATACCCCCAACTTTCCAAGTGCTTTTGGCCCAGCAGCTGAACAGCTGGTATTTTATGTTTGCGTGTTTTTCCCCAGAATCCTGCATGTCTCTGCCTTGGGCAGCACATAGATAACCCTGTACACAGCGCCTGTGGGGAGTATGTGGGCAAGCTTCCAGCTCTGCTCCTGCTTTGTTCCTCCTCCAGCACCTTCTTCGTGGCCCTGGGTTACGAATGTGATGACTGGGAGAAGTCTGGGGAAGGTGGTTGCACCTCCTAGGAAGTCCAACAGGCAGCCTTGTGTTAGAAAAGAGTATTTGCCCTGACACAGGTGCACATGGGCCAAGGGCACTGCAAGGTGTGCTATGCTTTTAGGAGAGATTATTTTCATCTGTGTGTTTAGAAGGATACAAGGAGGAGAGTACAAGCAGGCTTTTTTCCCTTTGTAGGCTAGTTAAAAAGTAGCTCAGAAGAGAAGTGCTCTTCATGTGTTATATTTATGATGTATGGGAAGGAAAGGCCTTTTAATAGCTCAGGCAGGGAAGTCCAGCAAGGGCTGAGGGGGTTTCTCAGTAGCTCATGATGTAGCCCTTAAGCCCCCGGCAGTAAAGGGGCTGCTGGGTGATGTTTCCTTGGGTATTCTGGCTATCAGGAGAGGCCTGTCAATGAAGTGACGTTAGGAATGTGTGTCCTTATGTACATCCTGGCATGTTTGGGGAGGAGCACATGAAGTTCTGAGGCATGACCATGTTGTGTAAATAACTTGCCTGCCTGATACTGTGGTACTCCTGTTAGCTGGGGAGAGTCTGGGGATCAAAACGGAGTGAAAGTGTCTTCTCTTAAATGGCTCTAGTCCACAGACTATATTATCTTTGCATATATAATAGGAATCTGTTCCCAGCTGCTCTTTACCACATGCCAAAAAGATCTTTTGGTGAAGCTGCTATGTTTTTGTAGTCTTGTGTTCCATACCTCCATGGTGCTGCTTTTCAAATCTGCTTCTTTACCAGAAAATAATGCAAGTGAATATAACATGTTTAGTATTTACCTAAATTAGAGATACTAATTACTTAGGTAAGTGTGGATCATTGAAAACTCACATAGGCGAGGGACAGAATATTTCCAGGATGTTGCAGTTGGGAGAAAGTGTATATTCATTGTCACTATAATACTTTCAGTATACAGCCAAAGTTGATGTCCTAAGTTTGTTAAGATTTGTTGAACTTCCTATGTCAATATGCTTCTTGAAAATTGAATTCTAAATGGGGAAATACAGATTGATTTAGAAAGGATAACTTTACACAGCATTTGCCAGCCTCGTTTTTTAGGTTGCAGAATCATTAGGCATATAGTCATCTCTCTTCCCATTGCTTGCGTTTTAGCCTGGATAAAGAACAAAAATGAAATGAAACCTTCAAGCCGTGACACGTGTGTTAGATTGTCTTTGTCTTCTTATGTAGGGTGCTTTGTGATTGTAGATGGGTTAGGAAAAGATTTCTGAACAATTGACCTCTTCTGTTGCAGACAGAGTCATCACAAATTCAGCAAACTTCTGCTGGCTTTACAGTTTATTCATTGATCCTAAAAGTGGTGATGTTTTATATACATGTATGAATGGACATGTTAAATGTGAGTGTCTTAGTGGCCCTGCTTTGTAGCAATGGTCTGAAAGAAAATAGAAGCCCTCCCAAAACTGAGTGTCAGAAAGAAAGGTAAAAGTAAAGACTGATGTGTTGGAGAGGAAATTTTCTAAATTCTCCTTTATATGTCAGACCTATGCATGATGGTCAAATGTGGCAATCTTATGGTACCTCTTCTGTGATATTCTAGTTATGTTTTTGAAGTCTAATCATGAAAAGAAAGTCTTTTTTCATCCTGAGTAAGCTGTAGTTATGTTTAATTAACAATTCATTAGCTTATTTATAACATAAATTTATGTACTTATATTTTATGTAAGTTTATGTCTTTATATTTTTTAAATGTGCTGCACTTTCCAGCAGCTATGTTAGCTAAGGAAGTATAAAATGAATCAAAGGCCTCTGGGATCTATTAAGAGATGGAAGCGTTTGTTTATCAGGCCTTTAAAAATATAACTGCGCTTTGTATTATATTATTATACAAGCAGTGTGAGTTATAGCATATGAAGAAAGGCATGTAGAAGATCTCAGGAAGATTTACTTGAGCATTATTAGTGAACCAGTGAGTGATCTGGAGTTTTGTCATCTTAAGGGCTTTTCCTATTACTGTAAAACTGGTTTATGTGGAGTGTCAGAAAAGGGCGGACTACCAAGTGCTAGTGCTTTTTTTATAGCTTGTGTTGTGCAAGGAGAAATTGATGGACTGATAATTTGTGCCCTCAGACTCGTAATGATGTGATAATATTTTATTTACAATTTTTTAATCTTAACCAATTTTTCCCATGAAATAAGTAGTCAGGGCTACTTTTTCTGACATTTAGTAACATATAACATTGCCTCAAAATTGGCTAACATAACTTCAGCTGTTGAATGTTAGGTTTATCACCTCTATATTATGAATTCTGAAGTCTTTACCAATTTATTTATTTTTCATGGGGGAAATTTAATGTAGACTCTATGAGTAGAGTTTTTTTTCCATAGAAAGAGTCGTAGGACATAGATGATGTGTATTGGAACACAGGTTTGTGTTTCCAGCTCAAGCAGACACCTGAGTCAGTAAGTCTGTAGCAGAAAAATAAGTGCTAAAGTGAACACTCCAGCACAAATCAAGAAGCACAAAAGCCACATTAAGTAAGTAAATTGGCAGCTAGGAAATTATAGTTCTGCCCCATGACAATAAAAGTGTACCTCAGCAACTTATGAATCTGTGTGGGTTCATAGATTTGCCGTGCAATTGTGTTCCTTCATGCTGGTAGCCTGTATATGTCCCTGGCTTTTAAAGGTCATTTTTTGTTTTTCACTCTTCTCCATGAGAGTTCTTCTGTCAATTCTTTAAATGCTAAGCAAAGGTGTCTTTATGTAAGCTGCATCAGATGGACTGGAAACTTTCCCCTAGCATGCTCTTTTCTTTCTCTATCTTATATATTTTAGGTTGATGTTACATTAGTTCCTTATGCTTACTGTGATTTCTTTTTACCCGTGATATTTCTTTCCCCTTGCATCTGATTTTGTCCCTCAGATTTCTGGTTTGTACATCAGCCTCACATTATTATTTTATGCTTTCGTATTCTTAGTCTAGTTTCTGGTTTCTGCTCTGCTTCTTTCTCATGCTTAAAGTTAGAAAACTCATGAACATAGCGAAGGTGGCATCCATTGCTCTACCCCTTTCTCCTTTATGCCTCGGACTCTTGAGAAGATCAGTGTTTTGATCCTATGCTTAATTAAAAGCTGTCCCTGCAAGCTGAATCCCTTACCCATACGGTGGTGTGTAAATCCGGTACTGTGATCTGGCTCACTTGCAGCTGTGAGCAGTTTCTCTGCATTTCATTCTCCAGCAGCCCCAGCACCAGCTGTGGCAGCAGCAGCAACATTGCCCTGGGGGCAGCGGGGTGGCAGTGGGGCCCTGACCATCCCCACTGGGATGGGATGTGGGCACACACAATGCTGCAGTGGGGAGGGACAAGTCTCTCCAGAAGGTCCTGAGTGCAGAGCCCATAGGAGTTATGAGATGATCCCGCAGCTGCTGTCTTCGGCAGAGTGCATCTCGTTTCCTTCCTACTTGGAGCTGAACACCATCAGTTTGGAGTAAAAACAGAATTAGTATTCATTCAGAAATATGAAATCTCTGATAAACCTTTTGTTTTGTTTTTTTTTTAAACTTTTTTACACTGGGATGGATATTCAGAAAATAACTCTTTTTTGAGAGGTAATTGTGATGTCCAGAATGCAAATTTTAATGGATGCTTGTTTTTTTTCTTTTGTGCTCAGCTCACTGTGTCTTGATATGCTAGAACAGCTTCCCGTACCCAAGGTGGTGGAAGCCCTTAGCAAGCTCATGACTTGCTATGCTGAAAGTGAATGAACAAACAGAAGTCATAATTATTGTGTTAGTCCCTTTCTTATACAGAACTTCAAAAACAATCACTTTCTGATACAAGCCATGGTCTATCATATATTTGCTGTTGATTCTCTTTGTAATTCACCATTTCTTCTTTGATAGAATATATTTAATATTTGGATAAAAAAACTAGGAGGCAAAACTTCTAAATAATGAACAGGTGTTCTCTTTGTTATTCCACAGTGAATTCTAGTGGTAAGCATTATTTCTGATTTTTTTTTTTGAAGGAATTTAGAAGAATTGATAGGAACTTCTTGTTGTTTATTCAACGTAGTGAGTTGGACGCTTTGGTCTACCTAATAAGCAAAAAACTCCACCAAACAAAAGTGTCAGCATCACTGTTTGAGTAATGCAGTAACAGAAGTCACAGGTCCTGAGCTGGTTTGGGTTTTTTGTTTGTTTCCTATATGGCCATTGCTGTGATATCAAAATAAAATATTAGTTAGTACACATATTTTAGTAAAGGGGGAAAATTACTTTTTAATTTTATTAAAATGTTACAGCAGTGTGCTTTAAATTTTAGAATCTGACAGATTAACACCATTAGATTAATACCTGGTTACAGTAATTGGATATTGGTAACAGCGTTGTTAGCAGAGAGATCCTATTAACTTGTTTACGGAGCTGCCTTACATGGCTAATCCAATTTGGAGCTCAGCATTAATTATAGCAACACAGAGATGAATGGATACTGGGTGCAGCACCTTTCTGCAAGGAAGACAGTTCTGGTGGGATAATACTGGCCAAGTTGCACAGACAGCTGAGAAACGTCTGCGTTTGATAAGAGCATCTCCAGAGAAAGCTAATCGTGCCTGGACATCAGGATTGTCTGTGCTTCTGGAAAGGAGCAGGCTCCGTGGGGGTGCCCTTTTTCCTTGCCACAAGGTGAAAGAAGGGGTGGTTATAATTGACACCTGTGAGAATGCAGAGCAGTGGTCTGTTTGCACGATTTCATTCTGTGTTTGCATATAGTGTGCTCTGGGTGTTTAGTTATCTATATGGGCAGAAGTGTGTGCTGGCTCACAACAATGGCTTGCCACTGGCATGGGTGATTATAATTGTTCAGATGAATCTGAGGACAGGAGGAAGGAAAGAAGCACCTTAGTCTGTCGCACGTGATACTTGAGTGCAGAATTTGGTTGACCTTCTGCTAAGACTGCTAAACTGGTTGACGTAAGTGAAGTCGGTACTTGTGTTTCTTCAGGATAAAAATATGGCTCTTTTTCTTGTTTAGTCATTTTTTGTCAGAGCCATTTTCTAGATGAAAATTTACAGCAAACTGATTATGCATTGAAATATTTTGCTCACATATTATGTGAGGTAAAATTTCAAAATATTGCAATATTGTTTTTCCTGTAATTTTAGATGATCAGAAGTGCGGTAGTAATTAAAGCTGTTTTTCTATGTTCCTTGCGGTTTTCAGTGAGGAAAAGAATCTTAACTAAATGCTAAATTTATAGATTTCTGTAGCAGAATTTGCCAGCTCATGGAATGGTAGAGCTCTTCTTATGCAGTGTGCTTACATCATGTACATGATGTTGATAGTCAAGTGAAGTGCTGGTGTTACAACCTTTCTATTTTCTCCCTTCTTTTTTTGTCTACTCCCTAAATTTGGCCTTTCTCTTGCGTCTTCCATGAAGATATGTTTCTGCCAAAACCAAGTGCTCCGTTTCTTCTCCTGTACTTTTCCTACAGCATTCCCTTATACTTAGTATTTCAGAGCTGACAGAATTGGGTATTCAAAGAAAACATACACAGGATTCACCAGGGAAGGAATTTAAATTTCACAAGGTGAAATTATAACACTTTTGAAGGCAGTGACAAAACTCACTTCAACTAGAGCAGGATCTAGATTTTATCCTCGAGTTTTGGGCCCAAATAAGCACTTCAGTCATGAGATTGCCCACTTTGGATTTCACGGTGAAGAAAAACCTGACAGAGAAATAATGTCTGTTCCAGAAAAAGGAGTACACAGTTAGATAACATTGAATTAAGAACTGTTTTGTATATTCCTACCTGCTTGTCAAGGTCATAGTATGCTTTCAGCTTCTAGGCTGGTACTGATATATTACAGACCCATGCAGAGGTATGTAACCTACTTTACACTGCAAAACGTAAAAGAGAGGGCAAAAATGGTGTCATTGTGTCGTCTATATGTTGTGCTAATGTGGAGTGACCAGATTATTGGAATTAAAATCAGTTTCTGTCCTTTTATAGTCAGACAAGCAAGTTTAATGATTTTATGTAAATGTTGAGTGAAGCAGAAATGCAGGTTTTAGTCAAAGTGACTTGGAGGACGTGCTTTCCTTCTCCTTTTTTTTTTCTTTCCTTCTTCCTCTAAGACTGTTAAGCAAATGGAACAGACTATCAAGTATGCAGGCACATTTCAACTCACCCATGCCAAGCTCTCAAAGCATGGAAGCACAGGCACAGTTTAATTAAATTTATTCAAGAAATCCCCAGACTAAAAAAATAAATAGATAAATATACAACACTAATTAGATGGTTCTTCTCTCCATTAATATTGGTGGAAGTGTGTGTTTATAGGCATGGGAAGACACCCCCACTGTATGTAATGATCCGTTTGTATTCAGGACTCACAATGTTTCAGCTGATTAATCTCTTCAAGTGTTCTTTTTGGAGGGCTGAAATATTTGTCAGAAGTCTTCAAAGTCTGAATGACTCTGATTTGCAATCCTCATAAAACTTTAGTTTATTAAATTGAACCTGTCAATATTACTTAGTTCATGCTCTCCTGTTTTCCCTTTTAGACTTCTCTGCGAACTGGGGAAATAGTGTGGTTTCAAATGAGATTGTGATGTATGATGTAGGGGTGTGGGAGAGCTGATCTCTATCCAGGACAGAGGCAGCAAATGTTTCCATGCAGGCTTCCTCTCAGGTAACTGGAGAAGCTTGTTTGATCCCAGAGTTCCTGTGAGGTGCTAACCACGACTCAGAGACTCTCAAGTCTTTTACTGGTGTGCTTCATACCCCCCTAGGTCTAAAAGTCAGAATTTCTCCTTCTTTCCTATTATATCCCAGCTGCAAATTTTGTGAAAGTTCTGGAATCAATCATTCTTTGTTTTAAATGTCATGAGAAATGCATTCATCTAAGCAGAACAGTCATTTGAACGCTTTCCTTCATTCTGAGTTGTGTTGATGAAGACGTGTTGTCATTCTTTCAGAGGCAGTGCCTGGTCCTATGACCAGTGATGACAGTAATCCCAATTTCCCAGGAAAATTTGATAAAACAGAGTAGCCAGTTCAAATATTTTGGCAAGCGCCAAGAAAAGATGCTTGTCCTGTGCGTAGGTGAAATGAAGCACAGGGAAGAATAATTTTTCCAGAAGTTAGTGGTGAAGAAATTTCATAATGATGAGAATTTGTACTACTAGTTGGATTCCCGAGTTTCCTTGTAATTCAGTTTAAGTCCAGTTGGACTTTTAACTGTGTTGTAGCTGCATTCCTATGCTGGACCTGCTAGGAGGAAAATTAGGGTTTTGACCATAAACTTGTCAACTGGGACTGTTCAGTGCTGTGAATAAACTTAATGGTTTTCCAAAGGAAGGCTTACAGCCTTCTAAAACACAAAAAATGATCTCATTGTCCTTTAGCTTGGAAAGGCAGAAGAACAAATCTTTTTTAAGGCTCAGAGAAATCTTTAAAAAACCCATGCACCCTCACCCCCCAACACTCAAAATAAATCAAGACTCTCTTTCATAAGAGGAAGAGCCAGTGTAATGCACCTTGTATCTGTAAAAATACATCTCCACTGTTTTAATGGGACAATTATTTCAAACCAGGACTTGTTGCAAAAATCCTGGCCACTTTTGAGAAATTAATTCTCCCTGATTTTAGGGAGGCATGTAGCTTTCCATTTGGCTAATCTAGAGTTCTGCATAGAGTTTCTGCCCCTTTCCTCTTTACTCTGGGTCTAATGCTGGAGCTTCTCTATGGTAGGGATCAGTCTCAAATTATATTAAAGGAGTTGTGTGGGTTTTGACTATAGTTTCTCTTTAGTTTTGGTGATAAACACATAGATAAAATGTAAGAGCAAATCTTGCTATCACATTGGATTAAACTTTATACCTAATGGACATAAAGTGCTAAGGTCACAGGAGACGTTGCAAATGTGTTCAGTAATTATGGTTACCAGAAGAAATATGGCAAAAGGGCCAATTCCGTTTTCAATTTGAAAAATTTAGCCAGGGTTTGTTTAATGAACATTAAGAGAGGCTGAGGAGGATGTCTGGTATTGTGGTGTTTGCTTTAGGTTTTTTAGTTTCAGCTCCTAGGAGAGGGAATGGGTGCATTCCCTTGTTGGTCAGTCACATTCATTCTTCTAGGATTCAGATGTTTCTCAAGGGCTTTTGCCCTACAGATGTGGTTGATGGCCTCTTTCTGTGTTGCAGAAGTTACAGTAAAATCTGTGCTGTTTCTGAAGGCTTCCTATAAAGACTCTCCTTCACTAGAAATGCCCTACTGTATACTAGGAAGAGACATGAAAAGATGCAAAGAGTTATTTAAAAAGAGACCATAGAAAGAGAGAATCTATACCATTCTCAGTTGTATTTTGCCATAACTGTTTGGGGCTTTTTTATATTTTCTGTCCTTTTGTTCAAATATCTGTAGTTTTTTGGGAAAGAGTCTCTTTATTTTTCCAGCACACACTGGTTTAGCGTTGCTGTGGTCTTGCTCCAGAACTGTGGATTCTGGGGATAATAGTGGCAACAAATAACAATGATGCTGAGAGTAGGTCCAGATGTTTATCCTGAGGTTAAAATCATATCAACAATACAACCAGACATGATTTGTTTTGTCTTCTTCCTCCTAAAGCAATGGCATATTATGACAAGTCAGGATGGTGAGTAAAGGATGTTCTTAGCTATTCTCTTAACCCATTCAGCAGCCTCCTTATCCCAATAGCTTTATCTTACAAACTGGGATCATGCTTTGTTTCATAAAGCATCTAATGAATCTGAAATGAAAGCCTTTTCTAGGGAGTCTTCATATCTGAATTCATGAGATGTAGCAGATCTGGGTTCAGTTTGGTATTTTTATTCTTTTCCTTGAGATATTGGAAGCATTTATTAGAAAGCTTGCTGAAGAGTTCTGTAGCTCATTTCATAAACAGATTTTGGGTGTTTAGATGAAGAAAAAAAAAAAAAATCCCCCCAAACTATCATTGCCCATTTCCAAAACACAAATGATTTGAAATGTTTGTCCAGAGACAAACATGGCTGGCAGCTAGATGAGGCTGAATTACTTTTCCTGCAATTCACTGGCTGTTTATATTTTGTGAGGAAAATGCCATTCCTGCTTGCATAAACCATCAGGAGAGCCAGATGCAGTCATAATGTTGCTTTTCTTCTCCACCCCTACCACTGCCCCTGCGAAGTGGGTGCTACACAGAAAATCATCTTCCTACTTGCATGAAGATCCCACTCCCCAAAGGTGCTGATGCCCTCCTGGATGGTGGCGAGTGGTAACAACATCCACGTGACAGCAGTTTGCTGAGGATTGCTGGCATGATGCAGTTCTTGAGGCACCTGATGTCATCTCCTGCAGGAGAGGTCTAAGATGCATGAGGGATGAAATCCTTCCTCACTAATTTTAGTAGTGGCATATTTTTTCTCGTGTTTCTGTTTTGTAGGCTGTAGGTTATGAGAGTGAAAACAAGTGAAGTGTTTAAAGGAGCACCTAGCTGTCAGAACAGTATCTTCCCTACCAAAATATCCTTGGTTTACTCTCATATGTAAATGACAGGTTTAGCAGGCCTCCCACCTGCTAAAAAAAGCAGTTTCAAAACTGAAGTGAATAAAAATGGTACTCTATTGAAGTATTTATACAGCTTTTTCTGCTTTTGCTGATTATATCTTGTCATTAAATACTTAGAATGATCTGAAGTGTATTTAAGCAGACAAGAAACGACCACTCCTGCCGTGTTCTGACAAATACAGTTATTGTAATTTGGTACACAGGAAGTGTATTACACACTATGAATCTTGAAGTAAAGACCATTTAAAAACTGCAAAACCACATGTATCATGTTTTGGTTTTTTTTCTGAGTTTTTTGTCTCGTGCTAGTAAAGTAGGTCCTGTAGCAGGAAACACTTAAATGCATGTTTTTTCTTTTCATTAGAGGGATTAAAAAGAGAAAGGAAAGAAGATTGGTAAATCATTAATGCTATATGATAATAGCTGGAGAACTTCCCAGAATTATTCTGTGTATAGCGAAATAATTTAGGTTTTACAAAATCATAGTTTCCAATCCAGGTTTAAAGAAAAGCACAAATCCCTAACCTCTAGGAAGTTGTCACTATTATTATATGGTTCCAATGAAACTGTAGAGCTTTAACACTGATATAGACTGGGCAATAAATATATTTTTTCAATTGCTTTGGACCTCAAAAGACAATTTGTTTTACAAGTGACACATAAGAGGGAGACATGTTAGATGGGCCATAGCTGAATTCATCTGTTGTTTGGACAAGAGTGAAAATAAGAAATTCTTTAAAGTGTTGTGAAACTTGTGAGTTCTGTAGGACTGCTACTTCCTTTTCACTTGTTGAATTTTCCTCTGTGTTTGCTTGAAGATAAAAATTTTCTAGGCCTGAACTAAAGCATCTGCCACTGTGAAAAAAGGAGTTTCTTAAACAACGAAGTCTGGTTCCCATGTGCTGTTATTACAACTACTGTCAACCATTGCTTGAAGTGTTGTGTCCAGCAGCTGGTTGGTGATCATCAGTTTGGGATTTAAGGTCCTGTGCATTCATCTCTCAGAAGAATTCATGGGCAATTGACTTCCTTTAAAAATCTTGCCCTGAATTCTCTTTTTGGGTTAACATGGCTCCTGTGTGAAGAAGGGAAAAGAGATCAGAATAGAGAACAGAACAGACAAGGGGTTTCAGGTAGTGTTTCACACCTTGCTTGTATGGGTTGTTTGAGGAGCCTTTGCACTGGTGTGTAGAGAGCTCAGATTGGCAGTGCTCCCTGGGGAATGTGGAACTGCTGCAGCAGCAGTGGATCTTGGCTGCAGGCTGACCTGTATCCATCAAACACCCATGTGCTTCTCTCCCTTACAAAACCCTGAATCCCTTTGGGGCGACAAAGCTTGTGTAGTGCAGGATTGTCTCATCGGGTCTGTATCCTATGCAGGAATGTTTTCCCCAAGGCTAAGTTCTATCTGCTTTTTGTTCCTGGGCAGGAACAGATAGAGGGGCAGGGGTGGATGCAGAGCAATACAGTGTATTAGAAAGTGCAATGCTCCAAATCTGTGGAAAACAAGCTCTGGTACTATAAGTGCTAGAACTGAGCTTTTTTTGTTTCATCTGCCTAGGCTTACATAGTAAACAAGGATAATTATGGCCTGAGTAAATATCCAGCACAATTGCTGTTCCGTGATAAACAGTGATAGTTCTTTGGATGCATGGAAATAATTTCCTATATATATATTCTGTCTAAGGTTGTGGTGTTTTAAAATGTCTCCATCACTTGTAAGCATCTCATTTGATCCAGTCTTGGAAATATATACTTATTGCAATTTCTCCCAAAAGAAAATTGATGTGATAAGGGAGTGATCCCTTTGGCTCATCTTCAGTTCCTTTTGACTTTCCGTGTATTTGCTCTTGTTGGAAGAAATGGAAAGTGTCCAGTAGAGAGTGTGTGTGTGTGACTTCCAGATTAGCTTCAGCCCTGACCATAACATCTGTAACCCTGGAGCTGCAGGCTGTAGGTCACCAATTCCCCTCTTTTCACAGCTGGCCATATGCAACAGGCATGTTTGTAAGCAGGCTTTTCTCTCAGCTGGCTGGGTTCCCCAATGCAGAAAGCAGGGCAGGAAAACATCAAGAGGTCACCAAAGCACATAACAGGGTCACTTGACTTGGACACCAGTGGCCAGCCCTTAGAAAGGACTTGTGGGGTAAGCACAGGTGGGTTTTGGTCTGTGAGGCTCTTTAATCAATGGCTCTTACATCCTTGGTTAGCATAAATGGGGTCTGAAAGTTGGATCCATTGGGTTAGCTCAGGCAGACTGCAAACTAGAGTGAAGATGGAAGAAATGTTGTAATATACAGTGTTTATTTACAAAAGTCTTTTCAATTTAAAAAACCCAGTAACATAAAATCTCTAATTATATGTTATGTTGGAAAAAGCAGAATTTATTAGCCGTTCTAGTAACTGAAATGTAGTATCATTCAGTTTCAAGCGATGAGGAATATTTATTTTTTCCTTTTCTTGCCTTTTTTTCCTCACTACAGCAATAGATGAAAAAAAGAACTCCAGATTGACCTAGAATCACACACATAAAATGGTTTTAAGTATTTTTCACTTATGCCATCAAAACAAATAAATATATTTGTTCATCTCTAGCTAGCTTCATGTTTCACAAGGAGTCCTTGGGTACCTTTGTATAAGCTTTGACTTTTGTGCTTAAGTGTTCCCACTGAGAAGAAATAGAATAGTTTGTTGTTTATCACATGGGATGGTTTGGAGTCAGTTATGCTGGAAGAATATTTTAAAGACAAATGAACTGTTCAGCTGGGAAAAGACTGCTAAAAGAAAGACCTTGAGAACATGCTGATTTATCTTCTCCCTTTTGCTCCTTGTGCACTTCCCTTTATGTCGTTGGGATGTTTCTTTCAATGTTAAGAACAAATATAAATTTTAATTTGATTTTGTTTTAAAATATAGATTTTTTTTTAAAAATTGCTCTGCAAAGCACAGTGTTGAATGTTGAAGAGCAGGGAGAAGAGGAACTGAGAGGCTTGTGACCTTTGTCTCTCCTCCTTAGTCTTTGTAATCTGTGCTAACTAGCTTAGTCTCAACACTTTAAGCTTCTGAATGTTGAAATGGGGATAATGTTCTCACCCTTCATGGGATGTAACAAATGGAATTTATTTATATGTCTAGAGTGTTTTGAAACTCCTATAAATTAGGTGTTATAAAAATGCAAAGTATTCTTTCTTGACAGAAATTTAAATATGAAAGCATTAAAATTTAGCTCTCTTTTTTTCTTTATGAAGAGGAGCTTTCCCTGCAGAGATCTTATTCATCCTTCCTATTCATGCTTTGCACTGGAGCACTTCCAGTTCTGTAAAACATTTCTCATGAGAATGGTATTGGTAGCTGTTACCTGGCTTGAGCTGGTTGGCATATGGTTAGGAATTTAGGTGCTGCTTCACTTAGAGACAGCATAAATGCAGTGAGACTTCCTGTAATATTTTGTGTATTCTCCCCTTTCTATTTTGCTTCTCAAAGATCAGCACACCAATTTGGCAGAGAGTATCTAATTGATGTACAGAGAAACAGGTTAAGGCTCCTTATGTTTAGTTTTATTCATTCAGCTTAAAGAAGTAGTTTGTAGGGAAACAGATGACGTGATAAATTTTTGTTGAGTAAATTCATGATTATATATTCACTTATAAAGTGATATTGGGACATGCAGGGATTATTCTGGTGTAATGCAGAATTTGAAATCAAGTTTCACTCATTTATCTGTGATCCTAAGAAATGATACAGCCTTGCTTCAGAGTAATGTTTTTACTTTATTTTATCACTTTTTGGGAGACGTGAATAGCGTAACTTCCAGTTTAGGGCTGTAGTCATGTAGTGACTAGTAGTCATGCTGTGAAAGTGCATGACTTCAACTCAGTGGATAAAGCCCTGTCCCCAGAAAGAGGCCAGCTGCTCTCTTGTTGCCTCTGCCCTCCACAGAGGTGGGGGGAATGCCATGGACCATGGGTTCTTCCTTTTCTTCATGTATCAAGTCCCTCTTTTCCTTCTTTCTGTCCCCTTGAACTTTGCAGTGTTTCCAAGGCACTTTTTCCACATTGAGAGAAAATGCACTGTGGGACCAGCTTAGACTTTTTTATTGACTAGCAGTGAATAAACAGATGGTTTAAACTACTTCTTTTAGGGAAATGTTTTAGCCTGCAATCCTTCACCTGCTACCGGGAGGTTGTTATTGCAAAGATGCATCTTTGTTTTTGTCCTACTGTATTTGTGCTGCTCATCTTTGCACTTTTGGGAGCTTGTGTCAGATGTGTGCTGAGCTACTCATGGGAAGTGCAGTGGCATATAATTTATGGATCCTAACTGGCCTTATGCAGTAACAGCACCATCCTGTTCAGGATGGCCAGTATGGAAGTGCCTGCAGTTCTGTGTAATAACAAAATGTTTTATAATGCAGTATGATTTTTGTAATAGTTTAGGGCATTTTTAGATGCTTTGGCATATAAGCGTCGGGGCAGAAGTTTTCTTACAATCCTATGTGTAAGACTTACCAAGACAACTAAAATCTGAGTGCATCTTCTGTACCTAGATCTTCAGTCATTCTGTATGAGGAGATAGTATATCTGTGTGCTCATACAAGTTGGGGGTGCACTCTGAGAAAGCAGTGTCACAGACACCCATGCAAACACTGGGTTTGTGGCTCCTAAAGTTGGCTGCTGAATCTCAAACACAGCATGAAGAACTTGGCCCTCACATAGGGTCCACCACCAATCTACTCAGAGTGGAACATGTGAAAATATTGAAGCAACCAAGTGGGTTTTGATGTAAGGTTGTGGATTGATGGAGGCTCATTTACTGCTCATCAAGAGTTTTGTGTGATCTGTACTAGTCTTTGATTATGAATTAGGCACTGAATATCATACAGACAAAAATGCCTTTATCCTAACTTAGCCAGGTGTGCCTCATGCAAAATTGCTGCATTTTAAGCCATATGGTAATTCACATTAATCTTAAAACACATAATTATAAAAATGCTGGAAATTAAACATTTAAAAAAATAATTGGAAAATATCACAGCAAACCAGTTTTTAAAACTAAAGATGAGCTTCCTATCACTTACAGGCTATGATAAAAAGGAAATACTGTGTACTGTATGAAATCAACTATTCCATTAAAAATGCTAAAGCCTACTTCATACCATGTGATAAAACATCTCAAACTTCAAACTTGTTAGTAGTATATCTACTGCTTGAAGCAAAAACAATTTTATCTGCTTAAAAAATGTGGCACATATTGTGAAGGGGGATAGATTTCTATGCCAACTTACTTTGGGCAACTTGTCACTCTGGGAGTTCTGTTTTCCAAGTAATAAACTCCTTTCCTAACCAGTATTTTTGATGGTCTTTTAGCACCTTGGGGCCTTTAAATCTTGCTAGCTCACCTTGATTGAAGCAAGCATGAATGTTTCACAGCTGGATGTGTAAGCATCTGGTCCACCCTCAAGTACTTGGAAAAAAAAATTGCAGTGGGACATTGCCTTTTGAGCAAAACACCTGCCTTCACTTGAGTTGTGCATTTGAAGAGTCAGCAATGGCAAGCTTTCTTTTCTCAGAATCTCAGTCTATCAAAGGAAATAGAAGAATTTCACTGTGGGAAGGAGATTTCCCTAAAAATGCACTTTCTGACTTCTGTAGCTTCAATGAGAAACAGCTACAAGAATGCTGGCAACTGAGTGAGTGGTAAATATACTTGCTCCTGGACATGAGGTAGAGTCTGAAGAAAGTTTCAGCAATATCATAAATATGCTGTACCTCACACTTCTCCACTGTTTGCCCTTCTTATATTTTTTATAGACATTCTAAAATTCCTATTTTCATTAAATGTCTTTATCACACCTAGTATTAATTTTGGCCCTAAACCACTTGCCAGTAGGAAACCTTCATCTCCAAAATTATCAGCAAAGGCTGTACAGTAAAAGTAGAGAATAAAACATAGTTTGTAAAAGCATGTATGTTGTGGGCATATGACATCGAGTGAGAGTTTTAACTTGATTCTAAGCAAATTTAATTATCAGTCCTTTCTGGTGTGATAGATTAATTTTGGTATAGTTCAGGTTGTTTGTATAGCCTTAATTTGCAGTCTTGTCTACATGGGCAAGCAGTGTGGGCTGTAATGGGATTAATATGGACTTTCCATTGTAAAATAATTTTTAATTCTCTGTATGTGTGCATAAAGTAGAAAGAAACTCAGCTGGGTTAAGCCAACATGCTTGTGTATCAAACCCTGTGGTCTTCACCTGCCTGATTCTTTCTAGTGTTCATTTAGATAATTAAGTCAAAGCAAAATCTTTCACTCACAATCAATTTGAACATTAATTGTACATGAATGCAATCTTCTAATTATTTCTTTTGTGACTGGAGAGATTAGCTTGTAAGGCATACATGAAGAGTGATTAGAAAATTAAACAAAATGGGGCATACACTGGTGGAGGGAAATTGTAAAATAGGTATTTCTCTTGCCAAGCTTCACTCTTCTTTGGTTCATGAGGTTAATGACTATATGCTAGAGATTTGCTTCGGGTTACCAAAATTACAGGCAAATGTCTTGAGTGAAAGAAGGGTCAGGAAAGGAATCCTCTTCAAGCAAAAATGCTCTTTTATTTCAATCAATGCCAGAGGAGACATCTTTGCTCGATGGTTGGAATATATTATCCTTTTCAAAAGGCCAGTTGAAAGAGATTCAATAGGTAAGCTAATTTTAAATCAAAAGCTGTGTGATAATACATTAATCTCTCCTTGTCTGACACTATCCACCCAAGAGACAGTAAAATACACAGGCTTGGGCTGGCCCAATATAAGGAATGTGATCTAACTTCACAAGTTGAAAGGAGGGAGAACACCAATATGTGCCCGAGGGCAAGATCATCACGGAGAGCTGTGAAGAGATTGAAGGTTTGAGCCCGTGTTAAGTCCCATAAAGCAATAACAGATGTATTTCAAACAAACATGCACTTAAAAGGAGCACCATGAGTATGCATACCTTCATATTTCTAAAGTCAGCCTTCCTCAGACAGTGCTTTCCTTACTGGTTGAAATTAATTTCTACTTTTTTTCCTCTGGCCCTTGGTAAGGGAAATGGTGTGTACTATGTGAGATGTTCTTGGCCATCTCCATTTCACCATTGGGAATTGGTCTTTAAGGTTGTTCTTGAAGGTGAGTTTCTTGTTTTTTCTCACTTTTCAGGTAAGTCTTACTGACACAAAAAGTTTCAAGGTTTATGGACCACAGCATGCCCTGTCTGCCTTCTCTGGACACAACCTGCACCGAGTGTGTGTCTCAAACACAACTGGTGCTCTGTGCCTGCCAGTTGAATACAACACACTGTGTAAAAGCATCTTGTTTCTCAAAACTGGTGAACCCCCCAAAAAAGTAAAGAAGCCAAATGGAAACCATGCAGGTCT
Source organism: Monarcha castaneiventris obscurior (assembly GCA_026261815.1). NCBI lineage: Eukaryota > Metazoa > Chordata > Aves > Passeriformes > Monarchidae > Monarcha > Monarcha castaneiventris. The sequence continues at coordinate 7,964,552 of JAMPIT010000890.1, forward strand.
GCTGAAGGTTCACCTCTGGTACAGTGATCTGTCTCACTGCCTTCACTTGAATCCACAGCTCACAGAAGTGTCTTATCTTCTTCAATGTGCCTCTGGCTTCTGGTAAAAGGGATGGCAAATATGTATTATTTTAAAACATACAGTATTCCTGAAAATAAACTAGATTTTTCTCCTGACTTTTAGCTGCATTTTAGATTACCCATGTAAGGAAAGCACTTGTATTGTTTTGCTCTTGCCTTTCTAGCATCCAGATGGAGAGGTGGGAAGGGCATCTGTGAAGATGAGGTTAATGCACTGCTGTTGCTCTGAAGGGAGGATCAAGGACACGTTTAGGAAGTGGAGGCAGATGAATTACAGAATTCTACATCTGCTTTGTTTTGTTAAGCTACAATTTGTATGTGGCATTGGACGCATTGTTTGCTATTCCTTGTTAGTTATTCCCAACGTGGGAATGAATATATAGGGGACCCTTCCCTGGAGGTGTGTCAGGTAAATAGGAAATCTCTTTTTAGACATTTTTTTCTGTATTATATCTAAAAGGGCAGCTGTCTTGTTTTGTGCCTGGTTTTGATGACTGTCTCTGCAGCTCAGCCAAGAGCTCAAGCTCAGCCACATTTGAAAAGTGGAATAGTAATCCTGAATTTAATGCAGACATTAAAAAACACGCAGTGTGTTTGTAATTCAGTAGTGTTACATGTCAAATCTCTGACACAGATTTTCTTCTAAGGCCCTGACTTGCTTTCCTATGAAAGATGAAACAATGAGGCTATTACAGAAATGGATCACCTATGAAACAGTTTCCAGAAAACAACATCTAAGAAAAATTGCAAGCACAAGCAATGCTTAATGCAATCAACTGGATTGTTTTAACTTTTGAAAACATATTATCTCTTATTAATGCCTTTAGCACAATGGATGTTGTTTCTGCATCTATTTACATAGTATGAAAATAAGAAACCCTTTACTCCAAAAAGCAGTCATTAGATTTGTTGTTGTCTTAATTCAAGCAATAATTAGTAGTCATAATCAAATGTTTAATTAAGGCATATACCTGGCTTCTTAATGTCATCTGGCAAGAACTAGGATGAGATCCTGTCCAAGGTGCAATACTTGTCTAAAGATATATAGCATGTAAAATGCAGTGCTATTATATAGCATTAATCAAAATGTCACCAGTTCCTGAAATGGGCTTCTGTCAGGGAGCATATATTGGTGTTCTGGCTGATAATGGCCTCGCTAATTTACAACAGACTACCATGTCTGTAATAATAAAAAATCTTCTCCTTCTGCTCTTTTGATATTTTCTCATTGATGCATGTCATTTTCTGAACAGGATAAAACAGTTCTGTCATAACATACAGTATCTCTGTTCTGTAAATGCAGAGTATGCTATTATATAGAAGGAAAATGTTATACTGTGCTGTGTAGGCAAGATAATATAAATAGCTTTGTATTGTGTTTATTCGTGGGGAACGGAATCATTTATCCAGTCAACTCTTCCCGTCCTTTGTTTTGAAAGAGGCTTTTTGGAGAAACATGCATAAGGTGTAGTTCATTTAAAATTGAGTTCCTGACTTCAGGAGTGCACAAGGTTTAGTTTCAGGTCAGTAACCTGATCTATTGCTAAAATCACCATTTTGCAAATCACAAATAACAGATTATAGTAATGGTTTCTTGGCAGTGAATCTCTCTTGAAAGAATTCTTTATTTTAATCCTTAAGCTACCTTCTTCTCAGTTTAGAATTACCCACTTTATGCGTGTAGCCTTTTTTATCAGTGAAACAATTGCATGAAACCCTTTGAATTGTCTGTTTATGAAACTACAATTCATTATGCCTAAGCAGAAGGCATTTAATATAGTTTATTCCTAGTAGGATCTACTGCTTGTAATTTGAGTGCTAGATTTTTTGTGTAGATTTTAAGAAACAGAGTGTATTAACTTTGCAAAGTCAATAACTAGGTATTGCACAATATATAGAAATTCACATTTATATACTCAGACTCTGTAGATTTGCAGCATGCAAGTAGAAAAACTTCCATCCCTGTTGAACGCTGTAAGATGTTTAGAAGATGCTAAGATATAAACTATTGATGTATTTCATCTATTTTAAAGAGAAGGCAAAGGGTAATCCCTGAGAATTTTTGCCCAAAAAACGTGTGGCTTTTGAAGGCTGTTTCAGCACTGGGGAGAGCTCAGTGGAATGCACTGCTGTTGCTCCCTGTGAAAATGTAGACAAGCTCAGAAATTTTAATCTGCTCAAACACTTTGCTCTCTGCTCTCGGGTTAAAAAAGTCCCTGAGGTACACCAGCCAGTTCATGCCAACTTCTGGTCTCATTTTAGGAGATCAAAAACACTCTTCTTAATACTGAAAAATGATAGCAAAAAGGGTTTTTTTTTAAATTTTATTTTTACTTTGAACACTCTTGAACACAGATGTGTTGTGCCTCACTACTTATAATATTATATATTTATATATCTCTTATATTATATATTATATATGTTATTATATACACACGTATAATATTACAATATGTGAGGATAAGGCACAGTGAAGTGAAAAGATTCACAGAGGTGAAAAATTCAAGAACCCATAACTATTTTGAATAAATAACTGTCCAAAATACAGGGCCATTTTTCTGTCTGCCTACCTCTCTGTTTCCTACAAGCTTTTTGAAAGTCATCAGAAATTTTAGGATGTCATCTAATAAACTAATCTAAAGAAGTCAGGGTTTTTGCAAGTTTTCCTTCTGTTCAGAGCTCTTTAAAGTAATCCTGAATACTTCGGGAAATTGTCCCTTTGAAACAGCAAATACCAACATTTCTTGTGTACCATGTTGGGCATTTGACCGATATCTTGAATCATTACATTGAACCCCTGGTAACTATCATTTTCTAGTCTAATGGTGCCTTCATTTCTAACTCCAAAATTGAGAAGGACCTTGTCATAGTAGGGCCATTAAATCTCATGCCCTGCAGGAAGCTTAGGTTATCTATGGTAGGTGGAAGTTAGTAGAGTATCATGGTCACCTGGCCTGTAGTGTCTATTAGTTTATTGGCATTAATAATGCATATTTGAGTTCAAGAGAGTAATTTTTAAAATCTTCAAATTCTAGTGAATACTGCATTGCTTGTTCTTGTGATGGAAGTTGTCTTCTGAGCCTGAAAAAAATCTGTGAAAAAAGGTCCAATGAAACTGACATATTCCTGATGAGGAAGGGAGTGGAGGTGTTGGTTTATTGAGCCTTTTCTGGGGTAAAATGGCATAGGCAAATATTACACTTCTCTTGTTGCAGTTAGAGGTTCTGGTAGATTACCTATGCTAGAGTAAAGGTGGTATTCCTGGAATGCTTCTTCCACCTTTTTTATTCCAAAAATAAGCAGTGTTTACTACAGTCTTATGTGTTTTAGTGATTGCTTTGGTGTGTGTGATATATATAAAATCATCTTTTTTGTTATCTTTATATAATCATCATTTTTTGTTCTCATATATATATATGTGTGTGTATATATATGTGTGTGTATATATATATATGGGACAGACACCCAAATTACACATTGTCTTTATGGTATGTTGCCTTTGGTCAGCAAGAGATACTGTTTTTATGAGTCCCTGAAGGTATAAGCATGAGGAAAAAAAATATTTTCTACTGCTACTGCAGAAGGTGGTTCACACTAGCATTTCTAGTAATACACAGAGACACACGTATGTTTATGTGCAGTCATAACCTGAGTGAAATTCCACCATAAGGATACAGGAAATGTAATGCTGGAAACATTATTCATGTCCAGCAGACGACAAAGACGCTCATGAAACAGAGTAGTTCAAGAGACTACGGAGTGTTCTCACTGTCCAAATTAAAACTCCCTTATCTTCTGTTATCAGTGTCCTCACCAGCATTTTTGGTACATACCGAATGCCAATATGAAAAATCAATGATCTTCTGTGTGAGTACTATGGCCGAAAAATGCCTGTGCATTTGTGGAACATTCTTTTTCTTCAACACAAAAATTCTCATATAATAATGCTGTGTAAATGTAGGGCTGTTACTGCTCATGAAAGACTATAGTTTAGCAGACTTGAGTATAAAAACTAGCAGATTACTTTTAAAGTTGTTTTAATTACGAAGTAGAAAGCATAATGAAAGGAATTTGGTGTAAATGTTATAGATTTCAAAGAAAACATTATTTTTCAATAAGCTATTTCTAAGATATATTTAATAATTCCATCAAACTTTTACTGGTTAAAAAAAAAGGGCATTGAGTAATGTCATTATTAAGAAGCTCCTGGGAAGTAAGCATGGAACTGACTTCACTCAGAGCAGTGGAGAAGAGGCTTGGAGGGCTTTAGCGAAGCTGGGGGTTGGAATGTTACTGCTGGGAAAGAAGCCCTGACACACTGACCAGTGCTTGATTTTTAGTGCCTAGGGGGCTTGACTGCTGTTCTGGCTTTGCTTTAGACTTGCCAGGTTATCAGTTGCTGGACTGTGGTGCATGGGGACAGTTCAGGGAAAAGGGATCAGGATGATCTTTCATGTGAGTATTCAATAATGAAATTGCACTCCTTCCTCTACTTTGTAAATCTTGATTTGTTTTCACCATGCTGCGCCTTCTAGCTCCATATTCTGTGTGCTGTGTAGATCACTTTTTTCCTTGGTAGGTACACAGTTAACCTCACCTCTAGCAAAACAGCAAGAATGACCCAAGAGCTTTCCTTTCCTCACTGAATTCCCAAAACTTCGCTATTGCTTATGCAAGAGGAGTAAGGAAAGCATTACTGTTGTCTTTGTAATTAATTATGAAACCGTAAGAATGAACATGAGATAGCCTTGGGCAAACAGGGAATAGGTGGGTGCCTTTCCAGGGGGCTGCTGCGCCTGGTAGCCTGTGTCACTGAGAGTGCTTCACATGATGGAAGCTGCAGCAGGACAAGGATTGACACCATTTTCGGTGTACTTCTGTTGGTGGCATTTTGGCAGTTACGATCCATCTGAAGACTTCAGAGCATTTCTTGCTCAGTTTGTAGTGCCAGTGGAATCACAAAATCTGCGCATTTCTAGGGTAGGGTACCCTGAATGCTGTCTGTGCTCTGTAACACAGTCTTTGTAAATTCAGATAAAAGATGTGCACGTCTTTTATTGGATTTGTTCCCTCATTCCCAAAGGAACCAATGCGTAGCCCTGCAGTTTATTTTGCTTTCTCTTTGCTGTATCCTGCAGCTGCTAATGAACGTTCAGCTCATTGCTGGTTAAAAGAATGTGGAAGAAATTACCTTAATGCAAAATGCATTGATTAGCAGTGCAAGAATAAAATGCACAATAAGAAAGCACTGAAACTTTTTCTCTCTTCACGTAAGGATTATGTACAGAGGGAACGACTTAGATGAGTGATTAGACAAAGGAATTAATGGTAAACACAAACAAGTTATACTAAAGCTCTTCAGAAAGGAAGAGAGAGAGGTTTCATACCATGAGTGGGTTTTAGTGTTTCGTCTCTTGGTAAACAGGTGCCCAAAGACAAATGAAGATAGCAAATCCATGGTCACTTTAAAAGGAATGGAAGATGAATGGCTGAGTTGCAGTCCTTTTACTTTAAAATATTCAAACCCACTTTTTTAAAGAACAGTGTCAGTGGGAGAAACCAGGAGTACTTTAGCCAACTTCACAGGGACTTATACACCGAAAGATGCAGCTCAGCCCTCTTTTTTTAAAAGAATCCGATCTCCTCTGTCCACCCAATTTGAACAGCTTTGACATGACTTGTGTGGAGTGGATAAGCTGCTCGGATCTTGAGATTATGTGGGGCAACAGAGTTCTGAAAGAGTCTCTTTTTGTAACTGGAATTTTTAGGGTAACTCTTCTTCCTCTTCCTAGCTCTTAGGTAAGCAGCAGTGGTGCAATTCTAGTTATTTTCTAAAAATTATTTTTTTTTCTGTAAACAAAAAGAAGTATTGGTAAACCTTGGAAGAATAAAAGGTAAGTCACTTCTTCCACAGCTGTAATGGTCTTGTGCTGGACTGTTTTGAACCTTGTTTTGTTCTTAGCAGATCACTCCGAGACAATGGAGTACCTTCATGCCAATAAAGATCAGACTTTTCTGCTTAAGACATATGAAGTTTGACAGGGCCTCTATATGTGGATCAATAGTGGACTATTAAGAAGATTAAAATATGGTCTAGAAGTGACAGCAACAGGTTGAGAATTGAAAATCTCCTTTGTACTCCTGGCTCTGCCTGTGGCTGGACAATTTACTTACTGTCTCATTGCCTTATTTCCATTACATGGGAAATGACTTTATTAGTGCTGTTGCAACAAGACTGACTATTAAGGCTATTCCTATGCCTGTGCAGTGCATAGAGAAATAGTTTGCTGTGTAATACCCAGCATTAGAGCAGCCCAGGCAGTACAGCTCCTTGCCTGCAGTTAAACCCATCCCAACAGCACATCCCAAACCAGGGGCTGGCGTTTGCTGTGTAGAAACCTCTGGCCTGCTCAGGGTAGGGTAGTATATTTCCCCGTGGCACTGCATTGAATGGAAAATGTTGGATGGGATGTACAGGATGTTAATAAGGATATAAACACCTTCCTCTCTCTTCCAGATCAGTGTATATGGCATTTCATTTCCAGAGAAAGGCACTCGTATTTTTAGTGAGTGGCAGTAGGTGCAAGGCTTAGTGGAGCTCAGGTGATTTACAAACACTGAATATTTATTTGGCCAGGTATTTTCGTCTGTCTAATCCTAATTAAATGTAAGGCAGTGGTTTGATTCTTTTTCCTCACTGAATGCTGACTGATGCTGCAGAACCTATCTCTGATTTTATTGCTTCTGGCCTTTTCTGCCAGCAACTCTTTTCCAGATAAATGCAGAGAATTTTTATTGACAGCTTATTTTAACAGATCTTATGATGAAGGATGTTTCTGTTGCAGAGGTAGAGAGCAGCTGTGAGATGGGTTTTACTGGCTGTGATCCAATTTATCTAAGTTGTCCGTCTTGCTGTGATTCATCACTACAAAAGTAGTTGTGAAATGGGCAAGGAAAACACCCCAACAAACCTATTTCTGAGGTAAAAGGCACTTTATGTCATGGTGTCGTGTATTAATGCAGGCCAAAAATAGCAGACTCACCCTGGCAGTATCGGTTCTCTTCTAGGTCAAGCTGTAATGTGGGGAAGCTCCTCTCAGGAACAGCAGATGGATTGCAGCATTGAGCTCAGGTGTGGATTTTGGAAAAGGGTTGTAGGCTGAAATCCAAAGAGAGCTTTCAGAGCACTTGTCATATCGAGGTAGTGGTAGATTCACATGTGTACTATATCTTCCTGCCCAGAAAATGTCCCAACACAAGTTTGGCCCATTTTACACAGAGCCTGAGCAATTTCAGATGGACTCAGACTCACCAGGTGTGTCTGATGGTAGGAGCTGTGCTCTGCTTTCCCACCTTTAACTTCCCCTCATCTGCACGGCGGGAAAGGGAGACATTATTTAAAACCCCCTAGAAAAGAATCATGGATTTGCATTTGTGATAGAGAGAGGCAGAAATAGATTATTTTGGAAGCTCCAGCCTTTGTATGTGTGTTCTGAAGGTGTTGTGGTGTTACAGGCAGAAATAAACAGAACAAAAAAAGTGGGGAGCAACAGTTTGACATACAGGCGCATATGTAAAACTTTATATAAATTTTATATAAAAGCATGATGGTTATATCATGCCTATTTAATTTCTCAAGGGAGTTTGAATTCTATATGGGTGGATGCTGCCAGTGTTTATGAACTGTGCATATTGACTAATGACTCATTTCTCAGTGAGTTGAAAACCTCTAATTTAATGCTTCCAAAGGAAGCAACCCAAGGCCTATTGGCATCATGAAAAAATATGAACTTATGTGGAGTTCATCGCAATCTCTTAACAGTTAAATCTGGTCTTTGCTTTCTAGCTGGAGAACATTGCTCTACTGAGGGAAAAATCCCAGATTAATGTTGTTTAAATTAAAGTTGTTTGCAACAGCAGTAGAATTAGCAGTAGAATGGACTACTTTAAATAACTTATTTCTAATATTTGATGACTTTTTGTTTTTGTACTTTAAAAGTTAGAGCTCCTCTTCTTGTTTTTTTCCTTAGTATTGTTTTGTTCATCTCCATTTTGCATAGGTAGGAATCAGGAAAGAAAATTGGCTTTCAATGAATTTAAAATATTTTAAAACACATATTTTTTTAGATTTTACCATAATTGCATCCCAATTGCTCATTTTAGATGTTAATTCATAATGTATTAATTTTAATCTAAATAGTTTTAGTCTTTAATGGTTGTCATTATGAAGAAATATTTATCAAATAAAGTAACGTTTTTCTTATTATTTTCTAAAATGCAGCATTGAACATCTTAAAAATTTTTTCTATTTTTTTTCAACCTCATTTACCCAAATCCCTTCCCACAGCAGTATCAGATGTCCCAATGTAAAGTAAAAAGTGAGAATGTTATCAAGCTTTAAAAAAAGATGTACACAAACCCCAGTTAGCAGCCAGAACTGTAATTTCTTTCAGATTACATTTTAAACTCATATCGTCTGGAATGCTTTAACTCAGTACGCAGGATTTGGAAGTTAACACCAGTTATTAACACTTGTGCTGGTTTTTTCTTCTAATTTTAGGTTTTAGAAAGAAACAAGATGTTGAATTATTTCTGATAGAAATAGGAATAAAATAATTTTAAAGTCCTTAGGTCCTCATTCATTTCTAGAGACTTCTGTTCACATTACTTTCTTGGGTTTGGCTTTGGGATTTTTTTGGCTTTTCCTGTTTCTTTGTTTGTAGTTTTTCCTACAAACTGCAAAATACTGGCAAAACAGAGTAGGTCAAGTTTCAGTCCTTTCCTAAATCTCTCAGTAATGCATCTTTCATTATTTTAGTCATTTTTGGGGTTTTCTTGTCATCCATAATTAGTTCTTATTTTTTTTTTATATATTTTAAATCCATACACACTTTTCACCTGGAGATGGTACACTGTTTAAATGTGCTCTTCTGCATTTGATTCTTTTCAGTTTGTTTTGCGCAAGCTAAAGAAGATAATGATGAATGTACTCAAATTAAGAAATCATAGTAAGGGCTTCTGAATTAGTAACATGTAAGAAATAATATATTGAGGACAGAGAGTGGTAGTAAGAGCCACTGTTTTATTTGTTGCTTGAAAATTATGAAGCTATTTCCTCTGTAGAGGTAGAAATTCTTCCTAAATTGATAGGTAGGACCTGACTTAGTGTCCTTGAAAGATTTGTAAACTGGGGAAAGAAATAATTGTCCTTTTTAAATATTTGGAGAGATGACCCTGGAATTTGCAAGGTTTTTGAAGAAGTTGCTTAAGCATTGCTGTATGACTGATTAATCCTCCAATTAATAACATTCATACTGAAATGACTTCTTATACTAGTAATGGCACCAAATGACCTTGACATATTTATGCATAAAACAACTTACTATATATAGCAGTGATATTAAGCAGTTTTTGCAATTTGCAATTAAATAGCTTAAAGAGGCTTGTACCCTTACTGACTGTTTAAGCATCAAAGATATTCTAAAGCATATTTTCCTGCTTTCAGCAGTTATCCTTGAATTTACATGTAAAGACAACTTGTAAAACAGGGTAGGCTTTAATTAAAATATTCCTAGAATTCTCTGAGCTAGACTTAAATAAAAGTTTAATATGAGGGAAAAAAAAAGACTTTTCTAGCTTGTGTTGGGTCTTGAAAAATCGTGTATTATATATTGATTTTTGTAATAGTGACTAAGAAAAAAGTGTCATCTGAAAGCTTTCTGTACATACAGAAGATATATAGAAAGGTCTTTTTTCAGTGTATGGAAACAATTTTTTTTAAGGAACCCATACATCATAGGAGAAAACTGCAGTAAAACAGACGTCCTTTAAAGTGCATTTTGAAATTTGGTGAGAGTACAGACAAGTTTTAAAACATAATACTGGAAAGCATTCATTATTAGTACAGTTTAGTTGGCCTGTTTCTCTTGATACTGATGTCCCTATGTGACAAAATGCATAATATAAGTATTAGAAGCAGAATCTGGAACTAAGCAAGTGGAAAACATTGAGAGAAGAAAAAAACTTACACAAAATAGCACTTAGTGGAGTAAATTGACAGTACTTTTATTCTTTAGTACTTGAATTTTCTTAGAAAGAAACGTGTAGAGTGTAGCTAGGTATATCATAAATGTTAACATGTCAGTGTGAAAGCTTTTCTTTTTCCTCTGGAGTGGGGATTTAAGTCACTCACAATATTCCTTCCACTTGCTTGACTATGAAATTCTTCAATTCCTCAAAATCAGATCCACAGATCAGCCTGACTCCTGGAAAGAGGACTAGACTGGTTATTAAATTAGGCTTCAGTTCAGGTACGTTATCCACATGGTTACAGGTTCTGTTTAGTTGCCCCAGAGGATTCAGTTCACGAGCTCAGCTTGCTGGGCTGGGACAACAGAGGTCTGCCATTCTGACTGATGAAACCATAGCATTTTTTAACACTCAGAAGTGCTGGCTTAGTTCTGTTTTGAATTAAATTTTAATGGAGATGAAGGAGGGAGAATTTAAGCTTTCCTTCTGGTGCTGACCATCTTTTTGGAGAACTCTGAGATTCTGATCAATGTCAAACTTCCTGTTTCAGCATCCATACCTGCAGTATCTGAAATGAGTTGGTTACCCTTCATTCAGAAAATATATATTACACTCCATGTTCCATTAAACATGTCCAGAGTTACTCTAAAAAGTCCAAGATTTTTTTCCTAAATACTACAAAGTACACATTCTTCTATTAAATGAACTCTCAGGGATTGAACAGACTTTTTTCAGGTTAGGGGATCAGGAATTTAGCAGAAGTAGCTTTTGTTTGTTTGTCTGGTTGTTTACTTACAGGAGCTTAAGACCGTTCAGATAAGCTGCAGTTCCAGCTTTCACACATGTCAACTTTTTAATTATTCTTCTTTCATGTAATTTTTTTCTTAATCCCCTTTTTCTGTTCCATATTCTTCATATATCCTTTCATGGTGGTAGAAACCTTACCATTTTTTCCTCTGCATGGTATGTTTTTTCACCTTAAAATTTCCATGTATCTTAATGCGTAGTTTGGACTCTTTTATGGTTTCATAAAAGTGAAAAATAATGCATGGTGTCTTTTTCTCCCTCACCACTTTTCAAGTGGTTTTGGGTTTTTTTTTGTTGTTGTTATTGGTTTTGGGTTTTTTTTAATTAAATGATATGCCCATTCATTCATGGTAAACTTAGAAGGGTATGTGGACAGAATGGAAGAGTTGAATAACACTGCTGATAAAATATGCAAGAATAAATGCAAATGACAGATAATCCTTTAAAAAAAAATTGACTGACTGGTAACAGCAAGCAAATCTTTCCTTCTCTGTGAAGTCTCAAAACACAAGATAGTGGAATAAGTGTGTGGTAGTGGTAAATACTTACCTAACTGGGAGATGTAAAAAGACATGAGTGGGGGTCTTGTGTGTCTATCAAAAGCACAATTCTCTTCCTCCATTTCCCATATGAAATTGTAAAGAAAAATATGTGCTTGCTTATCAAAATGCTCATAGAATTAAGTAGCATTTGTGCATTATTTTCACTATACAAAAACCTATTTTATGCTCAAATATTACTGCTACTTTATATTACCTTGTGATTCTTACTGTTTTCCATACTTTGGGACCTCTGAGAATACAAAAATACAAATCCTGTCACATACTGGAATTTCAATCTATCTGCTCACAGCACTGCAAGAGGCAAGAACTCATTATTTTTAGTACAGGTTGGCATTGTCACAGGAAGAAGCATCGTTAATATTCACTTGGATAAATAGTTGTGATTTAAGTTATTTTGCTAGGGTTCAACTGCCTGTTTATTGTATCATTGTAATGTTTGACCATGGCAAATATGCTGCTGTGCCAATAGGTTTCCTGTGTTACCAGAGGAGGAGGCATAAGCATCACACACCTGCTCAGTGGCTGCCAGCCTCAGGAGGGTTTGCAGTCACACAATTCACACAGAGCTTTTACTGCTGAGCTTGTACAGCCCATGCACAAGCAGAGAATGAAGGCAGAAGGAACACAACAAAAAAATATGATGATTGTTTTGGTAGCTTTTCTGGTTCTTTTCTTCTGAATTCTTCAGCAAGTCAGATATCTTCTGGGAGTAAGCCCTAGGTTTGGTATAAATCTTAAGCATGTGGTGAGAAGATGGAAACAATTCAAATGATTGATGTACTGGGTGAATAACCAAATATGCAAAAAAACCAAATGTGCCAGTTCCCCATCTTCTGTGATGGTCTGTTTTGAATTATATTCAGGTTCCTTTCACCCACGTTATCAGGAGCTGTGGGCCAGTGTAGCAAGGTACTTCTCCCCAGGGATCTGTGTCGTCAAACCAGGAAGACACATTGCCTATTTTGTCATAGATTACAACTGTGTGCCCACATAATTTTTGCTTTCACTTCTGTTTGGTCACTGACATGATCTTTGCTCACAGAGCAAGGAACACAGAGTGTCTAATCTGTAAACAAGTAGTTCACATCCTTCCCTCTCACACTGGGAGGAAAATTCTGGTACCTGGTATGGATAGATTTTCTCTTAAATACTCTTGTCCGTTGTTGGTTCATGACTGTGTGCTGAGTTTTTGTCCCCTTCATTTCCCTAGGAACTTCTTCATAAAGGACTTTGAAGACCAGCAGAGTGACTCTGGGTCTGAGGAGTTGACTCTCTAGTACAGCATCATGGTTCAAGCAGAGAGTCAGATGAATGTTGTGATTTTTCTCCCAATTCCATTTTTTCTTCTTGAGTGAATGTAAATGTTGCTTTGTTTTGTTACTTTTTACTCTCAAAAAGGATTTTTCAATACATAATCATGCATCATCTCCCTCTAAAGCCTTGGAGGACAATTTAGGTCCCTTAGCTCCTGTGATTTTAGCCGTTACTGAGAGCATATTGGTTATTAGGAAATGATTGGAGGGGATTTCCCTCAGTGTGACAAGCTGCTTTGCCATGCACTTGTAGGAAAGGCATAGTTTCATAGGAAGTTTAACAAAATGGAGACAGGAAGGTGCAAACAGCTTAACTATAACATCATGTTTACCAAATATTGCCCACTAGTTATAAGGACACTTGTTTTGCCATTAAGATGCATAAGAATGCAGTACATATGCAATCGGGTGGGTGGAAAAATTGGGACTGCAGAGAACAGAGCTTCACTTCTGTAAAACATCTTATTTATTATTATGCAGATATTCTAACTGAGGGCATCCAGAGGTTGCTTTAGTCGTGAGGAAATGAGGGAAAAAGAAAAGATTTCTCTCTGTTGAGAGTTTGATTCTTCTGTTGCCTTTGGCCCTTATTCTGAAAAATACAAAATGCTGGGCATATTTTTATTTGCCATTAAAGCAGCATGTACCTAAGGTTAAGTATGCAATTTGGTCTCCTCTAATAAATGTGCCCTTTGTCAACACATCCTTTTACTCCCTGCAATCTAATATAAGCATGTATTTTCTGAAAAATTGTGGTAAATGGCCTTTAACAGTTCAATAGATGAAATGCTGCTTCCTCCTCTGCTGTATTCAAAGCCATTAAACACAGTGTATTCAGAGAATTGCTGGCTATGTGGCTGTGTAGACCCTCAAAAGTACAACCTGTTACTAGAGATTTTGTCTTGTTCATGCACTTTCTGTGAGACAAGTGTATGATGGAGATAATGGGCTGGATGTCCTGCTTTCAGTGAGGCCAGGAATCAGATTCCCTGCTGGGGTGAAAGACTGAGAAGTATATACTTATTTGCACTAGCAGCAGTGCTGGCTCAAGTTCTCTCTGTTACAGTTTCTCCCACATCTAACCTGTTTGTAATGCAGCTTTTACCATAGTTTCCAGGTCTTGCAGTCAAAATCCACCTTAATTTTACATCATTCCATCTCCAATATTGTTTAACTGTTGTCTGTGATTTTGACCTCCTGGATATTTTATGTCTAATTTGCTACTAGAGTCCTGTTTTGTGACTGAGGATCTGCTGTTTTGCTCCAATTTGCAGCTGAGTGAGACACCATATAATGACACCAGTATTTGCATTCAGTGTGTGCCCTGTGAAATCCCCGACACCTGATACATGTTGTGTGCAAGACCTGGTGTTCCTGTGGTTTGCTGCATGCTAAAGACCAAGTACCACTTTTTTACCTCTGATTTAATATTTTATTTATTGCCTGTATGCTTTAGCCACAGCATTTGCAGCTCGTTATTAATTAGGAGTGTTGCACTTGCCATTTGATAGTTGCATGCTCCAAGGTACTGTATGTGAAATTGCCTCTTTGATTACACATTCCAAAGTTAATTTCCTTGTATTTTTTCAGCTGTTTCCTTGGAACACCTCTGGAAGAGTCTTACTAAAAATTAGTAGGAATTTCTTTTTGAAGTTTTGGCTTTTACTTTATTTTAGTTGGGTACTAGACAAAGCAAAAGTGTATTTCTGGAATCACTGGCAGTGATGTGAATTGGTCTTAAACAGAAGATGCACATACATATAAGTTCAACTGCTTTTAATGCTGATGTTAAGGGTCAATATCTAGGTTAGGCACTAGGGAGAACACTGCCATGAAATAAGTTGCAGAAGAGACAAGTGTGCCTTAGTTGTTTCATGAAAAAAATAAAGTCTTTGAGCAAAACCACATAAGGTTAGTGTAGTTGATACCATTCCTGAACACTAATTATAGATAATTTATCCCTTGAATATTTAGCTTTGAGGTAGTTAACGAAAAGGTCCTGTTGTTTTGCAAGGCAGGTAGAGAGTCTGAAGCAAATTGGGCATGTCCTCATAGACTCAGAGCAGTGAAAAGGTCGTGTTCTGATTGCTAATCCAAACAGCAATCCTTGCAGGCAAAGGGTCTAGACTCTGACTTGGTTCTTTTGAAGACATTTGTCTTCTGAGCTGATGCCACATGACTGGAGATAGCAAAGCACTAGATCTTAAAGATAGATAAGACCATGCTGTGCTCTTGCATGAGGTTATGATTCCCTAGCTGCACTCAATTCATTATAGCCTGGAGAAAGGGAAAGCAGTGTGACAGAGCACGGCATCTTTCTAAACAACTACATCAGTAGAAACCCCCTGCAGAATTTTAAGTCATTCATCATCTTCCCACCCTCATCCCTCCTTGCTGTGCTGATGGAATACTTTGCATCCATTATTAAAACACATCTTTCTGTATTAGAATGGCCCTGCAGCCAAAGCTGTTCTCTGCTTTGTTATGTGAGGCCAGAAACTACACAGACTTCTAATTTGATGTGTTTTCTGACAGTCTGATTTTGTTAGACTGCTCTTAGCAACTAACTTTCTTTTTTCCATTGTTCTCATGAATCAAAAATGTGCAAGTTAAAATGAGGTGACATATTTGTGTTTGGTTTGCATAAAATTGAATGGAAAAACTTAGCACAAAATTGGTTGAAAGGAAACACGAGCCTGTAGTAATGGGTGTCCAAAGCAAACCACCCAGTGTTACTTCCAACCTGATGTGAGTTCCAGACTTGGTAAAATGCCCTGCCATGCTGATTCTGGTATAGAAGAGCACCCTAAAGATGTCTTACCGTAGCTCAGTTTCTCTTAAGACTGGGTGCTATTTAAAGTGAGTACAATGCACAAGATTTATTTAGGTTTTGTGTGAATCTAAACAGAGTGGGCTGTAATGTGTGACCATCTGTCTAAAGGAGAAATAAAATTACATTAGAGGTGTCATATGATTTTTAAGTCTTATTGGAGGCTTCTGATGTGAAATAATGTAGTAGATTAGTATAGAAAGGAATAAATTGAAAGGGAAGAAGTATGAACAAGGTCCTCAAGAACTAACTCAGAATTTTTTCATGTAAAAGACTTGTTTACATAGAGGGTTTTCTTGTTTCTGAAACAGCAAAGAAAAGACCAAAGGGTAAAACTTTTAATATTGCTGAATTCTTCCCTGGAATGGTATTTGCCTGTGATAACAGGTGTTGTACCCTGTTGAAGTGGTAGTCTTAGAGGATTCACAGGTATTGTAGGAATGACTTTGGGTTCTCTGCTTTGGCAGTTTTTTTAGCTTTCAATAGCTCTCAATAGCTTCCTTTTGTGGGACTAGTTAAAGGCTCATAATCTACCATGAGCACAGTCAGCCAGGACTTTCTACAAACCTGATGCTGGTAGAGCTGCTTGCCCCTGGTATGGTGGATGTGGTTTGTTGGTGTAGGGTCACTCCATCAGTCCTGGGGTTTTTTTAAGTGTCAGGAAATCCTCTCACTTCTGGCAAACCTGAGAATTAACACGGTACAATTAAGTTTGTATATACCCATTTAGAAATGTTTCCTTTTATATTCAAAAGAAAGGAGCATGAGAGGTTTTGGAGAATGGTTTTCAAAGGAGGTTTTGGAGGGCAAGGAGAGGGAAATTGGTTGAAGTGTTGCAAGATAAATACCAGTGCCTTTTGGTTGTGAGTATAAAAGGTTTTAAAACAGCTTGCTATTTCAGTCAAAGAAAAGAACCAATGAAAGACAACTAGCCTACCTACCAGTAAATTCTCAATGCTCTTTCACTAACAAATTTCCAAATCTTTTGTTGCCACACTGTCACAAGGCTCTATCCTGCTGCCATAAGCGTGTGGGAGATTCAGAGAGCTAATTCCCGTAACACCAAGAAGAATTTCACATGTAAATCTTTCACAAGGAAATTTTATATGTATTTGAATGAGCTGTTTCATTTTATCTTAGCAGCAATCTACAGACTTGAATTTTCCTTAGTATTGTCTGACAGACCATGACAAAACACTTAATAGTGACACAATGGCTCCTTCACAGCTGTTATAATCTATTGTGGTGTGTGGCGTAATTGGGGAATGTTTTAATCTGTTGGTGCTCTGCTCGGAGTAACGTGGATTATTGACATGCTGCATGGATTATTGAATCTTGCTGCAAACTAGGAGTTGAGCATCTCCAAATGTTCTGCAAGCTGCAACTCTATATTGCACATATGGTATGGGAAATTTAGTATAGCAGCTACTGATAGACAGCAGACAAAAATCTTGATGAGGCTTGTCCAGTGGGTGCTCTTACACACCTATAATCTCCAAGTGTGATCCTGCAAAGCTGTGTTTCATCGTGGAGGTCTGCCAAAGACATGCTCTCCCAAATCTGAGCACTTGGCTAAAACAAATGTCAGTTTTCCTTGGATGCTGAAGATCCTTGAATGTGTTATTCTGTAGAAATGTGCCTTTCCCCTTGGTGATAATTTCATCCCTTTCCAAACTGTCAGGTGTCTGTGCTTATGTGTATTGGAAGTCATCTTCAATGAATTATAGTTACCTTTACATGTGAAGATAAGTAAAGATTCATTTAGCCTAAGATGAACTGGGGGTCATCCTTGAGATATGCCATTCATTCAGGGAAATAGCAAGTTCCACCACCTATACAATTTGTTCTAGACACAGAGCAAAATTTAACTAGTGGAAACCATTGATAGTTCTAGCTATCATTACTAGCTTTCAATTTTGTATATTTAAATATAAATTTAAATTACATATCTTTATATGGAAGGAAAATAATTAAGAACGCTATGACAAAAGAATGATGTTGAGTGTCCCACAGCCCCAAGTAATAATTGGAGGAGTCCTCAGACACTGTTTTTCTCCTGGCCTAAGCTGCAAAAAGCTGTTGATAAACTGTGGGAGAAATATTAAAGAAAGACCAGGACCTCTTATCCCATGTGTGGCATTTTAGTTTGTCATAGCACTGGGAGAGGGTTTCAAAAGGCTCCAGGAAGGATGCAGGCAGCTGAGCTCTTAGAGAGAGCATTTTGAGAGGGTGGAATTAAGACATAAAAGCACAAGTTGTGTGACCATCTAGTTGGTGGCACAATTAACTTCCAGCATCAAATGTCTTTGTTAAATGATTAAACAGCACAGTGAAGAGGCAAGTGTATCTTTCTGGTGTGTATTTTCAGATTTGAATAATTCAATAATGTTGACATGAAAAATAAAAAAACACAGTTTGTTATGTCTCACACAGGTTTGGAAACTCTGATGTGCAGCAGCTTTCCAAAGAAGCATGTTAGAAATTGAGAAGCTTATTCAAAGCTTAGGCTGCCAACTGAATCTGCAGTAGGCAGAAATTTCATGGGGACAGCTTGTTTTGCAAAGTATCCTGCTGCTGGTTTGTTTTATTTTTTTCCCAGTGATGGAAATAACCGAGACTAGATTTCCCTCTGTTCTGCACCCCACCGCAGTCTACCTCCGCCCCCATATTTGAGCTTCAGATGGAAACAGAATATGCAAAGGAGGACAGAATGATGTATTCTCTTAGGGTAACAGGACTTACATGCCTAGTAAGAAAGAATAGGCACATGGTGCATGAAGACAAATGCTGTTATATGTGAGCCCGCAGCATCAGGGCTTTTTCCTAGCACTCAGAAATTAATTGTCACAAGCAATCAAAAGTGGCTTGTGTTCAGAGGCAACTGTGTATAGTGAGATACATGTACTTTATGCTGAACAGTACGTATAGAATTAAAAAGTCATTTAGGTAGGAAAAGACCTTTAATATCATCTAGTCTGAACATATATATATATATATACTCCACACATAAAATAGAAAAATAGAGAGTCTCCAGCTCTGTGGAGTTCAGTCTGGGCCTTTTCCAGCTCTGAGATCCTTGCTCTGTCACACTTATCCCACTCTCAGCACATATCTTTGCTAAGAGTTTCCCTTCTCCCTGCCAGGGCTCGGTCCTTCTGAAAAGACAATCTTTCCCTCTTCACTAAGCACACGAGCCTGGAGGTTAGTAATATTCATCAGCCTTTCCTTCCCTCCAGGATCACAGCTACCCTGAGTCAGCACAAATATTTGCTAAGTTAATTAGACTTTTTCTTTAATCTCAGAGTAATCTGAAGTAAGGTTTGGGTTTATTCTTGTAATATTTAAACATATGCACAGGTTCTTGCTTCTTTCTTACAGTTCTTAGTTCTGCCATTGTGAAGTCATCTGGTAAAAAAATGATCCTTCATTCAATTATTTGCTTATTTTATTTGATCCTCTTACAGATTTATGTGTGGACTGTGCTATATTTTTGGCATGACTAAGTAGTTTTGTCTACCTGAGCCCATGTAGGTTGAATCCCATGGAGCTCCTCTGTAGCAGACAAATAGTTTTTGGAAATTGTGCATAAATCTTTCACCGTTCCTGTTTCATTTTGGTGGCATCTTCACTGAGCTGATCAGTAACAGAGTCTGTAATTTCTCTAGTGCTTCTTTACAAAGTTGCAATGTTGTCAAAATCACAAAAGAACATAATTTGTCAACTTATGTCACTCCCAGTGTAGCAGATTAGAAAATTGAGATCTCTGTCAAAATTATTTCCAGATCATCTCCCAAAGATTACCTACTCAAATTTTTCTTGAAGTTAACGTTTTCCAACATTTTTATCTGTGTGATTGAAAGAGGAACATGTTTTTTCCTTGTCTCCTTGGAAACCTTGAAATTGAGACACTGTATATTTTAACCCATAACATAAACAAAATTAAAGAAAAAATAAAGTCTGTCCCTATTCTGCTCATGGCTCATAAGACTACTCAATTCTCTGATAGTCTGTCAAATGTAAGATTTAGGGGATTTTTTTTTCCACCTTTTAAGGGTTTATTATTATTATTATTATTATCATCATTATTATTATTATTATATAATTATTATCAAGCTTATTTACTGGGGGTAGTTTGATACAGCTATAAGCAGAAATTTAGGGATAACTAAATTTGTGAGAGAAGGATAATGCTTCCAGAAAAAGTTGGCTGCATCTCCTACATTTCCAACTCCATCACATATTTCCCAACCTTACCCAACTTCTCTGTGGGAGAAAAAAATCCTCTGGGTCCAAAGTTCTACCTTGCTTCCAGCTGCTTTAGTTCAGAGCCCAGCTAAAGTCTAGTTGAATGGCTAACTTATATTTTCCATACATGAGGCTTAACGCTGAACACTTTTTTCCTCTCTTTAATCAATGTCTTTAATTGCTCCAATGTAAAAGTCAAAGGTAATTGTCCTGCAAGTCTTTCTGAGCAGATCAGATAAAAAAAAAATCTTTATTATGTGATCAAAGTTTTGGATCAAGTATTTTGTCTTTTTGTTTGGATCAAGCCTTTTGTCAAGGCATAGGTGTGTTTCAAATAAAGTATTTCATGCCCCTGTCATCATGTGTACTGTCTCCCCTGCTCCCACCCCTTCGTTCTCTCCTTTTAGGTGAACTTGTTCCCTGGAGGGTTAATTTGCTGAGGCTGTGCAAGACAGGAGACCCTCCATCAGACAAACAGGAGTCTTTCTGGACGTATGACAGTACTCCAATTTGTTTTGCAATACTCCTGCAAAATTAAATGATTGCTTCAATTTAACTGTAAAAAAAACCTCACTAATTTTACTTGAATAGGTATTTCCAAAGGAGTTTATTAAATGGATGATAAGAACTTAAGGGGTTTTTTTTCCTAGTTGGGATTTATCTTTAAAATATCCTGTCTGCTTAGCATCCTTCTGTTCTCATCATGTTAAGATTTTCTTGCTTCCTTTCTCTTGAGAAGTTGTGCCAGTATTTTTGTAATGAAACTGGACACAAAAGTTGACTAATTGCAAACAGGAGTTGTTCTCTCCTAAACAATGCTCAGACTTTGTTTGACATCTTTACCCATTTCTTTCCTCTGCCTCTTCGAAATTTAATGAGGATATAAGATACAGACTCTTGAGTAAGAGTTTCTTCTCTCTTGTGATGCCTAATTTCTAAAATATTGCCAAGATTGAAAAGCACTGTTAAGACAGAATCTGAGTCAATATTAGCATAATAACCATCTGTAAGGTTGTCAAAGAAGGCTTGGAATTTATGACTTAGTACTGAATATGTTAGATTATTTCTTAACAGGAACAGCAATAATATGAACAATATGCTGCATAGTCCAACATTGAGATAAATATAGATATATAAAATTTATGAAATATTTTGTATATATAAAAATATTTTTCTTGGCAAATGGCAGGTACTCTATGTTTCCCTTTAGCAATATACTCAGACCAATGAATATTTGTTTTCTCACTTACAAAAATGCATCAAGAAATTTTGGACATATGTAGTCATAACCAAAGGAGAAAGATTGATGGCCATGCTGGAAACACTGTAATTTTAACTTTTCATTTTAGAAGTGGAAACACTTGATGTGGGCAATTTTCAAAGTGCTGAGAAGAATGTCATGTCTTAACATTTAGAAGAATTTGTTGATGATCTGTAACTCCCAGTTCTCTTTTGAAAATCCATCTCCTCATGCTGTACAAGTAGAAATACTCACATGGGCATGTATAAGTGAAAAAGTGATTGATACCAGTCTGTACTTATTACAGTACATTACCTTGAGGAAGATAACCAGAACACACTTGTCTTGCAACATAAATTAATGTTGCATTTGAATAATCAGAGATTTGGGAATCAACTTCCATTGCAATCTCTGGCACATCTGCTTACCAGGAGCTCTGGCAGTGTGTGTGTGATACTGCATGAAACTACTTGAGGAACTTGCTTTTTAAAAGTCCTTTATGTTTTCAAGATCCTTGTAAAATGGTTATTGGAAACTAAAGTTCACTTTTGGATTAAAGGTAAATATTCTTGGGTTTTGTTGTATTACTGCATTAGCTAAGATAACTTCATGTTAGAAATAGAGTGAAAGTCCTTTTGTTCCATAAAAATTAATAATTAATTGTGCTTTTTATTCTTTCAAAGCCTATTATACAGATTGAAAAAATAGGTTGGAATCAAGTGCTCGATGTGTCTGCTGTAAAATATGTGCAAACCTGCTGAAATTAGCAGACTTACACCAATTAAGTGTAATTTTATTAATATTCATGCTGCTTTTAAAAGTCACTTGCTACATATAAAGGAAAGTAATATTTTCATGGAAAATATTTGTATGTAGTGCACACTTTTTTATGAACAGAATTTCTAAGGTGGCAGTATGGAAGCCTGAGTTCTTAATTTTGCTTTCCTCTATATTTTCCTATGTTCTTACTTGACACTGAGTCTTGATTTAAAAATGAAAATGATTAAAAATAATCTACAGACTTTGGTAACTTATTACTGCCTTCAGAGCCAAGTCAATTTTCTAGCTGCAGCTTGTGATTTAATGGTCTCTTCTAATAAGAGTAGGGAAATAGTCTAGGATAAAGCAGCATTAATATACTCGTGTTTTTCTGCAAAATACAGTGTCATTGTTTACCTAAGCATGTCTAGTGTCTGCTTGAAATAGCTGAGATTGTGATGAGAAATTGGGGATGTTGGAGTGAAGTTGAGCAAGGGAAAAACATGAGAGTGGGGGAAGGTGATGTAGTTTTGGCGTTTTTTTCCTCATCATTCCAATCTATTTTAACTGTCAATGCATATAATTATGCATTTATGTTCCTTGTGGTTTGTCTGTGATAGTAACTGGTAAGTCATCTTCCTGGTCTTTATCAACTCATGAGCTTTTTTTGTTGGTTTTTCTCACCCTGCCTTTTTGAGGAGGGGGAGTGAGACAGTGGCTGGGTGGGCAGCTGGCAGCTGTCTCAAGTCAACCCACCACATGCAAGGAAAATGACAGCCTAACATCAAATTTGAAATAGATAAAACTCCATGGGAGACAAAACAAACAGATCTTTCTACAGAGGGCAAGGACCTTTGATGTCCATCGGTACAGCAGTCAGTGTCATGACTATGCAAGTTTGTCTTTTTTAGTTATTCATGTTCTGTCATTAAATTAATAAAAATAAATTGTCTTTCAAATTGAAAAGTCTATTTAAACCACAGGCTATGTTAAGATAACACTTTCGCTAATTAATTTAGCAGTTTAGCATTAGCTGTTTTTGCATTTTTCTTCCTATTTTATCACTTTGGGCTGAAATGGGTACTGGAAATACTGAGTTTTATCTCTAAGCAGTTATGAGTATTGAGTTATTGTTTACCTGTAAATGCATATGGCATGGGAATTCTTAGCCAAATTCCCTATATGTATATTCATCTTCTGGTTTGCTATGATTGACCAAAGGAAAGTGACCATATTAAATACATGGTCAAGCAATTAGAATTTAGCAGTGAGAAATACTACTTCAGTACAGTGATTAAATTGAAGTTTTATGTCTCAGTTGATACAATTTATGGACTTAAGCTGTTCTTGAAAAAGCCTTAAGATTTATGAAATGCTGAGACACGTGTGCTTCTTTTTTCTCATATTAAGGAATACAGATTGCTTGCTTGCAGTTTTCATTTTAATTGCCGGATTCTGAATAATGTCTGTTGTTTGGTTTCGGTTTGGGTTTTTTGGTTGGTTGGTTTTGGTTGGTTGCTTTTGTTTGTTTTCTTTTGTTAATTACCATGTTTAATCATAGATGTGCTTGAAATAAAAGGTTTTTTTCTTCCAGTCTGTGTGGGTTTACAGGATTGACTTTACCCTCAACTCCTTGTTGCCTTGGCATGCCAATGGACTAGATTCCTAAAGTGGAAATGAATTCAATTTTTCATGCTTTATAAAAGCAGCTGAGTTGTGCACAGTCCACTTAGTAGTTTCATGTATTTTGTTAGCCAGAGGAAATTTCTGCTACAAACATTGTAGCTATGCACATTTGTCTTCCCCTGAACTTGATGTCACTTATTATGTTTTAGGCTCCAGTTGAAGTGTTTTAGACAGGGTAAAGATAGTATTGGGTATTATCCATCTGCATGGATAGGTCTCTGTAAACAAATAGAAACAATGCTAACAGAGTAGGATCCCTAAAGAAGTTCATGATCTTTCTGGATCAGCTAGCAGATAATGCTTGCTTAAAACTATCATGAGCAAGGCAGTAAGTACATACAAAAGCAAACTGTATCTTGGGTGCCTGAGCCCTCTTTCTCTTTCCTGAAGCTGATTAAATAATGTAAATGCCTGCATACATACATAATAAGCATCTGCGTGGTTGGACTGCCAGAAACAAACACATTTATCATCATTGCTGGGGACTTGTTGTGTCGTGCAAACGTGTCATCTAAGTCTGATGCAGCAGCAGCCCTGTGACAGATTTAACAAGATTAGATGACCTCCAAAAAAAAGCTTTTCAAAACATTACAGATAATGCTATGCAAATTGACAAGTAGCATGGACAAAAAGCTTAATAATTACTCCTTCTCCTTTTAAAACATTTTTCTCTTTTGGAGGTCAAGCCAGGTTAATTTATAGAGTCTGAAAGTGACTGTTACACACACTGTGGTTGTTTTTCAGAAAATGTAGGGGAAAAAAACCCCAAATAGGCTAAATTATGAGAAGTGATCAGTGCAGATTATGTTATCAGGTCTTCTCTGAGCCTCAGAGGTCAGGAAATTTCAGTTTACAGTTGGACAAGCTCCAACAGAACCAGCACTCAGAGTTAATATGACTCTGCTGGGTTAGAAAATTATTTAAAAGAACCAAAAAATCCCCAACAAACCACTGAAAAGTAATTGCTCCAGCAATGATACACTCCTACGTTGAAGAATTTCTACTGGATAATGTCAATGGCATCTAATTTATGGGTCATAGTTCCCATAGCCCTGTCTCATGATTGCTTTCTGACAGAACAACATTTCTCACCAGAGGACTTCATCCTGTTGAGGTGTGTGTGGATTCATGGCCATTAGGTTAAACCTGGATAAAATATTAAAACTTTACAGTAAAGTCTTTCCCCTTGGTCCTACAGACAAGGAAGGGATTAATTTTGCAGTTTTTTAGTAGGTCTGCCAGCTTCAAATAATTAGTCGTATATGAGTTTCAACAATAGTAAGGGAACTACCTTTAATGACCCGTCCCCATCTTAAGAGGGTCTGTTCTACATCAACTACAGCTTGTGTAAATGGACGGGACTTGTTTGGTACTTGGTTATCTTTCAAGATCACTGTGAAATGTAGATCTACTGCAGAATATGGGAAACTGGAGTTTGGAAGGGGTTTTTTTACAAAAAAGGGCACTGGCATGGTTGCATTGAGCAGTGGAGGAGAGTGGGAGCTGCACACTGCTGAGTTTTCCATTTGGATTAGGATTTAGCTTTTGAATCCCATCTTCTGATCAGCCCCATCCTCTCCCGGAGAAGTAAGTTTGGAGCAACTTTACTAGATTTCTTTCAAGTAAGTTTCAGCTGGCAGATCCAACCTGTTGGCTACAGGGCATGAAGTCCACAGGCCCAGTTCAGCTCCAAGATAACCCCTACCTGAAACATGGGGTGAGTGTGGAGACTGTCAACTCTCTCATTCCGCAGGCTGGCACTTTCTGGGTTCTGCTGCTGGCTAAAGTGGGCTATTCTCTGAGATATCTCAGGAGCTGGAAACTGTGCTGTGGAAAAGGTGTGGCTAAGCTGCTCTTCTTAGCGAGGGCTTAAGTGTCATTGCACTAAGTACCTCTAAGGCTTTCAGGGCCAGCCACGTGCAGTACTGACTGTTCTGTAAGCACGTCAGGCCATGGTGTTCCAGCCCATGACTAAGCACGTAGGCCAGATGGACACATACCTTTCTAAATGTCCAAGACAGAGGATTTTACACCAGCCTGAGAGATGGCCAAAAGCCAGCTCAGGTGTAAATTTAATAATGGTTTGGGACAAAAGTCTGCTATGATGTTTTGAGAACTTCTTTTGATGTCTCCTTGAGAAATGAGACACTGACGGCTCAGTTGTTGGGATAGTTTTGGAAAGTATCGCAAGGTTTGATGCTGGTTAGGCACCAGAAGCCAGGACCTTCCTAGAAAGGGTCCTGCAAAGAACAGCTCTTCCAGGGGCCAAGGCAGCCTCCCAGGACAGCGGTGATCTCAGCAAGTGTAGGGATTTCTCAGCTACAAGTGATTCCAGCTCTTGTGATCCAGCTCTTTGTGAGATCACCCGAGGCAAACTCGGGGACAGAGAGACAGGAGCCGTGTGTGGCAGTGCCACAGAGGCAGCTTTATTGTCCAGCAGTCCCTGGGAAGGGGAGGCCAGGGACATCGTCTCCTGGATTCAGGGCAGAGCCAGGGCCCTTTTTATGGGAAAGGCAGGGGGTGGGGTAGAACCCAATTTACCAACTGGACACAAGGTATTGCCATACAGAAACAAGGCATGCTGGTGGTGGTTCAGTTTCTCACTGTAACCTAGAGAGAGGTTTCTCATCTCTGAGTCCTTTTGCCCTCAGGCTTCTCTCCTCCAAGGGAGTGCAGAAGACTCCTGAGTCAAAGGCTCACAGCCCTTCACAGGAAAGTGCTGGCATGAAAGTAGAACGAGCAATAGAGATATTGATAAGTAAAAAGACACCTACCAGTGCATTGTATGAAGGACTCTCAATGCAGATTTGTGAAAGGCATATGTAATACCATGTAGGTGAATGACTGGTTTAAATTATTAAACCATGTTAACTTTTGTGTTATATTTGACAGAACTCTGAAATCTATTTTTGCAAGGTTTCCATTAAAGATTAGCAGCCTAAGGTCTGAACTATTTTCTCAACTTCACTATAGTAATAAAAAGGGGTGGGAAAAAACCCTCAAACAAAAAAGTCATGTTCCTGGGAAAATGAAGAATTTCATCAAAGGTCTTCTAAAGATATAGGGTGAGTTGACAACATCAGTTTGGATCTGACTCTGGAATCTGACTGTAGGGCAAAATGAGGACCTAATATTACACAAAAACTAGCTAGCTCTTTAGTGAATCTTGATAAAGAACTTTTTTAAATTCAAATCAAAGCTGAGTTCCCAGATTTGGTATTTTCCTGTTATTAATCACAGCCAAGCTTTGGAATCACTAGCAAAGCATGCTAAATGGGTAAAGGGTTAAAGGAAGGTAGCAGAGCCCTAAAGAACACTGGGATATCATTATTCCAGGCAGACATCACACAAATATGTTGCAGGAACATGTAGCCCAAGCAGATGAGGGGAGAAGGCAAAAGAGCGAGGGGAAGAGTGGGGTTTCATGCCATCCAAAAAGACAGTGTTAGAGTACAATAGACACTCCTCACTCTGTCACTCAAAGGCTACAACCCTAAGCCACTTGGCTTTTTTGCTTAGTTGCTGCTGGGTTTTATTTGTGTATTCTTGTTGTTTTTTACTGCAAGATCTGAATGATAAAGTATGGTAAAGGGTTTCAGAGTCGTACTGTTCAGTGAGCTCCAGTATCATCCATTACATCATTTGGAAATCTAGGGATAAAGACAGTCTAAAAGTCCCTGCAGAAGTTTCAACATTAATAATAACAGTAGGAAATCTATTGATTTAGTTAGATGAGTCTCTGCTATATAATACATTGAACTTCTGCCCACTGAAGGCATGCAATTCATTGATGAGGTGGCCTCAGCCCTGTCATCAATTTTACCTTTTTCTTTCCTGTTGGCTCACCATGACTGTTTAGAGAATTTTGGCTTCAGTCAGATTGATTATCTCAGTAGGATAAAAAATTAGTCATAGGCAACAAAGAAAAGGATTCCTGTTTTAGGACCATTATAAATGCTGAGAAATTGTTTTTCAAGGCAAGTGATGGATTATGGAATAATAGAAGAAAAACTTGGAAGATGAGAACCATCACAAGACCAATAAGAATAAGAAAACCAAGAAAGCCTTGAAGAGTATTACTCTTACCTGTTCAAGGTGGAATATTGCTGCGCTGGTTTGTTGCCTTTTTAGTAAACTCTAATTTTAATTTTTTCTGTGTTGTGTTGCTCTTGTATTAGAGAAGAAGGCCTCTTGTAAGTGGGTTCCAGGCCAGCATATTCAAGATATTTGTATTCTTGCTTATGTGAAAGTAAGAAAAAACAAAACAAAATGTGTTAGAGAATATAAGCCAATTAGTGCAAGAACCAATTTAAGAAAAAAGGAACAACCAACTTTCAGTAAAACACTGTGTGGATGGTTAAATGCAGTGTGGTTTTATATCTTTGTTATAAAATATCCCCTGATGTTGGCAGTGGCCAGAGGCAACCTGTTGCACTACTTCATCCAAAAGGCAATCTTTTGTCTTGAATCTGTTTCAATGAGGTCGATAGAAGGCCAGGACTGCCTTCTTTTTCTGAGTTGTTCATGTTCTGTAACAGTGTGTCTCATTCAAAATGTGTATTTTATTCCTGTTAAGGAAATGGATAATTTAAGAATTGGTCTTTCTCACCTGTGCAAATGTAAGAAGAAAACACCATCTGATAAAATTCATTTGGGGCTAAAAAGCAAATAGTCTATGATGCCTGAAATTTCAGTGCTCTCAGAAAATATTCTGTTCATGAACCCCAGCAAGCTTTTTACTTCTTCCCATCCCCTTTTATTCTCTTGATTAGTTATCAATTTATGGGAATTTCAATGAAATTCCCAGGGGAAATCAGTCTGTAAAGTCCATTTGAACACTTTAGAGTTCAAATATCCTCTCTACTGAGCAAACAAGAAGAGGGATAGTGAATATTAAACAGGTCTGTCCTCATTACAGCATAGCACCTGGGAGCGTGTTGCTGTAATCCACCAGACATTGGTTTTGTAGATCTGTGGCTTTTTCTGTTGTGTAAGGGTCAGGTCCCCCAGTATGTCAATTATCATTGGTATACACTATTTCTTCTAGATTTATTTTGATGTAAGATAAATATTGTGATTTTTCTTTCACATGCACTAGCCATAATTTCAAACAGAAGATCCTCCTAAGTCTTAGTTTTGAAAAGAAAATTTACTGTTCTGGTACAGATGTTAACTATAGTCTTTCAGTAGTTATAGTTTATAGTAATATATTCTCCAGAATAGGATTAACCCAAATTAACTCAACTCTCTGTTATTTGGCCCAGTTGCACATCCAGAATGCTATAAATAAGAGCCAAGAACTTACTTAATGTGCACACAAGTACATTTTGCACACAAAACTTAGTTACTCCTTTGCACAAGAAATGTTTATATTCTGAATTTTCTTGTTAAATTATCTAGATACTTAAAGTTTATATAAGTTTAAAAAGAAATCCTAAGCCATTAGACAAATTCAAGGACAAAACAATTCCTGAAGGACCATTAACTAGGGGATGTGAATTCTGATTTTAATGAACAGTAGTTGAAGGCTGGACAAATACACTAGCAGCCTGTTTCTATTCTAATTACCCTATGTCCTGGGTTTTGTCTGGATCTCATTCCTGAGTGGTTTGTTAGAGTATGTTTGAAGTCAGGCAAGGGCCATCCCATTTTGGTACCAAAACATCAATGTAAGTGAGCTGTTTCTTAATGATATCATGCATTATCTGAAATACCAGACATTTGGACATGGTTCCTGGTTGCCTTTGTATGTTCATGAAATAATAAGTTTCCAAGTGTTCTTTGAAGTAAAAAACAAATTTCAGAATCAGTTGATAACTTTAATGTAAATCTTGATAAGTACCTCCTGTGATACAGTCATTGTTTTTAAAAGATAAAATTCCTAAAGTTTCTGTAGTTCATTCTCTGACTTCACAGGTAACACTGTGATTTCAAATTTTTAAGTGTGTTGCAGGTATTGTATCAGACATCAAAATGTTGGTTCTTACTGGTTTTAGGAATGTAGTGTTCAGTAGTAAAAGGTGAACAAGCTCTTGAGCTTAGTGCCAGCGTTTTTAAAACAACAGTGCTGATAAATTAATTAGGAGCAGCGTGGAGACATGAAGCATCAACATAAATTTGATTGCACACCACAAATCTTCATAGCTACATTTCATTCATTGTAACCGGGAAGCAGATCATTACAGGATATAGCTTTCCTGGCATTGGTTGTTTTTGGGGTTTGGGTTATTTTCCCCCTGTGAATCATGAGTAGTGTCACATAAAATTACACAATGAACGCTTTCTACATTTTTACGGACTTTAAGGCTCGCTGTGATTGACACACATTTAAGTGCACGCTGGCAATTATTGTCAGAGTTGCTTTGAAAAGCAAGCCCTGCCTAACAGTATTCTCCACATGCTGAAGACCATGCAAGAAAAAAATTATCTCAGGCCCAAAGTCTGTTATATTTTGTAAGTCAGTGGTGTGCAAATGCAGAGAGAAAAATAAAACCAGAAAAAAAGAGCCAAACTTCTCCAGGCTTTTGTAGTTTGATGCATAAACTGATCTATAGTGAAGTTTGAGGGCAGGTGTACTGTTTAGTTGTTAGCATATGGCCAGCTAGACCCTTTGACTCTATTGTGCACATTAAATAATCATGTTCATGACTTAATTTCAAACAGATGTGTTTGTAGCATAAAGTGTACAGGACTTGGAAAATATGGCCATAAAAGTCTGAACTGCCTGTTTCCAAGACTGCAGTGAAAGGGATTGTATTAGTAACTGTTGAAAGCAGGCTGTTGTTGGCATAAATTCATTGAAATGTCTTGTAGAGTTTGAAGTCAGAAAACAATTGTGTTTTTACTGGCTTCATTAAATACTGTCTTTGACAATGGAATCATAAATATTTTCCTACTCTCTTTGCAACAGTCTCTCTGGTGCTAAGTCCTTACAATTTTGAATAAAGAACTTGCCTTAATGCTGATGAATATTTTTTTCAGAAATGTTTCTAGTTTGTAATCTGATTAGACTGGTTAATGGAGTTATTAGAATTTTGACAAATTAAACCATGGTAGATACCTGGAGCATGATGTTTAGATTGCGATCTGTCTTGCTTTTCCTGTGACTGTTTAAGTCCTCATCTTTCTGTTCCCTTGCATCTTCAGCAGTTGATTGCTTGTGCAAAACCCAGACACTCAGATGTTTGCACTCATCTGCTCCATGTTTCCATGCACAGAGGGGAAAAAAGTGGCACAAGTGACATGTTCCCAGCCTACTAGATCCAAAGTCAGGTGTAGATTTTAAACATAGAGGTCGTATTGCAGTCCTAGCTGTATAAAAACCTCCTTTGCACTGAACTTTCACCTCTTTCTACTTTTTTGCACAGTCTTTCTTCATTCTCTCTTTCCTCTCTTTCCTTTCTTGCTCCCATGTCATTTTTATATAGCTGCATTTTCTAGCTGGAGTTGTACAGATAAGTCACTATTTGGCATCTGTGTTTCATCTTTTGACAAGGCCATCACTTACCATTGACTAGAGGTTATATTTTGTATAAAACTCTCCTCTTTGCCCAAACTTCACATGCTGCCAGGGAATCAAAGCAAATCGGTTGGCAGCTGATGACTGCATCAGGTGCTGCATCTTGTCCTCAATTTCCTCACAGCAAAGAATCCCTTTTGCTGCACCAGAACTTCAACTGGCAGTACCCCAACAAAATCCCCAGCAAGCCTTTTCACTATGTGGTAATCTTCCACCAGCTGGGACTGGAGAGCCTGAGGAACTGGGTTATTCACAGGATGATATTTCTAAGAATATGCTTTATACCGACTTATGATACGATTTCTAGCAGTGTTACATTTTAAAATACCTATGTAATAGCTCTGGGGTCTGGCTGTGCATCTCAGTGTGTGAGTAAAACTTCAATTCTCCTTCTCAGAGTTAGGTGATGAATCCCTCTGTTTGCTGATAAAAATTCACATCTCTGTTTCAGTGAGAAACCAAGCACATTGAGTCTAATTCATGGCTTTTTCCCTGAGTGCTCCATGAGCTTATTTTAAATAAAAAAACCCCATAATTGTTAATAATAAGAGCTGGAAAAAATAATACATCACATAAGCTGGAAATTGTGATTTATTCAAGCAGTCACATGCTGAATTCAAGTGAGTAATGCAGACAAGATGCGAGAATGCCACTGCTCCCTGATCTGTTCTGCTCACCTAACATTGGAAGTCCATATATTCTTCGGTAGGTCAGAACAGACTATTATGGTAGTAATAGAGCATATAAATTTAATATAAAAATGTAATACAAACTAGAAAAGTCCAGAAATTTTCTTGGCCACTGGAGCTGTGTCCCAGGTGTGACATGGATGGTGTATTAGAATCTGCTCACAACTGAGACGAGCAGAGATGACATGTAGCCTGCTTGTTCTCTAAGGAGATGGAGGTGAAACATTTTTTCTTATTTTCAGTGTTCTTCTAAAATGAAATCTTAGCTACCCTTAACATCTGTGGCTAAAAAAAGCATTTGTGGTTTATTGTGGATATTGAAAACAAGAGATGCTGCATAGGCAATGATATGTTGTGGCAAAATCTTGAAGCTGAAATTGGTTTTGAGAGAAAATTCAGGGTTTTTTTCCTGCTACCGCTGAAAGTCAAATGGCAACTGAAAATATTTTTGTCTTGCTTTTGATGTCTTAGTAATAGCAAGGTTTTTAATGGCTCAATAATACTATATAGCCATATTATATCAGTATTCCATCTTGTTTAGCCAGTGCTTAGCTAGTGGGAGTGAAGAAAATAGTGCTGCAGCAATTTATAGGGTAAATACTGCTCTTCCTGTAACTGCAGTAAATCTAGTCCACATAATGTCTAATTTATTTATATACAGAAGACCTCATAATTCAGCCCAGAAAGACCCGATGCTTCCTTTAGGAGAATTAACAGTTTCCCTGACCAATTTGACTGCTTAAATGCCTATTCAAAAGCAGTGAATTTGATACTTCTAAACCCAGTATTATTACTGTTGGATTGCAGTTTTTGTTGGAAGAAGAACGAAAGCAATGATTTTTCTGTTGGTAAAAACTGGGATTCTTGGTTTTGGTTTGTTTTTTTTTTTTTTCTCTTTCAACTGTTGACAACCTCCTCTACATGATGGCTGACACAATCTATATATACAATGCTGTATTTCTCAGGAATTTTCTATATCATAGGCAGAGCTGTTGGGAGAGATATATGTATCTCAGTGAAGATTTTGACTGATCATGACTGCTCCAGTAGCCTCATTACTAGAATTGCATTATTTTTTAAGTTGGTTACAACTAATTAGTTGTGATTCAATATATATACAAATATGTCTAGCCATGAATGCATCTGGGAGGCTTGCAAAAAAAAAACCCCAAAACCTCAAACCTCACCTTTCCTAAAAGGAAAAGCTGAGGTTGCATGACTGCCCACACTAATTAATTTCTTCATTTTCAGAAGTTTCTGTCTTTATATACAGACAATTTTACAAGATGGAATAATGACTGGCTAATTATAGCTCACTTGATGCAGTTTTGTTTTTGTCACTATCTCATTTACTCCATTTAATTACTTACCTTCTGGGTGAAAATCCCTTCATATCATACAGTTTATGATAGCAGAGAGGATATATTGATCAAGCATTTAGTCTAATCCTAACCTGAAAATTCTGAGGGCTAGACGCACCCGATATTAGCTAGCAGGGTTCAGACTTATAATTATCTTTCAAGTCAGTTTTTTTTTGCAACCTGTGGTACTACTGAGCATCAAATGCTTCTATATCTGATTTAGGTTTCACCTAAAGTAACAGCTTTGGCTTGATACACCTTTATCCATCTGTTCAGAGTAGTTTTATAGGGATAGAGGTTTGGAGGGATTACTCTAATGTTTCCATTCCTGTAGCTTTCTCTTGTTTCTTCTGCATCTTTCTGCTGTGCTTTTTTTCATCTCAACAAAAAGGCCAAGTTCAAAACCTAACTCTGAATTTCAACAAGGCTTCAAAGGGCGCTTCAACTAATCCTACCCATCCCATGACAAATTTTTGTATTTCCGTGTGCAGTTTGAATATCCAAAATGGCTCTGCAGAGGGGGAAGAATCATTCCTTTGCCAAGAGCTCTTGCCAGGAATCGATGTTTTCTCAGTAGATTTGTACACTATATGTCTAGTGGAGACAAAGAATCATGGTAGCATAATTAAGCTGCAGAAATTAACATCAGGAAGATTTAAAATTTGGGCCCAAAGAGGCCTGAAAGTTAAAGAGAAAAATTAACCAGACCTTATTTGCAGGTTCAAAAAGGATAAAGTTTGTAATACTTTACAAGTGAGACTGCACTGTTTCTGCATCTGAATGTAGCTTGTATTATAAAGAAAATTCGTAATGATTAGAGTGTTGTGGGCTGGATTCATTAAAGGGATTAGCTTGTCTTTGGGCATATGTGTTTATGTAGCTCTGAGCGTGATATGTGTATATAAATCTATTCCCACACAGAAGACTTTGTTAGCTTTAACTGGAGATTGCTTGACAACATAGCCTACCAACACAACCTGTAAGGAGGAGGGAAAAGCAAAGCTGTTCTTTCCGGTATTCCTCACTCTATGTTGTATTCATTAATTATGTCTAATTACTCTCTCCTTGTCTTATGCAGAACCTCTGCATCTCTTTTCATTCCACATGATAGGAAAGCAGTTCAGACTTCGACCCAATTTCCTGAATATATGGTCATGATTTTTTTTCTGGTGGTGGCTGAAGGTGTTATCAATGACATGATATGTTCTCCCACGCCTTATTTTTCATGGTTTGTAAACTTACTGGCTTTGTATCTTCGCCTACTTTTATGTGAGACAGGACTGCAGATGGAATTTGTCAAAGGAAATCTTCTCAAGTTGCAGTATTTTGAAAATGTCAGAGTATCACGTTGGTCTAGTTTTGTTCTTAATTTGCCTGTATTTACATCAAATTCCACTCTGCTTTTAATATGTTCTGAGAGTACATAATAATTATTTGTGATAATAGTGACATATGGATGGTGGGACAGCTGAGTTTGGTGGGTAGCACCAATGCTTTTCCAGGATAAATGCTGTGGGCAGTTCTGAAAGTGATAGCACCTAAAGAATCATTCAGTCCAAATATAACTCCCCTTTAAGGGTTCTCCCTTCCTGTTATTTCATTTCTTCTTGCTTTGCAGAACATATCCTAACCTGTGATTGGCATTCTCAGAAGCTTATCTTTGCCAGGAGAACATGGCCATATCCATCAATTGAAGGATTGTTCCCTAGTGGCTTATCTAATATAACATTTTTTTTTCCTGGAAATGTCACATACCTATAAGGGCCAAAGATCATTTGGCATCTCTGCCAGACCCCTTCCATCATGCTATGTTTACTGTCACAAGATGTTTAGTTTCATAAGAGAGCAGCTGTGCCAAGTATTCCTAACAAAAATTGAGTACCAGTCAAAACTGCTTTGACTGAAAAACATGCTACAGGATCATAAACATCTTGCAAATATGCCTCAGAAGTCAGCAACTGCTACTGCTCCCATTCTGTCTGGAGAATGGGTAGGCTTTCCCTCAGGTTACCAGTGCTCTACTTCATGTTAATCTTGTGCATTTGCCAGGAGTCGTGTGTAGTGGTTTCCTCTGCTATTGGAAATCAGCAAAAGGATTTTGCTATGGCCAAAGAATCCTTTCCTAAAATACAGGAAGGCTGTGAGGCTGCTACATCTATAACATGGGGTTTTTTTCTAATGAATGGATCAATTTCATTTGAGGATAATGGATTTTTATGGAATTACAAAATATTGCAATGTTGGCATCTTGGTTTATCATTTTATTTAAAACGTGCTGAGGGAATTCATTATTTCAATCTAATCTAGTCAGTTTGTTTATATATCCTGTGGCACACTGAAGTTACCTGGGCTGGGATAGGTAGGTGTGTCACTTCTGGGTCCTTTTTCTTACCTTCCTGGTTATATGCATATTACGCGTCAAGATGGAAGATGAATAATGTATTCTTTAGTCTGTCCATACATTAGCTCTACCTAATTTCTCTTGCTCTTTCCAGGTCTCGAATTCCTTTCACCCCTTGATTAGTAACCATGGTGCTTGTAATGTGGTGCAATTATAGATTGGAATGTACCAGCACAGAGTAATTTATGCAAAAGTAATTACTTAAATGACTCTTCATTATATTGCAATCAAATCCTAGATGCTCTGGTATAGATGTTACATATCCGATCTCAGCATGCTACTTAAAGTCTTTTGAGTCAAATTCTGAAACGATGTAAATCAGTGCAGTTCATCTATACAGCTCTAGTGCTTTGAAAAGGGCTGCACAGACTAGTACAGCTACAAAAAAAAAGAATTTGAACTTATAAACCAACACAGGAAGGTAGATTTCAGTGAGCCTAAAGCACTCTGAGAACAATAGTCTTGACAGTCTAACAATGACAGCGATCAAATTCTTTCTTCTCTCAAATTCCTTTGAGATAATTTTCTGTGTTTTTACTGTAGCCACTGAGTTAGCCAGAAAGTGGTGAGTGAAGCCTATTTCAATTTAAGCTGTACTGGGATTTTTTGTTGGTTGTGGGGAGAAGAGGGATTGCTGGCTGAGTGAAGGCCTTAGCAGTGTGGTAGTCCCAGCTTATATTCTGATCCCGTTTAAACTTTATAATAGCTAAGTTGCCTTTGGCTGTTGTCTTGGCAATTTTAGGCAGATCTGGCAGCAGCTCATTTGGAAGACTGCATTGCAAGATGTGTAACTGAGGCCTCAGAATGTACTAATGAAATTATCATGTCTGCATCGTGTTGCAGGGTAGTGATGAGCCTTTGTAGAGATATAGTGGCTTTAATTCGGAGTATTATAATTGGTTGAACTCTGAGTAATGTGGAAGCTCACCCTCATCTCCTCTGTAATTCAAGGTGAAATCTAAAACCACCCAAAACTTCTGGCAAAGCACAGAAAGGTTGTTTTCCACCATGAAGGCTTTTTGCAAGCACTGTTTCTGTATTTTAGGCAACGCAGCAACGTTTGTTATGGTTTGTGTGAGTGCAAGGAAAATCTCTTTTGCTGATTCCAGTTTTCATTATATATAGAGATTTGCATAGAGCACATCAGTTCAATCAAATCTTATGTAAAATAATTCCAAGAAAGTCTAAAAAATCTCTCAGCTATGGTACTAAACATGGTCAGCAGGAAATGCCACTGAAAATCCATCCATCTTTCTGGTTCAACTATTTTGTCATTAGGTAAACAGCATGGCATCTGTGTTTCACAAAAGTATTTCTTCCAGCAATACGCTGTTTCCTGCTTTGTTTGAAACAATTCAGTGCTAAATGTCTTTATTTTTTACAATTACACCTCCTTTCCTTCTTTCTTTTATGAGACAATGGTGGACTGATCTCAGTTTGTGCATGAAGAGATGATGCCACACATGAAATATTTTTACATAGACCCATGGCTAAGTTTGTTTGCATTAAAACTTGAACAAAACTTAGGCAGAAAATCTAATGCTGACCAAAGAGAGAGTACAGCTGCACTTTTGCTACGGTTGGGATACTAATCCCAGATTTTGATTTATCCTTGCAAAAGTAAGTTTATCTGAAGAAATGATATTTGCTATTATTTTGCTATTTTAAATAGCTTTACACTATCTAGTCTGCAGATATAATGATTGAGGTTTTACCTCAGTTTGGATGTAGAGATCTGAAAGGTAGGTTATCCAGAGCTGGTGAATGTACTAATTATCATGAATTGTCAAAATCACAGATTTTAAGTCCTCAAGAAGGAAGGAAAGGATCTCCATTATGTACCTGACTTCTGAAAAGTGTTTCCCCTTTTTACAATACACAGTGTTACAATTTAAGGCTCTACAGGTTTTTTAGGTAATGTCCTTCCATTTTTCACTAGTTCTGGGCCCACATAGCTCATTACATTTGAAAGGACAGTGCATATTTGAGGTGAAGGTGTCCTTTTCTCCTGCAGAAGATTTTTTTCATTTTGGAGAATGTGTGTAGCTAGTAAGTGAATGTATGATTTCCCTGTGTGGGCCTACATGGTCATTTTTAGCCTGCCAAGGGAGCAGGACCAGTGAACGA
This sequence comes from Monarcha castaneiventris obscurior, assembly GCA_026261815.1. Classification (NCBI taxonomy): domain Eukaryota; kingdom Metazoa; phylum Chordata; class Aves; order Passeriformes; family Monarchidae; genus Monarcha; species Monarcha castaneiventris. The sequence goes on from JAMPIT010000890.1 coordinate 8,002,201, forward strand.
GCATGGATTTTGGCAGTATCTAGCCAGGAGTACCTGGCAAGTTGGTGGATGCAGTTCAGGCCACACCTCTGCCTTTGCTGAAGTCTCTGTGCCAGGTAAATGAAAGCTAATAAGGGGTTGTTCTCCTGGCTGAAATCCTACCTGCCTGTCATACATCGATCACTTAGGTTATGACACACTGAAAGGCATTAAAACCCCCACCGTACAACAGATCTGTGTTCCCATACAATTGTATTTAGTGAGAAGTGATGACTCAGTGAAGGAGAGAACAGTGATACAGTTATTGTTCTCAGCCTTTTCTTTCCTAACTACATTATCATCAAGGCCAGAGCGTCCTCTTCATTTTTATTTTCTCTTTTCTTTTATTTTTTACCTGTTTTGCTAGAAGAAACAAAATCATTTTGAAAAACACAGTGTGGAAAGATGGTATATTATTTATTTTGAAACCTAAAACAGAATTAAAAAAATGTGGAAAATGAAAATTTGCACTTTGAAATGTGTACCTAGGGTCAAACCTGTGAGTATCAATAAAGCATATATTCGAGTTTAATTGAGTCCCAGCTGAGCCCAGTGGTAGAGAGAAAGGATGGGAACAGACAGCAGTGTGATTCTGTTAAACCTGGTATAAAAATGTAGCAAGTTCATGGTTTTAAGTTTGGGTATGGGCGGGCCCTCTGATTTTCTGATGGTCCAACACTTCATTTTTCTGTGATACTCCAGTCTAATAAATAGATCAGCCTCCTGTAAATTATTACTTAAGTTAGTGAAGGAATATTTGTATTCCTTTATGTCTCTTTCCAAATAGCAAGGGGTGTATAGCTTGGTGTTTCCAAATTGCTGTGTCACCAAGAGTCTTGTTTAGGGGCATGATGAATGTATAAAAGTCTGCAAAAAGAATAATAGTGATATATTTAGAACAAGTGATTTCTATTGCTGGTAAAATGCACGAGTCTGTCTTATGAAGAAAACCTGAGCTGATGATTTGTTTGTAATTTTGTAGAAGTTTGCCATTTTGCTTGTCTCTGGTTTAGAATTGTTCTCTTTCTGGACTCTTGGATTTTAGTCTTGGCAATAGACCATTTCTTCCAGGTTAAGTATACAGCAGTATTGTGTACTGAGGCCTTCAGGAGTTTCTTTTGTTTACTTATGGAAAGTGTTTGCTATAATTTACTTGAGATCACTCTTGACTAACAAAGAGAGAGGTAGTGGACATTTCATTAAGCAAAGCCCAAGAATCTGTGTGGAGGATGTAGTTGAAGTAAAACAATAGCATGAGCTCCTCTATATTGTGTCAGTGGCTGCTTTCAGAGGTCACCATATTGAATTTGAAAGTGTAATGAATATCAATTCCTTTTGAGAGGTTAAAAGGAGGGGGAAAGAAAATCTTTCCGATATTGTGACCTGACATTAGTTAGAAAAACTTTTGTGCTAAGAAATGCATATATGAGTAATATGATTTGGCTACTTTCAACATTGGTGAAAAAGATTATCTATAATTAAAAGTGCATAATTTAATGATCAGATTTAATTAAGCAAAATTTCATCCAGTTTTGACAACCTGAAAACAAAACTCTCCCAAATTACGATTTTTCTCTTTCTTTATTTCAATTCACAAACTGGCAAATTTACTAAAGGAAATGTTTGCTCTGATGTAAGGAACCACTTAAATACTACCAGAAGTTCCACATGAAATAAAATACATTTGATAAACTTCCAAATTATAACACTTAGGCAAAGATTTGCATGGATTCATTGATTTTGACAGAGAAAGCAGCTAAGTTACTTTTTTGGATATGTTCCCAAAGTTCTTTGCTTTAAACACTCTTCAAGATTAACATTTATTTTTATTTCTTACTAATTAAATACCTTGTGTGGAAGTGCTGAGGTCTGGAAAAAGTCTCCTGAGATCAAGTTTTGTTTTGTATTCCATAAGTACTAAATTAATCCTGAAGTGTTCAGATTTCAGGTATTATCACCGTAATATATACTTGACCCCGAGGACTCCCAGTTGTTATTTTAGGATGATCAACTTTAGGTGTCTTTTGTAATCTTTGTTTTCTACAGTTATGGTGTCTGCTTAGCCTTCTCCTATAGCATTGTGAAATCTAAACAGACAGCAAAAATGGGAAAATATTTGAATTTATTTATCAACACTGACACTAATCATGCGATTCACCAAGTTATTCTCTGTAGTCCTCAGCTTCACCAGGATTACTAAGATCCACCTATTTTCCTGCTTTGGAATGCATGAGAAATACACAAAGCTCCTGGGGATTTGGAGATACTCCAGGGATAACAATTATTTCTTGAAACTCTGGTTCTGCTTATTTCACTTTTAAATGCTTCATTTCATGACTGCAGAAAGCATTACTCTAATTTGCTCCATGAAGCTGTGCATCCTATCTTCCAAAGTATCAGGAAAAGATCTGATATTTCAGAGCTGTTCTTAAATAATACCCTGCTGCAAAAAAAAAAAAAAAAACCAAAAAAGCCTTCTTCTGGCAGAATTCTCAGAGCATAATATTTTCTCTTTTGCTGTTAGACACAGTTTCTGGGGCTAGGACCAAGACAGGCAGAACATGGCAAGGCTGTTAGTAGCTCTAGAAGAACCAAGGAACAGTTGTCTTGACATAAGAAAGAAACTATTGAAGGGAAGGTAAAAAGGCTGGGGCTTTTTGGTTTGGAGAAGAAAATGCAGTGCTGAGGATAGGGCTGAGTTGAACAAAACCATAAAGGGCAGGGCTGCACATGCCGTAATTATGGAAAACCCATTTACAATGTAGAAGAGAAGGAATTTTCTTCTTTTTTCTTCAACAGTGATATTGAATTGTTGGTATTTGTTGCCACAGCAGAGAATGCAGAGACAAAAGTAGGAGTTTCATGGGGCATTAGAGAAGCACGTGGGCAACAGGTTCATAGTAGACATCACGAGGAAGGGGTAGGGAAGTCTTTTCTGCCCCATATTTCTGGGAGAGTGACTGGAATTGCCTGGGAAGGGGAAGTGGGAATGGATGAACCGCAGATATCAGTTGTTACATGCAGCAGCTTTCCCTACTGCCACAGTCAGAGAGACAGTGTGGATTGGCACACACACAGTGACCTGGGGGGTTGAGCAGCCACTGATGAAAAGTGCAGGGCCAGTACAGTATTTCTTACACTCTTCAGTAAAGCTGCATTTTAAAGAGTGTCCATAAAGTGGAGTAGAAGTTGATGAACTTGAAACACACTTTTCTGGGGCCACTTGCCTGTCTCACTGTTTCCTTTTGCCTTTACCACTTTTAGCATATGCTTGTTTCTTGTACATCCAGTAGGAGCAGCATCTCCAGAGGGCTTCATTCATTCTCTCACTTCCCCCCCCGTGGTTCCCTTGTGTATGTTTACCCAGTTTTAGTCCTGTGACAAATATACTGCATATATATGCTTTTGAATCCTGGACAGTTCCGAATTGCTTCATAATTTTGTGGTAAAAATCCATGTACTGTTATTCCAGACAAACTGTACACTCAAGAAGTGCTGGTTGCTGCTGAATCAGCTTTGGAGCACTGTACCAGGCTGTATCTTGTCCATCTTGCTATGAAATATGTCTAGTTTTTGAGGAAAACCAAACCACTTCCATTTAATGATGCTTTTCCAGTATTGCTGTTACTGGCTTCCAATATGCAATATAGTCTGCAGTTATAGATGCAAGCAAATGGTTCTCTGGTGGTGTAATTTTGGAAATAAAACTAACAAAAGCTACTCTACTCTTATGCTCCAGTTTAGTAATTGTGACCTGGCAGCACAGTGCAATTTGTGAGCTCTAGGTAGCTAAAAGTCTCTGTGCAGTTTCTGCAGAAAAGTTCAAATGAACTAACCTTTATAGATAAGAAGATAAAGAATTTGGATTCTTTGTAGGTGCTTTGAGATTTGGGGAATTGTGACTCAAGAATCATGCAGTTTAGTCTGCACTGACCAGTGCTTGCAGAGTATTGATTATCTGTCATATATATATCCAAATTCATTGTTGGTAAGGGGAGAAGGACTTTAGGATGAAAGGATTAAAAAATATCCTGCTGCAAAATGAATTGTGACACACTCATAAAGAAGATAAAATCAATATTGACACTTGTTAGTAATTCTGAAATCTAGAGACAGTTTCCACATATAGGAGAACAACAAAGAATAAGCAAATTGCTAAAAAGCTAAATTAAAAGCAGGTTTCTTGAACCTTTAAGAAGCACAATTTAGGTAGTAAAATCTATGATCTTACAAATTATTTAGTGGATATATTACCAGCTTACAGCTTTGCATTGGATAATTAAGACTGTCTTTATGTATATTGTTTATATAAATTGGTGCTGCCCAATCCTGTCTCTGTACATTTGTTAGGAGGGCATAGAAAGAATTGTTTCACTGAGTTGTTAAGCACTTGCTCACTGAAGTTTCCTGATTCAGTACTAATGTAAATGAGAAGCAGGGTTTGTAGGATATCCTCTGTGGCTGTGGGTGAATACTTGTGTGTTCCTGTTCCCAGGATGCCATGACAGGCAGCTGTTCTCATAAGCAGGATGCTAAATGTCTTCCTTCAAAGAGTATACAGGGATAGGACTGTGCTGTGCATACTGCAGGCACACCCAAAGATTTGGCCAGAAATCTGAAAACATCCCCAGGTTCATAAATGAGCATGGTATTAGTATTCCTCTGTCCACTCTAACTTCATGCATATTGATAGTCTGTGTAAAAACCAGTTATGTTTGTGGTAAAAAGAAAGATGAAGATCATACTGTAGATGATACTTTTTCCACGTGGGATATTGCTTAATGAGCAGGTCTCCAATTTTCTGTCTGTGAGCTCTGTCACCCCTGAATTGAAATAGTCTTCCCAATGCTTCTATATCTGTGCCTCTGTTCCCCAAATCTCTCTTCATCGAATATAAAGATTGCATGCTGTTGGTGTAACATAGTGATGTAACTACAACTTAGAGAGTTTCTCTGGGGATAAGGAGTGTTGACCTGGTGTAGGAATTTTGTGAGGCACCCTAATCCAGTTCATCCCTGAGCCTCTCTAGAGAGATTAAAATATCCCATTACCTTTACATGCTCCCTTCCACAAGGATTAGAATTGTGTTCCTCCAATGGAAAAGAATGGTGTCGTGTTGTTCATGTTGATATGAGCAACAGTGTGATGCCCTAATAAACCAAGCACCAAATACTCAGTCATCTGTAAATAAGCTCCATGTAGAAGTTTCTTTCTAAGCAAGCGAAATCCTACTTAAAATGCATTTAGAGGAAATTAAAATAAGATCTAATCCAGAGCCCACTAAAATTACTGAAGAGTTCGTGCTTACTGCAGTTCTCTGTCATAATGAATACATTCAGAGAAACTGTGCTCTGTTTACAAATATTTTCATGAGAGATGAATAGCATTTCCCCTGAATTTTTCACTCTTATCCCAGAGGTTCCTGTGAAATTGTGCATAAAACGTACTGGTAGATCCTAAAGACAGATTTTAGTGCTGTCTTTATAGAGAGTGTTTTTGAATTCATAAACCTTCCTGTAGAGATCAGTTCTTCCATCTTGTGGCACTTGCATCTTTTTCACTGACAAGCTAGAAAGCTTTGACAATAGTCAGAACTTATTAAGGGCATAATTGCTGATGAATGGCAAGACATTTCACTTACAAGTCAAAGTATGCTTCGTACATCAGCTGACTATTTTAACTGTTATGTACAGTTTAATACAGAAATAAATGCTTCCTGTCAGCATCTAGAGAATCATAAAAAGAATCTGTGTAAAGTTTTTCACAATTTAACTAGTCTGTTCTGGTATGTGCAAAACCTCTTTTGCCTCTCCACTGGGCCCTGCTGTTATATTATAGGACTATTTCATATAGTGTTTATATTATTCATCAGCTAAATTTCATGTTTGTTAACATAATACAAAATGGACTGCTGTCAGTGAAATCAAGCTATATTAATGGGAACACTTCAAGTGCATTAAAATGTGGGGGTTCGGTTGTTGTTTCTTCTAACAGGCAAGTGTCAGTAATTTTTGGCTGTATTTCTAGGCAACATAACTCATTTTTAAAAATGATTGTGTTTGCCTCACATGTAATTGACTCTGGAGAAGGATATTACAAAAGGATTGTGCCACTGGCAAAAACAAGCTTTCACTGATGCTGATAACTCAGAATTTGTGTTGTATCCTTAAATACAGTGTCTCTGTAATCCATTAAAATAATCCAGTAGTCTTTTCTACTGGTGTACAAAGCAGTATTAGATTGTTTTAATGCATTAGAGACATTAAAGTTTACAGGTAAGGGAAACTGAGACTCAAAAGTAATAATACATACCCTACAGTAGAGAAAGGATGAGAAATGTAGACTTTAATTCAAGACTATTATTTGTAGATAATCCAGTTTGCTCTGAATACTACATAGAAGCAGAAAAAGAGACAAGTCTTGATAGAGAGTCTTAGACAGAGTGTGCTTACTTTTAATTTTAAATTATTTTGGCATGAATTGAAGAAAGAATAAAATTGCATTTGGAGTAATTTGTGCCCTTCCAGTGACCTTATAATGAGAAGGACATTGCTGAGATTAGGTTGCAACAGAGACCTCTGATTTTCAGTCTGCAAGGTATGAAAGATTAGCCAGATTTGATCTGTGAAGCTCAAGGGTGACTAGAATGAGGAGGTTATCATCTAGGTGTATGAAACCCTGGGAGAGAGGGAACAGGATTGATGGTAATATACTATTATTAGATATAAGTAATTAAATCACCAAGACGTCTAAGAATCTGGGAAGGGAGAATAAATTATTTCCTAAGAAAGGGAATAATTTTCACTATGCAGAGAGTAGGTAAAAAACAGACCCAGTGTTCTGAGTCAGCATTGACCAAATTGGTCCAGAAGGGAGCTGAACTAGATTTTGAACATACTAGTATATGGACAAATTTGGGCTTGTACAGCTGCGTTTGTTACTTAAAACTAGAGCTGTCCAAGTATCCCCTTTACACAGCTGACAGGAGCAGCAACTCGTCTTTACTCTTACTTAGGGATGAAGGGCCTCCACCCACTTACTTAAATACCTTATCTTTCCCAACTGAGATAACACTGGTTTTTGCCCTTTCACAAATGGTGATGGAGAGGGAGTGCTTGCATTGAGCTTGCATGCCTGAGCGGACATTAGTCCATTTGCAGTACCCAGCTATGTCTGTGGAAGACATAGTCCTGTCAGTGGGAAAAGAGTGGATCAAAACACAAAAAAATATTTTCTTTTATTGGTACATATGTGAAGGAGGGACTGACTCTGCCATGTCTTCGTGAGCATCACAGTGCCACAAACAGCACCAACTCACAGAGTATTCAACATTACCTTGTGCCATTCCCAACTGATAAAAACCATAAATGGATAAAGGCAATGAATTCCCTAGGTGCTGTTAGCAGGTAATAAAACTGGCAGTAATGATGTTACTGGAGGTGTTGCTTTGTCAAAAGGAGCTGTTCTCTCAAAAGGAACTGTTCTCTCAAAAGGAGCTGCACTAGACTGTTCTGCAGATCCTGTGGGTGATTCATCTCTAATTTGGTTGGCAAAGTAGTGATTGACATGGTAGAGAATGCATCAAGGGCTCACCTGCTCTCCTAGACAGCTACTGAGTGAAAATAATGAAATGTCATTGGCTTAGGCATTATTATGCTTATCTGTGAGATCCCTTTCAGCTTTTATCAATTTTATGGCAGCTGCAGGCTTTTTTCTGCTTTTTGTCAGGCCTCATTCATTTGTATTATTTTTTCCATTGGAGAGCGGTGTAATTTTTCCCAAAGCAAAGCTATGTGTCTTCTAGCACTAATAAAATTCTTGTCTCTTTTCATTGCAACTTGCCTCCAGAGCAAGGCCTTCTGGCATCCTCTGCAGCAGAGGAGATAAAATAATCAATAAGACTGGATCTGAAAATGAAATGCAACATTTGTTTTGTTACTGAGCTCTACATGGCCTAAAACAGATGGCTTTGCCATGCAGTTTTTAGTGTGCTCATAAGGATTTTTGATATGTGTGTGATTTTTATTTGAAAATATAAATTGAATGAATGGCTACTAGCGCAATGACTTGACATCTATTATCCCCTGTCACAGATCAAGAACTGTAAGTGATGTACAATTAGAGCAATGCTTAATAGAACCCTTGAGATTAAATGGAACTGCAGTATACTGAGTGCATAAAGTGCTCTCATTATTTTCTGTTGAAAAATATTTTAGTCTATCTTTGTCAATGCTTGTTTGGCTGCTTGCATATGTTGGTCGGTGCTTCTCAGCTAATGTGGTGGCAGATAGTAAATGGATATGCATCAATATCATTATTTATCTGAGGGTGGCAGGTGTGAGGCAAAATGTGAGTTTTATGTATATTTATACTTTCTGTATTCCTCTAATTAATATTTTCTTGCCAGAATATATTTGAATTCAGTTTCTGTCAGATACAGTGTGGTGGTTTCAAAATAAGAAGAAAGAGCAGCTTCATACTGCTGCATAACCAAAGAGGTGGCGTTTGGCTACATGAAGAGATATCCCTTATCTGCAATAAGATTTGCTCCATTATTAGGATCATTTAGGGAGAGCAACACTGTCGTGGCAGTCTTCCAGATAATGTCTGTTTTAATGTGGATAAGAGGGATAGCAGAACACTATAGAGTGTGCTGTTTGTTATTCCAAATTGGCAAGAAATGGTACCCGGGAAGAGCATCCCTTCCCTAGATCCATGCACTACTGCAGTCAAGTCCTGATGCCTCTTGGTCAGTTGTAGGGCAGTGCTTTGCTGTGATTCTGTTACTCCAACAAGTGCCATTCCCCCTTATTTAGGGCCCTGACAGAGACAGTGGCAAATGTAGTAACCAACAGACATGGTCCAGCAGGTCTGAAGTTCTTCTGGTGCCTGAGAGTTGTCTCAAAAAGCCTTGCAATATCCCCAGTACACTTCAGGAAATAGTAATAGCTTCAGTGTAAGTGAAGAATCCACACCTTCTTTGAAATCAACGTGCTCTTCTCACAGTTATTACAGCCACATGAAAAAAAAAAGCAGTTTCAGCAATCTTTAAAATTATTACTATACAGAGGATGCAAAGCATTTCAGTCAGCTAGTGAAAATGTGTTGCATTAATTAATTCAAAACAAAACTACTGTTCAAGATTTTGGTAAATTGACAGAAGCAGAGAAACTTTTCAGTTTGACATCTACTTATGGTTACTTCTATAGCTTCATTTTTGTTGAATATAAGTGAAAGCTGGTGAATAATACTTCATAAAATATGCATTCTTCTGAAGATTAAAGATATTCCATAAAGCCATGGATTAACTGGTCAACCAGTTTCCTTCAGGATGCCATGGATGTGCTCCAGTTCCATCCATGGCCAAGGGTTAAGTTTCCCCAAGAGGAAAGCTCTAATTGCAAGCTGTGTGAGATAATGAGTGTGCTACTATTAAGCCAGAAACCAAAAGTGCTATTGATTTGGGATGGGCATTCCTTCTAGAGGCACCCAAAAGAGGCAAAAACATACACTGAAATGGTTGAATACTCGCTTTCTACAAACCCAGTACCCTCAAGAGCAGTCAGTCACATTATGTCAAGACTTGGAAGAAGAAGAGAGGAATTTGTATCTGGCTAATCACATTTCAGTATTTAGAATATCTTTTTGATTTATTTTTTAACTTCACCTCAGCCCAAACATCAAATCCCAAGTGTAGGCTGGCAGTGCAGATGATATGCCTTAAAGGTTTAAATGAAATAAAGCGCAAATGGGACTGAGAGAATTTGTAGTGAAAGATGCAAGTGTGTTATTCCCAGTTTGTAAAAATGGTCACTGTTTTTGCATCCCAAACTTTTTAAAAGAGTTCTTAATATTGTCTACTATCTCACACAACTGAGGAAACTCAGAGATTTACAGTGAAATCAATTAATTTATGTCAAGGATGTAAAGTAAACACTGAGCAAACAAAGGCATCTCCTAGAAACATTTTACATTTGCTTTAAGATTTCATATGAACATTAAGAAGCTTTTATTGTAACTTTTTCATTGTGAAATTTAATTTGCATTCTCAGTGCACTAAAATTTCTTTGCTTGTGAGGGATTTTATTTCAGCTTTTGCTTCTAAAATATTTCCTAAATACTAATTTTTTGTCATGTTGCTCCTTCCTCTCACTTATGTAGATATGTTTTCTGTTGATAAAAATTCATTTTTTATGCACTCCATGGGTTACCATGATTAATTTTTTAGTAATAAAAAAATGCATATAGTCCTGGAAGTAGGCTGTGTAGCTATGGGACAAGCATTTCCTGTTCAGAACCATGATTCCTGACTTCATGAATCAATGGACTGTGATCAGTTCTCAAACATAATATTCCAACCACCATAAACCATTAGCAGAGCTGCACTTGCAAATACTCAAACAGTTCAGTAATTTCTGTAACCTCACAAGATCATGGCTTGGGTGTCGTATAAAAAGTGGGAGTTAGGCTGGTTAGTAGACTCAACACAATAAAACAAATTGTAGGTTCCACTGACATCCACTGGAGCAATGTTGGAAATGCATATCCTTTCTGGAGGCAGTTAAGCTTTGGGAATTCACCTGTGCAAGACAATGATTTATATTCGTAGCTCTGTTCACTTTAAAGGTTTTATCAGGAAAAAGATAAAAAAAGAAAGTAGAATTTATGAATAACAGATTTCAGCAGTGCTCTGAGTGGGTTATGCTCACCATGATCATTTCCCTGTCCAGCAGAGGCTCTGGAGACATGCACTGGCTGTATGAATACAAGATATAAAGCTTTACTTTCTTTGCAGTAAAAACTTGGAAAAGCATTGCCCTAAATGTGGAATAAGTTAATGATATTTTGGTTTAAGATTTAGAAGAACAGAAAATTTGTTTCTATTGGTAAAAGAACAGGTCTTTGACTATTTAGTGTAACTCAAATTATGAATGCAAGATCTCTGCTGATAAAAATTGTGATCTTAATTTAAAAGGGCTATAACTTCCACTGGACACCTTTAAAGGGTCTCCCAACCTTTAGAACAGGAGAGCTGTCCTCTTTCATTATCACCTTTGAGGCAAACCCCAAAGGTAACCTCCTTGGGACTGGGAGCTAAAATTATTTTTAAGTCAAATGGCACTGCTACTGATTGCTAACCAAGACATCAAGGTTTTCAGGCTGTCAATCTTCTACATACCACCACAGCTCTGAGTGCTCACCTGACTTGCTGCTTGTGAAGCAGCATTCCTTGGGAAGCATGTTTCCTGACTGTTTTTTTTCTTTAGATTTAATCATGTGTATGTACTGAGCCAATTCAAGTATCAATGGAAGTGATTTGTAGTTTTGACTGTGCGTGTCATTGTTGATCTGGTGTTACAACAGAGGATCAAGCCTTCACAGTACTGTCCAATCTCTCTGCTAGTCTTTAAGAATTTTAGCTGTTTTTTATAAGGTCAGACAATTAAGATAACTTAACTAGGTTCACCACTCCAAGGAATAGTTGGTATATCTCCAGAAAAACTAATTGCAATCCTTAGGTATGGTAATGGCCACTCTTCTCTGGCATCTCCATCTCATAGAAATCTTGAGGTGTTATTGGCAAAGATAAAAAATGTTTAGAACGGTCTACAGCTTCTTTGTCTGCCATGGCTGTCAGATTAGTGAAGGACACCTCTGAGAGAATGCCTTTGCTGTTGGTAATCTCTAATGCCACTGAGAAAAAAGAAATGTTTTCAATTATGCAACAATGGGCAGCCACAGTCTCACTAATGTGGATCCATGTTGTGAACTTGCTGTTAATTCCAACACTGGGAATTACAGTATTGATGTCATTTTATTATGGAGCTCTTTTATCAATAACACACCTTCCAAGGGCTATTAAGTCATTATGTTAGATCTGAAAAAGTTCCTGAAAAGACAAAAAAAAAAATCAACGTCTGACAGAAGTCAATTTAGAGTGTCAGGTTTTTTGGTTTTTGTTTTCCCCATATAATTACCTAAAATCTTGATTATTGACTTTGCTGCATAATCTGTCCTTTGCACCTCTACTTTTCTCCCCTCCTCCTCCCTTAAATCCATTACTGGTTTCATACTTTAACATATGAGATATTTTTCTAGGATCAGTAACTATGGGTTTAGCTTCTACTCTAATCATCTAATCTGAGAGGATAATAACCCCCTCCTGGATATTATTTATGACAGAATTGTGGTAGATGATCTGAGAAACTCTGCATCTCTGCAGCCACAGGAGAACACATTCGTTCCTGTCTTTAGCTCATCAAGGCTGATGTTATAAAAACTGTCTGCCACGAGTCTAACTTATGGAATGTCAGACAGATCTTTGGATAAATGAAGATGAACCTACCATATGTTATCAAACTTCCACTTCAGGCAGAACAAAGGCAGTGAAGAATGTACAACTGAGCACCATCTCAGAGTTACCGTTTTTATTTACGCTGCTGATGCAGCAAAATGGGGCTGGCGCCTCGATACTTCATCTTCTATTGCAGAGGCTATACAGTTAAAAAGGAAAAAACAAATCCAAAACCAAACCACTATAGAACTAGCCAGGGAATCATTCTTTGCAACAATTTAGTTCCACTGTCATCTAGATTCTAGTACCGGAATCTGAATATTCTCACATAATGACAGACAATTTTTCTGAACCAAACCCACTCAGAGTTTTATTCTCAACAGTTATATTGGAAGAGATGCTAATTCATATCTAATTACATACTCTTTTAATTAGTTAGCTCTGAAAAGTTGAAAATCATTGCTTCATAAACACTTTCAGACTATGGGCAAAAGAAACTGTATTGTAACTGTAAAGGAACAGTGTAGGTTGGTGTAGAACATTATAAATTAATATGAATCTGCAAAGCCTTATCAAAATAAATGGAAAGGTTCTGCATTGGAGCCACAGCCACTGCCACAGTTTTCAGTCCATCAACAGAGGTGTTGACTTTCTCTGGTTCTGCATCAGGACTTAGGCTTATGTTGCATGTTATGCAGAGGGGATAATTTCCTTTGTGTTTTCCAAACTTTCTTAATATTTAGTTTTGGATGAAATTGTGATTGAATACCACTTTGATTTCTCATTCTACTTACTGTAAGCTAACCACATACCTAAACATTAAAACCAGAAAATAACCAGACACACAAAAAGTTGTAACTACCTCACAAATGTCTGAAAAGCAACAAAAAATATTTATTTTTTTAGGGCTATCTTATAACCTTAAAAAAGTGGTAGGGGTGTGTATAAAATTAGACTTATGGTAATGTATGACTGATCTCATAGTTGCTTCCTAATTTTATCCAGAATATACTAGTTTTGGGGAACAGTGGGGAATGGATGAATAAAAAAAACTATGAGTATGTGGGGGTTTCCTTGCAGTATGTGGCTGCTTCTTGGCTGAAGCACTGAAACTGTGTGTTAATAGCATATAGCAACAAAGTGAGGCTGGAAATAAAGAATAATATAATGTCTAATGAAAACTGCCACTGCAATTTGTGCAGGTAGAATGCAATTACCCAAACTGGAATATAGCCAGACATGAAAGCATTCTACTTTCTGTTTCAGACAATGCAGTGGCTACTTAGGATATAACAAGCAGGAACTTTTTCAAGGCACTTGCATGTCCAAACTCTAGTACTTTTCAGGCAAATGTGAGAGATGTTTATATTGCTGCCACAACCATTGGTGTATTTTTGTGCCTTTAACGTGCTTAAAAAAAAGACATAGGCAGCTATTCCCCATAATCTTCGCCAAAAAAGAAAACAAGCCACCCCCAATTCTTGTGATTTAATGTTCTAGAGGTTTTGTCGCTTAAAGTCTTAGAGGGTTTTATATAGCTTGGGTGTATTTTAAATACATGACTTACCAGATCTGCTTTAAAAAAAAAAAAATGCTGTGGGAGTATGTTCAGATTTAAAAGAGACCGTTTGCTTCATACCTCAGTCTTGCAAATTTTTTTCTGAAAAACCCAAACAGCTTATAAACAGTGAGTAAATTATTATAGGATGGTGTTTTTCCAACAGTTGCTGTGTTTTACATAGAAGATTCTGATAATACAGTAGTCATTTGAGGCTGTATTTAGATCTCAAGTGGAAAGTGATGCTGTTCAGCACTTGGACTAAATGTTACAATGAGTTCCACTTATTCAAAATATCATTTATATGCTCTTGAGCCATACAAAAAGAAAACCTAAAATTATGGTGGAAGGCGATTCTCAACTCATATTTGCTTTATCTATGTATTTTAGCAATTTCTGCTGGCTGGATTTACTTTGAGTTGGTTTGACTGTAATTGAGAGGTTGATGGTGAAATGGCACTTCAGACAAATACCATCTAAGAATAAATCATTATGAAATAAGCTTAAATTTTCTTCTTAACTGTGGTGCTTTAATCCTATTACAGGAGACTAATTGGTGCTAATGTGTATTTTGGAACTTTTTGAACAGTGGTTTTCCCCTACTCATCATATGCTAAAAGGTTCTTATTCAACTGGCATCATTTTTATGTAACTGAGAGACAGTATGGCAAACGTACCATTTGATTTTTCTCAACCACTATTAATTTATTATATCATTGAGATGTTGATACTTTCTGAGACTAGTCAAAGTGATGTCATTTGCAGTACCCATTTCTGGAAGGAAAAAAAAAAAAGGAATAATTTTTTTCAAGTTGACATTTGTTGCATTCCTCTGATTTTTTTGTTGACATTGTTGTCCTTATTTCTGAAGGGCTGGTTCCAAAGAGCAGACAAAATAGCCAATAGCACTGAAGACAGCAGCAGACTGTTGCTGAAGCTAAAGGAGACAAGTTTTGGATGTTTCCATTGACCAAACCTGTGTGTTGTCTTTGGCTAACCCTTTGCACCTGCTGATGTCCTGTGCAGCAACCAATAGCAACTTTTCCAGGGAAACCTTAGTCATATCTTTGCCAGTGTCAGCAGGAAGAGAAAGACCTTTGCCTCTCATCTCTTGTACTTTTCAGTCCTCCTCTTCCCACTTTTTTTCCAATTTACCTGTGCTGCCTTACAGCAGCCCAAGGGCAGACCTTCACCCCCTCTTTTCTCTTTCCCATGCTAGAAAGACATGGATGTGCAAAAGCTGATTTAACAGGAGAAATAAGAAGCAGGGCAGGCAGAAATAGCGTCAGTGTAGATATAGATGTAAAGGACTCTGACACTGTGTCCTCAGGCACTGAGTCGACTGACATGACTGGCCATCATGTAACCCAGGAGTTTATTTTGTCTCCAAAAATCAGGGCACTGAATAAAAACACCCATTGGGAATGGCCCTTGGGAACTTCTTAGCCCCTGCGCAGTGCTTGGGAATTGCTGCTAATTGGTATGGTGAGTTTTACATCATAGTGTGGACATAACCTAGGGGAGGAGGAGTAACACAAAGGTGACTGGGGAGAGAGAGAAAGGAGAAGGTATCTCATGTAAAGGCATGTGAGAAGGGAAGAAGACTTAGGCAGTGTGAGAACTGAAATGCATGCAGGTAACCAAGACTGCCAAAATCCACAGCTGAAGTGTAAAGAGTAGATTTACTCCATCTCCACTCTGGCAAAACAAAGACACATCCACAGCTAAGCTTATTCCATCTTAGCCGGGGCAAAAAGCACGCAAGCCATTCCCACCTGCCATCAAAGGTTTGGCACAGGCGCAGTCCTTCACAAGGCTGTGTTTTACAGTCTCCAGGCTTCTTAATCTCTCTGCTGTTCCAACTCCAGGCCTAGGCCTGCGAAGAATATTTTTTAGTTCTTTTACAGCATTGTGTTATCTTCTAGAGGAATCCCACTTCTCAAGACAAGCAGCAAACAGTGAAATTTCCCACATCGAATATTAGCATCCCTGAGCTGCCAGGTCATCTTGAATGAAAATACCAATTTTCCCCTCCTTAACAAATCTTCCAGTTTTAACCCTTTCCTTCCAGCAGTCAGGCAGTGAACTATTGCCATTTTTTTTTATTATCCAAACCTTCCCCCAACCAGTCTCCGTGACGTTTTAAGCCCTGGTGTTGATGACCAATTGAGTAATCCACTGAACTGAGTAAAGAAAATATCTTGACCAGCTGAAAATTTCCTCCTGCATAGTTGTGATAACTGTTTGTTTGCTTGATTGTAGTTATATAAAGTGTATTTTAAACTTTTAAGTATCTCCCAGAAAAAGATGACATTTTTTTTCTTCAGACTCAAGCACATTTTATTGTATAACTGCCTAGTTTTCAACTAAATCAAAGAGAATTAGGTATCTAAATACCTTTGAAGATCTGAAGTTAGATATAGAAAAATTATTTAAAATGTAGGGGTCTGTGATACCTCAGTGTAGGATATGGCAGAAATCAGAGATGTTTCTGAAGGAAAAAAAAAAGGGTGCTATGTTGGTATATGCTTATGTAGTTAAAAAGAGGGTGGTGAGGTTTTGCTGCATGCTTCAAAATGTATTTTTGCTTCACTGTGAATGTATTTTGCAAATATTTAAAATGCATAGGGTGGGTAATTCATGTGCATTAGATGAGCATTTTCAGAAATTAGTATTTGGCCAACAAATGTCTACTTTCAAATATATATTTAAAACCTTTTCTTTTGCTGAAGATGCCACTGAATTTTCTTAGATTAGATAATTATCTTTCATTGTCCTTACATTATACTCAGCTCAGCTTCATCCAGCTTTTTGACTTCTAAGATTTGTAATTAACCTTTTCTGTCAAATATTAACAGAAGGAAAATCCTGGTAGTTTCTTAGCTCCAGAACTTGAAGAGTGACAAATTAACAGAGCTGAAGAGGTTGAAAACTCTACCCACATATTTAGTTTTATTGATGGAAGTATCATGGGGCAATTGAGTCATGACACTGCTAGAGCTCCACATGTATAGCAAGACTGACAAGTCTAAAAACTTTCACCCTCTCTCTCTGATATCCTTATGTTCTTACAAATAAAATAAGAGTATAATGCAATGACATTTCTCCCTCAAAAATTAGTATCTAGAATGAAATTCTAACTATTTTACTTTTGTTCTTTTTTGATGATAAGGTGTTTACGGTGTTCTCAAAAAGATTACGTAAGGGATGGAGGGAATTTGTTGGGGAAAAATAATGTTTACGGAGTAAGGTTAATAATAACTCTTAAAGGAAAGTTTATGGAAGAATAGCAATGAAGAGCTATGGGGATTGTGAAAAACCCTTGTGAAATAACATTCTAATTCTCTGGAGAAAACAATCTAAATAAAAAGTAGAGCTGGATAGAAATGAAAAGCACAAAAATAATTTGCCCAGGGGTTTGGGCAAAGCTGTTATTGTCAAACTTAACTTCTTTTTTATTCCAGACAGTTTTATTATTCATGGACCTTTTTATGTATTCTGACTATTTTACTTCCAAAAGGATTCATGATTAGTGTGTAGAAAACTCAGAGTGTTTCATTTATGAATTAAAAATTATGTAGGTAGGCAATTATGTAGCAGACCTGTATGAGCTTGGGTCAGTATACTGGACTAGAGGAATCTGGTTTGCTTCTCTCATTGTCTAAAAACTTCTGGCCTTTTTTGTTCTCTTGTTTATATGTTTAAAAACCATAAATATGAAATCATCTTCAAACCTTTCCAGTGACAGATATCTCCTCCAACAAATGGTGCTTTACTACTGGGTAGCGTTCAGTCTTTTTGTTTTCAGAAACCTGAAAAAGAGGGATGCACCACTAGGAGGGATTTGAATCCACTTGATGCACGTGCCTACCTGTTGTGACAAATCAGATCCTTTAGGGGAAAAGTAATACAGTTGATGCATTGTGTTTTGGCTTCACAGTGTGGCAGGGCACAAGCCTTAATCCTAATAAAGATAGCAGATCATCTCTATTATTTTCTAATCCTTCTGTTCAAAGAATTCTTCTGCCAGGGATTGTTCATCCATAAAGGTAAATCTTTGTAACTGCTTCAAAATATGGTCAATGGGACCTGTAGATGCCACTGTATTTTGTCTTAATGCTTGTGCCATAAGTGTATCAATGACATTTATTTCAGACATTTAGTTTAAAATATTTTAATAGTCCTTTGGAGTGGAAACAAAACAGGATTCACAAGGGTTTCTAAATCCTGGATTTTCCTCCTCTTTTCCTTTGTAAAGCAGTAGTCAGACATTGAAAGAGCTGGAAAGTTTTCCTACCAAGGCTGATAGACTCAGCAGTTTGCAGGTTTTGTATTGGGACTGATGAGAATGCCTGCTCCCAGGTCTAAATAGCTCCTGTAAGAAATCACTGAGATCAAAGTTTGCTATTCTTGGAAAAGTATAGAAGGTATTACAGTCCCACATAGTTTCTAAGGAGTAATTTCTGAATTGAGTCACAAATTCATTTGCATACCTTCTTCAAATTACTGATGCACACCAAAGTGCTAAGCAGGTGCAGAAAGGCAAGACTTCCAAGTGTCTTCCTCACTCTGCATGGATTTCTCTCTAGCTAACGCTTGCTGCATGTCAGACTGCCAGTGGTAGTGGCAAAATTGGCAACTCCTGGTACTTCCATGGTGTGTGAACGTGGGGTTGAAATGGATGATCTTGGCTTTTTGTGCAGCCAAGGTTTTACAGCAGAAACTGCCTTTCCAGTAGGCTTGTACCTCAGGCACCTGTGCCATAGACTTTTTTGTATAAACCAGATCTATACTTTAGTATAAAAGATACATATGCCCTCACTGAGGATGTTTGGGCAAGCCTGCAGAAAACCAAAAATATTTATCTTGAGAAGTATAAAACTCTCCTAGACATAGGTGATTCCAGAAGTCAGCACCAGAGCTGACTTCTGAGCATATTGAGAAAAACATGCAAACAAAGAAAACAGGAAACGTATACAAAATACAGCCAAGGCTTAGTAGTTGGAAGAGATGAGGGGACAGTGAAGACTAGCAACATCCTGACATGAACATTTCATTTCTCCTCCTCTTCTTCATGGCATTTTCTGTATTTGAACAGAGCTCTTGCCTCACATGTAATAAATCCTTTTCATGCAGCCGATGGTTCCCACTTTATAAAATAGCAGCGACTGCTTTTTAATGTTTTTACTAATTTTTTATGGTAAATGTCTTTAATATTAACTTCTTCTTTTCTCTTGTCCTTCAGACACCTCTTGCTAGAAAAGTAATCCTGTACATAACCTTCACATTCTCCTTCATTTCTTACACAGATGTTGAGGTTTATCTGGCTCGGCTGATCTCTCACATCTCATCACTAATCTCTTTTGTCAGCTTGTCCATTCTTTAGATATTATCTATTCTTTTGAAGTTCCTCACTTCTGTCCCTTATATTCACTGAAGGAGCAACGACAAAAGATCCAGTGAAAATAGCAGCATAATTTACACATTTCATCTTTACCTTTAGATTGATGCTAAACATATATTGTTATGGCCTTTCCTGTCCCTTTTAATCATTGTTTCATACTTAGGATTTATTAAGACTGTGTTGATCAATAAGAGAGAAAAATTATAGCTTGTTGGAGTTGTCTGTAGTTGAAAATATTAATATTTGTCTCTCAGTCATGATGGAGGGCTCTGTTCCTTTTATATTTTTTCCTTGTTATTAACTCTCCCACACCAGCTGTCTTCAATACAAAGGCAGGCAGATGTCTGCTGACAGCCTTATTTAGAAATTAGAGTGCTTTCCAGATTTAAATCCAAGATCTAAAATTTTAAGATCAATGCACAGACACTGTGGAGGTGAGAACTGTTGTTTTCATCTGAGTTTCATCTTCTGCATTGATCTATTGTTCCAATCAGTGTTGCATCATCTTCCTATCCTAGGAAAATAGCAGCAGGCAAAATTGAACTGGTTCACAGAGGCTCAACGAGCTGATATTTATTTTTGAGAAGATGCCATATTTTCAAGAAATACAATACAAATATATCAGACCAATGATAGAGCAATCCTTAGCTCTGAGGAAATCCACCCAGGAGAAATGTTAAACTGACTTCATGTGTTTTCAGCATTAATTCGCAGTCCCGATATGTTACAGGGAGTCTGAGGCCTTAGGTTGCACCAATGCAGTATCATATTTCAGAGCTGTGTAAACCCAGTAAAAATTCTAATCACGTGTTTTATTCCTCTATCTCTGGCTCTTGTAGTCAAACAGATCAGTCAGAAAAGACTTAAACATATTTATAAAAACCGAAAGCTATTTTTTCTAAGTGGGATCATGCACCTTGAGGTGTATAATTCTGGAATGGGGAAGAGCTTTTCTGTTATCATTATCAACCTGTAGCAATATCTGTGATGCAGCAGGTGGATGTAAAAGAGACTCTGGCCTCTTTCTCTCTGTGTTTTTGGGGGGGAATAAGTTGCTCCTGATTGGAATTTCAAACTATATAGTGAGAAAAAAGTCCCCTGTTCCTCAGGTGAATTAGACCCAAGCAGCTGCCTATTTACTCACTTCTCCCACTGGAGAGGGAGTAAATAAAAAAAACAGCAAGAAGACTGAGGGATAGAGAAAAAGATGGTTTACTAAGTGGAACAAAAGCTGTGAGTGAAAGCAAAACAAAATTAATTCCTTCCCATTTGCAGACAGTTGTCCAGCCACTTCCTGGAAAGCAGGTCCTGAGAATGAATTGCTTTGGATGTTATACATGCAAACATCGGGAATTCTTCCACCTTTTCTTGAGATTTTATTGCTGACTACATTATACAGCATGAAACATCCTTTTGCTCAATTTTGGTCATCAGAACTCCCTCCCAATTTCTTGCCTATCCCTAGCCTTGGAACCAGGGTGGCAAAGTGCAAAGAAGAGGAAGTCTCAAAGCACTGCTCAGCAATAATCAAAACACTGGGATTTTATCTTTTATCAGTGCTGTTTTAGCCAGAAATCCAGATCCAGAAATCCAGAGCACCCTTCAGGCTGCTACAAAAAAAGTTAATTTCACCCCAGCCAGATGCAGCCCACTTCCTTATCCCATCAGGGAGAGATGTTATTTTTTTTTTTTTTTTTTTTTGGAGTGCAGCAGCAGTAGGCAGCGTTATTCATCTAAACCGTCCCAAAAGTGTGCATCATCATGGCAGCAAAAGGTCAAATTTAATGAGCATCACTTCAGTTTGGCCACTGCCAGTCACCAGTGTCTGACCTCCAAACAGTGCACCCGTGTCCACTCAGAGCTCTCCTTCATGTGGTGATAAGGCTCTAAGCTGCCCTCAGATCTGGGCTTTGCCTTAAAAATCACAGCTCTACCCTGAGTGTATCATTATTGCACCTTTGTCACAGCTCATTGAGCCACATAATCATTCTGCATGCATCAGCGCTTCCTCCCCTAGTAAAAATGCTTGGCATCCAGAGATGGCATCATGGTCAAGGTGCAGTGAGTGCTTCAGGAGCAAAGTTCTCTAATGGCTAAGAAGTAGATTAGGAAAAGCTACAAAAGCAACTGACACAGTATATATCTTATACAATCCTTTTGTGAAGTATTTGAGGTTCTTGTGGGAAAATTAAACCCTAAACTCATCAGAGGTCCATTTTAAAAACAGTTTTGGTTTTGATAGCTAATATATTCCTAATTTCATTTAAACAGTTTATGAGATGCCTGTAAGATAAAACAGCTTTATTCATTGGAGAGTTTTCTTCTCTCAAACCTATTAAAATTTCAAGTATCAAGCATTTCCAGTCCCTGAGACAAAATTCATAAAGCTTTTGATTCATTATTTTACATAAACAAACAGCCATTGTACCTGATGAATTGATGTTGAATGTGTTATATTAAATTCCTAAATTCCCCAGTTGTTCTATAGGATTCTTCACTTTGCAGAATTGTCTGATTTTACTTCTTGTGTGATGCAGTAAATGATTAATATGCTAATTGTTGCTAGAATATTGAATCATCTGTTCTTCAGATTCAAAACTGCTACCACTCTGAAGAGCTGCTCCTCCACTTCTCCTCCATTTAGTGAAAGTAATAAACCCATGCCTTTCCTTTTCTAAAGTAATTGAACCAATTTAAATGTGAAAGTCTAGATTGCCTCTACACTGTCTCTTCATTTCTCCCACGCTACTTCTTCCCCTCTCCTTGTAGTTGCCAGTAGTTTCATTGTCTTTTGTTTTCAGTATAAGAACCTCTATTTTTTCTTAATTTTATCTTGTCTGAATGCCAGCTCTTTTTCTTATTCTTTTTGATGTTGCTTTGGCTGCTGGGTTTCCCATTACTTTGGTTTCACATGATCAACTCTTCTTCAATCTATACCCTGTACATGTTTTCCTTCCTTGTTTTGCAATACAAACATACTTCCTCTCCAAAGTATGTGGGTCTCAATTCTTTCCTAAATTCACCTTAAGATCTCTTTTGACCCCACTTTCATGTTTGCTTTTTCCTTATTTTCCCACTGCTCACTCTCTACACCATGTCTCTTTCTTCCCCCTCATTTCTTCCTGCCTTGTGGCTTCAGCACATTTTGGTTGGACCTAAAAGGGGGTGCTTGCCAGGAGTTAGGTTTGCTACTCCAGCTTCCAATCCCTATGTCACATGAAGGAGCTTGATTTTTTGATTTCTGGCCCTGCTCCATATGAGAGTCTGGTTATCAACCAAAGAGTTTTAAATACATTTCTTAGTTTTGCAGAGGCTAATGAATATAATTCCTTTTTTTTTTTTTTCTTGGTGCTAGTTTATCACTTTCTGGCAAATTGTGTGGTGATTACTTAAAACCAAAATTAAAAAAATATCAGGTAAGAATTTTCTTGTATCTCATTACAGGAAGAAAGGAATTTTCCTCCAGAGACAGTAAGGACATCCATAGCATGAATATTTAACTGCTCCTACAGTGTTATTACAATGACACTCCAGTGCAGTCACAGGCTCTAGGTGTAGTGGGTGTGGTATTACAATGTTTGTTCTGAAGACCGCATAGATTTTGTGAGGATACATGCTTGTCATGCTATGAATTTCTACCTCAAAATGGCACTGAAATTCCAGCCCCAGCCTGAGACATTTCTACATGAGCAAAACACTGCCTGCATGGAAAAAACACTCAAGGGAAAAACAAGTGTAACAAATTCATAATTCAGATTAATTCCACAAAAATCTTTATTGCGCTCAACAAACAAATAATGACAGCTCCCTATCACAGTGGCTGAACTTTGTTGTTACTATCATTCTTTATAAGTCTGTATGTAGAAAACCAATTTCATCAGCATTTTCCAATGAGTTACAAGTTTTCCTTGAGACTGTAAAAACCCTTTCACTCTAAATTCAGAAAGATTTAGTCAAATTGTGTGCACTGCTGTTGTGCAGATTTCAGTTTCCCCTTGGCTTGTTTGAAGGAAACAGAAGGCGTCATTTACCTTCTCTGTCTGCCATCATTCAGCCAAGTGGCTGTTTAAGCAGCTGGCCCAAACCAGAAGATGCTGGCTCAGCTGGAACAGGGGAAGCAGTAGCCCAAATAGTAAAGGAGTTCAGGGACACAGAAATGAGGCAGGATTATTAGGCAATTTCTGGTATTAGGAACTAATATCTGTAGCGGGCTTTGCAAGTGATGGCCAAATGGATTAAAGGAAAATAGATGAAGATAGATGCTCCAGTTTGGACTTGTTGAATTCCACCATTAAATTTCATTTGAACAGGCATAGTAACACAGATGACAGAGAAGGCTCTGGTAGGAGGAGTTACAATAACCTCACTTTATCTTGATGAAAGTGTAAACAGAAATTTTAGCTGTACAGAAAGCAGGGAAAAAAGTGGGTTCATGAAGGATACTCAGTAGAAGCCTGCAACACTGGCTGTATCTTCTACTAAATACCCTCCCTTTTCTCCTGCTTTCTATATAGCTAAAATACCAACCCAATTAATCCCCAGTGAAAAGACATCTGAAACAAGAAGGGACTTTGGGAATAAAAAAAAGATCTTTTACAACAAAGACAGCAAATCTTTTGCTGTGTAGTTCATTCTGATGGCAGCTCTTCCAGAAATAAGCACCAGAAAGATGGACTCAGTATTGTCAATCCTCTACATTAAAACATAGTTGTAGGATGGGCACAATGAGTGTTTTGTATTTTATCCTGCTCTGTTGACATTTAGACTTTTGGTTTGCTCCCAGCATATATTCTCAAGATCCTATCTGCAGTTATTATTTTGAATACTCTCATCTTTTACTGTAAAAAAATGTTATGCTGGGATCTGTGTATGATCCCAGCCTTAAAGAACTAGACAGTGTTGAAAAGTCTGTGGTAAACATATCCAGTTGCAAATTTCCTTACACCTTTGACAGCAATAACAAAGTTGAAGTTGAAGTGTAATTATGTAGCTAAGTGAGGGCATATTTAGAACACCCACATATCTGTTGAATTGTCCAAACAGTTTGGAGATGTATTTAAATAAATCCTGAACTATGTTATGTTTTTCACTAGAATTTAATAGCTTTAAATGCAGACTAGTCTACTGATGTTGATGGTTAATGTGCCTCTGTCATGTTCAACATTTCAAGGATTTTATTTAAAGACTTTATTTTTAAATTTTGTTTCAGTCTGCAGTTTTAAACAAAAATTATCAGCAAATGGGGCTAAGTAAATGTGATCACTTTTATCCTGTCAGTATTAATTTTCCAAACAATATTTGGAATAATTTCATATTCTTTTTAAATTAAATACGTTCAATTCTCTCAGTAAAAAGATAGCACAGCTTTTGAATATACACGTTGCCTCCTTTTCCTCTCTGTACTGCTGGAGCCTGCTTACTTCACAAGTCGTGCCTGAGCATAAAGCTGGCTGTGCCTGTGAGCAGATTTTTGCTTTTAGTTCCTCTACAGTGAGGGCTGGAGAGGCAATGATAACTGTGACTACTGCAACTCATTCCTATAGGAACTTTGATTTTGAAAACGGAAATGGAAGTCACGGATGTCTCTTTGTTACGTGCAAGGCAGATGAGTATAGGAGTTTGTTCAATAAAATAATTGAATAAATTACATAAATTTCAGTGGCTTGAATTCCTTTGAAAAATAAAAGTAATTAGATTATGCATACCATAATTTCTATAGGTAAAACTGACATAATTGTCTCAATTCAGGAGCACTTTCTTCCTTTTATGATGTTTATACAATTTAGTTAGTCTGTTTCATGGTGGTGACTGTCATGCTTGGGAGATTTTTTTATGTTCTTCTGTTGAAAGAAGAAAGCAATGGAGCTTTTTAAAATTTTCTGGTTTTTTGGTTTGGTTTGGTTTTTTTCTGTGCTACATAAAGTGAGGCTGTCGAAAGAGAATTAAAACCAGAATTTTGTTTCTGTATTTAATCAATCAATAAGTCTAAAGGAAGCTATTTTAACAGAAAATCACACTTGACTTGTAGGGTCGTGCTTCTCATGTAGTCAGCACTTTATTGAGTAATGCTATTACACAACTCCCAAAGGTGCAGTCGTGGGGAAATTTCTCGGGTGTTTCTCATATCTAGCAGCAAGGGCAGTTCTTTCACCCAATATCTCAGGCTTGTCCAAATCCCATTTAGTGTTAAATGGAGTTCATGTCTAACAGGGAAGGAGATCTTGTTTCAGAGCACGATAAATGTCTCTAAGACTGGTTTGCCATATCTGTAGAAAAGAAACAATTCAAACATGATGTTAGGGCACTATAAAATGAATGGCACTGCCATCCTCTGCAGGCTGGCTACAGGGAAGGATGTTGTTTACATGGGAATATTTATGTGTTGTGTTTTCTTTTGCTGCTGGTAGCATTTTCTGATGATAAATTTTTTCTCATTCTGCTTCTGCTTTTCTATAACTTAGATAGTTTTAAGAGTTGGGTTTCTGTTTTGCCACACAGTCTGTCCTGTACAATATTGAGAAATAGACGGGGTGGTTTATCTGAATTTTACTAGCATGAACATAAACTGAAACATCTGGTTTTACTTAAATGAACCAAAAATTTATCTGTGACTAGGATTCACTGAATTAGTTTAGATGGATTTAGGGATTTTTATAAAAGCTCAAAGTATTAAAAAGGGAGGCAGTCAGTAAATACAGTAGTGTTTAAGGTATAAGTATATCCCAAAATATCCTGAGTTGTCATGAGTGTGTACCAGACAAATTTTGTGTCTATCACAGTAGATGTTAGATTGAGAGTTCCTCATGACAAGCTGTTGGTTATCTGCCTGGGATTATGCAAATTATTTGTTGGTTGGTTGGTTTGTTGGTTAGTTTTCAAGGTTTTTTAGTATATTGGGAAAAACCTGCAAAGGTATCTATCACTGAGAATTAATGCTGCTCATACCAACATTTGGGTATTCACTGCAACTTTTTAAACCCTATTATCAACCAATAAAATACATACTCAAAGCACACCCAGGCTTTGTATTGTTTTTGAGAGCATTTCCAAACAAGGCTGTAATAAATTGTTCCATGAGTTTGAAATTTTTCATATCCAAATCATGGCTGAGTTAGGCAGGACTCAGCTGGAGCACAAACTGGACTGCTTCTCATGTGAAGTATTTTTGATTGTTTTTTGCAAGCAAAATTTAACCAAGTAAGAGGGTGTTTTTCTGAAGGAAGCTGTTAAGATATTCCTGGGTTCTATTTAACTCTTCAAAATTGTTTCTATATCAGCTGTGGAAGAAACTTGTTTACACTATAAGCCTACAACCTGTAGTCCAAATCTGGTCTGTAATTCATGTATTATGGTCGCATGTAACTTAGTATGAAGTTTACAGACCAGAAAAACATCACCATGCAGACAGTAAGAAGTGCCTTCGCTAATATATCAAAACTTACTTGAGATGCTGGTGTAATTTATACCAGTAAGATACATGATCTTACTTTAAAGAGTTATTAAAAGTAAAGGGAGATTTTTTTCCAGTGGACTTCCAGAGTCATCTCCTCTCTAGGTACATAAATATATAATACTTGCAGAACTCACGAGACATCTTCCACTTGTTCTCTTCCATGTCATTCAGGAAAAGTAAAGGATAACTGCAGCAAGAGACATAAAATTATAGAAGTTTTAGGCCCTGCTGAGTAGACCCTCCTTTCTCAACAAATATCTCAAAAAAATATTTACGAACTCCCAACCTTAATTATATTACCCCAAGCATTACTGCTATGACAATAAAGAGAGGGCAAGCACATCAATTATAAATCAGAAGAAAGGAGAAACTGTACCGACACAGAATTTCTACATAGAAAGCTGCCTGTATCAGCTCTTGCTCTGTGGGAGCCACTTCCCTAAGGCAAAGGATTGCCCTCATGTTCATCAAAGTGCATGATCATGTGCTTAATTACTCCTGAATTTGGACACATCAACAACAGCTTTGTACATTATTTTCTTCCAACAATGGCAAGAAATGGCTTCCAATGGCAAGCAAAACCATGTGAAGTGGTGTTTAGTGGGAGCTGAAAGTGCTTTGTTATCGTACGAATGCTGTTGTTAAGTAGTTTTTAACTACAATTTTTACAGTTTTTTAATGGAAAATTTTATAGAGAGCACTGCAGTCCGTACAAAACATGATGTGGATTACACGCAGTCAGTAGTTATTGTCTGCTATGTGCAGTGGATTTACTGCATTTAGAGGAACCAAAAATTCCATAATTGACCTGTTTAAAAACCAAACAGACAAACCAAACCCAACAAAACTAGTGTGATACTGCTGTGATATTTATTCAGGATGTATAGTCCTCAGGTAGATATTACATAACTTTTCCTGGGCTTTGAAAAGAAACAGGACTGACTCTCTTAGGGTAAGTTGAAAAGGCATTTCCATCCTAAAATTACTTACAGACTTTGTAGTGTAATGCTGAACATTCAACAAGAACAGAATTTATCATGTAATATGACCTAAATGTTTAGAATTTTCTGATATTTCCTTACATGAGCTGCTTAAAGAAAAACATGACATGACTTTTAAAGCAATTTTACGTATATTTTTTATTTGAATGTTGATTTTTCCTGTATCCATTATTTTCCTGTCACTAATAAGTAAGTGCTATTCAATACATAGACAGTTGCTAATATGATGTAAATTATTAAATGACTGAATTTGTTTGTTTCAGTTAAAAATATTTGTGAACATTCAAACTACATTTTGTTCTTTTTTAATTTATTGTTGCACAATAAATCAGAGTGTGTTTGTTGCTGCTGTTATGTGATTACTGTGAACAGTCTGGTGGACTGCAGTATAAAACACAATTCTTCAATAGCATTTAAGGTAATGATTTTCTTACGGCGTATCTTGTGTTGGTTTTTTTTTGTGAAGCAAATGACATCTGTGGGGATGGTCACAATTCAGATTAAGATTCTGTCCTTTTTTTAGCTCAGCCATTTTGCTTCTCACCCTTTTCACCTTCCTTTCTACAATGTGCCATAGAAGTGGGAAAAGTTGGCAATCAGATTTGGTGCCCTGGATGGATGGCTTTAGATTTGGCTGGGGGCTGGAAGCAGCCATCTCTGGATAAATTCGTCCTAATAAGTTGGAAAAATCACTGTAGCTTTCCTTTGGTAGTAAATGGAGTAGGCTTCTTGAGAAAAGACATCTGCATAAAATCCCTTACCCACATGTTCCTTTAGACGTTCCCAGTATACTTATTTTATTTATTATGCTTCAGCTATACCTATAATAGCTTTCAGTGAGCTAATTGTGCATAGAAAAGATAGAGCTCTGTCCAGGTTAGTTAAACATGGTTTTTCTCTTTATGGTCTGTGCTGAGCTGAAGGTTTTGATGACTGAAATGGTGCCTAAGCTAGTGTGTTTAAGCCTGATACGTCTGTGTTCTTTTTAACTTTTAACTCTTTTTCTCTCTGTACTAGAGAAGGGATTGAAGGAATAGGGTCTGTGCCAAAAGACTTTGTCAAACCTGGACTTTGAGACTGTATTCAGAGAGAATCTGTTAACTAGTCCTTCAAGGCTCTCACTAAAAGGAACATTGTGCTTAGCAGCATCATTATAATGTAAAAGAGTTCCGTGATCCAAAATAGATTGAAAACTCTTTCTTTCCTGGTGTTGCAACTTCAGATATTAAGATATCAGCATAATGTTCTTTAAAGTTTGCTGCAGTCCTGTGAGAGTAGTGAGAGATGTTGATGTGTAGCTCTATTTAGGGAGCGAGTCTGTATTCAGATGTTTATTGTTAAGCAGTATTGAAGTGCACATGGTACAATAAATCATAGTAATTCCTTTAGTTATTATTTTAAATAGGTAATTCATTCCTGTTGTTTAAAGGATGCTGTGTAGAGGAATCTTATTTGCACTTTGGGTAAGGTTGTTAACTACATTAAAGGATTGCCAACGTGCATTTCCGTAAGGAGGGACAGTGTATATGAAAAGATAAATGTAAGTGAGAGTATCTATCTGCTAAATATATGTCAGCTCCCTGGAAGAATTTAGAAGAAAAACAAATGACGCTTATCCTTGACTTGTTGGTGTTTGAGAACTGTGAATTTCCTCACTAACTAATCGAAAATACTTGTTGTGCAGCTCAGGGTAGCAGTTGTAGCACTGTAGATGAAGGGTACTCAGAAGCTGGAGACTTTCACTGTGTGATACTCCCCAACTTGCAATTCTGACATCTCTCAGCCTAGGCAAGAGCAACAGACAAGGCGGCATGCTAATGACCTCCTTGAGTTATAATCAGGCTGTCTTAATATTTCATTGGTGCAGCCAATTTCATTCTGATGCATCTCTGCTGTGCTTATGTTTGTGATATCCAAGCAGGAAACACAGACATGCCAAAACCCAAGAGTGAATGTGGGAATAATTTAAGTAATGTGTGATTTTCACCATTGGAACCATAGAGAAGCTTTTCATGGTTCTCATTACCAAACCCCGCTATTTACATATTTTGATGCCTTTCCATGAGGCTTGGTTTTTTTCCTCCTGAAATAAATCAAAAAGGATGAATTCTCCAGTCCCATTCCCACCAGTACAAAGTGGCATAAGTGCTTACCCTTGTTTTACTCTTCCCTCAGCGCCTGCTAATGGCCATTTGGAGACAAGACATTGGGCTGTGAGGTCTTGTTGGTCTGAACCAATGTAACTGTTATAATCCTGAATGGTGCTACACTGATAAATTTGTCTTTTTTGTGAATGTTTTTCTCAGAAAGGTTGTGAGAATATCTGGGGGCTTGACTGTATCAATCCTTTTCCTCTGTGTGTTTGGTATAGTCCTTACTTCCTCAGAGGAAGAACAAATTGGTAGACTTTTGTATGGAGTAATTTCCACGTTGCCATTTTTCATGTGTCTAGAAAGTTTACATTCGTGTATCAGGATTCCAGAGGCAGACTGAATTCAGAGGCACTTCCCTGGGCTGTGATAAAGCTCTACATGGGAATGCCATTCTAGTCCAGATGATGATAAATGGGATACATCCATCACAGGTACGAATAATTTTAGAGCTGGCTTTGGGGGAGACCATTGTGCATCATTTCCTGAAGAGTCAGTATAATTGTCCAAGGTGAAATTGTTTCTTTCCTGTGCGTCCAGTTCAATGGTGGTTTTTTATTGTTTACTCTGAGTTAATGAGAAGAGAGCCATCTTAGAAGCAGGTTTATTTTGGCTGTGAAAGTATTGATGAGGAATTAGTGAAAAGGTTTTTCCCTGTGCTGTTGTCAGGCTGTTCCTCTGGGCAGGACAAAAAAAAAAAGGTCAGTGGAAAGAATCTATAGGCCAGATAGTTCAGGAATTGTTTTCACATAGTGTTAATATAGAAATATCCTGGTGGATAATATTGACCTCTTGAAAGGTGTGGTTGTTTTTTTGCTCAGTGTGGCTTGATGGTGAAACAGTCACTGACTTTATTCTTTAGTATATGAATGTCTTCACTAGAAAATTCCAATCAACTGCAAAAGTAAGTTGAATGTGTTTCTAATTTTTGTTCTTCTAATTTGCTGAAATATGTGAGAGCTTATTGTCTGAAAAAAAAAAAAAAATGACAGGTTCAGGGGAAGGAGGTGTTTTACTGGAGCTCTCCTGCATATTCAGAATTGTTTAGATGGTCAGAGATTTGCCAAGAGTAATCATTTAATGATGACATGTTTTTCTTTAGGAAGTAGATGGCACTGCTTGATCCAAGTTTCATCTTGAACTTACATTAATCACATTATATAGAGAACTATTATTCTCAGCATGTAATTTAAATTAGATTTGTTTTGTCTTTGTTTGGCTTGAATTAACAGTTTTTACATTTTTTGTGTCTGCTCAAAAATGCTGCTTCACCTTGTTTGTAAGCCTTGCCTCACTGAATAATTTTCTGCCTGTATCTGCTGGCTGTTAGGGAGCAAACAGACACTGATTTTTGTTATTCTCAATAGCTCAAGTAAATTAAGGCATGGAGCTTCTTTCATTATCTTACTGAGAAACAGCTTTCCAAGTTTTCGTGTTGTTTCTTATTAGTCTACATTTTGAATCATTCCAGATTATCAGTGTGTTCTATAAAGTGTGGGCAGTGTAAGAGAGTATTGCAATAATGGCTTTGTTAATATTGGATGCAATACAAAACCATTTTCCTCCTCCTCAATAGAGTACTCCTTAATGTTGTCTGGCCCTGCTGTTCTTTGTTTTCAGATTGTTTCCCTCCTGTACACAGGGTCTTTTATTTTAAAGTAAAGTAAAGCAAACAAAAGAAAAAATATCTGGCACTAATTGATGGAGAAGCTCCTTTCTGATTGCATGTGGAGACTTTCTGCCCACATAGCCAACATTTTGTAATAATGATTATTTACGGTGATGCAAGCTAACGTGCTTTTCTTGCATTTAAAAGGAGTCAGAGCATTCCCATTGCCTGTAAGCTAGGGAAGCAGTAAGTAAGGACAAGGGAATATTCCTTAACTTTTATGGGACAGTTGCTTTTTAATTCAAGTATAAAAGTATTAACTTGGGAAATGTTGGTTAGACAAGGCCTGTAATCAAACATTAAGCAATAAGGATAAAATACCAAATTTTAAAATCACTATATGTGTTAGCATTGCTTGTTCTGCCCGTTGAGACTTGCATCTTTTGTGAGAAGACAACATGTAATCCTGCAGGTTGACAGCCTGTTACACTACATGTGCACAAGGGAAGGATGAGTAACATATTTATTCATGGATTTCTGTATGCTTCAGATGGTGATATTTTTTAAACTATTTCATAGGAAGGAGACATGTATGACATTTCTTGCACATGGACACTGCTACCTGTGTTTAGCTGCCACAGATATTTGTTGAAGGAAGACTTAAATCACAAATATTACTCAGGTACTTAAAAATATTATTGAGGAGATAGACAATTTTTTTGGTTCAAAATATGTACTCAACTTTCAAATAATTATTAAAAAAAACCCCAATGCACAAAACCACAAAGCTTCAAGATTAACTTTCTTCAATGCTATTTAGAGATACAGGTATTAGATGAAAAATTCTTCTATAAAGTTGCTAAAAACTGGGAAGTAAATTATAGGAATGCCTAGAATGACTTGAGAGGTCATCAGTACGCTGAGAAGGATTTTATTTTCATCAGCTCTCTGGGGGAACGAATACATACTGGGATTAGCCAGCAGTGTTGCCAAGAAGGCCTGGCTTGTGTCAGTAACAGCATGGCCAGCAGGATCAGGATGTCATCGTGCCCCTGTACTGGGCACCGGTGAGGCTGCGCCTCAAGTGTTGTGTTCAGTTCCGGGCCCCTCACTAGAGGAAAAGCATTGAGATGCTGGAGCATGTCCAGAGAAAGGCAATGGAGCTGGGGAAGGGTCTGGAACACAGATCCTATGAAAAGCAGCTGAGGGAGCTGGGGGTGTTTAGCCTTGAGAAAAGGAGTGTGGCTAAGTTCATCTCCTTTTACATATTTGACAAAAACTGTACTGGTTTTGGAGTCTGCAGTACAGAGTAAAGAAATTGTTATAATCTGTTAGAGTAATCAAAAGCAGCACATGGAGTTCATTGCAAATAATATTTTAAAATAGATTAAAAGTGTTAATGCATTATGCTTTCTGCAATTACTGAAGAGAGAACTTTATTCTTTTGGGAAAAGAAAGGCATAATGAAATAGCTTTGAAAGGGTTGTTGGTTTAGATGAGAAATGACAGGAGACACATTAAATAAAAACTGCTTAGATTTTTGTTTCTGAAATTAGAAAATAGTTTTCACTAAATGTTGAGAAAATTAATAAATTATGGTCCATATCTCACTATGACCAGATTTGACCAATTCATTTGGAGTGCATGAAGACATTGTGTATTCTGGAAAGAAGAAAAGTACTGTCATAGTGTGCAAAATACAGTGTTGGAGTAGCAAACAAGGTGGCAGTCTAGGCAGTTATTGCCTTTGTAATATGTAGAGTTGGACATTTGTCATTTTCTGTATGTTCTGAAGTCTTCTTAAGTGCAACAGCTACAGATCCATAGACCTGGGTAAAAGCAGAGTGGGTTTGTCAGGGGAGAGCCCTTCTGTGGCTATTCCTGTCTTCCAGCTCAGGAAACCGAGGAGGTTGGCAGCAAGAGTGCAGTTACCAAAGTACTGGTACTATATATTGAAATGTTTAAATGACTAAACCAATGCGTGATTACACAATGTGCAGTTGTATTGTATCACTGCTGTAGGTTTGTATTTGAATGATGGCAGTGCCTGTGCAGCGGCAGTGCTTGTCTCTGCAACAAAAGGAACACAAACAGGGATTTTCTTGCTCTTTTTTTTGTTGTTCGTTGTTGGTTTCTAAAAGTATTTTATAAAGTTTCCGCACTATTTCAGCTGGACTTCTCTCTTTCAGCTGCTGACCTGTTGCACTGAGTCTTGTGTAGGTACAATTCTCTCATGCTCTCTAGTCAGCTGGTGGGGGTTGGGCATTAATTAATGGTGTTATAAGTAACAGGGCGGCAAAAAAGACCAGAAGGGGACAACAGAGTGAAAAATAGACTGTTTATCAGTAATTTTGTACTTTGCCTTTTATAAGCCGTGCTATTCTAAAACTCAGTGTAATTATAAGAATAACTCAGAGGGGAAAGAGGAAATGTTTTGCTTGCTTTAGCTGATAAAGGTTTGCTGTGTTCAATATTTCTTATAGTCAGGATCCTAGTTTGAGGGGGAAAAGAAGATTGTTTTCACTTATACTGGCTTTATAATGAAATACCCGTGGCAGCCCCAGATAATAACAAGCCTATGCTTTAGTGACAGCAGAGGTGTGAGACTCTCTGAATGATGAAGAGGTAAAAGTTAACTACTGTTTTTCATTGTTTCACTCCCCGTAAGGACCACCAGAATCTTCAGAGAGCTGTGTTTTCAGAAATGGAGCACAAGGTACTTTCCTGAAAACACAGCTTCCTTATGAAATCTCACCTTGGGCAAATAAAGCATTAGCTCTATTTGATAAAAATATTCTAAAGTCAGCAAGAGGGAAAAAGCAGCTTCACTTGATTGTTGAGAAAAAAATATATAATGCCTCACGTGGTTAAAATAGCTCCATTTTTGGTTAACAAGCACAAATACAACTTTGGGACTGTATATAATTTTTCTATTAGTTTGAGGACCAGGAAAATTCACAGATATAGTCTGACAGTATTTTGAGACTCTTTTCTTTACTAAATGAGGATTTGACCCTTCAGTCTGCAAGTCTTATTTATGTAACTTTGATTGCAGCTTTTATTGTAAAGAAGGCTGACTCTTCTCAAATGTTCATAATAGTTTAGTTTAGATACTTGACACTAGTGAAAGATTTATTGAATCAAAACCTTTAGAATATCTGGAGAAAAAACCCTATTAGATCATGAGATCTGGTTTCCTGCTGTTTCTCAGAGAGAGTGTATTGATATTAAACTGTTGCTCAGCTTGATCTTATCCAAAGGGTTGGGGTGATCTAAACATAATAACTCAAATTTTGAAGGTTTCACTGGGGTAGGAACACGTCATTCTGACCATCTGTAATACTTTAATTACAGGGAGCTATCTGAATCACAGGTAAGTGTCTTCCAAGAAAATTATGGGTGAATATTATTATATCAGATGTGAAAATGAAAAGGCCATTTGAGAAGATAAATGCCTTTTTTCAGTCTTGATTTTCTTACCTGCATTTACAAACCATAAAAGAAATGTTTATTCAAAGGAATAGTGTGAAAAAAGTACAATGACATTGTGGTATTAAGTAAAAAAGGGAAAAGTGTGTTGTATGGAATGATGTGCAATAAGATCTCACATTTGCTAACAGAGGAAATGCGTGGATTCTAATCAGTTCCAAATGCTACCTTTTTTTTCCACTTTGTTAAATTATGCAGTAAACATATTAATTAATTAATTAGTTGCAGCGTGAAGGCCCACTGGTTTATACGTTCTGCTTGCCTTTACATCCTTTGTGGGGAAAGAGGCTGTGCTATAGCTGTGAAAGTCATCCACACTGTAATAAATTGTAAAATGTAGTGGTGCATATGTAACCTTATATTCCATGGTGAAAAGCATGTTCTTGTCTCGCTTTCCTGTTGCTAGGTACTGCACTTTTTGGGACATAATTTCAAGTTGGCTGAGATCCAGGCTCAGTATAGAGTCAGTCACAACTGTGAAGCTGATGTTAAACTATTAGGATCAACCACGGGAGGGACTCTGAGGGTTTCTTTACTCCTGGAGAAAGAAAAGGAAGGAGGTACACAAGGATATTGTCAGTGTTGTAATACAGGCATTTAGATAAAATGTAACATCTGGCTGATTACCAAGCAGTTCGTTGTGCAGGTGCAGGATTATTTTAGCACTGCAATTATGCCGGGTTTTATTATTATTTTTATACTCCATTTAATTATCAAACAAGAACGTTTGTGAGAACCTTACTAAATTAACTTTGTGGGAGAACATGGATTTATAGGTTAGTTTGCAGGTTCTGCTCATTTTTACTCTGTGTTGTGTATAGTGTTGCAGCATTACTACTGTGTAGAGTTTTTAATTAAATAAAGAAACAAAAATACTCTATTTGTCAGTATAATTGTTAGAAATCCTTTAAAATAATGTAAATGGGGATTTTCTGAGCTTCCATATCTGTATGTACTCTAATATATCTCTCACTGACCTTCCCTAAAAGCAGAGTTCTGCCACAAGCTGTGCCTGAGCTTGTGTATGGCCTTGTGGTCTTCAGCAGGAAAGGACACAATTATTTCTGATGCAGAGTGGCAGAATCTTGCCACTAGAAATGAAACCAGTATCATCTCCTCTTTGCTTGCTGAGATATTCCCTTTGACATTGATCTTTACACTTCAGCTGCAGCAGAAAAATGGCAAAGGCTACACCAGGAGAAAATGTCCCTCGACGGCTTTGGAGCAAACCTGGACTTATGTCATGGGTTTAAGTGTTGGGTTCAGAACCTAAGGGCTCCGTTTCACACATACACATACCCCCTCAAGGATGTGGTGACTGGGTGCTTTGCTGAGCTACAAATGTTCTCCTAAAACCTGTAGGGAAGAGAGGGAAAAGCATCAGCAGCTCCTCCATCAGTGCTAAGTCAAATCAAGTGGCCTGGTTTTCTGTGCTCGGTGTCATATAGAAGACAGGGCCAGTTTTCTCTTTCGTTAAAATTATTTGTGGGAGTCTATAGATGTCTTTCAATACCTATTGATGTATTTCCTATTTTTTTAATAATTATACTGAGGATGACAATAAGTAGGACTCACACAATTCTGTAGGACTTGTACTTTCTTTCTGTCAAAATCAGCCACTCTACCTCCAGTCTTGCAGACACAAAAGCCAGATGTCTTAACAAAGCAAGCTGTCAGAATAGCTTTTTTGGTTTTAAATTTCAGTGAAGTATGTAAGATAGAAGTATGAAGATGAAGTATGGAAGAACTTTAGATTATTTCTGAATGCAGGAAGCAGCAAATATTTGCTTTAGCACCCTATATTCTTTGTACTTCTCTTATCTTTGCGCCGTCCTTTCCAAACTGTGCACCACGCATTTGGTCACTTGCAAGGTCTGGGGAATATGATGGGTGGGATGTCTGTGGCATAGA
Organism: Monarcha castaneiventris obscurior; assembly: GCA_026261815.1. Taxonomy (NCBI): domain Eukaryota; kingdom Metazoa; phylum Chordata; class Aves; order Passeriformes; family Monarchidae; genus Monarcha; species Monarcha castaneiventris. The sequence goes on from JAMPIT010000890.1 coordinate 8,039,089, forward strand.
AGCTGTTCAGGTATAAAAGATACAGAGATTTCAAGAGGGGTCCCATTTTGAGGTCTGACAAGGCTAGGGGAAAATCCTATGACTCCAATGCTGTACTAAAGGTCTGGCAAACTGGGTTGTTTCAGTGCATTTTGGAACATGGCTGATGTTGAGTGTTGGAGATTGTTCGGCTTGTTCTGTTTTTGTTTGTGTGTGTTTCTGTTTTGTTTTGGGGATTTTTAAAGGTAGTATTTTATTAAATGGGCAAGTCTGCACTTCAAAGTTTAAGGAGTCACATTGCTGTTTAGCAAAAAGGTCACTTCAAAACATAACTGGCTGCTAGATAATAATAGAAGATAGGAAAAAAGTGACAGCAAGGCAGAAATCAATGGTTGGATTCAAACTTACTTGGAAATTGGTGTCAATGGTCTAATCTAAACTGGTGGGCACAGAAAGTTCTTGAGCCTTTCTGGTGGCTTGCAGCTCAGTTTTCAGTCAGTCTATGCAGTGAACTGGTTCCACAAGATCTTTGTTACTTTGACTTTTATCTGATTTCAAATTTTGTTATTTATGTCTCATAAATCTTCACAATGTCCAAAACAGAAGATGTATTTGGAGCCAGGAATTAAAATCAATGCATTTTCGTTGAAAAACGGAGTAGGAATGAGTGTGGTAATTCTTTTAACCTGGCTTTGAGAAAAGGGTGTTTTTTAAAACTAATTTTCAGTTATTTTTAGCAGCTCTGTCTTTAATAACAATAAGAAATTACTTGGATAACAATGAAAACTGAAAACGGGAGTTTTGGTCATTGAGTCTGCTTCAGTGAGTTATGGATCTCTTTCTACAGCTTGTGCTGGCTGAATGCTGCAGGTAGAGAAATATGGCAACAACAATCAGCAGTGAGAATGAGAGAGGAGTTTGGTAAAAACATTTGACTTATCTTTGTCTTGAGTAACATAAACCTTGGCTTACTTGTATTAGTTTTTCTGTCTGCCTTCCAGTGTTTTTACTCAGTGTGTGAGCTCATATTTAACCTCCTTTTACTTGACTTATTGACCACTTCCAATTGCCTTAATTCATGCCTATCCTTCACTGTTTGACTAAGGTTACCAAAATGCTTTGTTCCCATCACTCTTAGCAATTTTAATTGGCTATTCTATCAATTTCAACATTGTTCCTGGTATGTTTATCTTAGAGTGTATTTTTTTTGTGAAACATTGTAGGGGCAGGGAGCTGAATATACTGACTTTTTGCTAGTAGCCTAAGGTTCACTGTGATTAAATGGGAAAAGCCTTTTTGTAGATATTTCAATGGAATGTAAAATCCATAGTGGCAGTATCCAAATGAATTTGGGTTCATATGAGGCTTTGTGACTTACTTTTCAAACATAACACTATTAAAAAGGTGATCAGCTGAAATTTAGATTGGCTGAACTCAGCATTTATTAGGCACAGAGAGTTTAAATAGAATAGGATTCTTGAGAAGAATGCAGTTGTTTAATTGAAAACAAGATGAACTATTCAACTCTTCATTCACTCTCACAGTACCTCACTAGAGGTTATATAGGGAAAAGTCCATTAAGTCACTTCAGGGAGTGTCTGAAGAAACAAAAGAATGATCAGTAGGCAGTGGCACTCATTGCTTCTGGAACTTTTTCAGGCAACAAGTTAAAATGGGTTCAAAACATGGAGCTTTTTTATACTTATCTTGGTACACTGCCTGCTGTCTGTGAGAGAAAAAAGTGCATGGAAATAGAAGATAAATCTGCTCATTATACCTAATGTGAAGTGGGGAGAAAGTTAATGCTTTTATCCAATTTGTATTCCATAATGAGATCCCAACAATCTGATGTCTTTTTTCAGAGTAGTGTGCTAATGTCTCTTTAAAATCCATTTGAGAATCTAGTTGGAGACAAACGAGGCTCAAGTGAAGATGGAAGGCTCTGCACCCAGCCAGGGTGCTGAATAGGTATTGCATGCTTTGTATGCAAGCGAAGGAAACATAAGAGTGGGAACTGGATGACTGGAGGGTCCATGTATGTGCTGTGGTACAGAGAATCATAGGACTGTTTAGGTTGGAAAAGACCTCCGGGATCATCGAGTGCTGCTGTTAACCCAGCACTGCCAAGTCCTCTGCTAAACCATGGCCCCAGGTGCCACATCGACACATTTTTTTAATACCTCCAGGAACAGTGACTCAACCACTTCCCTGGGCAGTCTGATCCAATGCTTGACAACACACTCAGTGAAGAAATTTTTTTCCTTATATTAAAGCTAAACTTCATGTGGTGCAACTTGAGGCTGTTTCCTCTTATCCTATCACTTGTAATTTGGGAGAAGAGACTGACACCCATAATAGAGATACGTGATATATGATTAAAAATATTCTGTGTATATATATGTATAATTTATGAAGACACATGCATGGCAGTGTTTGTTTATGGCTGGACTCAATGATCTTAAAGGTCTGTTCCAACCTAAATTATTGTATTCTATGTAGATTCAAGTCCTTAACCCTTTTTCAGTGTAGATAGTGTTGCTTTATGAGTAGCCTAGTTACGCCCCTGGGGGAAGAGTAATGGTATTTGTCAGAGTGGCAAAATCTAGTTCCTGGAATCCAAACCGGTGACATATCATGTTTACTTTATCACTGCTTCCTTTTGTAATTGATCTGAAAGTTCAGCTGTTGCAGAAAAATGACAAATGGTTGGTGCCCAGTATCTGTGGAAACTATCTGGAAGCTATTGTAAAGGCTGGTAAGGCTTTAGCTGGTACAGATGTAATCTCATGAATGGCAGAGCAATTGCAATCTGAGAGGTAGAATGGAGGTCTTAAAAAAATAAAAGAAACATTACAGAATGCCTGGTGAAATCAGATAAAGCTGTGATTTATTTCATATGGAAAAGCATGAGATGCTGATGTTTGTGTTTGGCTGCAGGTTTGCTGAAACATTTTCAAACAGACACTGATCTTTTTTCCTTGGAGTCTGGTGTTTCTTGATCTGGGTCTGAAATTAAACATATTGGATGGTTCCTCCCTACTGCCCTCTTATTTAGAGGAAAGGTAAATGTGGGTACAGTAAAGGCCACATTGTAATTTTAACCTCAAGTGTCAGGCTCTTCTGTGAAATACCATTTATGCAAGTAGGAAGTGTTCTATATGTTTAAAAAGGTTTCATGAAAAATTTGGTCTTGAATTTAAAAATTTTAATGAACTCAGATGATCTGAATTCATCTGCTCTTGTCATACAGCAGCTGTGAGTGGAAGCATGATCTTAAGTTATATTTAAGCAAACTCATTTAAGCACTAAAAGGATGGAATGTAAAAACAACCCCGAACACAAGTTAAAAAGAAAAAACAACAAAAACAACAAAAAACCCTGCAATATCTCAGCACAAAAAAAGCTATATGTTGTTGACAAAAAAACATTTCCTTGACTGAGGAAGGAGCTGTGAAGTAGTGTATTTAAATAATTCTACCTAAACAGTAAAAAGACTTAAGAAAGAAACTTAAGACAGAAATTGAGGCACCAGTAGGATGGGTGCTCTCTACAAAACAGAGCTTTTCAGAAAGCTTTCAGACAAAGCACAGGAAATGGCCCACAGCCTTTTGGAACTGCTCTTTGGAGTGTTTCTCTTAGGCTCCTGACTGGTCTCTAGTTCCCAGCTGAGTTTGATGGGAGAGACTGAAAAGCTAGGGAAGTTACAGCATTGATCAGTGGCCTTGTGCACGTGATCCTCTCTATTAACAGACATCACTGAGTGTGGAAGGTCAGGGTCAGTCCCACTGGAATGCGATAGGCAAAGATCCAGTATAAGTGTGCTTTAAACACTTTAGAGCCTGCCTCACAGGCTTCCTATGGATTCCTTATTTCGGGTGAAACTGGATGCTGATTTGCATCTGAAGCGTTGGGATAAGGGATCATCTTTACTATCTCCCTAGACATTTAGAATTAGCCACTAAAAGTTTGAAAACTTCTGAAGCATTATGTAGTTACCATTGCTGTCGGTGATGCCATGTTTCTGCATATAATTCTGAGAGTTACTGTGCATTTGATCATTGAGGTGAATGGCATGGAGGTGGGCTTTTCAAACAAAGTATTGACTGAACCTCTTTTAAAATCTGTTTGCAAAGCTGTTCAGAGCAAAAAGAGATACCACCCATTCTAAAAAGACTACATGGGCATTTTAGAATCTTAAAACACATAATTGAAAATAACTTTTCATTTACAAAAAAAAAAAATCTTCTTTAAAAATAAAGCTCTTTGATGTAAAAATAAATTAAATAGATAAATCTTTCTACCAGAATAGGGCAAAGAGAAAGCATGTTTTATTCATGTAGCAAGCTGCTATTTTACATTGATGCAAATAAAACTACATATGAACTAGCAGCTGCTCTCCAACAGATTGCTGCATCTCACAATCTGCGAAAGGGAGCACAGCTGGAGAAATCTGCAGAACATTTTTATCTGTAAATCAAACATAAACTAGGAAAGCATTAAGTACTGTACTTATAATAACATCAATGTTTCCAAAGGGTGTCCCCATGCTGTATGTAGGGAAAATTGATTCTGGTTTTAGGCCGTCTTCTACTAAATATCCAGCTAACCACTAATTTCCAAGGTATTCATTCCTACCTCAAGCACTTCACTGTCTTTCAATGCCTTGCAGATGTTTTACTGAGAGTAAGCAGGCTTATGTTTTCTCTGACAGAATATGAGTATGAATACCATTTTTACTTGAAGGTGTGTTGTGTCCTTCCTCTGAGCAAGATGTTGATCTAGGATGGCAAAGAGGTACCTGAAGAAATCCTTACATCATCCCTAAAAGAAGATATTTCTGACTCAGAGAAGAAGTCAAATCTTTCACGTAGGTTTGCTGTGTCTTCTGTTGTTTGAGAAGACAAACCTTCTTCTTTCCTCTAGTGCATAATTCAGACATTTGAGGAAAACCGTGGAGATCGGATGTGTTTCTAAAGGGGTGAGGAAGAAATACAGCCTAAGCATTTTCATAATGTTAAAGTAAGAAGTGACATCTTTTGCCTTAACCGATGAAATAAAACCTGAAAATCGCTGATTCACAAATTGGGAAATACAAGCCTGTAGTACCTACCTTAATGTTTTCTCACGCCGCCCTGCCCCCCCCCCCCCCCCGCCCCCAATATCTGCTTGTCACAAGAGATAGGTAAAAGTGTCACTCATAAACCTTGACCGTGGTGCTGTGTGTCAGTGTGACCATTTTGTCTGGCAGCTGCTACTTGGTAAGCTGAGCCAGGAGCCAGCATGGGAAGTGATGAGAAGGAAGCCATCTGAAGTGGTTAAATGTATTAACTTCAGAGGCGATTAGACTGGTAGGTAAAAGGGAAATCAGTGTGTCAGTCTTTTGTACACTGGATAAATATTTGTGCTGTTGCTGAAGGCAGAATAGACCAAAGTGTAAAAACATACCAATTCTTTATGAGAAAAAACCAACAAACCCAAACCATCCAGCTGTTTCTCTGAGCTGGACTCTTCGTCATGTAATTCTCTAACAGAAAACACAGGTAAATTTGCATATAAGATACAGTATAAAAGAAATGTAAAGTGTTCAGTTTGAAGGGTTGTAAATCATTGCATTGTTTACAGCTATGAACTCCATGGCCGGATGCTTATTATGCTTAAATATTTACATAACTCCCCGCAGCAGTTAACAGCTTTGCCTGAAAGAAAATCATCTTTCTAGTAATTTGGAGGATTTACCTTTCATTTATCTTTCATTGTTTGCTTTTGGCTTTGTGGGGTTTGGGGTTGGGTTGTTTTGTTTTGTTGGGGTTTGGTTGGTTGGTTGATCGTTGTTGTTGTGCGGAGTTGGTTTGGTTGGGTTTTTTTGCTTATTTTTCTTTTGGTTTTGGTTTTCTTAATATACCAGGTAACATTTAGCTCTTTGTAGCTTGAAATGCTTGTTTTCATTTTATAGATCAGTGCTCTAAGTGCTTTTAAGTGCTGAAGGGGCCTGATTCAGCAGAGCATCCTAACAGGTACATGTAAGCTTTGCTGCCTCAGGAATATTGGATAGAAAACTACAAACCTATTTAGTTCGAACAGTTCAAAAAGTGTTATTGAAGTCAGTGCCTGATGATCAGGTCCAGCTCTTTCCCTTGAACCAGAAATTATTACTTTCTACATCATGGTGTGAAACAATTACCTTCGTCCTTTGCAGTTTGGTTAGTGGCTCTGGAAGTTCATTCACTTCTATGTCCTTTGATTCTTTTGGCGTGCCTTAATTTGTTTGAAATGATATTTATTTTATATATATGCCTGGTAACTTCTATACTTCCAGGTTAAGTGGAGAGATGTAAAGTTCCTTCTTTCTATGCAAGTCACCATTAATATGGTTATGAAGTTATGTATTCTGGAATGTAGCTTTTTGGGAAATGGAGATATGTCAAGAAATTTTTCACGTAAAACAAAATTTATTAATGAGATGAAAATTAAAATGTCTCCAATGGTGAAAGAGAGTGTGTATTTTCTGGGTATGTTTGACTTGTCATTAGGGTGTTTGTTCTTTTCTAACTTCTTTAACTTGTAATGAAACTTTTATTGCTTAAATACTGCTTTAATTTCCGGTTAAAACAAAGCAAGTACAGCTGTAATGAAGCTTTATCTGCAAAGAGTGGTTTTGAGTTATAAATTTCTTTTATTGGAGGCACTACAACTTATTTTTTATTTTACTGTGCCACGCTTTTATCTACATTAAAAACAGTCAGATCTGTAATATTTCATATTCAGGCATTGCTTCCTGAATAAGAGACTAACTTTGTTATTAAAGAGAACAGCTGAAGCATATAAAAAAGAAACCTAGAAAGGCAACCACTGTGGAGAAATATTAGCAGTTTTTATGGCCGCATTAAACAAGGTACAAATAAATTGCTTTGGTTTCCCCCCACATACATTAGAGCTTTCAATTCTAAGATTAGAGCTTCCAATCCCAGGATGAAACATGCTAGCAATAATGGCGGAGTACATAAAAGCCATTTAAATGTTCAAAACTTGTCTTATGATACTGATGTGTTCCCTGACTCTACTTTTATTTCAAATAATTCCAACTCTGACTTTAGGAAGTGACTAGAAAAATCTTAATTTAAATGAACTAGACTTGTTAAACTGGAATTACTTAAGTTGATTACATTGCAATTGGCTGTGCTTATTGTTGCTCTGAACTCCCAGAAATGGCGATGAAACCCCATACTGCTTTACTAGGCATTCTAGCATTGTTATGGCTTGTGTTGATTATGAGCCCTCTTAGTCACAGAGAGTGCAATATATTTTCATCCCATTTAATTCTGGGGAAGGAGAAGACGGAATTGATGACTGGTACTGAAGCAGCTTTCAGCCATAAGAGAGAAATGAAAGGTGCAATTTTTTCTGAATCAGTCAGTTAAGCAGTTGCCAAATGCAGATTTGAAGTTGAGTGTTTGGAGTGTTTTTGTTTCTGGCTTGCATGTTTGTTTGTTTGCAGTTTTTTAATTTGACCTTGCAATCAGGTTTATGCTATCTGAGGCAATATCCCAATTATTTATTAAGTACAATATTTCAGTACCTTGCAACAGTATTCTTTTGCAGTCAAAATTGAGTACTGTACCATCCTCCTTTTCACAGTCAGAACAATAGATACATTATTTTTAAAACAATTCATTCAATGCAGATTCCTCCTGGAGGATGAAGATAATTTCATGTTGACATTGCAGAGACATGCTTGATCAGAAATGAAAAATAGAACAAAATAATTTTTCATCAAACTAGTCTTTGCTTTTAAGGTGACATTTTATTTCAAGAGAAAAATTGAAGGCTATTAGATTAAAAGAGTAACTGGATTATTTTGGTACTGACAGGGAAAGCAAAACTGTTTCAGAAGTTAAAATTGAAGAGATATAGCAACGGTGAAGTGACTTGATATCTTACTCAGGCAGATGTGTAATTATTACATTCTAACTTCATTTTGAATAGTTTTTCCTTCACAGCCTGCCTCACATTCTGATGCAAGATGGAGGATTTTTCTGCTCAGATTTTACAGGGGAAACCAGAGGCTTCTCTTAAAAAGACTAAATGGGAAAAAACCACTTGTGAGATTTAACTGAGCTGAAGCTGCCTTCAAAGGTCACAGTACAGTCACCCTAAAATAAATTTTTAAAAAAGAAAAGTATAGGATAAATTTTCTTGATTTGCCTCATAACTATCCCAATGTACAGAAAGAACATAATTCATGTTATATTTGTGGCTTACTTTGAGGTTTTGAGACATTTCTAGGAGTAATGTGCCATAGCAGAGCCCAAGTAGAAATTAAAAACAGATTTGTTCTGAAAGCAGCCCCACAAATTTATATTAAGTTTTCAGAACACAAGAAAATACCAACCTGAAGTGAAGGATGCATCTTTCACATCTGTCTTGTGCAAGTAGACAATAAAGAAGAGGATTATTATTCTACACACAAAACTTTACTTTTTAAGGTTTAGCTCCATTCAGTAGCTAAATGACACGTGAGTTAGTCTTCTTGAGGAAGACTCAATCAATGCCTCAAACAAAAACAGCGGTATTTCTATCTCCTTTTCCCAAACCAAGAAACAACCCAAGGGCTTGTCTGTGCCTCAGACCAATGGGATCGGGATTCAACCCAGTGCAAGGGGTTTGGTTTGTAGGTACTGTGAACAAAGACAATGAGTAAATCACGGGTTTTTATCATGCAAATGGAGCTGCAGGTGATTTCCAGAAGGCATTGTGTGATGTGCTTCTCTTGAGTTTCCTTTTAATGTAGGAAAATTCATTGTGCTCCCATGAGGCTGGTTTTAGGGAATGTACAGCATCAGGATGGTAAAAGACATGGCAAGAGCTGGGTGTGCTCTACATGTCACCATGTCGTGCTCACAAGAGTTTGAAATGTACGGTGCTAACAGAGGCTCGCAACTGACTGCAAGCAAACCTGGTTTAAAGTTTGATACCTAGGAGACAGACATGAACCTCTGGGTTTGGGTGTGAAATAATGTTTTAAGCAGGAGTGGGAGTAAAAAAAAAAAAAAAGAGCAACAATAACAACCTTCAGATAAAATATATTAGTGTAATTAAAGGACATGAATTATAAATACACAGCATGGTAAATAGTAAGAGAGAAAAAAACCTCCTAGGCCCTCCAGAGGCAGTGTTGGCATAATTGTAGGTACAGGCATCATGTTTTATCATGGTTAATGTTCTAGATATGAAAGAATCATAGGCTGCAAGAGAAGGGCAGAGTGACCTCATTTATTTTGTGATTACCAGTTGTCCTGAGATAGGTGGATTTATTGTTTTTTTTGAAAATGTTAATAGAGTTTGGACTTTCCAGCTTCACCCTGTCTGAGCAAAACAGATATGTATAGAGAGGATGATGCATTACTGTTTTTAAATAAAACTGGAAGATGAAATATGGTTTCAACCTATTTCACCTTTTTTCCCATCTCCACCACTCTGCCAGAAAACAGGAAACCTGACCACATCAAGGTCCTTTATAACTAATGATCTTCTGTGCTTCCTTCATTGGAGGATCATGCCTAATCAGAGAATTTAGGATTGAAGTTATACACTCCATATAATTCCCATTTATTCTTTTTTTTTCCAAGTTGTCTTTTACTGTCATTCCCTTTAATTAACTTTAATTTTTTTATTACTATGTATCTTGCTTAATCAAGGCGATGGCTGCCCACAAGAGATTGCAGTGTTAGATGAATCTGCTAGATTATATTAGAGTGTGTTGCTCATATTTACATGAAGTCTTATACTAATACATGATATTTTTATTTGAAGCAAGCATCTGGCATAAAGCCAGGAAGACACTGCCAAAACAAGTGTCATTCTATAGGGTTAGAAGAGCAGTTTCTTCACAGATTTTTTTTTTTCTTTGCTTTTTATCTTTCATTTATCTCCTATTTTGATTAGGTTCTTCTAGTTACAGTTTTTCTATTGTATTCTTTGCAGAGTATAAGATAAACATTCAAAATAAACTTTTGAAGCCTTCTTGCTGTGGCCAGACAAACTGAATTTACAATTGCCAGGAAAAGTACTGCCTATAACCACAGCATAGATCTATGCTATGCTTCATTGGCTTTACATAGCCAATGTTTAACGAACACTTTGAATGTCAAGGTTTTCTTATACAGAAGGGCCTCTCTTAATGCTACACAGTTAATTACATGAACTGATAGAAAGCGCGTGGTTTTGTTCAAGGACTTGCGTTTTTGTCTTCCTCGCAAAAGTTTGCTCTCTTTTGAACTCAGCTTTCAAATGATTGAAAGAGGAATAAAGATATTATAGGAAAGGACTCGTGTACAATTAATTGTCAGACCTCAATTTAAGAAGAAGGAGCAAGTTGGTTCTCTCTGTGGTTCTCTCTGTTCCCAGGGATATAATTGTCAATGTCTCAGAGTGCAATTCACTCGGCAGGGGAACGTAGTGTATTTCAGATTTGCCTTCTCCTAAAGGTATGCGGAGGCATCCTGTGTGATTTACTTTTGTTTCACTAGAACAGACTGACTTGAGTTGGGACATCTCCGATGAGACTGATTTGGCATAATGAGAGTGAATGGAGGTGACTGTGGCCTAATTAGGATATTTTATTATTGCATTTAATGAAGGCACATTGTGCCTTGGCACAAGTGCCAAGGGGTAAAAGTGCAATTAACCAAGTCTTAAGTAAGCAGGAAATTTTAGACTTTGGCCATTTGATGTAGCTTCTAGATAAAAGTTAACAAAAGTAAATTATTATTTTTCTGTTTATTATTTTGTTTTCATTTGCTTTCTTGAAAATATGTATATATCTATATATGCATGTCTGAGTTGCTATATGTATGTGCTATAAATATCTCGCTGCCTCAGTCAGGACAACAGCTGTCCCCTGAGGATTCTCTCTGAGTTTGTAAGATTAAAGGTTTTCCCATTTATTAATTGAAAAGTTTAATTAGTGCTGAATGTCTCAAGCATATTTGCAATTTGTTGAGTTCCAGTGCACTTGCCAAAAAACAACAGAAGAGTCAGACGTTTATCAAATGCTGGGCAAAAACTCCAGCTGTGATGAAGAGTGTAGAAATAAGACAAAACTGGCCATCATTTTCAGATCCTTCCACTTCAGATATTTGCAGTTCATCTAAAGTGGATCTTAACCAGGCCTGTCCGGAGATTTTCAGAAACAATCCAGTGACATTTTTATCCCTCTGTTGGAAAAATTGGGCTGACCTATTTACACTGACAATGTGTCAAAGTATGGCAAGAACCTCGGCAAAAGTGAGCAACAGGAAGTGCAGGATGTTAGAACGGTTGTCCCCAAAATCATAGAAATAGTAAATATAATACATGGGTGTTTGGATACATTACTTTTCTTGTAGTGATCCAGAACCTCTGAGAGCTCTTTAGTAAGAAATAGTCACTATGTAGGCGGCCTAGGTGCTGAGGTGTCTTGTAGTTGGAAGACTCTCTCTCAAATTGAAACCATTTGCCTTATAATGTTGCAGGAACATCAGTCTAGTTTCATCTCCTGTTAATAACTGGACTGAAATCAAGTGCTCTGTTACTTTGGCAGCATCACTAGTTGCTTGCTGCTCCTAAAATGTGATGGGTGCTGTTGATGTAATTGATGATGTACTTTGGCAAATAAACTTGAGGTGGAAAAAGAGCCATGAGCCCTAGGATGAAGCGCAGTGTGGGGGACCAGTGCACAAACCAGTGCTGCTGGTGGTTGGCTTTGTATATAAAGGAGCTTTGTATTGGTGATCATTTGTCATTAGATGAAAGGAAAATATTTGTTGTCAGATATGGCATGCTCCAGAGAAGCAAGTGTGGTTGGGAACCAAAAGGGGTGAGGGATGGCACAAGGAATGAGGCAGAAAGGTAGGTGGGATTCCTCCACTGGTCAAGGACTGACTTGACTGTTCCCATGGCAACAGAGCTCAGTGCTCTCCTTAGGCAGCTGCTGATTACACTTTGAATTTTATTTGCATTCATGATTAAGAAGGAGTATAAAAGGACTGAGGTAAAGAATTAAAAAAGCAATAAGAGGATAAAAGACCTTTCAATAAGTGTTCCTTAGAAGCTTTAATTAAAAAAGTAGAAGGAGGAGGAGGGAAAGAAAGAGAGATGGAAAATTATGGCAAAATTTTAGAAATTTTTATTAAATAGGTGAATTACTGTTTCAAGAAGTATTGGAAGGATTACTAGAGTCCATGTGAACTTCTTATATTTTGTAGCTTTATACCATGGAAAAAATGCATTTTTTTATTATAGGGAAGGATGCCGTTCTTCAGTATAAAGAATTAGATCTAAAACTATATTTAAGTAAAAGATTTATATTATGTTAAGACAAAGAGTCAACATTCCTGGCAGTGTTCAAGAAACAACTGAACATAGTACTCAGTGCCATGGTCAAGTTGACAAGGTGGTGATCAGTCAAAGCCTAGGCTTGATGATCTTGGAGGTCTTTCTCAGCCTAAATGATTCTTTGATTCTGTGATCTTGGGCTTTTCAGACCTGACTTGATATTTCATAAGGCTGCTCTGATCATGCCTGTCATACTGTGATTTATCGTGCATCACACTGTTTTTATCAGTCATCAGAAACTTCTGTGTAACACATACATGACAAGTGCAATACTGCAGGTATTACACCCCTGTGAAGAGGGAAAGGCCACCAATGCGATTCAGAAGCAATGGTAGTTTATTAGTCTCCTCTTCCATCCTTAATAATTGATGTGCCACTTGGTGAAATTTCTGATACCACTGAAACAGAATACAGAATTTGGCATGTCAGATGTACTTTGGAATAGGTAACCATGATTTCTTTTACATTCCTTCTAATAAAACAAGACTTTACAAATAAAGTCTGACAGTAATCAAACAAAAAAGAGGGAGGTTTTTGATAGGAATAGGATTTATAAAAGAAGCAGAGAGCCATTGCCTTCAGTAGAACTACGTTTTCTCTATGGATCTTCATCTTCTTCTAAGTGCTGCATTTTTCATGACAATTGATATGTTTCTATATCAATAATGACACCAAGTTAAACAACTGAAAAACATTGCAATATAGAATAATACAGCTAGTTAATATATTTGTTATTGCTGAAATGCTATAGGGTTTGTCATATCCAGAACCAGAAACATGACTCTAAACAGCTGCTTCTTCCAATTTCTATCTGCTTTTGTCTGTTGAGTCCCTCTCCAGCCAAATACTTTCCAGATTGTAGCCACTTCCATGGCTCCATATTCCATGGATCAAACTGAAGCGACACCAGCAAAGCGGGACTGTTCTTCTGAATCAAATACCTATGGAGAAATGGTTGGTTATGCAGAGAGGCAGCCTGTGAGTATTCACACAGAAGGGAAATCTGAGACTTTGTACCCTGCTTTGCCCCAAGTTGAGAGACACTTGACTGTGGATACTGCTTACAGTCTTTTCTGTGTTTCTAGCCTGCTCTGCATTTGGTAAACACTATCCGTTCAAAGGAAGAGCTGGTTATGGATAGGTTATTGGGGGTGAAATTGGGGCTGTTTGATGAAGTGATCATGGTTAACAGGTATTTGTAAGTTCTGGTTCATGGAACCCCTGGAGCAGCTCCAGCAGAGGGCAACAAAGATGATGAGGGGACTGGATCATCTCTCTTACATGGAAAGGCTGAGGGATCTGGGCCTGTTCAGCCTCAAGAAGAGATGACTGAGACGGGACCCCATCAATGTATACAAGTGTTCAAAGGCAGGGTGTCAGGAGGATGGTTCAGTTCTAGAAACACTTCCTGTTAAAAATTGTTTATGGATTGAATCATCCCTGTCTTCAACAACTAGCTATCCAACCCTTTAAGCTAAGATAACTTGATTTGTTGTAGACGTACCACCTATTGAATGTCTCTTTCTCTCCTCCAGTGGTATTTGGGGTTTTGATCCTGGAAGATTTCATGCTGTTTTTTTTTTTTTTTTGGAGGCGGGGGGAGGTTGGTGTTGAAACACTTGCCTGTCTATTATGTCAAAAAATGATTTAAACTTTAAAAGGGTACTCAGCAGGAAATACTGAGGAAAATAGGTATTGAGAAAATGAGTGAGAAAAAACTGTAGAGAGTATCATTTTTCACTGCTGAAACTCATTACTGGTGTGGAAGAGATCTGTGGTGAGCGGAGCATTTCTAGTAGGAAAATGTCAGAATTCTGTTTAAGTGAGATTTGTTACAATACACATGATGAACATGAATGTTTACTGCTACTGAGCTGTGGTAAATAGTGACTGAGCAGTGGAACAGATTGCCCAGAGAGGCTGTGGATTCTCCGTCCCTGGACATATCCAAGAACCGTCTGGATGCAATCCTGTGCCATGTGCTCTGTGCAGGATGACCCTGCTTGAGCAGGCAGTTTGGACCAGATGACGCAGTGTGATCCTGTCCAACCTGACCCATTCTGTGATTCTGTGTCTGCCAGTTAAGCTAAAGCAAAAACACAGATTGCCTTAAAAATAAGGCATTTCAATTAGTGTTTCCCATTCCTGGATAAGGAGTCTCTTAGTGTACTAATTTCTGAAGCGAACATAGATGTTTTCTGTGCTTTAAATGAATTGAAATCGATGTGGTCTGAGTTATTTGAGATGTACGCTTGCGTGCATGAATGTGATAAAAATAACCAAACAGAGCACATAAATGCTTGAGTAATGCATGTTGTAATTGTAAAGCCTGGCTCTAGCACTTACAAAATGATTGCAATATACATGAACGGAAGGACATATTTTTAAATTTGTGGCCAAAATGGACTGCAGTCAAATTTGAGCTAGCTAAAGCATTTGGAAAAAGTTCAGGTAGTTGGCAAGCCATAAGCTGGCTGTTAATGAATGCAGGATACACTGCCATCTTCTTCTGAGCATGGGGATGATTCCTTCCACACTTTGATTTTCATGAAGTTTTTGGATAATATATATGTTTACTTGGTTATATTTTGCTCGACTCCCCTCCCCCACCCCCAAAATCTGTTTTTAAAAGAAAAATATTTGTCTGTCATTCTGGCAAGGAATCGATTACATTTTGTCACATCTTGGTGGGTGTGGTGTGCTGGTTGAGAATTGCATTTTGATGAAAGTTAGTATGTCTTGGCTTGGCAGCATTTTTTAAAATTTCATTCCTTATAGCCTAGATGTTATGAGAATATATGATCTAGATGCCCCTACTCCTAGGAAATCACTTGTTCGGAGAAGTGAACATTTCTCATGTGCTGCAAAAGTGGGACATTTTGACAAATCATTGCACATGATGAACAAGGTTCTCTCTGATATCTGCAAGTCATTGGCAAGCCCCAGTCCTAGAGGTCTCCGGTTCCAACAGTCCCCCCTGCCCCAAGCTGGCAAATGTGATGTAGTAGGAAACGAATGCCTCTACCAGAGCAGCTTGCACTTAAATTATAATGGATTGATTGGCCTGCACTCAGGCCAACAACCATTCTCACAAGTCACTGTTTTTGTGGGTTTTGCCCAGCTGATCTAATAGAGCATTTGTAACTAATAAGCATTTACATGAATTTTGTTCTCAGTTTGCTTTTTTCCCCCTCTTTCTTTTAAGCTAAAAATCAATGCAGCTTTCTGATTTTTTTTTTTTTAAGCGATGCGATATTTCTGCTCGTTGCTTTCTATATGATAAGGCTTCCATAGTGCTTGTGGTCAAACATCAGTCACTTTCCTACAGAGAAGATTTTGCTCCTGAAGTCAGATTTGGCACATCATGGCCAGCTACCTCATAGCCAGTGAGTGAGCAAGAGTAGTCACTGCCTCTGTTTGCTCTGCAGGGGGATGTTATCTAGAGAGATCGCCTTGGCACGTCACTTCTCTGTGGTACCAAAAATAATTTATAAGTAGAAGACCTTTTTCTCTATTCACTCCTGGCTAAAACAACACAGTGTCTTGTGTATGTGTTTTGGGTTTGGGGTTGTTTTTCTGACAGCTTCTTAGCACTTTCCAGCTGATGATTCGCACAGTTCCCCTATTCCGGGCTATTTAGTCAACGTGATGGCTCTCGGGTAGCTGCTGATGTGGGCTGTCATCATGATCTGACATTTCCTTAGTGGAGCTAACAGGAAGTCTGCCTCTGTAAAGGCCATGAAATTTGGGGCCCCCTGCTTGCTTTCCTTATAAATCTGAGAATATTGATTCCTCTAAAGCCTCTCAAAAAATGCCAAAGGGAGTGGGGAAAAAAAAATAAACCTTTTCTTCCCTGCTCCACTTTTTTCTTATCTCTGTTTCTCTCAACCTGCTGAAGTTGTTTAGATGTGTGGGCTTTTAACAAACATTCCCTTTATAAGATAGAGATGTTATGAAGCAGTAAGTGTGGCAGTACCTCACAATTATTTAAGGAATCATTATAAAAAAGAATAAAAATCAAGATGAATTTTCTGGTAATTTTTACATTTTTTTTAGTAAGTACATTTAGACTAGGGACATGATCAAGCCCCTTAGAAGCATAAATATTCCTTGTGCCAGGGTTTGTTTTGGAAGCAGGAAAAGGTGCTGTTGTGAGGTTCGATGTCTAGGCTTGCTTTTATGAAAGAAAGATGACAAAGAAGTAAGGCAACAAGAAAGTTTTAATTGAATGTGACATTTTAAGGATGATCTGAAGGGTTAGATCTTATTCAATGACTCAGCAACCTGAAACAGCCTAAGTGTAGTAAGTAAGGAGGAAAGCAACCTTGATGTTATTATCCCCTGCTTCCTGAGGGATAACCAGGAGTGATGAAGCCTCTCTGTTAGGATTAGAAGCAGTTTTACCTCCAGCAATCTAATATGATTCTCCTGATGTTACACAGTGCTTTACTTAACCTCAAAGTACTGAGCAGTATATCCCAATTGATACAGAACAGTACTATCAGGTAGGTTTACTAGTTCTCTTATCTTTCTAGTTAGTGTAATTGGATAAGGCAGCTTTCCCCCAGGAAAAATGGTACCAAGGAAAAGGAGGGCAAATGAAAGCATAGTGGATTTTTCTGAACAATTCCATTGCAGCGTGGAGCTCTGTTTGCTTATACTAGCTTTGAATTTGGCCCAGTTTATCCACTTAGAAGAAATTAATTATTGCTAATGGAAGTCACCCTGGTTTTATGTTATATGTAAAAATGGAACTATTGTGGATGCTCCAGAAGAGCTTATTGAAAAATACTTATGCAGGCCCACAATGGATTCTTTTTGCCCCAAAGTAGCCCGGCAGGCTAACATGTTGAAAGGATGTAAAATATTTGGTTTTCTGTTTATATTTTCAGGGATTTTTTTTTGTCTCAGATGAGTGCCATGAATCTTATTTCTACTTATTGCAGGATGACCCTGGTTCAGTCTTTCATTATTGCAGCATTTTCAGTCTACGAAAATAAATACTTACTGATCCTTTTAGCTTTTTTCTTTTTTCCCCTGCACTCTTTCAGTAAATATAGACAATATTTGAAGGTTTTTTGTGTTTTTAATGTTTTTGACAGCAGATCTTTTAGATGTATTGGTGTTGTTCAGATGCACAGCAATAGAGATTACTAAAATCTCAAAAATGGAGGTGAGGTAAATTGTCTCACATGCAACAGTTCAATCTGTTATCACTCTCATGAATAAAGCTGTGTGTGCTCATTTGTGGTCCCTTAAAAGCATGTCTGTCTCTTAAAATACAAAAGCCAAGAAATTTCAGTTCAGCAAAGAATAGAAGCATAGCAGACTTAGAGGAAGTATGGAATGGATTCCTGTAACTACCTAAAATGTGGCTTGTCATATGTCTTCTTTTTATTTTTTTATTTTAATTGGTGTGGCATGAAGTGTCCCTAGTTTCTGTAAGAGGCTATTTCATGTGAGAAAAAAAGCTTTGAAGGGTTTTATTTTTGGATATAATCCCTAAAGTATTGGAGGGGTTGGTGGTGGCGTTGGTTTTTCTGTGTGTTTATTTTGGTCGTTGTTATCATTTTGGGGGTGGGGCATTGTTTTGGTTCTGTTTGGGTTTTTTTCCTTATGTTTAGACATTTTACTGTCTCGTTGCATTTCCTGTTTGCCTGGCAGATTTTTAATTGAGCTGAATTTTGGGGGCTGTTGTTGGTTGGTTGATTTTAATTTGTACAATGAAAGTGAGCCCTCTTAGACAACTCCTCATCTGGCAATCAAGAAAATGGCCAAATATTGCTTAAGCATCAGATCTTGTTGTGTGCTTGTTTTGATTTTATACATGATTTGATACCCTAAACTAAATAAATTAAATAATACACATTTGCCTTTCAAAATCTATGTAAAGTATCACCACAGGAATCTCTATATTGCTGGATTTGAAGATTCTCTCTCAGTTGGGTTTTGAGCATGGATTTCAGAGAGATACAATTGTGCTTCCTTTCCTTTAAGATTCGTGCTGGTTATGTGCTCCATAGATCCTCTCAGCAGTCTACTAAAGACTGCCTGGATAATGTGGAATTTCATGCCTGTGTGCAATTAGACTTCATGGTTTGTTGA
The DNA here is from genome assembly GCA_026261815.1 of Monarcha castaneiventris obscurior. Classification (NCBI taxonomy): domain Eukaryota; kingdom Metazoa; phylum Chordata; class Aves; order Passeriformes; family Monarchidae; genus Monarcha; species Monarcha castaneiventris. The sequence goes on from JAMPIT010000890.1 coordinate 8,057,545, forward strand.
AAAGAAGATATTAAAAGAATAAAATAAGAAAAAAAATTCCGGTAGACAAGAGGTATCTGCTGTATCCAAAGCAAAACGCTTTGTCTGAAGTTTTTGTAAGAAGCAGCAAGAGAGGTGAGAGTCTAGATTTGCAGAATTTCTAAGAGAAGACATTTTCTTCTTTTACGTGATAGCTGAGTGATTTGTGCATGCAATGAGGATATAGGAGGCACAAATTCTTTTCTGCCTCAGAGGATTTCAGCTTATATCTCTCATAGTCATAAGAACAAAGTGTCTGATGGAAGAAGAGCAGGCTGCTGGACCTGTGGGTTACAGCCATGTTCCATTATGTGTTTGAACAGCCTATGCAAAGTGAGATGGTCAGAGGGGCAGGCTGGGGCTTCAGGACCCAGAATAATCCTCTCTGAGTAGTGACAGAATCCCTGGGCCTGGGTCGCATAAGGTGGTGTTGTTGAGTAAAGAAGAAAATCCTCTACATCCTGAACGATGGCTTTAATTGCTATGTGTTGATTATGTGTGTAGGGATTTCAAGTTGTAAGTCTCTCCAAATGAACAGTGCTACAACAATTGTTTTAATAATTAAGGAAAAAATTTTCCCAGTACTGCAGGCCCTCATCAAGTATCTGCTTTTGTTGCAAGGGCTTATCACATAAAGGCACAGCACTTTGCCCATTTGCTCTGCCACTGTGCTGAAGAGTTGAGTTTATGGGTCTAGATAGACGTGAACCAATTTAATTCAGGAATTTGAAGGCATCAGCAGCCCTCTGGATGAAAAGCTGGTGACCTTTGCTTGCAGGGACAACTACTGGTAAGAGTTATGTAGAAGTCCTGCCTTAAGTCTTTTGAAATACTGTGTAACACTATAGTTAAAATCCTGCAGCAGCCTGTCTGTTCTTAGAGCTTTAGCTATCCTGCCTAGAACAACTCCAGTGGTAGTGAGGGTCGTCCCAAAAAGATGAAATCAAGGCTTTACTTTCAATTCTACATTCTGTTACATAGCCTTAAACATATCTGTATTGATTAACAAGAATTGGTAAAATTAATAATACAATAGTTTTAAACTCTAAGTCCTTCCTTTAATATTATATTACAGAGAAAATCATGAAATACTAGATAAACATCTGACTGCAGTGTGCCTGCATTGGACTGGTTGGATTTTTTGTTTCCTATAATTAAGACTGCTATGGGTATATGCTAGGTTAGTTCAATTTGTAAGAGCTAGTCTTTAGTTTGTTTAAATTGCCATAATTTACAGTATATCTCACAGGGACCCATGTCTGTCATACCACCTTGGAAAACCAAGTGGAACTGTATTATGAAGTAGAATGGTGAAAACAATAAAATTCAGAAAGCTGTAGTGCCCCTTGGCTGGTGTTTAAAAGGAATGTGTAAAGAAACATGGTCTTCTGTTACTAGTGGCAAAGTCAAACAAAAAGTGATCTTTTCCAGCCGGCAGTTCCTCCTTCTTCACAGCTGTCTGCTTCCTCAGGGCCATGCTGTCTGTATTTATGTGAAATTTTCCCTGGTCTAGTTTGTCTGGGCTTACCTAACATCATTGGGACATGCTGTTTAAAATCTGAAATAGTCAAGTTTCTGATTTGCAGAATTGCTAATCCTCTTTACTTCAGCTGAGGGAAAGTGGTCATAGCCTGTATTTTAAAACAGTTGCCCTACTAATTTTATCATTCTTCCTGTGATCAGCGTTCTGTAAAATGTATTGTTTTGTCTAATCTATTTTTCATAACAACAGTACTGATAACAATTCCCTTTGCAGGGGTATCTGTTAAAAATGAAACAATGGTATCAGTCCATCAAAACAGCATTATGTGCTATAGTCTTCCTTTGTGAAAGGAGAAGACACTTTACAAAAAGCAGTAGCTCCTAACTCTGCAGCAGGATATGCAAGTGTGAATCCACGAGCCTGTGCCAGCTCCTATTAACAGCAAAAAGACAGTAACCCAAGGCAGTGGGCAGTTTGCATATTCTGCAGCTAGAGGAGTTTCTATTTCTGTCATACTCCCAGGTAGAGAAAAAAAAATTGCATGTTAAGTAAGCTGTCCTTTAGCTGATAGAAACACATGAAACAGCGACATGTCAGTGTATGTGATTACAAAGCAGTGGCATATGTGAGGTTGGGGACTGTTCCTCAGAACTCACTGTGGTCTGTAAAGCACATTTGTTTGTTGTTTTTGAGAAACAGCTGGATTAGGTTCTAGAAAAGGTGACAGAGGAGGATGGCTTGAGGTCTGCAGCCCCCTGAAAGTTCCTCCCACCTCAAAGAGCTTTTATGGTACATTTCATGGTTGTTCTCCAATGAAATCTGCAGATTTGGTTTTTGGTGGTAGATTGGAAGGCCTTCCCAGGAATCTGAACATGGAAATAAAAAGGAACCGATTGGCCAGGCTCTACTATGGAAGTTGATGTAGAGGACTTTACTCCAAATCATGGCCTAGGCAGGGGAATATGGGTGTAGGTAATTGTCTTTATGGGAAACATCAAGAGTGAGGTAAAGACATGAGTTCCATTTTGAAACTGTGGCTGAAACCTTGTTACACTGGGGAGTGTGGATGCCCATGGGTAGGAGGCTGAAGCATGTCATGTATTCAAGGATCTATACCTGCCTCTCCTTTGAAGAAAAAGGAATTCTTGGGCAAGCAAGACCTTTCAAGGAGGAGCTGGGATAAGGTGTGTTGATGATGCTGGTCCAGGGAGGCATTCCCAAGGCATTTAAAGGAATTGTAATCACAATTTTAGCTTGCCACCAAAACCTCAGGTCCTTGGATGCTTTAAGTGCCAATTGGCAAAAAGCAGTGGAAAAATATGAGCTGATGGGGGAAAGTGTTTCTCACTGGAACAAACTTTTGAAAAAATCACTTTAAACGGGACTTTTTACTGCATTTCCAGGGCTGTCCTTATTTTTCAAATAGATGAAGTTTGGGAATGGGGCTGAGTTGTGTCATTGTTTTCATTTTGTTTGTTACTTGTGGGTTGGTTGGGTTTTTTTCATGTTTCAAATACTCCACTAATTCCTGGTGTTTGCAAACCTTAGAGATGCATACAGATACAAGGCTTACTCTTTGCCATTCTTTATTTGACATCCCTGGACTCTGACATTGATTAGTTTTGGCGCTAGAAATGACAGTGATACTGAGAATAAGAGGATTTCCTTTTTCCCCTTCCTGCTCTGTCTTACCTTTTGTTGCTTACTTGGGGAAGTGTGGTAATTTGACAATCCTCATATGTGTGCCAATCACCTTATTCCATAGTATTTGACATCACTCATCTGTCTTCATACACAATAACAGGGAATGAAAGCTGCATTAATTCAAATGTCAATTTAAGGCTAAAAAAGGCTTTAATTTTCTATTGTGGGGATAAAGTCACAGGATTTTTGGTCATCCCTTGCACTAATGCTAAATATTTGCCTGTGTTACTTGAAGTTTTACAAAGCACTGACCTTAGACTTTTTCTGTGGTTGGATGTCCTCAAGACTTAGAAGTGCAGGCAACTTTCATAAATGATATAGACTATGTTCTTCAAGTTGAAGCATGTGTTTTTCTCTAGGTTTTGCATTTGGCCCGTGCATCTTGTCACAGAATATTGCTGTGCACGAGAAGTTGGAGACAAGTCATGCCATATTTTCTGTGTTTACACACATATTTGAGTGCATGGGTGCTGCTGACAGACCAAAAAAAAAAGTGCATGCATCCAATTGCTAAAAAAAAAAAAAAATTATCTCCAGTGTATTCACTATGTTGCAATTAAAAAATAAGCTGTTACCAAAAGCAGCAAGGGGAAGAGGATGAAAGAAAAATAATGGCTAACTAACCATACCTTAGAATATAGCAGTCTGAAATTCCCCTTCTCACAAAGGAAGATAATTGATTGTATAAAACTTGAGGAATGGAAAGATGTGCTTGGCCCTCTTCTCACTAATTCATAAGTGAAAATCAGGCATAACTCTTGGAAAAGTCAGAAAACTTCACACCTTTCAAAACTGGTGAAATGAGATCAGGGCTATTTGCTAAGCTTAAGCCTCCTATTTTATCCCAGTTCTGCAGAAATGGACTTACAGACAATGAAATAATGTATTAGAATTACGCAGACTCATGTGTTAAAATGAATTTTGAAATTATTTACTCTTGACAGCTAGTCATCTGTAATTAAATTTCTGGAAACTGACCTTCTTTTTTTTCCTGTGGAACACCTCTTGCAACACACTAATGAGAGGCAGTGGGAAAGGTAGGCAGTGTCTGTGCTTTGATCAGACCAGCTCAATGGCACAAAGACCACGTAGGCATTGCTACAACCTCCTTGGCAGTGCTTATGTGACTTAAGAAAATCCTGCTTTACTCAGTCCTGAGGAAGCCTTCCTGAAACTTCAGCATTTTTTCAATTGCACACACAGGATTCAAACAGTAAAGAGGCATTTGGAGTGCCACTTCCATGTGTATGGGCCAACATTTTACTTGGCAGAATAGCAGGTTTTTTTGTAACTCCAGTTCTTCAGATGTGCTGCTTTTTTTTTGCCTTTTTTTTTTTAATATCTGTTATGCTCCTCAGATCTTGTGGTAAAATGGAAATAATCATCTGTCCTTGTTTTCATAAAGTATTGGACATGCTTGAATGAAAATAATACTTTTTAAGTCAGTTCTTTGTTTTTGCCTCTGCTTTCCTGCAAATGATATCTGTAGTACTGCATATCAGAAGGTGTTATGTGGTACTCTCATTTATTGCCAGTTTCAGGGCATCCCTGCAAGCTAAACGCATGGAAAAGGCAAGTCCAAGAGAATGACACTATTTGCAATCCACAACTAGGAGCCCTTGATATACACAGGAATCTTGGTTCCCCTCTCTTTCACATCCAGTAGTGATAGACCAACTTGGTTACTACTTGAGAGGTGATACCAATGCAAAATGAGTAAAGAAGACAGAATCCTGTACTGGAGTCAATACTCTTGTTTTGAGGAGGTATTGTGGCAGCATGAAAGAGCTGGAGAAAATAATCCTGTAAATACGTTAAGTGGCTGCACCACAGGAGTGAAGTCTTCAGTGAAGGAATAGACTTGCTGGTATGTGAAACAACACAGTGAGCACTGGTGCTGCAATCCAACAGCAATTAAAAGATTTTAAGAGATCTAGGAAGAAAATTGTAATTTCCATTTCAGGGAAAAGCAAGTGAGCAGACTCAGCAGTTCTACTGCTTCACTCCACGTGGTGTTCCTGCACGTGGCTGTCTTGTGCTCTATAGCTGTGCAAAACTACTTCTGCTCCAGCTTTGGAAGCTGAGACCACTTTTTTTCACTCCCTACATGGTTTTGTGTTTGTCACAGTTTTAGAATGCTACTTTAAAGGCAAAGGAAAGCTTTGCCTCTGATTCCAAATAGGATTTGTGTCAATTGATTTCTAATAGTTCATTGGGCATGTTTTTGTTGGACACGTCTCTCCAATGTCAGAGATGGGTTTTAAATTTCCTTTCAATGCTGTTTTACCATAGTGTGTATGGTTTAGAACAACTGCTGCTTTCAATTAAGGTTAAGTGTTTAGTGTTACTCAAACGCTTCTTGTTGAAAATGTATATTTTCCATTTTGAAGATATGCAAATTTCTTTTTCTGTGACATTGGGAAAAGTCAAGGGAAGAGAAAAGCTGCATTACCTTCTTTTCCTGGCATCTCTTGCAGCCATTACAGTCAAAGCAATCTCAGTAAAAGGTTGCAACTGGCACTAAAGGAACACTGCATCATTATTATTCCTGGAGTAAGAAAGCAAAAATAGACTCTCAGACTTAGGCACATTTTGTCTTCTCTCTCCTTCTCTTCACATGCTGCCAAGCCCAGCTGCTGCTTTGTCTGTAACATGCACCAAGTTGATTTTTCCCCAGTGCCCTTTTAGCTGACACGTTTGTCAATGCATTGACTGTTTGCACTTCAGCAGATACAGTGCAGTAGCACTGTCACTGTCCTCCTTGCTGTATCTTCTGCTCTCTTCCAATACTCCCACATTGCAGCAACCTGCATCCTCCTCCTCCCTGATATCTAAATGGATTTATTACTTCCCGACTGCGAATCTCACTGTCTCGTCACTTACCAACTAACATTTAACATCCTTCTCTGTTACCGCAAAGCTGTGATTACCTCGCTCGATTTATTCCTTCATTGTTGTTCCTTGCAAAACACTGTGTTCCCTTTTTTGCTCTCCCTGTGCCTTTCACTAGTACTGTTTATATATTTCTGAATTCTTATCTTCACTTTGTCAGCATTGCTCCCTCAGCTCTTTGTCAGTGTGTTGTTCTGGGTTTCAAGGTCTTACATAGTTGTTAGTGAATCTGTGGCTTATCTGGGTTTGCTAGAACCAATCACACTGCACGTCAGGTATGAAACCACGTGGAGAATGTTTGTAAGTAATATGAGCAGAGATGCTGGAGTCCTCTGATACAAATATATATGTCTTTTTCCAAAACCCATGATCACATGTTCAGCTCCCAGGAGTTGAATTTTCCATGGATGGTTCTGCCCTGCCCCCCCTGATCTCAATACCTTACAATTTCCCTTCTGTTGAACACTGTATCTGTAATTTTCCTTGTGAAATATTTACTCCTTTACCCAATACTTCTGCTTATAATTCATTCTCCATGTCTGCTGGCATTTTGTGTTATGCATCACTAGTTTGTGTCTCACCTACAGCTCTGCTTTCCTTTGCCCCATTCACTCTCCATTACCTCCGTGCTTGTGTAGGTAACTTCATACAATATTTCCTCATAATCAACAGTGGTCTTGCTTTGGGGTCGCTGCGGATCTGGAAGTCTTTGTTACTTAATCTTGTTGTTGTAGGCTGCCTTGCCTTCCTTCAAAATTTTTCGTTTTCATAAAGCATTGTTACATTGGGCCCAGAGCATAAAACACTTTCAATGGCACACTAATGCACAAAACAAACAATGAAAAGCTGCAACAAAGAGCTCTATTTTCAGCCTTTGTACACGTTTGAGCTTGGCATGGAAACAATTTTCTTGCCTTGCTTTTTGACCTTGGGCAAGAAACTCCTCTTGGCACATCTGGCATTTTTTATTCTGTAAAATAGAGATGAAGATGCTGTGCATCTTTGCAAAGCACTTTCAGAGCTTTGCAAATAAAAAAAAAGTTACAGGTAGTTGATTATTTTATTCTTATCATGCTTGTTATTCTGTGTGTCAGTCAGTGAAACAAGCACAATGTCTATTCTTAGCAAATAATAATGGTGATAGTTGTTTTGACTCATCTGAGGTTTTCTTGAGTGGCTAAATTGCTAATGGAACTGATGTTCTGAACTCCTACAGACTTCTCAGTTTTTTCACAGCCATGTATTTTCTGCAACTGATGTACCACCTCCCTTGCTTTCTTCTTATTTTCATACAAGGTTCTTTATTTGATATCTGTTCCCCTGTTTTGTGGCAAATGCAAGATCTGGCCTTGGTATTGTTTGCTCGTAAGTTGCTCTTTTTGATTCACTCTGCTGGAAGAATTGGTTTGTATGGGTTTTTTTGTTTGTTTTTTTGGTTTGTTTTGTTTCATTTTATTTTTATTGTTGGGAGTGGTTTAAGAAATCAATATGTGCCTATTTTGGTTTATGAAAATACTCTGTCTACAATGCCACATTAAAAGACTGAAAAAATTGCTTAGCTGTCCCCATAGCAGAACATTCCCTGAATATTTGCTGCTTGAACTGTAGGAAAGAAAGCTCTCCCAGATTACTGTTCACAGATTTCTTTCCGTTTGGGGGATGGTCTTATTTTGAACAGTGTTGTTCACTAATATCTATGCTTGGAAGGATGCCAAGCTCATCCAGGGCAGCACAGGCAGCTCTTCCCATTGTAGGGCTTCCAATTAAACTAGTGCTACCAGCTGTGTGTTCTTTTGTCTGCCCTGGACTCGGCTGTGGTATTGTGCTTCCCACTGTATCTCTCCAGCAGAGCCTGTTGTCTCCATATTAATAGTTTGGGCAAGAGAAGGGGGGGTTATGAAACATGAGCATTCAGAAAAGAGAGGAGATGTAAAGGAACTTCTGGCAGTGGGAGTTCTGCTCAGTAACAGTCCTTCTAACCTTGAAAAATTGGGTGGGGGGAACACAAGTGTAATTTCTTTTATTTACATAATGAAGAAGTGTTTTACACAGGTGCCAAACTATCATAATCACCAAAGCGTAAGGGAAATCAGATTATTAATCCCAAATTAGTTATGCAACAAAGTGATGGCAGAGTTGGCCCCAGGATGTGAGTCTTGAGATTCTCACTACAGTGTCAAATCCTCTAGATCTTGTTTCTGGGCATTGGAGGCAATGGGGTGAAGTAGGTGGGGAAAAATAATTGAAAAGAAGAGATGGAGGAGGTGACATGAAGAGGAAAAGCAAGTTGTTTTGCCTGGCTGGAGCAGATTCTAAGGAGAGAGGAAAAACAGGCAATGGGAGGATGAAAACCAATGCTCTGTGATGCTCAGGGCAAGAAAAATCAGACAGGGAGGAAAGTTAGAATCGAGATAGAAAGGATGGAAGGGAAAATTGTGAGACAGTGTGATTTATAGGGGGCAAGGAAAGTATAATTTTTGTCAAATGTCATCAAGTTCAGTGTTTTATCCTCTTAACAAGAAAATTACCCTGGCTTATTTTGAGCAAGTTCATAAAACAAGAAATGCTGATGCTCAAGGTTTTAACAGGTTTTGTTGTTGAGGGTTTTTACCCCCAGCCCTTCTACACAGACTTCTAGAGAACATAGAATTAGAGTAAATCCCTGTGATTTTATCAGGATGTTATCTTTTGATAAAATTATATTTAATTTTATATTAAGCTGCTTTAAGACTCAGCCCTTTTGTTTTCATATAATTGCTGCTATGCAGCAATTGTCTGCTCTGCAGCAGGCAAGCTAGATATTAAAAGGGTATCAGACAGTATGTGCTGCTTAATAACTACTCAAACAGTGCTGGCTAAGGAAATAAAAGATTCAGAAACAGTGCAAGAGTGAAGGAACAAAGTAAGGGATGGAGGAAGTTGTCATGGCATACTGAGGTAATATGTCCTTCATCATAAATTAGGTAATCGAGTGGAATCTACCAATGCTTGCACTTGAAAAGTTTTCATTTTGCTGAATGGATGAATGGAAATTGCTCATGCAACACTTCGAGCAAGGATGCTGGCACTGGATGAGATTTGGCTTATGTCAGTGGGAGCTCAGCACAAATAAAAAAGAATATTTTGGAATCATTCTTGGAATCTATGCCTGGGTTTCCTTGCATTCCTTATTTTCCAATAGGCTACATTACCTTTCAGACAGGCATCCCTGTTGGGATGCCAGGATTCTAGAGGTCAATTTTGTGATGTGTATCTAGCCTTTTCTCCAGTGAATGTCACTGCCTGACTTTAATTGGTTTTAACTTCCTTCTTTCCCTGCCCCTCTTCATCCCTTAGGACACTTATCAAACCTTTCTACAGCCTGGCACAGCCTCCTCTTTCCAGATCTAGCAACACTACAGCCTCTTAACATCTCAGCCACAGGCACCCTGAAAAGTACCCTGTCCATTTGGGGGAGTATAGTCATGTTTACATCCTAACAGACAGGGCAACTAAAGCCACTCTTCAGCTGAAGAGATGTGCCTGTGTAACTTCTTTAAAATGATGGGGGTGGTTCTAAATGTTGGGGTTTTTTTTAAAAAGCTCAGGTTTCTTGAAAGGCTGGCAACCATCATTTCTCTGAGCCAAAGCCTGGGTGCAATTGTTAAGTGCCAGGTGATACTAGATTTAAAAAATATAGGAAGTTTCTCTACCTGATGTGCTAACCTGGCAAGGCACATATCCTCTTTGTGCCTCTGAGGAATTGAACAGAAGAGCTGCAGGTTGGTGTGCAAGAAAAAGTAAATAAATCAGGGCATTTGTCCAAAAAAAGAACTTTTGGAGCCTTCTTTCTGTTTGGTAGCCTTTGTAAGCTGTGCTTCTTTCAAGCCCTCTCACTGAATCCTGCAAGCAACAGCATTGAAATACCTTTTATGTATAAATCTTGCTTTCTTCCAAACTTGGGAGACTTTTAGTTTATTTTTTCAAGGCCCAGATTAATTATTGCATTTTAATGTGATGGATTTAATGCTACCATAATTGGCAAAGCTTGTATACAGGAAGATATCTGACCCAGAAAAGACTCTCAAATGCTTTTCAGTATTAAAAATTCCAAAAGTGGTTGTGGTGTTCTGTACAACAGAGATGCAAATGCACTTTCTGGTAATAGTTTTTAGGTATCAGAAGTTTGGATTATTTTTCCCAAACAAAGAAATCCCAAGGCTTAGAAAGCACAGCTGCTAAGGCTCAAGCACAAGTTTGTTTTACAGTTAGGACAAACTAAAATCCCTTAAAGGTTAATTACAAGTGAATTTAAAATACTGTTAGCAGTCCAAGTTGCGTATAATGTAGTGGCAGGAGGGAAATTTTTACTAATATTTACAGAGAAGATGCAAATGAAGTGGCATTCTGTAACCTTATCAAAAAAAGGAACAGGATAGACTCTGTTATCTGCATTGCAGAGGAGAATATTCTTTAAAATCCAGTCAATAATGTCCCCTCCCCCCCATCTTATCCTTATTTCCTTCTGAAGAGTTTTCAGGATATATTAAAAATGTGCTGTCAGTCTTCTCGAAATAATTCAGCTCTAAGTCTGGGATGAACCACTGTGTTATGAAGGAAAAATAATTTGCAAGAGCAGAATTGCCATCCAAAAGTGACTAAAAAGATTTATGGGAAATTTGAGGCCAATCTCACTTGATCATGGATCTCATAATCACATTTCATTCTACTTCTTGCATCTGAGATTATGAATATCAAACAGAAAGACCTGTAGTTTATCTGTTTAAACTTCTTGTCAGTTTTCATGGGTGTTTTCATGTGACTACGTTATCTTTCTGCAATGAATTCATGAGTGGTTTGGGGAGTGTTTAAAGGTAACAAAGACAAAGAAAATTGCACATTGGGAGGGAGCAGAAGATCACAGTGAAAGAAATGCAGATTTTAACCTTATACCTTACCTTTTGCAACGGAGAATTTGCATGCTATGGTTCCTCAGTCTTCATCAGCACTCTGAAGCTCAGAAAGGATTTGAGGAAAAGCCAACAGCATATTCTCAAAATAAACAAGAAATAATAATTTTTATTTTCAAAGCTACGTAGAAGCTGCCTAATATTCATTTATAGGGGCTCAGGTATTTTGACCCTTGAATCAGCTGTGTATCCTGATTCGGATGTGGATTAGTACAAATAGGGATGATGAATTTCTGGAATGCATTAATAAATCCAATAATACTCTCTTCATTGGTAACATGTGGAGAAAACCCGAGGCTCCTATGGATTAGTTTTTGTTTTTTTTTCCTGACCTCTGACCAGATTGTAGGTTCTTGGCCTTTTGGATGGAATGGGGAACAAATCTGAGTATTCTTCCAGGGAACCTGTTATTCATCAGGTGGTGAATTGTATGGACTTCAGAAAAGAGTAAGAAGATAAAAAATGTGCCTGTGGAAAGACTGTATTCACCTTCAACAGAAACCAAAGGAAAGCAAATTTGGCCCAACTGTATGGAGCCCTCCTGGTGACAAAGTCCTTGGAGCACTTTCAAAGCATAGAGCAGATGTACAGGGTAACAAACTGTTTACAGTCTCCATCCTAAACCAGACATATCAGTCAAGAGAGGTTTTCTTCCCCAGATTCACATTCAGATAAATAGCTTTGAGGCATTAATCCATGTGGATAATATGTGGAAAACATCCAGGAGCAGTGAGATTGGAATGATGTCAGCTTTGAAGAGGACATCCAGGGGAATGACATTGGGATGTGCGACTCGGGCCCGTGGGACCCTGATTCTGGGAACAGCATTTAGATGTGATTTTTGTTCACTCAACATCATCACAGTCAAACAACTCTACAGTTCTTGAAGGAGCCTGGTAGTTTCTAGATTATAGAATATGAAAAAAGACTGTAGAATACATGTCTGATTATTTAAAGGGACCCTACCCACTCTGTGTGCACAGCATTTGGCGTTTTCAAAAATATAATTTTAATAGTTGGTCTGACTTTGTTTAACCAGCAATTTAAGTGGGAGCAAATTTGGACTTCTATTGAAGTCTCTAGAGACCTTATACTACTTTTTTTCAGTTTGACTCATCAGTTCACAGTAGATGAAGGTGATGTGTTGTGATTTACTATCAGGAAGAACATGGGATAAACAATTAAGAAAATTCTCACTTACAAGTAGTAGTTAATTCTCAGTAGTCCCCTTTTCTTGGTGCTTCTTATTTATTCCTACATCTGTTTTTAACTTGCTCTTATTTATAGATTTTTTTTTTTTTTGTTTTCTTTCTAAATTCCAGCAACTAGTAGTTATTTAAGGACGTACCATTGTTTCCATTTTAGAGAGAACTCATTTTAAGGACACATTTGTTACCACAGCCATTTAAATTCCAGCTTTGCTGGAAGTGCTTGTACAAGCTGATAGCCTAGATGTGAATTATTTATTTCAAATTGAATTGGCTGTGGTCTTTATTTAAAAAAAACCAGCATACTAACCACAAAATTAGGTTTTTTATTTTCTTTAGATGCCTGCCAAACTAACAAGAGATTTTACTCTAAAAGATTGCTTTTCTGTTACTGGCGATTGGCCCACCAGTGCTGAAAATTCAGAAACTTTGCATTTTGAATAAAACCCAGATAAGCTGCAGAGTTAAACATAATGCTGAGTGCATGCCAGCGTGTGCTGTGCGTGCTATATACATATATATACATATATATAGTGGGGAAGCATTTTAAATCATCTTGTTGATATTCTTCATATTCTCTCAATGCAATGCTTAAAATAATGTGATCAGTTTTATTCCTTTAGCTGGTGAAGATGAAGTTGTTAATAACATCTGCTCTGTGTTGGTTATAAGGGTGAACTACTATCTGGACAGCTGATGTTTAAATGTAACTTATGGTATGAATCAATATTTTAGAAACACTGTTACTGACCTTCTGCCCCATCTTTGCTAAATTTGCAGTGGAGCTATGTACAGGTCCATTTGAGTTTGGCATTTCTACAAACATGACTGAAGACTTAACAGACAGCAATATTTTTATTTCTCTAGTTGATGGCAAACTAATGTTCCTTGATCATATTGGCAGTAGACTAAATACCAGCTTGGAAATACAACCGACCTAGGAGGTTGTTGTAAATTAAATGGCAACAGAATTTTGAATGCCAAGATAGCATTTAAGTGTGTGTGTGTGTATATATATATGTATATGTGTGTATATAAATATATGCGTGTGAGTGTGTGGGTTTCTTAATACAGACAGGGCAAAACAAAACTTGGCTATTTCAGGCTCAAGAAAGGAATGCAACCAGGACTTCAAGTATGTTTGAAACTGTAGCTTTTAGTCAATTGATAAGATACAGCTGGAAGATCTGGAACACTAGGAAAAGGATTTTAGTAGAGTTTTTGTTAGTGAGGGGGAAAAAAGGCTTGAGAAGACATATAGACCTTAGTCTTGTGATTTTTACCAATCAACTTTTCTGATGGAGACACCAAACATCTGCTTCACTGAGGAATATTTGAATATCGTAGATGATATGTTGACATATTGCATAGGCTTTACTTTGTATGTGTATGTACTGCAGAAATTATATTTCTGTTCAAAGAATAATCCAGTCAGTTTTACTCAGAGGTGAACTCAATTCATGCACTGATTTTCTAGAAAAAGCTGCCTCTGAGATATTGTCCCTTCTCCAGAGCTGACTCTGTGTGTTAAATAGTCTCTAAGTGTGCAGGAGTAAGGTCTATTTGAGCATAATTAAGTGCACATTGCCCCAGTCCAGCATGCACAATTCTCATAAGCATACCATGGAATAAAGAGACACCCAGGCAACTTTGGTCCTGAGGCTATTGCAACAAATGTGATGCAGTGTCAAGGGAGAAGATTTTAATCCTTTATTCAGTTTGTTTGCCAGTATTAACATTCGGTACTGTGGAGCTGAGTGTTCCATGCTGTTTCCTTCCCCTTCATGTTTCAATAACAATTTTCATAAAAAGCATGTCTCCCACTTCATGGCATTACAGGGAGTGGTTTTTTTAGAGTCTGAAAGTGTGCCTGGAAATTCAGATATTTTCATGCAAATTCTGTAATGAATTTTGACTTGGCTATATTTTTAAAAGTCAGGTTTGAGAGACTGGAGGGTCAAACTATATATTTTATTTGAACAGGTGACATCAGAGTCAAAAATCTTAAATTTTTGTTGAATTAAAAACAGGCTTTTGCAAAATGCAACGTGAATTTTATTTATACCAATTCTGTCAATATCTAGCAATATATCAACAAAAAGTAGACTTTATCTCACGCAGTTGCATTCTCACTGGGATGTGCAACCTAGATATTGCAGTCCTTGGTACAGGAAAACCATATCAAGAAAGAGATTCTGTATCTCCCTAAAAATTTAACCTGACAAGCTTTTTATCTTTGTTGAAAGTGATGAGAAAGGACTGTAACAAGCAGCGTAAAAGATGAATAGCTATTAAGATTGTTTTGAAATGTTCCAAATTTTAGAAACTTGTGAGATACTGATAATTTTTTTGTCCCATTACCAATCATATTTGATACTTTTCTGAAGAAGGATACTTTCATTTAATCAAAATGTGTTACCTTTAACTTGAAGTCCAGAAGTTGAGCTGTGTTCAGAGCATATAACAGAGGGAACAGTTTATCCTAAGCCAAAACACTTTGAAAGCTCTCTGTGGGAATGCTCTGTCTCCCATATTTGTCTGCATGAAGGAATTCAGAAGGGTTCACAAGGGACAAAACCTCAGCAGCAGCATCAGTAGGTCCTGGGAAAACACCCTTGCATGTTCCAGATCTCTGTCTCCTGATGAGAATAATTCTCTGGCTTTAGGAGAAGGTGCTTCTCTGCACTCATGACCTCTGGTGCTGTCCTTTGGCTTCAAAATCAATCTCCATATGGGCCTGAATGTGGAACTCCATTCCTCACACTGTAAATATTCCCATTGAGATCAATAGGTGTTTGCAAAGGAAAATATTACTCAGTGTGAGTAAGAGCCATATGATACAAGAAAACAGGTCTGGCACTAAAATATGTTTTTATATTTTTAGGGGAATCTATTCTCACATGTGGGTTTCTTGTTTTTGCCTGCACCTGTTGTGTGTGCAGAATAGTCCTGCAAAATGAGTAATTGTACAGTTTAGTGTTGGATATTACTATGTAAATACATATTAGCCTTTACCATCCCACTACTTATTTGCATGTATAATGCAGGTTAACTGCTTGTGTAACTCTGCCAGTGGCAAACTGAGTATTTCAAAATTTAGCCTTGGGTGTGTTCTGGGGAATTAAACTACAAATCCATGTTATTTCTTCATTCAAGCTCTCCAGCCTGTTAGAAACACAGTATAAACTCTTGACTCTGGTTCATAGGGTAACTCTTCAAAATTACAGACATAATTATTAATTACTTTGATATTTATTGATTGCATCAACATTATTCATGATAAACACCTTTTGTATTAATATGGATGTCACTGGTATTATACTTAAGGCTGTCTACTGTAACTAATAGGACCATTAGTTAGTTCTAAGGTGTTATATTTTGCACAGTCAACTTCATGCTTTTCTTAAGGAGGTGAGGAAAGTAAATGTATAGAAACTGTTCACTGAATTTTGAAAATATTTTGCTATTTATAAGATTAGCTTTTGGGGTGGGAGGGTTGTTTGTCTTCTAAAGAAAATGATACATTTACATTAGATATATATATATATATCATATATACATATACCATATACACATCTTAAAACCCAAAAGAAACTGCATTTTTCCTTGGACAAGTTAATGTCCATATAATGTATAATGTACATAATGCTATTCAGTTGTCTTCAACAGTTGACAGGAAGCTTAAACTGTTATTTTTTCGAGTTCTCCCTGTATAACACAATGATACTATTATTCATGGAGCTGTTGTGCTAGGCTTGAAGAGTACTTATCTCCTTGGGTGGTCACGACAATTCCATAGCCAAAATCAGTTCTTAGTGTTTTTAAGAAGATCCAGTGGTGGGTCTTGTTTCTAAGGGAGAATTCATTTCTGGATAGAGTGGACAGAACAGTCTTCCAGCTTAGACGACAAGACGCCTCAAAATGAATAGACTCACTTAATGATTTTGATGGATTTTATGTCTGAATTACTCAATGTGAAAAATGTACCCATATTTTCCTTGATTGGTCCTGTTGTGTTTCAGCTCCCAGTGTTTGTGTTTTGACAACAAATAGGCCCTGTGTGCTGAACCGCTCTCACTCCCAAAATCGCTGTGTTTTCTTACAGCCTGTGACCTGATGAACCAAGGCATCCTGGCCCTCGTCAGCTCCATCGGGTGCACGTCAGCAGGATCCCTGCAGTCTCTGGCTGATGCCATGCACATCCCCCACCTCTTCATCCAGCGCTCCACAGCAGGAACGCCGCGGAGCGGCTGCGGGCTCACCAGGAGCAGCCGCAACGATGACTACACGCTCTCCGTGCGGCCCCCTGTCTACTTAAATGATGTCATCTTGAGAGTGGTCACGGAATATGCCTGGCAGAAATTCATTATTTTTTATGATAATGACTATGGTAAGTATTTATTTAGCAGGGTGATTTTTGTCAAATCCATAATCCTGTTGAAAAGTGTCGCGTTAGGGTTTTATAGTCTTCCACTAGATTATGTTTTGCTTGTGAACATTTATGGTTCTGGCAGCATTTCACAGCAGCTCAGAGAAATCTACTTCTAAAATCCATCAAGATTTACAGGTTTATTTGAAAATGTCTTTGTTAGAGTTAGCTGATAAATTAAGAACTTACGTGTTTTTCTATTCTGCCTGTGTTTATGAAGCATAAAAGTTTTTAGCAAACTCTTCTGGTTTTTTGGACTGTAGAAACATAAAATGACAATTCAAGAAGCAACACATAAGATTTGCATTTTGTAGATTTATTTATTGTGTGGTGAATCTCTTCTGTTTGTTGGCATATTTATTTTGTCCAGAATCTGAAGCAGTGGTGAATGTAGGTCAGAGGTTTGGCAAGAACGAGGTGCTAGTCATAAATATAAAACATGTAAAAAAGAAGTTCTGGAGAGTGAAGAACTTGAGGAGGAGGGCTTGGACAAGACAACATTCCCTCTTTTTTGAGTTCATTCAGTGTTCCTGAAAGGTGCTGAATTGGTGGTTTTTGTGTGATAGAGTAAGTGTGACACAGATGGCGGTGTCACAAGACTGCACCATCCAGCTCTGTGAATCAGCCAATTGTGATCCAGATATTTTCTACAGCTGACAGGAGAACTGGAAAGATTTCTCCAGTATGGGTGCGTTATCTAACGAATTTAACAATCTTTATTTCTCTGGAAAATTACTTTGCAACCAGACCTGTTTTCTTCAGATGCATCCAATATTTGTAAGTAATCATGACTGGCTTGGATGAGCATTTAAATCTTATTTTCAAAGTTAAATCTTTAAGTTATAGAAAAATGCTCACTTCAGCGACTTGCTGTGCATAATATCTGGTTCATTCAGGTCAGGTGTTATTGATTTTCGTTCCCTGCCTACATAATAAATTCTTAAATTTGAAGAATAGAAAATGATGAATAGGAAAATTCTTCTTTATAATAAAAGAGCACCTAAAAGCACCAGCCATGGAATAAGGAACACACACACACAAACCCCTACAAAACAAATTATCAAAAACCAAAAAATCCAAAAATCTCACAGCAAAGAGTATTGTTGTTCAGAAATTATGAGTTTGTGTATTTAATTACCAGGTACCTATGAAGACAACTATGAACTTTTCATTTAAGAGGTATCTTTTCACATGTATTTTTGAGTTTAAAAGCCTTCAGCAAATTTTATAATTAATATATTTGACTAATTGTATTCAAAAATTCTGGGGTTCTTTTCAAATTATTCAAGTTTCAATTCTTAATTTGAGAATATAGTTCAGACACCATGTTATTTTGTTCTTGATATCTGGCTTGATATCATAATGGTGTGACTTCCATAACACACGTGCCTGCCGGCCTGCCTGCAAGGAATAAGTTTCAGAGCAGTAGCTCATTCAGTGACACATCATCCTCAGATGTGACCTGTGGCAAATACTAAGACTTTGTACCAGTCTCTCTGGCATTCTGAATTCAGTAGTCCACAAATTATGCCATGCTAACCAAGAGAGATTGGTAATCTGACTCTGATTAGTGATCACCACCACAAACATCAGGAAAAGGTGCAAAAAAAAAAAAATCTGCATTTAGCATATACTGAGCAGTATATTTTTAACCATTCGTGTGGCTTGGGTATTTTAGGGGGGGGAGTAGGTTGTTTTTTTGGGGGGGAGGGCTATGTGTGCATAGTTTGAAATTAATACCACAGATAGAATGATTTTAAATGCAATCTGATTTTTTAATTAACCTGCAGCTCTGAGTAGAGCTATTAGTTGTGCAAAGGTATGTTTCTTTAAACTGTATCAAGCTGAATCCTTGATTTCAACAGCCATCCTAGGGCACCAAGCAATTTCTGTTTTTTTCTTTTGCTTCCTACAGTTTGTTTATAAAATTTTATGTTGCTGATTTCATTGGCGGTTTCCTCCTCCATTTTTAATAATGAACAAGAGAGCAGAACTTTCAGATCACCATCTCTAATCTGAGGCCTCTCATTCTTTCCGTTACTGTCAGAGTTTTTCACTGGCTCTCCATTCCCATGTCTTGCTCATAGTGGAATGCCCCTCTAATTCTTTGCTACCCTGTTTGAGGTGAAATCATTAGGGTTGACACTGTGTGTGCCTGTTCATAATTCTTTTACCCAGTTTTTTATGTATGACAGCAATTTTTTTCAGAAACATGATGACATTATTTTCTTAGTAGCTCCTAGAGAGTAATCTTGCCAGATTGTTATAAATATTAACAAATTATATAACTTTCTCCCTTTTTCCTGCTATTTTATTGATGAACTAAAACCATTTCTCTTATGTTAGCGGTTCACATTTTCTCTTCTTGGATTTTCTATTGATGGAAGACAGACTAGCACAAAGAGAGGGACAAAGAAATTAATAGCATGAAAAGAGGAGCTGGAATCACTTCTTAATGGATTACAGAGTGGATAAGTCTGAATTCAGTATTCACCATGCTTTGAGCAGCAGGTTGGACAGTGTGATGTCCTGAAAGCCCATCCAACTCTAATCATTCCATGATTCTGTGATGTTTGAGAAAGCTGTACTTTAGATGGATCTGTAGATGTGAAATATTCCTACAAATTAAAAAAAAAAAAAAAAATTATTCCAGCATCAGTTAGGATTTTTTTTAAAAGAGAGTTGACCCAGGAACTCCTGAAGACCCTGAGGAAGGGAACATTTTCTTTAGCTTCTGTGCCTGTTTTAGAAAGAAGTCAAGACTAGGCATGCAGATATGGGGTGGAAGTTCAGGGATAATCCATCCCTTTGGTCAGGCTCAGTGTAGCTAAGGGTGGTTGCAATTTCCTCTGGAAGATCCCAGTCCCGTTCCTTAGCTTGCCTGAGAGGTTCTGCTTCGTTATTTTCTCCACTCATACAGACCTAAAATAAAATTCTTGCTAAAAGCTATGCTCAGTATAACTGCTTGCAGCAGTTAATATTAGACATTTTAACAGAACATTTAGTATTAAACATTAAAGTTGGTGGGAGTTCGATACCTGCATTAGAATTTATTTCATATTAGGAAGAGATTATTGATGTGTTGTGCACAGCCCTCTGCAAAACTGATACTTGTGCAAGCCGCAGTTTCTTACCCTGGTGGTATTTTTTCATGTGCAGTGATTGTTCCTTCTCAAGGTGTGTATCATAACACACAGTTATGAAGACAGTAAATGACTTTTGAGAAATAATGGGAATATAGATTCTGGTATGTGTTCATCTCTTTTTTTTTTTTTTTTCATTGTTGACATCTTTTTGTAAGTTAGAAAATGTAAAAGCACTGATTGACTGACTGATTCCAGCAACCAGCAGAATTCCAGTACTTTCCTTTCCAATCAATTATTTTGTATAGTGATTTAATTTAATTATTTAAAGCAAAATACTTTAGTTGTACTACTGAAATTATTTCCAGTATTAATTTTGCTCTGTGGAAGAAAATGGGCCTTTCATATTTAAAATAAATTTTCCTACAGTAAAATTGGGATCTTATCCAAAGCACACACTGTGCTAAACCAGTTGCCTTGCACCTGCAAACCTTTATGTGTCAATTTATCAAAATCATAGTTTTTTAATCCTATCAATAGAATTGCTTTTGAATTTTATCTTGCAGTCTATCATAGATTCCTTTTCATTATCAGGGCATTTTTTATAATGGAAATGTTTTCTGCAGGCCTGAGAATAATTTACCCAATGCTATCCTTCTTAAAAATCTCAAACTCTTATTTTGAATATAAGTAGATTAGTATATTCAGTAGTGTTTTAACACTACTGTACTGTACTACTAAATGTTAGAAACTTCAAGAGTTCTTAAAGGCTCTTTACTGACAAGGAAAGTTAACTCTTTAAAGGAAGCAATTCTTTCATTATATCAGAAGCAGCTGGGTGTTGATAAAGTGAGGTAGAAATGCATTTCTTAAATAATTGACATCTAAGTTTTCAAATGATGTTTCTTTTCCAAGTAAAATTGTAGGTAGGCTGACTATTTTAAGATGAAACAAAGGACACCTTGATAATTATAAAAAAAAATATTTTCTTACTCTTGACTTAGTTAAGCTAAGTCTTTAGAAAAGTCATAGTCTTTTGTGAGTGGTAGAGCCTTCCTAGTAACAAATGTAAGGCTAACAAACAGTAGCAATTAATGAATGGGGGTGTGAGAGAGGAGAACATTTTAACATGAGCAGGCTTAGGTGATATTTGTTGTATTTCATTTACTACAATTTTATCTTTAGTTTATAAATTTAGATGAGCTTTTGAAAATCAGAACAAGTCATCTTTTCCCCAGTCCTTGCACTCTGAGCACGATCTAGGCCAAAATCTCAGTGCAGACAGTCCCCTCGTGTTCAGTGAGTTTTGTTCCTTCTGGTAAAACAAGTTAAGGCCTGCCCAGGACATGAAATCTGATTTTGTTTAAGAAAATTTAATACAAGAATATTAAAAGCATTCAAGAACAATTCTGCACTTCTTCAAAGGCCACTTGTGGAGATAGAGTAGGCAGCATGAAATGCAGCAAAATTATGGAGTAGACTGATGCCTTTCTCAAACTGCTATTAAAATTACTATCCACACAGTATGTACAAGCCAAATTTATTTCATTTAAGCAGCCAAATCAGCTCCTACTCGCTTCATTCTTGACTGCTCAGCTCAACCTGTAGGATTACTGTGCTGAGGGTGTTTGTGCATCTTTTTCAAGCAGATGTAGAGACTGGGAAGCTCTTCCACTAAGTCTGAATTCTTCCCTAGGAGCATCAGCACCCTTTCAGGGAAGGCATTTTCGTATGGGACACTACAAATGTATAACTTATACCTTTGGAAATCACAGCGTTTGGATTTGGAAAAAGACCCAGTGCCATCTGTAAATATTTTGAGCAAGCTTTACCAAGTTATTAATCTTTATGGTTTCAAGTTCAAAGCGGGCAAAATGCAGTTTGAAACAGCAACCACCTCATTCACAGACTGGTGCCTGACAATTGCCAGTCCCCAAAAACCAACATGAAAAAGATAAATTTCATGGAATTAAATAGTAATTTGAGACCAGAATGTGTGAGCCCAGGCCATATAAGCAGAGTGATTGAACTGGAATTCCATCATATTATTGGGTTTTATATCTGTGGTGTATCAACAAGGGGCAAGCTTTTGCAATTTATGTTTTACTCTTGGGCAGTTTACAGCTTACTGTATTTTCCAGGAAAAAATGTAGATACTTTTCTGTAGTAGTAAATTCTTTATGAAGAAACCAGTCAATCACTGCAAGAACATAGCTGTGAATTTTGTGCAATTTACAGTGTAGGTATCTCTGCATTTCTAAGATGAAAGACAGAAAGTCTAGCTGTTTGAAAACATTTATTTTTAATGTTTTGTTTCTGCTAAAGTAGATAGAAAGATTCTGCAATTTTCCTCTTGAAAGGTTTAGGGAATAAGATTTTTTTTTTCTGGAGAATTAATTTAGTCGTAATCACCATTCTTTTCTAGTGATGATAGTAACATTTTAAAACCCTTCTTATATTAAAAAAAAAAAAATCTTAACCCCACTTCTCATTCCAAATTTCTGGCCTAACCTTGTGCATTTCATCCCAGCATGCTTTTGATATGCAGCCACCACTGGAGATCTATGCAATATTTACTGATTATAGAACTAAGATATCTTTGCTTACAGTTTTTTGACCTTCCTACTAATAGTGAAGATATTTGGCAACGGATATTGGCCATTCCCTTAGGTGGCAATTTAATTTTAACTTTTGTAAAGAGGAGAAAAAAAGCAAGCATTAAGGCTATGAAGGGGATTTGCTCTGTGAGGCTGAAGGAGGAATTCCCGTAGGAAACCGAGGTTGAAAAAGTAATTGTCAAGACTTGGCTGGAGCAAAAGTGAGGAGCTTAACAGTAAGAAACACTTTAGTGGGCATCTGTCTTGAAAAACTTCCTCATGGATCTCCCTTCTTGCTCCTTTATCATATACAGGAGTTTCAGATTATTTCTGCACAAGGAAAGGATAAAGACAGTGGTGTGAGGTACGTGGCCGGTACAAGGTGTCTCAAGCTCAATCTGAGAGAGGATTTTGGAGCAAGAGACAAAATAAAATAGAACCTTAAGGAGAGAGCAGTAATATCTCTATTACTGAGTAGTTCAGCCTAAGTAAACAGGTCTGTGAAACTATGGAGATAAAAGAGCCTTATCCCCATCCCTACCCCAGAAAGGCAGTGGTTTTCAAGTAAATTTTCAATTGTCATGCTAAAGAACTGGAGTGCTGTTCTTTAAAGATCATGGCAAAACAGAGATTATACCTGGAACTTGTAAGGATGAGTTGCTTGCAGAAAGGCTACCTCCTGTGTTTTAAGAGGGGTGATGTTCTGGGATGATGCCCATCTGTATGTATGGGCCTCAAATTCCCAGCATTTCCTTTAAAACCATATAAAGTAAATGATCCTGTGGACACTTTCCTGCACACACATTTTCCAGAAATAAATATGATGACCACTGACATAGATGTGCTCAAAACCATAACATTTTCTAATCATTTAAAGTTTTAATGCAAGTTTAATAAAGACTCATAAAAGAATCATGCTCTCTTTAATCGATTGCAAATGCTTATAATTACCCTGAGGCTGTTTTCAGCTGCTTGATGACTATAATATTCTCAAGTCTGTCTTCAGACAGTCTTAAAACTGTTTATTACTCATCTGGCTCTTTGCCAGCTTCCCATACTCATTTGCTTCACTGTGTCTCAATAAACATATAATTAATTCAAGCTTATTACTGATTTTTTTTTTTTTCCATTAGTATTTTTTACGTCATTCAGATAAGGAAAGGAGCATTAATTTTCAGCTGTGTAACTTTAATGTGTCAGGTGAGAACTTCTGGCACAACTTGCATTTGCTGATTGACATTGCCACTGCAAATTGAGTATATATTTTGGGTGACCCTAAAATTATTCAGCTTCTGAAATATTCTATGAAATTTCTCTAGTGGAAAAGTGGACATGCTTCTCCTTTTCAGCCACATAACACTTGGAGAAATGTATTGCAGGGACTATAAGTGAATATGTAGAAAGATAAGAGAGTGTCACTCCCTCATGTTGCAGCCCTTAGGGAGGGGATGAGTAAAGCGTTCAAGGTTTCACCCGACAGATCTGTGTTCCGTTAGTAAGCTGGGGTCAAAATAAAACTGTAGGAGTTCTCCCAATAGCTGTGCAGAGGCAAAACTCTGTAAATATGGTGCTATTTTAAGGTTTTGAAGAGGTAGGTACAAAATTTCATTTGTATATGCAGCCTGCATCAGAAGAAAAGTAATTTATTCAAAGAATATTTGAATACCGGAAGCTTACACTGATGTCTGCTACTGTTTGCTAAGTGTTTTTCAACTCTTAACACATTGTTCTATCTTCTAAGAAGTATCAAAATTGAGTTTGTAAGTTTATATTTTGGGAGCTATATAAATGAACAGTAATCAAATGAGGAAACTATTGAGAAAAGTAATTTTTACGTGTTGAATTGAAGAGATTATATCACCATTGGGAAAATAAGCATGAATTAGGTATAATAACATCATAAATGTCAAGTAGTATCATAAATTGAAAAGAAAAGTTGTCTCAGAGAGTTTTAACTAGTCAAGAAAAAGAGGAAGCGGAGACACAGGAAAGAGCTAGAAAATATTTATAGCAGTAATCCTAAATCTTAATTTATAATCTTTACTTTTGTAGGTTATGTTCTTCACAGCACCAGTTCACTCATAAATATTCCTGTTTCTATACTGTAAACTTTTAATCATCTGAAAATATTCTTTAGGAAGAGATCGATGCACAGTCAGAGAACAGTTTGTCCTAAGAAAGTTTATAATGCATACAGAATCATGGGATAGCTTGGATTGCAAGGGACCTTAAACATCATCTAGTTCCAATGCCCTCCCAGGGGTAGGGACACCTTCCAACAGATCAGGTTGCCCAGAGCCCCAACCAGACTGACCTTGAACACTTGCACAGATGGGACGTCCACAGCTTCTCTGGGAAACCTCTGGCAGTGCCTCGCCACCCTTATAGTCAAGAATTTTTTCCTAGTATCTAACCTAAATCATCCCTCTTTCCTTTGGAACTCATTACTCCTTCCCCTATCGCTACAGCTCCTGGGGCAGGGTCCCTCTCTGGCTTCCCTGTAGGCCCCATTCAGGTACTGGAAGCTTGTTATGAGATGTCCACACAAGCTTGTCTTCTTCAGGCTGAACAGCCCCAACTTTCTCAGCCTGTCAAATAATCAGTCACAGATTTTTCACTGCAAGGACATTCTGTTGTTCTTTACCCCACTTCTCTGGAAGGGGATGCACAGTTCCTCATGCTTATGGCAACCAACAGGGAGTAGCAGTGACTTACAGGGAGGGTTGGTGAATCATACAGACAGATTTATTTTATATATATATATATATATATATAGTTGGTATTTAATAAAGACTTTTATGTACACAGAGATACAAAGTTCCGTTGTACAGGATCTAAGCATAATTTTTTAAGTTTGGCATGATTTGAAGGCACTATGCAGGTAAAATTCATTTCTTTGCAACAGGTTGTTTTGCCCAAAGACAGCCCACAGAAGCCTTTTGGAAATCTCTAATGCAAACTGTAGTCAAAAGGAAATTGAATGAAGAGATAGAAAGCAGGTTACACAGTCAAAAGTACATGGATAGAATATATTGCCATGTCAGTCTTCACGAGTGAGGTTGGTGATCACAATCTGACTTCCTTTCTATTTTTTGAGAAGCTACAGTAACAGCTGATACTCTGAAGGATTAGTTCTAGCTTTACTCTTATTTATCTTTTTTATTCTTTGCTTTTTTACTCTTTCTTTCCAGTCAAAAAAAAAAAAAAAAGAGGAAAAAGAAACTCAAAGGAAGCATCATTTTTCAGCCATCAGTAAGGTTCTAAACTGAAGTCTTGCAGGATTTGAAAACTGCAAATTTTGATATCTTTCCCCCAAGACTGATTCAGCTGCTCAAGACTATCTGTATTGATTTTGTTTATTTAAAGGACAATTTCTAGTAACTGTTGTATAATATGGCACAGAAGTAGCTAATGTGAATGGCATTTGAACGAACGTTTAAAATAGGGATTACACAGGTATTTTATTAGTGCCAAATAGTTCATATCAAACAACAAAAATTGGAAAAAAAAATATACAAGTGTATTTTTTGTCATTTTTCTTGGTTCAGTGATACTAAAAAATTCGAAACAATTTCTTGTCTTCTTTTTGTGTGTAAAATTTCAGAAAATTGCAAACAAGGAGGAAAAAGACCCCAGTCATTTGTACCATTTACAAATGTTCAGTTTCTCCCAAGATATATCTCCACTTCTTAGGTGTCAGAAATTCTGATATTATAAATGAGATTTTGTATGTAATTAAACATTTGGGCTTGAATTTACTTCTAATGAGCTTGAAGTATGGCTACATTCTCTGAAGTTAGACCTTACAGCTGAAATTGCTCAGGTAACTGTCCCTCTCAGTTCCCACATGCTAATATGAAAAAGCTGTGATGCTTTGTTTTGTTTTTTTTTAAATTCATTTTAATTTGGAGGTTCAACAAATTACATATAAAATGATTAATGGGAGGGAATCCCACTGCTGTGAAAGTAAAATGAAGGACTGTTACTGAATCATCCTGCTAAAATTGTTGTTTTCCTCAGTCTGGATCTTAACCAGGTTAATAGATTTCAGCATGCCCAGGAATGTAAACACTTTGCACGAGCCTTTACACAGAGCAGGGGCACCACCAGAGCCCAGCTGAAGCTGCACACCTCCCTTGTGTACAGTGCATCACCACAGTTAATAGTTGCTGTCATGTTAGCCAGCGTTGTGTAAGGAAGAATCACTGTGGTAGACTTGTAAAGCTATCTTGATAAGAATTTGAAGAGTGTTATTTCTTACACAATGGCTTTTCTCATCATCTGTACAAATAAAGTGGTCTTTTGCACAAATCAGCCAGTGAATATTTATGAGCGGCACATTCACCTTTACCACCGCAGCTGAATCAGTTGGTATTTATCAGCCAGATACTCTGAGGAGAATGTTCTCAGATCTGAAATGCCATCAGAGGGAGGATGAGTTAATGACTGTAAGCCAGGCTTGAGATAACCAAAGTGCACAGTGAGTGCCTTGTAATTTAGGTGGAACACAATGATACAGGTGGATGGATTAATTTATTGCCATTAGTGAATAGTGCCATCTTTCTCTTCTCCTGATTATTGTGTGATCGGAAATTTTTTTATGAACTTTGCATCTACTTATAGATGTTTCCTTTTTAATAAGGGTGCAAGAGGTACTTAGCATATGAGTTATTTATTATTTGCTGTTCATTTTATTCAGCATGTAAAATCTTCACTGCATTCACATCCTGCTATTCCTGTATGAGACACCTGAAAACCAGCATATATTGTTCTAGGATGCCCTGATTATTAGGCTTTCTCCAAGATGGATTAGTGGACTTGCTCCTTCTGTATAAAACAGAGATGGCAAAGCGGGGGCCAGAGAGAGCAAAAAAGAGAGATGAGATCTGGTCCCATCATTTAAAAAGCCTTGTGCAAGAATCATAGAATGTCCTGAGTTAGAAGGCTCATTAAAGTCCCATTCCTGGCCCTGCTCTGGACAGCCCCAAAAGTCATACCATGCACTTGAGCTTTCCATTAAATGGTTGTTATTGTTTATGTTAGGTGAGGTTGAGTGTTCCTGCCAGGCTGGTCATTTAAGATTTAGACCTGTAGTCTGTGAAGGGCACTTTGCTCTTCTCTGAGCATGCTCTGTGTTTAAGATACCTGTTTCTTGTGCTTTCTTTGGTATCAAAAAGATTATTCAATGAAAAGATGGGGTGTGAGTTTATGCTTCATTTCCTAAATTCTTCCTTAGGTCAGAATCCACAGTAGCTGACACAGTAATGACAACTTTGGTGAGGCTGTCGCCTGAATTCAGGTCTCAGCTGGGTCAGTGTTACACTGAGCACCTGCATTTGAATATATCAGCCAGGTCTGCAGAGCTTCAGAGGCTCTGGGCCTTGGTTCACCTCTGCAGGATGCTCTGTGTATGTGCCTCAGCTGTGGCTGCAGCCAGGCTGCTGTGCCCAGTGCTGGACCTGCTGTGCACCAGCAGTGCAGACCATGAGACCTCCCCACAGACCTCTGCCTTGTGGCGTGGTTATGTATGCCAGAGAAGGCCTTGAAACAGAGGCCTTGAAAAATTTTTATTGCTTTGGTTTTTAGCGTTTCCAAGACAACTTCACGGTCTCTTAAACTGAGCACAGTTTTGGTTTTGAGGAGAATGTTTGGTAATGTTTCATGTAAATTTCCAGTCTGGTTTAACCTTGTAAGTGATGCTGACTACAGAGGGGTATGCTGTTCTTATGCACACAAGACTGGGAGTGATGTCTGTCCAGTGAAAAAACAGGAAATGTAATACTAAATAATAGTGGCACTGAGCTGGGAGAGGAGATAGCAACTTTGGCTTTAGCATTGATCTGTCTCTATGTGCTAACTTTGGCTTTGATCGCTAAGGAGGGTAATTAATACTGCTGATAATGGGGAAAATCTTCTGAATTTCTGGCTATGGCTATGACTCATCTGACTTAAATAGAAAGTAGAAATGTGACTTCTGGCTGGGCAACAGGTTGGCTAGCAAATTCAGGACAAGAAACACCTGTGTTCCAGACATGAACAGTCTTGTGTCTCCTCAGCAAAGCCATCTGTGCCACAGGTTGCTTGCCAGATTTTTCTGCAGAAGGAGTTTATCTATTAAAAAGATGATTCCACAGTTCAGTGTGGATATGTGCCACTTTCAGACAATCCACGCAGGAAAGATAATGCTGCCCATTCAGTGGCAGCATCTGTTCTTTGGCATACTCTTTGAATATGATCATTGCTAGTGACTTGCTGCTGAAATATTGGACGTACCATAATGATTTAAATAGCATTTAAATTGCAGGGTGTTTTTATGTGCTTTTTGCTGTTTCATAGCATCAGGTGAGCACCACCAATAGCTCCATTCTGCTACAGGATAAGCTGAGGTATAACCAGTGTCTGTGTTTATTTCCTGCCCCTATTTTTGTGTTGTACCAATGCCAAAGACAGAAATAATAAAGAAGAAGTAGGAATCCTGCTTTGGTACATTTTCCATTAGAATGGTGGTATTTTCCTAAAAGCATATCACACAAATGCAATACGGTTGGTGCAGTCACTTAATAAATTTAGAGAATAATACTGGATCTCTGTCCCTTTTGTCCCATAACTTAGTGAAGAATCAGTATAATTGTTTCATTGTTTATATGCAGATCTTCGTGGCAAAAAAAGACATTTGATCCTATAATCTGTCTTCTGGGTCAACACAGATTATGCAGAATATCAGTCAAAAACCCCAGTGTGTTTATAAATTCAGGTCAAGTGAAATTATGTACTTGTTTTGAAAAAGGAAAAATAAAATATTGTTTGGTGGTTCCTGCTTACCATGTTCTGATGTCAGAAAATACATGCATTTTTGAGATATATTTTAAGTCTTTAAAAAGGCTTTCATAGCCTAAGTAAGTTTTCTTCCTGACATTTAGATAGCATATTTAGCTCCCATCTGCAAGTGTTCCTTGTGCATCAATGATTTTGATTTCAACCAGTCAGTTTTACTCATTATATGATTTAATTAGTCTGGATCCTGAGTAATCCTCAGAGTATGTGAGCTTCAGGAACTTTAGAAAGAAGGGGTTAAAGCAGAAAGAAGTTATTTTATCATTTGCATAAAGCTAAACGTATTTGTAGCACTTCAAATAATCTTGTTGGTATTTAAAGTGCCAAAAAAATTCTAACATCTCTGATTAGATTGAATCTAATTTTCCTGATTTAGATATTAAATAGAAGCTGTAATTAGTATCTGATTCTCTTATGGAACTTTACTTTTAGTGTATGCATGTATTTTATTCATGGTTAAACTATCCCACAAGTGTTTAGTAATACTGATATTTTGGCAGTGTCTGGAGAGTGAGGTTTTGGTGATAAATGTCTAAAATAACCTAAATGCCTAAGATACCATTTCTTTCCAGTTCATGGCATTTTGGAGCTCTAGACAAGAGACCCAGCTTGCTGACTGTGACAGACTTCCAGGACTAACCCTGTTGAATTATTCTTGTGTACTGTTTGATTATAAGCTATTCCATGGCTGTTTCTTCACAATTCGTAGCATCTCAGTAAACTGGTGCTGGAGGAGGATGGCTGTCTCGAATATTCTCTAGTTAGTTGATCTCTGCTGGTGAAGCAGGCAGAGCATTTTTTCTTCTGTGCAGACTGAATTTCTTTTTCTTATCCTACTGTTTGTGCCACCACCCCGTAAGAAGAGCTGAGAGTGGGGGAAGTCAATAGGTCAGGATGAAAGATCTGAATAGCCAAGGTTTGTGAAAGTCTAATTGGAAGCTTCCTCAGCTATAAGATATCTCATGCAGAAAGACACATAAAAATCCTGTTCTTTCAGATCTGACCATTTCCCTGGAAAATGAGTGATTGAGACAAGGAACTGACACAGCACCAAGGGTCTAAGAGGGAAGCAAAGCAGGAACTGCAGTCCCTCAAAGACTGGATCTAAGACTACACATCTAGGAGAGATCAGATTTATTATTCTGATTGGAGACATATTTTCTGGTGATTTTAGCCACAAATGCCTCGCTATACCTGAGGAACCTTTATTTTTTGGAGAAATGTTTTTTCAGGAATTCCTGTTTATGTGGGGTTACTGGTTTCCTTTCTGTTTCTCCTTTTCACATAGTGCACGTTTCAGCTAGCGTCAGTTGTGTTGACTCTAAGGCTGTTTCTTTTTCCCCTAACTGAGAGCAGTTGAGTGTGTGGGAGGTTTGCATGCCAGTAGGGAAGGAAGGATGTCCTGCTGAGTGTCCCCTGGGACAGCAGGTCAGAGCGGCTACTGGAGGGAAGAGTCACGTTAGGGAACTGGTGGCTTAGCTCCTGAAAACAGGTTGAGAATCTGTGATCGTGAGTAGGGCTCAGATAGTGAGGACTCAGTGAGGCTGAAGGGATTTTCCTGAGGTCCAGAAGGCCCTGAGCTGACTTGTGAAGTCATTGAATGATTTTAACTTTTAAGCATGAAGTTTGGGGTTTTGGATAAAACCATTCAAAAGAGCAAAGGGAAGGAAAAAGTCAAACATGCTTGTGGAATTCAGGACTGGAAAAGCCCTTCCAAAGCCTTGGACCAGCTAGAGGCAGCATAACAATGTGAAGAGTACACAGATATTTCAGTTTGGTAGACTATAAAGATATTACAAGCCAGGTAGTAAACTCAGTCAACATTTTGCTGATCAATTCTTCCTTTCTGAGTCATTCTTAAAGAAAGGTTTACTCAGAGTGAGCCAGAAAGCTCTACAGGAGTACTTTGCTGTGGAAAATTTACTAAATTGAGCCAGTGGTATCAGATGAGAGCAGGCAGTAACATTGCGACAACTATACATCTGGCTTTTGTTTTGTTTTTGAAGGAAATAAATAATTGCGAAGTTTAGAACAACAACGAGACTCTATGAGGAGAACAGCTCAAGCTTCACTTAGATACATTAAGCTACCTAGCATGGATAGCATAGTTTTGAGTTTCACAAAAGAAAACAATGCTTCTTGCCTTTCTCATCCTCAGTTGCCCTCTGACAACTCTTGCTTGAGGGAAGAATTGTGTGTGATGGTCACCATGGCCTCGCTGCTCTATATGGATTTTAGTGCGAAAGTCCTTTAAAAATTATTAGGAAGAAGTGTGATGATTGAATGGCCAAATTAGGAAAATTGCTAGAAGTATTTGTAGGTTTGTTTACTAATGGCTGTTTTGGACAGTAGCTGTTGTGTGGCCACTCTTTCTCCTGTTTCAGTACTTTAAGGAATGCAATGAGCGTGGCTCAGGAAGAGGTTTAATGAATATTAAGGAAAGCCTGCGGGGATCTACCTGACAAAGTGTTTCTGTGAGATAAATTGAACAGTTTCTTGTGTCTTTTTTCCCACTTACCAATTAACACTTGTTTGGCTTCTGATTTTCTAGATATCCGTGGAATACAAGAATTTTTGGACAAAGTATCTCAACAGGGAATGGATGTAGCATTACAGAAAGTAGAAAACAACATCAATAAAATGATCACGGGGCTCTTTGCCACTATGAGGATAGAAGAACTGAACCGCTATCGGGATACCCTGAGACGGGCTATTCTCATTATGAACCCTTCCACAGCCAAATCATTCCTGACAGAGGTATGTATTTTAACAAGAGGTTATCTTCCTGTTTTGCTGACCAAGACCACTGTGGTCTGTCAAAAGATTGTTTATTTGACTTCATAATGGTAATCAAAAAACCACAGCCCCTCCAATATTCTCTATTCCAAGATCAGCATGCAAGGGTGTTTATTCATGTTCCTTAATGTGCATGTACTTTTAAAGAAAGAATAAGTAAAACTACATCCTGCATGAGCAAGAGCATTTAGGAAATGTGCAGAAGGATTACCCCCCAGGCTTCTGTTTGAAGCTCAAAGATACTGTATTGCCATTGTGAACCCCACTACTGAAATATTTACAACTAAAATTTTTATTACTTTTATATATATATATATATATATATATATATATATATATATATATATAAAATATACATTTGTGAATAACACGTGTTTACCTAATTGAAATTTTATTTTTTTATATAAAATCAAGTTGATGATGTTCTCTTATGTGCCACTGAGTAAGGTAATGGAATATATGAAAGATTTGATTTCCATGAAGAATTTGAGATGATAGACTGAAATCATGTTTTCAAGCAATATGGAGCAGAGTTTCAAAAGGTTCTTCGGGATTTAGAGACAGAAGACCTGCATATGGCATTTGACTATGAGTTGTACAATCTTTTTAAATGAGTGGCATGTTTCTTTTTCACACAGCACTGTGTCATTTCATGTGTGGTTTTTACCTGTGTGTATACTCTTTATCATCAACCAATGTTTAATCTCTGTTCTGTTACACAGAAATACACTTTCTCTCCTCTTTAATTTCTCTTTGGATCTGTTTCTAACTTGCATTACTTTTCTTCTATTCTATGCTGTTGCCTTGGTCTTCAGAAATTGAAGCTTAAAAACTATTTCTGCATATCCACTCTTGAGTGAATGTCTTTTAGGAATATTAGCTAGAAGAATGCTTTCTTGGTTTCATTTTCAAAATTTTGTTTACCCTTGGTCTTTTTGGCTGGGTGTTTCACTGTCCTCATTGCACACTTGACACTTGCTAATTCTGAGTGATGAGGGTCTGCTGCTCTATCCAAATGTCTGTAGTGCTTCATAAGGTTTAAACAATTTGGAGGTATCTTTAGATTGTTCTGCAGTGTTTTCATCATCCAAGTCATGAGTGTTTTACCTTTTGGTAAGAGGCATTATAAGGTATTTCGCATTGCAACTTGAAAGCAGCATGTTTGGAGTCTCTAACTACAGTAACTCAGCAAAACAAAACTCCTGCATTGTTCTAACAGAGAAACACTCTTTTTAAATAAAGAGACGCTTTATCATTTACTTTTACACACTTGGGTATAGTAACAAAGTAGTTTTCATCTTTTGAAGTTATCATGTATGTGTTGTCAAGAAAGTAAACCATTTACTTTGGAGTTCTTACTTTGGCATTGGCCACTCAAGACCCCAAAAATTAAAAGATAGTTAAAAAAAATAACTAAACCAAATCCACAATCCCCCTCCGTCCAAAAAAAATCCAATACCAAACACCAAAGAATTCCTGAAAAAATGTTTCTCCTTTCCTGGAGTCTATGAGTCTACCAGGAAAGCTCATTATCTTCTACAAATGTGGTTCAAAGAGAGACTCTCACATCAGCTCCATATTCCAGGAGCTGGAATTCCATATTGGCTGGATAACAGTATTTATTAGGAGTATGATATGTGATGGGTAAACTGACAGCAGGAGCCTCTTAACTGGAAGAGTTACTCAAAAAGAGGTGTGATTATAGCCATTATTTCTGTTGGTGACAGGGAATGAACTTAACAACTGAGCTCCAACACAAAGTCTTTGCATGAGGAGGAGTTTGCTGGGGTTGCTTTTCCAATGGATATTAAAAACTGTTATTTTGAGTCAAACCAGCAGCTGCACTGTATGGGCAAAGAAATTATAAAGCCTATACCTGCAAGTAGGCTAAGATATTCCTAAACAATTTAATGGACTTGCTGATTCCAAAGCCTGTGCCTTGTGCATGATCAGTTTATCTGGGAAATTCAGTGTAACCTAATGGATTTAGCATGTAATCCTTAAGAAGATAGTAAGAAAAAACTGCATATGTAGAAAAGCTCTTGGGTTTTTTTCTGCCCAGTAGAAGCTTTTGGCTGCCTCGCTGGATTCAGCTGTCTGCTCCTCTCCCCAGACCTCACATAATCTCTCCTGCTTGGTCCCTCCTTAGATGACTGCTCTGGCTGAACCCCATCATTGTTTAGCTGAGAAGAGGGTTCATTCACTCTGCAACAGCTGTAGTAAGCGTGGTCTTGATTACTATGCAAGTAACAACTATTCCAGGGTAAATAGTCAGACACTGGCCTGTGTAAATAAGCAGTCTGTAAACTGGAGTTTGCTTGTGTAGAATTTATCTTTGTTCAGACTCTTTGAAATTCTGTGTTTGAAATTTTTTTTTTTTTTTTAAGCAGTATTGCTTTTTGTGTTAGACACTTCTTTCTCTGTGGCTTTTCTATCTCTAGAGCTTGCAGGGATGAGATCTGTTCTTACACACTCAATAAAATGGAGATTAGGAAGTAAATACACTTCTCTGGCTGTGGAAATAAAAGCCTACCTTCTCTTTAAACATTATGTATTAATTTGCCCTCCATACAGCATGGAAAGGCAGGAAGATTTGGGAGCAAGTATCACATCATTTGTCCTTACTGGCTAAGGAATAATGTAAAGTGAGAGGGAGGGGCCAGCTAGATTCCCAAATGTCCTTTGTTGTTTTGAGCTGGGGATGGGGGAGGAGAAGGAAAAAAATTCTGCTGAACAAGTGAAATTCACTGGGGCTGAGGAGTGCAGACCTATGGAGGTAGCAGAGACTGGCACCTCTCCACAGATGAGTTTGTGGCATCTTCTGGAAAAATACTTTGCCAGTGTCATACTGGTGACTTGTTCAGTTTTTTTTCTGGAGCAATTTTTCTCTACCCTCAAATAGTTGCCCAGGTCCCATAAGTGAAGCATAATATTCCCACTGAAACTTTTGTGATTACTAAATATCCAACCATCTTGCGCAAAATTTACTATGCTAACTGACAGCACTGGTGATGGGTGTGAACTGTGTGTTACTTTCCTGCTTTATATTTTGGGGTGAGGATTGTTTTTGCACGTGTTCTTCTGATTCGTGATGAACACGACAGATAGGAAAAGCCATAAAAAGGACAAATAAGATGTCCTTGCCAGCTCATCATGACAACAAAAATCAAGGGCTTCAAATGTCGAGTGTGAAAAGGCTGAGTAGGAGCAGGATCAGGCCAGGAAAGTCAGGTAGCAGCAGAGGTTCTGTGGATAACAAAGCAAGTTTGAGAAGCAAAACTTTGGGAGGCAATACTTTAGAACACAAGCCAGATGTCCTCCACTGGGCCAAAATGCTGTCAGTACATCTCTGCTCTCAGGATATTTTCTGTTTAGCTAAGGAAGCTACCTTATCACTTGAGTGCAGAAGTGTGAAAGTGTTCTTCTGTGTCATGACTTCAGGAGCTGATAACCGGACAACAAAGGAGGGACAATGCAGCTAATTCATTCATTTAGTTATACAGAAAAACTTCACACATTGAAAATCCAGTAAGCCATGTGTGAAAGAGCTCTAGCATCAGCCTGGGATTTTGTTGGAGTTTTGACAGGCAAACTGTGGAAGGCCTTGGATACTTTGAGGGAGGATGGAGGCAGCTGAAGACACTGCTGCCTCCATCCTCCCTCGAAGGAGGGATTACCAGCCCAGCAACCTCAGCAGATGTGACTGTGTATCCTCCTGCCCCATGCAAGGTCCCTTCTCCAGGTTCTGTTGCAGGGGTTAGTGGCCTCTTACAGAGAGAGGTGACAACACTTTTTAGCTGTGGCAGCAAGATACAGAAGTTTATCTAGCAAAATTTTCAGAGCACTGGCAATGTGCATAAGCCAACAAAGCTGTTTGAGGCTTGACAACCTCAAGCTGTCAATGCAGTGAGCACTGACACTTCCCAGACTGGAGAGTACTACCCTTGAACTCACTGTACGCTGCGTGGTTTGTGTAAAGAAAAATAGTAGCTATTTATTATTGCAAAGGTTTCACTCTGCAGCAAAATTAAAGTCACTGAACCCCATCATGTCAAGACTTCAAGCATGCTAGAGATATTGGAAATGTTTACAGTTAAAAATTTATTTAAAGTTAAACTCATCTGGGTTGTAATTATTGAAAAGGCATATTCAACAAAACTAGCGGCTGCCAAATCTGAGAGCTGTAGCAAATAAGTCCTATTTGTTGGCCTGTGTGAATGCAGACATGTTTATTGTACTACCTTATATAGCTGCTGTTTTATTTTTCTATATTTGTTCTCAAAGAGAATTAAAATCATGTAGCTTTCAGCATTACTACAATCTACTACACATGATTTTGAAAATAAATTTCCTCTATCCCAGGCTAATGTGGGACAGTCCTAAAATAAGGTTACCATGGATTAAAAAAATCTACACTACTAATTTCATGAATAAAAGAACTCTTTATAAATGAAATGTTAAAATATACAGGGAAAATAGAATGAAGCCTATAAATTAAGTACTGAAGAGTTCTTGCCATGTAGTGGGCAAGTGGAAAAAAAAAAAAGAAAAGAGAGTGTTTAAGGAGAAAATGTAATTTAAATTGCCTCATGTAATTGAACCTTCAACATGCTTTTACTAATGGTGACTGTGAATAGAATGAGAAGTAACATTTATTCTGTGAAACAAGATTATTTCTGATAGCAAATGCCCTGATTTTTATTATGTTTGATTTTTGTCTCTCTGTTGAAAACAACAGTTAATTTTAAATGTAATTATTTGAAAAAATATAGGTTTTTTTCTTGTACTGACATAGTTATTGTTTTACCAGGTATTAGATCTGATCATGGAGCAATTCAGTAATCATTTAGATCTAAAGACAGGGATTTGCTTTAGTGTTACATAGTACTCTAACCAGACTTCTTTTTTTAAGCAGCTTATTTACTGAGAATTAGGAAAATTTATTCAGCTTCTCCAAAAGATTTATTCAGTGTTTGTGTGTCCAAAGTTAATGGAAACTTAGTATTTTTTCCCCTGCCCCCACCCCCCTTTTTTTTTTTAATCTTATTTTGTGATGCTTTGCTGTTTTTATTTTACATATATCTTAAAGAAGGCTAGGACAAAAATTAGCTGGTTTGTTTTTCTATTCCTTTTTATTAATAAGGAAAGTGGTCCTGTCTGTAGTGAAAAGCATGATATGCAGATATGAGGTGGAGTGATAGAAGTTGAAAACAGGACTTAAGAAAGTGCTGCACCTGCATGCCACTACCATTGAAACCTGCAGTAAAAATTCAGATGTTTCCAGTGGGAGCAGATGGCAGTGATTTTTGTTCAGGTGTGGACAGAAAACATACATAGCAGGGAGAGGTAGAACACTCCACACAGGTATCAAATCCAGATAATTCACAGAATCACAGAATCTGCTGAGTCAGAAGGGAGTCACAAGGATCATCAAGTCCAGCTCCTGTTCCTGCATGGGACATGCCGAGTCACACCATGTGCCCAAGCACATTGTCTAAATGCTTCTTGAGCTCTGTCAGGCTGGTGCTGTGACCACTTCCCTGGGGAATCCTGTACCAGTGCCCAACCATCCTCTGGGTGAAGAACCTTTTCCTCATATCCAACCTAAACCTCCCCTGACACAACTTCAGGCCATTCCCTCAGGTCCTGTCACTGTCACCACAGAGCAGGGATCAGTGTCTGCCCCTCCTCTTCCCCTCATGAGAAGTGGCAAACTGCAGTGAGGTCTCCCCTCAGTATCCTCTTCTCCAGACTGAACAAAGTGACCTCAGCCACTCCTCATATGATTCCCCTCAAGCCCTTCATGATCTCCGTAGTCCTTCTTTGGATGTTGTCTAACAGCTTAATACTTTCCTCTGTTTCTCCCTTGCCCGGCTGGTGATGCTGTGCCTGATGCCCCCCAGGACAGGGTTGTCCCTCCTGGCTGCCAGGGCACTGCTGACTCGTGTTCAACTTGCCATTGACCAGGACCCCCAGGTCCCTTTCTTCTGTGCTGCCTTCCAGCATCTCATTCCCCAGCCTGTCTGTACATCCAGGGCTGTCCCATCCCTGGTGCAGAATCCTGCACTTTCCCTTATTGAACTTCACATGGTTGATGATTTCCCAGTCTTCTAATTCATCAAGGTCTCTCTGCAGAGAGAGACCTTTGAGGGAGCCAACAGCTCCTCCCAGGTTTGTATTATCTGAACTTACTTAGTATTGCTTCCAGTGCTGCATCCAAGTCATTCATGAAGATGTTGAAGAGTCCAGGGCCTGAGATGCATCCCTGTGTAACCCCACTAGGGACAGGTCACCAGTCTGATGTCACCTTATTCACCATGACCTTTTGTGCCTGCCCCATGAGCCAGTTCCTCACCCATCCCATGGTGTGTTTATCCAGCAGAGTGCTGGACATTTTGTCCAGAAGGATCCTCTGAGAGACAGTATTGAAACTTTTACTGAAATCCAAAGTGGCTGGTTTGCCTTTTTGTGGGTGCCATAGCCTGCCAGTCCCAAGTGTGTTTAGGAGCAGGCATCAGATTTGGATTTAGGAAGGCTGGATTCTCTTCTGCTGTATGTGTGTCTGCATACTTGTGCACAGTGTATATGAGCTAAAAAGTAACCTTCCTTTGTGTACATACCAACATTTTCTGTAACAATAAAAGCGTATTCATCTGCCAACTAAAACCCACACTGAGTTTTATGCTTTCAAATGAGCTCTACTACCAGAACAGTTTCTTCTTGTCAAAGTAAAATGGAGATTGGACAAGCAAGGATTTGCTCAGTTGAATTCAACAATTGAACTGATGCAGTGGTGGACTGCAAAAATACCCAGGTTTCACGGGCAGCCTGTTGGATTTCCAGTTAGGCTGAGGAGTGACTTGATGGTTTGTCACGTGTATAAGTACATCATAATATTCTGTGCCCTGCTGAATGTGGTAGCTGGTGGGTAGTTTCCCTAACAGTAATGAAAAGAGTAATTCTTTATCCCATAGATTGATGCATGATGGTTGTGATACATCAGATAAGCAGCACAATTTGCTTCAGAGATTTTCAGTATTGTCTTTGTGAAAGTTTATTCATGATCGCTGGGAATTTTTAAACAATCCTACTTACATAAAACACAAGTCTGAATTCTCTAAAGGCAAGAGTTGTTCAGGCAGCTCTCTTTCAGAGGGCAGTGATAAAAGTGAAGAATAGGCAGCAGACATACAAACCTACTGCTATTTTTATTTCCTTTTCCTATAATTTTATCACAAATGTGTATGTTGATTGAATTTTATCTAGGAGTGATAGTCTGCAGAGGCCAAAATCAGATTTTTCAGCCAAGGACTGTTTGCTCCTTTATTTTTCTTATAAGTCAGCTGAATGCTCTCATCTTTGAGGTCATCTTTCTCCCCTTAGTGTTTGAGCTTTTAGACCTGAACTCTCCTGGAAAGCATACATGCCTTTTTTTAGTCCATTCTCTACAGCATTGTTTGTGGTGGAATAAATCCTATTCAGCATACTCCACTGTTATTAGTTGTTGCTGATAATTAGAATGCTAAGAAATTTATCTTTTTTTTTTCTTTCTCCAGCATTTAAAAGCACATAATTTATATCTGCAAATTGAAATACAGGCTTAAAAGATTTTTTTATTTCATAGGATCTTCCAAATCTCTAGTAAAGGAATGTTCAGAAAATAGGTTCAGAATGTTGAACCACTTGAACCATCCTTTAAATGGTCTCCCTGACTTTTTTTTTTAACCTGCACGAAGGGGTCTTGGAGGATTTTAGATCTTACCTTTCAGTGAAAATCTGAGAAAATTCTTGGTTTACTGTGTAGTCCAATTCCTTGTCTTTTTATGCTCTTGCATCCTTGAATACAGGCATGCAGCTGATGGCTGAATGACTAGATGAGAAAATGACTGGGTTTTCTCCTGTGAATAGAGTGATGTTGGCCTAGATTTTATATGCACTTGCTTACCATAAGGTTAAAGTTCAAAGATAAAATATTTTAATTAAAAAACAATGACAGAAAAAAGTCTCATTAGTAAAATAAGTCAGCTTCAAAGGGATATGTATCATTTGCATCATTACTGAAGCTGCAACCTGAAGCAATCCTTTCTGTTTCTGTGTTTTCAGGAACAGTAAAATTCAGTTTTGCAACGTAGTGTTGGGGTTCTTGGGACAGAATGCAGTGCTCGCTGTAGCCAAGGTCAGTTATTTTGGTATCTAAAATGAAGCAAGAACATTTGGGAAATCTATCCCAACACAGAGGGTCTGCATTTAGAAGAGCTGGAGCTGGGGGTCGTCTGCAGGTCCTTTGCACTGATGCAAGGTCTAGAACTAAGGCTGTGCCTTGCTGTTACCAAAAGGTAAAGGCTCAATATCAGTAGCGTGGAGCTCAGCTGGTACATTTGTGTTGGCTGTGAAGGATTAGGGTTGCTGATAACAGCAGCTGAGGAGAAGCAGCATACGGACATGCTCATTTTTCAATCAGCTCTGCCTCATATGTGAAAAGTCAGGCAAAATCTTGACTGATGTTACAAGTCTGGTGATACCAATATGCCTTATGAATTGTACCGTGGTTCTCTAGGCTTTTATACCCTTAATGGGGTGTTGGTGGCATAAGGAGACACTCACTGAAGTGTGTGCAAAGGCAATATGAACTAGAGCACTTGTGTGATTTACAGCATAAGAAACTCACAGCTTGTCTCTGCATTTTAATTCTTTCAGTATTTTCTTCATTCTGGCTGTGTGGTGTTTAGTGGTGTGACCTATATTACAGATAGATATTCACACAACAGTGGTTTCTCTTCTATGTCAGGGTGCAGCACAATTGTGAGATACGTACCAGGTCTACCTCCCTAGTGACAACAGCAAAAGTTGCAGCATATTAATTTTTTGTAATAACAAAACTTTTTTTTTTTTGATAAAACATGCTCATACATTCATTATGGAGGTGTATGCATGGCAGTATGACTATAATTGATCTGTGTCTTGTTGTCAGTACAAATATTTACACTATCAGAATTTGGGTAGATATATAGCAAAATTCTTCATCTTGGAATATAAAAAAATAAGAAAGAAACCCCCCACTGTATGTAAGCTATGACCAGTATTTTGTATTGAAAGCAGTAGTTAAACTGCTGGGGTGTTTGAGAGAAAAGAAGGGGAGTTTTAGTGATTAAGTACTGAGTAGAAGATGTATTATGTACTTTATGACAATCTCATAATATTTGCTGTTGTGCAAACAACTGTTTGGTTATGCTTTCCTATAATTGCTTTCTGTTTCTCTACATGGCTTTCAAAGACACAGTAATTGACATCCTCTTCTTTGAGATCTTGCTGGGTATGCTGTTTTCTGGACTAAAACAAATAACTGAGGGGCTGACCTCCCATGATCTTTAAAGATGTAATAATTCTTTCCTTCTTCAATTTGTGTTGGCTATTCTTTGTTCTGCTTTCTTAAATTGCTATCACACTTAATTATATTCTCCTGTTGTCATACCAGCGATTTTAATTGGATGTGATAGTCTTGGTTACTGCTTATCCTTCCTCTCTGCTTTTATAGCCTCACTATAAACATCTCTGTTGTGTTCCTCTTGAGAGACAAATGTCTTCCCAAGGAGAGTAAATTGCTTCAACCAGCCAAACAGAGTAAATAAATTAAAAAAAAAAAAAGAAAGAAAGCACATTAATGCAGCAAAGCTATTACGTACACATCGGTAGAGACAGTCAGTGTATTAAAGTGTGTATTTTCTACATAACTGAGGGTGGCTGATTCTTGTAAGTGTTATAAAAAGCCCACTCTGAGCATCTGCAAAACTAATATGCAATTGACTGCCATGGGATGAGTGTCTCTTTGAAATAAAATGACAGCTAGAGAGGATTAGCTTATAGTGGAGATAAGATCTGACAAAACCATTTCTAATCCAATTCTTTCTCCAAAGCAATGCTGCCTGATTGGCAGAACTGTTCTGCCTCCTTCCTTCTATACCAGAAAAAAGAGGTATAGTCAGGGCATTAGCTTAACTTTGTTTCCAGAAAATATAACTGATTTCCTAGCGACCATGAAAATTCAGTTTTGAACATTTCTAACCTCAAAACACAGTTAATTTAATCACAATCAATTATTATGTAATTCGCTTTCTCCTTCTGTTAAACTGAAATGAAAACTAATAGCCATTATTTCTTCTTTCTAATAATGTTGCCTGTGACACACTAAGCTCTCACTAGTTTGTCTGAAGTAAAGGTAGAAGTTTATACCCTATCACTCCTTCCACAGCATTTGCTGGAAGTTTGCTTATGAAATTTTGTTGAGCAGAGTCTCCTATGGTTTTCCCCTTTCTTCAGTTTGTGTGTGATAGTTTTATTATGGCTGTAATGCTTTTGCCACATATACTTGTAATCCTTGTGTCAAAATAAATTATTTCCTTTAATATTTGGTCAACCTGACTGGATAATTATCGGTAAATAGATCAACAGCACATTAATAAAAATGCTTAGTCTGCCATTAGAAACAATGTCTACTGTGATGGGTACCTCACTCAGGTTGCTTTTGTAGACACTTCATAATCAGCAGTAATATTTTTGAAGACTGTTTTAAGATAATTTATTCTATTTTGGAAACACTTAGCCAACTGTAGCTGATTTTATGGTTTCTGCAGAGTTTGAACAGGAGTTGGGGACTGCTGATGTAAAGAGCTAATTTTAGATTTACGCATTAAAACTTTCTCGCCTCCCCACGTAATTTGTCCCTAGTTAGGACTTCTGCCATTTAGCGTATTTATAAATAATTTTTAAAGATTTGGAGATTTTTTTGTCCCGGATGTTCTTATTTCAAATGGAATATTAAATAGTGCTGCAATTCATCTCAGAATTTCCATAAATGAAAGTAACAGCTGCTTCTGCTGATTGTGAGAGTAGGTGTAAAAAAGTATCGCTTTGAGTTTGTAAAAACATGTTTTCTACTGGTTTCCTGTGTCATCCACAGTAAGGGCCCTGTCTTTTAAAAAGAGGCCTATGCTTCCCTGGGGGCTTCGCTTATTTTATGTCTTCTTACAAGTGACTAGGCAGTCACTTGGGGTAAGAAGGACTTGGGTGCCAAAGGATGAGAGGTTGGATGTGACACAGCCATGTGCTTTCAGCTGTGGATGCCACATCCTTGGAAGTGTTCAAAGCCATGCTGGATGAAGCTCTGAGCAGCTTGGTCTAGTGAAAGGTGTCCCTGGCCATGGTAGGGGGGTTGAAACTAGATGGTCCTTAAGGTCCCTTCCAGCCCAAACCAGTCAGTGAATTGCTGAGGAAGGGAATCAACATTTGGTTTTAGATAGATAAATATTTTGATCTTACAGAAGTTCCTGTATTTCAGAGAAAATAATGAATCACAGAATGGGTCGGGTTGGAAGGGACCACTAGAGGTTATCTAGCCCAACCTCCCTGGTCAAGCAGGGTCCCTTAATACACATTATGCAGGATTGTGTCCAGATGGCTTTTGAGTATCTGCAGAGAAGAAGACTCCACAATCTCTTTGGGCAACCTTTTCCAGTGTTCAGTCACCCTCACAATAAAAAAATTCTTCGTCATATTCAACAAGGAGCAGTAGGAGTTTATGCTGTCAGCATAAATTAATTTAAGAAATAGTTGCTACACATGAAAACTCGAGGGGGAAAAGGAAATTTGCAAGATCATAGTATTGACCTGCTGTGTTAAAAGAGGAAAGTAATCTGTTTTGTTTGGTCTCTTGATCTTTATCTGGATTCTGAGCCAGTATTACTTAGGAGTTAGATGGACATAAATTCAAAGGAGATTAAATGAAGAGATAGATTTTTGTCAACTGGCTTTAACAATTCAGTAAACGAAGTTGCCTTAAAGAGTGCTTTACAGAAGACATTCATTTAGTTATAAAGGCACCAAGAACAGGAGCTCCTTTTAACTTGTCCTCAGGTAGTTGGAGACAGGCCAAAAGAAGGACTTAGCTTAGGAAGGTAGACTGATTCTCATCACGTGACTGAACATTTCTTAGTGGGATTTATAGTGGAAAAATTTCCATAGGTTATTGCATATGTTATTCACATTTTTGCATTGAACAAGAAGTGAGGTGAGCTGGGGGGAAAGCAGAGGAAGGAAAAAGGGAAGTGGATGATTCAAGTTTTCTCCAGATTCAATTAATCAATGATGAAAGTACCTGCCCACAAGCTGTAATTTAAACAGAGACTAGCAAAAATAACATGCTTGGCATTTTTAGATGCTCTGAGGAATGAAAGCTTTCCATGTGCAATATCCTTAAAACATTTTAATTTCCTGGACATGTATGTCGTATTGAAATTTTCTTCTCTCAGCAGAGAGTGGCTGTTGGGTCTACAGAATACCTGCTTCATATCCCCTGGTAATTGTTTGGTTTACCCTTATGGTAGTGCTGTTCAAGTCGATCTGATTCATGCTTCTTTGATTTTTTTTTTTTTTTTTTAACACTTTGCTTTAACTTTAGGGGGGGCAAATAATTAATTATAAAGTAAAACCATGTTTTATTTGTATACTATTTCACATACATTTATCTAACACGTCTAAGCCAAAAATCATGCTTGTAGTGCAGAAATC
The DNA here is from genome assembly GCA_026261815.1 of Monarcha castaneiventris obscurior. Taxonomy (NCBI): domain Eukaryota; kingdom Metazoa; phylum Chordata; class Aves; order Passeriformes; family Monarchidae; genus Monarcha; species Monarcha castaneiventris. The sequence goes on from JAMPIT010000890.1 coordinate 8,102,102, forward strand.
AGGCCAATAGTAGCTGCTGCTGGAATCAGTATTTGAAGGAAATACCTGTGGTTTCTGTTCTGTAAATTACTTAAATGTTGGTAAAACTTCATTGACTTTAAGATATCAGATCCTGACTGAAGCCAACTAAGAGGTTGTTTTTCCATCAAAAATTTCAATTTTCTTATGGTCTGTGCTTCTGAGATAGGCAGGCAGATTACCTTAGGGCCCGGACTCTGAAACATATTTCATAGAATTTCAAAGCTCTTGCACTTCATTCCAAGTTGGAATGAAACCAGATTTTCAAACATCTACATCCTCTGCAGAGTTATGTGACCTTTCTTTTCATTCTGCTTTTCTCCTGACTAGCTTTCAAATTCACTTCCAAGCCAAGCTCTTTACATTTCAGCCTGTTGTATTGCGGTCATGGGTCTTCCAGTATAGAAAGAACATCACTGTCTTTGCTGTGAAGGCATTTAAGTATCCTTATTGCTAGCTGCTAAGTTTGAACTGAAGGTACTTTTTCATTGTACATTTAATCAATCTTCATTTGAATCTTGTTTAAAAAGTGGTTTCCAGCCTGCCATTACAGAGGATCCTAATTAGGCTTGCAACAGTGAATCCAAGCAGACTGTCAAACCAGTGTTCAAAGAGAACACAGAAAGCTAAGTGGTGTCCTCAAGCTGGTTGACAGACTCATGCAGGCTGAAGTGCACATTGAACAAGGGAGGAGGCAGAGCAGGGTGAGAGAACTCATAATGTACTGCCACTTCCCCATCACAGCTGTCTGATCACACCTGAAGTGTGTGAAAAGACAAACCCCCTCAGACTGTATTCCCTAGCTTTGCCATTGCTTATGTAGATGAAGATTTGAGGCAGACTTTGTATTTATTTTCAGAAAACAGTATTGAGAAAATATGAAATTAAGTGATTTCCTTTATTTTAAAATTAGAACTTGATCTAGTATTGCCACACCTGTTCGCTGTCCTGGTTATATCGAGAGGGCAAATCAGAGGCTTTACAGTATATTATCTGTCAGTGCAGTGATTTTCCCTGAGGTATAACTGTTACTGTTTGCTTAAGGAATGTTTTGTTATGTTTGTACAATACTAAAAAGGTGCACATTCTCAAGGTTTTTGATACTTCTAATGTATGTAATAAAAAGTAGGGAACAGGGTTATGTCTCAAGGGCATAATGCATTCGCTTGGGATAAGAGGAACAGAGGCCTAGAATTCCCCTGGGAGAAAGCACCAGAGCTGCTGTCAGTTCTGACAAATACTTTGTTTGGATTGTGAAATAAATTCGACAGGATTAAATTTGTTGAGTTGAAAAATACCAATATGTAGTGTAGAGTGAGAAATACAAATTTAGCCTGGTACAAATGTGCATCCCCTCACAGGAATTACAAATAATACTACTTGATGAGAAATGCTGCTTTTCTGATTGAGCTACTCTGATGCAGAAAGAATTGACAAAGTGGAAAGAGTCAATGAATACCAAGGAAAATAAATGATTGTTGAGGATCAAACAAAGTGAGAAGATTGAAAATAAATGTATTTCCAGAGTTTGCTTGCATTCAGAACACTTGATATAGTTTATACTTCAATACAATTCATAGAGTTTCCACTTAAAAGCATTTTATTCTTTTGTGAGCAGACAAAAGAATAAAATGCTTTTAAGTGGAAACTCTATTCTGTATGTATTTACCTCCTTTTTTTTTTAAAAGCTAAGTGTAGTATACTGATTTTTCCTTTTGCCACAATATTTTAAGAAATTCCTTTCATATTTAGCCTGGTAAACCTTCCATTAAGCAAGATTCTCGAGATGCCCTGCATATCAGTTGTTACTTAAAATTAGGTGTATCATTTCATCCTTCTTGCCTTTTTGACTTTGTAAGATTGCCATGAGAACATACATATATTATGGCTATGGTCTTGTTCCTTTTAAAGAAGTTTTTTGTTACCCTCATAGGACTACAGAGTTTGGAAAGTTCTAGGCAGTTTATTTGTCTTCATCTCTAACAGTGGCATCATTTGCAGACTCTCAGTCTTAAATGATTATTGCAGGATTCCCTGATGTTTTGGATAGATCCCTTTCTGCACATTGCTGCCTTCTCTCCCCATGTTGCTGGTGCTCATAAGGACCCCAGACAGCAGCTCGCTCTCCCTGTGGGGACCACCACACACTGTCAGAGGGAAAATCAGCATGCAATTCCCACTTATTTTGTATCTGACAAAAACATTTTTCATGAGGACGTTGTGGTTTTCATGGGGTGGCTGAGTCAGATTCTCATCACTTATATGATGGTCTGGTGGTGTTTACACAAAGTCCCATTTGTAGTATGGAGTTTTTTAAACCTTGTCAGGAGTTAATGCTTTGATGACTTAAGACGCCCTTCCTCCTTTAGTTTAGTTTAGTTTATCTTTTCTTTATTTTGTATCCAGTTCAGTCAATCTAACTGCAAGCTAAGTGCTCAGAATTTGAAGATGATGAGCTCTTTGCCTTCTGTGCACATTTCTTGCTTGCTGGAGGCAGTCACACCTACTGCACTCAGTAATACCAAACTGGAACTTCTGGCTTCTGGTTGCTTGAAAATTTTTGGTTTTCTTTCTTTGTTCTACTTCTAAAATTTGATGTTTGTTTTCACATTCCCAAAGTCAAGACACAGGAACCCATAACCTCCTCACAGCTCACAGTTGTATTTCCACGGCAGTCTGCTTCTCCTTTCCCATACTGGCATGAGCTCATCTGGGGTTTGCTTAGTCCTGCACGTCTTCTTGCTCAAGGGTTTCACTTCTTGTCCTGATGGGTTTTGCAGTTTTGATTTTACATTATGTGATATACAGAAAAAACAGATTTTCAGGAAATGCAGCATTTAGCGGTGGTAGTTTACTCTGATACAGAAGACATGTGATGAATTTAAGACTAATAGAGCATTAGATGTTTTTCACAAGAGCATTTTTCACACCAAAGAATATTTGTGCAAATCAACAGCATTTTTCTACTTTTACCCAGTTAGTGGGGTTTTTTTCTGCAAAACCGCATCACTGTTTCTTTTTGTATGACTTTTAACTGATTCTTCTAGTGGTGTTTATTTTTTCAAGGAGCTTTTATCCATGATAGCTGTAGGGTGGATTTGTTTGACACAACCCATTGCTGTTCACATCTTTTGTTGTGTGTAGCATTTGATTCTTCTGTCACATTTGTGCACATTCTGCACAAAGATGTTTCATCTTCTCTGTATTGGAGATATGTATCATGTTTTTCCATGCTGGCAATTCCCTATGGGTTGAAATTCTCTGTTTATTAATGATGGCAAAGGTATAAATATATATTCACATCCTCTCTTCACTAAAGGATAATTTAGGATGGAAAAGGAAATTTTTTTCTTATTAAGATTTTGAAGGCAATATTTACCAGTCAGCAAAATTTATCAACATCAGTAAATTCTTGTCTCTGAGAGGTTGCTACGGTGAGTTTATCAATTGAATAGCTCTTACCCAAGCTTTCATCCTATGGATGGCTCTCACAGTAGGGATGCTGGTGATTTGCAGTTGGGCATAATTATTTCCTGCTGTCTTCTCTAAGTCTGTAATGTCTGGAAAATTATGTTTGGGAACATAAATTCAGATTCTGCTCTGTACTAATGACTGCTGATTGTTCTTTCTGGATTTTCATGCAACTTAACATTGTTCCCTGTCTTTCAGACATCTGTTCAATGTCTAATCATCTAAACTTAAGCAAGTTTTACCCTTTGTTTGTTTAATTACTCTGGACAAGCTGCTATATTCTCATCCATCCCTTATTGTTCAATTTTTCCTTTTCTCAGGATCTTCACATCTGCTCAGTGTTTCAATATAGCTGATTCTTTTTAGGAAGTAACTTTCAGGTGCAGACTTTCTAAATAAAAGGTGCACAGCTACAATGTGTTGCAATTGCAAAATCTCTTTCTCTGCTCTTGATAAATACAATCTCACTTGGCTTGAAGCTATTCAAAATACTGATGAAATGTTTCCTAGCTTGTTGCTCTCCCTGCTCTTGAGTCTGCCTTCTTAGTGGCGTAGAACACAAAGCTTTTGCTTTTTCCCAGAGCCTTTTTTGAATTATTGAATGTTGCTTTTTTTGAATTTTAAATGGTGTTCAGATGTCAGCTCTTGTTTGCTTTGCCCATCTATTATTGTTCATTGCTTTCTTCTGAGTGATCTTGCTTCTTCCATTATTTTCTCTTGCACATTGAAAGAACACATTACTAAGTTGCACTAAACCAATTCATTATCCTGCTTCTGACCTTTCCTCCAAACTCTTTTGTCACCTCTCCTATGATTAACTTGACAATGTTATGCTGAGACAATTGCCTTTTGTGATGACTAATATTCCCTTTCATCTTTGTTCCTCTTTCACTTGTCTACCTATCACTCTGTCTACTTACTTTAATGATCTGTCTTGTTTTTACACTTCAGATATCAACTTTCAGAAGGCAGGATCTCTCTCATCTTTATGCATGTGCCTGTCCAGTGGGTTTTGACCTAGAGGACTTCCTTGGGGCATGTGCAATTCTGTTAAGGATTTATTTGTGCTGAGGTCCCATACCCTCATAATTTCCTGCCTGCTGTGGTTTCCCCCTTCCTCTGTGTTCCTACTTGCATGTTGCTGCACCTCTATGCCTACTCTTTCACTTGTTCAACTGTTTGCTTAGTTGTGAAATGTTTGCTTTAATGATATGAGTCTATGAATCTAACCACACTTTTCATGCAAGATAGCTACAATATTTCTTTCCATTAACAGTCTTTCAATAAATGAAATGCCTTTTTTACTGCATCTCTGTGGCCAATTAAAACTTGAAATATGAAGTGTGTTTCTTGAGGTCAAAAAGCCATGAAGTAATATTTAATGTAGCTTTATTATTAATTGGTCAGTACAACAAGTTGTTAAAATGGGTGTAGAAGTCACAAACTAAATTATTACTGAAACTCTTACACATAAACTAGATAATCAAGACTTATCAGATGACACAAAATATAACAAATAGCATTGCAGTTAAAAGTGCAAGGGAATGCCAGTGAAACTAGCAGATGAAAATATTTTCCCATTGTGAAGGAAGAATGAGATTTCAGTTCCCACAGTTAATTCAGTCAGAGATTGTGTAACATAAAGTATGATGTGTAAAGGAGCTGAGCAGCTCTGAATGCCTAAGTGCAGTTGTACTGACTGCATCTGCAACTTACATGTTTTGTCGTGTACTAAGGTTTTATTTCATTGACTCTTATTTCACTGGTACCTGCCCTGCTCATATCTTCATGTCTTCCAAGAGCATACTTGGTCAACTTTGTTTCCTCTGGAATTTCAAATGCAGTGTTTGTGGACTAGTCCTCCTGAGTGCCCACTTGTATTAGGTACTCTAAAAGGGTAGGAGGGATAAAACACCTTTTCTCTAAGACATAGTGCAATATTCAGTCTGAATCAGGGTTTGCCTTATTTGTACATATCAGAACATCATATCTGGGTTTAAACTGTTATTCAGTGTGCATATCCTAATTTAATTTCTTGCGCTGTTTTACAGCCATAATCACTCAGGTGAAAAATTATTGTCTAGATCTTCTTTCTATACATTGTGATTACTGAAATGAAAGGAAAAAAAATCCCTAAACACTTGTTGGGATTAAATCCTACACGTTCTTCATAAACACAGCTATCATAGAGAGTTTCTTAAGTCATTGGTAAAAGTAACAATATTCAATTTTCTGCAGTTTGAGCACATTGGCTTTTTCCTATTGTTAGTCTCCTGTAGATAGTTGCATGCATTTTGATTTATCTAGTGCAGCATTACCTCCACAGTTGGCCTTCAGTGTAATACATTCTCTGAAAAGAGAAATTAGCCTTTTGTGCTCTCCCTTTTAACATTCTCCAAAAAACAAGCGTGTTCTTCAACATTTGTATATTCCTCTAAAGAAACAACAGTGTGTCTCTGGCTTTAAGGTTGCAATTTCTTTCCTCTTTCATCCCAGAGGAATTATATTTGACATTTCCAGTTTTGGTAATGATGGAACCACAAATCTTTCATTTTTAAATATCAAATTATCCATAGCAATTAGTTCCTCATAGAATGTCAGGAACACTGTTTTGTGTGACAGATGGATAAATATTTTCCCTTGGTTAACCAAGAACAAATATTTCTTGTAGTGTGGAATGCTAGGGTGTGATTTAATTACAGTCTTTAAATCAAACACTTCTGAGACATATATTTATTTCATCTTTGTTAATCCTGTTATACTGTTTCCATTTAATGAACAGGGTGGAACTGCCATAGCAAGACTGTAGGAAAAAATTTCAGAAGTAGTAAGATGTTAAAGGACCCAAAGTGTCACTTGAAATGTGACAGGCAGTAGACTGACTATCTCAAGTAAGAAAGTCACTGGTAGGGAGATCAGAGTCAGTATCACAAACCACTGGGCATGGCATGCCAAAGCAGAGGACCATTTTCTCTCACACTGCAGTGGAATATTTTCCATTTTCATGAACAAATTATTTTCTAATAGGCATACATAATCCCCAAACAGTTTAACAGTAATTATGAAATTATTTTCAAGGAATGTGCCTTTGTTTTCAGTAACAATTAAGTGTTTTAAAGTTATATCAGTCTTAATAATGTTGAAGCAGTTTCTTTTTTTAAGTCATTCTGAAATTAACATATCAATTAAAAACATTAGTGATGCCTAGTCATACATAAAAAAAAAAAGTGGGAACAATGTAAGCGTGTGAAGTTCAGGTACCATGTGAGGCTTCAAAATAGGCTGGCTCTTTACCAAAACAATATTTCTCTCAAGGACATGGCAGTGAACTGACTTTGCTAAAGGTGCTCCCACACTGTTCAGTGACAAGAGATCACACAGTTCTTTTGCTGCTGCAAACTTGAAGCTGTGTTAACATATGCCCATTCACACTGAAGAGGTGACTGCTGTTTCTGGCACTGATGTGTGCCAGTTCGTGTCTGACACAGGGAGCCCTTAAGCTGAGGAGGTTATTCAGACAGTGGCTGTCTCCTGGAGAGAGTTTGGGTTATTGTGTCCTGTGACACTTGAACTGTTTTTGTTACCCGTGCAGGTCTAAGCACAAGCTTGACAAAGGTTTTCATTTTACATAGGGATTTCACAATGTCCGTCTCTTTTAAAACAACTGGATGTACAATAAGAAAATATTTTTTTTACCTAGTGGCAATATTCCTTGCCCTTTCATTATTTTTAGTAAAATTACTTTCTGTATTCATGGTTTTTCACATTTTCAAAGCAGTTCACAAGCATTGGTATTTTAACTGAGAGATACAGTGTTTTGAATTGCTGCTGTAGCAGCTTTCTTGCTGCATGATGGAAACTGATTTTGGAGGTGATGGGGAGAAGCCAGTAAAAAGAGAGCAAGAACAAGTGACACAGCTACTTAGAAACTTAGAAGTTCATTTTAAAAGCAGCAAACATGCCATTCCCATTGTTTCAAATATGTTAGCTCAGAATTGTATCAAATTACCTTGTCTTGCTAATTGAACCAGTAAAAAAGACCCCACGATTACGGCACTAAATTGTGCCCATTATCTTGTATTAGACACATATAATCTCTAGGCTGGAGCTGAGACTTTCAGATTTTGTTTTTTAGCTGCCGCAGAGTGGATTTGGGGAACAATTAAATGAAAATGTCTTTTCAATTTTTCAGAAGCTTTTTTTTTTTTTTTTTCCTAAATGAGTCTGGCATAATATCAAAGAGAGCTTTGTACATAACTCTGTTTGAAATACTTATGGATGTGGTTAGTCTGGCAGGTTTCAGGTTGTATGTGATATTTCATATATACATTCCTGCAGTTTTCTTTGCTGAAGCACATTGCTTGTCACTAAGTTCCTGCAGCTTATTGTTTCTTTTTTATGCTTAGATATCACATACAAACATATACAATCTAAATAGTGAGCAAATGTAAAATGGTGTCTGTTTTGATTAATATAGATTAGTACTAGTTTGTGCCTGAGTTTATTGGCATTTTAATAATTCTACTTTGCCCTTCATGTAACTGTGCTGCAACATAATTAAAATTTGCTAATTGTCAGACATGACACTTTAAGAAGTACTGAAGTGTGTGTCCCTGATATCAGGTCTACTGCTCTGAGTAGTGTCTTGTGGGAGAAATTCAGAAATATTATGATTGGTTCAAGCTGTACAGGAAAAGTATAGAGACTCAAACTGAAATTTGACATCAAAGTTTACAAACCTATGAGAATGAGGCATCAAATTACCACTGAAATTGGGAATTTACCAGTAAGTGCTTGGGGTTCTTAGAAGAATCTGTTCTTCACAGTTGGAAATTATGAAGACCTCTGTCACACGTCTCATTCATATTATTTTATGCATATTATTTGTAATTAGTTTAGAAAAGATTTAGAGCTGTAAGAAAAGACTCATTAGGAAATGTCAGACACAATTAATTCAACAAGCTTTTACATGGCAATAGGAAAATCAAGACAGGTCATGCTATTAATTTCAGAACCAAAAAAAGGACAAGTTATATTCCTGCTCAGAGGAATACTACTATATTTGACACAGAGAGCAATGGATTTTCCAGTATCAGTGTTATCAGCCCTTAAGGTAACTGCTACTCTACAATGCAGACAAGGAATTAAGCTTTGAATCTAATCAGGTTAGATCAGGTTGGCTCCTGACATTATAAAATGGAAATACTCCATTAAGCTATTCATACAGATTGGACTAAATCATATAGTTTCAGAATCTGAAAGCAAAATGACTTGAGATGCATGCCAACATTCAGTTTTAATTCTTAAGCATACTGAACATTAAAACTGTTATTAAATCTATACTGGTGCCTGAAAATCTATCACTGACATGTAGGGAGGTTAAACATATAAAATTCCCTTTAATCCACATTTTTTCCTCAGGAGAAATTTATATGATGTAGACCTTTTGGAATCCCAGCAGGTGTGTTAGTGTTCAAGTGTGTGCTTAAGCATTGCTGTAACTACACCCTTTAAAAAATGTTAGCTTTATGGTACAATATTCTGATGCCCATAAAATATCCTTAGTTATCCCTTAAACATATTCATGTTTTATTTGGTGTCTCTAATTCTTTTAAATATATTATACGTGTATGTTGTATTAATGACACAATCATGTATTGTAGATATGAAATACCAGGGTTAACAGCTCTCAAGTCAGAAGCACAGATGTTCAAACTTCGACTGTTTGAACAGTAGAAGAGATGGCAGAGATTGGAGAGACCTCAAGATGGTCCTCAAATAATATTAGGCCAGTTCAGCTATCTGCATTATAAATTACTCAGAATATCTGAGAGTTCCATTTCATGTTTAACTGTATATAAAGAAGCCAAAATTTTCAACTTAGAGATAAATCTTGAGACCTCTGAATTTTAATGAGCTGCAATGAAAAGCCAGTATTTGAAAGTTTCTTTCAAACACATTACACTTTTGGAATTTAAAGTGCAGAAAAAAAACATTTTCGTCTCATGATGCTAAAATATAACTATAAATGCAGTATAATAATAACAATAACAATGAGAATAATAACAATAATAATATACAGGCATAAAATCATAAATCCATAACAATAGCAATATCAAGATGCTAGGATGTGGCTGAAATGAGAAAGTAAAATTCGATTGTCCTGGTATTTCACTAGAGAGAACATATCACAACTAGCACATTCTCATAAACCTGTGAGTTCCCACAGACCAATTTTTGCAGTGCAGGAAAAAGGTTTGCTTTTGTCTTTGGGGTGGGAAGTTGGTAACAGATGAATTTCCAATGGGTTTTGCCTATGGAATACATTCTAGGCAGACATGAGCTTTCTTTGTCCACAGTTGGAGTGGGGTAGGAAACTAGCCAAGTTCAGGTGTTACAATGCTGAACATCACTTAATTATCTCTGCTGACAGGATGCTTCATATTAAAATGGAGTTGTACTTCTCCTGACTTTCATTCAGGTCCGTGCATGGGTGCAGCCAGCTCATATCTGTTCATAATATATTGTGCACATGCAAAACCTGAAATGAATGAAAGTAGCATTTGGAAATACTGCTAGAGTGCATGTGGCTTTGCACTGCATAACTGGTGTTATGATCAGATTAAATGGATTGGTGAGTAGTTATTTTATTTTTTGAGGGGTAAAATTTGATCACAATTCCTCCATGGTTTTAAATCTCTCTTCTGGGTACAAGAAGTGTATTTATAATGGGAATTTCAGGGGCATTTTTCAGGAGTAGAATATTTTATAATTCTTGATTTTGGTAATACGTGTTCATCCATATTTACAGAAAGGATTATAGTCTTGGGAGGTAATTTGTTAAAAGAGAAAGTACATTTCCTCATTTGGTTCCTTTTCTTTATTATTTTTGATTATGTTCCAAAGCTGTTCCCAGGATAATCTTTTTTCTTATCTTAAGAGCCATGATCTACTGTCCTCATCTCTTTGTTAGACATACATGCTTTTCCTTTTTTTTTCTTGACTTCTAAGTATTAATATTTTAAAGAGAGACATTTGGAGGAGAGGAGGAAGGTCACAAACTATTCAACAAAGCTTAGGAAAACACCAAATCAGTTTCAAGGCTACAGAGAACACAAACCATGCACTATAGTTAAAGCCTTTAAAATTATAAAGTAGGTAAATTGGATTTTCATGGAAATTTCACAGAAAGGCTCATATTTCCAAACACCAATATAATGTCTGAATTGAGGTGAAATACACATGAGATTTCCGAACTTTAAAATTTTAGCACTTTCATTTTATGCCATTGAGCAAAAAACTCTTTTTTTAATTCATATTTCATAAATAGCAGAATGAAATTTTACCCTCTGTTGACTGGCAATACCTTGCTTTAGCGAAGATGAAGTCATTAGAAATACATTATAGCTTTGCTGCATTTCAGGGTCTGCTGATGTTTCCATTTACAAGACCTGTCTTTCAGACTTACATAAAACCAGAAGTTAAAATTTATTTTCAAAGAAAATTGAAAACTTCTGTTAGCGTGAAAACAGGGGGGTTTAATAGTAAAATAGAGAAAAGAGACCTTGAAGGTATTTGATGACCTCTTGCATTTATTGTAGGGCTCAGTAATCTAAACTCCTATGCCTGCTAATTACTTGATCTCTAAAGGTGGCCAAGTCTCTTCACTCCTTGGTGGCTGCCACAGCTTCACCTCTTTGCAATTCAAATATTTGGGAAAGGATCCTTTTGCTATAGATTTTAGCCACTTAGCTTAGTTCAGCGCAGTAAAATGATCTAATGTCAAAGCTGTTAAGTGTTGTGAAATGCAGGAGCAGGCTTCTGTTTTCAAGGGTAATTGAAGGTGTGGAAGGTAGGTTGTTCTTAAATGACATTTGCTTGAGTCATTTCAAATTGGACTGTATCCAAACCTATCAAAGACAAGCCCCTCAGCTGCCTCTCCCACTGATTAAGCTGTGTTGACAGGGGTGCCTTACTGATCTGGGTCACAATTTTTTGTCATGCAGGAGGAACTAGACCAAGATTAATGCCAAAACTGTGTTACATTCTAGCAAAGTGTCCTTGTCTTACATTTCACTTTCAGGTGTTTGAATAATACAAACAGGAAATATAATTGCTCTCATGATAACTTATTTGACACCTTTTTCTCATGCAGTTTTGAAGATTTGTGCTTCAAATGAGGCAATTTGCTGATACACAGCCTTTATTACTTCAGATACCTAAACAGTATTTGGAACAGTCAGGAAAAAAAACTATTTGAACCCTATAGACAGAACTTTGTAGGTAGTCCAAATGCACCAATAATTGTTTCTGCACTGTCTTCTGGTTAGAAATCATTTGTTGTTTTGAAAGTTACTGAATAGCTGCTTTAGTGAGTTTAAGTCAATGCTGAAATTTAGGAGCTTTTCTAGCATCTTAACAATCTCCCAGAGGAATGTCTCATTAGCCTAGTGTCTGAAATTGATTTTCTAAAGTGTAAAGAGCATTTGAAATATTTACTTGGTGATTCAGGCTGGAATGCTTCAGAAATGAAGGTGTTTTGCTCAGTCTCTAGTATGTTTCTAATGGCTACAGAGTGAGGGATGAAGTCCAGCACTTCCGTGGAAAGGCCCCTTTCAGTTCTTCCTCTTCCTTTCCTCTTGAGTAGCATGGCAAGAGCTTGCTATAAAGCAAGTAGAAAATTGGGAGAAACTGGTCCTTTAGCTCTGTTCTGGCAATTCTGTTGTGTTTCTTTTTCTGGTTTTCTACAGGAAGAACACAGGGCTCATGCTCCTGTAAGCAACTGAAAGATCCTCTCATAAACATTAGTCAGTAGAAAACTGAGAGCTGCCTTTTTGGTGGAGGCTTAGTGTTTTAGGAGAAATGCAGGAGTCCAAACCTGAGTGCCTGGTAGTGACAGGGCCAGCAGCCCTGTTTTTCTATATAATGGTCTTTCCATCTCAAGAAAATGCTGATCTGCAGTAATGGAAAGTCCAGGTGAAGAAAAGCCCTGCTGTGCCTTTATCTGAGAGGTGGCTACAGTGAAGAGCTAAGCAAGGAGGGGAAGTTCTTCTGGGTCTCCCCTCTCTTTTATCTGATTGGAGCGAGCACAGTTGGCTATGAGAAATGGTCATGACATGCTCAGATACTGGGGATGAGACACGATGAGCCTGGGATGGGTAGAGGAGTCCCTGCTGTCCTTGCCTAAACAATAGGGGAAGACACTCCCAGTAAGTTATAATCACTTTTGAAGGGTTTTCTTTTTTGTTTGTTTTGTTGTGTGTTGTTTTGGGATGGGGGATAAGTTGGTTTGGAAATTAACACAGTCCTTGTTTCTTACTGATATCAAGTACTGTGGGTAAGCTCTTAGAATTTCCTCCTGTTTTTTATACTATCAAAGGAAAGGTCATGTTATTGCCACAGTGCACATTAAAGGGAGAGAAGAAAGAAGTGCAGAGGTCCTTCTTTCTCCTTTTATCTAGGCTGTGTTCAAGGAACAGAGGTCTCTGGGCTGAAACAGTCCCTTTAGGATGAGTCCTACGCTCATCTTCTTTCTTCTGTATGTCTTCCGTTTTCCATTCTCTGCATTAGTGGATTGTCTAATCTGGCTGTTCATGGTGGGTAATGTCATTAACTATTGTTTTTCTGCTGCTTCTAGCAAGTGTAGTTAAGCAAAAGGAAAAAGCTGAGTAGTTATGCACTTTATTTCTGAGTATAATCAAAATTTCTACCATTAATGTTATTATTTGCATACTAAATACCCTGAACAAATTCTGTAAACCAGCAATGACTCTCACACTAAGAGGTTTTCATTAACAGCACCTTGGAAAAAACAGAACAGAAATCCAGGGCAAGAAATTAATCCCCTTGTCAATAGTCACATAAGAAACTTTTGCAAGCTGAAAGCTGCTAAGATACTATCATTGATACATGTTTTAAAAAGTAAGATTCCTATATTCTTATAGTACACATTATATTTTATATCTGAAATCATCCTATAATAAGTATTCAAAAGAAAGATATTAGACTATATAGAATCTATGCTATTGAGATGTCAATTTTCTGCCAGCTAAAGCAATAGCTTTGCATGGAGCATTGATGTATATATTGCTATTTTTTCTCATAAACACAGCAGGTGGATTTAGAAGAAGTCAGACATACAATTCCTTCCCTCTCTGAAGAATACAAGTCAACCATATATTGCAGTTACAGAAAACAATGTATTTATCCTGAAAAAAATTTCTACAACAAAAACAAAACAAACAGAAAAAATAAAACACACAAACAAGCAAAACAAAACCTACAGAAGCAACATATTCTGCCCCAGGAAAGGTTTTCAGCTTGGCTTTATTATGATTTACCCTTTAAGCTTAGTTATTGGCAATTTGGGCAGTGGAGAGGGAAGAACTGAACCAGCAACCAGACACCCTGAGGAGACTGACATTACCTATTATTTTTCATGTTTCATTCAAATAATTCTGGGGACTAAGATGTAAAGATAAAAATGTAGATGCAAACGGCCATTCAAAAAGTTGGGATTTATGTTTTCTTTGAATTAAACCTATCCTTTGACATTTAAAAAAGATTTATCTTCAGAATTGTTCCACATGTGAAGGGAAAAAATAATCTTTTGCACAGATTTGGACATAAGGGATTTTTATTGGTGTCAGAACTTCAGGTTTGTGTAATTGTCTTTTTTAACTGTTGGTAAGCCAGGACTGGTTATATTACTGTAGAAATTAGTTAATGGGTTTTCACGAGGTTTCCTTATTTCAGCAAGGGGCAATTCAGGTGGTACAAACAGCTTTCTGCATTCACCAAACAGATGAAATCGCTGTCCCTATCTAAAAAGCCACCTGTTTCTGAAGATCATTTGAAAAATATTTGGTTGTCAGATTGTCAAGAGATAAATGCCAAAATGAATGCATCTTCCTCCAAGATCTCTCAAGGATACACTTGAGGCACCTGACCTAAGCAATGGCTAAAATTATTACCCAGAAACTGGCAATGCTTGACATGAAAATACCAGCAGAAATCAAAATTTATGTAATAAACACCTCAGGAGGGAGTAGGAGTGAATCACTTTGAAATACCTGACCAGTGGAATTCGAGTAATGAAAAGTACCAAGACTAGAGAATGACTTGCTGCATGAAACCATTTGAAATAATTTGTGCAAAACATTCAGAGCCTAATTAGAAAATGTAGCCACCCCCTTAAATGGTGATGTAAAGGAGCATTACCTTTAGGAAATGAGCACTCTTGATTTTACCATCATTCTCAGGCTACCATCCTTGTTATACGTGGTTGATTTCTTACTGTCCCTCTGTAAATTCTATATTGTGATTAGAGAAGGGAGAACAGAGCAGGGTTTGGCGGTTTTGGTTTTTTGGTGGGGTTTTTTGTCTGGTTTTTTTTTTGGTTTTTTTTTTTTTTTTTTTTTGGCCTTGGAAAAATTCAGGGTACAGCTTTGGGAAAAAATATATATAAAAGTGCACAAGCAGGAGATCTAGTCCAGATCTAAATAATCAGATGTCTATGAGCTATAATATGATTTTGGGCCTGACAAAACTAAGATACTGTCCTGGGATATTTTGTTCAGCACGCCAGACCCCACGCTCCTCACATCTCCATGGATATCAGCTCAGTAAAGTAAATGCAAGAGCACCTGAAGTGCCCTTTTCACCAGTCTGAGATTGTGGCTGATGGACAAAGGAATGCTCTGGGATTTGTCAAAACCTTACAGAAGTTACAATTCTTTCTTATCTTCTCTTTTTTTCCCCCTCATCTTTCTTATGTATTTGTATATCTATAGTTAAAGCTGAGAAATACTTCTGACAGACAAATTCTGTATTTTTACCTCCTGTCATTGATGCCTGATGCCACTCTGCTTAGTTTTACTTTCATATTCCATATTTTACTCAATTGAGAGTGAAAATGTAAAAGGGGAAGGTAGTGGAGTAGTTTATATGAAAGAAAAATGAGGATTTTTCAATTTATACTGTTGTTCCAGAAAAGCTATTCCAGAATAATTGCTCTACAATCCACTTTTCCACTTGGAGCAGAATGTTTTATTCTGTTAGAAATTAATTCTCTTGGAAAGAAAAGGTTTCTGATGAACCAAAGATGAAGACATATCACAGGCTTAACTCTTAGAGCTGTGCTAAAATATAGTACTTGTTGTGATTTTTAAAAATATATAGAATCCATTATTAATAGAATTTGAGATATAATTACACTAATTTTTATTTTCCTAAAGCTCACTTTGTTTGTGATTGGCTATTTCATTGCACTGAACTGGGTCAACTTATTTTAAACTGGAAGAAACTTTAATTTTAGGTCACTTTAGGACTTTGGCTGTGGAAACAAATTTGAGTCTTAGAACATATGAGAAACTAATGCCTGCACATAAACCAACTTTATCAGTGTAAGTGCACATGAAATTATCTATCCTATATGAAAGTTTAATGTCAGTTCCAAACTTTTCTTAACATTCCCTTAATATTGCTTTTTAAATTACTGTCTTCCTCTTCTTATCATTTGTTGCTAGTACTTGTGCTGCTAAATTGCTGCTTTCCTTCTGACACTGGTCTCCTTTCAGAAATCCAGGAGTTTTTCCCACTTGGCTTCCTAAGCATTTTATAAAAGTTCTTCCCAGCTTGCTTTCACTGCAAAAGCTAGGACTTAGTGAACTGAAGTTCTTGGGAATATGGGAACAGACTTTGACAATTGCTTTAAATTGGCTGGGAAACCGAGCTTCTGAGGGGCCCTGTCCTTAAGATGGAGTTAAAACAAGCATCACATGATTAAACAGAATAAACCCTTTAAAAGTTTTTGTTTACTATTATTTTCTTCAAAATTCTAATAGCTTATGGCTCCTAATAATAGAAATCACTCTAAATCACTCTAAATTCCAACAGCAGACTGTGGGAATTGGTCATATGTAGGCTTTGAGGCATCTCATTAACTGGTGTTACAGCAGCTCTGCCATTGTTTATTTTAAACTCTCTCCTCTTAGATACTCTTCTGGACAGTCTATGGGTATTGATAAAAAAAATGTTGATTAATGATTCAGGAAAGTCAAAGAAATCATTGTTGATATAGAGGATTCCTCCTTGTTTCTTGGAATAATAATTTTGCTTCTTGCTGACTTTTATGATTCAAATAGCATACTAAGAAAGAGTTAGGAGAGAATGGGAATTAAGGTGAATTTTCATAAACATACATTAGAGGCAGAAATTTTGCTGGTCCCTTGAAGTTGCATGACCTATTTTTATCTCCAGATTGCAGTTCTGTTTGTTTTCCTGGTGTCTTAAGAGAATTTAGCTTTAATATGGATTGTATCACCAGCCTCATTAGGAATGTGTCAGCTGAGAGAACGACTATGAGATGTGTATGATCTCTAAAGATCATGACAGAAAACAAAAAGTGTTTTAAAACAAAAGTTGCAGGTGTGGGTTTTTGGGGTTTTTGTTGATTTGTGTGTTTGTTTGGGTTTTTTTAACAGAAGAGGTTATTGTTATGGTGAGGCTTTTGACAACAGGTAGTTTTCAACGTCTTCTCCCTGTCCTTGTACTTAATTTATTGCCGACTTCAAGTTTTTTCAAAATGCAAAGAATGGCATAGTCTCTGCACTGTGACAGCCTTTTAACCTTAAAATTGCAAGCAATGTCTAAAGCAAGAGACTGAAATCAGTCACCAAGCAGGCTGTGCTCTGCAGTGGCTCATGTGTCTGATGCCATTAACTCAGTGAAGAGAAAGGAGATGCTCAGCTGTCATTTTTTGTAACAAATTTGATGCAACATTTGATTCCTGGAAAATACAAACAGTGCTGAGAGCAGGCAATCGAGTCTACAGGTCTTGGTGACTTCATTCCCCCTTACCTTCTCAAGGGAGGGCCACATTTCCAAGAGAGTGGCAGAGCCCGCAGAGGGATAGAGTCACACACCATGGATTTTGCATTGGAGGACCAGGAATGGTTCCTTTTTTGCAGGTGAAGAAAAAGAAACCATGTGTTTGAAAGGAGAAACGGATCACTGGGGGATTTTATTCTTTTTCCTCATTATGGTGTTTCTGACTAGACCTTCAAGAGCGGCATTTTTGGCACTGAAATTTGGAGTTGGGGGTGGTGGTGCCAACTCAGACTGTTTGAAAGGCTTGCAGATAGGTAGCCTGGCACAGAACAGTGTTTCAATCTCCACGTGGCAAGCTTGTCTTAAAATAAAAATTTTAATTCTTCGGACTTAATCCTGATTTTTTTACTTAGTTGTTTTGTTGTGTGGGTTTTTTTTTTTTTTTTTAATAAGGAAGGACAGATTTGGCACTCTGGCTCTTTTCCTTACTCTGAGAGGTAGAGCTTATTCTGTCATTTTTAAAGTGCGAAGGGACTTGCCCTCTGTCTTCGACATGTAAAGCAAGCCAGAAAAATAGAATTGCTGCTCCTCATTAACAGTTTGTCCCTGGTTTGGGGATTCTGTCTTTGTTCACCAGGCAGCAGAGATGCTTCACTAACAAAGGTGTCTGTGTATTTCAAAGCAGAATTGTAAACAAGTTTCTTGTAGTTAGCGAGGCAACCTGTTTTGAAGAGAATTTAGGGACATATCCATTACTTAAAAAAAAAAGAAAGGGAGAAAATAATCTGTATCTGAAAAGGTTTCATTCCTGATGTCTGGACAGCTGACTAATGATCACAAAAATTGGATGTATTCTGTTTCTTGTTTCAGCTCTAAAAGCTATAGTATAGAGAAATACATGAAGAAACTCTCACTTATTCCAGATGGACAGACTTATCTATTATTGCTGGATTCCTGCTTTTGAAACACTCCACTTCTCACAGTGCTATGTGTTCATGGAACAGTAGATGTGACTTTGTATATGGTGTATATCAATACAGAGAAATCTGTATATACCGGGCTTGTCTGCTCTTCCATTTACTCCCCACCAGTGCGGCCTCTACAAGCACCTCTTGTGTAGGGAAAGGGTGTAAAATTCCACTGCAACAACAAGGAATGATTGCTTAGAAATTGGACATGAAGAGTTCTGTGATCATTTCAAACCCAAATCAGTTTTCATGCCTCTTCACCAAAGTAGGATGGTGGAGGCGCTGTAGGAGAGTCTTTCTCACAGGTGAACAGGGTGGGTTCATGGGCATGTGGTGTTACCGTGACGGAGGAGCCAAGTGGGATCCTCTCCATTCCATAACTGTCAATTAGCAGCTGGATATGTGTGTGTGAGGAATGGTCAAGAACTTTCCACTGACCACTGGAAATGTCTGTTCTCCAGAAAAAAAAAAAAGCCAAACAACTTGTTACAGGCAAGTTGTGTTGCATGTCTAAAGCCAGGCACAAGAAATCAGTTTTCCTAATTGTCTAGTCCAGCAAATAAACTTACATTTAAGCATTTGAATTGTACCTGTTATTATTTAGATAAGGTTTAGGATTTTTAAGTCACCTCATAGTAGCCATTATATTCTTTCCATGTTTCTCCACTGAATACCAACTATGTTTGACATAGAATTGGTAATGCAGGTTGTATGTTAATATGGACTGGGAGCTCTCCAGAATGCACTACAGAATATGGGCATAATTGATTCCTACTCTGAACTGGAGCTATTAATTATCTAAAACAATAAAGCCATAATAACATTTTCTGTGTGTATATATTTTGGAGGGGGGAAAAAAATGAAGAGAGATAAAGATACGGTTATTGCCTTGACATTTTGGTAATGAGATTTTATGCTGAGCTGGAGTTCAGGAAAAGCACAGCTAGGGAAACTAATAGAAAATAGTAAGGAAAAGAGCAAAGGTTAGAAGGTACAAGGGGCATCTTTGAGGTGCCACACAATTATGCTCATCTCCTCTATTGAGCTTCCTCTGCTTGCCTGTTTCTGACATCAGCTCTGAGGTGAAGGGAGAGCATCACTGCAGTGATTAAAGGCATCTAGCAGTTAGTAATCACCTCCATAAATACAGAAATGCATATCACTGTGGACTATCTAACAATATTGTTGTTTATTAACAAACATTGCATGGGAGTAGATAATGTGAAAGCTGGCCCTCCTCCTTTTTAGTTGGTCAGTGTCACAGATGTCTCATGTCTTGCTTTCTTATCAGCTGTTGCTTTGTTTCCTCTTTTCTGTGTCTTTATATTTGATTTTGTTTAGGCTAGCTGAGGGGGCAAGGGCTACTTTTTTTCCCTGTAGAAGTGGAGTTTTCTTCAAAAGCATACAGCTACAAAACTAAGATTAAATAGTTATGATTTGTCCTGGGAAGAGATCAGTTCCACTGTATTAGCTAGAAACATAAAACTTTGGTTTGTAAAACAAAACACTTCTTCAAACACAGTTTTGCAGGACCATCGTGCATACTGCCTATGAGCAGGTTCTGATAACATATTCACATGCTTGTGTCAGCAAACATAATTATCAATAATAGGTTCATTAATTTTAGTCGGGCCATCTTAGGTGCTTCTCTGTATCCTGATATTTTTGCTCTATTTTTTTTTTCCATTAATAGTGAACACTACAGAGTTTAAAGGGAATGAGTTGTTGAAAAGAATCATAAAGAAACATTTTATTAGAAGGACGGTTGATTGTCTGTTTATTGGACTCATTAGTGTCACATGAAAGTCGTAAATACGTAAGAAGTAAATAAAAAACCTATTATCCAGAAAGTTATTGGTTTCCTCACCAGCACTATGTACAGTGGCTTAGACTTGGTTACATTTATGTCTATAGCTCGTTTTGTATTTGAAATGTAAAATTTCCTCTGTAAGTTATTCATAGCTGACTTTTAGATCTGGTTGTAAAATTTCGTGGTTTTTATTAATTAAAAGGAAAAACTGTTTTAATAATGGGAGTGAAATGAGGCTAGCCATTGTGGTTGATGTGCTAATATGCTGGGGAAAAAAAAAAAGGAGAAATTAATTTGTCACTATGATAAATTGTTAATTTGAAAGCAAGACAGATTATAGCAGTTCCATAATTAACTGTAAATGCTTCACCCTGAGGACTTTGTTTAGCACAGGAACTGATTGAATAGGAAAGATGGAATAACTTCAAGTAAATCAGATCTTAAAGCATCTTGTGTCTGAACCTCACTTCTCCTTGTGTCTCCCAAGCCCAGTTCCATCAGTAATTAACATCCTCGGAAGGAGAAGGTGTACTCTCGATTTATTTTGTAAGATTTGAACTGGTGTATTGATACTGTTCCAGGCTCTAATGTGGGCACTTCCCACAATCCATGAGTCAGGGAGTTTGCTTGTTGAATTCAAAGTTCACATCCAGATTCAACCCTTATCAAGAAATGGTTCACAGGGAATATCATATTCGATCTGGGGTCTTAACTGCAGACTAATTGTGGTCACTGGAAGAAAGCTGCCTTTTTCACTGTAGTGCTTATAGGTGATCTGAGTTACATAAGTTTCCATGATTTTCATGGATTTTATGGGAAGGTGGGGAGGGGTGATGTTATACCACCATTTGTCTCAGCGCATTGGACCACAGGAATTTGGTGCCTTCTACATGAAACTGGATAAGCTGTGAAAAAGCTTGAAGCTAATGAGCTTTTAAAGTAAAATAAATAATAAAATGGGACAGGGTCATGTGGGGATATGTGTGCCTGGAACTGGTTTTTTTGACTATTATTTATTTATTTAAAATAAGCTCAGTAGAGTTTCACTTTTCTTTATCAGTATTTGTTACATGTTTTACCTGCCTTAATTACAGAGCTAGAGACACTTTAAGAAACTAATTAGTTATCTGCATTAATATTTATCTATGAAGAAAAGACACAATAACACAAGGAAGGTGAGTTTCTCAGAATGAGAAAATTATCACTGTCACCGGAGCAAGGGTAGACAAGAGGCCTATCACACTGAAACTACTTCTACAAGATTACTTGAAAAAGTTTTTTTAAGTATCTCTACATCATTATTTCAGAGGCACTTGCTTCATTCCCTTGACCAAGTTGTGCTTCTGCCCTAATAAATCACTAATATCATCCCATTATTCTGGAAATTAAGTGAAAGCACTGGCAAATAACAGCAATTGGCTGGAAACAGCTTCCACTGCAGGAAGCAGGGCCGGAGGTCCTGAGGCTGTAGATTAAAGTTTGTTTCTACCTTTAGGATTGAGGAAGCACATAGAGCTTTAATAGAAGTATTTTCTTGCATCTACTTTCAAAAATATTAAATAAAAAATAAAAAAAATAAAATCTTAACTCATGTTAACACATATAAAATGCTAGGTGTCAAAGGTCAATAAGTATAAACTGGCAACGGGCTGCTAACTTAGCTCTTTTTTGGGGGAATGGGAGCTCAAATAGGAAACCATTAGTTTATTGGACCTATTTTCCAGCATAGAACTGTGGTAATGGTTAAAGGAACATTACACTGCAGTTTTCTAAATTATATAAGGACAAAAGCTAAATCAATTTATATTGGCTTCATTATCTCACTAGCCAACATAGATCCTTCACTTCTAAGTTTTGGACACTCATAAATAATACACATAATATAAACTCCTTTCACTAGGTTTTTTTGTGCTGTCATGGAAACAACAATATTTTTTTAGTGTGAATAAAAGCTTTGTAAAATCATCTTTATAAGGGGTGTAATTTGCGACCAAATTTAATACAGTCACATACCCTTTTTCTATTGTGCTTATATCATCATTTTGAGCAAAGAGGAAGGCAGAGGTTTGAAAAAGAAGGTGCAGACTTAAAAGATTTGTGTTCCCTTAGTGAGATCGAAACACAATGTAAAATAAGCCAAGTAGGTGTAAACTGCAAATTCTTGTCTCTCTGAGGTTTTTGGTTGGGTGAGTCTCAGTGCTCTGCAATTCAATGTCCACAGAATTTTCCTGTAGTTTCCTTCCCTTTAGGAGGATGTCCTTTTTGCTTCATTTTATAGGTCACATTTCTAACGGCAGATAAATTTTTTTGATGTATTATTTCATATCTCTAGTTAGTGGCACTTGCTACAGACACTGAATAATGGTATTTCAATAGTGCTTTTAGAGAACAGCTCTTTGCTTCATTGGTGTGTCCATTGAATCCAGAGGCAGCGTGGTGACTTGGTGGTCATTTTCCTACTTGTCCTTTTTCTTACGCCTTTCTTCAGGTTTCCTGCATGCTTATACAGCAGAGATGGCAAAATTGGAGCTAATTAATGTGCTTGAGATTATAAAGGAAGCTTTTCAGATTAAAGTGAAGAAAAATGTGATACAATTGCATCAAATTGGTCACTTTATTATCTTCTTTAGTGCTTTTATAAATGCATTCTTAGAACAAAGCTTGCTCTAATATAAACAGGCCTCAGACACTGTTCAGTCACCATTAATAAGGTTTGGATGCTGCTTAAGTGCTCTTATGCACACACCAGCTCAGCTGCACAAGTGTTGGACTGAATCTAGGACCAGAAGCCCATTGAGGACAAAACTGCATTAAAGAAAATTAATTGAGAAATTCCCTCTTACATTATATTTGTTCCATGTAACTGTTGTAGCACCTTTCATAATTGTGCCTTTCAATATTACCTGCTCCTGGAAAGGAAGGCAGAGCCATACAATCTCTTCCTCTTACCCATTTATGGTGTTGACAACTTCCTGTGTTTTCCATTTCCCCCTAGGACCAGAGGAAGAGCATTAAAAAATGTGATCACAATATTTTTACTTGTAGATACTACAGCTTGCAGGTCTGATTTGCCTTTCCAGTGCTTTCATCTGCCTGAATACATATGCAGTTGCCAAAAACCAAAAAAAGCATACATCCACAGATTGAACAAAGCTGAGACCTCCAAAGGAGGCTTTTTTTCAACTAGGTGATGTCAAAAGCATCTGTACTTTAAATGCCCTTTGAACAAGTGAAACACAGCTGTAGGGAGCCTCGGTGTGTGTATGAGAGGAAACGACAAATGGAACATAATGAAAAGCCTGCTTCCTCCAAAATCAGGTTTTGTGCTTAGAGCATGAAATATTCCCAGATGACAGCACTTATTTTAATTTCATTAGGTGAAGGAGTATCAATTTTCTTTCTTTTCCATGTATCCCTTCTCACATTGAACCAAAGCAGTAGTTCTTGTCATGACACCTCTAATCCTAGCTACTCTCAGATCAAACTTGGTTTTGGGGTTGGGAGATAAGGTACCCTGTATTAAATTCCAAGTTTTTTTGTTACGTTTGTTCTCAAAGTAAAGGAAAAATTATAGTAATTTCTTTAAAATGTCAAATTATAATCATAAAAACAGTCATAACTTCTTGCTAGAGAAGGTACCCCATTTGTTAGTTACTGCTCAGTCATGTGCTGGGATGCCATTGTTAAATATCATACAAGAACAGAACTATAGTGATAAAAGTGTCTTTTATTTTCATAAATGTTTAAAAAAAACAAGCCATTGTAACATACAACCAGGAAGATTCATATTTTGACAGAAACATGGGGTTGCTCTGCTTTTATTATCTTTTGCCCAGGGGAGAGTGAAATAGATGCACATTAAGCAATTTTGATGGCCTCTCTTCCATTTTGGAGACATGTTATCGTGTGCAGAGGGTCATGGATCAAAGTTAGAATCTTCTTCAGTAGAATTAATTTTCTATTATATTTATGAAGAAAATTTTCTCCTTTGGAGGATCCTGTAAAATGCCTGATTTGAGAAATAACTTTAAGGGCTGGATTATAACTTATGTAGAGAGAGGACATTTTCACATGTGCAGAGATAGATCCCTGATCTCTCAGGAAAAGCTGACAGTGTATAGGATAAGACATGGTAGATGAAACAAATAGGAATAAATTTGTGGTGCATGCATATATGTATAAAGAAACTGTGTTGTGGGATAAGAGGGAAACAAGCTCATTTTGTTTAGTTTTCAGATAGCTGTGTTTTGTAGCCTATGTTACAAGCATCAGACACTGCAGTAATGAAGGTTTTTAATAGGATTGCAGGATATCTGTGCAGAAAATGATCTGAACATGAATTTCTCATGATTCCTTAGAGCTCTTGTCTCTCACACTGAGATTTAATTCATATGTTTCTCATGAACATTAATACAAAACTATAGAAGTCCCTTCCTTTCCCTTCTCTGAGTTTCTGATTGATTGCAGATGAGAGTTTACTTTGGATTTTTAATCTTTTTTACATTTTTAAAATAATTCTCTTGACTCATCTAGACAAAATTCTTAGTGTGCACATAAGAAGTGCCATGAAAAGATGTGATGCAAAGGCACTGCCTATCCAAGTGGCAAGAAGTGGAACAAAATGCATCACAATGTCCCTAACGACTCTTGCTGTGACAGCCAGACGGTCTCTTACTCGGGAAGGGGCCAGCAACCAGCAAGATTGAAAAAACATAGGAGAGGAATACTCAGGAAAAGCAGTTAAATATCCACCAATGGCTCTGCTGGTGCATTTCTGCTCTGCCTCTGAAATGTTTTTTCCTCATCCTCATGGTGCTTTGAGGATGGAGATCAAATGAGGCATTGACAGATGAGAAAACGTGGTGGCTCCAGGCAGAGACCTGGGGCTGACGAGGACATAAGTGCCTGTCCCCAGAGTAGGTAGTGCCATATATGAAGCACAGAGGGAGTGCAGCTTGGCCCTAAAAGCAGCTGTAGAATTGCAGTCAGGTGCAGATGTTTAGCAGTGTCTAAGCAGTTTTGTTTAATTGCATGGCAGTGTGCAGTGATCGTGTTCCCTTCTTGCTCACCGGCGTGAGGTTCCCGGCTGGGGTATGTGGGACAAGCTTTACCCTTTCCTGTCTCTGACTTAGCTTTGGAAATGACTCAGGAAGTCAACCTGCCATTTGACACAGCTCTACTGAGCTGTGCCAGCCTGTCTCAGGTAAATTGGGATTTAACTGGACTTCCGATGGGCCATTATTATGTTCACACATTCAGAATTTTGCTTAGATCATCATGACAGATGTGTATTTCTCCTCTGTGCTGCATAATAGAGCAAAAACTTACCTTCCTATACTGTTATAACCCTTTTTCTTTTTTGCCATTCTTTCTTTTTAGTTTTTTTTTCTGTCTGGATAAGCTTTGTACTGTGTGTACATGGGGGCCCACAGAGGACTTCTGATGTACTTGCTTCCAGCTGAAAATACAGCCTTATAGCCAACTTGTTTTTCCTATCAATCAGTCTGGAGAGAATAGTGCTCTATCGTGTTGATCATTCTTGTGTAAAGCTCATGTATCACTTCAAGGATTGTCTGGATATTGGTTCTGTCAGTTTGCTTCTATCACCGTCAAAAAGCAAAGACCATGTGCCCGTAATATTAATAGTCAGAATAGGAGAGATACATCACTGTTCTGGTTCAGGTTAGTCAAAAAGATGATTGAAAGAATGCTACAAAAATGCAGTGCTTAAAGGTAAAAAGCTGTTTGACAGTACCTGTGGGAAACAGAAATGTGTTGCTAGAAAATTTATGACACTCTGTAATGTGTCTTTCATAATTTACATCGAGGTACCTGTGTCAGTAATCTCTTATACATATGACTTATTTTCCTCACATGAGTAATTTCATCAGCTGAGTAATCACATCAACTTTAGAGGAATTGTTATCATGAGAATGAATCAAGTAACTGATGTTTATCTATCTAAACTAAAAAACAAAAGGCAATTACAATTATGAGTTTGGCTTGTTTACCATTAAAAAAATAAAGCTGTGGTATGGGCTTAGATAGAATTTTCTTCAATACTTCTCACAAAAGTTAGGAAGGCCTTCATTTTTCTATAATAGCTCATTTTGCTAAGGTTATAGTTGCTTCTGCAAACTTAAAATGCAGAACTAATTGTATATTTAACAAAGTGCATTCTATTTTTCCTTTTCTGGAATGTGCAAATCCTCTTAAAGTTCTTCCACTCTTTTCACTTTCCTCCATCAAAGCTTTCCAATTTAGTTTTAAAAGATGATAGCAAGGATCTAATTTAAGCCTCTTTGTTCAGTAAGCCAAAAGAAATGGGCAACTCTTCCACTATGAAAATTTGAGAAGCAATTCTTAGCAACTTGATCCCTATAAATTATTGAAGAACTGCACAGAATGGCTCCAATTATGCTGTGCATGTTAAATGCTCCTACTTTTCTGGTTTTTTATGATTGCAACATTTGCCTCTCCTGCAATTCCTTTGTGTTTTGTTTCTGATGATAAACCAGAAGTGGTTTAGAATAACCATCCTAGACAGCTAGAAAGTTTTATCTTTTTCTGTAATTGAACATATATTGGCTTCCGGTGCTATTCTTTCACTGATAAAGTTCTTTTCAATCTGTTAGGATCTGTCCCATTTTAGAGAGGATCCGATGTCCCAGATGCAGTTGTGTTTCAGGTGTGCTTGAACCTGTGATTTTGGCATGTTTATATCTCCAGTGTCTGTGGGGTAGATGCTGCTTGGACTCCTTGGATCCAGATGCAATTACTGTGTGGAACCAGCTTTTAAACCAGCATCCAACAATGATGAAAAACATATAGATTTTCTATCTTTCTAGAGCTGGAATATGATTTAACCTGTATCAGTTTCTGCTGAGTTGTCATATTTCTGTTAGCTTAACCATTAGCAGCTAGAGAAATGTGGTAATAGAGAGAGTACTTTGTATTCACCTTGAACACTAGTTTTTAATAACCTTCAGTGACATATATGAAGGATTTCAGATTCAGGTATCTGGTCATCAGGAAGTGTGTAGCATGGTTGATGTCAGGACAGACCTTGCTTATCAAAAAGATTTTTACGGTGATATTAAAAATCTTTAAATTATGGCCTAGGTTCATGTAGTTGACTGGCTGAACTACTTCCAGAAGTAATAGCCGAATTTCCCAGAAGTTAAAGGTACTTTATTAGGAAAATTTAGAACCATAATGAGAAAATGCTGCTGCTTTGATCCATGCCTTCTGTAAGACTCAGTGAGTCCTTGTGCAGATCTTTTGGGCCTGAAATGCCTTTGGACCTTTAGTAAGAGTGATCCATTTTGTTCATCTCCGTGAAGCACAGAAGCAAAAATGGCCACTAGGCTTTGCAATCTGGTGATCAGAATGCTTGCAATATGTTTAGAACAGATTTTGTCTTTGTCCATGTGTTGTTGAGAGGATGTTTTTCATAGAGAGCTTCAAGCCCACAGCCGATTAGAACTCTATTAAACTACTCCTGATTCTTGAACTCCTAATACCATAAAAAAATGCTTTCAGCCTGTATGCTTGGAGAGGGGCTGAATGCTAAGTTTATGAGCAAGTCAGAAATGGGGGCTATCTCCCTTGAACCTCTGCCACTGTTGTTCTCTACAGATATGTGAAATGACAGGAGAGGCACCATCATGAAGCTGAAGAGCAAAAAGAGCTGATGGCTTTAGATATATTTTGTCACTTGAACAGTGACCTTTGTTAATAATGCCTGTGATAGGAAAATGAAATGCTTTCTGTTTCGGTAATGCCAGTCTGATGCTTGGCAAAAATTGCTTTTAAGGCAGACAGCAAAGAAAAAAGAGCAGCACTGTTATATTCTGTAGTGTATAAAGTTTAACATTTTCCCTGATATGCAGTCAGACTAAATCTTGAGTTTGCTAACAGATGCAAAAGGAGTTGAAACCACATTTCTGTATCACTAATAAAATAAACAACACGCTGCCAGCATAATCAGGGCTGGATTTTCAAGGCACTCAGCTTGTATTTAAAAATCTGAATGGAATGGGCAAGTTTTCAAGGGCACTCAGCATCCTGCAGCCCCTGTTGAGGAAAATCTGACTAAGTTATGGAGGCCGAGCAATTCAGAGGGTCTGGCCCTAAAATGTTCACATGCTATTCTTGGGGAAAAAAGAGGAAAAGGTGAGCTAAGCCTTGTGTTTGAAGATATAAATCCAGTGTATGTTTAATAGTTATTAAAATCCCTTCAAAGCTTTAAAAACAACAGCACCCACACTTAATATCAAAAAACAATCAACAAGAATGGGCAAAACTGAGTAGTTTAAATTTAATCCATATTTTTAGTTTTTTTAATTTGGAGAGCTGGTACCTGGGTTGGACAGGAAGCTATTATGTGGAAAATGGTTTTTATTTAGAAAACTGGTGTTTTGTATTTGGTTTTTCTGTTTGCTTGCTTTTAAGCTATAGCAGTCTAAAACTATTTGTTCACACTACCAAACAGCCCTCTGAATCAGGCACCCTATTCTGCTATTGTTGTTCTCCACTTCAAATCTTCAAGTTTTTCCACAAGGCCCATACTTCTTACCCTCTTTCTGACAGTGATTTCCATCCTAATTTCATGTTGCTTTAATTTAAACTGGTGTAAAGAAAGAGTAACTGTACTACTATCTATAGAAGTAAAATTAAGTATATAAAATCAAGTATATAAAATCAAGTATGGATGAGAAGGGAAAGGTTATTTAAAATACAACTTTTACATGATTCTTTTACAAGTTTTATTTGAATCAATTTTCCTTTTGCTGCGTTCAGTCAACCCATACTAATGCACACTGGGAAGGAATCTTGTGCTTCTCAAGTGTAATTTTCTTCAGTCTTAACTGTTCACTGCCTTACTAAAGTGGTAACTTTAGTTTATCTCAATTAGAAACACGAATGAATAGAAACAGTACGTCTATGTTTAAAGAGGAAGTAAATATTAATGTGCATATTTTTATAGGAGCTAACAAAGGATCATACATTGAAATTATGACAGATAACATTTTGTCATCTTTATTTTTTTGTAGCCTCCAAAGCTCTCTTCACTAGCAGCCTACCTACCTAAGGCAGATATAAAGAAAGATCCATTGTCAAACTGGCATTCCTTTTTCCTCTACAAGTTAAAGCATTGAGTTAGCCTGTTTGTCTGAAGTTCTCATGTCCCATTAACAGTTTGAAAGCTTTCTTCTTATTAATAATGCTTGGAATAAATCTGATGCTGCCTATAAAGTCTGCAACAGGTTAAAATTAGGAACTGAACCTGTTTTTCTGCTTAGAAAAATAATTTACATGTGCACATGGAGTAACTGGAAGTCTATGACAAAGCTTCATTATTCCCTGACTTTGTGAAGAGATTCTGGCCTTGGTGAAGGAAGTTGCAAAGGCATCAAAATCAGCAAGGCAATTATTTTCCATCATTTGGAGGACTTGTCAACAGCCTTCAGTCTAGGTGAGTTCACTAAAAGGGGGTAGCTCCTGAGTATGTCTGCATGTAGGAGATGGTGAGGTATTTGAAACAAACACCATAGCTGGGAGAAGTCTCTGACTCCCGCTCTTAATCCGTAATGGCAAGGAAATTTTGATACTTTAGCATAGATTTAGGCTTCTTATGTCTTCACCTTCAAAGGTGATGACAACCACTTTGATTCAAAGCCCCTGTCCAACCCAAATACTCAAGTTTTCTGCTTCGATTTCCAAATAGAATTCAGCTTAAAAAATATAAGTAACAGATAAAGAATAAGAGATTTTCAGGGATCAGTTTAGTACTATCGCTATAAACAAAATCTAGTTCCTAACAAGAAAGACAGGTACAGGCAACCACACAACAGTCATGAATCTGAATTTCTGCATTTCCATGATGGTTTGAGTCACTTTTTCACTTTCAAATAAATGGTTTCTAGGTGGAAAGTACATTACTGTTCATTAAAAATACTATTATTCTGTTTTCTTGCAACTGTCTTGCAGTGCAGACGGGAGAATGTGCTCATGGGTCTGAGTTAAAGTAGTTTCAGAACTTGTGAAAAAAATCTGTGGTGGTTTGTTTTGGGGTTTTTTTCCTAGATTGGATATTACAAACATTTTTCAGAAGGATAATAGGAATATAAATCAAGGCATAAATTTGGAAGTAAGAAAACCAACTGTAAGAATAATATAATCCTTAAAATGAAATATATATAAATTGCTTATAGTTATTTTATTTTAAACCTACAGTCTACAGGCTGACCTCAGGAAGATGCATGGGTTCAGACACCTATAAAACAAACATTATTACATTTTCTCAATGATTAAGGGAATGAATCATTTAAAATGGCCATTTCTACCAGACAGAATGTGTTTTTATTTTGTGTTCTCAATACAAGCCTGTGGTCAAACTCACTGAAGTATTAATGCTGTCTTTATTTACTTTTATTGAATATTTCACTGTTTCCTTTTCTTTAGTGTGGGGCTGATTTCTGTACTTTAACAGCCTCCATCTCTTAAAATCTTAGGACAGAATAGACTAAGTATTCCCTGAAGGTTGAATCATTTCAGATGTAGCTATGATGGCAAGCTATGATGGCCAGCCAATTAGTCAGTGTAATCGCCCCATACTTTTAGTTTTAAAGTATCATATTTTGAAATAAATCTTACAAAATGGAAAGCCGATCTAGTGCTTCAACTATTTATTTATTTATTTTTAAAAGAAATGTATTTCCATGAGACACGCAATGTCAGCTGTATCACCCATCCTTAGGAGGACACTAGAAGACAATTTCTACCTGCCTCCCCAAAATGCTGTAGAAGCTTGCTTTCTAATCCTTGATAAATGTCTCCATCAGATCTCACCCAAAGTTTTTTTTTATGTCTTTTTTTTTTTTTTTTTGAGAAGGACTATCAGGGATAGGAATTCCAGAAAGAGGTGATTGTCCAGAAGAATAAAAATAAGCATTGCCATGTGTGGTTTGGTTTTTTTCCTGTCTCAAGAGTAGAAATGGATAGAGATTAAAATTAAATTACAAAAATATTGCCTTTGGTGAAGAGAGGTTTTTAGGAGCTTTAGTTTCTGGTGCGTAAGAATGAGCTTTATAAATCAACAACTGATTTCCCTACTGAGAAGCTCAAAGGATAAGAGTGGGGAGACAGAAAGAAGCTGCTGTGGCACCAGCAGGAAGAAATGGTGCAAATAGCCTGATGAAATGGTGGTGGTTTGATGAACTAGGAGCTAGAAGGAAAAAAAGTAAAAATAAACAAGCAAACAAACCTGAGGATCTCCGTGAACAAGTCCTGCAGTGTTTAACATAGTACAACATACTAAATAGTACAACTCCATGCTTTCACCTTTCTAAACTTCAGATCAGTTAAGGTAGTCCTCAGTTTATCACTTAACTTTGTTAGTACTACCTGTACATTAGCTAGTTAATGGTCTTTAACTTTCGTATTTTGCTTTACAAACCAGTCCTTGAGGAGCCATCGGTACTATTGGAGACTGCTCTGGCTGCTCAAACTAGTCAATTCACATCTCTTTAATTAAAGGTCATGTTAAGGAATGACCTCTTGACTTCTTTTGTTTGATTGGTTGTTGCTTTTTGTTGGTTGTCCTTTCCTTGGAGAGGGGGGTTGAGGTTGAGAGGGGAAGGAGGGTTGAATTGGAGTGGCTTCCTGTCTCATGTGTGCACTGGAAGCCTGTTTTTTGTCATATCTTAGTGATCAGCAAATTGCTATGCCCCTGAGGGAGAAAATTAGGTTAAGACATGTTCACCTGTAAAAGAGAAGTGATGACTACAGGAGGCTGGTCTGTGAAAAGACAGGACAGCAAATCTAGAGGTATCGGATGAAAGCATTTTATCTGTCTTTAAGTTGGAAGAGAGCAGTTCAGATTGCAAAACCTCATAAATTGGACAGTGTTTGGGAAAGGTTAACCAGAAGTTGGTGTCTCAGCTCAACTCTTGGGAAACTGACTTTCTGAATCACTTTCTAAATTATTCCAATATCAGCCATTCCCAGAGCTATGGGCTACGCAATGCCATCTGTTGCCTTTTGTGAAAAAACTCAAATGGAAAGTACGTGTTGCTCTGTGGTGGTCCAGCAGAAAGAGATTCACAGTCAATACTGCAGCTCCTGGTGGAGCAGAAAGTCAACAGGAAGGCAAGCTCTAGTTTGAGATACTTCCCTTCAGCATTTTGAGAAACGAGTCATGGCCCTGGGTGCCTTGTCACAGAGCAGTCCCAGCCGTAGCACAGGTAGAACAGGAGCCCAGGAGCTCTCCTCTGTGTTTCAAACAGGAGATACCTGAGATGGCCTGATCCTGTAAGGATCTTTTCGTACATGCAACATTGCTGCTCGCTTAGGTGTTTGCAAGGCTTGTCTGACTAGCTGCACATGTGTGGAGCTGAATTTTGAAAATCCAGAATGGTCTTCGTGTGCCCTTTGTAAGGGTTCTGATCTGTATCTTTGTTTTTGCCCACACTTGTTGGCCCATATCTATAAGAAAGAAGCGACGTAGTTAATTTTTGATGTAATTTTCCATTAAATGACCTGTCCTTTTTTGTCAAAAAGCCTTTTTTTTTTCTTGCTTACTAATGCATATGGAAAAAGCCTGCGTGCTGGCACTACAACTGCTTTATTTGCTTTAGATTGTCTTGCATTTAGGCCATTTGAAGGTTTGAGTGCGAGCAATAGGAATAGTTATGATAAATTGTCAGGCTCTTCCAAAGATTCACAAGTTCTGGAGTTACTGCCAATGACAGATGATTTGTCCTTGCTCATCACTTGTCATCTTGGCAGCGTTTTTATGCTCTCTGCTAAATCTCCCTCAGTGAGTAGTTGAATTCTTTAGAAAAAGAAAATTAGTTTCTGTTTCATCCATGTTGGTGCTCATCAGTTCAATAGCATCTGTGTTTCACTAAGTGGAACACCTTTCTCATGAAGCATAAGTTTGATTTATTTTAATAGGGTGTTAGGAGAACTGCTGGAGTTTGACATGAACACATTTCTAAAGTTACAAAGATGTTAAGAATGATCTTTTGTATCTATTGCTGTGGATTTCTATGACTGTGCATGAATGGCACTGCATACTTGACAGGCTGTATCCTTTGCTGCAGGATTTATGCAACTAATGACAATGTTTTCAAATGCTCGAGTGTGAACTCTCTGTGTCTGAAAAAAGGCTGAGTGAGTAGATAGTGATTTTCTTTTCTAGCTTTTCCACAATTTCATAAGGTCTATTTCAGAACTGGCCTGCTAACTGGCCTGGTTTGAATCTTAGTAATGGAGAATTGTGTGATATGGCATTATAAATAATTGAATACCAACAGTCTATAGATGAAAAAATGCTGAATTCAGAAAATAGTTTCCTGAAGGAGTTGGGTAATAGGCTGTCCTCTGCTTGTTCTCTGACACTGATTTAGTTGTCTGAGACAGGAAAGGGTCAGTGGCTATGGGCAATAGACTGAAACACAGCTCCCCAGTTCACCCTGGAGCTCTGCTTACAAATGTTCCTGCACAGTGGAGGTGGCATAGCACAGCATGGCATAGCAGAAATAGAACCTCAGAAGCACAAAATGCTTTTTTGGGGGGGGGATTCTTTCAAATATTTCCCCTTTTAGTAAATAAATACAGTCTGAACTGCAAGACAGTCAGTATAGAATTAATAAGTTCTGCTTCCTCTAGCTACTGGTAGTCCCATTGATCACAGTTTAGAAAGCTACTTATATTTAGAAGCACAAAGGCAGCTGTCTTGGGTTCGAGCAAAGACTCTTTCAGTGCCTTACTGCTCCAAAGGTGGCTTGCATGCCTAAAGGAGCAGTAAGAACAGCATAGGGATATATGATACTGTCTCCTAATGCTCTCCCAGCTCGCAGCTGTGCTTAGCTTCAGAGAGCTTTTTGCATTGACCTATAGCTTTGTATGTTTATTAACCCACAGCTTGTATGATTTCCCCTAGAGGATGTGTGAAATGAGAATTTGTCAAATAGGCACATGTTTTCTTTGTTTCAGAAAGTGTCAGCTTTCCTCCATTTAATATCTGTGTAGAATTTTGGTGTTCAGCCCTCATTATGAATGCACACTCTAGTTTTTCTCGGTTTTAGCTTAAGAAGTGAG
Source organism: Monarcha castaneiventris obscurior (assembly GCA_026261815.1). Taxonomy (NCBI): domain Eukaryota; kingdom Metazoa; phylum Chordata; class Aves; order Passeriformes; family Monarchidae; genus Monarcha; species Monarcha castaneiventris. The sequence continues at coordinate 8,136,308 of JAMPIT010000890.1, forward strand.
CTGCATAAACAATAGGTTCACCTGCCCTTTGTCTTGTATGGAAATTTCCAGTCCATCCTTTACCTTTTGGGAGGGAACAGAGCCAGCAGAACCAGTGAATGAATCTTACACTGTATTCAAATGCTTGAGGTCTTGAATCCCCAACCCCCTACACGCCCCAATCAAGTTGTTATATTGCTTCTAAAATACAGGATTTCAGATTTCTTTTTCATTACTGCCCTTATGTGCTTGCAAGCATTATTCTCTACATTCATTTTTCCCTGGCACAGAACGCAAGTTCATGCCAGCTCACCTGATATGCATGCACATATGAATTTTAACAAGAAAAAGATCACCACTCAGATAACAAATACCTGTTTTACCATTCTGAGCATATTAGGCATAGAAACCTGCTGTACAACTGCCTTAAATACTTCTGATGAAGCTGCACTCTATGTGCTTTTTAGGTTATGGTCAATTTTAAGCAGACCTAGGCATGCTCTTTTTGGTTTTTTTCACTCCAGTCTTACTTGTTATCATTTCTTCTAAATAAAAATGCCATGGCTTTTTAAAGTAAAGAGAATGGCAAACACAGTTGATAGACAAGGGCACTCTGGAACATTGTGTCATGGCTGTAAAGGCCTGCTGTGTGCAAGTAATGACTGCTGTACTGATGAGTAATTGGATCTAGGTTGTGTTGCTGCTGAATTTAGACAGTTTTGGGGGTTTAACTGATTTATTATAGTCTTGTGTTTGTAAACTGGTGCTTAATAGCTGCTGATAATCTTCTGACTGTAAGTTTATGCATATGACTACTCTTAGCATTTGAAGAACACTTTAGGATTGAGCAACTTTTTTCCCTCAAGCATCAAAACTGAAGGTTTACATAGCATTGCATTTATTTATTTTCTGTAAATCAGTGGATGTGCCAGTGAATGTGCTGGTGCATTCATCTACACTGAAAAACATAAGGAGCACAATATTTGGAAAATATGGGAAGGTTATTAATGATGATTATACCATTATCATGTCCTGCAATTCTTACAGACAGAATGTGCTCTGCCAACTTTAAAGTCAATTAAATGGACAATAAAGGCCATGCTGGCAGTAGAGATCTTAAGAAGGGGAAACTGAGATGCAGCATTTTGATGCTGCTGAAATGAACAGCTCTTTTGTGAACGATAAGACCGAATGACCCAAGGATGAAAATATGGCCTTGAAATCCCAGCCTAGTGTTGAGTCCCAGTTCAGATGTAAATTTATATTAAAAATCTAGCAACTTTCTCAGGGCATCATCAGTCTTCTTTTTAAGCAACTGTCAATACTAGAACAAGCTTTGGGTGCATGTGCTAAGGAAAATGCCAAAAAGCAGCTTCTGGCTGATGGAAAGGTAAAGTGAATTTTTAAATCAGGGGCTATTTGCAGCTCATCTAAACTTGGAATATATTAGTTTGAGTGTCTCTGAACTTGCTACAAGTTCATCTCAATTTGACATATGCTTTTTGAAAACGTTTTTAATATTAAGTAGATTCATGAATGCATAAACTTTAATGGATAAAACATGATCTTTCTGCTGAGGAGTTTCAACTGTAACTAAAAAATGGGTTATTTCATCTTGTTATTTGCAAATTATGAATAAATCTGTCACAGGTACCCTGAGCTGTTTGAAATAATGAGAGTGACTTGTGAGACCAGTCAGCCTCTTCCAGTGCCTGGCTTAAGTGGTCTGTGAGCTTTACATAACAAAACCAGTGACACTTAGGACCATATTCAATTAAAAAGATGTTCTCCGACTGAAATCTGAGAATCTGGGTAAAGTAGGTACTCCAAACCAAATATTTATTAAGAAACAAAATGAACTGAAACAAAAGTTTTAATGGGAGATAAAATGCATTAAAATCTGATCAGTTGAAGCTTCAGGCACAAAGAAGTTATCTGGCACACTTGTAGCATACTAATGAAAAGTGAACAGCGAATGTGAATTTTCATTTTGTGGATTCCTTAAATCTGAATTTTCAGTTGACTGCCATTTGGAAGCAGAGAAAAGGCTTAGGAGTCCTTTGTGGAACACAGTTATTGTAATTTTCCTACCACCACTGGGAGACTTGACTCGAGGGTATCACTCTGGCAGATTGCCTTGAAGCCACAGGAGCCTTATGAGACCTCATCTCAAGCAGAACAGTTACAGCAGGGCAGACGTTCCCAGAAGGACATCCCAGAGCCAAAAGTTAGGAAGGACAAGGTTGCTAGGACCCTGACAAGAAATCAAAAAATATGTGCTGCCTTTTTTTCTTTTTCTTTTTTATTTTTTATTTAATTCTGATTCCTTTCAGCAGAATTGTGTGTAGATTGACTAGCAGAATTGTTCCTGCTTTAGCAAGGCTTTGATTTGTTCTGTTTTATGGAAAATTTAAATGACAGCTTATGTTGTAAACGGGATGAACTTTCTAAACTCCTTTGGAAGTTTATATAAGGAGGAAACACTCCATTGAGAACTTTGTTAGTATTCTGTCCTCTTTTGACCTTTTTTGGTTCCTGGGTGTGTTTGTATTCCAACTGGTTTGTTATGAGCAATCTGATCAGAACAGCTATGCTCCCATTCAAGCATCCTGGCTATGTTGTGCTGCCTCCTATCACAGTTACTCAGTTTCTATCCTATTCTTTTATACCTGATGTGGGAGCGCCTGCATTGGAGAATGCAAGGAAATGTCAAAGCAACACAACAAAATATCATGTTGTTGTTAAGTACTGAACCCCACATAAAGTAAAGACCCTGATTCCTACTGCTAATGATATTAAAATTTTCCAGAACCACATTAGCAGCTATGGCTCTAATTCCCCTTCATTTCTGATCAGTGCTGTGAGAGTTTCAAATAAGAAATCAGTCGTATACCGCTGCTCTTGCCTTCCCCTCACCCAAGTCTCTCCAAATCACAATTTCCAAGCTTGCCTGTCATTCTGCTAAACAAGCACTGACCCCAATTCTAATAGCCTTTGAATTAATAATGAGGGTTATCAGTGTGAGGGTTTTTTTATGCTCTTAAGATTTGTGGCCAGTTAAATTGTTCTGCTTTGGACATAGCACAGTATAATTTGCCACCATCCTTGGCAAGTGCTATTTCTGTTGGTCATCATTAAAAGCCAATGGTCCAAGTAATAAGAGCCCAGCACCAGACATCTAATTGAACATTTAAACACTGTCAGTTCCAAGATTTGTTTCTGTTTTTCTTTGGGTTTTTTTCTTCGTGTTTTTTAGAGGGAGTATTCAATACAGTTTTAAGTATCTAGTAGTTTTGAGTTATGAATCAAGATGAGCATGGTAACTACAGAAATAAAATGAAATTAATTTTTGTTTAAAACCATTTGCATGTTAATCCTAATTCAATTTCATTTAGAAAAAAAAACTAAAGGTGTCCAGCCTTTTCCGGAGTTTGTTTCTGGCCTCTCTTTTGTCGATGATTTCTTTCCTACCTAATGAAAGCAGAACAAGTGTATTTTTATCTTCTTCATTTGCACTGTGAAGTTGATTCAAATGTGACTTGCCACAAAAGTGTAGTGGATTCAAGGAGGGAAAGGATTGAGTTAGGAAGCACATGGTCCTAGAAAAATTTTCAGCAGGGGAAAGGAGAAGATGTATGAGAGGAGGATGAGAGGCCTTCTGTGCATGGAACCTGAGACAGGCTATAATTCATCATCCCTGTGACAGCCCTCTTTCTCAGGAGAACCCTTTCCTTCCTGCTCTGTGCACTTCTATGAACTCCAGCATTTGTTGTGTGGGTTTTTTGGTTTGAGTTTGTTTCTTTTTTCTTTTATTCAGAGGCTTTCAGGGTAGGTATACACTGGAAAGGCCTTAGAAGCAAGAAATACAGAAATCTGACAAAAGTTACTTGATATTCATTTTCTGCCTTCCTCTCTGTTGCTTCCTCTCAACACACAATGTGCCAAGGCAAAAATGTTTTCATTTCTCTCCTCAGTCAGCTAAAACATATTCTTTCCTGTGATTCCAGCAATGAAATGTATTTTCCAAGTTTAATTGGCAAGTCAAAATAGCACAAATGCTTCTGCAGAATAGTGCTAAAGGTTCTCTATCCTCCGTTCAATAGCAAAAGTCCTAGAGAGCATGTGCTTTGCTTTTTGTCATTTGCAGAGAGTATCTATTTAATTTTTTTCTGCCTTTCACAAGCAAGCTGACTGATAGCTGGTTTGTTCTCTATTTCAGGTCGTGGAGACTAATTTGGTTGCTTTTGACTGTCACTGGATCATTATAAATGAGGTAACTGTCAAGTAAACATTGTTGTGAACCATGAATCCTGTTTTCAGGCTTACTGACAATATTCATGCTGATTCTCACTTTGCCAACAGGAAGCAGTAGCTATGACAAAGTTCAAGCACACTGAGGGAGTAGATGTTGCTTAATAAAAGTAGAATGATGGGTTCTTGGACTTCGCTGTTTTGTCTTGCCGGTTTTAAACAGAAGTCCTTGTATGAATAAATGGAAAATAAAATTTAAAAAACCCCTTTATTTCTGGGTATTTTGAGATTTCACAACTGAGCTCACTGTTTTTACAGGCTCTTTTAAAGGCCTTTTTTTAATATGTAGTGGAGTCCTTGCATTTTGTTTATATTTTAGGGGTTTTTTTAATAATCAGGGTAATAATAATAAAATCCCATATTTTCCATCCCTTTATGAATTCTCCAAATGTTCCCTCATGGTTGATATCCAGACCTGTTGAGATTAGTAGGAGGCTTTTTGGTAGACTTATGGATTAGGTCACATATGAATGTTCATAAAGGGAAAAAAGAAAATTAAATTGAGATCCTGCTTTTACACTGTGAAATAAGTTCTTTCATGAAAGCTTGTTAGCTAAAATATGACAAGTCAATATGCGAAGCAGTTTTGTATACAAAACATTGAAAAATGCAGTTCAGGTTTTGTTTTTTTGAAAAATAATTTAGGTACAGGATATCTGGGTTCCCATAGCAGATAACTATCTCCTAACATGTTAATCATGCAACTACTGTATATTCTCTTGGAAGAGAATATACAGTATCTGCTGTATATATATAATATATAATATATAATATATAATATATAATATATAATATATAATATATAATATATAATATATAATATATAATATACAATGTAATCTGCTTGGAGATATTGCATGTAAATTCTATGGTCTACTATCTGGATTTACTGTACGCTTCTCTTTTCATACTTAATTACTGGATTTTCATTAGTATGCTGTGCTAGACCAGTGGATTTTTAGATGGTTTTCTTCGGAGAAAAATACGTCTCAGGAAATGCTGTGAAGACCAACCAGGTCCAGCGTAACCATGAGTTTGAGCCCTGCCTTCCTCCTGACCAGTACTGTGTGTATTTTCCAGCACTGAATGGGCCTTTGCTGGGAGAGAAGCCAGCTTTAATCTACAGGTGGTCATGTGAACAACATACATGTTTCCTTTTTCATGTCAGATTAAACCAGAATTCACTTCAGGGTTAATGCTCCGTATTTTAAAAAGAGCGTTAACTGAATCTAAAGCCGTACTCTGTATGAGTAGATCGAACAGTGGTTTCTTAGACCAAGCTCAGATTTTGGCTTGCTGTTCAAGTTAAAGACACTGCCATTGATTTTTCATTTTAAATGTTATGTACTTTCCAAAAGTTCTAAAGAATATTCTTGCTTTTAGCTGTTTCAGCTCCTTCACCCTCAAAAAAAACAAAACAAGACCAAGGATCCATTCCTATCATATATGCTTTCTCTTTGCCTTTTATTCAGATATTAGTGTCTCCATGGGGAAAAAAAAAAATCTACTTTTTAAGCATTGTTATTTGCACATTGCAGCAGATGAAATGGCAGAGCAATCAAAGTGGTTACCACTCAGCTTCCTTCTCCACTCCAAAACTCTTTCTCTGGGCTGCAGTCCCAGCAGCAGAAAAAGCTGAATGATCTGCATAGAGAAATGTACATCATCCCTTCTTAGTTTTTTAGTCATGTATATGAAAAGGACAAAAGCTGTGATTAAGTTCATTCCAATGAACTGCTCTAAACCATTGTCATTAAACTCTCTGCATCTCATTCAGTAATTCCTCTTTTCTCTTTTAGAGAAGGTGAATATGTTTAATGCTATCTCAGCTTAATCTGCTTCTGGACCTAAATCCTTATTCCCACTTAGATAACTTTCTAGCTCTGATTGTTTAAAAATGAAAATAATCTCAATATTATGTGGATGCAGAAGTCATATTAGCAATAAATAAGATCAATAAATAATAACATGGCAGGAGTTCTGCTTTGCCCAATTTTTCCTTATCACTATGTTCAAATTAAAGCAGAAATCTACATATTTCCTGGGTGTTTAATGTTGGGTAATTGCTTATTGCAACGTTTTGCCAGTTCAGTAGTGAGATTGCAGTGCCTCTATTTGGCAGTGCAGGACTTGGAAAGGCAGAGATTTGTGGGCCCCTTTCAGTGTGATACATAAAGCAGCTATCTTTATATCCCAGTCCCTTTGAGGCGGTCATCCATTACCTGTTGATGACCACAGCACTTCCATATGACTGGGACATGATCTCAGAGCTCTGCCCATTTTGTTGCTTATGTGAATCTTTTGTGACAGCTTAGACATCTGTGCTTGAGTGCCTGTATTGGCTAAGTGACACTGCCAAATAAGTAACACTGCTTCTCTGGCCTCCTAATTTGAAATTCTAAGATGATTTGTGGCAGTGAAAATGCATTGTTTTGCAAACCCTGCCTATGATTCAAATAGTTCCTTGACTCGAGATACCAAAATAAGCTGGAATTGTCTTTCTTTTTCCATCAATGTTTCAAGGGAATAAAACATTCTTACCAGCTATAGTAATACAGAAGCAAACATCCGTTTTGTGATCAGGAATCCGCTTAGGCTTTGTGAGGTAACATCTGCTATTTTAATTGCTCACTCTAAATGCTATAAGGCCTGCAAAGAGTTCCTTAATTTTTATTGTCCCATTACTTGCTACTTTATGCAATACAGCAAATTTTCTTGAAGACTGTGTATCATAACATAAGTGTGGGAGGAGGTGGTTTGTTCCCATAAAATGAAAGAATTCATAATTTTCTAAAACATAATTCATCTTATTAGACTGTAGCAAAGAAGGCAAATCTCTTTTGATCAGTATAGTCAGCTGAGGAAACACTCTCCAAATAAATGTTCCTATTTCTTCAGGGCCTTAAAGCAGATGTTACAATTCTTTATTTAAAATTTGAGGGAGTCATATATTTGAAGGTAGTCATGATCAAATATGCCTTAACTAAATGTGAGAATGGATTTCTCACACTCTCTCTCCCTCTGTCTATCTGTCTTTACTTGCTTCATTTCCTCTGGACAATAGTAAATATAGCTTCCGTGTCCCAGGACAGAAAATGATATTTCTTCCATGACTCTTAAATCTGTACAGTAATCTTAGGTTTTATTTAGTGGAACTGAAGAAGGAGCATTTGTATGATTTTTATCACTTTCCCTTGCTCTTTTTAAATGCAAGAAATGCCCTCTTTTCCATTTTAAGTCATGTCTGTCTCAAGTATTTTCTTTTGTTAAAACATTCAGGGTTATCTTACTTTTATCTTGCTATACCCAAGGCTGCCACCAGTTCTCTGTTACTATTGTTTACTCAAGGACAGCCCCAAAAAGTTTCCACTGCCTAAGGTTGCAATACAGGAGGTGAAAATATTAATGCTACTTTACAATGGATTGTTTGGATTTCATCTGCAATAATGTGGTCGGTTACGACCAGGTCTGTTAGAATTAGAATGAGTGCACAGAAAAGATGCCTTGTGTAAGAGACTGGAAAGGCTGGTTTGATTAGCCTATGAAAGCATAGACTGAAAGAGGATGTGCTCTCTGTTTGTAAACACTTAGTGAGTGTGAATAAATGCATCATTGTCAAGAGCTAGAGGACAAGGTTGTCGCAAGAACAAATGAGTTCAATTTGTCCATGAGTAAACTGAGGTCAAAAGCTCTTGAAAGGTTTCTAATTACCAGAGGCACCAGAGTATGGAAAAACTCCTTCTTGATGAAAGAGTGAAAAAAACCTCCAGATTCTTTTAAAGACCAGTTTATGGGAAAAGGTCCAACAGGTTTGCCCATCATAGCACAGGAGAGAACTGGGGGACCTACAAGGTTGTATTCAAAGTTTGTATTCTTTTTGATTTTTCCTAGGAGAGGACTTGTCCTTGGCCTATGTATTCATCTTGTTCATAATGTTTCAGCCCAATGCACTCCATCATGAATAAGAGTGTAGAGAATAACCATGTTTCAAGCTCAAGCAGTTAGGTCAGGTCCTATAAACACGGCTCAGTTCCAGGAGCTCACATAATTCAACATTTTCATAGGGATAATGATTAATATAAGCATTAGAGCTTCATCTGAACACTTACATTTTCCATTGGGTTGGTGGGTCCATGTGAAATGACGCCCTCTTTGGAACAGGTGGGCAACCAAGTTGCCAGCTCCTGGCATTAGTGAGAGCTAATGCACAGATGGAGTGAACCCTGCTTTCTCCAAGATCTTGGATTTTTTTTTCTCTGTGAAAGCTGAAAGTTGATTTCTCCTTGTTCTATTGGGTTTTATTCATCCTTTTCTGCAAAGCCTAAAAAACCTAAGGGAGCTACAATGGAGCTAGTGATGATGCAGTTCAAAATCTCCTTTTCCTTGTCTTGGAGTTTCATCTAGCCATGCCTTTCCCTCAACTTCTCTTTGGAAAAGGCTGAGAAATTCAGGAAGGGCACAGCACAAATGTGCTGTGGCATGGGCAGTGGCAGCCCAGAGGCCTTAAGCCACCCTTTCCCCCTCTGCTGACTTTTGGAGGAGGAAGAAACGCTCTCCTCTCTGAGTGTCAAAATTTTCTGTGATGAAGTCCTGGCATGCACTGGAAAATAGCACATGTCCACTATATTATAAACATCTTCTTGGCCCAAAGTTAAGATGTTTCCATGAGAAAAGGTATTGTTGCTTTTGTTTTGGTGCTTAATACAGGAGCATGTAAGTAAATTCTTTCCCTCCATGTCTCTCACTGCTGGTACAATTGGTCTGTGGTGAATAGTAAGTCTCTGCCTGGGCTGTTTATCTTAAAATAATGGGACACATGTTAGATGTCCAGTATGTAGTCTTGGTTCCCACTGGAGTCTTGCCTTATATGTCAAGATGATGCTCTTCAGTTCTTGTTTCCTAATCCATCTGTAAAGAGTTCTTAATTTACAACAGCATTTATTTCCTTATTTATATGCCTGCTTAGATGAAGTGTACATCTAATTTTATCCTTGTTCCAACTGTGACAGGACAGTCTCCCCCTAATTCCAAGTTCAGACCAGCAAAAGAAAGGCTTGGAACTATATATTGAACTTCTGATGTAAAAAAAAAAAGAGCCAACAAAAAACAAACAACCTCACATAACCTAGCCTAAATTTATTCAGGTGCCAACTCAGTTCAACTTGGCCAACTTTCTAATTTTTTTGACATTCAACGCTTGTATAACAGATCATCTGCCACCCTTATATCATTACACTGTATCCTCCTTTGAAGTGCAAATGAAAATTGTTTCCTCTCATACAATAGTTGCTTTATATAGTTTTCTTAAGTCAGATCCAAAATTCAAGAATGAGAGATGATATTGGAGAGTCATTATATAAAAGGCTTGTCACTCAGTTAATGCCAAGTATTTAAAAAATGACAAAGAAATACATAGCAAATGACTAATGTTGAATTTGGGTTGCATGGCATTGCTTTGTTATCAATCTAAAATCTGGATTTATGATATAATCAGTGGAATTCACAGCATTTAAAATAATAGCTGTCATTATCTATAGATGTATATACCTCCTTGGCCACCATACAAAAATGGCTTTGGTATTTGAGCTCTATTATTATTTCCCAGGTGATGTATAAAAACACGAGGTAGCAACCTAGAGGTTAAAATGAGAACATTCTATTTAAAATGCACCAAAAAGTGCTGAATACAGAAAACATAAATACGCTTTTATGGCAGAAAAGATAAATGCTTGAGGATTTGAAAGTCAAAATCTCTTTTAAAGTAGTATTTGGCAATATAATGTGGCCATGCAGGTATCTGTTTTTATATTATTAGAGCGAGTAATAATCTTGGTGTTACAGTTTGGGCATGCTGTATAATGAAACCAGGCAAACTTTTCTAAATCCTCGGAGAAAGTATATCATTTAAAATCAAGATAAGAAGTTTCTTGAGCTCTCCTTTATGATTATCTTGAAAGTATTATAAAATATAAATATATGTATTTTGCTAAAACAGCATTATATATGGGTTTTTTTACCTCACAGCTAGTGAAATGGTACAGGCTAAATGAAAAGACAGCATCTTAAGCTGAGATAAGCCATTATCTGTGGTACATTAAGAATTAATCGACCAGAAATGCAAGATATTACACTGAACACAGCTGATGCTATGTTATTTTTCTTTGCAGAAAAAAAAAAATCTGTATTTCATAAAGAACATTAATAACAGATGAATTCAGAAACTGTGATAATCTCTGAAGGCAAATAAAATACTTTTACTGTAGTCAAGAAAGTTGAAATTACAATTTACGTCTTACATATTTTTCTTTCAAAATTTAAGGGAAATAAACAAACGCCAGTATGTCCAAAGTAGTTCCTTCAAAATAATGAGAGGATATTGTACTGGAACAGCAAAAAAAGCCAAAATAACTGGGATATTGTCTTAACTTTTAAAGAGCTGCTTTTTCAAAAAGCTTGGCTTAATTTCCACAAGAAAGATTCCATAATTTGAGATCAAGTCTAGCTCCTGGTGTCTCCTAAATTCTTTAATACAGTTATAGATCAGGAAGCTAAGGCAGAAAAAGATTATGGCATTTCATTACAGGTATAACAATGCAGATGTGCCGTATCCTTTGAAAAATGACAAAGCTATAAATACACACATGAGAATCAAAAATATTCAATAACTGTGGCTGTGTATGCAAGGGAACATTAAATGCAGGTGGCTAATAGGAGGCTCTTAATCACCTTCCTTCCTGGGGGCATATCCACAGTTTTAAATGTCTGGAAAGTTTGGGGCATCAGCCTCTGTAATTAAGAGAGATCATGGACAAACAATTCAGAATGATGAAAAAGAGATCCTGGTTAAAAAGACTGTACAAATTTTAGATTATTTCTACTATTTTATAGGAAAATACAGACACAATTATCTTGAAAGCTACTAGCCATTTGAATCACCAGGAAAAAAACATGTTAAACTAAACTTCAAGTTCTGATATGAAGGTTGGAGTCAGTTGCTGTTGCTTGGGAGCCCATGTTCCCCTTACTCAACATTCCCTGGGGGAGTCATCATACAACTGTGTAAAACACCATGTTCCCAAACAGCAGGAATTTATGCTATGTAAAAAACTGTTTTTCTGATTTCCCTAACCTGTCTTAAAGTTAATATTTCAAGCTTAATATTGGTGCATTTACTTAGTTATTTTTTCTTTAAAGTATTTGTCTGTAGAGCTGAGTGTTCAGCTGTAAGTCTTAATGGGTACCCTACGGAATTAAAATTTGGTTTTAAGTTAGGTCTTGCTATAAACAAGCACATTCACACCTAGAATGTTCTTATGCATTTTCTTTACCCTTTTGGTAAATAATGTTTGTTAACTTGCACCTTGTTTATAGGTTCTTGATATTCTGTTTCAAGGAAATGAACACTTAAGGCCTGAAAAATTGTCTCTAACTTCACAGCTCCTAAGCAATGCTACACTCAGAAATACATCATAGTATGGGTTCCTACTGATTTACACATCATCTGTCAAGGATGCTGTGAAACACTTTTAAATAAAAGATCAGAAGAGGTAAAAGGAGAAGCAGAGAAAACCCCAAGTGAAACAACTAGGCCCAGTTACATGTACAAATATTTGGTGAGGTTTGAGCACAGTACACTCTGAACTTTGCAGTTAAGGGTGGTATGTCAGTTGTTTTAATGAGCATGCACATTTTGGTTTTGAGGCTACGGTGGAGTTTGACAATAGCTGTGTGTCAGTCACAGGCCTCTTGGTCCACTCAGTTTATTTTTTTGTTTGTAATTTGGTGGTCACGTTTCTGAATTTTGACTCTCATGTGCATTCTCTCCCTTGCCCTATCTTTCAGGAAATAAATGATGTGGATGTGCAGGAGCTGGTGAGAAGGTCAATTGGAAGGTTAACAATTATTCGACAGACATTTCCAGTCCCCCAAAACATAAGCCAGCGCTGTTTCCGTGGCAACCACAGAATATCTTCGTCACTGTGTGATCCGAAGGACCCTTTCTCCCAAAGCATGGAGGTAGTTCATATACCAGTCTATCCCCACCTAGGAATTGTCTTTCTAGATAACTTCTAAGTTTTTCCCCAGGGACTTACTGTAACTTAATGTTATTTTTCATATCCTCTCCAACATGTAGCTTAATGGCTCATGGCATAGCCAAATACTTGGAGTAAGGGGGTGAATGTGTCTGATGGATATCAACAACTTGCCTGCTCCACAGCAATAAAGATCAATGTCCAAAAAAAGCCACCTGATCTCCAGGAAGTAGGGTAGTCATTTTGTTACCCTGCTAAATTTTAATTTTTGTCATCTCACCAAGAAGAATTTCCTTCCTCTAGTCAATGTCTCCAGAGCTGCTGTGCTTCTCTAAGCCTCATATATGTTGTCAATAAGAAAGTCTTTCAGGGACCATCCCACATCATCTCTTTCAAGTGCCTTAGTGCATACATCTAAATCTATGTCTAAGTTCCAAGGCTTTATTTTCAGGGTTGTTAATCACAGATTACAATTAAAGTTTAAGAGCCTTCCTACCACATGAATTCAGCAACAGGATCTCTGTCCTCCTGACGTCACATAGTTTTTCCAAGAACAAGTCCTCTGTCTCTCTCATTAGGCTTCATCATGACAAAGCTATGGCAAATCAGGAGTGTGAAATTGGCTTAAGATGTTGATTTTACTTTTGGTTTTGTTTTCTTTTTTTCTGAGATCATTTGTGCAGTTGTGGAGAGATGACTGCATATTCTTATTTTCAGCAGTGGAGGGAGGATCATACCTGACCTAGCAGCTAAAAGCAGCCACCTCATGATTCTGGAAGAGAAGAGTGTGAGAAAACAATGGGAGCAACATAGGGAGGTTTTGAACAGTGTCTTCGTTTAAAATGAAAATATGTAAGGGAGAAAGTGTGGATAGTCTTGTCCTGTTTTAGATTAGTTGTAAGAGCCTTTGTGTCAATAATTTTAGTTCACAAAGCAGCCAGCCAGCAATTATTAATGACATGAAAAACTGGCTGTAGCACAGTGCACAGGGATCCTATTGGAGCTCTCAAAACAAACAGGGCCGTGTGACAGCCCGTCTACAGACTATTTAGGAAGTGCAAAAATCCTTTGGGCTGTGCCATTCTGTCATGGCAGCATGGTCCTAGGGGAAACTTTGGAAGTCTTAAGGACTGTGTTCAAGCTGAGGGTGTGCTTACATGCAGGAGCTAGAGAGTGCAAAGAGCAGTTCTCATGAACAAAGTTACTGGCTACAGCAAGAGTCATGTGTCGATGGGAAGCTTCACATTTTGATTTGTCTTTCTCTTCAACTTCACTTGCATTTTCACTCCAGCAACTGGCTGACCCTAGGAAAGATAAGTTCTAGAATTCAAAGTTTAGTCTCAACAAACTGGCATATTCCATTTAATTTGTTAGATTAGATCTTGTACCATAACCTGCGTGTCATGATCTCCCTATAGCTTGGAGAGCTACAATATTCCTATTGAAAGCTTTCATAGCATTTTGGTTCAAAGGAAGCTTGACTGCTTTAATTATTCTGTGAAACTGACTCATTTTTTTCATGCTTTCCCTGGGATGGCTGTACTTTATTATTTTAGCTGAGTGAGACAACATTACAAACTGAAAGGAAGGAAAACTCTGACACAGTTTCCCCTGTGTGTTCATATGATGCACAGTCCTTTGAGTAGCTGTGGGGTTTGTTTGCTGCTTCTTTGTTCTACCCAACAATATTATAAATTAGTTTCTGATCCAGTGGGGAGTTGGAGCAGTTTATAAATTGAAATTACTAATGCTTTTTTTTTTATGACATCGAAGTGTGACTAATCAGAAACATTCTCTGGAAATTATAAGGGTGAATTTCTTGATTTATTTTTTTCTGAATTACTAAAATCTGTGTGAATAATTAATTTTTTTCAGTGTCTTTATTAAAACACTGAAAAATATTCTGGTGAGGCTGTCTCACTCTGTCTTTGGAACTGGCCTAGTTGAAACAAATTCTATAAATTTGTATCATTTTGAAGGCAGAAAGTTCAAAACTAGATTCACAGAAGAATTTAGTACCATAACCCATTTGTCTAAAAACTACATACAGTACTATAGGTACACATAAAATAGATACTGATAATCCAGATTAATCATTCATCCTTAATCTAATGCCTTTCTTCCACAATCTGGATTAAAAAATTACATCTGAATTTTGAACTGAATCAACAGAAGGTTATGCAGTTAAATACTTCTTGGTAATGCAAGTGTCCAGCTATTAGTCTAACAGGCTTGGAGTAAATAAAGGATCAGTAATGGACACCAGGCATTAAATGCCCTATTAAATTAACGTGGGAAATTAATAAAAGTGTAAAGTGACTTTAAATTACAACCCCCTTCTGTTCATCAGGACAGATGTTGATGAAGCATACTTCTGGTAGTGACAGGGAAGGGTGATTTTGAGAAGCAGGAATTAATTGCAGGGTCTTTATCATTGCATTATCAGTGATTGATTGCTGTAAATGTTAAGCTCAACTATTAGTGAAGGACTAACAATGCTTAATAACTGCTGAACTCTGTCCTCCTGAGCCCTGTTAATACTGGATGAAGGCCCAGCTATATTACTCTTAGATTAGTGAGTGCATCCTTCCTCATGAACTGTGACAATTGTCCTCTATTCCCGTTGATAGGAGGTTACAGAAGTTACCTTGGAAGCAATGTCATTTTGTAGGGAAATGATGACTTGGCATCCACAGCCGTTCATGTACCAATTCAGTCTCATTAGTGACCTTATTCCCTCTGCTCTCTAGAGGTGGTGTGGGGCTTTTTTTCCCTTTGGAAAAGGCTTATATAAAAAATCTTGCCTCACAGCAGTGAAAATTCCTTCCCTCCGTGCTCCAACAAATGTCCCTGTCGAGCTGACTTCATTGGGGAAACACAGTTTTAGCTGCAATGCTTTGAATTCTTTGTAGGCTTACTATACACAGGTAAATCATCCAAGCTTTCTTAAAAATGCTTTATTAACCTGCATCCAGATTCTCAATCCATGCTTTTAATCCTGTCATGCACAGTGATGCCTGGCCTGTGCCTCTAAAGAAAGGAGAATTGTTCCTGAGTAAATACCAAAATGGAAATGTTCATAGTCACTGGAGGAGCTCAAGTAAGGATAAAGAAGCACCTTCCAGAAAGACAGAGTGAAGGATCATTTAAAAAAATAGGGGCAATAAGGATCAGAGGTTCTGTGTATCTGTGCTGCTAACAGTGTAGAGTTGTAAAGGTAAGGAGGATTCCAGCAGTTTATTACAAGGGAAAGCAGCAGATCATTAGTCTTCCTTTGACAAAATTGGGAAGTCAATTGGGATGTCTTAAGTAATTCTGGCAAGGTAAGGAGAGAGTGCGTCTTTCCCGGATGCTAAGCAGGGATGGAATCTGTCATGAAACCTTCCTGGGAGCAGTATACAGCAGCAGGTTGTGGATGACACAATCAAAGCCAGCATAAAGATGGGATTTACCAAAGGAAATAAAAACGTAAGAAGATGTTATATGGAAAGGAGTAATTAGGCAGAAAGAGAGGTGTTCAGGGTTTTTTTTAAGTTTTTTTTTCTCCTTTTTTAAGGTGATGTGTGGATTTGCTTGTCAGTGTTTCAGATCTTCAGCATTATTGTGCTTCCTTGCCATATACCGCCTCCCAATAGCTGCAGGGCTTTCCCAATCTTTGGATACATTTAAAAAGCAGAA
The DNA here is from genome assembly GCA_026261815.1 of Monarcha castaneiventris obscurior. Lineage (NCBI taxonomy): Eukaryota > Metazoa > Chordata > Aves > Passeriformes > Monarchidae > Monarcha > Monarcha castaneiventris. Next base: position 8,152,309 of record JAMPIT010000890.1, read on the forward strand.
TAGGGCCACTAAATTCCCATACTTTCCTTTTGTAAGCTTCCTTCTTCTTTTAAAACTTTGAGCACACCACCTATATATGTAAAAAGCCCTTACAGAGAACAGCCAACATAGTCCACAAATCTGAGGAAATGTCTTTGGGCTTGTCTGTGGCTGATGGAGAAAAAGCCCCAGCAAGCTTGCCTCAAATTGCCACTGGCTAATTTGTTGTCAGACACTAGGAATGCTCTACAGAGCTCTTTATTATGCAGCTGAGGAAACTGAGTTTCCCTCAATAACTTCAGATGATCCATAGGTTATCTAAAAATAATATTCCCAAAAGTCCTTTTCATTTCTGAACATAATTTTTCTTCATGAGAACTTCTGTTCAGTACAGCTGAGGTTTGTTTTTATGATACTGTCAGTAACTTGAATGTTCCTGACATTTCAGGACAGGAAAGACTGATACAAAACTATATTGCAAATTACTTGTTTCAGAAGTTTTCATGAATTCTGAGCTTCTATTCTTTTATATTTAATTGTATCTTGCACATCTGACTTTGCACTGTGCGCATTTAAAAGCACGTACATAGAACTAGAACATGGTTAAGTGGAAGTGGCACACAAGTGATTTCTCTTCTTGAGTTTCACTGTTCTGTCTTTGATCCCAAACTGGAACTTCCTTGCAGTGTACGCAGCTGTGCTCACAGTGAAACATACACACATTTATTCTGTAGGAGTTTTGTCCTGTAGGGAATTAAGAGCCAATGTCAAATACTCTGACAGTAAGCACTATAAACTGCAGAATCAACATGCAATTGCACACTGACAAAAATTTCATTGAGTCGTATTTCATGCCAGAAAGTGCCAATCTGAATTGACTGCACAAATCAGGAGCAAAAAACATAAGGAAATGATCTATTCTAAATTTTCAGAGTTTCTGCTTTTCAAAAGATCAAAACAGCCTTGAAGATAATTTGATGGTGTCCAAATATCTGGTGACTGAAAAATTGAGTCTCACAAGCAACTGGTTAAAAATAAAAAAGAAGTCTGTTTATGGTCATAAGTAGAGCTATAAATCTGGCAGGTGGAGCTGTGCCAGTGATTGGGCTGCCTGTACTTCTCGTGTGCGTGTAGTTTGTTGCTGCAAATCACTTTCAGCATTATAGCCACCAGCTGCAGGTTTTACCAGAGCCCAAAGGAGTGACATTTTGACTCTTACAGGTTCTTCTTAGTACCACATAAAGTATTTAATTACCAGAGGATTATGGGTGAGGCAAAACAAATGATAAATTCTGGCAGGAGGCTACAAATAATAATGCTAATGCTTCCCTTTCAATCCATTTACAGATTTCCAACCTGTATATATACGACACTGTCCTCCTGCTGGCAAATGCCTTTCATAAGAAGCTGGAGGACAGGAAGTGGCACAGCATGGCCAGCCTCACCTGCATCAGAAAGAACTCTAAACCCTGGCAAGGAGGACGATCAATGTTGGAAACCATCAAGAAGGTACTTTTTCTTTGTTTCCTCACCTTTGATTTCTAAAATGCTTACATTAGGCAGTATTTCCTCCTGAAGTGCATATTACTCTAATCAGTACTAGCAATATAGGTTTTATATATTCACAGTTCCTGAATGGGAACAGTTTTTATTTGGTTTGCGTTGTTTGTTGATTAGTTGCATTTTTCCCATGCCATAATAATCATATTGAAATAAAATCAATAAGTTTATTTACCAAAACTACCAAACCAGCTGGATGTTCAAGGAAGAAAAAGTGTTGCAGGTGAAAAAGTGTCAGGATTGAAAAAGTTTCACAGGTTAGGAAGTAACGAAAATAAATTTACTATTTTATTTGTAAAAGAAAAAAGTTGCAGAATTACATTTGGGTAATGTTCTATGGAATTCACCATTGCACTGCTTTTGACGTTAATAAAGTGAAATCATAGAAATGGGAGTAAGGAAGCCCCTAAATTATCTATGCTATATTCTGCCTCTACAAAACTGTCCCTGTAACAGTCTCTACAGAGCTTTATCCAATGCTGCTACTTCCCTATGGTTTTTATTTTATACCTTAATCATACTCATGCCCAAGATGCTTTTCCTGTTTTTCAATCCTTTAAGATAATTTTTCTTAGTCGTTTCCTTTCTTCACTATGTTTACAGCCTCCACATACTTACAGACAAATATTGCAGCCTTCCAGGTCAATATTTTGTCAATATGAACAAGTTCAGGGTTTGCCCTTCCCTGTAAATTATTCACCTCATTTTCCTTATGCTATTGATATCTTTCATAAAACTGCCTTGTCTGCATGCACTTCCTTGTAATGTATACTTACTTTTAAAGTGCTGGTATAGTAAACACAAGAAAAAAAAATGGACAAAAAAATTTGTCCATTTGAAAAAAAACAAACTTAAATGGTGCTTTATTTGTGGCTTTCACTACAGAACATAAAAACAATTTAAAATATAATGTTGTCATGAGAAGTTGCCATTCTGCATTAGGTATTTAGCTATACCAGAAATTATGATGATGCAGGCAAACTGTAAGACTCCTTTGAACACTGCTTATATTTTACCCAGCCCCAGGTTAATCTGTGTTACCTCCAAAATGACAGTTCAAGGATTTCTTTAGTATCTGTTTCCACTTTCCATTCTAACAGTTTGAAGTCATGAGACTGGAAGAATAATCCAGGACATATTTCTTATTTCAGGGGCAGGATATGGCTTTAAGGGACTCCAAACTGTATTGCTCTTAAACTATCAGAGCAATTTCAAATTCACATTTGGCAGTCCCATGTATTTTGAGCAACATTTCAGGCAAGGCTGGTTCTCTTCTCGCCTTGGATTTTGTAAATACCATTGCACACTTTTCCATTTAAATGGCCAGGAGACTTATGAAAGCATTCAAGAAGGCAGGAGCAAGTGGAAATTCCAGAGTTGTTGTTAGCCTGCTAAAAAATTAATCAAATGCCAAAGAAATTCCTGATCTGTGCAGCTAACCATGCTTCCATCCTGTCACTTTTGGGTTTCTCTGTTATTTCAGTTAGATGGCTTTGATAAGAAACTGTTTTATTGGTGTAAATTGAATAATCCAAATCCTTCTTACGCTGCACTGTGCTGACAGAGACGAATTTCTAGAAGTAACGTGCTAAAATTGAAAGTCAAAATTTAATCCAAATGAAATACAGAAATTTTACTGTGTGTGGATGTCAGTAGCATTTCAATCCATAGGTGGAGGAAAGCTAAAGATTGCAGCTGAGAGCTGGAATTGCACAAGAACAGGAATTCTGCTTTAGTTTTGTGGCCTACTTTCCCTTTTCTTTCACTAAAGCAGTTATGTAGAAGAACTTTGGGATCACAGCTGTGTACTTTTGAAATAAAAATTTGGCATTGAGGAATGCCTTATGGGGTATAACAAAAACAATAAAATCCAAAAGTAATGAAGTGAAAAAAGCCCCCACTTAATCTCTCTTCTTGAGAATGCTTCTCTTTCCCATCTCACCTTATTCTTTAAACATGTTTTCTCTCTTGTTGTCCTGGAGAATCCTCTAAAATCAACTGAAATACAATTTTTTTCTGAAAAATATACCAGGTTTCCTTAATTTTGAAGCAGGAGGAAACCACCACCTGGTATTTAAATAGATTCTGAATAAAAAGTTCTTCATTTTCCTTTTTGAAATCACTACTGTTTGAAGGATACAGTGTATAATGGAATATCATAGGAAGATATTGATATAATTCAGGGTGAAAATACATTCTGAGATTTCTTATATATTCCTGGAAAAAGATCTTCCATCCTCTGCAACATCTTAATTCTCCCTTCATGATGACCTGTACCATAGAGCTGACATCATCACCTGGTCTCAGGTTGTCCCTCCTCTCAGTGTCGCTTCACTGGGAGTCAAATTGTACTCAAGTATGGTTTTGCGTTGAGGAAGAGATGTCTAATTCCAGGCTGCCTGCCTCAGGAGAGGACCAACAACTCAAGCAGTTGTTCTTCTGGCAGCAGCAAAGCAGAAGCACCACGGGGCTTCTGCTGCCAAAAAAAAAAAAAAAAAAAAAAAAAAAAATCCCAACCAAACAACAACAACAAAAAAGCTATTTCTAGAGGAAACTTATAGAAGAAATATCTGTCTTTTAGAGTTCAAGATCTAGAAGCAGGAACATCTGGAAGTGTTTTAGCTGCAGGGAAATCTTTCTTTGATTTCTGGAGGGGGAAATAAGAAAAGAGTTGGGAAATCTTTATTAAGCTACTCACTGAAAAAGGTAAGAGAAAGGGATGCTGATGTTCTACCTGCAGCAGCAATTGTTAAAAATGGAATTCTGTTGATAAATAAACTGGTTTCCTTATAGTAATGAGGTGGTAGGGGAGAGTAGGGAATAGAGGAAATTAGAGTTTCAAACATTTCTTAAAATGGTAAAAAAGCTGTCTGAATCATTCCTCATTGTCATTTGTTACTTTTCACTGTTGAATATTTGACTCATGCATCGCTATTTCTACAAACAGCTACAAAAGCTGGTTTTTTTCTTTGTGAATTCAGCTGATTGGACAAAGCCTAAAGAAAACATTTTAAGCCCACCACAATTGTTTAAATCTAGTATCTGTTTCTACCCATTCTGGAACTGAATAAACAGTTAAATTCATCAGGAAATACAATCCTTCTAATGAATTTGGCCAGCTCCAGCAATTAGTTTAAATTCACTTCTGTAATAGGAACTATCCCTAAACACATGCTCACTTGTTTATTTCTCAGTAAAGCTATTTCACAGTTGGAGGAATAAGTATCACTAGAAAATAATTCTACTTTGAGAAAAATTAATCTTCCTGAGTAGCCTGGGAATAAATGTAAGTAGGATTAGAGGGAGGATCAACTCAGCAAGATGGCATCAAGTTTCTGCATCTACCTTCTCTCACACGTCTCAGGGCTCTTCCCAGTCACATTTTTTTAGCTCACTAACAGCAAATTTTTAGTGCTAGCAGCAACATAGAGCCTGTCCCTTTCTGGGAAATGAGCTGTACCTCATGCTGTTTCATGAATCATCAGTGGAATTGTCAACTAGTTCTGGTCTCAGAAATGTCAGTGGCACTCAGTGGTGACTTGCAAAAAAGATGCCAAACTGTTTTTCAGGTAATAGATTGGATGGTCTCTGCTTGTTGAAAATTCAACAATGTTCTCAAGATCAGTTTTTTTTCAAAAATAAAATGTGGAACTCGATGTTTGTAGCATTTTTTCCTGCCTATAGCCACATTTTTTATCCTTAATTCCAAATAGCTAATACCTGAGAATAACCATATTGTGAAAAAAAAAAAAAAAAAAAGAAGAGGAAATTTGAACAGAAGCTGAGAGCAAGAACAATATTTTATAGCTGATGATTGGCAAGCTGACATTCCCAGGTGAGGTCCTGACTGCTAGGTAAATAGTGCTTTCTTCAGGGACTTACATTATAGTAGTGCCTAAGCATATATAAACTGTAGTTTGTCTTGCCAGTCTAGATGAGACTCAAGTAGGCTTTAATTATATTGCCAAGCTTTATAACAGCTCTGCAAAGCCCCGAGCAGTGATCAGAATCATAAGTAAAACATTTTTGTCCAGCAACTGACATTTCACTCTTCAGTTTCATATGTCAGGAAATTGCATGGTTGCAGCTGAACCTTAGAAGAATTTGAGAAGGTAGATAACAGATGTGTCTTCATTTTTCCCCAAATAGAATTGTTTCTGTAAGTTAAATGAAATGAAAAATTTCTTTTACTCTTGCCCATAATCATGAGTAACACTAAAATCACTTGTAAAAATCTCATCAGGAAGTTACTGGATCAGTAGCTGTCATACAGATGGTCATTTCCTCTGTGATCTCCTTCCACTGTGCATTAGCAGAGGGATAAAACACATGCCATAAATCAAGTGTTTCAGAGAGATCCACACTGTGAAAGACTATGCAGAAAAATTGGAGCAGCGTCCTGAAAATCTTCCTAGGCGATATCCTGTTCCACTCTATCAGCCCTAAGCAATAAACCAGATTTGTGTAAGCCTTGTAAAAAGGCTGTATGGGACAATGAGTAGTAGAGAGCAATAACATGATTGTATGGCCTGCAGGTCCAATAAAATCAGTCCCAGATAGGGAGGAGAAATCAAGACCTCCAAGAAATTTCCTATAAATTTAGCATTGTTGGTATTGAATGGGTGGTTCTTTGTTGTTTTGTCTTTCTTCCTCTGCCCTTCCTTCCTGAGCCAGCATCATTCCCATCTAATCTGAGCTCTTACTACACTATTTTCATATGTACACAATCTAGGAGAGGAAGCTCTGATTAAGACAGTCCATAACGAGAAATTTTCAAAGAATGATAGGATTGCCAAAATAGATAAATAAGAAATAACAGTGTGGTGGTTAAGATGGGGTTCCAGACAAATAACGTTGGTGGACTTACAGTTTGTATCTTGCCCTGACAATTGCAGCCATTTAAAAATCAAGTTAAATAAAGTTATACAAAGTTTCTAGATAAGGATCGAATTCCAAAATATGTTAGATAATTCTTTTAACCTGTACTTTATGTAAGGGGACATATATTTCCATTTCCTGTGTTTTCTTAAGAAATGGATATGATTACTTCAAGTATAATTGAGGTTAAATGATTCTTTAAATTATTTTTAATCACATTTGCTCAAATAAGGAAAAATATTATGAAAAATTTAGAAGTTTATTAAAATTTTAAATTGCTATCTTAAGTCTCAAAAAATCATTTACATTTTAGACATGAATCTATCTTCATGTTCCTCATGTTCTTCATGTTAAAGTGTTGGAACCACTCTCAGTCTGGAAAAAAAAGTCACTTTAATTTTCTAGATTGAAAATCCTATATTCTTCATTTCTGTTTTCTGCTGTACAAAGCATCTGTGTGAAGAGATTGTAGGGGTTCTTTGTTGAATATTTCTTTTCTTTCACCATTTTGTTCCAGAGTTTTTCCTTCCTTTTTCCAGGTCCTGCTTGTGGCTCACTTGAGATCATGGTGCTGCTCAGGTGGTCTAACAGTTTAATTAATTTTCACACTTTACCTACCTCAGACCCACAGGTTTAATAATACCCAGTGTGGGGGAAAGTTTTGGGAAGTAATATGAGAAATATTAATTATAATATCACCAAATCAGTATCTGGTAAGGGGTCCAGATGGAGGCTTTGAGCAATTAGCTGGGCATCCCAACTCTTGCAGGTCTGTGCCACTTTGCAGGCATTTCTACATTACATGTTCTGTGAAATTGTGCCTTAGATGATTAGAAAGCCAAATAAGAACCTATGAAAGAAAAGGTACATGGGGCAAGTTTCTGCTTCTGTTCCATGAATAGGATGAAGTCAAATTTAAGTTAGAGGAAAAGGTTTATATTTGTGAAACTCATTTATTTGCCAAAGGATATGTTCAAATGATTTAGTGGGTTAACACAAGCTCACTCTGTCTTTACTCTGAACCAGCCAGAGGTGTGCTAACCTCAACCTAAAAGCCATGAAAGTGTGATTGTAGTGAAGCTAAAAAGTAATCAGTGTCTTGCTAATCACAACATGTGTCAAAATTGTCTGGTTTGCAGTTGCCAGAGTCTTCCTGCAAAAGTTTGTTCAGATATACCCTTTATCAGGATATTGGATTTTTTCCTTTCTTTTTTTACATTTATTTTTGTTCTAGTATGGAGTAAAAAAAATAAATATTATACAAAGAAAATACTATGGAAAATATTTTTTAAAAATCATTAAATATGTATATACACAAAGTATATTCTTGGTTTTAACTGTGAATGGCACTCATTAAGTATTTGTATTATTGTAATATTTGTATTATTATTTTAATATATAATTATTTATGTATTATTCCCTGATAGTACTAGTTTCTAGTAGTCTAGTAAATTCTAAAGGTCTCAATTGATCAATTTCATTACTTTTCTTATAGTTACAGTAATGTTTTATAAAAGTAGGAGAACATTCTCTTAGTTCACAGCCATTTGCAATGGAAATGCAAATTTTGTAGTCCTTCCTGGATTTTATCCAAACTCAAGATGTAAGAATAGAGCTTTTAATATCATGATTCAGCAAGGCTCATGTGCTTAGCTAGGTAGTTTATATTGCAAGTTTTTCCAGTTTAAATAAAAAAGCTCCTAAGTGAAACAGCAATCACAACCGCAAAGTTCTTGCCTTATATTTTGGGGAAAAACTATGCATTTCATAGGGTTTTACACCAGAGGCAGTTTTTGGGGGTTTTTTTTTGTACATAAAACAAATATTTTTTACCTTTTTATTTTGAGAGAGAGGGCTCAACATCAAATTTTCCCTGAATCTGTAAACTGGAGAAATTTTTGAAGGGTAAAGGTTTTCATTATTGGCATTTTACGTGGTTCTGTTGATTTTTATAGTTCAGGTCATCGTAGTTATTATATGAAGATGAAATGTGTGTCATGTTGAATTAACTCTGGAATATATTTTGAGTATGGCTGTGGCGTGTATAGCCCTTTGAACTCTAATTCTTTGTAGGGATTGTTCACTCTTTCATCTGTAGTGTTTTAACCCCTTCCAGCAAAACTGTAAAAAAAGTTAAAGCAAGCTTGAAGAGATGCTGCGTTGCTGCCCATGTCATGTATTCTTAGTAAAGGACAACTGGGAGGAAAAAGAAAGATCACTGCATTCAGCTAGACCTTGAACGAAGCCCTTCTTCATTTGCGCAAATCACATATGTTGAGCTCAAAAAGCATGTAACTTCATCTAAAACTCAGCCTGCCCTCATGTGGAAATCTTTCGTGGGGGAGAAAAATTTGAGGAGAGAAAGCACAGATCAACAAACATAACTAATTTTTTGTGCAATTTCTTTTATATATTTTTGTTTAGCTTTGCTTCCACTAAACTTATTTGCAAAATGGTTTGGTTTTGGTTTTTTTTTTCTAAATTTGTTGGGTTTAGAGTGTCAATACTTATATGTTGATGGGTCAAAGAACAAAAATTGGAGTGCAAATGTGCTAAGAGTAAGACTATTGCTTGTATTGCATCTGTGTAGCATTGCTGAGTTTAATTCTTCTGTGAAGAACTTAATAATGATGCAAGAATAATATAAGCATCGGAATTTTTAGGGAAACGTGCTCTTTGGAAAACTGTCCTGGTTCTGGTAGTTACCTGTGTATTCTGCATAGTTAGTGCGTAAATCCTTTTAAGAAACAAAAGGTTATTGCAATTACCCACTTAGGAGTTTTCATTCCATTTTCCTTTTTTCTTTTTCCAATAGGGTGGAGTGAATGGCTTGACTGGAGAACTGGAATTTGCAGAAAATGGGGGGAATCCCAATGTGCATTTTGAAATTCTGGGGACAAACTATGGAGAAGATCTTGGCAGAGGCATCCGCAAGGTGAGGCTACATATTTTCAAACAAGAGACTATTTTTACTGATCTTTTCAAAACTTTTCTTGTGTTCTGTGTTAATAGAAAAGCATTTCATGGCAGATAATGTGGTGTTCTATATTGTTAAAGGAGTAAGAAATGGGAGAAAAGCCTTGAACTTTGAGATACTCATCTATTTTATTATTTCAAATAGGCCTTGGAGCAGGTTGTGTTGTTCAAGGTGCCATTTGTAATACAGAATGTGTCAAGCTGCTGATCAATTGTCCCAAAAGACCAGTGAAAGCTGTTGTTTTGTAACCCTTGCAACCTCTCCAAAATAGCAAATTTTACATTGAATTCTGTTTAAAGCACCGAGATTGGTCCCTGATACTTTGTCAAAGTGGGATGCTCCACCTGCTAGGTGATCAAAATTCATAGCTATGGAAAGAGAAAATCTCTTGTAGTATAGATAAAATTTCTGTAGCCTCTTCATTAAATAAATATGTGGTGTTTTAATAGGAGTTAACTTTTACAGAATAAGTTAATGTTATGTATTCAGCTACCAGACACAGTCCAAATGCTGGACTTGGATGTTACAGGGAATGGCATATATTTCAAGCAAAATTACTCTTTCTTGGTATTTGAGTTTTGCCAGTCTAAGACTAAATTTAAGTCCTTTGTAAGAAATGGTGGAAACAGGTCTCTATTTGCAATGAATATTCTTAACTTTGAACAACTGCTTATCCGGTATGGCAAAAATCATATGGGACTTCACGGGTAAATAAAAGACTAATAAGCTTTTCCAGGAGCAACTCTCCTTTAAAGACACACTTCCTGAAAAATACCAAGATCTCATCATTTAGTGTATTACAGCATACTGGGAGGAACATGAGGTCTGAAAGGAAATGATAGAGTTTTCTTAATATATGTAAACTGGTTCCATGTGTGTGTCACTATATGATGAAGTGCCTCATTTGTCTGCATACCTTCTGGAGCAACAGATAAGTACTCTGAAAGAAGGAAGAGATAAACAAGAAGTCTCAAGTGCCTAAACAGTGAACTGTCTCCTCCACTATTCACCAGAATTGTTATTCTGTTCCTGCTGTTCCATCTCTTGTCAATACCCTAATGTACACATGTGCCTATAGTTATGTCACCTTGATCAGAGGTCCTGACAGATGCTTCAGAAAATATATAGAACTGGATCTGGTTGATATTTGGAGGAACTTCACAGAGTCTTTGGGAGACCAGAACGTTGGATAAGTCCTTATTCCCTTACCTTTAAGTTCTGTCTGTTTCAACATATTTTGACTTATTTTCTGTGCCATGCACTTAGGATCTATTTATTCTTTAGAGCTACCTTCCTAAGACAAATCTGTGTCTCTTCATTTAATTTATTTGTTGATTTTGGGTATTTTTTTTTACTTTAGGCCTGTCTGGGTGAATGCCTGAGTGAAGCACTAAATTGTGTTCTTTCATTCCCAAAAAGATAGAAGAGAGACTCACAGATCCTGGAAATATAGAAGTACAAAAAGACTTCCTAGCTATTCTAACTCTTGTTTGATGGTGTAATTTAGAATTGTACTGCTAGTTTAACGGCAGTAGAATTGGTAGAGTTTAATTTTAAAACAGATGTTAATGACTGTGGGCACACCTAACTTGTGTAAAACAGTGGGATAATACAAACAGGCTTTTTGAGCCTTCCTTGTTCACTCTTTAGGATAGCTCAAGAGCAAAGAGATATTCACTGTCTTTGGAGGGAAATGGATTTGAAGTTGGTCAAAAAGAATAGAGCTTTGGTCAGAATATAATTAGATGATGAAACTCAGCATCATGCAACCCTGTTGAGGAGAAAAGCAAAGTTTAAAATTAAGATACTGAAAGTATGTGGAGATTTTTTTACATTTGCCAAGATGAGCATTTAAAATTAAATAGAGATATTATAAGAAAATTTTCCTGTTGAAAAAGATAGTAAATGCCTCTCTGTAGAGTTTTTTGATGCTCTGCAGCTGGTTAAAAAGAAGAAAGGATTCAGAGCAGAGCAGATTAAAACTGTTTGATTTTTTTTTTCCTAAACAGCATTCAGTAATCCAGAGAAGGCTTTAGAAAGAGTCCTGGTGTACAGAAAAAAATTTTCTTTAGAAAGAAAGTTCTGTGTATATTGTGAGAATGTGATAGCTGTTCTCAGAAGTTTCTTTAAAAAATTCCAATTAATTATTCCAAAGTTTTGCAATAAATTGAGTAATAAAGAATTAAAATTTGATATGGTATTTCTAGTCAATGTCACAGAGATAAAAAAATAAGGTAGATTTCTTAAAACAATCACTTCAGAGACAAAGAAAATTTTTAGGGGGTTTTACTATTTGACAGAAATTCACATCTTTTATCTTTGATTAGGATTTACTTTACAGCTACTTTACAGAGCTACTAGTGTGGAAAGCAAATCACAATAATTACAAGAGTCAGATATATTTTTGTTAACTACACTAATTAAAGTACACTTCAGATTTTCATGTATTTAGTGATCTGACTGCAGAACTACCTAAGCATTTTTATTTCTCAGCTCTAGAAGAAGCAGCTGCAATTAGCAGACTGACTGAAATTTCTAAGCTAATGCATCTTCCCTAATCAACATATTTTCAAGTACTTTTATAGGAGATAATGAAGGGTAAAATCATTACGAAGGGCCCATTGAAGTCATTGGGACCAGAGATTCCCATCAAGTCAATTGTGTAAAGAATTGCTATTTTGTTTTCCTGAGGAACAGTCAATTGATTTTAATAAAGCAAGTAAGATTTTAAAACACACTTAAATTTCTCAAGAGTCCAAATTCTGCTTGAAATCTGTTCTCCTTGGGTTCTAGAGTCATTTATACTTCTGCAAAGTTCACTTATATTCATAGGTGATTATTCCCAGGACTCAAAAAAGCAAATAATTTAGGATACACCAAGAATTCATGTTTATGTTTTTTTTTTTTTTTATTTGGACAAATTAAGGCATGTATCTAGGAGAAACTGCCTTCATGTCCCTGCCTTCAGCTTTCATGGGCTCCTGTCATAGCTGGAAAGCAGTGGGAGAATCCATGTGAAAGGTCATTGTGTTGGGCTCCGTCATCTAGTGACAAGTTAGCAAATCCCAGAGTGGGATTTGCCTGAAACAGCAATTTGACTGTAAATGTTATCCATCACCTTGCAGACCACGGATCACTTAGCCTGTACTTTTTGCCAGAGTTGGGTACTTGGAATAATATACTCAGATTGCTGCCAGACACTGATTTTATTGACACCAGTGGTATTACAACCCCAAAGGAACTGAAGAAAAACTCTGGCTTTTACACGTCGTACTGTGGCTTGCATTTGTGCAGATGTAGTTATATTCAGTGGAAGACAGGGGTGTATTTCTGACATTTCTCTGTTGGCATTTGTCTGTTGGTATTTGACATTTGCGTATGTATTCTTTGACATTTAAATTTCAGTGCAATACTTTTATCTATACTGCTGAAATAAAAGCTGCCATTCCTGTGAATAACCATCCAACAAACAAACGAACAAAAGGGAGTTGATAGCTCCGAGTCCTGTCTTACATCTTAGTGGTGTAGATAGAAAACAGCACCGCAGAAATAAAGTGGTTTTCATGTTTCTCACAGTGCTCCTTGTAATTCAGAACGGGCTCATCTTCAAAGGCTCTGTTCTACATCTTTTGAAGTTTAGAGGTCTTTCTGTTCCCACACTGGTTTTCTTACCACATGTGGGCATTTGAAGATCGTGGTGTGTTTTGCTCTGCCTCCACGTCCATATTAACATACACCCACCTCCTGTATGTTTCTCTTCTCCTCTGAAGACGTTTTAGGTTATTTCCCCCCAGTGAGGGAGCAAGATGATATACCTGGCTCTTGCATCAATTCCTGTCTGCACCAAGATGTTCATGTCAAGGTTTCCTTTGCATTCAGGACAGCTAGAGATGCCCTGGAGGAAGGATAGGGCTGTGAGCATGCAGAGAAACAGGTAGCCTTGGTGGGGCACCAGGGTAACCCAGGATGCTTTGAGCCATCTGCATTTGTCCATTAGGATTGTAGGGTTCAGTCCTAAATAATTTTGATTTGATTGTCTTAAGAAGGAAATGTTATCTATTTTAATCCAAGGGAGATCTGTGGTGCCAAGCATTTTGTGTGAAAGGGATTGAAACCTAACTAACAGATTCATTGTTCCTCTTCACTTCTGCCAGTGCAGGTGTCAGGACCTTCCTGCATGTATGTTTTTATTTCACAGACTATTAAGGGTTAAGTGCAACACCCCATAGTTGTGCTATTTGTTCAGAGATGGGAAAGCTGGTTTGCATTTTTTCATTCTAGTAAAATTGCTACTTCTACTTCATCTGAAAACACTTGTTGATCACAGTCGTGGCATTTCTTTCTAATACACTATATTTTTTCCTTACACTTGCATCACGGAGCAACATATGTTCCAAGCATATATTTTGATCTTCAGGAAGCTGCTGTCTCTTCTCATAAAGTTAAAACTTCTTTTCTGCATCCTTTATCTCTAATTCCCTTTTGTCCCATTAGGTAAAAAGATAAGTTGTACAGCTCTCCTGACACTTACTAACTAACCCCATTGAATAACCTGGAGAACATGAAGTATTTCCTTCTTGGTTAGGTTATTGGTTAGCTGCTTGAGGTAAATGATGGGTTCACCTGTTCTCTTTGTGAGTACAGTCAAGGTAGAGCTGTGTAATGTGACTTTAAAAATGTGTATGTATCAGCACCTGGTACTTTAAGCTGTGACCTGTGCAGATGTTTCTAAAAGTTGACATGAAATTTATGATGTGACTGAAAGATACCCTTGCAATTCAGAGACATTATTGATGGTGTATTTTCTAGACAGTTGAAATAAATGTTGCTGTGTCTGACTGCTTTGCCTCTAGTGCTGCTGGAGAAAGTGGACCTGGCACAGTACTACCATGATACTCTTTCTAAAGCAACTTTAAATACTTAATCAGCCTGCTAGAAATGAAGTAAACTACATAATACTAAAGATAAAGGAGTAATTAAATACCTTGGTGAACCAAGACCTGCTGTTGCAATTCAGCACAGTACTTAAATTTTGCTGTAAGCCTGCTGAAGAGTAGTGTTTCCTTCCTTCGTTTAGTGGTATGCAATAAATAGATTGACACAGTGACAGATTTTTTTACTTTCTGGTAGCCTCTTCAAATCTTTTGTCAAATCTCAGTGAAATTTAATTTGGCTGCAAAGTGGTGGGGATTTGCATGCTATCACAATGAAACTAGTGTTAATAGAGAACTGTGTTTTACTTGGAAGTCTACTTCTGTTTAGCCTAAAGGCCAAACTAAATGCATATTTGAGTATAACAGAAAATGAAATAAAAGTATCCATCCATAATTGTGTCCTTGAATTTTAAAAAATTTAAAAGTATTTTTAAAAAAATCCCTCTCTGCTTTTGAATGGAACATTTTCTTTTAAAATCTGAGGATGCAGAGAGACAGACTGACTCAATCAGTAGTGTTCCATTTGGAGAATTTATCAGCTTCTGGACTGTCTGATTCACATGTGGGGAGTGAAATCTAATTTTTGGTGCTGGATTGTCCAGCTGCCTGCCCTGACACTGGGGTCTTTGGATGAGTGAGTGTTTCATTGCTTGTAATAAGTGCAAAGTAAAGAAGTCAGAGATGGATTTGGTGGCTG
This sequence comes from Monarcha castaneiventris obscurior, assembly GCA_026261815.1. Taxonomy (NCBI): domain Eukaryota; kingdom Metazoa; phylum Chordata; class Aves; order Passeriformes; family Monarchidae; genus Monarcha; species Monarcha castaneiventris. The sequence continues at coordinate 8,167,334 of JAMPIT010000890.1, forward strand.
GGTGGATGCTGCCCCAGGAACACAGAAGACGAAGGTTCAAGTCATCCTTCTGATAAATGCAGAGTGGAGTTGCTGCTACTCAACCCACTCCACATGAATTATTCACCTGTGGAGCAAAACATCCACCAGGAATACATGAGAGCCAGGATCAGGTGTATGAGCAAAATGACCCAGAAGTCAAATTCCAACTAATACCCACAAAGCCAAGGCAAGCACAGTCCACTAGAGAGGTATTATCCCACCTATTTCTTCTTAGCGGAACACTCAGCCATGTCTGCTGAGCTCCAGCGTGTTTAATTGTGTTGCAAAAAAGAGAAATTATTTTAGGCTGTAATACAAGTGGGTGTCTGGATTCCCTGGTCTAGAACAATAAGATTAAGTGCTTTGTGAAAATTCAACTCAGGTAATTAAGATACAGGTTTCTGCAGTTTCCAATGCACAGGTTTGATGGCTTTTATCAGTGACTTTCAGGGCTAGAGTTGATTTTGAAAAAAAAAAGTCTTTCAAGACTCTGAGTAACTGCAACACTCTGGAGTGAAGAGGGGCATGCTCCTGCATTGGGAACAGTGTGGGGAGGAAAGGAAAAATGCAGGTGGCAGAAGGGGAGAATGCTATGGATCCCTGGGGACAAGTATTGATGTCAAACAGAAATTCCCCTTGGGACCTTGGTGCTCTGTATTATTTCTCTTCAAAATTTTGGCAGGGATGAGCTCGTCTCTCTTTTGCTCAGAATATCCAGTCCTGTCAAAACTGATAAGAATGTTCTTAGTGAAAAATATTTTCAGTGCATTGGGGACTGCCTGTTTTGACTGATTTCTTTCATCAGAGAGAGACAAATCTTTTTTTATGCACTTTAAATTATATAGTTTCATGCATTTTATTCATTTTTGTTCATCTGGAAAAGAGGTTACGTTTTACCCATTTCCTGAAGAAGATATAGTTGTCTTGACAGCAAAGAACAGGAGAAATATTTCCCACTTTCAAACTGTGTTTTTAATTTCTTTTCATATCTTGTTATGACAATGGAAACTTGAGAAATATCAGTCAAAAACTAATAATAATTAAAAAAAAAAAAAGTTGGAAGCAGCAACTCTGGTTTTCTGTTGATGCTGCTAGGCAAGTGCCTAACCACAGAGGCTCCTGTGTGATTATTCTGTGCTTCAAAATGGGCATGAGAGCAAAGAATGACACAGAACTTCAGTCATTTTTTCAGAAGAGATTTTTTTTTTTGTCTTGAAAAATTTTGAGTAGCAGAAATAGCATGGTGTGTTTTTAATATCTGCATTGGAAAAGAAAATTTGGATGTGCATGTTGGTCAGGTTTATGTAGCATGTTAAACTTGATTTGCGTCCATTAAATATTTTTCCTTCACTTCTGGATTCCTCTCTTCCTCTTGAAATGCTCTCAATTGACTCAGGTCAACCAAGCCAAGGGATTACATCACTTTTGTTTTTCCAAACTTGATATTGGCAGAACCCTTTACAATTTTCAGTATGATTGGTTGGACCACTTTTGAAATACCTTTACTGTGGTTATATGGCTTTTTCTTCTGCTTGAGCTGCTGTGAAAGCCTCCCAGTGAACATGGATCTGCAGAACTGGCTGGCAAGTTGTGAATTTTTATCCTCAAATGCTTCCGCTGAGCAAATTAGCTTTGTAAGTCACTTCAGAGATCTGAAGTGCTTGGAAACTTTGAAGTGCCTCAAAACTGACATTTTGAATAATGTCAGAAGGAACTGTGTACTATTTAAGAATGGACTTAATGCTTCATTGACCTCTCAGGCAGTAATGCTTCTATATGATTTTGGAAATCCCATTAGGGACTTCTCTTCACCTTTAAGAGAGTACTCAGTGGGTGCTGCTTCAAGAATGTGGTTCATCATCCTTGAAATTAATAGGATAAAACACTTAGCTCGACTTGGAATTACTTGTTTGAAGGTGGACAGTCTCAGTGAATTATAGATTCTTTCCAGAATTAAAGTTTTTAATGCTTGCCTTTGCCCTTTAGAGCTGCTTTGTTTTCAGTCAAGGTTATCATCTGATGAAAATGACTTCATTTCACAAATGCTTCTAACTGGAACAAACATATGCTTTCCAGGAGTAGGAAGAAGTAATTAAGTGTATTTAACCCTCCATTAATTAAAAAGAATGAGGGTGTTGTAGCTAATTTTTCATGTGAAGAGGGAAATAATAACAATATCTCCAGTAAGTTATATATTTCCACCTGAATTTGGATGCAACTTGGGTATCCTAGTCCAAAATTCCTAATAACTGGAAAAACACATGGACAGGAGAGAGACTGAACTGCTTCTTTTAACAGGAGGCATGAAGTGATGGTAATACAAAATGGGTCATTAAATTTTAGCTTTTGAGGGTGGTGAAGGGTTCAGTTCTCAGGATTAAGGGCACAGTGCACAGCCTTGGGAGGGCTGACACATACCTATAGGTTATAATTCAGATCTTAATCCATAATGCGTGAAAGTAGATCTACACAGATTTAGAATCATAGAATTGTTGAGGTTGGAAAAGACCTTTAAGATCATTGGGTGCAGTGCCAAGCCCCCCCACTAATCCCTGTCTCCAAGAAGAACATATACATGCTTTTTGAACACTTCCAGAGATGGTGACCCCACCACTTCCCTTGGCAGCCTGTTCCAGTGCTTTGCCATCCTTTTAGTGAAGAGCCCTCCATCTTACTACAGCCTCCTCTCAAGCAGTTGTAGAGAGTGATAAGGTCTTCCCTGAGCCACCTTTTCTCCAAGCTAAATGCCTCCAGCTCCCTAAGTCATAACACTTGTGCTCCAGACCCATAACCAGCTCTGCTGCCCTTCTCTGGACATGTTCCAGCAGCTCAATGTCTTTCTTGTAGAGAGAGGCCAAAACTGAACCTGGAATGTGAGGTGTGGCCTCACCAGTGCTGAGAGGGGAGGATCTCTGCTGTGGTCCTGCTGGCCACGCTCTTGCTGATACAGGCCAGGATGCCATTGGCCTTATTGGCCACCTGGGCCATTTCACAGGATTTGAATTTGATAAATGGTCTTTGTCTTCAAGAACCGCAAGCCAAGACTGACACAATTATATGGCCTGTTGTGTTCTCCCAGCCAAATCCCACAACAATATAGAACTGTACAACAGTCCAGGCTGGACATCATCTGGTCCAACTTTTCAATAAATTGCTTCTAATTTGCATGTTTAGTGAAAGGTTTCTCCTTGAAGGCTGTGTGGTCTTGTAGGCTGATAAGTTGGATGAGCCTCTGTGGTATATCTGAAAGGCCTGGAATGCTCATATTATTCAAAACTTTGCTGGTACAGGTTTAAAGTAGGCAGAACTATACATTTTTTGCAGTAAAATCTCTTTGTTCCAAGTTAGTCTATTAGCAGGAAAACATAAAAATGTGTCTTTTTAGACAGTGACTAATGTGTATCAGAGACGAAACTTGGTTTGTTTTTTGTTTACTTGTTTGGGAGTTTTTGTGGAGGAGATATCTTTGTGTGTGTGTGGTTGGTTTGGGGGGATTTTTTGGTTGGGCTTTTTTGGGGTGGTTTTGTTGGTTTTTTGGGGGGGTTGGGTTTTGGGGGTTTTTTTTTGATGTGTTTTTATTTTGGTTTTTTCGTTTTGTTTTGGGGTTTTTTTTGGTGTTTGCGTTGTGGGAAGACTGTATTTCATTTAGTATGATGCTGGATGATAATTTGCTGACAGCAGTAGGCACTATTTTCCTGCAGTGGGGTAAGCAACCCTGGTAAGTCCAACACCCTTTGCCTCTGTGGCCATAAAATATTCAGTGAGATTTTTTACTGAAGGAGAGAGAATCCAAACCAAGACATTTAATCCCTTTAGTCCTCCACATGCCGACTGTGGGATCTAGAGGAGCTAGACAAGTCATAAACTGATTGGGAAATGATGATCGTAGATTTCCACTGAGAACACCCTCTATATATCTATTTTTATATATGTGTGTGTAATATCTACCACCCTCAGCCTTCAGAGCTGTGGGAGTAGATTTACAGCAGGCACAAATGTGAAAACATCCCTGAAGCTGCTAGAGGCTCCCAAATTAATCAGAAGGATGTTGACATCTATAGGCAAGAGTTGGAAAGAGTTACATTAGCAAAGAGTCAAGGTTCAGCTGTTGCCTGGTGAGAGCAGGTGCCGCCCACCAGGAAGAACAGCTTGAGTCGATGGGGAGTCTCATCTTTGGGTTGGACAAGAAAATGCACGTGGGTACAACGGATGCTAAAGAGAAAGAGGAGAAATGACACATCAGACAGTAGAAATTGCATTCCAGTGTTGTTAGCAAAACCCAGTTGAAGGTACAGTAAATCTTTGGTGGTTGTGGTGTTTTTAAGACCGATAAGAAATAAATGGTGGTATTTGAGAAGACAAAGAGAACCATCCCTGTAGTTTCAATTTGGATGCTGTATCATGTTTATAATGCACTGTAGTTTCCCACCACATAATTCAGCTCATATATTTCAAAATGTGGCAGAGTTTACTACGCATAAATCCATTTGTAAAGTAGAAGTTTTCAGTTAAGTCTTCTTATCTGCTAAAAGAACTCCAGGAGTAGAACTGATATGTCATTTTGTCTCAATATTGCATTTATGGCAATGCTGAGATATGTTTCCCCTAAAGTCGTTATAGCTGTATCCTGCAATTAAAAGATTCTTAAAAGTGATTTCCAGAGATAAAAAGTTACCTCTGTGTAATTGTTTAGGGACACCTTTGCAAATAATAAAAATGAGGATGGTGAAGCTTTCAATGATTTCATAATATTTATAGTTCCTTTATAGTGTTGGAAGGTTTTTATGATTCAGCCCTAAAATTACAGTGCTCAGATTTTTGCCTGTTCTAAAGTTATGGTATAATGCCTTAATCAAAGGGTAAGTTACAACAGAATTTAATAAATATTCTTGTCATGGGGTACTCCTGTTTAAAATGCATCGCAGGAGTAATAGAAAAAGTAAAATGGATGAAATCTCAAATACTCTACATTTTCATTTTGATAAACAGAATTAATTTTATTTGATGGAACCTCTTTAAAAAAAAAAACAAGACTTTTCAGGAAATTGTGTGTACTAACAAGGCTTTGAAACTCTTTAGGCTAGAAGCAAATGGGGATAAACATATTTTAAGGAACTAAGAAAGGTATGTCTGGCACCTGTGGCAGATGTCAGAAAATAGTCTCATCATTATTCCAGCACTATTCTCTCCATTTCTCAAAACCTATGAAAAATATTACAGACATTTCTTTCTGAAGTATAGCAGTGGAAAGAATATCCTTCTTGTGTAAACAGAAAAGGATAGAATGGGATAAATTGCAGGAGGTGTTATATTGAAATCTGAGCTCAAATTAATTTAGGTCATATATGTAAATCATTTTGAAATTGGTTTAGAAAAATACAGCATAATATAAAAAAATTTACCCATTGGCGTGAAAAAAATACATTTATGTTGTTAATGTTTCCATTTAAACTAGTAGCTTTAACATATTTTCCTGATCAGTGCTCAACCAGTCTGCTTCTGAACCTCATCACAAAGTTCTTAGTCTGAAATGCTGGATTTGATTTTAGGGCTTAATTTGTTTGTTTTAAACACACTTTTATAATAAATAATGTACTTGGAGCTCATAAAAATCTGATTTAAAGTACACATTCTAATGGAGTGCGTTAATAATGAGCCGTAAGTGTTTTATATGAATATTTTAATGCAACATTCAGTTTCTCTACACTTCTACTGATTTTGCATTATAACTTGATTGCCTTTAACAATAATAGATTTTATTTTAAAGCCTTGATGCTGGTGTTTTGCATCAGTTTGACTCTATAAGGTTTCAGTGTTTTCAACATTAGTATTCCGCAGTAGAACTCAGGTACTCTTAGCTCTCCAAATTTATTAACTACTGATAAAATGTGTGATTTCTCCATTGAATGTGCATGTCTGAGATCTCATTAGTCACTTATTTTAAAATAAGTGTATTATATTACTTGAGACAAATATTTCTCATAAATATAAAGTAAGAAAATAAGTCTTTTAATTAAGATGTAGTTAAATAGCATAAATCCATTATTAAACCACTCCTACTCGCTCACTCACTGGAACAGTGTCAATTAATGCAAATTTTTCAAAATATCTCTTAACTACTTAAAGGGAGTATCAGTTCCACTCAGGCCACAGCGGTTAAACAACATTATAAACTGTTTTTCTCTCTTGCCTTGCAATCCCTGGAGCAGCCATCCAGGCCTGCTGCTGTGGGTGTGTTTCTTGCTGCTTCATTCATTTATTTTCCACAAATTAGAAGTTCTGCTTCTGACATTGGAGCCTGCTTTTCTTGCAAAGTGCGTCACAAGTGACGTTTCACTAACAAGGAATAATGTCTGAGAATTGTAGGCTTTGCTGCAGGGATGTAGGCAATGCCTTAAAAAGCATGAAAAGTTCATTTGCACTCCAGAAAACCTGCTTAGAGAAGGTTACAAAAGAGGTTGTCTGAGCTTTGAATTAGAGAGAGATTCCAGCCTCATATCAGAACAGTTCTGTTCACATATAGATGGTAGCTAGTGTTGGGGGTCAGCAAGTATAATTCCACAAAGTTTATTCCAGAATGAGGCTACAATTTGGAAAATGAAGATGAATGGATTTTTATATTATCTGTGTAACTGTCTTTTATCAGGGAACAGATAAGGTAAACTTTCTTTTCTATGGTAGTAACAATATATAGAACTATTTTACCCAGATTTCAGTCTAGAGTGCTTGGATTGCCAGCATGTTTGGTTGCTAGCAGAAAGAGTTTGAAGTACAGCCTTTTGGTCAGTATAGACTAAGGTAAATTGCATTTCCACAGTATCTATATGGTCACAAATTACCTTTTCAAATATGTTTGAAGGACTGGAATAATTCACAGCTGGTTTGGTCTCCAGTAAAGTCACAGTGAGTCTCTTGATACACTTGATTCTGGGTAGTTGAATTGATTTCTCTGTTTGGCCTTGGGGCTTGCTGTACACAGAACAGAATGTGAAAGTTATTGTCCTCTCTTGCTGCTAAACTTACTGCTGAAGACCTTACACCCTGCTTGCTTTTAGCTTTGCTACTTACAGTGTCTGCAGGAAAGCAAGAATGACAAGAGCAAGTAAGTGATGGATATCTTCCCACATGAGAATATAATCTTTATGTGCTCTGTGACTGTAGGACACCAACAGATTGCCTTAAACAAGGACTGGTGCACTGAATACAAATGCTTTTAGCATCTGTATATACTGGAGCTTTTCTGTTCATTCCAAAGGGGAGGGAATTTAACAGAGAGCTGATTTTGTGATGGATGTTTTTATGCTGCTTTTACAATGGGGGGTGGCAGGATGTGGGTGTATGTATGTGGTGTGATGCCAGACATGATAGGAAGTGTAAATAAGAAATTCTGATGAACTTTTTCTGGTAGTGGACCTCATCCTCCTTTCTCTAATGTGCTTGGTATGTAACATGATACTCCACATTTATTACAGATCAATTCCTCCAATTTTTTTTTTTGTTCCCAGTATATATTCCTTCTGAGCTCTTTTCTAACAGGTTTGTAACATCTAAATTGTCAGTCATTCCCTTAGTCATTAGAAGCTGCTTCCTAGTTTGTTGTGACACTCCAGAATATTGAGACAAATCATTCTGCAAGGGGAAATCAAAACATCAATAAAGAAAACATCAATAAGAAAATGTTATGATACCTTGTTAGAGAAATGTTTGTCCTCATCATTATTTTATTTTGTGTCTTCTAATTCATTCCATTTGCCTTAGGAATTGGGGAAAAGCCCATATAAAAGCATCTGATCTAGTTAAATTCATTTTCAAAGAGGGGTTCCAAGTGCTCTAAACCTCCAAAGACTATAGATAAAAAGAAGCGTGTTTCTCTCTTCTTCTTTTTTCCTCTCTCCTCTCCATACCTTTTGAAATGCCTTGAAAATGGCAAAGAAAATAATGCATAACCACATGCCAGATTGGACAGGTTTTGTGTGTGATCTCTCATAAATTTTGTCAAACATAAACCCCAAAGTCTTTCTTAGAAGACAAAACATTTTCCTCTGGACTACATCTACCCACTGAAAGGCTGTGAAAAAGAGAAAGGCACTGGCTTTTTGCCAGTTGTATTTTTTGAACTTCGGGGATAGCAGTAGATGTGCAAGAGGCCATGAACTTGAAGATGTTGCAGTCCTTTGGAGACCAAAAATAACAGACTTAGGACATATTCTAATTACAGGTTTTGGGGTAGGACAATCTAAGCTTCACAAGCCAATAGTCCTGAGATAAGCTTGGGCAAAAAATGGATATATTAACTTCCTTAAAAACAAAAAAAATCAATCATACTGTACAGCATAGTACAGCTGCTTACCTGTAAAAAGATCTTTAGGACTTGGGAACAAAGCCTCTAACTTGCCATTTTGGGGTTTGAGAGAATGGGAATTGTGGGATGGAGCTAAGTGGTAAAGTCCTCACATACTGGAGGAGTCAATTAAAATTGAAAATAAGGCTTACACACTGCTATGAGCATGGTTCATAGTAGAAGGCAGGTATTTCTTAATATTCTGTATTGAAAAACCTCTTTGAAAAAGAAAAAAAAATCTTATTTCATAAAGACTCACAGTTTTATCTATAATCTCTTTCTATTTTCTCCAAACACAACAGTACACTTACTCAAGGGTGGGAGGATGTTAATTAAAAATAATACAGCATCAGCTGAATGCTCCACAGAATTTAAAATTAAATGTCTGCAGAGATTATTTGCTATCATGCTTGCTATAAAGGTATATGGTTCTCGTACGGGATCTTCTAATAATTTGAGATATGTCACTGCCCTCTCTTGGTGAGAGTTAAAACTGTCCTCTCTTTCACAAACCCTTTTTCCTTTGTTGCAAGTGGGTTTTTGCCAGGAAAGCATAGCAAGTTGGATATTGTGGATTAATAATTATCCATGAACTTTCTGATGTTTATTTCAGCTTGTTTGTGAGTGAGCTTACTGGTTTGTTCTATGATGTGTGCACATATGTGTTTAGGAATATTTAAGTATTCAACCTTATAAAAACATCATGACAATATATTCTTTTCCATAATTGTACACAAATATTTAAAAATATTTGTTAAAAATATTTAAACAAAGTCTGTGTGTCTGTGAGCAGTGAAAAAGCTAATGACATTTTAATTTCTTGCTGGAATAGTTAGCTAGGTGCTATTTTATTAAAACCTGTCAATTTTAGGCTGCTAATTCAGGGGCATGTGTTGACAAGTAATTTTCATCTAACACATGTGGAGAGGAGGTACTGCTGTAGAAGGCAGTTCCAAACTGCAGAAGGTATCTGGAGATATTTGCTAGCTAATTTCAACTGTTTTATTTCAAAACTTGTGAAAACTTTCCTCCAGAACGCTGTGAAAAGAAGATCTAGATCTGCAAGCTCCCTGAGTTACCCCTGAGCTGATCCCTGATATCTGGGAGAACTAAGAAGTCATACATGGAGCCATAAACCATGACTGATTTTCTAACCACGTGCTATTATGAACAGATTTGTGAAATCACAAAAACATGAGGTTCGATTTCCATGCCATGATTAAATCTGATTAAGTTAAATCAGGGAGTGTAGTTAAATTTCAGTCAATCCCATGTTTTACTTCAAAGCAATCAAACAAATTCTTCAATGATAGCATTATTGGTTCAGGAAGGCTGGGAGTTTATACTGCAGGAGGGACTATAATTTAGAAATGACACATATTTTTTATGTATAACTTGCAGCTCCCAAAGGGATCTTTTTGATGAGTTATGTTTCGCCGTATATTTCAGGAAGTCTATGTTATGTCAATATTTACAAAGGAGTGAATGGGAAAGAATAAACCAATACATCTTTTCTTTTGACAACGTGTTTCTTCAAGCCAAAGAAATGAAAGAAAACAGAAATGTGGTACACGTCCAGAGCCACAAAAGCAGTTCAGCATCTGTTCTGTTTTCAAAGCACGGAGATTATTCTTTGTACTGAGAAATACTTAAAACACAAATGGCTGTTATTGGTAGTAAATCCATGTTAGATGTTTTTAAACAGAGCCATGACTTTTTCTGTACCAAATGCAAATTTGGCAAGTGCCCCTGGTTTGAAAGGATGGAGGATTAAATGTGTCAGTGGTTAAAAGTTTGAGCTATGCCAAGAGCACAGCAACTTTCAAGAAAAAGTCTGAAAGGGAGGTAAATTGTGATGGGCAGGCAAGGAGAGCCTCCTGATGCTCACAGAGGGAAGGGATCTGCATGTTTACTGCCTGAAGTCACTATCACCCTCCAAGTACCTCTTTGTTACCATACAGGATGTAATCTTCCAAGAAAAGATCGCTTTTTTCCTTTCCTGTCTAGCACTCAGTATGCAGCACCATGACATGAGTTTTCACTCAAGGGTTGCCAGGAACTCTGCAGATTATCCAGCCTCTTGTTTGCTGTCCTGCTTGTGATCTGTATCCATCAGTGGCCCTCTCTGAGAAACATGTGGGGAATGGTTGGACTTTTCTGGCATGCAGCAACATCAGCAGGTCTGACTTTATAATAAACGAAGGTCATTCTCTGTATGAATTCTCTTGGCTTCCCAGCAGTTTAGCCAATCAATCTGTAAGGAGCCTCTGCAAATGTCACCTTGCAAATTGACTACATACTTTGGCAGGAAATTAGAAGGAGCAAAAACACTTCAAGAACCAGGTTGAGATAGAGCTATTAAATTTTTTGCCTGTGTCTTTACTGAAAGGGGAAACAATCATATCTCTTTCAACACAGCAAAAAAGAGGAATCATGACACGTTTTAAAAATGCAGTGTATTTGATGCAGCAATCTTGGTACACAGTGTTGTGAAGTGCCTCGGGGCTGCCACACAGTTCCCTGCCTTCTTTCTTGTGTAGCTGTTATTTCAAGTCAGTCTTGTGGGATACATCCCATCCTTCCTGCGTTTTTGAAGGAGACAGGCTCCCAAGTAGCTGAAATTCTCTACTGACTATTTCTGTATTAGTAGAAAGGCCAAGTTTTAACTTAAAAGTACAAAACTGGCTGGCTGATGCATTTCTCTATGTCTCCATTTCTCTGTGTCTGGGATTTGACTAGTCTGGGCAGTCACCCTTTGGAGGTGAGTTTTACACTGACAACTGGTGCAAGTTAGAGACGTGAGTGTGGGGCAAGCACACAGGAGCTCAAAGTGAGTGGTAGGAAGAAGCCCTTCAATAATGTTGTGGAATAACAATATATCTTTTCCTCTTTATTTTTAGTTTCTGATATCAATAACTGATACAACAGCAAGGATGTTCATTTTCATGTGTCATCATCAATGTGGGAACAGAAGAGTTTAGAATAAAAAACACTGTTTTGGGACAAGTGTGGGCAGGGAATTAATATGGCTGCTCCCTATGCTGGCTTTCTGTGTTGTCTCTCCTGCTTTGTTTTTGCTGTCCAAGTGTTCCAAGTTCAAGCAGTCAGAAATGCCAAAAACTGGATGCAGATATCTGCTCTGCTCCTCTTTACAGTTAGAATCTCACTGTCCAGTTTTTCCTACTGACTTCCTAGTAAGTTGGAAAACTAGCTGGAAAGAAAAATTTATTTGTAGCATTTTGCCACTGCCCTCAGATTTCTCCCTGTAATTCAACAAATGAAAAGAATTCCCAGTGCAGTGCCTGCTTGTAATTTTTAACTATGTGTATATCATATTTATGTAGAAATAGCTATAGTGCCTTTAAATTGCACCCCTCTCCTAAAGTGCAGAGCACTAGGAAGACCTGGGGTAGCTGAGAAGACTTTCTGGCTGAGCTCAATTTCAAGTTTAGAAAAAAGCTCATTAATATGTATATATGTGAATATACGTAGATATGTATAGGTGTATGCACACACAGCTGCTGGCCCACAGTTTTCCTACAAAACCCTAGACCACAGAGCTCTCGGTGGGAAAATAGATTGCCTGGCCTCACACACAGGATGTTCAGATATCCTGAATGGCCCAAAGGTGAGATGGATTTCTGACTCAAGTTCTTTCTGTGTATTTCTAATGCCCTAAAGCTTTTCCCTCCTGAAGATCATATATCTTTTGGAAATCTGTGTTTCATAGGGTGCCTAAGTTCCTAGAATGGATTGCTTGCTTCAGGCCTGCAAAACACTCATGGGGTTGCTTCTGGACAGTAGCACATATTACTGGCCTTTCTTTGTTTTTATTCCTGTCCTTGTCATTGAGCCCTCTTTGAGTGGAAAGTCATCCCAGCTCCTCTCTTCCCAAGTGCCCATGGTAAATGCAGAGCATCACCATCAACAGTATTTATAGCAATAATGAATCCATTTATGCTGAGACAGTTGTAGGAAATTATGCCTGTGGTTTAACTTCTGAGATTAATGGCTTCACAGGGAGCCATTTTACCTCTTGGTTTCTCTTTTCTTCTTAACCTCCACTGCAGTTGTCCTTACATTCTTAACTCTTAATATTCTTGTCATCAGTTTTTTTCTTCTTTTTGTCCCTCCCTAACATGATGATAGATAGACTCAGGGAGGCTATCAAATTGTATTTTCTTCTTCATCTGATAAATGAATGAATCACTCACCAGACTTTTATCACTCTAATGTAAGTGTGTAATGAGCCAAGTGACTTGGATGGGAAATTAGAAGAGGGTCACTTGCCTTTTATTTTTTGTGTTAGGCTTTGATGGAGCAGTTCATTAGAAATACCGTGAGTCCTTACAGCAGATTTATGAGGAGGAGACAAATCTATTTTATGCTCTTAAGTCACGGTCTGGTCCCTGGTCACGACTGGGCATCACTTATTATGCTCATTTCAATCTTGCATTGTATTTGTTTTTTTCTGCCATGTAGTACTCCTTAATCTTTACACTTCAAATTTTATTCCTAATATTTAAGCACTAGTGGATGTGTTAGACTACATACTTGATCTGTAGCATATTGGATTGATTTTTCTATTGGCTTGAGTTATTCTTTGTGATAGATTCTCTTCACTGTAAACTGTATCTTCATGCAGGGTAGGAAGGATTCTTCTTCACACACACACATATATACATACATATATATATTTTATATATGTACTTTTTGCTGAAATGCTTAACTTCATTTTTTTAAAATTCCAACAAGAGTAAAATCTGCAGAAAATTCAGAAAAGCTGTTTGAAGCCCTTACTTATGTTAGACTCATTTAAAACATAAATTTTCGTCTGTGGCTCTTTAGGGCACTTTAAAAATGGTCTGGTGGATTGGACACTAAATAATAAAGCCCACACAGAAAAAGCTACCATTCTTTCTTGTGGTAAGATATTTATATAATTAACACCTCATTACTTTAAAAAAAAAAAAAAAGAGTATGTTAATCATTAAAATTTAAGAGTGTAAAATAAAGCAGTGCACTATAAAAGCAATTTTTAAGTGTGTAATGTGAAAAAATACATATATGTTAATTTTATTTATGTAATTGTTCCTCTGAGAGGAAAATGTAAGTCCAAACTAAAAGAATACTTGATGAAAATACTAGAAGCATGTAAAGTTGTTTTTCCTTAGTGGGTGTTAGATATCTAAATTCACAAAGTGAATTATTGGGAGCTAAGAGTCTTAAGCATCTCAGAAGATGAAAGTGCTTAGGTTATTATGGCCAATTAAAATCTAAGTTTCTAAGTTTAGGTGCAGATGTTAATAACACCTAAACCATTTTTACAACTTTACAGTATTTATTCTATTTAACAAAACGTTCAGAACTGTATGCTCAATTAAGCTCCAAGGATGATTTATCCATGTGCATTTAAGCACTATACAATAATTTTTAATGTTTTGGTTATTTGTCTGGTTTTGATTGGATTAGAAAAAAAGTACCTGCTTTAAAGGAAATTTATTTTTTGGTAGCAACAAAATTTCCTGTTAAACTGAGTGTCTAATTTACTGTCATCCGACACCTTCAGATGCCTCACCAGATGAAAGCTGGTGTAGTGTGTTGGAAAAACCAATGGGAAATTGTAGCCCCTAGTCTCAAAGGTCACATAGAGTAAGTATTAATCCTTGAGGTAATCATTAACTTTGCTCTCTCCCTGCATATTTCCTCCAGTGAGGATCCATGGTGTGCAGAGAGCAGGCTCAGTGCTGTCCTAGAAAGCTTTCAGCTCATTCCAGATGCTTCAGGCATCGTGCTGCTCTTTGCGGAGCTCTGCACATTGTAAGGGCCTGGGCTCAACAAATTCATTTGAACCTTTCCCACTAGATCAGTCTGAAGTGGTCTCAGAGCTGCCCTTCCTGACTCCTTTCCCCCCCCCACCACTTACTCAGGCAAGGGGGCAAAAGGACAGGGTCAATTAATGGCCATGAGTGTCCCCTCATGAGGGCTGGTGCAGCTCTCTCATCACCTCTGCATCTTCTCCTTGGTCTGCAGGAGTGGAGCTTCCTGCCAACTCTGTGCCTAGATTTGAAATCTCAGTGAAACAGCTTCAAGAAATCATTGTTTTCAGACAGGAATGTAGTTGTTAGGGGTGCTGTATGCTTCCTTTTTTCCTTTCAGTTACAATTCCAATAACTCTAGACACCCTGTTGAAATAAATGAGTGAATGCTGTAAAAATGACTACCTGCCTACTGTTCTTGGTGAACATGGCTACAGATGAGCATCTAAGTTTGGAGGGTTGGAGGCAAATATGTGCCTTGCTTTTGTAACTTCTCTCTCTAAAAAAGCTACTGCAAAATTTCATGGCTCTGAAAGTGGGTTTTTGAAGCTCTCAAGACAATCTGGGGGAAACTTTACAGCTTCTGTTCAAATTATGCATCATCTGCAGCTCATGAGGCTGATGTTTGCTAGCGGCTCACCACAATGGTGCCACTGTGCTCTGTCAATGAGTAATTGTGCCATTATAAGGCAAAACCCAGAATACCTTCCTGAATTTCACAGCCTACTTAACAGCAAAAATCATTTGAACGGCTCTAATTATCAGATGAATTCCTCACTCCTGTAGATGCTGTGAAGAGAGAACCCATGAGCTCACTGCTGGACCGGCTCCGTCTTTTGGAGCAGCGGCTTGATTGCACTTCCTTTCTCAAGGGTCATTGTCAGACTGTCTATATTGATTTGCATTAAAGATGCATTGTGCTTGCCAGAGATTCCCAGCATGATCTGTGAACATATCATAGCTTCTAATCAATCCTATTCTTGTCCTTCTACTGCGCTTCAATTTTTATGCAGCTTAACTCCTCAATAGAAATTGTCTTTTTCTCTTAATCTCTTTAAGGAACTGAGCTGATTGCCTGAAATTATCTTGCCTGATAATTAACTTTACCTGTTAAGTCTGTTGCACGTATGGTAAAACCTTGGTTAACTGGCAAAGGCCACTCATGTAACTAAGGCATTCCTCGGTTGTAAAGACAAGCCAAGACAACTGCTGTATATGGAGAGAAAACTGGAAAAGTTGTAAGTCCTACAGTAGTAAGAGTGTCTGTATCTGCTCAGCAGTATCAGAGGTGAGGAGGCAACAGATGCTGTAAGCAATATCTTCAGCATCAAGTTCAGGTTGTGCAGCAGCCTGGAATGGAGACATTTCCTTTTTGTACTTTGATTCAAAAAAATGAAGCTTGGAAATGGGATCTTGGAAATTCCTCAGGTAGTGTAGATTTCATGCTTCCCATAATTCACAATATGAACTTTTGTGCACCAGATCAGTGCACATGTCATCTTCATTGATACCTGCAACCAGTGTTACATATATGTACACACAAAAAGATAGGATTATCTCTTCATATTTCTTAGCCTTAGTGTTTATAGCTCTCGATGCTTATTTACCATAAGAATATACTTTTGCGTATTTTTATTCTGAGCGGAAAAAGAAATTGCCTCTATTTTAGTATAATGCATCTTTCCTAAATCCTAGCATTGCACCTCTCTTTTTAACATTCCTTATTCATTTCTCAGCCTGCCAGACTGTCACTAAACACAGAACTGCTTTTAAATGCATAATTGGTATCTCATTACCATTGGGGCTCTGATGTGTAATTACAAAGACAGCAGGAAATAGGCTCCCAAATAGTTAATTCTAAACAGATGGGCATAACGAGGTAAAGGGAGGAGCTTGACCTGGACCATGACACTAATTGTCCCCCATGAGGTTTGCAGCTTCCTCAGACCAGTGGCCTCCTCAAGCTCCTTTTGATTTTGTATCTACAGAATGTGACTAGTTTTATTAGAATAAATTTAAGTTGCTTTACTGTCTTGTCCCTTCTTGAAATACACCCCCTCTACCCCCAACATCAGTAACTGCGTGTACCTTGGATTAGAGGAACTTCTGGTTTGCATAAACAATCTCAAATGAAAAAATCTGAAAATTTTATACAGTCAAACATGCTTTATAAGTCATTTTCGGTTTAATTTTCAGCACATGTGGTACTTGGATATATTCCTAGACTAACATTTAAAGGTGCTTCCTGCAAATTTACCACCTTGAACATCTGAATTAGAAGAGAGAGAGCTATAATCTAGAAATTATAAAGTGGATTTAGTGTATTTCAAGTATGAAAGTGTGTGGTGCTGCTTTGGGGTAGGAAAGTTTCATTTATATTTTGTAAAATAAGACAAATTATATAAATCTAAAATATTCCATTAAGTTCTAAATTTTCTATTAGTCTTATTCACACTAACATAATAGCTCAGCTTTTTCAAGAGGAACCACTATTAAATTAGTTCCCTTTTTGCTTTCTGGGATGGAGATGTTATCATCACATTTGTAGTGTAGTCTTGTAGACAAATATAGACTCATTCTGAACTGAAAAATATCCGAGTGCAGTGAAACCCGCACTACATAAATTCCATTCTTCATGAAAGTCCTAGAGAAGGTATGAGCTAAGCAGGTGTCTTACATCATCCAGTGTAAATATGGATCAGCTTTGTACTTTATATATGTAGAGAATTGACAAAACCAAATAAAAATACTGAAAATTAAATGTTCTGCATACCCACAGGATGACACTTAAATGTTAGAAAGTCCTTTAATTTCATTGAGTGTAATACATATAATGAAAATGCTCAAGTGGGTTTCTAGCAGAGGCAAATAACTGGACCTGCTGTTTATAAAATTCACATAACAATAAACTGTAAGCCTAACCATACAAGTGAACCAGGAATATAAATTTAATATGCTTACTTACATAACCTGGGTCGCTCAGTACAGTCACAATATTGACTGGCTTTCACAGATTAGGTCTGGGTTTTGTATCTAGCTATTCATTTTTATGTTGCTGCTCACAATTCAAAACATCATAGCCAGAAGATATTAACGAGTCCTGTTGAGGGGAAAAATTATGCAATTCCATGGAAGTTTTGTGACATTCTACTTATCTTGTAGAAATTGTCTGCTGTGCAGTCTTTTTTCTCCAGTTAAAAGCCTATCTCAAGTCCTCTCCTTCCTTTGATTCTGAAAAGCCTTTTTGTGAAATTTTAACTATCTGTTTGAATCCACAAGTGAAATTTTGACCTCAGTGAAGTTATTCCCACAGGATGCCGTTTTTCCAGGTGGTATTTTTCCAAAAGTAATTTCTGACTTTTTGACTTTTTCTTTATATGTAGAGCTGGGCTAATTTAGTAGTGAACCAATTTTTTTTTCCAAAGAAAAGAAACCTTTCCAATTTGTGAAGCTTCTGTCTGGGTATGTAAGAGTTGTAGGCATGGGAGGGGAAGCAGTATTTAGGAGAAATAAATGGAGTTATATTAATGGGAAGAGGGGAAAGCATGAGTATTTGCACATAGTGTTTTAGTATTTTGCAGTGTAATATTACTATCACAGAAAGGTAATGACAGTATTTAATAACAAATAAGAAATGTCTGATTTTGACAGCAACAAATCTATTTCAGACAGTATGAGTAGGGGTTGAGAGAGGGTCCTCTAATACAATACACTTCACTGAAGACTGATAGGAAATGCCAAAGTAAGAAAAACATTTTAGTCCCTCCACAAACCATCACACTTTCCAGGAGTGCAGGTTTTAAAGGTTTCTCAGCATAAGATAGTGCCTTTGTGTTTAACAAACCTGGATTAATGGATTTTTCTTTATGCTTTTTGAAGCCTTTTAAGGTTTTGATGTTAATGCAAATCTGGGACACCACCGTGGCCTCCTGTTTTTTGGCCTGTTACAGTTAAAATCGTTTTTTCCAATGTACATTACTTCACATTTATCAACATTGAACATCATCTGTTATTGTACCACAGCTGCTCAGTACTGTGAGGTCTATCTTGGTTCTTTGTTGTCCGTTTTCATGTTTGCTCAACTGAATTATTTAGCACAATAGACCAACTTTGCCATTCTGCTCTTCATCAGCTTTTCTTGACACTGTATGAATATGTCAAACAGAGGAGCCCCAGAGATTAGTGCAGATACCAGGATATTATTAATATCCTGCTAATACAAAACTGTTTCTTTCTTCTTATCATTTTTGTCCTTTAACATTGGTTATCTAGAATGCCTAACATGCCATGGCAGCTTCTGCTACTTGTGACTTCAATCTAAAAGAGGCGTGTTGTTTCCCGTGTAATTATGTATTTAGCAACACAGTTGATAATTCTGTCTAACCTCACCTGGTTTCCTGAAGGTCGTGCTATGGATTTTCTATCTGTCAACAGTGCATGTTTTTTCACCCCAAGTCTTGGAAGGAAAAAAAGGAAGCCTTAACCATAAATCCTGAGCACTCAGTAGTCTGTCACTCGCAGTCATATCAAATGCAGATTTTTGGAAATCCTGCTTGAGATTCCTACAGATTTTCAGTTTTCCATTTTGTAAATCCTGAAGTTTGCCCGGAACATGAGTTCTGCAATATGGCACTTTCTATGTGTGCATAAATACCTTCAGATTCCTAATTTTTCTGTTAAATGGAGTACCTTACAATAAAAATATTATAAATAAGAAGTAATGTGCATTCCAATTGTGCGAAGGCTCTGAATTCATGCAATATTTATGAAGGTTTTGATTAATGCTTCCACATAAAACTAAAGGAGACAGAGGAAAGCCTTTTTTAGTAGCTCCCCCACCCCTGTTTCTGCATCTTAATGAAAAGTTTTTTAATATTTAAAATACATTTAAAGCCTCATGTGTATAGAAAAGCTATGCAGTTAAAAAAAGATAGGCAATTTTATTAGGCTGAGCTATTTGAAAGAAAGGATAAATGTCAGCTTAATAATGTCAATGACAAACTCTGCAACTTGCAACATAATTGAAGATTTAAAAATGTATTTTGCAACTGTATCCTGTACCAAAAGGAACAAAGTCAGCAGCCAAATTCTTTTCTCATACTTAGACATTGCAGGCAAATCACTGCTGATTTATTCACAAATACTTTATTTAATAGTATACCTTTTGTTAAATATTGTAACATGACTTTTGTGGGCTAGTGATGTGCTATGGGATTATAATAAATCAAGTAATGTGTTCCTGTTAACTGGATGAAGTGTTTTAATATGGAAACCTGATTCACATAGATGTTTGGGTTCATCTGGTTTGAATATTGTGCTGTATAAGAAGGAACTATATATTTTTGATCATTAATTTTCTAATGGATTAAATCATAGGGGGAAAACCACACAGCCATTACAGATTTCAAACTTAGTGAGAAAAGTCTTGAGAAACAAACAGCCAGGTACAAAAAAAACCAAAGAATACTTTTACTTACTGCTCAGTGGATCCAGGCACTGGATGCTCTAAACTCCCTTGACTTGTATTTAAAGTAGATGTGTCTACTTTTAACAGCCAGAAGCCAACCCCTTCATTAAATAAGGTCACATCTTTAAAAGAAAATTCATCATGTTGTAATCTGGTGGTGGTTTGCTTAGCATGAGAATATTATGATTTGATACATTCATATGAGCCAAAAGTCTGTTTTAAATAGCTACAATTACCTTTGCCTTGTAAGATTGGTGAACTTAGGTGGCCTTCCAGTTCCTTCTTCAGTTGTTTCTTCTTTACATCCCTCAATACTTAGGCAGGGAATAATCTTTCTATCTCTTTCTTTTTCTCCTGGTTACTGACAACTTGGCCTCTTCCTTTTCCCTAATTCCTGGATGTGAGTTCCGCCTAATTGACATGGGTAGAAGAAAGGTAGGAGAAATTTGTCTCTGTGGATACCATATTCCCAAGTTCACTTGACCTCTGCACTGTCTTGCTGTTGCGTGCTTATTCTAGATAAAACTAGAACTACAAATCTGTGGACACAGAGTTTTTCCAAGTTTTTTTACAGGTCAAAAAGCTCTATGTTTTGTCCTCTGGATGTAAAGTGATTGACTTGTATTACCCAGTAAGAATTGATCTAACAAGCTGTTGATTTCCATTGATTTTGTCTCTTGGTGGAACTTCTATAAAAATCAGGCCTTGATTGTGGAAATTTGAGTAAGTGGAAATGCACGTACTCGAGATCTGTGGCCTTGTTTGTAAGCACAGGTCTTTGATTTGCTCATGTTCATCGAATGTGTATTACTATATCTATATGTGTATGTGCATGGACGTGTATTCATGTAAGATTCCATTAAAATTATTCTGAGATATTGAGGGGGGTTTGCCCCTAATCCCTTATTTTAATACTCAATTGTAATGTACCACATCAGAAGTGCTCAAGTATGATGAGGAGATGTTGTGTGAGTGCAATTCCTTTTACATATCCTCATTCATTTGCTTATCTTTATTTATTCCAGTGGCTGAAATCAGTGAATAAGTGTAACATTTGGCTGCAGGACTTAGCAACATATTTGTGAATGACTGAGGTCAAACTCTTTAAACCACAGCCTTCAAAACTTGACATTGTTTTCAGATGGAATATAGTTATCAACTCTATCACTTTTCTTTCTCAAAGAGCTTCGTGCCTCTGTAATTATATCTGATAGGCTGCAAAATTTGATGTTCCACAAGCCTTATTTCTTACTATGTGGTTTTATCTTCAGTTGCTTTCCCTCATTGCTGCACGCACGTTTGTGGTCAGCAATGATTTTCCTACCAGCAATAATAACAGAATTTAATTCTGAGCACTGATAATCACTGGTGAACTGTGTGAAAAGAACAATTACTGTGCAACACTGTTTCTACTAATAAGATATTCAGAAGATAGTCTCTCTGTCCTTTGCTGATTTCTCTAGTTTGAGTACTGCAAAGCTGTAGTAAAGGCAGGGTGGAAGAGAGCAACAGCTAGATGGTAAATACTCTTAAGCTCTACCATATGCATACTTCACTGCTACCACCCCCAGAAAAGGATTGCTGGCAGCAGTGTGGCAGTGACTAGTTAAGAATCTGAGGAATGCAGGTGGTGCAACTATAGCTCTGTTCATAAGTCTTGGACTGACATCTAAACCCAGATAATATAAACTGAAAAAACCCAGGTGCCTGGCAGCTGTGCTAGAATAGGATTAGCAAGATCCTCCTTGGCAAGAGAGGGTGTTACTCCTCAACACCAGAGAAATGTGGCAATCTGAGCTTTATAATGCTGCAGCCAAGGCTGCCTGCTAGCTATTCAGGTTATTGGGGGGTGAAGGCAGGAGGCAGGAGGGTGGTCCCACTCTTTTGCAGCGTTTTTGAGGCTTCCCATCAGTTTCTGGCATAGCGGAGTGGAGCAGCCCTCCCTGCCTCTTAAAGCTCTTGCTGTGATTTCTCCCTGTCTTAAGGCATCCTGGTATCGTGCAGGCTAATTCATTGTTTTGTCTTGAGATCAAACTGCTATCTACATTTCCTTTTCTAGATGTCTTTTTTCCTTCTAACTGCATATCTGATTCTTTTACAGTATCTTTTCCTGTCTTCACCGTGGCGTGAATTATTTTGTGTTTCATTTTGGCTCATCTATTTTTTTGTAAAGGAAACTCTCTGTGCTGCATGGCATTTATGGCAAATCATGAAATTGCAGCGTTTCTGTCTCCATTAAAGTTAAAAGTGTTGGGTTTATAGCCTCTTTTTGGATTGTTGTTAAATATCTTACGTTGCCTGTTTACTGTAAATGCACTTTTGTTTGTCTGACTGTAGATGAAGAATTGTATATATTTTCCTTAAATAGTTTTGGATGAAAATGCTTCACTGTGAGACAGAACTGCAGTTGTGTAAACTTGTCTTAGTTTTATTGGTACTATAAATTTAAAATCTCTCCCTTCACAGTGCTTAGAGAATTTTCTCCTAGAGACCTCACGAATTTTTACACTGACTAAAGAGGAGGCAGCCTGAATCCAAGAAATACACTTGAACATTTTCCTTGTGCATAGGTTTTTTTGTTAGAGACAGAATATCAGCAATGAGCTTTTCTTTCAGCCTACAGTTAAATCCTGGCTCAGCCCTACTGCAGAAATTACAGCCATTTGATGGGTTTCTAGAAGCTTGTGCAAAAGAGGTTGGTGCTCTCCACCCACATAAAACAGGAAAAATAAGTCTTTCTTCTTCAAATATCACTGCCTTATCTTTTTGTGGACAACTGATTTCAGGAAGGGTGTTAGACACAGAAGCTGTCTCATTCGAGTGAGCCTAATGCACAGATGTACTGTGAGACGAGCTTGCACCCACTGTATCAAAGATCTGGAGATGAGATTTTTCACTCCTACCTGTAACCCCCTTGCTGTGTTTAGGTCATTCTTCTACATATTGTTCGCAAAATTGTCTACTCCTACTTGCAAAAAAAAAGAAAAAAAATCTTGCTGATATGCTGAAGCAATCTGTGTTCAAAAGCATAGTGCAAAAATCAGTCAAATAGTAGCTCAACAAAATAAAAGCCATTGTAAGAGCACAGTTAGTGGACAGTGCTGTGTAAAGTATGGCAACACAAATGTAGTGCTGGAAGTTATACCTTTAACTCTCTCCAGACAATAGCATTTGAAGGCTGACCTCTTATTTTCTGATGGAGTTTGTGGCGTTTTTTGGTACCCCCCATACAAACTCAGAACTGCCTGGCATTATTCAGATCAGGAGAGCTGCTGGCCTCTTAAGTTGATTTGAAATGCCTGCCAGAAGAAACAAAAGCAAACAGCTAAACTAATGACCAAGTTACCTGTCATCACAGTTTTAGTGTTATAAGCCTGTTTGATTAGGTCATTTATTGGGAAATGCCAGGTTGTCTGCTTCTGGCTAAAATTAACAGCTCTACTTTTCCAAAGACAGGGCTGTGTCACCTCGAGAGAAAGGCTGGGAGTGGAAAGGTCAGTGTTTACTTAAGAAAAAAGATAAATCAATGGGGTGAACTCAAAAATCTTGCACCTAAGGAAATGTAGGCAAACTAATGTTGAGAGGAGGGAGAAAAGGAGATTGCAGTGCTGAAATCAAGTCTTTCATACACACATATGTATATATATATATGGTATAGGATATCTATTTCAGTCTCTTCTCAGAAATCAAATTAAATATATAAAAAACTACATTTCACCATCGACAATCAAATTAGGTAATATTTGACTTTTTGCTACTTTTTTTGATAAGGAGATAGACACCCATATAAAAGTAATAATGCCTAAATTCTCTATTAGCCACTTCCATACCCTTTTACAAACATGGACGTCAGTCACTTCCTTGTAAATGTATCAGAAGTATAAACCTCAGCACTGTCAATTAAAATGTGTCTGTATTTCGTTCTTGTTTTTTTGTGTCATGTTTTTGTGCTCTACTTCCTTACATGATGTTCAAATAGCATTATTTTGGTGAAATGTATGATGTAAACCATGGAATTTTTTCCTTCACTATTTTTCTTCTTTCTGTGTTATACTTACCAGAGAATGCAAAACTGAATTGCCTGATAACCTGGCAGAGCCAGAAAGGTATATACTTTTTTTTCATTCACTGGAAAATGTAGTAAGATAAGAGTTTTTCTAACGTGTATCTTTGACCAACAAATATTTTTTTAAAGCCTTTTTAGAAGCATTGGGTTTTTCACTTTTATTTTTAAGTTAGTCGATGCTGAAACATTAGTGTCAAGGGAACGTGCATTTTGGAAACATCAAGGGCACCTTTATCTGTGTTCTGTAACATTTTTGTCATGGAAAATGTGGATGTTGCTTTTGGTATTTTCTAGCTGTATTCCTTGTGTTAAAAAAAAAAAAAGGTGCCTCGGCTCATAAAAATATTTTGAGACAACTACAGGAATAATAAATGGTACAGAGATCTGGAAGATTGCAAATTGTGACTCTAAAATATATGTTGTGTGTGTCCATGGCCTGTATTTACACAGGAGAAGACCACAAATTTCATATGTGCTGCTTGCTGAGACAGCATTATAATAAGTCCTTTAAGAAATAAAAATTCATTTAATGAACAATACATTTAGAAGGAAAAAAATAGCTTTAGTCGAAGACCTACAGAGTTCAGGTTTTAAATCCTTATCTTTTTGCATAGACATGACTTGTGGAAGTTCTAGCTACATCCTCCTTCACAAGATTACCATGTTCCCTTACTTTCTTAAAAGCTATTAATGTTTTCCCTGTCAAAGACAACGTGGCTCACAAATCGCTATTCCGAGTTCTGTAGTCCCCGGGCTGCATATGTAAGAGCAGTCTACTGGAGAGATGTGCAGAAAACACAGCTACTTCCTATTTTTCCTATTCCTGGAGTGAAGGGAAGGAGTTTTTCCCCTCAACATTTTCAGTGAAAGGAAGGTGAGGCAACTCACCTTTATCAGTGAAAAGAAATAATGGTGTTTTGGGGTTTTATTATTTATTTATTTAAAACTGTCTTTGAGCTTCTGAACTTGATTTAACATTCAGTGAGGTAGCCTTGTGCTCTGTAGATATTTCAAGCAACAGTATGGGGCTGGCATATGCTTATTTACTCTACCTGTCTTAATATTGGCAAATGACCTTGTAAATACTAAAGTGACGCAAAGAATTTGAAAAAGAAATTTTTCTGGAAGGTACTGGCTGTCCATTTTTAATATTGTTGATATGGTACAAGCTGACCCTTCTCCATCCAAAACCAACTAATGTACTCTTTTGTTTTTAATTGTGGCAATTGACTTTTCAGTTCAGATAGATGTTGTTACTGCTGAGATTCCTAGGTTACCATCTTCTAATTACCCCAGTCGGAAAAACACTTGAGTCTTTTGACACTGCCTTATTTTTAAGCAGAGGCTCAAATTCCAGTGATATCCATGGCATTTTGGTAGATAAGAGCCAAGCCCAACTGTGTGTTTTTATTATGTTCCTGAATAATAACCATTGCTTTCTGCAGGGATGGAGAGATTATGTCTAGCAGATAGCAGGAAATAAGACAGGCAAGGCTAAGGGATATAAAAAATTAATAGAGTTATAGCCCCAAAGAGGACATAAATAATATTGACAGGGTAGAAAAGAATTTGGGATAAACAAAACAAAGCTAAACTAAACAAGACTATGTTAAGTAAGTTAAATACCTCACCCATTAAATTCATGCCTCATACACAGAGGTTTAGAATAATTGTTAGAACAGATGCTTCTAAGCTTTATATTGAGATCAATTCTAGGTAATTTAAAGCTATATCACAGGATGCATATATAACACAAAAGATGCATTGTTTTTATTAAAGACATTATTACAAACAAAATTATTTGAAAAAATATTATTAGAAAACATTATCAAAAGAGTTTCACAACAGGTATGTTACAATCCTGATGGATCTGTTTGTTAGTCAACTGAAAAACTGTAAATCAGTGTTGATGAGGTCAGAAGAAAATGAAAACAAAATAAATTCAAAAGTTTCAAGGAGAAGGTGAAGTGAAAATGAATTATGCTCTTACTCATTTTCTTCACCTTTTTCTCTTGGTAGTTCTTAGGTGAAGTGATTTAATTCAGTGTTGTGTCTAAGAAAACACTTTAAACATGTCCTTTTTGAAAAATATGTCTATAGCCTGCATTATGGTCTTATGACACTTTGAAATGGATTGAGCATTCTCACTTTTAAAGGTGTTTTAAGGCTCTTTTCAAATCCTTAAAAGTCAAGTCCCCAGATTGAGGCCAGTGCTATCAAGAGTGGGGATAAATCAGAGGATCTGGATTTATATCTCAGACTCTCGGGAGGGGAAATTCTCCCCAGGAAACTCATGTGACAGGTTTAGGCTCCGTAATGTTTTCTGCATCCTGGCATAAATCCCTTTGTAATGAACAAAAAGGCAGCAGTAGTTTTAATATCAGATTTTCACTATAAAGTAGTATTTTTAATCTACACCCATATCCAGTTGCAAACAATAGTACTCCGTGAAAGTCCATGGAAAAGCTGGCTTTTAACTGTTGTCCTAGAATTTTATTTAGCTCTTAGCATCACTCATTATGCTGAAAGAGACCAGGAAACATATCAAAGAACTTATATGAAAAAAAGTATCATATGATATGTGTCCAGCTGTTCCTCTAGTTCCACCACCATAATTGCAAGAGTTGGTGGGATGAAGTCCTATTATTATTCTAGAATAGAGATTGTTCAGTCTTTGTGAAATTAGCATCCATATTGACAAATTATACAGAACTGGCAAGCTGCCTCTCATTTACATATAAACTGTATTTACTGTTTCAAGCAAAACAAATACTTCTAGGGTCAGACACTCATGCTAGAAATTGTCATAGCTCCAATTCCATTTTACATCACTGAGGACTTGCTCCCTTGCCAACAACAGAGTTAAGTAAATGAATGAATTTAACTCTTATCTGAATTCATTTAATAATAGCATGTCTGCAGTTCAGAAACTAATCCTTCACCTCCAGGATAACCATGGGCACTGTTGCAGACAATATTTTCAGCCTCTCCACTGCAAGACTTGCTTTAAAATTTTGCAGTTGAAAATACTTTCACTTCTCTTGACAACCTGCCTATTCATTTTATTGTCATTGCTTTCCCTCAGGCTCTGCCAAGAAGTTTGCACTTGCAGTTTGATCAAATTACATGCTTTTCCTTGATGTGAACATGTAAAACATCACTGTGCTTTGCTCAGGAAATGATAACAGATTACAGAATGTCCCATGTTTACGTCACTGATTTGAATCCAGTCCAAGCCACTAGTGACTGACTGTCATCCTTAAATAACCCTTATGAAACTGGAGAGAGTGTTAATCATTTTAATTTTGCAAATGAAATATTTCCTGAATGTGAATGAGGAAAATCTAAAAATTCACATAGTTGAATGTGGTGTAGTTGAGCTGCAGCTGAGCTTGAGTGGAAAGGAAAATATTTCCAGCAGATGAACTGTAAGGCAGCACTTGATTGACAGTGGCATCTCAAAATAATTGAGGAACAGACGTTTCTCCTTCTTGTATTTTAATTCACCAAACGAAAGCCTTAGTTCTTCTCCCAGTCACCATGATGATGATAATATTAGCACTCATTAGGTATCTAAACACAACATCCATAATCATAGTAATGCTACCACATAATAAATAGCAGAGGTAGTAATTTACATAAAAAGTACTATTATCAATTGCCTGTAATAATGAGTGTCTCAATAAACATGCCAATAATACTCTTCTCACCCCCTTTTATAATCTCCAAGGAGAAGTAAACCCAGCATATCCTAGTTGCTTTTGCATCAAGTTTTGAAGTAAGACCATCAACTCTAAGCACACAAAGCAGTTATGTGTCAAAAATGCAGTCAAGAGATCATTTGAGGTCTTGTTTGAATGATTTAGTGTGTTTATATTAAAAAAAAACCAAACCAACAAAACAGAAAAATCAACCTTTCGTGTGTTTCATTCCTATGATTCTGCATTTCCTTGGTATCTGGTATCAACATTCTTACGTATGTTCTCTTGACGCTGAGTCATGATTTTCTTCAGTTGTATGCATATTGATCCCTGATTTTTTTCTCCATCAATATTATTATTTTTAGGGTGTGGAGGACAGAGTTCAACTCAATAGCACTGTGTTAAATAGAAGTGCTGTCCAAAATTCTTCCAATTTATTGGGTTTTACATTCAAATTAATCAACTTGATATGATTAGTAATCTTTGAAAATCACATAGAATTCTTCCAGGTAATTCAGTATGTAAATTATATTTTTCATATTGGATCATTATTTCTGAGAGGGCATATTATTAATGATTTCATATATGATGATGGATCATGACTCTGCAAAGAAAGATATCTGACTTCTTGCTGAAATTACCACTGTCCCTGGAAACTTCAAACAATTTTTGTGGCCTCCACTGTAATCTATGACATTTATTTTGAAGTACAGATGTAATTAGATATCATCTTGTGTAGATCAGGAATTTATAAGTTAAGCACATCTACATCACATTTTGGTTTGAGTCATTGAACTGAAACTTTTGTCACAACTTTGATTTACTCTTAAAATATTGTTGCACTATTTAATATAGCACTTAGAATAGTCTCATTACAGGTATCATAGAATAATATCCTGGCATGGAGGGTGCCACAAGGATCGAGTCCAACTCCTGGCCTGGCACAGGACAGCCCCAAGAGTCACACCACGTCCCTGAGAGCATTGTCCAAGTGCTTCTTGAGCTCTGTCAGGCTTGGTGCTGTGACCACTTCCCTGGGGAGCCTGTTCCAGTGCCCAGCCACCCTCTGGGTGAAGAACCATTTCCTGATACCCAACCTAAACCTCCCCTGACACAACTTCAGGCCATTCCCTCAGGTCCTGTCACTGTCACCACAGAGAAGAAATCAGTGTTTGTTCTTCCTCTTCCCCTCATGAGGAAGCGGTAGATTGTGATGAGGTCTCCCCTCAGTCTCTTGTAATAAACCATGTAATTTTGAGAACCATGGGTTTGAAACCAAAATAACCTAAGAAAGGAAGTTTGATGTTGTCATGAGTGCTGTATACAGTTAATGTGAACAGTGTTTGTGGGAATGTTGGCTTGAGTCAGGTTAACTGTTCTTATTGAGAGGTAGTGAGGACAGTATTACATTTGTCAATATATGTGGGAAGAAAATGGGTGCTCAGACTCCCTAAGAATCATCTCAAGGCAGATTTTGTGACAAAGGGAGTGCTGGAATGTCACAAACTTCTAAAAAGATGGAAAATTTTGGTACAAAGGGGGGTTCTGGAAGGTCGTTCTGAACTGTTCCTCTTTAAACTTGGACCTGTAGTTATGTCTCAAATACTTGTGTCTTTTTGCTATTTGTAAAAGTTTATTTCTCTTAAATGGTGAGTAGGTATTTATGAAACTATACTCCTAGTGTCCTAATGAGGTAAGGTACCTAATGTATCCCAATTTAGAGAATGAGAACTCAGGCACTAAGTTCAGTGCTCATTCAAATTGTGGAATCCCTTAATAGGACAGACCAAGATGATGTAATAGTCATGAATGGTGACATGCAGTACAGATCACTCAGTTCATCTTCAGAAATGAGATCTTTGTATGTTGGACAGCATTAAGAGAAGAAATATTTTTAAGAATTCTTTTCTTACCATTTTTCTGTCCTTTTGAACCTTATCACTATTGATGTGCTCCTACTGAATTGTGTTTGAAGATCACTTGGAGTGATAAGAAGCCCTATGGAAGGATTGTTGAAACTTTGTCTATATTGTACTACCATTCTCACCAGCATCGACCATGTCTATTTGAATCGATGTTTTTACATGAACATTGCATCAAGGAAGAAATTCAACGTTTATGTTCCTCTTAGATATATATAGCTTGAATAGCACAACTTTTAGATAAAGGGAAACTCGTTCTTCTCATCACAGCTGTCAACATTTTAGCTTTGACTATATACTTGGCAAGGGGTTCGTTACATTCCTATGATTTCAAAAGTAGGAGTGTGAGGTGGAGAGGGAACAGTGATTCTTTAATGTGATGCTGGTGGTAACCTACCCTTTATGGTTTACAATGGGTCATAAAAAGGCAGGTGGTGATCAAAGGAGATAACGAAGACTTTTGTCAAGATATGGAATTTTCAAAGAGTTAATTGGATCCAGAACTGGTTGTCCAGGACCTTCATCTATTTTTATTGCTTTTTCTTAGGGGCTTTTTTGTGTGTTTTCAGTTTTTGCAAGAGTATGTCTTTATGTCTGATTCTGCTCATTTGGGCAAGATATTGATTATGGGGCAGTGGGAAGTTCTGCATCACCCTAAGTTTCTCCCACATATCCCACTTGGGACTAAAGGCATTGCAAGCGTAGATTCTTCTGTACTATGGAAGAGGTTTGATGTTCATCTTAGGTTGTTTTGGAGAAAGATGGCAGTAGCTTCAATACAGGAAAAATCCCAACTCCACTGCTAACTTATGCTTTATGAGCCCATTTCCCTTGTGCTTATGGCTTTTGCAGTGTTCATGCAATCACAACAAGCCAAGAAAAAATTGTAAATTGCATTAACTTCATCCATTATCTATAAATATTGAGTAGGTAAGTGATACAGCAGCAGTAAGCTTTACAAAAGGCCTGTGAGAAGTAGCAAATTTACATGCTGTGCATACTGGCTCTGAGCCAGAGGAGTTGGTTTGGAGATTTTTTGTTTTTTTAACTGTGCAAATTCTCTGCACTTGCAGATTAACTCAGATTATACTGATTTCTGCAGCTGCAGTGAATTTTATTATTTTATGACACACGGTACGTTTTCTGTCATTTCCTGGGTTTGTTGGGGTTTGTGTTTTTGTGTTGTTGTCATCATTGTGCTGTTTCACTGTTGCAGATAAAGTGAATAGCAAATCCATACCAAATGGATGTGCTTGGCATCAGAGAAAAAGCAAATCTAAGAAGACTGATGTTTATTAAACTCTACATTTAGAATTGCAGGTCTTGTGCTTTAATAATTAGAGTGTCTATAGAATTGTTAACACAAAATATTCAGGAGAAAGCATTTCTGTATTCCAACTAATCCCATCCTTTTTGATTCCACTGCACACCTGTTGTTTCTTATGGGATTCTTCTCTCAGTGCTTATTAACTAATTTTCTGAATTCTAACAATATGTTGAAAGTCTTTCTTACGTATTTTGTCTAGGGCTTTCTTTTTTCGTTCTAAGGCTATGTATTTCTTAGCTAGGGCTAAGAAATGACTGGATAAAAACCAATATGTGATGACAAAGATAATATTTTCAGATATTAGTTTGATTTCAAGTAGTGCTGTAGCCTATGCAGGCTGCTAGAAATGCTGGTGTTTTTGCCAAACTCATGGCATAGCCGAGAGCTGGGGGGTGGCTTGAAGTCATCCATCGTAGTTCACCTTTTCTCTTTGGCCAGGAATTCTCTGGTAAATACTTGTGCCCTGGATGTGCTGCAGTGTATTCCTACCAGAGCATCTAATAAGGATTTTCTGACATTCAGTCAAAGTAGAGAAATGCTGAAGTGGTGATCTGAGGCTCTGCCACATTCTGTGTTTTATTAATTCTGTCAATACCTAATAGCTATGAACAAATCACAAGGAACTGGGGCAGCTCATTCCATGTGGTAACTCATTTACAGAGAATTTTTCAGCCACATTCCTTTAGACTTTGAGAAGAGTAAAATAAAAATGGGGCTGAGCATCTAAGCCAGAGCACGCTGATCCAAAGATGTCTGAAGTCAGTAGACTTTCATCTCAGTCCCTTGTCTTTGATTTGGGACCTGAGTGCAAGACAGCTGTTTGCAAAATTCCTTTTTAATATGATTTCTGTGCTAGCTAAAGAATAGAAAAGATATTATTTCTTCAGTGTCAACATTTCCTAAATCTTTTGTTCCTCTGCATTTAAGCAGGAGTCTGTTGTTATTTTTTAAGATGCTAATTCAAATTATGAAGTGTACCCATGACTAATTTCAAAGAGGAAGAGTCTGAGTTAGAACAAAATAGCCCACCTGAAGCCTCAAGAAATTACAAATCACTGAGCCAAGCCTACCTTAGGAAAGGCAATTTTATTCTATTCAAAGAGACATTTTTCCTTAGGTATTTTACATGAGAACCTTGTGCTCTACTGAAAAAAAAAAAAAAAAAAAAAAAAAAAAAAAAGAAGAATTCTTTGCTTTAAAGAACAAACAGCCATTCCTGAAGCTCAAAGAATTGTTTCATCAAAGAAGAAACAGCAGAAAGCAAACCCATGAAACAGTGTTGGGAGCTGGTATTTTTTATTACTGATTAGTAGCAAGCCATTATTGGAGCTGTCAGGAACAGCTTCATGTAGTCCACAGGAAATTTCAGATTTTTAATGCTAGTGCTAATTCTCTTAAAAGTGCCTTTTGAGGTACAATTGAAAACAATCTCTAAAAAGCCTGCTAAATTTTAAACCTCTAATTCTGACATGCTTAGCTGTGAATTAGGACTTCCATCCTGTTCTGTCAAGAAAAGGCACATTAGTAAGATTTTTGAAAATGTCAAAAGCAGATATTACCAAGATCATCTTCCACCTCAGTTGGAGGACGATATAAAAGTGGAAATGGTGAGTGGAGTTGTTTGCCTATCTCAGAAGTGGTTAAGCTACCACATGTAAACTTTTCACAGTTTGTTTGTTTCCTTGCTGAATTGAGCTTCCTGTCGTAAACAGCATCAAAAGTAGGTCATGACACCTTTAGATCTTTTTTTAATTTTGAGAGCAATTTTTTTCCTGCAATCTTTCTTTTGCAGAGTTGGAGAAATTTTGCCCTAGTTTAAAAAAAAAAAAAAAATTAAATGTCAGTCAAAGAAGACAAAAACTGGAACTTTTCCAGCTGGAAAGTGTGAAACAAGTTGAAAAATAGTGGGAGGAGAACTTGGTAAAAAGTTATGCTAAAACACTTCCTACTGTATTACCACTTAAAAAATAAAAACTATTTCAAAGCATTTCCAAGGTTGAATATGACCCAGAAATTAGAAAATTACCAATTTATTTAAACACCATCTTTTGTAATTCCAATGATATATTTGTATGATTTATGATAGTTTATTTTATCCTGAACTGGCATCTGGTTCAGCCTATGTAGTTGAAATTGCCAAATCTAGCAAACAAAAAATGATGCTTCACAGCACAAATGATAGGATGACCTTAATAATTACTGATTAAGCCTCCATCTATTATATATGTCTAAAAATAAATGAATTTATTCTATGGTTGTGTATTACAGCTGCTGCTAATTCTGAGGTGTATTTATGTTCAAGAAAATTGGCTTGTTCAGTTTTGCTTTTAAATATTTATATCAGTTTTCAAGAAACTAGGCAACCATCATTGATAAAACTGGCAGATAACTAGAGGAGGAGTTGTTTACTGTAAAAAGCAATGTGCATTAATTGATTAAATGGGACTTTAAGGATGAGGATCTCACAGGAAAAGAGGATTGTTTGGATGGATGATACAGATAGGAGTTTCTTCAATGAAGGAGAGGCTTTCAACTTTACACCATTTTTCCTCAGTCTATTTATAGAAGATTGCTTTCCCATTTCAAAGGCATCAACTGCCTGGGCAGCACATGGACAGGATGTCCTGCCTTGATCCCCAGAGAGCATCACCTTCAGATGGAAAGGGCTTCAAAATCCCTCAAAGAATTGAGGTTGCAAGGACCAGTCTCTGCTTCACTGGATCCTCTTTTTTGCGCTTTTTGAAGATGGGTGTGATGTTTGCCCTTTTCCAGCCACTAAGACTTTTCAAACATCAGAGATTTGTAGCTCCCTCAGCCCTATCAGCTATATCCTGTGCAGTTCCATGGACTCATTTTCTTATTCAAGCACAGCCTCATTGATTTCCCCATGTCACGTGTAATGCTTCATTCCCCCAGACTCTGACATGAGGTGCAGGAGCTGGTGAGCCTGAGAACAGACCCTGACAATAAATACCCACTCAAGGAAAGCATGCTCCTCATCTGTTTCTGAGCTTGCTGTCTCTGGGTCCCCTGCCCATTGAGCAGCAAGCCTGTACTTTCCATAGTCTTCCTTTTGCTACAGATACAGACGGGGAGCGCTTCTTTCAGAGCCTTCACATCCTTACTCCTCCTAGATGCACAGAACATCACTTGTGCAATATCCAGCTTCTTGCCTTCTTCCTGCAGACAGCTGGCAGTGTGCCCATTAGCAACTCCCCAGTGCACTCCAATAAATGCATCCCTGTGTTTTGGACTAGAGGTCAGTAGTCTTGGTGAGAAATCCTATCACAGTGTTGAGGCTGAAGAAACCATCCTCAGGACTGCCAGGCAGTCTGTTTTATGTTAAGAGTATTCCTCTGTGCCATGGTTTTGCCTTCCCTGTGTTTATGTCTTTTTGGACTGTTGTTCTACAACTCCTTTTTGACCTATCTCCCTCCTAAGTAATCTATTATAACCAAGGACAGTCAGGCCTACAGGGAAAGGTTTATATCTTTTATAAGACCAAATAATACAGCTGGAAGAAAAACAAGAAAGATTTTTGTCTCAGAGGACTTTCATTAGATTTCTGAGCTCAAAGCTCCTTCTCTCCCCTGACTATATTTCTTGGTCTAATAAAAGATATTACTTCTCTTTACAAGCCTAGCAGGTTCATAGAATTACACCAGCAGAGCTATGATGACACATCTGTATGAGCAGGGAGAGAGAAGCCTATACAATTCAAAATAATATGTGTTGTATATGTTAAGGTTATCTATTCAATGTAGTCACTCTGAGCATAGTGATAACTAGCACAGAAATAGACCGGGCTGATTAGAGAATGTTTTTCAAAAGAGATATGAGCCTAATATAGGTTTCTGGAGATGGGAATAGAAAATGCCAATGTACTAAAGGTAGGAATAGACCTGTTGGAGTGACTTACATCTTATTTTCATCAGTGAAATAGCACATAAGGAGTAACAAAGAAATATGGAAGAAATTTTCTTAGTTGCTGAAGTAAAATAATTATGAATCCTATCAGCTGAGGGAAAAGGACATTAATGATTATTTTCTAGTTTTATACATCGTTAATAGTATTCTGAGTTTTCAAATCTGTCTTAAAATCACAAAACCACAAGGCAGACAGGTTTGGATGTCAGGGACTTGGACTTAGAACAGCTTGTTTGTGCAAGGACTTAGTTCTGCTTGTTCAAGGAATTTAAATTTGCTGAACAATGACGGTTCCTGAGAGTAGGACTGTCATGAGCTGTGTAATGCTTGCACTAAGTTACTGTCAGTGCTTTCTTAGAAAGTATGTGGTCTGTATTTTCACGGGTTGTGAAGCTTTTAAGGATTGAACTGATAAAAGCAGGTGTTCATGCCAGAAACCAGACAGTCCAATCATGAGGAAAAGATGTCCTGTAAGGACAATGTGTCCAGGCAAACAAACCAGCATAGCTTTCTGATTATTGAATGCTTTGGAGAAACTGCCTGTAATCTCCATAAAGGAGCCTATTACAGGATATTATTCCATGAATAAATTTGTATATGAAAAATAGATGAATTATTCACTTAGTGCATCTTGCATAGAGGCAATTTATGTTTCCTATAGCAGTACAAATTCTCATTTTAATGAGTGCTTTAATGCAATGAAAAGTGAGCTGAGCATAGCTCCCAGATGTTGTACTAAAAATGGAGGCACATTCAGGATCTATTCTAAGAAATATAGTTGCATTTGAGGGTGTAGGGATAGGATTGGATTCTCATATAGGCCAGGGAGGCTTATTTTCACTAAAATCCTCTGGCTTACACCAATCCAGACTCCAGCTTCAACTGTCTTATATTCAGGTTCATGTTTGCAAAACCTGATTGTGTATTAGGAGTGCAATGAAGTGCAGGTTAAATCAGTAATATATAGCTATGCCAACACAGTTAATGAAAGTGTCCAGAGTAAAGTGTTTAAATCAGAACAAATGCTGACAGACTAATAGCATTCATCTGTGCTTTAGACAATGGATAGATGCCACACCAGGTACTAGGCTCTTTTGCCTTTTTTTTCTCTCTTTAGCCTGAAGTGGGAGACCTACAGTGCATTACCTAGGATTGCAGAAATTGAGGTTAGTTTTGCAGTGAAATTTTAAAAGACCATGATACTAAAAATAAAAAAATAATTTAAAAAATTATTATAGGGAGTTTGTGTTGAAGCCTGAAACTAGTAGTAATAACATCTTCTTTCTAAATTTAGGAAAACCAGTAACATTCTCCATCAAAACTATAATGGAGATGAACTCTTGGACGAGAGTAGTGCCACCAAGGGTCAGCTTTCAAGTAAGCACTCTTAGTCCTGCAGACATTTACACCTTCTCCAGCAGCTGTTAACCTTAGGGCCTGCTCCTTAAAAGATGATCAGTGACCCCAGGCAAAAGCTTTGGGTGTGCATTGGGAGACAATGCAGTGGTACACACAGGCTGTGGAGAAAAGGGGCTTAAGGATTCCGGTTTTGTGCTCTGTCTAGCATTTGGAAGGGTATTATTTTTAAGTCACCCTTCCCAATTGAAATTTTTCATATGGGAAGGAGCTGGGATGGTTATTTGAGCCTAAGTACTGATTTCTTAGTGTACTCTTCAGACAGACATTTCTTTTCAAATGGAAAGATGATCTTAAAATAGGTATTATCCCTTAAAATTAAATCCCAGAAAGACTGTAGTGAAGAGCACAGTATTACTATTTAGCTGGTTGAATTATCGCTGCCATAGATGCCAATATGTTCTTAGAAGGATCTTTGCAATAACAAACTGACTAGGGAAAATTCTCAGTGGTTTAAAGTTCTTGGTTTCTTTACCCAATTTCAGCAGTGTGTATGAATCTATTGCAGGAATATAGTGTTCTAGCAAATATAATTCTCATCCTTTGCAAGACAGATTTATAGTGTCGTTCTGTAGTTTTAATTACTAAGATATATTTCTAATTTATTTTTGTGGCAAATTCCAGTGTCATTAGAGCAGTGATTTTCATTTGTAACAAAAATTTATTTTAGTGATTCAGCTATTCTAGACAGGGCTTATTAGATGTGTCATTTAATCTTTTAAACTGATGGTTTACTATTTTTCACAAGGATCTTTTATTTAAGTCTTCAGGTACTCTACAGCACATAATTTTCAGTTTAGTGTTTATGAAAGCGTATGAAATTTACGCACACCAATGCCTCTGTTTCTTTTATGCAGAAGTACCCACTCCTGCTTGTGGCTCCACTGAACTAGTTACTAACAGTTCCTGATAGGATTTAGATACTCTTTGGTGGAGCACTGACTAGTAGTAAACACAGTGGACTCCAAATTTGCTCTA
Organism: Monarcha castaneiventris obscurior; assembly: GCA_026261815.1. Taxonomy (NCBI): domain Eukaryota; kingdom Metazoa; phylum Chordata; class Aves; order Passeriformes; family Monarchidae; genus Monarcha; species Monarcha castaneiventris. The sequence goes on from JAMPIT010000890.1 coordinate 8,204,319, forward strand.
AACCATGCATGCTCAAGTGTAACAGATACTTTAAATAAGGTTGTGTACAGCTGTGGTAGCTCTACAGCATCACCCCCAGGAAAAGCCACTGGGCAATCAGAATTGCACTTTTCCTGCTGGTAGGGTGAGGGTGCTTCTGAAGTCTCGTTGGAGGCAACATCAGAAGGCCACAGAGTACAGGTCTGTTTTAGGGACAGCCTTTCTGATAGCTAATGATGAAGCGAATACCCTCTGGTATATAGAAAGGATTGAAGTTGAATGTATTGACTGTGCTGAAGGTGAGTTTATGGTGTTGGTAATTAGAGAATTGTTTTTGACCATTATCAGTATGGCATTCGGTTATCAGCATAGCAGTTCTGTCATGGCCTCTAGACCAAAGAAAACTTCAGTTTATTGATGCTAAAATGGCCTGTGTTTTTCAAGTAAGGCTAGATCATCTGCAGGCAAAAATTTTAGAAAGTATTGTCTGGACCCCATAGAGGGAGGGCCCCCTGGTATGAACTAGACCACATTATTTAAATATTTCCCAGTGCTCCTGGGACCTGTGCTGATTTTTCCGACTCCAGGTGAGCACACCTGCTCTCATTGCAGTTGAATTTAGTGGGAAGAAGTCATTTCTTGTAATCCAGGTTGTTGGCCACAACCATCTCCTCAAATTCACTCTTGACTTTTCTGTTCTCCACTGCCCCAAGACTCAGGGTCAAAAGAGAGACTTCAGAAGAAGGTGCTGTTTCTTCTCGTCTGGGGCCTGGTACTGATAATTAACTCTGCTTGGTCACTGCTGTGCTAAATTTTTTGATTTCTTCACTAATAGTTCTCATTCCTAAGAATGCTACTCTGTGCTGAAGGAGTGGGAAAAAAACATCCACAATCTTATTTTCTTCACTACCAAACTCTCAAAAATATATGGTCCAGTAAATCACTTGTAGTATCTGGTTCATAATGCACTAAAAGCTGGTGACTCTGTAGCCATATACTCTGTGAGCATGGGTTATACTGGAGTAATATTTTCTAACATTTCAGTGGCAAAATGCAGCTTTGATTTATTGGGAAATCTGTGACATATCCAGCTTAGCAGACCTCTTTTTTTCTGCCAGCACTAAGAATAAATCCTGAATTTTAAAACAGCGTATTGATCTGTGTGTAAGCAAAGATTGTTTCCATCTCTGCGTTCCTCATTTAAGCATCCCAGGAATCTGAAGAATCAATGGAAAGCAGTTTGTCATCTAGTGCTACTCCTGCTGCATTACCGTGTTAGCTCCTCTGTTGTGAGAAACTTGAAGGCAATATTTGAGTAAAAGCTTGTTTTGGTTTGTCACTTTTTACCTAAGCTCTCTATTCTTTAGGCTCTCTCCAGAGTGCCTTCACATGTGCACATTTAAAATGGAAATAAGCTAAATTGCCCTCTCATGCAAATTTCTCATGCTCCATCAGCTTTTTTCTTTCTCTCTCTCTTTTTTTTTTTTCTCTTATATTCATTTTTTGGTGTTGATGCCTTGTGAGCAGCTGTTTCCTAGCCCCTGTGCTTGGGAAGCATGTTGCACTAGCATGTGTGAATAGGAGATGCTCTCGTCAGATCTCTCTTTGTACTACATTTAAGAAGGAGCTGGCAAATTCTGTTGTGCTGAGCAACAGAAAGTGTAAGCTACTTTGATGTTGTGTAAGTTTGAACAGCTTCTAGACATGTGCAAATATGCTTATAGATATAGAAATTGTCTGTGCTGAACTCTGGTGTATGTTCCCACAATACCTACATGCTAATTCCTTTGCTTTTCACGTTGGCAATGAGAGGCTGTACGTGTCTGAGGAGACAGGGACCCACAGTCTTTGAGATAAAAATAGTATCTTATCACAGCTGCCTCTCTTTGACTTTGTGTTTTGTATTTGGAAGTAGTGTTTTCATGTCAGTACATCAGCGCCTTGACTAAGGAAAGGAGGTGTTTTTCTGTGTCCTTTTCTTATTTGGTGTTTCACGGTGAGGTTGAGAATTGTGTAGCAATGCCAAAGATGCTAAGTGGAAGTATAATATAAAATGAGGTTGTCCTATTTCCAAGGTTTTCAAGACAGGTATTTCCATGGTATGTGCATCCTGGGAACATCCCCCACCCTTCACCCAAGTCCAGTGAACTCGTTCTTCATGCATAAGGAAAACAACCTCAGCAGTACTGTCCAGTGAGCATTCAGTAGCTAAATAAATGCATAAATATACTTTTGCGTAAATAGTGCTGAGGTATTGCTTCATTTAAAACCCTTTAGCCTGCCAAAGAAAAATGGAGATTCCCATATGCTATGCCTGAAAAAAGTATACCTCATAACATTGTACTTCATATAAGAAGATAACCAGATGTAGAGTTCCTTGATGCGTTTCTGTGAAAGCAGTGGTGTGATAATTCTGCTTACACTTCAAAAATAGTGCTACAGAGGTGCCACTGAGGTTAGTCCAGGTGTTCTGTAGCCTCACTGGGCCCCATGTCTACTTAAACATGCGTTCCTTGTCTGCTGCCTTTAAAATAAGAACAGATTTCTTTAGTGCGAGCACAGGTCTGTACTACTGCTCTGCAGGAGCCTTTCTTTTTCTTCTCAGCTTGGAGAGTGATGAATCTAATACACAATTCTCCATGTGGATTTACTTCCAGAGCTGACTCCCAGACAACTAATTCAGTGATGATATTGAAGGGGAGATGTTCATTGCAGAAAAAAAAAAAGCCAAGGTGCTTCTCAGCGTACGTGCTCACAGAGCTGACTGCAATGCAGTGTGGAGGTGCCCAGGCAGCTCAGCGCTGGCAGCACTCTGCTGCAGAAGCAGGGCATTCACCACAGGCCACTTGAATCTGAAGGATTCACTTATGGGGTTTTCTGGACTGGGTTTATTCAGAATGCTGCTCTGTAAACCCACTTCCTTCCAAATGAAACAGCGGTGGGTTTGCTCTGCACTATTACTATTTGGATTTCTTACTGGAATGCTGCCCCCAGAATTTTTGAGCCCTGCAGCAGCAAACAGGTTTTGTTGATATTCCACTTTGACAAACCATTTCTGAAAATTCGGATCTCAAAAAAGTGCCTTACTAAGCTGAGGGGAAAGCTGGGAGTCTGCTGAAGAATGTTTGAATACTGCCAGGGAACTGATGAGAAGCTGAAATGTGCTCTGTGTGTTTTCTTGCTACCTGTAGAGAGGGAGCTTCATGCAACCAAGTGGAAAACAGTGCTTTTCATTGTTTGTCACTGAATAGGTTTGATCAAAGGTTTTATGATGGTATCAAAAGCTTATATATTGTGATTTAATGCAAGATGGAGTAGTAACCTTGAATATTTTTCTCTGATTTCATGGACAAATCGGACCAACTTCAGTTATAAACTTCAGTTATAACTTCCGTTATAAAACCTGATTTTAAGGTTCTTGGTTTTCTTCCAGACCTTACATGACTTAGATAAAAGACATCTTTTTTAACTCTTAATATTCTTAATGAGAAAGGAGACAAGCATTTGCAATTAAAAATCAAACTGTCTATATTTAAACTGTACACAAACCTGAACTTACCTGGTATTATTGATTACCCTGGAATAATTCAGACATCAGTGAGAAAGCTTCAAGATTAAAATGAAAGTGATATTCATGAGTTTTACTCTGGCAGTATGAAGAAATTTGTTAGCAAAGCGGTGATGTCAGTATTGGGTCAAAGAACAGGCTTTTCTGAGTATTTGACATTAATTGAAATATGGAGGCAATGGGAAAAGAGATCAACATCCGAATCATTATTATCCTTGTCTGACTCTTTTCTTCAGAGTTGTGTAAGGTTGTCAGGGGATGGGAGTAAAAAAAAAATGCAAGAAAGATGAAAGCAAAGGAAACAAGGCTATACAATAATTTATTTTTTTAAGTCCCATCTCCCTCATAATACAGAAGGAGAAGGAGGAATTGAGGGGAAGTTTCCTGAGAGGACTGCATGACAGAAAAGGAGATCCATGGGCAAAAAAGGAAGGGGAAAGGACCCAAAGTGATTTGAAAGATGAGTCGAAGCTGGATGTAGTGAAAAGTGAGGTCCCTTGTCCCTGAGGACACCAACCCAAACCCTAAAAAACAAGCAAACAAACAAAAAACCAAAACCAAAAAACAAGACAGGAAAAAAAGGCAGAGGAAATGGAAAGGAAGATCAAGGGAAAGAAAAGCAGAGGGGACAGAAAGTACACTGAAAGTACAAAGAGAAATGGATGGCAAGAGGTATTGCAGTGTAGGAAAGAGGAAGATAACCACAGGTGTAGGAACCACTGGGAGTACTGAATTCACAGTAAAATAGGACTAAGAAGGGGAGAAAAGGGTATTTTCCAAAGATAAGAGATGACAGAAGGGAAAAATGATAGATTAAAACCAACGAATTTCAAATGAAAGGGAAAGAAGCAACAGAGAAAGTGAGCTAAAGAGATTTGGGGGGGGTTGGGGGGGTGGGTGGGGAGAAGAAGTGAGGGATCATTAGAATGACACCACTGGCTTGGAGACATGGTTTATTTTCTTTGAGATGTGGTGATTTACTATACATTTGAAAAATGATACCATTAGATTCTAGAAGTTTGGCCTAAGCACTAAGCGTCAGCTTTGTGAGTAGAGCATGCAGTGTGAGAACACCTATGAAGTCTGTGCTGTTTCCCCCATAAATTCAACATTTGCCAGTGGTCTAAAACACCCAGTTATAACTTCTGGCAGCAATCTGGGTCCTTGAGAAAACAATGAGTCAGGAGCTAGTTGGCAAATGAACAGCAGGTTACCAGCAGGTAAGTTTCCATTAGCTTCTTTATTTCAGCTCAGTAAGAAAAGGAAATTTGGTTAGTCCCCAAAGCAAAATATTTTATTAACACTGTTCACCATTATTCTGCCTTGTGCTTTGAGGAAAGAAATTCCTACTTAGGTCACTTGCACTTATGTCTATGATCAGTTAACAAAACAAATCCCCCACCTTGTCTGCTGCAATTACAGTCCTTAGCCCACTGGATATAAAACTAAACTTGGGTATTCACATCCTCCTAACAGCTCAAAAATAACATAGCAAGTCTAGGAGCAGGCCATTCCGTCTAGTCCAGAGACAGATTAAAGCAATAAAACACACTGTACAAAATAATTAACTGAATGCACAGAACTATATAGATTTCACCACGCAGAATGCAGGAGAAACAAGTGCTGCTATACATTATCCAATTGTTGAGTGCAGTATTTTCTATTGATTTTAACAACTTGCTATTTGCTGACTATTACCTAAGCTTCTGTGAAGGTAGCAGTTAAACACAGAAAGCTTTCCTCCAAACCAGTTGTATTAGGAAATTGCTGTGAAGAACAAAACTGATCCTTGCTTCTTCAGTCAAGCCCAGGGTTACAAAGGCCCTCAGTTAACCCCTGGCCATCAGATTTTTTGCAGATCTGGTTGACAAACTGCTGGTTGCTGGCTAAAGAGCTGAACTGAAAGGACTCTTTAACCAGGTGACAGAGCATCTGACTACATTTTAAATAACTGATAGTATCATATTGATGATGAAAAGATTTTTTTATGGTGTTTCTTCTGTGAGACAGGCTTTAATCAATAGGATTTAGTCTCTGATTTCCCAGTTGCTGTTGGATGTTGTATTAAACAACAGCTGACGAGAGGCATCAGCAATACTCTGTGCAAAACAATTTGTGTTGTCCTGCTTGAATTTTGCCTAGACTGGTGTCCTAGAAAATTTTGCAAATTCTGAATCCGCCTATCACAAAAAAAACCCTCCACCTTTTTCTTCATCATTTTTTGTTATGTGTCCCATTTCCAGTCTTCCTAGCACTCCTGGGAGTTTGAGTCTTCCAACTCAGTGTCATTTTGTGACAGCTTCATGGGGGCTTTTCCATTTCTGTGAATTTAGTATGCTTTGGAATGGAAAAGAGGATTATTAAGGCACATTCCTTCTGTTGAAGTCGGATCTTGTAAGAATTCTGTTCCTAAAGCAGGTTGGACCTGGATGAAAATTGAGGAGGGAGTTTCTGAAGAGCATGTGGGTACTTCAGGCAAGGAGGCTGCTATTTCTGTGGCTCACCAGCTCGGTATGAACTACTCTGCCATAGGCATTTCCACTGGAAATGTTTCGTCACACTGTCCATACTAAAAATAAGATATTGGCAGGGTTTTTTTCTTTAAATGACAGAGAAATAAATGAAAGAGGAGTCAGTGATCCATGACAGAGAAATAAATGAAAGAGGAGTCAGTGATCCCAATGTCCTTACAGATTTCGGTTGCAGATGTAGTGCACTTTTATCCTTCAGATTTCCATTGCACCTTCTCTAGAGTGTTTTCTGCTCTTGACTCTTAGTAGTGTTGTGGTAATGCAGTCTGAGTTCTGAGGTGGTTGCATTGCAGTGCTGGATAAACCAGTTCCTGTATTTTTTCTATATTCATTGAAGTAACAGAACACTCTAAACTTTGATGTAGTGGCAAGCACTTAAGTAATTCATCTGTATCAGTATTCTTCTTTTATTAATTTTCTCTGATGGTCATCAACTGTGATCATACCAGGCCAATGTATTTTTCTTGATTAATTGACACAATCTGCATTTTACTCTGCCAGGAAAAATAGTGAAACCTCTCAGATATTCAGCAGAGTTCACTGGTTGCATAGGAAGCAGGGGAGGAAAACTGGCTGTAAGCTCTGTCATAAAGGCATTATAGATTTTAGTGTTCCAAGTTCCTTATAAATAATGAAATTGTAAGTACACATGAAATAGATTTTGCCTACTTTAATATTGATACACAAATTAAAGTCCTTCCATAATGGGTTGTTCATATAGTCAAAAATTTCTAATGAAGGAGGGAAGTAAATTTTTGGCTTTACCAGCAAAACAGGAGAACATAGCCCATTTTGACAATGATGGTAGTGAAGATAACAAACTGGGATGTGGGATGAACAGAAAGAGATTGCAAATTGGATAGCAAAGGAAGTAGAAGACTGAAAACTTTTCCATCTTCATCATATTATATCAAACCTAGCAGAGTGAAAGCTGTCATTAGAATAAATAAAATAAACTGCAACAGAAGTACAAAGTACTACAAATGATAAATTTCATGTGGTATGAAGATGACAAGAATTGTGCTCAGTAAGAGAGTTCCCACCACCCATCTGCCCAAATCTACCAGAGTTAACATGAGAGTCTGTTATTGTCTGATCTATTCTCTCATTTCAACCATTAGAGAGAGAACAAAAGAAAAAAGGAAGTAAATGCAGAAGCAGCAAATGTTTTGCAGAAGCAGTTAAACGAGACAAAGCTGAAGAGGGAGCTTCATACCACCCCCATCTGGATGTTTCAGCAGTGGTTACATTTGCTCCTTGCTGCAATGACAAGCTCAAATTGTCATCAATAAATGTTGATTTGTTTTCTCCTAATAACAGTAAGCAGCTCCCACTCAAAATCAATTTCAACTTTGTTGGCAAGACACTGCACATTTGTCTTCACCATGACTGAGCCGCATAAAGGAACAATTGAATTGAAAATTAAATGAACAATAATTGAAAATAAAAAGTGCCTTTTTAAAGGGAAATTAGTGCTATGCTGCATTTCCAGAAATCACTTATGTTGGTGGGGGGGTTGCCTTTAAAAAAAGGTAGGGTTGGGCTAAAAACTTAATTATATAAATATGTACACACTAATGTACATAATTAAAAATGGACTTTAACCTCGAAAGGATAAAAAGGCTCTTCAGCAACTTCCTAAGGTTTTAGTTCTGGCAAAAGCAGCAGAGTTTCTGCAGTAATTATACATCCAACACATTTAGATATGCTAATTGGATCTAAGTTCTAATTAGTTTCTTTGTGTGACTAAGAATGACAATCACCAAATTAATTTAATGCAGTTTTGTTCTGAGCTTAGTACTGGTTTTGCTATTTTTTTGTGCAGAAAATGTAGCCTGTGGAATGCTTTGCTTTATAGGATGTCAGTGGTTTGTCACGTACAAAGTACAGTGCAAGTACATTTGCTGCATTTTGCTGCATTATTATAGGCAATACACTCCAGAATTTAGGTCATTCAGCTCAAAGTGTTGCAGGGCTTTGCCAGGGGAGTAATGAGGACCTGGAATGTGGCAGCAGTCCATCCATAACCAGTGAATAGCTAAATACACTGTGGAGGTCCAGAAGAAGCAGAGAAGGCTGGTATGATCTCTTGTTAGTCTTTGTGATCAGATGGGATCACAAAGTGGGGAAACCAAGCCAGGGTAATTTGTGCTTTTTACTTAGAAACAGCTATTGGAAAGATGAGCAATTGCAAGAGAGTAACATGACGCCTCCTGAGTTTGATTCTCCTTTGTATCCTGTTGCTCCTTTCAATTTCTCTGGTGTTCTAGATCCAGTAGATCTTTGATTCATTCAGTCATTACTTGAGATTTCAAGTATGCTCAACATTTCCCTCAGCATTTCCCTCACTCATTCCCTGACAGTAGTGTAACTTTGACTTCGAAGGGAAAGAATTAGCCATGAGTACTTCTGAAAGCAGCAGAGAGAAGTGACTATGTTGTCACTTCTTCAAAGGCCATCTTCCTTTGGGACACATAGAATCATGGGATCATTGAGATTGAAGAAGACCTTTGAGACCATTGAGTCAATCCCAACTCCTATGTCATTGCCGGAAGTTTTTATCTTTTACTTTTTGAGACACATGTTTCTTAAGGAGGCATCTTCAAAGAATTGATATAAATGTTATTGAAATTTAAAAATATAGAAGTTGCTCTAAAATAGGTGTAATGAAGAAAACAAATATTTTGAATTATCCACTTCTGGAATGGTTAAATATGTTTACTTTAGTTCTTTGTTTTCTGTTTTGCTTTGAGAGATCTATGAAACACATTAACAAAGCCTTTTCACACAAAGGCTGAAAATAATGATTTCTGTAAATTCCTGCTCAAGTAGAGTCAGCAGAGGTTTTCCCCTTTCTCTGACTCTGTGTGAAATTACAGTAATATTTTCAATGTTTTGCAGTTTCTGTTTGTCTCAGATTATGGTGTTGAATTCTCCAAGAGAATAGTCTTAGCAGAGGCTACTGGACCCAACAACTGCCTACTGATCTTAATCTTGATTTGTCAGAGGGAGCAAGACCTTTTGTTCCTTTAAATAGGAGTCAGAAGATGAGCATCCCTGGAAAGGTTTCATTCACAGTCCACGGAGAAGGAAATTCAGAGCAAGAACTGGTAGCTGCAGGTGCCTTTCTCTTTGGCTATGTAATGACTTTACACAGGCAATTGGTTTACATGCCTTAATTGAGACTCTGCTCCAAAGTCCTCTGAAGTCAGTCATTGTCCCTCTGTTGGGTTTTGGATTTAACACTGGTAATTGTGCAAGCCAGCTGAGTGTGGTAATGAATTTCAAAAATGAAACTGGTTATCTTGGTATGCTGTGCTAAGGGACGATGCGTGGCTGATTGATTTCTCTCTCTGTGCTCAGAAAAAGCATCTACCATCATATGAAAGACAGGCAAGTTATATTTTCAGAGAAGCTGAACTACAAGTCAGTATCTACTAAACTCAGATTGAAAGGCAGATAATCCTAGAGAGATTCTTGAGCAAAAGCTTCATTCACAGAAGCTCAAGGAATACAATAGCACCAATGCAAAGAATGGCATAGATTAACTTATTTTTCTGCGTTATCTCTTGCGGTACTCTCTCAATACTGTGGTGTGCCTATCCAATGGTCTTTTCCTCAATCATCTTTAAATGTGATTTTTAACCTGGCTTAAAATCACTGCTGTTTCATTAGCAATTAGTAGTATAAGCTTTAATTAAAGCTGGTCTAATTCCTTTTGTCAGAGTTCCACTAGGAAGGATGGGCTGGAGCAGACAGCGTGCTAAAATGATGGTAGCTATTATTTCTCCAATTAGTCTATTACTGAAAGTAAGGTAGAAATATTATTATAGCTACAGTACTTTTTAAATGTTTTCAAGTAATATAGAAGTCCTCTCTGACCTCTCTTAAAGCAATGTGTATAATCCCAAATCTTGGATGCTGTCATCCATTGCACACTGGTATTTAAAATTAAAAACTGATATCCTTAATTGCTTCATTTTCAATTTAAAGATGAATCTGTGCACAAGCCATTCCCTGAGTTTCCATCCCACTGATTCCAGAAGGTATTCTGTTTATTTCATATGTTCCTGCTTAAAGCCACCTAAGAGGAATGACTAGCGAAGTTTTATGGGCAATGAGAAAATTACTTTTGTTTTCTCTTTTAGCTTGGCTGCTGGAATCCCATCACTGGTCTGAATGGGTCACTAACAGACAGAAAGCTGGAGAATAACATGCGAGGAGTGGTTCTGCGTGTGGTGACTGTGCTGGTAAGCAGATGTTCAACCTTCTGCACTAGCAGGAATGTATTTTTTTCTTTTTATTAAGTACATCATTTTACCAAGAAAGTAGTTGGTGTTAGTGTCTGATTTAAGCTGGTCAAAAAACCCCAGAAAAATGGATAATTTTACACAAGATAAAATTATTTATCAGTACAGTGCATTTCAGACTGAATCAAACGTGTTAGAACCTGTTTCTTGCACAGGCACATTCTAAGTTAGGTAACACAAGCATATGAGCTGATAAAGGGCAACTTCAAGTGCCCTGTTAGCTAAAGTTACCTAGCTGAAACTTTAATGATTCAATTCCAATCACCTTGGCAAACTGAGCGCAGTCTAACACAAATTGTCGCACTCAGGAAATATTCAAGGTCAACCTAGGGCAAGTAATGTTAGTTTGGTAAAACTTCTCATGTCCCATCCTAGCTTTTCTTCAGCCAGGTTCTTCCCCTTGGTGGGCATCTTGTGTTAAGCAGCCGCAGGAAAAATCCTGGTTTAAAGCTGAACAGAAAATGTCTACCAGAATAGGAAGGTACTTCTTGTTAGGAGGCCAGTGTATTCCCTGTCATAAACTCTGCTTGAGGAGAAGTTTCTAGGAGTGAAAAAAAGTAAAAAAAGAAATAAAAAGAAAATAATAAGAGACATATAGCCCTCTTTGGACCAATGCCCAAATACAAAGTTAATTCGGGGCTGCAGAATTGTAAAGGTTAGATTGAGCTATTTCCCTCTTGCTACTATCTACTCGTGTTTGAGTTCAGTGTCTGAGGGCCCAGCACTTGTTTATAAAGAGCAAGACAAGAGAAGTTTTCAGGGTTTGCATTGCCGACAGTGCATGATGAAGGAAGAGGCTCCTACAGGAGTGGAAAGCGAAATCACCAGAGCATGTCAGCGCAACAGACACAGCAGTTTTGCATCCCTCCAGTTATTTTATGGGTATTTAAACACCTTTATCTGTCAGGGTGAACATTCTGTTACAGCTCTTAGTACACTAGAGAACTTCCTGTGATAGTATCTACAAGACAAAACAAACCAAATAAAAAAAACACCAAACAAACAAAACCCAAAACAAGAACCAAAAAAACCCCAGAAACCTAAAAAAGCATCCAAAACCAAACCAAACAACAAGAGCAAAAGCCAGCCAAGGAAGGATGAATGCATAGAAAAAAAGGACTAGTAACAGAGAGGGAGAACATCATACTTTAATTGCTTGTTCATCAAAATAGCATAATGATGGCAGTGGCTGGTCTTTGTTTTCCCTGATACTCATATTAATTGGTTCAGTATAATTATCTGTTGACAAAAACGATTCGTGGATTTGGCTTAGAAAGATAAAGTTGTTCTTCTTTCCTCTCTCCCCACTGGTCCTGGTTTATACCCAGTTATCTTAGTTACCTTGCCAGAGAGCAATATTCTTTCATGTTATTATAGCATGAATATTTATCAACGTGCAAAGATACACAAAAAAATTAGCTATACTGGTAGGATTCTATATTAATTATAAAAATTAAAACAGGCATTTAAAGTTCAAGACAGAGCACACGACATTTCAGTCTCCTCACTAGTTTTATATCTGCTGGATAGGACAAAATTGGAGATTTGTATTTAACCTGTGTGATGAACATGTGTGATTCTTATCTTGGATGTGAGAGCAGGAGGGATTTCACCAATTAAATTTATTTTAGTGATGATCTTCTTTATATTTTTTCTTCCATCTTTCTCCCTGTTCTTCAGTTAAGTCAATACATTTCTGTTAAAAGTAAAGAATCTATGTGGTCTGTGAATGATTAGTTGTTGTTATTAATTCTGCCAGTTTCTAACAGTATGATCTTGGTCGAGGGAAAAGAGTGTTAAAAATAAACAATAATACCTTTGAAAATTAATAGGTTTCTTTTTCATGGAAAGTTGAGAAGTTTACATTAATTTGCAAATTTGTTTTGTTAACAGTTCAAATCTCTCATGCCTTTCTAGATAGTACCCCTTCTCCTCTTCCAATTTCATTTTGTTATGCCTTCAGGTAGAAAAGGACTTATTCTAAAAATTGCAGTAGAATTTGAGAGGATAGCAAATTGCAGCACCTGGGTTTATACTGCATTATACTAATGAAATGAAACATTCTGGAGTCTGAAAATCTTAAATGATTGCAACTTATTCCCTCAGTCTTTCAGTAAGCAAATGCTGAACAGTGCCCATCATCCACATCCATCTACTAATTCCTCTCCCTAAGTAAATTTAATAATTATGGGCTATGTATCTGCAGATCCAAACCAAAATCTCTTTGTGAGTATGGCAGAATATGGTATAGCCCCAAACTGGAAATCATCTGGTTTCACTTGGCAGAGAATCCTGGCTCCTCTGCAATAAATGGGAATGCTCTCCTTTGCTTAAATAGCAATAAGAAATATTTCTTTGTGGTTTATTCTGAAGAGAACTATGGTCATGTTTGTGTACATGTAATTCAATGTTTTAATCTGAGTTGGATTAGTACCACACTTTGTACACTTCTAGAAAAGGTTTATTTTGTCTAACTTAAATATCAGATGTCTCTGTCTTGGACTGCTCCCACATATGAAGCTGAAGTCTGAACTTTGTGTTTGACAAGTTGCTCTTAAGTTCAAGTCACTTGCTGGTGAATTTCTGAAATCTATTCTGAGTTTCTGAAATGTAGCTCAATCAAAGGTCAGCATAGTAGTTCCAAACAAATTCAGAGTGTCTTGAATGAACAATTGGCCAAGAACAAATTTAGCTATATATCCATTTTGGCTGTCTCAGTTTATTCTCTTTTTCAGTTGTTCAGTTTTATTGAAAAAGACCTAAAATACAGCAGATACTCTCGTAATATTGTTCTACTAGCTGTGGCAATTACTGAATTATTCATATGAATATTAAGACATTGGAAATGGAATGAGATGTGGTCCATTTGACAATGAGTGGGCCAGCAGGTATTTGTAAAATCATATTTTCAAAAAAGCCCCTGTTGTTCAAAAAAGGAAAAAGTCTGAATTTCCCTGTTTTATAGCATTAGCACCTTGACTGAAAAGTACAGAGCCTTTCCTGGAAGTGCATAAGGTATAATATCCTAATGGTGAAAAAGACTCTGCATGACTTTTTGTGACTCTACATGAAAATTCAAAACATCTCCCAGACAGGAATATATTTTCATATCCGGAGGGTTCTAAGGAGGCAGGCAGGATAAAGGAAAGAAAGATAACAGCAAGCCGTGCTGAATTATGCTTTGCCATGCATCCCTGTGCACTGTATCTCGAGAGTTACTGCCTGGGTTACTTGCACAGAGCTGCAGGTTGGTCACCCTTGACTGCAGGTGAACGCTGTGGGACGTGATGTAGTGAAAGGACTAGCAAAAGGTTGGATAAGCACAGAAAGAAAAAATAATTAAGAAGCATCATTTGCACCATGGAAAATGTTATCATATGTGGACTAGTTTAATTCTCAGTGGTTGGTATTAAATTCATGAGCATTTGTTGCACAGATTAGAAAAGAAAGGGATTTGAAAGCAGACAATGTCTTTAGGGACATGAGCTGGCAGGAGGTCTGCATCTTCAGTCCCTTTTTCTATTGAATCACTCAGAGAGAAGATGAAAAGTTAGATATGAAGCTAAGGCCTGGTTTTAAAAGCTGAAAGCGTCTTTGGGGTTTGACTTCCAACACTGGCTTAAAGAAAGTTAAAAAAAAAAAGTTCTTTCTGAGAAGCTGGAGTAACTTTCAGAGTGATTGGGGAAAGGACAGGCATAAGAAAGATGAAATAAGACAATATTTAACCATAGGCAGAGGAACAAACAGTCAGAAGTGATAAAGGTGTAAAAATGTCAGGACAAAAACATCAGTGAATGACTGTACAATAACTTCAGGAAAGATTATGTGCAGGATACCTCATTAAATATTGAATAAATATTTTATCATAGTGTGGAATAGTCTCATAGAGAATGTTTCTTGTACATTCTCCCAATATTTTGGGTTATTACTTTTCTTATGCAGTCCCAATCCCATTCCCCATTTTCAAAACCGAATGCTGTGGACTCCTGTAAAGTCTCTTCATTCTGCCAGGCAGCTCTATCTCTGCACTAAGAAAAATAATTTTAATTAGGCATGTATTGTGCTGAATTATATATTGCTCTCTGAATTGGTATATTGTACTATAGTAGTACCCAAAATAGTAATAATTAAAATCATTATTATAAGATCATAAAGTAATATTCTTTGACAGAGGCAGAACCTGTCTTTCTATTCCTCTTCCAACCACCACACCTGTACAAGGGCCAAGTTTAAATTGCTACTGACTGGGCACAGGCTTTTTTGAATAGCTGTTTTATATCCCTTTGAGCTACCTAGCTTGTATTAAAACAGGTCATAAACCTTACAGTTATTCACTACTGTGATCATTCATTTGACAAGCTTTAATCTCACAGCCTGCTGCGAAACCCAGCACCTTTTTTTTTTCAATTATTGTTATTTTCAATCCATTTTTCCAAAGTAGCAGGTACTATATACTAGATAAGGTGGATATCAAGCAATTCAAATGTTTTGGGAACTTGCTGGGGCCACAGCTTGACAGCAAGGTAGGGGCAGTGCAAAGCCTGGTAGGACCAACCTAACTCACCTCTGTGTCAAAGGCTACCTCTCAAGGCTCCTTGGCTCTTATCTTCTCGCTGACCCTTACCCATCTGCTCTGTGGGCATATTTGCATTCCAGAGCAATTCACACAGTTCACAGAAATTCGACTTTGAAACAGAAAGAGGCTCTTACTCTGACTGTAATTATCCTTCCACACTATGCAAGACAGAAAAGGAAGTGAACTGTGTGACAGAGATCCTTATGAATAGGAGCCCTTGCAAGGCTGCTGGAAGGAGTACGGTGTAGTTCCCAGCAGGTTAATGTACCCATAGCACACTTTTGCTAATTCAAATGTCTGAACTATCTGCATTAAAGCCACCATTGCACTCTTTTGACATACTCTAAAAACTTCCAATCAATTCCAATCTCAATCCATATTCCTGTCATATGGTTCAGAAAGAGCTGCTACCTGCATTAAGTTATTGTGAATTAAAATCAATACACAAAGCTTGGCAGCATCCTAATAGACCATTGCCACAGATCGCTTTGAAAGAAGACTTAGTCCCATTGCTGAGAAATGGGAGGAACTGGGAAGAGGGGCTAACATTCTTTGTTCATTTCTGGTAAATAACACTAAACTAAGGACCATAATAAATCCAGAAGCTACTATTTCACTCAGGAGGAAAAAATACTGTTTAACTGAAAGAACAAACTTAATGTCTAGTTGAAGATGACAATAAAAATATCAAAAAAAGTGACAGACTGCACACATGCGTAAGAATAGGCCAAATGAAAAATCCCCTTAATATGATATTCAGTTTTGGGGATGTGAATGGGCTTCTTGCTGTAGAGGAGGTGACTTTTCTGCCAGTACAAGTGACTTTCTAATCAATGTTTGAAAAGCACAGGATCAGAGAGAATCGTGGTTTTCAGTGCCAATACGGTTACACATCCTGTTGGCGCAATAGGATATTGAATGAGTATAGTATTTAATTATCCAAGATCTTGTAGATTTGAATCCTTTATCTATATTTTAGTGTTATTAAGAGGTGGGGGCTGTGTCATGTTTTGCAGGAATTTTATAACTGTTGATAGTGGGAAAATTTCTGTAATGAAAGAATGAAATGTTTCAATTAAATTTTGGTCATTGATTCTAACATGAATGAATGTACATTATTGTTCAATTAAAAATAACAAGCTGCTGTGCTGTTCCTAGCCAAGTAAAATCCCCAAAACAATGGTCAATAAAGCACTTGAGGAAATTAAGTATTTGGGGCTGCATATTTCACTAAAATCTTTTGGGGAAGGAAATGCTAAGTCACTAACATTTAAAAGAGGGGCATTAATTATTTTATGAGTCAAGGAAAAAGTGATTTTTCCTAGCAACAAGACGATAGCATCTTGCGCTTGAAAATATTTTGGTTATAGTTTACAAGACTTAGTGTTTCCTGTTGGTTATAATGGCTGTGCTTGGTCATCCAGCAGCCATTGGAAGGGAGCTGAGAAATCTAGTAATAAGAGTGAATTTCAGTTTGGGGAGCAGTTTCTTAACATTTGCAGGGAATGAGAGTTTTTAAAGTGTCACAGTGAATATTTACTTCACGAGATTGCCAAGGCTCAGCCTGTGCTATGGGAATCATTTAATGTGCCTGCCCACTGTTTCTAGAGTCAGTGTCAAGTACAGATTGGCAGTCTCATCCACAACTGAGCTTCATTTCTTGCTTTCTTTTTTCTTACTACTTTCAGTAGAGAAAGAGGGAAAATTTAATGAATTCAGAGTCCTGTTGAATGAATACAGTGAGTTCAGAAATTTTTGATGAGTAGACACAGAGGTCATTTTCATATGCTTTATGAATGCTAACCACCCATATAATTACCTAATTTCAAAACTCTCTTCATAGAATCATTTAGATGGGAAAAGACCTTTTAGATCATCAAGTCCAACCATTAACCCAGCTCTGCCAAGCCCACCATTAAACCATGTCCCAAAGTGTCACATCCATACATCTCTAACATCTACAAATGTCTCCAGGGATGATGACTCTGCTGCTGCCCTGGGCAGCCTGCTCCAAAGCTTGACAACCCTTTCAGTGAAGAAATTATTCCTAATATCCAAAGTAATCCTGCCCTGGCACAACTTGAGGCCATTTCCTCTTGTCCTATAGTTAGTTTCTTCAGAGAAGAGGCCAGTTCCAACCTTGACACAACCTCCCTTTACATACCTGTAGAGAGCAGTTCTGTCCCTGTGAGCCTCCTTTTCTCCAGGCTGAACACCCCCAGCTCCCTCAGCCGCTCCTCACAGGACAGTGCTCCACACCCTTCCCCAGCTCTGTTGCCCTTCTCTGGACTCGCTCCAGCACCTCAATGTCCTTCTTGTGGTGAGGGGTCCAAAACTGAACAAAGGATTCTTCTAAACATAGTAGAAACACATCAGGCTCCAATTTGTGCTGTAAATCCCAATAGTAGTTAGTTTCTCTCATCTTAAAAGCCAGTAACATTTTCTTTACTGAATGTTTTCTGTATGGTGACCTCTCTAGGATGTTTTTTGTCCATGGTAAGGGACAAAGAGGATTCGGCTGACCAGGAAAATAATCTAAAGCATTCTGTTTTGCTTTTGCTTTTTCATTTGTAAAGTACATCCTAGCTTTTTAGCATGTTTATATTTAGAGCAAGCAAAAGACCCTCACAAATAAGTGCAGCAGAGCAGTGTATCATAGCTCCATGTGATTTCTATCCTGAAATAAGTCTCAACTTAAAACCGCAGAATCCACACTTTTAATTGCAGAGAAAATCTACTTTATTGTCCATTTAGTGATGTTGTAATGAGGTTGTGGGAGAGGGTAAAATCATGAACAGCTGAGCTA
Organism: Monarcha castaneiventris obscurior; assembly: GCA_026261815.1. NCBI lineage: Eukaryota > Metazoa > Chordata > Aves > Passeriformes > Monarchidae > Monarcha > Monarcha castaneiventris. Next base: position 8,222,089 of record JAMPIT010000890.1, read on the forward strand.
AAACCACAACTTCCTTGTAAACAGCCCACTGAACTCAACTTTTTTCTTCCTCTCATGTATTTCATTAGAGTGCTGTCTTTAAGATTTGAATGGGGCTTTTCTGTTCTTTCAATAAAATTTTCTGTAATTTGTCCAAAAAGAGAGGATCTTTACAAAAATACTGGACCTTTAAAACTTGATTTTCATTGAGGAACTAAAAGATTACTATCAAAGCTTGGAATTTAAAGTCACTATTCTACTGGCTAAAAATCATTCCAAAAAGAGGCTCTGGGTTTAGGGAACTGAACTTCTGAAAAGCAATTATTCTTTTGTTCTCCCTCCCTGCCTCCTCCAAGGCTGGAATTTATTGCTTGACTTTATCATTCACATCTGTAGCACAGCTACAAACAAATGTTTCTCTTTGATTGTCTAATTAATTAACACAACCAAGTTAAACTCAGCCTAATTGTTCTTTTCTGCTATTTAGCTTGAGTATTGCTCCTTCTGTTTTCAAGCGTGAAGGTCTTCTGTGCCCAAAAGCTTTTCTCTCCTTTCCTGTTTTTAGCTTTATTAAAGGGTATAATAAAGAATATAAAAAGATTACTTCAAACCAGATTTTTTATCCAAATTATTGGTGTGTCTGAGAATTTCATCAGAGTAAATAAGAACTGTGTTTTAAATATTTTAAATCTTAGACTCTTGAAGCATTTAGCAAATTGTCCTGGTTTTGGCCAGGACAGGGTTAAGTTTTGCAGTTGCCAGGAGGGAGCATGGCTAGGACCCAGAGGTTATGCTATACCATCTCACAGCAGTTTCCAGGGATGCTGGGAATGCTAAATTATATCAGACTTAATATGTAGCATGTTGCTAACCTATGTCAGTCTTCATGTGTGGCTTCTTCCTTGAAACGTGTAATAATAGGGAAATGAATGGAGACAAACCTTTTCTTGAGCTACTTCCCCGAAGTACTTGTACAACATGTCATCTTCCCAAAGTTTTCCCTTTTCTATGCCATGTTGCCCTAATCTTGGGTTCACCTTTATCCTTCCGAAGATGTGCCAGTCTAACATTTTGCAATTTATCTTGCCTGGGGGACATGATCACCTCTGAAGCCAGACTTTGTCTTCCTACAGCTGTAAAAAGCACAGCTTCACCCAATATAACCTTTAGCTGTTTGCTGCTGACTTTCATGTTGCTGCAGGTGGTACTGGCTGTGTGGTGCTTAGCTGTCCACCAGGGTTAACCCACAGCCCTCTGTAAAATCCTCCAGGTCTTAAATCCATCCTCCTTTGGGTCAGGGCAGCACAGCTTTGATCGCAAGAAGAAGCCAGGCAGTGATAATTGTAGAGCTATTTTGAGAAGGAACCCTTATCATGGGGTTAGTAGTGCTGCATTCAGTTGACGAGGGGGTGTGTTGAAGGTAAAGTTGAATAAAAATAGCCCCTCTCTTAAAGGATCTCCACTGAGATGAAGAACCATCCCCTAAATATTCTGGATGCCTATGGGGTTCAGTAAGGCAGATCAGCCTTGCAAAAACAATAAGTTATGGGTGAGCAACCTGTTCTTTTTCTTTTTTTTCCCTCCTCAGTCATGAATGTTGTGACTTGTTTGCTTTTCCAGACCTCCCTTTCACAGGCTTTACAGGCTGCAAAGTCTGCTTTTGCCTTACAAGACCCCTAGAGAGGTGTCTCCAAAAGGAAGAAAAGGAGAAACAGGAGCAATGGCCTTCCTTGGATCACTTTACTGTATTCTGGAACAGTTGAGGTTTGAAGGGACCCTTGGGTGGCAGCTGTGTGCAGCAGGGTAAATGTTAGAGCAGGTTTTTGGAATGGTGTCCAGGGCAGTTTTGAGCATCTCCAAGGATGGCAGTTGTATGGATTCTCTAATAAAGACCTCCTTACATAGTCTGAATTAACACTTGCTTTGGAAAGAAAGTGTATCAGGATTTTCCTGAATTTATTGGGGTCGAATGGAACTTTCATCATCCGGGTGATTTTTTCCACCTCCCAACTCATCAGTTAGCTCATCTGTTTTTCACACCTGCTTTCTACAAGCTCATCATTGTCCTTGTTGCTTTGCTTTGTGTATTTTCTTTCTGCAAATTCAACTTTCTCTAGGATGGAGGCAATCATTTTAACATCCATATTGTAGGGATGTATACACCTTTCCATAGCTCTCATGGCACCCTACCAGTGCAAAAAAAAAAAAGACAACTGGCACAATTTCAGCCTGCAGCATTTATGAGGGGAAAATATCAAGACAAATATTTTTGTCCTCTTTCAATGCATTCTCAGAAATGTAAACAATTGCACCAAAAAAAAAAAAATCATCATAGCAGTAGATTGGTTTTGTTTTGTTTGGAATATGATTAAATTATTTGCTGCTCCAGGCTTCAACAAAAATTGGGAAGTGTTAGTTGCTTTGCATAAAGCTGATTGACTGTTTAGATCTCATTACATATATATAGAACACTGGACATCAGAGCTCTTTGTCAATCTCTCAACAGCAAATAATATTGCATTACTTAATAAAGGACTGATATTAGTTGTGACAAACTGCATTTTAAACAGTGTATTAAATCACTACAATGAGCAGCTGGGTAGAAAATCAGTTTATGAGCAACTGTGTTCTAAATAATTTAGTGATAAAAATTATTTCTAATATGAAAATTATCAACTTCTAAAACATCACTTGTACACCTAAATCTTTAGAATTTTGTACATACTGTGTTTAGATTGATAAACTACCATGTTTATTTTTTGCAGAAACATTTCTTCCCAGTAATTTTGAGTCCATATTTACGGAATCTATCACTCAGGGGATCAGCAAAACTGAATTCATTTTGCATTCTCATTTAAGAGAGGCTTTCATCAACTTTAGTCTCAATTTCTTCAATGTTCTTGGAACCTGGGCACTGGAAAACTACTTTAAAAATTCATTTTACTTTCCTCCATTCTTAGTCAATTTCACTGATGTTGGATAATATGGAAGAAAGAAATTCTATCTGACAACTAGAAATAATAACTTGAGGCAGTCCACCCTTAATGCTTTTATTTTTTTTTTTTTGGTCAGGGGTGGGGTTGTTTGGTTTGTTTTCTACTTCTTTTGGGTTTGGGTTTTTTTCTGGATTTCCTGGAGTCAGAAAAGAGCATCCTGCCAGTGCAGTCTGGTTGCATCTTTTCTTCTTTGGCAGCATCCTCAGCATGTGGCTGTCCTTGAGAATATTTACTCAAGCATTTACAAATTATGCTTTCTTATTTCAAGAACATCCTGCTTGCAATTCAGTGACACCTATTCATACAGAAGGACATTCCAACAAGCTAAAAATATTAGTGAGGTATAGGCTTAGGGAAAAAATTGTGAAAATATTTTGGCTTTAAAGTAATTTACACATGTAAGCAGTAGAGTAATAAAGAAATATTTTAAACACCACCAAGAATGCCACTGGAGAAACAATGAAAGTTTGAGCCACAAATATTGCAAGAAATCAATTCTGTTTTCTTGTATATACTTGTGGGTTTTGCAGACCAGGACAAAGTGGTCAGGGGTGGTTTAATGTGCTTGTCCTGGCCAAGACATGACAAGTCAGAACTAACTTTTTTGCACCTCAGAAAAGGTGTTTCTGTTAACCTCATATGAAATTACAGCACCATGTAATGAATTAAAAGGATGACATGTAGCATATTTTAAAAATCACCTAAGTGTTTCAGTGCCTCCATGCTTTTTGGGATGATTTAATATTTTGCTCTACTTAGATCAGACAGGTGTTTTCAGAGGAAATAAAGAACAAGCACGAGTGAAATCCATCTATGGCAAATATATATATTTTTTGGTCTTAGAAATATGATCTCTCTTTGTGTATCATTTAAAAAAAAATGAAGGGAAGTGTGTAGAAATTAATTGTGCAACAGGAAGAATAGCAGAGCAGGGGCAATTTAATAACAAAATAGAGAAAACTATTACAAGTCTTTGGAAAAGTAAGAAGAAAAACATGGGTTTTAGAAATCTGAACTTTCAGTATCAGCTTTTGGTATCTATTTGTATCCTTTATGATGGTCATGTTTTAGATGAATATTCATGAATCATTCTTATAGACGGCCTTAAGTCCTAGAATTGATTGTCCCTAAACTAATCAAATGGAATTTCTTTGGCTAGAACTATTTAAATTTCACTGGCCTATATTCAGGTTACAATAGAAGGACAAGAGCAATACATGTTTCAGTTTTGCCATGTTTTTCTTTCCTCACAACATGAAGTAGTGGTTGCATTAGGTACAGCGTTTGCCCAGCTAGTGGAAAATGGCAGTTCTGTTGAATCCTCCATATTTATGACCAGACATTGAATATATGTCTGTCCTGCTGACCATAAGCAGGCACTACTAAAAAGCATTTCAGTTGAAAAGTTACATCAGAAGATCTACTTCTGAAATATGTAATAGAGACTAAAATTTCTCTGTTGAATGAAATCCAAAACAAAATAGCATTTCACAGAATGTAAGGGGCACTGCTAACTATGCATTTTAGAAAAGTTTTGTATAAATAATACTTGGATAGTTCCTCCTTTTGTTTAAAAAATCCGCCAGCACCCAAACATGACATATAATTGCTTTATTAACAGATTCCTCCCTTGTTTTTTGTTTAGGAAGAGCCCTTTGTCATGGTGTCTGAAAATGTTCTGGGAAAACCAAAGAAGTATCAGGGCTTCTCCATAGATGTGTTGGAAGCCTTGGCCACTTACCTCGGCTTTAAATACGAAATTTACGTAGCACCAGATCACAAGTATGGGAGTCCTCAGGATGATGGGTCATGGAATGGCCTGATAGGAGAGCTGGTGTTTAAGGTAAGGTCATTAATAATTTACTAAGCCAGGCTGTGTGATAAAGCTAGGGAATATGTGGTATGTTCTGTTTGCATTAGCCAGTAACCTTTTTTTATGAGTAATTGACAACACTTTTTTTCTTGTGTGTTGCCAGCACTTGGTAAATGTCCATTGGGCAGTACTAAGAAAAGGTGGAAATACCACTTGGTAGTAACTGTTTAAGAAGCAAGACAATGTCTTTTTTTCCAACCAAAGTAAAGTCTAACTGCGGTCAAATTATGGGATGCACATTATCCTAATTAGTTTGGCAAGACCTGACACAAATGAGTTGAAGAGGCTGTTCAAAAGAGGAAAAATTGGTGTTGCAGTAATTAGTGATACATTACATAAATAATGTATAGCACTTAGAAAAATGTTGGTGTGATGAATACGTGAAGTATATAATCAACAGAAAATGTTTTATTGATATATAATAATATGTTATGTAGATGTATGAATCAAGAGTAATATATTATCTATTCTTTAATTAATAAACCATTTAGTGTACTTAATTTGACATTAATTTTTAAATATTATATCATAAATAAATTGAACCAAATGCATATGCAATATTTTCCTTTTTTCTTTTTGCCCACTCCTCTCATCTTACTTGTTTGCAGTTTCTCCCTGCAAACAGAGAGAGATGACTAGGCAGACTCTATTCTCCTGGTGCCTCATTTGTACCATGAATATATGTATTTTATTTGCTCATAATTAACATGTGAAGGTAGCTTTTACAGGTATAGAGACCTACATTTGTTGTGCTTCCTTAAAGAACTGCAGTAGATATTCATGTAAATAACTTAGACATTGGCTATAGAAGTGTTTTTTCCAAATCTGCAGGTGGAATTTAATTCATAAGCACAGTAAACAGAAAGGAGCATCATGGTCAGATACAGGTCCTAAGTCTTGTAATAAAGGAAAATATATATATATATATATATATTTTTTTTTAAGAAAAAGAAAATATTATCCTTCATGGGTTAAAAATTACTGATAGGTTTAACCTATTCCTGCAACAGGCAGGAAGCCTGTTGGAAAGGAAAAAAAACATCTACTCATTCTGTACCCATAGCACCTTTCATACAGCTACACTGTAATAACAGACTTCCTTTGCCATCTCCCTCTGTCTTTATGAACCTGGAAGGTGGAACTGTGTATTCACTAATGGTAAGCTGGACACAGCTAGAAAAGCAGATTTTCCGTCACCTTCCAAACCTTGGCAACTAAAAATTCCTCATCTAATTTTGAGATGTAGCACCACAATGGCCCACTGATTTCTTTTTAGTCATTCTTTCTGCCTCTAAAGCTGTTGTTCTGCTGCACCCTACTCTCTACAGTACTCATCAGGCCACTGCATAACACAGACTGGAGGGGTCTTAATCCTAGACGGTCTGGAAATGGAAGTGGACCTGGAATGTTTTCTATTATTGGCAATGAATGATTCGTAAGGCAGAACTCATAACAATTGAAATGGCTCAAAGGAAAAAATGTGTGGCATTCTTGTCCCCTTGGAAGGCACAGATTCAAAGAATAGCTCATTGAAGGGGGCAACCACCCAGATCTGTAAATTGATGTCCCAAGTGCAACAGATTTACCAGTCTGTTATGATTTTGCTGTAAATGAGCCTCTGTGGACATAAAATCTTTCTGTATTATTACAGTGCATGAAGAGTTAATGGAACTGCATTTGGAATTCAAAACCCATGTTTTCCCTATACTGTGGCACTGTATAATTTTTTGTCTTCCTCACCCTTATATAATTAATTAGCAGTAAAGGTTCACTGTGTCCTTCTCTCCCATTCTCTGTCCCTCTCAAGGCAAAAGAACCTCTGGGCGAGCAGCCAGTGTCTATCTACCCCTTACCAAGTGCAAGCTGTTCTTGAAAGGCTGCTTTCTTATTTACTGTGAACTGAGTTCTGCTCCCAGACCCTAAATTTCCATCCGCTTGGCAACTTTATAAGGGGAAGTAAAGGAGCAGAGAATAGTTTTAAATTAAAGGCCTAACCTGTTTGAAACACAGAATTTCCTTGTTTTCCCAACCAAGTTTTACATGATAGTCTGGCCAACAAGTGGAGGAATTCCAGAAACAGTGGGAGTAGTCTCTGCCTGTTAGTGTGTCAGCCAGGAATGAGTGCTGCAAGAGACCAGTCTCACTCAAGGGTAATGGAAAATAGCTGCCTTCTCTTTTTGAGTGCCCAGAATCATAAAACCATTTAGCTTGGAAAAGACCTTTAAGATCATCAAGTCCAACTGCTAACCCAGCACTGCCAAGTCGATCACTAAACCATGTCCCGAAGTGCCTCATCCACTTGTCTTTTAAATCCCTCCAGGGAGGGCAACTCAGCCACTTCTCTGGGCAGCCTGTTCCGATGCTTGGCCACGTTTTCAGTGAGTGAAGTTTTCCTAACATCTCCTGGCACAACTCGAGGCCATTTCCTCTTGTCCTATTGCTTGTTACTAGGGAGATGGATCCCCGCCTTGCTACAGCCTCCTTCCAGGCAGTCGTAGAGAGCATCTCACTGAGAAGGGTGTCTGTGGCCACTACAGAAGATGTGCCATATGAAATAGCAGTTGCTGTAGCAACCACATGATTTCTGTGTTCAAGATCAATATTCACTGCTTGCATTACCCATCTTCAGGGTGCAGCAGTCTCTGGTGCAGGTCCTGGTATCAGGGAGAGCAGTCCCAAGTGAATCTTGTTTGCAGCAGCCCTGCTGGAGTTGGATGGCAGGGCAGGAGCCCAGCTGTGCCAAGTACATGCCCTGGGCCCACAGCTGGCTTTGCAGACATGACCCTCTGCCAAGCTCACTCTGTTCCAGCTTTGAAGACAAGGCTTCTGTTGGCTGCTAAAATAGGAGCTGGAATCAGCAGAACACAGTAAGTGGTCTTTAATTTGAACTTGGAAACTGATTCAAGCTTCCCCTCCTTTGACTGTCAAGACCTATATTAGGTACACATTTGGTCTATGCACCTTTTCTAGTCAAAATAACCTGAATGTAACCATGCTATACAAAGGTTTCTGTTCGCTAAACACCTGAACTAGGTGATATTCAGAGAATAAATGCTCTTTGAGAGAAGCACATGGTGCTCTTATCCCTCTCCTGAAGAATGACCAGGGCTCTCACTGCATCTTGTAGAGCTTCATCTTGCAAACAGGATTAGTTCAGAGAGCAGCAGCCCTCCGTGGAGAGGCTAAAGCCATCTCAAGGGAGTAGTGCTTTACCACAAATCTTTCTCTTGCTGTTAATTATCTGTGGCTTCTCACAGTGATTCCTTTAGTTGTTGTCTATCCAGATTGCCTGAGGGATAAGCCTTGTGACAGGCAAGAGAAGCGGCTAATGCCACTTCTGGGAGAGCACAGTAGGCTTTCCAGCATGACTGGGCTTTCTGGTGATATTCACATCCATCAACCATTGCTTTTCACATCTCGACATGCTGCCTTGATTGCGAGGATTTTTTTTCCAATGAGGAGCCATGAGGAAGCAAATAGCATAGGGAAAACAGCCTGATTCCACTTAGGTCCATCAGAAAAAGAAAAATACATGCATTAATCATTTCTAAGAGAAACTGCAAATCAAGTAGAAGCCTCTTATGAGGCTCTTTTTCTATTGCACCTCCCCAAGGAGGGTAGCATAAGAAGGAAGAAACTATACAGGAAGGACGAAGTGAGAAGAAAAAATAATAGCTGAGTAAAAGGAGAATTATTTGGATCTGTGTGTGTTAACTTGACTAAAAATGTCTCTCTGACTGGTTTTTGCACGTCCATGTTAATAACTGTGTAACGTGGGACTGCGTTTTATCACTTCGAGCATATGTTGAAACTTGATTTAACATTGAAAATGGATAAAATGAAGGGCCTCGCAGGACCAGTTTAGAATAGGTTCATTTATTTTCCCTGTATTTGATCATGAACCACAGGAATCATCAGAAGATTGCTTTCCCTGTGTATGAGATGTGCTTGCTACAGCAGTAGCTTAGGGACATTTCAGGGATTTCTAGGCTTTGCTGATAAGCTGGTTCTGTGACACCAGCAGCAATGCTATCAGACCCATTTGGTCATTTCTTTTGGATTTTCTCATTCTGGTTATGTTGCTCTACAATGGCCTCAGGAGAACTGCTGCTGAGGAAGATAAATATAAATTCCTATGCAGGTCACACAGAGCAAAATAATGCCCTCTGCTGTTTTTTCAATCTGTTTCAGGAGTCGCAGTTTCATTCATGAGAAACGTGTAAGACATATGATGCTTGTTTGATTTTGGCACTGCAAAAACTTAGTGAATGGAGAGCTATACATGTTTATAAATCAGATTGGCAGCTTTATATCTAAATATTGACATAATTGCATGCATTTCCCTTTTTATCTCAAAAGCACTAAGTGAACCTTTACTTCTTCAAACTGATGTCTTCTCTGATCCAATCTGACATGTTAATGACAAGCATTTAATTTTTTTCATCTTCCAATTTTGAAAGAAGATGACAGAATCTATCAGTAATCAAGAATGCTCGCTATCAGTAAATCAAGTATCAAGTGAAGCTTAAGTTTGGTTTTGTGCTAAAAGTGTAGTTTTCTGGGAAACTGGTGTTTATGATCCAATTTTATAAGTTAAGAATATGAGTTGTCATATTTCAGTGTAGCTTTTTTTTTTTTTTTTGAACATCTGAACATCAGAGTGCTAAGAAGTCAGGATTTATCTCTCTCCTTTCTGTTTTTCACTTTACTACTTCTCAAGAAATAAAGATACATAGAATCACAGAATGGCTTAAAGATCATCTAATTCCAACCCCACTGCCATGGGCAGGACATCTTTCACTAGGTCAGGTTGCTCAGAGTCCTTCCTTGAACACTTCCAGGGATGGGGCATCCACAGCTTCTCTGGGCAACCTGTGCCAGTGTCTCACCACCCTCACAGTAAAGAATTTCTTTCTAATATCCAATCTAAACCTACTTTCTTTCAGTTTGAAGACATTTCCCCCCATCCTGTCACTCCAGGCCACTGTGAAAAAGTCTCTCTCCATCTTTCTTGTAGGCTTCCTTTAGGTACTGGAAGGCTGCAATTAGGGCACCTCAAAGCCTTAATTATAAATGTAGCATATAATGTAGCAAGACATGGTTATATCACTGCTGTTGCTGCAGCACAACAAAGGAAATGCGACATTTCCATTAGCACAATTATTGTTCACTGTCATAGTTGGTTGATAGCTGGAGTGGAGCCATAATTCTGGGGAATGGGGAGACACTGCTTCCCAGAGGCGCAAATTAGAAGTATTATTTCCATAGATTCCATGTGGTCTGTTTTTTTCCTTTGATGCTCTTCAATGTATTTAATGGGAAAAAAAAAAGTTTTCCTGTAAAAAGAGGGGAGAAAGCAGAAAAAAATTCTATTAGTCATACAGTCAACTATTATGTGGTAAAAGTGTCTTTACTGGTGTATATTGATTTTCAGTAGAAAATCTTTAAGCATCATAGAACAATGCAACTTGAATGAGAAACTCAATGATCTGGTATGGTAGGGAAGTATTTTAGTAATATATTGATAATTAATAACCCAGCTAACTTAATGAGCAGAGGCTGAGTCTAGGACTTTTTCTTTTTTCACATGTCCTCCTTTACCCCTAAATTCCTATTTTGCTTTTTGATATGCATTCAGGGGAAAAGCCCCAAACCTATGCTATTTATTAAATACAATCATAATTTCCTGTTTGACAACTATTGGACTTGTATATTTGTAAATTATTTTTAAAACATATTTATGTTCACTGTTGTGGAAAACAGTTCAAATGCTGGCTGGTTTGCATCTTGCTCATTGGAGCTAGGACTTGACTGTCAGCAGATGCTGTGAATCACTTGAGTCACCCATTGGACAGAAGTTACATAATGAGAGGATAGAGAGATTCAGGTAACTTGAACATTCCATAGACAATTCTAATTACTGACTGAGTTTGCTGCTGCCCATGGGCCAAGGGCAGTTGAATCATCACTCACAAGAATTTGGTAGGAAGGGACCTGAAGTGAATTCATGAAGCAATGCTTTCAGCTGTGCTCATCAGCACAGCTTCACTTATGACACCGGAGAATTTAACACACAAATTAAAGCTGAAGCTCCAATTCATAGCTTTTAAGAAAATCAATATTTTCAAACCCTTTTTTGTCTAAATCATCAGGCTTCCAGCTAGGCTCTGCCACTTTCTCAAGCCAGTGTACAATCAATATAAAGTTAAAGTAACATCATTTAAGCTGAAGTCTTAAGAGGACTGTGATTGGGAGTATGTTTGTACCATGGGCTGCAGAGTTTTCTGCATGTCACATTAAAACAGCCTGGGTGATTTACAAAATTTTCTAATCAGTTTCAGCTGCCATACTTTCTCACTCAATATTTCAAATCACGTATCGAAGGAACTAGGAATCTCTGCCTTCTTTGGGCAAGAAGAAGGAAATTCAAGAGAGTTAATAAAATTTGACTCAGTACTTTCAAGTTTTTGTGCTCTCCTCACCTCCTTCCAAAGGACCCCACACTGCTCTAGGCAGAACAAAAATGGATTAAATCAAGGTAGTAGAAGTTTAAATATTTTAAGTACTCTTTTGTCATATTAAAACATCTAGAATTCACAGTCTTATTGCTCAGTATTTGGGCTTTTTGAAATGGTATTCATGTGTCTACTTTAAAAAACCTTGTTTTCACTGAAGTTCTAATTGTACCTGTAAAAAGTAAAGTAGCACCTGCTGTATTTGTGCCTGGTGTCCCTGGAGACCTAATACATACTGTGAAATACAATGATTAGATCAAGAAATGTTATTCATCCTCTTTTCATCTGAAATGGGTTCTTTAAATTATGAAAATTATGAAAAAAGATGGCAATGGCACAAAGTAAGTCCAAGCTAGCTGCAGGACAGATTGGCGTTGCTAGAGGAGCAATGCCTTATCAGGAGGATATAGAAGAATTAATAGTAAAGCAACTGCATGCAGTATCTGCTCCTCTGCACTTTAGACTTCGCAGATAAAATTGATGTTTTATGGAATTTCAGCTGCTCCTAGGGTAGTAGCCCATTCTCATGATCATCAAATAATGAAAATGTTGTATAAATTTGGCTCTATCAGGCAACTAATTTCCTATGATTGGATCTGCTGTGCACAAAATCTGCCTTTTGCCACAATGGCAGCGATGTCTTTAGTAAGCCAGGGTGACAAAAATGACAAAAAGTAGATTTCCTCCAGGAAATCTGTATTCGTAGTATTTTGATTTCTTGGAAAATACCAACAAGGAGAGCTGATGTGCCAGAGTCCACCAAGTGAGGTTTGCTTGCAGAAACTAAGACACGTGGTATAACTACCTTGCCACCTTTCTGTGCTCACATTTGTGATGCTGAAGACCTTGGTCTCGGCATCCGCTTCTCCCTAAGCTTAGCTGCTATAAATCACAGAGGAACAGAGATCTTTTTGGCAGCTCCTACTTATGCACATTGTTTTCTCCTCCTCTCCTCAGAGAGCTGACATAGGGATCTCTGCCCTAACCATCACCCCGGACAGGGAAAACGTGGTGGACTTCACGACACGTTACATGGACTACTCGGTGGGCGTGCTGCTGCGGAAGGCAGAGAAGACAGTGGACATGTTTGCCTGCCTGGCCCCGTTTGACCTCTCCCTGTGGGCCTGCATTGCTGGCACGGTGCTCTTGGTGGGGCTCCTGGTCTACCTCTTGAACTGGCTCAACCCCCCGCGCCTTCAGATGGGGTCCATGACGTCTACAACCCTCTACAACTCCATGTGGTTTGTCTATGGATCCTTTGTGCAACAAGGTAAGAGACAGAGGGAGGCTCTGCCTCCAAGAGAAAACCTATATATCCTCCCCACTGCTGTAGAGACCTTCCTCTTCCCTGCCTCCCTACCACAGCCCACAAGGAACTGGGAGCATTGGAAAGCCTCGTGCTAAAAGATTTCCTAGATATTTGGCTGCCCTGAGAAGTTCAGAGCACTACATGCTAGCTTGTGATTTGTTGTTTCGTTATCACAGAAAGGTGATTTTTCTCTGAGTAAAAAAGAGTATTGCCCATCATTTGCTGGAGAATTATTCAACATTAACATGTGCTATGTTCTCACATAGGCAGAGAATGCTGGGATTTGGATTTTGAACTAAGTTTAGACTCGGCAGCAGTGTTAAACAATCTTACTGTGTCTGATATTCTTTCCTCTCTCTTCTGATTTATTTCACTTTTCCTATATAATGTTTAGATTCAAGCTTCTCTGGCCTTCCTGATTGCTTTCTCAATCTCCTCTAGCATCTGGTGTAGCCCAGGCTGTTCCCCAGTTCTGCTTATTTTCCCAGGTCCTTCACAATCTACCTCTTCTGGCAGAGTTTTAATCATGCATCCTAAAGACATCAGGGACTGCAGATCTTGGCTGGGTATATACTGCTTGGGATTCTGGTCTACAAGTTGGGGTTGTAATGCAAAGTGGAATAAGAAAACACAGCTTAATATAAAAGCAAAAGGGGGTTTAGGTAATAACACTCGACAGCAAAACAGAATGAACACCTTCTTGTTTATCCATGTAATTGTTCCTCAGTCACTGCTGGCACTGCAGGTACACCTGCTTTAATTTCATAGAACATCTGCTCTACAAAGAGCCATGGCCACTACAGCCCCAAACTCACAGACAGTTCTTTGTATTTTAATCTGAATTTGGATGGAATACTGTAGGTAAAGGTGTCACATTTACATAACACTGGCAACATGTTATTTAGCATTACATTATTCTTGTTTCGAAACAATGAAATGACATGCATAAAAGCTAAAGGTATCCATAAAAATCAAGTATGAAACTCCTAGAAGGGGAAAAAAAAGCAAAATTAATGTCACTATCCAAAAAAAGAAGAAAAGCTTAAGCTGAGACTTTCCACAAGAGGGGTGATTTTAAACACACGAGCATAGAGACATTACTTTTAAAATTATCATTTGCACTGAGCAGTAATGGCCAGCTGAGGAGAGCTGAAGAGATTGTTTCAGGGTTTCTGTGATTTTCTTTTCCTTTCTTTTTTTTTTAATAACACCAAAGACTTCAGAGTAGCTGAGACCTATGGAAGTTTTTTGAATGTGTATAGGTGGGTTTATAAAGCTTTCTTTCTGCCCAAAGCATCCCAGTGTAACTGTTTAGGGAATCCAGCTGTGAGAGAGCAGTTGGTCTGTTACAGAACAAGAATCATTACATCTTTCCTCCTGTTAGGTTAGAACTTGTGAATTAGTTTCGTTACTGCATGAATGTGAGTTGTTCTACACAGGTTTATTAGTCCGAGCATCCCTGCTGTACTCCCAACAGGAGTCCCTAAAAGCTTTCTAGGAGACTGCCCAGCAGAGATTCCAAGGAGGCACAGCTAGTTTAATACACTTCAGTCTGAACAAGTGTTACCTGGGTTGTTTGCCTCATGTTTATCCAAGGAAGCCTGTGTTGCCTGGTTTCCTGAAATTTCCTAACTCATAGGTCCAGAGTGGTAGCCCACAAGGGAGCCCTTCCATAGATGCTCAGTTAGCTCAAAAAGAACCAGTCAATGAACATGAGTGCTTAAGGAGGGCTTAGAGAGAGAAGCCTTGAATTCAGCATGAAGGTGAGGAGGAAGTTAGATGAAAAGAAGTGGGACTGGGTGACAAAAATAGCAGAATTCAACAGGAAAAGAAAAAAAAAAAAAAGGAAGAAGAAAGAAAAGGAATTTATTTGAGCAGATCTGCATCCACTCCCTGTGGTAAGAGGGATATGAGGTGCAACTAAGTAAAACCTGCTGGTGGTACAAAGCACCTGGGGGCACCAAAACTGTTGTGCAACTTCAGAAAAAGAAATTCACAAAATTTGGAAGGTGGGAGGAATTATTTAAAGAGAGAGAGAGACCTTACCACTCTATTATGTGGATTTTCAACAAAACTCTATAGAATTCACCAGAAGAACATAAAATATTCACTTGGCTCCTACTGAGTAAGAGAAAGCTACAGATACATATCTCTTTCAAAGAACAAGCAGAACTGTCCTGAATTTGCTAGAAGGAAAAATGAAACACATTGAAAAGGGTTGATACCAAAATATGTGACACTTACAGACTGATATAAACATAAAGACTCAGAAATTCAGTGCAAAAGAGACCCATTTATAATGTCAGCCTGTATTTCACATTCAATTTGAATATAACAAAAACTGTATTAGCTGAAGCGTTATTGTTTACTAATCCTTGTGAATACAGACAAATGAAAATAATTTTCATTGGCAGGGTAACTGGCTATTGTGGTAATTTTGCCTCTGTTTTCATTCATCAGCTCTTCATTCAGCAGAAAAACTGCAGGTTTTATTTGTTTTGGAATAGTAAATCTGTTGCTGTTAATTGTGATTGGCAGATCTTAAGTGCAGCAGCATGGGGCATTTCAAATACTGTCAGGTTCACTTAAGAAGTCTTTCAGCAGCAATTTAAAGCATGACAAGGTACTCATTTTTGTTATCAAAACATAGAGCCAAAGATACTTTTATGTCCTGTGCTGACAGAAACAAAGCTGCATGAACCAAGGACTGCTTGTGCTTTGATAGTTCTGGATTCTTTGTTTGGGGCTAGCAAGTGATTTGTGCCGTCATCTTCTCTTTCTTGTCTCTAGAGAGAGGAAAAATTTGCAAGCATGCAGACTGGCTCCAGACCTGCCATGGCTCTGAAGACAAAAGAGCCTTCTGGTGCAAAAAAATACAAGTCATTCTTTAAGGAAATTCATAACCTATTATGATTGAAACTAAGAGCTTATTTCTTCTGAAATAGTTAAAAACTTGGCAAATTTAAGCAAGTAGCTTTAGTTCACTGTGTCCCTTTTTATTTTTGTTCAGCCTTGACTCTGATGTCTTGTTTAAATGCTGTTAAGGAGTTTTAACCTTTTGCAATTTTTGAAACACTAAAATACTGTGTCATTGCCTATAGACAGAAGTCAACACAGATCAATCCAGTGGTTTTTAAGGCTATAATTATTGTCATATTCAGTTACAAAATTTAAGTATTTTTAGTTGCTTCCTTAAAGGTAGACTGAAACTTAATGTCACTACTTGTATCACTTGAACTTAGGTTTTGAACTTGGCTTTCAATTTCTTCCCTCTATATTTCAGTGACCGTTCTAGGCACCATTTTTAGGCGGGTAATATAGAGGTATATTTTAAGTTTCCCTTTTTATTTGATGTTCATTCATTATAGAGATCAGTCAAAACAATATACTTTTTTTTTTAAATTTTTAAGATACATGAGGATAAGGCTGTAATGTAAATGGGGAGGCTCAATTAATATAAAAGTGTATAAACTACAAAGTGGGGTTTTTTATCCTGTACTCAATCGCTTCATTATTAAGAAAACAAACAAACAAAAAACAGGCAGGAAGTGCACTGAAATGCTTTGGCTTCCTACCCAATATACCCACTGAATCTGTGACCACTAGGAAGGCAGAGACTTTTAGGTGATCATGGTGGTGCTGCTGTGGATTATATTAAAAGCAAATGCTTCTGACGCTGAAGTCAGAATTCAGGCATGAGTAGTTAAGATAATATCTGTTATCTCTGAATTGTCTATTCTTGTAGAGATGAAGCAAATTTTTAGATCCAGACTGCAGAAGATTGCAGTTGTGTTGCAATTTAGTGTCATGGCTTCTGAATTTGTTCTTTTCCTTTTGCTCATCCTAGAAGACTAAGTGAATAAAGCTCTGTATTTTCCTTCTTTTGGATATTACCCTTTGTCAATTGGACAGATAATTGGCTCTAGGCAGCCCTGCCTGGGCAGGGTGTGTTTGACAAGGTCCCTTTCTACTTCAAAGATCTTAGTGATATATGAATAATGATATATTATGTACTCTTTGCTCAGCTTTTGCACTACTCTATACAACCACGGTTTTCCTTCTTTTGAGCCGTGGTATCGTTGCTGCTCCCTCAAACTTTGCCTGTATTACAATTTGCCAATATTGGGAACCTGTGATGTGAACTCAGAGAAAAAATTTGGGGGTTCTAGAAACTTTACTAAAATCTTCATCAACTGAATCAACTTGCTGCAGTAGCATGATGGCTTTTATACTTGCTGAGAACCTAGTTTAATCTCCTGAAGGTTTTCTATTAGCTTCCTATTAGGGGCTCTTGTTACAACACACTGTAGGGACCACTCTGCTCTCAGCAGTACTGGAGAAAATCAATGATTTAAAAAACAGAAGTTCAAGATCTAGAGTTATTCCCAACATTTTTGATATAATAGATCAGTTTTTGAGACAGGTAAAATACTGCATAATTTTTTACCAAGGACTTGCAGAAGAATGATTTAGGGGGTTTTGTTTCGAAGGCAGCCTCTCAAATTTTGCTTCAGAATACAGCGATGAGCTAACTTAGTATAATAGAATTGAACTGAATGTTGACAAAATAATGAAGTTAGAGAAAATTACAGTGTTTTGTATTTGATATGAAAGACACCATAAAAGACTTTGTCTCTATCTTATCACACTCTGCTCATGTTGCTTTGAATTTTTGTATAAGAGAAGGTATTACTGAACTGGCCTGGTAGGATTTTAGATTATGCAGGTAAAGATGCAAGGCTCTGTTTGGTTTGGGATTTTTTTGGTTTTTTGCTACAATGGAAAATATCTTTTAAATGGCTGAATCATTCAAGATGTAATTACTTCTTAGTGATTGCAACAAAACAAACATTCATTATTGTTTTATAAATAGAATTTGACCATAGGATAATGAGCACTTGAAGTATTACCTGCAAAAATATAATTTTCTTCAGAGATCTTAATACACTTGCTTAACCTAGCAAAGTTATGAAATTGATGATGTAAAAGCATCACTGGTGGGCCATTTTTTTATCCCCTCATATTTGTTTAAAATGCTGGTCACAGCTGGAGGTTTTGATTGGTCATCAGTGGTGTCCGTAATGGCCAATTATGCTGATAATACCTGGTAAATGAGCAAATCTTACTGTTTGCCTTGTGTAAATTACATTTCACAGGAGCAATAAAACAGCCTCCAAGCTTTGGCAATTCAAAGTCATTATAATACTTCTCAGATGGTTAAAGCTGCTCAGAATTCTCAGTCTTCTTCCTTGTATTACCACCCAAGGTGTGATATAATCCTCCTGAAATGCACTGCCTGGAGTCTGCTGTTGCTTAATAAATTACTCCATCTTGCTTATCTCACTCTCGGCATATCCCTATCAGCAGGAAACCATTATGCTGTAGCAACATCCTTTCTTAGTGACATTTTCTCTTAATTAACTTTACAACAATCAAATATTTAATATTCAGAGGAAAACTCTAGAATCATTCTGGAAGAATTGTGTTAGAAATTAATTATATCTTTACATGTGATATTTAGTGGTGAAACCTGATTTATTTGATTTATTTTTAGGGGGGGATTATGTTTAGAAATACAAAAATGATCCAGTGTAAAGGCTTTAAGACTGAGACCTAGTTCCTAATTTGGTTTCTTCACCTGGTCTGCTGGCTGACCACAGAAACTTTATTTAATATCTTAGATATCAGTTCTTAGTTGTAAAATGGAGATATTACCCATCTTCCTTCATAAAAACATGTTTTATATCTTCTGATGGAAGGCAGAAGTTAAATGCCAGTCTCATTAATTAACAATTTTAATTGCTCTTCAAACGAATGCCAGTCTTGACATATTCATGTAGCAAGGGGAACAGACTTGCTGAGCCTAAAATGCACAGCACAGAGCTGGGAAAATGATAAGTCAGATACCGAGCACGTTGGGAAACAAGCTTCCTACACCAGCAGGTTTATTTGGGTTTATTTGTGACATGATAGTTCCACCTCAAAGTCTGAACCCCCCAAATCCTCAAGTTATTGTATTAAATCTAGGCTAGTGTATCAGTAAGTATATTTACCTTTATAAAGTCATCTCTCTGAAATGGGGACTGCAGCCCTGTGGTACCCAAGCTCCTTTTGCATGTCTCAGACCAGCCCTCTTGACAGCATCAAAAAATGAGTACATTTTGGCAATTGCATCCTGTATGAATTTGGAAACCACAAATGATCACTGGAACTGACAGCGTGTACTGAGAGTTGTTGTCATGTGCACAGTACACTTCTGTAAGCCTTGGATGTAGCTTTATGTCCTTTCAGAGGCTTATTTGTCTCTTTTTGAAATCGTAATTGCAAGGAATAACCATGCTCCAAATAAATGCTTCAGTAGTGTGGGCATTTGTTTGCAGCAATGTGATATCACTAGTGTGAAACTACCAGGGGATATGCTTGGATTTTCCCCTAATTTGAAGTTAAGATTCAGGCAGTTCTCAGAGGCATCTTAAATAATGCATTTCTACATCTTCTCTGCACGTGGTTGCTTGAGTAATAGCACTGGGTATGTGAGGCCAGAGAGATTTAGAGATTTTGTGTCTGATATACCACTTGTGAAGAGGAGAATGAATGGCAGTGTGAAAGCCCAAAAACTACCTTAATTGCCTCGGACTAGCTCTGATTGACTGTGGGAAGGCAATGTCTGACTGGCTGTAGTATAAATGCTGATCAAGACCAAATGAGGCAAACGGGAAATAGAACTGGATGTCATGGCATCTGTCCATCATTCTGTGTTCCTTTCAAAAACATCCTAAGGTGAATATTTTACTCAGAACCGTTTCTTTAATTGTTATAATTTCTAATATGACTATATGTTGTAATTGGGTAAAGAATTGATAAGTTGGATTCAGGTAATCAATTTTGACTTTTCAGGGTTCACCTGTGTATAATAGGCATTTAATTGAGGAAATAAGGAAGAACAATTTAGTCAGGAACTGAGTGTTTCTTGCATAGAGGAGTAATATAACCTCCAGTTTTATCTTCAAAGATGTTTAGAAGCTGAAGAGGCAAGTCTTGTCCTGTTATTTGATATTCCTACACAGGAGTTTACACTTAAATTGACAACTTCAGATGTTTAAGGTAGGGAGGAAGTGAGAAATGAGCTTTAGCTTTATTAAAAATACTCCCCCTCTGCTTGGGTTTACAGCAGTTTCATCTACAAACTGATCGGCCTTTTTCAGCTGAGGACATCCAAGGCACCAGATAAACATGGGTTTTAGAGGGAGCCCGTGGTAGTTTTCTGTTGCTTTTCTGCCCTGTGAGGAGTCCCTCCTCTGCAACAGCTGTGCCATAGCTGCATCCGCCCATACAGATCCACTTCACAACATCAACTGGTGGGTAGGTGCCAGGAAAATTGCTTGAAAGCTGTAAAGACAGGAGCAGCAAAGAGGTTTTCAAACTACTGGCAGGAAAGCCTCCCTTCTTCAGCAGCTGAGGGGTTTTTCCTCGAACCTCTTTTAATATTAAAGTGTTTATAAAAGGAGTAGACCAAAATTAATAAAGAAAGGAAACAAAAAATGCTACCAAATTATTTTTTTTTTTACTAACCTGTTCATTTCACTGATTATTGAGATGAAAGACCAGTCTCAGCAAATATGGTAAAATGAGAGAAAAATTAGGGTTATTGGGGAGTTTGTTTTTTTTTTTTTTGGTCAGCTTCCCAGCATGCAAATTAAGGGGGTTACCTTCATTAGAGCAGCATTGTAGTGTAGGAATCTCCTGCTGCTTAATTTTTATTCTTCCACTCTGAATAGAAGAGGGAGAGATCTTAAAGTAGGACTTTACCCTTCCAGTGTTTTTGAAGTTAGTGAAATGGGGCTGGGTTAAAAATGTGTGATACCTCACCTACCAGGCAAAAGGGAGATGAAGGAACACGTGCGGTTTTGACTGAAGACTCTTCTTCCTCCACACTAGGACAGAGTAAAGGTAGCAATAAAGGGGAAAGAAAGTCATCTGCAAACAGGCTGTTAAGGAACAGTGATAATAAACCTGTTGAGTGAGGTGTTCGTTGTTCATGCCCAGACATCCTTGCTAATAGAACATTTTCAGCTATGAGCATTTACCTCCTTCTTACAATGTCTTCTTTTATAGCTACATCCCCAAAGAGGAAAATCCTCACTATCCTGTAAAGTCACCTTTGAAGCTGCTTTTCACTCCTGAAAAACCTGAGTTGTGATCTTAAGCAGGGTGATAGCTGAGAGTGAAAACCAGGTTATTCAACTTTCAAACACAAGCATTTGTATTAGTGATTTTCATCAATAAATGACATTATAGCATTTTTCTCTGTGATACTTAAAAGGATGAGGGTTTCATTCTGTCCTCTGTTCACGGTCATAATACTACATTAGGTCATCTGAGTTTTGGAGATCACTTTGATACCAACATTACAGGACGCACCTGAAGTGGAATTTTAGTCTAAATTTTAAAATGTGTTATTTAGGAACATAATTAGAGCTCCTGCACTGGTGATAACTGAATTCTATAAGGTTAGGAGCTCATTTCAGAGAAGCATTCTGAAAGTTAAAGGATAACTAGAATTAGTGACATGAGAACTGAACTAAGGCATCTGAGATGCCTGTGATTCCCTTGCCTCTGAAGTAGTCAGGGGTCACTCTGTATTAGTGGATGCTTGGAAATCTTGGAAGAACAGATTTATAAAACAGTTCATAACTTTTAAAATTCAAGCAAAAACATATTTTTTAGTGTGCAATCCTTTTTTAAATTCCCTTCACCCCCTAAAATCTTGATTCACAGAATTATATAGAGGTAAAAAGATTATGGGGGAAACTCTTTGTCAAAAGATGGGGGGGCTTTACTGGAATAAGAGTTTGTCCTTATGGTCACACTGCATTTTTTTGTGTCTCGCTTGGTTCACAGTTGTTCAGTTTCAGCCAAAGGGGACTCTCTCCCTCGTATTTATAATGTCCTCTCTGACAGGCTCTCAGCTAAAGCCGCACTTTAATATCTCATAAATGACGTTGCTTAGCTTAATGTTAATTTTACATACAGATGGTCTGTTTTCAGTCCATTGTGCACATCTCTTTCTGCTGTCCCTGAAGGTGCTACACACAACCCCGTCAGTAGCCTATGGAAAGGCCACACTAAGTAAACTGAATGTGGCAGTAACACATACATTATCTCCTTAGCCACGTATGAATATGGACTAGAGATGATAATTGTGGCTGATTGCTTGAGGCTTTGCAGCATTTGAATCCAACCACTAGTAATTGAGAGATTGGATCTCAGCATCTCTTGAAATCTGATCTAAATGTTGCCAGTGTGCAAGGTTATTTGTTAAGATCCTGTGCCAATATCCCCTAAAATACTAGCAAGCATATATCACTTTGATGCATTCCCAGTGGCTGCAAACAGCGCCTTTACCCAGGCATGCAATCAGGTGCAATCCTAAAAGCACACATCACGTCCTGAAGAGGATCCCCAGAAGCTCCCTGTGTTTCTTGCAAATGCACATTGAGCTCTAGTCTGTGTTTGCCTCCGTGTGTGTATATTAATAATTATATTCTGTAAAATTATTGCTGTATGTGTTACAAGTAGAAACAAAGAATTATCTGGTCAGAGAAATTTTTTTTTCAAAGAGCTGTTGGTAAAATTGCTAGGCTTATTGCACAATTATTTATGATTATGTAATTGGATGATACTGTATTTGGTAACCCCAAAATTAAATTTGAAACCCTGCTAAGTCTTCTAATAAACCAATGCATTTCAGCAGCATTAATACAGTATATTTTGTCTAGCAGATTGATGAGAGGTGGACAGCAAGCCTCACAGTTCCAGTGTGGTCAGAGTTACAGATATCAAAAGATGTACTTTCAAATTTCCAGGCTTGTAGTATAAGACTAGTAATTATTCTTCTAAGGGCTCCCAGTAACTTCAGCAAATCCCAGTAGATGCCTCCATTTTCATTTTATCTGCAGTCACTGCTCCTCTTTTATAATGGGAGCAGGAGAGAAAAACAAAGTATACTTTGTGATATATTTTCCAGAACTTTTGGAAACACTGTAAAGGCTACTCATCCCCTCTCTCTCTCTGATCATGTTGCGCCAGTCACTACAATGTATTGGCATTATATTGATGCACACTAATGTTTGTAACATTTTCTTTTATCTCTTGGGAACTTTGATTTTCAACTGAAAATACATTTTGCTGATTCCACAGGAAGACAGAATCAGACCACTGCAAAATTGCTAATATCTGAAATAAGTCATTAACCTTGGGTCTGGGCCTAAAAGCCAGGAATTAATTCCTATAGATCTTGCAGATTCATCCTGTAAATACTACATAATAGGATTGAAAAACTGATTAACGTATTTTATTGAAGCATCACAGACACCAGGAGAAGCTAGACCACAGCCATTTGCTAAATGGTTGATACGATATGTTTCCCTTCCCAACTCTTGCTTTATTGCCACCCTTTCAGTAAGATGGGTGGAAACAAACGATTTACTGTTGTGAAGGGAATTATAAATATACTATAACTAATATGTTATGCTAACATCACTTTAATCAGGTAATTATTAAAGGACTGTTTGGCCTTTAAGGACATTGATTTAATGGGAATTAATTTAATGATTGAACACTGTTTGTGTAACATTATCATTGCTAGTGATGCAGAAAATTGGAATCTCAGCTCAGCTGAAAAGAGTTTAGACTTTTTATTATCACATTAGATCCCATTCTACTGGAATGTAGTTATTAGACCCTTTTTTATACTTCCAGTATATATTTAAATGTTTGGGTTTTATCTAAAAATTTCTGAATAGAAAAAGTCAGTTAAAAATTTTGTCATTGTACTGCTCTCCTTTTTGATAGAGGCTTGAATTTCTGTTTAAAATAGCCTTAAAGAAAGTCCATTAGATTTTGGTTTTGACTTGCTATTGCTTCTCCCATAAAACAAATTTTCTCTGTTTTCATTCTCTGCAAACTTGACAATTTTTTTTAGGAGGAATAGAGTTTGGTTTATGGAATAGTTTTACAACTTTAAAGACACAGCAGCTTTATAATGTAGCAGCAGACAGAGCGCAGTTCTGTCTAGATTATTCTGAGGCTGAATCCTGCACTGTCTAGTCACAGCTTGGTGGAAATGGTGAACATTATAAAAGGAGTGTGTTCAGTACCTGAGGGTTAAGACAGAGTTAATGCTGACCTTTATAGTTACAACTGCCTTTTACCTACAGGTATGTTGTCTCTGGATGCCCTCCTTGGTTTTGCCCTTAGGGGTGCCATTGTCACAAATTATTTTTCATCTTTGTAGCGCCTCTAACTACTGTTGTATATAAATGAGACCCAGGGAGGGAAGGGAAGCATGTGGTGAAGTGATGCGTCTGACAGACTGCTGCAAATAGATTAATTTTCAAACAAAATCTTACTCAGGGATGTCTGACAGTTCCTGCTGTATCTTGGCAGAATTTTCCAAAGGAGCCTGGTGGCCAAATGATTAGCCCTCTGTCGCTAGAATGAAGCAGTTGCAGTAGACACTAACAGCAAGTTAGGCAGGCTGGGTATTTGAAGACTGATAGAAAAATAATTTGATAACAGACATAGCAGAGTCTCAAACTTACAAACACTGTAGGTTACTAATCCAGTGGTGAGCGATGCTGTAGTAGGCTGAAATGCTTTGTTCTGGGTAGCACTGGCCCTTCCCTTGATGCTAGAGGATCTTCTAGCTTTGGAGAGGATATTTTCAAAGAACAAGACTGAAGAACCTATATTTCAAGCAAAGTAGTTTGTGAGCTGGCCTTTGATCAATATTTTAGATATTTCTGTTTGTCCATCAGGTCATATGTCAAGGCCCTCTGACCAGATTTATGAGATGGCTTCTCTGGGCTGTAACTTGATGAGGGCTTTGTGGCACTGCCACTGGTCCTTGATTAGTTCCAGCATTGGAAATCTCAGCATGGGTAATCTCTTTTTATTAATGAGAAAGCAGAGCTGAGCAATGAGCCTTAGTATGTGAGTCAAATGCCACAGGCACATCCAAACAGACACCCAGCAGTAGCAAACAGAGGATTTTCAGAGGGAGTTTTCAAGACATGAAATGTACGGAGGATTTTCAGAGGGAGTTTTCAAGATAGGAAATGTAGCTTGGAGGTGATTACTGGCTGGCAGCAACAGAAGGGTGACAAGGTAGCATGGTAATCTCTCTCTCAGATTGGAGCTGGCTCGTGCCTGGCCTCCTTGGTAGGAGTATGGGGGAAGCCTACATCTGCCTGCACAAGGTTGTGCACATACCCTCGGGTTAGCTGGCTTCCAGAGCTGTTGATAAGGATCTTTAAGCATGTATAAGATGCAGCTTCTCAAACTCCTTCACAGATTTCAGATAACTAGGAGTGATTTGAAATAAGCCTGAAGGAGAGGAATGATAGTCTCGGATTTTCTCCCTGTCACATAAAGGGGAGAAATAAATGAGGAAAGCTTTCTTTTGTGCATCATTGCTTCCCTTCTGGGAGTGCAATGAGGGCAGTGCTTCCCACCCAGCTGAAAGAAAACAATCTTCCAGCGAGAAAATGTAATGAGATTAGTCAGGGGATCATTACACTAACAACAACAAATGGCAAGAGTAAGTGATTGTTTAGTTCAGAAATAAGACATTAAGGGGCAAAAAAATTAATCAGAGCACCAAAAGAAAAAGTGAACACATTCTTAATTGCCTTCAGACCAGCAGAAGAAATCTGAATAATCAACAAGAACAGTTAGACTCAGAAATATAGAATTGGTCTTCATGGTGTTTCTGAAATCTTGTAGGAACACTTGGAAGTATTTAAGGTCAGATGGGCAAGGTGGGCAAAAGGGGAAGAAGGTCTCACTATGCCAAAATAGCCTTAGGTACTTCAGAAGTTGAGAACTTGGAAAGAACTGATTTTGATTTTTTTTCTTCTCTGACCATGTGCTAATGACTGGAGCACAAAATGAGGTGGGAGACGGTGTCTGCTGCAGGCCACCAAATCCCACTGGAGTGGAGGGTGGCTGGCTCCCATGATGCGTGTCTGAAACGCATGAGGGAAGTGTGAGGTGTAACAGGGGCAGTCAGGCTGAGTGGTGGCTGTTTCAGGCCTCCAGCTGCCCATGCTGAAGCATCTGGAATGCACATGTAGAGCATATTGAAAGGAAAAGGAACATTGATTGCACCAAACTGTTAAATCCTACAAACTTCAGAGAAAAAATTACATGGGGAGAAAGTGTACACAGACGTGAGGCAGAGCTGAGAACAACAGGAAGGAGGGCACTGAAAACTTTATTAAGAGGTAGAGAATCCTTAATGATATTGGTGTGTTAGGTGAAGGTGACACCATTCAAAATCGTTATGCCAGAAAGGCGATAAATATTTCTCTTCTGTGCTTGAGAAAAAAGCAAATTAAATACTTTCTGTGTAGTGGAGGTTAAATGGTAGCTACCAACATCAGACAGTTTCAAATCAGCAGATTCAAACAAATTTCACCCAAACATTCAAGAGAGTTTGCTGTGCAGCTTTCAAGATTTCTGTTTGCTGATTTGAGTCTTAGAACATTGAACAGGTTTTTAAAAGATGACCAAAAAAATCTATTGTAAACCTAAAGACCAAGCTGAAGCTTCAGTGAAAGTTTTTCTTCCATCTTAATATATGGATGTAATAAGATGGAAGACTTAACAAATATAAACAGACATTTAACAATTTCAAAAGATATAACCATTAAAAAAGACTACACATGACTTTAACTATTTTATTTTTTAAAAAAGTTATCATTGGGATTTGATGGAAATTTTAGAATCACTTTAGTGATTATAAAAGAATTGGTCCCCTTCCAATCCTACTACTTCCAATGAACTCAAAGAACAATTCCTAGTATATTTGGAGTATTTTCACTGTATAGTATTAATATGTAGATGCAGTGCTCTCTCTTTAGGAAGTAAAAACCTGAAGAAATGTTTCATGTGTGAAACAAAATATCTGAATGTCTCTTTTCACATGTAATTCTTTTTTTTTTTAAATCACTACATTTTACACAAACCAAATGCTACAGGAGGAACAGGTGGTGTGGTGAGTAAAAACTACAGCTGGCTCTCAAACTTCTCCACACCTCGTAAGATCTGGCTTCCAGCCCTGCCTCGTGATCAGTTCCTTCTCCACTCCCAAACCCTTGCAATCTGCCAATATTTGCAAGGATACAGAATTCAGCCACTGATTCACAAGCTTATTTGGAAGGCATTACCAGTTCAAGGGGTTGTATTCCCCTGTAGAATAATTCATAGGGCCTGCTGTGGTCAATGGGTGTTAACTTCAGCACAAAATGTAATATTACAACTTCACGTTATGGCATGCCAGCTTAAATGATATGGAAAGGAATACGTGCAAAGTTCAAGGAAGAATGGAGAAGTATGGATAAAAAAAAAGAAAATAAAGGAAGAAAAATTCATGATGAGAGATTTCCTGACAAGTACCAAGCTGCATTTACTTCACAGCTGGTAGAAATAGGTATAGGCTTCATTGACTGTAAAATATTTTTTGTCCTATACTGAATTGAACATTTCCAATTGAAAACAGGAGAGATTTTATATTATCAAGAAAGTTTTTAACAGAACAATAGCAATAGCTAATGCCCTGAAAGATTCTGCCTTTGAAGAGCTCTGCTTTGCAGAGTTTTGCAAAGATCACAGAGCTCAAACTTTAGGTTTTGTTTCTCATGGCAAAAAAAAAAAAAAGCGGAAATATAAAATGCCTTTTCCTCTGTGTTAATACAAACTACTTCCCTTACACCCTGTCTCTATTAATGTCCCTTTCACAAAGAAAACAGAAGACATACATTGATCTAAACTGTTTGCAACAGACATCTACACTTCTTTATTTATGGAAATTGCAGATGCACAGCATAATTGATGTGACTGTTCTAACAAGCTAAAGGCTAAATTGCAGCCAACTCCCAGTCCTTTGTGCTTCTTTTACCAAAGGCCAATAATTCACTGAATGTGGATAGAATTTTTGTAAGAAAAATCAAAATCTGTCCCCAGATAACCCACCCTGTTATTTCTTCACCTTCCTTTTCAATGCACAGTTGAGATTCTTGCTTTCAATTTTGATAGTATTACAGTTCCTCCACAAAACAGTCCCAATTAACATATTTTTCATGTTTCTTTAAATTATCTAGAAAACTCCTTACACAGAAATTCAACTCACTGCAGTTTTTCTTCAGGCAAAAAATTGACAAATCCCTGAGAACAAGAAGTTTGGAAAAAGAGCCTATGCATTTTGAATTCTTCAAATTTAGTCCAGAATTATAAAATACTGAGATCTCTCTAGGCTGAGGTCCTCGGTTTCCCTATTTTGCCCATTTGTGCTGTGATTTCATTCCTCCTTCTTGCCTGTACTCCTCTCTTGTGATTTTTGACATGAAGAAACCTTTATACTGACTGCTAATGAGGGAAAATAGGGTTTTTTTAAAGTAAAAATGTATATGGTAATTGTATTGTTTCACATTTTATCTTCTAAGTTGGGTTTTTCCTGATATTTAGGTCTGTCATAATTATGCATTATATTGTTTGCATTGTCAAGACAATGCATTATTTTTCCTGCCTTCTATTTAGCTTGAAGCACTTGGAAAGAAATGGGAATAAACAGAAATTTATAAGATAAGTTGCAGTCTAAGCCTGTCATCTGAAGTAGGCCAGCATTAAAATGGTCTAGGATTGATGAAGCAGAGCTGCATTAGATGAGAGTGGGAGGACTAAAAGTAATTTCTTTCACTGCGACTTCTACAGTAATTCAACTTTTTCAGAAAACTCCCAATAAGATTGATTTTTCTAGTTCAGTTTACCCTGGAAAATATCTTTCCCTTCCTGCACATGCAATCTAAAAATTTTAAAGGTGGATTAGATTATTTTTAAGTGATTTTAGCACACGTCACGTGTCAGATGTATTACACTGGGAGCTGTAGCTGCAACATAGGGGATATACAGGTAGAATATCCTTTGTACTGTGTGTCCTGCAGGTAGCCTCTTGTAACTTGACTATGTCATCGCCCATAAAGATGTCAACACACCTGAAACTCATCCTAGATCTTGGAAAGCAGAGCTCGGGGAGGTTTGCATGTCTGTCCCTCCTGCACACCAATTTAAAGTTGAGAGAAGTATCTTTTAGGTCTGTAGCTCCCTGTCATGGCAATGTTAATGGAAAACCAGTGATTGTTGCTCTCCTGAGTGTCTTGGCACTCTTCTGCACTGAGAAAATGTGGATTGGGACCGAAAGAAAACTTCAGAAGGTTTTATCCCCAGGAATAAAACTGGGGAGAGGGAAAAGGTTTCTTAAGGTGAACTGTCATGGTGCAGGAAGTCTCTTTGCAAACAGGGCAATGGAACAAGACTATATCGCATTAAATCTCCTAATAGATGCCAAAGAAATGACACCATAGCAGTAAAAGATCTCCTTTGATTTTTGTTTCTTTTCTTCTTCCTCTGGGAAAGGTGGAGCACCCTGCCTGTACTGCTTAAAAGTCATGCACCTGTGCAGTTGTGGTGTCAGCCCTGCTTTAGAAATGATGGTTTAAGAAGCCTCAGTGCAAGGATTGTTAGAGGAGTGAGGAATTATTTTGATATGTGTTAATTGTACATGTACAAGCTTGGTCCTCAAGCATAATTTATTGACAGCCAGTATACAAGGTACAACTAAATTAGGAACAAGGCTTCACAAACACCTAGATGAAATAAAAGCGCTTGGCCTAACCAGCGTTCGTGGGCTTTAAAGTCTATTTTTAACATGGGGTGGAAAAGGAAAAAGTAATAGTGAATAGTGGGGACAACCTTACCGAAGTAGGGGAAAGCTGTATGGACAGTAGGGAATGCTGTGGCTGAGGGATCTGTAGTGGCTTCCAAGTCCACGTGATGCACAGCATCCTCACTTGAACCAGAAGGCAGGTGCATGAGTTTCAATGGTCCTCTCTCTTCTGACATTTAATTTCAACTCAAAAATGCGAGAATTTAAGAGTTTTACTCATTAAGCTGAAAAATGAAAATGCAAGGATGCCCAAAAAATCATTGGCTTCTTGTCCATCACACTACCCATTTCAATTAAGTATGAAGATTATCTGTGGAGATTGGCACCTGAAAGTTAAAAGGAAAAACAGCCTTTTCTGATAAATTAATATAATTGTTTGCTCTTTTCATTTTATTAAGAAATAATTTTTAAATTAAGTATTTCAAAGACATTGCATAAACTGTTGTAAAGTAGAAATACTCTACTAAAAGTAATTGAAAATTTATGCAGGAGAGAAACCCAAGTCTTCAGATGTTGAAGTTATTGTTCACCTTCGATAATCCTTAGACCAAAATAATGTCTCCCAATCTGATCAGTATAGTCTTATTTCAGATGATTACATGGCATCTTGAAAATAGAAGAAAACTTATTTCCAGCCGTGTAGGTCTAACAGATTTTGTCTTTCAATTCTGGATTTCTCAAAAGGCAAAGGATTTCAGTGTTTATATATCAAAAAGTATAAATGAATGGAGGCAATTTTTATTTAACATATGGTACAATTTCACATCACTGATGCAGGAAAAAAGTTTCAAATTTGTATGGCAATGCAGAGTTCCCAGTGTTTTGTATAGGTAAGAAAAATTCTGAATAAAGCAGTAAGAGGATCCTTACTAGACAACATTGATTAAAAATCCAGTTTCTGTACATAGGTGAAAATTATTTGCTCTTGGAATGGGAATAATTGTAATTTGTATTCCTTTAAACCTACTTGCTTTGAAAACATTAAGGAGTTTTTACATAAGTAAAAAACAAACTACATGCAGATGATTGAATCGGTAACAAACTGCTTTCACAAATCCAGGCATTATACCATCATAAAATTTTACATCTGAGAAAGCTACCTCAAAATAATGTCAGCTTCCCAAATTGCTGAGTGTAGAGGGAGAGGAAAAGGGTGAACATCTTGAGTAGTTGACTGTGGGTGTTTGCTGCGTTCACCTATCCCCCCTTAGTTACTTGTAGGCGTGACAAAACATACTGCAGACAAAAGGGGGATTAAAAAAATAAAAACATTTTCCTGGCTCTAAAAATCTGAGGTTCATGTGTTTTTTAACAGAAAGAACTCTTGCAAATACTCCAAATTAGTGTGTTTTGGGGCAGCTATTTGGATAAAAATTACTGTTTCTCATGGCTTGCATTACTGGGCTCTTGTCACACAATCGATGGTGTGCAGCTCATCCTGGGAGGCTTAATTGTTGCTCACGTTCTGTTTACATGGCAGTTGGATTTTAAAGGAAAGCAACCATAGAAATACAAAACAATGTTTGCTTTCTTCTTTAATACATGTGGGGCTTTTTTCCTGCATGTCCAAATTCACTTGCAGCGAGTTGTACCCACATATATGGTTCTCACGAGCATCTGCCTGCCTACAGAACTGTGAAAATTAATTGTGTTTTGATGGGATTTCTTGACTTTATGTTCCCCAGAATGAAAGAAAAACTTAATTAAGGTTTGTAGATAAGATCTCTAAGGAAAGAACATTGTAAGAATTTACTTTGGCTGCTTTTGTTCTGAGATCTAGAAGTCTATTTCCATTACTGGACAGGACTGGCAGATGAACTGCAATTAAAGGCACAATAGCAAGAGAGATTAAATACAGGAATGACAACTGACAGTGTGGGCTTCCTTCAGTGCTTTTTGTTGCATTGAAAGTGCAGCTCCAAATCCTGCTCAGTTTACTGAAGCACCAGGTTTTAATGAACTGCTTTAAGCTGCTAACCTTGGGGTATAGTTATCCTGAGCAATGCATGAGCACTCCTCTGCCAAATGAAAACTCTTGCTTTTCCTTCTTCTCCACAGGAGGAGAGGTTCCGTAC
This sequence comes from Monarcha castaneiventris obscurior, assembly GCA_026261815.1. Lineage (NCBI taxonomy): Eukaryota > Metazoa > Chordata > Aves > Passeriformes > Monarchidae > Monarcha > Monarcha castaneiventris. The sequence goes on from JAMPIT010000890.1 coordinate 8,253,622, forward strand.
ACAACCCTGGCAACCCGACTGATGATGGGAGCCTGGTGGCTTTTTGCTTTGATTGTCATCTCCTCCTACACGGCCAACCTAGCAGCTTTCCTCACCATCACACGCATTGAGAACTCCATCCAGTAAGTTGATAAAGAATGATTCAGGGGGAAGGAGGGCGAACATAAATACACATGTAGAGGGGTATAAATGTTCTACTTAAATGTGAGAAAAGGAATAAATTTTTATCCTCCTGAGAAGCAGTTCAAAAGTTAGAAAAATAACAATATACCCTGGACTGTCAGTCTCCCTGGAGACATTTTGGTTTTAGAATTTGAATTGTTGGCCTCTAGCAGATACTTTTCCATGTGGCAGACATACATATGTAGGCTTGCACACATACGTATTTTGAAAGAAGCAATTGAGTTTGAGATGACCACACAGCATCAGTATTTGAAATGGGAAGGTGTAAATTGTTAGTGCGTTCTCCAGCTCTGCTTTCCATTCAGATGTATTCCACAATACTTATGTTCTGACACTTTGGTCAGGAAGAGCACAATGCTTCTTCAGTGTATGGGGAGCTGAAAAGTGACTTCACCTGTTCTTGCCAAGGCAGAGATGTGTTAACAGCAGCAAACAGTAACGAACTCAGTCACTGGTAATCTTTGCTCCTTCTGCTCCCAGGGCTCTCTTACAACATAAACAGGTTGCATCATTCTCTCTTTTCCATCTATTTGTTCTTTTGCTTCATGCCTCCCTAAAATGTATGTCCTGGTCTTATCCTATCCCTTTTATGGTGAACTCTTTCTGTCACACAATCCAGTCTTTTTCTGAAGATCATGTCCTCTTTCCATACCACAGGAGCCTTTCTAGGTCTCTGACCCTCTCTCTCTGCCGTTTTGCACTCCAGTATCCTCTCCTTCAGCAGGCTGCATGCTGAGTTATCCTTGCTCCCATGGCTCCAGTGACATCCTTCACCTTCAAGTGATCACTCGTGGGTCAAAGCAGAGACTAGAGAATACAGTGAAGCATTAGCTAGCCAAGCACTGTGAGGGGCAGCTGGCCATTTTTTCATAGCAGGTTTATCTTGAGGCTACAAGTCTGTGAAAGTATGTGAGAGTGACAAAATTACCCTTTCCTATATATCCTTCTTTGCAAAAATCATAGAGTGACTTAAAAGAAGAGAGGCACATTTCACTGTATTTCTTCCTTCAGAAAGGTGAGAACCCGACCTTCAAGTCAGGCTCAAAACTGACCTTAGGGAAAATTCCATTTTCCCAGTCCAGTCATTGATTCAAGCCCTTGACACGTGTGTATCATCACCTAAGGTCTTTCTGCCTCTAGTTCAGCTGTTTCAAAATCTCTCTGAAATTCCCCTTGAGACAGTGAGCCACTATCACAGACTGAGCAGGGAGAGCCTTGGCCTCCTGTGAATTCACAGGTCAGGATCAAGTACCACTGCATGCCAGCAGTCACTGTGCTCGCACAGAGGCACTTCTCTAGCTGAGGATTTTCTGTGTGCTAAAAGCAGGCCAGGCTTTCACATATGCTGGTAAACATCTGCAACAGCAGGCAAATAAACATCTGCAATAGCAGACAAGTTTCATTTGCAATTGGAGCCCAAGTCGGACCCAAGAGCAGAAGCAATACCTAACTTTGAATGCATGGTTATGACTCTTGGGTAACGGAGGGAGAAGTTGGTGTTCCATGGCCCAAACTGCCCAGGCTTTATCAGTCCTTATTCATTCCCAATTGGAATTTTTTTACAGCTGTTATCCTTCCTTTCTGAGGTAACCCCCTTACCACTCTCATCTATTAGAGGGTTACGTACTCTAAGAGATATATAAAATGGACTAAAGTCACATGAGCAAATTATTCCCTCGATGCAGTTGTATTACCACTTAAATCAAGTTATCATTTTCTTCTGTGTTCTAAATAACAGATTTTGAGATGATGCAATGCTTCTGGGGTGTTTTGACACAACCCAACCATTTGACTCTGCAGTCTCAATTATAATCCCCTCAATATTTATATGGAAGTAAAATTATATCCCGTGTCAATGTTTGTCAACATTGACCTTGATATTTTGAGAAAAGTTGATAAATTTATTTTTTAAGTTTAAAAATATTTAAATTTGACTGTGAAGAAACAACATGGGAATTTATACATGCAAAATAAATAATAATGATATATTCACTCATTCAGTTTGTCCTTACAAGAATGAAATATGCTTCTGTGTTCTGCTTTGAAATCACATCCCTTCTAGTTTTGAAGTAGTCCAGAAAAATGTTCAAATTACTGTGACAAATGTCTGTGTTTTCTTATGATGTGTAAAAAAGAATAAAATATACCCAAACTATAATTTAATACATCTTCAGCTTTTTCTTGCAGTTTATTATGATGTCACTAGAAAAGCCTCGGTGGAACTTTGAGGTTATTATGTACAGTTGGGACTACATTGGTCTTTGTGCTGTATAATTTATGGGCAAAGTCACTGAAAATGTTTTATTCAGTAGAAAATGTTGCAGCTGGAAAGCTCCTAGAATGAAAGAACAGACATTTTTCAACAGCACTTCCAGCTCAAAAATAGAGTAATTAGATGTGTTTAGTATCCATTAGGGAATGAAGTTATCCTAACTATGGTGTGAGTATAAAACTTTAGTTTACAAAACTGCCAAAATTGGAACTTAAACCAGCACATAAGAGAGGATGTTTGTTTACCATGCTGAATTACTGCAAAGTGGAAAACATGAATAAGCAATAAAGAAAAAAGCTGATTCTCCTTTTTCCCTTTTTCCTTTTTTTTTTTTTTTAACAGTTCAAATTGTACCTTGGGGAGCCTTCGAGGCCAGAATGGAAATGAGTATAAGCATTTAAAAAAAATAATCCAGATTCTGCTAGCAGTGCTTGTCAGCTTTAGACAAGCCAGAAAAAAAGAAAAGAAATTGAAGTCAGTGGGTTTGCACAGATATAAAAAGTAGTTAATAGTTTTTCATTTCAGATTTCCAGCTAGCATCAGATATTACAGTGTGTTGTTGTAGGCATGGTCCTTGTGATATCTTTTACAAAAGATAGGAGGATCCAAGCAGCCCACAGCATGTTTCCTTTCCATTAAACATTTGGTAGTTACTGCATTTCAGCTTTTGGATATGAAACCAGTTTGTGTTCAGAGCCCTTGCAGCTTCCCTTCCTCAGCTGGTGTGAAGACTGGGCCACTCTTCCTAGTCAGTGCCTCACGGTATCCAGAACTCTACTTTGAGAAGCAAAGCATGCAAAACTTTATCACTCCATCCACTGAGGAGGAGCCTTAGAGAGATAAGTGTTGCCTTTCTCTATAGACTCTCAAAGCACATCTTTGCTGTATAACCTCACTTGGTGGCATTTGTGCTCTGCCATAATATTCGAGTCAATTTTTTACAGTTTTAAAATTAATTTTGAGGAACTAGAAGAAAAATAATGGGTGTTAAATCTGCTTTTCCAGAGAAATGGCTTCTCTTAATACCTTTGGGAGCTCAGCTTTTCACTTTCTGCGAACACGTAATATCAAGAGCAGAGGCACTCAAGTTCTAAAGTAGTTCCTGGATGCATCTTTTGTTCACACTTGACCCACATTGCAGATGACATTTAAATCAAGGCAGGCAGCATTTCAAATGCCAAAACACTGTGGCAGCAAAGCATAATTTCTATGTGTCTTAAATCTTTGGATTACTTTCTCAAAGGCAACACAGATTAATAGCAATTAGGAGTGGCTTTTCTTGGTAAATGCCAAATAAATTTGGAGGTCCTGAGCTATTTCTAGGTGCTCATGCTCTGCAATTCACCAGTGAGCCAGTGTTGACATTATTATGTTTTACAATTCCTTCAGGACCAAATTAGGATCCATTGGCAGAGATGGATTTTACTCAAATTGCTGCACGGTTTTCTGGAATAGGGGAGGGTGTCACCACCTTCACATGGACGCTGACATTTTGCAAGAAGGTTGGGGGAGTGGGGTCAACAGAGAAGAAGTCAAGGGATTTGCCATCTGAAAGACCGGTGTTAGGTGGTTTCAATTTTAATCCACTTCTAAAAGTGTGGAAGCTTAAGAGTTTTGTACATATTGTGGGGGAAAGTGTGCATCTTTTGTCTTCTGTAAAATTGGAAGCTCCTGTTATGTTCTCCATGTTATAACCCGTGTGTCTTGTCTGGTAGGTGAGACCTCTGCCTACAAAAATGGAGGCATAGTGGAAAGCAGGTCTTTCTTTCTTAATCATTCTTTTCACAACATTTTGCTAAACCATGATTCATTTGAAGCTAAGTAGTCCCCAAGGCTTTGTACAGCTCAGTGCAAGTGACTACAGGATTTCTGCAAGGGGGCTGCACAGGGCACATTAATTAAATGTTGCCCAATGCATGTCCATTAATCTTTTATTTAACATGGTTTCTGCCACAGCTGATCCTGACAACAGTCAAACCACTTGGCTTAATGTCCCCTGTTCCTTAACCCTAAATCTGCTTGGGAATTAACCCTTACTGTCCTATGAAAAAAACCCCCAACCAACTGGACAAACAAACAAAAAAGCCCTCAAAAGCACTGGAAAGCTTTATCTGAGTTAGCCATAAATAAAGACTTCAGTGTGGGCCATGACATCAGTTGTTTTTTGCTGAAAATTCAGTAACTAGTTCTTACAGACAGCTCTATGCAGCACTCCAGTCTAGTACAGCTAGCCTGAATTGATATATAACCCAGGTCTACAAAGCTATGTTGATGCCCAAGTCTCTGGCCTCAGTGGTACTTTATCACCTAAAAAGAAATTCGGCTATTTATTTATGAAGCTGACCTTTTGCTTTTCAATGGTTTTCTGTGTACTTTTTTAATACTTTTGGCTGATGTATGTGAACATGTTACCAATTCTGAGTCCAGGATTTGAATTTTTAGAATAGGGCATGCTTTGGAGAAAGAAACATATCCAAATCCTACTATGTTTTTTCTTCTAGCTGGAGGCAGAGATAAATTTTTAAATTGCAAAGTAATTGATTTGCACTAAGCCATAAAATGAAAGTGACCTGACAACTGCTGCCTGATTAAGGGTGTAGAATACTAAACAAAATCAACAAACGCTGAAAAATACATCTATCTGCTAATAATTCTTCCTCAAATGACTCAATTCCTCCTCTGAATAGCCCTATTAGCCTAGTTAATTTAGGATAATATTGATGCTGGGATAATATTGGTATTATCCCAGTAATTGCAATGAGAAAAAAACCTACCATAAAGGCCACACATAATATTTTTCCCCACAATGCTGCATGAGTGATGGACAAAAATAAGCTGAATTATGACCTGACTGCATGGTCACTTCCCTAGAAGCAGAATTTGTCTGTATAAAAACTCAGTTAAAGGTATCTTACTTTTTCACAATTTTTTCAACTATATCTGCTTTTTTAAATTCTTAAGAAAATTTTATCATGCATTACCTTATTGCTTCAAAAGTAGAAATTCAAGGAGAAAAAAGTTTTAAAATGTGAGATTATCATGTGCTTACTCATGCTAATGAGTGCTTTGCTTTACAGGTAGTTCAGCTGAGAACTATCGAAAAATTAAATTTCAGTGTGGGTAATGGAATCAAAATGAGTGTCAAAGGATCCCTTGTAGGAATTAATTAGCTTGACAAATGTTTTTTCCTTGCTCCATGGGATCTGATGTGGCAGCTGTGTGGGGAGACTGGGTGAAAGAGTGAGGCTGAGGATTTACATGTCCACTAAATACATTTGTCTGACGAGAATGAATTGTTTAATCCAGGACACGGGTACACCAAACAATATGTAACCTATAAACCAGGCTGGAGGCAAAGCAGTTATGACAGTTCTTTCTTCTGTAAGGGAACCTCGGTGGTTTAACAATTCTAGTAGTTCTCTCAAAGTTTGTCATTTCTCTTAGTTTTGCTGTACCGCACCTTCTAGGTTCAATGTCTCAGCAATAGTCTGCAGAGCTGTGGGTTATTAAACCAACAGCTTCTGAAGGAGGTCATATATATTATGATCCCATTTTCCATGTTTGTGTGAGGGGAGGGAATCACTGATGTGTGATAGATCTTTACTATATTTGCAACATTTCTATGCAGCAGAATATATACGTGTACACTTCCAAGGCTGCCAAAAGTCTTTCTTTGTCCTCAGCACATGGTCAGGTGAACCAGAACTTTGGGTTTACTGCCAACAGCAGCATTTAGCGCATCCATAGAGTTTACACTTACATTTGTCTTGCTTTTGTCCTCTTGTCATCATTTTCTCAGCACGGAGCCTCACCTGCGACTGTGAAAAGATGCAAGTAGGGCAGCTGAGAGGCATCCTGTGTTACAGGATAGCACATCTAACAGTGAGGCACTGCAGACTCTAGTTAATGCCAGACTTGGCAACTACAACATGCCTTCCTGAAGGCATTGACATAATTCTTCTCCTTGTTATTTCCCTGCTGGTGGTGCCTTTGTGTGTGATAGCACACTTGCTTCTCAGCCTGTTTGCTTCCCATACCTGACTGTAGTACACATCAAGACTAATAGCTCATGTCTTGTGCTGGCTTGCCCTTCTGAAAATAACAAAGTTGCTTTTATAGCCACAAGATATACGCAGGAGCTCTTTTTCTTTTGTGCTGTTTTTAACTGATTTGTGGCAGCAGCTACACCTGTCAATTGCATACTGCTTAGCAATAATAAATCCAAAAAATGCTTTGATGCTTGTTACATTAGAAATTATATGGCCACACAGAGTCTTGTAAAGTAATGATTGCAATTTTACTAAGTGTTGTCACTAGAAATTGGAGACTGGATAAATACTTTTCGTATACTTTTCTAGTATGACAAATAACAATTACAGGACATTGCAGTCTGCACCCTGTGACAGCTCACTGCACTGCTGAGTGCTGCCAGTTGATTACAGGAGCGTACTGGTGGCAGCAGCAGTGACAGAATGGATGAACATAGTATGCTGTATTTATCTAGTGCCTTTCATCAGTGATGCTTTTGACAGATGGACAGACTGTCAGCACTTTGCACAACACTTTGCCTAATGGTAAAATAAGGAGAGACTCTCAGCAAGGCCCACTGCTGCTTACCAGGCTGCCTTCCTGCAGAGCTGTGCTCAGCCTGGTTGTTGCAGGGTTTTATTCATCCCCAGGAACAGAGCTTTCCATTTGTCCTTGCTGAATTTCACATCCCGCTCTTCCAGCCTTTCTAGGCCCATCTGAATTTCAGCCTGTCCTTGAGCAGGTGGCTGGTCCCCCCATGTCATGTCATCTGCAAACTTGACAGGAGGGTGCTTGCTTACCTCCTCCGGGTTATTGGTAAAGACCTGTCCCAGGTTAGACCTCTGGAGTACCTGCGAGCAGCCTGCAGGTGAGCTACCCTGTGAGCATGACAATCCAATCGGGAATTTATCAGATCTGGTTTCCCACACAGCCGTACCTAATGACCTCATTTGGATACAAGAATGTTGTGGCATGCAGATGGGCAGGCTGCCTTGCTGAAGTTAAGGTAAACTATGTCAATATCTCTAGTCTTGTCCACAAATGAAGTTATTTTAGTGTAGAAGGCAACCATATTGGTCATTGACTTACCTTTAGTGAGTCAATCTTGAGTGCTGCCAGTCAGCTGCTTCTCCTTCATGTGCTCAGAAATGTGCTCTGAGAGGACTCACTCCGTGAGGTTGGACCAGCAGTAATTCCATGAATCATCTTTTTAAACTTTGCTTTGGCCATTTGCTTTCTCCCTTAGCCTCCTTCAACCTGCAAAAATTAAAGCAGGTGGCCTTGCAAGGACTTGGGCCAGCTCTCTCAGCAGGCTCTGACTTCTATGGATCTAGTGATCCCAATCAGTGCCCTGCCTTGTCTGGTTGGGATTTACCTGACCACCTACTGCTCGTTGTTCTTTGCATTCTTGAACCCTGCCTGTAGTCACAAAGGCCTGGGAGACCTTGGTGGGGAAGAGTGAGGCAATGCAGGCATTGAGCGCCTCAGCTTCAGCTGTGACTGCTGTCCTCATCCACAGGGTCACACTCTTCTAGTTCAGCCTTTTAGTTCTGCAAAAGCTGTTCTTGTTACCCTTGAAATCCCTCAAGAGCATCCACTCTGAGTATTTCTAATGCTACCCAGAGTTGCTAGGAAATGTTTCTAAACTCCTCCTTTGAAGATTGTATGTACTTCCACCATCTGTGTATTGTTTGATGAGATGAAGTTCTTTTTGAAATTCTTAGGGTTTTTTTAATAATTTCAAAGTGTAATGGATGATTGAACTGCTTTCCCTGGAGAAACTTACCTGGTGGCTATGTCTAGACTTCAGGACTGATCTTTAAAATTACATCAATGCTTATTTCAGGATGTTTATTAAACTCAAGTGTATGACCCAAGTAGCTTACTTTCATAATTCCCCCGAGTGCCTCTTTTTAAAATATTTACTGCTTCCCTTTCGCTCACTGGCTGCAATGAGGGTTCATATTTTTGCTTACAGCTCAGCCATTCTACGTTTAGTCTTTCAGAACTCATAGGTGTTTATCTGGACTTGATAATTTTTTTTTTACTTTTCACTTGCAAACTAACCACAGTACTTATTGTCCTGATGCTTTAGTCTACCAGAGTCTCATATTTTTCCCCATGGAATGGGGAATGTCTTGGTCTTCTGGTAGAATACCAGGAAATGTTACATGTAGCATCTCACCTTTGATGATTCCATACATGTACAGATTCTTTGCAGGTTCCCTGTTTAAAAGGAATGAGATCTTGTTGGAGAAAGTGAGATGATTTGAGGGGTTTTAATACCATTAGTTATTTACACCTCACAATTACATTTATCCCTTCCTTGTAATTACTATATGTTATCTAACTAGAATTTAGCTCGTGGTCAATGTTTTTCTAAGCCCCTATGTCTAAATTTCAAAGGATTTCTTTTTTACTTAGTTAACATCTAAACCCTTGCCATTGATCTCTATTGATTTCTTCTTTTCCTGCTTTCTGTTTTGTTCATACATATCCTGTGAAATGTGATTACTGTTTTCTTCAGTGCCATCCTCACAACACATAAGAATTCCATTTTTCCCAACCCCTGACCCACAGGGCCATTTTTCACTAGCCTTCATATTTACATTTTTCAGAAATACAGCTTGGAATTTGATGAGTTTCCTACATTGCTGTTTGCCTTTTCTGTGTCTGCAATAAGCTTTTACAATTTGCTATTGTCTTCTTTAAGACAGCATTGAGCTCCTTGATTGTCCTTATGTGTCATCCACTAGATTTGTGCAGTTTATACACAGTTAATTTGCACTGGGAAAGCTGTAATGGGTTTTAAGCAGTAGACATATTGCAGTAGTCACTTTGAAATTTTAATGTGTGCTATTAAAGAATCAAAGGCATGGGAGAACAATTCTACAGGAAAGGAAAATACAGGCCAAGAGGTAAGGAAGCTTTAAAGGGTTTTAATATACAATTTTTAAGTCCAAAGCAGGTTGACCAAACTGCATTTGGGATGCTTTAGAAACTTCTAAGAGGGTTTATTTTTTCTGGTTTCTAGAGAAGGGTAAGACTAGATAACATGTAAAGCAGAACAAATATATTAGACTAAAATAACATGAACCACAATAACATGAAAATGTGATGAAAAAACAGATCATTAAAGTACAAGTTCATTAAAGTAAAAAAATCTTCTTATTGCTGAAAATAGTACAGGATGTGACCTATGTGATGGATGCACAGTTCAGTGCAGGAACACCCCACCAAGCTGCCCTTCACAGTGTAACCCAGGAGCACACAGAGGTGCTCAGCCCAGATGCTCTGGGCTGGATTTCATGAATCCCAGTGCTGACACCAGCTCCCCACAGCAGGGTGTGTGTTTGCACCATAGGCAGGTACCCAACCTCTGTAGGACCCCAATGCTCCCTGCCTCTCCCTTGCCCTTGCTCAAAGGAGCTTGGCATTTCCCAGGATCCTCTTACTCCTTCTGCTCTTTTTTCATCTGTTTTCACTTTTTCCACCCCATCCTTTCACTTCATATTCCTCTTTGTGTCTTAAACCATAACAATAAATTTTCAGCCTTGCTTTATCTTAAAAAAAAAAAAAAAGAAGAAAAACCCCAACAGAAGAAAGTGTCTTGACAGCTGTCATCCTGTGTTGCCCTTTGTTTGCCTGCAGCTCCTTCCTCTTGAAAATGTGGATTACAGTCTCCCGTGTCTCTTTTTCTTCCCCAACAATTAAGGTCTCTGCAGGATCTCTCGAGGCAGACGGATATTCCTTATGGCACCGTCCTGGACTCTGCAGTGTACGAGCACGTGCGCGTGAAAGGGATGAATCCCTTCGAGAGGGACAGCATGTACTCCCAGATGTGGCGGATGATCAACAGGAGCAACGGCTCGGAGAACAACGTCCTGGAGTCCACTGCAGGCATTCAGAAGGTACTGGCACGCTTCCTTTATGCTTCCCTCTGGAGATGCTCCGTGTAACACCATGTTTGCTTAGTTGCTGCTTTTAACTATGAGGGATGTGTTTGCTCCCTTGCAATGATCGTGCCTGGAACCAATTTCTGAAAGCCCATCGCACTGGCATGGAGGATTGGGACTTCTCAGGTTTGTGGCACTGAATAGCATTCTAATATGTAAGTACCTAGACTGTTTGCCCCAAAAAGTAGTTCCAAGTGTATTTATAGGAGATGGGTGTGTTTGTAAGGGTGAAAAATGGGAATAGGATCACTGGACTTAGAACCCCAGAATACAAGACACTGGATATTTTATTTTTGTAGTCTCCTGACACTGAAAATCCTGGCTTTCTGTTGTAGCTTTCTGTTGTAGTCTGTTTTGAGAGAGGAAGGCAGGAATGGATAATTTGACTTTAAAGAAGAGTCTCACAACCAGTTTCTGTAGTAGGTTTAGCAGTGGAAAAATACTTTGAGAGCTCTTTGTAGGCACATTTGTGCCTACACTCTTCCTTGTGAATGGAATAGTTCCCTCGCAAATTGTGGCTGACAGCTACAGCTTTTATAGAAACACCAGTCCATGAAAGGATTCAGTGTAAGAGTCAATATAGGTTAATGAGTGACTGTGTACAAGCTTTTCCCCTACCATTGTATCTTTATATTCAGACTTCCAAATCAAATCAAAGAAGCATCATATCTTGCTGACTTTCTTTTAAACTTCAAAATGTGAAGATTTCTTAGAGAAAATATCCATTAATTGTGTGTTCACTTTGTCACGATCTCGATTTAGAGACTTGTAAAAATCCAGATGAACTCTGGTTTTTGTCTCCATCAAAATCCATTGGCCAGGAAAACCTGTAATTTCTGGTGTTCTCACTCTAGATAACAACAAGAGAAAAGAGTGTGTTAAGAAGAATGATGAAATCGGTGGTGAGCTCTTGATAATAAAAAAACTACAAAATAACAAAGATTATTTGGAGTTTTAAAAATCACCAATCCAACCTCTGGATAACCAAGATCATATTTTCTCCTCTGAAGGACTAAACAGCATATAAGAAGAGGCAAGAGAGGCCCTGGGGAACTGCACTTTTGGAACCCTTTTAGATAAAGTCATAAGCTGAAAGAGCAAGAAATAAGGGCCTGAAGATTTATTGGCTAGAGGAAATTGGTTTTTTTGAGAAAATGTATTTTAGCTCAGTTTGTAAGTGGCTGATAAAGCTGGGGTTTGCCTTTTGTACGTATTAAAAAAAAAAAAAAATCAGAACCAAAAACCTTCCCTCCTTCTGGTTTCCCTTCCCAAGTTATAAAAAGAGTTTTGGAAGGATCAAAACCCAGAGTACATCAAACACAGCTGTGCTGACTAACAGCTTTTAGCTGAAAAAACCAAACAAATGGTGTATCCTGCTGGCAGGTAATTCCAGACTACAGTCACTGATTTCTCATTCCTGGAAACATGGCAAAACCTACAAAACCAGAAACATCAAAGTTCCTAATTTCTCATGCTTCTGCTTCCCAGGAATAAGCAAATCACGATGTCAAAAAAACTAAGTTGTGTCAAGTGAGCAAGCCACCACAGTCCAGTTTTAAAAAACCAGAGGTCTTAGGCCTGATTCTAATGAACAGACACGTCTACCTGTGGGTGCACAGTTTCTCCCCTTCCTTCAATTTACAGGAGGAAATGACACAGAAAACAATTATTTGCCAGCTGCTGTTCACACAGAAGCTTTTGGGAAGTTGTAATTGGCCTGCTCAAGAAGAAAGCTGGATGAAGAAAGTGATCTTAAAAGTTAATCTGAGGCAAGGAAAACTAATATTTGTAAAGGTATCTGATAAAAGGCAGTGATTATAATCTCTGTAACACACTTCAAAAAATGAAAATGTTTCAGAAAGAATTCATGGGTCCCCTTGGCCTATTTATATGCTTCATAATGCTCTTCAGGGTCTTTAATGAATTTAACTGGCTACATCAGAGCTATTAACCCTGTTATAACCCCCGGCAAGCTAAACCAACAGGTCTTGCTCTGTGCCTCCTTATGTTTCCCCCATCCATCAGCACTAAAGTGTGACTGGACAGCAGTCAGTGCAGGCTCTGCACAGCCATCGCCTCAGCAAACCTTCTTGGAGTGCCAAGTGAGACAGCAGAGACTTAATGAGTGCCTCCAAACAGATACAGGGAAAGGGATCTGCACTCAGCTCAGTAGTGACCGTGAAGGGATTGGGATAGGAGGGACCACCATGGGAGAGAGGTGTGCAGGGATGCAGTGGACACCCCCAACTTTAACAATACCCCTTGCTGCACCACCTCAGAGGTTCAGTGGGGTTTGCAAGGAACTTCATAGAAGATGCTTCCCCAAATAGTCTTGTAAAATCCTAAAAGTTTTTTAGCTTTGTCTTGCTTTTATTCTGACAGCTCCAGTGGAGCTGGCACCATTTTATTGTGAGGAAAGTAGCAGTCTAATGCTAATGTATATATAAACAGGGGCAAGGGGAGAGGGACCCACCACTGATTCACTCAGCACATCACCCCTCTCACTCAGCAGGACTGCCTGCTTGCTGTACCAGTGGCTTCGTGGGGAATGGCACCTGTGTGAGTGCAAATACAATACAGCCAAATGACAATGATTGCACAGTCCCACTTTGCATCAGGCATTCTGCTGCTTTGACCTGCTTTTCCTGGCAGGAGGGCAGAGCAGGCGGGAGAAATAGGATGGGAAGATCATGCCATTGTAGGTTTTCAGGTTTTGATATTTATTGGTCCCGTTCCTCTCATAAATCAGGTGCGTACATATCGCCGTGTGTGCTCCTGTTCCATCCATAGTGAACAGCTATAAATACCACAGGTCCAGCTAGAGAGCAGCTGGATAGATTTACCCTGAAGAGAGAGCAGTTTTAAATACCTCAAACAGGAGACAGCCTGAAAAGCACAGGCACTTTAGGTATTTTCTTCCACTTATTGTCTCTTCCTTTCTCAAAAGGCAGCAAAAAGCTGTTGAAAGTCTGAATTTAAGGTAGGGAAGCACTCAGTTGTTTGTCTTCCTGCACTGTCAAATCAAAATGGATGGGGAGGTAGCTGTATTTTTATATAAGCCTGGATAATTCTGGAGAATATTCACTTTTATCTTCCCTTTTTCTTTATTATTCCTAAGTGTTTCATGTGTCTCAAATTGATTTTCCTTTTTTTTGCATAGGTTATGAAATATGCATCTCATTCTGTCATAGGAATCTCTATTTTTGCGGAAGTTATTTATTCAGAGAGGATTTACAGAGGCCCAAGTCATGCCTGCTTAAACATTCATTGAGGACTCCAAGAAAATCATTTAGGCTTAAACATATCACATTACATACCTCTTTATGTCTTCTTAAAAAGCACATTACCCTGCTTAATCCTTTACAAGCACCACAGGCTTTCCTACCCTTGGAACTATTCCCATTTAAAATATAATGAAGCGCTTCCATTGTGCCCCTGTCTGCTCTTTCTTCCCTGGAGTATAATAGTGCCTAATGCCCTATTCTACCCACCTTGTTCCTCTGAACACGATACCATAGCCTACAGCATCTTCATTTTTCTCGGTAGTACAGAGTGGAAAATTCCTTTCCCAGGCGGAATCCGAGCACATTTGAAACCTCTTCTGTCTGTTTAACTCTATCTGCAAAATATTTAGCTGCTAGGAAACTTGTGAATTATTGTCAGGTGAAAGAATGCTTCTGGATGGTGCATTAAGAGAAACTCCTTGCAGGCTCACAGTACTTCCTTTTCAACTAGCGCACAGCATCAAAAGGAATTTGGTCTTGAGATGTGGATTCCCTTGTGACCCTAATTGCAATGCCAGCAGAAGCATGCTAGCAACTGCTCAGCCCATGTGTTTTCCCTGGACACTGTGGATGGCACTTTTACCCTCCAGAAAATACTGTAATAGTAAAAATATTTATGAATAGACCATAACAAAGCTCTGCTAAGGTTATTTGTATGGGGAAGAAAGGGGTAATAACAATTTGCAATTCTGTGCTAGAACAAATTGTTAATAACTGACCATGGATGTTCTTAATTTCTCTACAGCAGTAACGACATCATGAAGATTTATCTTTATGGGCCAAAACTCTCCCTGAATTCATTAATTATCCTGATATACTTAAAAATTTGCCATTGGAATTGCTGCTCTTGTGGCAGATTCACCAATAGCACCACAAAACATCTAGTTAGTGTATGGAAGTCCCCACATCTTTCCTGTGAATATTTCTGGCCGTGGAGTAGCCCAATGAAAAGACACTGAAAACAAAAGAGAACCAAGACAGACTTTTGGAATGCTGGATGATGTGCACCACGATTCAGCAGTTTGGCAGTGGCTAAGAAAGGAACAGGAAGCAGAAGAGGTGAGAGCACATAACAGTGCTGGGACAGCTCTCCAGCATATTTCAGTTCACGACCAAGGGATCAGCTAGGCTATGCAGCTGTTGGTTAGCAGACCATTTATCAACCCAAACTCTGGTTTCCTGGTTCCCCTCTGCCTCCGGAGCTGATGCTCCTTGGGCAGATGAGATATTCTGTGTCTGCTCCAGAAGTGATAAGGTTAACAAGTGCCCTTAAGCCCTTGATGTGTTCCGTCCCACAGCCCAAGGTGCAGTTTCTTTATTTTGCAATTACTATCTCCTGTACAGTCCATGATTTGGAGCTGGCAGGTGCCTTGGGGTACCAAAGGCACTGACTGCCCTTACTTCTGTATTATCATGGGTGGTCTGGCTCTTTTTTTTTTCCCCTATAATCCTATGTATCTTTACTGCCTTATCTGGGGCTTTAAAAAACTTACAGCAGTGATAAAAATTAGAATCCTGACCAGAAAGCACTACAAATGCAGTGTGGCATTACTTTCAGGCATTATCAAACAGCTAATAGTTATCTGGGTTAGCTTAGGAGCTCAGTGTGTTTGGGAAGTACAATAACTGGTCTGTGACAGTTAACAGAGCATGAAGCAGATTTTGTGCATAGCTTTAAAAATTAAATGCAAAACTTTTCTTCCTACCACACTTTCTCAGAATTCAGGCTATGTTTAATAAAAGGCTTGCTCTCCCTCACCAACACTTCTGAGTATATAACAAAGTCTGATCTAACTTTGACTTTCTAGAGAGTTTTCACAGGTTTTATCTTGAGTAGAACACCTGTAAAAGTTATTTTCTGCAGAGTTGGGCTTTACTCAAATGAATAAGTCAAAATTTGAGTTAGCCTACATATCAAGAAATGGATCTACATGGGCATGTGTTCATCCAGCAACTAAGCAAGCCAACTATTGCTGTATTCCCTTTGTCTCCAAATTTTTCTGAAAGATTTATCTGAGTTCATCTTCTCCTGTTTCATCTTACATGCTACTGAATGTACCTCACCCTTTTTGCTCTCCCTGAAATGCCACCCAGGTTACTCCTGACTCCTGTTCAAAGGTCAGTCTGCGTATGCCCGACAGTCACTTTAACAACCTCAGATGTCACTGACTGCTGTCCTGCTGTGGTACTGTGTCATTCTACCTTCCATGGCTGTCTTTGCTTGCTCTCTCATCTCTCAGTTCTTTTGGAGAACGTTCCAGACCTGTTCTGAAATTTTTGTGGGCCATCCTACATCCAAGACCATACTCTCTTCTATCTATAGCTTATCCCTGTCCCTTAAGTCCAAACAAATTGGCTCCACGAAGACAACTTGAAGTTTTGCTTCTCTTAAACTGAGCTGAGCTTCTTTCATCTGAAATAAAATCTGTGTGTTTTCCTCTGCTGTCTGTTCATGTCTGACCACTAACTTAGTTCAACCTAAAGCCTACAGAAGCTGACTTAATCATTTGAAATTTTCTTTCCTGTGGCTTTCTATTGCTGGTATGTCTATTTAAGTCTTGCCAATTTACTTTCCATGCCATGTCTATGATTTACCCATACGACCTCCAGCCTGTCCCTTCAGTAGCTTCCAGTGTTATTTTCTGGGGCCTCCATACAGAATTTTTTTTTTACTTACGTTCCACTGAAAATGCTCCTGGGTAAAAAAAAAAAACCAAAATTGCCTTGACTTTCAAGGCCTTTCATGGTGAATTCTGACTCTCCCTGTAGCTTTCTCATTTCTGAATTGGAAATCGTTTGTGTGAGCTTCCAGTGCAACTCCTTTTTCAAGCAGGCATCTTTATGCTTTCTCTAAGGACCCTTCTGTAAGGTATGTTTTCCTTCAAGACAGTAGTTGTGTCATTCCTTCAAACTCCTGAGCACTCCCCTTTGTTATTACACTAACAAAAACCTTGACAACCAGGTCTCTGGTGTGCTATGATCACTACCCATCAGCTGAGCAGCTCTGTTTTGTTGCTTATTTATGCTCTTTCCCTCCCTTTGGTTTATTTTATAGCTGCCAAATTGGGGGGGGAGAGAGGAACACAAACTATAATCATCTAAATACTGGCACAGATGGGATGTGGGGGAAACCACAGAACTGCTGTACCCCCAGAATGAACTAAATTAATGAACACCACCATTATCAGATGAATAGTACCTCTCAAAAAACAGACTCTCTGTGCCTGACCTTTCGGCCTTCATCCTCAGAGGAGAGCTACAGCCTAACTTCAAAAGATGAGCATGGGAACTAAAAGTTCGTAACAGTCTGATACAATATAAAAAAGGAGGGGGGAAATAAGATTTTATTGAGCAATTTCTCCATGTTATTTCTCAGTTTCTCCAGATTCAGTGGTGCCAGCTACGTATTTCTTTTGAATTTTCTCATTGATTAACAACAACATCATTGCATTAATCTCAGAGGCAGTTTCTAATCTTGAAGTTTTCTGCTTGTTTTTAGATGCATGTTTGCCTGAAAACGTGGTTATTTAGGGTCCTCCCCACAGATATATCCCATCTTCTGTTCAAAGATAATTCTCTCTTAAAACCTTGCTTCACCTTGATCTGTCAACGGATATAAATATACCCCCATCATGTGTAACTTGAGGTGTCTAATTTAGGTGTCCAAGTTTCTTTCCTAGCTATTGTAGACAGACAATTGTCTTCTCTAGAGAGTGGTCAGGAGTGCCTAAGCTGGCAACCTATTTTTCTTGGTGGCTTATTTTGTACAGTACCTACCAAACTAAGATCGTATTCCATGACTAGAAATGGCAATAAAAAATAAGAAACAGCAAAATACACTCTGAGGAACTAATTTTGCTTCAGTCCTGTAGAACTGCATTTTGCAGAGAGCTGAGTCCAGACTTTTCAGCTGGAGAAAGGATAGATGACAGTCCTCTGAGGAGTGAACATGGGATGGGGGAGTGGTCCCCATCCTTCATCCTGATGGCCAAATGCAAAAAGCTCAGTACTTCACACCTTGGCCTGTGTCTGATGCTGTAGCCATCTTTTTACAGGCCAGAACAGTCCAGAGGGGAAAACTGATTCCTTTGCGAGAGGAGATTTCACTTGACGTTTTTCTTATGTAGAACTGGCCTAATTAAGATGGACTTAGGAGGAAAATCTGATGGCAGGAGACCAGCTCTGTAGGAGTGTAGGGGTAGCTGCCACTATGGGGCCCAGGGTGCACTGCCAGCAATTTGGTCTAAAATAATCCTTAATACACGTGCAAAATGTAGAACTCATTTTGTGTTAATAGCCCCCATTCCCTAGTTGTTGAGATAACAAATAGGAGTTTCCTTTTTTGTTTTGTCATTGGTTGGGGTTTTTTGGTATTTCTGGAGAACCTGGATGTGTCTGATAGGTAGGGAAGGTGGGAACACTACACTCTGATGGTGAGTGTACCTTGACCACCAAATGTGGAGTATGTGTGTGTGAGGATTTTGTATCTTCTGGTGCCTTCTTCTGGTCCTGAGCACTTTGGGAATTGCTGCCAGACCAGTATGTATCCACATTTGTTGCCATGGCCCTATCACATCTGAATAGCATAATCCCAAGCATTATATATGGGAGACTTTAAATTAATGCATAACTAAGCTGTATGAATGCTGCTTTCATTTGCACTGGCAGGTGATTAATTGTAGAAATTCTGAGTTCTGTCCTGAAGCTTGGATTTTTACGGGATCAGAAATTTCAGAAGGTATCAGGGAGTAAGAAAATTGACAATTAGGAAATAATTTAAGAAAAAGGGTGTGTTTTCAGTCACTGGTTTTAAAAGCTGAGCGTGAGCATGTCAGGATAATGCTCACAGGAATTTTTTTTGCTGATATTATTTGTTGCCTAATTTTTCTGACTCTGTGTTAGGGAGGTACCTGTTAGAAAGGATGGTATAAACAGAAAAGGATGCTGAACCCACCCCCTACAAGTGGGTTTGTGCATATTTACATCTAACAGAGCAATGCTGTTGTCATATTCTATATATTAAAAAAAAAGGGTGTGAGTATTTAGTAGGTGATGAGTGCATTTATTATGCATTAGCATGGGAGAGGTCTGAAAGAGAAACAGCTCTCCTGGGTGCTGTTACAAACCATCTCCTGAGTAACAGACAGGATTTATTAAAGAGTACAAGACTGGAAATGTCTTTACACATATATTTGTAGCAAAGTGGAATTCGGCTGCATGTTGCTCTCTCCATTAAAACCAAAGTTTATTGACTGCAGAGGCCAGGAAGGATTTGGGAGATGCAGATTCTTTGGGGCAGAAAGATACTGAGGGGTCAGTTTTGTAAGGTCTCAGTTTTTATTTGGGCCCTGCTGTTAGAGTGATGTTGGTCCAGGTGTGGCATCTTACAGTGAAAACATGCTGGATATATATAATGAAAAAGTAGTGCAAGGAAACTTTTCCTAGATAATAAATGTTTGTAATTTTTTCCAACCTATAAATCTACCTCTAATGCTGTTGCTAACATTTTATCTGCTACCTTCTTAGGCTCTTCAGTCTGTGGCATTGCCTTGGAAAAAAAGGTTATGATCAACAGCTTTAAATGACCAAAAACTGTACGATGAGGAGTGAGCAAACTGTGCTGAGGTGCCTGCAGAGCAGTGAACCTCCTCCTGTGTCAGCAGCTTGTGGAGGGATTTTCCCTTCTTTGGATTTTTGAGTAGCACGTTCATTGCTCATTATTAAACACGAGGGACCCCTGATGGAAGTTACAAACTCCCAGGCATATGTTTTCCTAGTCTGGTCACATCAGATATGGGTTGTGTCTGTGCAACCTGTAGGAAAGCAAAGCTTGGGATGAGCAAAATGTCCTACTCAAAGTAATTCTTTTACTTCTTCAGGTCACTTCTTGCAGACATTTTCCTATGGGAGGGTGACAAAAGATTTGAATTTGTGTAGTTTAGCAACCACAAATTTTCTTTTGCGCCCAAATCTGGTTCCAGATCCCTTTTTAAAAGGCATCAATGGAAAAGTTCTGTCAAAAATTGCTACCTCACTTTGCATTCTCATTATGCTAAGAAAAAAAAACTCTCCAAAGTACCTGACAAAGAAGGGTAGTTTGGCATTTGGAGCACTCCTTTTTGGCTACAGGGAACACAAAAGTTATCAGGCATCTGTTATTCTGGTCCTGTGAGCTCTTATTTCTCCATTTTATCTCCATTAACTTAGCACTTTTCCTGCAGAGGTTCTGTAACATTTCTAGGTTCATGAAGATTAATAACACCACCCTCCCAAGAGTGTCTGGGGACTACACAGACTCCTACGCAGCTCCAGCAACCTCTGCTTGTTCTTTTCCTTCTGCATTCTCACTTCACTTTGCTTCCTCCTCTGCTTTTTGACCCTCTGTCCCTTCTGTTTGGATAACAGCTACTCCAACTTTTCCCCAGCTCTCTAATTCCTTTCTTCTTCCCACCCTTCACCTCTCCAGACTGTTGCACATCCCCTTTGTTCTCTCCATGGCCTTACAATGTTTCACTGTTGATCTGTGCAACAATTTCCATGTGCAATCAGATGAAGCATTCCCAAACTCTGACCCGCACTTTGAAGCCCGGCTGCAGGCTCACAGTGTGGTGGGCTGCTCTGGGGATGTAACACACACAGACGAGGGAGATGCAGGCTCTGTCTAATGATCAATAGATGGAGGCAGGAGAGCACACTCTTGCTCCAGGCACAGAACTTGGTAATGTATTCACTTTCTTGCTTAAATGTTTCCAGCTATCATTTTTGTGTATTACCATATTTTAATAATACCCAAATACTTCGTGATGCATTAACAAATGCAAATGATGGGATTGAATGTGAGGTAGTTTAAAGGGTATATGCAACAGCAAAGAGAGATGAACAGAAATAATGAGAAAGAGTGCATTTTATACATCCCCCATGCTCCAGCCTTAAAGCATGACTTTGACTGTGAGGCCGCGACTCTGAAATCGTGAGAGAAGGATAAGAGGTAACAGAGGGATCTTGTTTCATGTTTTTGGAGCTGCTACATCATTCATAAAACAGTTTTGATAGTTTTAGATAATTTCTGTTCATCAACTTGTTACTAAACAAAACGTCTGTTCCAGAGATCAGCAAATGCAATTGCAGTGAGTAGATCTGTAGGAAGTCTCCGCTGTAAGACACTTAATAGTTCCTCATTAAATTATTCAGAATTTTTCCACTGTAACACTCTTACAGCTGGAAGTCATAGAAAAAAAAAAAGTGGATAGATGAGGAGAGCCTGCATCTGGTCTAATAGCAAATTTTTACAATATCATCCTTAAATAGTCATTGCATTAATAAACATATTGGTAGGTGATGACATGCTAGTGAAGTACTAAGAATGGTACAGGAATATTAAATTGCAAACTAAAAATTTGCAGAATACTTGGGAAAATCAACCTTACTAGTCTCTAACGTGTTAAGTATCAAGCCTCTAAGTATCAGAAGATATTAAAACAGGTGATTGCCCTTAAAGTCATCCTAGTCTCAAAACAGGAGAGTTTAAGATACCATGGAGAGAAATAAAACACAAAAAAATGTAATTTTTCAAATACAAAAGAGAAACCCTATACATCCCCAAAATGGTGGTTGTTTTACAAACTCCGGGTCTGTGCTTCTAAATACCTGTGTGCATTTAACTGCACACAGAAGTTTTACAGCCAGAGAGATCTCTAATATCTAGTCTGAAAACACCTGGTCTGGGAGACTAGAGACTGAGCAGACTTTTGCTGCTGGCTGCTTTTTGACAGTCATTTCATTATATATAGTGGGGAATGCTCTAGTAAAACTGCATTTTGTTGGAATATATCATTTTATTGGTTTATTTCAGTCACTTCAGCTTATTCATTTATTCACAGTGTTATGAGAAAAAGAAATGCTTATATTGTGTTTGAGGAGGGAGAGAGGAGAACAAGGACCAGTTTGGAGCAGATCTGGTGGTTCAAACTAGATAGTTGTTACACAAAAGTAATCGCTGTCCTACTCTGCAGCGTGCCAGAACCTGTGATTAAGGTTTGTGGGCTTAAACCATACTCATGCCAACAAAATCCTGTGATTGGGAGGTAGGGGGTTATTGCTTTAAAGGATAATTACAGTAAGCAGAAAATCTCCTCTGCACATGTTGTCAGCCTGCACTACAGTCTGGTGTCATGACATGGGAAAAGGCTTTTGGGGGTGCTTTGCTTTTCCATCCTTATTGCCAGGTAGCAAATTTCCTAAAATGTGTCAACTAAAAATAAAGCTTAAATAAGCAAAATCTTTCCTTAGGCTAAGGGGCACTTATAATTGGGTTTTTTCCACCATGTATTCTCTTTAGTTAAATTGCCATCAAGCAGTTTATGTCTCTTTGCATTTGAATTAGGTGGCAGAGCTGTCCAGTTTGAAAATGTGACTACAATAAATGAGTTTCTTTTCAAGAGCCAAGCTATGGGAGGAGATGATTAAAGTGCCATGTGGAGTATTTTAAGAAGCATTTTAACCAGGCTGTAATCACATATCATTCTTCTATTCTTTTGCATGAAATAACTGCTCTAGATAGGCTGCACAACTCCCTTCCTGAATTACAATGGCAGGAGAGAGTTGTTTACTATTCCCAGCTCTAAAGCTTTCCCGCTGCACGGGGGCTGATTGGTGTTTATGGCAGTTTGCAGAAGGGCTATTTAATCAAATAAAACAGACCCCATTCCCTGCTGAATGTAAGAGAGGGAGAGATACCAATCCCAGGGGCTGTATCAAGATGGGTGGAAAACACAATGCATCTGTAATGAAAAACTGAGTAGATAAGCAGCTGCATTATAAAAGTCTGTAAGGGTTCTGGTCATAGCATCAATCTAAGGGTAGAAGATTGTGTTGTTTTATCGCTCTGACCTCAGAGCAGGATTTCCTTGTAATGCAGTCATGGTTTAACCCCAGCCAGCATCCCAGCCCCACACAGCCACTCTGTCATTCCCCCTCATTTCTGGATGGGGGAGAGCATCAGCAGGGTAAAAGTGAGAAAACTCATGGCTTCAGATAAAGATGGTTTAATAAGTAAAGAGAAAGCCACACAAGCAATCAAAGCAAAACATGGAATCCATTCACCACTTCCCACAGGCAGACAGGTGTTCAGCCATCCCCAAGAAAGCAGGGCTCACGTGTAACAGGTCCTTGGGAAGACAAATGCCAACACTCTGAATGTTCCCCCTTCCACCTCCTTCCCCAGGCTCTATATGCCGAGTATAATGTCACATGGTGTGGGACACTCTGGGGTCAGCTGGGCTCAGCTGTACCAACTGTGCCCCCTCCCAACTCCTCCTACACCCCCAGCCTCCTCGCTGGTGGGGTGGTGGGAGGAGCAGAAAAGGCCTTGACACTGTGCAAGCTCTGCTCAGCAATAGTGAAAATATCCCTGTGCTATTGACACTGTTTCCAGCACAAATCCAAAACACAGCCCATACTAGCTACTCTGAAGAAAATTAACCATCCCAGTCAAAACGAAAACAAATATCTTTCTAGCAAGAATTCTCAACCTGTGAGTAAATAAATTGAGGACATGGCACCTTCCCATTAGTGAGACTTGTCCCTGACTGTCTCTAATACAAATCCCCAGGGAACCTCTAAATTTCTCTTCAGTCTTCAGTTCAGTCCTGGATGCAGTTCTTTAATGCTCTGTTTTATAAGAGATTGATGGCCAGGACATGTCTTATGATTATGCAAGGGACTACAACATAACTTGATTCCAAATGGTCTGAATTTATTACCACGGGAAGACACCGAAATCATTTGTGTCCTGCAGCATGGAGGAATGGCATGGGCTTGCTTCCTAAACTGCATGTGGTCAGAAAAATGTGACAAATCCAAGTCTGAAAATCTTTACATTTTGTTTCACACGTGGCAGGAGTTCTGAGCATGGTTGTGTTTTATGTGACACTTCAAGTATGCACTTGAAAGCTGCTGGACTGGGCCTCTCAATGGGCACAAGTACTCTGTCACCTCATTCGTGGGTTTTCACTGGGAATTGATATGGGGGAGGACACCAGTCTGCTCATCCCTCTTAGAGGGGATGCCCACAGATACTGCATGCTCAAAAGCAGAATTTGGCATGAAAAAAATTAGCTGGTTATAAGCAGCAATATCTTTAGGATCAGAATTTTGGCCTTAAGTGCTACAATTCTTCTCCAGTCACGTCTTTATGTGCAAGTTGTTGTATGAATCTCCTGGAGTCCAAATGTTGTGGTTCACAGCATAGTCAGGAGGCAGCACACAACACTGTAGGTGCACACAGGGCAGGTGTTCCTGCAAAGGCAGGAATGTTTCCTCACAAAAAGAAAATGTGAGCATCAGTAAATGAATGTTTGCAAAGTGCTTTCAGTCCTTCAGATTATGCTATTATTAATCTGAACATCTTTGATTATGCAATGGTTGTGCTGAAAGCTAAGTGAAGGAGATGGTTTTCTTTAAACAGAATCTTATTCTTGATTAGAGCGATCGTTTCAGATCTAACAAAGTGAGCAGCAGACGGAACACAGCAAAGACAGCAGAACAATATGAGATTTTAGAAGGGAATCAAGCTAGGCAAACCCAGAAGTAATTCAAAAGAGCTCATACCAAAATTCTGGCTAACGTAATGACATATAGCATATGTTTGTTAATTACAACAGTTGTGGGAAATACTCAGGGTATTATTTTGTCTTTTAATAGATGCCAATAGCAATCTTGAGTTAGAGAATTGTACTTCTGAATACATCCTCTCGTGTGGTGTTGAGAGTCTCCCCACCTTATTAGACACTATAGTGATTTTGCAAAATTTAAATGAAGTTTAGTGGAGTGGAAATATCAGCCAAGCATGTAACTAAAGATCACATGAATTCATCATATCTGATGGATTTTGCTACGCTTCTTGCAGTACCTCTCTCCTCCCAAACTAGTGTTCTGCTTTTCAAGATCTTGAATTGCCCAATTCAGCCTCTAATCAGCTAACCACCTTCATAGAACATCCCATCAAAGGTTTCTCTCTGTCTTTCTACCACACCTTTTCTCATATCTTCCAAGTTAATTTCTCCCTACATCCAACATGAAAATTTTTTAGCTCAAATTTGGCACCCATTGAAAACAGTTAGTGGTAGACTTCAGCTCAATTTCTATTTCCATTCACCAACTGGAAGCTGACTTGGCTGTTTCTGACCTTGTGAACAGAGTTACGAAGGGGAAATCTCATGACAACAAAAATTACTTAAGATTATATCATATCCAGATCCCTTCCTGGCTGAAGGAAGACAAATCACAACCAAATAACAGAGAAACTTGCAGGTTTGTTTTGAATTTCTTTCTAATAGTAGTCCTAGGCCTGGTGGAGTTTATTCAGTCCCCACAGAGTTTCACATTGTACACTCTTGGACTGATACTGAATCAAATTGTACTGTATCCTTTCAGGATTTATATTGCATGCCTTCTATACAGGTTTCAGTTTATTTTAGTTATTTATTTTATTCATATTATTTATTTACATTATTTTAGTTATTACTACTCTAAAAATTTTAAGCTATGAGGCATTTCTAACACTCCATGACAAGTTTTATGCAAATTTTGTAGCTGCAGTTTTGATCTCATCTTTATCATGTTATTCTCAATTTGTAGATTTCTGTTCTTTATTTTTTATGATGTTGTTGTCATATTTTTACAGTCTGTGGTTCATGTCAGTTCATTCAGCCCATACATTTCTAGACCTAGGTTCTGGTGTGTGCCCCATGTGGGTGCAGAGTAGGCCCATTGAACTGACTTTTAGTTATTCACTAGCTGCCAAATGTAGGTGCCTGTATTGGGCCTCAGATTTCCATTGTACTTGCATTGTTCAGCTCTAAATAATTTGAAATATGACAAAAAGAATAAAAAGGAGTTTTAAAAGAGACAAGAGAAAATATTATTGTGGTTTTATCTTCTTCAGCTACAATATCATATGCTCTTCATAGATATGTCATACATAAGATAAAGGAGGATATATTTTTCTGGCATTGTATTTACTCTGCTTTCTTATATACATCTTGTGAATTAAAGTTTTTCTAAAATTTAACGTGAGTGATGTAGCAGCAATGATACTGTATTGGTCTTGACATAGATGTCGATTTGTAGGAATTGTGCTTTCTCTTTGTGTCTGAAGGGATGATACTTTCAGAAAAGCCCACGTGTGTGCAGTATGATGTTTTAATAGAAGTGCACCCAGAAAGGAGCTGTATCTGCACCCAGAGCACTGCACAGCTGCAAGGCTGTTTGTACAGATGCAGGCATGCAGCTGCTTCTCCTGAAAACTTGGTCAGGCACTTGTCACCAATGTGTCAGAAGCTGTGCAGCATCCTTTAGTATCTCCCTTAACAAGTAAAGGAAAAAATTGTATTCATCATTTTCCATTTAAAAATCCATACTGAAGGAACAAGGAGCATGCCAATAATAGAGAACTGGGCAAATAAATTATTATTTTTCTGCTTTGGCAGTCAGTTAAGGTCTTTTTCCACCCTTGCCACTGTGCTGGCACATGTGCCTGTGCAATGAAGTACCTAATTTTCTGAAAGCCATAGAAAAACTGTAGTTCTTCCCTGAATTTAGTATATATGTGTCCAATACACTGTCCTTCTCATGGGAGAGTCCTGTAAGAGAAATTATTTTTAAGTTACGTTGTGATATAAATGTAACTAACAAGGAACAGCAGTTTAGATATTCCTTCTTTACATAGACATAGTCCAACTTGGTTTTCAGTGAAATAAATAACACAACACTGATGAGATTACATTTCCTAACAAGGTAGTGGCCTTTTTCAAGCCATCAGATGCTGGGTGATACCTGCTACACATTGGATGAAGCGCCAGAATATCAAGTTCATGAATTTTAGGATTCTTTTGCATGTGTTTTTCAATTTCCTTTCCCATTGTTTGGTGCTAACTAATGAAATTATTTCATTCACGCAAGTACGATGTTTACTGATGTACGTGATTAGCTGAGCACTTAGCTGCCCACACTGCATGCACAAATACCTGATTTGCAAGTGAATTTTCTAACTAAGAAAATCTCAGTTGATGTTCCTAATTCCAGCTGGAATGCTGCTTCATTTTAAGATGGAAAATAAGCTCTGATTACATTGTATCTTCATGATGGTTTTTTTTTCTCTTACATAAGTACTTTACTTTTCTCATGACTCCTCTCAAAGATACCTTGGCATTTTTATTAATGTGGTAGGACTAGAACAAGTACTTGATTTTAACCCAATTGTATTCTATTTGTATACTCAGTGACACGGGGTATACACATCAAATACAAATTAAGAAAATAAGTAAGACTGGGTGACTAATCATAATGTATGTTTACCAAAGAACTATCCTTGTTTATGATATAATGAGGTTTCTCAGCATACTTTGTCCAAGTTTGAATTTGAGAGGCTTGGGCAACACATAAAGAGACATAAAGTTTCCATGATTTATTAGACTCACAGGAAATCGGTAGTGGAGCAGGAAATACAATTGCTTATTGCCTTAATGATTCCATTTATACATATTTAGATTTTTATAAGATGCCTAAAAACATGGCTCAAGTAAACCAGAGTGAGCCATCATTAGGGATTTATTCACTGGAATATAATCACAATTAAAACTGAAACTGTGTAAGGAAGGGGGTATTTTTATAAAATACTGTGTCGTTTCAAAAGCACTGCAATTGTCAACGTGTCATCATAGGGTATTTTCATATTCAACTACTACCTCTTTTTAATCAAAATGTTTTTTTCATTTTGAAATGTTAATCCATTGCAGGGAAAGTAATTCAGATTGAAGTCAACTTTTTGGAATACAATATTCTCCAGTTCGGATTTTTTTTACTGGTTTTGGTGATATTTTTCCTTAATTCAAAATCCTGAAATTCCTTGTGCAGAGAGATAACTAATTTCTGTCCATCTTGATCTATCACTTTCACCAAGCAAAAGGTCTGTGTTTAGCATTACATCTCTGAGTTTGTGTCAAGTATGCTGCCCAGGAATTTCTGTTGATTCCTGTTTCAGGAGAAAGAAGGGCTTAAAAATCTTTCATGGAAAATACCAGTCCTGAATAACTCCTCCAGCACAAGTGATTGTTTTTCAGTAATTTATTTATTTTTCAGCTGATGTTTGGCAGCTGTTTCTCAGCTCTGTCATCTGTAAACTGATTGCTGGCATCTGAGCTATGGTGTGGGCAGGTCAGGATGAATTAGAAGCAAATATAAGGGAAGTGTGTGACTTGCACTTCATCTGTTATTTACAAAGGTGTGCCAAATGAATGTTACAGCCCTGGATAAGCAGAAATAGCAGTAGCCAGAGACGAACTGTCTGTGTACATTTGAAGGCAAAGGCTGTATTTCACTCTGTAAAGATGCAAAAGCCCAGCTGCCACCTGAAATTAGAGTGTCAGTAAATGTAAAATCCCTAGCTGGCTATGAAGAGTGCTCAGGAGCTGTTACACTGTTTTGGGTGCTGCTTGAACTTGAAACTGCTTCTGGACACTGTTTACATCTTTATTTACCTTTGCACATACAGAACTTGGGTGCCTGCTCCTTTACCTGGCCTTGCTCTGCCTGGCTGTGCATTGTGAATGACTCCAACAGCATTTTTTGTATTCACTGTTTTATCTGAGGGGTCTGACTTCCTAGTTTGTGACTGCAAGCAGGGGCTGTAGGCTTGCTGCAGGGAGGGCAGCAGAGACAGGAACCAGCTTCAAGACTTACAGGGACCTTATGGGACAAGTTGTTCTGCTGTGTCATCTTAGCAGTTGTCTGCATGGTGATAGCAAGAAGGCAATCTGAACTGAGTAAAAAAATGTGACTGTACTGGTCTTCTTTCCCCTCCCACAGCTCCTGATGTCTTCCATGGGCCCCAAACTGCAAAAGAAAGAGAAAACCTTAGTAGCTCAAATCTGTAATGTTCTCCTTTCCTGTGGGTTCAAAGCACCTTCTTGCACAAATCAAAATGCATTCAGCAGTGGGGTCTCCAAAGACCTGACAAGGCAGTGACAGGGGATGGTGTGGTGGCATTAGGAGCCAGTCTCTGCAGCAGCCTGAACTTACAGTCTTCCAAAATAAATACTCAGGGACACCTTGTGGTAGCCTTTATTGAACTCTCAGGGAAAGGGGTTACCAGGTGTTGCTGAAACCTGAAGGGGTGGGGACAAATCTCAGTTTGCTTCTTTCCACGGCCACGTAACCTGCTGCGCTTAGGGGGAAGATTCACTGCCAGAGAAGATAAGTGGTTTCATGCAGGTTTTCCAGAGGAAGAGGAGGCTTTTGAGACAACCAAAGTCTGTATGCAAGCAAACTGATGTGGAAGCACTGAGCTTCATGATCCAAACCTGTTCCTTCGTTCTCCAGCCCAAGCTTGTGCAGGTTGCCAGCAGTTGGTGCTTCTTGTCTCCTGCAGGTCATCAAAATGAAGGGAAACATGCTAAGTTGCTGTGCAGTGTAATTTCAGAGAGGTGAAAAAGAGGGGCTGGGAAGCTTTTCTTTTGAAGCTCAAGATACTGTGTCTCGACCAAGCTGGCTTCATTCAAATCTGGGCAGGAGATGCTTATCAAAAAGAGAAGAATACAGTGGTTCAAAAGAAGATAGTTAAATTCTTTTGTGTGAGCAGTGGGACATCTTGAGTCCTATTACCACTAGGAAAGTGGTCAGGGCTCATGTAAAAGGAATATAAAAAACTGAAAGATAAGTCAGTTTCTTTAAAATAAATTTCTAAAATGAAACTATTATTTCAAATGAGCTTTTACTGAAGAATTTTTCAGTATCGCTGGTAGTTTTGCAAAGACTTTTCTTGTGGTTACAGTTCTTTTTCAACTGATGAATGATTTTGATGAGTAGTTTTTTGACTTTTAATGATTTTTCTCTCCTTGCAGTTGGTATTCAGTGTGTCTTTGAAAAAGGAATGCTGCCCAAGAATTGCAGCTAGGCTTCTATTCTAAAGAAGGTGGACAAGAACCCTTCAGTGAGCATCATGCTGGGTTGATTTAATATAAAGAGGAATGCAGCTTTTCTAAATTCACCTCTGTTTAATTTCTTCATAGTACTTTAATCCACAATTTTTTTTTCCACCCAAATGTGGAATATTGACACATGTACGTTTCCTCATTTAAATGTTCTTTTATTGGGAATTAACTGCCACAAAAATATTAATTTATCAGAAGAGGGGGATCCCTTTAGCAACATTCGGTTTAAATTTGCCTCTTTATTGAGACTGCCACTTGGTTACCAGAGATCTAATCTTCTGAAGTGCTTTCATATAATTTCTGTGTATGACCTTCACTAGTGATACTCTTAAAACAGCATATATTGCTATCTGCAGCACTTGGTTGTCAAAGAGTAAGTGAGACTGGCATAATCAAAAAAGATGTTGCTTCCTTACCTTTCAAAGGATTTCTTTGCTGAGATTTAGCTTTTTCTGCCATGTCTCTTCCATCTGAAATTAATGTTTGCTCTAGTGAACCTGGGGTTCAGCTGCATGTCAGTGATCAGCATTATCTGCTGGTTTTTTAGTGCTTTGCTGTGATCACATGAAGAAGCAGCTGGCTCTGTTCTCCCACCACCCTCAGAACTGTACCTTCAATTGGCCTCCATTGTTTTGCTCTGCTTGTTATTTTCTTTCCTGTTAACTTACAAGATACCTTTAATTACAATGGCAAAATGTGAAGGCACTGAGCACTAGGAAAGTTCTGACACTGTGGTGCCCTCTCATTACAGAGCTCTCATACCTGAGTAAGTCTTATTCTGGATGAATTATTCAAGGTCTGCCCAGTGTAACAAGTGAACACGTGATCATGAGGCTTTTCTCAAGAAGTTGATGGCAGGTTGCATATGAGGAATTAATGCTTCTTCTGATTAAGTTTTATATGTAACAAATAGACATGCCATTCCAGCTGATATGACACTGTAATGAAAGATAAACTTCATACCAAAGAGGAGGTGAGGCTGGGATTTCTAACCTCTTCTTTCTTCCCCTAAGCTTCCAGGTGTTTCATTTCCTGCTGCTGTTTGCTCCTGGGCTCAATGATGCCTTTAGAAACTATTCTGCATTTTCTGTTTGAATAAGTAAAAAGAATACACTTCACTGCTTTTCAAAGAGTGGCCCTTGAATTTAACTAACTTTTCAAGGCCCTGCAGAATTATAGTAGTAGTAATAGTAGTAGTAGTAGTAGTAGCTGGTTGCCTTGATGACTGAATAGACTTTCTTTTATATATATATATATATATATATGTGTGTGTGTGTGTGTGTGAATTTTTACTCTGTGCTCTAATACCACCATGGGAATCCAGCTCCTGTCTTGCACTGCAGAGAGCTGTGGGTCAGATTCAGATTCCCTGATTGCATGACTGCATTTCACTCTTAAGTTATGCAGATCAGCCACACGTGCTGTCCTGCAAGGGAGTGTGGGGCAAGAAGCTCCAAAATTGTAATTTGGATGTACAGAAAGATTTACTTTTATATATTTTGGGGGTCTATTCAACAAAGCTGAAATGCACTTTTATTTCACTGGGATCCAAATAGAAGTCAGGTAGATTTGTGCCCTTTGTGAACAAAACCAAGACTTGAAGCCTTGGTCCCCTGAGGAAAACAAATTAGCAAATGAGAATTTCTCTGAAGTCACAAGATCTGACTTGTGCTGCAGTCTGATAAACAGCAACTTCATTGGCCTCTTGCAAGAGGATTATGGAAAATGTTTCTATTCCCTTCTGCTGAAAAAAACCTTCTCTTGTGAATGCCGTCAACCTCTGCCAACATCTGACAATCTGAAAATCTAGATTTAGGCTTCCACCTCAGATTTCATCTTTTCCTTTCCCCATTTTGGAGTACAATATCCACACTATGTATACCAGCTTTCACTCATCTATTTGCAAATGTTCACTCAATTTTCTCCCCTCTCCTTCATTCCTTGTGTAATAGCAGCCTTGGTGAGGCTGTGCTGTAGAAAGGAGCACAGCCCTCTGCAAGCTGTAGATGCTGCACTCTTGCTGAACATGGCAAGAGTGTATCAAAATTTAATTTATGTGTTTATATATATGCCAAAGTCTCAGCTCCACGCTGGTGGGCATAGGTCTAGCTAGCAGCACTGGATGGTGTTTTATCCTCTGTGTGGTCAGTGCAGCGGAATGGTCCATCCTGGAGAACAGGACCCTCAAAGTGCTGTATGGAGCAGGTGATTAATCAGTGTCCTTGCTTGGGTTTAGGTCAGAGCTGGAGCTGCCGCTGCTATGCTGCAGAGGAGTCGGTTTGTATTCTTAGCTAAAATACAACAAACACTACAGCTGACAACTTCATAGGCAGGCAAAGGTGTACAGCAGTTGGCACCTGACTGGTAATGGAAAGGAGTAGAAAAAGCACCACCACTGTGTCTCTGGGGTGTAGGCACAGGGCCTTCAGAAAATGAGCTTCATCAGCATTATCTAATAATTTTTAGATTTTCCTCTAGAAAATTAATGTCATTTTAATCAGTTTAAACTTAAGATTTCCCTGGCCTTGTGAGTTCCATTGTTTTTATAACAGTTAACACATTTCATTGTACGATGAAATATTTAAAAGAGGTCTGCAGGAAAAATAATTGCCAGGTTTTTTAACCTGCAATCTATTGTGTATTTTTTTTTCTTTCACAAGCATTCCTTGTATTTCTTTTATAGAGGAATTCAAAATACAGAAAAGATATTATCCAGGAAAATACAAGCATGAAAAATTGCAGCAATTGGTTGTTGTTTACTTACAATTATTTTTTCTGAAATTTAACATTTGCTAGACCTAGGAATGTGATTTTAGAATGCCAGAGCTGTACACAAATACATTATTCAGCTTACTCTGCATGAGAGGGTTAGCTGTAACAAGAAATACTATCCACATCCCTCTTGACATAAAATATGTGCATATGCAACAGTGTAATGGCTTTAAATGTTTTCCTCTTATAACTCAACTGGCTTTTGGTGGAATCATCCAGGATAAATTTTAGCTAATAACTACAGGCAGAGCTTCAGCAAAGAAAAATTTCATAAGTGTTCAGTGATAAAAAATAGAAATGTAAGAGCCCTACAGAAATAGTTCTAATATGTATGTGCTGATGACCCCTGTTCTGTGTAACAACTCTTTTTACAGTAACTCCTCCAGAAGTGCTCACAGGACCATGAAGTCAAGACAAGCATTTCTGTGTGGGGTACCACCCCCCCCAGTTTCATTAATGACCACTGTGGTGCTTGAGTTCACAATACCCTGATGAACAACTAACAGTTTCAATTTTGCCTGGTTTTGTTTTGTTTTGTTTTTTCCCCTATGACAACAGATATCAGATGCTCAAAAAGTCTTTTTAGCCTCTGCCACAGTGACAGTCGGGAAGCCACAGGGAGGGAGAGCCGAGTGTCAGTTCTCCATGCCCCGGTGGGCTGGGGAGCTGGGGTTGCTGCAGAATGATAAAGTGCTGCCCTCCTACAAACGCCTCCCTGGTGATCCTGGGCTGCGTGGCCATGTGTGAGCAGCATTCAGATCTGCCACCATCCTGAAATGTTCTTCTCTCTACACAGAAGGCCGAGATAATGATGAGGAAATGCAGAATCAGGGATGCAGTTTTTTTCTGCAAGTACTCAGTTACATGTGTTGCATGGATCAGTTTCTTTTCCCAAGTAGATTTTGCTTTCATTTCGCTCCCATAATTGGCTGAATATAAGTTTCTTAACTTTTTCTCATAATACAGAGCTGGAATTTTTGCTGTTGATTTTGAGGCCCAGAGTAGAAGTCTTTCACATAGCTATTGGAGAGCTAAAAAATACGTGCTTCCCATAGTAAGAGGGAGAGAGAGAGAAGGATCTAAGTTTTTAATTGACATTTTGTTCTGAAATTCCCTTGTCCTTTTACAGAGAGCATCGTCCCCTCTTTCCATAGTGTAGGTGCAAATCTGTGAAATACCAACAGTGTTCCCCGTATGTTATACTCTAGCAATATTTTATTCTTAGTCCTTTAAGCTAAAACCAGTCTTGAGCTGTGTCAAAGATCCCTGGGCAGGAAGTTTAGACTGATTCTCAGAAGAAGAGTATTCTAAAAAGGAAATCCTGTAGCTCCAGAGCTGCTAGATAACTGATTCTCTCTTAGTGAAACAGGTGTTTCTCCCATGCATAAAAATTAAGAATTGGAGACAGTTCAAAAGTAGTGTCACTTCTAATGGGAGGGCTGAACTGATAGAATTGAAAGGAAAGATGAAAGAAAGCCATATCCAGCTCAGCTAAGTAACAGAAAGATCCATTAATAATTGAAAGGTGTCAGCCCCAAAGTGTGACTGAGTATTTAGAACTGCAGAGCAAAAATACCTAGGAATGACATAAGAAAATTATATATATATATATATATAAAAGAGTTAGTAAGACTAAATTGAAGCAACAAAAAAATGTTAGACCAAGAAGTAGTTCTCTAAAGAGAGGGATTGCAAGCATGATAATTGCAACTTAGGTTTTCTCCATGGTTTTGAATTCCTCAGATTTGTAAGTGAATAGGGCAGAAATGCTAAAAAGGATGTATTTTAATGCATGGAGCAATCATGTGTTGAAGGTAGATGATGGGAATGATCCCTTCTGGCTCTTCAATCTCTTTTGTGCCCCATGCACTTTAACTGAGGCTCACTGTGATGTTATCTATGAAAAGTAATATCTTCGTGGGAACCTGAACTGTGATATTATCAGCTCTGCTCTGAGGATCTTATATATACCACTTCATCACAGATATTATTGACAGTAAGTGCTTTTACCACTTTTATATATTCTCTTTGTGAGTTGTTTTACAGCAAGGCAGCTAAATCAAGAGAATTTTTTCTGACCAGCTGAGCAGCTGATAAGTCTCTTTACAAGCACTTAGGTGAATTCAATGCACTAGGATCATAAAAAGGTGGCTTAGGACAAAAGCGGGTGTCAAAACATAACCCTCTGCTCTTTCCATCACCTCAAAGGTTATGTCCCACATGTAAAATTACTTGGGTTTTGAACCCCACTTTTCCTTAATTCTTTTGTTCAGAAAGTCCATCTGATCCTTTTCAGGATTGATTTGCCCACTTCTGATCTTCTGCTTTTGTTTCCTATTTCCCTCCCTTGTTCTCTGCACATCATGGTCCTTTTTCAGGCTGAGTCATTATCCTTTTAAATTCTCCTAGGAAGGGCTTTTTTCTCAGTCATGCTATTTCTTACTCAAGTGGTGCCTGTAGGAAGATCAGAATGACCCATGCTAAGAAGAGCTCTGTGAGTGGTGGTGCCTATAGGACAAGCACACAAGTTGTATTGTTTGTTAATTTCAAATTCACTTCTATCCCTTATTCTCTCCCTGTTTAGATAGACCTAAACCTCCACTGGGATGAAAAACCATTCTTGACTATTTTCAGAGCCTGAAGATTAAAACTGACCCAGTCTTGCACTTGTGTGTATGTGTGTGTGTGTGTGTGCACTTTGAAAAGAATTTTCTTTATCCTGTGAATCCTGCAGAGTCCACAGATAATATGGCTCCCTTTCTGCTCCAAAATCTGCACAAATCCTCCCCCTGCCATGCCTACAGATGGCAATAGGAAATATTCCCTTGCCAGGCCTGCAGTAAAAAGGAATGTGTCCCAAATGCAGTCGTTCCTTATGCACTACATCTTGTGAGCAAGCAGACGGTGTGGCTTGCTTCAGTAACTTTTATATGTAAACAGTCTTTAAAAACATAATCTACACTGTCAAAGCCTAATCTAAATGATGTACTGACATTGCTTACTTTGATGTGCTGACTTGGTTTTGAATTCTCTCTGGATTGCCTGGCCCCACATGGCCTTTTTGTGTTTTGTTTACTTTTCACTTAGCTGTCACGTATTTATTCCCATTAGATGTACAAAGGCAATGGATTCAGCCTAGTTTTACAGCTAAGTTGGCTAATACAGCACAGGGAAAGCACTGAGTGAAGCCAAGCAGAGGGGCAGGAAAAGAGCCGAGTGATTCTTCTGGTCTGACATAGAGACCAATGAAACAGAAAACCTTTAAAAGATCTGGGTCTGGTAGAGCAGCTAGAGATTACTATTTTTTCAGAAAAACATGCTTTGTCTGGAAAGCAGAAATTCAATGATTTGTATAGACTGGGTTTCAGTTTTTAAAGGCTTGCTTCTGAATAAATGCTGAAATTTCATATACATCACATATTTAATTTTTTTTAAAATCTGGATTTGTTTCAAATGTGAATGGATGGGAAAATACTACTTTAAAAGCTTTTCAGTGAAGTGAGCTGGTTGGGTTTATCTTGGTCAAGCAGTTAAAATGGCTTACATGATCTTGTTCTGTGAAAGTCTTTGAAGATATGTGAAAATGCCTCATGCTGAGAAAAGTAATCCCAAAAAATCTATTTGGTGTGATCTTACCCACAGAACCCATAAGACAAGTGGGTGTTTGTGAAGTCTGTCACATCTTGAAGCATGACTGAAATGTGGACCATCCTGAACGGTGGGCTTCCATGCCTACCCTCCCATGCTTCTCCCAATGGGAATACCTAACTTCCCTCTAAATGGTTGTTTTTACACCTCAAAATGAAAACAGGGGGAGATTTCATGTGGAACTTAGCGTTGGTGGAGGAACCATGGTGTTTCCTTTGTTCCCTGAAGAGGGACAGTCCAGCCTTCCTCCATGGCACTGTATCACTGAGGGCACATTCTCAGGTCATGTTTTTTCAGTTTGAGCCGAGGTGCTCAGCCCAAGCCCCGCACAGCACCGGCGTCTGGGCACCCAAACTTCACCTCCTTTGGAGAACAGACTGTGCTGAAACTGCCCCACTTCCCTGTGCAGTGACCTCCTTTCGGACTTGGCCGTCCGTAGTCTGAGCTTTTCCTCTGTTTACTGCAGGTGAAATACGGGAACTATGCCTTTGTGTGGGACGCAGCAGTGCTGGAGTACGTGGCCATCAACGATGCCGAGTGCTCCTTCTACACGGTCGGGAACACTGTCGCCGACAGAGGATACGGGATCGCCCTGCAGCACGGCAGCCCCTACCGAGACGTCTTCTCACAAAGGTAAGGCTTTGGAGCAGGAGGAGCAGGTATGAAGGGAAGGTTTCTCTCAGCTCTGGACCCTTCTTTTAATTGAATCTTTGGTGAAGGGAAAAGATCTTGTATTTGCAATCCACTTCATTTCTTGCGTAGGCATTCATTTTCTCCGAGACATTGAATTATTCACTTTTCTAGAAACTGTGTTAAAACCACTTTGTGTTGCTCTTATTTGAATTGTTCTTGTTTCTTTTGAAAAACATTAATGAGATGAACTCAACTTCATTAGCAGGAAAATGAGGGAAGAGTTGCTTCATTTGTTATAGAGAGTCAGCATAACTCAACCCTTCCTATCACAGAAGCTGTTTCTTAAAGAAAGTTAATTTGGACACTGATGGGAAAACTAGAGGGGATGAACAAGAACATTTGATGTTTTGGTGGAATGACCCCTATTGGAACCCAAAAGCATAGGTCCTTATCCCCATACTAATTGATCTCTTGGGCTACAAAAGTGACATCTCTAGAGATGCTACTGGTACTGTCTTTCTATTAGGGTTGGAAATACTCAATTAATTGTATGTATTGTGCCTTTGCAGTATTTGTGCTTCACTCCAGTATTGATTCCTAAATCAGGATGTGTGTGAAATGTAAAAAAACTACCAACCTTTCTTAAAGTGTAATATCTGCAGTTTGGCGCTTAGGAGAAGACGTGGGCTAATCTTGTGATCCTTTTTTCATTCTGAATCTGGTCTCTCAACCTCGTTTATGCTGGTTTGTGTTATGTGCATGAAGCAAAATTTTACAGTTGCTGCGATGGGATTTCTGTTGTGTGACTGCCAGGCAAACATACAAAATATGCTTAATTTGGGCCTTTGCCTTTGCCTTTGTCCAAAGACTGTGGTGGGGGGGAAAGTAGCCAGTAAGTAACACTGTGCAGATGCAGAGGAATCATTCTGTGCTCACACTTACAGCTTGGACAGAGAAGACTTGGATTCTTTGAATCTGTTCTTTGTTGGGAGTGATATTGCTGAATTTTGTGCTGCTAATGTAGCAGCAACATAATAAAAAATTTCACAGGATCAGCGAAAAATTTACTTTTTGTGAAACACGTATCTGCTTTGCATATTACAAAGAGTATTAGGGGCAAGTATTTACCAAATACTGTAATACTTTCATATTCCAGCTGTGACCAGGCTGGCTCTGCTTAAAATCTCTGACATGCTAAACAAAGGAGGTGAATTCCTTTGTGTAATCTTTTGAAGAAATTCTTCCACCTGTTAAGAGTTCTCAGGTGCTCGTCAAGGGGTTAAGTCATCCTCTTCACAGCCTTATCCATGTAAGCTTGAATACAAAAATTGGAAGACATGAAGGAATTTCAAAGCCTGTGTCTTTATTACTAAGCACAGTCCAAGTGATATGGCACGGCTCACACCTCCATTCTTCATGCCCACCACTGCTGCTCTGCAGGTCAAGGTGGATGCATCCAAACTGCCCTCAGAGACTGCTTGTGACAGGGTTTATACACTGGGTATAGCTCTTGGCATCTGGGGAAAGAGGTGATGGCTGGTTCTGGCTGGAGAGTTTCTTCTTCGCCGCAGTATTCAGGACGTGGAGAGGCTGGGTTACTGCTTTTCCCGACACACTGCCTTCAGCAACTCCTGGATCATCGGTCTGTGCAGGCCTGACATTTCCAAGTACAATTTTATTTCATAAGGAAATTTCAGCTTTTCAGTGTATTATTATATCTTGAAGCTATACAAAAGAGGAAAGAAGCATAGGAATTTGCACATATATAGGTATTTTTATTTGAGGATCTTCGAAGCAATACTTAAATATTAGCATCTCTCAGGAAAGCAAATGCCATTTCCACTTAATGCTTAGGGAATCCATAGCATCAGGAGACTTAAATGAAATCCGAAGGTCATATGTTGTCCCCTGGTGGAATCAGGGATCATAGGCACTCATTTTTTGATTTCCTGCTAAAGTTGTCAGAGTTCAGGTAGATGAAGAAAGGGATTATTTGTCAGATATTGGACCACAGGAGGATCTGGATGGATATGCAGAACTTAGCACTGGTGAGAAAATAACTCATTACATTAGCAGGAGTAATGGTTGAACAGAGAAACTGAAATTTGCTTGGAGTGATACTATCTGTTGGAGAATTTAGAGAGCCTGACATATATGGTCTGAAAATGTATGTGCTGCTGTGCCTATATTATTTCTGTATTACGAGAGCATATTATATAGCATTTTTAATTATGTCCATAAATATAAATTTACAGTTTAAAGCAGTGAAAGACCATATAAAAAACAAACATATGAAAGAGAAATCATGCTTACAAGGTAGCTTACAAGGTTTTGTTCTTAACACGCTTCTGTACTGTTCCTTAAGTTTACATCCATGTGGTTTCCACACACCATCCTTACATTTCTTCCTAATGAAAAGGCTCAACAACCTTCAGCAGCTGCAGCCTGCATGCTAAATAGAGAGAGGAATAGATCCATTGTATAGGATTAGCAAATTTTCACATGAATATTTCACATTTTTAATGCAGCAGGGAACTGGTTTAAAATATATTGGCACTTCTTGATCTTTCCCAAAATAAATGTATTTATGTGAAAATACAGGTCTTCTCTTTTAAGAAATTTCATATAAAGCCATAAACTGCATAGTGTTAAATCCCTAGGGTGCAGCTGTAAAAGGTCTGGCAAGCTTACAGGAGATTTTGTTCTCTGTGCAGGAAGCACAGGCACACGTTTAAAGATTTTCTGAACATCCAGGTGATTCCGAGAGAAACAGGAAAAGACAGAGAGAAAAAACACTCACCCCTTCTCTCTAAAGCTACACTGTGTGAGCTGCAGCCAAGGTAACACTGTGGTAAAGTTTACCAACAGGAAGCAGTGTAAAGAAGCTGGTCTTTGGGACCTTTCTTTTTCACAAGCAAAAAAATCCCTTCTGTGCCAAAACAAAGAGAGGAGCAGCAGTGAATGGCCTGACTGCAGTGCCAGATTGGTTTTTGGCTGCATGGGGATGGCAAAGCAGCCAGATGGGGTCCCACACAGCATCTGTGACCAGACCCTAGTGCTTTCTCTGAAAACAGGTGCTTGGGGTCCATCCTGAAAATAGGTGTGTGGCTGTAACACAACATAGAAAGTAATCTGGGTAATATTTGAGATAAACTTGTCATAGCCATCCTGACGACTTCGTTCACGTTGTTGCAAATGTTAACAAACACAACTGGCCGTGCTGCCTAGGCAGCCAGGTGATGTGCTCAGGTAGATTGCTGTCCTCTTTTCTTTGCCACTAAGACTTAACCTTCTGAGCACCAGCAGCCTCCAGGCAGCATGTCAGTTTTGTCTCTATATATATTTTTCTTTCAAGGTAATGACAGGGGCTGTAATAATAGGAACTGCCAAATTTCCTAGGAGAGCTTGAAAAGGATGTGTCTTTTGGTTCATGAGGAACTGTGTGGTGACACTAAATTTGACACCTGTTAAGAATTCTTTTCAGCCCTAAACTTTAAAACTTCCACTGCACCCCTGGGAGGTATAAATATAATTGCAGACGCTTTTCAGAGGATTTCATAGGATGTCTGTTCTTCCTGCAGTGCTGCAGCAATGGCTCAGGCACTGCGCTGGTGGCTGGCTTTTGGTGGGGGTCAAGGAGGGGTGGCAGCAAAGTACTGGAATGCTGTTCATGTCTCCACTTTCTCTGCTGTTTCATTCTCTTCTTCTGCACTACAGTCCCAGCCACACAGCATGCTAGAGGCAAAGGGAGAGGAAGCACTAATTTCGTGCGCAGCAGAGGCCAGCAGCCAGCTTTTCACTTAAGAAACTGGAACTTGTCAACACCCAAAACCACTGAAAAATCAAGCCATAGTTCTTCTGCACCCCTCATATCCCAAAAGAGCATTCATGTGTGTTCTGCCCCTTTAGGTAA
Source organism: Monarcha castaneiventris obscurior (assembly GCA_026261815.1). NCBI lineage: Eukaryota > Metazoa > Chordata > Aves > Passeriformes > Monarchidae > Monarcha > Monarcha castaneiventris. The sequence goes on from JAMPIT010000890.1 coordinate 8,294,301, forward strand.
AAGAAAACAGTGACCATAGGAAGAATAAAAAAGAAAAGGCAAGCTTGCCCTCAGAGCCCACAGTGTGGGACTCTTGCTTGTTCATCAGCTGTGTTTCCACAAATGCAACTCCCCAGCTAAGCACAAGCTCATGGACACCTAAAGTTGTCTGTGTGCCAAGAGAAGCAGCAGCATTTCCCTAATTCCTGGTGGTTGTCTGTGGGAGGTGGGGTATGTGAGGGCAAAATGTCTGGAAGGTGCAACTACCATATGGCTTCTGCAGAAACCTCAGTCTGAATTTGACGTTATTCACAAAAAGTCACAGCAAGTTTGTGCTGCTGCTAGAGAAGCCAATCACATCTTTTTGTCCTAAGGGGGAAAAAGAAATGGACACTTTATATAATGATTTCCTTGTGGCAAGCCCAAAGACACCTCCCTAGCAGCAAGAGGTGCACTTTCAGATAGCCAAACCTTTGGAGGGAAAGAAGAGAGCCATCGTGTGGCATTTCAGACAGCCCCTTAGCAAATCATTAGCCAGCTGCTTTAAATAAATGGTATGGATATTCTCCTGTCCTTTTTATATCTCATCAGCAAAATCCTGAGTCTTGGAAAGTTCCTGCCCTGAGCCATAAATATGCGTTCTTCCTGTCTCCTCACCATTAATTCTCTCTCCTTACATTTTCATTCTGTGTCTTGGAGGTCACGTACGTCCAAATATTCCAGTGCAAGGAAAATTACTTTATTTCTAACTACCTTGATTTCTTTTTCTCTGCCCTTGGGAGTATATACCCCTTTATTTGAGAAGACCCCCCTCTCTTTATTATTTTTTTTAATATTCTTTTGATGAAAACCCAAGAAAGTGTCGCTTGTTCTCTGACTTATCTTTTACCAGCTATGTGGAAAATAAGAGTTTTGGATTACACCCTAACCCTGCAGAGGACTGACAATAATGATGTAATTGGATTTTTCATTATTAAATACAGTGATCATCTGCAGAATAGTGGATGCCTTAGTAAGAAATGAACTTTGCTTTGTCTCGGTAGTTTGCTAAGAACTGAAATCCTATTCTGAACTGTATATATAACATTTTGAAAAACAGAGCAGACAAATTAGTGAAATCTACCTAAATCCACCCAAAGTGCTTTTTTTCTCTGATAATTCTAGAAAATTAAGAAACTCTACAAATTGGGAGAAATACTTGACTTCAAGCAAACTCCTGAATTTAGGCAGAAGAGTTTAATTTTGAGAGACTGCTCTTAAATCATGTCACAAGTTCATATAACTGAAATTACATTAGTGAGAGGAAAAAAAAAGATCAAAATTAATTCCAGGTTTCTGAGGAGTCTGACATGAGAATCCAGTCTTAATTTATTCAGATATAGTCATTGTTAATAAAAGTGTTAACTTCAGAGTAGCACATAGTAACAAGGTAGTTTCTCAGACAACCAGGATACTAAATAAAAAACTTAAGTACCACACTAATGTCATACTTCTTGCCCATCCAAAATAACCAGTCTATCCTTATTTTTTACTGTCTACATTAGACCTGTAGGGGTAAAACTGGGAATTGCACCAGGCCCTAGGTCTCAAAACGCGTCCATCTTCCTTTTTGCTGAGCCAGGTCCTCCAAGACAAACTGCAATTGCCCTTCATGCCAGGAAACTCACCTTGAGGAAGCGCTGCTCAGCCAGGCACCTGCCCCGCTGGGGCTGCAGGGTGCTCACACTCTGCACACCTCACTCCGGGCCACTGGATCCGGGCTGAAGACCTGGAACCTCAAATGGGTTACAAGAAAAGATGTAGCTTCATTCTGATTTTTAAAAATGGCATCCATTACTTGATGAGAAAGCCCTAACAGAAAGCTTTTGTCCCTCTGCTATTCTCTCTTCTTTATTCTACCAAGCCCACAAGCATCTGATCCAGGCTTACAGTGTTCTGTAATCCTGTCTGAGCACACAGCTAATAGCTTTCCCCAGGGGCCAGATGATCTGACACTGTCCCTTTGCATCCTCTTCCCCTAGCTGCCTAATGCAGAGCTGCGGGTTCTGAAGATTCCTGCACTGTCATCAGCAGCGTTTCCTGGCTTTATTACCCATCCCCAGCTCGCTTGCTTGCGGGGGCTGCTGGCTGTAGGACTGCAGGGGAACTGTGGCTCCCACACATCACGCTGCAAGAGCAGGAGGAATGGCTTTATTGATTCCTGATGGTGTGCATCTGGTGCTTGCAGGTCTCACTGTAAAGTCATGATTAGGAGCTGAAAAGGGTGGAGACGCCTACAGAAACACAGGCTTCAGCAACTTCTTAATCTCCCGTGATATTAACTGATGAGATGGGTTAAAGGATTCTGCAGCAGATCTGGAGTTTATTACATACACATAGTGAAAAATTACTCAATCAAAACAAATAAAGGCAGTGAGCAAATTAGTGGGCTTTTTAAATATACCATAACATTAATTGATGGGGTAAGTTAAAGAATCATGAAGTAGCAGTGCTGAGAAGAAGCATGAGAAAGAAAATCAGAAGGAAAGGCATTAGATCTTCCTGCATTTACACAGCACAGAGCTATGAGCACCAGAGAGCTGCCTGCCTGCTTCACCATGGGAAGGTACCTCTGCATCCAAGCAATGCTGTGGTGAAGGAAAACCTTCCAACATTGCTGCATGTTAGATAAAAAAGGTACCATGAATAAAGGCAGCTTCATTCTTTCTCTTTTTCCTAATCAATGCTCACTTTCAGAAAGGGCCCTGCGTTCAAAGTTTCACAAGGGCAAGCCAGGTAAGGGTATGCTTATGCATATTAATTCCCCCATCATTACCCATGAGCCACCCCAAAGAAAACAGTCTAGCTGTAATGTGTTAAATTACCGGTAGATAGCACTTTGCAAGCTATTTCTTACTACTTTCTCTCCACTTCTCCAGCCTCAGGCACCTCAGACTTGGCGTGTAAAATGGCCAGAGATTACCCAGCGAGGTGTGCAGTACAGTCAGTGGAAACAGTGTTGCTCATCCAACTATGTGGAAGCGACATTTATTGTAAGCTGAGTTGTTCATGTGTTTTAAAGTTTTATGGAGTGAGTAAGTGTATGGCTGCAGAATTTGAAACTGCTTGGTTATAAATCTGATGACAGTAAAGCTAAAAGGAGTCTCAGCGAGTGGCTTCCCTCCAAGAACTTGCCTTTTTATGAATTCCTGAAGCAGAGATTAGGTTTACCATCAGTGCACACTGTCGTGTAGTACATTTTTTTTTTGTTTCTGGCTGCCTTCTTGTACGTTTGTGTGCGTCAGTCTTGAGAGGAACAGGTGTAACTACTCACTCTGACTCAGCCAAGCAACAGCATTGCCTTTAAAGTGGGGTGGAAAATGAGTGCAAAGCTTTCCCTGGAAACAGGAAGGATCCGGTCATGCAGCTGTCCTGATGACAGAACCATAATAACCACAAGGAAGGGTTTAACCCACCTACTCCACACCAGCACTACCTGCCAGAGGTTCCTGGCTCTTGGCCTCATTTCTCAAAACACTGGTCAACCTATTTCAGTTAAAATGAGCAAGAGTAGCAAAAGAGCAAAGAATAATAGATCTTTGCTAACCCGTTTAGTTGCCTTAAAAAGTAATTAACCTTTAGCTGGACCATAAAGCATATTTTCAGCTAGTCCTGTTTTCCAGAGAAAAACAAAAGGCCTGAAAACAAATCTTCTTTTCAAAGCTGAAATGAACTTGATGGAATGACAACTGGAGGGATTTATCCATATCGGAACTGAGAGTTTTGCTTCCACCCGCAGAACTTCAGCAACAGAAGCCACCTCAGCCTGCAGAGATTTGCTCTACTGTAGAACACCAGTCTGCTCTTTGTCACCCATTCTTGAATCATCAGTAAGCGAAGAAGGTGCTAGCCTTGGTTTCTGACTTCAGCCAAGTTTAGGGGTAGGGAAAGGGAAAAAGAGCATGTGGAAATTCTCCAGAATGTAGAGCCAAGGAAGAGTGGCAGCAGGTTTCCTAGCAGAGCTGTCTTCCCTGGCTGAAATAGGATATGAGGAAGAAGAATGCTTGTTGCAGGAGCAGAGGGAGTAACAGCACAGGCAGCGAGGACAGGGAGGAGCTGAGTCCTCCTCAGTGATTATGGAGGGCGGATAAAAGGAGCCTTCCTTATTGCTCAGCTCCATGCAGGAGGAGATTAGCAAAGTGAGAAATCTAAAACAACTATCCAAAAAAGTCTTCTACTGGGTCTCAGAGCAATCCCATGGAGTAGGTTGCTCTAGGGTGCTCCCCAAGGAAATCATGAGGGAACTGGGAGGAGGAGCCAGACAGTTTCCCCAGCAGGGCCACCAGTATGTCAAAGTGAAGTGGTTAGAGAGGTCTGCATTAGTTGAAAGATGAAGATGGGGTGGGGAAGCCTTTACTCTCTGATTCCTCTGTAGTCTTGAGGAAAGAATGTTCCAGAGATGAGCTGTCACGAAGTTGGGAAGACTTCTGCCCAAATCCCAGAGATTTGGTGGTGGTAGAGAGGCTTTTCAGGGTCAATACAGATGCAAGCATTTGCTGACATGAACCAGCTGGATAATGTTGGAGACTTTTGTTTGCACAATGTGCAACAGTGTGCTTTATATTCTGCTTTAGTGCCAATTGAGTTAGGTTAGCCCAAAATAAAGCAGAGCCCTGATCCCGGCCATCATAGCTTTGTTGACTGTCCTAAAAACCGAATGCATTTCCAGACCCAAGTTCTCCAGTTAAACATGGTGTGCAAGCAGACAAAAATGATGATATGGCCAAGGAAAAACTGTGTTTGCCGTTTTATTCATAGAACACTTTTGCAAAGTGCATTTAGTAATTTGCCATTGTAACCACCTGCACAGAGAGCTTTCAGGGCAGAGCTCTGACACTGTATTTAGTTCATACTTTGACTGCTCAGCTAAAACTTCCATTTCTATGCATTTATTCTGCTTCACACATTATGTTATCAGTCACTTTCAATATTTCAAAGTCACAGCAGTCCTTTTCTGACATGCATTTGTCAGAATGAACTGCCTTGACTGCTGTTATTACGGACTGCACTTCCTGACTAAGGGAAAAGTCTTATATGGAACCAGAATTTTGAAATTTTTCAGAAAAAAACAATAGATAAAACAGAATAAAATTAGAGCCAATGAACAGAAATCGATACTTTAAATGACCAGCCATATATATATATATATTTTTAAGGAGGAGAGAATGGGAAGGCAGGATTTATAACCCAGTATAAAAGAATTAATTAGGAAAAGTTTGATCTTCCAAGTTCATATGCAAGGTATTGATAATGGCACTCTTCAGCTGTCTGGTAGTAAATCAGAAAAGTGTGTCATACTTGGACTTTCTCTCAATCAAATACTTTATCATACTCCTCTAGAGACCACCCTGAAGAGAAGGATTTTAATATTAAGGCCGTTGTAGTCACAGAAAAACATCACAAGGGGTTTTGGCCTATCTGGAACGTGTGCTTACACTCCTGATGAAGTCCTAGTGGCAGTGATTTGTCATGGCACACAAGCACATCTCCCCTTTGCATGTGCTTAATAGCTCACACAGGCTTTGCCAGTTCGCTCTAAAAGCCCTCACAGTTAAGGGCTGGGCCAGGGGAAGTACACTTGTTTGGAAAAGTTATGATCCTTTCATTCTTACTGCAATTGAAAAATTTTTTTTTTCTTTTCCTTGTATTTGCTACTTTTGTCTTCAGCGGAAAGAATAGCCTTACAGCTGTGTTTCCAAAGCAGTGAAGAGAAGCTGCCACCTAATTACCTGGCTTTGTAGATAAGTACAGGCTCCAGCTCATCCCACCAAAGCAGAAAAGTTTTCAGCTAGTGACAAGCATTAAAAGGAAAAATAACTTTATTGGCTGCAGTTTCATAGGTGGGATGCCTCTACAGGACCAAAGAGATCATCAATATCTCAAAGACATCAGATTCCTACAGAAAGCTGATAAGAAAGATAAGCTGTGTTAGGATTTGTTTGTTTATTTAATTAAAAATTCGATTATTTTTTTAATTAAAAAAGAACAAACAAACTCCATTACAGTAATATTTGGAGAGAAAACCAGCACTGTTTTGCAGCCTTGAGAGCAGGGATTAGAAGTTCCTGGCCCAGGATTGACTTTTTTTTGGCTTTGTCTGGGGTATTCCTACAGCAACACGTGAGAGAAACCATGAAGAACTGAGCCTTGAGTTAACTGAGAAATAGATACTTTATTATTAATATTGTTTGGTTGTATTAATTTCCCTGGATTTGGGGGGGATTTAGTTAAATAGCAGTGGATCTTCAGATCATGGAATTACTCCAGATTTATACTGGTTTAGCTGACGGGAGTATTTAATCCTATAATATGCCTTTGGCATAATTTAGATGTAAGGCTCAAGATTAAGATCCCCATGAAACTGGGAATTTATGTTAATTTCCTTTTCTTACACAGTGAAGTGCTATGCAAAGCTACAGAAACGTGTCAGCTCTGACAGCCACACTTGGGCAACAATCAGGGCTTTCAGGCAGCTATTGGGTTTCACCTGCAGCATCAAATTCCCCTGTGTTCTTCCATTTTATATAAGTCTGGAGGAAATTGTAAAATCCATAGAAGAAAAGCAATTGAGAAAGAAGCATGGTTAAAGCCCTGAGGAAGTGAAGGTTTGTTGATCTTCTTCATGTCCCTCTTAAGTTAAAAACACCTACAACACTCATTTTTAATTTATTTAAGTCTAGCAATCTTGCGCCAGGTTAAACATACAAGGCCTCTTGAAAATACAGGGTTTCAGAAAGAACCAGTGACAGGTGTTTAACACAAGGAGAAATAGATCCATGGTTGTATACGTAAGTATAGGTAAGCTATGCTGGCAGCAGTGGCTATAATTTATTCTCACCCCCAAATAATGAAATATTTGTGTGTGGCTGGGCTGGCAGCAGAGAGCAGAGCAGCGTGTAGCGACACCCTCTCCTTCTGCTTGGCTTTGCAAGGGAAGGGTCTGTCACTGCAGCTTGCTACAGGACACTCAGCTCAGGGGGGATGAACGATGCATCCAAGCTGACTCCACAAATCACTTGGATGCCTAGCAAAGCCCTTTGCATCTCCCATTAGCTGTTTTCTTCCCATTTTCTCAGCTTTTACCAGTGCAGGCCACATGATTTACTGCTTACTTGCTCTGAGGCCTTCTTTATAGAAGAAATCCAGGGTGGCTTTGGTGTTGGAGTGTTTTTAAGGGCTGAGTTTAGGAGAAGTAGACTCTGCTTTCATGGAGAGCTGCAATAGCTGAGATTAAAGAAGGTAGCAGGGCTGCAGAGCTGGCACAGCTGCAAGCAGTGCACAGACACAGCTTCCTTCCTCTTGCTCCTGCCAGCTTTATTTCAAATTACCTGGTGCCTTGGCACCACTGCCTGTTTGCTTTTTTCTGCCCGAAGTCTTTTCCTAGTGCTGCTTCACTTAACACAGGGCCTTTTGGCTGGTTCAGGGTTGTGTAGCATGTTGTCCCTTGCCCTGCCAAACAGGGGCTGCAGGGGGGCCCTGTGGGGTGAAGCCCCAGGTGGGTGCAAGGGAGTGACCCATAGGGTGGCTGGGCACAGTCTGGGTCTGGGAGGGGCCCTGAGGGCTGTAAGTGCCTGTCCTCTTGGGGTAATGGTCTCAAAACCTCCCCAAAAACAAAACTGTTGTTTGGGGTCAGTACTGTTGCTCATTGTGAAAAAGTGAGGATTTTTTATATCCTTTTTTTTCCCCTGTTTCTCAGAGGTGTAAGTGGTTTGTCCATTCATGGGGCTGAAATGTCGTCATCTTTTTGCTTGTATTGAAAATAAAGCCTGGGTAAAGACTCTCACCAGGAGACTTCTGTCCTGGGCTGGCAGGACTGGGAGCAGACCATGCTGTGTGCCTTTCAGCCTGTTGCAATTTAAGATGATTTCCACAGTGCTGCATTTCATGTTCTATTCTGAAGATTTGCTTGCTCACAGAGAAGCTTTCTCATCCCCCACAGGCATTGCATACCCACTAGTGTCTTTTTCTGAATTGAGGAAAAAGTAAAGATGCCGATCCTTCATCTTGCCTAGGCAAGGATAGGCTCCTTACTAAACTTTTTAAATGTTACATCCCTTTAGAGCACTAATATACCTCTAGCCTATCCCCTACAGCTGGCATTATCACAGGGCTGAATCTTAATAGTAATGGTGCAGGTTATCTCTGTGTAAATAGCGCCAGATCTTTATTCAGCAGGAGAAATGCTGCAGGTCTGCACTGATATATTGATCTGGATAAACAAGATAGTTTGTTCCTATCTGGAGGTGCCTTCATAAAGTTCCGTTTGTGATGCTTGCAGGTAAAACTGATAATTTAATGTTCCTGGGTATGGCAGAATACCTGGTGTGATGCCTGCAAACCAAAGGATTTTTCTCTGTAGGCCTGATGCTGGACTTTGTGAGCCTCTTGCTGTACTGCCAGCACTAATACAAACATTGCATCCGGGCAAAAAGGGTCCTTATTTCTGTTTGCTGTTCTCTGTGGCAGTCTGCATCACTTCCATTTGGGCTTAGTTAGTGGTGCTTGCCTTGAGTCACAGCGCTCTGACAGCAGGGCTGCAGGAAGCTTTCTTGGCAACATTTGTTTTTCTAGAGAATTGTTTCCTAGCTGGGGGTTTATTGCCTGTTCTTGAGTTTTCTCAAACAAATTTCAGCTCTGTTTCCTGGCTTGGTTTTAACAAAATGGTGCAATTTATGGTTGAAGGGGGGAATTGTATGATATTCAGGGATTATTTTTTGAGTCAAAGTAGGGAACAAATTAGAAAAATATGAGGAGCTAGCTTAAGGCCTTGTCAGTCAGAACTGGTCCTCTTAGCACGCCACTTCTCCTGGGTTAGCCTGTCTGCTCCATGCTAACAGTGGTTAGCTAAATTAGCTGGAGTCAGCTGGATACTTGAATGTCATTAGAAACTGAAATCTTTGTTAGAGTTGAAAGTGTAAACTTATTATTTGATAGAAAGAAATATAAAAGAACGCTTATAATAATTCCAGAATCAGTCATCATAAGATGATGAAAGTCTGAATTAAAGTTCCACATCAAAGAAACCTGAAGGCAAGGGATGCAGTTAATTCAGTCATGCAACTCCAAATCAGCCTTATAATGATGCCATGCAGTTAACCTATGCTTATAATTAAGGCATTTCCTTAGTTATTAGAACTGGAGTAGATAAAAACGAGTATGCCTTTTTCCTTTCAATTTTGTTAAAACTTGTTAGGTTTTTGTCTTCAGATGATGGGAAGACCAGTAAGCTAAAAACTTACAAAGTTGAAAAGGTATGCAAGGAAGGTGCCTAATCCTGATTTGTGTTCTGAAAATCTTCCTCTGGCTTTTCCTACATCACTGTGACATTCTGTGTAGGCCAGATGAAGTGTTACACTGGCCTTTCCAGCCCCACTGTCTGCAAATCTCTTCACTTCATTTTAAACCACTCTTCCTCTGACATCACCCTGCTGCCTTTCTCCTCCAAGCTTATCATTTGCTCCTTTGCAGCATCTCTCCATCCCATCCAGGGCACTACGGTCACCCTCAGCAGCATATGTGAATACTCCAGGCTGGGACATGGATAGCCCTGGGACACTCGAGGGATCCTCCAGATTGCTCATTCTTCATACCATGAAACCACAACTAACTTCCTATGATGTGTTCAACTTCATTACGTTGCTTATTGAATTTTGCTGGCAGTATTGTCTTTTGTCCTCTTGGGACCAGCATCAGTTGTCATGACAATTACTGTCAGATGGTTGCAGCTTGTGTGCTTGGAGGAGTGTAGGAAAGCTAATGGCCAAAAGAAGTAGCAGTTCAAAGAAGCATAAAATGTCAGTTACTGCTTAGCGACCAAAATTTTGGGGGCTGCAGCAGCCGGTAGATAGTTTGATTTCAATCAATATCCTGTGTGTCTTTCAGTTTAGCTCCTAGATGCACATTATTGGTTTGGGGTTTAACAATCACGATGACGTTTTAAATGACTGATGAAAGAAATGGGTCACCCTCTGTGAAGTCATTCTTCAGGCTGCTGTAGTGTTCATACCTCTGCCCATCTTGCATGGAACTTGGCCATTTTATACAAGGAAGTAGTTTAGAAAGGATCCCCAAGACATGTTTGGAAAATACAGGGAATCTTTTTAATGTCCCTTAGCCTGTGTTCCTAAGCCTGTGCTTAGCCCCAGCATCCCTGGCACTTTGGGAAAGAAAAGTGGCAGAAGTGGAGGCTAACTGGACATCTCCTGTCACCTGACTGTGTTACTCTGTGGGCAGTGCCCACAGGCTGGAATTTCCATCTCAGTGGTTTTGGACTTTGGGCCTGCCTATTGACACTTCTAATAAGGGTTGGTTGGGTTGGTTTATTTTTTTAATGAAGCAGAGGCAGAACTTAGTCTAAAAACTTCTTCGGACAAGCTTGAAGGAGATCCATGTGCAATGAGTATGGTAATTTTTCTGTAGTGACTGAGGAAGTTGAAGCCATTGTAAACAGACATAAACTGGTAGACAAAATGCAAGATAAAGGAAATTATGTAAACAGGCCAGGTGCTCATAAGAGTAATCTATCAATGCTCTTTTCTGTAAAATAATAATAGGGAATATCAGTAGAATGGAGCCTTGGAGCAGTATTACCATATCTACCAATCCAGGTATGCTCTCCTGGGACCTTTTCTGAAAATGACTAAAATCCCCTTCCATGCAAAACAAGTCTGGAAAGAAGAAATGCATATCAAATTTTCTCAGTACATAGCTTCATGGATGGGATCAAATTAATTTCTTACAAAATTTGGAGAAAATGTTTTGCTGCCCCTTCAAGTTCCTAATGGGAAAAGCTGTATCTCTGGCACATCACGCTATGAATTTATCATTTTTCTGAGCAACTGGACAGAAGCACAGATGTTTTGAAATATCCCAGACTGCTTGATGGTCAGTTTGTGTTTAGACAAAGAGGAGAAGAAGGATCTTTAGGTAGTTGATTAACAAAAGTCTGGACAACCATCATCTGCTTCTCTATTGAGAGGGAAAAGTGGAGACTTTGCACTCATCACTGTCACATATGGATCAGCTTTGAGGCAAGGAGGCTCTGTCACATCCTCCTGAAGTCACACAGCCACTTTTCCAGCCCCTTTCTCAACCACACATTTTGGAAAGCCACAAAGGTTTTTGACGTATGTTGGGTAGCGTTTTTAAGCCTCTCAACAGGGGATGTATCAATATTGATCTTGTGCTAGAGACTGCATTTCTTGATGCTTCACTCTTTTGTAACATACCCCTTTAGAGGAGAAAATGGGCTAATAATACACATTTCAGCAGGGTCTCTTGGGAATGGAAGCAGGTTTTTTGTCACACTTGAGCTGACAGTTTTCTGATTGATGGCATTTATGGGAAGTTGAAAGAGGATTAAAGTCTCATGATGCTGGTTTATTTCAAGAACATGACATGTTCAATATGATAATAAAGTGGGAATTTTTCTTCTGTGGCTTTTATGGGCTCGGGGTTGTTTAGGATGAAATTATGGATAAAGCCGTAGCTGAAGTCAGCAGTATGTGTTTCTGAGGCCATCGGGTGCAAGGTGACAGGAGCCATTATAAAACCCGTGGCAGTTTTTTGCTACAGAGAACTTGACAGCAAAGCCAAAAGAAAACTTAATACTGAAATGATTCATTTCATGTGGGAGGCCAAAACTTTTAACAGTGTTGGAAGGCATTTTGCCATAATGTGCTTTAATTTCATAGTTGTGCTGACATTGTATATCAAGGATTATTATCACCAAAAGGCACTAGAGACTGGTTTGAGATTACAAGTATTTAGAGCGCTGGTGAAAAGAGAGTTAATCTTCTGTTCCTTTGTGGACATGTAATGAGTGAAAGGAAAGAAATTGCTTCCCAGTATCACAAATTAGCACAGTAAAGAGTGTAAAATCTTTACAGAAAGGAGGGGTGAACCATTCATCCATAAAACACTTGAATTCTACCTTCAAGCTCATTAGTATATGTGTTTTACCCACTAATTATATAAGCCAGAGTAATAGTGTTGTAAGTCCTCTGTACTAAAATTAGGTTGCTGTAAATAAATCTCTGTTGGATCAATGTATTTTTACTAAGGAAACCTTAAGTTGTGAGTAGAGTCTTCAGGGTCTCACCGGAGTGAAGTTATCATTATTAATATCCCCTGTAGAGGTCTGAAATATCTTTGCATTTACTAAGCTATTTATATGCTCATTTATGATAATATTTAAGTAAGCTTGGTTGGCGTTAATAAAGTTGTGGTTCATTAATATTACATGGACATTTTTATTTAGAAAGACCACTTACTCTAGGCCACTGAAAGTTAAACTGTTTCCAAAAGCCAGCAGCTTTCAAAAGGCAGTTGTGCACTGCACAAGGGTCTCCAGAGGTTGCTTTGCCTTAGGTGCTCCAGATTGCCTCGGGTGTGGTCTTTGGGCAGAGATCCCTCTGGCTTCTTGGCTGTAGGGATTTGGGGTTTGCAGCTGGACAAGCCAGGTGCCCCACACCAAGTTTCCCAGGGAGAGGGAGCACCAAGGGGCACTGTCCAAGGAGGCCAGAGCAGAGACGGGGGGAGTAAGGAGATGAGAGGTCTGGTGCCCTTCATTCACCACATATCACCCACAGCATTGGGGAGCACCAATGGGGCATGCCAAAACCTACTGCTGTTGCACTGGGGTGCTTGTTTCAGAGCTGCAGTCCAAGATCCTCATTTGTCTGATAGATGACCCAAGTGACAAAGCTACAGGCAATTTGCTTTATTGCTGTTATATGACCACAAGAATCAGAGGGGTCTGCTGGGTCACCGAATCCATTATCCTGCTATGATAGGCAAGCACACCACATGAGTCCTTTCATAACTTCATCAAGAGCCATCTCAGTACCAGGCTGAGGGATTTTTATTCACTTGAGTGTTTTCCCCTGGGAGGTCTGTTGTTTTTCTGACACTGTTCCTGCTGGGAAGCTTTTCCTTCTCCCTATTACTCCCAGGGATATTCTTTATAGTCCAGATTTCTTTATAGCCAGTGTGTAACTGTTAGCTTTTGTTAATATTGGCATTTCCCTCACATTGCTCTTCTCTGTTTCTGCTTTCTGCCACTCTCCATACTCCTTTTCCATGCATGTCAGCAAGGTTTTTTACCTCCTGAGATAAGAGCTCTGTTCTGCTGTTCATCCCCATGTCTCTTATCTGCACTGATTCTGGTTTCATGAAGGTGGGTAAGGCCGGCTGTGCAGAGTGTGTTGGATGAGATTGCACGTGTAGCTGCCAGAATGTGAATCAGGAATTCCTTGGCTGGTGCACTCTGGCACACCATTTGCCCATTTTGCAACTTCATTGGGCTGGTGGCTGTTGGCCACTATTACGCCTCAGCCTTTGCCACCCTCACTCACATCCAAGCAGTGAATGCCTGGCTGGCATGGTGTGCTGTTCCTCATCAGCTGTGCTCTCCAGCCCTCAGAATGGGGTAAACAGTTCTTACTTAAACCTCAGTAAAGATGATAAACATAGAATGTTTATAAATGTGGGGATATTATGATTTCTTGTTTCTTTATTTTCACTCTGAGGCTGAAGATGGCCCTACATAGAAAAAATCCCCATGATGTACTTAAGTAGCAATGTAGTAATTCCAGTTTGTTCATTTATGTAAGAAAAGACCAGAGGTAAATATAGTAATGCAGTTCAGGGAAAAAACCCCTTCATTTGGTTATTCAGGGGATCTTTTTTTGAGGGAGGCCTATTGCACTGACTTTTCTCACACCCACACACCTTCAGCATAAAGGAAATGGTGGCACAGAAGAAAACTCCATTGTTGTAAACTAAAGCTTGCATTTCTTCCAAGCAAGTCTCTATTCTTTGCGAACCTGGAGAGTAATAAATGCAGATTGCATCAGAGAGGTAACTGATAATAATAACACAATGTTTGGTCTCTGATTGTTCATTGTATTAGGACAGTTACAAGAATCTTGAATTTTTCTATGGTGCCACTGAGATTTACTACACTTCATTGCAAAAAAAAAAGCTGAACAGCCTTGGTAAAATTAGAAAAAAAGTCTATTTTTCTCTTTTTCTCATAGTCAGAGGTAGTATTTTTGATTGCGACCCAGAGACTGGTTTCATATAAGCTGTGAGATGAAAACCAAATTGTCTCAGTGCTCTTCACCTGGGCCCTGAAGCTTATAGCAAAACCAGGCATGCTTTTGAGTCTCCAACAAAAGCCGAACTCCAGTGAGTTTCGCATGGATTGAAATTTTATTGCAAGCATTTTGCACCTGTACTACTGTTATTTCTGCATGAGAGATAAATTTATTATGCTTTCTGATGGAATTTTACGTCTTAAATAACATAAAATACGGTTGTTATTTGACGGGGATAGGCTATTGGGAAGTAATAAATGGAGTCAAAAAGGGACATTTTCTTCCCTAAACACTTTCTTTGGATCGACAACTGTGTGTTTTCATTCCAATAATTGGAAGTTTCCAATGCAGGTATACTGCTATATCTGTAGGAGAGATTTGATCTGTGCACATTGAGACATAGTTCATTTTTGGCTAGTACTAGTAAAAATAATTGCAATGTCAGTTCTGTACCTGAATTACTTGTGATAGATAGACTTCTGGATTAGGTAGTCTGCACTCGGAAATAATGAGAAATGTCAGGTTTTGGTTTAAAAATGAGCAGTGAAATATCTCTGCAGGTTATTATCACTTTGAGGGATTGTGGTTCCTCTCCATTATTCCCTCCACTATTGTTGAATTGTCCAATTTAAGTGAATAACAGCACATTCTTTCTAGAAACTGTTGGTGGGAGCCAAGGAAATAAAATGTGTTAGAGGGATCTATTACATAAAGGATACCTGCATATAATAGCCATTGGCAAAGTTGAGAGACAATAGCCAGGAATCAAATTCACCAAATGCAGAAGGTTTTCTGCTTTGTTTTTCAAAAGTCTGAGCTACATGTACTGAGCAACCCAGTCCTACTAGAAAATTCCTGCTTTTGTACCAACCCTGCCAATATTCTTAACAAAGCAGTCTCACAGGTTGGACACCCTCTGCTTTCATTAAAACTCATAAAGCTGCTATTTGAACCTTTTGTAATCATGCATGAGCAGCTACAGAAAGCATTTAACACCACGCACTGTCACATTTGTAAAAAGGAGAGCTGTGTTGGAACTTTCCAGAATTCACAATTATCCATATGTCCTGCAAAATCAGCTTTAATTTCTAACCCTTTTCCAAAAGAGTGTTTTAAAGCATGTCCTTCCAGACTGACTGAATAAAAGGCAGGGATAAATCAGAATTCTGCAAGTCTTTTCTCATCTGTTCTTATTGGCTGGCTCCCTGAGAGGTCTGAGGTCTTGGTGCAGTACAATTTTTTTTTTTTTTTTTTTTTTTGGTGCACTTTATTACTGAAGAAACTAAGTACTTGCTGAAATTGATAGTTGTCTTTGACAGCCTCTTCTTTAGTGCTAATAAATATGCTGAAATTTGATTTTTAATCAGCAGTATGTAGGCTCTGGCCATATTAAAACTAGAGCTTTTGTATTGTTCAGTATGTACAGGGGATATATGTAAAAAATCTTTGTTCTCGTTAGCCTATTCCTTCAAGGTTTCTTGCCTTTTGGCATAGATCTGTTGCAGCATGCCAAGTATCCTTTCTGTGGGAAGAAAAATGCCAGATCCTGCAAAAAGTCTCTGTTGGGAAAGCAGACCAAACACGGACTGTCCTACCTGGAGGGATCTGTGGAACTCTTCCATCTCAGCAACACCTCAGAGATTCCTCCCCTCACCCTGTGCTGCAAGGTCTGTTTGGGTTGAATTACCCACATGCCTCAGTGGAAATACAAAACTCATAGTTTTACGGGCTTCAACAGCTTTAGGCCAGTTCTGATTACATATTTGGATGAAGGATAATAGGGAGATTTAAGACAGCAAACTCTCTTTTTAATTGTATCTATTCTGTATTCTGTGGGGCTTGTTTAAATACCTGGATCAATTAATCACTTGCCAGGTTTCGTTGCTCAGGTTCCAGCTGCTATTGTGACACAGGAAGGCAGTATATTTCTAAATGAGGAACAACCTCCTTTTTTCTCTTTTATGTGTAAGACAGGCTAGACTGTCATGCTTAATTCATCTTTAATGAACATATATTTATTTGTTCTCATTTTGTAAGTGAATTTAGGTCTTGGTCTGTACAGGGAGAAGAAAGGAAAAGAACAATTTTTTGGGCTAAGATCTTCTAGTGCTGTCTGCCAAGTCTTATTATAAAGCTTTTTTTTTTTTTCCTATGGCCACATTTCAAAGCCTTGTGTAGCAGAGATTATAATAAAAAACATTCCAAGGGGTCTACGTGCATAACGGTGTTCAGTGTCACTCTTGTATGGAATTTAATTTTCTCTCATCCAATTGCATATTGCTGCAGTATGTTCTCTATGTCTTCTTGATTCACATGAACAAATTTCAGAACAGCTGGACTGTGCAGCCATGATGAGATGAACAGGAAATTTCATCCAGCACCTTATATACTCTGCAGTGTCTTTTTGTTGTTACGTCCTCCAGGTATTGCTGCTGCTCTGCTAAATAGGCTTTCAGTCATTCCTAGTGCTTTTTCATTCTACTTTACTTAATGATCCATGTCAGCGAGTAGATCCCTGTTTAGAACAAAGCGAAATCAAATTGCTTTTCCTGGTTGTATTAAATTTCTTTTACAATATAAAAGTTACCAATTTGGTCCTCAGCTGGAGCAGCAAAGGCTGTGCTGGTACTTGGGTAGAAATGTTGCAGCTGAGACCCTCCAAGATGAGGCAAGGGTCCAGGTTAGCAGATTTCTGTGCCTTTAGCCCTGCAAGAAAGAGGCTGGGAAATTCCCCCTACTGTGCTTTCTCCCATGTGGCCCTGACTGGGACAGAAGCAGTTCTTCAAACTGAAGAAAAGTCTTCCCTTTGCATAAAACCAGGAATTGGATATGGGAAAGGCTTGTTAGACCACTCAGTTTATTTCCCTGACAAAGCAGATGTATCCTCTGTCTTTCTCAGTGCTTCATCTGTCCTCTGAATTTCCCTGTGCTTCTGCTCTCTTGGGTTTGTTTTGTTGTGTTTTTTTTTTTTTTTCCAAAGTGGAAAAAACCAAGTATTTTGTCTAGTCATTAATAAGAGAAACTTCACTCTCCTGTGGCCCTCCTCTCTCTCTTGCTGCAGAAAATATTATATGGTTTACCTAATATTGGTTTACCTAAGCTTCAGTGCATTGTACTCCCTAATGGTAGCCTTTTAGGCAACGACTACCTAATTTATATTAGATGAGCACTACCCATTTGTATGGTGCTCATCACTGTGCTGTCAAGCACCAAAGTGACAGCTTTCTTTTCCCTTTCTGTCTGCACAGTGAGCTGTCATGATTTATGACTATCAGCTGTATTCTTAATACTTACGTTCACGTGTAGGGATGTGTTCATTTAAACAAATTGCAGCATTTTACAGAACTTCCTGATTTTAGCCTGAACCAGCATTTTTGGGTGTGAGATAAGACAGGCTTTTCTTTAATTTCCCAAATTCCCAGGATTTTTTTTTTTAAAGCAAACGAGGAACAATTAACCAACCCATGTAAACGGAACTGGGCACTGTGGTTACAGAGAAACCCAGCCTTTGCCTGGTGCCAGTAGTTTTGCACCTATGACTGCTCTGTGTGAGATCCCAGCAAGAGCAAAGCACCTGTGAGCTGGAACCTTCCTGTCCTGGAGGCCCCAAAATCGAGGGTTTGTGGTGGGCTGGTGTGGCTTTGCCTGCCTCCCTGCTTGCTTCATCCCAGGTGGAGGCTCCTGAGCCGGGGCAGAGCTGATCACTGCTGCATTTATTCCTCTCTCAATTCTGCTTGTGGTTAGTAGGAGCACCTCGGATTGCTAATGCTCTGCTTACTGCAGTCTAAATGTGTTTTCTTACTTCAGCTTTAATATCCTCACTGTTGAAAACCATCCCCAATTAGGGCAGGAGATTCTTCCAGCCTATAGAGGTTTGTTGGCATAATGTTTACTGTCAATATGCAGACTCCTTTGGCTCACTAAGTATATCACATGTAAAAATGTCATCTCTGATTCCCTGCAAAATATCTGTTTTCTGTGAGAAGTTAATTACTAATTTCAAACCAGCTGGAATGAGGCCTAATGATGGCCTTCTCTTAATTTTTGACAAGTGATAGCTTGATTGGAACTAACTTTACATAGCTTCAAATGTGAAATTCACTTGCAGTACAGTTTCATTTCTTCAGTGCCTCTGAAAACACTGCCAGAGACCAGTTTATTCTCTGGACCTTTAACCATACAGAAATCACAAGGCCAGAAAAATGCAAAAAGAATTCTTTTGAAAACTCTCAGTCTGCATCTGGAGCAGCAAGGCTGTGCAGCAATAACCCTCACACCTAGCATCCAGCTAAAAGCAGGGTAAGACAAGTGGGCTGGGTGTGTGGCAGGGCTGAAGCAAGCAGCAGGCAGGAGTGACACTGATGGGAAGCTGAGATTGCAATATGTTAGCTAAGCCAAGCTTTCGAGGTGTTTTTTTTCTCTTGTGGTTGCTGTTAAGATGACTGAGCAAGGGAAAAAAGGTCACTTTCCTTGCCCCGGTGCCTGGATAATAGATGCATGGCTGGCTGCATGAATTTGGAGTTGTTTCGCCCCAGTGGGCACACTTACACCTCCTCGAGCTCCCCAGGTCAGCGAAGACCGAGCAGGGATTTATTCTGCCTCGTTCAGCACATCCTGCGGTGCCCTCGCCTCGTCTCCCTCTAGCTGCCCTTGGCGGGAGCTGCGCTGACGGGCTGCAGGCTCCATCCCTCCTAAAGGGGAGGCACGTGCAGCTGATCCTGCATCCCTCCTCCCCTCTCTGCTTGTGGGGAGGTTCGTGCTGCAGCCTTGTTCTTGCAGTTGCACCATTGTTCAGCCCTGCTGCTGCACAGTGAAGCATTTCACAGACTTGTCCATTTTCAGCAGCAGGAGCTGTTTTCTGGTTTAAAGGGTGATTTCAGATGTTTCTGGTATTTTCTGGACATAGCAGATATTTCTAGCCTTTCATCCATGAAGCCATCATGGTTAGACTATTATTTCTTTGTCTTGCTTTCAGCCTCTTGATGGAAGGGTTGCATTTTATTTCATCTTTATTTTCCTTATATTTTTGTTTTGCACATGACCTTAATACTTGATTAAATTAAACATCCTTTGTCATACCAAGTCTTTTCAAACTCAACAGGATTAGGCCCTTTAGTGAGTTATTACAGAAGCAAAGCGTTTACCTCAGAGTAAGTGATTTCCTGCCGTTCTATGTTTTCCTGCCAGAAGCAATGAAAAAAGCCACAAGAGACAGGAATAATGCAGTCATATTTAGTGAGCGTCAAACGTAGAGCCTGTGTTATTTACACTCTATCTTATTAAACTGAACTGAATGTTTGCTTGACATCTACCTTTGTGTACCAGGCCTTATTCTGATGGCAGAAAGCAAATAGAAAAACCGTGGAAATGCAGAGAACAGAGACTTACAAATTGGTTGGACCCAGGCATTAGTGCTTGTCCAGGTCTTGCTTTTCTTCACTAAAACTTTGGAGATGTCTTTGCACTGAGCTCTCCACAACACATATTTTGGGTTGAGTGAGAAAGATTGAAATGAGTGCAAACTTCTGCTTTTCACCATCCCAAAAGTGTAGCTCCCCTTGGATTCAAAACGTGTGTTCTTTCTCCTCGCCTGATCTCTGTAGCTGGGTTTTCCATCATCCACCCAATGTCTGCCCATGGCCCACAGAGTCATTTCTTCCTGAAGTTTCCCAGCAGGTCATTTTTCTCATCTACCTTCAGGAATGTGTCTGCCTGCACCACTTCCACCAGCAAGATTGCTTACCTGTAAATTAGAGGTGGTGAAGTACATTTTGCCCAGCTAAGCTTGGTCCTTGCTCCTCTGCTTTACTATCCCAGCCTGCCACCCAGCTGCTGTTCCTCAAGCGAATTTCTCATGGCCACTGCTGCTACTGCTCTCCTGGGCTGCAGGAGGAGCAGGCAGAGCCCAGAGGATCGGGGAAGCAGAGTGCATTTCACACCTCATAGCATTATAGAGGCACATTTAGAGTCACTTCCAGTCATCTGAAAAGGAACCAGGGAAGAGGAGCAGCAAAGAAGGCACAGACTGTCAAAGAAAGCTATATGTTTACCCTTCTAGCTCAAACAATTAGGTGAGGTGTTTGATCATATTAGGTTGTATTTAAAGCAGAAGGTTATTGTAAAATGTTTTAGTGACTGATGCCACAAGGAAAGCTTATACTTAATGTGAAATTCAGATTCTTAACAGAATTTTCCAATTTCACCCATTTTCCTTTTCATTTCAAAGGCTTGCTGTCTATCTTTTCACTGGGTGTTTACGTAATGCTTGAAATTCTGACCTATCCTTATGCATTTGATCTGTGAAGACACATTCTCTTCCCCATCCACAAAAAAAGCTGTAAGCTGCCAGCTAGGAAGGCTCTGTCATGGATAAATTGGCAAATTTCCCTCCCATCTTGTCCTGCATGAAGACCTGCACTGAGAAAATCACCTCTAAATCAAAACTGACCACTCTCCCTATTGACTGCAGATAGAGACCACGTCAGCTTTGCATCTCTCTGGTCGCTCTCAGAGGGAGATTTCCCAAGACCTTTCATGTCCCTGCACGCTGGTGAGCACTCTGCATCTGCATTGCAGTCCAGTCATTCCTGGGGTGCTGCAGATCCCTGCAGTCCCTGCTGGACGGGCAGCAGTGGGTCACCATCCCGCAGGGTGGGAGCAGGAGGTCCAAGCAGGCTTTCCCTCCTGTGAAGGAGCCACCAGAGGGAGCTTTTTGGACCAGACCCTTTTCGGTACCTCTTCTGCACTGGCAAGGTGTTCCCACGTGGAAAACCACCACGGGTTCCCTCCTGGCCACCTGCTATTTCACTGCTCTTTCCTTCTTCCCTTTTCTGCAAGTGGTAGATGTGCCAGGTCCCTGTCCCCCTCGAAACACGTTTATGATTTTGGAGAGGTGGGACAGGGAGAAGGAAGCAGCAATCCAACTCCAGACAGATCCTGCATTTGTAGGGCTGTTTCTCCTGGTTTCATCAGCCTCATGGCTGCTCACGTGTCTTTCCCCTGCTGCCATCCCACTCACAGTGGTTTGATATTTCCAGCTCTGGCCCAAGGGTTTTCTCTTTGTAATTCACTCTTCGCTTCAAACCTCGTGAAGGATAGACAGCATGCCTCTGAGCTGGGTCTGAATGGTGCACAAGCCTTTGAATCCCTAACAAGCAGCTGACTGCAGCTCTGAATATGATCTAATAGGGAGCAACATGCCCAGCAAACTCCTGCCACATTCACTTGGAGCAGGAGAGATTTGTACGTACATGCTCTTGCTGAAAGACTGTATTATGCAGAGCATGCAAAGTATCGACTGCTATCCATTTTTAGAGCCATTGTTAAACAGAAAATTAGCATTGCCGGAGAGACAGTGGGAGGTTTTTCCTTCTCCCCTCCCCTCCCTCCCCTGGTACAGTGTCTTTATTCTGTTTTCTCTAGTTCCCTTTGTCTTACTGGCATACTGATCTGCTAACCACCCTTTGTTTCATTTATATTGAAATCAGCTGGCAGAAGACAAAGTTCACAGTGTATATTTAGAGCCCGTGTTTTTGAGACCCTTAATTATTATTTTCCTCCATCTTTCCTGGGAAGCCGCTAGTGATTTGTTTTCAGGTTCATTTCATGAGTGTTTACTGTCATTTACTCTGAACTCTGGTCTTTTCCTTTCTCTGCCTGTCCCTCAAAATGTTGACCACATGCTGGCTCTGCTTTGCATTTCTGTATCTGAGTTTGTATTTTAATATTCATTAGGTATTTGTACTGACAGCCCATCAATACATTAAATTAGTATATATGCAGCTAACAAGTATGGTACATGCTTAACTGACTTATAACAACATTAAACCAGACAGACACAACAGATTGCCTCAGCAGGGTTTAATAAACTGTACTTATCCACAGTCCCTCTGAAAAACAGACACACAACTGCAATATGCAGTGCTCCCTGGAATAGTAAGATAAACAGCAAACACACTAACCTAAACATGTTTTGTTCCTCTGCTGAGAAAATTAAAGCTCACAGAAAGCTACTTCTGTGGCTTCTATTGTTTCAAACAACTGGGCTTTCAGGTATCAAGCACCACGCATTTTAATTCCAGAAAATATTTAATGAGCATCAAATAATACTGGAGTTGATAAAAGGCATGCACAGTTATGCATTACTCTATTCATTCTCATGCAATGCTTTGAAGGTATTGAGATCTCTGGAAGCAATTTGTATCATCATTAGAATATCAAATTTTTCTGCTAATTAATGCTAATGTGATTAAAATGGGAGCTTTTTTGGGTAAGAGGTGTTATCTCTTCTCTATACAAGCTAGAAAGCTGCTCTTCTAAAACAGAAGAAAGCAGGCAGAAAATTGTCAGGTGATAGGAGAAGAGTTTCTCAGTTTGTTCCTTTGCAAATGCGGCTGTCTCCCATCCAGAAACTTCCAGAAGAAATCTCCTGCCTCACCTCTTGGAGAGAGAACAGATCCCCTGTTGCATTACGTGCATCAGAGTTGTCTTTTTAATCATTTCAACATAAAATCAAATAGATGTGTAGATGTGTAACAGCTTTTAGTTATACATCCTGTCGCTACTCAGAAACTGTGAGTAAAAACACACAAAAGTACTACAATAGACAATACCCACTTAAAAAAAGCATGAGTGGGAGGGGTTTTCAAATGCAGTATTTATCTATCATTTTTCAGCTTTGTCCTGAAGCATGTGCTTGTGTAATTAACTTTTCTGCTGTGGATCCTTCTTTAACACCAGCAGAGTTACAAAAGAAGGCTCTTCTCCTGCATTAGGGCATCAGAAGTGCTCACGCTCCCATCGATTAAACCACAACAGTCCCTCCCCAAGCGCTTCATTTCCGTCAGGCTCGGGACCCGAGCGTGGGCACAATCCCTGCCCTGACGAGATGTGCTTGGGAGGGGTTTTGCAGAAAGCACAGAGCTTGAGACAATCCCTAAGCAGCACTGCCCTGCACATTGCCTTTGAAGGCCCATCAGCCAGCTGCAGCCCCCGAGGAGCACAGAGCAAACAGGCAGGACACTGCACGGCCAGGAGGGAAGCAGGTTAATGCACTTACACAGGCAAGAATAAACACGGAGAGCTTTCCAGTGTGCTCCAAGTAACAACAGTCTCTAGGCAGTGAGGTGCCGAGGCACTAGGGCTGCCAGCATCCTCCATGAGGGTTTGGAGAGTTTCCTCTGGCATTGGGAAAATCCCTAGCAACAAATGAAAGCATCCTTCTTAAAATAATAATTTCTTTTCATTTTTGTTGTTGTTGTTACTGTTTTCACTTGATCTCTCTGTATCTATTTGTGGTAGAGAGCTGTTGGCTTGTTCACTGTTTAAAATATTGAAACTGTTTTAACTTTTTCTCTCTGTTAATAAATAATATAAAGCATATGGGAAACTGGCACTGGATGCAGCAGCAGTATCTTGGCAATGTCAGGTGACACTTTAACATCAGATTCTGCTCATTTTCACGAGGAGGGAAAAATCAGCAGCGCTTGAGCTGCTCTTGCATGGGTAATGCTATTGTGAGCAGTTTGAGGCATTTTCTCTGATAGAGTGAAAAGCTGCCTCTTAGAAATCACAGGTAATTTCTCAGGGCATGACCAGACTTTATATTCCTTTCATTTACATTTATTTACAGTTTTTTGAAAGAAGGCACGAGACCCTGACTGTTAACTTTCTCCCCAGATTTGTTTCTTTGGGGCCTTCTCCCAGCCCTGCATCATCTCTCCTTTCCAAGCTACATCCAGTCTTGCTGACACCCAAACCCAGAACTATGGAGGTGAGACACTTCCAATGGGATAGGAGGCCCCAAGAGAAAATTGCTAGCTTATTAGAGGTACCTGTGCTTATTTACTGATAACGTTATCCCCAACCAAGCATATAAAGGTAAGTTGGGTGGTCTACCATTACCATTCCTTTTGTGAACCTTTAAGAGCATTCCAGTTTTTTCTCCCTGTGGTTTTTATTTCCTGTGGATAGTCTGCAAATTTATAGTCAGGTAGCACCTAAGAGTCCAAGCTCTGGGCCAGGCAGTAATTTTCTTTCTCATAAACTGTCTCTTACAGACCAACCTCCATAAAAGATGTACAGTTCTGGGAGTGCTGGGGATTTTTGTTCGTTGGAAGATGGGTTTCATTTCTGATGTGGCATTAAAAATCACACCAAAAGATAAAAAGGATTAAGAGATGGCTGTTTATTTATCTTATTATCATTTACAAATGCTAGGATGTAAAGCTCAATGTAACAACTTGGAACTAGGATATGCAAGTGGGGAAACTGAACTGGT
This sequence comes from Monarcha castaneiventris obscurior, assembly GCA_026261815.1. Taxonomy (NCBI): domain Eukaryota; kingdom Metazoa; phylum Chordata; class Aves; order Passeriformes; family Monarchidae; genus Monarcha; species Monarcha castaneiventris. The sequence continues at coordinate 8,318,697 of JAMPIT010000890.1, forward strand.
GACGTCTGAAAGCTGAACAAAGCCAAGATACATTGCAGATATCTCTGGTTCAGGCTTTCTCCACGAGTTTGCACTGAAATGCAAACAAAGTGGCTTCAAACTGCTGTCATTAAGAGGTGATAGCTCCAGGAACAGTGTTACATCACAGAGCTGCCAGAACATGCCTTAGTCCCTTTTATTAAGTACTTGGCCAAAAACCACCCAGGTGGTTTGGTACCTGCCCCATCTCAGCTGTCAGACAGCTATTGTGAGAGCAAATTCATTGGAAAATGATTTCAGGACCACCTATTTATTGCCACACATTGCCAGGGGTTCCTCTGAGCCAGCAGGAGGAACACATTGTGGCTTTTCACACTTGCCCTTCCTTTTGCCCATTTTCCTCTGCAGCAGTTTGGAGGCAGCAAACAAGCTGAGCAGTGCTCCCTCGAGCTGCTCCTGGCTCCACTGCAATTCTTCTGGTCTAGAAAGGTCTAAAACCTTCTCTGAAGGTGGGAAATGCCCATTCCTCGTTTCCCAAGCAGAAGATGATGACTAACAGTAATGAAGTTTGTGTGCTGGAGGAGGCAGTGTGGGCAGACATTTCCCTTTCCAGTGGTGTGGAAGCTTTCCCCATTGGTGCTGTGTCCAGGTTGGCACGCTGCTACAGAGATGTTCTGGTCCAGAGGGGAAGTTTTCATTTGCAGTTTTTAGCCAGCCCCTAGAACTGATTTCTTTTTTTGTTAACCCCAAACCTATATTCTTGCTCTCTTTCTATCTGCAGAATCAGAGGTGCTTTTTTCTATTATCTATAAGCAAAACCTTGCATTGCTTCTATTATTGGTTTTAAAAACCGATACTATCAGAAACCTGGGTTTACTATACTCATTAATTTCCTTTCAATAGCTTTGGTGTTGGTCTTTCTGTCATATGCATACAGTGTATTTCACTCATGCTGCTTTTCTGCAGAGCTTTAATACATGATTTGGGAGGAAGAACCATATCCTGCCATTTAAGCAAATGTGGCTTTAGGGCTGCTGTGTGTTCCTCCAGTGAGCCATAATCACCCTGACTGTGTCACAAAGCCTGTCTGATTGGGACTGGGGGGCTCAGTAATGAATTTTGAATTTTCTTTATCTTTGAATGAGTCCAGATGCTTTGTTAGATACCAGTCCCATTCTCCCTCCTTTCCATTTTTTTTTAATCTTTTTTTTTATGTCAGAATGAATTGATCCCAGGCTGCTCCTCTGTAGTCTGACACTCCTGAATATGGAAGTGTCACTGTAAAATGAACCATAGCAAATTGTTAATAAGCTACCTTCAGAGAGAGTTATAGTTTTTGACATTTGGTTATAGATTTATCCCTTGTGCAGGAAGCCTCATTCATTTCCTGCATGCTAACCATGGTGGGGAAAAGGCATTATTAAGTATTTTTCATACTTTGGTCTGTTGAACAGCCACATCAAATGTGGTGCCAGGCTCTAGCAGGCACCAAGAGCAGGAAATGGAAGGAAGGACAGAAGAAAAGTCAACGCTGTGTGAAACCTATGGGCCAAATTCCTTTCAAAGGGTAGTATTTTTAGGGTGCCTGTCCCACCATATCAGTTTGGTATCAATGCTGCATATTCTGAAACATGCTGCCAGTTTTGAGGGCTTATTGAGTCAGGTTAGAACATGGCTCTGCACTGACTTCCATGAAGCCAACCCTGACAGCAGCTCTTTCTGCTGAAAATAAATAATAACCATAATGTATTTTTTTAAATGTTTGCATGTATCTATTAATTTGTTCATATAGTGCTTATAATTTTAATAATAGTAAAAAAAAGAGGTGACATAATGATCACTAATTATGAAATTTTTCACTTCAATTTGCTGATATTGTCATTCTCACCTAAACATTCATTTAGAATAAATAAACAGAAACTATAAACAAAACCCATTAAGTAATTTAGCAAATATCAATCTTATTATAATGCCAAGATACTAAAATTCTGCTTATAAAACCCCAGTATTCTGGTTTCTGAGATAAATGCCTGGAAACAATATTGCTATGTTCACCTATTCTGATTTTAAAGTGATACTGGGTACAGCAATTTTAGATTGATGCTTTGGACCTGACCAAAAAAAAAAACCAAAACCCTACTTATTATTTTGTTCCCTTTGGTTCCTCTAACACTAAATATGTCATTGTAAGTAAAACCCATATAAAAGGGGAAAGAGCTGCTCCTTGTCCAAGGATCATGATTGGAAATAGTGTGACTGTTTTCTCCCAGTAAGAAGCTTACAAATGTGTTCAGAAGGTGCACTGCCCAGCCTAATGTTAGCTGTGCTCACATTTTGTTCTTAGCAGTGAGCAAATCTCACTTAGAAAATTGCAAAATCTCTCTTCCAACCTATGATTAAAGGAATGGCAGTGACTTCAGATAATGATATTTTATATATATATCAATTCTCTTCTCCAAAGGTATTATACTTTACTCTGGATTTTCAAAATCAGGTGTAGCAGGGTATTTGCAGAAGTGGCACCAAGGCTTATATAAAGCAATGCCCAGGTAAGATAAAATAATAACCCCGCGAAATGAGGGAGAGATCCAAAGCACACCAAAGCCAGTTATTCCTTCCCAGGAATTTAGCAGACATTGGCTTAGTCTCCCATCACCTATAGCTTCTTTGCTGGTGTTTTTTTCCCCTTTAGGAGAAAAACGAAGGTGTTCTTGAAAACTAAGCGAGGGCAGCATTCTTGCCTGCTGGGGGCTGGCCTCCCCTTTCAGCTCTGGTTTCCACCAGTGCAATTCTAGGTCTTGACCCCCATGTAGGCACAGTGGACAACATCATGACATGCAGAGAAACTGATTTTGGGATGCAGTGAGATCTCACACCTCCTGTGTTTGCACGGAGGTGAAAGTAACGTGCCTTGTGGTCACAAGTGATTTACACCTCCATGCCAGCTGGATGGCAAATGCCAAGGCCAAGCCCTGGGGGGTGGGATGTGAGGGCAGGTTGGTGCGGAGGTACCTGGTGCTATGCTGTATAAGCAGCTGGGGAGGTTGGCTGCAATCCTGCAGACTGATAAACCCCGGTACCTGCCCTGCAGGAGCAAGCCTGGTGCCAAACAACTGCCAGGAATGGCCTCAGCAGCATCAGACTTTGAAAATCTAACCATGAAAGTTAAGTGGAGCTGTTACTCGTCTCCCCAGATAAAGCTAACATGCTGAAATACAAGGCTGAGTTGAATTTTACAAAAGGGAAAAGCCTCCTAATTGCATAATTAGACTTGCAGGAGATGAAAGGGCAATGCCAAGCTAAGCCTGGCTAAGCCAAAAAAAAAAAAAACCAAACCCAAACTGATGAAGTGCTTATCTACCTGCGAAACAAGATTGAAGGATCAGTGTGTTGCAGGGAAATACAAGTTTATTAATACCAATAAAGACATAAACATTAAAGTCATTGGATTAGGAAAAAATAAAGTATTGTCATGATCAGACTATATTTTTTAATGGCACTTTATAGGTTTCTGTTGATGTCCTGGCATTAATTCCTCATTTTATCCTGTGAGTTAATTTTAGGAATCCTTTGTGACAATTTGGAGTGATTATAATAATTTTCAAGTATATACTAATTTTACTGACCTTTTGGGAAGTTCAATCCAATTTCAACTAAAATCAGTTGCTAGGTATTTATCAACTTCAGTCAGAGCAGCTTCTTACCACATATGATCCTGATAGCTGCTTGTGTGTATTTATTGTACCCTAAATGAGGTTATTAAATAAACAGAGATGCACTTAAGATAATGCTTGTCCTACAACTCACAGGACTGTAGGTTAGAGCAAAACTGATTAGGTTAAGGGAAGGAGTTCTGCCAAGCTGCAGTGTATGTTGAAGATGGACACTGAAGCTGTCTGGGGCCTGGATACTTTAGGAAAATTCTCAGCAGAGATTTGGAGCTGGATTCTCTGAAGAGGTTAAAAAATCCATGTAAAAATCAGTTCATCTGAGTCCCTAGATTTTAATGCTATAGGTGTGGGGTTATAACGTTGTTACACTTCACCTGGGGATGAGGATGTGTAAGTATTCATATGCATGTTGGCCCAAGAAAAAGACTTCTGTTTTGTACCAAATAGGTTTTTTTTTTTTTTTTTTTTTTGTTTAAGGATTTTATTTAAGGCTGCTTCCTTATTGTAACTAGAATTCTTAAGGGTGTGTTTGGTCCTGATACAAGGGTGTATTTGTCAAACCACACAACTTCCAGCCCTCTTTTACAAGGTCAGCTTTTTATCCCACCCTGCCTTTCTTGTACAAGCTGCTGGTAACCAAATCTTCTGAGTGCTCCCAGTAGTGTCCTGAGCAGCCTGAATGACTTCTGAAAATGTGTGGATTCTCCACAGGTTTCTCCCGAGGTAATGGGTGGCACTGCAGGGTGTCTGTCTGTGTGTTCAGGCCACTTGCTATGTATTAGAAAAATCAGAGTGCTCCGCTCCAGGGCATTCAGTCAAAATACAAAGTGGTGATTTTTGGCTCTAAAGGGGAGGAGGGGAAGGAGAAAAAGAGGTTTGGGGCAGTCCTTCCTTCTGGGGACTTCCATTCTTGCTGTCCCATTCTTATTCACCTCTTGTTTAAAAAAAAACATTCAGGTGTTAAAAGTAATCTTTTACATATTTGAGGCCAGAGAGCCCCAAGTCTGGGGACTCCAGTAATGCAAAGAAAACCCAAACTTTTCAAACCAAGAAAACCCAGCTTTTCAACTGACAGGTAACAGTTATGTTTTATTTTAAAATTGTAACCAAAAAACCTAAATGCTTTATCAGAGGCATTCATTAAAGAAGCTGTGTGTTCCCAGCTATGGAAATTGAGTGCTCACTGAAGTTGCCTTCCCTACCAGCCTGTGCAGACTGATGTCTTTCTCTCCCTCCTTAAAAGGCCTAATTATGCCATAGGCAGCCACCTTGCTCTGTTCAGTCTCGTATTCTGCCACATTACCATTAGAAGCAGAAAGAGCTAATTAAATAAGTATACTAAATGACTATTTTCTCATTCATATATTCTCCATCCAACCTCATTGTGTATTCTCTTTTAGTCAGGGGATAGATAGAGGAAGGCAGGCCCTTTTTTTTCCATCGGTTCTCAGGGGTTTAGGCTGCCATTAGGACTACTGCAGTTATATATAGGTTATTTTTCAATTCCTTCTACATTCTCAGATTGAAATTCACTCCCTTGGTATATACTGTCTTCTGCATAAAGGCATCAGAGGAAGCCAAAATGTAATCCTGCTTAGCTCCTACTTTGTTTCAACACATCAAAATTTCAGGTGTAAAAGAACACTGAGATTCTTTAATAAAGACATACGAGGTCAAACCAACCTCAGCAGCCTGTCCCTGGTGCCAGTTGTGCTTGCAGTTTACCAAGCATATTAAAAACCAGTGGCTGATGCTTTGTGGATTTGCCCTGCTTTTCTGTGGGAAGAAAAGGGGTTGTATATAACAGCAGACATCCCTTTCCCCCGCTGCGTCCTGTTTCTCTCCTCAGCCCAGAGAGGGAGAATGAATGTCAGCCTGTGAAAGGAGAATCCCTTTGGCAAGGAGAAGGCTTCCATGAGCTCTCCCATGGGCATTCCCTTTCTGCCTCATGTCTGAGCAAAGGGCAGCTCATATTATTTTAGGCCTCCCTTGGGATGTCAGGAGCAGAAGGTAGATGATACCCATCAAGACATTAGGACCCAGGGCTCCATGCACTGTGTAAAACAGTTCTGAAAACTATATAATTTATCAGGCAGATGTAATTCCATCAAGGGGTGCTGGAGATGGTGCAAACCACATCATCCAATTATAGCCTGGAAATTCAGTTACTGTGCCTGCAGGAGCAAATATTGCCCTTATATCCTATAGTGTGATTCTGCAAATCTTGTTTGGGGGGAAGCAGTGCTGCCCTCCTCCCCCTTAGTGCTGTTCCGGAAGTATTTGTGGGATGAATTTTGGTGGAATACACGCCATATTAAAAATGCTACTGGTTTATGCCACAAAAGGCTAAGGTGAATGGAGTGCAATTTTTCCCTCGTGAGCTCTTCGCTTAAATTTCATTGTCATGGGTTTAGTGCTGAGTTCAGTGCAATCCAAGCAACACAGCCAGAAAAGCAGAAGGGTTAATTAGATGCGATATGCTGGCCTTGGTACAAAATACACAGAGCTTGACTGGTTTAAGTAAGTATTTGTGTTTGATTAGAGCCTGCATGTCCTAATATAGAGAGACTGTGTTGTAATAGAAAAGATGATAAAGATTGAATTTATGTCTTTTTTAATAGGAATGAGAAGTGTAGAATTAACCTAAGATTATCCTACCCTCTCTGTCGGTAAGAGTAGAGTTTGTTTTAGATTTGTTTTATAGTATACTGTGAAGGGTTTTGCTGGATTTGCTGCTAATTTGCTATTCCAAAGGAAATATTAATGCTCTAAGGAACAAGTTCTAAACATCTAATATGTAAAAACAACTCCCAAAGTACTCATTTGGCATTACACAAGAGTCATACTTAATCTCTAGAGCGTATGGCATTTTGTTATGGTTGCACATGTTGACAAATGCTATCAAACCTGTAAAATATGAATTTATTTTGTAAGCAATATACTTATTTTTATTTCATTGAAGTAATCAACATCTGTCTGCATAGTCTGAGAAAGTGCTGTGTCTGGCTTTTTAATATTAAAATTCCTTTGCTTTGGTCATAAACCTGTCAGTCCTGATAGCTGAACTGAAGGCAGTTTAACTGAGTTTTATAATATCTGTGGCTTCCTGTGAGCTGTCTCTACTCTGGTCAGGGCATTGAAGGTCCTTAAGAATTGAAGGTACTTAAGTATTTGCCTTAAGTCCAGAAAACAGTCTAGAGGTCAAAACCAAATTTTCCCCATATCTTGGAAGATGGATGCACTTCAGAAACCCCTATAATTCTGATTTTTATGGATACCCCAGAGTGCTTCCAGATGTATGCCCTTGCAGGAAAAGAACAATAACAGCCTGGTTACCATCTGTGGGACTAAGCCACAGCACAAGGCTCGGCCCATCAGGGCCCACACAACTCTCTTACCCTGCCACTACCTTTAGCCACATAAGATAAATAAAATGGATGGGTTTTAGTTGTAACCAGCCTGTGTGTAGCTTTTTAGATGTCAGACTTTGCACTCCCCTACTGAGCTTGTACAGTTGTGTGTTGAGCTTTTAGAAGAAAACACTAACTTTTTTTCCCTGAACTTCTACATGTTTCAATTGAAAATATTTGAGCGAGGCAATGAAGGTTTGGTCTCAGCTTAGAAAATGTAGAAATGTTCTTGGCTGAAGTAATTTTAGAACTTCACAGGACTCCAAATCCAGTTTAAGGGCAGAGAGACTGCTGCTTCTGGAAAGCTATCCCAGGTGCTAAATGCCCTGTTAAAATACAAAGCTCCTCCCAAACAAAAGATTTAATAAAAGATTATTTTTCTTTTATGGCATTTTTTACAACCACTGCAGTGTATGGCACCCTCCATGGTTTTACAGCCCCTTTGTCATTGCCTTGAGTTTACTGGCCATGGTAATATTTATGGACAGTGCAGACACCGTGCTCTGAACAGAGTCTGCTCACCAGCATCAAGGATGATTCACAGGAACGATTTTTTTATGTGATGAGATTTTATAGTAAAACAGAACTCATATTGTTTATTAGTCACAACTTTTCACAGTCTGAACCATTCCAGTTAGCCTTCTTTATGTCACTAAAACTTTATTCAGAATTATTTTTGCTTGATGGCATTTCAGCTGTCCTGGTATTTTGAAATAGAGATTTTGGTTCATTTTTGCTTTTTACAAGGGTATTTATCTCTCTGTAGCAGATGTAGTTCTCCCACCCCATCCTCCCACAGAAAAGTCTGCTCTGAAGATCTAAGATGAGGATGTGGGGAGAGGGAAGAAAACCAATGAATTTTATACGATAAGGCAAATAATTTAATAAACATCAACGTGGAGTGTAGCTGTCCCTCCTGTGCTATTTCAGACAGGCTGCCCACTCAGCTGGAGTTGGCAGGATGGATAGAAAGAAGTGTGCAGGAAGAGAGGAGAGCTGTTGCATCAGGGGCTCCATCCCGAAGGACAGAAAGGAAGAGGGCTTCTCAGTGGTCTGTAAGTGCTGCAGTCCCATGCTCAGCATTTCACTCCTTTAAATTCTGCCCCAGTTAGCTTGGCCACCTCCATCTTCCCTGGCTTCTCTCTGCCTTTCCCCTCGTTAGCAGCCTGCCTTAGTGACCAGGTGCAATTTCAGGAACAAAAGTGGAAGCAGCTGGGAAGAAAAGAAGAAATCCTTTTTTCCTTTAGTGCTTCTGGTGCAGGGACACAAAATCTCACTTAGGCCCTGCCACATACAGGCCTCTGCTCACCCGTTAGGCTTATTTTTAGTCTCATTGCCCTGTGGAGAGTGTAATGATCTCTTGCATGAGATTGCAGGAAACTCCACAGGTCAGGACCGCCTCCACTTCTGCTTGTTTTGATTCTGTGTATGGTTATTGCTTCTGGCCTGTATGGAAACCCCCTGTATGTCAGAAACAAGGTTTGGGCTTTCTCCAAGAATACTTCAGATGTTGTTTAACTTCACTTTCACATTGATAAAATGGCAGAAACTCTTTCCATTAGTCCTTCCCACATCAAGAATCCCTCTGCTTCTGTCAAAACCTAATCACAAGTGAAGATGTCCCCCACAGAGGACCTCTTTATAACCACAGCAACTCCATCAGCAGCTCATGGTCACATTGCAGAGCTGCTTGTCAGGAAGGATGGGTTTTCTTGCTCAGAGGGGGCACCTGCAAGTGTATTTTCCTTCTCTGTAATGAAAGCAGGAGAAAAGCACATTCAAGGCTCATGCTTGCTGTTTCTTGGACACGTGATGACTTTAAAAAACAGACAGACTGGAAGAATGGTCAAAATAATGTGTATGAGTGGGGAAATGCAATTTCCAAACACAGCCATTACATTGCAAAAGCAGCTGATGATTCATGAGCATTAGCAAAGAGTTTTGACCATCTTTTCAAATTATATTAATATTGTTATTGCTCTTGCAGTGGCTGAGAACCTTTTATTGCATTCATTACCCTTTTAAAAAGTAATACTAAGGTTGTTTTCCGGAATAGTAACTGTGTGTATCGCAGCTGTGGTTCTGAGAATAAATAGTTTCGTGGGGTGTGTTGGCTTATTCCAGCATTGACTGCTGTGTATTTGCTCTCTGAAAATTAACTATAAAATGACACCTCTGGGTCCAGAGTCCATAGTTTTTAAAATTTTCGAATCAGTGGCACTCACATTTCAAACAGGTCTATTTCTTTGCTTCCCTAGCTGCCAGCTGCTGCTGCTCAGTGCTAACTTAGCATCACAGTTCATAAACTTTCTCCAAACTGCACCTTGCCTTGAGTGGCCCAGTGCACTCTCCTTTTCTTTTGGCAATCCTGGGGCCCTGCTTTCAAGTTTCTACAATCCACCTCCATCTAAACAACTGTGTGTGTAAAGATTGTTTCTCAAAATGTTTTGTGTTCTTACTCAACTTGGTTCATCCTGAAGCAGAATAAAGTGCATAGAAACAAGACCTTTGTAGGCATTGTGGCTTGGTTTTGCAGTTTGCCGTAACCCAGATTGACCCTCACAGAAATTGTTTAGATGATTTCAGGAGGGAAAAGAGAAGACAGAAAAAGCTGGGATGGTGACATAAACTTCCTTTTCACTCAGAAATTGAGCCCAAAAAGGAATGATAAATATTTACATTAAAATATGAATAACAATTTTTCTATTCAAAATTAATTTTAAACATAGTCGATTTTATTTTCCCTTAAAAACTGGAAGTCCTTTGGTGCTTAAATCTGTAAGAAAATATTTTGCTATAGGCCAGATTAAATATTTTTTTTAGAAATTAACTTATCTTTTTCTATTACAAACAGGCCCTAAAATTAATTATTTTTAGAGTCCTGAGGAGAAATAATGGAAATTGAATACACAAGTTTGATGCTACTGTGCAGGAAAAAAAGGATTTGTTGTTTCTGTATGCAACACTGGTGGTATTTTTATTGGTGATTAATACTAAGTTCATTTCTGCTACAGATACATCATAAAAATTCAGCGCTACATAAGCAGTCTGGAATCTGATAAACATGATTATCATGAGCGATGCTAGAAGCTCAAGCTATTCAGCTTATCAAAATGAGAGAGAAATGAGTGGGTTTAGGTTATTCTAGAACAGAAAGAATGCAAGTAATTTATGTCAGCTTTATACAGACCTAATTTTCGTCCAATTTAAACCAGATTTCTAGTATTGAGTGTCAGGGTTTGCAGTATCCCTTAGACAAAGGCTTCTTGCAGAAACACTTTCCATAATGATATTTATGGATCAGGACAGGAGAGTAGGTATAGCCCATGTGGTTGTTCATTGTATCTGAATGAGGACATAGGGACTCTGGAAGGAATTAGATTTTTGTTGTGGAAATGCATTTTTCCCTGGCAGCTCAGAATAAAAGATCAATTTGTACTTTGCATTATTTTGTCTCCTCTTCAACAAGGTTGCAAATCAGGCTCTCTGTATGAGAGCACAGGATGGCTGTTCCCTGGCAAAGAACTGAATCTGTATTGGTTGGTTATTACTTCTGAATCTTTAACAAGGAGACAGCTCTTCTACAGATGGTAATGCTCAAAAATATTACAGCTATCCCTCAGAAAAAATGTTGCAAGAAAGTCATGACTGGAAGTGCATGAAGATAAATGGGAATTGCAAGTATGAGCAACTCTATTTGAACTAAAAAAAGGAATTGCAAGTCTGAGCATTCTCATTTTAGTGATGTTCTACAAGCCACCATGATGAATAAAGTATTGCGTTAAAAGTATCAAAAATTCAGACAAACTCCCTTCTTGGAAATGGGCAATTATATAAGCTGGGTGCCAAAAATACAATTTGTATATTTGTGCATATTTTTTTTATTTTACCATTGCAACACTTTATTTTCACAAGTATTTTTTTTAAAATTCAGCTTGCATAGCTCAAATTTGGATTCACATTTGAGTGTAACTTTTCTACATAAAGTAGATCAGCTGTTGGCAGCACTTGAATTAATGGTGGTTTATGTATTTGGACCATGAGCAGTAAATCCTGCCTTCATTGTCGCAGTTGACACTGTGCATTGTGTAGGATCACAGTATTTAGAGTGTGTCTTGATATTTGCATGGAATATTTAGATTTCCTATTTATTTTGCACTCCATATAGCTTTCATCAGAAAGAATCTTGAACAGATGTTGAGCAAGTTATTTAATAGGGTTTTTTATATAGATAAATTAAGAGAATTGCAACTAGTTTCCCAAGTGGTGCTTAAGATCAAAAATAAATCCTGTTATGCTTTGTCCATATCAATAATGGGTCCATGGTGGGTGATGCATTTCTCACAGAAAAGGAAATGTCTTTGTCATAAGTTGTCCTGTGAACTCGAAGTAAATCATTGAGAGAAAAACCTCATTAATGAAAATTGACTGGAAAAGTGCCTTTGGGCCTAACTTTTCATATTGGGTTCAGGAGGTGCACTTTTTCAACACTTTTTCAAATTGTTTCTGCGCCTGGTGAAGGTGGAAATCCCATTTCTGTTATCCCTGAGGGTCTGCCAGAGATGAGTGACTTGAGATTCTGGTATGGGATCTTTGCCCATGAGTGCCATGGTCGTGCCTTTCCCGTGTTCCTGTTGAGAAATGCTTTTCCAAGCTAGGTGACCCTGCCTCAGATCTTCCACTGGTCTGAAAGCTGCCAGGATGTTCCCAAGAGGTCCAGTGCTCTTTCTTGATAATAGCTTCTGGCACCAATGTTGGGATCAGCCGTCCAGCATCCTCGCACCAGCAGAGACCCAGAACATCAGATCTTTGCTTCAGCCCTTGCTGCATTTTGACAGAGTTTTCAGGAGCTATTGGGACCAATAAAGAAATACTTTCCAGGTGCAAGGAGGAGTGACATCCTCCAACTTCCTGGGATAAACACTTCCAAAGGAGGGCAACAAGGCAGGTGAAAGTCTTGGAACACAAGCCCTATGAGGAATGACTTGAGGGAGCTGGGGTTGTTTAGCCTGGAGAAAAGAAGACTCAGAGGTGACCTTATCACTCTCTTTCAGGTGGTTGTAGCCAGATGGGAGTTGGTCTCTTTCTCCAGGCAGCAACTGACAGAACAAGAGGAGACGGTCTCAAGCTGTGCCAAGGGAAATTTAGGTTGGATATTAGGAAAAAGTTTTTTACTGAAAGAGTGATAAAGTAGTGGAATCATCTGCCTGGGGAGGTGGTGGAGTCACCATCTCTGGATGTGTTTAAAAAAAGATTGGATGTGGCACTCAGTGCCATGGTTTAGTTGAGGTGGTGTTAGGGCATGGGTTGGAGTCATTGATCTTGAAGGTCTCTTCCAACCTGGTGATTCTGTCAAGCTGTGGCTCTGTCCTTTAGCACTGGTGTTCCTTTCTGCCCCACGTACATGCAAGCAAGTAGATGGAATGTGTTCTGTGCCAGCTAAAGTCTGTTGAAATCTGAGAGCTTTTTGGTGATGTTGATTATCAGACTAAACTGGTAGCAACAAAATAGCTTTTCCAACCTGTGAAGTGCTATGAATCTTCAAGTAGCTTCCTATTTTTAAGTCACTTCAGTGTTCCTCAGGACTTTTCATAGCTGTCACATGTAATTCTAATCACAAACATGAGTTTTCTCACCCCTGACTGATAATGGGTTCCTTGAAGCTGTGGTTGTGCACTCCAGTCTTTATAAAAGGAACTGCCCTTGTACCTTGGAAGAGCAACTGTTGATCACGTCACCTCCTGTGTAAAGACTTCGGTTTAAGGCTTGCGTGAATCTTCCATCCTGTATCTCCTCTGTAAGCTTTATGACATGGCCTGAAGTCTCAGAATGAATCTGGTGCTCTCCAAGGCTTGACTCCCACCCAGAAGCCTGGTTTGTGTAGGATCAGAAAAGGACAGGTTCCTTCCTCTTCTTCTAAAAGGATAACCCTGATAGAGAATTTGAGTACTTGCAACACTGCAGGAAAAAAAATGTAGCAGACAAATGTTTTTAATGCTGTTTCTGTTAAGATATATGCTGTGTAAAATAGGGCTGTATCTTCAGAATCTGTTGCAGATCTCCTTGGCCAGAGACACTTAAGCATCCAGCATGTTAGGATGCCCTTAATGGATTTCTGAACATGCAAAGCAACAGCTTTTTTCTAAGTTACTGTCTTAAGTTCTGTGCCTTCAGCTGGTGTGATTTTTCAGAATTAACATCTTGATTCGTTGCCAACTGGGGAGTGCAGTGCAATACCTAGTATTAGCAAAGGGAAGGTTACCTACAACAAAGGGGTTTTTTTCTCCTGTTTTGCTGGAGGCAAGAAGACAAAAGAGCCATCACAGAACAAAAAAAAGGGTTATTTGCCAGAACTCCTTTCCAGCAGTCTCTTGTGGAGCAAGCACCCACAGTAATTCAGAGCACTCAGCTTTACCTTGGAAATGGATGGAATAATAGAGGATGGGACAGAGTCATGAGAGAGCAATGCCAGCCATAGCAAAAAAACAAAGACCAAACAACCAACCAAACTACAACCCCACAAGCCCACTGAGAAAAATGTCATCTGTATTGATCTATTTTGTGGAATATCATGGGATGTTTAGTTTCATTGATGCCTTGAGGTGGCCCCCTAAAAAACAGAGACTAGACAAAAGTAAGTGAATAAAAGTAGGTATTTATTTGAAGGGCCTTCAAAGGTACACCCTGAGCAGTCAAAAGGCTACACCCAAGATGGACCCTGGGTCATGGGTTCTTCACACTTTTATAAGTTTGGTCTATTTGCATATCAGGGTTAATTCTCCAATTAAAACTTCAGTTAATGATGTAATTACCCCAAGTCGTCCCGTCACCCCCCCCCCCCCCCAAGGCTTTAGTTTACACATTTTGGGACCTGGGACAATCTAGGTGTCCTTGGAAAGCAAACCTAGAGAGGTTTGTGATGTCTAACCAGCATGAGAGAACAGCAGCTAACAGGCCACATGAAACTTCAGAGTTACACACTAGACAGTACAGGATTTGAACAATATAAAAGTTAAAACCTAAGGCATCACATAATAGAGGAGAATGGCAAAATGGATCTGCAGTTCGGGGGAAAAAATACAGGTTGTGAGGGGTTAGAAGTTCACTGCAGTGTGCAAACCATAGGCCTATTTAAAGTGCATCCTCCATTACAGCAGTGCTGTCTTGTGGAAAAACTACCTTCCCCTTGGAGGACAAAGCTGCTGTATAATTAGGATAATTATTTTTTCTATAGTTGTCTTTTATCTTATTTTTCTAGCTAGTTGTGGGCTTTTTAACTTGGGAAATCTTTTAGAAGGTGCTAAATAAGAAAAAACGGAACAACTGTTGGCTGCTGAAATGAGTCAGCTGAGGGGTGTTTTTGCTTAACTTGGCCCAGTGGGAACAGATAATAATCTAGTGAATAAGAAAGGCTCCATGTTTGAAAGGCCACGGTCTCCATTCTTCATGAAGTGTCTGTGCTGGAGACCTTTTCTGAACCAGGCTTTTATCAGATGCAAACCATAAAGGCGCAGCTAGGCAAGGTAGCTGTGGCTGTGCTACTTTTTATCTCGGCACTGTGAGCCCTGTGTTTTGGAGGAAAACCTGATGCTGTCAGTACAGCTTCACATGGCTGCTCTTCCCACCTGCCCCTTGTAACCGGGAGGGAGCTGGGGAGTCATTCTGTACTTTCTGTCAGGGTGGGTAATGTCCTGGAGCTCATGTTGTATGAGCGCCACGAGACAGGGACCTCTCTCAGAGCATCTCAAAAGCTTCGTGTGTGTTAAATTCTTTCTCTAAACCACGGCAGCCTAATTAAGAGCTTTTTGTACCTTATCATATTTGATGGCTCCTGAGGTGAGGGCTTCACACCTCGTAGCATTTCGGTGGGGTAGGGTGTGAAGGGGGGCAGTGCTGTACATGTTAAGAAGTGCTGCTGTAAGTAATTACAAGGAGGAAAATAGCTTTGCTGCTTGGCTGCCACGTGTGGCAGGCATTGCATGCTCCATAAAGATGATGGGATTTGCCTGCTGCTCTGTTCTAACAGGGCTCTGTGCGTGTGTCTGCTGCCCTCAGCACTGAGATCTCGTGTTGTACCAGAGCAAAAAAGCTCTCGTGCAGGACATGTTCACCTCTCTTTAAACAATACCATGAGGAAATGTTGTAAGGCCTGCTCCTTGTGGTCAAATTGCACCCCCTTTGAGGTGCTTGTGATCCCCAAACCTGCTGCCACTCCACTGGGATATTGCTGCAATATAGTGACATACAAAATAGTCAGGGATTCGGTGACGGGCAGCACTTGTTCTGTAGTGGTTAGAGGTGGACTGGGTGCACCTTATAATGTGTCAAGGAAGGTAAAATTGCCCAGACCTATGGTGTATTTTTGCAAAATCCTGGCATGCTCATGTTATTTAGCTGCTTTGGAAAACATGGCCTGAAATTCTTGTCTTGGGAGATAATGTACTGTTGTTACATACTGTGTGTCTGTATGAAAAGAAATTACACTAATTACATTTTAAGGCCCAGTGACTAGCAAGTTTTGTGCCATTTTTCCATGTCTCTGCGGAGCACATGAGCACCTGTCTCTCCAGTGCCACTTGCCAGGTAACTCTGATTTTTTATCAGACTGTTACAAAAGCTCTCATCTGTGATTTACTGTGATAGAAGGCAGGGAGGCTAAAATTAGCCCATTTACTTCCCTCAGCCACTTATCCATATTGCCACTGCTCCCTCTCCAGTCAAATGAGGTCAACCAGCTCAACAGCCCCATCCCCTCCACTAAACCTTTAGCTGAGGAGAGCAGCTCCAACAAGGCACAGAGGGTCAAAATCTCCTTGAGAGTGAATTAGGCCCTGAATGTCCATGGGGCCGTGTGCCCTAGTTAGGGAAAGATTTGCTGTTGACTCTGCCAGCACCATACCTTAGTGCGTCCACATTTGCAGCCTGGGGACATCTCCCTCGGTTAAGGGAGACTTTTTCTCCCATGTTCTGGGTTAAACATCCAGTCTCAGCTCAGCCACACTATTATCTCTAGCAGCCTGCTCACATCACAATGGCTGTACTGCTACCTGTCAGGTATTTACCATCTCCACTCATGTCCCATCTCTGCCTCCCTTTTCTAAGGGTACAATTCTTTGTCTTGGCCTCAGTTCATAACCCCTT
Organism: Monarcha castaneiventris obscurior; assembly: GCA_026261815.1. Classification (NCBI taxonomy): domain Eukaryota; kingdom Metazoa; phylum Chordata; class Aves; order Passeriformes; family Monarchidae; genus Monarcha; species Monarcha castaneiventris. Next base: position 8,334,898 of record JAMPIT010000890.1, read on the forward strand.
ATCTTCTAATCTTTCTCGCCTTTTTGTGTGTGATCTATTTTGCCTCCTTTTAGACCTGTGATCTATAAAGAAGTCAACTAGTATTGGTAAGTAGTAGTAGTAGGTAAACAGGAGTGTATTACATCCCCGTGTTTGCAGGCTGAAAAGAAATGGTGGTATGGTCTAAAGCACTGCACAACCCAAAGTTGTGAATCAGAGCCCCCAAAACAAGATACTAGCTTTTCAAAAGGGATACATTTAAAGAAAAGGAAACGCATCTTCCATTTTCATCTCTAGTTTTCAAGCATCTCAGAGTTGCACTCTGGGGTCCTACCCCACAGCAATACACACCATAACAAAGGAAGAGAACAGCTAAAAAAATGCAAACCTGAAATTTTTGTTGGCCTTCCTCTGCATGTACTTTAGGGAAAAGGCTTCATTAGGGGAGTTGGAAATGCTGCCAGTGCAAAAGATTAGCGTGTCCAAGGAGCATGTCGTTTTCTCCATGTGTTTTCTGGACACCAGAATTCAAGCAACTGTGTGACCTTAATCTCTCTCTTGAAAACAGAGCCCTCCTCCTGACTTAAAAATCTAAGCAGGTAAACAAAGCTCAAGCAACCCAGAAGCCACTGTAAAGTGGCCACTTTTCCAGTAAAGTCTCTTCCTAGTCCCAGTAGCCTGCACAGGACTGGGAAGACAGGTAATAGAAGTAAATGTAAAACAGGTTCATGTCCTCTGAAGGAAAATACAAAAGAGAACTCTTAAAAGTGTCCTAAAAATTATTTTAAAATTAAATGTGAATTTCTATTTCTACTGAACCCACTCCAGCAGCTGATGGGTCTTCACGTGGCATTTATTCTTCTCTTTGTTTATTTAAGAAACAGAATCAAAAAGCAAGCAGTAATTTTGAACTTCATTCTTAACTCTAAAGGGTTTCACTTAAAACCTGGTTAGACTCAATGCTTGCACTACAAATAAGCTTGAAAAAATCAAGTTTGCAATGTTAAATATTAATTCAATTTGCAAATATGTGCACAGTCTTAAGGAGCTTATCTATCATGGACAAGACATAAAACCTGACTTCTCTTGTAGATGTGAAAAGAACCAGCAGTTTTGTCAGCATTACTGCTCTAAAGTAAAACAAGTATAAGAAGAAAATCAGCCAGTATAAGTATCTTTTTGCCTGCAAAACTTTGTGCTGGGCTTCCTGGCCTGGCTTTCCTGTCTGCCAGCAGTGGCAGTAAAACAAAACATGCCTCTCATCTCTGTTACAGGAGTGGCTGCCTTGGGCTTCCAGCAATGGGAAAATCTCTGCTGCCCTGTTCTGCAGCTGGCTCCATTTCCCTTGGTCCCATTCACCTGTAAGTGGAACCCCACAGTCAGAGGTCCCATGCCCTGGCTGGAGGCTCCTTGGGCAGCAGGGGTTGGATCACTCCCACAGCGTGGGCATGGCCTTGTGCTCAACACCTTGCTGGTTGGGATGTCTCTGCTGCAGTGCTCTGCTCATCTGAAGGGATGGGAGTGGAGAGAAGGTGAATGTCAGAGGGTTTGCTCTGACTCCTGCAAAGCAGGCAGTGCTGCTGCTGGCCCTCCATCATCTTTTAACTGGTGCAAAGAACTTTTCTTGAGCAGGCAGTGTGGGTGAGCTTTGGCTTTTCACATCCACCTTTGCCAGAGAGGGTGATGAGTGGCTGGTGCAGGCTCTGGTCCAACAGCACGACAGCTGAAGGTGCCCCTCTCCCACAGAGAAATGCTGTGCTGGGGATTTAATTCCAGTTTTTCAAAGAGCTGGCTGGAAAACAAGCATTCCGTTTCAAAGGGGGGAAATAAGAAGAAACCTAAGCTTCAGTATCCGATTTTTTCCAGAGGTTTACAGCTTTCCTTAATGCAGGCAGATTCCTATATCTGATTTTCCTGCCCCCTGCAGTAGCTTCCTAAAGTAAAGATTTACTTGCTGGCGCAAGATACTCTTATCTGTGTCTCTGGCATGACTTCTCCACCTGATATACTTCTCTACTCTGTTATAAAGGAAATCTCACTTTCAGTCCTTACTTTGAACTGGGCAAGAAGGATAGGAGCCCAGTCTGCCTACATCCTGCATGTGCATCTTGCTCTCTGAAAAATTTGGTCAGAATATCCAGTTTGATCTGAAACCCGACCAAAAAGAGAAGATTGGAAGGGAAAAAGAACACTAATCTTCTGAGTTTATCATTAAAATCAGAATTAGAACCTAGTCTTAAAAAAAAATAAATAAATAAACCACACAAACATCACTGGAATCTGCCCAACCCTAAATACTCACAGAACAATCTCCACATAAAGCTCCTTCTACCATCACAGTCTCCACTATCAGTCACAGTCATATCTTTGTATCTGAACGTTCCTAGTGTCTTTTTTGGGTTTTTTATAACCAATCGTCAGAGATTGAATACATCTTTACTAAAAAAAAAGGTATTTACAGAACTGGAAAAAGCCCCTGCTCCTACTTTTTGCCAAGCAGGGGAAGAATGAATCTGACATTACCTTAGGATTTTACCTATTTAGCCCCACCTGCAGGCTGTCCATAAGGTGTGCAATATATATCCTTGATGTCTCTCTTCAGTCAAGCGCTCCCAGGGAGAGAAGTATCCCCTGGAGTCTGTCTGACCCAAATAAGGTGAAGAAATTGCACTTAAGGACAGCTGTGTGATCCAAGGTGTGAATGGTACCGAGCTTAAGGTGCCAAGTGGTGTTGTAAAGGGCTGGGAAATGCTGCAGCTTTGCTGGCAGTGTAGAGAAGGATCTCGGTCCCTTCTTCCACCGCCCCCTCATGTCCCTGGCCACTGGTGCTGTTCCAATCTCCTCAGAGCTGGAGAGGGGCTGTGGTGCTGCCCAGCTGCCATGGGGGCCATGTCCTTTCCAGTCCCCTACAGATGATTGCTTTGAAGTTCCCCTCCAGGCCAATCTTGCCCAGAGCCTGGTCTTGCTGGTAACCCCGAGGTTGTGCCTGTGTTTGGGGAATGCCTGTGGCCAGCAAGAGAGAGGCTGTGCTGCAGCTCCAGCCTTCAGAGCTGTCAGTGATGTAGAGGCTGAGCAATAGAGCCAGCCAGCTGCTTGCTCGGGAAGTCGTGGCTAATTCACTTCCAGGTCTTCAGCCTTTCCCTCCTGTCAGGTAGTCTGCCAAGCTGCTCTTTTCCCTTTTGCCTTCTCTTTCCTCCACACTTCTCTTAGGAAAACAAGCAAATATACCAGCTGCAAAAGGGAGCAGAGAGATCAGGAACTGGGTTCAGCTGCTGCTTTCACCACTTACCTGAGGTTTCATCTTTCCATTCTTCCTTCACGGCCTCTGACTCAGCTTTCTGCTCTGTCCAAGCAGAGTGGTAATACTTGCTGTTAATGAAAATGCTTTTAAGATTAGATACTTTTAGAGCATTAACACAGGGCATTCCTGAAATTTGTCTAAAGTTATGACGACTTCATATAGAAATTCTCCTGTGGAAGAAAAGAGACAAATATTTTGAGGGGCTTTCAAGTTAATGTGATGATAAATGCCAGGATCTTATTTTCCAGACTGTTCTGTTTTACCTTCTCTCTGTTGCCTACCTGGGGGCTGCGTTACAGCTTTGCTCCCAGCAGTTACAGGCAGCTGCTGTTTGCAGGGGGGGAGCTCCTGTGGCATTATTTATGGCAGCTCTCAGTGAGAGGACAGTGATTTACTGTGTGCCATCTTCTGCAGCTGTGAAAGTGCACCGTGGCGACAGGGACATTCGGTGGAATCCTGATTTTCAGTCTGACACAGAGGTAGGGAAAGGTGAACTGGCTGGGTAGAAATAAAAGCCTGCTAATATCCTCCTTTGCCCTCCCACGAATTAACTTTTACTTTTTAGAATTGGGAAATTAGGGTTGGGAATACCCTGGCATTCATGCTTCCATCTCTCCTGCCAGACAACAAAAGAGAAGTCAGGATAGTCTTGATTCTTCCTTTAAACTTAAGTGGCATTTTTTTATATAGCTCCACTTCTTTTGCCTCTCCTCAAACCCTACATCTGACTGCATCTACTCTGCGTCTGACTCCCCTTACTAGGGAGACTCTCTGAGGAGTTTGTCACCAAACTTGCCCCATGCTCTGAGCTGCACAACATGCAGGGTGGCAGACACAGGAACCCTTGCCCAGGAGCTCTCAGGTCTGCCTCTGGCTGCAAAAAGGAGCTCACTGCTCTGTGCTACCAAAATTGCTGTAGAATTTGACTTCATGCCCTTGATCTTGAAAAAGAGATGCACAGATCAACTGAGCAGGCTCATGGGCTTATCCAAATTGAATCTCAGTGCCAAGTCTCTTGGTTTTGACCTATGCTATAAAAGTGTTAAATTTCCTGCAAAGCCATTGGCATTCTGCACAGGGAAAATGACAGAATAGCACCGGGGAAAGCCTTGCATTTTATTTCTGGGGTTATTTCTTTCGACCACAGTTTATCTGGCACAATGCACAGGAAAATGATGGGATGTGTTTTGTAACATTACACAGGAAATCCTGGCATTGCCTTCTGTCAGTAGTAGTGAACCATGCCAGTCAGTTGTGGCACAGTGTCACAGGACAATGAGCAAGCCCAGCTTAGTGGCCCCTGTGGGAAGCTGCATGAGGAGCTGCTTCATGAGCTGTGTCTGCTGGAGAAGGAGTAAAGGGAGAAGGAGGGGAAGGTTCATTTATTTGCTCCCAAGATTCCTCCTCTGAGGTTTGCATGGTAGAAATTGCAGAACTGCAAGTGGGATTGATAATTCTATAAAAGACGTGACTGTAGGTACAATAATGGAGGGCAAGCAAGCCCATTATCTGGTCGGGCTGACTATGAAAGATTTTTGCTCCAAGGCATCTGCTGTAATTGAAGATTTGGTTGGTCAAGCTGTAGAATACTTTAAGGATACAAGTTATGTGTGCTGTCATTGCTATGCAAGCTTATGTTTCCTTTCTCCTGTTCTCCTGAGCTGAATGGAATATAACCTTCAGGTCAGTAATCCATGTGTGTGAATAATATAGACCTACATTTCAAGGGAAAAAGATATGAGGCGAGATGTAAAACTTCAGATCTTCTTGCTAGTTCCTTTCTGCTCTGTTTCCTCCTGCAAAAGTTATGGTAGGTCTTGATTGTTCTGCATTGTTCCAAATCACTAAAATCCAGAGGCAAAAAAAAAAAAAAATTAACCTTACACACATGAACAGGTACAGCCCTTGTTTATTGAAATGCAGAGGGGACCAGGGGACCTGATTAGGCAAATTTTGTGAGACAGGAGCACAGCCAAACACTTGAAAAACTGCAGCATTACCAGGGAGCTGCCTTTATTAACAGAATAAACACTCAGTCCACCTGCAGATTGTTATCCAGATTGAATGGCACTTGGTTCTTATCAAGACACTTCTTCATAACGTGGAAATGTCAGGTAGTGTGATCCTTCAAGCAAACACCATGCTGCTTAAAGCCTGATTCCTATCATGCAAAGTAGCCTGCAGCCCCTGTGGACACACACTGCAGTGGAAGGTGGGCAATAAACCATCAGTTATTAACTTTCCTAAACACCAGCAGGGTTTCTGTGCCAGGCTTTTCCACCTCTCTGCATTGCTGGTAGCCCTGGGGAGCACGGAAAGGGGCTTTGATTGCCAGGAAGTTCTCCCTTTGACAGAAAACCTGTAGACACAGAGGTGGCAGCCTGGCATGCTGATGCCTTCCTGAAAGTAATCACTCACTCTTCTAAAGAAGAGCAACTTCCTACCTTATCTCCCTATCCATGAGAGCAGTAGGGTTGCAAAAGGCAGCAGCAGCACAGCCCATGGGTTCGTGCTGCGCACAGATTGAGCAGAGCGCTGCGCTCAGGCAGCTGCTTGCTCACAAAGTCGTACTACTTCATCTTTCATAATCTTCTTTTAGGAGAGGCTAAACCCCTCTTAGGGGGGATGTTAAAAGATCTGAATGCTGATGGAGGTACAGACATTTATGATCTCATGCCTTTGAGGAAGTCTTACCTGATGCAGGTTGGAAGGGAAAGTAAGCAGAGCAAGCCCCAAACCAGCCAAGGTGCCCCCAGCAATATTTCCAGGGTGTCCATCTCAGGCAGATCTGCTTGTAACCTGGGCCAGCCTTGTGTCAAAAGTGTGGTTTGACACACGTTTTGCCTTAACAGCAGGAGTAGCATTCCTCAAATTTCAAGGTGCAGGATAAGAAAAACCTTTTTTATTTAAGTGTAGCCCAGTCCACTCTTCAGTGCCTCTGGTAAATATGGTGGGAACTCTTACAATTTCTAGGCAAAATTGTGGCTTTTCCTTAGGCTTCCCTGGATATCCTCTACACTGCTGTGTGTATTTGAAAAGTGTTCATTGGCATGATTTGAGAAAGGCTTTAAAGAACATATTTCGGCAGTGACTCTAGAAATGGTACCTCTATGAAATGCTTTTGCTTGGGAGAACACATTGAACTAATGAAGCAATTTATATACCCCATATACATAGGTTTGAAGCATATAAATATCCTATAAATAATCTTAAATGTTTTTACTTTCATTGTCCAAGGGATTGTCTGGAGAGGGCTGCCCTCAGTATAATGTAGATGTATAAGGTTGGTTATTGCAGTGTTCATGTACAGAAGTAGTGGTTTCAAACCTCAGTGTGTTTAAAACCCTGTATGGGAATGAATCTGGGAAGCTTTCACTCCTGTAACCAAGTATGAAGAAGATAAAAGCATTTGAGATATTTTTAAATGTCAGATTTCAGACACAAAGCGTATTACTGTGATTTGATCTTCAGACTCTGTATTTATCTGTCTAGCCTCTCCTATTCTATCAGCAACTCCATTCACCTTGGAGATGGCTAGAAGCTATTGATTTGGGGTCTCTAAAATCCAAATTATTATATTTAGGTCGAGGTACGTAAATCATTCATTTAAGCACTATCAAAATGGCAATTTTGAAGGTTTTAATTTTTAAGGGCTTAAAAAAAATCAATGTACAAGCAGTTTAAAACATGAGAGAATCATCAGCCAAATATTTCTGTCATTTCTGCTTAGGTAAATAGCAGATGAATGTCAAATATGCAAGGGCCACCTAGATCTCTTACTTTAAAAAAGAGCTGTTCTAGACTGTCCGTTCAAGGGATTTCATGTAGCTAATGTCTTCTGTTTCTTGAAATACAGATGTAGGTAGGTTGTGTAAGAATGAGGCTTTGCACTGGCCGAAGCATGACTCCAAGCAAACATGATCATTTCCAGGTTCTTACACTGAAGTGAAAGATCTTTTCCTGCACCCACTACCCCAAATATCACAGTGTGCTTAAGGATGCTGCTGACATTTTCAAAGACCACCCAAGGTGTTGCCTTTCTGACTGCAGATATGCTCTGTGTCTCCATGGGACTCACTATCTCTTCCTTTCCAGTGTCGGAACCCCAGGTTCAGAGAATTTCAGTCTTTCAGTGCTGACAGGCAACGATCCTCAAAAGCACATGCATTTGACCTGAGGCCTTGGGAAAAGTTTCCCAAATTGTGTTATAATACTGAGGTTGTTGCTGTGTAATTAAAGTTATATCACTGGGTGGAATATGTAGAGATGTAGAAAAATTAGGTTTATGGGATATAGTAACAATATGGAGGATTAGGGGTGTGGATTAGTTCTTCTTCTTTCTTCCTTCTTCTTCACAAATCTGGGTGTTCTTTTATTGGTTCAAAAAACCCACAATGCGGAGCATGAACGTTTAGTTATTGGATTATGAGTAAAAATAAATGAGTTGGCATTCCATAATTGGATAGTTTGGACTTTAAATGGCCTTGGAAGTTAGAACTTGGGGCCATTTTCCACCTTGTTAACTTAGAACGCACACCCCATGCACACTTAGTGCCATAGATGAGAAAACAATAAACATGTAAGTCCAAAGAACAGCCTAGAGTCTCCTGCGTTTTGATACAAACGCTGAGAAAAAGAACTCACAAAACAAACAATAAACAAAATATTCCAGCTCTCTTGAATCTCTTTGGCTTGCTTTCATTCTGCCTCTTGTCAGCTCATTGGAATCCAGTTTTGATATTAGCAAATACCATATTGCCATAGCTGGAATAAGTGCTTGATTTTTAAAGGCAGCATAAACATATACAATATATAAAAATTGAAGTTCACTAGTCACCAAAACTCTTAAGATTAATCATGTTAATAATTTGATTATCAATGTAATTGCTCCTTAGCTGAAGACAAGGCTTGTGTGTTCATCCAGCGCTAGGTCAGGTTCAGTGAACTAGTTTATTTATCCTTCTCACAGCACATCAGCAGAGGCTCTAAACAGATTAGTTAAAGTTATTCCTTATGATCTAATTAAAAAATAATTCCTTAAAAGAAAAGACAAATATTTTAGTATTTAATTTTGGTATTTTCTTAATGAAAACTTTTGGTGTTTGATTTATTGCTTTGTGCCCAAAAAGTCTGAGAATGCGTTTTGAAATAGTAATTGAGCCTAATAACTGTTTGCATCTCACTCTTGGGGAAAAAAAAGAAAACAATAACAAAATTAAACTAAAGTGCTTTTTTCAATTGTTTTCTTTCTCCTGCTAAGCAGGGGAGCAGTTATTTACATGGCTTGTTAACCACAGGGCTTCTCAGGTAGGGGTCAGCTGACAAGTGACACTGGAGGAAATGTTCCGTGAGGTGAGATTTGAGGATAAGAAGTATGCAGTGGCTGAGAGGGCAATTTCCAACCTTTCCATTTTTGGTTAATCGAGGTATCCTGTACTAATTCAGAAAAATGCCACTTTTGTCACAGCCTGTCCAGAAGGGTTGGGGCTCCCAGGTGTGCTCTGTGTTGGGTTCTGCTGTCTGAAAGTTAATGATGAAACTCCTGCTGACTTTGAACATTGGGGTTTCCTGATTTTGTGTGAAATTATCAGTTACTTCAGTTCTGAGAGGAGCTCCTGATTTACTTACTTACTGCTTGGGACCTGCAGTTCAAGTCCTTGAGCTGTTATGTCTCTAAGCATAAAATCTGCTCATAAATCCCCAATATCACTTTTGACTGCCTGCAGTGCTGCACAGGCATTGTTGTAGGGGACAGCGTAAAGAGTGTAAGTTTAGGAAGGAGTGCTGTCTCCATTCCGTGGCAGTCCCGTGCACCACAGCTGATCTGTGGATCTTGGAGGCAACTTTGGAAGCATGGGCAGTTAGAAAGACACATTTCCCAGAGCAAACTGAGCACGGGGAGTGCAGAGCTGTCCCCGTGGAGGGGAGCACATCAAAGTCTGCTCGGTTCTTCTGCAGACTCCACGAGCTGTCCCTGCTCTTGCTTTTGGCTTATGGTAATGCAAGCAAGAGGAAAATTATATCCAGGGTGTTCATGTGGCCATGAAATACTGATTTTTTTTTTAATAAAGCTTAGTAACTGTCATTTTTCAAGTAATTTTCTAAGAGGGCTGGAATGTGGGTAGTGCACAGGAACCAATGTACCTTGAAAGTACATTCCTTTGTTTTAATAAGGCTGGCAGTGTACCGTGACTAGCCATAATGAATTAATTTGGTGTTTACCATAACAGCACTGAGCTTAATGAACTCATGATATTTATGCAACTGTCTGTAGATGTTCTCTTGTCATTTGGGATTTATAAAGAAGTACTAATACTTTTATCGCCGCTTTCTCCTGAGCAGGAAAGTTCTTCACAGTGAAAGGCCATTAAAGCTCGCTTCTATTTTTCTATATAAAAAGTCAGCAGAAGATCTTTAATAACTTGATTTTTATCTTTATGTAGGTTTCTGAATTGTTAGTATGTACTCAGCAAAGCTGTTCAGCTTGGACAAAACTATTATAGAGCAGTCCTTATCAAATTCCACCAGTCTTATAATAAATAGAGTTAATATCTCATTTCTTATTACTGCAGATGCCATTTCATTTAAAGTTAGCCTTCTGCATTTGAAAGGGAGTGTCCACGTAAGTTCAACAGATTTAGGTAAAAAGAAGTTCTCTAAATTGAACAAAGTGATACTAATTTGTGGGATCCAAGTGATGAGTGCTGCATCTTTAGAAGGTAATGGTTTGTTGCTGAACAAGACAGGAGGTCAGCTGCTTTCTCTCTATTAATATTATTTGGTATGCAAATCTGTAAAGCTGAACAGCAGCTCTGGTTTACTGCTTCTTCTGTCATCTCTGGAAGGCGAGATGCTTATCCTTGTTTCTGTGCATTGACTTCCTGCTGACAGCAGTGTGGTGCTGAGCCCTGCTGAAGGGCAGATCAGAAGGCAGCCACCTGCCTGCCCTCGTGGGCCTCCAGTTCGTTGGGCTTAAATCTGCTTGGAGCCCCTGCCATAAAAGAGGCTTTGCAGCTGGACCCAAGGGCACTCTTTTTGCTGGGTTAAGTGGTGGGAATGGGTGCAGAGGGAGCACTGCTTCGTCTAATCTGGCAGCATTTGGCTGGCACACAAAATTTCCTCTCATGGAGCCCATGATTGGCGGCTCATTAAAAAGCTGGCTTAAAAAAAAATTCACACAGGAAAACAGAAAACAGTCTCTTCAAAACCAAAAATTCTCACAGATATCCAGATCTGTAGTAGAAGGAAGGGCTGGTATAGCAATGATCTCCACTTCCAGCTGCTTTGCTCATTTTGCAAGCTTTCCCAGCATCACCTCATCCACTCAGGAGCAGGCACTAGCACTGCTCCCCTCTTTCTTTCATCTCAGGACAATGACTTCTGTCCTACACCTTATCAAATGTCCTTTTCTTGATGAAATATGATGCTATAAATCTTATAAATATGACTTAGGTAATCAAAATCAAGGCTTTGAGCACCAATGTGTGTCTCCTGTGAGGCCTCAAGGATGAGGGCAAAATATGAAAACTCACCACGTCTCAGTGAGACAGTGAGGTACCACTGGCAGGAGAGAAGATGAAAAGGACCCCAAGAGGCTCCTACCTGCCTGTCTCCATTCTTATTTCCCTCTTCCTTCCCCCTGTCTGTCCCATGAGGCAGCAAGCCAGGCTGGGCAGCAGCCATTCCCCTCTGGCACCACAGCCCTGAGCCAGCCTTCCAGGTGGCACCAGTGAAAGCTGCTCTGCTGCCGAGAGAGGACCCTGCTTTGCCAAAACCTAAAGCTTGCTCGGGGAGATCCAACAGGAGCTGGCATCACTCCAATTATTGCAGTGAATAGGAAGGATTTAGGTGGTTGCTTCACTGAAATAAGAAACCCACAAACTCTCCTTGTGGGTCCCTACCTGTCTACTTCGATAATTGAAGGACGCTTACAAATCAGCTTAGTTTTATATCTTGCTTGAAGAGGAGGACCAAATTCTGCAAATACTTTGTGCCAGATTTTTGTTAGAAAAGCTTCAGCGAGAAGGTTTTGCCTGAGGAATTTGACTTCTGGCTAGCAGAATTTACCAGAGGTCTTGTCACTGCCTGATCCCATCTACAAGCACCGAGTGCTCCCAAGGAGACCCATGTGAGCCCCCTGGGAGCCAGCAAAAGGGCTGGGACCTTGGCTCAGGCTTCCAAGGCAGAGCCCACCAAAGTGCACAACTATAGCATTTTTTAAAATTTATTTACTTTTTCTCCCCTCTTTGACAGTGGGCATTCATTACATTGGCTCTACCATCTGCTCACTGCAGCAGTCTGATCTGCTGACTAGAGCCAAGCACCTCATCACATTGTTTTCCTTATCAGTGCCAATGGGGAAGTTATCCCTCTGGACAACATTTTCCTGGTGCAGGGAGCTGATATTCAGTCACCTTTGACACCTCAGGACATACAGTGGCATTTCCAATATCATTGAAAATGATCTCTTGTATCTCATGCTCACTATTGATAGCTGAGAATAAAATTAGATCAAAAAAGGTGTTGTCACAGAGGTCAGTTTTGGAGCATTTTTGACACCTTGCTGTCATATTAAGTTGGGGGCTTTTATATGTGGGTATTTTGGAGGAGTAATTACATTTCACTGCCAGCAGCAAAGTATGTAGTTACTGAGTGGAATCCAGCCCTATTCCCATTTATTCATTAGGATATGTTCACATCCCTGTTAGATTTGGAAACCACAGGCAGCTTAGTTTTCTGTGTTTATATCCACGAGACATCACTTGGCACTGTGAATCCAGAGCCAAATCAGTTAAAGTGCACACAGACATTTTCTTTTGTGCAGTTCAATAAATTTACGTCATTGCCTTGAAAAATGTAACTCCAACAGTTTTCTTGCTAAAGAAAAATATATTAAGATCTGCACTCTATCCATAAGCAAGTTTTAAAGGTCATGTTTTTTTGGACAACTCGGATTATTTCAATATATAGGCTTCTTTTGTAAGCTTTTTAAGACTATGGTATTTCAAAACATCAGGAACTGATGCACTCTGCTTATTACTTTCCACCACTCTTCCCACTGGCTTATGGCTTGCAGTACGACTCTGTACTAATAAGCAGGTTCAAAGGAGCCCAGGCCATTGCAGAAAAAGTTCATTTGTAAAAGTCTGGGACTAAGAAGGAGAGGCACTTGCTGGAATTATAGCATTAGAACATCGTTATCATTCAGAGCATTTAGTTAATGTGTTATTACTTTAGTCATTTATTAAATTTGAAAATCAAATAACAAACTGAGTGTAGTGTCTGCCACCCAACAGGTACCTCTGATTAGCGTATCGGGGAACCCACCAGGAGCTGCGGCAAATCCTCGTATCTTTATGGAAAGAGTGCCATCGTGTGGGAGGCTCCTGCAGCGTGCAGGGATAGCAGTGCCCGTGCGCGGCGTGCCTGCCTGCAAGGAACCTCCCCTCCTCCTGTGTTTTCCCTGGAATTTCCATAAAAGTGCAATTTTCTTTTCTGAAAGTGAGCTACAAAGAAAGGGAGTTTCGTAACTAGCAACAGGTTAGAAGTGTTAAATCTCCTAAGTGTGTTAAGTAATATTTTGGTTCCACAAACGGGTGAATCAAAGTGTTTCCAAAGCCTAACAGAAGCAGGATCTCCCTCTTTAGCTGTATGACATTCATATAGTTAGATATCAGTGCTCTTATAATTTCTCTCAAGATATATTTTTCCCTCAACATCTGTTTGCAGCTGCAGTTTTACAAGGCTTCATTTTGAGCTTTCCACTTCTTGAGCTTTCCCACGTAATGGTACCATTACTATCCCCAATTTCTACTTTTTTTTTTTTTTTTTTACGTTTTCCTTTAAATAATTGAACTTATATGTTTCATCCATAAAGAAAATTGCCAATAATTACCAAGAGTGCAATTAAGAATAAATCTCTGTTAAGGAACAAGCGAAAGCTCAGTGTCTTTATGCAAATGCCTTTTGTTAAAAAGATGTCTTGTGTAATCAGGAATTATATTGACAAGTGAAGAATCATTTAATTAATGAGAATAGAGCAATCATTTGGATGGTTCATTCTATTCCTGACTGAATAAAAGAGAGAAAATAGCCCTGCTCAGGGATTAGAGCTGCTGCTGGAAGAAGTAAACCCCATGGATGTTGTTCTCTTACTGCCTTGGGCAGATAGTACAGTAATTCCTAAATATAAAAACAAGTAAGTTTGGATTAGGCATTGAAAATTAATTGACTATTACTCCACAAGAACTTATACAAAAGGGCTCTGTTTATGCTGGCTGTCTGCTCCTGCTAACCTGTCAGAATGGAATATTTGGGCCAAAACACTTGCCTTAATCCTAGTACAGGATTCCAGGGCAGCGAGAACCAGGATTATGGTGAGCTCTTTCCATAAGGACTGTATGCCCTGACCAAGGGTAGTGTATGGATTCTGTTTGCAGTTGCAGAGGAGTAATCTGGTCTCCAACTTAGTCCTTTGTTTAGAGCAGGTCAGTTTGCTCTGGGTCTTTCCCAGTGGGTCTTTGAATTTCACCAAGGGTGATGATGCCATAAATTCTCTGTTCCAGTGTTTGACCTCTCCCATTCTCCTCTTATCTGGTTGTAATTTCTTATCTCCCAGTTTATCCCAGTTGCATCTCCTCCTGTCACTGAGGGTCTAACCTGAGCTTCTCTGCACACTCCCAACAGGCAGCTGCAGGCAGCAATGGCAGCAGTCCTGCCTATGGTCCCCATCCCTCCAAAGCTTCTCTGCGCATGGGTGGCTCATAACAGCTATTCTGTCTCTTGCAACAGAACAGAGAATCCTCCCATCCTTGACATATCCCTGCTCCATCAGGAAGCTTCAGGGTGAGGCTTCCCTAAGTTGTCTCTGGGTTTGGGAGAAGTCAAAATATAGTCCAGGTAACTCTGACCTTGAATACCCTTCTCCAGGTCTGGACCTTGAGCCATCGATGTACTGTCAGTAGACACTGCACAGAATTTGTCCCACTTCTTACAAACACAAAGCTACGTAAACAAGGTGATTCTGGCATCTCTAAGGACACGTGTATCCCCTGTGATCTGTTCCTGGAGGGCACTGTTCCCTTTGGGACAGCACAGGGATGAATAAGCAGTTCCCCTCTGAACAGGTCATGATCCCAGCCACCAGACATACTACCTGGGTGGGAAGTGGGAGCTCCCTCCAGATCTGTTGGCTGTGGCCACTGGTGGCTGTGTCAAGCCTCCCACTCTCGGCAAGACCACAGCACAAATGTCTGGTCACTAGGATGTGCCATAGCAGATTAAGTGGCCTCATGGACTCAGCTACCTGTTGAAGCAGCATCAGAGACTGAGTAACCTCTGTGCAGAGCAGCTGCCCTGTGCTCCCCAGGTGCACTCCAGCTCCCTTTCGAGGCTGGTGTAGACCACTGCATTGAGCTGCTGTGGTAGCCCTGAGATAGTGGGACAGCTTTCCTTCCTTCTCCGGTGCAGTACAGTCTCTTTGGAAGCAACATCCCAGACCTCTCCTGGTTTGTGTGCACTTGGATTTTTTTGCCTGCTGTGTCAAATGATTGCAGTAGTAATTGTTTGTTTTCCAACACTGAAACAAAAAACAAATTTATTACATGAAGGAAAATGTTTCCCTTGTTTTTTTCTTTTTTGGTTGAAATCATTGAATTTTTTATTGTGGATAACCAGAGGCACCCAGCTGTTTCTCTAGTCATTTCTGTATGCTCTTAAAAAAAAACCACTCTCCTCAGAATTAAATTGAGTAAATATGAAAATATTCTTCCAAACAAAATGCTCATTTTTCAAACATTTCATCCCACAAGAAGTCTCATTAAATATGTTGTCCTTGCAAGCTGCCCAGTCAATATTTGGCTGCAGGTTGGGTATGTTGATTCAAGGACAAGTGAATTCCACAGCAAGGAACCTTCCTGTGGAATCACTTATCATCTGGTTGCATTCTGATGTTAAGCAAGACTAGGTCATCACTGACTGCAATAAGATGACTTTGCTCTCTCTCCAAAGCAGCAAAAGTAGGTAACCTGATAAAGATCAGTTTATAACAACACCATGTGTAACGTGTGGTAGATCTGAAATGTATATTCCTTCTGATTTTTATAATTGAAATGTCTCTTCTCCAGTGATTAGAATGCAAAATATTGTCAAACATCTAATGGATTATAAAAGTCAGTTGACAGAGACTGTAGTAAAAGCCAGTTGAGAAAACACAGTATATGAAGTAATGCATTTTCATGAAGGTAGTTAAAAGAAGGAAAGAGAGGCTTGTGTGTGCTGTCCTGCATCTGGAGTGCAACACAGACATCCACATGCTCAGTCTAACAGGCAAGCCCACACTCAAGCTTTCTTTTCTGGCTAAATCAGTGTGTCCGGGCTCATCTGCTGCCTGGCTTTCCGAGACACATGGGAAGGCTGCAGGCAGTCAGATTTACACCCTCACACTCTCAGGTGCCGCTGCCCCGCTGTAACCCCTGACTCTGTGCTTTCTCCCCAAGGATTTTGGAGCTGCAGCAGAATGGCGACATGGACATACTGAAGCATAAGTGGTGGCCGAAGAACGGTCAGTGTGATCTTTACTCATCTGTGGATACCAAACAGAAAGGAGGTGCCCTGGACATAAAAAGTTTTGCAGGTGTTTTCTGCATCCTCGCTGCAGGGATTGTCCTATCCTGTTTCATTGCAATGTTGGAAACGTGGTGGAATAAAAGGAAAGGCTCCCGGGTTCCATCAAAAGAGGTATTAGACCCTCCATTTCTCCTGGGGAATTTTCATGCACCCTAAAGATTGCTGCTTTGACTTTATAGCACTAGAGAGGGCAGGGAATCAAATTCAGAGATGCTTCATTAGCTTCCTGATTTTTTAAGGTAAATGATGTTCCTCAAAATCTTTTTAGCTATTCTTTTTAGAAAAGCTTGAATGAAAATAAATGTATATTGATGATGTATAAATATGCAACTATTCTGAGTAAAACACAACTGTTACTTTTAGAATAGTACATTATTAATACATCAATATTTTGTTCATTGTTCCCTTTAGTGACAGCTAATTCTCACTAGGTGTCTTGGCTTCTTCTTGAAAAATACATCCCCTAAGCTCAGTGGCTGAGCCTTTCAAAATGCATTTGCAAAATTTACCCCTTTAATCAGCAGTTAGCTTCTTGAATAAGCTTGTCCCCATTTTTAGAAACATTAAGCTCTTGAGACTTCCATGAACTTCGGTTCTTGTTATTTCATCTGCAGTCCAGGGAAGCAAGACTACGTTACATTTTTCAGGTTCAGGCTATACTTATTTCTGAAACCTGCTACAGGCTTGTTTCAGAAAATCTTGGACAGAGACCACAGAGAAATATGTTATTTTACACCTGAGATGAGTTTGGTTCTACACCTGCATGTGTAATGCTTTCCTTCCTGTGGTAATCTACCTGTCCCTCTACCAGCCATCTGAGCCTTATGCAACTTTGCACCAAATTCCTTATGTTCATAATTAAGTTTTCACCTCTACAAAATGCTAAAAAGAAATTAGGGACAAAATGTTTATTAAAATATCCTTGGAAGCAGCACCCAAAGCTGAACCTAAATATGAGCTTTAATGTAGCACTATCAAATAAGCTTTTCTGTCTGTGTAGCTTAGGCACATCTGTGTAGCTTGTGGGGTATTGCTGTTAATTTGTGTGCAGTGGTCTTGCCTTCTCTGCAGTTTCTCCATTGTGTTTATTCCTGCTAATCTAATGCTGTCTAATCAGGCAGGATTAATTACACCACCTAATTAGACAACATTGGCACTGATGTTAAAATACATTTAATCTTTTCTTGCCTGTTTTAATTCCCAAGCTTTTTTTTTTTTTTTCTTTTTTTCTTTTTTGTTCAAGATCTGGACCGGACCATTATTAAAAGGAAAAAAAAAAAGGAATCTCTAGTCTTTAAATTGGGTTTCTCAGGAACGGAAATATAGTTTCACCTGGTAAATTATTTTAAAACCCTAAAATTTACTTGATTGTTGTTTACCCAGACTTTCAGAACTTCATACTTTATATTTATCTGGTGCAAAATATGAAAATCAATGACAAAGGAAAAGAAAAAAATGCCAACACAGATATGTTACACAAGTATGAAATTTTCTATTTCAATTTTCAAATGCTGAGAAATTCAAGTGTGTACTTTCCACAAATGGTATAATTTGGCCTCCTTGATCTTTATTATATGGTCATTAGCTTAGCATTTAAACGCTCATCTCAACGTTAAATTGAAAAGCTTGGCTCAAAACTGAGTTTAACGTGGACGTATGTGCTGAATGTCCCCATTATCCTGGATGTGGGGGCCATTCGGCAAAGAAATACATCTTAACTAACTTTCTTAAAATTCATTTTAGCTTCCATGAAATCCATTGGCTCTTCCAGGCCACTAGTCCAGAATCGGGGGTCAGATTGGGCCAGTTTGTGGTCAGCAAGCCAACCCTTTTTCCTGGTGGCTGCCATCTTGTGCTCCAGAATGCAAGCATTTATACTGAAAAAAATTGTCTAATGGTTGCGAAGATAACATTTTGGTCGCGTGCCAGAAGTAATCCATTCACTGATGTCTGCCTGAGTCTGCAGACAGCCTTAAACAGTAGCTCTGAGAGAAGTATGAACCGCCCCAGTAATCTCAATGGGATGTTGACTCTGAAGCCTGATGATAATTTAAATGTGAAAACTGCTGAATATTTCACTACTGATCACACAAGAGAGAAGAGGAAAGATCATATTATGGAGATGTGCACAATCTTACTGTGAGTGGGTCTCATTTTGGTGTATCGATTGGGTGGAGATTGGGTTGTGGGCTAAGCATGGGAGATTATCACCGCTTATATATTTTCACTGGTCTGACCCTAGCCCCAAATGCATCTCTGTAAAAGAAAGAGGACTATTTTGAGTAACTCTTAGAGGCTCAGAAACTATGTAATTCCAATCTTTTCCCGATTGGCATTTTAAATTACAAAGTGTTTGTTTGTTTGTTTGTTTCAACATTAAAAACAAACAAACAAAAACCAAACCAGGAAAAAAAAAAAAAAGAAAATGGAAAAATATTTAGGACTGTCCCTCAGAGACATAGTCATGACTTGCACACACTAATGGAGCCTCTGTATATTTCTTTAGCTTCTGATGTGGCCCCAGTTCTCCTGCATTCATATGCAGCTCCAAATTTTTTAGGAGAGAGCGTTTGGTGAATGCGTTTGGATTTGATGTCACCTGTGTGGTTGTTATGTGCATCCATGTCTATGTCCACCTGTGAATAAATGATAGACAGAAAGCTAAGTCCGAGAAATGAGCACTGCATTTTTTCCTTCCCATGATGAGCTCAAACCAAAGCCCTTGTGGTCAGTGATCATCCAGTCCCTGGGAGATCCCTGATGCCCTATTCCCTTCCCCTTTTCCCCTGGTTTGCCTCCCCGTCCCTGCCCTCAGAGGGTGCAGTCCTGGAGGGGAGCTGACCTCTCAGTCTCCTTCCAGTCGGGCTCTGTGTTCGGCATGGTGCCAGCGCAATTGTTCAGTCATCCATTTTGCTAAGTAGATGAACTCCTGCAGTTTGTTCTAGGTGTGGACTTTTTAGGAATGAGTGCTTGACTTCATTCCTAGAGAAAGGAGGGATCTCAAGCCCATTCGGTATACTAGGAGTTTTGCCATTGATTCAGGGAGCTCTGGATCGAGCCAGTCAATGAATTTCAGTAATCAAGGCTGGAAGTCATCAGTGCACATCTATCGGCTGCCTAATTATCCTCTGTGAGGTCCTAGAGTGTGAGATATTTCTAGTGGCCTGGAAGAGCTAGTAAATTTCACAGAGATTAAGGTAAATTTTAAGGTTAGTTGAAATTGATTTTTGTCCTGAATGAGCTGCACTACTTAGACTGAGGAATACCCCTGTACGTGTGTACTTAATGCTACTTTGAATTAAGCTTAGCAGTTCAGCAGAAATATGTATTTACAACACAGGTGATTTATTGGGTCACCTAGGACTTTCTCCTCTTTTTTAACTCCTGTGCATTTAAATTGTCAATTATAACAAACAAACCTGTTTAATTGAGTTCTCTGGGAAGAGAGATTTAAGAAGGAAAAGGGACAGAGGTAAGAGGAGCTATGATATATTATAATAAATACACCAGGCTGCCTTCTCTTCTCACCCACAAAAATATAATTCCATCAGAATAGATGGAATTGCTTCTTTGTAGGTAAGGAGATAATTAATCCCTCTGTCGGCATTGTAATTTAAAATTGCCTGGTGTACTCCTTTCTGTGTGATGTCAATGAGTCACCAGTGCTTGGGTTTTTTTCTCTGTATGTTCAGCTTTTCTATACTTCAATTTATATTATAAAGGCAAAAAGTAACCTGAGATGTTTCTAGCCCTTCCTTAAACCCTGAGAGGATGACAAAGATGGCAACCTGATCCCTCAGAGCCTCCCATGTTGACATCCAAATTTAGTTCTCATTGCGGAGTTGAAGAACTGGCATCATTCCAGGCATTTGAGATCATGCAGTTTGCTTTTATTCAGCTGTTGCTAGTCTAACCCACCTAGCTCCGAGCTTGGCTTTTCCTGACAATCTACCAGTGGCGCTTTGAGTTTTGTTGTTTGGATCCAGGGTTTGAAGGTAGCTGTGGTGTAAGGGCCTGCCTCGGTTTGGCTTCGCCCACCTGGCTTCAGGCGGTGGGGGAGTTCACTGGTGACATTCGGGACACCGTCAGCCAAGAGCCAGCTCTAGTTAATTGTGCCTTGTGCTCCCCGAGCAGTGCTGATCACCCTGTGAAACTTCAGCCCAGCACAAATGGCGATGGTGAGTGGTGCCTCTTGTTTTTCTCATTCCCCAGGATGACAAGGAGATCGACCTGGAGCACCTCCACAGGCGCGTGAACAGCCTCTGCACAGACGACGACAGTCCCCATAAACAGTTCTCCACCTCGTCGATTGACTTGACCCCACTGGACATTGACACTTTACCCACACGTCAGGCACTGGAGCAAATCAGTGACTTCAGGAACACTCACATCACCACAACCACCTTCATACCAGAGCAGATCCAGACTCTGAGCCGCACGCTGTCTGCTAAAGCCGCCTCGGGATTCTCCTTCGGCAGCGTGCCCGAGCACCGAACTGGCCCTTTCAGGCACAGGGCACCCAACGGGGGCTTCTTCAGGAGCCCCATCAAAACAATGTCATCTATCCCTTACCAACCAACTCCTACCCTGGGCCTGAATATCGGTAGTGACCCAGACCGAGGCACCTCCATCTGAGCATCAGAACAAGTTTCTTCACTGTTTCTTATTTAGGACTCCCTTTGCAAGGAGCAGCTGTAATATTGTGGGACTAACATGGATGTAACCTTTCTTCTTTTCCTTATTTTTTGGTTTTGAGGGCTGTGGTTTGGGTTTGGGGTTTTTTTTGGTGGGTTTTTTTTTTTTTTTGGTTTTTTTTGGGAGTTATTTTCTGTTCAGGGGTTGTTTTGGGGTTTTTTTCTTTATTTTATTTAAGTATCAAAATTATTAGTAGCAACTCCTCCTCTTCTCTGCTTTCTCAGTCTGGTCTCTTCTGCCTCCCCTTATTCTCTGTACTACTTGAATCACTTACTCTTCAGTTTATCACCACGTTAGGTTTTGGTTACTTCAGGCTTTTCATATACTTTAAATATAGGAAACGAGCAGTGATTCATGCATAGGAAAACCCTGAGGATTACTTTACAGAAGGGCATTCGCTCCTCCTCCCCCACTGCCTTTTTTTACTATAATTGCAATAACTTAAGTATTTTTCATGTACTCTGCTGCATCCAGTCAGCGCTCCACTGCTGTGTCCTTTTAACTGTGGACCAAAGGCAAACCCTGCAGTTTAAGAAATGGAAAATTAAAAAAAAAAAAAAGGCAAAAAGACAAAAAACAGGAAAAAAAAAAAGGAAAACAAATGAAGTTCAAGATCATTCAGGCCCCATAATATAAGAATGCAATTTTGTAGGATTACAAAAAGCCATTACTATGCCAGTAAAGACTACAGTTAAATCTACTTTTGCACTGCAACAGTGCATATGACCTTTATGTGATTGTACAGTGTTAAAAGTTTTTCTTATGTACAGTAAACTGTATCATATGGCAGAAGCCTCTGTTGTGTTAAATAAATTAGTATCTCATACATATATATATACACATATATACACACAGGTATGTGTATATATATATACATGTATATATAGCTATAAAATGACAGCCGTTGCTATTGCAATTCATTTAATAAAGCTTTAGTAAAAATGTGTTGTATACAGGAGAGACGTACAGTGCAGGGTGTCTTTTCATTTAGAAAAGACAGGTTGCTTTAATGTTATTCTGACTTGCATTGTTTGCCAACAGAGCATATTTTATACTTTTCTATTAGAGCATCCAGGGCAATTTAACATTTGTACCTAGATGTAACTCCTTTGGTTAGGTTTTGCATTGGCTTTTGAGCATTCTATAAGGCTAATCTTGATAATTTTCCTTTTAATTAATTAGACAAATGGAGCTGTCTCTTAGATATACCATGTTCATGAACAGCTAATATAGCTCTAGAGCAGTTAAACATGGATCAAAGGTCAATAAATCTTTTTCCAAGTCAGTACAGTTGATCAATACGATAATGGCGTTAATGGAGAAAATAAAAAAGCCCTCAAGACACAGAGATGTGGCCTTAATTATAATCACGTATTGTTCTAAGGGGAAAAAATATGAACAGGCACTCCGTTTAACCCTTTCTATGTTAAGTTAGATTTAGAGGAGCTATGTATTTTTTACATTAGTGCCAACTGTATAGAGCAAGAAAAAGAACAGCAGTGAGAGCAAAACCAGTGCCCACTTTGGCACCAGCTTTTTCAAGTAACATCGTTACCTGTTAGAAACGTAGGAAGAGCTTTCAATTTGTAATCCTTAAACTAAAAATGCGGTTAAGTAGGAAGCAAGCAGTTTATCCTGTGAGTTTTTTGGTTTGATTTTCTTTTTAATGCAGCCATACACTTATTTTAATCTAACTCATTCTTTGGCTAAGATTAATAGGAATCAGCGTATGTGATTTGCTTTAGGATAAAATAAAAGGTATATTCTTCAGATCTATTCTATTTTGATGCTAATTCTGTTCTGGGGGAGCATCTTGTACTGTCACTGTTTTTTGTACTAAATCTTCAAATATTGTCTACTGTGTAAGGCAGAACGAATTCTTATCGTGCAAAAGGCCATTTTGTTTCCAGGGTAGCAAGTGTCTAAAAGCATGCACAACTTGCTTCCCCCTTGTAACATTCATGAACTCATCCACACTTCTGAGTAAAAGAAAAAAAATAAAGAAAAAAAAAAAAGAAAAAAAAAAAAAAAGAAAATTTCTTTCCAACAAGCTACATAGGGACATACCAGATGTTGCAGTGATTTTAGCTATTAAAAAACCTGTTAACCATGTACGATATTTAAAATAGGCCTATTTTGATGTGTTGCCTATTATACAGATACACAAAACACTTTTTGGAGGCCTCAGTTACAAGTGGCAGAGCTTTCTGTGTATAATTTGTCTAAATAATTTGTCTAATAAAATTGTTTTCTAAACTTGCGTTTCCTCCTGTTCAATTGCTGAGTGCAGTGGGATTTTCAGCCTATGACAAGGTAACGTACTCATGGTTTTGCTGCACTGCTACTGAAGGGTTTTAGCCCATGGAGATGGGATGAGCTCCTCAGGCTGCTCTGACTCAGCTCAGTGAACAGCATCTATGGAAACCACCAGTGTTTACCCTGTTTATCAATGTCAGGCTTAGATTTCAGAGAGCATTTACCAACAGCATTTTGGAGGATGAGTTTAGAGTTCCTTAGCACTGACACATATGGGACATGATTTTTAGAAATGCTGCATCCCACTTTCATCTGTTTTAATATAATGTAGGAATTTTCTTGGGAGCACGGCCATTACTTTTGTAGAATCACATTTTGCCATGTTTATTTGCACAGAGGTTAATTTTCTCTGATACTGGACATACACTGCTTAAAACAAAAGTTTTAGTGTGAGAGAAGGTAGCCCATATTTCATTCATGATGGCTTTCTCAATTATTAAGTTTCAATAACATTTTAAACTGAGTGACCTAGTCATTAGCAAGCTGTGCAGAATATACTGCAATAATATCAGCCATGACAATTTAACTTGCAGCATCCGAAGTTTGTCTGCTGGCTTTTTACATTCAGTATATTTTATTCACTTAATATTTCTGACCTCTTACAATTTTCTATTAAGCTCAGCAGTGGATCACTCACCTAAACAGAGGCACTGTGTCCCAGTCTCACTCACAGACACACCTCTCTAGAGCCAGGTAGTTTTACAGGTATGACATATGTACTCTCTGTAATGGGCTACATCATGGTGAACCCTACGTGACACCCCTTCCTTTACAACAAATTCCAGGGAAGTAATAGTGTTAAAGACTGTCAAGTGTTTCTGCTGCAGTAGCTCCACTGGAGATACAAGCCAGCTGTTCATAAAGATGAGTTGTTTGCATGGTATCTGCAGTTATACAACCTTTTTTAGATACCAGCTACAAACAAAAAGGGAGCAGTGGAAGAAAACATGTTTATCTGATTTCAAAGAATCTCCTAGTAAGATGTTTCTATTGACCAACAGTGAAATACCTGGAGATAAATAGTTCTGCTGAGCCAACCAAGTGAATGATTGCAGCCCTGAGTGACACAGCTGCAGCACGACCAGTGCCGAAGTCCCCTTTGTTACCCTCTTGTCTTCACCAAAAAAAATGTGCTAGGATTGTTTCCCTAAACAAATCAGATTTTTCAGAGTATCTTTTTCTCTTTCTTCCCTACTTACGTAGGATGCTATGAAGTGATGAGAACATAAAGCTGCCTTTCTGCAAATACTCGCTGGGTCAGTGCAGCTTGCTAGAGGTTAATGCCCCCAAAAAGTTTCATTTCTCAACTCTGCACAAATTGATGACACAAAAAGTGAACCAAAAATCCTTTGTGCATGCTCGTGGCTGTAACTAATGAAAAAAGTCTCCAAAACAACAAAGGCATCACACCAACACAGCCCTGCTTTAACCATTTTCCTCTCGGTACTAATTAATGTTTCCTCTTCACTCTGCATAGTTGTTTTGAAATAAATGTCAAAACCAAGTATCTCCCTCTTAATCTGAGTCACAGACAAAATTTTTGATAAACACTGAGGCATGAACATGTATCCATGTGTCACATCAACAGCAGTGGGCTACTGTGAAGACGTCATCACAATCTATCAGCTTGTCATGTGTCACCCAAGGTGTCATTCGTGAGGTCAGAAATAGAAGCCTCCAAAAGAAGGTCAGAGCAGGGGAAGTGATTCATAGCTCAACAAATTCCTAAACATAAAAATTGTACCAATGCCCCAAAATTGCAGGAACCAAGAATATAATTTAGAAAGAAAATACTTTTCAAGAGGTGTAGTTACAAAAATAAATTTACTACCTGTTGAGACTTACAAAGTCTGTGCTTGCCCCCCAGTCCCATTTATCACAGTGGTGTGATATTTTGTGTGTACTACAGAAACTATTTCTGCAAGATTTGTCAGAAGGACAAAAAAAAAACCATTACAGCTGGAAAACTGAACTTTCAAGTTATTGACTACTGTACTCCGGTCACACAGGAAACTTAAGGCAGAAGGAAGAATTCAGCATCTCAGAACCAGTTCACTGCTGTAAGGGGAAGAACAAATCTTTCTGGGATCAGTAACTGCCATGCCAGTGGAGAAAGAAAGCCACCTGAAGCCCAGCAAGCACAGAACACCCCTCCACCATGACATCACAGCTCAGTGCTTCTGTAGCTACTTATTCCTACCAGCACTAATAAGGCCAACTTTTCTTTCAGTGCAAGATAATTTTTCCCCTTTCTTAAAAAAAGATTAATTTAAACAAAAGTAAACGCTTGTGTCCCATTCTTTGTTCTAAGGGGGTGATGTGCCAACACAAGATGGGATAAGGGACCACCGCACAGTCCCAAAACAAAAGTTAACAGCAGCTTTATTTGCAAATCCAGCTATCGTCCGTTATAAGACTGACCTGCAAATCAAAATAGAGAGTTAAAAGGCAAACCCATTAATTAATAAAAGGTTTGGTGGGTACATGAGACAGTCATCCAGCTCCAGCAGTAACCACCCAGCTGCAGGTGCTTTCCTAGGTTGCTCTCCTGGCCCCTGCAGCAGCCGATACGGCAGCAAAGCAAATGATAGCTGTTTGGGATTTGTGTGGGCAGATTTTGGCAGTGGGGGGCTACAAGGATGGCTTCTGTGAGAAGCTGCTAGAAGTTTCCTTCGTGTCCGAGAGACCCCAACCAGCTCCACAAGACAGCTAGACAGTGTTAGTGCCTCACGGACATCAGAGTTAATAAGGGGAAAAGCCTTACTGCCCAGGAGCAATTGCCACTGGTAGGGTGAGAATACGTGAGAGAAACAACCCTGCAGAGCCCCAGGCCAGTGCAGAAGGGGAGGAGGTGTTCCAGGCACCAGAGTACAGATTCCCTGGCAGCCCATGGTGAGGCAGCTGTGCCCCTGCAGCCCGTGGAGGTCCAGGGTGGAGCAGAGATGCCCCTGCAGCCCGTGGAGGTCCAAGGTGGAGCAGAGATGCCCCTGCAGCCCATGGAGGACAGCACAGCAGAGCGGGTACACGTCCAAAGGAATGCTGTGGGAAGCACATGCTGGAGCAGACTCCTGGCAGGTTCTGCCAGGAGAGAGGAGCCACGGAGAGAGGAGCCCATGCTGGAGCAGGTTTGCTGGCAGGCCCTGTGACACTGTAGGGCACACACACAGGAGCAGTCTGTTCCTGGGGGACTGCACGCCGTGGAAGGGACACATGCTGGAGCAGTTCATGAAGAACTGTCCCTTGTGAGAGGGACCCTACACTGGAGCATGGGAAGAGTGTGAGGAGCCTGCCCTGAGGAAGAAGGAGTAGCAGAGACACTGTATGATGAACTGCCCCCAGCCCCTACTCCTGGTCCCTCTGAGCTACTGAGGGCCAGGAAGGTAAAGAAAATCAGAAGTAAAGTTAAGCCCAGGAATAAAGAAGGGGAGGAGGGGAAGCATTGTAAGATCTGGGCTTATTTCTCATTACCCTACTTTGATTTGATTGGTAATAAATCATATTTATCTTCCCCTGAGTCAAGTCTGTTTTGCCAACAATGGTAATGGGTGAGTGATTTCCCCTAACCTTATCCCAACCCCTGAGCCTTTCATTATATTTTCTCTCCCTGGTCCAGCTGAGGAGGGCGAGTGATGGAGCAGCTTTGGTGGGCACCTGGCACCCAGCCAGGGTCAGCCCACCACAGAGCTCAGGTACAGCCTCTGCCGAGGTGCAGCAGGCAGGTTTGCTTGCACAGCCCCACAAGTGCCTCGTGCTGCAGCCCCTCAGGTGAGTGCTCCGTGCTGGGCTCTCTGCCATTGCTCTCTCTGCTTCAGCTGTTTGTGTGCCACCTCCACATCCACATAGCCCTGGTAGGCTGTGGAGAATGGGAGGAGAAAGGAAACAGGGATTTACTTCAGATCTCACAAGACACATGCACACTTAATTTGAGGGTTCACACCTGGTTGCCCAGTAGGTCAGCTGAGCTTTGCCTGACTTTTCCCTCCTTGTGGGGCTGCAGCAGCAGCTTTGCTACACAGGGCGCAGTGTCCCAGTCCCCCACAAATGGAATGGAAATATCATACCCTCCTTCTACACATAGGAAAATGCTCCATATGAACCTAATTTTTGTTGCCACTCAAAGAAAGACTCAGAGGTGTCACTCAGTCCCCTTGATTGCAGAGAGACCCTCTTTTCCCACTCGGCACAGTCAGAAGCAGTCAGAAGATCCTGATGCAAGCATTTTTCCTGGGAGTGTGAAGGTGGTAAATGTTATACAACTGCTATGAATTGAAAAGCACAGTTGGAAAAATAATAAAACCCACTTTTTCGTGGGTTATTTGTGTTACATATGCTGCACTCTGCCAGTCTAGCTCATGTCCCTGTCAAATGCCAGGAGAAAAACAAGGGAGGAGCGGGCAGCTCTGTGAGTGCATTGTAGCCCTGCCACTGCTGGTAAGTTTGCCTTTCTCCCCCACTGGCCAGGGACATGCTTCTTCACACACACAGTGGGGAGGTCTTGTTTGGTTTTGAATATTCCCTGGATATGAATATTCACTGTGGACCACAGTAAGAGTAATCACAGCTGACCCATGTTGTTACTAATTAATTCTTTTGCTTACACAGGGGGGAACGGGAGAAAGAAAGCAAATACTGTGAACAAAGCTAATAATGTGGTTACTTGCTACTCCTTCTATCTGACACATTTTTAAGGAATGGTCTCTGCAGCATGACAGCTAACACAGCGAGAAATTGATGTAGTGTAACTGGAAAGTGTGTTACTTTATGAAATAGTGCTCAGGCAACACTGGAATGGTTTGTCTTGCTCTAACTTTTACCGACCTTTCTGAATCATATCTGCTGTTGCTTGGATCAGTTTTATGTCTCCCCAGGTTTAGGAGACTGCAGATGAAGTTTTCTTACCTCCTCCCCACCAACAAAACAGAATTCCCTGAACCCCTTTATATGCTTCAAAAGTTATCCTGTCAGCCTATCTATACAATACAGAAATTAGAGCTGATATGGGACAAAGGGAACTTTGTTTTTCTTACATCAAAATAAAAGATAGGTAGAAGTAGAGGGGATACACCTGGAAATCTGACTTTTGAAAGACACATTTATTGTCTTCAGTAAATATCACTGTGGTCTTTACTTTTTAAGACTTTCCACATCGTCTGACAAACGTAGGTCTATCCATATATATATTAAGTCTGCTGTGTCTCATATGAGTTGTTTGAAAAGGGAAAGCATATCCATAAATATTCCTCAACATTTATTCCACAAGTATTGACACATAGAAGCAGCTTTTCTTTCCAAAACTGACACCCAGTCGATTGGCATCACAGACAGACGGTTATTATCCACGGCATACCGTAATTTGCTGGACTGCATAAATAGAAATTATCTTGGAGTAGAGACATGAATTTCTATTTCAAGGGGTGAAGCCATGTGAGGGACTGGCAGGTGTGGTGTGTTTGCATGCAGATCTCCACCCATCTCCACCCACAGACTTCTTCTTGAGCTGATGGTGGGCACTTGCAGAAGGATATGGAAGGGGAAGGGGAAAGGAAAGGGGAAAGGAAAGGGGAAAGGAAAGGGAAGGAAAGGGAAGGAAAGGGAAGGAAAGGGAAGGAAAGGGAAGGAAAGGAAAGGAAAGGAAAGGAAAGGAAAGGAAAGGAAAGGAAAGGAAAGGAAAGGAAAGGAAAGGAAAGGAAAGGAAAGGAAAGGAAAGGAAAGGAAAGGAAAATGTGGTGGGGGAGCACTGTTGTCGCTGGTTAGAAGAGCCGAGGAGCCGCGATGCAGGAGCGGCGGTCGGTACCGGGCGGGTTTAGCGGCGGCCCTGCCCTGCCGTGCCCGGCGCCGCCCGGGCGATGGCGCTGCGGCACCGCCTGCGGCTCCCTCACGGCCGGGCCGCGCTCGGTGCCGCCGGTGCCTCGACGGGGAGGGCGCCCGGGAGCGGCCCGAGGCGGGGGCTCTTGTCCCCGAGAGGTGCCCCGGGGGCGCCGGCAGCGCCTCCCTCCCGCCAGGCGCTCGCCATCCCCTCTGCGCCGGGGCCGCCGCTCCGGGGCAGCGCAGGGGGGAGCGCGGAGCCGTGCGCGGCCGCGGTGGGCAGGCGGCGGCCGGGGGAGCGCCATTTCCCGGGAAACGGGGCGGGCCGCGCCGCTATGCCGCCGGGATAATGGCGGGGGCCAGCGCCGTGTCACCTCTTGTGTGCGCTTTCCAAAGAGCAGCCCGGGCGTGGCGAATGGGACACAGACCGCCATTGTGCCGGCGACACTTTAATCGCCCACACCTACAATATTCAACCTGCTGCCGGCAGCGGGGCGGCACCGGGGCGCACACCCCACCCGAGGGGACCGGGTGGTGGCCTCGCCGCCGTGTCACCGGGGCGAGGCTTTTGGGGCACTTGCAGTGGCGCGGTGTGGGCTCGGGCAGCCCGGCTGGCTGGCGGTGCTCGCCGAACACCAGCAGAGCAGCAGCGCCGGGCTGGGGGGACCCGACTCGCTGGGAGAGGTAGGAGAGAAATGCCCTCGTGTCCATCCATCCCAGGCGGCTGCGCAGGGCACCCAGGGACCCGTGGGGACGCCAGGGTTTTGTTCAGCGAAGCAGCTTTGGCTGGGCATTGCTTGTGTGCTGCCTTCCCATGGACTCGTGCTCCCACAGGGGTGTGAAGGCACGGAGGCCCATGGCAGAGAGAGCTCCTCCGAGCGTAGATGCATCACCTGTGCTGCAGCAAGAGGTGGGGTTTTCTGCCTCATGAACCAGGCAGGTGGGATGCTGGTTCCTCCTGCCGTCTCTCCCTCCAAAGCTGAGCCACTCGGGTTCTCGCTGAGCTCATCTGTGACCCCTGTCACATGGAAACCATACACTCGGGCCTCTGCAAACTGTGAGTTCCTGAGGAAAGCTCTCAAGCTTTCTCGGCAGGCCATCAGCTGTGTCTAGCCGCACCTTCTGCCTCAGCAGAGCTTTTGCTCACTGCAGATTAACACTAGGCTTCACCCTTTGGGAATTTCTAAAACTTTTATGGAGGTCAAATCATCTTGCATCCCTGAAGAACAGAAATACTTACAAGTCCCTCTCCAGACCAATCAGGTCTGCAACTCAGGGGTGTGCCAGAGGTCTTGCTACAGTCAGGGTTTTGCAAGCCTACTGCCACAGAGGAGAACTGCTTCCCAAGAGCTACAGGACTGCAGCTGAGCATTGCTGCTTGAACAAAACCAATGAGGACACTGTCACAGGCACTGCAAGCAACTCTCTGCTGAAGCTGTCTGATGTCTGAAAGACTGGGAACAGTTTTTTCGTTTTCTTTGCATGTCTCAGAATTTTGAGGTGCCCCTAAAGTCTAATCCTCTTGATTGCTTAATTTTTGTGTATTACTTCCTCTTTTGACCCCATGAAGAGAATTTTAAAAAAATGGTTCTACTTTTTTTACAAGCAGAAATTCTTAAGACATCCTAATTTACAAGGTAGTGGACCAGCTGAAGATGTCTTCAGAAAGGTTTCTTTTCATTGCCTTTCACAGGGGTAGTTCCTGAAAGCTCTGTTTATGCTGTGTTGTGTTGGAAATGGATTGTTCCGAGAAGCCCTGTGCTCTTTGCTGTTAGGGATTAAATGGGAGGATTTCCCATGAATGACAAGGTAGCATTTTTTCTTGGCTGACAAGGAAACTCTTGGCCCAAGAGTTTCTTGGGGAAATACTCTGCTCTCGGGGATTGATGTGAGCTGCTGATCAGCACCAGACTGGGTCCATTCACTTGACTTCCTCCCCTTAGAGGAACCACTGTTCTCCACGTTGTTTTGGCTTCTGTGACTGTAAATATTTACTCTTTACATTTTAGAGACCTTCCCTCCTCAGGAGACCTGCAAAGATTCAGATTCCAGGCTGGCATTTCCACAGCCAAGAAGCCTCCTTTGGGGACTGGGCTGCCTGATTGCCAAGAGCTTTGTGGGTGATGGATGTGAGAACAGCAGATCGAAGGCCCAGTGCAATTGAGGCAGCCCCCTACACTCCCAGGTTACTGCTCAAGTAATGCTGCTGTTGAGAGGCAAGGCAGACTGTTTCAAATGTTGATTTTTTTTTTTTCCTTTTTTTCTCTTGCTTACATTGTCAATTGTTATTTTTTCTCTCACTTGTTCACTTACATGTTACTACTATGCCACAGAGAGCCTGCAAGCTAATGTTTCATTTATACACCAAGCCTAGAATGTTTTCCCAGAGCAAACCTTTGTAACTGTACTTTGTGCAGTGGCTAAAGTGACAGTGAAAAAGGGAATGCCGAGGCTGAGGCATCAGTTAAAAAATAATAAATCTAGTGCCAGCCAATCCGGAGTACTTTTACTTCCTGGGCTCTAGTGCAAGAGACCTTGAGAGCAAGATGAGGTGACCGGATGTGATTTGAAGGAAATACATTGTTTCTGTGGATGGATTGATGTTGATTCTCTGATCTTAAACTAAATGAAGTAACAATCATATGCTGTAAAACTGTTGATCACAGTGGTAATTTTCTTGCTGAAGTGATTTATATTAGTAAAACGTATCAGCTAGCAGCCTAATGAAACCATGTTAGAAAGCACTTGTTGATCCAGCAGGGACGGTCATTAGTGTTCTCTTATTGCTCATTTCAAGAGTAACTAAAACGACGGACCTGTGGGTGGTGCCTGTGAGCAGGCACAGGCCCTGCAGAATTGTTCGGGCTGCAAAGGATGAACAAGCTACACCTGGAATAACATTATTGTTCAAAGTGTCCCACAGCTGAGAAGTGCCTCAGCTGTCCAAGACTTTGGTGGGACTGAAGGCATTTAGCAATTTCAGTGCAACCTCCTTGCCAAGCTGAGTGTAAAACAAAAGTGTTTAAAACAAAATGACTAAAGGAAAACTATTATGAGTGATGTTTCCTTGAATATGAAGCTTTTTATTTTTAAAATATGAGCATGAATTAAGGTCTCAGTAACAGCTGCAGCCGATTAAATAAGTGGGCAAAATGTATGTAGGTACAAATTCCATAGATAAGATTTCCAATGATATCACCAAGCTGAATTCATTATGCCTTACAATGGCCCCAGGAGGTAGGCAAGTATTGTTATACCAATGCCTTGCGTTTCTCTTGGAAGCAGTGGAGGTACTTGCACTGGAATTAACTGTACACAACTGCAAGTGTCCATAGGGTTAGCCCCAGAACATAGATCTTTATGGAGGTAAATGTCACCAAGAAATGGGAATTAGTTCTACAAACCCTCCA
Source organism: Monarcha castaneiventris obscurior (assembly GCA_026261815.1). Lineage (NCBI taxonomy): Eukaryota > Metazoa > Chordata > Aves > Passeriformes > Monarchidae > Monarcha > Monarcha castaneiventris. The sequence goes on from JAMPIT010000890.1 coordinate 8,367,031, forward strand.
AGGGCTGACACAAATGACACTGGGTAAGTGTAAGGGTCTGCCCAGGAAGATTGCTCTGCAGAAATGAGGGCACATCTGCTTCGGCAGCAGCATGGTCCTGGTTGTCCTGAGTGGAAAGGGGCAGGTTTCAGAAGTGTGATTTCCCAGGTACCTGGGCTTTTGCATTCCTTGCAGTCATGACTTCTACTGTGTATTTAAAACACATTTGACAGTAAAGCATCAAACACTGGTCATAGGAGGAGCCTAAGAAACATTTGCTGCTGGACCCTCTTCTGCTTTAAGCAATCTTGCTCTGAATAATGTAAGTACGAACGCTTTATTTGGGTGAATAGTCTGATGATGCAGTCCATGAGACTGAAAATAATTCAGCTGGACGATGTCTTTTTGTGTTTGTTGTTGCTCACTGTGGTAGCTTCTAGATGGGATTTGCCATTCCAGGGTGCAGGTCAGCCAGTGGAAGGGCAGAAATCCCCCTTCCCTCCTCCTGCAGGAGGCCTGGGCAGGTTGCAGTTGAGATTCAGTGAGGATTACCTGATCTCAGGGAGGAAGACTCACACCTTGGTCTCTATCCACTTGTGGGTTTTACTGCCTGAAGACCAGGGGAGGTACAAAGAAGGCTATGTGTCCCCCCATGCACTTTTCAAAAGGAAAGGAGGATGTTGGAGAACATGTGGGAAAAGTGGGGAAAGGGAAGAGAAAGAATAAAATACTTTCTGACCAGTGGTGATGCCTGCAGAGAAGCCGTCTGATCTTGAACTGGGATTGAATGCAGTTGGACTGTTGAGTACAGTTAAACTGAGGACCAACCCATGTGCTTTGTGTGCTTTCCAAATGTCTCTGGCTGTAATGATAGAGGAGGCTTTTTGCAAGTCTGCTCTGCCCCCTTTTGTAACACGTTTTCTGTAACACTAATATGAGCCTGACCCCGAGTTGCTGCCTCAGCCCTTACCCAGGCTGAGGGGGGAGGAAAGGAGGATGGGGAGAAAATATGCATAAAGATAGCGGGGGTAAGTTCAGTTTGTTTTCCTCTGAAAGCTTTGACACTTGCTTAGAGCAGATTCATTTTCAAGGCTTCCTACATTCCTGCTATTGTACAGTAAGTGTTTCAGACCGGTGTGCCTGTGTTTCCGACTCCTGTGAAGTCCCCTTTGCTGCAGGGCGTGCCTCGAACCGCTTCAAAAGAACCAACTTCTACAAAAGAAAAAAAGAAACTCAAGTAGGCTTGAACATACAAAGAGAGGGAGAAAGGAAAGTGAAAAGGGCCGGGCAGTGTTGAATATAAAATGAGTTCAGCCAGCCCCAGGAGTTCTTCATCACTTACATTTATCTTATTCTGGGAGAGCAGAGCTAAACCCAGTGCTGACATAAACCATCCTTTGCCTTTGACTTTGACTCTGAGTGTGTGTGCACACACAGCAGATACGGGCATACAGAGAGCACTGGATTTCAATGAAACATTTTTCCCCCTCTGAGCAGTGGTGTTGGTGGGGAAAATGGCTTTTTGTGTGTGTCCTTTCAAAGGCAAACTGTGGAGTGAGTCTCAGATGCCTCCGGTTTCAAAGCGTGCATGCGCTCACAAAACACACGCTTGAAAAATAAGCAGCTCTTAGTGTTTCCCAGCCGGGAGGTTTTCCCATCCAAGGAGCACGCTGAGGTGTTAGGCTGATCTCCCCAGTGCTCCACACAGTTACTGAGGGGAGTCCCCAGCACCTGACAGCAGCCCTGGGGTATCCAGAGGCCTGGGCATCAGCCACCTTGCATCCACACGTGAGGCTGATGGGATGCTGCTCCCCTCTGTGCCCGGAGTCCAGTGGGTGGTTTGTGGGACAGAGGATTGGGCTCGCTGTGAAGGAGCACAGCCACACAGCGCACCAGCCTGGAGGGAGGTGTTTAAGGCTTCAACACTGCACCAGCCTGGCTCTCCCCGTGCTGGGGGCTTGCTAGGCTTCTGGAAAAGCGTGTCAGTGGCTACTGCTTAGCAAAGCTCCCGCTCATTTCCAAGCTTTGGCCCACAGTCCTTGCATGGAACAGCTCACAGCTGCGGCACCCTGCACCCAAAGGGGCAACACGTAGGCTTGATGCTGGGGAGGAGAGCCCAGCAGGGCTGCTGGCAAAGCACACTGTGCCACGGGCAGGAGCACGGGGTGCCTGCAGACTGAAAGAGAAGCCGGGGGCTGAGAATTCAGCCGGCAAACAGCACCGTGCAGCACAGTGCAGAGGACTTTTCCTCCTGTTAATGATGGAAGCATTAATTCAAGGTGGGGGCGAGGGGGGTGTTGGTTAGACAATAGGAGCCTATAAGAGTTGTTACCAGATACAAATAGAGGGTCTGGCAACTTCATGGATTCTACACAGAAACAAGGTATTAACTTCTTCTCCTTACCTACCTTTCTTACTGAGTAAACAATTTAATTTTGGTCAAAAATTGACAACTCGTTTTGGTGGAATCTAGCAGCTTTTGCCTTTGAAGCATAATTGCCAGAAAAAAAAAAATAATAATAGCGAAGTTTGTTTTTAAAGAAAGCAAGCAATCAGCATCGTGTTTTCTCAATACCATCCAGTTGTTTGTGGAAGGTGGGCCCCAGGAGCCTGCCCCGCGCCAAGCGTGCCCAGCCAGCTTCCTAAACTTGTGAGGCTGCTCATTCCATGTCACTGCCGCTCGACTTTGAGCTGCTGGGCTCCCTCGCTCCCTCCTTGGCTTGCGAGTTATTCACTTTTGAAAAAACATATCTACCTCATACTGTGCCCATCACTTTGTTCTCCACACGCCTATTCACACGGGCAAACCTCCACTTCTCCTCTCCAGGCAGGCGGCGGTGGCGGGAGGGGAGGCAGCGCGGAAGGGAAGTTAAGATGCGTGCACGGAGCTATTTCCCTCTCCACCACCTTTGGCCAGCTATTGTTGGCCCAACAAAAGGACTCGCTCGCGGGGAATAGGGACCCTGCCGAAAACGTGGCAGCTCCGGGGGCAGTGCGCTGTCCCGGCTGCCAACGCCACCGCTTCTCACCTACCGGCTCCTGCCTGGGCTTCCCGCGTGTCCCCGGCATTACCGCTCTAAAACCGAGGGCATTCCCTCGGCGGCTTCGCAGCCGAGCCCCCGCACAGCGGCGCCGCGCTCCCTGCCCCGGCAGCCCGGGCAGTGCTGCTGCGGCCGCCGTGAGAGCCGGACGGACCGACGGCTCCTCCCGCCCGGCGCGGGGAGGCCACGGCGGGCAGTTACCGGAGCCTCCGAGCTTTGGCCAGCGCCGGCTATACGGAAAAGCGTGTTTCCCCAGACGGGCGCGACGGTGCGTCCTCAGAGAACGCAGCGGCGGGGAATGCCCGGTGCCACGGGGCGTCGGTTCCTTCTGTCGGCAGAGCCGCCCGCCTCTGCCCGGTGCGGGGCGCCCCGCCGTCGGGGCTGTCCCCGGTCCCCCCGCTCTGCGGGGCCGCTGCCCGGTGCGGGGCTCATCCCAACACCCCCGTTCTGCGGGGCCACTGCCCGGTGCAGGGCTGTCCCCGGCTCCCCGGTTCGTGCGGGGCGGCTGCCCGGTGCGGGGCTGTCCCCGGCTCCCCGGTTCGCGCGGGGCGGACGCGCCCTCGGGCCGCTCCCCGCCGCCCCCCCCCCCACCCAGTTCCGCCCCGCCGCGCGCGAGGAGCCGCCCGGCGCGCGCCTGCCCGGGGCGGGGCGGGGCGGGGCCGCGCGTGCCGCCGGCCCGGGCTCGCCCCCCCCGCCCCCGCCCCCCCCCGCCGCCGGCAGCGGCCGCCGTTCCCCCCGCGCCCCGCGCGCCATTGGCTCCCCGCACGCGCCGGCCCCGCGCCCGCGCGCGCCATTGGCCGCGCCGCCACGCGACCGGCGCGAGTGGAGGGCGTGCGGCGGGAGGGGTGGGGCGCGAGGGAGGGGAGCGGGGGGGGGGGGGGGCCCCGGCGCGTGCCGCTCCTTAAAGGGGGGCGCGCGCCCGGCCGACACCGGAGCCGTCGGGGCGGCGGGCGCGAGGCGGGGGCAGCGCGCGGGCGGCCCCATGGGCGCGCGGCGGTAGCGCCATGAGCGTGCCGTGGGCAGAGCGCGCCCGCGAGCCGCCGGGGCCGCCCGAGCCGCCGGGGCCGGGCCCACAGCAGCAGCAGCAGCAGCAGCAGCAGAGCGGCGGCTGCGGCGGCTTCGCGCCGGGCTCCTGGCTCGGCGTCTGCTGTGCCGCCCGCCTGCCCGCCGCCGCCTCGCCGCGCTACCTGCTGCCCGCGGAGGACGAGGAGGCGGCGGCGGAGGGCGGCGCGGCGCGGGGCGGCGGGGGCAGCCCCGGCGGGGCGCGGGGCGGCGGGCGGCCGCGGGGCGGCGGCGGCGGCCCCGGGCTGCGGGCGCAGGTGAGCGGCGTGCAGAAGCAGCGGCGGCTGGCGGCCAACGCGCGGGAGCGGCGGCGGATGCACGGGCTGAACCACGCCTTCGACCAGCTGCGCAATGTCATCCCCTCCTTCAACAACGACAAGAAGCTCTCCAAGTACGAGACGCTGCAGATGGCGCAGATCTACATCAGCGCCCTGGCCGAGCTCCTGCACGGCCCCGCCGCCCCTGCCGACGGCCCCGGCAAGGCCGAGCACCGCGGGGCCCCCTTCGAGCCGCCCTGCGCCGCTGCGGGGCCCGGAGCGCCCCCGGGGCCACCGGCGCCGCCGCCGGGGCCGCCCAGAGCGTCGCCCCCCGGGCACGGCAGGACTCGCTTCCCCCCTCCGCCGGCCGCGGGGGGCTACTCGGTGCAGCTCGACCCGCTGCACTTCTCCTTTGCGGAGGGCGCCCTGATGGGACAGAGAGCCCCTTCCCCCGCCCTCCTCATGCCGCAGCCCGGGCAGCCGCCGCAGGAGAGGAGCAAGACGTCGCCCCGGTCCCACAGGAGCGACGGGGAGTTCTCGCCCCGCTCCCACTACAGCGATTCGGATGAGGCCAGCTAAGGCAGGGGCGTCGTGCCTGGCAGCCCCTGAGGCCGCCCCTCGAAGCACAGACTCCGCCGTGGGGTGAGCAGCCGGACGCGGTGCCGCCACGGACGGCATCGGCTCCCCTCGGTCGCTTTGAAATCCGCCCCCCTCGTCTCCCACCCCGGCAGCCCCTGGTTCGTCCAGGGGGGATGGCTGTTAGCGAGTGACTGTGCCCGCCCTGTCTGTCCGGGTCGGTTGGTTTGTTTTCATTTCTAGTTAACACTTCGAAAGTTTCTTTCGCCCAGAAGTCGTTGCCGTTCCCTCCTGCCAACACGCCATCTCGCAGCGCGGAGCCTGGCTCGCCCCGTCCGTCGGCGAGCAGGTGATGCGCAGGGAGAAAGCCTGGCCCCGCTGCCGGGGGTGCCGCGGTGCCATCCCCACCCGGCCGTGAACCCGCCCTGACACCCCCGTCTTCCAGGACACCGATCCTGCCGTGGGTCGTATTGCTGTGGAAACACACATGCAGACACACACACACACAAAGTCAATAAAGCACCGTCTTAACCTGTAAATAGCGGAGAAAAGTTGGATTCTCCTTAGAGCACCATGTCGGCGTCTTTTGTGGGGGAAACTTGGCGCAAGCACTTTATCAGCGGCTGGAGATGCAGTTTCAAGAGGAAAGCTACTAACTGCCAATTGGAGACCAATATTTAATTAAGCCACTTAATCCTAACGCTGTCTTAAAAACGAAAACAGTTTTGTCGTGTCAAACTTTTATGTCCATTTTATTTTTCGTTTGTGGTAATAGGAAACGTATTTATTATGCAGTGTTTGCAATTCTTTCTGCTTCTCTCTTTTTTTTTAAAAAAAATTCTTTTCTACGACGAGAATCGTTTATTTTGATTTTAGCAAAGCCAGCTGCCATTGTTTTATGTATTTTAATTTTTTTTTTTTTTTGAGATCAAATAAACGTGGGGAAAAAAACCCAAAAAAACCAACCAAAACAAAATCAGCCTCAAAGCGTGGTCGGGCTCAACTTCTCCCCTCGCCCTCCCCTCGCCGGGGTGGTGTCAAGCTCCGCGGCGGTGGTGAGAGGTACAGAGGCCAGGGCGATGCTCCGGGGAGCCGATGGGGCGCCCCGGCTGCTTGCAGAGGGACGGGCGCATCCCGGCACCGGGGCGGGCTCTGCCCCGCGTGGAGCAGCCCTCCCTCCGCTCCCTGCACCGCCGGGACCGTGTCCCGTTTCCGTCCCGCAGTTCCCAGCGGAACCGGGGTAATTGCAACAAGTGCAGGGTAAGAAGCTTGTCGCTGCTCTGTAGCGCCTGTCCCGGCACAACCGCTAGAGTCACATCATTCCCTTCTTCCCCCCTCCTCCCCTAGTCCGGGACGCGACCGGATCTCCCCACGGAGCCTCCTCTGCATAAGCCGAGCGGAAAGGGCTGGGAGCGGCCGGGGAAGCCGGCGGGGTTTTGGGGACACGCGAGCAGCGCCACGGGTCGCCGGGGGATCAGGATGCGGCCCCTGGGCTCGAGTTAAGCCCGGACGGGGATGGGGGATTGGCTGATGCCTAGCCCAGCCTGCGCCTGACACCAGACCCGGGGCTGAACCGGAGCCGTGTCGGTGCCGGGGTCCCGCTGGGTTCAGCAGGTGACACCGGGAGGGAGGTGTCGCAGAGGTGATCAGTTAACCGGGCGCGGCGCTCCCGCGGGAGCGGAGCCCGTGAGGGTGTCGCTTTCCCTGCAGAAACAGGGCACCTGCCCCCCCGGTAACCCCGGGCTGTCGCCCTGCCCTGCCCGCCGGCAGCGCCCGCGGCCGCCGCCCGTACCTGCCGAAGCGGGGTACGGTCCCGCAGGGTGGAAAGTTTATCGGGAGGGTCATTTCCCTTCGTAATAAAACGCCTGCCTTGTCGGGGCAGGTCAGCTTTGGTTACCGGCACTGATTGCTGGGCTGTGGAAGCCTGTCTCGTATCTTAGGGGGCACGCGAGGGGTCCCATCACGGGAGTGATGCGGCGGAGCACAAAACCACCAACTTTGGGGGTGTTGTTTTGTTTATTTGGTTTAGTTTGGGGATGTACCCGGCGCGGGTGAAGCGGCTGCCGCCGCCGTGACCGAGGGGCAGCACCCGCGGAGGGGTCCCGGGGGTGCCGGCCGTGGGTTGAGGGAGTGAGTGCAGCCTCTCTCCGCCCCGACGTCCCCGGCTGCGAGCACGCGAGGTGGTGGAAAAGAGCGCATCAAAATCCTCCCCGCTCCCTCGGTCGGGTCCTTTCCCCCGACAGACGAGCGCACCGCATGGCGCGGCTGGTGCTCGTAGCCGCAGCGCAGCACTCGCCGTCTGAGGGGCTTTTTTTCTTCTTTTTTTCTTTTTTTTTTTTTAACTCTTCTTTGAAAGAGATACCCAGCCGCATTCCCATTTTAAGGTTCAGCTATAGAGTTTGCATAACAACCGCTTGGCAGCCCCCCCTCTCTTGCACTCCGTTAACAAGCTGTAACGTATAGCTGCAGGTTGCTATAATCTCATTAATATTTTGGAAACTTGAATATTGAGTATTTCAGACCGCTCATTCCCCATATGCCAGGCCACTCCCGCTATGCTGGCTGGTTCCTTTCTCTCCATTATTAGCAATTAGCTCCTACCTTCCAAAGTCAGCTCCAAGTATCCAAGATACTAGCAAAGGAATCAACTATGTGTTGCAAGCTAAGCATGCTTAATATCTCCCAAACAAACAAAGAGACAACATTTCTTTAAGTAATGAAGATGGATAAATCGCTTTATTGAGCTTGCGACAGTGTTTGTTTTGTATAGACTACCGCAAAGTTTTTTAACAAGAGCGGGGACGCGCACCAGCCCCTGGAAGCAGTCTCGCCCGGTTTGCTTCGTGGGGTTTTATCATCCTGAACGGGTTTTTATTTGAAAAGGGCGAGTCAGAAGCGCACTATCCGAGCGTTAAATTTTGGCTGAGCGCTAACTGTCCTCCGGGGTGTGCGAAACGACCGCGGGGGCTCGGGGGGCTTGGGGAAGCGGTCGCCTTTGTGCGAGGCTCACGGCGGCTCCGTTGCCTTTCGAGCCTGGGTCGCCGGATGAAGAGCGGCCGCGGGCTCCGGTGCGGGGCTCTGCCGGGCCGTCCCGACCGCGGGGATTTCGGGGGGACGGAGCGGGGCGAGGCGCGGCGGTGGCGGGGCCGCGGCGCATCTCTGCCGTGCAGCTCTCCGGCTGCTGTTTGCTCAACCTCTGGCCTCGGGGAGGGAGGAGGAAGGGAAGGGGGAGAAAGGGTTAAACCCAGCGAGGGGAGACCAGAAAAGCGCAGGGACCACGGGGGGGTTAAAGGGGGAGCTGGCCGTGGGGCCAGTGTTTCTTAATTAGAGCGGGGCGGACAATGCTTTGGGGCGGACAATGGGGGGGACAGGGGGGCTGGAGGGCGGAGGGGGGGGTCTGGCCTCGCTCCCGGCAGCGGTGCGCCGTGTCTGGAGCGGAGCACGCGTTGTCAGCTGGTGAGCGCAGCGGCCTTTCAGGCGGCTCCCCAGGGAGCTGCGCGCCCGCGGTGAGCTCCGTCGTCACCCCCTCCCCTCCATCATCATCATCATCGGCCTCCTCCTCCTCGGCGGCCCCCCACCCCAGCCGAGCACAACAGCCAGCATTCAAGCCCCCTTGCCTCCCTCCCCTCGCACAACAGCAGCGCAGTGGCAGCCACGCCACCTCCCAGCAACCAGCAGCACGCGAGGGCACCGCCGGGGCACCTGAAAGAGTCAAAGCCAAAGAAAGGGAGACAAAGGAGGAGAAAAAGATACGCAGGAGCGGCCCAGCGTGTCTGCTCCGACAGTGCGGGGAGGCAGGCGCCCACAGAGGGACGGGCGAGCCCACGGGGAGGCCGGCCCGGCCGGGCGTGCACACGCGTGGCCGCCTGCACAGGTCCGCTCGCTCACAGGGGTCCGAGCCGCTGCGGCAGCGATGGGCACACGCAGAAATCCCCCGCTCCGTGCCGGAGCACAGGGAAGCTCCCCGGAAACTTTCTGCCCCGCAGCCTCGTCCCCGCGTGGGGCACCTCCCGGCTCGCGATTCTGTGTGTGCCCCTGACTCCTGTGGCCCCACCTCTGGCACTGCCACCCGCGGGCACCCGGTGCCCGGCAGGAGCCGACCTTGTGTCTGGTCACCCGGTGTCACATGTGCCCGTGACTGACTTATCGGGGAGAGAAAAATGCGGGGAAAGTGGCGAGGGATCCGCTTGTGCGTGGGTGAGGGGGGACCCTGCCGGCCCCGCGTGGGGAGCATCCTCTCCACGGACAAGCCAGGCTGGAGCGAGGAGCTGCCGGAGCACCCTGGGGGACAAGGGGACAAGTTTTCCATCCCTAGCCGAGTCCTTGCAGCGCGGAAGGGGCTTTGCTCGGGGCTGGGTGTCCGCCGGGGCCGGGGCTGGGGCGCGCGACCGGCTGCCCTCCCGGAGCTGGGCTGGGGCCTCGGAAAGCCTCATGCTGCCCTGCCGCCACCCCCTGTCAACTTCAGGCGGACTCTCCCTAAGGACGTTTTCCAGAGCTGCTGCACCGCCGGCAGTGGATGGGAGCGCGGCTCCGCGGGCTGCGCTGCACCTGAGCGCTGGGTGCGCTGATGGTGTGCGGTGTGTGCGCTGCCGCCGCTGGCCATTGCCGGGCTGCCCGGAGCGGGGCAGACAGAGAGGCCTCTTCTGAAGTGCTATCGAATGGCTCGGGATGCCTTCGGGAGCCCAGCCAAGGCGTGTCAAAGGCGGTTTGAGCGGTGAAGCATTTAAACGCTACAATGGGTGACTTTCTGGCGTGTGCTTTTCTCCCTCCCCGCTTAGGCCCGGGAGGAGGGAGCAGGGGTTTTTACTAAGCCGCTCCGGGGGTGAGTGCGACACCCGCAGCCCCCGCAGCCCCCAGCCCGGTGCCGCAGCCGGGCTCTTCCCGGCGGCGCGGCCGCCTCTGCCCCGTCAGGCAGCGGGGAGAGCTCGGGGCTTCTGCCGCTCCCCGCAAGTTTTCGCTCCCAGCTCGGTTTAACCGAGGCCGCTCGGGCTGGGGAGGTGCCGGCCCGTCGCACCCGCTGCAGCTCGGAGCGCAGCTGGAACTTGAGATGGGAGCTTGTTTTTGTATAGACTGCCCGGGAGCGCGGGGATGGGCTCTCAGTAGTGCTGACAGGGATGGCGAGATTTGGGGGTAGGAAAGCAAAGCCCCTCCGTTTCTGAAGAGATTTATTTTTGTATTTCACCCCGTCTTTTCCTCCGTTTGTTTTGTTGGCTTTTTGTTGTTTTTGTTTTGGGGTTTTTTTGGTTTTTTTTCCCTTCCCCTTCTTCCCCAGCTCTCCCCTCTCTGATCTCTTCTTATCTTTCTTTCCCGGGTGGTGGAGGCCACCCCTTTTCCCCCGCTCCACACCGAGGCGCGCACCCGCGGCGGGCGAGCGGGGCTGCAGCACTTTTGTGGGGCGGTTAATCAATGGCACATCAGCGAGACAGCGCATCAGCCCATCTGCTTGATAGATATTCAGAAGGGCTCCAGCCCTTTTGAAGTCTAATTTCTTCCCCGGGAGAACGCGCCGGGTAATTTACCATCATTTCCCAGGCAGGGCGGCCAGCGGGTTAACCCTTTCCCCAAGCGCTGCCGCCGAGGGTTTTCCTCCCGAGCGAGCAGCTTTGAATGCCTCAGCGCCTCGCCGCAAACTTGTAAAAGTGCCTCTTTAATGGTACGTGACTCGCTGAAACAGGACACCCGGCCCACCGGCACGGTAAACCCCTCTCCGGCTTGTCAGATTGGTGTTTAAAAGACCTGCTCGGGACAAGCAAATCCCTGGACCCTACCGGGTCAGCTCGTATCATTTCAGCTCCAACCACCCACTGACATTTTGGTGTTTCAACATCTTCGACCTTGGGTTTTTTTTTTGTTCCCATCCGATGCTCAGAAACGCAGTTTTATCCAGAGGCAGGAGCAAGGATGGGAAGCGAGCAGCGCATCACGTACGGGCTGAGGTGCAGCGCTGCGATGCAGAATGCTCTGGCTCAGAGGGTGGCAGAGCCCGGCAGGGGCGGGGGGACGGGATGGACACCTCGTCACCCCCCGGGCTGCGGGACCCGGCACCGCTGCTGTGGCGGGACACGCCGGGAGGTGGCCCGTCCCTCTGCCCCGTCCGGGGCCGGTGAGCCCGGGGAGGATGCCGAGCCTGCACCCAGCACCCCGGCACCTCTGAGATGCGCCCCTCAATGAGCCAGCGGAGCTGTCGGAGTTGCGTCCGCGGACAGGGGAAAGCGTTTGACTCTGCAAGTTGCTGAGCTTTTATTTGTTTTCTCTGCTTCCTTCCTCCTCCGAGGGCTCTGCCAAGCCGGGAGATGCCCGGACCGCCGACGTGCGCTGACTGAACTCTGATTCAGGGGACGCGTTCAATAAGCTCGAGACCGTTGGGCGGCATCACCTGCTTCCCATAAACCCCAAAATAAACCCCGGGGACCGGCCGGAGCCGCCGCCGTGCCCTCAGTCCCCACCTGCACCTCGCTTATCTACAGTCAACATTTTTATCCTGCCCGAGAAAGGTTCCTGCTCGCTCCCAGCTCCGGGGCGGCATCCGCGACCAGAGGCTACACCCCGGTCCCCCTTCCCCGCCAGCTGGGGCAGCCCCCACTTCTCCTGGGAGCAGTGCGAGGAGATCGGCTTTTTTATAAATTCATTCATTTATTGAATCCGCCGGCCCAGCTTCTGTAAGAGCTGTGCACGACAATGTCCCCTGCAACATCTCTTCTCTGAAGTCTCCTTCAAAAAAGAAGGAGGGTGGTGGTGCATTTATTTACTGGGGTTTTGTAACACAGAAACGTTTTGTGGCTGGAGAGGCTGGGGGAAGCCTTGCTGTTGGTTTCCACTGGAGTAGGAGTGGGCTGTGCACAGGGTCAGAGCAAAGCGGGGAGGCAGGGGAAGGAAGCAGGGACCCCTGTCAGAGCGGGCAGGGGGATCTTTCATACTCCATTTTGGAAAGCAATGAAAAGGGGGATGAGTGCTTCCACACAGCTTGTCTGCTTTGGATTTCAGTTGCTGTGGACGAAAGTATCACTTTAGTATTGCTTTGTAGTAGCCACAGTTTACATTATTTTATTTTTCTCATGCCGGTACTAATGCTGAACTAAGGGCTGGTGTCACATGAAGGTCCCCCAAAATGCCGACTGTAACAAGCTGTGATGATTTGTGGTAGGACTGCACAACCATCCTACAGACATGGTACAGCTGGGAGATTATGTAAGGCTCATTTAGGCACTACTTAGAGTTCTCAGTCCCTGATCTTCCCCTCTGGCCTGAGGAGGAATTATCCTGTCTGAGGAGAAGGACCTGAGGCCCAGCAGTGTTTAGTGACTTGCTGTGGACAACAGGAGCCCAGAGTCATAGGTGGGGTGTGAGTACAGGATGTGTGCCACCACTTTCTCACACAACACACTTTATTCCAGTTGCTTCAAAAGTATTGCCAGTTGCAAGACTTTGTTCAAAGCAAAGGACAGTCAGCCAGGGGCTGTCTTTACACTTCCAGAGATGTTTCACCATGGTTTTTGGTAGTGTCATCATTTCAAAAGCCCGAGGAATCAGCTTGTTTTGCCCCCAGCTGTAGCCTGTTATTTAGGGTGGGTCAAGAGGGAGGGAGAGGTGGAATTTTCTGATATATGATAAAGCTGAGCAGTATTTTGGGAAGGATGGTGACTGGATGCAGGCTTCTGCAAGCAAAGTGATTCTCCTGATTCACAGCTTGTTCCCTCATTAAGTTTGAATCTGCTTAATTTGTTCCTGCTGGAGCTTCCCCACTGGGATGGGTGAGAACATGGCTCTGAGGTGGTTTTCCCGGGCATGTGATCCTCTAAGGCACAGTCTGATGTGCAGAACATGCAGTACCTCCCAGCCTCAGTCAGCTCTCAGGTAGGAAGAATATCTCTTATTTTTCTGAAGTTAGCAGTGCTGCAATGTTTGTAGTTGAAGATATGATAAATACAGCCTGAATTACATTGTTATGTTTCATCACTTACTGGAATGTCTTGCAAAAACACTCTCACAGCAAATTTTTGTGTGGTTCATCTTTGGTCGTGGAAAGATTTCTGGATTAAATCAATTATGCTTCTATTACGTGGCTATCAAGGCATTCAGTTAACTCTCTTCCCTGCACTACAGTTTGGTGGCTTCCTCTGTGCATTGCAGAATATCCTAAAAGCTTTTTGTTTAAAAAGCTTTGAAAAACAGAAGGCTGGCTCTGTGAGGATGGCAGCTAGGAAAAAAAAGGCTCTGAATTGCCATAGGGTTCCCAGAGTTTTTGTGTAGGGAAAGAGTGGAAGCTTAGGAGCGTTGCTGGCTGTAACTTTGGAGTTACACACACCAAGTGAACTAAGGGACATTAACCTTTGTATATCTCAAGCTAAACAAGAATTTAAAAAGCAATTCATAGCTTTTCCCCTGGTATTCCCAGCCCCTGAGGAAGTGACATCTGGAAGGGATATTTCTGTATTTGGTTTCCTTTTGTTTTTCTAAATAACTGGGAAGTGTAAATAGAAGAGCACCTTCCAACTGAAAACAACAGGTCTAAAGTTACCTTAGAGCTTCTGTGGTCATAATTTCAAGTATTCTTAAACCAGGAACACAAAAAAAATATTCCCCAAAATAGAAATAAGAAAAATTAAAGTATTTTTGGTCTTCCAAAGCCAGGCTTTTGGTCTTCAAAAGCTGCTGAGTGTTGAGAGGTTTTCAGCTGTTTCTGTGGCAGTTGGGTGCTTAGCAGGGAAGGACAACTTGGACTCTCATTGGAATACTGAAGTGATATCTGTGGGTGCATTTTGCAGTTGTACCTATTATCCTTGCACACCTTGACAATATTTGTGGAGCTGCTGTAGGGAGCTGACCTGGAGGTTGCTGAAATAGATGGTGGTGCAGGATCAGGGCCTCCACAGAGGGTCAGCAGGCAAAACTGAATAAAGCTCTCCGAAGTCTGCAGGAAACATTGGGAGCAAATTGCTTGATGTAATCTTTTGGCAGACCTTTAATTTGTTTATTCAAATAAAAACATGACAGATAATCATAGATGAGAACTTTTTTCTTTTTCTTTCATGAATTGATCTATTTTGATGGATCTTCTTGATTTTCAGTACTTCAAATCTGAGAAATGTAAAAACATAAGTTTCAAGATGTTTACTCTACCTTTGGAGCTTTTTGAAAAGTTATTGGAAGTGCAGTGCCAGAAGTTCCATTTCAGCTTTTCTGTAGCCTGAAAAAAATTAAGAATATATTCTAATTTTCTTTTCCCTCTCATTCCTATCAAACAAAATCAAACCACTGCTTGCTAGCCCCTCCTGTTTGTCCTGATACTCAGTCTGTAGATATTACACCTGCCGTGTTTACTGCTATCACATAAAATTCATACTCTGTGACTGGCTCTAGATCAGTGACTGGTCTGTGGTGGAGCCCAAGGCATTTTAATTAGGAGACTCTGCAACTGTTGGAAGACTGAGCCATCAGCCTTTGGAAAGTATAGATTTTGTGAGGAAGAATGTTCTCTGCTGGTTTTAATTTTTTTCTCATATAAATTTCATATTTTATAAGTATGACTAGAGAAAAAAAGGAAGCCAGCAAATTGGTGCATTCAGTTTCTGTGATTCTACTACAGTACCAACATCAATATATTTAATCAGCTAAAAAATCAATTAACATAATAGAAAATATAGCATTAAAGATTTTCCTAAATTCTGCAATTTTTATCTAAATACCCCCTTTGACAATTCTTGCATTGCACTGTTTGTTTTTCCCTTCACGCATTTTGAGGTTTGAAAACGAATGGCTGAATTTCTCTATGAGTTCTAATGCCCTCACTGGAAGAGAATATCCTAAAGTTCTCATCAAATGTTACTGGAAATTACTTCAGGCCTCTGATTTTTCAAAGGGATATTTAATTAATTTTTTTTTTTTTTAATGCAATGGGTAAGGATTTTTGAGTGGCAGTCTAATGTTAACATTTTAGAACATACTACTGGAGAGGAGAGCAGTGTGACAGTTTTCCATCAGCATAAACCTCCTCTGTATTCAGGAAGGTCTCACCTCTTTGGGGAAAAGAATTACCACCTTCAGTGTTGTGGTATGAAGTGAAATGTGATCTAAGTTGGATGATGGAAACCATTCAACTAAAAAAATAGACCATAGGAAAGCTGACCAGAGGTTTCCCAAATGGAAAAGATGGGAGAAACAATAAAGCCAGGATATAGTAAATTACCATATTGTGTATTTATTTGGGGCTATATTCATGCACAGAGCGGGACAGATTGCTTAGGAGAAACAGCTCCTCTCTTTGTCTTTGGAAAGACCAGGAAATCTGATGAGACATCAAAAGAAATGTGAGAGCATTGCTTAAATCTGCCCATGCTGGCCATTACACACATTTCATGGTTTTGGAGTTAATGATGAGGAGTAGATGTGCTAACAGCAAATGTCATGACCTGCTTTGCAGGGGCTGCCCCTCTGAACACACACTGGCCCTCCTGTACAGGTGTCCTTCCTGTCTGGTCCGGTGGTAGCTGGCAAACCATGGAATCGCAGAATGGTTTGGGTGGGAAGGCACCCTAAAGGTCATCTAGCTCCATCTGCCCTCCCACAGGCAGGGACACCGATGCCCATTTTGTGGGCAGATCCAAATGCTTGTTTTCACATTGTCCCTCTGTACTCAGCGCTGCTGAGGCTGCACCTCGAGTGCTGTGTCCTGTTCTGGGCCCCTCTCTACAAGAAAGACATCGAGATGCTGGAATGTGTCCAGAGAAGGGCAAGGGAGCTGGTGAAGGGTCTGGAGCACATCTCTGTGGTTATTGTCAGGAGATGCTGTTCTAACTTGCATAATAGTATTTTAGGGTTTTTGAAACTGAGAACACAACTCTTGTGGAATACTTCTGTGATGGCACAGATTTTACTGGCAAACACTGTGTTTTAATAGATGTGCATTGGATCTCCCTGAACTTCCAGTTACGCGGACAAATACTTCTGCATGCGAAAATAAGCAAATAATTATTAAAAAAGTACATCCAAAGCTGAAATTTACCTTCCTCACCCCCTATTTTCTATTACTTTAGGTAGATTTTCAGCAGCTGTAACCGTGAATAGTTTTGTGGTTATGACTCCAGAAGCAGTGACACATCTCAGTCACCACGGCCCAATACATATTTTTGTACAGCCTTACCACTACACATCATTTTGCCTTAAGAAACAGTGACCCTCGAGTAATATGTTACAGTCCAGAGCATGGACACCCCTTTTTAAAGAGCACAGCTATATTGAAGCCCTCTCAGTACTCAGACAGCCCTGAGCACAACTTGAAGGACCACAAAATTGTGAGTGTAGATACTCAATATTCAATTCTGTCAACCAGATCACCAGCCTGATTTAGAAGAATATTTTTAATTTTCCGTGGAAAGTTCAGCGTTTCCATAAAACTCTAATTTAGCCACAATAATATTCAATCAATTGTATTCTGAGGGAGTTTCATAAGCGTTACAAACTCCACAATATACTGAAGTAAGGGAGTAGCTTTATCAAAATTCTGACGGCATTGACAATGTGTTCTTGATGTTCGAACACCAGCGGATGAATTCACATCATTAATTATGGGGATTCTCAGGAAATATCAAAAATGTCTATTGAAACTCTATCTATGATAAATAGAAGCATGATAATATCTCATTATCCAGGTAAATACATTCAGAATTTTTCACTCTATAGAGGATGTAAATAGTGTCATAAAATAACATCCGCATTTGGTTTTAAGTACATAACTAAGCACAGGTTTATGACAACTGAGTATAACTGTTTTTCTTTTGAAATTAATTCCTTTTTTTTACTGAAGTTGGGGTTTTAAATTGAATTAGGGTATTGGGATATTTTCTATTAGCTCTCTAAACTTTTTTCTAAGTTTCTTCTCTCCTCTCCAACACTTAACCCTATGCTTATGTGGAGTTGCATCCCTTTCTCCCTGTATGTACTGCAGTGGAAAAATAGCTGTTACTGATAACCATCCTTCAGGAGTAGTGGGCTACAGAGTCCATAATAGGAAGTTCCTGTGATGAATATGGTGTGTAGCCAAAAGGAAAATCCGTCAGGGTTCATATTTCCCCTTCTTCAGGAAGAACAGTTTGTCCAAAACGAAACCTTTTTAACCACAAAGCTTTTGTGTTGTACATAGTAGGACACTGTTATGTTTTAAAAAATAGCCTTTGAAGTTGCCTATGAGCTGCTGCCTTGATTAATTTAAAATTTTAGGCTTACGCACCCTGCCATAAACTCTTTTATTAACTTTTTTATTGCAACTGAACTTCAGGGCTTTGCGCTGGGAGGCAGGTGTTCCGAAGGATGCCCTGAATCAACACAGGGAAGCCCAACCTCAGCCCGACACCGCCATAAAACCGCGTGAGGCGGAGCCCATAAACCCGTGTCTGAGCTGCTCCCGGCTCCGGGGCCTGGCTGGCGCTGCTGCACGGAGGATGTTGCTCAGTGGGCCCGGCTCTTCCCGGGGCCGGCTCCTCTTCCCGGGCCCGGCATCTCCCCGCTGGGAGCGCCGGGGCGGCTCCTCGGCTGCGGGCGGGGCCGGGCGGGCGGCGGGCTCTGTCCATGGTAGCTGCGGCCTCCCGGCTCTGCCAGAGACCCTCGAGGGCTTGTGATCGCTTTTCCTTCCTTTTTTTTTCAGTTTTCTCTTTTTTTTTTTTTTTTTTTTTTTTTTTTTTTTTTCCGCCCCATGCCCCCTCTCCTCCTCTTCCCCCTCCTTAGTTTAGTCCCTTCCGGCTAATACTGACTCTACAAAAAACCCAAAACCAAACAGCCTCACCAAACACCTCAGTGCACACCTCTCCACCCCGCCCTGTTCAATGCAGCGTGTGCTTTTAATCTATATATCGCCCCTAGCTAAAACTCTTCGGTGATAGATGAAGCTTGGCTTGTGACACAGGTGACACAGTGGTAATTTCTTCTGGGGTCTACAGATTTTTGTTATGACATAACAGAAAACAGGCAATATCGTTCCAGTCTGTATTTCAATTTATGAGGCTCAATATGAAACAAAATATTGAAAAAAAATGCTCAGAATGAAATATAAGAAGTTCTTGCAAAAGCTGTGCTAAGAATCAATCTAAAATCATGCAGTCATAGAGTCATTAAGGTTGGAAAAGACCTCTAAGGCCACCTGTCCAGCTGTCAAACCAGCACCACGACCATGTTCACCACTAAACCATGTCCTCGAGTGTTATATCCACACATTTTTTTAACATTTCCAGGGATGGTGACTCCACCATTTCCCTGCACATACTATACTTGATAGATCTTTCTGTGATTTTTGGTTTTTTCTCAATATCTAATCCAAACCTCCACTGCTGTAATTTGAGGTCATCTCCTGTTGTCACTTATTACTGATTCCCAGTCTTGCTGCAACCTCCTTTTTGTTGAGAGCAATAAGATCTCTCCTCAGTCTTCTTTGCTCCAGGCTAAATACCCCTGGCTCCCTCATATGACTGAACTCAGACCCTTCCCCAGCTCTGTTGCCTTTCTCCGGCCACTCTCCAGCACCTCAATGTCTTTCCTGTGGTGATGGGCCCAGAACTGTCTGACATGAACCAGCAGCTCTTTGCTGTAAGCCAGCATCAGTTAGGGGACATTGGCAGGTGGCACATGCTGAGGGACAGACATTTCCAGGGTCTCCCTCTCCAGCTCTGGCATGCCAGTGTAGCCTGTTGCACTGGCAGGAGTAAGCTGTGGCATTATAGGCAAGGCCTTTTCTCTCTTCCTTCTTTCTTTAAAGGAATTTTATTCAGTATAAAAAAAGGATGCATTTAGCCAATGCAAAATAACTTTTTTTTTTTTTTCCAAAACACCACTCATAATTTTTGCATAAGCTGATCCTTCTTTAAAGCTCTCCACCTCTGAGATATTGGTCTTTCAAAAACTTACTTATTAGCTTAGTTTATCACAAGGAAGCAATCTCCCTCTGGTGCTCACAGTCTCTGGTAGTTCTCTCTGTTTACACAGCCCAGTTGGATTTATACTGGCAGGAGCCTCTCCCTGAATTGCCTGTGTGTAGGGAGA
The DNA here is from genome assembly GCA_026261815.1 of Monarcha castaneiventris obscurior. Classification (NCBI taxonomy): domain Eukaryota; kingdom Metazoa; phylum Chordata; class Aves; order Passeriformes; family Monarchidae; genus Monarcha; species Monarcha castaneiventris. The sequence continues at coordinate 8,385,974 of JAMPIT010000890.1, forward strand.
ATCCCAGTAGGACGTGACTGCCAGGGAAAGATCCGTTTCCTTCTGAGCTGGGTCTACCCCCAGGATGTTGATCTGTCCTCTGCAGCAGCAGGGCCTTCATCCCAGAGAGACACGAAGCAAACAGGATGAAAATCTGCATAGGCCAGGTGTACTTTCTGTAGGGGGGAAAAAAAATGAGACAGAAACATGGAGGCTTATCACTGGTGGGAATAAAACCACTGACAAACTATAACAGAAACAAGAATTAAAAACCCCAAATTCCTGCATCCCTGTAATCCATTTGAATTTGCAATTATGTTGCAAAGCAGCAAGTTGATAAACTTAGGTTGTCTTGCATAAGAGTTCAGTTTTGATATAATGGTAGAAAGAAATACTCATAGCATGAAAAAGAATCTCAACCAACAATAACCATAGAAACAAACAAAAAACCCAGCAAAAAAAACCCCCAAAACAAAAACCAGAAGCATGGCGTTTGAAAGCAGGTGTTACATTTCTATGAAAGAAAAAAATGGCAGAAGTGTGAGTCTTGAATCCACAGTGAAAGAACTTTTCATCTTTCTAAGAACTGAAGTTCAAATTTTCTGCTCTCACCTCAAGCCACTACAGGAATTGCAAGCTGTGGGAGGATCCTCGTTTATCCTTCTCTGCTTTGCTCAGGCATGGCTCAAAACGGAATCTGAGTATATTTTTTTTCATTGTTTGTACTATGATAAGATCCTCAGTAAGCAGGTGAGTGCTGGAACGACAAGGGTGTAGCTTTTTATTACTGTAAGTCATCTTTATGCTCATAAATAAGCCTTTGGAATTGAATGGGGTTGCTCAACTGTGCAAGAGTGCACAGGATGTGCCCATAAACCAAACTAAAACAGGCTATCCAACATAATTTAAACGAGGATCCCATGCATGAAGTGAAAACTCTCAGTGTTGATGTTATAAAACATTATCAAAACACTCTTAGCGTGTTCCGTGTGGGTGCTGGATGTTTTGCTGTGTAGTTCTAGCTTTGGTGGTTTCACATGGGCATCTCTAGGGCCTGAAAGCCCTTCTGACACAGACACAGCTGGAGCCCTATGGGTGTCTCATTTAGGACTCTGTGATCACTTGGATAAGGGTGGTTAAGCCCTGGCTTTGGATGTCTGTAATCATTTGTGCGCTCCATGTATTAATGTATGTATCCAAAGGCAGCTAGAGCAGGTGGAACTGCTGGGATCAGTGCCTTGAGGTTCTGTTTCACACCGCACAAAAGCCAACTTGTGGTGCGTTTTGAGAGAGCCTTGTAAAAGTTATTCTTTGCCATTTAGATTTTGAAAACTGGGTGATCTTCTAAGTCATAAAACACATGAAGAAATCGATCCCTTGCCAGATACTTACCGAAGTATCAGAGTACTTACTTCCAGGAGCATTTCTGTTGTTTGGGCCATGTGGAAGAGATCCCTGCTTAAAAGAAAAAAAAAAGAAGAGAACCAAATAGGAAAGATCACCTCCTTCCCTGAGAAATGCACTTCATTCCCATTCCTGTAGCTGACCCAACTGCTAAATGGCCAGCACAGCCATTTCTTCTGTCACAGGAGCTGCCCACTGAGAGGGCTGCTACTCCAATTGTGTGAAACTCCTACCAGAGGGCCTCAAAACAAGGGTGTTTGCAGTGGGCGTCTGCCCTCTCCTACACAGACATAAGGGCTGTTTCAAAAGCCTCCTACACGAATGAGTACCTATTCACTTGGTAGATGGGGTGCAGGAGGGCAGGCAGAGCCTGGCATGCAGTGCTGAGCCCAGCCCATTCCTGGGCCTGGTTTGAAAATTCAGGTAGCCGCACATATGTGTGCGTGTGTGCTGTTTTCCAGTCTGAAAAGGGGCAGTAAGCAGTTCCTAAGAAAAGGCTTTAAATTGGATACCACATGAAGCTGCTCTCCTGCTCTCTCTGTTATCAATGGGTCTGAAAAGTTTAGTCCTGCTTGTGACAGGGAGGTAAACTGTGGCAATGCAAAAGTCAATTAAATAGCTAAATATTTTCCTAGCATGGTAGGCTGGCATTCATATTCTGTTAGGCTCTGACTTTATCCAGGTTGGGGTTTTCTTGGAGTGAGTTCTGTTCCCTTTCAAAGTGATGAAAATGAGGTTTTCTGAGTGGGCAATAAAAGCTGAGTATGCACGACAGGGTGTGTGCTCCACTGCCTTACCAATGTCTCTTGGCCAGGTGGCATAAAGCCACGTGAGCACAGCATAAATGTGTCTTGTTGCATTTCAATGCTTCTATAAAGTGCATTTTATGGCTGGAATAAAAAACACAGGAAGAATTTCCTTTTGAGCCCTTGTGTAAAATTTTTGTAACAGAAAGAAAAATGAAAATTACTTTATTTCTTAATAGGGGGGTCCTTTTCATATCTTAGATACTTTGACAATAGTGTGAGTACAAAAAAAAAAAGCCCCAAACCCTGCTTGCATCACATGGGTGGATGTAATTTTTCAAAATGTCTTTGTGTGTTCCTGGTCTTGTCAGTAGAAATTGTTTAACTGCTGAGTGTAAGCATCCTTTGATAAACATGTCTCTTGACGATTAGAGTATTAAATTTCTTAAAAGGTTTTTTGTCCATATTTAATTTTTTAATGCAAAAAATATAAATCTTTAGCTCTTGGATTTAATTGGAAATTAGGCGGCCATGCCTTTTCTTAGTACAAGACTTTCTTACAGAAATACTTTGATTCTCTGCTAAATTTAGAAATATATTATTCTCTGATTTATGATAGAGCCATGATGATACCATTACTCCTTTCTTTTTCCCCAGTACTTATCTCTCTCCCACTTCTCCAAATTTTTCTTTAGCATCTGGACTAGACAGACAAGTAGTGCTTGGACTAGACTGGAATAGTGTTGCTTATTCTGAAATCCTTCTAAAACCTTCCTTCCTTGCCTTTCATTTCATGGCTACCTCATTCCAACATTCTGTTACGTCCTCACATCTCATCCTAAGTTTTCATGTATTTCTTGATACCTTCCATAGAAAAATGTTCAGACTCTCTCTCTTCACCTGCTCTATATCTATGCCAACTTTTATTGACCCCTTTCCTTCACCTGTGACTGCAGGAAGCTTTCTACCATCTTCCTGCTCTTTTCCTTTCAGGAGCCCCACCAAATTGCTTTAAACTTTCCTTGTATTTCATAGCACTTGTCATCCTAAAACTACAAGTCCTACTATGTGCTTGGAATGGAGCATGTCTAAGTATCCCGATGAGCTACATTTGGGATTAACATCCCCGCTTAAATTGTGGAAGATCTGATTCAGAGCTGCTTTTCTAAGCTCTGTGGTACAGTCAGGAGTAAGCCAACATCTCCTGGCTCATAGCTGAACATCCTACCACTACATGCTGGTTTCTGAAAGCACAAGTGATCAGAAGTTGCTGTTCCCTCCTAGTGAGACACCAGCAGTGGTGTTTTGTCTGGGGATATCCTGAACATAGTGCTAATTGTTCACTGACTACTCTCATATCTTCTACTATCTTGCCCTGGTAACATCTTCAAGTGCCCTTGTCTCTAACATCTAATTTTAAACATATAAACATTTCAGGATTTTCTAATTAAATAACTTGGAGGAGAAAAAAAAGTTGCTTTGTAATGTGTTTTGCAAGCTGTTCTGCAGAAAACCTCCCAGGTTCAAGTAACATTTCTTGAGATGTAGCTAGGTTGTCTCTCTGTCAAAGGTACTGAGGCTTGAAGGTCTTCTGGCTTTCAGAATTCATTTGTGACAGAGACTCAGACCTTCCAATGTAAATGGCTCTGGGGAATGCCACCAACCCCATGATCATCATTAACCTGGGTCAGTGAAAGTCTGTGTAATTCCCTAGGGGATGGTTTGGGATTCTTGGATTATCTTGAGGGAGCCTGAAAAAAAACTGGTTTGAAGCAGTGGCAGTGTCTGGACCCAGCATGATGTGCCCAGAGCCTGGGATTTTGCAGGCAGCTGCTGACAGAAACTCATTTCTCTCATTGCACAGGTGTTCTGCAAAATACATTTCTTTTCAGAAATCTGGAGGTGGTATGTTGAAAACCATGTCCCTCTCTGAATTTCTAGTGAGTGGATACTGGAACAAAATCAAGTCTCAAAGCAATGAACTTCCAGTCACCTTGACTAATTTCCTTCTCTCAAAAGGCAGAGGATTTGCCACCAACTCATTGTGTTGGTAAAAGTGCTGCTAAAGCCCAGAAATTGGATTCTGCCCTCTGCTAAGGCCATCAGAGATGATCAGGCCCCACATTAATTGGAATCGAGACAGTCATAATTCTTTTATTTTTTAGCAGGCATGGATTTGTCTTTTCCATGAAAAACTGTAAACTCTAAATTATCAGTTTTTACAATTTACAGACTCTTTAACAATTCTTAGCTTTGCTTTTTGCATTTCACAAATTCATTTTATCATAATGTTCTTTTTGTTCTATAAGTTTACAGAATGTGGCACATTTTGTTATAGACACGTTAGCAATTTTAACAGGCTTTGTAGGTGTTTGCAGGAAATACATTGTTGGGAGGACAGTAAAGGTGTGTTGTCTTAACTTTTTGACCCATCAACAAAACCAATGACATTTGCTTTTCTCTTCTCGTTCATAAACTCCCAGCTGAATGGGTACTGTGTGTGAGAAATATGAAGCTCATCAGCACTGCTCTGTAGCCAAAACCCCCTTCAGCAGGTTTAAACCAGACTGGTGTGCACTCATTGTTAGCACAGGTATCTCAGTGCTCCTGGTTACAAAATTTGGCTGCCTCTAATGGCAAAAGGAATATATGCAACTTCAGCTTGAAAAGGAAAAACAGATGCCAAATATTTGAGTTTCATTACATGCTTAGTCCGGATCACGTGAACAACTTCTTTTATTATTATTTGTTTTAGTTTATTGTTCACCTGCAGTTTGGGCAGCTTCAGCTTCCTTGTGCAGGTGTTGAGGGACACATCTGGGCCAGCTGAGCACCTGCACCGTGATGCCCATGTATGACTCTAGCAAAATGCTGCCAGAGCAAAGCAATGGAAGCTAGAAGACAGTCAGGTCTCTGTTTAGATGCTGAGCTGGAAAATCAAATTAAAAATGAGTCTTCAGAAGTCAGGGCCATCACAGGAAAGTCAAATGGAGCATCCCCTGACCCAGCTTTTGTCGCTGTGCAGGGAAGCGGAAGCTCATCCCCGCATGGAGGGCTGTGCGTGCCCATGAGATGGCTCTGCTTCATAGACTTTGAGAGCTGTCCCTTGCTGCTCGGGGCAAAGATCACCTTCTGACGTTTGTGCACTGACTGACAAAATATGATTATACCAGTGATGAGTGCACGTGAGGGTTTTGCTGAGCCATGAGAGCTGCAGAATTCAAGTGCCCATTGTGGGTGCTAGGAAGATGCCCTGAGGGGCAGCTGGTGCTGGAAAATGGGAGAAATGCGTCAGAAAGTGGACAAGGCATTTGCAGTGATTGTCTTGCTGCTCTAGAAGGGCTGTGCTTTTTTATTTACTTTGCAAAAATAAGCCTAGATATATTTCATTTTGCTGTATAAAAAAAAGCTACAAAAATGACCTACAAGTAGGTAAGTATTGTAGCTCAGGTTAACATGAACTTTCACCTTGTTACACTTTTATTTGCTCCCATTTCTCTTCTTCAAACATGTAAGTGATATCAAGTTGTGTAAACCAAGCTGCTGGAATAAACTAGAAAATGGCATAGACCAGGCAGGAGAAATAGGGTGGGAGGGATTTGGCTGCAGGTTATCAACCATTAATTATTCATTTTGTAAACAATAGGGAGTGTAAAAGCAGCCAAGGCAGGTTGGTAGACGATTATGTTGTAAGATAACAGAGATAGGGGAAAATAAGGAAAAAATCCTGAGCAAACAAAACTGAATGTTATTCATAACTGTCAAAAGCCTTTCTATACCATGAAAGGAAACACCAGTGAATTATTAATCACTTCCATTAACGTAATTGTGCCAGTGTTTGACGACAGAGTAGGATATGATGGATATAACTTCAAAAGACAGAGCTCTACAGAACTTCAGTAGTAAAGATGTAACTTAGGGAAATAGTTGCAAGCATTTTTTTAACCTCAAGTTGGAGTAAAAACATGTCACAAATCTCAGAGGAGGTTAAGATAAAAAATGCTTGGGTTTTTTTTTTTTTTTTTTTAATGTAATGCCTGAGTTTAGCAAAAGGAGGAAGTACTGAGTTGAAAGACAGATGTGGTCATATGAGTTTCTATTCCTTGTGTTTTCCTTCCAGTGTGTCTGAGACTATTTATGTGTTGTCAGTAGCCTGTGTACACAGCAGTGTTTTGTGGCATCCTATCAGTGGGTACTCATGCAGAAATTATTACATTGGTGTCTTCTCGGAAAGAAGAAATTGGAAAAGCAAGAAATGTGTGTGGAAATAACATCATATCTGCACAATCTATTCTTTTAGCCTAAAACCTCTTTCCTAAACTCTCCAAGCAAGCATGTAATTATACCTTAATCCAAGTGCTCTTTAATAAAAGCAAAGGTCTGTTCTTGTAATTGCTATAAATGCCACGGAGCAACACTTGTTGCCTGTATGCACTATAGGTGAGGTGCTTTCCAGGAATATGCTTTCTCGTGCACAATTTAACCATTAGGGAGATTACATGTGGGTTGCCTATTAGGGCTGCTGCTGTATGTGGTGTCCTGGCTTGGCTGAGGCAGTCCCAAGGGCTGTCCATCCTGGCAGTGCTGCTGCCTGCCTGGAAGGCAGGGGAGCTCTCTGGCTCCAGCCCTGGCTGGGCACCCACATTTTCTTCCCAGGAAAAAAGTTAAGGGCAAGGGAGGCAATACTGCTTATCCTGCTGTAAAGCCAGGGTATGCTGCATGCAGCATGCTCAGGTCCTGTGTTTTATACAGTTACTGAAATCCACAGATTGCCGTGTGCCCAGCCCTCTTTCCTCTGAGTTCTGCTTGTCCAGGTATCATGCAGCTGCAAACACTTTTTCCTGGCTCCCTGCTGTCTGCTATGTCAGCCTCTGCAAGGAGCTAGCGTGGAAGGAACAGTGGAAGTGTCCCCTCCACCCTGGCTCCCACCATCCCGCAGAGAAGGCTCTGCTCAGCATCTCTGCTGATGGCAAGTGTGAGGTTTTGCCCCAGCAGGAGCCAGCACATAAAATGCCTTGAAGACTTCCCTTGTTCTCCTAGGAGGGCTTGGCTCTTTGGGCTGCCAGCACACACTGCTGGCTCATGTCCAGCCTCCCATCCAGCAGCACCCAAAAGTCCTTCTGAGCAGGGCTGCTCTCGAGCTGTTCATCCCTCAGCCTGTGCTGATATTGGGGGTTGCCCTGACCCACGCGCAGCACCTTGCACTTGGTTTTGTTTAACCTCATGAGATTCCCAGGGACCCACTTTCCAAGGTAGACCAGGTCCCTCTGGCTGGTAGCCCCTCCTTCAGGTGTGTCAGCAGCACCACACAGCTTGGGGTCATCTGGGAATTAGCTGAGGGTGCGCTGGATCCCTCCATCTACATCATTAATGAAGATATTAAATAACACTGGTCCCAGTACAGACCCCTGAGGGACACCACCCGTCCCTGATGTCCATCAGGACACTGAGCCATTGACCAAAACCCTCTGGATGTGACTGTCCAACCAATTTCTTATCCATCTAACAATCCACTCTTTAATCCCATTGCTCTCCAGTTTAGAGAAGGATGTTGTGGGGGACCCTGTCAAAGGCTTTACAGAAGTCCAGGTAAATGACATCTGTAGCCCTTCTCTTGTCTGCTGATGCAGTCACTCCATTTTAGAAGGCCACTGGGTTGGTCGGGCAGGACTTGCCCTTCGTGAAGTGGTGCTGGCTGTCCCAAATCACCTCCCTGTTCTCCATGTGCCTCAGCATACTTCTAGGAGGATTTCTTCCATCCTATCCCCAGGCACAGAGGTGAGGCTGACAGGGTGGTAGTTCCCAGGCTCCATCTTTCTGTCCTGTTTTAACATGGGTACAGTGTTTACCTTCTTCCAGTTACCTGTGACTTCACCTGACTGCCATGACTTTTTATATATCATGGAGAGTGGCTTGGCAAGTACATCAGCAAAATCCCTCAGGGCTCTGGGATGCATCTCATCGAGACCCACAGCCATTCGGGTTCCTCAGGAGGTCATGAACCTGGTCTTTACATACACTGGGAGAGACTTTGCTCCCCACATCCCCATCCTGCTGTCCATTCACTCGAGGGGTGTGGGGAGAGTAGTTGTCATTGAAGACAACTTCCTTTTCTGGTTAAATCTGGTTATATCCCTATACAACCTCTCTCTGATACACTACTCTTATTTATGCTTTTCCTCACAAATCCTCAAGTACAGAGTATGGAGGCAAGAAGCAAAGGTCTTGGGGGCTGACATGGCAGGCAGTCGGCTGAAAGGGGAAAGCTGCTCCCTACCTCCCTGAGCCCATGATCTCTTACTGAGCTGAGCCATGAGCTGTGTTTTTGTTTCTTCCATGGCCCACATCTGGGGTTTTGGGTGCTGGAAAGCAGGGACAAGCTTGCACCATGGTCCTCAGTAACTGCTGGGAGTGTGCATCCTCTCACAGCTGCAGGGCAAAAGCACATAGAGGAAGGTTAGGCCAAATTACACAGCTGATTTCTGCTCAGGCTGTTCTTCTTTTCACTGTTTTGCTTGATCTCTTAAAGCAAATAACACCTTTAATAGGAACCAAATTTGCCTCTGAAATAGTTTTACAAATTAAGTGTTATGCCACCACTCATAAATGACATCAAATGTGAGACAACAGGGATTTAACTACTGAGAAAGGCACAAATTACTTCCACATCCCGATCCCTTTAGCAGCTTAGCAGTTTTCAGTGTCCACTTCTCCTGTGTGTCTATAAATCAATTTCCCGTGTTCTTTTATTGCACCTTAATTTTCACACCATATTAATTTTACTGCTAAAATAAAAGGCAGAAAGAGGACAGAGTTTAGTGTTTATTTTTGCATCTGAATCCCTGTACAAGTTTGTTACAGGCACGTTTGCTACCTCTCAGCAGTGGTAGTTCAGTGCTAGCAAAGAGGGAGGGTGGATAATGTGACACGCATTTTACTTTCAGCAAGCTTGTTATACCAGCTCTGAATTTTTCATGAAGGCTTCAGTAACCTGTAGCCGAAGCTCGGGGGGTTTCCACCACAAAGAGGTGGATCGGCTTAGCTCTCACTTCCCATCTGGCACAGGGTGACAGGGACAGTCGGGGGCTGAAGGAAACCTGAAGAAGAAAAAAGTTCATGTGGGACATCCATTGTGATACATGAAAAGCTAAACATGTGCCTCTTGTAGGGACGCAGCTTTGAAACACTTACTTATCTCTGGCTTCAGATTATATTTAGTCAGGGTGTTTTACTTCAGTCACCAGCACAGCTGTCCTGTCTGTAAATAATACTACAGATAGATTCCCTCAAACCTTTATTTTGCCAAGGCTGCACTTTCAGCATCTCTCGTCAGCTTGTGCCACAAATACTGTGCCTGCTGCCTAGCTGAAGTGAGGTTTAAATTAGAGTCAGTGGCACAAAAGAATTGTTTGTCCATTTATTGGCTTGGGTTTTTTTTAAATAATAAAAAGTAAAACCTAACAGTGGAAGAGATTTTTTTTTTTTTAAAGTTTGGTTTTTCAGTTGAAAGCAACCCCAAAGGGGTCTCTTTAGATATAAACTGTTGTCTATAAACACTCAGGAAAAACCCCTGCAGTTCTGCAGTCTTCTAGCAGTATGTTCCCAGAAGCAATATCACCCCCATGTGTATGGGAGCTGAGCTGGTGCACCCCTCTGAAGGGCATTCTGCACTCAGTTTTGTACAAAAAACTAACCATCTATGAAGTATTTTATAAACAATGTAAAAGGTGAAAATACCAAGATTTCAGAAGCTACAGCGTGTCAGATTAACTTTTGTCGTGAAAACACACTACCTAAGATTTTATTGGTTTTAAATGCTTGAGGTTTTTTGGTTTTTTTAATTACACGATCATAGAGTGCAATTCTTCTGCAGAAGATGCTGTTACTGGTTAATTAGTTCAGTTTCTGGGTAACTGCTGTTGTATTGACCTACTGAACGCATGGTTCAGTTGGCCCCTTTTAATGTATGCAGTTTATATTTTACTCTGTACACAAAGCAATTATTTCGTTTGTGATTTTTTTTTTCTACAAAGCTTTTTTTTTTTTTTTCCCCCTGCTTTCATGAGTGCTTCACAGACACCAGTTTAGCTCCAAGACTGCTCTTTCGGAATAAGGCCATGGGCTGTGTGTGGAGCTGGGGTTTTTTTGAGAAGTGGAGGCGGGAAGAGAGATAATGAGGCACTCTTAAAGTCTGGACCAATTTGGGGTGTTTGGTCCAAGATATTTATGGTCCTGTAGCAGGCATATACAGGCATCTCCCACTGCTTCAGCTCCAGCTGTTGCCACTGAGCTTTTCAGAAAGCAGAGTTTTCCAGGAGGGAGAGAAATGGCATCCCACCTTGTGAAGAATTTGGCCATGTTCCTTGCCCGTTACTGTCAGGCCCTGTTTAAACATGGTTTACAGCCTAGGAATAAAATTATGTGGTGCATAATACTAAAACAGACCCTAAGTAAAACCCTTGCAACTTTTTCATTTATAAAACAAGGAAAAAGGTCTCCCCAAAGATATTAAATAGCTTGTTTTTTATTAGCTTCAGCCACAGAATTTATTTACAGTTGCCTGGCACTTGCCTGTCATTGAAGTTGCTTTGCTTTCTTGGTGAATTTAGTTTGCTTAACATTGGGCTTAATTTCTGTTTGTGCTTTTGAGTGAGGAATAGCAAGTACATTGACCAGCCCCTCTGGCTGTCAGCTTCATGTGGGGATGTGCAGAAGACTCTGGCAGAAATGTGGGTCAGACCTTCTTTGGTATGACACAGAACAGCCTCAGCTGTGGAAGGTGGTGGGCAGCCAGGCCCTTCCATGGAAGCATCCATCCTCCCCTTCCTTTGGGTTTGGTTCAACAGAGAGCTGATGTCCTGCAGTTCTGTTTCTCGCTCCACGGTGGGAAAGGGTCTTCCTGGGGAGCTCCTGTGAGCTGGGAGAGCAGGGGCTGTTCCAGGCACACTGGGGAGCTGATGGCATGGCAGGAGTGTGAGCACAGGGCTGATATCCCTGCAAGGGGAAGGCTCCTGGTGCTGGGAGACATCGGTGCTTTCGACATGCTTATGGTGTGCCTGTGTATGTGCACACCAACAAGGTGTTACTGAATATCAGGGGCAAACAGCCCCCTGCCAGATAACAGCCCTTACCAAAATTATCAGTCAATCTTGAGATGTCAAGGCACGGCCTTCCCAAGAAGCCTTACCTGACAGATAAAGGTGTTTGTGCTCGGATTGCAAGCTGCTTGTTGCTGTTTAGGTGGCAGGTTTAAGATAGGTGCTTAACACGGAAACCCAAAGCTGCCAGAGGCAAAGAGCCTTTTACCCCCAAATAGATTTTCTGCCTGCCTCACACAATGTCCTCTTCCTTTTCTACTTGTCAAACTGTACTGTCAAATCCACCACAAGCAGTTACAGTCCTTTCATGTGACTGGATGCTTTTTTGAACCATCTTACATTTGTGGTAAGGAAAATACACTTTTTTCCCCCTCTTCTAGTAAGATGCTTCTGTCTGTATTTGATCATGGGAAATGACATAGCAGGCACCACAAGAAAACCCAGAACAACCACAGTCTGAAAGTCCAACCCAAACCTGAAAGCTCAGACTTAAAAATTCCCAGAGTTAAATAATTTTTTCTTTTTTTTTTTTTTTTTTTTTGTTCTGAGCTGCATTTGTCAGTAAGATATTAAATAATCAGTGTCAGGTTCAGCTTTTGTCTCCAGGGGTCAGTGGATGTAACCTGCTCCCCGTAAATTCACAGTTTATGAGGCAGCGGCGATCCCTGCACAAGTGGGAGATGACTTTTGAACTCACGCAGCCTCAGACAGGAGGAACATTACACTTTATGAGCATGTTTAGGCGCTAGTAAGGCTCTTTAGAGGCTGAAAAATCTTCCTTCATAAATAATGGAGCTGGCTAAAGGGAGACAACTCTGTTTATCTTTAGACAAACAAACCCGCCTTGCAAACACACCCCTTGCATCTATTCCTTCTGGAGAAAAATAACAAGTGCCGTCGTAAATGCTATTTCCTTTGCCCTTTTCTTCAGGGAATTTCTGCAACACTGGTGAAGAAGACAATAGCAATCTATACTGTTTTTCTTTTTCATGTTGCTGCGTAGCCCTAAATGAGAAATAACGCATGAAGAGGAAAGAAAATGCAAAGTATTTGAGGTCAGAGAGCTTGCGGGTCACCAATGCTGACTGTGTGCATTTCCTCCAGTAAGACTTGGGAGTTTTCCTTTCCTCGAGGTCTATGAAGAATTACAGAGGATGCCCTGTGCTGAACTGTTTCTCCTGACCCTTTTCCAATCCTGCACAGGCCCAGGCAGCCCAAGACATCCCTTGCAAAAAAGCAAAGGATGGGGTTCTTGTTGTCTGGAGGAGAAGGAGGCTTGGGGCAGTAAAATCAGTGTTGCTTTTCCCCTGCCATGCTACAGAAGCAGCTCACCTGTCTTGTCTGCTCTGGATTTTACCTGTATTTCATCTTCTGTTCAAGGCTCTCAGAGCATGGGGAAGGTCACCTTAGGTTAGAGGAAAGTAGGAAAAGCAGTCTCACAGCTTCTTAGTCTCCTTCCAAATGCAGATGGGAGCAGATGGGTGAAGATTCTGCATATATTTTGCATTATATTCAGTGGGTGGGTTGCAATATGTCCATTGGCATTTTCTATGTAAGGGTGACTGCTGCAGGAAAAGAAAATTGAAAATGTGAGTCCAATTCTGACACTGACTGCAGCATCCTCCTTTCCCAAATTCTTGAGTCTCTGCCTGAGCCTGGCTGTCAGGAGCAGGCTCTGAGCGAGCAAGTACAACACCATTTAAAGCCACACGTGTGCTATGTGTTAGCTCTCTGAACAGCTGTTATTTTCTCTTTGAACTTTCTTCCCAAATTATTTACAGCCATGTTCATACTTAGGGTTTTTTGGACTCCAGTTAAAGCAAGCCAAGCTTTGAATCCTTTTGTGTGCATTTGTTAATTAGAAAGTGAAATGACACAAAAATTAGCAGTAGTCCCCTCAACTCAAAACCAGCAGTTAAGTACAGGGCAAAGGAGTTAAAATGGGATTACTACAACTACCACCATCACCAAAGCCAGCTGAACAGGCAGCCTTACATAACCATAGTTAAGTTATTCTTTCTCTACACTGTTGTTAGCAGTCAGATACATATTTAATGGGTTTTCTTTATATCCTATAAATGTTGGCACTAAAATACTTTCCCCAGGGCATTCCCTGAATAAAAGAAAGGAGAAAATGACGAATGCATTTAGCACATGCACCCACAACTTCACGATAAAAGCCAGCATTTCCCCATACAACACCTGTTGTTGTAGCTGGGTTAATTACTTTTCATTGTAATCAACTGCCTGAAATATTTATAGCGGTGCCTGTAATTTCCCAAATCTGAAAGTGACACCCATAAAAACAACACAACTTTGACGCTAATATTTCAGGTATGACATTCAGTGGGTTCAACTTATTTTTTTTTTAATTTGAATTCCTTGTAGGGTATAGTTCTTAATTCTCATCTTCCATTAATTCAAAACTTTTTGTTTAGTAAAAGTGAATCTTCTCTGATGTTACATCAAAATACTGCTCCTTACAATAGTGTGTCTACAGCATTATGGAATGTAGAACAGCATAATGTTTCCTTCTTTCCCAATTCCATTTTCAATCCCCTCCCTGTTCACTGCCTTCTCCTAAATTACAGGATCCGTAAATCATACGGACCTGTGGTGTGGCCCTGATAAATAATGTAGATCCTATTTCGTTTGAGATATGAGACTTTTTTTTTTATTTTTTGAGAAGAGGTTTGCAGAAAGGGAAGAGGTGTGACTGGAGGAGCCCTGTGGCTAAGCTTTTGGGGGAGGTATGTGAAACCCTGTCCTGCAAACCACCTGGCTGTATTTGATTCTGCTCCTGTTGTAGGTGATGGAACATGGCTTTTGTTGCCTTGCACAAAAGCAGGGATGGATCTGGTAATTTCAAAGAGCAGCCAGTACTTTTCAACTTTTAGTACTTTATACAGCAAAAGCTAAACAAATATAACAATTACTGTCCCCAAATCCAGTTTCTTAGCAGTTTCAAAAAGTTATCACAAAGTGTGTATGGAGTCAAAACTTGAGAGAATACCCAGCCATTGTACTCCAGATTTCGACCAAGGGCAGTGATGTCCTCGTACGCAGCAAGTTCTGCGGTGCAGGGAGCTGGATGCTTTAACTTCAGTCTTCCCCTAAACTCAAATCCTTTATTCTTTGGAGAGCCCAAGGACATTCATTCTTTTCATATGAAGCTGAGGAGCATTGTCTTTTCCCTATACCTAGAGAAGTCCCATTAACACAGAAATAATCAGTTACCTTTGCAAAGCTGGCAGAAATGGGAGGAAAGCAAATCAGCAAGCTGTGTTCTGCTATCCAAAGCTTTCCCTTTCCGTGGCTTTGAAGCATGGGCTGCAGTTAGAGCTAAGGGAGTGTGTGTGAGAGAGAGACAAAGCAAGAACAGAAGGGAAAGCTACACTGCAGCCTCTTAGGAGATAATCCACTTCCTAATCCCAGTGCACCTGAAGGAAATCCTCAGCACTTCAAAGTAAGCTGTGGGGTTAAATGGTCTTGGCATACGTAAATGATATTGATGTGAGTGTCTGATAGGGCACTTTAATAAGTGCTACTGCATCATTCAGCATCTGACACGTTGGGTCTTTTCCACCATAGTGTGTCTTTTCAGAATTATTCTCCTTGGAGTCCTGTTGGTCAGGGCATGCCTTAAACTGAGTGGTGCTGAAAACCTCCCGTAGATGCCAGCAGCAAGGTGTTCTACTCCCCTCTGATGCTTAGTACTCTTCTCCAAAGCCCTTTCAGTGCTCTAAATGGCAGCAGTACCACTCTTTCCTCTGCTATATTTGCCTGTCTGGTGCATGGGAGAGGGCAGGAGCAGCCAGGAGGTGGGTGAGTTTTGGATAGCAGGGAACTGTGCTGTGAACAGGTTCTGCTGCAGAGACCCCCCATCATTCTGCACTTCTACAAGGCTTTGCTTTTCTGGAGCTTCTAAAGGAAGATGATAAGTCTGAGTGACTGCTGGCTAGTTATCTCAAGCCTTTCTAGTTAGAATGAGCACATGAATGGTATAGCAGGAAACATATAATCTTTTTTGATGCCTTTCTGGCAGCAGAATGAACAAAATGGCACAAAATATATGCTATTTGGAAGCTGTAGTGATTGGCTCAAGCATATCCTCTCTAATTTATCCCGATGAATGAATGATTCCCTCCCCCTGCCCCCGTCTATCACTGCAATTTTTGGTGTCCCTATTTGATAAAAGTAGGAGTGGCAGAGTTCTTTGGAGGTCATACTCCACGGAAGTACTCAAGTAATGAGATAATTTTCAACCAAAATAAATAGGTTTTCAATACCTGATTGGATAAATAACCTGGCCAGATCTCTTAGCTGACCCCGATCTGCATATGAGGTTGGATTAGACACCTTTTGCTCTCCTTTTCAACCTAAATTACCCTGTGACCTGAAGTCAAGGAGCTTGTCTGTGACCACACACTAAGCTGTTGGGTGGTAAAAATGCAATGTGAAACAATGGTGTTAGCCCCTTACTACCACTTTTGTGATAAAGAAGGTGTGAGGTCTCCTACAGAGTCACGGCATCAAGCTGGTGGGAGCTGCAGTAGCTCTCAGATGACTGATTTTTGTCACTGACGCTCTTGGTTTAGAAATCAGCTATTCTTTAATCTATGTTTTACTGTTTGTTTCACTTCCTGCCCCTGCCGCCGCCAAACTGGTAGCTGCTTGAAGTCGTGTGCTGAAAATTTCCCAATTTAAATATCAGCCCCCTTGGGGGTGTTGGGGGGGGGGTGGGAGTAAAGCTCTACAAAATCATCTGCTGCTTTCTTGCGTGTTTTCCCTGTTTCCCCTACTTTTCAGGTGTAGCCTCAGATACTTACAACTCTCCAACTTGCTTGTTTGCTTCGGGGGAATTAGAGTCTGTGTGGCTGTTAATTGTATTTTTTCAAGTACAGCTCTCAGGTTAGAGGGGAGTGTGGTTGGTTGGCTGTTCAAGGCTTTAAACTCTGGGCAATTTAAAGAAAGAGTCGTGGCAGATGCGCTGTCCATCAGTGAGATTGTTATTTGCAGGTCTAATGTCATATCCATGTATAACAAGATAGTGATTGACGGGAAAGTTTGTTTTGGAAGGAGCAAAGGTCAAGGTTTCACTGACAGCTTAACAATGGAAATATTGCATCATCAGGATATTTTATGGAGTGATACATACATCTACATAAATGTAACATATGATGGTGGAACATTAGTGCAAGATGAAGCTCCGAGCTAGGATGAAGTTTTGGAATATTTATAAAAACAAATTATCTGTGCTTTATCCATCTTTTTGAGGAATAAACTCAAAGTATCTGTGGGTATGGCTTGTGCAATGAATTTGACCCATATCACATGGAAGAGCCTTCACTGCAGAGCACTGTGGTTGAGTGGACAAGACGTTAATTGACTTTGTCAGTGACTTCCTTGGGGGACCTTGAACAAATGATTGCACCTGTGCATCACTTTCCCCTCCATTTAAAAGGGAGAAAGCATTTTGTCTGTCTTGAGTTTTAGGTATGAAAACTCCTGAAGCCCTCTTGGCTATAAAAGAATTAGTTTAAAAAACCTGAAAGACACATAAAAGATAACAACTGAAAAGACATGTTCAGAGTATTTGTCCTTCTGGAAGAAGGAATTTCCCAACTCCTCTCCTCTGGTTTTCTTTTCCTCCTCTTTAATTTCTTTTTTTTTTTTTTTTAATTTTCTCTACTGTACTTCATTGGGTGAGCTCACTTCCTCTTGTCCCAGCCTGATCCTCAATTAATCATAATTTCTTGACTTAACCTATGAAAAGGATTTTTGCATTTAATGTACATTAAACTAAAGCAGAGACTAAGGGGGTTATTTATTGCTATCATGTTGAGATTTGAGCTACTTTTTCCTCTGTTTTCTCCTGTTCCATAGTATCCAAGACTCCCTTTCCCCAGTCTCTGCCCCAGAATAGTTACTTATTTTTTGGTTTCTCTTTCTGCAGTGCAACCTGCCAGTAGTGATCTTCACTAGTGCCCGTGCTATAAACCCAAAGAGGCCAAACCAAATAAACTGACAAAATAAAAATTCAAAGCAGATCGCCAAACACCTTCCTCACACGCAGCCTAAGTGTTTAGTTAACATTTGAATTAGGCAGTGAAGGTCAACAAATTCAGGCCCTGCTGGAGCACGTGGGTCACTGGGAGCTGTGGCTGAGAGCTCTCCCTGCTGCCCCATCCCTTTGTTCACACATGAGGATCTCACAAAAGGCGTCATCTCCTCCGCATCAGGTTTCTTTTCCCGGCCTCTCCACCACCATGGTTACCCATGCTCTTCAACCACTCGTATGAGTACTCTTCTCCAGTGTTCAGGGTCCTTTTCCATGCTGGATGATAATGCTTGTGTTTTCCCACACCTGGAAAATGCCAGAACCAAAGGTGCCTTATTTTTTCATGCCATGAAACAGCAGGAGAAAGCATGATTATGAAAGACAAGCAATGATAATACAATGAAGTAGCTTCCAGGCAGTATTACTCATCAAAGTAATTAATTACTTGAATAATGTATGGATTTTAATTTTTAAAACCTTAAACTCAGTACCAATCTTTTTTTTTTTAACCTAAAAAACATAATCATCTAATCTAGTTGAAATTAAAAAACTATCACATTGCTAGCAGGAATAACAATTTTTGCACTGAGTAATTCAGCATTGTAAGTTATTAATCTTTTACTAGCAGTTCTTTATTTCTCACTGTACTTGCAAGTACTAGCACTTCTGTTCTGTATAAGCAGAAAAAGACAGAAGAAAAAAGCAGGCAAGTTGTACTATTCATGCCTGATGGTGATGCAGGCAAAGTTGGGCACAAGCTGTTATTCCCCTCCCCTTGGCAAGAAATTCTGATGATTTAAGTTTTTTAAGGTCTCATATCTTCATTAATACTTCCCATAGTATTTTTTATGGCATTCTCTGAAATTAAAATCTAATCCCACAATGTGTGCCTCCAAACCAGAATACCCTGCTTCACCATACTGGCTGGGGTTCTTCAATTAAGGTTCCTGTTGGAAATTTCCCTTGTGGTGGAGCTGCCCCATCCCAAGCGTGCTGACCTGCAAATGCTGTTCTGGGCTTTTGTGAGAGCAACTCTCTCTCTCTGCAGAAATGCACTTGAGGAAGGAGAAGCAACACAAAACCTACGCCCAGACCAAGAACGAAGGTTCACATTGGAAAGCTTAGTAAGTGCACCTCCCAGGAGACTCTAGTTTACTCAGTAAGGCTTCCTTTAGCACCTTGAGCCACCTACAGCATCTGCCACGTACAATTCTTCCATCTCCAAATGACAACGTATTTACTTTGGATTTTGTAAACCATATAAATAAATAGTGGTTGGAATCTTATCTAGTTAAAACTTTTTATGGGCGAACAAGGGACAAACAATGCCAGTAAGGCTCCTGTCCACCCAATTCACCCAAACTGACCTTTGAGATGATTGCTTTTACCCACTGTAATTTGATGTTCTCATCTGCCTGGCTTTGTAAAGCACCAGTGTTACCTGTCTGAGAGGGAGTATGGTCTTTGTATGCTGCTGTTCAGGGCACACTTGAGGACACAGAGGGATTCTAGTGACCAGCTTGTTGCCAAATCCCCTCTGGTGCAGAGCTGTCACAGGTGCAGTGTGTGCCCACAGAGGTGCTGGGCAGTGCTGTCACACTGAATGTTCCAGCAGACTGCCAGCCTCCTGCACAGCCCTCAGCATGTCCCACAGAGTTTGCCTGTTGGGATGGCAGGCCAGCAACAGGTTGCCTTTCCAGCAGTAGCCTACATTTTAGGCAGTGTTGGTTGATTAATGTGTCCAGTTCTGGCCCTTAATACAAGAGGGTACACGCTGGGGGAGTCTATTTTGAGAGCAGAGATCCAGCAACTCTCAGATGTGGCAGTGGTCAGCAGAGACATTGTCTTGCAGCTTTCTTCAGGTGTCTCAGAAAACACCGGAGCAAAATGCTTCCCTTTGCTTGCTTTTTCCAAGTCCTGGCTCCCTGTTTTTATGACCAGCATTCGGCTGAAGCCTGAGCTGCTGAGACAGGCTGGGGAGCAGGCAGGTGTGTGATGCTGGCTGCAGGCAGTGTTAACCAGGTTTTGAGCAACATAACTCTGTTACTTTTAAAGATGTTTTTCTTTAACCTTGTAGAAATTGCTTTGTTTTGTTCTGGTTTTTGGTTTGTTTGGGGTTTTTTTATTTTTCAGTGTTCTACTCCAGTGCGGCTTCGCTGCACAGCCCTTCATATAGGTGCTGCTACATCCCTATAAATATGCTTTATTCCCCTTCCAGTGTAAGAGCAGAAAAAGCTGGGAAAGCACAGGCCCAGTGCCGTTGTTAGGCTGCCCAGCTGCACTGGGGCGAGGGCAGCCCCACATCTGTTGTGTGCCAGGGGGATGCGCTGCCAGAAACCAGAGCTCAGTCCTCTGCCAAGAGGAGCAGGGCCAGCACGCCGTGAGCCAGGGCTATTCTGTGAGCTCACACAGGCAGAGAAAGCTGACAGGCAGTTCTAATCCACTCTGCTGGTACCCGTAGATGACAGAGCATCAGTGCAGGAAGGAAAAAAACCCTAATAATTGAAGTCACACACCACGCGGCAGGGTTGGCTCCTGAGAAAATGACAAGGAAGGGCTCAGTCAGGACCACCTGAGCATGTGCCTGTCAAATGTCAGCAAATGTTGCCTGTATTTATATTTATGTTATTTCCCCTCTGCAGAGGGAGGTGATATGCCCTGAAGTGGTGTATGTTACAGATACAATGTAGGAAGACACACAGCCCACTCCAGGGATGTATTAACATGTTTGTCGTGGGTTTTCTTTAATTTTATCATATAGGAGCAGGCATGAACCTCATGTCTATGCTTCTGAAGTGTTTATTCACTTTCAGGAACTGTCTTAGATTAAATTTATGAGGCAATACTACATTGGTACTGCACTGGTGTCACTGCAGATGTTTTTTGGTGACAAGTGAGGGGACAAAGTGGAAGGAATATAAAGGTCAAATGTAAGTGCTTTGGCTAAGTGACTGCCACTTACTATGTGTCTGCATTATCCCAGGCAGTATGGGCCCTGACCCAGCTGGCTTCAGCTATTAAACCATAATATTTAATAAAAATCACTGTGATCTGAGGTTTGCTGTTGCAGTGCCCACTGTCTGCTGGCACAAGCTTTGAAGGAGCACAAGGGAAGGCTTTCTATCAAACACACTCGCGCCCAAGTTCAAATTTACCATTTTTATCTTCAAAGCCCAACCCAAAGTAGGAAAGGGACTGCCTCACGCCTGGGAGATCATGACCTCCATGACAGCTACATGCTTCCAAAACAATGGATCTGTCAGCCACAACAGAGAGACTTGGAAGTGTGGGAGACAAAGATCTCTAGGCAACTTGGCCCACGATTATGGAATGCCTGGAGGAGATCAAAACCACCACAAAACTTGCCACCTTCAAATCAAATTTAAAGACCATGTCTTTTTATTTGTGCTTCCCCCCAGTACACCAGCCCCTCAGAGAAAAGAAGAAAGTCGGTGTAAAAACACGTGCTTGTAGGGGTGTGGAGGCAGGAGGTAAGATGGAAATGTGGATCCCTTTAGCTGTTTACTCGCACAGGAGGTGCTTGGGGTCAGTGAGGAAGAGCCTGGTATAAGTGTTCTGACACCTGAGCATAGCTGGAAATATTGTTGGAACTTACTACAGTGATACTTAGTCTGCTTTACAACGTTCTCTACAGAGCCCTGTATCCAGATCCTCGTGCAACTACCTTAGGGGACAGATACTGAGTGTAAGTTGAGACTGAAAATGGAGCCAGTTTTGAAATACATGCCTGGAAAAAGCTGACAACCAAGAGAATACCCCTACTCAGTTTCAAGTCTCTGCTTCTAAGGGTGTATGTGGTTAAATAGGAACAGGCATAGGCCTTATATCCACATTTCTGAATGCTTCCCAGGAGGTCCACTCTCATGGACACTTGACATTTCTCCTACATAAATTAAATTGAAGTGATGTCTATGAAATTTAGGATTAGAGGCATCACCCAGTGTCTCTCAAAGGTCCTGGCATTTTGTTGGTATTAGTAAGTATTTCTGATATGAAATAGTGGGAAGAGCAATGTTGTGTATATAAGAAATAACATTATATGTGGAGATGTTCCAGGAAATTAATTGATTTTTTTTTTTTGTAGTAGAAGAATAAGTAAAGAACTGTGATATACCTCAGCAAGTGACTATCTTACTGGTCCAACCAGTCCTCTATTTCCTATACAATCCTCTCATATTTAAAATGTGTATCCTTCTTCAATATGTTTTGAGTGGCTTATCTATGTTTCATAAGCCTTATTTATTTGTTCTTTTTGACATTACCCAGAAACTTTATTTTGCTTGCATATTTAATGTGTTCTGAAAATAGATCCAGAGAGCCATTAGAATTATTTCACCTTATTCTTTTTGTTTGCACTTTTTGATTAAACATTGTATTCACGGAACCATAGAAAGGAATCATAGGATCATTTAGTCTGGAAAAGACCCTTGAGATCATAGAGTCCAAACACAAACTCTCAGAAACTCTCAGTCAACATAAACTCATTAAACAAGCATTCAGAGACAGCTTGTTGTTTCATTATGAACTAGAATTAATCATATATATAACATCTAACAGTAATACCAGTAGTTCACATTTTATCCCAAACCTAACAGCTACCATGTACATTTTCCTGTGGCTGCAGCAGTAGAAAGTCCTTTGGTCCCAATCCTTTGCTGAGCAGTGTATTTGTTACTTTCCTCTGAGCCCCAATCCCTTTAGTAACCATGTTTGGAAAAGCTTGGCAGATGCCTGAAAGTGACTGGGAGATGCACTGAAGCCTGAGAATGAAGAGGGCATTTTGTAGAGATGTAAATGCAAATACAAGCATCTCTTTGAGCAAAAAACATTGACTGAAGATGGGTGTCCTGTACATGAGATTAGGAAGAGGGTGTTGCAGGAACAGTTCAGATTAGTAGTGGGAAAGGGGGAGGGAAAAGAAAAGAAACCACCCTGTCTAGAGACCCCTGCAATCCTTGGTTGCCTCCTCTGGACCATCAATATCCACCTCCTGGCTTCTCCAGGACACTTGCTCTGGCCCATTCTCCAGAGCTGTCCGGATTCATCCAGCTGGACCTGTAGCCTCAGCTGCTCACTTCTCCAAGTGAAAACATTCTCTCATGTCAGAGCAGCTGTTTGCTTGCTTGTAGGAAATAAAGGCTGCTCAAGGTCTCATGCTCGAGACAGAGTACTAAACTGAAGTACTAAACTAGTACAGATCCACAGTTGTATTAAGAGAACAGCTTCATTTGCCTACAGATTTGCACGTTCTTGGAGCTCCTATAGCATGCTACCAGCTAGCAGTAATTTTGTCCAATTAAACTCTTCTCCAGGACCATGCCCTTTGGTGACATCCTGAACAATTTCCTCTACTGCAAACTGTAGTAACACCATTGTATACAATTCCGTTTCAGAGGACTTGGTAGTAAATTTGCAGGAGATGCACTGCAGAATGGGAGTAGCATTTGCCACAGTTGTGGTGCGTGAATTTCTAGCAAGGCAATCACCTTTGAAGACACAGGAGGCAGAGGTGACTTGCTGCATATCAATTCTACACTGATCTATGGAGATAGCCCTTTCTATCTTTCTGATTTTTTTTTTTTTGTTTTTCTCTTAGACTGCAGCTAAATTAGTACCTTCCTCAAAGAGAATTCTTGGTTATTGAGAAAAATGATTTTTTAAATAGCTGGGAATAGAAAATAATAGTGAATATGTCACACAGGTAAACTGTTTATGATGTCCACCAGCCACCACACTGTTTGCCCCTCTCTCACCAGCAGTCTGCAGGGTGCTTTGCTGAACTAGAGACAAATCTCAGGATTTTCAGCTACATAGAAAGTACTAAATCACCAAAATCAGTTTGTAGTCAGTTCTTTACCTGACAGATCTCTTTAATTAAAGATTTAACCGTGTGCAGACATCATACCTGTGAAACTTTTGTCTATAGAAAGACACCAGATTTTTCCAGCCTATTCCTGATCTTTGTATTCCCGTGGGCAATTCTGGATTGAGTTCACCAGCTGGGCTTCAATAGTTCTGTATCAGAATAAAGGCGTTTCTCTGTATGGGGGTGGCAGAAGCAGGTCTCCCTCTACATACGAACAGCAATCCTTCCCTGTTAATCCTCTCTGTGTGGCTAATCCCACTCCAGGTGTAGGTGGTGGCCAGGCACCAGAGCTGGTGGACCACTGGCAGATTTTTTGCTTGTTTTCCTGGTTTTGCTGCATGGTGTTTTCTTCTTCCAGAGGAAAATAGATTCCCGTCAGGTCTGGAATGCCTACTTTGTACGATGACAGCCTTCTCTCCTTTTTATCTCTGAAGAGTCCCAGAGCGAGGGAATTGTTTGGATGCACAAAGAATTTCTTTTACAGAAGAGAAATGCTTTTGCTTGTAGGCTGTGATGCAATTCAGCTTTCTGCAGTATTAGTTTCCACTCCTTTTGTTTTTCACTGTCAGCAAGTGTTACTGTGTATACTACACCACATTTTCCTGTCTGCTGTGACTAAGGATTTCTGTGTTGGCCGAGGATGGAAATAATAGTAAAAAAGGTCTTGGTGGCCGTGGGTCTTGTTCTTTTCAAAAAGCCCACTCCCATGGCAACGAGGCCTATTAGAAGGTAGCAGTCTTGTCACCACAACTTTAAGTCCTAATAATTCAACCAAAAAGATAAAACGAAATGTGGCAACTTTATCTTGCTCAATCTCTTACATAAAGTCATTTCTCAGAAACTTGATCAGTGGTAGAGACAACAAGCATTTAAAGGGGAGAGGCTTTGAGAGGGGAAAAATCCATTCACATCTGAGTTTTGAAAGATGAGTGAAAGATGGAAGAAAACATGATATTACAGCAATCTTGTTGCTTCTCTTGCACAGTGAACAATTGAGCCAAAGTTTAGGATTTTGAGATTTTTGTGATTAATAGGCCAGCTGGAGATTAGAAATTTACCTCCTATGTGAAATAACATTTGCTTTATGAAATAATTATTGATTGCAAAAACCACTGCCAAAACAAACAAAGAAGGAAAATGAAAAAAAAAATAGTAGAAATACTTTTGCTTAAAGAAGTTATATCTCGTTCAAAGATCATTTTTAAAAGTAGCCTATACTCAAAAAGCATATTGGTTCCTGTGGACCAGCAACAGAATTTGTGGTGTCTGTCACCTGTCCTGGCTTCAGAGTAATTGTGGGAAGGTAACTGACAGCGTGGGTTGGCTTTAGGAGTTGAGGAAAGATGTATCTATTTTTTGTAAGTGGCTCTTGTCTGTATATTTGTATGTAGTAAAGAATTCTGCCCCTGTCACAATGACAAGTCTGGATATTACCATGGTTCAAGGTGGTTTGAGCTGAATGGAAGTCTGGATGGGGCACTGCTTCCAAAAAGATATACTGGAATTTAACTTCTGGTGTGAAACCCATGACAGGCCGCCTACAGAGCTGTTGGGAGTTAAGTGTGTGGGGTGTTTTGGGAATCAGGGTGGGACTTGCTCGTCCCAGGTGGGGAAGAAACTCCCCACACAGCCAACAGCTCATCTGTGAGAGGCTGGCAGAGCCAGTGCTTCAAAAGTTTGGTTGATAAACCAAGGGACAAACCTGAGTGGGAATCCCACAGGAGAGCTGTGGCTTGTCTTTCAAAATGACTGAGAGATGCACACAAAAGGAACTGTCTTTTTTTCACTGTCTTAAAAAGGGAAAGAAATTGTGACCACTCAGGTAAACAAATCCTAACGTGTTCCTGATACGGAAAAGAAGGTAGCAGGTAATAAAAATAATTACAAAGCCAAAAAGCTTTCCTCTTTTTTCTCTGAAGCTCTCCTTTTTGGTACTGGGCACATCCTTGCATGAGGCCACGTTATTCTGGGACTGGATCTCCTTTCAGAGATAAGGGCAGAGTAATTTGTTTCCTTTTGACGGGAACATGGGTAAAAACATTCTTTGCCAGTACTTAGATCTTTCTTTGTTCTTTTGTTGGTATAATCAGAAAAAGGACTAAAGGACCTTTTAGTCAATAATAAAAAAGTGCCAGCTTCTGAAGTTCAGTTTCTCTTCCCTTGTGAGGGTAATATCATTGACAGTATTTTGTGTTTTAATGATCACTAATTTCAGTGCCTTCATGGAATACGAGCCTAGGTCAAGTCCTTTCATAAATGAGCAGACAGCTTCAAACTTGGCTATTCTAGTGATATGGATAAGCTTCTATTTTCACCAGTTATTTCTGATCATTTATTCTGGACATTAATTACTGCATACCAAACATCCACATACCTGTTAATATCTGATTTTCAGTAAATTTGTGTCAAGTACCAGATTTGATACCTGCGTCTATTTACTCCAGTGACTCAAGTGAAAAGCTCACCTCTGTGAGAAAAATCAGATTAAGTTTTGCACTGGGGAATGGATTTCTTTGACCCTAAACAATGTTGACGCTGGCATGACTTTAGAGGTTGTGTTCCTGAGTCAGGCTGACGTGTGTGCCTGCAGAGAAACTTCTAACACTTTTTGATATGTGGCATAGGGTTGTTTTTCTCATTTTCTACTTTGCTTTCCTGCTGTCAGTGGGTAGTGAACTGCTCCTTTAGATTGAATGTCTTGTATGGAGTGGTTAAAAATGTGTTTGCTAGTGCGAAAAGAGCAGGAAGATAAATACAGGGCACAGGACTCCTGTTTGCGGTAGATTCTCTTTAAGCTGCATTGGTAAAAGTTGAGCTAACATATTTGGGCACCAGCTCAAAAAAACACCTAGTTTGAGTAGCTGTATATATTGCACAGAATAAAAAACTAAACTAGTTTAGAAAAGATTTGTAGTAGTTTAGAAAAATAGTCAAAACAATGAAATTGAATTTGTTAAAGGTGTAGGGTTGTTTTAAGAGACAGCTAAGGGAATGATGGAAAGACACAGAATCCTTGTTTTGTAGTCATTTCTAACATCAAAATTCTTCATGCCTGGACTACAGCTTTCCAGTCATGGCATTTTGCCCAAAGGGTTTACAAAGTTTTTGTAATGTTATTTATCGGAGCAGAGCAGTGGAAGAGTTACAGTGTGTGAAAAGGAAAGCAAATTTAGCAAATGCAAGGCTTTTGTTGTTTTCTTGCCTTGTGCAGGGGTGTAGAAAACAAAAGGAAAATTACTGAGAACTGCTGTGCTTATTACAGAACGATAGGGCTGGTACCTGGTGAAATAATGCAGGTGGGGAAGAACATTTTGGCCAGCTCCTGACCTTCTGGCTGCCCCCCAGCCCCAGGGGTAGTGCTGAGGTGTGTGCTGACCTCGTGTGTATGGCCTCCCCTGGCACAATCCATGTGGCACCCTGTGGATATCGCACCAGATATACACTCACATGTTTCTGCTTGGGAAATCTCAGAAACTGATAAGCTCTCAGGACAGGAAAGAAAACCAAGCTGTTGTTTAGAGTAATGTGAGCTGCTCCTGGCTAGGGCACTTTTGTAAAATGGCACAGAAATCTGCATGTGAATTTTTGTGTTTAGTAGTGATGGGGAAAATGCTGGCTTGCTGAAGGCTGGGCTATTTATAAACAGATTAGGAATCAGGGATTTAGAAGGCTGTAAAAATTATTTTCTGCCCTGCATAGGTGTACAAATTGAGGTAAAGGATTTTAACCCAGGTCATTAAGTCACTTGGGCAGCAAACCTGAACAGGACTCCTCCATCAGCACTGCACGCCACCTTCCACCAAGTTCTCTGGTATTTCCTTATACATTATTCTTTTGTGGGCTTTGTTGTTGTTTTTCCAAACTCAGCAGGAGATCACATAAATACAAACGCCCATGCACAAGGTATGACTTGAGTTACCGTCGCACCCTGGAGAGTAATATTCCTTGCTGGTTTTACATGTCCCTTCTCTGTGAGTGTTTCCACGTGATGCTGCTCCAACAGAGCACCCAGGAGGCAGGAACAATGTCCCTCTATACGCCGCCGGGCCCGCATTGTTCCGCGCAGGGCCCGCTGATGAACGTGAGATGGCAAAGTCATCGTCATTAGGCGGAATTTAATAGCGAATCAAAGTTCGAGGGGAGAATAGGCCGATCTCAGCTTTAGCCTCCCTTGGGTCCTGCTGAAAGATTAGAGGGAAAGAGCAGGGCCTTGCTAAGTTGAATGTATCAGATTGTTTTTCAGCAATAGTTGTGCCTGTTGTAAACCCCTGAGAAACACCCAGTTTAACTCTTCGGAAAAACACGTCCCACAAAGTCTGGGGAAGGGGGTGAAAGGACATGGAACAAAGGGAAAGATGATGTTTGATTTTATTTCTCTGCTACTCATTGGAGAAAGAATAATTTCATGGTCCAGAAATTCTAGTTTGTATAAATTAAGCTACGATCTTCCTTAAGAGGCGACATCTCTAAGCTTTAGCGTGTGTATGTGACCCAAAGGAGCCAGGCTCTGGGAAGACTCAGAGTACAATTTTCCTTGTTTTCAGTGTACTTTTTCCATTCCAAATTCCTTACCGCTGGAGGATTTTTTAAAAATTCTTTGTCAGTTCTCCACATAACTTCGCAAAGTGCTGTGGATGGGGTGTGTGAGAGCTGTCACCACGGGGCAGTGAAGGAGTTAACGCAGAGTGTGAAGAGGGGGCGTGACCCTAGGAAAACTCACCTACCAGCACCTGTACCTGGGCAGCAGACAAAGCCAACAATAAGAAAGCAAAATGCGTTAGGTGATCTTCCTCCTGCCGTGCCTGAAATGTCACTGGGCACTGGCTCCTCGCCTCCTATTTCCAGCTTCCTTTCAGTCCAGGCTCTCAGTTAAAAGACAGATGATGGCACCTCTTCCTATCGGAGCCTGGTGATCAGCTGGGTTGTCCCAGAAGCTTTATTCTTTTGTCACTGCCTTGGGATGTGTTATGTAGCAGCGATAAAATCGCTACAAAGAAAGCTAAACATCAGCCAGAGATATCTCCACATAGATGCAGACGTAAAAAAAACCCCAACAAAATAGACAGAACTGGCCTTGGGGCCCCTTTTTCTCCTGGCCTGCGCAGGAGCCCGGCTTCCCTGGGCTGTGCTGGGGGTTTGCAGCAGTTTTACCCTGTTCCTTGCAGTAATTTGGGCATCTCCTTATAATCCAATAGGCATCCCCCTGAAGTCTCTCCAGAGCTGTTTCTGTGGTTTGTTTGGCCATGTCAGCAGGGACACCAGAACATGCCCTTTCTTCCTTTGCCTTCTTAGGAGAAGCAGAAGCTCCTGAGGATGCAAGGACATTTTGGTTTGGGGTTTCTTTTGGTGAGTGTATTGCTTTTTGTTCAGAAAATAGACAGGATTGGTACACTTTTGTGGTTTTGTAGCTGCTTCTCTTAGTTGGGTCTGTTCAGGCTGTAGGTGCCAAAGCTTTACAGTGCTGCTCTGTCTTGCAATGCCTTTTTTTTTTTTTATATTTGATACCCTTTCTCTTCCTTCACAATATTGCAGAACATAGAATTTTTGAGAATAGCCTTGAAACTTCTGCTTTCAAATCTCTACTCCAAATGCCTAGCAATCTCTCTCTCTTTTTTAATCCTCCCTCCCAAGACACCTTCAGTTTTGTGACCAGAGGAAAGTCATCAAATGAGAAACTATACTCACAAGATACTTTTGTTTTTAAATCCCTTGTTCTTGCTGGAATAGAATCCCAGTATCTGAAATTGACAAGTTACTGGTCTGAGTGAGGACAATATCCCCTTCTCTAACACCAGTGGCCCTCAGTGCCAAACCAGACACCCCCACTGCATTCAGCCTGGGACTTCCCTCCCCACTGGCTTCTCTGTTTCCTGATGACTGTCCTTCTCCACTCTCCTACAAGGGTTCCCAGCAAGTCCAAAATCTCTTTTTTTTTTCAGCTCAGCATGTTAAAAAAACCCCATAAAACAGAACAACAGAAAAAATCAACAACTTTTTGTTGTGTTCTAAGTGTTTTGAGTGTCCCAGTGAAATTCAGCTCAGTTCACCCCAAGGTCTTTGGTACACTATAGATATATCTGTTGGCCTGGCCATCACTGTCTGTACTGCAGGAGGTGTCTGCCTGAATGTTGGAGTAGATTTTAGCCCAAAATGTCTTATAAAATGGTCACAGATCGTGTTCTCTGAGCCAAAGCCACATCTCACAAAGGACCTTTAACTTAGAAAAAGTCAAAGCGCGCTCACCTGGGAAAAGGGTTTGAGCCAAACATTTTAGAATAAGAGACCCAGGATACAAAGGGCACCACAAATAATTGCAACATTAGTAGGCAGAAAACTGTAGCTAACCATCCTGTCCAGAGAAGCATGACTTTGAATGCTGATCAAGGCTATTTTGTCTTGCTGACCGCTTATAGTTTTGAGAGGTAGACTCATGGGAGTCTTACTAAACCACTAACTCACCATGACTGACCCCAGTGTATCGGTCTTTCACACTACATGACTCTGAGCCAGCAAGCTGAGTTTACTGATGTGTTTCAGACTAATTAAGATTGGTTTTCTTTAACATTTGTAATGAAACCCTACCTCCTCAGAAGTATGTGCGCACACAAAAAAAGAGACCCCAAATGAAAACCGAAATGAAACAAGATGAGCTACACAATAGTGATAAACTGTTTTCCTTCTTTGCTTTATTAACCAGCATAAATGTCGAGTCTCTCTCTGAAATAGCCCTAGGCAATACAGATATTTTTTGCTAATACAATGATCAGAAAAAAAGAATGCTCCCTTTTTCCTCAGAAGAAACACTGTCTCTGCAGTCTGAGTGGCTTTACAAATTAAACCTGAACAGTAAAAAGTGGTCAAAGCATTCAGGGAAGCAGAAAAGTTTGGGGTCAGTTGATGTTTAAATAAATCCTTCTGTAAGCTGAGAATTGTCTTTAATTTATTTTTCTATCTAGGAGGCTACTTGGCAGAATGCAAAATGAAAATATTCTCATGCTAAAATATACTAATTCTCCGACAAAATTTTAAACCCCAATCCTATGTGCACTGCCAGTACCAAATATTCAAAAATTAAGTGAGAGGAAATTTGAAGTTGATTGCCTCATTCAAGAAATGTGATCTGCCTCCAGCATTTTGCTTGGTTTTATTTAAACCTCTGTGAGGGAATTGGGCAGTGGGGTAGCTTTCCTCTCCCAAGGTGTGTGATGAACTAGAGCAGGCATAGGGATAGTGCCCTTGAGGTGGGATTGTCACATACACCTGCTGTAATGCACTTGCAAAGACCACTACAAAAGTGGTCTTGGGGCTGCTCTCCTTGCCCCAGACAGTTCTTGGCAATCTGAGACAGGAGCTGGGCTGCACGCCTGCAAACTGGGAAGACACTCAACACCTGTGCCAGAGACTAGTGCACTCCAGAGATATTTTGGGTCCATAGCATCAAACAGTGAAGGCTTCCTGACCTGTATTGTGTGACCTGACATCATACTTGCAAAATTGGGCTTATCCATTTAGGAAGGGTGCTCATAAAAACCAGTTGGGCAGACATAAAAATAAGCCACTTTTCCGCTGTGTGTGTGTTTATGTACACATTAGCATGTACAGATCCAGTACAGAAAAACATAGCTATATATTGAGTAGGGTACTGATGGGTGATTACCTGATTACTGATTGCTGATCGTTAGCAGCCTGATTACCAGGCTTCTGTGGTGTGTAGCTGGTTCCCATACCTACAGTACCCTTATAAGGAATTAGGCTGGTGATATTATATGAAAATGTATACTTTATATATTTTTAAAGCAAGAGCTGCCATGATATACTTGATATCAGAACTGGAAGGTTTTCGTTTTCAACACTATTAGGAATACTACTCTAAGATTCCAGGACTCACATGTGGTCTCTCTTGCCTTCTCTGTCCCTATGTATATTGTAAATTGAGATGGGGGAGTAACCGTGCTCCCACCACGGCATTTGAGTTCTCAGCTCATGAAAAGTGCACTAGACATTGCCTGTAAATATTGTCCCTTAGAGTTTCAGAGCAGAGAATAAAAATCTAAAAGAGTAAAAATGAAAATTTGTCCCTCTTGTTGCAGTGAAACCAGAGAGTTATAAAGGACCTCTGAACAATATTGAGTTTGGGGCAGCACAATCACATCACAAAAGATTTACCTTCACTCTGCAAACCCAATATAGGGCAATAACAATCTATTACAAGCAGAGCACTACAACATCAAAGGAATATTTAAAAGAACTAGACAGAACCTTTAAATCACAAAAATTGAGTTAGGTTGTCCCAGAGGAAACACCCTGGGGACAATTCCTAGCAGGATTTTCAAGAGGTGTTGTTCAATTACCAGAAGTTGTATCCAATGTGTATCTTAAACATAACTGGTAATCTGTCTGCTTCTAAAAACCTTGGGGACAATGAGCAAAAGGCACCAGTCCTCAAGGAACAATTAGAGTGGCAAAATGATAACAATTGCTATGAACATGCATGTCCATGTGTTCCTAGGTCAAAATAAGGGATTCTGTTGTAAAGCCTCTGCCTCTACACCAGCTGTGGAAGTCAGATGTGGGATGATATCTATCACAAACACCATTCACTAAGTGGGCAAGTCAGCCTGCACAAGAAAGAGGTGGCATATGTGGCACGTGTCTCTGAAAGTGTAATTAGAGCAGTGACAAAAACAGCAGGTATAGGGAAGGATGGAGACTAGAAACATACCAGCTTTCCAGGCACAGTTCTGGCTGATGCTCCTCTTTCAATTGCTATTTACTCTTGGCATAACTAAGCACTTATAAAACAGTTATAACTTGGTAAAGTGTTGAAAATAAGTGTCACTGATGTTGCATCCAATATCCCTCTTTTTTGAAATATAACTTCTTAAATGCTCCTCTAGCTGCCTGCTCTGCACAGTGCAATAGTTCATGGCTACAGCTGAGGAGGCACTGCTGCAGAGGGATGGACATGCTGACATACAAGAGAAGCTGATCCTGGCTGTAGCAGCAGGGTGGACCCCACGGATGCTGTAGGGCACTGCAGGACTCATGTCAGTGCAGCCACAGTTGCCTGGGCCTTCTGTGGGCCAATACAGGGACAGCATGGAATGACCTGGGGTGGGATGATGAGCCTGGCTCACAGTGTCTCTGGAGCAGTAATCCTTTTGAAAAATCCCTCAAGTCCTCTCTTCCAGAGCCTAAGCCCCAGCTGATAACTTAGCCACTACCTGTGCCTTTTAGTACAGTTTGCTGTTAAGGTTGTCTTCCTCTATCACCTGCTCAGTTCCTTTGTGGCATCAGTACAAGACCCTACTGGAGCCCTTGACTGAGGGCATGTATTAGATTTTATTTAACCCCCAAGGCAGTCATGCCACCACTCTTCACACAAGTTGGATGCCACCTTTTCAATCAGTAATGAGAGAAATGAGACAAAGCTAATGCCTATTACCCTCCTTTTCCAGAGGCTGCAAGATGAGCAAAAGTGAATGTTATCATAATATTGGTAAAACAAAAACCAGCAATTAATAAATTATTTATCTACTGATGAGAAGGCACTATTACCAAGGATGCACTAGCTTCCACATAGACAACTGCCAGATTAACTAGATGCTGATACTCAGCAAACATTCAGCAAAAAAAATCAGATTCAAGGAAGTGAGCACAACAAAACAACCTTCTTCACCTGTGTCTCATCAGTACCTCTGCTCTAAGGTGTAACAGAGTATGTATAGAGCCATTAAGGAGGTAAAATAGGAATTATTGTGCACCCACATTTCAGGAGAATTTGATTCCAATTAATGGAAGGGGGCAGTGTGGTACTTAACGAAACTGCCTTCAAATCAAAGGTAATCCAGAGCAGGTCACGGGATTGGGTTAACTGCAAAAAGCCTCTTGCTTAAATCCCCAGGTGATACCTGACACACCCAAGCATTAACTTTTCAGATGGGAGTACAGAAGATAAGCTCAGAGTCACACAGTAGTCTCTTTGCATTTGGCCCAAGAACCAAGCTTAAAAATACAAACAGGCTGTCCTGCACAGAGCGTGAAATACTTAAATGTCAGAATAGTATTGTTAGGCCTCTATCTGTATGCATAGCAACTATCATGTGTGCAGCAGAGAACAGAGCTGCCTTCGTGAAGGCAGGCAGGAATAAAAGCCCTGTATCCTGTTTTAACCATTCCCAGGTGGCTTTGAAAAAAAAAAATTCTTTAGAATTAAAATGTTATTGACCTCAGTGACACGTGTATTATGTCTCTCAAGACCAACAGTAAATATACAAAATGTTTATGTAAATATATATCTGTTCAGTGGAAGTACTAGTCAACAGAAGAAGCATTTCCTTAATAGTTGCTGAAAATCTTTGCCTTTTCAAGAGGGTATTGAGAGGGTTTTATTAACTTCTCCTTTTTTCCATGTTCTTCAAAGGGACTATTGTAGGACATTGGGCCACATAATCCCATGTCTTTACACTGCAATGCATAAGAGAGGGGTGGGGAGTGCAAGAAGTCAGGTTGCTCCCAGATGTCTGTGACAGAGCCAGGTACTGCTGTAATACATATGTTTAGGTACTACAACAAGTGTTTTCTGTCCTGAAAATGGGCCTGGGTGTACCAGGAAAGGCCGCCTGTGATGCATATTCATCTCTCCTGACCTGTACTTTGGGTAAACCGAGATGTGTCTCTGCTGCCATGGGTCTCTGGCTGTGCCCTGGTTCATGAGGCTGCAGGGAGAGCCCTGGTAGCAGCAGCAGGGGTTTGTTGGGTACAGTAACACAGGGAGTGCCCGTAAAGTAGCTGCAAAATTAACTTGTAATTACCTCCCTGAGCTGAGCAGTCTCGTGCCAAGTGTAGACAGTGCTCTACACACATTTAGCCTGAAGCAGAAGTGGGGTGGATGTGCAGGTACCCTGTGGTCAAATTCACTATTGCAGCAGAACAGTGTCTTTCCCTCTGTGAACTGGCTTCTGGAGCATGTTTCTCCCTAGATGGTCACTCCCGTTCGTGGGACCACACGAAGGCAAGAGGGATTCCAGGAACAGGCCCTGGAGGAATGCTTGGCATATCTAAGGGAAGGTATTTAAAGGAACATCAGGTGGAAAGGGACATAGCATTGATGGTTGCATTCATTTTGTTGTTATGCATAGAAATTTCCAGAAAAGGATCTGGGGGGGAAAAAAAAAAAAAGAGTTCTTAATTCAGAAGTGTAGTTTGCTTAAATTCCTAAAAGGAATGGGTTTGGTACTTACCTATTTATGGGAATGCATCCACTGTGAGACATGAGGAGGAGCAAACAGAGCTGCTTCAGCAGCAAGAAGGGAACAGTCACGAAGAAGAGCTGTTAGAGAAGTCTGGAGCAGGTCTGACACTAATCCCCCTCCCTTAGAGGTCTGGAAACTTCTGGAAAGGAACTCAGGAAAGAGATGTATCAGGAGATGTGACAGGAAAGGTGATCTCCTCGGTGAGAAAAGAACTGTGGTCAGAACTAGGAACAAAACTTCTGAGAGAAAGGACTTTAGGTGAACAAGGTCTGCTCCTGTCTCTCCGTTCCTTCTTACCTTCAGCCTTGATTTCTGCAGTGTTTAAAGCCAAGGGTGTCTCTCCAGGAGACATCCTGAGGATAGCCATAATTCTCAGGGAAGAAGCTAAAAATTATTTTATGGCTGATTTTGTAAATACATGATGGGTTTGTGTGATATATCTGGTGGATTTATCCTGATTCTACACTTTTGTTTTGCCTATTTACATCTTTTCAATAATAAGTTTAGAAGCAAGACAGTGAATCTGGATCTGTGTAAAACGGAAAAGAGAAGAAATCAATCTCTTTGTCTTCTAAGAACGAAGTTTGTAATTTATGCTGCAAAAAGATTATGTAATCCATCTCTCTTCTGTTGTTGAAGTACTGTTTCTGTGGACTCAGCTGCAGTTGGTCAGCCCAGTATAACCAAGACTGAGAGAGAGAAAAACTGATGAGTTTTGTACTTTGTCCTGAATCAAGGATAACAATGGATACAGGGGAGGATGAGGATTTACCAGTCCCACAAAAGGAGCTGGCACCAACTGAATTGACATAGGACAGTCCTAGGCTGCTGAGAAAGGAGGGAGAGGGGTATGACTTCAGTGGCCAGAATTGATGTATTGGTCAGAAGAGAAGCATCTCCCCTTCTGCTTGTTAAAGCTGTCTGTAGCTTCTGTCATCAGAAATTTTGAAGCACAATCTTTTTATCCCCTAGAATTAGGCTCCTTTGGAAACTACATGAAGTCAGAGATCCAACTGCAGGTAGACTATTGAAGGGTAAAGTGTTTCTCCACTCCATATTAAAAAAGTCCCTTCTTATCATGACTGTTGGCAGGAACTGCTTTCTCCTGGAAAATAAAGAGTATGTTAACAAAACCCCTCCAGACCTTAGAGAGGAGTAGGTGGGCTAGGTCTTCCCCATCTATAAATTTTCATAGTGCTTTCGTTTTCACTTCGGTGATGCTAATAGTTACCCTCTCTAATTTCTCAGCTAATTAGCTTATCTCTTCCCTGCAGGTTGGGGGAATAAAAACACAACTCCTGCTGGAGTTCTCTGACCTTCAGGCAGACATCTTGAGAACACAGATTGAACTGATAGTAGGCTATTTTATAAGGCCTTAAAAGCCACTAAGAAACTAGTAAGGCCCATTAGACTTTCTGTCATGCATATGATGAGAAAAATATACCAGCATAAAATCCACTTTATTGTCCTGCCATGACAGCAGCAGCTATTGTGCTGGGAAGCTTTTTGGATGGCAGTCCTACCTTAGTGTTTCTGCTCTGCTGGCTGGTGAGGTTTTGGGGATGGCATCCAAACAGAGAGGCTTTGTGATAGGCTATCAGTGACCCGTGAGGAGTATAACACACAACCCGCTGGTCTGACATGAGGGAAAAGCTCAATAAAAGCAGAGTGAGCTCTTTCAGTCTCCTGTTTCAAGCCTTAACATTGACTTCCTTGCACAGAGATTGGCTCGAAGAGCTGGTACCACGTTATATTCCAGGCTCTTTTCAACGTGAGCAGAGTTTATCTGGCCTTCCTTAGGGGCATTGCTCCTTTGCACTTTCCTCTCTGATATCTTTAATCAGACAGGAGAAAATACTGCACTTTGACAGGGGTCCATACTCACTTCATGCTGCAAATATTTCTCATCAACTGGGCTAGAAATTAATGGCAAATGACGCTTTTTGCCTAAAGTTCTATTTTATAGTTGTTAAGGAAAATAAGCAATTACTTGTCCTTTGTCTTCAACACACTGCTAAATAATTACTTGTCTTTTAACAATAACTGCTCTGCAGGTGCAATCTGTGTGCTAGAGAACCTGGGAGACCTTATAGAGTGTCACAATCTGTGCCTGCAAGACCAATTCTGGCAGTTCTTTCCCAAAGCTCCCCGTAAAATGAGCTGTTGTTACCGAGGTCCAGCTGACACTATGGTGAGGAATTCAGAAGTCAGCATGGAGTTACCTGCACCAGGTAACGCCAGAGCAAAAAACCTCCAGAGGTAGCTCTTCCCTTACTCCTCTCCCTCATAGGACACTCCATACCCTCAAAGGAGGGTATGTCCATGGAGCACAAATGATCAGAATTACCACTCCTGTAATTCTTCTTGATAACATTTTTCACAGTTCTCTTTCATTTTGGTTTGCAATAGGAAATGTCTGGAAAGTGCCCAGGTTGGTGAATCTCGATTGATTCTTTTTTTATTACTATTATGCAGGATGGACCATGATTTTTATTTTCCTAGTTTCATTTCTGTCCTTAAAATTCTCTAGTCAAGCAAAATACTTTGGGATGCTAGATATGACACATACGTCTCTAAGGTGTGCTCAGAAAAGACCTGATGGCACGGCCAGTGACTGACAGCTGCTTCTTATTCTTAATTCCTTATTTTCCCAACAGATTTCCAGGTTGTTATGCAATTTCTCCTGCCACTTCTCCTGTGTTTACACCATTGTGGCAGAGGAGGATTGTATGAAGCCCCTTGCAGAGCTATTTTGGTTAATTCCAGATGCTGTCTAAAGATGATAGCTGATAGGTGAGGTGCTTTTTTTCCCTTGCAACCTTGAGATATTATCTCAGACCTGTTCAGGACTTACCAGCCTGATAACCCGGGACTCAATTTGGCTTTCTGCACGTGGCAATGTGAGCCACACTCAAATCTACATTTCCAGTATGCGTCTGAAATATGCTTTAATGTGGTTTTTATTCAGCATTACTAAGAGTGTTTCCCTACTGTTTTCTGCACTTAATGAAGATATTCACCACTCGATTGTGTATGTGAGCAAATGTGTATGGTGTGAGTGATATGTGTTTTGGAAGTTGTTTTACAATTTTCCAAAAATTTGTGTTTAAAACACAGATGGTTTTGCTCCAGGACAAACTGTTGGTTTGTTCTGATTGAACTTTGTAATAGAATAAGTCCATATTTCTTTTATGCCCTGACCTTAAAACTTACTGAAATTTGTGTTGCTGCTCTTTAAAGACAAGTCCTATATGTACTTCACTACTCATCAGAGGCCAATTCATAATAGTACTCTTCAAGAGCATCTCTGGAAAGATATTACTATTTCAAATGACTGCCAGCTCCCCCTATTCTCAGACCAAACCACAGAAAACCACCAACCCTTGCTTACTGTTTTATTACTAGAGTTTTTATTTATGAATGCTGCATCTGCTTTCGTATTTTTCCCCAAAATCCAAAAACCAAGCCCAGAAAAATAAGTACAAAGGAACTGCACTCAGACTTCTCCGTTCATATTAATTCTCATTAATCCACTGGATTAATGAGGCTAGTTGCCCTTCAGTCAGCATGTGTGTCTGTGGGACAAATGTGGGTGTGTGTATCCTCTGCAGCCACCGCTTCCCAGCCCACTCTGTCTGCGAGATCAGACAGAGCAATGCACAATCCTGGGAATAAGGGACAGAAGGACACTGCCTTCACATTCACTGCCTGTTTTCTCTCCAGAGTGTGGATGGCTTGGTTAAACTGTTACCTGTGAACTGGTATTTTCTCACTTTAGCAAAGTTGAATTCTGTAAGTGATGAAGCCAGCTCATAGCAGAAGCAGAACTGCTCTGACTTGGGTGATCAATCACACAAGTTAATCCACTCGTAAAAGCTGAGCTTCGGCTCCTAACTGTACACTGGACACAATCTCTGACTTTAATTTGCATTTCTTAGTTATAGAAATAGGAAACTTATCTTTGAAAATGTTCACGTTATTTCTTAGGCTGTTCCTGAGGCTTTAAGAGGTGCCCTCCGTTATTTAACACCCAGGGTGTTTCTGATCTCTGTAACATTGTTTTACTGCAAATTCTTAACAGTCCCCCACCAGAGTTTCAAACAAATCAATAAAATACATAAACAGTCAAGGGAGAAGGTGGACTTGATATCAAAAAGTACTGGTTTGTGTGTAAGCAGTTTGAGGTAAATAGTTTTTGTTTCGATCAGAAACGTGTATTACTCTT
Source organism: Monarcha castaneiventris obscurior (assembly GCA_026261815.1). Taxonomy (NCBI): domain Eukaryota; kingdom Metazoa; phylum Chordata; class Aves; order Passeriformes; family Monarchidae; genus Monarcha; species Monarcha castaneiventris. The sequence continues at coordinate 8,424,629 of JAMPIT010000890.1, forward strand.
AGTCCATTTTAAATTTTGCTTTAATGTAATTTGCATTATTTATGGTGGACTTTTTTTTTAACATCCTGCAACTTTCCTTATGATTTAAAAGAAACTTTTCTTTTTGATTCGAGCTGCTGGTAGAAGGCTCTGTCTAAGGGTGAGAATTGATGCCGACTGCCCCATCCCCTGCCAGGCTGCGCTGACTCCCTCCGCCGTCCCTGCAACCTCTCCCATGCTGCTAAGGTCCATGTCAGACAGGGCCCCCTGACATGTTCCCCTTTCAGTCACTGCTTTCTTCTGAGAGCTGTCACCACCCCCTGGAAGCACATCCTCAGTGTAGACACAAGGCTCCTACCAGCCCCGGCGGCAGGCTGGAGATGTGAAAGTAAAATTTATGTCTGGTGGGACTCGGGTTGCATTGGGTGTGTTTGGGTTTGGGGTTATTGCAGAGCAGGCTGTGCTTGCACTGAGAATGGGAATGGATCCTGCCTGAGGCAAGCACAGAAACTGCCAGCAGCGAGTCCTTCCTCCTCTGGTGAGACTGGGGCTCACAGGGAGACAGTAAAAGAGCCTTTGGGAGAGGTTCCCCTGAATGCCAAGAGGGGAACCTGCAGTATCATTTTTAATTGCTTTGTCTTGGTCTGTTATCAATGGCAAATGTGTTAACATATCCCTTTTAAAGTTATTAGGAGGAATTTGGAGTGTAAGCAGTCATGCATGGGAAAAGCAGGAGGTGCTGGAGGGAGCTCACACTATATATATATCTCCATATATATCTATATATATCTATATATATATCTATATATATATATCTATATATATATATCTATATATCTATATATATATATCTATATCTATATATATCTGTCTGTTCTTTGGTATATGCTAATCTTTAATTGTTGTTTGCTACATATCACACATGTATCTGATATATCCGAGTTTCTGTCCCTTAGCATATGATCTCTAACTGTTGTTGTTGGGGCATTCTGGTGGTTTGTCTTTCTGTTCTGGGGTTTTTTGTGTTCTAATTATGGCCTTATCACTGAAATTTTATGAGTACTGGGCACAGGTGCCCAGGCACCTGACAGTGTGGGGCTGCAGGGGCTCTTCTTTCTGTGGGGTGTGGCCAGAGGCTGACCCATACTGGACACAGATATTGCCAGCCAGCTCCAATGGACCTACAGCAGGGCACAGCTGTGCATCTGGAAAATGTATTTAAGAAAGGGTAAAATGAGGAAAAACAGTGTAAGAAGCAGCTCTGATACCTGGTCACAAGGTATTAGCCATGACAATAGCGTTTGCAAGTTATAGCAGTGCTGCAAAAAACTTGAAGTCCAACAAAGTCCCTACGGAAGCAGAGTGAAAACAACTCCCCAGGCTGAGAAACTGTGTCCTGTGATTTTATTTCTTCCTCACCTTGACCAGCTGTATAGCTTTCTTATCCCTTTTTTTCCCTTCCTGAACTTTCCTCCAGACAGAGTGTAATGGCTTTATTTTTTGTTTTAAGACTGAACAACCTTTTCCAATTGCTGTCATTGAAGTCTATTTAATTTTAAGCCTCACCACATGCTGTAAACGCAGGACTGCTGCCAATCAACATGGAAGAACTTTGAATGAACTGTTTCTTAACTTTATTAGAGTAATTCATATTTGGACCCTTTCCCTGCCCACACACCTCTCTGCCCACATTTCCATTTCCTTGCCAAGTCATGTAAAACTCTGACCTTTTTTCCCAACTAAATTTTTTGACTCCAAATAGAAAACAATATAAAAGTTGTGCCATTAGTATGCATCATCCCTTCTCACCCCTTGACACTACAACTGAGTTTGGCCAAGTTAGAGCAGAAGCTTTAATTTCCAGAACAAGGAACCTTGCTTGTTTCCCTGGAATTTTCTCTTTGTCAGCATTCACTTTTCCCACAGTGCCTTTCAGTGTCAACTCTCTGGCCATGATTCAAATCAATTTTTCCAAACATTTGTATCTGAGGTGAGCTTTGAGATTCCTGTTGCTGTCTGGGCTGGAGGTAACTTCATTAGTTTGTTGGTACATTTCTATTCTTGAACAAGATGTGCAGCTGTTGGACTTTCTCGATGTGTCAATAAGATAGGATGCACATGTGATGGATTCATACTTGTCTACTAGAATTTAAGGAAAATTTTCTTGAATGGCAGGTAATTCCAATTTTAATCAACTACATCAAATCATCCTACTGATAAAAATGGATCAATTCTATGAACATCTTATTTATCCTTTTTTTTTCCTAATTTCAGTTTGGGTCTTATGAGCCTACAGATTTACAAAATGGAATGTCATGCATTTTCCTAAGTTATTTTATTAATAATAGGATCTGTCCTGATAAGCAAAATAATGAACAAGTTTCAGTGAGCTGAGTTAAACACTGGTGAAAAATGTAGGTGGAGCTTTTCTTCTCCTTCTCACCCATATGAAAATCACTAACTGATTTTGCAGCTGTGCACAGTAAATATTACCAACAGTTCTTCCTCTTTCTTGAGAAAACAGAGCTTCAGTCTCCACATGATTCTAGTCTCCCTCTAAGCTATACTCCTAAATTAGACCTGTAGAAAACTGTGCTGCAGAGTTTTCCCTGCTTTTGCATATTCATTAATCTTAATACACAAGTACTCCTACCCACATCTGTGTGCTACCTCAGTGCCTCGCTTCTTTTGGCATTTGGTCCAAAATACCTTTTCGAATCTGATTCCTATCTCTGCACTGGATTATTTGCATACTAAACCCTTTCCTGAGCATATCTCCTGTACCTGGGACTCATGGAGTATGTATGAACTGTCTGCCTGTAAGTTGTTAGCCGAGGCAGGTCAGTGGGTGTACATACACTCCTCCAACCTGTGCAGTTTGGCTTTAAAAGCCAAGTATTTTCTATTTGCTGAATCACTTTCTTGTATTAAGGCAGAAAAATGCAAAGCCTTGATTTATGTGAAGACCTTTGCCATTATGCAGTGGTGGCAGTGGAGACACAGGTATCTCAAAGCATTTGAGCAAAGCAAATCCCACACAAATCAGGCAATGCCCATTAATTACAGGGAGTGTTAATCTTATTTGCATCATGCTAAAAAGGATGAGTGGGATAAAATGTCATATTTGGGACCATGCTCCTTCTATCTCAAGTACTGGACTTTGGCTAATCAAAATTTTGAATTAAATTCCATGTAGCTTAAAAAGGAAAGATTGAAAAACCCACAGGCACTAAAAGGTCTCTGTGAAAGCAGTGACACATCCTCCAACTGGATGGCAAATACCTAGTGCTTAAAAGACTGTTAAGGTGATAGTCATAAACTGTGGCAGTATTTAATGGTTATTGCACTAAGCTGATTTTGAAGCGCACTTCTAATGTTGTAATCCTGATGGATCAATTTCCTGTGTGAAATGCATAATTTTTATACAGTATAGAACAAATTTGCTCATGTTTGAGGATACCAACTGTAAAGAGGTTTAAAGATTTCTGCTGTCTTTATCACCTGGCTGCTAAATACAACTAAGTGAAATACTGCAAATAGGAGTGTAAATTTAAGAATGCAGCATAAGGAATAGCTTCTGAAGACTGTTCAGTGTTAAAGAGTAATTTTTTTGCAGTCCCGAATGAGAGACTGTCTCACATTGCCAGCCCATAGTGATTTTTTTCTTTTTTTTTTTTGTCACTACAAGCAGGATATGGATATATACATTTTAAAAACCAGGCATCTTTAGGTAGGAAACAATCTGCTGGCAGGTAGAAACCATACCAAACAAGGAGAAGGACTTCCTTAACTGAGAAAGCAACTTAGCACAATAAAATCATCACAAGCAATGTATTTGTTTGAAGAACAAAGACCATCTCTTGACACAAAGGAAAGGGTCAAGGGGGAGAAGAGTGTGTGAAATGTTGTTACTTGAACAGTGAATTTCTCTATGAAGCACTGTCCCAGGATATACCAGCTTTGTGCTTAAGATCTCACTCTTATTCAGCCTTAAAATTTTTATTGAAATTTTAACAACAGATTTGAGGCAAAGGGTATCACATTTCATGGCACAGCCAGCCTATGATCTGTTTCAGGTTTCCACAACTATTTCTCTATCTTGTGGTGCTGAATCCGGCTGTGGAAGGTGAATTGCTCTGTGGTTTCAGAGCTAGGACAGAAACGTGCCCCAAGAGTTTAAATCCACTGACATGTTCTTGGTTTAATATGTGAAAGTTCTTTCTTCTGTTATGAGATCAGAAGCTTTTAGACACAAAACAATCTAAATGTGGCCACACCAGGAAGTGGCACCAGTTGGGAGCTCATTCTCTGCCAAACATGATGTCATTTCAAGGCAGCTAAGAGTCCTTAAGTGCACCCTGCAGTTAAGTGGCTGCTGTGGAGAGAGGCAGATTTTATGATATCGACCAGATTCTTATTTCTGTCACTGCCAAAAAAGTCCCACTGTTGATATTTTTAGTAGTGTTGTCCGAACGTGCTCTGTAGTGCAAATTGGTATGGAAATGATTGAGTCCTGCCTTGGATTTGCACATTCCACCTTGAGGGCTTTCCTAAAGATTTATAGAAAGCAACTCTCATCAGACTATTCTAAACAGCTTGAGGGGAAAAGAATTTTTCCCCCACAATGACAAAGCCTATCAATTCTGTTGAGGAACAGGAGCTTTTTCCACTTCCTATCTCCCATACACACAGCCCTGGTAAGCACCAGCATGGATACCAGACACTACTCTCTTAGCCTCGTTTCTGTTGTTACTAATTACCCAGACTTGTGATGTTAAACTCTCAATGCAGTTTTAAATCTATCATTTTCTTCCCCAACCATTTTGGCAAAAGTGTGATTGGGAAATACCTGCCAGTTGTTATTTTTCAGGCTGTTTGGAAAACGATACTCTTTTTCTTCCCAGTTTCCCAATAAAACCATTTGCTTCATGTTCATTCCTTGAATTGTAGTTAATTATACCAAATTCGACACTTCTAACAGCTTCACGTTTTTTGGAATAATAGACTTTTTCTAGCTTGGAACAGGAAGCTGTGTTGAAAGAGAAAATAAGGTGGTTTTTGAGATAACACTGAATCTTGTTTCACAATAGAGTTTCTGCCTAGAGCATTTCTTCACCTTCTTACCCTTCCCCCATTCCTCCTTTCAGACTATATCACAAAATTTCAAAATTTTTCCCTCAGCCTTTTTGTTTAAGTTTAAAAGTAATCTTTAACACTAGCAACTTTTCACAACTTACAGATCCACGTGACATGTTATTTTTGACATTTATTGTAATGTGGCCTGGGGGACATTTACATTTGACTGATTCATTTAGACTCCTTTCTCCATATATTGGAAGTTTCTTATTCAGTAGGATTTCAGCATTATTTCTTTGTGCTTCAAACCTTTGAACTGGGATTTGGAACCACATTTTGGTGCTGTTCTTTGATGGTGACTGTACCTTGGGTGGTAGCTGTTTCCTGAGTAATGAACTAAAAGCATTGCAGCTTTTCTTGCACTCAACTTGCAAGGAGGGAAGGATTTAGAGGGTGGTCATTACATAACAAAGCTTGTAATTTGATAACTGGAAGGAGAATCCAGAAAAGGAAAAAAAATACAGGAGGGTGAGAAAATCCTGCTCTTAAAATGTAAGTGTTCAAGGAGTGCCTTCTGTACAGGGAATAACTGAGCAGGCTTAGACTTTTCAGCTTGCAGCCGAGGGGATGTAGTGGGAGGACAGTAGAGATCAACAAAGTAAGGAGCAGTGTGGAGAGAATGGACAGGGATTGTTGTTTCAGCTAATATAAAATCGAGGGTGCTCAGATCACCGACAAACTGGGGGAAAAATTAAGTCAAGGACAGGTTTTTTCACCCCAACTCAAAGTAGGTGCACGGATCTCCTTGGTAAAGGATGTTGTGGATTTAAAAAAGTTTGCATGGGTCCAAGAGGAGAATGAAGAAATGTTCGAAAGACAGGTCCATGGTGGATGACCAAATAAGACAAACAACACAACTCTCAAGAAATCTGAGCTGAAATCAACCTGGGATAGTAGCTGGGAGGGTCTTCGTCCTTTTCTCAGTTAAGCACCTGCTTCTGGCCGCTATCAGAGACATTGGCTTGGAGGGGCCCTTGGACTGAACCGGCACAGCTTTTTCTGTGTTCCCCAATCCAACCTGAAACTGCTCATTGTGAGACTGATGTTCATATTTTGCTTTGAACCATGACAGAGGACTTCCTCTCTTTAGACCATGGCTGAAGCAAGATTTCTATTCCACCCATTGAGTCCCAGTGAAAGACAGAGGCCACTCTGACCCCCTTCACGAACACAAGCTCTCAGGGAAAAATTTGCTGTTTTCATCATCTATACTTACCCAACATGGCACATATATTAGCATATATCAAATGCTTCAGTATAGATTACTGCAATGTAACCTATCAACAAATATTTTACTCATGTGAAAGGCCCTGAAAGAGGGAATGATTTTACTTGCCACCCAGATGAATTTCCAAGAGACATGTAATGTTGAGTCTCAGAAATTGCCTTCTTCATAAAAGGCAAAGCTGACAGATGCAGGTTCTGTGGCTTAAAATTACAAAACCTTGTAAAGATATATATATATATAAAAGAATGCAATGCTCTAAAACAAAAGCAAATAAAAATTCAATGGGACTTCATATACTGGTATTTGTACTCAGAAAGCAAGGTTTAATAAAATTCTTTAATTTTATGGCAGAAGACATGTCAAGTGCAGTTTACATTTCTCAGCCAATAATCATATTTTCTTGCAAGGGGCTGATACATTTATTTTTTAGAGACAGACACAACAAATAATAAGGGTTTTTATTTGAGAGGAGAAACAAGCATTTTTATCAAGATGAAAGGGGTATAATAAATTTATGAGACCTCACATACAGCTATAATATAATAAATTAGGAGGATTAATGGAATTGTGGGCTACAGTAACCCTCACTAGTAGAATGCCTATTTTATGGAGCTTGATAATACAGTTTATCATTGACTCCATGGGAATTCCCACAATATATTAGCTGTGGTGTAACAATAAAGCACACACAGTAAGAGGCATGTCTCTTTTGACACACATTCTCTTCCCACACTTATTTTACCAGGGAAACAACTCCGGTGCAGTTTAATTAAACTGCACTGCAATGAATTAGTCCAGGTCTTAGCCCCCTGACAGTGAGGAGCCTGGCATTACCACAGGGGGCTGTCCCCCCGTGACACCAGAGACTGCAGAAAACCTGGGAAAAAAAGTGTAGGGTCTCTCAAGTGACACTGTCACTGTGCAAGGCCTTAGCTGTCAATCAGAGGACCTGCAAAAAAGCTCAGACCCCTTCACATTCAACTTTATCTGCCTACGTTTGTTCACTTTATCTGACCTTTCGGAGGAGATCAGAAAGTGATGTAGAGAGGCAGTTAAAGACCTCCCCATTTATGAAAAAGGTGTGCTTTGGTGGTGGATAAAACCCTCCCTCCAGTGGATGTTCAGCTGATGAGGCTTTTAGTCATGATTTTTGCCGTTTTCTGGAATAGGAATGAATCAAATTCACAGTTCTAGAGAAAATAGTTTTTTATAAGGGGAAGTGGCACAGACCAGTGTCAAAAGCTGAATACAAGTGGAAGTGTTTAGGTTGCATGAGCAGACAGGCATCACATCACTGCAGCCCATGAGGTTCCTTGGTATTACACAGGCCATTGAACTGCCTGACTTTGGATGCAATTCTTTGAAAGAGAATTCCTGGAATTCCTGGAAAATAAAAATTCCCTCTGTATTTAGACATCAGCAGGAACACAAAAGTGATGACAGTCTTTGGGAACTGTGTGCCTGGTTGGCTACTATCCCATTTTAAAAAAGGGCATCTGATTTTATGGTTGAGTTTACCCGAGTTGCCCTCGTTATATGACACCACAGGATGGTGTAATGGCCTGAGTTAAATCAACTGAAGAGCAATCTGTCACCAAATTTCTGTTCCCCTAGAGGTGCTCAAGGGTGCAACCAAATCACCTTAACTTGAATACAGGGAGGTTTTCAGTCTCCCAATAAATCATATTTTTCACTCCTTTAATAGATAGTTTATAGCTTGTATCTGTCACTAGTACATTGAAACAATCATAAGGCGATATACACTTCAAAAAAAAGAAGTTGATAATGATTTTTAAACCTAAAAAATTGAATTGTATAATTCTCATGATCTTGGAAGGGCACTTAATACAGACAGTGGTATTTCCCTAGAGCCAAATGTTGGAATGTGTAGAAAGGTAATTCCCAATAAAACAGCAAAATGGTCATCCATTATTTATAGATATGCCTGAACCTTTTATTAATTCATGAGACTATTTAGGAGTAGAAAACCAGAATTTAATCTTTTAAAAATGCGTTTTTAGTGGGAGTACCTTGCTGGACTTAGCTTAACGCTTTCTTTGAACATGCACACCACACCACAGAGGAATTCATTAGACAATGGCAATTAGATCTCTAATCATTTGGCACTGCTGGAATTGCTGCACTCTATTTAAATGCCAGACATGGTACCTTAGTGATTGGTTCATCCTGTCGCCACATTTCCATCGGCTACCGAGCCTGAGAAATGACAGTCACATTAGATGTCATGTAAAGCATCTGACCTTGCTCTCCCAGCACTTGATCTTTGCACTTCAGGCGGGCATTTATCATTGTCCTGCAGAGACAGGACTCAGGTGGTTCAGATTCACCACTGGTTTTCGTGTTGCAAAGGCATTATAACATTCCCTTAACTTTATCCTTCTATTGTAGGAGAAATGGAAACACAATTTTGTTGCCACCTGGCCAGGTAAATTTACTTAGTGGAGGGAGAGAGAAGCAGGTTCCTGTGGGTCAAAAGAGTGGAAACTAGAGGTGTTGAGTCTTGGAGGACATACTCTTCAACTCAAACAAATTCCCAGTGCTTGTAACTGCTTTGCTGGTAGAGTCAAAGACTTTTATTAATCAATATTCACTGCTTTGTTCTTTTTATGACAGAGGGAATGCAGAGGTCAGAGATTTTCAAATGGCATAAAGATAGCAGATAGCAGCAGCCATAGCTGCCACACAATGGTCCCTCAGCTTCAAAAGAAACAGAAAATCCCATCTGTGGCTGGTAAACTTTGCATTGCAGCTCTTTCCATATTGAACATAACTGCTGTGATTGCAGTTATCTTCTCAGATATGCACATGGGGGTTCAGGAGGACTTCGGACCCCGTGAGGAGTTTGATCTCCTGTGCTATTCCCCAAAAGGATCCAATAGAAAGCTCCTTTTTTGTGCTCGTGAGGAAGCTGGTTAGGACTCTCAGATATTGGTGTTTCAATTTGCAGGTTTCTCCGCATAGCAGAGATGGGTTTAGGGTCTGAAAGTTGCAGTGAGTGCTGTCTCTGTGGACAAGCTGACTGGCTGTCAAAATGGTGGGGTAAGTTTGCAGCTAACTTCAGACTGCAAGTTTCAGGCACATCTCTTAATGTTTGAAGGGATAAATCCATAGCTGAAATAGCTTTTAAAAATAAGGTCTGCAGAACTGGGTTGATTTCTGTTAGGCATAGTATTTTTTAGAGGGATGCTAGCTGTGATTCTCCTTCAACCCTTGCTGCTCACAAGTGGTTACTTCCATAGGTGGGCAAGGAAAGTGGCATTTACAGATAGTGTCTTGTCTGATTACCCACTCTTATTTTAATGTTTTCCTGATCCCAATTTTTATCCCATCCAGTACCTCATTTTGCCTCAATAGTTAAGCAAATTTTGCTGTAATTACAGAAAATTGCAGATTGAGATAAAGGAATTATAAAGTTTCTGGGAACATACTGTATAAATCAGACTTTACAGAGTGTCTTTCTAACACTTGTTTTGCACTCATCTTTCATTTTCTAGAAAGACTTACATACTAATTGATAAAAGTACTCTTCAGGAACATGGTAAGAGTTTACTAGGAAATCCTGAGTTACTATTGTTACATTTTACTTAACTTTTTGGGGAGAAATGTGAGACTTTTCTAGTGAATTCAGTCTCCCCACCCCCCACACTGGTGACTCTTCATCACCACAGTTTTGGTTCAAACCAAGCTGCAGCTCCTTTATTGCTGTTACTGAGTTAAAAGAAGTATGAAACTTTTTTCCTATGCTGAGCTTAATAGATGAAGGGTAAAATCCAACCCACAACTGAGCTCCAAAATGCACAGATTTGACCTAGGAGTTGTTAAAGAGAGCCTGTATGATAGACTATAGACTTTTCTATCCACAATGTTTCTTGCTGCTGTGGGCTTGTTGGTGGGATAATTGGTTCTAGCACGAGTTATGCTCCCAGTGCCAAAGGTGTGAGTGAGAGTCAAGGTCAGTGATCTGACAGTGATGCCCAAGGCAAAGGGGACTTTAGTGGCTCATTCTTCTAATTGGTGGAAGGAGCACTGTGCTCTGTTGGAAACCCTTTGCTTTTCTATATCAATTCTGACTAGATCTAGTTTCTCCCTTAAAAACCCTACTGATACATTTCTGTGATTTGGAATAGAACATTAAATGCACTGGTGCATCTGATCATGTAGCTTTCATTTATACAACACTGTTTCAGCAACATAATGGTGGAGTAAACCTAGAATTCTACATGAAAGGGTCAAACCATGTGTCTTTTATGCAGCAGCTTTCATGATGATACAACTTAAACCGGGAAAACAGTCCATAAATTCCAGTGCAACAGAGGAATATTTGTATGTCTTTCATTGCATTTTGTATGGATGAAGCCTTGCTGTGTCTGAACACCCTCAGGAATGGCTGAAATTCACAGCTGAGTGGCTTCTTTTCTTAATTGCTGCTTTCCTGGATAGCATGTGTTTTAGGAGGACGTACAAATAAATCTATTTGCAGCAAGTTTATCAGCTGTGCTAATGTAATTCTTAATGCCTGAGGACTTTGCATAGCTACAGTTGAATTAGAAGGCCGCATTGATCCCCTGTACCTGTGCCTGAGACTAAATGTAGTTGCTGCTCAGTAGCCGGGCCTCCTGCGGAGGCTCTTGACATCAAAGAGACAAACTAGCTAAGTCATAATTAGCCCCAAGCTTGTTTGGTGTAAATTGTAAACAATATATCAAGTTGACTAATTGTAATGAGCCCGAGTAGCAGACACGGAGCCTCGGGGACCGGCGCGCCGTGCCGCCGCATTGGCTCGCGGTGCGGCCTCGGCGAGGGGCGCGGAGCCGGGACATCCCAGCCGGGATGTTCGAGTGAGCGAGCCGGGAATCCCAGCCCTTGAACCCGGCGCTTCCCGGGGACATCCATCAACGTCGGCCGCGGGCAGGAGTCGGGTGCCCCGGCTTCTCCGGGCTGCGCGCACGCTGAGCCGCCCGGCCGCGGGAGTTCTCACATTAATCTCCGCTATTTAGGGCGCTCCTCCAGAGGTAAAAAGGTTGAAAGCCACCAGAAGGATCGTCAGGAAAGTCACAGGCTCTGTGTTCAACATTTTTGGAGGTACAAGCTGTCTTTTGAAACACATGGACTTAATTAAGGGAAAAACTGAGCCCTTCCTTTCCTATTCCATTTCAAAATTTTCAAGTGCCTAAATACTGAAGCAGCCAATCTCACTAAATATTTATTATTTACCCGGAAGAATTTCCCTGTCATCATACAAAAGCAGTAAGCTGGGCTGGAGAGAGTCAATGCACTTTAACAAGAAACAAAACTCCTTGGACCAGTAATTTTGCCTGAGCGACACAGATTGTCTGTACTTCTACATCATCCCTGTTTCTCAAAGCTGCAAATTCAAAGGCTGTGATAGGCACAATATGAGAAATGCCACACTGTTTGTCTGTGAGTGTCTGCTCTATCACACTATCAACACAATACAGGAATAGATCAAAGGTTTCTAATGGGACAAAGTTTGATTAGCTCATAGGAATATAGGAAAAAACATATTTTTGGTAATCTGTAGTGACATAAAGGAAGAAAAATGAATGCACTTGCAAACCAGTAAGCTATTACAAAATAAGAAAAAAAAATGTCCTTATGGTTTTTAGTGAGTCCTTGGTGAGTCTTCAACAGCCCACCTTTTTTAGAAAGATATTTTTCTCTATTTATGCTCACTAAGAAAAATTTTCCCTGTTCTTCAATGAAATTTACACTACTAAGTATATTAGGAATGAAAAAAGGGAAATATTTTTGGGAACAAGGAATGTATGAACATTTGATACTGAGCTATGGTGTGCGGAAGCAAATTAAGAAAGCTGCAAAAAATGTTTCAGAATTCAACTGATGTACACACAGGGGCATAAAATGTCTCTTTGAAAGAATTAAGGAAGATTTCTGTCATGACTCAGTCACAGCTCTGCTTTCTTACTTCATTGGAGAGTGCAAATGTTATTTCTGGCTTCCAGGAGCAGTGGGAATAGCTTTTTTTTCCATCCATGCAGGCACCAATCCCGAACAGGTCATCTTAAGTTGCAATTCTGAAGAGACTTTCCCCCAAAGCCAGAGAGAAGTACCCATGGAGTACTTCCTTAGTCTCAAAGGAAAAAAAATAAAGAGAGATGCGGTGTTCAGTCTCACAAGGGCCCATCATGAAAAGGAAAGACTTTTTTCCCTTCCCTTTAAAGTACATTTAATGCAAGGTCGAGGAGGTTGGTGCTTGCAGCCAGCTGCCCACCACCACACTGCAGAATCCACTCCTGCACCAGGGCTGCCTCAGCCCTGCAGGGCTGTGGGCAGCAGTGGGCAGTGCAAATGTATTCCAGCCATCAGTCCTCTGGTTGGTTATTGTGCTGAGAAGTTATGAGTTTGGTTAGAATCACACTGGGCAAAAGTACATGTGAGACTCTTAATATGCCAGTGGTCATTCTCCTGAAGGACAGTGGTGTTTGCATTTGCCCAGATGGGTTTTGTAAATTATTTTTTGTGTTTGTTGCATCTGTTCAAACTGCATAAAGCAGAATTACAACTGTATTAAATTATTCCTAGCCTGTAATACCCCTTCTAATCACTATATATTATAGATACCTCTCCCCTTTGACCCTTCATTAATCTGATGGTGTTAATTGTTCATAACTTATTCAAGTGTTCCTGGATTTCTCACAGATTCTTTTAATTCAAACACTGCAGCTGAAAATTCCTCATATCACAGTGGCAAGCTTGGGGCTTTGGTACTAGATAAGACTGTGGAAGCTACACCTCCCATAAGGTCTGGAATGACTGGCTTGTGAAGGGAGCAGAGTTTGCAGGCCAGATCACAAACACCAGGAAAACAAAACAGAATCAATGTGTCTCCAACTGATACTGTCTGGGAAATAAAAAACAGTTTCTCCCAAGTGAGACTCACTGTCCCCTGGAATCTGAAACCCAACTGTGCCAACTTGGCTGGTTTATTTTAGCGCAATGGGAAGAACAGTGAGTCTTTGTCATAATGACAAAGGTAGAATATTTGCTTGTCACCAAATCCTACCCAAGAAGAGAGCTCCACAGACGTCACGCTGTACATTTCAGTTTGTGACAAGAATAATATCCAACAATAATAGCGCCCCAGGAGAGCTATTCCCCATTTTAAAGGGATATATGATATTAAACAGGGGCACACCTGCCACCAGGTCAGAAGTTTTGTTAGCTCAGGAGGACATCCCTGGCTTCAGATATGTAGCTCGTGCCCCAGGCTTAACATGGTCCCGACACTCAATAATATAAATATTATACTGATTTGCCGGAACGCGCTTTAGAATTATCTACAACTAACTTTGCTATGGCACAGGATGATAAATAACGTGATCACCCTTGTGCTGAGCTGATAAATGATCAGCCAGGCTCTGCTGGGCACACGCAAGTTGGTGCACTTTGGAATCAGCGTTTAATACCTGCGATACAGGACCTGCTGTTTGACAACAGGGTGTGCTCCCCCGAGGCGAGCCCGTGCGAGGGATGCGTAAAGCAATTAAGAAGATTGTTATTCCAAAGGGCCCTATCAGCTTACCCTTTTTTATTATATTGCTTCCCCCTGGAGAGCTATCACAGGGATCCAGAAAATCGGGCAATAAAAAGCCACACCTTCATTAAGCCCACATAGCCTTGCTTTGTAACAGCATCTCTTTTAGTTAGTACCTAACTAGTACCTTTAGTTGCCTCAGAAAGGGAGTCAGGTGGTTTCCCTATGGTCAATGCAGAAAGTTGAAGTAAAAACTTTTCATTTTGGCCAATTGCTATTTTAACCATGCCCAGATAAGACTTCATGGTAGAGTTTGCATCTAAAATACAGTAAGATAGCTGGGACATGGGTATGTATATGCTTTTTGCAACAGGTTTGGAGGAACGAGCATTTGAAGCAAGAATGTGTTGATTTTTGGCCTATTAACCACATAATCTGAAATCTGTATTATACGTAACTTTATCCTGTGTCACAGCAACAATCCCTTGGCTCTTGTTAGCTGTCTTGATTCAAAAGGCTCTTCCTGTTTGTTTGGGGTTTTTTATTATCCATTGGTACAATTATTTGGTGACATAGCTCTTCTACCAAATCTTGAGATGATCAGTCTTCCCTCTAGTTTAAATAGCTTTATTGATGATGTGACTATTTTAAATTCTGTTGCAGTCCTTTGGAAGTGGTCACTGTGGGTGCATCTCATTTGTTTTTACCTCTTGGGTGCTCACGTTTGCCAGTTTTAGCACTTATGGTATTTTATCTAAAACATTTTGTGCCTCTCTTGTGAAAACACATGGAGTGAAGCTGATATACTGGGACTGAATACTTACGCAGACATGCACAGATTCTAGAGCTTAAATATATGTACACTGATGTCCATTTCAGTCTCGGACCATTCAAGATTTTGAAGTTAAAAGCTATGATGATAAAACAGTCAGTGAAGCAATTTTAAGAGTCAAATGAAGATAAGTGAAGTGATAAATGAAGAAGTGATAGTGTACAATACTTTTTGTAATCATAGGAGACAGAACATGCATCAAACCTAAGTTTCGGTATCATGCTATAGCAGAATGAACCCCACTATCCATACTTATAAAGTAGCTTAAACGTTTTCACAGATGTATTCTTTAAACATCCCTTAAAGTTTGTATTTACTTGGAAAATCCGTATGTAAAGCCCTGCACTAGGACCTAACTGTGTAACCAGAAAGAAAATGCAGGATGGCAGCATCATTTTTTCCCTACATGCACAAAGTTTAACTCTGTAGTAATTTTTGCATTAATGCTAAGATCCTGATTCAGCTTTCAAGAGGAGGGGGAAGAACAAAAAGTTCCTGACATTTCTCTCTGGGTCCACCACTAATTTTTAGAAAAAACTGATCATGGTAGCTTTCTTGCTTTCTTTTAGTAATTGCTGTAGGAATCTCAGACAAAATTCAAACTGAAATGCCAACATTTGAATTTTTGCCTCTGTGTTGAGAACAACATTGTGTCACAACCTGCTTTTCTACTCTCACTTAGAATAATTTTGTTCTTTTTGTAGTTTGCTGTTTTCCTGGTATATCCTTCAATTTAAAATGACAACTAAGCCTATCAGTGCATATTATCATCAGTAAAGGTTACTGCAGGGAAAAAAAGCTTCTATGACAAATTTATTCTCTCAGATGTAGAGTTCTGACAACTGGCTATCAGTTAGTGATCATCAGGCAGGTAAGAGTGGTGCTTTGACCATGAGTGACATGGTCTGTCCAGGCAAGAGAGAACAGTGTTTTTCTGATGAAATACTCTCGTGATTATGCTGACTCCTCTTGGCACCTCTGTGGTGTGAGGTGTGGTGCTCACACCTTGCTGGCTGTTGGTGAGCCCTCCTGTTGTCATCAGTTCCTTGGATGACTCTTGTTCCTCTCAACCTCTGTAATATCTGCTCCCAAAGCAGTTTCTGCAGTTTCTGTGGGGAAAGAACTTTTTACCTTTTGGGTTCATCTAAGAACATATAGACCAGCAGGAGTTATCGTATCTAGGTGTCCCAGTTTGTAGGTTTGCTATGAGATTGGGTAAGAAATGTTTTGTTAGTGGCAATTTACTTTGAACTCACCCTTTACTTATTCCAGGGGGAAATGCTAATAAGAATATTTGTTTAAGGCACAGTGACTAGCTGTTATATTTCCAAACGTTCATAAAATACACAGATGAAGGAAAACACATTATCTACTTATATCGAGATTAAATTTGAAACGACTTTTTTTTCCCAGGTCTCAGTCAGATCTGAAAGCTGAGCTGACTGCCCTTAAACCCCCGGGCTCTCAGGGAAACCCTGGTACAGGACAGAGGTTGGAAGCTTGTGGCCAGTTTTGGGGGCACAGTAATTTTAAACCAACTGGCTCAGCCCTTTATTTACTGACCTGTTTAATGTGCTACCTACTAGTCAGGTACTTGCTACTGCTGTGCTTAAGAGAAAGATCTAGCACTCCTTTAAGTAGATTAAATTTGGTTGTCACTGTTTTGGAGATGCAAAAGTTGTTTTGCCAAAGCTGATGTCATCCCTTGCACTTGACTATCCAGTTAACATGTGTGATACAGCAAGGGGTAAAACTTGGTTTTCATGATGTACTTCATATTGTTTCCTATCTTAAGATGTAGCTCATTATTAGGCCTTAATTAGACCAGACATCACTTTGTGGTGCCAACAGGCTTGGGGTGATTATTCTCCTAAACCTTTTTTTCTGACATTATCATATCAGTGATACAACCTGTAAAGCAAAGCTTTTGAAGCAGCAGTAAGAGGGATAAGTTGGTTTTGGTGTGGGGAGGTTGAAGGAAAGTGATAAGTAAAACAGAAAAATCAAACTGGATTACTAGTCCAATAGATGTTTTAAAACATACATCAAAGTCTGAATCAGTGTTCATACAACAGCACTGAACACAGGATTAAAATGTAGAGGGATCTCAACCCAAAATCTGTACACGTGCAGCAGGGCTGGGCAGTCATCACCAAGAACATCTGGGTGACGAGCAAGGAGGAACAGAGAATTCATGCAAGCTGAACGCATTCCTCCCTTCATCCTTGAAGGTACCCAGAAGTCGTGGGTACCCAGAAGTCGTGGGCAGATTTGCCATTTTTACCTGGTGTCTCCTGGATGGAAGCATGTGCTCTGCAGCACACATCCATGGGGAGCCCTTCACGTGGGTGTTAAACTGGGGAGGCACTGGAACCACTGCACACACGCTGTGTCATCAGCCTGTGCACGTGCAAAAGCCACTGGTGTGAAATCTGCATTCAGAGCAAGAGGCTGGCACTAAGTGGGGCAGCCTGTAAAAAGGGCCAGAGTCTCTGCATCCCACCTGGAGAAAATCTCCAAGTGGAGAAAGCAAGTGTGTCTGGGAAACATGGACAGTCCTGCTCTTGCTGCTGTTTGGGCAAGAATTTCTGTGATCCTATACTGACAGACTGCACCAAAAAAGATGCTGTTATTTTCGGCTAAAATGAAATGTCTGGTTCTACTGTTAGATTATTCCTGGTGTGCTGCAGCTTCAGGGACTGAGGCTGATGATACTGATGGCCCTGATCAAACTGTGGAGTTTGATTCTTTAGCTGGGATGCAAACTGCACTGGCTCAAACAAGATTTCCGGATTTTTTTTTTCCCCCTACAGAATGGATTTTATGATGTAAAAATAAAAGTATGTAGTCTTTGCTACATGCTTAATAGATACCTAACTCTTTAATGTTAAATTACCCAAACCAAATAAAATAAAGCTGTGTGCTTGCTCTGTTCTGAACAAATCAAAGAAAGGGCAAGAGAAATGATTTTACTTTTCTTTCACATGAGTACATCATAACTATGAGAAGCATCCAGGCAGCAAGATAATGAGTAGCATATATGACTGTATAATAACCTAGAAAAATAAATAAAGGTGGCTGACATCCTGTTTCCTTTATGATGTCCTGTATTGTAGAAGAGAGCAGCATTTTTTTAGTTTTCATTCCAATCATCTAATGTGATATAGTTTATAAGAATGTGGCGTGAAGAGGAAGTCACTTTTTCTCAAGGGGTTTTTTTTTTCTGATTTTCATGTGGAAATTGTGGCAGTGTGTTCACTCACTTACCAGTATTCCTTCATGAGTATGTGTGTGTGAGAAGGCTCACCTTACTAGGGACGCTTTCAAATTCATGGATTTGATGCTCTGAGAAAGTATTAAGAGTAGGTTTGGGTTTACTATGCCAGAAAAACAGAGATAAGCACCATTAAGCTACAGAAAAAAAGTCAGTGAAAATATTAAATCGTTACAGATCTGGTAATTTTCTGGTCACAGGGACTCTCCAAAGAAATACGAATGGAAGGAAAAATTTTCTGTCAAATGTGCTTAACTGTACAGACACCAGTTTTTCCTGTGGCACACTTACCTGCTGTGAAACTTTTATTTCCAAATTAACAGCAAAAATACCCTTCTTTTCTTTTCCCTTCCCACTTAAAAACAAAGTAAATGGTTTTCAAGGACTGTGTTTTAAAATATCTGCTTCAAATGAATAATCAAAAATATTTAGTCAGTTTCAACTTTTTCACTACTGACTTTTACTGCAGATTAAGGAAAGTTCCTGCACTAGTAAATATTAATTAATAAAAGTCACGTTTTCACAGCTTTATCAACAAAACACAGAAAGAATTAGTGAATTTTACTAAATGAGAATTCAAAGAATTTGTGCATTTAACTACTCTAGTTTGCTTCTAAGCTCTCTTTCCTAAGTATATGTTAGGTCATGTTTCCCAAATGTATTCAGCCATGTGATATGTAGTACCAGCTCATTCATATCAGATGAAGTGTGACTGGAAATAAAGCTGGATCTTTTTAAGAAGACACAGTCCTTTGCTCCATATTTCCAAACCAAAATAGCCAAGTTCATTGTATTTTTGCTACATTTCATTACTGCTCTTCTTCCTTCTAAGTGAAGACTAATGTAAAGACAATCACTAAAGAAGCAGCAATCATAATACCCTATACTAACTAAATTCAGACTTACGGCTACCCACAGGAGAAATACATGACAGATCCATTGTTCTGTATTAGCAGGATATTGTCCCAGTATATGAACACATGCAAACTTTGAAGGCTTTGAATATTTAAGGCAAGACACTAGTGGCTCATCCCAGTGGGAACCACAGAAAAGGGGAACCTGATTAAATTTAATGTCATTGTCACTTTTTTTTCCATTGCTAAGAATTATATAGGTAGCCATAGCTACCACACTGTTCAGACACCATGACCACAATATTCTCCCTCAGAGGTTGGCGTCAAGGGCTGAATTATTCACTCCAAGAATGCGATTCATTACTAGATGTGATTCTCTCAGATTAAAAGATTTGTCAGTACATAAAATACATGTACATATTCTAGCAGCCTATTTCAAAATCGCTGTTATGCCCTTGCTAACCTCAAAAGACACCAATTTTTATTGGTATGACTTAAGTTTGGAGCACATCTGCCCCACTGAGAAAGCCCTAAAGTAACTGAGCAGCTTTTTACTGTTTACTGTACAAAAAATTATGAAGTTGAAAACTAAGGCAGGAATATGTAGGAGGCTACTTACAGACAATGCAATTAAAATAAGAATGTTTTTAAGCTAGTTTCTTAGAAATGTTTGCCTGCTTGAACTGACCTCTTATCTGTTGTTTATTCTGTCAGATGAAACCTCAAATAAATATTCTGCTTAACTGTGGAAAGCACATAACTCTGTTTCTCCACTGCTGTTTCTGTTGCTAACTCCCAACTTCCCCGGACTTGCTTCACAGTGCTATTCCTAAGTTGGATAGACTAATTAGACTCATTTCCATCCCAAATAACTTCTGTGAGCATGCCTCATTTACCACTCACTGAGTTACATGAATAAAGAAATGTCTCTATCTGTGAGGATCTGCCCAGTGTAAAATGGCTGGTTCCTCTAACGTGGGTAGGGAATAACATTTTCTCCTGTGTGTGAGACTAGTAGCTGATTTCATCATTTTTCCTTTTTGCTCACAAGGAAAACCGAGTTCTAAAATAAAACTCCAGCTCACGGTGCTGACAAAGTTTAACACCACAGCAATCCTTTCACGTACGTTGATTGCTCTGACAGAAACCCAAAGTTTTGCGGAGTTTAGGGATGTGACAACGCTGAGCACGAGACGGGCAGGACCATTAACATTTATGCAACTTGATCCCAACAGGGAGGCTGATGACAGGCAAAGTGGCAGAGCGCCCTATTCTATTCCCCTAATTGTTTCCAGCAAGTAGTGTACAGCAGGATTATAGGGAAGAGCTGGTGGGTGAGCAGAGAACTGCTTCACTCCGTGGTTTTCTCAAATCCCTTGGTCTCTGCTCCAAGCCTGTAGGAGCTTCAGAAATCATACCACAAATCTACACAGGGCCCAGGGAGACAAAATCTGAGAGCAGAGAGAATAAACATGGATACTGAATGTTTCTAAACTGGTCCATTTGCCAAAGTTGATTTTAATGAATGAATCAAAAAGTTTCTCTTTTGACATTTTTTTTTTTTAATGAAACTGTGTTAGCTGCAGAGAGGCAAGTATGTTATGCATTTATTATTATTTTCTGGTAGTGATTTTTTTTAATTAATTGGTCTGTTATGGTTTCCAGACAGATTTCATATCCATTATCCTATTTTGAATTCAGGAAAGGAACTTCTGAATCATATAGGTAGTCATTTTTGAGTAGTTAATATTCTAAGTTAACAACAGGTAATTTAACTAATGTAGCTTCTAACTTGCCAGAGGCCTTTACTCCAATCAAGTATTTTCTTCTGCAACCCTTTCTTTAAAATTAAGGTGCCTACTCACAGCAAACAGCTACTGAGCTGAACTAAGATATCAGCAATTGTGTGGCCAGCAGGACTAGAGAAGGATTCATGCCCCTGTAGTCAGCTCTGGTGAGGCTGCCCCTCAAATCCTGTGTTCAGTTTTGGGCCCCTCACTACAAGAAGGACATTGCGGTGCTGGCGTGACTCCAGGGAAGGGCAACAGAGCTGGGGAAGGGTGTGGAGCACTGTCCTGTGAGGAGCGGCTGAGGGAGCTGGGGGTGTTCAGCCTGGAGAAAAGGAGGCTCAGGGGGGACCTCATCACTCTCTGCAACTGCCTGAGAGGAGGCTGTAGCCAGGTGGGGGTTGCTCTCTTGTCCCAAGTAACAAGTAATAGGACAAGAGGAAATGGTCTCACGTTGTACCAGGGGAGGTTTAGACTGGATATCAGGAAAAAATCAACAGAAAGGGCTGTGAAGAATAGGAATAGGCTGCCTATATAATAGAAAATGTTGGAGTCACCATCCACGGAGCTATTTAAAAGCCATGGAGATGTGGCATCTGTGGACATGGTTTAGTGGTGGACATGGCCATGCTGGGTTAATGGTCGGACTCAATGATCTTAGAAGTCTTTTCCAACTTAAGTGACTCTGTGATTCTAAAGATTAATTAGAATTTACTAAGACCATTCAATTTAGTAAGACCACAAGCACCACACAACTTTGGTCTCTTCAGAAACTGGAGCCAGTGTGGCTTCCAACAGCCCTGCCATTTTCTTAGAGGCAGCCCAAATCCCAACAGAAAAGCCTGAATTTGTGCCAGCATCTGGGGGCAGCACTGCCAACAGCTGTTGACCTCCTGGAGGAGTGTGCAGTCCTGCTGCTGCTCTGGCTGGTCCATCGTGAGAGATGGAGTGTGCTCTGCCCCAGGTACTGATGGACAGCTACTGGCCCACCATCCCCCTCTCCCCCCGTGCAGAGGGATGCTTGCACTCTGGAAACCCCTCTCAACTACAGAAGCAAGATAATCAGAAAGCAAATATTGCCCCAATGTCGTTTTAAGTCAATATTTTGGGCTGCTGCCTGGCCTATTTGATGACAGCCAGAGGTTGGAGGTCACCTACCTGTTGATGATGGCAGCAGGAGCACAGGAGGCAGCCAGCATTCTTCCTCGCCACTGTTCAGCTAGGTTTGTTTGCAGACTGAGTATGTCAATCACAGAACTCATCCCATTCTCTTCACTGGGAGCTTTCTGCTTGTGCAAAAAGGAGGGACTCAGAAAACGTCCAATTCTTCTTAGTCATAATTCCTATTTTTAGTTCTTCTGGAAAGCCTTTTGCTTCTCTTAAAAATTTGTGAGAGATAACAGTGCTAAACCCAGAGGCAGCCTGAACGGGTTCAGGATTTGGTGCTAAACATTAAAGCTTCTGTCCACAGCCGTAGAGAAAAGGAGACCTCGGAGGCCATCGGTATAAAGCGTGTGGAAAGCCGGCGCCACCGCTCTGCTCCGCAAAGGAAGCCTGGCATCTAGTGGACATGAGCTGTTGCATCACCTCTGCCTTTTTGGTTACTAGGGCTGAAGGCGACCTATACACCACCCAAAACCTCGTCCTGACCCCAAGTTCGTGTGCCTGACTGCGAGTTGTATTCAGCTTTAGTCCTAATTGTGGTTAAAAATTCAGGGCAACTCTTAAATCTGGTCAGCTGCTGCTTAAAAAGTCGAGCTCTATTATAAACAGCTCCTTCATGGAACTTGCTTTTGTGCTGTAAATCCTATTTTCCGTGGGGTTTTTCCCCACAATGAATGTAAATGTGTGGAAAAAACAATATTAGACGATATGTGAGGAAATCAGGCTGAATACCTGCTCAGAAAGAGAGATGCAAGATACAGTATCAGTAAAAGTAACTACATGAAGGACTCACATTGTTATCATTTAATCTCAGATACATTTTTATTAGCTGTTCCAACAAGATGCAGCCCCCCTAAGCTTCTTTCCTTACATTCCGAAGGTAATTTGAATGCACATTACTCTCCTTGAGTACCAGCTTAACATTTAAACGCATTTTCTTTCTTTTTCTTTACTTTTCTATTCTTATTGCGAGTTTATACTAGGCCAAGGGGTGAGTATGTGTCACCTTGTGTCACCCTGCTTTGAACAGATTTGTTCCTTTCATTTACAGGAATATTTTTCTGTACTTACTTATGCTGAGTTGTATCTTACTGTGCACTCAGTCCCATTAGAAATAATAGGATTTGCATTAAAATACGGTAGCATGCAACATTAATAGAAGGAAAGAACATGATCCATGTGATAACAAAATTATTTTACATTTGTTAATTAAGTAAAACTGTATTCCAGTGGGGGCTTTACAGTAGTTTAGAAAAAAACCTTATTAATTTTCTCATAAATAATCCATTAAGAAAACTTAAGGACCTAAGTCTCTGAAAAAGCCTAAGTAAGGAAAAAAAAGCTTCATCTTTAAGTTGATTTTGAGCACTTTATAAATGTCGGTGGCAGTTTTCTCCCCCTGGTGGCCAGGAGAATGAGCTTGCTTTGGTTCCTAAATCAGCAATATCCCTGCTCCCGCTCTCCCTCCTTATGAGTCTGATGATGAGATTTTTGCCCAAAATGAAAATCGCTAGTGGGCCATTATTTAGGACACAAGTCATTCTTTTTTATTGATAGAAGTGGCGAGAGAATTCTTCAGAGTGGTACTCAAAACATCAATGGAGCAGTAATTGAACTTGTGACATGCAGATGATGGAGTTGCCTTGCTTCAGTAAAAAAATCTGTCATAATTAAATTGTTTAACCAAATAGCCCCAGAAAAGAGAAAGGCCTAAAAATCTGTATTTTTTTCTTCTTGGTCTTTTTAAAGGAGAGAATGTACTTTAAAATAATTTCTTTGTAAAGCTAAGAAAGAAGTGACAAAAATGTTAATGACTTCACGAGTATTTGAAAACTGAGCTGTCAGCAGACCAGGAAGTTAGAAAATAAGGCACCACAGTACTTGCTCGGGAATACTTAGTAAATAGCTTATGCTATGCAGGCAATATATATTGTGTTTATTTGGGCTTAATGTGCCATGCCAATTAAGAGGCACATTTGTTTTCATCCCAAAAGGTTTATTCTGTTTTAATTGAAAATGTCAACAAAGTCTTAAAATGTGAAGCAAGTCTTCAGAAACCCTCATTAACCATTCCCCTTGCCCTGCCCTTCAAAAAGAAGCAAATATAAACAGTTAGAAATTGCAAAAACTCTGGAGATTAATTTTGTGTGATGCCAAGCTCCTCTTGTGTTGGCTCTCACAGTGAAAGAGAGGACCTTTTAAAAATGTGTTGTATAGGAACAAACCAGGGACAACATGGTATTTACATGGATCATGTCCATTGGTTAATGGATGCTTTATGGATTGCTTATCAGCTTGATTCCCCACCTCTGAGACTGGAGATGCATTTCCCCACTTCTGAGGCTGGGTGATCTCTGTGCTCCAGCTCTTGGCTTTGCTGGGATTGCAGGAGGAGAAGGAAAGTTGCCCATTTCCACGTTTGCCACAGTTTTCTGTCTGTCTGTCTGTCTGTCTTTTTGACGTTCATCACAAAGTGTGGTTGGCAGCAGGGATAAAAGAACCCCTGCCAGCCCCAGCCATTGGCAGACCAGTGGATCCCTGACCCCAGCAACAGCTGCAGTCACTGTCAGGGGCTGGGAAGTCTGTCCATGCAGCCATGTCTGTCCATGCAGCCTGAATTTCCTTTCGTCCCTGAGATGCAGAGGGGCAGAGACCACCGGGGAAGAAGCAGCAGGTATTTAGAGGCAGTAGCATCTATCTGCAGAACCTGTAGGCTTGTTCATCACAGTTTGAGATACATTCCTTTATTCAGCATTTGCCTCTTCCCTCTTTATGTTCTTACCTTAAAAGGAGCTGGGAATCTGGGGGGTTGTTACATCCTTGATAGTCTCATTACAACCCATATTGTACACAGACTCAAACATTGTTTTTTCTCGTTTGACATATGTACATATTGACCAAAGAAAACTGTAATGTATTAAAATCAATGGTATGGGCTTGTTCATGTGATATTTCTGTCTCATACGGTAAAAATTATTTAAAAGGCTTAACCAATGAAAGCTTCAATGAGGTCTGCATGACTTTCTGAGTTGTCCCATGTTGTTCTTGGCAAAACTGGGTACAAGAAGACAGATTAGGGAGCTGGGGAAAGCAGACTAAGGAAACAGAGAAAGAGAGAGAAATAATAATTTTTAAAATGTAGTTAGAAGAGGCAGCAGGCGATCATCCAGTTCTCTCTCTGCCCGAAGGCAGGATCAACCATAACTATGTCAGCTTTGACAGATGTTTGCCTAACTGGTTCTTAAAAGTTTCAAATGATGACGAATTCACAATCTCACCAGATGTTATACTCCAGTGTTTAATGATCTCTGTGGTTTGAAAGAATTTCTTAAGCCTAATGCAATCACTACATGTTCTGTTTTTCATTAAAGTAGGGGACAGATGCTTGTCTACCTCTTGGAGTCTTTGTATGTGCACTTGCAGACATGTTCCCCTTGGTATTCTCTGCTTTATATTCAGCACATCCCATTTATTAAACTTTTCCTTAAAGGCCACAATCTCAAGAAATGAGAATAAATAGAGGCGGTTCCTGAACTATCAGCAACAACAAAACAAGCTGTATATCCCAAACTGTGTCCCAAACTGGACACAGTGCTCTTGCCTTACTGGGCACTGGGCATAACAGTTCTGCTCAAAGAAAAGAGCAGTTTTGGGGATGTACTGTTTTGGTACAACCAAACATGGCATTTCCATTTTTCATAGTGGTGTGACCTGTTATCACTCCCAGTTCTGCTTCTCCAGAAAAATGCACATGTAAACTACTCATTTCTCATCTGTTTTATCTTTATTTATGGACTCTTTATTTTTTTCCTTTTTGATCCTGTATGGAACAGGGATTTTTTTTTTTTTTTGGATGTTGCATAACGTAATAATTTTCTAACAATTTCTTAAATTTGCAAGATCACTTTGGATTTTAATCTTAATTTCAGTGCAGTACTTCCAGCATGCTTACAGTGCTGTCTCAGTTTGGTGTCATCTGCAGTTTGCATCCTGTAACATGGGTAGTAAACACAAGGATTGGACAGAAGTCACACGAACGCTCCTCCCCCTGCCCATATGATAAATTCTTCTATACTTACCACTCACTATTGGGCCATTAATCAATTCTGGAAATTGATCTGGGTTGTGTTTCTATGGCTTATAGGTATGCCATAGAATACCCCAAATTACGGATCTGTCATAATGACACGCCGCCGAAAGTTTTACTGAAGTTAACACAGATAACATTTGCTGTTTTCTCCATATCCATAAACCTTCCTGCTCTGCTTCAAAACAAGCTAAATTGGTTTGACGTTGCACATTTTCACAAATCCATGCTGGCTGTTGCTCCCTAGGTGTGTGTGTGTGGGGTGAGGGTGTGGGTGTGCATTAAGCGATTATAACTTCTTGGCATTTCATTGGCATAATAGCTCTTGCTCATTAAAAGTGTTTCAAGCTTGGTTGTGTCACAGCCCTGAAAATTATCTTTCACTTTAGAGTAAATATAAAATCTCACCACAGAGATAGGACAGGAAATTGTCATCCTTTCCCCAAATGTGTGAAGTTTATATTGTGTGCAAACAGTTAAATGCAGCCTAGTAACAGTAATCCTTTCTTGCAAAGTTTATAATAATATGACATTGTTAGATTAAATAGCAGTTAAAAATTGTCATGTAAATCCCAGCTTACCTGTGTGACCTTTCTAAATCCCAACGTTTTAAAGATAGCTTCTTAATGAGATTTTCAAGTTTGGAAACGAGAAGCAAAAATATTTCTCTAATATCAAGATATGTTTTTATGAATGAGGCTTATTTTCCTTGAATGCAAAATAAAATGAAACAAAGTGTATTGTTTGATTACAGAAACAGAAATGAAGGAAGGAACTCTGATCCTAGAAGTGCAGGTGTACCTGTACTTACTCTCTTTCTGTGTGCATTTACAAAAACCATTATTCCAGCTTTTAAATATCAAGATTTGAAGTAAAAAATTATAGTAGGTTATAAAAAAACCTGAAGAAAGTATAAAAACAGCTCAAAGGACGATTTAAGTTTTTCTCTTAGAAAAATAACTGGCCTATGCATTTTTAGGATTAGATTTTTTTTTTTTATCCAGTGCAGGCAAAGATTCTTTTAGCATTCTATTTACAGTAAAATGAGGTTTTAGAATTTAAAAGCATGAATTAAACACATTAAAAAAAAATAATACATAAGTGTGTGTAATGAAAGATTGTATATGCCTTGCTCCAGTTCTTTTGAGATTCAGAACAGTACATGACAGAACTCTGCTTATGCACTAATAACATGCTAGTGAATAGATTTTATTTATTAAGGCCAAATTCTGTTCTTGAAAGATACTCTTTAAGAAGTCCAGTTCAGCCCTTCTCTCTCTCAAAAGTACCTGGGGAAAAATAGCTGGATCAGGTTTTATAAACACAAAGAAAGATACAACAACAACAAAAAAAAAACCCACCACAAACAAAACCCTGTACAATTTTTGGTGCAAATACGTATTTGCCCCTGTGCATTTATTGATCCAAGCCCCGTGACATTGTTTTGGTGAATTACAGGGACAGTTATGTGAGTGCTGGGTCAAAGAACTTGAATTTCCTGTTTATTTTCACTCTGTCAGTTTCTGTACTACACAATGTCAAAAATGCCACAGTATAGGAGAGTTACAGCACTGCAGTCTGATAAAAGTAAGCCAAAAGGCAAGCATGGAAGCACACACTGGAAATGTGTGTGTTTCAATTGACTCAGGTGGTATAAAATACCTGTTGGTCTGCACTTTTGAGGTTATGCTCCTCTCAAAATGATTCCTTGAAACAAACAAGTGATTTGTCTGTGATTTGCAAACACTATGGGAGGCCTCAGCTGCAGGTAACAAACCAAAATCCTTGATAATGATGTATGTTCATATACTTCTGAACCTTCTTTTTGTTCCAAAGCTCATATATTCAGCATTCCAGGCAAAATAGATTCTGATGAAGCTGCATTTTTTCAAATTTATTTAACTCATGTATTAAATAAACAGCAACTACTGCTTTCCTTTCTAGCATAATGTTCTGACTTAATATAGATTCTAAGTGCTCAGGATATGTAGGATGCCATTAAATCAGGGGTGTTGTGGGATGACAAATTGGGCAGTAGATGATCATCCATAACTACGTGTTATCATAAATGGTTTAAAGGATCTAAAGATAGCCTGCAGTCCTGTGGTGAACTCTGCATGGGTGACTAGCAGAAGTATCATGGATGCATAGTTTCTGACAAGTCACAGCCTTCTCAGAGCTAGCCAGACCTTTGATTATGGTTAGCTTGATTTCTGAGAGAACATTTACCCAAATGAATGACATGGGTAGCAAGCACAATGTCTGAAATTCTACACTCAAGTTTTTCTCTCTCTCGTTTCTTAATCAAATACATATGAACTTAAAAAGAGCAACTAACTACTTCAGAGAAGTAGAGAAAAACTAAAATGTGTTTACTTTTTTTACAAGTAAAACAACAACAACAACAACAACAAAATATATATACCATAAACTCAATCTTGAGGTAACAGTACTGGAATAAACTACCTCAAATAACCTCAGGTGAGGAGAAAAAAAAAAGTAGAAATGTTCTAGAATGGTGGTACAACAGTAGAATGGTTCATGTTCCTAGAAAACATGAACCACATCAGACAGCTTTGAAGTATCTTCATACACACAAAAAAATGACACTTATACAAAGTAATACCAATCTAAAACCTGTCAAATTACAAAACCAGCCTTATTCTCTTATTCTCTCCCAAAGGGTATCCTTTTTTATTGTTTGCTGAATAGAAAAAAAAACCCTGTCTATGCAATGGACAGTAAAAAGGAAAAAAACCCTTGGGTAAGTGAGAAAACAGACAGTTCCAACCTGAGGCCTTACTCTGCCATCACTGTGCAGCTCCCACCATAAAATAGTTTGGATATTCACATATTTAGGTATGGTGAGGTTGCTACAGCAATGTCATGTGCTACATACAACTCTTGTTGCTTTTTCAGTGGCAGCTGAATTAGTTTTAACATTTTAATAGATTTTTAAATTTTTTTTTTAGTTATTTAGACTCAAGTACAAACCCATCTGCATTTGACAAGTGGTCTTGCTGCTCACAATTTATAGCAAAGCAGAAACACTTTCCACCTACCCTATACAATGTTTGGGGGCAAGCCCCAACAGAAGTGCTGTGAGCATTTACCTGTCACACACCCTGCTGATTTTATACTACAGCACCACTTCAGAGGGTGTTCATGTGGTAGCTGAGGTAGACCTCCCCCTAATACAAAGTTGCTTGAAGTGACAGAGCACAAAAAGGGCATGAATCAAAGGTGAAAGAACAATAGTTGAAATAAAAGAGACTTGTCAGAAATGGCTGTAGACACATTTTGTTTTGGCTGATTATTTACTAATGAACAACAATTTTACCGCCTTGCCAATTTGCAAAATACAACATAGAATGTGACTCTTTGTGTCTCACCAGGTTTTAACTCTTGTTATCAAACTCTTGAAATTTAATTTCCTTCTACTAAAGAAAATGCAAATTCAATTTGCATCACTTTCAAAATGAGTGATTTTAAACTGATATTTTTGTTTTCTTTTTTCTTCTCTCAGTGTTTGGGCCATTATTATATATCACTGATCTATAAACCTTCATAAAGTTCTCTGAAGGCCTACATACCATCTGGTATCCTCCTCTATCACTGGCATGGCAACAAAACTGTGTCTTAAGCAAAAACAAGTCAAATGGAACAGCTCTAATGTTGCATGTAAAGCAATTCTGTATAAAAATAGATTCTTTTCAAATTTCTGCTGCCACTCTTCAAAAAAAACCTCACTAATCAGCCTTCTAAACAATAGCAGACAGCAATCTGTCAGTTCTCCAGTAAGCTCGAGCTGTCTAACCAATGTCATTAACACCTCAAAAAAGACATTTTGCCTGCCTTGCTTGCCAGGGATTCAGGACAGCTTGTTAACAATACTAATACCTACCAATTACCCAACCTTTTCAAGTTCAAAGCACCGCAAAAACTGAAGTAATCTGCCGCAGCATTTTCTAGGTTCAGGCTAATTCCTGTAAGTGCAATGCTTTTAAAATCTGGCATGTTCTGGAGTGTTCTATTTAATCCCCTTCATTTTCACTGTTTTCTTATCTTGAACTTGCTTTTTCTTCCAGGTTCTGGAATTTATGTCTTTCTTCTTATCTTTTCCCCCAAGACTGGTGTTCCTGACTGCCTTGTTGAGTCACAAACACAGACTAATCTGAGTGCATGCTCCCCTTGACACTTACTTTTTCCTGTTTCATCTTTCTTTTCTCAACTTTTCGAACATTACTCTTTCAGCTTTGCAGCCTCCCAGCCCCTTTGTCTCTGTACATTTAACAACGTTGTTTGACTGTGTCCTCCAAGTCAGTCACACCATGTGACTTGACATCTATCACATGCACAGTTTGTTAGCCTTTCCTCATGGAAAAAGTGATCCAAGTCTTGTCAGAGTCCTCAACCTTCAGAAGCTTGTATGTGTTGCAATAAGCTTGTGTGAGGCAAGCACCCCAGAGGTGCTAACAGCAGTACTAAAGCTTTGCAGAGAAGCTCATGAGCTTTGTTATCCTTATCAGGTGCCCAGAGGGAGCCCAATTCCCTGAGCTAAAGTAAAAGTGTCCTCATGGACCATACTTTTTCCTCCTCTAACCCACACCCAGCTTTACTTCTGATGTACCTACGAGCTTCTTTATTCCCGTTTTTGGAGTAACTTGCCTTTTAAGTGGGTAGAATTTCAAGTTGGTAGGAGTCTGAGCCTGTGCTGACAGGCAAAACCCTCTCCCATTTTCACACTGACCTGCTCTTTGCATGAAAGCCCTTGATCTCTTGCCTTTTTATACATCAGTAGTGAGTCTAGCCCAGGCACTCCTTCTCCAGCACAGTTTAGTCCTCCTCAGAGGATCTCTGAACTGCACTGTTCAGACACCAGCCAGTCTGCAAATCCACCTGTGCCTTGGCATCCACCTCTGGGGGTGAAATCACTCTTCTGCTCCATTTACACTGACACTTATTTGTAGTTGGGATTAGCAGAATGCAGATTCCAACAAATTTAAATTAATCTGTTCTCCAAATTTTAGATTAATGTTTGATGCAAAGGCAAGACATCTTCAATGAAGCACGATTTCCTCCAAATCTTTTTGCTTCTCAGGTGTTTGGCTACTGCAATTTAAAAGGCAAATAACTTCAAGGGTGAAGGAACATTCTGTGAGCCCAGAGAGATGGCATGATGGATGGGGAAGTGGCATCTTTTTCTGTTTTTCTGTTAGCCAGCACAATCTCTCCAGAAGGTCTTTATTAGCTGCTGCACCTGGCTCCCCAGTATAATGCTTATTCATTTCTGCCAGGCCCTGAAGCACTTTATTTCACAGGCGGCTAGTATTTGAAAGGGCAGACGTGTAAAGGCAGTTTCAGTACCTCTCTACCACTTCACTATTTAAGGCCACCATTGCAGCCCTGGCAAGGCTCTTTGTGCAATACCAGGTAATCTCAGGTGCATTTGCAGACCTGCCTGAGACCACACAGCCACTAAAATACACCATGGCAGCAGGTCCTCACCCAAGACAGCAAAAGAAGGTGTTTTCCCACCTACTCTGTCAAAGGAATACAAGGTTGGAAACATGTTGAGGAACCTAAGCTGAAAACTGCCCTAAATCCACACTGGAAGGATGGGGTACTAACCAGAGGGATCTGGACAAGCTTGAGAAGTGGGTCTCTCATGGCAATCTCATGAGGTTTGACAAGGCCAAGTGCAAGGTGCTGCTGCTGGGTTGGGGCAACCCCCAGTACCAACACAGGCTGGGGGATGAACAGATGGAGAGCAGCCCTGGGGAGAAGGATTGGGGATGCTGGTGGGTGAGAGGCTGGACATGACCCAGCCGTGTGAACTCACAGCCCAGAGGGCCAAATGTGTCCTGCATCCAAAGCAGCGTGGGCAGCAGGTGAGGGAGGGGATTCTGCCCCTCTGCTCTGCTCTGGTGAGACCCCACCTGCAGTGCTGCATCCAGCCTGGGGTCCCAGCACAGGAGGGACATGGACCTGATGGACCAGGTACAGAGGAGGGCTGCCAAGATCAGAGGGATGGAGCACTTTTCCTATGAGGGAAAGCTGAGAGAATTTGGATTGTTCAGTGTGAAAGAGAAGGCTTAGGGAAGACCTAACTGTGGCCTTCCAGTACTTGAAGGGAGACTACAAGAAAGATGGAGAGGGGCTTTTTACAGGAGCATATAAGCGGACAGGGCAAGGGGGAATGGCTCCAATCCTAGCGAGTGTAGGTTTAAATTAGACATTAGGAAGAAATTCTTTATTGTGACAGTGGTCAGACACTGAAACAGGTTGCCCAGAGAACCTGTGGATGCTCCATCCCTGGATGCGTTCAAGGCTAGGTTGGATGGGTTTTGGTCTGGTCTAATAAAACACATCCCGGCCCAGGGCAGGGGGGTTGGAACTAGATGTCTTTAAGAACTCTTCCAACGTGTTATAAACGAATCAGCCAATTTAATAATTAAAGAAAATTTATTAAATAATCAAAGTATAAAATTTGAAAATGCCACAAGCAAAGCAGTGCTGAGCCAGGCGACCAACACTGGGTGAGCAAGTTCACAAAACTGTTTCTATAGGGTATCCTTTTATATATTTTGGGTTTTGTTAATTTTGCAGTCTTTCTTGTCTTGCTGATAATTCTTGGAAGTGGTAAATTTTTCGCTGCCGGCATACTTCCTTCTGGTGACACACATTATCTTATCATCCTGGAACCATTGGATGTAAATCTTTTTGGGACACTACTATCTTGACACATATTGTCTTATGTGTGTATGTATTGTATACATATCGCTGGAGCCTTGCCAGACTGGAAAATCCCACGGAATACCTTTCTTTGGAATGCATGTCCTTGCATCTATATTTTCTCTCGACTTTAGTAAAGAAACGCTGTAGTCTTATTTTTAGCACGAATTATTTTGCAACATATACTACACAACCCAAAGTATTCTATGATTGTATGACCCCGTATTTTAGGGTTCCAGTTCTCCTATGATGGTCTTTCCGCGGTTCTCCACCCAAACCTTTCCGCTGGGAAGGGGGTGGCGGAAGGGGTGTGAACACGCGATGGTGTGGTATCAGAAAGGTAACTCGTGCGGTGTCTGGAATTGGAACCCGCCACTCTGCTCGGTCACGGCGGCAGCCGCACGAAACCCAAAGCCCCCAGACCCACAGCGACCCCGCTCCCGCTCCCGCCGCTGAGGGACGCGGCGCGCGCCGCTCCCGGCGGAAAAGGCGCGAAGGCGCCCGCGCGCTCCGGCCGGGCGAGGCGATTGGCGGGCGGGGCCGTGACGTCATCGGCGCGCGCCGGCCGCCCCGCGCGCGCCCCGGTCCTGCGGGCAGCGCGTCGTTCTCCCGCTCCCCGGGCCCCATCCCGCCCTCACTTCCCGCCGGGCCCTATCCCGCCCTCCCTTCCCAGCGCCCGACGCTCCTGGCCCGGCAGCCGGCCCGGCCCCCGCCGGCCCGGCCCCCGCCGCTCCCTCCCAGCGCCCCGCTGGGGCCGCCCCGCTGCGCCACAGGTGCGTGTGGGGCCCGCCGCCCGTGCCCGGCGGGAGCCGGCCGCCGTGAGAGGAGGAGGGAGGCCAGGGGAGCTCGGGGAAGAGGGAGGGAGGGCGGATGGACGGGTGGATGGGCGGCCAGGAGCTTTCCAGTTGCCTGACAGCGTCGCTGGCCTCGCGTTTCTGCGGGAGTGCCGGCCGGTCCCTTGGCCAGCGTTTTCCCGATCCGTATATAGACGGGCCCTGGCGGCTGTCTCCCCTTCCTGGCTTTTCCCGCAGAAAGGTTAAGAAGATGAGCCTCTACAATTTGGACCGGTTCCGGTTCGAGAGAAAAGGGAAGGGGGAGCAGGAGTCGCTGTCGCCGGCGGCCCGGGCGGAGGCACCTGGCGCTGCTGCCGCGGTCGGAGCCGCTGCAGGGGATGAGGAGGAGGATGACAGCAGGCCTGACACGCCGGCCTCGGACGTGACAGAGAGAGCTGGTGAGTCAGGTGTTCTGCACGCAGCGTGAGGGCAGAGTAACTACTTAATTTCTAGAAATAAAGTAACTGTGTTTTGTTTTGGTGTTCCTTTGTTTGGTTTTTTTTTTTTTTTTACCCCCTCTGCGTGTTCTACAAGTGTGTTTTTCTGTGCACACGTTTCACGACAGTTTCCGCAAAAGTATCCTCATTTGTAGCAGTGTATGGCCTAATTGAACCTGTGCATTTACAGGCAAGTCTGTAGCCTGAAATAGCTTTTTTTTTTTTTTTTTTTTTAGCTGAATGAATAAGCTTCAAATTAAATACTGAAAGTATGTTACATTTTTCTATTTATAAAATTTATTTACTGATACTTATTTTACGCTAATGTTTCAGGGTTGTCAAGGAAGAAATGGCTTCTATTTGTCTGATAGCTGCAACACTGTAGACTTTTTGTGTAGTGTCCTTGGCCAATGCATTGTGGAGCATCAGACATGAAATTCGAAAGAAAGAGAACAGTTTTTTTTCACTTGGGCCTGGTTTTGTAAAGAGCTGAGAGACCTGCTACTGATTCTCAGAAGCTGACTGTGTTAGTGGTTTTGTAGTGGTGTTCATCCTCTTTTTGGGCCGAAGCTTGGAGTTTTCATGGGAATTTCAAAAACTTGCTTGTGTAGTAGTGTATTGGTTTCCTTTGGCTGTTCCTGTTTGGATTTGTTGGTTAATACCAATGACTGAAATTGCTGTCACCCGTGTAATCACATTCACCTGTAGGTCTTTCCTGTTACTGAGGGAGTAACATTTGAAGAACAGACAGTATCTCCTGCTGATTATTTGGTATTTCTCAGACATTCCATATAACTTCTGATGTAGGTGTCAAGTTACAAGTGTTACTGGAGAGATCAGACAGACTTTGACTATGCATTTATTCAGAAATGGAACAACAACGTATGTTGATGTTGTTCAACTACATTTTTTTGCACATGACTTTCTCTTGGTGCAAGGCAGTTTTTCACAATACCTTATCTGTGTAATAGTAGAGAAACTCATGTACAAGGAGGAGTTCCTCTTTTAAAGTTGAGCCAAGTCAGAATTACAGGAGATGGATATTTACTCTTCCCTGAATTTTGGTTTAGTGCAGGTTGACTGTTTTCCATTGATTGGAGTGCTCTTCTATTTACATTAGTAAATATTAAGCAGTGTTCTGCATTAAAAATAAAATGTATAAAACATGTAAGTTACCAGTCTGGAATTGAGTAACCTGTCCACTTGCAAAGAATGTTTTGGGGACAGGGAGAACTTGACAGAAGAAGCAAGCAACAGTTAGTTCTGGCTTCTGCACTGTGTCTATGTAATGCTCATATGGAAAAGTGAGCACTCTGAGGAAGTGCACTTTGGAACAGGTGTTCTCTTCCTGTTTGTGGTAAATCATTGTCTGGTGCTGTGGAGGAGTTACTGAGTGCAGGGGCCCTTTTGGAACTGCAAATGTGGTTGTGAAGTAATAGAGGGTGCTGCTTATTTTGTGGCTTATTTGTCTTTGTGATTTGCTTTATTTTAATATTTCTTCCTTCAATCTGCCTGTGGACTTTGTCAGTGTAAGCACGTAGCTAGACCATAACTGCCAATAAATTTTAGTGCTTGTTTTTTAAAATGCTGGTCTCCCTTGACTTAGATTCCGCAGGGATAGGACTGAGAAGGGATGTGTTGCCCAATTTAGACACATAAGCATGAGTTTAGATACAAAGTAATAAAAAGATGAAGGGCGGCCTAAAAGAACTGTAGTACAAGGCTAAGTAGTTGTGAGGAAAACTTGTGGGAGGTGGTGGTGGGTAGCAGTGAAACAGGGTAACAGGTAACAATGAAACAGTGCAAGTGCAGGCAAAATTACAGCAAGTAACTGAAATAAGCATCCATGGGTGCAGATGCTGCTGTAAAACTGGGGTACTAATTAGCATTTAAAATTGAGATGTAATACTAGTGCTCTGCATATACATAATGCTTCATCTTTCACAGATACTGGGTGTTTAAAGAAGATCAAGTGGTGTAGTGACTTTTTCTCCCACTTATTGGCACAGCAGTGTTATGTAACATATTTAAAGAATTAATAACCTTTTAAGAAATTAAATCACATTTTCTACATCTACAGAAGTTAACCAAAAATAAAACTCACATTTTGTTTGAATTATATGAGGCACTTAAATGTAATAGAGAAGACTAGATTTGATTAGCACATGCCTGTCTTCTTTGTTACCTAATTACTGTCAGGAAGACAGAATTTTTCTTGCTTTGGGTCAAATAAAACAGTCAGCTTTTTGGTTGTTATTATTGTTGAATGGTCATGGAGAAGGCCCAAGGATGGGTTTGTGGCACCGTGTGCTCTCTACTGCTCACTACACCAGCAAGGCAGACTAGGGAGTTGTTCTGTACAAGAAGCAGTTTACACCAAGTTCACCAAAAATAACTTGTCCTAATGCTCAATGGATCATGTCAGGACAACAATTACTTAGATTTCTTCTGAAGACAAAGTCATTAACAAAATACTGTTACAACAAACTGGGAAAACAAGAGGAGAGTGATCTTTATTTCACTTATACAAACAAAAATGCTATTAAATAGCCAATGATTTGGGGTTTTGTTCTGTTTCCTTTGGTATCATGCAACCACAGTGTGTATGTAAAAAGAATTTAAAAATCTGACTTTTTCCTTCAGGAGCACAAATAGTTCGGTATAATTTCTGAGAGATTTCTTCTGATTTCTGTTTTATCAAGTGCCCCGAAATACGCATCTAACAAAATGATATGGTTGTATAAATGTCATCCATCTTCAAAAAATACAGTCACATGGTGTCTATTGTGTCATGAACCACCATTATCTTTTCAGCTATTTTTTTTGTTTTGTTTTCCCAGAACAAACTAATATTGGTAGATTGTTCAGTACCCCAGTTATGTCTGTAGGTCATGGTTCTTGTTGCTTTGTGTTATTAATGCCTATTAAAGCAGAAGTGTCCCTTACGCTTTAATAAGCAATTTGTGGTGTGGTGGCCACAAGAATTGGTCATCTTCGTACACTTGTCTGTATTCAAAATTACACAGGCCTGCAGTGACTTTGCAGCCAGGTTGTAGGGAACAGTTCTGAACAGCATTTAACTGAGGGATAGGAACCAACTCTGGGGACAGTTACTAAATTATATCTGAAAATATCTGTAGAAGTTGGAAAAATACACTGGAGTGGCTTACTACAATTTTCCACACACATTAGTATTATTTACTGAATAGTTTCTCTTAGTCTGTTAAGGAAACGGTGAAACATCTGCTTAATTTTCATTTAGATGCTTTTAATTATGTAAGTAGCTGGGTATACTAAGATAATGAGATTATTCTACACAGTTGTAGAAATGCAGGAGAGCTGTACCAGAACTGCACAAATTAGAATAATTACCTACGTAAATTTCAAAATGAGATTTGTATTCAAATCTCAAAAAGCATGCTTACAAAGCTTCAACAATGAATTGAAATGAACGTTGTAGATGAAATTAAACTACAATGTATAACCCTGCTATTGATGGCTGATTTTGTTGTTATCCTCTCGGTACTGTTTAAGTATGTATCCCAAATGACTACACTTTGAGATTAAGATGCCGAGAGTTCACTTGCGCTGGGTCTGTTGTCATTTTCTCTAGGATCTGAGGAAGTCCTGTCTTTTGCTTATGTCTCAGTTCATGGAGTGTAATTCTACTTACAGTTTTTCTGGAAAAAAGTGATGACTGTAGTACCTAATGAAGTTTTCTAAGGGTTCATGGGAAGATACGTTGAAGGCCCTCATTTTAAAATGGCCTCTTTAAGAAGCGCCTTAGAGTAATACTGACATTTAGGATTGTTTTAGCCAATGGAAAAGACTTTCCTTTGAGAATGGAATACTTATTAGCTTGTAGACTTCAGCAGCATGTGCTTGATACTGCTTTCCAAAACTAGATGGAAGTTACTTCTACTTAACAATGCTTTTTGGATGATGTTAGTAAATGTGGTAAACCTCTAAGTATTGCCTCAGTTCTTGCTTTTGTTTTACCTCTGTTTTCACGTGGGAGAGAAGAAGCTGGCTTTCTCAGAGTGTGATGTATGATTTGTGTGGGAGGTTATGTTTAGAATTAAAGGGCAGTGTATTCTCTTTTTATGATAGCAAAAATTGGTTGTTGGGTTTTGCTTTTGATGCTAATGTGTGCATGTAGGGATACTTCTGCGTGTTCCTATTTGTGGCCTTAGAGTCAAATGGTCTTGTGATTGCAGGCATTCCTTAATAGTTCTTTTTAATTGCCTGTAATCAGAAAATTCTGCCTCCAACAGTTACATGTTGTGGCAACAACTTTAATCTGTTACTACTCTACAAGGTTACAATTTGCTCTAAATATGAAGCCTCCTTGTTACATGTGTGGCTTCTGTTTCCACCACTTAGTAAGGGACTCTGTTCTGTGAAATAGGTGGAGGAAGAGGAGAAGACTGGGCTTTTTTTTGAGTGGGAGAATGCTTTTTTTTCCCTCCAGGTAACTCAGCATTTTATAGGTATGGGAGTTAGGCGCTATCATGAAGACTGGACAGTAATTGCTAAATAAAGTAAAACTGAAATGAGAAATCACTGAGTGAAACAGTAAATACTCTTTCTGTTTAAATATAAACCTTGTCTAAGGTTTATACTGTAAAGAATAAAGTTACTTTTAAGACCATCCTATTTTTGTAAAATTGCCTTGTGTTTTGTTTTAAAATTCAGTAAGGATGTCTCTTAGCAAAGTTGTTATGAGTATGTGTCATGCTGCTTGCAAAGGGAATATCTTTAGAATTTAGTCTAACGTACAAGGCAGAGATACATGAAAACTGCCTTGATCAGTTCTGTTAATTCAGAATAGATGTGAAATTTTCATGTTTCTTAGAGACCTGTTTTGATATTCAGTCACTTTTTTTTTATGCATTTCATGTTTCTATCCTATTGTGATAGCACTTGCCCTGATAACCCAACTTCATCATGTTCCCAAAGGTCACTTCTGCTCCTCTCCTGTATTCATCTAAAAACTTACTCAGTTTTCAGATGAAGTGACTGCATCAAGGACAACACATCTCCTTCCTAAAATAGATAGAAGAAGGTACTGCTGAGGAAGCTTCCATTGCCACCGTGTTGGTCTTGGATGCAGGGAGGTCTGTCTTGGAATGATGTACTACAGCTTCAGAACTAATAATTTTTAGGCATTCCTAAATTTACATGTGAATGAGCTTTTCAAAATAACAAGAATAATATGAAAAGTAGGACTTTTGCCTCTTCTAAAAATTGTTACCATAATCCTCTATTGTGATTTGGAAGTGATAGAAAAGGTTCAGATTTTTATGATAACTAAAATTAGGTCTTTTATCACAGATGAAGGAATTAAACACTATGTGGCTCCTTTCTGCATTTGACTATCAGATTAATTTATTCTGGCTTCATCTGTGTTTAATGTCTGCTGGCAAACCAGCTTTGAAAACTGATGTTACACTTTATAGTAATTTGACTCAGCAAGTTTCTGCACTAGTGAATGGAGGCAGAAGAAACTACCTTTACTTCCAGCCAAAATTGTGGTTCTGGAGTTAGCAGCACCACTGGGGTTTGGTTTGCTGGCACATGAGAAAGGATGGATGTGTTAGAAGAGGATGCCCATGATGCTTTCTTTGCATTAGGAGGATTTAAGATCTTTTTTTCTGAGGACTTACACTGACAGTAGTATTGTTAAAACACAACTTTCCCAGAAGTTTGTAGCTGACTCTCCTGCCCCTTATCCTGGATTTTCCCTGTGTGTGGCCAAGGTTCAGTGCAGGTAGCTCAGTGTGTGGCTGCAGGTTGAGCTGTGGGTGGGGAGAGCCCCAGGCAAGTGGCCAGGAACTGCTGACCCATTGCACAACAAAGAGCCCAGGTACCTGTGGTGCAGCCAGGGGACCCGACACTCAGGAGCTG
Source organism: Monarcha castaneiventris obscurior (assembly GCA_026261815.1). NCBI lineage: Eukaryota > Metazoa > Chordata > Aves > Passeriformes > Monarchidae > Monarcha > Monarcha castaneiventris. The sequence goes on from JAMPIT010000890.1 coordinate 8,464,419, forward strand.
ATGACTCCAGACTTTCCTGCTCTTAAACTGTGAGGGTGTAAAAGCCCAGGATTTTTTTGTTTGGGGTCGCTCCTCAATGGTGCCAGCTCGAGCTGTGACTTTATTATTGCACCATGATTAAAGGATATTGGGGATCTGGACGTCTGAGACTGATGTCACTCTGCGAGTGGGGAATGTGTAGCAGCAAAGGGGTCTTGGTCCCAGCTCAGGTGCTGCCAGAGTGGCTCCTGGATGGCTGGACAGGGAAGTTTCTTTAGCAACTTGAAGTCTTACGGCTTCAATGATTGCTTTTTTGAACTGTCATTGAACTCTTATTTATGTTTCCTCATAGACAATGAGTTATATTCACCTCCATCCCTTTAATCACTTTTAAGCTCCCTTTTAAAATCCTTTTCTTCTTTTTCTGTAGCATACTCTGTAACATTTGGTACAATTTTTTTTAGTTTATTGGGTGCCTTTTCCTTTTAAAGCCTGCACAGTTTCCTTTTGTCTGCAAATTGCTTGTATTTCTAGGATTTATCTTTTTTTCCATTCATTCAGTGCTGCTAGAGTGAGTTATTTTAAATTTATTTTCCACAAGATTTCTTTCATACTGAAAATGCTTTCTGCAGCTGTTGTGTTCTCTGCTCTGTGCATCAGTCTTTCTTCAGTCATATGCCAATATTTCTATCCATGTTCTGATCAGCCTGGAAGTAGTTCAGAGGATTTTGCTCATTATTCATTGATAAAAAAAAATCTTTATTTGTTTATGTATTTATTTATAAGTAGTTATTAACTTAAAACACGGGTTCTCTTAAACTTTGTAGTATAAAAATTGTTTGTTTGATGTAAGAGGGCTGAAGATCCTTTGCCAGGTAAGTACCCACTTTAAGGAATGCAGCTACAGGAATTTTCCATGCATAAGAATGTGAGTTTTCTTTAAGTGGCTGTTGTGTCTCTCAAAGAAATCACAGCTACCTGATGCTCTTAGTACAAATATATATTTGAAGTTGTAAGTCATTGTCTCTTCTTTTTTCTTCTATTGAAATGGCTTGCACAGAGTATTCCACTGTCCCAGAAACTCCTGAAGCTCAGAGGACAATGAAGGAGTCCTATTTCAAGCGCCAGCGAGGGGTGCAGTTCCTGGACGTGTCTGACAGCGAGGACGACGAGCCGAGAAACGTCAATGCTGATGAGGAAACGCAGGCTCCGAGGGCAGAGGCGGCCGTAATGTAGGCGTTGAGCCAGCTTTCTGCAGTGTCTGCACTCCCACGGGGTGTTCTGAGTTGAAATACTGACTTGGAAATCAGAGCCTAGGTTGGGTTCTGGTTTACTGCTTTGGGGTTCAGCTGCCCCTAACTAAACTTTACTGGATTTTCAGGGAAGAAGTATCCAACTAAAACATTTTTTCACAGGGAGTTCTGTGATGTTGAAATGTGTGATGTTTGTTCATCTATACATTTGTGCCTTTGTCCTTCTGAAATCTTCTTAGTGCAACTAGAAAACTTAAGCATAGAGCACTTGCTTTACTAATTTTAAACTGTTCGAGTTGATTTTTTTTGTATATGAAACTGTATTTGACAGGGAAGCAAGTAGAGCTTCAGTGTGTAGTTTGGGCTCCTGAGGTAAACTTAAGTATGGGTTGCATGGTGTGTTTCCTATGCATGTGTTTCCTATTTCTTTCCTAAGTGATTTGTAAATTTATATTTTTGAATGTGCTGGGAGGGAAGAGTCACTGTGCAGGAGTCACTTGTGTGTGTGTTAAAAAAGCAGTGTTGAGAGAGCAGGTGAGACAAGATGTAGATAGACATCTGTAGCCATTTGGAATGGTTTAAAGGAACCCCTGCTAGTTATATGTCTGTGTGGTAATTGTGCCCTCTAGAAGTTCTTGTGCTAAGCAAAACAAGATGGCTTAACCTGTTTTTTTGGTAGTCTAGTTGAATTAATCTGCAGAAAACTTTTGTGGGAATTACAGCCTTAACAGGTGTAGTCTCTTGTCAGGTTCTCAGTCCTACACAGAGCATGGAGTTACTGGAGGTTTACAGCAGAAGTGAAATAATGCATTTTCCTGCTGCTATTACCTGAAATTCTGATGTGGTTTGGTTTTTTTTTTCAGTGCTTCTCCCCCAAAGTTTCAACTTAGGGCAGCTACTTGAAAAGGAGAAAAAAAAAATTAGCAGTTACGAGTGAGCTCCTGTTTCTGCCTGTGATTTAAGTTGTAGATTGTGTAAGGAGACAGAGATGGCCAGCTGGTTGCATGCATCAAATTGTCTTGTGTGCAGTGCTGTGTAAGTGTAGTTACTCTGCTTCTGGGCTGAATCCCTCCTGGAAGCAGTTCAAGTGGTTTTGTACCATGCAGAGCTGGTGCTGATAAGCCACGCAGGATGCAACTTGCAGAGCCAGTGCTTGCTCTTCCTATAGTGTTGCCATTGCAACTGCTCTTCCAAAGTGTTGCCATTACTGGCAGTGAGGCATGGACAGCTGGGTGACTCCTGATGGGATTGATGAACATGAGGCTCCATCCTCTTGTACTCCTCAGTATTCCCAGTAGCCACCAGGTGCCTCAGTGCCCGGCACCTTGGCCCAGTGTGCTGGCTCAGGTGCTGATTGATGTGTGCGGAACCCACTGAGCTCTCTCACAAGTGGCTGTTCTGGTTGAGCTAACAAACAAATTGGGAGTGTGACAGGAGTTTTAGCTGGGTTCTGTCCAGGCTTAGGAGCTCCAGCTTGTGCTGAATTCTGGCTGTGCATAGAATCAGTCAGTTCAGTGTCCTCATTGTGCATTTTAATGTATGAGTTACCCAGTTTGGGGGTTTTGTGGTTAGTGTTTTTTTTTGGTTTTTACTTCCCTTTTGCAGAGTATCCTAGCTTCCCTCATTCTGAACAAGGTACAGAACAGAAAGCAGAAAGTCTAGAGTAGAAAACACATCTTTCCTAAAAGAAAGTGTGCCCCAAGTTTTGCTACCAGAGAGTCACTGTCTGGACTCTTACCAGAAAAAAAGTAGAATCTAACACAAGGGTTTGTGGGTCAGAGTTGCTTAGCAGTTAAATGAGTGTTTCTTTATGCTTGATAAGAACGTGATTATACGCAAGGGACAAGATTTATGATGTAAGCAACTATGGCTTTGTTGACAAGTGTCTAGATGTTATTCTCCGATAGGAAAGGATTGGATAATTGCAATGTTACCACTTTCATTTGGATTGATTTTCTTTTTTAGATGCACGTTTTAAAAGAAACCTTCTTCCTTATCAAGGCAAAAAGATCAGAAATATGCCAATGGAATTTTAATATGACATTTCATTAAGACTTTTTCTGAAGTGGAAGTAGGATTCCTATTTGGAGGCTTAAAACTCAATGCCTTGGTGGACTGAATAATAATTTGGGTTATCTCTTGTTATTTCCCTACTCTTAAGAGGCACAACCAGGGAGTCCATGTAGCTGTGTGTGCCTTTTGAAAAGGGAGAAAAGGATTCTATGATAAGCAGTCATCTGTATCTTTTATGTAAGTGTCATGTAACTATTTTTTTCCAGAATTCTTTTGCAGTCTGCCTGTTGCAGCTGCTAAAGAAAGATACATAGTGAGGCAAACCAGGTTTACTTTTAATCTTTTACCTGTACGTATGTAGAAAGACCTGCAGGCAAGCCATTCTGATGGTGAAATCCCTATAAAAGGGCAAACTTCATACTGTTCAATTAATCTTCATTCAGAAAAGGAGATTTTTACATGCTTAGATTCAGTCCCATCTGTGCAGCTCAGTATCCTGAAAGATACATGGGGGTTGCTTTTCCTGCAGATTAGCTCTAATAATCAATCTTTCAGTAAATTCAGAACATTGTCTTTTTTCAGAAAGGCTCTTCCCATATTTATATATTTAAGATGCTGCCCAAGGAACTTCGAATTTTCTTTCTTGGTGGGCTGAGAACTAGAACAGAGAGTTGATACTGCGCCTGAAAAGTGTTTACAAAGAACCTAATCCACATCTGTTTGTCTGTTGGGCAAATAAACACTAGCAAGGCGGTTTGAGATTAACTTGTGGTAGTCTGATGTAATTCAGGTAGCTGAAATGATGAACTGTATTAAGGTGGTTGCTGCTAAATTATCAAGTAACCTTTTATAGAACAATATGAGGGGAAGTTGTGGTATTTCCCTGGTCCGTTCTTCCTTTTTTCTTTCCTTTGCCAAGTTGAAATTGTTTAGTGCAAAGAGGAGACTACTTAATACATGCCTGACTTTGTCCTGAATAGAGGTATCCTTTTGGATACAAGTTGATTCAGTGTTACTGAATGCATCTAAATCCATTATATGCAATCCTGTTGGGTTTAGTTTATGATAATGTTCTGGTAGAGTAAAACACTGATAAGCAAAAATAAATTTTAAATTCTTTTTTTCTTACCCCATACATTCTAGCTCTGAACAGTCTGATGATGATGACCAGCCTGAAGAGGAGCTGCCCCAGCTGGCACTTGTAAATGGTGGGGATCAGCAGCCAGCTGTGGAGGAGGATGTAGAGGAAGATACCAGAGATTCAAAGCTGCAAACAATGAAGGAACTTTTTCCCCAAAGAAGTGACCAAGAATTATTAAAAGTAATAATGCTCAGTTCTTTGACTTATTTTGATGATTATTTTATAGGATTTTATAGGCAGTGCTTCTAAGCCTCTGGCTTCATTACAGGGCACAGTCTTGTGATGGGTTAATGCTGTCTGGATGCCAGGTGCCCACTAAAAGCTGCTCTGTCACTCTGCTTCTCAGCTGGACAGGGAAGAGAACAGAATGAAAGACTCATGGATCATGATAAAGACAGGGAGAGATTGCTCACCACTTACTGTCATGGGCAGCACAGACTCAGCTTGTGGAAAAATTTTCATTTATTACAAATCAAATCAGAGTGGGGTAATGAGAAATAAACCCAAATCTTAAGACACCTTCCCCCACCCCTCCCTTATTTTGGGGCTTAACTATATTTGTGGTTTTCTCTACCTCCTTCCCCCCACAGCAGCGGTGCAGGGGAGTGGGATATGGGAACTGCATTCAGTTTGTCAGCCCTCCTCAGGGGGAGGAGTCCCTCAGGAACAAGCTGCTCCGTTGTGGGTCCCTTCCACAGGGTCACAAGCAAACCTACCCCAGCGTGGGCCCTTCTCTCTATGGGTCCTGCCAGGAGCCTGCTTTCATCGGGGGCTTCCCATGTGGTGACAGCCTCCTTTGGACATGCACCCGCTCTGCTGTGCTGTCCTCCACGGGCTGCAGGAGCATCTCTGCTCCACCCTGGACCTCCACGGGCTGCAGTGGCATCTCTGCTCCACCTTGGACCTCCACGGGCTGCAGGGGCATCTCTGCTCCACCTTGGACCTCCACAGGCTGCAGGGGCACAGCTGCCTCACCATGGGCCGCAGGGGAATCTGTACTCTGGTGCCTGGAGCACCTCCTCCCCCTCCTTCACTGACCTTGGTGTCTGCAGGGCTGTTTTGCTCTTCTCATGGATTCTCCATCTTTCCTGCTGCAGGTGTGTTGTTCCTCCCCATTTCCCTCCCCCCCAGCCTTCTTAACTGTTATCTACTGGTGCTACCACTGTCACTGATGGACTTAGCCTTGGCCAGCAGTAGGACTGTCTTGGAGTCTTGGCTGGCATTGGCTCTCTTGGATGTGAGGGAAGCTTCTGGTGGCTTCTCACAGAAGCCACCTGTGTAGCCCCTGCCACTATCAAACCTGGCCATGCAAGCACAGTGTGGCTCTTAGTTGTTATTTTGTTAATAGCAAAAGGGTAACAGTAACACTTTAGGGGAAGTACAGCTGGGTAACATTTCCACATACGTGGGAACTTGGGTATCTGTAAAAATGAATATATAGACACACACACTTTAAAAAAACACCTTTGGGTAAGTTCAACAACAATGAGCTCCAGTGTATAGAAAATTTTTCAAGTATTTATTTGTTGTGACACTTAAGCGTAATTATGGCTGTCCCAGTTGATAACTATTGGTAACTGCTGTTGTTGGAATGAGCTAACTGATTAAATGCAGAATGAGTGAAATCATCGCCATCTTCTGCAGTAGATGAAACACTGCATCCTTGCATTTATGACATTTGACACTCAGATACTTTAGTACTTCCAGTGAGGCAAAGGGTAGGTTTGAACTCACTATAATGTATTCTGATTATGCTGACATGTCAACGTGAGATAACTCTTGGCCATTGTCCAGTGTACAGTGAGATGTGGTAGCTTATTACAGTAAAATACCTTTAGTACAGTGCAAGGTATTTTTAGCAGGGTTACTTTTCAATGTTAGTGTGTGACGAGGTTTTCACTAGCTTTAATTTATAAAGCTAGTGTGTTTAAGTTCATCTGTAAAGTTTCCTGGTTGTTGAAGTGGCATTGAAGAAATACAGAGGTTTTACTGGTGCTCTTGCTGGGTCTTTTGTTTCCCAGTGGATCAAGCTTTATGCTTAGGCTCCCTGTATTTTAGGAAGAACAAAAGGGCTGCAAATAGCAATTTTTGAATTTTTCTTCTGAACACTGTAATTAACATTTATATTGTATATATCCAGAATGTATTTTTTTTTTTTCCAGTTTTTGGCTGCCTAGAATTTATTTGATTCAAAGACTGATAAAAGTTCATTGGAGCTTAGTAACTTGCTAGAAATGCTATGTGGTGTGTCTGACTGCTGTTTTGTGACTTATCCCCTGAGCAGCATGTGGGGCTCATGGTGTTTGTTTTCAGCAGAATGAAAGATCGCTCCTGTATCAGCAGAACTTTGTAGGAAATGGAGGCTGTGCAGATTTTTTTCTGCAGTTACATAGCTGCAACATTTTTGAAGGAGGACTGGGGAATATTAGGCAAATCGGTTGTTCCTTTATGGAAGATCTGGAAAGGGCTGTCCAGACAAACCTGACACAAGTGATGAAGGCTATTAAGGAAAAATAATGTACCTTTTGAAAAGGAAATTGTGCCATTATAACAAGATTTTAAGATGCTGTTTCCAAATGTGGGCTGATACTTGGGAATCAGGATTCCTCATAACTTCATTTTCTGTGGGTTTTTTTTCATATTGATAAGGTTTAGGCCATTTGCATTTGTTGAAGTTACCTCACTTGCAGAAAGCCTTCTGAAAGTCTCAACATGCAGTTTGCAAAACAGATCTATGTGGAGATTGTGTAGATGGAGAAAGAAATCTAGGACTGAAAGGGTGTATAGATAAACCTTGAGGTACATTGTAAGTTTCATGCATGTATTTACAGGAAATGGACCAGTGCAACATAACAGTATCCAGACACTTCATGAGTTAATAAATTAGGGGGGTTTATCATCTTGTTTTGTGACAGTAACATTGAATAGTCTTTGAAAAAAAGCTTTTAAGTAAATTTGCCCATTATGTTTGTGAAGTAGGGAAGAAAGCGATGATAAATGACACTGTTAAAAATGTTTCCAGCATGTGTTTTAAAGTGTTTCCAAATGCAGCTTGTGTGATCAGTCCACCTAATTTGGTACCTCTTGATTTTGCTCTTGGATTTTATAATGCATGTATATTTGGGGGGGCGGTTTAGTGTTTTTCAGTCACAACTGATCCAGCATGTCTTCATCTGTTCAACTGGATTGCATTTCTCCACTTAGCAATTGCCTTTTTTTGTTTTGCAGCTGATAGAATCGGCATGCACAATGGATGAAGCAGTAGCTGCTGGTTTGAAGCTCAATGACAAAGGTATGTTTAACAAAAAACCCCCACCAAACAAAAACAAACCCCAAACTTTAGAAGCTGTAGCTAATTCAGTGAAATTGGTTGGGAGGTATTTAAAAAGTGGTAAAGCTTATGCTAAAAGTTATGGTGTTGTTTGTTTGTTGTAGTAACACAAAACTGAATTTACTGGCTTCACAGGGAAAAAGATGAAAAGAGGATGTGGACCAAAATCCGTAAATAAAACGAAAAAGGGGAATTTGTTCTGTGAAGCTCAGGATTGCTTTGCACGTGGGTTCTTAAGTGATTTCTGTTCTTGCTGGTTGCTTCTTTGCCCAGAGCTTGAGGCAGATAGTAATGGGTTAGCAGTAGTAACTTTAAGTTTTCTAGGTGAGCAGTCTGGTACTATGGAAAAAATATTCTGGAGTATGTAGCCGTTAGTAAGTAGCTATTGTTTGTATCAAAGCCCATCACAGTTTTTTGTTCAGGTTGTTTTGAAGACTTGCTTGTAATTCTGCGTAAGAACTGTTAGTCTTAACCATTAGACAGATTCCCCTGGTTCTCCAACAAAATATCACCCAAACCTTGCTTTTGAACCCCAAGAGCCTATTCAGGCGTGTCTGTTCTGCACCTCAAATTATGCAGTCTCATACTGTTACCAGAACAAAGCAAAACAAAAAACCCAATTGATTTTGTGGGAGTGTGTTGGAAGTGTTAGACATGTGAAAGGGTTGTGATTCTTGGACTTTGGGTTTGTTTCTTGACATCACCCAAGTCTGGGATTAAGTCTTCTTTTATATTAATACATTTTTGATTTATTGGAGTTGGTCAGGGAAGAGTGGAATGTTGGTAATGTAGAAAGCGTATCAACTGTTTATAGTTCAGTTGTCCATGGTTTCCTTGAGGCATCTTCATGGAAATGATGGAAAAAGCTATTTCTGATCACTCTTGATTATTTAGTTGTTCTGAGTGGTTCATGCATCTTTTCATGCAGTATCCTATGGATTTGGAAGCAATATGTCTAGGAGGAAGCGTATGTTCCAATATGTCTGGGAAGCTGAGGGATGCTGAGGGAGAACAGTTTTGCTCCTATTTTTAAAGTACGAAATTTTTTGCTTATTTAATTCCCCCTGTTGTACTTACTATATTTTCATTTTCTTACTTTTATGTAAAAGTGCCAAGATTTTTAACGATTTTCAAGAAGCTTTAAGAACATTCAGGCTAATTTGAGTGAAGGGGTGCTTTTGTGTTGTTTGATGGGGGTTTTTTAACCTACCAAACCATTTTTGAGTTTATCACTGTGTGCATGGTCAGATTCTATAGATGGAAATTCTTGTATGCTGGCAATAGGAAACAAGGGTGGCATGTTTTGAGAAATACACTGAGTGCTGCTCTTCCTGGAAGACTGATTACTTTTCAAGGGTTTGGATTAATATTAAACCAAATTAAGCTACTATATATCCTTAAACTTTGTTGCAGTTCACAGTGTTTGAACTAAATCACTTTGATTTCTGGTATGTAGGTCCTGCCTTTTGGCCATTTTTGTGTTGATCTAAGAATGTTGTTTCACATCCTTTCAATATGAGCCCACAGAAGAATCTTCTTGGCAGCAAAATGCTCACTAATCACAGCTGTTGTATAAAATATTTAGTTAGGAGTAAGCATGCCTGACAGTGATGGTATAAATCACCTCATTTTGGACACATTTTTTAAAAATGGAGACATTACTGAACATCTGCTTTATCTGTGTCAATTTGAGATATGCTTTACTTGTTGTGAAATGTTGACTGTGTGAGAGGTCAAGGCGAGATACGGTTTTGTGAAAAAAGTGTGACCATGATAGCCTTGAATTCTTCTGTCCTTTCAAAATGACAAAAACCTTGTATTTATAGCTTGAATTCAACAGTTGTATAGAGCTAAATCAAGAAACAGTGCCAGTTTTTTAAAGGTATGAAGATGAACGTGACACATAAAAAACGTGTGTCTGAGTGAAAGATGTGAAGTTGCAGTAGTACCTTTTGCTTGTGATTTGTTTCTGGAGATGTTGTTTTCTATACATCTTGAAAAACCACGAAAGCAGTGGGGGTGCTTCTGAACTGAAGCCTCATGTAAATCTGTCTGATATTCACTGCTTTTTGAGCAGTCAGAAATTACTAGTTCCTTTTATCATGATGGGGAAAGTCACAGTAATAAAAGAGTTGGATTTTTTTTGTTAAAAGTAGCAGCAAGTAACAGGGGAAGTAATTACACATGGTCTTGTAAAGTCTGAGACCTTGGAGCTGCTTTTCTCATTGCTCATTAGTTATAAAATTTATGGGGAGATCAAGGATTCCTCTGGAAGGCCTGGTGTGCCCTGCCTGCACTCCAAGGAGGATTCCTCTCTAACAGTAAGGGTGAGTTTATCCCTTCAGCTGTGTACTCCCCTAGCACAGGAGGGAAAAATTAAGTGTACTTTGCAAAATGAATGTCTTTGGAAAGTTGGGATTTTTTTGTCATTGGCAAATGTGGTGGGTTTCCAAAGACCACAGGCTGCTTTTTAAATAATTCTGTGTTAATAGGTTCCTGAGACCATGGTTTTCCAGATGCCTTGTTTCAGTTCAATTGCCTCTGAAATTGCTCATGATGGGGCTTTCTTCGAAGGCTATTGAGTGCTTAGCCCATGACCTAAAAGCAGGAAAATCTTTGAAATGCTCTTATATTGAGCCCCCATCTTTTTTAGGGCAAAGAGGTTTGCAGGGTCACTGTTCATATTCAGAATTATCCATCCTGAATACAGTGTTAATTGAGCTTAATTATAGAAATAATAGCACAAGGCCTTCAATGACATGTGCTTGACTCAGCAGCAGCCTGACAGCTCCTAGTTTGGATATCAAGACAACCACACATTTGTCAGACTTAAAACAGTGGCAAACATTTTTCTGAAAATACTGTTTAAATTAGGTTTTGGGTAGAAAGGTCAAGGACTGAATGGTGAAGGAGAGCCTCCACTGGCACATTCTTTGGATGCTTTGAACTGTGCCTCTTGTATTTATTGTGGCCTTCCAGTGCAAGAAAGATGGAGAGGGACTATTTACCAAGAGCGTGTAGTGACAGAAAAAGGGGGAATGGCTTCACATTGAGAGGGTAGGTTTAGGTTAGAGATCAGGAAGAAATTCTTTACTGTGAGGGTGGTAAGGCACTGAACAGGCTGCCCAGAGAAGCTGTGGATGCCCCATTCCTGGAAGTGTTCAAGGCCAGGTTGGATGCAGCTCTGAGCAGCCTGATCTAATGGAAGGTGTCCCTGTTTACAGCAGGCTTTGGAACTAGGTGTTCTTTAATGTCCCTTCCAACTCAAACCATTCTAGGATTCTATGATATTTTTACATTTATTTATTTATTTATTTTTTATTTATTTATTTATTTATTTATTTATCAATACATAGACTTTGAAAAAATCTTTACAATGTTTTCTGGTATCTCTTACTAGATCCTTAATTTAAGGATGAGTTGCTAGTACTTTACTTTTCTCTGGGATGTTTTATTAATTTTTATTCAATATTTATATGTCACTTTTCTGATGTCAGAGTGAATGACTATAGTAGAAAATTTATTTGGAAGTATTTCCACACAAAATGTCTCCTTGTGCAAAGATATGGTTATTCAGTGTTCCAGAGCTAAAACTATTTTGATCATCCAGACAGTCTTCTGGATTGGAAAGCAGGTGTGCTTTGTGTGTCTCTGAGTGTGCTTATTCCCTGGTCTCCCAGGGCAGGCTGGGAGGGGAGGTTGGCCAGAGATACTGGTATCAGACCACCAGAGCTCTGCAGGCACTTACTGTTCCAGAAAAGCTTTAACTTCCTGTACTATTTCAGATCATGGACTAGGAATTTTCACAATAATTTTTTCTGGTAAAATTCAAGCCAAGCTGGTGTGCAGAAATGCTGGTAACATGTTCTTGCCTTCATGAGCTGTGTACAGCAGCAGTCTGAAAGTGCACCTGGCTGGGCAGGCCTTAATGCTGAGATGATAATCTCTTGATAATCACCAGGGCCCGAAGATAGTCAGAAAGTTGTGGCTCATGTGGGCTATTTGTAAGTGATACGGTTATCACAGACTTAATATGCATAGTTTTCTTTCAGACGTCTGGATTTAGTGTTGAAAAGCATTTGGTAACTGCTCCAGTGTGCACCTGAGCCAGAAATCAGTCATCAGCATTTCCAGATTGGCAGCAATATTCCAACATACAGATGGGCTTCAGCCTGGAAGAAATACTTGCTTGAGTAAAAACAGAGACAGATTTTATGCAACTTGTGTGTAAAAACATGTGGCAGCTATGAAAAAAGAATAATAAAAGGCTATTTCTGTTGTTATATGTGAGGTCTAATTACTTGATTAATTGCCAGACTGCTAAATAAAGCTTAGAGATAAATAAACCTGTACCTTCAAGCAGCTGCTTTGCTTCAGGTTTCAATGTATCTGTGGTCTGTGGTAGGAAACTGTTATGGAGACTGGTAAACATTGTGCAGGTAACAAGTAGCTGCTACATTGCTGTAGTAATTGAAATGTCCTACTGTTTTGGGGTGAACTTAATGAAAGGAACTGAATTTTCTTTTCCATCTCACTTCTTTTTGAAGCTGCATCTGGTAAAAGGAAACTAAGAGATTCTCCCCCAAATTGCAAAGCCAAAACTGAGCAAGTTGCAAAAAAGTCAAAATCTAGTTATGTAAGTACTGTGTTTTTCTCTTTATGGATTGTAAAATAAGTGGAATTACATGACTTGGTCAGTGACAGTGGTGTGTTTTATCAGAAAATCCAGTCAAATCAGATCTTGCCATCTGAATGAGTTTTTTGTACTTTTTTTATTGTCAGTATTTTGAATGGAATTATGTGCTTTGTTCTTTAGTGCTTGTGGATTTGTATCACACCAGCCAGTTCACTGCTTTGGGGAAGTGGTTGAAGGCAGGTAGCAGTATGTGAGGCTCTAAGTACCATTCAGTTTTTGTGGACATCTGTGGGAATTACAGGCTTTGGAGCACTTTGCCTCCTCAGGTCCTTCCTTGTATTTCCTCAAGCACATGAAGTTAACATCTTTTGATACTGCTCTTCTTCGTTATAGAAGTAATGTTGCTTATATATTTGAAACTATGACTTAAAGAAATCTTTAAAAATAATGAATTGGTTACATTTAATGGACTGACTACTTCGACCTCTGCTAATAAATGGGAGCTGTGTCACGGTCCTAGGCTATTCAGGATGGTATTTGGCAGATTTGCACAGTCCTACGTTGCTTCCATGATGCCATCTCCCAGGCATCCCAGCAGACATCCTTGAAAGCCACTTAGGTAGAGAAAGGGAATTCTACATAAGTGCTGGAGGCTGGATGAAGGAGGGTGACTGTGTTGAAATTCAGGCTAATGTCCTCAGACAGAACCAAATAAACAAAACAGGGTTTTCCATTAAAGCAAAATGTTACTACTCATTTAGTCCCCTTCTTCCTGAAAGAGGAGATGTGAGCTGGGCTTGTTCCTTCTCACCAAACCCCTGGGTTTGGTTATGAAAGGAGACTTTAGTGAATTATTAACCAGCCAGCCTAGCAAACAATGCTCCACTGGACCTGGTTTCAGGTATCAACCTGATTTCTGTTCTTATGAGTGTCATTACAATTAAGAGGGGAAGAATTAGAAAAAACAAACATGGAACATGGGTTTTTAGAACTCATTATAGAGAACTATATTGAGAACTTGCAGGGTTTTTTTTTTTCAGTCTTGCTTTTCCCACTGGTTCCTAAGACCAGAACATACTTGGGCAGCTGTTCTATGGACTGTAGCTGCTGTCTTAGTGACACTGTATGCTCACTGAGGAAAGGAATGATGTTACTCAGAGTGCCTCTGGGTGATCTGGTTTGTGGTCCTTCAGCAAAGTAAACACTGATCCAGCCTGTTGGTATCTCTGCTATAGACAAGTAGCTCTGTAACCACTTTGCATTCAAAGCTCTAGGAAGAAACTGGATTTTCTGATAAAACTCACCACTGTCACTGGTGTGGTGAATACAAAGCAGAGCAGGGTTGTGGCCTGTGGAAGTTTTGGCACTTGTTAACTTTGTTTTGCAGGCTAATAGTAGCTGTTAGTGAAGCTATCGTTGATGAAAAGTTCTATGAGCCTTTGATGTGACTACATGATGCTGTGACATAATATTTGGGGATTTTTTAACCCATTAATCTTAATATAAGCACACCATTTGATATGTTCATAGGCTTTGGTGGGTTAAACACTGCATGCTTAGTAATCTAATCTGATCGCCAACCCTGACTTATTCTGCCTCAAATATCATCCAGAATTACGAATAACTTTTGATTTTAAAGCAATATAAACTAGACAACTCTAAATTAACTGTATTTTGGTATATAACTCGGCACTGTGTATGCTTATCAAGTAAAGAGTTCCAGTTTTTGTGATGGAAGGTATTTTCTATGGTTATTACAGTTTTGGTCTTTCTTTGATCATTGAGGAATCACTTCAACTTGAACTTGTCTTATGTGCTTCTGTCATTTAGAGTAGCTCTTTAAGGATAAGCAATATTGATGAGGTTTTCTTCTGTTTCTGTAGTTGTAATTTACATTAAATCTACCTTTTTTTAACATAGCTGGATGACTCAGAACCCAGAAGACAATGGGAGAGGCAAGAGATGCTTGTGAATAAGTTGCAAGGTACATTCCCTGGATTGGATAAGGAGGTGAGCTGATGTATCCCTATGGCACATCAGGTTTTGGCTGCTGACAGTCAATATGAAACAGTTCTTTTACCAGCAGCACTTTTGTAAAGAGCCCAGGGTAGGAGGGTTTTTTCTGTTCCTGCTTTTAGGATGTAGCTTGTCCTGAACTGAGAGCAGTGGGATGTGGTTAGGACGATACAGAACTTCACTCCCTACATTTCTGGCCCTATGCCAGGCCTAGCGTAGTCAAATGTGATGACTTATAAAAATGCAAGGGGAAATGATCCCTCCCTCTCTCACTCTTCTCCCCAGACTGCTAAATGTATCATTCACTTTGTACTACTTTAGCATCTGATGATCCTCAGCGACTGCTCAAGCCTTTTCAGTACTGAGCTTTAAACTGTTGGAAGCAAAGCTTGTTCATGTGTGTTCTTACACTTTTCCAAATTGGACTTCAGCTCTGCCTAAGCTGAGTGTATAAACTAAAGGGTTTTCTCCTTTTGATTTCCTTTATTTCGAATCACCTGATTTTGAAATTCAGGGGTTTTCTTTGCCTGATGTTGTTAGGCACAGGAATTTAGCTTGTATTTATCTCACCACAATGCCAAATGTCTTATTTTTTACTAGGAGCTGAGAGAGGTACTTGAGGAACATAACTGGGTGTTTCATGATGCACTGGAAGCCCTGAAAATATTTGCAGACGATGAGGAGGGTAAAGACAGATTTATAATTCATTTTATCCCAAGACAATACAGACTTGTGGTACAAATACTCTTGAATGTCCAGCAATGACAGTCCTGACAGCAATATGCCTAGAAACTTGCACTTACACTTGAAATTAGTATTACAGGGAGGATAAAAGAAGGAAAATAAATTTTTCTGCATTTTTATCTTTTGCTCTGTAAATAGGGATAAATCTTTTCATCCTGCTAATACAGATAGGCTTAAGCAGTTTTAATTACCTGTGGGTATATCTTAAAATAAATTTTGATAAATGTCAAAGCTGATACCTGCTGCCTTCCTGCTTGTTTAAAAACAAGCTTGTTTTTTAACTGGACTAATTTGTAAATTACTGGTTTCTAAACCAGTAATTGCAAATAACTGCATAGGTAACAAGTGAAATATGCTATTTTGTACTTGTAAAATGTATTCTAGGAGAGTAACGTACTCGAAATAGGCCTTGAATTATGCAACCCATCTGTAAATACCAGTACTTCAAATGTGGCAGGGAGCAAACCCAGTGATTCCAAATAAATCTGCAAGTTATAACTTAAGTACTATTTAATGAATTGATTACTTTTCATGTGTTCCACAGCTGTCAGATAGGTGCATACTTTGCTGTATCAGCTATTTAAGTGTTCTTGGGGTAGGGCAGTGCTCTTAATTGAGTTCTTTACAAGTGGTGAGAGCTATCAGTACTCAGGAAGTTGAGTCCTTACTGCTGCTTCTGAGAAGGCAGATGTCAGGGCTGGATTCAGTCAGCAGCAAGCTGGGGTTGGGCAGAAGAGAAACTTCTGTACTGCAAGTGCTGTCTTCCAGTGAAGGAATCAAAACCCACGCAAGGCACTTCTGAAAAAGACTTGCTTGTGCTGTGTTAAATAACTTCTGTCTTCTGTCTCAGCTGTTCTGATAGCTGAGTTATTTTGGTTGGAGATGCCTCATTCTTTGAGGTTTTTTAACTCATGTTTTCATTTTCCCATCTCTAATACTGTACTATAATGCATTAGGAAAAATATAGATCATTTTCTTGGTGAGAAAAGGATTGTTTTCTCAAATCAGAAGAATTGATGTCTCTGCAGTCAAGTGCAGTGGGACCAATATCTCATCTTAAGGATACATCAGAGTTCTCAGCAGTTTGCTCTTACCTCAGAGCTTCTGCAGCTCACAAATATTACATTATGTTCATCATCTCTATTTTAAGATACTTAAAACCTTCTGCTATTTGAGCATTATACAAATTAGCTTTGCTTGTCTTACTCTCACAGTGGAGCTATTTACATGTTTTATACAGATTTGCTTTGCTTTTCTTTCAGTAACACCTGCTGTTGAGTTCTTGTGTATTAAATACTAGAACTGTGTTTTACAGATCTCTAGGTTTTATTTTGGAAGAACAACTTGTGTTTTCACCAGCCCTTAACCAATATGCATTGACATGTTGCCTTCTATGTTGCGTGCATAGGCGTGGAATTTCCTCCCAAAAGGAAAGTTGCTGACTGGACTGAAGCCTCCACTGTGAGCCAAAGTGATGAGAGTAAAGAGAAGGCAAAACAGAAATCTTCTGAGAGAGAGCAGAATGGTTTTCAGAAAAAGGACAAAGGCAAAAGGAGCATTTGGAGCACTAAAAGAGAAGCAGAGCACATGGAGGACGAGTCCGCTTCCGAAGATGGCGGAAGCTCCCTGGATGAGGACTACAGCAGCGGCGACGAAGTGATGGAGGATGGCTACAAAGCGAAAATCCTCAGCTTCCTGCAGGATGCTTCCCTGAGCGAACTGACTCTGATTCCCCAGTGTTCTCAGAAAAAGGCTCAGAAGATAATAGCACTCCGGCCCTTTAACAGCTGGGAGGCTCTGGTAGGTCTGCATTCTTCCTTTCCTATCCCCAGCCTGCCTAGAGTCAAGGTGCCTTCAGCCTAGGGAGGCTTAGACGGGTGGCCTTATCCTCATTAGGCTAAAATGCTATGTTCCTCCTAAGCCAATAGCGTTTCAAATAGTGTCATATGACCTGATTTTGAATGAATTAAGGGGTGATTTTTCTGGAAAACTCAAGCTGATTGGCTGACATTACTGTCACTCACTGTGTAGCATAGAAAGTTGGTTGATTTCACAGCAGAAGGAGAAATAGGAGCTTTCACTTGAGAAGGAGGTGTTTGCTAGCCTGTTCTGAGCTCTTGTAGCTGAAAACACAGGCAGGAGGGAAGAACGTGGCAGGACCTTTACTGCAGACGCTTGTGTAGCAGCAGCAGCTTCCAGGGTAGCTCCATGATTGAATAAGCCAGCATGGATATTTTCAGTTTCAGGCAAGAAATGGTCGTTCTCTTTTTTTTCCTTCTTTTGTGCCTTTATTCTACTGCAGCTTAGTGTCTAGCTTGGTTTTGCTAGCTAAGCAATGCAGCCATTTTTAGTGGAGTGAGCTGCTGTGTTTTTGTTAATGGAAGGTAAAGCAGCAGAAGGCTAAGCCACAATCCACCACGGAAGGGACAAGGATATCTGTTGGTAAGTACATTATCCACTGTTGCTGCTTTGTTACTTTCAGATGTTTGCCATGGCTTGTTTGTAGACTTCACATTTCATACAGTTTCAGTTAACTGCAAGACATCAGACCTGCTAAGAGCAGTGTCTTGGTAAGAAATTTGAAGTGCATTACCGCAGATTGTCTTGATTTAATTTATTAGTGCATTGGATTTTAAAGCAGTAACTGTGCATAGGCCTTTTTATGAAGTACTTGGTGTTTTTTCATCAGTATGCATTCTGAAACTGCCCCCCCACTGCTGTATGCAAGAACTTCTATATGTGTAAAACAATAACATTTACTATTCTGTGTGTGAAATACTTTACCACAAAACAGTAAGGGATACTAAACAGAATTTTAAGGAAAAGAAAATTATCTTTGTTTGTTGTGTTGCAGTGGTGGGGGGGAGACAAGAGAACGATATTTTAAAAAAATACGAGGTATAGGTGTGCTGCAAAAGAAATCCGTTTTGCCCCAAGCCTTTGGCGTCTCACAGAACATCTGTCATACAGCTATTCCTTTCTAAACTTGTTGGATTTTGCCTGAGCTTAATTCTTTGCAGAAATATTTGCTACAGGGCTCTTCTCCTTTTCTCTGTGTAAAATATTTTACAGTAAAAAAAAAAAAGCTGCATGGGCCTGTTTGCATTCAAAATTTGTCTTTCATGAAGATTGCTGCTGTCAGCAGCCACATGTTTGTGTAGTACTGTGAATACTTGCCCAGAATAGAAGTGATTTGCAGCAGATTTTAGCAGATGTTTTGTATCAGTGTGGATTTAATTGTTTATAAAGATCCAGTAGCTCAGTAACCCAGTGTTTGTCCTACCAATTAATAAGAGTAGTTAGAATAATGGAGAGAGCTGATTCAGTTACAGCATTAAAGAAATTGGCTTAGTTTTAAGGTCTCTTTTTACTGTAATGGTATCTTGTGTAACACAATGTAAAGCACTACAAGTTGTTACCACTTGCTCATTATTAGAATTGAGGAAGATATTAAGACTCGAAGCCTGAGATTAAAACTAAAGCCTGCTTATTTGTAAATTGACTGTTTTATTCCAGGGAAATATAAATGAGGATGCCTTTTTTTTTATTCTAGACAATCTTTTAAGTTGGACTAAGCTATTTTGTTTTGAAGAGGATTTAAATTAATTTCATAAGCTCATAAGGTTAATAAGAACACTTGGAAATACTCTTTGGAGTAGCTATTTCAGACAGATGTTTAACTTGATCTAGGAATGTTTGGAATACATAGAAAATAATTTAGCAGACGTGGCTCTCAAAATAATTTGAGAGAACTGAAATTGTCCTTGCTCACAAAGATGAATTTATTTGGCAGTTTAGAAGTGCCTACACTGTAGATCAAGTGCATTTTCCAGGAGGGTAGTTTTATCCAGTCTTCAGTGCTGGACATGACTGGCTGGGAGAGCCTCCTCTCAAACACTAACTTGCATAAAGAGTACTCAGGGATGTCCTTGAGGCTTTAGGTGTCTGTCTCCTTGGAGAAGTGAGCAAGATGTGCAATGACCTCTCTCCAGAGTACGTTGTGTGCATAGGCAAAGTAGTAGGTGACAAAGGAAGTTGGGATATGTTTTGTGAGAGCACCTCTCTCAGTGCTCGTCATATTCACAACCAAAAACTGCCCACTGCTTTCTGAGTTTTGGAAGGGTGGGCCCAGGTGCTTCTGCAAAGCTCAAGCACAGAGCTGAGACATAAGAGGAGGTGTGATGGGCAGATGGGAGATCGTGAGGAGCAGCCCTGCGCTGCTGGGAATTGGGGATTAGAACACAAGAGGAGCAGATGAGTGGTGGACAAACTAAAGGATGGTCAGCAGAAAAGCATGGCTGTGACATCCAGGAGAGGCAGGAACGAGCTCCAAGAGTGTCGTCATCTGTGGAGGGGAAGGTGAAGCAAAGGATCAGACCAAGCTGCAGGACAGAGTGGAGAGGAAAGTTCACCTCCCATTGTCTTGGTCTGCTGTCATATGTTAGGTAGATCTTGTGCAAGGGGCACAGGCATGTTTTTCTCTCTCAGTGCAGGCCTGCTCTGTGCTGGCTTTATGCTCTATACCTCCTCCAGACAGACATCAGGTAGTAAACCAACAGCTGTTTAGAGAGACCTCCTCTCCTGGTGGGTCTTTTCATAGCATATTAGAAATTCTGAGTTGGAAGGAACCCACAAGGGTGTCAAAGCCCAACTTTAGGGCACAGGACAGCCCAAAGAACTGTGTGCCTGAGAGCATTGTTCAAGTGCTTCTTGAGCTCTGTCAGGCTGGTGCTGTGACCACTTCCATGAGAATCCTGTTCCAGTGCCCAACACCCTCTGGGTGAAGAACCATTTCCTGATACCCAACCTAAACCTCCCGTGACACAGCTCCAGGCCATTCCTTCAGGTCCTGTCCCTGGTCACCACAGAGAAGAAATCAGTGCCTGCATCTCTGGTTTGCCTTGTGAGGAACTTGGAACTGTGAGGTGCCCCCTCAGTCTCCTGTGTTGGCTTCTCACCTCTCTCTCCTGTTTGCTTTGAGGTCCCAGTGATTCCCCACTGGCACACATTGGGGGCCAGCAGACAGTGTGGTTTCTTTCCTTGGTGGAAGAACTTCTGGGCACCAATTCCCCTTCCCCCACATCCTCACTCCACTAAAATCTTGTTGGTGCTTAATTATATTTTAACAGCGCTCTCTTTTCCAAACTGTGGCATTGACCACTGTTGGAAACTGCAGCACTCAGCGCCATTTCTCAGCAGAGAGGCTGAGAGCACAGTCATGTAAGGGCAGTGCCTGCCTGAGTTCAGTGTGTGCCAAGAAACAAAGGCAGAGCCAAGACTGGCTCCCAGAAGAGCTCAGCTGAGGTGTTGGGCCCTGGGGTGGTGGTCTGTTCTTGACCTGCTGTGTGTGCCTAATGCAATTTCCTGCTGCCTCTGGTAGATGCTGGAGAGGAACTGGAGAGGGTTTAATGCTATTCAGTTTCTTATTTTTAAGATGTATAACTGTTAGCTCTTTGAATTTCCTTTTAGTGTAAAAATGTGTATCTGTGTGAGATTTGCTGTATCCTCTAATTTTTGTCATTCACAGTATTAATCTCTCACAAAATAAGCTGTCTTGTTTAGCATTTAAAGACTTTGTGGTTTAAACAATGTCTGTAGAAATTCTTACAGAATACACACAAAGCTGATAGAAAGAGTTACATGGAAATACTGACCTAGCACATCACTTTTAGTGGAATGGGAGAGCTGAGCTGTGAGTGGTGGATGGACTCATCCATCATGTTCTGTACACTGCAGCACTATATGAGCTAGGAGATACAGACTCAAGCGAGAGTAGCTCCAGCTCTTTTGTCATCTCATTTTTTTTGGCTCCACATGTACAAACTGCCACAAAACCCAAACTCCAGAACCACCTTGCACCAAAGCCAGCTGAAGGGAAGCAGCAAATGCAGCAGGTTAGAAATGGGAAACTGCTTACAGTGGAACTGGAGTTTGTTGATTGAGGCTGAGGCTGGCTTTCACCCTTAGGCATTAAAGTGAAAGCCTGCATCATCTTGCAAGTGGTGTAAAGTAAGCCCAGGCAGAGTATGCTGGTGTGGCAATTCCAGGTGTGCTGTGGAAGCTCGTGGGTTCAGTTTCCGTGATGGTCTCACATTTTTGGGCCTCATTTGAAAAAAAGCTGAACTTGGGAGGGTGTCAGAACCTCTAGAAAGCAAAGGCCACCCGTGGATCTGCTTTGTGTTCTAAGCAGGGTAACACCCAGTGTTTCACATGCAAACCAGTGGCTGAAGTATTTCTTGTTGCAACTTGGACGTGGATGTTAATGTGCTGACACGAAACAATACCATTTCTTTTAGTAACAGATGGCTCAATTCTCCACACCTTTACTTATGGATTATAGGATTTCTATTCATGCCAACCAAAGCTTTAGGCATCAAAACAAATGTTGAAATTTTGTAGGCACCTATTAAAAACTGTTCATTTTTATTTATAAATAGAGGTGTCTGTTTAGAAAACTTTGCAGGTGTTGACGTGCACCTTAGCCTGGTATAACCTATGAGTGTTGGTAAACTCTATGGGGTTTGTTTAAAATGGAAAAAACGCAAACAAAACAAACATACCTCCAACTGTAATTGCCTCAGTCCATTTATTTTTTCAGTATTTTTCAAATGAAAGCTGTTTTTAAAATTTTATTTTATTTTAAACTTAATCTGGTTATGCTCTTCACCTTAACAAAACTTGCTTTTGCTCTGCAGTGTGGCAATATTGGTGAGTTACTTAACACATAATAACTGGATCATACAACTCCTTTTTATGGAAGGAATTCTTGGAGGATATATGCATATGAAGTCTTGTAAATTTTAACAGATCCCTGATCTAAAATTCAGAAAACTCTGTGTGGAAACTGCCTCTGTTTTAATATAAGAATGGCAAATCCAAAGCATTCTCCAATTCTTTAAATCCATTAATAAACAAAAAAGGGGATCTGTTCTTTACTGTAGAATATGTGTAACTACTTGTGAAAATAGTATCATTACAAATATGACCCCAGTTACTGCAGAGACATATTTAGTGGTAGGTTTTACACTTTCTGCAGATGACACTACATGGAATTCAGGAGAAATTGATGGGCCTGAAGGGCCTGTTTTGACACAACTTCAGGCTGCTTGGCTCTGACATGTCGAATATTCATACTTTGATGAAGATCTGAAGTTTAGAGGAAGGAAATACAAAGTAACTAGTGTGGACTTGAGGAAGCAAGTGGTGGAAGTAAGGCCTCTCTGTTCTGTCAGTACTTGGTGGCCACAGAAAACCTGGCATAGTTTTGGGAAACTTCTTACCTTTTTTTTTTTTTTCATATGCCCAAGTCCAGTTTGAATGTGCCCTTTGTGGTGAAGTTAGAACTGGAACCAAGTGATGATGAGCCCCAGACAGAGCCATAACAAAATGTAGTAACCTTTGTTATAGGTTCATTTGTTTGCCTTGATGCCTATGTTATGCTTACATCTTAAATCTTTAGTATCTAACAGGGTTTGTTTAAAAGGGCATCTTAATGAGGATGAGTGCTTTTTTTTCCCTTCATTTTGGGGTTTTGTTCTGTTAGTGTGCCTGGCCTTCAAAGCTGGCTTTGCACTGTATGTTGCCTCCTGTTGAGGATTTTAAGTGCCTGTATTTTACATGAGAAACTCTTCAAAGAATTTGTATCTCTTGCACTGAGGGGAGCTGCAATGATGACCTTCAGTGTGGATTCATATAGTTTGCAGTGGGCCAAGTGTAAGGAGCATTTAAAGTTTTGAGAGAAGCTGGTAATGCTGTTGCTGTCTCCTACTTGAATTACTGCCTGCAGCAGCTATGGATTTCCACTGCAGCACCTTTGCTGCTATTACCAGTATTCACAGATTTTTTTTTTATGATTTTGCAGTTTACAAAAATGACAAAGACTACTGGTTTGTCAGAAGATATAGTGTGGAACTGCAAGATACTGCTGAAGGAGAGGGATGTGGTTCTAAAGCTCATGAATAAATGTGAAGACATTTCCAATAAACTGACAAAACAGGTAACCAGGATTACTGGTGATAGAGGATGTGGATGGAACATAGAGCAACCCTCCATTCTGAATCGCAGGTATCTCTCATTTTTATACTTAATAAGGGTGTTGGACAATAAGGTGTACTTGAAGACTGGGATTTTCAAAAATGTAGTCTCTGAAAGTAGAGTTGCAGATTTTTCATACATAGTAGCTCTCAGGGAGCTAGACAGTGATGTGCAACTCTTGAGAGAATCTAGCACATTTTTTAAGTGTATCAGGGAAGCTGGTGAGCAGGATAAGAACGTAAATTGTAACAGTGTTTTATTTCCTCCAGTTTCTGGTGAATGTAACAGCCAACCTTAAGCAATGCAATCGTAAGTTGTCAACTTATTTCAGATAAAAGCCCAAACAAAGTGGCTTCTGTAATGGGGAATGGATTTCAAATGGGATTAGATTTCAAAGATGCTAAATTGGAACAAATCTGAGCAAACTGGGAAGGTTTATCAGCTGGGCGAAAGACCTTGGTCAGGAAGTTCAGATGTACAAAGTAATCTGAAACTCTGTATCCAGTGGGAGTAGCAACAGGGATGTGTTCTGGGGAAGGATTTATTTCAGAATTGGAAAGGATCTCCAAATGGATATTAGGAGTACAGAGAGATCTTAGGAGGAACAGAAATGGGTATGGTGAAGGGCATTATCCTAAGGGTTAGGAAGCATAGGAGTGTAGTGGGAATGGCCAAAGTAGCAGCTTGAATTACAGTTGGATGCTGTTACAAGAAAATAGCTGTGTGAAAAAAAAACCTGGGAGGAAGCAGGAAGTCTTTGGAGAAGGGATGTCAGTGATACTTTTTCTTTGGAAAATGTGCTAAACTGGGTGACTTGCTGTCGAGAGTGTTTTGTGGGTTGTGTGTTGGAGGTTGGGTTTTTCTTTGGTGCTGACACAAACAGTAATTGTACAACAGAGCAAAATTAGGAATGCAGCTGCAAAATGCCACTTAATTCATTGTGTATTTTAAAAATTAGTGGTTCTGTAACTGCTTTTATCTGGTTGTGTATCACTGATGGTAGAAAATGTATTTCTTGTGTTACTCACTTTGATTATTTTAGGTCCATGAAAATGTGGATGAGCAACTCAGTTTGTGTACGGGTGACTGATTAATAAAGTTTGTGGTTTTCATTACACAAGGAGGTCTGGTGTGCATTAAAATAAAGGCAATGTTAAACTTGCCATTCTGTGATTACCCTAAGTGTGAAGTTGTGTTTCATGAAGAAACAAATAAAAGGTGGTAATAAGCTTAATTGTTTTCAACAGTTTGAAACTGAAGCCGTATCAGAAGATTGGTTTGAACTGGTTAGCACTGCTATATAAACACGGATTGAATGGCATCTTGGCTGATGAAATGGTAAGTGTGAAACTGGTTATTTAAGAATCATTAAAATTTTGCAAAACAGACTTTGTTATCCTCTCGTGGAAACCTAAGGAAGATTATAAGTAATCTTAAATTGCAAATAGTTCTCCAAGATCTTAGAAGTTGCTGAACTGCTTCTTTCCATTTGAAAATCAAAAGTAGCCTAAGATTCATGGACACTGACAATTACAAGTCACATGGTGTCTTCTGAGGCAGTGGAACCAATTTCTACCACAACAGGTTATTTTCAAACCATAGATTTTAACAGCTCCTGGCCCCAAAATAAAATTCATTCTGCTTGTCCAGCATTTAGTGCAGTGAGCACCTGTTTTCTCCATTTCTCCATCAGTTTCAAAACAGGCAGATAATAATACAGGAAAAAACTAAGTGAGTAGAAACGTTCTGTGCTTCTCCAGGAGCAGCATTTCTGCCATCTCTTGTTATGACACTCCCCATCAACTTTGAGCTAAGAAAGACAAGCTTATGGGTTTGAGGTTTTGTTGAGTGCTGACACCACCCGTAGTTGTACAACAGGAAAAAACTTAGTGATGCAGTTGCTGAATTTGTGGTCTGTTGTTTTTAATCCTGGCTGCTGTTCATCTTCTGATGAACCATGAATGAATGCATTGGTTTGCCTTTCTATGACTTAGGCAGTGTTTCTCAACTTCTCCATGTTTCATATTAGTAAGAATGTATGTGTTTTGTGATAGGTACACAAAATTTTTAAATTCATGATGCAGAAAACAGGAAAAGTGAGTGTTGGTGGAAATGTAGGCTTATCTTAAATCTGGTTTGCATATTCAATTCTACTTCAGAAATAGCTGGAATATTCTTTGTACAACTGGCTCAAAGGGAAATAAACATTTAGTTTCCAAGTAATCATTTTTCTGCACCATTGGTTCAGGAAGGTAAATTTTTGACCATGATTTCAGGGATGATAATGAACTAAAACAAAAAGCTTCGTAAATGGAAAAGATGAATCTTTGTTCAAATATTGAGCTGAAATGATAATGAAGTTTGACTGAGGTTCTACTTAAGAAGGAATTGTCTTCTCTAAAATTAGTTAAACAGAACAAATTTTCTAATCAGATTTCTAATATTTACTGGGCCTTCTCTACACTGTAACTGTCATATGAGTACAAAACACTTTTATGTCCTACAGATTGTTTAAATGGATTTGTTTTCTCTTAGGGCTTAGGAAAAACAATTCAAGCTATTGCATTTCTGGCTTATCTCTACCAAGAGGGCAATAGAGGCCCTCATTTGATAGTTGTGCCAGCTTCAACGTTGGGTAAGTTACAAGCTTCAAAAATACTTTTGTTAGAAAAAAACACCAAACCAGTCATGGACATACTGTAAAGCAAAGACAATTTAATGAAGGAAAACTTGGTTTTTTTATGGTGGCACTCAACTCTTTAAGTAGTTTGAATTGGAATGCAGACCATACTGCAGGCATGCTTGTTCTGAATTATTTAGACTTAGCACAGAACTTTTTTGCATGATCTGTATGCTTCGAAAAAAAATAAAGCTGCTTGTTAGAGTTTGAACTTGTGTAGCCAAGTAGTCTTTTTACTTATTGAATGTTGGCTGAACTTCCTAGTCTTCAGGCTGTGCTTAGGGTTAGGTTTCATGACATTTTAAACATTCTCTGTCTTTTTTCCTCTTTACCGCACAGCATCTGTCAAAGCAGATGAAAATCCTAAAATGATGAGGCCGACTGTCTTCTAGTTGTGTGTTCTGATTGTTTTATGGCCTCAGTTGAAAGTAGGAAGAGTATGGTGGAATGAAATGTCAGCAAAGCTGATGAGGTTGAGTAGAAAATGGATCTTGATGGAGTTAAATTTGGATTTGTTGAATGAAAGGAGAAAGTAACAAGCTGAATTTAGAAAGTAAATGGCTGTTTTTAATATAAAATACTTGGGCTTCAGAAATTTCTCTTGACACATCAGAAAAGTTTCGAGCTGTTCAACTTAAGTTTGAAATCACCATTTTTAGTGTGCTTTCAAACTCCTCTGGAAGTCCTTTTTAAAAATAGCTCTTAATAATGCATATATTACTTAAAACCTGAGGTGTACATAAGTATGTGGCCAAAGGTGCTTTCCTGAAGTCAGTCTTAGAGTCCGAACTGTAGTGGCAGGTTGCCAGTGCCTGGGCAGTGCAGTCTGCTGGCAGCTTTCCTGACACTTTCCTGGAGGTGTCTCCTCAGCCCTGATGTGGGTCCAGCCCATTCCCAAGTGGCATTTGGCAGAGCCCCCCTTGTGCTGTGGTTTGGGGTCAGCAGTTGTGTTGGCTGTCAGGCAGCTTCCCCTTGGGCACAGCAGTGTTGCCTGTGGCCGCTGTGCTGCTGCACACCTGGAGCTGCACACCCGGCTTGGCTTGTCAGGCTCCTCTGCCTGCTCCCAGAGGCACTGTCTCTGCTGATGACATACCTCTGGAGGCAAGTACTGGCAGATGAAGTGATCTGCTTTCTGAGGAATTAACTGTCTAGGGAAGAAATCGAGTTGCAAAGTTAAACATTGTATTTATTTCACAGGTGGTTACAGAGCGTGCAGGGCCTGTTTCTTCAGGAGTTTAAGTTACTAAAAGCCCAGTTGGGCTTGGTTCAGTTTCTTATGTATTATCACTTTTCCAGTTTGAAGGCAGAATGTTTCTTAACCTTCATGAGAATTTAAAGGGATTTGCATTAAAATCAGATGTTTGGTTTAGTGCTGAGGTGTGAAACTGTATGACATAATAAAGTATAAATGACTTGTGTTTTGTTTTAATGTTGCCTTACAGATAACTGGATAAGAGAAGTTCATCTGTGGTGTCCTGAACTGAATGTCCTTTTTTATTATGGTGAGGAATCCATTTTAGAAATGAATCCAGTAATACAGTTGCTTGTGTGGTCAGTCTAAGAAAAGCTGAATTGCTCATGGAAGTGTTGTTTTAAGACAGTTGTTTAAGTACACAGATGTACTGATGAGTGATTTCTGTGTAGTGTCTTTAATTGTTACATGTACATAAATGTATGTAATTGTACTCATTTTATGTTTTGTCCTTCTGTAGGATCCCAAGAAGACAGGAAACATCTCAGGGTGGACATTCATAATAAAGTAGTTGATTTCAACGTGATTGTGACTACGTAAGTACAGTTAAAAAAACTACAAACCAGGGAGCTTTAGTGAGATCCTGCTGACCTCTAGTGGTTACAAGAAACCAGACAATTCTAGGAGTTGGGTTTCAGGTAATAGCTAACTAGGGTTTTATCATTGTGTAAGAGATACTGTATCATGGGTGTTACGGATATGTGTCTATCAGCATGTATAGATAATACTACATTGTAATAGGCTTTAGCAGATTTTTAGAAAGTGTTACTGAGAGAATTGACTCATCAAGTAAACTGTAATCATTTCCTAGTAATAAACTGTGTTATGGTTGGTTACTTCAGTAAAGTAAACCAGGCAGTTTTACTGCCCCTCATGCACTCTCTCCATAACTCCCAACAATATTAGAGGATTTAATTTGTGATAACAGGACATTCATTTTCAGGGAGGGGCTAAATGCAAGTGATATTTGTCTCTGACAGATACAACTCTGCAATCAGCAGCTCAGATGATCGAGGACTGTTCCGCAGGCTGAAGCTTAACTATGCAATTTTTGATGAAGGTCATATGCTCAAGAACATGAGCTCTGTCCGCTACCAGCACCTCATGACAATTAATGTAAGAGGTTTTGTTATTGCTGGGTTAGAGGGGACAGCTCCTGGGCTTTCTGTTTTGTAGTTACAAGCAGGGGGAAAATAGAATATCAACTGTAAAGTTCATATACATGTAACTTTACAGAAACTGCAGTATGCAAGTGGATTTAAGTGTTGGTGTGGTCTAAGGAGTGGCTCCTGCACTGTGATCTCTTGCAGGGAGATAAGCTCCCAAAGAAATGTAATAAATTTCCTGTAGCATCATTTCAGTGATGGTAGTGCTTGAGTTTCAGTGTTAAGCAAATTCCCAGTTATATCCCATAGTAGTAAAGATTTTAAAGATGCTGCTTTTTTTGATTATTAGTGCTGAAACTTTGTAGTATTTAAGGACCTGCTCTAGTAGGTTTGTGCGAGAAGAGCTGGCTTGAAAATATTTTTTCTTGTGGCTTGCAGCCTGAGTCAGCAGACTTTTGAAAAAGATTTGGGTACCGCTCTTTCTCTGAATATTATGATCTAGCACTGTAGTATTCATACAACAATAATAAACTTAAGGTCACTTACTGAAACTTATTTTTCAATATTTTTCATCAAAAGCATTTATATAGAGCTGATTTTTAAGCAATAAAACTTGCTTGCACTTGCAGTTTAAAACTTGTGCATAAGTACCATATGACATTAGAGAACTTGATATGGGAGCAACAATTAACACAGTCATTAAGAGGAAGAAAAAAGCCCAAACAACAAAAAATGCCAAGCAACAACAACCAGAACAAAACCCAAACAGAACAATCAAGAAAAAGCCTAATAGATCCAGGAATGCTTTTTAATTGTCTTTAATTGATCCTCAATTCCCCACAGATCTGTAAACAGTTTTGTTGACTTAACAAGGAAATTGTTCCAAGAGTTCCAAATATATAATAAGTTTAAATAGTTATAATTTAAACCAAGCTCATTTTCTCAGTTCTCCATAGCTGTGGGTTTTTTGCCAATAATAGTTTTTAGTCTATTTGATGAATGTTTCTCACTGCTCTTTCCACTTTGGACAAACAGGCCAAGAATCGCTTGCTGCTGACAGGGACTCCAGTTCAAAATAATCTGTTGGAATTGATGTCCCTCTTGAACTTTGTCATGCCTCATATGTTCAGCAGTAGCACAAGTGAAATTCGAAGGATGTTCTCCTCAAAAACAGTGAGTATCGTGAATTCTCTTCTTGAAAATAACTTTTTTGCTTTTTGCTAGAAGAGTGCTGTTGCTGCATAACTTCTGTTTTATTGGTGTCTTATGGAAACAGGTAATGTGACTTGGAAAATCTAGAAAATGAAACAATTGAATAAACCATCTAAATTAAAATGTCTTGTAACAGGATATCTTGGAATACTAATGGTCAGGTCAAATATGTCTGTTTTAGCTGGGGTTTTCATCAGGTTAGAGAAGTTAGGATGGTGGTGTTCCACCTGAAAGCTTCACACTGTAATTGAATTCTTTCAATGTTTTCCTTAGAAGAGTGCTGAAGAACAAAGCATATATGAGAAGGAGAGAATTGCACATGCAAAGCAGATAATAAAACCATTCATCTTGAGAAGAGTAAAAGATGAGGTAACATTTTATCTTTAAAATGATGGGTTTGTGTTATCAAAAAGCCTGATAATCTTTGAGACCAATCTTTGAGTATAATATGAGGTGAAATTACTTACTGATCTTAAAAAAATGTTAATGGGTGCATGCAGACTTCAGTGGTCTGAAGAGGGTAACCCTGATTAGCAGAGGAGTAGATTCCAGGCATTGCATATAATATTATTTCATGCAGTTCTGGAGTGTGCAGACCATGTTACTGGATGGGGAGGTTGATGTATAATCTAAATCAAGGTGGGAGTTGAATTGCTAACCAAGTTAGTGAAGTTGCAAGTAGTGAAAGGAGCTGGGATGAGGAGAATGAACAGAGTATCTTAACAGCTGTAAGACAGTGCAGAATTACTGATGATCCACAGCAGTACAGGTTTTATCTGGTACCATTTTTTCTGTCAGGTCCTTAAACAACTACCTCCCAAAAAAGATCTCATTGAACTTTGTGCCATGTCTGAGAAACAGGAACAACTCTACTTTGCTCTCTTAAACAAGCTCAAGAAAACTATTAACAGTAATGGTATGTAAGGGCCTCTTTTCCTTTTGGTGGATTTTTTTCATGCTGAGACGTGTTGAATGTGACTACAAAGCCTTTGCTTTGTAGAAATGTCTAATGCTCGTACACTGTCTATATCCCTTCTATGAATTTTTCTGAAGTTCAGGTAATAGGTGAACTTTCAAACTGAGTTCTTGCAAATAAAGCTCTGCTGAGAGATAGTTATTTTCAGTAGCAGTACAACGATTCCTTCTTTGTTTACAGAGAAAAACTCTGATATGGGAAATGCAATGATGCAACTTAGAAAAATGGCCAATCACCCTCTTTTGCATCGTCAATATTACACGAATGACAAACTCAGGACAATGTCCACACTGATGCTCAAGGTAGGAGGATGAGATTCAGAAGCAATCCTTCATTTCTTAGAATTTCTAATGCAAACTTGTTTCTTTGCTTGTTTGTTTTATTGTCAGACTTCTGGTCAAAAGTGTGTCTTTGCCAAACTTAATTCGTTGTTGCTACTTTTGATTTCTCTTCAGCTATCCAGTGCTCTAATCAAGCTCTGTATGTATTTAACACTGATTTTTGTATCATTAGAATGGAGAGAACAGTTGTGGGTCTGCAGTCATCTCCTTTTCATTAGCTCCCCCTTAGCACCTCTTCTCTCCACCCCAAAATTTAAAGCCAAAGTGTTTATGGAAAAAATCTGAGGTAGGCACTTGAGTTTAGTAGCTTTCAGAGTAGCAAGAAATATAGATTGTACAGAGCTAAAACAGGGAAGGCATAAAAGTATTGATCTGTTAAGGATTTTTTTTTTTATTTGAGGTTAATGCCTGAGGAGCTTGGGGAAAATTGTTGCTTCTTTTTAAAATATAAAAAAAAATTCAGTGTGCAGCAGGTGCTCTAAAAAAGTTGGAGCTGGCTTTGAATATTCTTCAGCTTTGTTTTAAAATGAAGCCCGAGAAGGCTGGGGAGAAGCAAGAAGTGACCCATTGGTTTATGAAGGATTTTTGTCCCTTTTTGTTACCACTCATACCATTGTACTCTCCAGATGTGGCTTTTTTTTCCTCTTTCTTCCAGGCATGGCATCCCTCTACCCACCCTACATCTTGGGCTGGGCTTCCCATGTCTTCTGCCATCTATCCAAGGATTGGACCTCCCTTTTAGGCAATGTGTCTTCAGGGGAAGAGGTCTGATAAAGGGGTAAAAGGTCTTAGGGCTTGATGGGAAGTAGGTAATTGCTATGGAGGTAGAGCATATTCTTCTTAAGTTTTTGGCAGTACCAGTGCTTGTAAAAGCTAAACTGTGAAGTAATTATCCTTATCCTCTCCTATAAACCTGAAGCTGAGAGTTCATCTTTTGTTGCATGCATGAGCCATGCTCTAGCATTTGTCCATGTCTAGGTGTGTTACTTTTTTCTTTCAGAGACTATGGATGTTACTGTGTGGTGGTTTTGGTTTTAGTTCTCTGGTGAGATTGTATATTGCATTATTTCCCTTCATTTTTGCTAATAGGAACCCACACATTGTGATGCTAACCCTGACCTTATCTTTGAAGATATGACAGTAATGACAGATTTTGAGCTGCATGTGCTTTGTAAGCAATATTCTCACATCAATGACTTCACGTTAGACATGGATCAGATCCTGGATTCTGGGAAGTTTAGAGCACTGGAACGCATTCTCTCCGACCTTAAAGAGAAGGTATTACAGATGGCTGAAGCTATTTCCTGTCTAAAGAGTGGCTCTAAGTAACTGGTTAATATCTGCCAGCTCTGTATGCAACCCAGTTGCCTTGCTGTGGAGTATTACAATGTAACTTGTAAAGCAACACTTACAGCTTTTAATGTGCAGCCCTGAGTATGAACATCACTTTAGAGACAGCTGAAATAAACTTTCCCAGTTTCAGAATATTCAGCCCAGGTTAACTACTTTATCAATATATGGGGATTTGCATAATATCCACACCACATGGACTTGGACCTTCTCTTGGCAATTAAATAAGATTGTATTACATTAGAATAATGTAAAGGCTAATGGAAAGGTGAGAAAAGGTCCCTGCTTGAAGTCCCACCCTGAGATACAAGCAAGTTTATTTTACAAATAAACTTGTGCCATAATGTTTCCTGATTTTGCACATGTGGGTGCTGTGTATCTGATTGTTTCAGACAAAACAGGGCTACTCTCTATATTAAATTATGTCATGTTTTGAATGAAAATAGTTTGATGTTTATGGATGGAGTAATGTGTCATTTTTGCATTTGATATGTGATTTGCTTGAGTCACGTAAGTGCAAAGCAGTTAAAATATTACTGCAATGACAGACAGTGAGTTAATGTCCAGCAGAAATACTGGATATGGAATCTTCACTGAAAGTCAATCCTGACTTGATGAATTTCAGCTTAGTCTTTTATTTTGGAAAACAGGGATTCAGTGAAAGTAAAAATCATGTATTTGCACCGATAAAGAATTTCTGTAGTTCATAGTTGACATGTTTTAAATTTTTGCTTTGCTTTGTCTTTTCCAGGGTGACAGAGTTGTGTTGTTTAGTCAGTTCACTATGATGCTGGACATCTTGGAAGTTTTCCTAAAACACTGGCAACACAGATACATTAGGCTGGATGGAAAAACGCAGATTTCTGAGCGGTACGTGACTCTTGCCAAAAATGGGAGAGAGAGAAAGTGAATGTGTTGGAGAGGGGGAGGTGACTTCAGGCCCTTACCTTTGTTTCTCAATGTATAAAAGTCTGTGGCCACTGGACATTCACAATGGAAGGTGTTTATTTAATCTTGACTTTGAGATCACCTTAGTAAGGGTGAGGCTGAAAGATGAGGTTTAGATGGTGGGGTTAGAGTCTTAGCCATGGAAATCAGCCATCTTCAGCAGTTCCTGGTGTGTTTGATTTGTGTGTCAACATGCCATAACTCCTGTGGCTATTCCTTGCAAGTAGAGTATCCTGCCTTTCACAATAGGCTGATAAACCCCTTTGTTTCTCTAGGACAAACCATTCAGTTTGTCTCCGCAGCTGAAAATGTTGCAGTGCTTTTCTTGTGTTTTAGCTGTGCTGGTTTTCTGTGTCAAGAATTTTGAAGATTTTTTTGGATGCTTTTTCCTTCATTTCAAAAAACTGTCATTCTTGCTGTGGTGTTACTTCCCATGTAGAGCTGATGTCTGTTCCTGCCCTTGCATGTGCAGTTGGTACAGAAGACAGTCATGAAGTGAAATTAATCCCCCACCTCCCCATTTGTTTCATGTACTTCAGTCTTCCCTCGTCCTCCAACTGGCTCTTTGTGTTGTGATCATCAAAATCTTTTCCTGAACCTCTCTTCATTCTTTGTTATCCATCTGTCACTGCAGAGGACTGTTGGTACCCTTTTTCCTGCTGCATAACATCTGGACTCTGGAGCTGCTATGCAGTGCCTGTGTCCTCTCTTCCAAAAGATCATCCCAACTTCTGTGTACAGCCCTGCAGCCAGTGTGGTGTGTTTTCCAAGGCCTGATTCATGGTGTCTTGTGTTCTGCAGGATACATCTGATAGATCAGTTCAATACAGATATGGGTATATTTGTATTCCTTCTGTCAACCAAAGCTGGTGGCTTGGGCATTAATCTGACCTCGGCCAATGTTGTTATCCTCCATGACATTGACTGCAACCCTTACAACGATAAGCAAGCAGAAGACCGGTGCCACAGAGTGGGTCAGACACGGTAAGACTTTTTTTAATTATAATGCTTGCGTTTTCTTGGAGGCAGGCTCTCAAAGGAGGCTAAAAGGACTGTATGTGTGATTGAAAATTTTAAGCAGAGACTTGTGTAAACCAGCCCTGGGTTGTGTGGGAATGAGGAACTGTAATTGTCTTAGTCCATGTTGCTGCCAAAACAAACCTTTATTTACACCCTCCTCCTATTTCTAGTTCACTACAACTCTCAAATTCTCTATAATTCTCAAATTTCTGGTGCTGGGAACTATTCCAAGGTAGATCTGAAGTCTTTGGGACTGCCTGACCCAGCTGTTTGTTCTCTTCAGGAGACTTCTAAGCTTTTAAGTGCCACCCTATCATAAGGAGTGAAACCATAGAATGTGTTTAATTTCAACTCTATTCAACTGTAACATGGAATTAGGGGGAATTTGACTTGTTTACATTAATGGCGATTTTTGTGACTGTCCAGACATTTGCAGTGGCTGGGAGTGCAGGAGAAAATATGTTTTCTGGCAATACAGAGCACAGTTATTCCAGAGAAAAAACCTAGATGCTTTTTGAATTGTATTCTCATTCATTTCCTCACCCTTGCTTTAAACCCCAGCCAGCTGAGCAAACATAGCATCCTTCCCTTTTGCACTAGTCTGAACTATGAAAATGGATTTTTCCTATTTTGTGGTTTTCAGAGAAGTACAAGTCATAAAGCTCATCAGTAAGGGGACTATTGAAGAAACCATGCTCAAAATCAGCCAACAGAAATTGAAGTTAGAACAAGATATGACTGCAGCAGAAGCAGGTATGTGTCTTGCACATAATGATGTCCACTTAAGTAAATTAAAGCTGCTGCAAAATGTTGCTCTGAAAGAAAGGAGATTCTTGATGCAGACAAGCCTTTTGTTTTTTAGGGTTTTTTGTGTTAAACTAGAAAGATGTATTTTTGCTGATTATTTGATTTGACAGAAGGTGCTCTCTGTGTCTGACCCAGAAATCAGTGACCAAGTCCTACAAGTGTTGGATTTTTTTACAGTTTTGGGGATGTAGGCTTTTATCTGTTTATGTGAAATATTTCAAGCTGTACTAATGCTTGTTTTTATTCCTCAGGAGAAGAAGGAACCATTCCAGCAGATATAGCCACACTATTAAAAGCTTCAATGGGTCTCTAAAATGTAAATATGTTGTGAACTTCAAGGAAGAAAGGTGATGATGTACCCCAAGGACTCTTACATTACTGTTGACCAGGAGTTTTATGAACATTTATAACTTTTTGTAGTTTCTTTATTGTATTGCTCATGGTATTGAAAATTTTTAACACCAATAGCACTCTTTTGATGCTTAAAAGCATAAATGGCCCAAATGTGCCAACATCAGATGCCGAATAAAGCTTTTACAGATCACTTTTAAAAACGGGGACCTAAGTAGTAATTGTTTTAACAAATCTGCTACTGCTTAAGATTTGTCAGTATTTTTGTAATTATTTCTACCTCCAAATATATATATATATATATAAACTGTCTGTTTCACTGGATTCCGCGTGTAGATTTTTTTATATGTGCCTTATTTGACAATGCTTGAGTCTGTTTCTGCTTGTTTGGGTTCATTTGATGTTCTGTACTGGTTTTGTATCAACTTGTTCAAATAAAATTCCATAGATTGACAAAATGTTTTCATGGCTGTGGTGATTTGGGGCAGGTGAGGGGATGGTAATGTGCGTGTTACAAATCAAATAGGCAGCTTTCAAGCCAGCTGGAATGTTCCAATTGATCTGACTCGGCTTTGTCCAGCAGTAGTTAATTACCAGTGTGTCCTTGTACTCTAATCACAGTGGTGTGAGGATATTGATTGTAAAAACAGAACTCCTGCCAAATGATTTGGGCAAGTCTTGTTGGTATTTTGGTAAACTGTACATGATTTCTTGAAATTCAAAATGGATGGGAAATTAAAGCTTTTTCAAAACTTGTTTTCCAAGTGTGGACTGAACTGCTTGGCTTTTCCTAGAGGTATTCTGTGGCTGTGCTGTGTGTTCCAAAACGCATATGTGTAATAAGGTGAGGATATTACTGTATTGTTTGGGAAGGGATATGGGTAAGAATCAGTTTGTCTGCCATGCTTCTTTAATTCCACTGGTTCTGCTGGACTAAATAGTGGGATTTAGCAGAGAACCACAGGTGTTTAATGCTACAGCTAATTGGATTGAGTGTTTCTGTTAAGCATGATGCTAACCCAGCCCTTATCCCATCGTATCTGCATGTTCTCACCTGCTTCATTCGAATGTGGGTTGAAACAAGATCCCTGCCCTTCAGGGTGGATTGTGTGGTGTTGGGGATGTGTATGGGATCAGTTAATGTAGTCTGGGAGAGCAGTGGTTACTCCTCAAACAATCACATCCTTAGACCCCTGGGGTCAGTGTCTGTCTTTAGGTGCTGTGAAGCTCGTTTGTGTTTTGGCCTTTCTTCTTTGTAACTGTTTCTACCCTTTTTAGCTGGGGCTCTCAAGGGATTGCAGAGTCACCATCCATGGAGAGAACCAAAAACTAACTGGATGCAGTCCTGGGCAGCTGGGTCTAGGTGGCCTTGTGTGAGCACGGACTTGGACTAGGTGACCTCCAGAGGTCCCTTCAGCTATTCTGTGATTCTGTTGTTCTGGTTGGGAAAGATGTACAGAGGGGAAAAACCACAAAGCCACTCTCTCTGAAGTCAGTTGCTGAAGAAGAGAGGAGTTGGGGAGCTAAAGAAGGGAAAATGTGGGAAGAGCCAGAACAAACCATGCAAGGAGTTGCAAAGCAGGTGAAGACTGGAATGAGTAAAGGTTGGTGCTTTCTGTTCTGACAGTACCTGATTTGTCTCTCTTAGGGGTTGTTTGGTGTCACTCATGATTCAATAAAATACTGTGTAAGGTAGGAGGGAAAAGCAGATGTGAAGGGAACTACTTTCCCAACGGTGGCCATTTCCAGCCCAGAGTGTTGCCCAAGTTTGTTGTGGTTTATCTGCTTACACCACACAGTTGAGACCTCTCACAAGCACTTGTCTGCCCTTGAGTTTGTGTAAACCACTTGCATCTACAGCTGTCCATGTTGCCAGGATTTCCACCTGCCTATTCTCTAGTCCTGGAAGAACAAACCCTTCCTGTGTCCTAAACCTGGTTGCCACCACCAACCCCCACTTTGTGTCTCCTACTTACTGGCAGAGATACTGAGCTGTTGAATGTTTCTGCAGCTGGTGTGTTTATGGACAACTGGTGCTGGTGTGGGCAGCAGCTCTGCTACGCAAATGCTTTTTGGGTTATTTTGGAGGTTTTTGTTTGATTTTTCAGGGGCACAGCATAAACCTTAGGCTTCTCAAGCACTTTTTTCAGGCCCTTGAATTTTTTTGACTAAGTGGGTCTTTTTTTTTTTTTTTTTTTGCTTCATGTCCCACACATTTGCCCTCTCCATTTAACTTGCTTCCTCCAGACTGAAAGACTGCAATAGGCAAAATGTTTTTGAGATTGCACCTCTTCAGGAAGATTTATTCACCTTTTCTCTCTTTGAGAGTGCACAAAATATTAATTGGTTTGATCAAGCATTGTGTTAGTAGAGGGGGAATGTGATTGAAACCACACTTCTGTGAATCAATATTTATTACTCTACTAAATCAATATTTTAGATTCTCTTGCAAGTGGATAAAAGTGGTAGATTTTGATTTGATACAGCATAGCCATCTGAAGGTAATTTAAATGATTCTGAAGTTGATAACTTAGGATGCTTGTCATATTGCAAACTAAACATGCATTTGTTTTTCTGAGCAGCTGGTCTACATTACACTCTTCGGCCTTTTCTGGATCCAGGCTGCAATAGCTGGAAGTGCTTGCACTCTCTCCCTGAGAGCCAAAAGCCTGGGGTATTTGTCTGCCAGGTCGGGTTTACAGGACAGAAGTGTTGTACTGCACACATCCCAGTAGAAATCAGCCCATGTTACCTAGTGGAAAGAGGAGAAGAAGCAGTAAATTTTAGTTGGTAATCTCAAAAGCCAGGACTACTAATATTCTCCAAAAAACTGTGAATTTATCTGTTTTGTCATCTTGTGTTGGGTATTTTTTTAAGCCCATTAGAGCTAGTAGTTAGATTGCAATGCAAGGCTTGACTTCAGTAAATGTTGGTTAAAATAAAGCCCTTGCTACAAGTATTAATTGTATTACAATATTAGTCTTTACTGCTGAAACTGTGCTGCAGAAAAGTGTTTAAAACAGTTTGGGGTAAAAAAGGGTACTATGTTTTTGTAGAGGTTTTTTTCATATTGCCTTATAAATAAGTCAGTGATAATAAGCAGAGTTCTGTGTAGTCATGAATTTGTGTTCACAAGTTCAAAGTCATTTAAAATGTTTTGTGTCAACATACTTTTGAAGTGCTTTAGAAAATGCAGACCCTAGTCTTGGTTTGCCTCACTTCTAATATTGTGGAAAACACTTTTCACTTCGCAGTTGAGTGACCAATTGTGTGTTGGTAAGAACAAAGAGTTAAAAGTGGGGGGGAGAGTTGCTTCATGGCCTGACATGAAACCCAGAAATTCACCAATAGTCAATTACTTTATTTTTCTGGCAACCTGATTGGAATGGGAGAAACAAGAATTATACTTACAGAATTCCCTACCAGCCACTTCTTATCCCCTAAGAAAGTATCCAAATCTTTCAGTAGCTCAGGTGCTTTGTTGGTGAGGATATCATCAAACGCTTTTTTCTGGTGGAAGAAAAAACCACAGAGATTCTCACCAGTGTGTAAGCACAGTGGTCAGCAAAATTGAATTTTTGGAGTTTTCTCATTTATGAAAAAGGTGAAATATGAAAAAGATTAATGTTAGATACCAAAACATGGCATTCATGGCTTGCTGAGCCATGACTTAAAGTCAGTTGCTCCCTTAATGAACACCTGAGTGCTCCTCGATGCGGACATGTTGTCTGTGGTGATGCTGCTCCTTTTCCTGTGCTGAGAGCCACCCAGCCATGGCAAGGCAGGAGCTCTGCCACAGATTTGGGAAGAATCCAGCTACAAGATATATTCCTAATGTCTCATAGTCATTTTTGGAGAACCCTTTTGAATGTCACCTTTTCTAGTGTGCAGTCTCACATTTCCAGAATCTCTTGCACTCAGTATTTCCATGCTGTCAGTAAGATGCTGGCCAGTTATCTTTGCTTATCAGTCCTTCCCATGAGAGACATGGAACCTGGCTTTTGAACTTTTGCTGGGGTTGGTTTATCTTTCAACTTTAATGTTTGCGTTATTTTGCTTTTTTTTTGTCTCCACAGCAATAAGATTTGAGGCGGCTAAAATGTGTTTTAAAGGATGATCAAAAGGCTTGGGCCTTAGTATTTGTATGTTAATGGCTGAAGCATGAGGTTAAGGATGGTGGTGGTTCTCCACCAACTGTTCCCCAAAGCAGAAAGTCTTTAGGCTGCTTTTAAAAGGGCTAAGCTGTTTCCTTTGGCGTGGAAAACTGCTGCTGGTTTTCTCTTCTCACCTGCATGGAAACAATTAAGACTGCAGACTGTTGTGATCATCGTGGTCAACCCACGTGGCACAATTTGTGCAGTTACTGTGCTTGGCCTAATTTTGGAGGAACATAGGCTTGCGTAAATAAGCACTGGTGTACAGGAATGGAATTATTTCTACAGCTTTAATTGAGGTTAATGAAAAAAATAAATTGGAAGAGGCAGAAACCTAAATGCAGGCTGAAATCAAATCAGTGTTTCTGGGGACATGATCAAAGATTTGACATAATTTTCTTCTTTGAGAGCTTAGTAACTGGATGAGGTGACTGCAAATATCAGCCAGGAGTTTGCAGTCCAGAAATCTCATATCTATGCCCTGGGTTGTAGTATTTCCTTTCTTTTAGGTAGGTGATCCCCTCCCCACCGTTTCACCCTGCAAAGAAAACCCCAAACTACTGTGTGATCATGACGGTAACAACCTTCCCCAACTACAGGAGTGTGCAGCCAGACTGAGAAGCTGGTGGGGACAACCAGGATCCCTCCTCTGGAGTGGCACAACCTGCTCATCTCAGCCCTGGAGCTCTGCTGTGGCGGGTGCAAAGCTGTTGCAAGGCCAGCTGTGTTTTAGGGCATGTGGGGTGAAGGGGGGAGTCTGTGCCTGGCATGGAGAGCGCTTCCATAGGCAGCTTCCAGCTCTGCTCCCCTACTCTGCTTTGATTTCTCTTTGCTACTGGCTAGATGCAAAACACATCCTCTCACCATGCCTGGGGTGTGTGTTCCTGTGAGCACTGGTCCGGCCTGGGGAGGTGTTTTGGCTTCAGTGTGTGTTACTGACTTAAATCTGGCCTGGTGAGGCCATGAGATGCCGCTTCGGCCACAAGGTGGTGGCAGCGGACTCGGGAGGAGAGAGGGAGGACAGCGTTGGGAGAGTCCGGGAAAGTGAGATTCCTGATCATGCTTGGCCCCAGCACATAACCTTGCACGCATACGTGCAGATGGGCACACAGGAGCTGGCTGCCAGCTCTTCCCGTTTAAATTAATCACTGGTGACACGATCTGGGTCCTTTTTTCGGGAAGTGCTTGAGTACGAGCTGGGACACACGCAGGAGTTACAACAGGAGCTTTCCCCATGGAGGAGCAGCAGTGCTGCCTCTGCACCAGCACAGCAGCAGGAGTGTGGCACTTCCGAAATGATTAAAACTCCTGAGTCAACTTACCCTCCCCAAACTAGGAAACTTCAGGAAATCACTAGGAAATGTAAATAATTCACATTTGTAAATACTAAACCTCCAAATACGCTTTCAGATTTTCCCCTGCAAGATTTCAGAGCACTTTCATATTGTTTCTTTATTATTATTGGTTTGGGGCACCATTTTTTACTCTGTGCTCTCTGCAATAAGATATCCTTAATGATCAGAAATGTTACCTTTGAATAAATGGAAGGTGGCTGCAGTGTCAGTTTTTGGGGAGACCTGTTCTTACACCTCCGCTACCCCTAAGAGGGTCGGGTTATCTGCTCAGGTCAGAGCTGTGCAGAGACATTGTAACACTGGAGTGAACTCATCCATCGCCTTCTTCCCCCAGCAACTGGTCTGTGTGCTTGCTTTTGGGATTCTGGTGAGAGGCACTGATGCCAAAAGAAACCCCAAATGCTGTAGGGCAAGCCCGTGACTGTGTTAAAGTAGCCATGGCCCCATAGCCTGGTGTCAGCAGCACTGCAGAGGACCCAGGCGGGCTGTGACATCTGAAGAGCACAGTGAGGGCTGTGCTGCCTGCCCTGTTGAGCAGTGCCTGCTGTCCTACACTGCTCTGGTGACTGACAAGCAGCTGTCCCTGGTAGCTGATGTTATTAAAGACTGGTACTTATTGGACACCTAGAGGAAATCAAAATGCAGAAACACTAAAGGATGGGATGGGGCTGTTTATCTTATTGAGTTGGCAGAAAGATTTGAGAACAGGCTCCTTGCGACAAGTGAGAGGAATTCCGCAGCGCCAGCTGGGGTGGAAGTGTCTCATCTTTGCCCTTTTGAAGAGCAGTTTGGTGTAGGCACATCCTTGGTTCAAGCTGCACTAGTGAGGGGCAGCTCATGATGGCCTCAGAGTTTCCACCAAGGGTGAAAACAACCTGGTGAAGGAGGAGGTGGGATCAGCCTCAAGGAAGAACCACAGAGCTCCACCGGCCCAGCTTTGCAGAGCTGAGGTGATGGACCCAGGGGCTGACACCCGTCAGTGTCTCCAGAGGAGATGCTCAGACACAGGGTCATGGCTTACATGCTATCTTTGTTTAAACTAGTGATTGTCTTACTCTCACGTCCTGGTTTTTCTCTGCCCAAGGGAACAGGGTCATGAAATCATCGATGGTGTCCACAATGGCATCAGCTAAAGCCTGTTCCACAGGCGTCTGGCCTGCCAGACCTGTGGGAAGCAAGCATATGAAGGGAGGTTAGAGGCAGCATCAGCAGGAGATTTTGATACCCCAAAGGTAAACTCTGGGAACATTTTTATAAAAATACATATTCTCCAGGTCTTTTTGAAGCTAACAACGTGGATTTGACTCCTTGTATCCAGGTGCCATCTCATCTCCCTTTGCTTTTTTTCCTTCTCTGGCCTCTTACAGCCATCCAAGGTAGTGAGATGTTCCATCCATTACGTGAGCCCACAGCCTGAACATTGTTTCTTTACCCTCTTTGCTGTCCACCATACTGGCACATTCAGTGAGGGTCAGCACAAATTCCTTTCCTTTAATCTTTCCCCATCCCAGATTTCAATGTCCTTC
The DNA here is from genome assembly GCA_026261815.1 of Monarcha castaneiventris obscurior. Taxonomy (NCBI): domain Eukaryota; kingdom Metazoa; phylum Chordata; class Aves; order Passeriformes; family Monarchidae; genus Monarcha; species Monarcha castaneiventris. The sequence goes on from JAMPIT010000890.1 coordinate 8,506,644, forward strand.
TCCATCTCATGGTCTTTGCATTTTGGTCAACAAGTTCTCCAAATTGTACCTGTGAAAGTCTGCTTCTTTTTCCCTATACCCTGCTCATTCAGTCCCCTTCAGAACATTTTTACCACATTCCACTTACTTTTTATTCTTTCACTGTAGTCAGGGACCTCAGCCAAAGTTTGTCTTGTTTACAAATCTGCTTTTCTCCCCTGTAGTTCTTTGGCTTTCCTGCAGTTCCTTTAATGCTCCTACTTTTTGTCCCTCACTTTCACTTCACGGACTTGCATTTATGCTTTCACCTCCGTGCAGGTTTGGATCACGAACTGCATGCCCTACCTCTGCCAGCTCATCTCCCTTATTGAAACATTGTGCTTTTGAAGGTGAGGGTTGTGCATCTCCTCTTGGGCCTCAAGTTCTGTGATCCTTCAGCTAAGGCTTGTTTGTGTCAGCCACCTAAAAATGCTATTTCTTAATTATAAAGGACTAGTGACTTATCTGCAGACTTAATGGCAGAACTAGCAAGTTTTCACAATGAAATTGAAAGGATATTTTTCTTCTTCCATGTGTGCTCTTTTTCCTGCTGTAGCTGACAGCATGACTAATTCTGGAAAGAGCACAGCATGGTCTAAGTGTGCTCCAGATCCCAAGCCTTTGTCACTGGTGCAAGTCCATGGAAAAAAGTCCCAACTTCAGACTGCAAAAAGAGCATGGCTCCAGGTCAGCCTCCCAACAGGAGCCGGGGAGGGAGGAATCTTGTGTGGAAGGCAGGCCTTCCCACTGTTTATCATCACCAGGTGGGCTTTCCTCATTCTCCTCTCTTGCAAGGAGTAGATTGCACCAAAGCTGGAGGAAATGGGCAGGAACAGAGTATTGCAGACATGCTTGAAAATATGCTGAGCTAGTGCCTTGAAGAATAATGCTCTGAACTTCCGCTTCTTTCCTCAGTTAGAAAATGGGATATTCTGAAAGGCAGGCTACATCTGTTTGCTCACAGTGTAAAAAATTTGGATAGTACTTGCTACTTGCCCCCCTCTTCTATTTGCTGATGTTTGGCATGCCTTGGTTGCATCTGCCTTCAGCCAGACCAATTTTGCAGATGGTGTTGGATGACAGCTTGTTGACCTAAAGCAAAGCCTGGCCACTCTCTTTGATTACTTGCATTGCTAAGTCTTATATCATTTTATCTAATGGGTTGTGGACTTCTACAGCATGTAAGTATTTAAAGATGAAAGTGATGTCACCATCTCCTCTAATCTCTCTGCTAGCCCAAAACTGTTGCCTCAATCTGCTTCAGAGTTCTCTGCCTGCTGTGATAATCTCTAATGCTTCCAAAACCTCCTCCTCCTGGTCATCTCTCAGGTTAGCCTGGCAGTTCAAGGTTTAGCTTTAGGGGGAGCTGCCCTGGCAGCCCTAGGGAAGCCACAGGTATGTGCTTTCCGTCATGCAGAGACAGGTGAATAAAGTGTTCTGGCTGGAGAAGGCAGCCCAAACCCCAGGCACTGGTTCAATTTTTCCCGTGCTGGTGTTGACTTCTGTGTGGTTAGGCTTGCCCAGCTGTTGGTTTGTTTCTGTTTTTACTCTGGATGTTTTTTTACCTGAGCATTAAATGTGAGTTCAAAAGAGAGAAAGAAAATAGTCAAAGATATATTACCTGATTCTCTGGCAAGGTATCTTGCCATTGCCAGGCTCTGGTGAATGATAACTCCATCTACTTCCAGAATAGGGAGTTTGCCAAATGGGATAGCTTGGAGGAGAAAGAAAAAAAGAAAAAACAACCAAAAGTTAAATCATAGCCATTAACAGTGGGAGTCTTTGACAGCTGTGGTTTTACCACTCAGAGAGTATGCTCTGTCATAGCACTTAACAGTTTCACACTGTTCCTGTGGAGAAATGCATGGGCTAAAAATTTAAAAATAAAGGTAAGGATGTAATCAGATTGCACTGCATGAAGGCAGCTATAGCATAGAAACCTGGTGTTGCATTTCCTATTTCCAAGCTTTGTGCTGTAGAGGCCAAATGTGCTCCTATACATCCAGAATTCTTTATATAGAGAAACTTTTCATGGAATATTAGTTTTTCCTTCTCTCTCCTGCTTTTTCCTCCCCAGGAAAGTGACTGACAAGGTTAAGTAAAGTACTACTGAAGATTTCATTGTGCAGGATCCAGCTGGGGCATGAAGCAAGAGATTGGGCAAAGACTGCAAGATGATTTAAATTTATGGTTGTTTTAAATTCAAAAGCAGTGATTCTGAGAAGCATCTGCATTTCAGAAGTTACATCATGACAAGACATTTCACTTGGCAGTCATCACTGAGACAAATATATCTTTCACACTGAGCTACAAATGCTAAAAAGATACTCAAATTTACCTGATGTGACTTGCATTAAAAAAAATAAAATCAGTCAGTCATGGGGAAGAAGCCTCCAGACTTCAAGTACAGGGAAAGAAAAACTAAGCAGGTGTTATGGATATCTGTAAGGGAGTGTGAGATAAGAAATAAGTCTTATTTTTCTGTTATTAATTTTGTAGTTACGTGGAAACTTGGACTGCTGTTTTGCTATGTTTTGGAGAAGCTGCTGGCATGATATAAAATGGAACTGGAACCTTGGAGCAAAGCTTTATCTGGGCAAAACTGTCATGTTCAGGGCAGTGAGAATCTGCTTGTGGGAATCTGGTGCTGTTCACTGAGGAAACTGTAAATCTCTGCATTTCCAAGGATGCTGTCTCCAAGTACATGACTGCAAGTGCTGCTCATAGCTAAATTCTTTGTACCCAATTTTCATCTACATTACACTTTATATAATTAACATTTATATTCATTTTAAGACTATCTCGTGACATAAAAAGGTGGTAGTGGAAAAGTGAGAACATTAGCCATTGGAAGCATGCAAGGTGCTTTCAAACCCAGGAGAACTGTCTTTACAGGGCAGCTGGAATGGCACCTCTATTCCATGAGGATTTTTAGTTCTTAATGAAGAAAAGGGGAAAATAATGAAACCCTAAGCATTTGTAACTCTTTAGCAAGGCAGCTTCATAAATTCTGAGCACTGCCAGTGGCTCTGTGGTTTAGCATGCAGTCTGTGAATCACATTGGGTATGGGATTTTAGATGTTAAGTCTTGATCTGCAACATTAATTCTGCAGTTGCACAAGACATCCAGGGCTCCTCTGTGCCTTTTTTCTTTGTTTTTATTTTCCTGCATCTGAACACAGCACTCACGATACCTTTTTTTTCCTTAAGTTCAGCACACTGGGCAGTGTGTGAAGTCAGTGTAAATTTGGATGCTGACAACTAGCAGAAGCAAGAGAGTTCAATGAGCATTAGCTGCTGTACCCCAGGGAGAAAGCAGGCTCTGATGCTTGTTATTGAAGCAATAATAGACTTGTTGCTCAGAAGACTTCATAAGTTTGTTATCCAGAGAGCAGCAAGGCCCTGGCAAGTCCATGTTTTGTTTCATTGAGAATCATTGAGGGATGACAAGTTGTATCCCCTGAATGTTTAACAGAAAAGTTCTCTGGCTATGAACATGAGAAGAGCTTTGGTTCTGCGCTGTGGGTTAGTGGTGCAGAGTGCCCTGAGCATCACTGCTCCAAAGCAGCAGAGATGTTAACAATGCTTGCTTATGTAAAGCATGCCTTTCAGGCCAGCACAAGTCGAGGAGATGAGAGCAGGTGTGACTGCTGGATGTGCCAGTGTGGTCAGTCTGCAGCCTGCTCCAGATCCCCCAGACCACACAGGGATCTACAACAATGCCTGACAACAGGGAACAGCAAAAGTGCAGCCAGAGCAGGGCTAATAGCTCCCCCCATGAAGGAGTTAAGCAGCCTCTTTTGGAGGCCCCAGTAGGAATGCTATGGGGTGATGCAGTTCTGGCAGGGTCAAAGTGACTAAGCCAGTCTGTGGCAATAGCTGTCAAAACACCCTGTCACTCACTGCTTGGGTTAGGAAACTGTGAAACTGGGATTGCTTCATCCAGAAACCAACAGATATTTTTGCTGCTGTGTTTACATACAGCGGAAGAAGTCTATAAATCCCACCTTTGACTGATGTTTCACTTGGTGGGTCACTACAAGAAAAATTAAAGCCAGTTTGTTTCTGTGGACATTTTTGGGGGGGTTTTTTTGGGTTGTTTTTTTGTTTGTTTGTTTGGTTTTTTGTGTGGGTTTTTTTGTTTGGTGGTTTTTTTGGTGGTTTTTTTAAAAGAAATCCTTGATTACAACTGAAGGAGGGAAGCACCTTTCTGAACAGCTGAGGAACATGGTTTGTGGTGTCAAAGCCAGCTGACTGGCAGAGTGGTAGTCATCTCTCATGTTCTGTTTCTCAGGAATCTGGTCATTTCTGAATTTAAGGGAATTGTTATTCATTCCTTGAAAACATGAGTAATGTCTACAAAGGTCTTCCTACTCAGTGCTGAGCTACCTTTTAAGACCTGGTTATTCTTCTCCAAAAGAGAAACTGAGTTTGCAATTGGAAATCTACAACTTACAGCTTTGTTTTGTGTACATACAATTGCATGATTCAGAATACAATTATAAAATTAATGAAGGAGAGCAGACTTCATTGTATGTTGTCCCATAATGTCCAAAAGTATCTATGCTTTGATTTATAAGACTTGGGGTTTGTTTGTTAGGAGGCAGCAAATCTGTTGCTATCATTACTGAACAATGGACTCTTAAAAGGATAACAGATGGTAAATGGTAGATGTTCCTTCCTTTCTTCTGTGTTCCAAATACTATTTAATTTTTTTCTTAACAAGAACAAGGAAAAAATTGTGAATTAATGTAAACATAGTTGGTTTATTTTTTTCCAGCTGAGTGCATGTATATAATTATACACGGATTTTGTTGATTATTGAGTTAATAAGCTGTAAATGAGTGCAATTCTAAGAGGTTTTAAGAAAGTAGGCATGTGCCATGCAGATAATTTTAAAAAAACTGCTGTTTCTTCTTGGGTGCAGGGCATGCTGTTCTTGAACACCAGCAAGCACAGCAGATATTCAGGCTGCTTTACAGCTGAGGAAAATAACAAAGACTAGTCAAGGGGAAGAAAATATTTATAGTACATCTCCTCCATATCCGAGGAGAAGGTATAACGGCTTATAACGTTGTGTTTTCAATCCAGAAAAATTTAGGAAAAAAGAATCTTTGCCTTTGAAATGTTATTGTCTAAAATTCATGTAATGACCAAAATTTTTAGGAACCTGTTATAAAGTATCTTTAGCTTTTGTAACTTAGAATAACAATTTTCCCAGGAGATTTTTTGTATATCTAAGTTCGGCTGTTATGGGGAAAAACGCATTTTCTGTGAAAACTGGAACCTTCTTTTTCCAGCTGGAGAAGAGGGTGGTGGATTTGTGTCACACAGCTCATCCTAAAGAAGGGTGTGAGGAGCCTTCACACTGGATGATTGCTGGAGGTAAGATTGGAGTTTGACAAATGACCGCGATGTGGCCTCTTTCCCTCCTGCAAAAACCACATCCAGGCCACATTCTCAGGGGCTCCAAGCTACAGCAGAAACCTGCCTGCACATGGATTTAAGCAGTCTTACCCTTAGACTCATGGATATGGGCTTCTGTGGATTGCTTTGACCTCCTGTAATGCTTTTGGCCCAACTCTGCTCATTGATGTGTTTGAGGAACATCTGGAGATGTCCAAATGCCCCATGTGTATAAGCATGGTACTAAACCTGCTGAAGTTCTCTCAGTTTTGGTGAAAGGCATGGTTTGTCTGACTCAGATAAGCAGAGCAGGTAGGTTGGTTCCTGCCAGGCTCCTGCATTAGATGAGCAAGTGAAAAGCTGGTGTGTGAGAGAGGTTGTTGTTTGGGTAGAATCAAGGTCATGGGGGCAAGGCATGAAACACCATCCACTGGGGAGCAATTACAGCTGAGCAGTTAAGCCAAAGTAGTGCAGGTTGGAAGGATGTGAGTGTCACTTTGCTGGTTTTTCTCTAACCCTGATCGTTTTGGGGGCTGCTTGGTACTTACGTCAGTTTAAACCCTTGTGTATCCGTACAGATGTCCTTTCCATGTTTTTCAAAACAGTGTTGTCTTACAACGTTTCCAACTCCCACTTGAGCAGATAAATTTTGAGAAGGAAAAGCAGAAAAATCTATTGCTGTCATCGTGCATACAGCGTCATTTCTCAGGCATGCACAAAATATGACCTTTCCCGTTTAGTTCCCACTTGCTTTGCTGCTCATCTGAAGTACAAAGCACTGTGAATGTGTGTGTTGGTTTCCAAATTTAGATTGAAAACTGACTGGAAAGAAAAACACTGTTTTAAAAAGCTTCCTTTTTGAATAACTAAACCCATAGTCTTCTTTAAGTTCAACTTTTATCTGCAAATCCTTGCTTTTCATATTATATTGGTTACTTATTGGGTTTTTTTGCCTCACATGATGGAATGAAATCTGCACAGACTACACCTCCCATGAAGAAAACGTTGACAGAGGACAAGCCATCAGACTGATCTGCAGTCTCTCTTCTCATTTTAGGAAGATCTCACTGAAGTATCTGTGCAGTGTTTAGGAATTGATTCATTCCTATTCATACTACTTTAATTTTGGTTGTCTTTTGTGACTAGAACTGTGGTGTTTATACAAGTCTCTGATGGATGCTGAGTAGGGGAGATGGAGCCTGATGTGTGCTAAAAGCAAGGACATCCTTTTAATTAATTTCCACCCCAGCAAGTCCCTAAGGACTGTGATAACTGCTGGCATCCTGCCATGCCTGTAGGTTCTCACTGGTGTTCAGGCCTTCCCTTTGAACACGAGCTCCTCACTCATCCTCCTGGCCACGACCCAGTGGATGGTGCTCCTATGGGACTGTTCCTCTGGCAGGGACGGGGAGGGGAAACACAACAGAGCTGAGCAGAGTTTTGTCCAAGCCTGGCATTATTACCGAGTCCCCTCTGGTTCTGTGGGCTCAGATGCATGAACACACAGATCCAGAGATGACTTCAGTAATGTGAATCCGACAGCAAGGAGCTGAGAAGGGCCCTTGCATAGAGTTCCAGAGAGAGCAGTTTATTGCTACAACTCCTGAAGGTTTCCAGAGGCAAATGACCCCAAACACGTGACGGGGCAATCTTAAGTACAGGGGAGTGGCTAACAGCAAGAGCCAACCAGGGAATCAGAGCTGGGGTACATCACCACCCCCAAAAAGGCATCCTGGGAGAGGCTTCTCTCCTTCATCGTAACCAGTATATCTTTGGCACCAGAGACTGTTTTATCAAGAACACTCTCTGTCTCTTATACCACAAGTTAATTGCCCACCACATGGCATCTAGGCTGTTCAGCTGCTGGTGCTATGCTGTGCTTCTCACCTCTCTTCTCCCCTGTGCAGATACAGTTCTTAATGTTCTCCTTCCCTTACCTCTTTCTTCCATTTTCACTCACCTTAACTTCATTATTCTACTTCTGCTCATTTCTGTTCTGTCCTTGCAGCATGTTTCCCCCTTTCCCCCGTGCTGACCTGCCCATGACTCATCCTGCCCATGTTGTAATTGTCTATAGCGTTGATGCAATGCAGCCTGTGTTTAAGCACTTGATTTTTGCTCAAAAGCTGAATAATTAATCATTTGGTAATCAAGCTTAGATTGGCTCTATAATAAGGCAGCTGGATTAGTCAAATATTGGGGAAAATAAATGTCATAGTCATGTTTCTTACTACAGTGTTTCTTTGTCAAAATAAGTTCTCCTTTGCCTTGAAAACTGACCATAACTGCTTTTCCTATCCATTCATATTTAAATTGGATCATCTGAAACAAATTTATTGAGATACTCTGCATCTTCTAATAAGACATATATGAAATATGTATTTTTTTTAATGGTGGCAGAGGAGCAGGGTGCTTGGGAAATGGTAGGCCCAGAGCTGGAGGTACCTAGAATCTGAATCTTCTAGAAAGGGATGATGAGGAGGATGCTCTGATGTAATCTCAGTCCACATTCAGTGCTATTACAACTCATATTCTCCTTGGAAGTTCTTGCTAAGCCCTACTTTTTACCCAGAGACAGCTATGTACCCATTTTAGCTACATAGCAGAAAGTCACTCAGGAAGCAGGGCAACTGCTCCCCTGAGGAATTTCTGTCTGTTGTCAGGTGCTTTTTTAAGATTTATCTGTTTTCTTGGAAGTATTTTCAGTGCCATTAGTCCATCAGGTTTCCAAAGGACCTTTCAAGCACCATTCTACACATCCTAAACAGTTTATGGGATGTTTACAGCCATCAGTGCAGCAGAAGCCTCCTTTGCTAGGGTGATAAAGTCTGTGTTATTGCCAAGGCTTCAAATTGCTTGAAGGAGCCACAGATCAAAAACTCTTGCTGCCTGCCAGCCTAATATCTAGGTGATGGTAACTTAGTGCACCATTACAGGGGATTTTCTGCTGCATCATGCATGACTTATGTTAGTGCAATGATGCTTCCTGTGAGGAGCCCATTGTGTGGAAACAGAAATCTTGTATGAGCCTGTCGTAGATCTTGCATTGATTACCCTTTAAAGGGGGGCATGGTCAAGTCAGTCTGTTCAAAAGGAAGTGTAAACAATAAGTTTGTTTACTTGTTAAAATAATTATTGACTTGTACAGAGTGAAGGGTTATGGAAAGCTGCTGCTTGATATTTGTCTGATTTTTGAAATTCTGTGCTAAAGCAGGACAATGCTTATACATTGGCTTCCTTAAACCTGTTTATATTATAAACTGCAGTCCTTGCCCAGAATCATCAACTGGAAAATTCGCCAAAGATGATCTGATTAGTGTCAGAAGGGAAAAAAAGAAATGCTGAGTTATAGAAATTTTAATTTTAGCATGTATAAGCCAAACAACAGAAGTTCTTATGTTATAAAAGGCTTTCCTTGCATACACAACAGCAGCACCATTAGGTGTAAACAGAATCAAGTGGGACAGTATTTCCAGGAGGGAGGACTTATTTATTTGCCTGAAGATATGTTAGGATTGCAGCTTATTGGTGGCAGCCACATGAAAAATGCCAAAACAAACAACAAACCCCTCAACACTCTTCAGTTCAGGTCAAAAATTAAACTTGCAGCAGCTGCAAGTCTGCTCTCTAAATGGCCTTTCTGCACACTGATCTTTATGCACAGATTTTCTGTTTTCATATCAGTTTTACAGAATTGAGTCTTTTCTTAGAATAATGTTAGTATTTCCTGGTTTATATGGTATGATGATTTGGCTGGCTTGGTATTTGTTGCGAAATCTTACTTTACTTTTGAGAAAACTGCTGCAGCAAACCTGTCGTCTCAGATCTCAGAGACCTGACTCCTTGTGCTCTTAGACAAACTTGAATTCTTCAATTTGTTCCTTATTAGCTCAAGAAATACGAAGCGTTCTCTTGTCCAAGCTTCTTCCCTAAGTATTTTTTTGTTTATCTTGCTTCATCATACTTGAAGTTTTTAAAAAGAGGGACATCACATTGAGCTTGCAGACCGCAGTCAAAACTGGTTCCAGATCTTTCACAGGCAGGTGGGTAAAGGCAAACGTGGTGTATGCAAGTGTGCATAGCAATTTGTCTGGTATTTCTTAATCTCACCTCAATATATAATGATGTAATTATTTTAATTAATTGGACCAATTTTAGTGATTTTTGCGGCTACAAAATAAGCTGTATGCTAAATTGCTATTACTTTAACTGCTGTCACATCCAATGCAGCTGTAATTCTTTATCCTTTATCATTGCTAAACACTTACCACCCTTTGGTTTTCACCAGGATGAGACTGACTGGAATCTGTTATATTATTTCTCTTCTTTTTAAGGTGGACCCAGTTCAGGAAAAATAGGAGGGGGAAAAAAGCTTTATGTAATAGATCTGAATACAGATACAAATGAGAGTGGTGCAGAAGAATTCCCAGCATAGTGAACTATGCCTTTGTATATACAATGGGTTGGATGGATCTCCTCATTTCACATTTACTTTTGAACACAGCAGTAGTTTAAATTTGTGGGCAAGCATCCTGTTACCTGGTGCTTTTTCATCTTCAAAACGTGTCTCTGTGGAAAAAGCTGAGGCACATTTTGAAAACCCAGGATTACAGAGAATGCAAGGCTTGTTTTCCATAAGACAAATGCTGTATGCAACACTTGTGGTGTTAAGGCACACAAAGCCTGTACAAACCTACTACCTGTCCAGGAGACAACTATCTCTTGTGTTGAGTCACAGCCTGTAAAATCAGGGTTTAGGTGCCCTAGGGCAGATTGGGGCGCTGGCCATTGGTCTTGTTGAACGGTTAAGGCTGTTAATTCCAAATCCCTGTTGCTACCTTTGATTCAGTATTTTGCTGAATGATTTGCCTGTGGGAGAACATTTTGTCTGGAAGTACTGTGAGTAACCATGAGCAACGCCTCACAAAGGAGGAAGAGATAGTCATCAGTTAGGTGATCTCCAGACAATTTCCTTAAGCAGCATTACATTTTTATGCACTGCAAGAAACCTTTACTCTTGTTTTAATTGGCAAAACTCTTAACCTCTTGTTGTCTGTAATTCGGATGTCCCTGGTGGCAGATGGAGCCATTACTTTGGTGCTGGAGCTAGGGCACAAGGAGCTTTGAAGGGCAAAAGTTTAGCCTGCTGCCATAAGATATAACAGCACTTTCAGATATACACCAAACTATTTCTGCTTAGGCGTATGTTTTCCTGGTCAATTAGAAGGGTATACTCCAGTTCCCATCCACTGACTGGCTGGGTGTCTACAGATGCCTGAAATTCAAAGAACTCTTAGGCCAGAAAAAATTTTGCACGCATGACTTCACAAATCTTCACAAATCTCCACATTTTACTAAACTTCTTATCTGCTGCGGAATTTCATCTAGGGATCAGTTATAGAGGCTGCTATGAAAAGTCATTATGCAGAGAAAATGAGAAATGTTAATTAACCCTTGGTAAGTGTGCTAGCAAACTTTTCAGAGCACAGAACAGGAAACAAAAACATCCATTAATGCAGCTGATACAGTTAAAAATTGTGTGGCTTAAGATTTCTAGGGCGTCTCTGCTCCCAGTGTTTGTGTGGTAGTGGTGCTGCAGCTGGACATTCACTGTAGTGAACAAGTCCTGTACACATAAAGCTCCACTGGGAGGTTTGTGGAGTGAGCGCTGAAGAAAAGCATAGGAAGAAATTTCCTGCATTGTTTCTTGTGCTATTCAGACACTGGGATCATCAACAATATTCAGAGTGATGCAATGCTTTTACCTTGGCTGATACATCTGCTGTTAGAACATCTTGTCCTAGAATGTGAATGCCTCTGCACCCTTTAAGTGACTAATTATGCCTTGTCTTTTTAATTTGTCTTACTTAAGAAATCAGTATACAAAACTCTACATAAAAATATACTTTGCTTATACTCTCAACTTTGTTTCAGGACAAAAGTGAGTGTGCATACATGTGAATGTGTGTGTAATTAAGTATGAAAAGCCTATGCAGAGCTTTCCTCAGGTCATCTGAATTCATAATCTCACCTTTAGTTTCTGCCCTGCTTCTCTGAGAACTGCAGTGAAAGAGAAATGAGCTATACCACGTGGTCAACTGGCTTAAGCTCTCATAAGGAAAAGGTTTCCAAAGGCAGTCATTCCTAGCTTAAAACATCCCAGTTCCACTGCTTCTTTTTCCTCTCTGTGGATTTTTGCCAGTGTTTTCTAGGCTTGAGCACCACTGAAGGCTTCAGTTGCCACTTGGATTACAGCTCTGCTTGAGTGTTTATCATTCAAGTCACTGCAAACAGGAAAGACCAAACCTACAGAATTTACACCCTGGAAAAATTTGGTAGCTTGCTGGCTGGGCTTACTAAATGGTGTGAAAGCTTATCAAGAAACATTGCTTCATTAATAGAAATCATCTTGTGCATTTGTTGTGCCTTTTCCCTAAACTAAAGGCATTACTCTTCATTCTGGATGTGAAAGTCACAGCCCATGTGGCAAAATACGGGCCTAATCCATTAAATGAAGACATGGATTTCTCTGATTTCATACCCTGAGTCTTCAGACTCAAGATCTGTTTCATTTGAACTAAGGCTAATTTAATGAACAGAAATAACAAATACCTTTAAAAGCTGGGAAGAGGTTATTTAAACTAAAAGACATGAAATGACTGGGGTACAATAGCCTGCAGGGTACTTTTGGAAGGGCTGGTAGGGCTTGTTCTAAGGAATGATTATTTTCTAGTACTTCTTTTGATCCTTTTGTTTTTTTCTTTGCTATATCAACTGACTTCTTGTTTTCTCATCACTTTTCCTCTCTGAAGATCTTTCAGGTTGCAAGGAGTGTCCTTCCTGACACTTCTTTCCAATCTGGCTTTCTAAACCCGGGGTGAAGGCTGAGGTGTGGTCTTTGAGATCAAATTATCCAGAGAAGCTGAGATCAGCACTCATTTGGTTATCTTTACGTACACAAAAGCTGTACTGAATTGGTAAGGTTACAGTAAAAGCCCAGCTGGATGACAGCAGGTAAATCATTTCAGATTGTCTGAAGGTTTGGATCTGGTCTCCTGTGAGAGCATCAGCAATGACATTTTGGTTGTGCCACCTTAAACCTCACACAGGCTTAATTAAAGCCAGAAATTAAGTGTATTTCTGCTCACGAAACATACAGGTACCTCTTCAATTGCTTTTCTTTCTGACAGTGGAGCTTCTAGAGGAGCTTTGGCTATGAGAACCTGTGCTACTCACTTGGCTTGATTTTGGGCCAGTCTGCAGCTTCTATCCTGTGGTCTTCGTACTTCTTGCCCGAATAGGCAAAGAGGTAGCGGCTGATCTCTGCTCGTCCTCGCAGGTTGAAGTAGGTGAGCTTGTACTGCGGCATGCTGGGCCCTGCTGGGAGGGGGGACAGAGCTGCTTTAGAGAGGGTTAACTCGACTCCTTTTTTACAAAACCACTCTGTATGCTTATTTTTGACAGACATGCTTGTACAATGCAAAGGAAGTGTTACACCAAGCCGTGGTGTGTTGTACTTTGCAATCGTTGTGTTGCTCACACCTTTTTGTTCTGCATTTGTCAGCCACAGCACTCGCAGAAGTGGGCAAAGACAGCTGAACCTGCAGTTCCTCCTTGTGTGTCTCTAGAAAGCTGGCTTGATTTTTTTTCAGATGTATTAGGAACTTTCAGCTTTCATTTATTTCCCTTGTGACTCCAAGCTCAGCCTATTTTTTATAAAGTGGTTTCTGGCTTTTTTTCTTTCCCAGAGTTCAAATCTAAAATCATATTCCGTACCAGAAAATAGTTGTTACCCTGAGCAGCAATTTTGTTCAGGCCTACCCTACTCAGCCTCTACTGCTTATGGAGACTTTCATCCAAGGCCAAATCATGAGAATTACCAAACTCTTGTGATTTTTTGTATCAATTATTACCCTAGTTGTGTAAGCAATTGCACAAAAAATATTTTAGAAGAAAAATTTGCTATGGAAACCAGGCTACAGTGTTGTTTTGAGAAAAACATCATTGAATTTTCAGTTTCTTGTACAGAAGCCAAAAGAAAACTTGAAATACCTTTTTTAGGTTTTCATGTGATTTATTTCATTTCCTTCAGTTCCAGTTAGGAGTCACATAACAGGAAGGCTCTATTTGCTTCCCAGGGTAACAGGCAACAAAAGAAAGTATTTGTGAGTTTGATTGTGCAGCAAGGATGGTACAGGAAAGGTGAACACATAAGGCTGCTTTAAACCAAAGGTAAGCATTTACACATAGCACTTTACGAAGAGAGCTCAGCTGAGATTTGAATGTGCTGGCTAAAGGATAGTAAAACAACCATCTGCTTCCTCACCCAAAGGAAAACCCTTTCTCATTTTTGCCTTAAAGTAGACACTGCATTTACCAGTCTTTTATATCCATCAGAGCATTAGTTAGAAAACCTGGAACACAGATAATCTGCACTAGGACAAAAAGGGAACTCTTTTTTTCTTTTTTTAATGAGTAAGTGCTACCACATAATCTCACAATAGAAACAACCCCCTGTTTCATCATCTTGCCTTGAAAACATGTGCCTGAGGAGATACATCATCAGCTTTCATTTTAGACAGAGAAGCTCTTTGCTCAGAAACAGAAAAGCTTACACTTAACTCACACTGAAAAGAGCCAACTGCTTTTGACGCTTGCTCCTCTAAAGTCAAAGCATGTACCTTCTGTCCTCTGAGCAGCAAAAACAAAAAGAAAACCCAAACAAACAAACAAAAAAACATAGCAAACAAGCACACTAGAGGATGCTTAATTAATTGTGAAAGTTATCTGTTCCCCTGCAGCACACAGCAGACTCAGAAGTGAATTATTAGTGAATGGAGATTCACATTACTAGTGAATGCAGACTTTTCATGTCAGATGGCCTAGCAGAGAAGCAGGAACAGAGCTGGAAAGTTACCAATGGAGATATCTACAAGTGCTTCAAAACAGACACACCACTACAGTTATTAAGCTGAGTGTGTTCTTTTGCACAATATAAAAGAGAGAGGCTCCAGGCAAAATGAGTTGCACCAGGATGTGATTAGTTTTTTTGGATGTGTTAATTACCAGAAATCGTGTTTGTCTGCTGCTTGGCAAATGCAGCTCACAGATTACAGGTGCAACCATTTCTTTCTCTAAAGAGAGAAATGTTGAAAATCCCAGCTTTTTCAAGCATGTTTTAGGTAAGTGGCAGAGCTTGGCTACTCCATTTTCTGATTTTGTACCCAGATTTATTACTTGGTATGCTCTATTGCGTATATAATAAAACTATATCGTATTATATACTATGAATTTGGATTATATGTCTACAAAGTTAATTCAAGAAGAGAGAATAAGATTGTAGCAGGATTTTCTTCCTTTTTGTCCCTGTTTCTGATTTGGTGTGGTCATTTGAGAGTGAGGAATAGAGTGTTTCAAAGAGCATGCGTTATCTGAGATTTGTGACAGTGATGCAGGAGCTAAAGGGAAGAAAACCCCAAACCTTGAGTCTTACTTTTCAGTTTTTTAGAGACAAGCAAATGCTACTGATTTAGTCTGATTTACTGATTTAGTGTCTGTTTCCCTCCTTTAGGAGTGTCCGTAGAGTTTTTTCCATAAACATCTACGGCAGTCCCAGTGCCCTGGACTTGCTACACCACTCACACATGGCTCCTGTTTCCTGCCTGCCTCTAGCCCACTTAGCCCTGTGTTAGCAAATAGTTGCTGGCAGCTGGAAGGCACTTAAAAGCATAAGAACAGTAGGTTTTTTAGGTGTAGCTTTGAGGAAGTAGACAGCTGTATAGAGAGAGGGCTGGAGATGGCTGAAGCCTAAACATTCTGGTAGGTGAGTGTGTTGGAAGAGCCTAATTCTTACTGTGGGGGCACTCTGTACACAAAGACATGTCTAGTCAGGAGTAGTGAAGTGATGTAAAGAATTGGGAATTTTGGCTGATGATCAGCAAGTCTCTCTGCCTGTTGTGGTAGACAGTGGAATGTTTTGGTCTGTCAAGGAAGCAGCGGAAACTATTGTTTGAGTTGTCTAAAGCAAAGCTAAACAAATTTCTAATGAACACACTGTAAGGAGTAACCAAGTATTTGTAGCGGTGATGCACTTTTAAGCTTACAATTTTTTTTCCATCCATGAACAAAAAAAAACCAAAAGCAACTCCACAAGGAGTTTACCAAAAATACTCGACATTTTGAAAGCTTTTATAGCTTTATTGTAAGCATGTTTTTGTAAATGTTTGTAGTTTTTATTTTTTATTTATATTTACTGTGAAATGTCAGGAGTAGTGCTTCCTAAACAATTACGGATAAGTTTCTAAATGAAAGAAAGGGTTGTGTTCAGAATAGCTTTTTGTCAAACATACAAAGTAAGCTGTTAGGGTTTTTTTTTCCTTGTCCTCCTTTACCTCATTTTTCCAGTGTGTTTTATAAAGAAGGGGATCAGGAGGAACAAATTAAAACCATTAAAACCATCCAGAATTACTAAATTATTGAAAAAATGTCATTTCTAGGGGAAAAAGATGTATCCGGTGTCTTTGAGTTGGTTTTTGGGATGAAGATGTTGGGGACTTTCTTGGAGGTGGACAGCAGGAAAATCTTTAAAGATATTTAAAATTATTTCTCTTTTTCTAGGTTGGTCATGGCTTAAAAACACTGAAAGGTGATGGTGGTGAGTGGACCTCAGTATCCAGACTTGCAGGCATGAAGCCACCTTCTTAGTGCTATTAAATCTGTTCAGGTGAGTTCATTGCAAAGCCAGGTGTGTATAACGACAGGAGGGGGCTGATTTAACTTCCACCAATAAACCTGCCATCTAAGCACTGGTTTTCCAGTTTCTAACTGATAAATACATGGCTGGGATAGCCCTGTACACCTGCCCTGTCCTACACTGACAGCACTTGTGAGAGGAAAACTCATGTCTTTACAAACAATTTGATGGGTGAAGGTATGGTGTTAACATCTTTGAAATGGGTCTTAATGCCTTTGGGCAGCAGGTTTGTTGCAAAGCCCAGACAGCTTGGCTCCTGAAACAGACAAGTGGATCTGCACAAGCCTGAGTTTCTGAACTTCGGGATAAGTAGGTTCAAGGGGGGGGAATATGTGGTAGGTGGTTAGGGAAGTCTGTACCTTCCTAGTACTTCAGGCAGCGGGGAAAGGAAGACGGCAACATGCGGCTGGGAGTTCAGGATAAAAGGAAGCTGCTCCCTCAAAAACCTTAAGACAGAAAACCCCGTGGGTGAGTGCCCCAGTGGACTCTCTCCCTTTATTTGAACAAAGTTGCAGGACTCCTATGTCTCCTTTTTGGACATAAACTTTTGGCATTTGTGGATTTTCCTGACGCCTCAGTCCCAGTTTCATTGCATGCAGCTTTCAAAGCCATGAACTCAACAGCTTTATATGTACTATTAGATTAGCTTTAATACTTTAAAGTTGTTGACCCGCTTAGCTGATTTTCTAGCTTTCCTCTGTGACTTTCTGAAAGCCAGCTTAACTGGCTTTAACATACCTTTAAACAGAAGATTAATGGATCTCATGATTAAATTCAACTTGGAACCACTCGGTGACAAAATCAAACAGGAAATCTGAGAGAATGTCAAATATGTGTAAAGTTGGCATCCACCATTATACTCACGAGTCAAAGCATCAGTGTGGAGTTAGAAGAGTCTAAAAATTTTAGGACAGATTTCAAATTATTTAAAACTGTTTGTGGCTTTATGGAGATACTGTATTTCCTGATGAACTTGGGATGCTTTTATTCCATTAAAGCAAGACTGAGCAATCAGTTTGAAAACTTCAAGTAAGATTAGAGTTAAAAAGTAGAGCCCATGAAGGAATCCACATTCTCTGGGCACTGAAATACTGAGTTTCAGGTAGCAGTAGTGCAGAAGAGAAAAAGCACTGGCAGACTGGACACCACGTAGGTTGAGTTTTGTGCGTGTATCCAGAGCAGGCAGCCTCTGCTAGCCAGTTTTTGGTCCTGCAGGTCCAGCCTCAGTAAAATTAAGCACCAAAACTCTGCTGGGCTCTCTTGAGGAACAGTGTTTCATCTCTGTTTTGGAAAATCCAGCTCTCAAAGTAATAAAAGAAAATATTCTTTAGGCTCGTAACAGGCACCAAAACCTGGATGCATGTGAGGAACCAATTTAACTTTTATTTATGCCTCAACATTGTCCAGGTTTTATGTTATAAGTCCACTTTCTGACATGGGGTGGAAAATTACCACAGAGCTTTAACGTGTGCCAGGTGCAGGAGGCAGCTGCCATTTCAGGGTCTCTGAGCGGAGAAGGCCTTTAGAAAATGGCGGGAAGCCCTGGCTCTGGGGGGAGCTCTCCTGGCGGTCAGCTGGGGGAGAGAAAACTTCCACCCCTGGGCTGCAGGCAGTGAAATTCCTGCTGTTCCCTGGGAAAAATTGCCCCTGTCTAGCTGATGGTTGATGGGACTGTGGGAGGAGCCTTAGCACATAAATGCAATTAACTACACTGTAACTGGGGCCTGCCGCCTCGACTTCTAGGGAGGCTCGTCCGGAGGTTTGGCTCCTTCTGCCCCTTCTCCCTGCTGTTCCACTTGCCTTGCCTCTCCGTTCTCTTTTCTGTCCACCTTCGGTAGGAACACTTGGCTTTTGTTATCAATAAACAGTTCTCAGATATAACATTTCCAGCGTTTCTGCTTTATTTACTCTGAGAAATCCATTTAAAAGAAACCCCCCCGCGATTCCTTTGCAGTGGAACGTGACAATGGCAGATACTCAGTACACAAATTCAGAGAAAAGAAATTTTAAAAGTGAGTGCATAATTACATTCTCCTGTATAAGGTTATTAGTATTTGAAGTGTCAAGCAGCAGAGAGCTTTCCCTGAGCTGGGGATGAAGAGGGGGAAAAACCAGCTAAGTTGAGCTGTGTTCATGTGCATCTGATGTCTGACAAAGGGCTTGTGCTGCAAAGTCCCCTGCAACTGTACTTTGTGCTGCAAGAAATTAAGAGTTTTCTTGCCTTACAGTTTCATCATTGTTAGAGAACGTGAAAAAGCCCAGCTGTTCCCTTCACAAAGCAAGACCAGTAGGGTTGAAGTTCATCCAGGTGTTTCTAAAAGTTTGGACTTGAACTGTGTGTTTGGAAAAGATGATGCATTGCACTGTATTTATATTTCTTCAACATGAGGGTTCTTCATTAATTTAGGAGTCACTTACAGAGTACCATGGTTAGTGCCTGACACAATGCTGCCCTGGCTGTGGGCAAAACACACCCTGTCTGCCAAAAGGGGGAAGCTGGAGGTCTTTGTCTGCCAGGTGTCATTGTCCTCTCTTGAATTGCAACCAGAGTATGGCAATGATTCAGGAGTGATGATTCAGTCAATGGATACCTCTTTATTTTGTTGAAAGATTAAGCTTTTATATCAATTCAGTTGCTGGAGCTGATTATATATTCCATTTTCATTATTTTACAGGATAAAGGTATAACAACAAATCAGCTTCCACTCACCTAAGCCCACAGGTATTTTTCTGCCAAGAAGGATCTTGCTTTATAAAGCATGAAATGAAGTTTTTGCCTTCTCTAAACACTATTCTATGCAAAGGTGAGAAGCCTTGTGGATATTTTTCTTTCTTTTGTCTTTTTCTAGTGCTGTTTTCAAAGTATTTGCTGTTTCTTTATGAAATTTTTCTGCAAAGTTGACCTGAAAATCAAATAAATTTTGAAGCAGATGCACACCCAGCAGCCTGATTCAGGTGTCCTACGGGGTGGATGGGGCACTGCAATTTCACCCAATCCTTATATTTCCTCACATATTTCTGCCACATATGCAGTTTGAAGTCTTAAAATTAGTGTCAGCTGAATTTTTTCCATTAATGGTAACACTGGGATGTCAGAGTCTCTTACTCCCAGTGACAGGGCTAAGTAGTGCTAATGTCAGCTAGGATACTCAATTTAGAAAAGGAAAGGAGAGGAGATGTCTGGGTTTCTGCATATACAGACAAAAGAGTCTTTGCACATTAAAGGTGAAATCTTTCTTAGGCTGTCATCTCAGGAGTGACCTGACTTATCCAAGTATGAAGCATGGATTTTTGTTTGTATTCCTTTGGGGTTGGGGATAGTTGTGTTACTTATGGAGTACAAAGAAAAATCTTTAACCAGGAAAAAGACTTAGTCTGCCTTGTTTCACCTGAGAAAGATTAGGAATAGTAATTGCCCATCTTGCTTATTGTCCTTCTCATAGATGTGAATTCCTCATCCCTGTGACTGGAGAGATGAGCATTAGAGCAACTTTCTCCCTCCTCAATTTTAAAAGGATGTTTTAACTGTCCAAGTGAGCCTTTCTGCCTTTATTTGTTTAAATTTTCATATTTCAGAGGAAGGAACCAGAGAGACAAGACTCAAATAGTTACTGCAGAAGGCAAGTAAAGAAAAGCTTCCACAGCTGTAACTTTATAAACTGCAAAATTGCACAAGGTAGGAAAGATAAAGAATGTTAATGTGAAGTATTTCTTCCTTTTTATATAACCAACATAACAGTCAGATAGTTTGGGGGAAAGGCATAATTGTTTACATTTTCCTGTTTGAGCAGTGCTGAAAAGATTGAAGCCATCTGAGAAGTGGCCTTGCCCTGCCTGCAGGAGTGGTGCTGCTCTCCTGGTTACTGATCAAATTGGTTGCTGCAGGAATGCCTTCAGTTTTTTTCTTTTGGGTTCTTGTTCTCTCTGAGACTCTCTGTGTTAATACTTTGTGACTAAATTTTGACCTGAAATTACAGAGAGAAATAGTGATGTATTTATCCTTTTTATGGAGAGCAAAGTCAGATGTTGAGAAATCCACTCGTGTTAGCAAGAACCAGCCCTGGGGTGAACCTTCTGACTCCTAATTGGCAGGGAAGGTTGGCAACTCTGCCTGGCAAAGACCCTGGCTTAATCCAAGCTGTTTATCTGGATGTATGTAACACTAAGACAACCAATTTACGGCTTCACCTGGGGAAAACTGAGGGGTATGTGATGTTCTCCCTGGAAGAGGAAGTTAATGACCTTGGGTTTCCTTTTGAAAAACAGAAAATTGGAGAATCAGATGGTCTTTTCTTGCTGTCCAGCAAAAAAAAGGGAAAATTCTCATTTTCTGAGCATAAACTTCTCCTGCTTTTAACACAGATTCAAAAATATTAGTGGTTTAAGAGGTATTTTCAGCCTTTGAAAACCAAGAATAGTAATGATTTGATGGTTTGTTTGGTTTTTTCCTGCCAAAAGATGTTTTTATCAATCCTTTTTTTAGCAAAGAAAATAAGAAATTTTCTGCCCATCTTTTGGGGGGAAGAATTAGAGAATACTGGCAGATTGATGGAAGACTGCAAGTCTTCCAATGGAAGATTTCCACAGCAGTCTGTGTTTTGACAGAAAATAAAATTAAAAACTCTAAGTAATTTTATTTCCTGTCAGCTCTCAGTCTGACATAAGCTCTCTTTCTGAAAATTGATGGTCTCTTTTCCCACTCCGGCCCAGTTACAGAAAATAACCATTTGATCTCTTATACTTCTAAGCCAGATAACAATCTGGACCTTGGAGAGAAAAGAAAAAAAGTCTGTGCACCCTTTTCTGTTTAATACAGAAGTCATCAGAAGTAAATGTTTGTGCAATTAGATGTAGGGTCGAGTTTTAAAATAACAAATTCCAAATATAATGGTTGTGGCCTGATACTGCTAAGCATGATTTTCAAGGTTACATACATGGATCACTTAGAGCATAATATAGATACAAAATGTTTTTTAGAAGGATTTTGTGTGTGCAGGCGCCTGGTGTGCTGCTTATTTGCCACCTGTGGGGGAAATCAGCATCCTAAAATGAGAAGAGGTTTTAAGGCATTACTGTGAGAGTATTGAGTAGTACTAATGGTTATGAGTATTTTAAGTGACCTGATGAGTAAAACTCCGCTGTCTGAGCAAAACCTGATTTGTCAATATGTGGGCTTAAAAAAAAGGAGCTGTAGGAGACCTTAAAGCAATTATCTCTCTGAGGAAGCTTCAGGCTTGTTTTGCTGATGTGGAAAATCAGAACTTTAGAAAACCTTGAAGAACACGGGAAAAAAAAAAACCCCACACTTTTTTTTTTCCAAATTTTTTTAGAGAAATAAGCACAATTTATCAGTGGAAGAGGAGGATAAGAAAAATATGAAAGGGCTTTTTTTGAAAGTGGGAGTCCGGTGTGAGTGGGCAGTGAATGTGTGTCCACTCTCAAGACTTGTTGAAGGAGAATGCCAGGGCCTGCTGGGTTTCTCTGAGCTGAGTTTGTGATTTCCCCTCAGGCAACGGCAATAAAACGGATAATAATTCAGATATCAGATAATATTAATTCAGATATTAATTAATAATTCAGATAATATTAATTCATATATCTGAAGTTCACCCCATTTTGTCTGAACTGAAGTGAATGAGGGAGCTCTCACATGTGAGCAGGATTAAGGAGGCAGTGAAGTGGTGATGGACAGGGCTTTGCTCAGTCACCTTAGCAGCTCAGTTTGCCTGGCTTGCTACACCTTCCCTTTAGGGCCTGAGCATCTTTGGCGACTTTGCCTTCTGTCTGATCCTCACACTTTGGATTTGCATCTACTTGGTCCCAGTTTTATGTAGATAACTTTTGAAATTGTTTTGTGCAGCCTCCGTTGGATGAATGAATAAATTGCACACCAGAGACCATGAAATACTAGTAAAGAACATTGCAAGAGATCTTGGGAAAGATACAAAAGAGTGGTTAGGATAATTTCTCAGGAAAAACTACTTCAGTCTTTTATTTCTACATCAGATGTTTTAAGAATTCCCAGAAGCATTTTGTGGTAGAACAAAAGCCTAAATAATCTTAATGCTTGCCAACCCCTAGTCATCCCTGGGAAATTCATGCCTTGCATCTTTCTCTGCAGTCTTCAGATGAATCAGCATGACCTCGCAATATTCCTACAAAGCTCAGAGTTCCATTGAGAGCGATGTTGTTCTGTACTGTTTAGTTGGCTCTCCAAAGCCAGCTGCTTTTGCCAGGATGAATCATGTCTATTTTCTGACCTCTCAAGTTTGTCCAGCACAATAATTTGTGTAACAACTGTCTTGGCCACCTAACATCTTTCCTTGGACGTGAAAAAGTGGTCTTTTTTTTCTATCCCAGCCATGTGTGGATTTGAGTGTGTGTATGTGCAAGGGGGCGTACAAGCACCAAATCCTTCCCCCTGCTTGTCTAAACTACTCTGCTCTTGACCTGTTGCATGTTGTGAATCTACTGTATAATTTGCTAAAAAGCCCCCCAAAATTACAGACATGAAAGAATTAGATAGGCTTTTAAACACTGTTTATGATCCCGGTAGCAGGTACCTGAAAAGGTTTCATTCATTTTGCAGAGTTCTCCAGTGTCCTGGTCACAAATTCCTCATGTCCTCCTGCTCTGCCCTGCAGTGCCTGGCATAGACCACCATGCCCGGGAGGCACCAGTGGGCTGGGATACAGATCTCAAGTATTTTCAGATATTTTGAAATGATTTTTGTTCTGGAGAGGACCAGCATTGCCAAATGTGGACCTATAGCTCTGGGCAACACCCAGCCAGAAGCCTGGGGATCACGATGATTTGGCCATAAGTGATAAATGTCCGGGACTCTTGAGTTAGGGTCACAAACTGCTCAGTATGCAAAGCCCTAAGCTGTGTGTTTCTACACTTAAGAAGAAAGTGCTTTCTGAGAGACAGTTTGCAGCCAATCGTTCATGGAGGCCGCAGCTAGCCTGGCTCCGGGGCAGTCCCAATCAATGTGTGCCTGGCACAAAAACATGGTCCTTTGGCTGAGACACACAGTTACACGTCACACATCCTTTTTTGTCACACGTCAGCTAAACTAAGCTTGTGAGACAGCCTGAACCTTTGTTTGCCTTCCCTCTCTGCATCTGCTATGAATACAAAGCATAGTACACTTTGGTATCACTGCATGTCCTTGTTTTCTCTCTTTTTCCATTTCATGCTTACTCTTAAGTCATTCCAACAATATTTTTAGTTACTTCTAAAGAGATTCAAAATTAGGCATTTCAGTTCTTCTCAGTTCATTGTTGTAGCTTGTTTTATGGGAGTTTTAGCAGATTGACTCGAGATTAAACAAGGTTCTTCAAAGTGATGGCACTTTGAAATGTATATATGGGACTTGGCAGATTTTTTCCCCTTCTTTCTTCTTCCTCCCTCTTCTTGGACTAACTGTTAAATCAGTAAAAACTTCACCTGTTTGAGATTTGCAGGATGTATGGTAAGTCTCCAGCAGGTGTGAATAAGCATAACTTTCTGCAGCAGGGCATGCTCCCTGCTAGCCCAGCACCAGCCACATCAGTGGCTCCTGGGCTGTGTAATTACTTTCTGGTGAGATTTCGATCAGAGGTGTTTTGGAAATAAGCACCAACTTCTATTGCTTCTGCTTTCCAGCTGCTCAGGAGAAGGTTGTGTGGGACAAAGAGCAACGAGAAATGTTAGGAGCAAACCCTTAGAGCAGCAGAGCGTGGTGGTCAGTGGCACAGGAACGTGCTGCTCTGGCTAACGTCCTTGCTCGTGCACAAACCCAGAACTCTGAAGAATTACTTTGTGTGTATTTTCAGCTTAAAATTTGGAGAGCTTCCGTCTTATTTCTATACAAATAGATTTGTCTGTGTGCCTGGGCATGTGTGCATCTGCATCAGGGAGTAATTTACACAGTGTGTGCATTTTTAGGGGGAGGTGGTTTCTAATTTGGATTAAAGAAAACAAAAGAATGAACAGAAGTAAACTTGAAAAATACCTCTGTGTCTTTTTTTCTTTACAAACGTTGCAACCTTTGAGTATAACAGTACTAGTGTTTACAAACAGTTCCAAGGAGTACAGAAGCTCAGGAAAGATACTTTATAGCTACAGTTTCTTTCCTTGGATAGTCTGAAAGGAACAGCAAACAAGAGATGGCTTTTAACAAAGGAAATGTGTGTAGGAGGATTATGTATCTAAGAAAATGACAGCAGTTAGGATCAAAGAAAAAAGTCCTTAATGGCTAATTAGAGTATCATTTTGAAGTAAAAGACAAGTATCAACAAAAAATAACCTTGCGAGTTTTGATGAGGAGAAAAATGGAGGCAGTGGAAGCAGATGCAGGAGGTTTTTTCTCTAGAGAATGATTGTGGGAATTAGGACCAGAGTAGGTTAATCCATTGGTTTAGAACACAGGAATTTGAAAAATGAACAGAACAGTGCACAAAAATGACCTAGCATAATTGGTTGGTGCTGCTTAATGTTCATCTAATTTCTCCGACATTAGCCTAGATTTAACTTGGTTATGTAAGTGAAGGCGTTTTAGTCAGTCTTTACATCTAACAAAATATTGGTTTGAAATGGGTTTTCACTTACTGAAAACTCCCTGCAGAATGCCCAGAGCGTCCTCCCTCTGATTTCTTGGCTGGTGATGTTGTCTTTCCTTTGGCAAGTACCCTGACACGTAGCCTGATTATCAAAGCAGTTCAGTACTGACTGCGCAAGGCGCTGGTGAGGAACAGGGGCTTGCTTCTACAACAGGCCAGTGATCTGCCTGTTTGCCTCTGGAAAAGCAGCTGATAATTTTTGCTAAAGTCTGGTTTTAGCCGTGCATGGGATTGTACGGATGTCCTAAGTGCAGCAGGCAGTTTAAGGATGCCTGTGAGTGGCGAAGAAGGTGAGTTACACTTGCAGCCACCGTATAGAGCTCCTCACTGCCGGTAGCGCCACTCAGAGAGTCAGGCTGAATAAACCGAACAAAACTCCCAAAATTCAATACTCCCAGGACTTGCTCAGGACGCAGCACAGTGTGGCAGACTAACCTGCCACACAGCCACGGTAGCGGTAGCCGAGGGAGGGCAGAGCAGGATCGGAAGAAGCAAGGGGAAAGAGAGGAGCCGGGCTGCAGCGGTAGCAAAGCTGAAAAACAACTCACTCACTCACTCGGTGCGGTGATACGTTGTCCCTTCCTCGGAGCACAGGAGTCCCTCTGAGCGCCGACCCCGACCTCGACCTCGGAGGAAAAGGCTGATGTGCTCGAGCACGGGTTTTAATATGCAAACCGCTCCCTCCCCATGACCGCTTGCAAGCCTCTCTCTTCCTCCCCCGTCTCACACCCACGGCATATGCATCATTCATGATAAGAAGCAAGTTTGCTGACTTGGGGCTAGCAGAACATACTGAGGACTGGAATTTCTTGGCTTGCGTTCAAAGCAAATTTAAAGTAATAAAGTGCCATTTGAACCTATATAATAATAATAATAGTAATAATAGTAATAGTAATAAAGACAGGCACTGAGGAGCTGAGTCAGATGATGGGTGTTTATTCTAAATGCAAAAAGTGTGGAGCAAGCTAAGTAATGCCTTTCACAGATTATTTATAACTGATGCGAACCTCCACCGTATTTGATCTAATTATAGAACAATGCCTCAAATAGCTGCAAATGGAGAGTCAGATAAAAACAAAAAAAACACCCCAAAACCCTCCACTACCACCATCAAAAAAACCCCAACTCTTACGCCTTTTACATAAACAACCAGTGTGATTTAAACTGGTGTTTTTTTGGGTTTTGATGGGTGGGTTTTTTTCTATCAGTGAAGAAGGATTCGTGCAAACTGCGTCCATGAGCAATACATGTTAGTAGTCAGGGCTGTCGTGTTGCTGCTTTTCATCTATAGTGGTTGTTGTGTTTTTCTGTTTGTTTTTTCTTTCTCCTTTTCATTGTACTTTGGCCTTAGCAAAGTCCATTCGTTGTTGCTGTGCATTGCCCTCCTCCTCTGAGCACGGGACCAGAACGCAGCAGCATTGGAGCAAAGTTTTCTGATCCTGTAGTCCCATGTGTACCACACAAATCTGTTCTGAGGCCTCCTTCACCTTGTATCAATACCAACTGTGTGTGTTCCCTGGGGGTGCAGGAAGTGGTGCTAACCAAAGCACTCTTTCCTGGGATGAGAAGGTGACATCCTTTTGGCTCCCACTCCTAATCATTTGCTACAGGTCAACTTATTTTCATGTAATACCTGTTTTCCCCTGATGTCTATAGCTAAATTTTCACAAACCAGCAGCCTTTACAGCTAAGAAAAAGCTTACAAAATGAACCCCAAAGTGTCTTCTAATTGGGACTGATATAGACGGAGTGATAAGCTAAATTGCTGAGGCTTACCTTGGTGGTGGCATTTCCATGCTTTTAGATTTGCTTTGGCTCCAGATTTATGCTTTAATATGCCCTTTCTCCAGATTGTCAACATGGAGAGAGTGGTTTTGAGTGCATCCCCAAAAAAAAAGTTTGAAGTGCTAAATTTCATCTGTTTTTAATTGTTGATTTTTGATAAAGCAGCCTGTACAGGGTAAAACAGTTCCTTCAGTTGCAGAGAAGCAGTTTGAGACTTTTTCATCATTTCATTAGCAAAAACTGAAGTAATACTTATGGTTCTCAAGAAAATGGAATTTGAAACAGACTTACTTTACAAATATTTGTAAGTTTTGAGCAACTAGGAACTTTTATTTAAGTTGGAGCAGAGAGGGGAACACAGCAGTATGTTGTGGGATCTGGTTCTCACCTTCTCAAAGGGAAGCAGAAAGTACTATTCTCCAGGAATAGTTTTCAACAAAGAGCAGTTTACTTCTACCCTGGCAAGGTTACCAGTAATAATACATGGTAAAGCATTAGTAGGCACACTGGTAACTAACACTGGTAACTGGTAACTGTGAGTCATTTAATGAGTTAATACTGTACCTTCTTAATGAGTTACAACTGCACCTTCACTCCAAGAATTCCATTTATTAGGCTGGTATGAAACACAAGTACTCCTTTGTGCTACAATTATACCTTCAATGACTGACAAGGTACCGAGACCCTGTTTTTCCCTTTGCTGTGGGAAATCTTTAATGTGGATCAGGGAGAAAAGATTTCCAATCTGTGGCTGGACTGTGCTGAGACCAAATTTTTCACTTCATGTTTTGAATGGATAACTCAGTCCCTGTCCAGTGGAAATCTTTAATGTGGCTCAGGGAAAAAAGATTTCCAATCTGTGGCTGGACTGTGCTGGGACCAAATTTTTCACGCCATATTTTGAAGGGATAACTCAGTTCCTGTTCAGTGGAAGTTGCACTCAGGCCGTGCATCACGGGCAGGCATTATTCCCTCCCCTCACTTGCTGCTATGAGCACCTTAGGGTCTGGCAGGAGTGTGGGTATGCCAACAGTGGGAATTACAGAGGCTGTGCTCAGGACCACCTATTACTCAAGCAGAGTGCAGCTCTTTACATGATCAGGAAGTGGACTCTCCTAAAGAAAAAGTAATTCTTCCTTTCTGCTGGATTCATCTCAATGCATGTGAATGATCAAATAAATTCCGGTGCTTTCTAAAATGGGAAGTGAATTGTGCATACAGTTTCCAAATAATGGAGTTAGTAATTCACTGACCTGATCTAACCTCGGTTTCATCTGCTGCTGATTTCTTACAGATTAAGCTCTCCCTTTCTGTTTTTCTTTCATCCTGCAACTGCTGGTGATGGCATGAAACATTGGCTGAACTGCTCCATGAAGCATTCGGGCTGTGGCTGTGTATCCATCTGTTACATGAGGCTCTTTGCCTAAAGTGTCTTTCACCTCTGTCTGACTGCTGGAAACTGCAGGGTGGGGAGAGCAAATCAGTCAAGATCATGATGTATTAAATGAAGCATGTATAAAACCTGGGGGCAGAGACATCCATTCATGTCCAACACCTTTCCAGGGAGCAGCTGCAGGAGTACTTTAATGGCAGGAGCTGCAGTCAGGTGTCTCAGGACTCAGCAGTTGGCCTCTTGCCCATTTGTTGTTTGGTCATGGAACAATATCCAGATTTCTCATGGTCAGCTGAGCCCCATGGACAACTCTGCGGGCATGTATATGGCGACTGTGTGGAGTCACCAACTCAGTGAAAGGATGTTTTCTGTGTGTTTTATACAGAGAAGTGAAGACATTAACTCAAAGGCACATTTCCTTTCTTTGTCAGCACAGTGGCTCTCATGGTTTGAAAGCCCTAGATGAATGCAGAGGAAGTCACATGGATGAAATTTAAACCCAAGATTTAGTTCAGCAGATGTCCCTTTCTGGGCATTCACAGGCTATTAGGGGATCAGTACACTCCAGGCAGATCTCCTGCCCTGTGACTCCGAAGTGTTGAGGGATGACTCTGTCTATTGACTAGTGGCCAGACCTTCCCCACCTCTTCTGTCCCAGCTGCTGCTCCACCTTGTGCCTGAGAGCTGGTGGTTAAGCAGAAGGTTTGAAACAAGATGTAGCATCTCATGAAGGTGCCTATGTTCTGTTGCAGGTCTCTGTGTGCGATAGCTTGCTTACTGCACGTGCCTGGAGAAACAGCCACGATTCCTGACACCTTGCTTTGGGGACAGTAAGAGGCCAGCTCCCCAGAGCTGAAATCGTAGTTAGCACATTGCTGCAGTGCAGAATTTTCCATGCTGGGAAGAAAATTCCAACCATTTTTTTAAGGGGAGCTGACTTTTGCACTCCACAAGACGTGGCCATCTTATCAAGACTTGTAACCTGCAGTTAGTGCATCTGCTTGTGTGTCCAAGAGAATAAATCCACTCAAGGCAGAAGTTTCACTGGAAATTTAGATATAGTCACCATGTTCACTTCTTTAGCAATTTCTTCACCCCACCCCTGCCTTGTTTGTCTTGTTTTCTTTAATTACAGTGCTGCTATTAGAGACTTGAGCCAACTAACATTTAGGATAAGATACATGGAGTGAATAATTACAAGTTTCATAATTTTTAAGCCACTTAACGAGGGATATTAGGCCTGCAAAATGTTAGACCTGCAAACACAGCAAAGGCGCTTCATCTTTTATGTTTATATGTAGTAGAGCTCAGCAATTTGCTTTCTCTTTTAGCAAGCCGCACATTCAGCCAGAAAAATACACCTTTAGACAGACCTAATGTTGGACCTTTGCAGCTTAAGTTTATAAACACTCTTGACCAAAGAAATGCCAGGGAGAATATTGAAAATACCAAGTATTTATTTTTTGAAAAGTTGACACATTTAAAGTTTATTGTGAATTAATGTTCTTGTTGCCTTTTTTTTTCTAATTTGAAATAGAAGAAAAGGTGAGTGTATTTGAAAACACCATCTGTGTCAATACAAGCATGTTCCTACGTGTGCAGTTTGCTCTGCTCATGCATATTCCATTACATTTATTATGATATTTTGTTAAAAATACACAGAAGGGTCACACACTCATTTAAAAGAAAATATCCATTCTTAATCAAATATCCTTCCAGTGTTACTGTAGCTCTAGTAAAAGGCCATGCTTAAAGATCAATGAGATCATTACACAAGCAATAATGAGATTTGCTTTTGAAACAGAGCAGCTTAGAGAAGCAATCAGCTACAGACAAGCCTGCAATTTTGGGGTTTTAAGTTTAGCTGACAACTTTTTTTCCTCTGCTCCTGGCAGCAGGGAGCCTTTGGGTAGAGTGAAAAGCATCAGCCAAAAGATTCATCTTCAAATTACTACATAGAGAGCCATAAAGAGCTGTCTGTAAGACAGTGTTCTTCATGTAGAGAAGTGGTCTCTTGGCTTTATTCATAAGTAGGAAGGTTCATATCTATAGGTAGTTTTATGTGAAAGACCCTGACCCAAAGTCCCATGAAGCTGGCATAAGCACTTGTGGGCTCCCATCTCCCATCTCAGGAGCTGGTTTTGCCATTGGGAATTCGGGCAGGATCATAATGGCTCAGTTAGTTGGAGCATTTGGAATTACCTTTTCCAGTGCGTTTGCCTCCGCATTTCATTTAAGTAATGCTCAGTCCTGAGCTAGCTGGCAGACTATTTGCTTTATCTTAGCACTTCTGAGAAACTGGCCAAGGTTTAAAAAGCCAGTCACCCTATAGATTGCATTTATGCCAATAACTTTTCTGCCTTAGCAGAGGAGCAATGACACTCTTCCCAGCTCATAGGAAGTTACATTCATACCTGACAATTAAGTAAAAATTCTTGATGAATAGCCAGAGGACCCATCTATTCAGAAGATGCAGTTCAGCATAGAGACACCGTATGGGAGGTCCTTGGTATGTCAGCTGATGGCTGACCCCTACCCATTTGGGGTCTCTATACTGGTGGTTTTTTCCCATTATATCCTGCAGAAACTTGTAGTGGAAATGAAAAACCACATGGCCAAGTCAGAGTCGATCAGCTGCTTTTCAAACTTCAATTAATGTTTTGTTATCTCTGTTTAGAAGCGAAGGAAGAGTTAAGAAATAAATAACTGTGTACAAGTTGCAGAAGACAAGAGAGCTTTGTTCCTCCTTTTGTGCATGTGCTCAAAGTATTGATGAAAGCTGGAGATGCTGTCTGCTTACATTTGGATAGATAAATCACGAGGTTCCATCCCCTTGTGGGCCCTTGCAGTTGTATCACGTTGCATGAGCAACTACGTAAAGGAATCAGACGTGCTTTATGAGCAGGAGAATAATCTGCCATTCACAAAAGGAGGTCAATGCAGTTAGTGAAATGTTAAGACTCGTAATGTAATGTAACATGTGCTGTCTGCCTGATTCCATCCACATCAGTTTCAGCAGGGATAACATTAGACAAATGTGTTACTTAAGCAAATAAAAGCTTTTAAAGGGAAGCCTTCTTAAAAACATGAAGCCTCTTCATCTCATGTACAAGTACTGGGTAGTCCCACTAGGAAGCCCCCAAGGGAGCCCTGAGCAGGCAGAGGACCTGTTTACAGATATGCACTTGGAGGGATGAAAGAGGAGAAATCATTCACTTCAACATTTTGAAATCTGAGGCTTCTTAAAAAAAACCCAATCTCTTCATGCCATCCTTTGTGATTCCACAAAATGGATCATTCAGTATCACAGCTGCTTTCAAGGAAACTAAAGTGGATTAAGAAAAACATGGTTTAAACACCTGGTGTGGTTGCATTTGGATTTTGTTGGTTGGTTGGTTTGGTTTTGTTTGTGATTTTTTCTCTTTTAGTTCTTTTGCATGTGGGGGGTGGCTTTGGGGGGTTTTGTTGGTTGGTTTGTTGTTGGTTCTTTTTCTTTTTTGAATTATTCCTGAAGGAGAAGTCTTCTGTTCCCAGAAGTATGTGAGGCTGATCTGTCAAAGTGAGTGGGACAAAAGGATCAGTGTCTAAGCCTTAGTGTTGTTGCCCCATGGCTACAGCAGTGACTTTGCAACATCAACTGCTCTAATCAGAATGGAAACCAGTACTGGTAAATCCAAGCTAAATTCATTAAGGGAATGCTCGCATTTGTGTCCAGATGACAGAACTTAGTCAGTTCCACAGACAGCCCACCTCTGAAGCTCACTGTGTCCCCAGAGTATTGGTATGGTGAAGGAGGTTAGAAGAAGTACAGTACATATTTTAAGTATCTATTGAAAATACAAGGTGATGAATTAACTTGTCTAGCTAAAACACTGGATTCCTTTGATCAAGAATTAATTTTCATGAAGAATTAACACCAATGGACTGAGGTAATTCTTGGAACTTATTGCAGAGACAAGAGGAAGAAGGGGTAAATCTTTGTGTACCAGAAACAAATTTAAACTCAAAAAAACAGGGAAGCTGGACTGTGGAAGTCATTACAAGATTAACAGAATAGAAAATTGCCCCGAGTTTATGAGCTAGAAAATCATTTGTGCTTTCGTGCTTATGGAGAAAGGGACTCTGATGTTCTGCTTCCCAAAATAAAAATAATCTCACATTTGGATTGCTAGCTGTTCTTCCTCCTCCCTGAATTAGCAATAGTCTGAGCTGCTTCAGTGGAAGTTACTCAGGTGTTCTTTGTCTGAATTTATACTGGCTATGGAAAAAGTAAGGTAGATAGGAGCACTTTAGTCTCCTCTGTTCTTTTCTCCTTTCATCTCTGGTGGTTTCCAAGGCTGCAGACTGAAGCTCTTGCACAAGTGCAGCTCCACCCCTGTGTTGCCAGATGATGTGACTGAGCTGTGCATGAGCCACACGCAGCAGGAGGTGACACTTCTGTCTGGCTGGGGCTCTTGGGGACTTTAGCTGACATGTGCTGCCCTGCCCCATGGTGCAATCCTTGGCCTCAGCCTTTGCTTCACATCCTTTTCTGGGGAGATGCTGTGTTCAGACCTTCAGGCATGTCTTTAAGGATGCTTGCTTCCAGTGGCTTGAAGCTCAGGGTGCAAATCCCCGGGTAACTGTGTGTGGTAGGCAGCTGCAGTCCTAATTTGCCCATAGAAAGCAAAGAAGCATAAAGCTAGGGGCAGAGACCTGGAGGCCATTTCTAAAGCTATTTATAAATATTTTACTACTTTAGCTGTCTGGTACAGTAGTTGCAGGCCCAGAGGTTAAATACATAAAAGCAATGTCTTTTGTTTAGTGGCTTAAAGTGCAGCAGAAGGGGAAGGGAGCTAGCATTTTTTTGACGTTAGACAGATGTAAACTGCAAAATTAATCAAAAATTAATAACAACCAGGAACGATTAGAATCAGAATCAGCTGGGAGAAGTTCTTCAGGGAGAGCAACAGGGATTGCCTTTGGCTTCAGACTCTCCTCTTGCAGCTCCAGAAAACAGAGGGGTGTTTGCCCTTTTCCTTTTTCTTAGGTGCCAGAGAGTCTAAAATAGCCATGGCAGCATGTTGTGAAAGGGTGATCTGGATCAAAATGCAGTTCCCAAAAGCAGTTGTGCTCCATGTTCCAGCTCTGGTAACAAGACATGTTGGTCATTATGAAAGAGCAGAGCAAAACTGCATGGTGTCTTCACATTGCTTCTGTAGAGACAAAATGGAAAAAATACCATCTTTTCTGGTAACATGTTAATTTTAGCTTTGGGGAGATATTTGGAGGTATTATTAAGTGCCTGATACATTTGGATAGACAAGATATGTCCATCAGCAGCAAGCAACCAGAGATATTTGCTGATAATGATGCAGTTTCCAAAGTGGCAGAGATAGCACCAAGCAAAGTGTTATAACTAGAGGAAGTCACTTCAGGGTAAAATGAACTAATATATAACCAATTCAATTACTGTTTTCTATCAGTGCAAATTTATTAATCAACTTCAGTGATTTGAGATTTAATTCATAGGAAGACCAGAGCTAACTCTGTCAGGATTTCTGGATTTGCATTCTTTTCTTCTCAGTATAAGAGAAAATAATGTGAAATACCTCCAGCTTGCCAGCGATGGGCCTTTCAAGGTCAATATCAGTACTTTTGTTGCCTCATCATGAGAAGCCTGAAATGATCAAGATTCCTGTCTGGTGAGTTGCTCTTAGGAGGTTTCTGGTTTTGAGTTCTTGGTACTCTATCAATCACGAAATTGTGAAAATGTTTATTTCTTCCCTCCTTTCTCTTTCCTGTGTTCTTTTCAGGAGATACAGATAGTCTCTGAGAAATATTAACGTTCAAAAAGTCACTGTTCCTTCAATTATTTGCTCCTGTCCTTTTCTGCATAAACTGCAGACTTTCAAGAGTTAAAATTACTAGAAAGCCTCCAGCTTTTGACAGATGCTGCCATATAACTGGCTTCATCCAGCCAGCCAATGCTGACTGTGACACTGTAAAGGATCTACACATATTTTGTCATTAAATTTATAGAATTTTTTTGTTGTTGTTGATTTCAAAATATGGAAAGTCTTAGTGACAAACCGCAGTGATATTTGCAGAGCAGTTCCCTCTTCATGTTTGCTGTATGTAACACTGAATGACTTAGAGGACAAGAGAAGTACAATTGCACTTCAACAGAAAGGTTTCTGGGCTTGGGTGCAAGCGCTCTGCTAGCAGAATGAAAAACAAAACAAAACTTGGAAGTGCACCTAGTGAAAAGACCAAGGTCTGTAGTGTTGTAGGCTTTGATATTTTTGTCATTGCCTAATGAAGAAAGGAAAAAATCTTTGGATGTTGAAGTAAAATTATTGTTCTGAACATATTTTGGACTATTCTGTCTACCCTCGTAAAATTGTAGGAAAAAATAAATTGCTTGGACTACAAGTATTTTGATGTTTATCCAAAATATTTCCTGTAATCTTAAGGCTTTTGCAATATTGTCTTTATCAGTAAGTGTGTTTTTCTTAGCAAATATAGATCAATTTTTTCCAAGAGTTTTAAGTATCTGTGTAAGTTGTCCTTGTCTCCATGATGGTTTTTATTTTATTGTTTCTATAACTAAGATTATTTCTTAACTGCAAATCTTGTGATGTTGTGATGTATGTAGTGATATTTTCCTTCTTGCACATCATTTCACATACTGTTCTATACCAAGCATCAAAATTGTGAATGTACAGCAGCCCATGAGTGATAGAGAGTTCCCCCCATTCTGTGTGTTAAATAATCACTGCACTTCTGCAGGGGTGCAGTGAGAAACAGAAGAGAGAAGCTGAGACAAGAGAGACAAGATAATGTATCCATAAGTTTTCTGTGCTGCTGAGCTTTTCTGGGAGTCATCATGAAACGATTCACTTGTCCAGACAATGCTGCCTTTTGCTTCCACTGATTCAGAGAGCAGCAGGAAGAGAGGAGCAGCCTGGAGGAGCTGGCTGTGATGTTAGGGCGGGGCTGAATGTCAGATGTAGGTCTGCATCAGGCTGGTTTTGTACCTAAAGATAAAGCAGAGGGATTGGTCCGACCCTAAACGTTACATTGCCAGTCTGACAGGTTGCCTGCAGGCAGCTGCCTCGCCTTTTTACCAATCTCATGACCTGTCTGAATGAGTGATCAGGGAGTTTTTGCTCATCCAGGTAGTCTCCTGAATTTCTAAGAAGTTACCCAAGCCAACCGGGTCTCACCCCACTCTCACTCTCCGTGCTGATCTGCACATAGCAAGGGCTGCTTCTTTCCCCTCACACAGCCAATGGCAGTGGCTCAGTAGCTCAGAGAGATCCTTCCTGG
Organism: Monarcha castaneiventris obscurior; assembly: GCA_026261815.1. Lineage (NCBI taxonomy): Eukaryota > Metazoa > Chordata > Aves > Passeriformes > Monarchidae > Monarcha > Monarcha castaneiventris. Next base: position 8,541,913 of record JAMPIT010000890.1, read on the forward strand.
AAGGGTGGTGGTTGGAGCTGCAGACTCACAGTCTCCAGCTGTGGCTAAGTGAAAGCTGAGGCATTTGAGAGGTGACCCTGGCCTGTGTGCAAGCAGGGCTGCAGGCTTGGTGTATGCCTGAGAGAGAGACCCAGAGCTCAGGCACTGCTGTCTCTTTTCAGATGACATTTTCCCCTTATCCTGTTCTCTGCAATGCTGTGTTTCCCAACAGGAGATGATGCTGTAACTCTTCCTTCTGTGCCTTGTGTGAAAAGCATAGCTTCTCCTCTCTGCTTGTCATTGCAAAGTACGTGCAGAAAACATTACAGAATGGGTTCACCACACTCTGTACCTCTCTTTCTTCATACTAAAATACTCCCTGCTGAGTACTGTCTGTTTTGAAATTCCCACTTTTGTTAAGATTTGGGTAAACTTACTAAGCCCCTTTCACTTTTTAAATTCTGCATTTGTACAGGCTTCAAGTAATACACCTTTGTTTTTCCTCTAAAGAAACAGCAAAATCACTGGAGAGTTCTTCTGACTTGTTTACCACAGTGTTTAAGAAACAAAAGTAGCTGTGTGTTCTTGACATACCATACTTTGCAAATTTTTGAAAGCTGATGAGTCGAAGTAGCTGAAATTAAAGATATACATTCATTTCAGAAAGTTGCTGTAAAAGCAAGAGGAACGGTGTTGTCTGCCTGCACTGTGTACTGCTGATCTCTTACCATGGTCAAGCATTTTTCTGATGACAAAGGAGAGGAAAAGAGTGGAGAGATGATGAAATCCAGCTAGTGAGGTAAGAATCCCTCTTTTTTGAGTTGTCTGTGGAGGTTTCTATCCCAAGTAGAAGCTGAAAAGTGACATTTCTCTTTCCAACCTGGGATAGATCAGTTACCTTCTGAAGAAAAGGGCTTCAGGGACCCTACGTGAGACACAGCACAGCACCCTGGAACAAAAGTACAATAAGAGTTTGTAGTAAGTAAAGTAGCTGTATGTGCATGTTAGTGTTTGAACGCAAGGTAGAATTTTATCACCTGCAGAAGTTCCTTTGTTGACTTAGCTACTCAGTGGCTCAGTTGCATTCTTCAGGGGAAAATTAAAGGTAACAAATTTTAGTACACATTGTCTAAGTGTAGCACAGTTTATACTTTCTCGCAAGGTTTATTTTGCATGGATGCTTCTACTCCTCAGCAGAGAACAGAACTGAAAGCAATCACAAGCAAAGCAAGGATTGTCTCTTTTAGCACAGCAAGTTGCTGGAAAGAGGATTTGCCCTTTCTGTGACTTTGGTTACAAACACTTTAGCTGATCAGTAAAGCAGATGATATATTTGTTCCATTGCTGAAGCTATCTTTGACCTCATTTCCTCACAATATCCCCAACTAGAGGGTAATCAATTGGAACTATTTGGAGTTACTTTTAGCCCAATGAAAACTAGAGACCATCCAAAAAATGATGTTACATGTGCAGGAACATAGCAGTAATAACTTTTTAGTGCTGCTGCTGCAGACTGTGGTGTTGATGGTAGAGTAGTTTGGGTTGGAAGGGATCTCTTGAGATCTACTGATCAAGCCACTCTGCTCAAGCAGGGGCAGGTCGAACCAGTTCAGGACTATGTCCAGTTGGATTTTTAACAGCTCCACAACCTGTTTCTGTGTTTTACCACCTTCACTATTTAAATGGTATATCCTTGATGGAATACAGAATATGAAATTTCATGTGCTTTGCTGTATATCCGCTGTTTCTTCTCCAGGCTGAACAGTCCCAGCTCACTCATCCTCTCCATATATGAGAGATGTTCCAGTCCCTTAGACATACTTATGGCCCTGGCCTGGTCCCACACTGGTACACTCACTGGAAGCAACAATCTTAAACTGTTTGTGGACTTGTGCTCTTCTCTGAGCAAAATTGTAATACCTAAGTAAATTATGCAAATGTAGGACTTATTCCAGGAAGGTGTTGTACAATCTCATTTTCTCTAGCACTTGATATGACCTCTCAACACTCAGCATAAGACTTTTGAATACTACACAACAGAAATGTGGAAACAACACTTCATGGTTAAGTTAGACTTGAACCCTCTTATTCCTACATTACATCCTTGCACTGCCAAATGGTGATGTTAACTTTCCATAAATTGAGTAGAGAAGACAGTTGATGGATGGTAAAATCACTGATATTATGATTCATAGCTTTTTTTTTTCCTCCTCTTCCCGATTGGGGCACAGTCCTGAAAGAGTTTTTTTCTCTCAGTTTGAAATTGGTGACTCTCCACCCAGTCACAGGATGGGAGAGTTATTTAGCGAGTCCTGAATCACTCTTTGATTCTGAAATAGTGAGCCTGGAAATAAAGGTTCACATTATTGTGGATGATACACGTGAGGAAATGTGATTCTCAGTTTATGAGTGCTGTATATATTCAGCCTAACTGATGAAAGTTCATGAAAGTGGTGTTGTAAATAGATTTACCAGAAGAAATATTTTAACTTATTTCGAGCGATAAGTATTGATCAAGCAAAGGGAGCAAAGAGTGCTGAATAAGTAATCCAGCTATATTAGACCTCTATGCCTCAGGGAAATATTGGGAATTGATATTTAAATAAAAGTTTCTCCTAGTAGCACATAGATTAAGTAAATAAAAAAAATAAATTAACAAATTCCTCCTAACTTAATGGAAACTATCAGTAATTTGGCAAGTCCAAGTGTTTACTTATCCTCATTCCAGAAGAATAGTTTTCATCTTCCAGAAGCCAAGGACTTGTCAAATTGGCTTATCTAGCCTCAGGTGGTCAGAGTAAAACTAGTTCTTTCAGACTGTGTTTTCCAATGCTTCCCAGCTGCCATTTACTACACTGTTCTTCCTCCCACTGCTGACATACCACTCCTACATGGTAGGTAGGGCTCTAGTCAACATGCCAAATATACCAGGCCTCTTGGAGGGTCAGAACAGAGGCTGGATGTGAGCTGGTGTCCTTTGAAGGCAGGCTGGCAGCACTCAAGCACTTCAGTGTGCTCCTCTCATGGACAGGGACATATCTGCTGCAGGACAGTTTCCTCCATGTGACCTCAGCTTCCACACTTAGGGTTTTCAGTGGTCTGACAAGTTGGATTAAGGCAATTTCTCACAGGTAAGCAATGCAGGTAAAGGCAGCTGCTGGGGCCTTGGGCTGGTGCAGGAGAACAGAGTAGTAGTGAAGAGGCTACAAGAACTACAGCATTTATGTCAGGATCACTTTCCAGGAATGGATAATAACGAAACCCTGACCAACAGACACAGACCTATCAGGGAGGATGTGAAATACTGCGGATTTCAGCTGCTTCTGTATAAAAGACAGGTGAACACATAAAACATGAGATATTGTAAATCTGATACTGGTTTGAGACTAATATTTCCCCCTTGCCTACTTGTGTTCTGGGTAAATATTACTTGGCTTGTTGAAAGCCAGTCAGTCACTTGCAGTTCCAGTCATTCCCGTGACTGGCAAGAGGGCACTTGTCAGACTGAAGCCAGGTCCGTGGGACTGGTCAGAATGACTGGCAGGAGATATCCTGCCTGACAAAGGCAGTGGCATGCCTTTGTGGGTGTCCAAGAGTGGTTGGACATGCCCTGCACACACCCAGGGCTTTAGGACTCCAAAAAAAGTGTTTATGTGTTTAGAAATTATTCAACTGTCAAAAGCTGCCATCAAAAGCTGCCGTCATATCAAGTACGTAAGCTAATAATGTGAGAGGAGACCTAAATCTGCTCTGAATTAAAAGGGGAAAAAAATCACTCCAAAGGCAGCAAGCTATTCCATATCTGCCTCTCGTAAGTCCTGGTGAATGTTCTTTGAAAGAATTAGTGGTGGTCAGTGTCAAAAGCGGGGTACTGTGCTGGGTGAAGCTCAAATCTGACTGCAACATGTACAGCTTGGATATGAATAAAGAAAGGTTTCAAAAGAGCTGCAGGACAGGCTTCTGTCAATTATTGACACCTCAAAAGTAGGGCAAGGTTAATGCCATTGTGCCACCTCCAAATAATATTTGTAAATCACAGAAGAAGAGAACATGACAGATTATCAAGGAATAAGCATAAGGAATATTGGATAAAATTACACATAATTAAATCCAAGATTAAAAAACCAAATATTTGTTATAAGAGAACTTAATCAAGAAGGTTAAGGCAAACTACTCTTTGGAATATGTCCTTGACAACTGGGACAAAAGTTAATATAAAAACAGAAAAGCCATTTTCCAGCCCACATCTCTTGCAAATATGATCTGCAGGGGGCAAGATATATGCATACTTTTGTAGGGTTGAATCTTAACAGCTCCTTTCCCTCATTGCTAATGTTGGAATCCCATTTTTCTGAAATGAATGTTTCTAATTATATGTTCATGGAGCTGCATCTTGAGCTTTAATGCATCACAGCTAAGTGCTTTACTGAATCTAGATGTAAATGAAAAGCTTGATAGAATAAACTATAAATAACTCTCTTAAAAATCAGCTTCATTAGGAAACTCATGCTTGAGTGAATTACTCCATTTTCCATAAACATCCACTCTGATTTACAAGTTGCGTGGAAAATTAAATCGTTATCACAGCCACAAAAGAACCTCGTCGTGGCTTAACTTTTCCACGTGTCCAGCACATTGTAATGTCTGTACTAATTAACTTGGTTTTTCATGCTTAGTTTCAGCTTCTAAGATATCTCACTGCACTGAAGATGTTTCTGCTTTCAGTTCTGAGGAGACTGAGCTCTTGCACTGGGAAGTGCTTGTGCCCCGGCAAAAGGCGCTGCTGAGGACGGATTTGTGGATGGCGCTTGTCTCCTTGTCACAGGTTGTGAAGGCCCTGTGAAAGCAGGGCTTTTAGGCACTCAGGAAAGGCCCCCTGGCCAGTACAATTGATCACATTACTTTGGATGGTCTGGTGAACTCGTTCATGGCATTGGTTTAGATGTGCTGTGTCTCTTAAAAATAATGCTGTTTACCATTCTTACTCTGTGTGGCTAATATAGAATATCCTGAGTGTCTGCTGTCTTTTGAATATTACCACAATGTATTCCATAAGAAACATACAAAATGACTAGGCAATGAAACAATTAATTGATTTTATAATGAAGCATGAAATCAAAGAGACTTTGGGATAGAGCTGAGAGAAGCTGGTGTCTGATCTGATTAAGATCAATGTTATTTTCCGCCTATTAGAGCCCAGGGGCCACTGGTGAAGTCATTGGTCTTAGCTTAGCAGTCATGGAACAGTTTGACAGGTTTGACTTAGCAATATATGAGTGACAGCTCGCTCTTGGGAGGGTCCTCAGTGCAACAGGGATGTGGTTGTTTCGACGTGGCCAGATTTACATCATGGGGAGGAAAATGGAACTGCAAATAATTCAGTGGGTTCTGTACCTTTTGATCACATGAGAAGTTCTTTGCTGAGCTGGAATGGGGAATTCAGTGTCCCCGTATGGTTAAACTAATCAGTGTACTTTGCAGAAATGTTAGACATCAGTAGAGTCATGAATTATTAGAATTATTCAGTAGAATAATTATTATTAGTAATACTATTATACTTTGCAGAAATGTTAGACATCAGTAGAGTCATGAATTATTAGAATTATTCAGTAGAACAATTATTATTGGTAATACTGTTATTAGTAGAATCATTATAGTGAACAGCAGGCCTAAAGAAATTCAAGATGCTCAGCTGCTTTCGCTCTGTGGTGTGGCTTGGTTTTGTTTCCTCCATGGTGCTTTCCATGCAGCCACCAGGCTGGGCAAGATGAATTTAAGAGAGAAAGGCTTCTCAACCAGGGGGATGTTTTGCATCCACCTGGCTCCCCATGGACTTGTGTTTACACAATCAGGATGTAATTGATAAATGTCTCAAAAGATTTCTTTGATTTATAGACCAATAGGGGCATCTCGGCTCCAGAAAACTGCAGTTGTATCATTGAGTAGTGGCCTGGGTAAGGAAATGTTCTTTACCTTAAAGTATAAGCAGAAAATTTTTTCAATAGAAGAATTTCTAGGAGAGTAATAATTACACTCACCTGATGCATGCTACAGAAATCTCTCAGATTGAAGGGGATCATTATGAGAGCTAAGCAGGATTTAGAATTTGCCCCTGTACAAGGAAGTCCGGTATTTGCATGCAGAGGTTTGCTGATATAAAATGCTCATGTTTCAAGGTTTTTAACTGGGGATCAAAGTTCTTAAAAATCAAGGATTTACCAATGTAGAAGTATTTTCAATGTCAACAAGATATTTTCATACTCAAGGTTTGTAAAATGCACATGACTTGAATTACTGAAAGGCACTTCTTAACTTCTCTGCTTATCCAGATTTTTCCATTTTCAATGCCTTGGAGGAGGGGCCAAGGGTAAAAGCATTCTTTTGGCAAAAAAAATATCTTAGAGCTATTGTTCCCTTACCAAAATCATTTTCTAATGAATCACCTTATTTTCTGTGACTCCCACACATCAAGCAGTTCAGGCAGAGAGATATTTGTGATGCCATCCCTGCATGAGAATGGGAGTCAATACATTCCCTCTGGGTCAAAAGGAAAGGTAGTTTTGTCTTTTAACTGCCAGAAAGTAAGTCATGTCAGAGAGCTCAGGAAAATGAATTACGCTAATTTCTGTACAAGCCAACCTGAAATAAACTACTGATGGGTTTTGGGGGGTTTTTGAGTTTTTAAAAGTATTCTAGTCTAATACAGTAAATTTCCCATAAAATCTGTGCTTCCCTGGAAAATGAAGAGCTCTTGATTAGTTATGTGATACAATGAAGATATATTCAGTCCTTTGCTGAGTTCTTGATTTTTAGCAAAACTTTGAATGTTGATTGTATTAATACATCTCTGCAATATCACACTGATATTTTTTCATTGCATAGCTGGCTAAGGTATAACTAAGAAGCAGAATAAAATGTTTTAAATATTTAGCCAGGATAGGAAATGTGAAAATGAGCAACAGTTAAGTAAAGGAAATATCTGTCAATACATTTTTGAAGACAGCTCGAGAGAGTTCTTAAGTGAGCAAGACAAAGTGAAATAATATTCACACAATCAAACATGGCTGCAAAAATTAATCAATTTAAATAATTTCTAGCATGTTAATACATGTTTAGATACATTAAACTTACAGTGATTCTATCCTTGATTTACCAGCACGCTTTTAATGTGAAGCTGGATGGCATTTTGGCACTGGGGGACAAAACTATGGCACTGACACTGGGATGTGAACTGCTTCAGCAGCCCCTCTGCTGAGGGAGGATATCTGTGAGCTAGCTAAGTCTCATTACTGAAGGGTGGACCATGGGTTGAGGGAGGTGTCAATTCTGTTGTGAAATATCCCTCTGGAACAGTGGCACTATTTTAAGATCAAAATGTGGCAGACACCTTACTAAGGGAGAAGCCCGTGCTCCATAACTCATTGTCTCTTCACTTTTCACAGGTTTGTCACGTTTCAGCAGTTCTCCATATCCCGGTGAAATCATCACAGGTCCATTTTATTCAGCTGAGTCACACTGCTCTGTATTCCTGTTTCAAGCTATGGGTGAGTGCAAGGCAGTAGGTGAGTGTAACACCACTTTATGAATATAAACCCTTTCATGCTAGACCTTACAAACAAACAGCACTAGCTTTGTTAGCAGCCTCTCCTTGTTCTTTATACTAAGCAAGAATCCTGAGGGTTTAAAGCATCGTGTAAATCTGCTAGCTAATATAGGCTGGCATGTTTTGGGAAATCTGACTTTTACTACAGTAGTAATACCCTAAAAGTTTAAGCGATTTTTGGTACAGTTAACATTAGAATTTTATGTATGGATGCTTCTTTGGTCTTAATCAAACTTAATTTCATTCTGCAAAAGGTACAAAATGAATCTATGTAGTAAACTCATAGATTCCATAAACTTATGGAAGCTATTGGTCTCTTTTTGGGAATATTTTGCTTCCTATAAAATGTGAAGGACATGCACTATCTAGCATGCTCGCCCTGAGAAATTCTGCTTTTATACTTCTTTCTAAAATCTACCAAATATCTTTTTCTTCAAACCAGTGACGGTTTAGCAGAGTATTTTTTAACTTCAATTAACCTTAACCAAGAAAATTCTCTCTCAGTGTAAGAATCCAAAACCCCATAGTTTTGGAAACTAAATCTAAATCTCGGGCTAAGTTTCCTGTGTACATATTTCTCATACCTTGGAGCCAAAAGTTTTTTGGAAGATATTTTTGGAGCAGTATTTGTAAAACTAAAATTAGGAGTTTGCTGACACCCCGGTTGTTAAGGGTGCTGAGTTACCTCTTTTAAACAAAAATACTTAACAAATCATTACATTTTCTAAGCCAAAAAGCAGTTCTATGTATTCAGTTTTGACTGCAGTAAATCTTTTAATGAGACAACTATTAAACCAGATCAGTGGCTGTAATTGCTGCACCACAAAGGAAAATAAAGATGCCTTCAACTTCTCTTCTTTGACTTTAGTTCTTCTTTTCAGTTCTGCCTGAGCTGCATCTTCCCTTGGAGCCTTCTTATGGGATGTATGACATCACTCACAATTACCATGTCCAGAAGAATATGGTATCAACTCAACTTTACATTTCCTGTCCAGAGGTGACCCCTTCAATTAGGTGGATGTAGAAAAGCTGTGGGATCAGATTAAGAGAGTTATGATATTCTCTGGAGAAAGCAGGAGGCTCTCTAGGTAGCACAAAGTCAGTGGGGATCAGGAAGCAGGGAAATGCTAATGCCAGGAAGCAAATGTAGAAATCATGATACGTGCCAAATCTGTCAAGACTAATAATTAGTATTAGCAATAAGTTATGCAGTTATCATCAGATCACAAGGAAATATTGACAGCAAATTTAACAAGATGTTTATGTATTTAATCCTTTGGTTGATGTTTTGTTTATAAAGTGCTACAATGGTAATGGACATGTCGTGCCTTCAGTGAGGCCTCTTCAGTGAAATAAAAACAAGTCGGTGCATGGCTAAAATGGAAGCTGCAGGGTTTTGCACGGTGCTGCCCTGTGTGTCATGCCATGTTCCCACTACACCAAATCAGGGCCAGGCAGGTCTGAAGTGAGAGGCACTGAAAGAAACAAGAAAAGGGAGAAGATACAGCCTCAGCTGCAGAGGGCAGATTTTGGCCTATTCAGGATGCTGGTTTGTGTGCCCAGATGACCAAGAACGCCAATGGCATCCTGGGCTGTATCAGGAGCTGTGTGGCCAGCAGGACCAGGGAAGTGATTCTTCCCCTGTTGTCAGCACTGGTGAGAGCTCAAGTCCCGTGTCCAGTTCGGGGTGCTCCAGTTCAGGAAGGACAGTTGAGGTCCTGGGGTGTGTCCAGGGAAGGGCAGCAAAGCTGGTGAAGGGGCTGGAGCACAAGTCCTATCAGGAGCTGCTGAGGGTGCTGGGGGTGTTTAGCCTGGAGAAGAGAAGGCTCAAAGGTGATCCTCAAAGGAGAGTGTAGCCAGGTGGGGATCAGTCTGTTCTCCCAGGCAGCCAGTGACAGGACAAGAGTACATAGGCTTAAACTGCTCCAGGGGATGTTTATGTTAGACATAAGGGAGAAATTCTTCACAGAAAGGGTGATTAGACAATGGAATGGGCTGCCCAGGGAGATGGTGGAGTCACCATCCCTGGAGGTGTTTAAGGAATGACTGGATGTGGCGCTTAGTGCCGTGGTCTAATTGACGAGGTGGTGTTTGGTCATAGGCTGGACTTGATGATCTCAAAGGTTTTTTTCCAATCCAATTGATTCTGTGACTTGCAGAGAACAGCTCTCTGTGTTGAGCAGACTTTTAATTTTGGAAATTAGGTGGGGAAAAAGTGAGCAGGGTGAAAGAGTTAGAACAGAAAGGCTAATTCTCTCAAAGGCCAAATCCTAGTGATTTGTGCCCAGAAATAGTTCTCCTTAGCAACGTGAAAATGCAACAAAGCTGTTTTTTTAATGCATGTGTGAAGATCAGTGTTGTAAACCAACTTCTGTTCTCACTATCCTAACACAAATGTATAAGCCAAATTGAAGCTTGTGATATAACAGTAGAAATTGGTTCTCTGACTTGAGGAAAGTGATTTGTTACTTGGGACCAAAGGCGGAAGGAGACACTGACAGGAGGAAAACCAAACTGTATTTTATCAACAGCTTTCACTGAAAAGCAACTTAGTATTTCTCCAGGAGAGAATAAGGAAACTCAAGAATTTATTTAATAGTGTTTATCTGTTATAATATGCAGCTATGTTTCATGAGTTTAACTGTAGCAAAGCTTTCTTTACAATCTAATACCCCTTCATGCTGCTGAAAGAATAAAAAATGCTTGTTTTCTGTAGCCCAACCTTCTCCTGAGCTGAGCAGTTGGATGGAGAGTTCAAAATTGCAGCTGCCAGAATAAATGATCAGTAAACGTACAGTTAACTTCAGCAGTGACTATTGTTCCCTATATTGAGAAATGTTTTTTTAATTTAAATTAATTTTTATCAAAGTGTGTGTATGTGTGCACCCACATGCAGGCACACCCAGAAATTGAGGGTGTGTGATTTGACCTGCCTACAGTTCTAATGCAAAATTTTCTGTAGTATTTCTACATAAAACTGGTTTAAAAAAAAAAAAAAACAAACCCGCTCTGTTTAAAATGTTTAAAAGAAATACAAAACCTCTTTCAGTGATGCAGGAAATGGTCCCTTAAGTTGCCCTATGTAGTTCACCACAGCTCCTGACAAAAATCTGCTGTTTTAATACCTTATTCCATCTGCTTCTCTCTCTGCCCTGCGGTTTTGACCTTTGGGGAAGAATATCCATTCCTGAAAGTACCTAGAGCAGATAGCTGCTTTTATATTCTGCCAATCCCTTATTCACTCTGTGTTTGGGCAAAATAACTCATTTCAAAGCTTTCTTTGTTGATGATTAATAGACCAAGCAAAATTTTGTCACCTTCTCAGGAAACGTGTACATTTGTGTTGTGCTTGCTGTAAGAAATGCGGGAAAAAACAACTTGTGGGAGTACCTTTGCAAAGGGAAGGAGGACACCAGGTGGTCAAAGAAGCCCAGACACCTGAGTCGCACTTCAGCTGCTTTCATAGTGCTCATCAAGTCTCTTCATTTGTATGCCCTGCTCTCAGGCAAAAGGGTTTTGTCTGAAATGTTTCATTTTAGAGAAGTGCTGGAATTTTTTTAGTAATATCTGTTTTGCTGAGGAATGTAAGTGCATCCTGATGACTTCTGTACCAGATGGGAGAGGGATTACAGGAACTCATGTGGCATTAGACCAAGAAAGCTGAGAAATTATCTCAGTCTGAAAGAGAAGGAATTTTAGACCAGAGAATGTTTGGTGAAGGGAAGAACACAGTTTTTAGTAACAGGTTTTTTTGTTCTTTCTTCTGGGAAAAAACCCAGTGAATGTAAGTATGGATTTTTTTCTGAGGTGTTGCTTCTAATAGTGTTTCCTTCTTTTTTTCTGAAACAGAATTGAAATTTTGGAAGCTAAAAAGTCAAAGAAGATCCCATTTGAAAGAAAAATTAGATAATTTGTGTATATTTTCCTTTACTTTTAGCATCTGCAGTTGAAAGCCAGTCTCAGATTCACGTGTCAGATTGTCATCCAGATGGTGTTAGTGGTGGCTTCTTTTTCTAGCAGAGATGAAATTCAAGTTTCTTCTCACTTCAGGATAAACTTATTACTATGCATCTAATTCAGTTACTGGCACACTGTTGCTTCTGTTTTCTGAGGTAAGAAGTGGTTTCTGAGGTAAGTGGCTTTGGTATTTGTCTCCGAGTCTTGAGGATATTCATGTCAAGATTCAAACCAAATTTTAAAACAGGTTTGTAGTTTAAATTTCATTTTTTTTCTGGTTCAGACAGTGTTTTAGGCCAATGTTATCTGAAGAGCAATTCAAACCATAGGATTATTTGGCCTAAAATGGCTGAAGAAATTATGTATTTTTTTTTGTATCACAGTACATCCTGAGATCTCCCGAAACATATTGCCATCTCATGCCTTTAATTTCAGTGGGACCTGGATTTTAATTCCCCTGGTTTACGAGGTGGCTGGTGGGAATGGTTCACACTGAAGTTTCCTGCAGGGCTAGAACTGGTGTCTGATCACCAGTGAGGGCAGGGCTGAGCTCAGAAAGGTCACACCACAAGTGCCTCCCTCGACGTGCTCTTTGTTGTGCCATTGTTGGAACAGGGCAGGGCATCACCTGGAGCACACACAGAGCCCCTGTCACTGTGTCAGCAGGGACCATCAGAGCTGTGTCAGGGGCTGTGCTGCAGCCCCTGGAGCCAGCACTTAACAGGGTACAGCACTTTCTGCTAAGTGTTCAGGGCAGTAGCACGGCTATTGCCAAACGTGTATTCCTTCTGGATTGTAGCAGTTGTCCCTCTGGCTCTTCAAGGACGAGTGGGTCAGCTGCTTTACATCCAAGTATGTTCTTCCATCCTTTTTCATATAGGAACTGAAGACCCATAAGGGCTTCCTTGTTTTGGTGTCTCTTAAAAAAGAGTGCCAGAAATAGAGAGCCAATACCAAATTTGGGGTTCTTTTTTTTAACCTCATTACCTGTATAAGCATTGATAGGACTCTGATGCATTCAGCTGCCAGGATGAAATTCTCCAGGCTGGCTTTTTACACAAAAGGATTTTGTTTTAAGCATTTAAAGTGTGAAAATGTTTCTGTTTATAGAAATAAGTCACCTTTGACCAGAAATGGAAAACTTCAATATAGAAGATAGCAAAACAACAACAACAGAATCTCTGTGACTGCCAATGCCATGACTTTGACAGCAAAAGTTGTGACTTTTAGGGTTTTTCCATAAGCTGTTAGAGAAAACTCTGTGACTGAGTGACACCAGAGAAAAAAATTGAGAGTTAGTAAAATATCAGAATGTCTTTCCTGTGGAAAACACTGGCACAATGAAAAGTGTTTTTTAACTGAGTGTTGAAAGTAAAAGAGGTTGCATTTTGAATAAGTCTACAGTATTGGTGGTGTAGCAAAATGTTGACCTGAGGTCCCTGTCTCAGGACAGGTCCATTGCCGTTCCAGTTCCAACAGCCTTTCCAGAGGGTACGTAACAGTGCTAGGAATGGTAACTAAGAGCCCAGATTCCTGTCCCCCAGGTGAGTGTCTCCCCAGAGCATTATGAAGTTGAATTCCTCCCTCAGGTCCTTTGACAGTTGCATTTCTTCCCCTGCCATTTTGTGTCTCCAGCAGAGATAACATTCCTTGGCTGTGGCTTGGTGCCGAGGACCCTCTCCTTGGGAGGCAGGAGCTTCAAAGGCCATAAGAAGAAGAAGAAGACTATAAGCCATGGCTAAAAATCCTCTGTTGTACCTGAGAAGATCAATGTCTTCAACTGAGGAATGAGATTGGGCATGGATCTCGACTGGGTTGTTCTTTCGACGGGAAGGATTCTGGGTAAGGGTGAGCCTGGGAAGAAAGGTTATGTGTGAGTCCTGGTAACTGGTTCCTGCTGGTGAAATAAGGGAATAGGAGGGATGTCAGCCTCTGTGAGGGAAGGGGACAGGAATTATGCTGAAGCCCCTGTTCATGCAGGGACCAACACCTCAGGTGGCTTCAGCTTCTCCCTCTCAGAGTGAAAGCAAGCAATGGCTTCTGTAGGCTTGGCATAGGCAAAGTGGAAAGAAATGAAAAATGCCCAATTAATCATTGTCGTTGGCATGTGCTCTTTTAATGGGGGAGGAGAAGAAAAGAATCAAGCTTGTACAGACTTACATTTTTGCTAGTGAGTGACCAGTGCATGAGATGTGTCCCAGATAAGCACTGTAGTGTCTTCTTTGTCCCTCATGAGCAAACTGTAACCGAGTGATGGGCGTTCTAATTCTGTGGCTAGGTCTGAGCCACACCTTGATGTTAACTGACTGCATTCATATCCTAAAGCTGAGATTATACTGTAGGTGCTTAGCATTTAAAAAAACATTGGCTTTCCATGATGACTAACCCTGAAGGAGAAGCACTTGACTAAGGAACTTCTTGAGAGTTTTTCCAAGCCCTGAAGTTTCTACAGTTGTTTCATTCACACTCAGCTAGCCTGACCCATGCTAACACTTTGTTTTCCCTTGCAATTAGAATATTTCGGCTGCCATGTGAAATATGTGAGACTTTTTAGAGTTGTCAGAAGCTCAGCAGGATGACATTGAGTGTTTGCACAGCAGCTTATAACAGTCCCAAGACTAATTCCCAGATCAACCTTGTAGCTATTTTTAAACCAATGAAAAATATGGACTGCTGAATAAATCCATTTTGTTCATTGGCATATGATTCTGTTCCCACTTTTTATTTCACTGTTCCTTATTTGACAACTCAAAACACATTTCCAAACATACCCAAAATGAACATGTGGCTGTAGACTACCCATTAGTCTTTGACAGTCCTTTGGTCCAACAGCACATCTGGAAAGGGATTTTGATGATATGTCTTTTCTTTTTAAAGCTGGAATGTACCAGTTCAGCAGCCATGTATTTAGCTTTTGTTGAATTTTCTTCTTTCTTCCAGTTTTTGTGGGTTTTTTTACAGGGTTTTTAATAATCATGCTGTAGTCATCTTGTTTTTTACTCTTCAGTGATCACAGCATCAGTAGCTATAAGTGTAGGGCCATTATTGGACATAGAGAGGATTGAGATCCCTGATGTGACTGTGGGACAAAGGGAGTGTGAAACTCACTCCCATCCCACTGAATCTGTATCCTGGAGGAGCTTTTCAGTGCAGTTCTTCTCCCTTTGCCATTATAGATAGTAGTCTGTAACTACTGTAAATTCAGTCTGTAACTGAATTTAGCCTGCTTTTCGAACCTCTGTGTTCAGAGATTTCCAAGGAGCTGGTTAGGCTGTTCTCAGACCCATGCCTTAGGAAGCAGCATATGTGAACAGTCTGTCGTGTGTGAAACACCTTTGAAACTTGCTGTGTTGCCAGAAGTATGGCTGCAAGGAAAGAAAGATGACTTTGGTGAAGGGCCAGATAAAAGCTGACTGTTTAAATCAATTCAAAGGTGGTTGGTTTAGATTACACATAAGAAAAAAGTCTTTTGCAGTGAGGATTGGTAAAGCACTGGAACAGGGTGCCCAGAGTGGTGATGAATGACCTGGAAACATTCAAGGGTCTCTGATCTAGTTGAGGATGTCCCTGCTAATTGCACAGGGGGTTGGACTAAATGACCTCTAAAGGTCCCTTCAAACCCGAACTATTCTGTGATTCTACATTTCTCAGTGTGCAGTGCCTCTTGATTGACCACTGGGTCTATTTTCGTGCCTGGATGTTTACAGTCAGTCTCTACTCTCGCTCTGTCTGGTGAATATAACACTCAAGTGTTACAAGGAGGGGAACTGTGGCATGTGAAGGCACCTCCTGCTGAGGCGGGTACCCTGAGGAGCTGGGTCATGAGAAAGCCTGCTCTGGGCATGGCAGCTCTTCAAGATCTGTGACAAAGTCATCATCACCAGTGGTAACTGGAGAAATACTAGCAGACTTCTCCTAACAACTGCTTAATCCAGGATTCAGCACTAGTTCCAGCTGTTAACAATTATCCTCTCCCCGTGGCTTTGCTTAGATGTGGTGTTTGTCACAATAGACCCAACCTGTTAAACAGATACTGATTTTGGTCCAGCAGGGATGCCTTTAGTGACAGATAAAATGATTCCAGTGTACAGAGGATAATGTACTTCAATTTGTTAAATTTGCCAAATGTTTTGGGAACCTTTGGGATGAAAGGTGTCATAGAAATGTAGAGTGCTATTATTCATAAATCACTCTAATCTATTTTCCTACAAAAACCCCCAAACAACCACATATACGTCTTTCCTGCATTTTTTTCAATATTTGGTTGGTTTCTTTAAATCTACACATGGAACTGCTACCACTTAGTTCTTGTACCTTGACTGTGTCTCAGGCATTTTATCTGACCTTTTTTTAGGCAGTTATTTCCCTAATCTGTTTCTTCATGTATCTGAGCAATCTGTTTGCTGTGACTAATTTTGATGCATTGATTTTCAGTGCTTTCAGTGCCTTTATTTGAACACACAGTGAGTTTAAGCGTGCAAGTGCAGTTCATAAAGCTCAGTGAGTCCAAATACTTTGTCTGGTTGTGCTGACTTGATTGATTTACTGTATTTTCCCATGTCCTAGGATTAATTACAAACAGCTGAAATAGAAAGGCCTAATGAAGAACTAATCTTGGTGTGAGAGCAGGGAAGAGAGATGTGTGAGACAGGAATTCAGTAATCCTCGGCTGGAGGTTTAGTTGTACCTAAACACTGTCATTCATGGAGCCAACTTAAATTGTCAGTCAAGACCCTGTCAGTCTAAACAAATCTGAAGTGTGAAGAAATTTGCTTTAGTTGGCATTTAACTTTCCCTTGGCATCCAGTTCTTAGCTTTAATCAGAACATCTCACAGAAGATCGGGTTCATTTTGATCCAGCTATGTGAAGTATTGTATGCAGTGGCTTGTTCTCAGAGAAGTTTCATCTCCAGCTTGAGGATATGGGAATGAGCAACATAAGCAAAGAAAGCATTTCCTCAGAAAGAACATCTGAGCAGTTTGCCAGGTCTCAGGTTACAGAGGGCAGCATTTCCAGCATTTTACTTACTTCTGTAAGGAAAGGAAAAAAGGGAACCCTCGTGTGGATGTTAGAGGGCTGATAATTTCTCATTTGATCTCTATTGCCTTACAGAAAATTTAAACCACGGTGGAGATAAGAAACATTATTAACCAACAAATTATAAATCAACAGGTTCTGAAACTACCACTAACATATACAGTAGCTCCAATATTGTGCATAGATTTTCCTCTGAAAGGCAATATTTATGGAAAAGTTGTAAGGTAACCAAAAAATAACTCTGTAACTGTAGCAACATCTAATGTATGTGTCATGTCATTTGGTGGGTTTGAACTTGGTGTATATAAAGTAATGGAAAGGACTGGAATTCACTCCCAAACAGATCTACAACCAGAAGATCATAGAGATCAGATCCACAGGTGGACCTAGGAAGTAAAGCACCAGGATGCCAAGCTACAACTGACAGTGAAAGACAGCAACTAACAACTGGGCATCTTCAGAGGAGGGAAGCAGAACCTGTCAGGTCAAATGATTGGATGGAAATAAAGTAGTTCAGTAAGGAATGAAACCCAAGGATGAAGTAATGATGACCAACTGATGTCTAAATTTTTGTGTATGACAATGATACCATAATTTGGTTTTTATAATACAATGCATAACAGCATATTGTGTTTTCACTGAATAGGTATAATTTTTTTTCTGTTCTGGTTGACTGTTCATTATATTTTAACATATTCCTCATGTCTTTGAGCTGTTAAATGCCAAAGTAAACTTTGTTTTGAAATCTAGGCCTCCAGTCTAGGAAGTTCAGCAGTATTCTCCAGCATTTGCAGATCATCCATGTGGTATATGTTTACCATTCTTGTAAGTTTTATATCTGTAGTTCAATTTCTACTATCTTTAAAATCATCAGTTAAAAGGGTTAATCTGTGGGCAGAAATAGTTTTAAGATTCTCCTGAGGAGCTGTGACCACTGTCATGCCCTAGATGGAGGGGGCATGTAAGTTCCTTGAATTATGTTTACATTGTAATTTCTACTCCTCTATCTACTACTTTGAACCTTTTCTTCTCCATGCAAAACACATTCTTACACGTTTCCATTCGCACCTTTTAAAAGGCAAACGTTGAAACCAAGTATATGGAAAATATTAATACATTGGGAAAAAAATGGTATAGGGATAGAAATCTAAGTACTTTCCTGATGTCTTTCCAGCCAGAGTGCAAGAGAGAGGCTCTCAAAGGGCATGCCTGCCATCAGATCCCTGCTCTTTTCATCATGTCCAGTGCCTCTGAAATGCTCAGCTTTACAACCATGTCACCAACAAGTTGCTGTGAGGTAAGAAATTCCTGTGACCCATTCGCTGCTGCTCATTAAATGTTCTGTGGCTATTCAAGCACCTTGGTGACAGCAGATGTTTGAATGTTAAAGCATATTCTGCAAATGAAATTTCGGTAACTGCAGGTTGAGATGCTGGGAAGTGGCTCTGTTTTATACCTTGTTCCTTGGCAGCCCTACAAGAAACCCAGCTATGGCTTAGGCATGTGCCTGCTCACTTGTGCAGCCGGGCAGAGCCACCCTAACCCGGCCAAGGGCCTTCATGGACCGTGGGGATGGAGCTCAGGGTGTGCAAAGGGAAAGCTGGAGCCGGGTTTGGCCAGACAGGAGAGGCTGGGGGAAGGGGGACAGCAGGGAATGCCCAGGTGCTGTTTCCAGCCACCTAAAAGGGGGTTCCAGGGAAGGCAGAGCCAGGTTCCTTGCAGCATAAGAGGCCAGGGGCATGAGCTGCCACAACAGAAATCCCAGGCAGCGCCCTCCATCCCAGGCTGCCTGCTCGGGACTGCAGGGCAGCAGGCACAGCCTCAGGTACCAACTCTCAAAGGGTGTCCAGCCTCGATGGTGGCACCTTCAGGGGCTCGGGATGCTGCCAGGATGGGCTGGGCAGAGACAGCCAGCTGGGCTGCCTTGGAAACGAGCTCCTCTGGTGTCCATCCTTTTAAAATACATATATATATATATTTATATGTATGTATATATATGTATGTGTGTGTATATATATATATTTATATGTATGTATATATATGTATGTATATATATGTATGTGTGTATATATATACACATACATATATATGTGTATATATAGATACATATATATATGTATCTATATATACGTACATATATATATATATATGTATCTATATATATATTCCTACATAGATATGTATGTATGCGTATATGTATTATTTTTTTAAATCGTGAGGTATTTGGGTGCGGATGGGGTTTGTTTATTTGTTTGTTTCAAGTCATCTGTTTGCCCGTGGAGCAGCGGTGGCGTGGCCAGTGAGGGTGACTGACGGGCAGTGTGGCTTGCTGGGGGCTAAGCTGCGCTTCGATCGCGGCCGGAGCTGGCAGCCCGGCAGCCCAGGAGGGGCTTGCGAGCGGCTTTTTAAAGCCTGGGATTTCCAGCGCTCCTCAGGATGAGTCGCAGCTCGGCAGCCCTGCACGGAGCAGATGTGCAGAGGGAAGGGAAATGCTTTCGGCTGAGCCCAAAAAGTACGTGCCAGGAGGAAGGCTTGGGAAGTGGGAGCTGGGCAGGGAGGAGGGAAGGGAGTATTTCTCTTCTGTTTTGTTTTCTAAGGAATAATTTAAATGAATTGCTTCTTCTTTAGAAGGAAAAAGAAGATCTCACTGAAGTTGTTTCAATATGAATTTTGATATTTATTTTCTCTGTGTGTATCTGACCCAACTCTCCCCAAAAGGATGTATTTTTTTTTGTGCTGTTTTTTTAGATTTTTAGGACTGATTTGGAGTTTTGGCTGATGGGAAAACTGGTTGTGCAAGGGGATGATGTAGCAGGAGGTTGCTTATGACAGTATTTGTTGCATTGCCAAGATCTGATTGATTAAACCTTATTGTGATCTGGTCCATAACAGCAAGAACATTTTTATGAGAAAGAAAATATAAATGAAGTCCTAAAGCAGATTTCAGAGCTGTTATCCTTTTGTGGAGCCGATTAATATAATGTAAAGTGACCTAAATGAACTGCTGTAGAAAGGCTTGTCAACTGTTTATACATTGGGCTAGGATTATTTGAACACATTCATAATGAAAAGAGGATTTTCTTGTGCATTACAAATTAGTCATGATGATTTGAGGCAGAAGACTGAGATAGGTCAGCAAGCTAAATATAAAGAATTTTTGTACCTCCGTCCTCATACATCTTCATCCCTGTATACCCTGACCTTATACCATTACAATATTTTGTAGAGATTTTAGGACAGAAGCTTTATTGCTAAGTCTTTGATAACTTGTCTAGACTTAGTTTTATTAGGCAGCCCAGCCCTGTCATTCAAAGAAGTCTACCAAGAATACTTGTTTCTAGTCTGAAGAGTGGAAGAGAGTGGTTGTGGGAATGCTGTGGCAGAAACTGCAGCCTGGGAGGAAAACTGCAGATATTGTTTAATTGCAACAGGTCATTGTCCAGGAATAAGCCAAACAAAAAGTTGGGGCAAGCTTTTTATGGAGTCCTTTTAAGTAATAAACAGGTGGCAAGTGAAAAGGAATTTGAGCGTGGTAACTCATAACTCCAAATTATTTACCCATATTTACCCATATTGTGTTCTGGTACTGCTAAAGGTCTTAACTTTCAGTTTGTCTTTTTTATTACATCTTTACCACAGTGACCCTTTGCATTATTTTTGCTGTTAAATTTTCTCTAAAGTTTCTGCGGAAAACCAAGTTTTGTTCCCTGTCACCAAATTTTCAACTAGTTCACATCCTGTATTGTTTTCTCTTGCCATAAACTTAGCTGTGCAAAAACATGTGTATATGCAAATAAGTAAGTTGATCAAGGGATCTAAAGCTGAAATTCAGTTGACTTTGTTTGGCTGTCTTCAGAGGCTGCAAATTATCCCCCCCAGGATGTCCTGTGTTTCAAATGCCCTGAGGTGCCAGCCTGGAGAGAGAGGGTGGCTGCTGAAGATGGTTTGTTTAGTCCAGCAGTCCGTGGCTAAGCAGGTGGGAAGTAGAATTCAGGGCACAAACTGGACCCTGAGTAGAGACGTGTGTCTGCATATTGTGGCAGGTGGTTAAGTGAGGCTGGTCACACTCCTAAACCCCCAGGGCATGACAAAGCAGTGTTCCTGCATGAGGTGATTCAGCCTTTGGTGTCAATGTAGCCACGAGTTTTTCAAAGTTATGCAAACTTAATAGAAGCATGGAGTTGCAAGACATGGCAGCTGCAATACAAGTCAAGCTCTCTGAGCCCTGAAAAGTAGGAAATCTTAGAATACAGGTGCCAGGGAATTTTAAGTAGCTACTCATAATGCAGCTGAGAGAAACCACCAGGCTGACTTGCATAAATTGATTGCGTGCTGTTGGACCCTCCTCATAAATTCTGTGATGCGGACAGCCACCCTGGGAAATGTTGAAATAAAAAAGTGCTGTTCAAAATTCACATGCAGCTTTGGTAGGCACTGGGACTTGAGAGCATGCTTAGCAGGTAGATAACTCAGCAGTCTGAAATGCCTGCTACAGATGGTGGTCAGGAGCTGAACATGTGATGTGGCCCATGCAGAACACAGGGCATGGTTCAAGGATGCAGGCTTGGTCTGCTGTGCAAATGGATCACCCCATGTGCCTGGGCCAGCCTGTTGCAGTGAGGTCTGAGCTGGGAGTTACCAGCTGATCCTGCTGAGACAGCCCAGGGAATGGTATCAGCAGCTTTGTTTGACACCATTTGCAAAGCTGAAATGCATCCTAAGCGGAAAGCCCAAGACATGGGGAGATGGACTGTTCTGATTCTTGCTGATCCCTCTGGACTGACTGCCATTGGCACAGCTGTGCTGCCAGTGAGATGACTGACGAGGTGAAATGGCCGCATGGGGAAATGGGCAACTTTTAAACAGCCCCAGCTCATCTAGACCTACTAAAGCAACAGGAAGGAGCTCACTTTGCTGGTGCTTTGCAAAGTTTGCAATGCCTGAAAAAGGACTGGATCCCAAGTGAGAAGGAAATTTGTTTGAGTTTTAATTATAAAAAGGGCAAAGTACTTTCATCGAACTTTCTGCAGCCAATAACTTTAGTGTTCCATAAATTATCTGCCTTTTGCTAAGGAAGAAAAATATGCATAGTTTCTCATATACCTGATATCTTTTACTACAATTTCTGTACTGAAACTCGTGAAAATACTCAAATGATGTAGTTGACGTTACCATGATTGGGAAAGGGTCAGCATGGCTTAGAAACATGCAGTGTTGCTGTCACCATGCAGTCACTGTTGTAAGAGGTCCCTCCCTCCATGGTGCTGCAGAGCCCACTGCACCAAAGCTGAGTGACAGCAAATGAAGGTGACTTCAGGAGCATCAGGGAGACTCTTAGTGGATCAATGCTGGCGCTTTGGAAAACTCAAGTGGCACTGCTGTAGGAACGTGCCAGTCAGCTACTCCTCAAGCAGCTGGTGAGGGAAGGCAGCGTGGTTCAAATGCTGGAGGGCTGCAAGATCTGCGGTGTTTGCCATCCATCCTCCACAGCACAGGAGGCAGCAGTCTCATGGTGTCCTGGGTAATGTTCCAAATAGTTTAATAACCTATTTGTAACAGAATTATTTTGTATTCAGAATCATGGCTGTCAAATTGCTCTGCACTCTGTCATTAGCACAGTGTTTGATACAACAAAACTAAGAGCAATAAACTTTTCCTAAAATTCAGTGCAACTTTGCAACTAATAGTAACTATTTGGGTTCAGTGGGCTTTTGCTCATGGAGAAAATTCAAACGAGTATCTCTCTTACCCCCACAGGTGTTGTGAGCAAATTGTTCCTTCATCTGTTTTTCCATTGAGAGATGCTCTTTACTGCAATGCTTTTCCAGAGTTGGGTGGACACGGGAAGGTCCAGTGTGAAATCAGATCTCGTATGGACATGGCTTGAGACAGACACAGTGCTTCTTTAGACTTGTGTTTGTTTTATGAGATTCCCTGGTGCATATTACTTTGCTGGCTTTTTAATATGCTTTTCAACATAAAGGTTCTTGTCTGTATAATGGCACTTTTCTTCTTAACTCAGAAAAGTGAGCTGCCTTGTGCTGAGATTTGTCTGTTCTGGTAGTTCTTCCTGATTCCAAGGTGATGTTGCAGAGGTTATGTAGGAGATGTTTCAAATCCACCCCATATCCAGAGATTGCGAAGAGGGTGAGAGGAAGATGGTGTTTCCTAATATAGATGTGCTAAAATTTTTGTTAGCTTTCACAGAGTCTTGAAAAATGGTCTGTAGAATTAAAATACGGGATCACATTAAAATAACTGCATCATCCCTATTTTCAGTGGGTTACATAGTGCAATGGAGAGGGAAAGAATGAAGCTTCCCTCACTGCTATATCAAAGTCGTTTTGATGCTTCTCCAAACCAAAGGCACTTGCTTTTGTGTAAGATATTGTTTCTTCTCCCAGGATGAGCATTGCCAAGAGATAATTTTCTGAGAGACACAGACATTGTACTATACACACCTATTTCCACTAACTGTGTCAATTAATGCTTCATTAGTTTAGTGCTTTAGAAATCTAGAGGTCTTTAGATGGTTGTAATTTCTCTCTAATGATGCTCATATTGCAGTTTCTTACGAATTTGCAAGTATTGCTTCAGTCTTCGAAATGCCTTCAATGCTGCCATAGATTTTAGTTGTAAATGGAGCTGTCAGATTCACTTGTTCATTTGACATTGGTCTCTCTTCCTTTAGCAATGCTAAATCCACAAGAAATTTGTAAGTTCTTTAACCTCCATGGGACTAGAAAAGCAATGATCTCCTTCCTGGGTGAGAGTTTGATTTACTCTTTTTTTTAGAGAGTTAAGGGTAGTTGTGCTCATGCTGCAAGCTTTCATTTGGCAATGAAGACTTGCCTTTTGCTGCAGAGATAGGACTTCTTGAACATATTTCACCCAATAACTTCTTTCTCTTCCCAGTTGTCTTCATTATCTTCATTACCTGTGGTGGCTAAGTGCTTTATTCTGAGTGTCTAGTGTGAATCTGTCCAACTAAAATTATGGCCATTGGACTTAACATGCATCAGTGGACCAGTTAGATTCTCTAAAATTAGTCATAAAATACTTCAAAGCCAGATTTTCATGATGCTTAGGCACCTAACAGTGCACATAAACACCAGGGAGTATTTTCAGCACCACAGGAGAAGAGTGGTGTTTTGCCACCTGTGCAATCAATAGGTGTGAAGTGCCTAAGACCTCTTCTTTTCATGCAGGATTTAAAGCCACAGTAGGAAAAAAAGTTGCAAATGAAGTAGAGCACTTAACTGCAGCCTTCCTATGCAAGAAATATGGTCTCTGCAGAGATTATCAATTGAAATTATTTAAATCTCTGGGTGTAAAACTGCATTTAGCTTCACTTGGCTCTTGATGTCCCCAGCTTCCTGTGAAAGTAACAGAAGATAAGTAGGAAGATTTTCAGTTTACTGAGACAGAATACCTGTCCTCAAGTAACTGAAATAGTATTTCATTTCATTTATGGCTTAAACCCTTATTTATTAACTTTATGTTTTGGAGGTTTTATTGCTGGCATTATGGAATATTTTAGGTTGGAAGGGTGGTTGTCACGTCCTACCACCTGCTTCAAGCAGGGCTCACTTCAACATTTTGACATTCTTTATGTTCATTTCTTGTTCACCTCTGGGAAGTGTCTGGCTCTGCATTCTGCATACCCTGCCTTCCATGCATAGAGGAATATTAAACAAGCAAGTAGATATAACATGGAATAATCCTCAGCTTAGAGTGATCAGACAATTCTTTGATCTAAACAGAAACTGAATGCTACAGTGTTTATACTAATATCACAAATGGCTTGAAGTTAGCAGGTTGAGAGTGTTCACTTGCTGTATTCCCCATGTTCTTCCTCTTAAAAGCATCTGTTGCCAGACTCTGTCAGGTGTGAGACACAGGAGATGGGGGGCCTCTGATCTGACTACTTTTAGCACTTTTCATGTTCCCAAATGTGCATGATGGAATGATGCAAATGGCATCAAGAAGTTGGGTTGTCCTCTGCCCCCACCCTGTCACCCATGGCCAAAATTTCTTGTTGAAATGTGGAAATTAGCCCAGTTGATTAAGAATGTCTCTGGTTTCAGGCCTTCAGCTAAGAATATTTCCTGCAGAAGAGAAAGTGGTTTTTTACAAATAGTGAAAAGGAGAGAGGGAAATCTACAGTCCTTTATGCCTAGCTAGTAAAAATTGTAAAAAAGTTTCACTGTAATGTAGTTAAAGAAGTGTAATTCTACTATTATTATTTGTACTTCCTTCATCATTCACCACAGTTCTTCATAGGGGACAGAGTAAGTCTAGAGCAGAGAACCCAGGAGGAAGAAAATGGCCACATTAGCAAAAAGTATTAGCTATTTGTATTTTAAAAAGTAGCATTAGAAACACTATACAGGATTAGTAAAAGTTATTAAGATCTTGCCTTAGCAGATTTATTGGGATGTGTTTTCATTTTGTAATCAGCCTTTGTCAGCTAATGTCAGCTGATGGGATTTTTTTCCACAGTCCTTACAAAGAAGCACATGTTTTCATGGGATCTAGTTAAACTGCAGGGCACTCTTCTCAGAGCAGTTTCCATGCACACATCTTCCACCAGCAGTTGAGTCGGTCTCCCCAAGAAACTGAACGCTGGAATAAAAAGACTCCTAACAACTAGACAAGGTGCATAAGGCTAGAGGTGGCTGGTGAAGGATGTGCTTTCAGCTATCAATAATAAGGAAAAAAAAATTTTTAATTAAAATATAAAAGTTCAGCTGTCCAGAAGCCAGAGTATACGTTCAAGCTCTTTGAAACCTCAGAGCAGAGCTCAGAAACCACTGGCAGAGATCAGAATTTCAGTGTGTTGCCAACAGCTGTGGACAGGCAGACATTTCTCCATATACTTCCATTGAATCCAGTGAAGTGTGAGCCTCACCTGAGAACTGAGCTTGTGCTGCTGGGGCTGATGGAGTGGGAGAGAGCTTGGTCCAGGCAGGCCATGGATGTTGTGGCCCTCCCTGCCTTGTCACCAGCCAACAGTGGCAGCTGATGAAATGGCTTTTGGTGTGTGATGGGCAGGCTGGAGCGGGAGCATCCTGGTATGAGGTATCTGTGGCAGATGAAATGGGAACAACCATCATCTGATAGCCTGGGGTGAAGAGCCCTTGTTATCCCCAAGGGTTACAGAGCCAAGTGAGTTCAAAACACTCTCACCACCGAGTGGCAAACATAGAACAATGGGATTTCTTTCTTTAGGTGAACTTTGTGAGATTATTAAAGAACTCCAGTTAGCAGTAGAATGTTCAGAGGGAGTAAAAAAACCTATGAGAATATGCTGCATAATAAGATTAAAATAAATATTTGCTGTAACTTCTCCCTGAAGACTGCTAAATATTTTATATTGAAGGACTTAACAAGCATATCATGTTTTGACCATCCATGTTTCTAACTAATATGCTCCAAGGTTCTAAAATATATATATATCCTGAGATTTCTGCCTACTGCTTTGTTGTTGCACTATGCTAGCAGTCATCTGTTCCCTCATGGCCAAACAAATATGCACTGAACTGTGATAGTCCAGCTAATTTTGATGCCGTGTCAGTATTGATTAATTCATTCAGCGTGCTGCCTGCCTGAGCGTGCACAGCTTGGGTTGTGATTTGAGGTGCATTTGGACACAGCATCAGATAATTCCGATGTCATCTATGGCCAAGGGGACAATATGGTGAGTGTCTCAGGGGTCACATTAAGGAACAGTCTGTGCTGGCATGCAAGCCTGTGAGACATGATGGGAAAAATGGACTGAGCCCTCAACTCAATGAGTGTTAGCAACTTCTGGTAGTGTGTTTCTGTCTTGCTTGTTTATCAAAACTTTGTAAGTCATGGTAGAATTTGGTTCTTTTAGGTCTCAGACTAGAAGTGGATACATTTAAATAGAACATAAAATTTCTGTAGAGGAAAACGTTGTGAAGACCGGGTTAATGTTACCTATGTGGATTGTATAAGTACAATAATACTGGGAGAAAAATGTTCTCAGGAAACATGCCTTTGGTATCTTGGTTTGAAATTTTCAGGTCTTGAATTAAAGTCCAGTGCCTCAAGCTTTGATTCTAGTGGCATGCATTCAGAAGTGGAAACCAAATATGCTAGTTATTTGCCAGTTCTTCCCCACCAAAAAGAAGGCTGGGCTGTGCATGAACACTCCATAGAAAAATTTGTAGAACATCAGGTAATCCCTCACGTTTGGTAATCCCTGCCCAAGCCATGCAGAGAGCACTCGAGCTGGAACACAAGATGGCTTGTTTTTCAGCCGGGCTGATATTTGGGGTTGGATTTTTACTTTTTTTCTTTTATGCTCTGACAAAAAAATGTGTCTTTTATCACTGATTTCAGCAGTGAAGCTGAAGATGTACAGAGAAAGCAATGTCACTGTGCTTTCCAGAAAAGGCTTTATGTTTTAAGGTTCTTTTAGTCAGTCTCCAGAGAGATGAAAATATTGCCTTAGAGATGTCTGTAACTGGCAGACAGATATTAGAACTTAAATTCTTTTCAGTTTCATGGATTGCTACTGATTGCTATGTTATTCTCAGGAGCATCATTTTAATATAATATCCTTAACTAAGAAAACATCGGAATTATTAATACCCGCTTATACTGATTCATTAGTTTGGATATATAAAAATCTGAGTATGCTTACTTTAAGTATCTAGCTGATTCATTCTTTTATTGAGAACTCAATGAGGTTTTGATGGTTTTCTCTTTGGATTTTTTGGGGGGGATTTCGAGGTTTTTTCTACCATCCCCAGCCATGCCTCATTAGATCACTTGCAAGAAGCTTAAGCACAGATATTAAGGGCCTGAAAGAAAGCACCTCATCAAAGCAGGGGTTGTGCTAAACATGAGATCTTAAGGATACAAATGAGTCCTGAAATCCAGTGCTTTTTTTTCAACTGGCTGGAAGCCCAGAAGCAAATTGCTGGAATGGAATCAGCTAGATACGTACTTCATTGTAGGAAGAAATCCTTGAGGTTTGCCCAAAATTTAATGACAACAGTCTGGATGAACACTTGCCTTGGTCTGGAGCAGATGCCTGACTTTGATACTTGTCCTGTTAGACACAGGCAGTTCATGTTCTTGATTGCTTTTGGATGGACTGCATTGAAGTCCCATGCATTGAAGTCCATTTGCTAAACTAATTTTCATTTTGATTAAATACACGCTGTAAATGTGTGTTTGAGCGCTCCTGGCTTTGGCCTGTGAGCTGACTGGAACGAGTGTGGAAGAGGGCTGTCACCCAGAGGCTGATCAGGAAAGCAACTTTTCCATGTGTGGATGATCACGGCTTGACTTAACTTTCTGAGGGCCGAATTAATCTGACCTTGCTGCACGGTGTTGGAACACAGTACTGTCAGCCAGCTTGGCTATTATTTGTTGTTTATTAGTTTATTGTTATTAGTGGTTGTTGTTTTGTAAAATATCTGAGGATCACTAGTTCTAATGTAGTCTCTACCCAACAGCGACCTTCTGTTTGCTGCTTCAAGAGTTTCTACATACAAGATATTCCATTAAGCCCCAAATTTTGTTGTAATTTCAAACCAGACGGTGCTTCATACTGAAATTACCTGGATTACACAGACTATCAGTGAAATTATAAGGAACTTGGCAAGTACTATCTGCTAGCTGGCACAGCCACATTTCTCCCATCTCATCTAACATACCTAAGTGTTGTTCAGTATTTTTCTGTAAAATCTTCAGGTGTAGCAGTATAGACAAGTTTTTTTGTACATTGTGAATCTGCATTGTGAATCCATGGAGCAGTTCAACACGGGGAGGCTGCTATGTTGCTAATTTATTTCCTTGTTAGTGCACATTAATCCCCTGTGTAAGCAAGCCCTTCCTTAAGCTCATTTCAGTGTAAATCATTTCCACAAGATGAGCTTGCACCCATGAGCAAAACCAGAGGGTAAATAAAGCTTTGGATAATCTTATATCCACCTTATGCCAATCATACAACCATTTCAGTCCATTAGTTTCTACCCCTACATATTGAAGGGGACCTGCCCTTGCCCTCCTTTTTTAACGACATTTTTTTGTCTTCTGCATTAATTAAGTAATTTTGTCTTCTTTATTAATCTTACCATCTGAAAAGAAGAAACAGATGGCTCTAATTACTTAGGCATCGTTTTGTCACTAAAAATGAAATTGCAAAAGCTTTCCTAGAATGACTTTCCTCATCTGTTTCAAGTTTTCCATCTTTATTTTGGGAGAAATAGACCAAGTTTATTTTTATATCTGGTGCCTGCTTCCTTTGCCAGCTAGGTGGGGAACAACTGTTAATTGTTTACCCTCCATTTGCCTGTGGATCTGTTAGCTGCCTTGCCAGGAAAGCCCTCCAAGCAGCCAAGTAGGTGACAGTGTTTTGATGTTGTAGTCACTTCATATACAAGGATAAGGCCACATCATAATTTATGTGAGTTGTCAGGTCCTCCAACAGCTCATGGAGTCAAAATGCAAATGATTGTAGCATCAATTCAGAAGGAGTCAGAGTGAGCACAGGGTTGGCAAGTACGTCAGAAGCTGGCCCTGCTGCAATCACTGGCATCTCCGTGGGCTGCTTATTTCCATTTGGGTTTTTGACTTAAACAATCAGGTCATGCTGGATGGTGCTTTTGAAATGTTCACTCAGGAAATGGATGTGTCTTCAGCAGAGTGCTCAGGATTCTGTCCCAGGACCAAAATACAGAGGGAGGCAAAGTCAGTCCAAGGGAAAAATGGAGAGGTGAACTCATCTCATGTAAGCACTTGAAAACTTGATTCATCCATTAAATATTCAATACATTAATTGAATAAAATGTAATGCCTTCCTTAATTATCATTATGTTAAATCACATCTTTAAAGAGAAGGAGCAAGACTGAGGCTTATACAGAACAGGCTTTTCACTCTACAATGCATGGCTGTGATGATACTGAGCACCCATAAATACAATTGAGAGAGGTGTGTTGAATCCAGGTCAGCTGTACATCATCATAGCAATGTGAAACAGCAGAAGGGGAACTTCTCCCAACATGTCTTTTGATTTTTTAAGTTTTTTCAGTTGCACTCTCAAGGAGTCTGAGTTTGCAGTTAATAAAATAAAAGTGATCAGACTGAAGTATAAAGTCCAAGTATAACTACACAGTGTATTCTAGCAGTTAGCGGTGATGTGAGATGGATACAAAATCTGTGCTTTACTAAGTCTAAAAGGCAGGACCTTCCCCATAGTACAAACTAATCTTTTGCTGATTCGTGGCAGCTGTCATTGACCGTACATTATTTTGGTGCCAGGAGAGGCTAACACTGACAGAGCAAAGTAAGACTCATCAATGTCTATAGTGAATGCAACCTGCTGTACGTAGCTGCTGTCCTGCTTACCAAGTTATCTGGAAAAATTTTCAATAGTTATTTGAGTTTTCTTTGCTTAGAAACACTCATAGCAACTTGGAATATTCTCCTGTGATTTAATTTTATTCTTATTAGCTGTGGGAAATTAAAAGTACAAAAATATGCGTAGAGTAGTAACAGCTTCTGAGAAAATCTGCAAAACCCAGCTTCTCCTTAAAGCTCATCACTAAGCTTGTAATTTTTTTCATATTTCTAGTCCTCATCTTTATAAACTAAAATATTTACATTGGCAAGCATTTAGCTTGTTAATTCAAATTGCTAAAAGGCCAGCTTCTCACAGCTGACACTAGAAAAAGAGGAAAAGCCTAAATTTAATGAAAATCCCAAAACATTGATGATAGTGCTACTTGTCTCCATCTGGATGTTATGTTATATGGAGAATGAGTCTGTATTACAAAAATAGCATTTGTTCACCAGAGTAGATTTTAAGTTCTCAGCCTTAAGAATATTTAAAACTTTAAATTTAAAAGTTTTCTATTTTGAAAATATGCCAAACTGGTGAAATACGTTATGTGAGTAAAATGAGGTATACACTCTCCTTGATTAGCCTACAGCTATTTGTACTGGTTTAGCCTGTTTTGTTTAGAAAATTTCCATCAGTTTAATGAAATTATTTTTTATCCAAGTTGAGGTTTTCTGTTGAAATATATATATACACACACACACAAATAGATATGAACATTTTTCTACTCAGATTCAAATGACAGTGTTATAAATGGCTTCTGGTCTTTGTCAGCTTGCCCCATTTCATACAGCTTGGATGCCTGCCACATCCTGCTCTCTCAGGGTAACACCAGCAGAGAAAATGAGTAGCTGTCTTTCCATTCAGATCTGAGAGTTATCTAACTGCTATTAACTTTGCAGCAGAAGTGGTGGTGTTTCATGGACTCCCCTGGAGGCAAGATCCAAAGCCTGTGTAATCTAAACATCCCTCACTTTAGCTTCTCACAGAGATTGAAGGCTCTGTGTAATCCCTGGTATTTATTGCCTTCCAGATTGCACTCTGCAAGCATCAATAGTTTATATTTCATCCAGTATTGCCAGCACACTGTAAGCTGAGTTTACAGATAGGTCATGTGAGACATTTTTCAGCTTTTGACATAGCTCACCACCCGCAAATGAGTAAATGAGGCCAAAATGTCCAAGTCAGCTTCTCTTCAGCAGAGAGATAAGGCGAGACACCTTTGGGTGTGAAATTCATAGTCCATATCTCAAATGAATTTCTGCAACAGTGAATTCCCATATGTTGAAGTGAAGCGTAATTCGTATGACAGGCAAGTACTACTTGCCCTGAATTACATTTATATAATAGAGCTCTATAAAATAAACCTCTAGGCAGGGGCAAATCCTTGGCATGCCTAACAGATAAGCTGGAAAGGAAGAAAAAAACGAACCCTTTTCCTTCTCCCCAGTTTAGCTTCTTAGAAATGTGGCAGGGCTATGATTCAGTGCACACACTGCTAAGGTTATTGGGTTTGAGAGAGGAGGAAAGGAGTTTAACATGGTTAATTTGCATGCCCAGGCAGCCCTGTTCTGGGAGCATGGTTCTGGCTCTGCCTGATGCCACCAAACAGCCACGGCTGCTTTCTTTGCTGGGCCACCTCTCCGTGCTCTGCCTGCTCTTACACGGCCTCTCACACCTCTCTCAAGGGTAAATGCTACACACAGTGACATTTTTTATTGCTGCCTAAGCACTGGAAATAAGTGTCACAGCCCCCTGGTGCAACCAGCACCAGCAGATGCTCTCTTCCATGTCTTCCTACTTTTACAGTGATGTGATCTCCGGTGAAGTGACATATTGGAGTAGCCGTCCTGCCAAGGGTAGAGTCTGTCAGATGACTGAGAAGGCTTGAAAGCACCTTCCTGCTTTGAAGCCATAGCTTTTTACTACATCACTTCAGTCCGGGGAGCTTTGCTCTCAGCATTTCCACCACAGACCCGTAGCTTTGTGGGCACTCAGGGTGTGCAGTGCACTTCACCATGCCCTCTCTATTGCCAAATGCAGCCTCCCCAGGGAGTGCCCCAGGGGCATCACAGAGTTGTGGGGATAATGCCCACAGCTAAGACTGTTGTACAGGCAGGGAGCTGTACACTGTGCACTTCATAGATGAGTGAGGAATACGAGGTAGAAAGGAGAAGCAGCAGGATGGGAGTTGAGGAGCAAGCAACGGGAAAGAAAGGGTGTACTCATCATTTTAAAAATGGCTGCTTAAATGTGGTTATCGTCACACAGTTATCATATTAACCTGTTCTGTCACCCAGCTGCTCTCCCACAGGCCAAAATCAGCCTTATCCCACACTCCACACGTTGCTGAGCTGTGCAGTGGAGAAAGGGGGTGAAGTGAAGCAGGTACCCAGCTGTGACAAGGTGCCATACCTTTGACTCACATCTCCAGGTCTGATTGTGAGTGTGCGACTTAGCTGCCTGTGAGTTGGTAAATAAGGATTTCCATGAGGCAATTTGGACTCTTCTGGTTGCTAATGCTAATGTGAGCTGAGTGGATTAGCTGTAGGCTGCCTTTCTGCTGAATGTAGCCAGTGATAAATCTGAATTTGATAAAAAAAAAATATTAAAAAAAAAATACAGAGGGAGCCTATTCATGTGCTGAAGATCCAGGGCAGTAAGAGAGGTGTCAAGACTATTTAATGTATGTTTCCTTACACAGGCAGTGTTACTGCTGTTGTTATACCTCTCATCCCCTCTCTTTTGCGTGGGGAATTCCCAGGTTTTGTACACTCTAAGTTAGTGGATAGTGAACCTGGGGAGATGCAGGGGATTTAATGTGTGCAAGTGTGGGATTTGATATCATTGTTCCTAATAAAACCAAATTGACAGGTTATTTCTTGCCATCAGTCTGTGTCGTCAGCCAGCTCTGAGCCCCAAAGTGCAGCAGTTACCCAGAGCGAGGCTCATGCTTGAACTTCTTTGCCTTTTTCACATCATCATTGTAACTTCCTTAGTTGTCATTTCCAGTCTGCTTTCGCTGTTGCTCTTTTCTTAAGAGAAATGTCTGCTGTCAAAATTATGAAAGTTACTCGAGGGAAGCTTGATTACAGTGGAGATGAAAAGAACTCAGAGGTGTTTGATTTGCACGAACCACGGAAGTGAATGCCAACAGGATGAGCATGTGTTCCCCAGACTAAGGGTCCCAAATGGGCTAAGCTTTCCTTTTCCTCTGTTTTCCATTCAGGGTCTGAACATGAGTACCCAGCCACACACTGTGACCAAGGAAGAGATCCCTGGCCATGTTCTTTACACCGTAGGAACGTGTGTGCTCATTATTGGCTCCATCGGCATCATTGGAAACCTCCTGGTCCTCTATGCATTTTACAGGTACAAAAATTCCTTTTGTGATTAATCTGAGTGGCCTTGAGTTTCACCTGTGCCTGTGTGCAGATTTCTGGGTTGCTTTCCTCTTGGATTAAATCTAATGGCAACAAATGTGGTGGGAAAGAGGGGAGAAGGCTACCGTACACACGCAGTCACACATCCATGTGCATCATTGACAACCTCAGTGTAAATTCTTCATGTTTTAAGGAATCAAATAACATGAGAAAATAATACCTTGTTCTATAAACAATTTCCAATTGGAAGTTTAAAGTATGGTTAAATACTTCTAATGATAGAAACCACAGTCTTGCAGCTGCAGACTTCTTCACTTACCCTGTAGCAATTGCAGAAATACTTG
The DNA here is from genome assembly GCA_026261815.1 of Monarcha castaneiventris obscurior. Taxonomy (NCBI): domain Eukaryota; kingdom Metazoa; phylum Chordata; class Aves; order Passeriformes; family Monarchidae; genus Monarcha; species Monarcha castaneiventris. Next base: position 8,575,596 of record JAMPIT010000890.1, read on the forward strand.
ACAAACACTGACACTCTTCCCAGAAGCCCAGATGTCCTGAAAGGACCAAGAAAGCATGGAATGAGCTCATGCCACCAGTGTATTTCCTGCTTCAGGCAGATCATAGGATTTCTGTCAGTTTGTGTGCTCTCTTGGCAGAGTAATAGACAGCCAAAGCTACTGCAGCTAGAGTATGCAAAAACCTCTTGGAATAAAGAAAAATCTGCCCTCTGTCCCACACCATGAGGCTGGATTTCAAAACGTTCCTCATTCACTGCTTGCTGTCAATATGCATGGTGATGCAGCGGGGCCTTACAATGCTAGAGACACCAGTGGAGTTATGAAGCAAGCATTAGTTTCCTATTCTCAAATGTTTAAGACAAATAAATTAGTTATTTTGAATAACTGGCTTCTAATATGATTTAGAGAAATTTAATTCCCTGCAACTGTAGACACCTTAAAGATTTTTTTAAATGCAGCACAAGCTCTGTATTTGTCTTGAAATGTGTGTGGTTTAGCTGGTGTAATAAAAGCATTAAATTGCCAAAGTAGCAAAATCTGCACAGGCAGATGAGCCCCTGGGAAGGTGTGAACCCTGTACTCTCTCTCACCCTGTTTTTCCAGGCAGTTACGAGACCCAAGAATTTGTTAGAATTGCAGCAGAACTGAGATGGCTTTCTCACTTTCTTTTTCAGTATTTGTTTATCAGCATGAGGAAAGAAATTCATGTTAGCTGCAAATAGTGATATTGCAAAGTACATCAGAAAGGCCTCAGTTGTTTTCCTTGGATAAGATTTGCTTGCAGACTTCTGCTGCTTTCACACTCCTCGCTGTGGCATTTAATGTTGCCTGTTCATCTGCAACTGAAAGCTTTCATTCCCTCTTATGAGATGTATATAAGCAAAAGCACTTCCTCCAAATCTCTGTGTATGCTCTGCTTGTGCTGTAGCATTTTGCAAAGGGTCATTTAGTTAGCAGTGTGTCAAGCACTTCAGGTCAACTGTGTCAACACAACCCCTCAGGTCAGCAGTTTTTAAAGCACCACCAGAAGCAGATCCTTTGGCTCTGTAACTTTCTTCAGATCTTCCTCATGTGCAATGCAAGCCCCAGTCAATATTACAGCACTCCTAGGGAGCTGCTCCTCTGAACAAATCCATATTTATCAAGACAGCTGAAACTCTCCTTAGCTCGAAGAGGAAACAATCTATTTTATTGCTCCTGATCTTTTCAATTATTTTGAAATGACTACAGCTGACTGACTGGTGATTAGCAATTGATTCACTGTGAGTAACCATCGATTCCAACCTGGACAGTATTTGTTTATGCTAGTAAACAAAGTTATAAAGTAACTTTCCACTTTGTCTTTTTAAAATTATGTATTTCTCATGTTTTTAAGCAACAAGAAGCTGAGGACTCCCCAAAACTACTTTATAATGAATTTAGCTGTGAGTGACTTCCTGATGTCGGCTTCTCAGTCACCCATGTGCTTTGTCAACAGCTTGCACAGAGAATGGATACTTGGAGACATAGGTACTTTCCAACACTGATTCCTACCTTGCCAGCTTTACGCTGCCTGCAGCCTGTTTTAGCCACAGCAGCCTTAGCTTGTGCCACAAATCTCTTGAGTCATGGCCCTAGACACCATCAGTAATGTGTCACATATTTTGTATTACAGCTGTGATTCTTTTATCTTACATATTTTGGAAAGGAAGGAGTCAACATCAGCATGTAATCATGTTACCCTTTAGCTTCTAAGGCAGGTGTTATTGCTGAAAATAAGTAAAAAAGTTTTAATAAGTTGTAAATAGTTTTTCGGTATCATTTTGAGGTCTAGTTACTACTTTTATTTGGAAATGTATGTTGATATCCATTGGCATGCTTCTAGGAATCTCCTATTTAATTAAGATATTTAAATAACAATAGGCATTTGAGGACTCAGCAAATTTAAGCTCCTTTCTTTCCAACTGCAAGAAAGAAAAGGTGATCCATGCTGAAATAATACCTGAAATGTGGGTAGAACAAGGACGTCATAAGGCTCAATGCTCTGTTTGGGACTCCTCATCACATCATGGATGAAAACTTGCATCCACTAGTGGATGTACAATGGTGGAGCAAGCCCAGAGACCATGTACTGTTCAGCAGCACAGAAGGGACTCTTCTTTAGTTTGCAGATATTTTTAGTCTTGCTCGTCCCCTTAGATAAAATCAGTGCAAATTATCATGCTGTCACAAATGAAGCACTTGGTTTGGGTTGAGTGGGATTTGGTCCTTAGTTGCAGGTTACTTATAAAGACTTTAGAAGTCGGCTTTAAGGTTGGATTTGGTGTTTTTGCTGCCTGTCATTCCGAGTGGGCTCTTGTTTATTACCACATGGGGCAATGCAAGATTTCAAAGAGGAGATGATCTTTCCACACAGGTTTCTCCATTAAATTCAGTGTAACTTTACAAGTTTCCATCTGGTAGTGCAGTGCCTGAATGCAGAGGGGGTTAAAAGGTCTGTTTCATGTAAAAAAAAGTCAGTTCTTTTAAAAAGTACTGCCATTAAATATAGGAGTTGGAGCTATGTTTTACAGCTGGCCTCTTAGTCACCAAATTTAAACAACTTTACATTTTTAAGCCACATAAACCAAAGTCATTTTTTGAACCACCCATCTATCATTAACAGACAGATGTCTGCTGCAGCATGTTAAGATCAATATATTGGGCAACAGTCCAGGAAAATATAACTTTAATTAGATTGGATTTTCTTTGAGGCAGTTTTCCATTGACAAAAGGTTCCCAGTTGCAGCCTGCAGTGAAGTAGGACTTGCTTAAATACATATATTTGCATTTTATTTATATTTGTGTTTTTCTAATAAACATTTAATAACTATGAAAATGTGAGGCTAAGAAAATGCTTCTATTGAGAGAGAAGTCCTGAGCTAGGAAAAAAAATGGGAGACTTATTATGATGGGCTCTGAGAGAAAACATGCCTCTTTTCAGGAAAACCCCTGACACTGCCATTTTCTTCTTCAGGCTGTAACTTGTATGCTTTCTGCGGGGCTCTCTTTGGGATAACCTCGATGATGACCCTCCTGGCTATCTCTGTTGACCGCTACCTGGTGATCACCAAGCCCCTGCAGTCCATCCAGTGGACTTCCAAGAGACGCACCGTGCAGATCATCGCCGTCGTGTGGCTCTACTCACTGGGATGGAGCGTGGCTCCTCTCCTCGGCTGGAGTATGTTGTCTGCTCTCTCTGCTAGCCTTCCCTGTGTGCTCTTTTTAGTCTTGCTTGGAGTGTAAAAAAAAGAGTTTTCTTATCAGTTCTTGGATGGGTGCCCAGCCACCACCTTGTTGTCGTAGCACACATCTGCACCTACTGCACTGCAGAAACCCTCTGCCCCCCTAAACCAGGACGTATGCAGGCAGATGGAGTATTAGGTGTGTACCTGAGAGTTCTGCAGTCAAGACCTCCTCTCCACATGGGCACTCACTTCTCAGACCACATAATGTATAATTTGGCTGGCACAGCTCTTGAGGAGCATAGATACAGGACAGGGTTTATTTTAAGGGTTTAGTGGTTGGATCAGCAACTGCGCTAACTTTGGGCGTATGTGTGAATAACATATTCATGTATTCCATAGGCTCCTATGTGCCTGAGGGCTTGATGATATCCTGTACGTGGGACTATGTAACCTACTCCCCTGCAAACAGAAGTTACACCATGATTTTATGCTGCTGTGTGTTTTTTATTCCCCTGGTAATAATATTCCATTGCTATTTGTCGATGTTCCTGGCCATAAGGCGTACTGGCAGGTAAGCAATCTGGCTGAAAGAGGTACATATCCCTTTTCTTGTAGTAGAAGGTTTTCTCAATTTCTTTAGCTGCAGGAACATCAGAATCAAAAATTAGTCTGTGTTGAAATTGGAATGTTAATGATCTGTAGCGGAAGATCAATAACAGCAGTAACAGGAGAAATATTTTTTGCCGAACTAAAACTGGAATGGATGTATGAATTTCAGAGTAGAAAAAGAAGTCTCTGGTGGTTCTAATCTTATTCCACTGTACTAATTAATAGTACATCAGATAATTAGATTGAGTTATTTGTATTTCAGATTTGCACTACAAGAAACAAGGTCCTTGTGTATTCCAGCAGATTTCAGACTTGAGGGATAATAAAAAGCATGTAGCAATGGGGGAATCGTGCTTTTGAGCAGCTCTGTAAACAAAACAGTCCTCATAAATTTTGACAGTTTTATTTAAGGCAGGCATCCCAAAAACCATCTTGCTTCACTCAAGCATCACAACCACATGCATAGTATCTGGCTATGCTTGCTCAGACTTTTTTCCTGAAAAATTTTTTGGTCTGTGTTTGACATGAAAAATCAGCAGGGTGTTAGATCTGTAAAGTGACATCATTCTATCAGTAATTTTCCTGCTAATGAGCACATGGCTTATCTTTGGTCTGATACAACAACAGCTGGTGCTGTGAGTCCTTCCTGCTGCTCAACTGTATCATCCAATCTGATGATTTTTCTCTGCTGTGGTCTGCAGGCACTTGTTGAAATCATTTGACTTCATAAGGCTAAATTCCACTTTTATAAGCACATATGCCTGAAATAAAGTTCTTTCTGAACTCTTATTTTTTGGCCTTTGCCTCATTTTTCACTGTGCTTTGTATATAGATATATGTGTCTATATATATATGACACCAAGTGAAGGAGTAAAGAATGCATCCTTAAAACAATGGTGTCTTGTACACCGATGAAGCACACTGGACACAAGACTTTTCTATGCCTTTTGCAAGGCCAGGCTGGATGGAACTTTGAGGAACCTGATCTAGTTGAAGGTGTCCCTGGTCATGGCAGAGGCGTTGGAACTAAATAATCTTTAAGGTTTCTTCCAGCCCAGGCCATTCTATGATTATGTGATTCTATTCTATATTTAAAGTGCACCAGCAGGGAGTTTGTTACCTTGCTGGCTGGTGATTGATGTCTTCAGCCTGAAATCTCCATTTGACAACCCATTTTATAGATAAAAACTGTTATTTTCTGTGCTAAAGTATATAAAAGGCCTGACCATATAAAACTTTTTTTAATTAAATGCGGGGTGTTTGTTGTTAGAAGAGAATTTGATGTTTTGTGACAAAAATATTAGGACTGCCTGTTGTACCTCCCACTGAAAATACTCTTTAATAAATAAATCTGCAGGTAAGTAAAAATGTCCTTGTAAGTGTTTGGGACAGGTTTCTCAAAGCTGTCAGGGTACTCCAGCATGTGTTGGAAGTTCTGCAAGCTGTTCCTTCTTTGAAAAGAAAAAGACGTAAGACTTGATTTTTCCATCCAGCTGTGCCTTTGCTTGCTCCACCTCTAAGAGCAACAAAGGGCAAGAGATGCCAATTTCTGTATCTTTGCAACCTGAAACCCTCCTTTGCATTAGGGATAAAGACACAGTCCTGGAGTCCCAGGGGTTCTGGCTCAGTCTCACTTTCAACCATTTTACTACATTAGTGCCTTCTGGAGTTTTTAAATATCAGAGGACAAAAGAAGAGTTAGAGCAGGGAAATATGACATTTACTTAATTTTGCATACTGGTGAGAACATACTAGAGATGTTGCTTTTTCATTGTCCTGCTGAAATATCTGCATTTCTTTTCACCCCACACAGAGATGTTCAAAAGCTGGGGTCCTGCAGCCGGAAATCCTACCTCTCTCAGTCCATGAGGAATGAGTGGAAGCTGGCAAAAATTGCTTTTGTGGTCATCATTGTGTTTGTTTTGTCCTGGTCTCCTTATGCTTGTGTCACCTTGATTGCCTGGGCAGGGTAAGTGGAAAAGTAATCCAAACAGCAGGGTTTTTGTAAATATGATTAGTACTGTCACCCACATGAGGCAGAGCTCCTTTTTGAAAGGGTCTTAAATAATTATTACATTAGAAGTGATATTTCATTCTTCACTATATCCTTGTGAATAAAACCAGGAAAGGGATTATCAGTCTATGCATTTTAAAATTATTATGACTTTTTAATCTTAATTTTTGGTACACGATGTTTTCTCTTCCACATGATGCTTTCTTTGTATAAATTGGAGGAGTTACCTCTTTTATCTCCTAATACCTGTTGTCTCAAGAGGCTTCCTCCATACACTGCTGCCCCCTCCACCCATTCTCCTCTCCAAAGAGACCTGGTGTCTTGTCAATGCATGTTCTGCTTTTCAAGGCCAGGTTGGATGGGGCTTTGAGCAAACTCATCTAGTGAAAGATGTCCTTGCCCGTGGCAGAGAGGTTGGGATAGATGATCTTTAAAAGTATCCTTCAACCCAAACCATTCTATGATACCATGATATTAACTGTGCTTATCCTGCACTGACATTGATCACACCTGACTGACTGTGGGAGGTTAAAGTCAAAAGGGAAATATTGGTTTCAAACCATTTCCAGTCCCCTCTTCCTTCTGCTGTGTTTGGAACTGAGTCACTGACACACATTACCATGCAGCACAGATGCTGCTGCTGAAAAATTTGTAGGTTTTCTCCTGTTGTCTTTTCTATCACCATTCACTTTTTCCAGATGGCCACAATGGGGGTTCTTTTGTTGGGGTTTTGGGGGGTTTTTTGTCTATTGTATAAACAGGGAAGGTGATTCTTTGTGTTCCTATTCATCCTAAAATTGCTGCATGTCTTTGATCTTCTCTAAATGAATGGAACCAAGTACATGCTGTCAAATTCAAGCCTTTCATCTGAGCAAAGAAATCACTTGAAGGAGTCAACTTTTCAGGGGTCTTTCTTACAAAAAGATAACAGCACAAAACCAGTTAAAAGGAGTAATATGTTTTAGTAATATAGTATCCATGTAACCCATGGCATAGCTGTGTGTAATGTTTTTGCTTTGTTTTAGTCGAGGCAACAGCCTAACACCATATTCCAAATCTGTGCCAGCAGTTATTGCCAAAGCTTCTGCAATCTACAACCCCATCATATATGCAATAATTCACCCAAGATACAGGTATAGTAAATATATAGGTATGTGTATAACTGTACATGCAAATGTGGATCTTTTATCCTCTCCCTCAGAGCTCTGCTCTGCCCTGTGGAGCTGCACAACACCGTGACTGACAGGAGGAGGAGGTGATGCTCAGGGTCCTCTTTCATCATGTCAGGGACAGCCACTACAGACCACTCTCCAGATAAAAGGTCCCAACCAGCCAGGTTCAAAAAGTCACATCCTCACCAATTTAAGCAGCTATGTATGCATGTGTTCAAGGTTTGGTTTTCTGAAGCACTTATTCACCAAAAATTTTGAAACACTGGCAGCGAAAGAGCCTTTATTATATAAAGGGGATATACTTGTAACAGAACTGCTATTCAGCATACCTGCAGGATTTTTTTGAAGTCTTTCAGAGCATAGCTACCACAAAGTGATGCTGTGTCAAAAGTTCTGAGAAAACACAGGTAAAAGTGATAAATGTATAAATACCACTAGATGGCAGGGTTAGTCGTTGGTATGAGGCTTGTTTCACCCAAGAAGAGGAAAAGCTGGTAAATTCCACCACAAAACACAAAACCACTTGCCTGACAAGTAGGACTTGGGAGCTGGAAATTGAGTTCCTTGGTTTGGATGTCTGATGCATAGCAGTGTGGTTGTCAGAAAAGTGAAGGTTTCTCAGAAGGCTGGTCGAAATACACCCAAAAACATGAAAATGTAGAATCATAGAATGGTTTGGTTGGGAGGGCGCCTTAAGTATCATCTAGGTCCGACCCCCTGCCAAGGGCAGAGACACCTTCCACAAGACCAGGCTGCTTAAAACCCCATCGAACCCAGCCTTGATCACTTCCAGGGATGGGACATCCACAGCTTCTTTGGGCAACCTGTTCCAGTGCTTCACCAGCACCACTGGAAATTTCTTCCTAATATCTAATCTAAACCTTCCCTTTTTAAGTTTAAAGCTATTCCCCCGTGTCCTATCTCTACATGCCCTTGTGAAAAGTACTTCTTCATCTTTCCTGTAGCCCTCATCCAGGTACTGGAATGTGCTGTAAGGCACAGAGCCTTCTTTTCTCCTGGCTGAACAGCTGAGAAACAGAGCCCAACTCTCTCAGCCTGCCTGCACAGGAGAGGTGCTCCAGCCCTTTGGTTATCTTCATGGCCTCCTCTGGACTTGCTTCATCAGGTCCATGTCCTTCCTGTGCTGGGACCCCAGGCTGGATGCAGCACTGCAGGTGGGGTCTCACCAGAGCAGAGCAGAGGGGCAGAATCCCCTCCCTCACCTGCTGCCCACACTGCTTTGGATGCAGGACATGATTGGCTTTCTGGGCTGTGGGTGCACATTGCCTGGGTCACGTCCAGCCTCTCATCCACCAGCACCCCTAAGTCCTTCTGGGCAGGGCTGCTCTCCATCCTTTCTCTGCCCAGCCTGTGTTTGTGTTTGGGATTGCCCTGACCCACGTGCAGCACCTTGCACTTGGCCTTGCTGAACTTCCTGAGCTTCCCATGGGCTCACCTCTCCAGCCTGTCCAGGTCCCTCTGGATGCCATCCCTTCCCTCCAGCCTGTCAGCCACACCACACAGCTCGGTGTCATCAGCAAACCTGCAGAGGGTGCTCCTGATCCCACTGCCTGTGTCACCAACAGCGATGTTAAACAGGGCTGGTTAAACACTGACCCCTGAGGTCACCACTCGTCACTGAGCTCCACCTGGACACTGAGCCATTGACCACAACTCTTTGAGTGTAACCACCCACCTGATTCTTTATCCACCGGGTGGTTCATCTGTCACATCCATGCTTCTCCATTTTAGAGACATATTTTGTCTGAAAATGTCTGCTATCATAACTAACACCTTTTTGCATCCTCCAAAAACCATCTGAGTCTTTTGAAGTCTGCAGAGCATTTTAGTTTAGCATAGGGAAATGCCTAGTTTCTGATGGGTTGCAGAAGTTCAATGGGAAGTTTTGCATGGCTGGCTGATGTGTTTAGGACCCATAATTTGTTTCTGAACCAAAGTTATGGTGTTCATTTTATTATTTTTGCAACGAACAGGTTGCTCAGAGAAGCTGTGGATTCTTCCCTGGAAGTGTTCAAGGCCAGGCTGGATAAGGCTTTGAGCAATCTGGTCTAGTGGAAGGTGTCCCTGCCCATGGCATAAGGTTTGGAACTAGATGGTCTTTAAGGTTCCTTCAAGGTCCCTTCCAAACCACAGCATCCTACAGCTCTGTGACAGAGAAGTGCTTCCGTTAGTCTTTCTCGTATCAGCATTGGCTGTTAAGAAAAGGGCTGGAGTCCACAACAAGATTTCAGACATTTTTTTAATAAGTATCTTATTTTATCTTGTTTTATTTTTTCCCCTGCTTTCTAACTTGTCTTTCTAGACATATCAATGACAGACGTTTTTATGGACTTGTTGTAAAGACATTTCATACACTTGGGATCCATCCAGTCAGGAAAAGAAGTAATGTTGGGTCCCTTGTGGTGAATCAGGAATGCAGTTTCAAAACTGGAAAAAACCCTACAGTACACCAATAAGTCAGTTGGCAAAAATATGTTGGCAGGACCAATTTGGCTTAAACAGTGAATAATGAATATATATGTTAAGATTATTGTTTCTGGATAATTTCCAAATCTTCTAATTATTGACATTATGCCTTGAGAGTAATTTATCCAAGCACAGATAAATGGGCCAGTCTGTTCAGGCCAAAGGGTTAAGGGTTTGAGCAAGGCATAATTTGTCATTTTATATTGGAACTACTGAACCAAATTACATCTGAGTTGTTTTCCAAATCTTTCTACAAAGAGGCATCTAGAAATCAGGTTCTAAAGAGTTCAAATCAGGCTCAAACCAGTAATGTACCACTAGCAAAGCAAGATGGTTTTTTGCACAGAGATTTCCTGACACTGCATCTTAACATCACAGCCAAACCAAGCTTTTTTGTGGGTTTCCTTACCTTAAACAATGGAGGAAAGAACCCTACAATATAGTGAGTGTAACTGAAATTGTAACAGTGATCTTTTTGCTAGCACTTGGCTTCTTGGCTTCTAAGAACTGGTCTGAGAGTTTGCAACATTCCTCCTCATCCATCCATCCATCCCCCTGCCCACCCATTCCCCACCAGTGTAAAGGAGAAAAATACCTTTCCCCAATAGGTGCCACAGAAAGTAACAAATCTAAGTGAGGAACGTACTCAAAATTTTAATTAATGAAATACTCTTTTGTGGGGAAGAAAGCTTCCACAACTTGTATGTTGTCTCTATGTTCCACAATAACTCCAACACATTGCTGTGTTAGAGTTATTGCAGAAACTCCCTTACATTTTGGAAGTTTTAGGTTTTGTAATCATTCTTTCATAGCCAACAGGAAATTCTGCAACTCCATGTCTCCAACTGGCTCCCAAGCGTAGCAGAATTACACAAAAATTATTGGTTCAAAACTCCTACATCATAAATAACGATTAATTATAACTCTGACTTGCAGTATTTTCTCAAAAAGTTGCTTGCAATTACTACATATTTTACTTTAGGTGACTCTTTTATTTCAGATTATAAAAATATCATTAAATAAGTACCTCAGTTTATGCCTTCCTTGTATTTCACTCATACAATATTAAAACTCTCTTCAAAATCCGTACTTTCATCCCAACAACCAAAATGTCCCTCAATAGCCTTCCCAAATATTAGTAAAATAGAAACTCTGGTCCCTCGAGACATTCAGAAATGTTCATATGTTTTCCTTGAAAATTCACCATCAGACACTTATTTCCTGAATCTCCAGCATAAGGAGACCTCTGCACCAAATCCCACGTGATAAATGGGATGGTGTGTTTTACACTAACTTGAAGTTGTCAGAGGGAAGTAGTTCAGCTTCTCAGCTGGGGAAAAAAGCTGGCAGCTGCTTTTCAGCATCAGACTGAGGTCTTCAACCTGAAAGGAAGTTGATGGGGGTTTGACATTTTCTCATGTCCTGTAAACCCCTTTTTCTGGACTTCCTATTTTGTGCACAACATTAACCATCTTTTTTTACCCTGCACTATGTAAGAAGCCTTCTGTCTTATGCCCCAAGCAGCTCGGTGGGCCCTGCCAGGTCACCAACAGGCATCTTGGAATGATGGTGCAGGCAGCTTTTTTCAGTCCTCATCTCCAGAGTAGGCACAGAGCTGCTGTTCACTCGCCTTTGAAATTAGAGAGGAAAGAGATGCAGTATTCTGAGAGTGCTGATGATGCCAAATGTTGAGGTTTGGTGGTGGTGGGTTTCTTTTTTTGATTACAAGTGAGTGACCGCATTTCATGCTCCCAGAATCATGTCTCTGAAATTTTAACATGTGCGACCTTTTGTGAGCATAGAAATTATGATTTAAAATGTACTGGTTATTCAACAAACCTGGTAGCTATAGAAGCAGAAGATTTTACAATATTCATCTGCTTGGCTTGCATCTCAGTGTGAAGTCAATGTCCTGACATCCTCCAGTGAGCCGTAGTCCCCTGCATCAGTTCCTTGCCCCATGCCTTGCTTCTGCCTCACTTCTTGACTTGCTAATTTAGTTTTGTGCCACTATTAGCTTCATCTCTTGGGCTGAAATAATGGGTTGGGAAGTGCTGGGGAGGTGCTACACCAAATGAAACATTCTGACTAGCATTGTCCTGCAAGAAGCAAGGCCAGATGGCATTTGCACAGGGGAGGCTCTTGGACACTTCTGCTCCATGCAGGGCCAGGGTTGGGGTCAGGAGAAATAGGCTCACACAACCATAACTGAGATTATTATTTAATGAATAAGGCAGATTTGGGGTCTAGACCATCCTTCTCCTCTATGCTTGTAGAGTGTTAATTTTCAATAGGAGTTTACAGTAGCTGCCGTGATACAAATAAGTAACAATATCTGATTATTCTGGCCCTCTTCCCTTTCTTCCACTCATTCTGTGCCTTTGCACAGTGAAGACTTTTGTACCAACTAGCCTGAATTTTTTCTGAGTTAACATTTTAAATAAGTCACAAGCAATCATGCTCTTCGAGATATTTTCAATTCTTTTCACTTACCTATGGAGTTTTCTATATGTTTTTACATGAGGACTGGAAGGACCTGTTATTTTCTTTGCAGCCTGTTGAGTAGTTTGCACCAGCTATACCATGCTGTTTGCATATAATCTTTAAGACCCCCTTCATCAAAACAGCAGCTGTGTTGAGGTGATGGCAAGAGATGGTATTTTCACCACATGAATTTCAAAGCCATGTCTTCAGTGTGACAGGTTTGGCTTTTTTTTCTTCTCCCATTTTCCTTCAGAAAAACTATCCACAAAGCTGTTCCCTGCTTGAGGTTCCTGATACGAATATCGAAGAATGACCTCCTGAGGGGATCCATAAATGAGTCATCATTCAGGACCTCTCTTTCCAGCCACCACTCTCTTGCTGGCAGGACCAAGAGCACTTGTGTTTCCTCTGTTTCTACTGGAGAAGCTGTAAGTCTTTTCTTGTTTCCATGAAAGAAAGTGAGAATAACATTTCTCAGACTCTAAATAAGCAACTGCATGCATACATATTCAAAATTAGAGGACAGAAAAGGGAAGGAGGAGAGTGTAGCTAAATTTTTTGGGTCATGTGAGGTCATTTCTGTAAAGCTGGAAGTTCATGCATGATGGTTTATGGTCAGAAAAAGCATTCAGGCCAGCATATCTGTGTGGTTCTGATGCCTGCTGGGACCAAGGATGTTCAGGTTATGTCTTTAACGTGAACTAAAAAAAGCCATTGTCAGACACCCTGTGTCACCAACTATTGGCTGTGATTAGGTATCTCACTGGGCTGGAGGACAAGAAAACAATCTTCCATCCAAAGTTTTATAACCTATCCAAAAGCTGTCTTATTGTTTTAAAAGTTCATTTTCTGTAGGATGGGAAATTTTGATTTCTTTACCTGGATTTCAACCATGAGGAGCAAAAGGCTCCTGCCCCTAGAGCATGGTGGGGTGTTTTGTAAGAATAGACCCCACATGTCAGTAATGCTGGTGACTGAGTGAGAGAGAAACAAAAGAATCTCTTGAGACTCTTCACAGCCTCTCACAGTCACAAGAAGCTGGCCTTGCCTGCAGAGGTGCTGGGAAGGTGGCTCTGGGGAGGTGGCAGCCACGGCAGAGCCTGGGCTGGGGCTGGCCCTCCTGGGGACCTGTGCTGCTCCCCCTCAGTTCAGGCATCGAAAACCTCCCAGACCAACAGCTTCCACCAGTAACCTGTCACAAAAGTATAAATCCTACATATACCTTTTATACCTTTAGGTATAAAACCCTAAATTTTCTCCCTATTGTTCCTTTGTTTGATGCCAAATGAAGTAATTTCAGCTGTATCATCCATCCTGATCCAAGAAGCTTTCTGTTCTTCACTGTTGGTCACTACTTGGTTTTGGTTTGTTCATGTTGGCAGGTTATTGTGTGTATTTTGATGCTGGTGCTGCTTAAATAGACAGGATAATGGGGGTAAGAGCGTCAGCTTTTGGCACAGCTTTGGCTTAAAACCCCTGGTTTTTGGTTAAAACCCCTGCTGTTAGCCGTGCACAGCACTGTGCTGTGATGAGTTGGTGCAGCCAAAGGCAATTGTCCTTGGGGCAACTGGCAGCTCAGTGCAGCTGTACAGGTTTTATCTGGAACAGCAGCTGCTGAAATAAAAGCTAAGCTCGATGACTTTGGCATGACGCAGGACTGAGTGACATTTTGGAATGCTCCAATAAAGCATTGATGGGCAAGGAATGACACCAGGAACACTGTAAAAGATGCCACTGTAGCCACCAACGCTTTCCTCTGCGTGTTGTGTACATGTTAGTGCAGGGAACAAACATTTGTGAGTTATATCAAGGAACATTACATTCAAGGAGTTTCATTCAACAAGTGGGGGGAAATAAACAGGAGGCCACACACAGATGTATCAGCAGGGCGATGCAGGGGAATTATGCACTATCTTTCCACTTGTGTGGAGCCCTGTCTGTCTGTCCTCTGTCTATCCATTTCTAAAAGCTGTTGTTGGAGTGGAATGATCTCATCATTGATAACATAAAAGTCACCACAAAGTAAGGGATGACAGACAACCTCTGCCCAAGCCTCTAAATGGAGCAGCACTTTTGGAATGTCCCGTTCATGCTTCGTTACTCATCTGGTCTTAGAAAATTAGTGCAGGGCCCACCCATTGTCTCCCATGCACTAATGATGGTTTGTAGAATCAGCAAGCTCATGCAGATTGAGAAGCCCTGGGTGTTCTGGGTATTCTGCTGGAATGTATGCAAACTTGGTTTTGTATCTGTCCACGTCCATGGTTTTGTATCAGCTGGTGGTCACACAGAATGCTGCAGGACATATTAGATTGATTGTACTTGCTCCCATCTTTAGAATTCAGATGCTCTGTAAGTATAAGTATAGCATAAGCAATGAGATATAAAAGGGTGAAAAGCATCCTGGTGAAAAAAGATTAAACAATTTTTCAATACTTCCAAGTTTGTTGTTTGTTTTTTTTTTTCTGGTCAGCAAAATAGTCCAGGGTAAGTGAGAAGATTGAAAATAAAGCCTCTCCCCAGGGGAGTTTTGAGCACAAGACCTGTGTTAGAACAGCTTTAGTTTTCTGTCAACGTGCATGGGTTTTGCTAGAGTTTGAGAACTTCCAAGAATTTGAAAAAAGATGCAACTGGCTGAAATATTTCTTCAATTTGTGATTAGACCTGGAGCAATGTAGAGCTTGACCCTGTAGAGCCAGCTCATGAGAAACTGAAGCCTCGACGAAGTCACTCTTTCTCCACAAGTCTGAGACAAGAGAAGAGAGACCTGCTCCCAAAGACCTGCAGCTGTGATGCAGCCTCTGATGAAAAGGTAAAGAAAAAAGTCTCAGCTCAGGACTCTCTGTTTTAGTGCAGTACATCATCTCTGGAATGATAATTCAGCCTTTATGCCCATCTATTTCATCTGTAGACTGTATTTATACTGATTCCAACATTGTCTTCCTCCTTGCTGTTCTTTTCTTTCCTTCTTTTTTTTTTTTTTTTTTGGGGTGTGTGTGTGACAAACAAGAGTGCTGGTAATGCCTAATCAACTTTTTTCACTGATATTTGCCTGTTTTTGGAAAGCCAGCTCTGCTCATAGCTCTGAAGCTGCATTAAGGCAGTCAATAGCATCAAATGTAAGAAGATGAGTTCTTTGCCTCTTTGCCTGTTTATCTACCCCAGCTTTGGTTCCTTCCATCATGGCCCTTGTGTCCATACTGTGGCAGCCTCCTTTTATAGTAAAGTCAAGTCTGCAAAACAGAGTTTGACATGATAGAAGCCGCCTTTTCTTTTCTTTTCAGTGTACATTAAAATGTTTTATTTTTGTTGAGGGGAAAGACGAGAAAGTCCCATTTCTCCCTAAGGGTGAGGGAGTCTGGCAGCTGCCACCCTTCCCTCACTGAAAGAGGAGTCGGTGAGTACTCAGCGCATCTTCTGTGGATGCATCACCCTCATTGCCCAAACCACTGAGGTTTGGCATCCTGCTGTTGAGGAGCACCCCATTCCCTAATGGGGGCAGAAGGTCACCCACGAGTCAGATTTTAACACCAGTTTCCAAAGGAGTACTTGTATGGGTGGCACAGTGTCAGGCACACACCAGGGCTGCCTTTTCAAGAAAAGACAGACATGGCTTACAACCCCCTGTCTGTGGCTGGACTGTGGAGCCCCCCTTTTTTTGATGGAGGCACCCTTTCATGGGGTTACTCTAGTGCATGTGGACAAACACCCACACCTTGGGCAGCTGAAGCATCTGCCTCTGTCCCCTGTTCTCCCTTCCAGATCTGATGGTAATTGTCTAGAGACTGCATAATTTAATGCAGGAACTACTCTGAAGATTTCCAGCAACACAATGACCCAGTTCCTGCATGCCTCTGTCCTGTCTTCTTTCATGTGTGTCATTGAGATCAAGTCCTGAGGAACCTTGTTCATTTCCCCTAACTGTTGTGAACAGTATTGATGGAAAAACAGCAGCTTCAAATGTGGTGTCAGGCACCATGTGCTCAAATCTGCTCCTCAATTCTGCTGCCTTCTGTCAGCAGCCAAGCGTGTCCAATGTTGTAGGCAAGTGGCAAAGGCAGGATATTGTCTCCAGGTTCTGGAGAATCACTGGCTGTTGTCTCACAAGAAAGAAGAAGGGAAGTAAATCTCAGGTGGTCTGCATAAACTGTTCAGTAATGAAATAAATATTTCTGCATCTGGAATTTAGCAACTGTGTAGCCCACAAGTGCTATACTTTGCCTTTGAAAGACATCTCTTGATAAATAACCCTTAAACAGAGTATCTTCATGCTGAGACTTTCAGTGCCGTTCTGAGATATGGGCAGTTTATTTACATTGGATGTTCAAAGCCTCATTTGCTTTTCTTACTATTTTCAGCAGAGATTCCTGTGTGGTGTGAAGGTCCTTCTTGTGTCCATTGCAGCTAAATGCTAAATTCATACTATCAGAATAAATATATATTTGTCAAGCTCAGTTAGAATATTTCACAATGGCCACCCATTTATCCTCAAAAAAAAAAAAAAATCCCCCAACAAACCCTAAAGAAGCACCAATGCATTTTTTGATATTTCTTTTAGGGTTTTAATAGCATCACTGGATTGTCTATGACTGAATTCCAATTAGAGCACTTCTAAAAACACTCAGTTCTGGAAAAGCCAGTCAATATCCCAGTCTTGGTGCTTTCCAAAGCATAAAAATGCATGGGACTGTTTTCTGTTCTGCCACAAAGTTATGATCCAGCCCCCTGACTTACTTCAGTTAGTTAGGATAGTAACAAACTTGGTGTAAACTGACACCTGGAAACTTAACATGGCAGTGAAGAGGCTTTTCTGGTGGCATTAAAAGGTAGGTTAGGATACTTGATTTCAAAGGAGAGTGGTCAAATATCCTCTCTGCATCCAGGTTTTTTTTCAAGGGAATTACCTGACATGAAAACTATTAAAAAACTTGTAAGTGGGTGTTGTGCCCACCAAGCCACATCCAAAAGAAACCTATCCTCGTGTTGCAGTGAAAACAGCACTTGAAACAGGGAGGAGTGGTTTTGGAGTTGGGTTTTTCATTCCATTATTATCTTTGATATGGAAGAATGGACTTTTCTTCTCTGTCACACTGATTTTAGCCGTTTTTTTTAGCACACTGTTCTTCCCTCCACTTGGTAGGTAGAGCAGCTGGAGAAATCATTACCAATAGGGATTCATGAATGATTCCTGCTTGTCGAGTAGAATTACACAAAACTATGGGAATTCACATAGTAATGAAGTAAAAACTGCCCTTTACTTGAAATGTTGTTTTTCCCTAGAAAGGAGGGACTTCCAGCTTATCTCTATATCTGACACAGTGATTTTATTGCCTTAATTTTAATTTTTTAGAGGAAGCCAAAACTGATCACTTATGCCTTCCCTTACCAGTGTATTTAAATATTAACTGACACTTCCAAAGCTTACTTAGTTTACTCTGAATTTGTATACTGCACACAAGACTTATGGAAAGAACACAGAGGACTTGCATCAGAGCCAAGTTAGAAATCAGAATTCTCTCTAAATAGGCAGATAAGAAAATGTTGCATTTCTTTTTATTTGATAAGAAAGTGAATATTTATTGCTTCTTTCTTGGAGGAAGCACTTTCCAATGTGTGAATGCAAGGCCACTGACTTCCCCGAGGTAGGACCAGGAGGCATTTGAGGGGAGACAGAGATTGTCACAAAGTTGACAAACCTTCAGAAAAATAAAGAATGAAGTGTACTTGAGTCTTATCTGAGATCTCTTCCATGAGAAGAGAGAGAAGTGCAGTTATCTAGTACCCTGATACCCTGAGATGTAGGGTATCAGGGTACTAGTACATCCATTAAAGATGGAGTACTACCATTATTTAATGATGAAATAAGTCAGATATGGGAATGAGATTTTGTTTCCTTCTTTTTTTTTCTTTTCAGTCTCTGCTGATATTTGAGTACATCTTCTTCTGATTCATTTAACATTCTGCTTTCCAAGCAGTATGTGTTAGCACATCATGATTTTCCCTCAAGTTAATGATTCAAATGTTTAGAAAATTGGCCTGGTGGCTCAAATATTTACCAGTGGCAATGAATATTTCAAATACAGGTTTTCACAGCAATATGGGGTCTGACCATGCTAAAACTTATGTCCCTGCTCCAGGTTTCGCTCTCCTCCAGCTGTTTGGAGAAGGTGCTTGGGCAGCCAGTCCTACCCAGTCCCTCTGCAGCACTTGTGACCAGCTCCCTGAGAGCAACTTCTCTGCCTGTCGGATTGAATAGCAGCAGTGGCAGCAGAGGAGACCCAAGTACTTCCCACATGGCAACTCAAGGAAGTCAAGTGAATGGAGTTCTGGATTCTGTCATTAGCAATGCAGTCCCTCGCATCATCATCATTCCTACCTCAGAGACCAATCTGTTTCGGGAAGAACTGGAAGAGGAAGAGACTGAATTATTCCACTTTCATGACAAAAAGGGCAATCTGCTGGACTTGGAAGGGCTTAGCTCATCCATGGAGTTCCTTGAAGCTGTTGAGAAATTTCTATCATGAGTTTGTCAAAAGAAAACTTTCCGGTAATTATTTTCTTGGCATCTTCTCCACTTAATTATACCAAATAACTGAAGTCTTGTAGGTTAGGTCATCAGATTTTTTTTTGTATGTTTATATGGTAGTCACTAGGCAGCCTTCAGATTTATCTTTGTCCAAACCAGCTCAGGCATGGAAACAGGCTTTCTTTCAGATTGTGCTGCAGGAAATGAGCAGTGGAAGATCTGGCAGCATGATCAAGTGGCATTGGTCAAGGAGGCTGCCTGATTTGTTGCCACCGATGGGGGTGCCAGCAGAAAGGAAAATGACAGACTGAGAGCAGGGTCAGCTGCTGAATGTTTCTGCTATCTGCACATGGAACTGTGTTCCTGTTTTGGCAGCTCTGTTTTGCACAGTGATGGGAAGCACCGCAAGACCACAGCTTCCACCAGCCCCAGCAGTAAGGCAGATGGCTACATGATCTCAACTATAGTTTAATCAAATAATTCTCAGCATTGTTTTTGCTGTGTTTCATTTTTAAAATGGGCAGCTTGCTAAACATAAAGAAAGAAACTGGTTTTTCACTGGAAAGTGACTGCTTCCCAGTGTCACTAATACTCTGAAGTTTAGTGGTAGAAATCTGGATTTTACCTCAGCATTAGCATGGTCACCTAAATGTCAAAATGCAAGGTGCTATGTGCTAAAACATACACTTCCACAGAAGCATTCAGAGTATCTTCAGAGTTAAGTCCTGATTAAATATGTATGGATCCTAATGAGTCTGTGATTGAAAGGGTGAATGCTCACAGCTGGCTTGACAAGTCTTTGACAAAAATAAAGCCTTGGCTGCTGTATATCACTTGTCTGCTCAGAGGAGATTCTTCTCATCTCCTCTAAAACAAACCAGCAGATGTCTTACAGGTCACTTACCAGAGGCCTTCAAAGTGGGTGAAACATCGTTTTGGGGAGAAAACTGCACAGTACTGTGGTGTTTGTTACAGGATCTGCACTCACATCATTATCTGTGGTTACTAATTGTGCTCATTTTATCTGTGCTTCACATTATGGCTCAGGCTCACAGGACTGTCCTAGCATTTAATTCCTAACTGCATTCTTCCTTTTGTTCTTCATTTTCTCATTTCTTCACGTCTACCCCTTCAGTCTCTGATTTTCAAACTTAGACAATAAGCTGAATTGTTCTTCACCTAATACCAGTATATATTAGTAGAAAGCAGGTGCTCCTCTGGATATAACAGTGCAAATATTTGGTCCAGTGAGACTAATGGTGTTCAGACATTCAACAAGAGAATGAGAGTTTATGTTCATAGTCTCAGTTTATTTCCTTGGCTGTATCCTAGATTGTGCAAGAGACCACTGAGAGAATTTCCAGGTTTTGTGTATGCACTGGCTGATCTCGGGAAGTAATTTCTCTTTGCCTGTTTTCCTGATGCAAAAACCAGATGGAAAAGCACAGAAGTGTTTTTAATTACTTTTTTCATTACAAAAAAAAATAACACAAATTTTATTTGCAACAAGCTCGACAGGAACATCACTAAAGGACAAATTAAACCCAAAGCAGCGCAGGAGAGAGAAGAATGCTTCCAAACTTGCAGACCTGAGGCTCTGCAAGTTGCCAGCATAGCAGACCTTTGAGAGGACTAAGACACTTGCTTTTGATACGGACTGTGCAATTTTTAGAAACAGAAAAAAGAAAGTACTGGTGGGTGCAAGAGGTAATTGCTGTGCCAGGCTGCCTAATGCAATGCTGACACTCTCAATGCTGCTATTATTTGAGGTGCTCTCCTGGGTAGAAACCCTCATACTTCCTTACCGTGGAAAGCAGGGAGGAAATCTGTGGTGCAGCCACATCATGCACGTGGTTTCCTCTGTGTAGCCCTGGTGTGTGGTGCTGGGGGACCAAGGCTCTGCTGGGGCAGCACCAGGCTGTGGTTCCTGCAGCCAGGCTGCCAAAGCCTGTGCCCACTGCCTGCTGAGTTTTCTGATGGGTCCAGGAACCACGCCAAGGTCATCTACAATGAGCTCAGCAATTCCAAGGGCAATTCCTCCATTTGAGGACTGGCACAGTGAGCAGAGAGTGCAGGACAGCTGCCGGGGACTGGGACAGGGACGTGCTCACTCACAGTTCCACAGTGCCAGGTTTTCATCTGCTGCATAGTTTTGGCCACAATAAGTAATCAAATGTTAATTATGTATTATGCTCATGAGAAATGGGCAGGCGTAGTCCTAGGCCAAACATACTGTCCTGCCATCTTGGACTCTTGTCCTTTTTTTTTTGCTGAACCTGCCGTCTGATTTTTTTTTTCCTACACCAACTGTGCAGTGACCTTACTCATTCTTGCATTTGAAATCCTCAGCTGCTGTATCTCCTTTCTTCTTGAGCCAGATGTTAGGAAGCAAGTGTTCTTTCAGGGCTTCCAAGCCTCAGACCTGACTTTTATGGTTGTAATTACTCCAAAATAGCAATAGAAAATGCATTTGGTGTTCCATGTTATAAAAACATGCCCTGGAGTAGATTTGGCACTCAGATTATGACAGATTTATACAGGTAAGACTGTAGGCAGGGTATTGCCATAGGTTTTGGCAGGATGAAGAAAGGAAGACCTGAAGTCATAGTCAACAAATTCCTCTCTGTCTGAAGTTTTGCATTCTACTTGTTAGCCTACAATAAGACTCTGCAGTGATCTCTTGCATGTGTTTGGTTCTGTTACTGTGCTGGTACTGTGAGCATGTCTCAGAAAATTAGCAGGCTTGAGGTATGTGCAAGCAATGTTTCACTTTTATGCTGTTAGTGTCGTACACTGTTAGTACCATTGCCTGGGAAGCTACTGTCAGGATTCCTGCTTATTGAAACTGAAGCAGGCTAAAATTCCAAATGGGATAGTGGTAGATAAAACATGAAGCTGTAAGAAATATCAGATAGACTTACTGCAGTCACTGTGAGACTTTTGCAGAAACATCAGTCACAGAGTAAATGAGTCTCAAATTGACTACCACAATGCAGGAAAATTTTGCAAGTTTCTCTGTTGCCACATTAGAATAGATGGCACATAAAAATGTACACTAATTATTGTTACTTCCTGTTTCACAAAGGAATGTATTGGTTCACTCAAATGGAATAAAAAATTCTTACAAGTTAAACTGAATTATCCATTGTTTGTTTTTCTTATTTAATCATTATTTTTGGAGCTGGGAGGAGAAATAAAGAAGTTGAGTTAAGGCTTTTGAAACCTGTGCTCTTATCCAGTTAATAGTAAGGTACATATATATATATTACTTTATTTTCAAGTCATTTAGACTGCTCAGGTGCAAGCACTCACCTGCTTGAGTGCATAACATCTAAATTTAGAGTTCACTGACTTGGTAAAACCTGAAGTTGCTCAGCTACTTTTGAATTACAATGACTTCAACTGGGATGTCAGGTATCAGGTGAACAAAACTGAAAAAACATATATCAAAACTCTGACAGCAACTTTGATCTTTGTCCTAAATCTGAATGAAAGTTAATCAGTAATTGTTTGTTTCTGCTAAAACTCTGTAAAGCACAATTATAGGATGTGTTCCAGTTTTCATGAGTTACAGAAAATCCAGACCACAAGTGTAAACATTTTCTTTTAGCATGGACAAATGGTATTTTTTAATAGCTAAATCAATGGTTAGATAAAGTTTTTAAATAAGAAAATTTACTTACTTGAATCTTAATGAATCTTGCAGCTTTGGGCTGGTATGAAACATGACATTCTTCCAGAAAGCTCACTTAGTTCCCAGACATTCATCCATTTCCCTCCTTTCAGGAGAGGCACCTGAACAAGCAACCCCTTCCACCCCACTGTCTGAAAAAAGTTTAGGTTGTGATGTGCAAAAATTGGAAAACACTGGGAAGCAAATACCCTCTTTATAAATTTCCTTACTTTCCTCCCAGCTTTGCACCTCATCCATAGCCTCAGTCCGTAATCAATGTTCTGTCTGCACCTCGAATGGGCAATTGAGGTGAAAAGTTTGGTGCTGGGATGCTTTTGTTGTACCTGTCACTTTTACCCATGTATTAACATACATTATGGCTTACTAAGACTTCAGATGTCTGTCCATATATTTTACTTGTTTTATGGTGTGTCCGGGTTGCCCTCTGGTTGTACTTTTTAGTGCTACAGGCTGCAGCAGGACATGAAAAGCTGGCTGCAAAATGTCAAAGTCAGGTGTAAATCCACTGTTACTGATTCTCCCCTGTGCCAGCAAGAGGTGATGGCTGCGTGCCAGCAATCCTGGTGCCAGTATTTAGTGGTAAAATCCCCTGAGAGAAAATTTCTGCAGGGATTAGCGAGTTGTACAATATATTGACATTTTTTACTCTGAAACATTTTTCCTTGATATTCGTAGTTACGTATCATGTAGGCATTTTTATTTAAAAGGTCAGCTGCATTCTTCACCTTAAAGCAAAGCTCCAGAAGACCTTTGTGTCTTGGGGTGACTTTATGATGTGTATCCCCTATCACTGCTCGATTGCCCAGAAATTAATTTTGTGCCTTTTCTGTGCCTTTAAACTGAGCCTGAGAGGGGAGAGAGGGAAAAAAAGAAAACCCAGTGAACTTTTCAAAGCAATTGTTCAAGGACATAGATAGGATCTGCTTCGGCTCTGGCAGCAAAGGGGGGGGGAGGAAAAAAACCCCCCTTGGGTGCTTTTCAGCCAGTTTTTAGGCTCCTTTTTCTCCAGAGAGAGAGATGGAGAGTTGAACTTTGTTTTCTTGGGACTTTGGTTTTTTCCCTTTTTTCTCTTCTGGACTGTTTCAACATCAGAACACACTGGGAGAATTTTCCACCAAGGCCCAGAGGTGGGGCCACGCTGACCCAGCTCTGGGGAGGAGAGACCGCACCTACAGAAGGACTCTGAAATCTTCCCAGGTTTTCTCTCTATAGCAAGAGGTTTTACTATTTAGCATTATTATCCTTTTCCTGTGTGTTTGTCAATAAATAGGTTTTATCTCTTTCACTTTCCTTAGAGGAAAAAGGTTTTTTTCCCTCGAACCTGGTGGGGGGTGGGGTGATTGTAACCTGCTTTATATCAGAGGATATTTTCCTCCAAATTTCTCCAAACCTGGACCCCTTGTCATCTTCAGCACCTTGTTCTGGATTGACTCAGCCAAAGACATAGGCACTGACAGGTGAGGAGAAGGGCTGCTGCTGTTACCAGTGGTGCATGGTTGTTATGAACGGATGATGTGGGTTTAGACAAGCCCCTGCCTTTTGCCCAGGCCTCTGGCAGCAGGCAGTTGTGTTATTGAGGTGTCCAGCACCCCGAGACCCACTCTCATTTGCAAGTCCTTTAATAATGGCTGGTTCTGCCTGTTATAGAATGAATTATTTATTTAATAGACACAAAACGAACAGACATAAGGCTTAAAACAGACAATTACTGCACCGGAATAAGAGAAAAGGGAACACTAGTATTATACACGTGGGGTTGAAGGTACCCATTAATTTTACAGCTGGAGAAGCAATAGTATAACTTAGGATCCAATGCTTCTTACCATGCAATTCCTGATGGAGCACAGATCTAAATCCTTTCCCTCAATTCCCAGGAAAGTAACCATGGAATCTCCACCCAGACTCCGTGGAGAAGTCTCACACACTTTTAGGGAGTGTGGGCAGAAGGCTTCTGTCTCTGTGGTAAACTGTAGTATTTTTACAGTGTAAAGCAGACCTTTAGGTCACCTATTATTTTATCTCTACCCACATCTGTTAAGCTGGCAGAACTTTTGGTGCCAGGAGATGATTCCTACTGGGCCTTGCCCACCTGGGCTATCTCTCCTGTCTGTACCAGCCACCTGTGGTGGGGAGAGGGGTGATGTGCCCTGCCACAATGGTCCTTAGGGTGATGCATCCCAGCCCTTTCCCTCCATGCTGAGGAGCAGGTCTGTTCCCCTGGAACAGCCAGACGTGTGCTAGTGGGTGCCATATGAAAATGGTATTTTCCAGACATTTATAGGGAACTCAGTTTGGGTAGATTTTCATGGGGACAGAAGAAGATGTCTCCCTAGAGTTTCTCCTTGCTGAATTTCTGATTCCTTTCCACTGCAAGCAGGTGGCAAATGTCTTCAAAGGAACAGATGGATGTATTTAACATTAACAACTAATTTTCCACAGGCATGTTCTTGGAAACAAATGATCCCTATTTCCTGAGATGGAGGAAAAAAAAAAATCCAGCCCAGAGCAGACTACAAGTGTGGAAAATGTGAAACTGAACATGTTTGAGTCCAGTAAACGCAAAGCAAATGACAACAGCAGCTTAGAGTGGAAACTGTTAGTCCACCAGAAGCAACAAAATGGCCAATTCCATCTTCATAAAAGATATAAAAAATCTGTATCCAAGAAATGAATACAACCAGGTCTTTTTACTTAAACCCATCTATGGACAATCCAACAGAAATAAGTTCAGAGTCATCAGCAGCTTTTTCATGCTTGGGTCACTGTGACCATCTGGGCACCAGCATGTGGAGAAAATGGGGATAAAAAGTTTCTCGTACAAGAACAAACTTCATTCACCTTGTTACACCCAGGAGACAAAGACTGAGGGGGATATGACTACTCTTTACACATCTGGGATGAAAAATGGAATGTTCAAGTGAAGTGTCAGTGACAGCCATCAGAGGCCAGTCTCAGACACTGATTGCTCCAGTAGAATAATAATAAATTCCTTAAAAGTGTGAATAACCACATAAACAAATCCTGCTATTAAAAAATGTCTCGAGATGACTTATTTGCTGATGGTTTTAAACAGGCTGACGTTCTTTTGAGTCTCAGCGCATGTGTGACTGTCAGGAGAGTGCACAAAGCAGGAGTCCTGCTGAAGAAATGCAGTAAATTTCCTGACAATGCACAGCCATTGAGCAGGGAACTGCTTCTGATTCGCTGAGGAGGAAAACTGCCAAGAGACCAGTAGGATCTCTGTTATCCTTTTTGTAAACTTTAGTGGAAAAATTGCATGTCCCCTAAGGTATTTTGTAATGTGGAAATAACTTGAACTTCAGCTGCCTGGCAGGGCTGAGCCTGCATTGTGCTGTATTTCCCTGCTCGCTGTCATGCTACCTAAAAGCCACACACTTTTCTGGGGCTTGGAGTTGAGGTGGTGTGGCCTTTTCCTCCTGGCACCACATTGTCTTTCCATCACAGTATACCTTAAAAACTTATTTTGCTGCATCAGAACCCAGCAGCAAGTGTTGAACTCCCTGACAAGCCCCTGGGGCTCTCTCTTACATGCCGTGTCCCCCCACACTTTAGTCTGCCAGATGTGCTGGTCTGCGAGTCCAAGAGAAACGGGCAAGTGAAAAAAAGACTTCTATGCTTTTTCAGGGTTTTACTATCTTGCCTATTTTGGGAGTGACTGGGGTTTTTTCTTTTTTTTTTTCCTCTCTTCTTTTTTTTTTTTTTTCTCATGGATGCCTTGGCATGCATCCCTACTGGCATAGGATGCTTACTCAGAAAGCCTTTGGTTTTGTGCTGGTCTGGATTTATTTTCCCTATGTGATGATTTTTCCTGGAGAAGCTTCTGAGCTGTGCTGAGGGAGCCTGGCAGATGGTCCTTCACAACTGGGTTGTTCTGCCATACTCTGGTGCTGCTGATGCACCAAGACATATGCTTTTGGGTAAAGCTCTTCCTCTCCAGCAAGAATTAACAACTCAAATTTCCAGAGGAGAAACTCCCATGGTATGTTTCCATTTCAACTGAGGTGCTGTTTCCAAACTTGTGTAAGGTTTGGTTTTAACCATCTTAAAAATCTGAAGGTTTGAGAGTCTCTTCTTCGCATGCCTCTGTTTCACAAAATGTTGTTGTGCACTTCTGGAACATCACTGCTGTTAAAATACTGAAAACTCTTTTACCACAGGCTACAGAAAAATCAGCAGTTTCAATAACCCAAGCTAAAAAAAGGGAGACAATCAGTCTGTAGGTGGGCGTCACTGGAGATGTCAAGGTAGAAGGCAAGTGGTAAGGAAGTCACCTCCACGCTGCTCTTAAAATCTGGTGTTGGGCTGCAGTGGACACAGTAAGGCCAGGAAAAGCCATGACAAACACTCCAGCCAGACTCTAACATTATCATCAGGTTGAGTAAAAGCCAGAAGAATACTGCAGTGAATTTTCATGAGTCTTGATCCTTCTTTTCTAGCTTGTCTCTATACCCTGAATAGATAGAAACGAGTTTTTTTTTGCACAGAAAAACAAAACAAAACAAACAAAACCCAACAATAACAACAAAAATCATACATACTCAGACCAAGGGTCCAGTTGAGTCAATAACTTGTCTCCAACAGTTACCAACAATAAGTAACCACAAAGAGAAGCAAAATGGGTACCAAAACTTTGCTGCTCTGCTCTCCCAGAACTTCTGGTGATTCTAGGCCAGAAATGGTATTTAATAAGCTTTCACAGACCTCTTCTCTTCCATGGATTTATGAAATCACTCCTGGGACTCATGTGAAAGCCTAACTATGAAAACGTTCCACTGGCTCTGCAGTTTAATTGTGATTTACACAAAACAGAGCCTCCCTTTGCTTGCAATTTCATTCAGTGCCCTCCAGTTCTTGTGGAGTGGGGGAGAATGGATGATCATTGCCTGGTGGGCACCTTCCTTGGAGCCCCACTGAGGCTGCATCATCTCCACTCATTGTTTCCTCTCCCAGGTGAGTGTCCAAACCCAGGAGCTCCGTGCCCTTGGCACAGGAATGCAGTGCACTGAACCCTTTGGGTGAACTGCAAAGCTGCTCTGGCTGCTCATCCCAGGAGGACATCCTGTGTCATTTGTCCTTGTCCTTGCCCCAGACACCCTGGTCTGGACCCTTGTCTCCTCCTCTCCCAGCTCAGAGTGCCCTGCCCTCTTACCCCTGCTCTTGTGACAGCGTTCCTTGGAAGCTGTGCAAAAGTCCGAAAGACTTGGAGCAGAAATGTGACATTTACAGTTACAGAGCATTCACAAAATATTTACAGACTATATTTAAGCAGTTGGCAAGCACTGTGAGGAATAACTTATCAACAGGCCATCTCCCAGATCTTCTGAGAGGCAAGAAAGTATAATTATCCTCATTTAACAGAGGCAGAAGCTGGGATGAAGTCTGAGCAGGCAGTAGTAGTGTTGTGGCAGTCTCCTCCTCTTTCCAGCCCAAGCCCAGACACTTCACACTCCCTGACTGCAGGATGTGGTCAAAGTCACTGAAGTATCTGGGCTTCAGCTGTATGCATTACATCAGAAATACAAAACAATCCCCTAGATCCAAGCAATGCAACAACTGAGATGTTGGATCTCAACTGAGGTCCAAATTTTGCCACTTAATATTTCTATCTGTATAATATGGTGAATTTCAGCGACAGATTCAAATGCACAGCTGGAATTGTCACCAAAGCATATGCTTGGGACCGTCTCCAGGAATCATGAATAAATAGCAGGCACTGAATTAATATTATCCTCACACCTTAATCTGGCATGCCTTATGGCAATAACCAGAAATTAATGTAAACATTGTATTTCTAAGGGCAGGGTTTCCAAGCCTTCTCTCTCAAAGAATTCAACTTTTTTAATAAGCAGTTTGGAAGAAGTCTTGCCCATGTTTCCATTCCAGCCTACAGGATGTTTCCTTTTTGTGCATAGGAACTCAAATGTCTCATCTCAATGATGATTGTCAATTATCAAACATTGGCAATGACCATGAAAGCCCCAGCATCTTGTGAGGGTTCCACATGGAAAAAAAAATCCTAGTATAAAAATACTCTTAGAAAACCGATATTATTCTTATATTGCCTTTGAAAGGAAAGCCCACGGGGGCTCAGAGGGCTCTCCCAAACACAAGTGAGCGAGTCAGGTCTTTCCTCACACAGGCTGGAGGGAGAGAAAGGCAGGGGGAAGCTGCTCTATTTTTAGCTGCCTGAGACACGCAGACCTCAGGGTGATGGGGAGCTGACAATTACATAAGAAGTCATACCAAGCTTTGCTATTTAGGTCTATCTGGCCTCTTCCTTATCTCAAGTGCCGTACTAGCAGTTCCCACTCTGAATATCCGTAATCAAAATGTAACGTGTTTTCCTGGAATCCATTCCATGAAGTAATGGGCTATTTTACAGCGTCTCTTTTCCATAGGCTGCTCTTTCTGGCTAATGATTACAGCTAGGTGCTGCTGCCCTGGCTATATCAGTATCACAGCATCTGCTGCAGCCCCACAAGAAAACTGTGAGGTGAATAAAAGAGGGTCATTCACCTTTACTGATGAGGGGAACTTGTGTTTAAACAGACTGTCAAACCTTGTGGTGATTGCCTCCACCCTGCTGCTGCCACCCTTATTGAGGAAAAGTGTTTTACACAGAAAATGCACTTAAAAAAGCCTTTCAATCACTAACTTCAGCTCCCGTAGCTGGATGCATCCTGGGTGCTTTCATGCTGCTGTGGCCCAAAATGCACCCAGCTCTACATCAGGGGGCAAAGGCAGGCAGGAAGGGCCTTGAGTTTAGCTGCTTCTTTTCCACTTCAAGGGTCTTTCAGGTATTTCTTCAATTCCTCAAGATTAATTTAGGGATTTAGTGTCATGCCTGAATATCTATGTCCCACTGAGCCCTTCTCTACACAATGTTCACCACGGGTATCTCCACACCTACTTTATGGGGTTTTTTTGCCAGTACAATCAGTTTTTCCCAATTCCACTAGCAGCCAAAGAGGGAGGCAGTGGAAGCAAGGAGGCTGGTTTATAGGTAATGGGCAAGGGAAGCTGTAAAGCCCTTTAGTGGCAATATATCGGGAAAAGCCACATATGTTACTGCAATTTGAAGCAGTGATATTTTGTACAAATATAACCTTTTACTCTCCTGCTGCTCTAAAGCACTGAGAGGAAACAAGCCCATTAAAAAGGAGGCCATGGCCTGCAGCTCCCGGAATGTCCTGTGCCACATGCCACAGGGGTGTTCTTGGATTTCAGGTGTGCAGGGGCTATATCCAGCTCTCGGGCACTGGGGTGAATGGAAACACTTCTGCTCACATTAATAACACAGGGCTAGACTCCAGCTGTCTGAATGCAACCAATTGGTTGGGAGTTTGGGGAGAAACCAGAAACGCTGGCAGCAAAAGTTTCTGTCGTGTTGCATATGAACAGTGCTAGAATTGAAAAAAAAAAAAAAAAAAGTGGATGAAAGGTCTCTCTATTTTTATATAGCAGAATGAAAGTATTAGGTATCTGTGGCAATATTTAGTCCGAAGGAAAGTGAAATTGAATCCAAGTGACATAATGAGAAAGTGTCTGGCAAAGCCTGGTCCAGGGGAGAAGTAGCAGGGATAAATGCCTGCTAAACTTTAATTTTCAAGATGAATATGCAATGGAACTGAAAGCTATGGTATAACTAAAAGCTATTGTGTAGTAGAAACACACTGTTTTGTGGACAAAGACAGAGGTGTTGGCATTTTAAAGCAGGAAATGTATGAACCAAGAAGTGAAAGAAAACGTTTTAGTGTTGTGGCTGGAAGGTGGAAGATTTGCACAGAAGAGAGCAGCGAGCAGGAACACAGTAGGGAAGAAGCAAGTGCAGATTAACAGGAGGCAGGATGAAAACTGCCTAAAACTGGCACAGCGGGGTAACTTGGAAAATAATTCACAGTTGCTTTCAGCCCTTCCAGTCCTTCAGACACTCTTCTGCTCAGCTTTGCCACCATGGCAGGTTTCTCAAGTTAACATCAGGCAACACCTGAGTGGTTTTGCTTCCCCTTATTAACTGGGGCTGTGAGGGGACTCTTGGAAAGAAAGAGCTCTGAGTCTGATAATGTTTTTTGTTTCCTCTAAGAAATAAATAATGGAATGTTTCAGTGTGAACAAAATAAGATATATCAAGCAAGAAATCCTTCAAATATACTGCAAAGAAGAATTCAAAAGACCAGGTAAATTTGAGGGGGCAGATAATCTGATTGCAGACATCATCTCTGCAGCAGTCTGAGGATGTGTCTGCTAATGTGGCCTTTAAATGCTGCATGTTTCTACATATGTTTGTCTGATGCAACGAGGGAGAATCTGTTGGAGGGACTGATTTCTCCCTGGTGCTCAGTCTGGCTGAGCAGCCTGCTTTAAGTCATTTTACTGTGAGCTGGAGGTTGTTACAGCCCCACTGGCCCTGGCAGCCCAGGCAGAAAATGTAACTATTCATAATAGTCACTCACTTTTCCACTAATTGCTTTAACTGTCTTTTGTGGGAGAGAATGTAACTCACCATTGGTTGTGTTCAGAGATAGAAGGGAGTTTATTGAGAGAAGAGCTATGCGCTAATTGAAGAGCAATTGGGCTTCCAAAACCAGACATTTATGAAGTGGTGCTTGTCTCTCTATTCCTAGTTTCATGTGCTCTAACCTGCAGGAGAAACCTAAAGGCAAAGTGGGCATAAGGAAGGAAAAGTGGGAATCAAATTGCTGGTTCTGCATCGGGCTCTTTCAAAATGAATCTCATACAAAAGAAAAAACCAAACATATCTATCTATTTATCTATATGTATATATGAAAGTATATTGCCCAAAGAGAAACAATGCTTCCTTGGAGATTGCCAGAACCCCTTTATTTTCCATTTTTGTCTAGTAAACATTGCTCCAAGAGTCCCTCCACAATCCCATCTGTTACCTAAAGCTGAGAGATGGAGGAACTGGAGGTCAAAGTTTGAGTTCAGCTTCCTGTGAGAAAGCAGAGCCGAGATTCCTTAAATATGTTAAAGCTTTGCTTTAAATGGATTGCCTGTCTCTCAGTTCTCATGAAATAGTTCTAAAGGAAGTATTTGCATCTTAAAATGCATTCTTTCTTGTTTTCCATGCTTTCTCACTGAAGGTAACAGTTAACTGCATCTATGGCTTGGCAGTTCTCCCTTTTTTCATTTTCCCTTTTGCTGTTTTTCAATGTTTTCCTAAACATAGCCAAATCTTGAAAAGCTGCAGCATAACAAAGCAAACTGATAGAAAAGGATCTCTGGGTGTAGCAGAGTGAACAGGGTGAGCAGAAGGAAAGAGTGCAACAGGAAATCCAGTCTTTTCTACTTTGATGGAAAAAAAAACCCAGAGTTGAAAAATCTATTCAGAACAGTGTTCTGCATTTAGGTGTTTTGTGCAAAAATGGAACAAAAGAAAAAAAAAACCCCACAAACAAAGATTTTGTGGCCCATCTGTGTCCAGCTCTGGTCTTGGTCCATGAAATCTTAGCCCCCCTCAGAATGTGTTCAAGAGCAAACTGAGAGACACTCTTAAAATACTGATGGCCTTGCATGATTTGAGCAGCTGAACTGAGCTGCTTGGTTACGTTTTTGCACTATTTTATATACAGCACTGAATACTCAATGGCCATTTGCCTAATGGAAAAGAAAATGGAGAACACATGGGCCAGATTAATAGGGGAAAAAATTGGACTGTGTCTTTTCTTTTTTTCTACTGGCATGCTTTCACCTACTTTGATGGAATTATTAATGATTTATGCTGCCATGCAATATATGCAGCTGGTTGAGTAGGGCTAAGGTGAAAGAACAATGGGCATTTCAAGCAGTTGTGGGCAGGGAGGTGAGCTAAGGAAAAACAGTAGAGAGAAACAGTCACTAAAACTGCGCCTAAAGTTCACTTTTCTCTACAACAAGCATGAAATAAGCAGTACAGTATCCCCTTCTCCTTCCTCTGCTATCTGGGAGGGGCGATGCTGGAGCCTCTCCTTCTAGGAGAAGGGCTTCAGGGCATCTGGCTGCCAAAGGGGAGCTGTACTCTGGAGGGGAGCATTTCTTCATTCAAGTGGCAAAAGTAGAAAAGCTACACTGAACCTTTCAGCTTTTGTTTGCTCAGCTATGGAAAGGCAGATCTTGACTCATGTGTTGTTAATTGCCATTGACAGATAAACCTGAAAGAACCCAACCTAGCCGAGTTATTTGTATTCTTTTTTCCAGTTCAAGTGAACTGGAAATCAGTGAGATGCAATAAATGGAAAGCCATGAGGTTATCATTTACAGAGCCACTTTTCCTAGTAGAACTGTGCTTTAAATCAGCAGGACTGTCAACCCTCTGACACAGCCAGGCTGTAAATACTCAGTCATCGCTTCATTTGGGGTACAGGGGAGTGGTGAGAAAGGAATGACCAAAAGCTTTCCCAGAAATATGCTGCCCCAAGGATTCATTTGTTAAATAGAGCCTGTGCCAATGCATTGCTCTGCCAGCCTTGGACCTCTATTGAAATGTCTCTGCTGATTTATTCTCAGTATCTGCATTCCTATGTGTGAATTCTGTACCTTTGTCCACTCGACTTCAGGATCGGTAGACAGAGGCTGAATTTTACAGGATTCTGTGTGCAACAGGGCATGGCAAATGCAACTCTGCCCTCTTCCCTTCTCGGTTAGTCTCAGTATTAATGTTCCTCTCTTATGCTTTAAAAACATGTTGGGGGTTTTTTTATTATTTTTTGCTTAAAGAAAATAATAAGAAGATTTTAAAACTTTATCCACTGTCTGTAACTCTGCAGGAATTAGTCTGGATGCTGGCCATTTGCAATACATGTGACTGGTCCTGATTGTTTGGGTTGGTATCTGAGGATTAAGAGATTTGGGAAAACTCATTCACTCTTTCATTCTTTCATGATCCTCTCAGATGCTTTGGCTGATTTTCTGCCTGCCCAAAATGGGGAAATGGAAACAAAGATGTCTGACTCTTTACACCATGCTCCTCACAGCCAGCAAAACCTTCCACTTGTCACTTGGCAGGAAGAAGCAGGATTCCTGTATGACGGACTTGCCTCCAATCTATATTTTTCTTAGCTGTGATTTTGGACTTCATATTGTATACGTTGATGTTGAGTGCTTTATATCAGCTGAAAAGTCTGACTCCAATTTTTTTCCCCACTGTGCCATTGTACAGATGCTAAATAGGAATAGCTGTGTCAGGAAACACAGTTTTGTATCTGCTCCTAAAAGTGGCCATTGTTAAATTCATTAGGGCTGCTTTTTCAAACTGGTAAGAAGAGAAGTTTCTGTTCTTAGGCTCATTATACACCCACAGCCAAAATCCCATTTCTTCTGCTGAAGATCAGTATAAACCACTGCTTGCACCTCCAGCGGTTTTTATTAGCAGCGGTTTTCATTACCGGGAGGAAAGGCCCCTTGGGTATCACTCAGAGGAGCCTTCTCTCCTGGGATTTGGGAAAACACTAGGTGTCATCAGTGAGGCTTCATTTCCCAGCAGTAACACATGCATTTGAGAACCTACAGCCAATGCTTCCCGGGATCCAGCTTCCCAGGATCCTGATGCGTTTTTATAGGAAAGCCAGGAAGAGTCTCTGAAATCCCTGTCTCAGACAAGTCTAGGCAAGGCTTCAGGTTGTCCAGTAAGAATCATGTCAGGATTAGGCTTGATTTTTAAGGCTATTTTTTAAAGCCTACTTTTATGAAGAATGAAAACATTATTAAAATACCAAGTAAAATAGAATTTTTCCTTTATTTGTCTTTTAGTTATCAGTTAGATCTTACTGAGGATGTTTTTTCTCTTCTCTGTTGCTCTTTCTCTCCGCACGAATCTTTCCCCACAGTGTCCCTAAAATAAAATGGGAATCTCTTTCTTGTTCAGAGAGGCTGTTTTCTGCTGTAGAGATGTGAACAGCAGTGTACCTGGTGCACAGCTCAGTCTCCTCGTCCAAGAGAAACTTTCTGTCCCCAAAAAGGGCAGGGAACTCACTAGAAAAACTATTTTAAAATTAAACAAAAAAAACCTCCCAAACATAAAAATTACAAGGAGAACAGAGAAAAATGTAAGGGGCTGAAGCTGCTCCAACAACTTTCAAAGATGTTAAACTCCTCAGGCAGGGGAAAAAAAAAATCTGCTTTTGCCTCTGCTATGACTTCACTGTCCTCTACTGAGTCCTCCAAGCCTTGGAGAATAAAAAGGGTCTTGTTTTGACCAAAAGGAGATAGAATCATTGTCTAGAATGAAAAAAGTGGCTATCACTTTTTCTCTCCCTCCTGGTCATTTTCAGTGCCAAGGTTACAAGGATGGATGTGGCAGCCAGAAAGAGGCAAACTCCAAAAAGAGAGAACCCATTTTATCTATTTTCCACTTCTTTTCCTGAACACATGTGAATTATTAATACTAAAGAGAAGAGTTTTTTCCAATATATTTTAGGTGGCTAGAATTTTTATATTCTTTTTTGAGATCTACTCTTGGAAGTGCTAGGAATAAGGGAGTTTCATCAGTTTGTGTTTAGGGAATAAACTTGCCACAGACGCTCCAAATCTTCTATTCAGTTCTTGCAGGTGACAGCTGTAATGGCACTAGAGACTTGCAAATCCTGGCACCCACAGAGTCTAGCCATAATTTCAGCTCATAAACCTCTATAACATCACATTTCACAAATGAATGTGCATGCTGGGCTAAAAGAAAACCCTTTTGCCTCCCTTGCCAGCTTTGGCAATACCTCAGACCCCTGCTATAAAAGAAGTGTGGCTCCAGTGGTAGCAGCTATAAAACTAAGATCTATATTTAAGATAAAATCTAATATAGCATCTATGAAATTAAAGCAGACTCCCTTCACAGAGTCTAAAAAGTAGATGCATGGCCAAGTCCAGATCCCCTTTGCTGACTGGCACGAATCCTGGATTAGACAGCAAGAATACATTTATCCTTTGGGAAAGAAAAGAAAACAAAAAACTGAAGAAGCCATTCAGGAAATTGTGGTGCTTAAGGAATTAGCTGTAAGCAGAGAAGACGGCAGCGTCTGTGGGAGAGAATGCTGCCATAAATAGCAAAATACAGCTTGAAGAGTTGGAAATTATGAAATAGCTTTCTATTACCATTAAGTGGAGAAACAGTTTTTGAGCCAGCCCCATCAGGAGAAGAACAATCACATAAAACAGTGCTAGCTGACATGATCCTGTGTCATGCTCTGCTGTTAGCATCCAGTTTCTGCAGCTACTTCCTAACTACAATGGTTTCTAAACAGCAGTCTTTCATTAAATCATAGAATCACCAAGGTTGGAAGTGACCTTTAGCTCACCAAGCCCAACCACCCACCCAGCACTGTCACTGTAATCCCATAACCACAAAGCCATCACCCAGCACCAGATGCTTCTCAAACACCTCCAGGGATGGTGACTCCACCACCTCACTGGGCAACCTATTCCCATGCCTGACCAACTCGAACACTGGGAGTTTTTTCTAATATCTCCCAATCTGATGAAGAAACAGACTTTTCTCCACAGTCTGATTCACCTTCCCACCTACACCCAGAATGGCTGTAGGTGGTAACTCTCAGCCACCTGTGCTGCCGAGCGCTGGCTGTGCCTCACAAAGCCACAGTGAAGGTGGGCAATGTGGGCCTCAAAATGACTCCAACTAAACACTGAGTAAACCTAGGAAGAAGGTTAGTGCTTCTGGAGGAGGGGTTGGAAAAAAAAATCACACTTCACTCTGAATATTTTGTCCTCTGTCATAGAGCTGGTCATTTTTCAGTTCTTTGTCCATATCTCTGCCTCTGATCCAGATCTCAAAATAGTCCTTAACTAACAATGGGCCTTGCACGTCTCTCTTAAAACAAGAGATACACAAAAACTATTGTGGACCTATGGGATGCCTTACCTTGGCCTTTTCTCAGCTTCATTCTTCCCCTTTAAATTCAGTTGAAATGAACTTAGTTTTAATTTATTTATCTCTATTGTTCTGAACTTTCTGTGTACATGGATGACAGGGCTGCCTCTCACTTAGCTGCCTCAGTTGGAGAGTAACAGACAGTGGAGTGAATCCAAAAAATTCACCTACAAACCCCATGATGTCTTCTCCACAGCTTCATTTCTCTGATCCTCATCTGCTTCCCCATCTTCAGTCTGCTTCCCTTTCCCTCCATATGTTGTTTCCATCCTTGTGAAGCTATTTAGCCTATAAAAACAAAAGAAAAAAAGCCCAAAAGCCCTATGGCATGGTCTTCTTTCTTAGCACTTTTCTAGTAAGCAATCCCTGCTTTTACATGGGAAATGTTTGTGTTCAGTCCTTTGCCACTGTTCCTCTGTTCCTGCTGAGATATCCTGGAGTTGTTCCTTTTGGAGTGGCTTTACTCATCTGCAGAGTGAACAAAGCAGTTAGCTCCATTTAAAGGTGCTCAAGATCAATTCTTGAGGAACAGGTATGGCAAAAGGGAGGATTTTATTCAATTCTTTTTATCTCCAGGTGAGCTTTTTTTCACCTCTGTGGCTGGGGGCGAGACCTTGGGAAGAGAACATTGTTCTCTGCAGGAGGGTTCATAACTTAATGTCAGCAGAGTAGCTCCACCCTGTCCCCTTTACATCTTACAGCAAATACCTTTCCTTGCTTTCACTCTAAGCCTCGGGGAATTTGTGGATGCACACGTACGTGGCCAAAACATAGCTTTGAGTGGAAGTGAAAGATGAGGACAAGCAAAGAAACA
Organism: Monarcha castaneiventris obscurior; assembly: GCA_026261815.1. Taxonomy (NCBI): domain Eukaryota; kingdom Metazoa; phylum Chordata; class Aves; order Passeriformes; family Monarchidae; genus Monarcha; species Monarcha castaneiventris. The sequence goes on from JAMPIT010000890.1 coordinate 8,612,499, forward strand.
GACACTCAGAGACTGCGAGATGTTTTTTTGAAGTACGAGGGGTCTACAGCTATCTTTCCATTAAATCCCCTTCGTCACTGGGGGGGCTATTATTAGAGCAAGAGTACACAAAGTTTCCTGCATCCATTACATAAAGGCTGCTAATAAATCTTGCTCAGTTTCTTGCTGGCCTGTGCTGTTTCTCAGTAGAGCAGTTCCATTATTGCTGTGCTGGCTGTTGACTGGGTCTCTGACAGTCTACAGTGGGAGTAAAATGCTGCCCCTCTGCTCTGGGATCTTTTGGCACTTGCAGTGGAGTTCTGTCCAAGCGAAATGTGCAGGCAGCAAATGGAGACTTGCACCCCCTGCCTACGTGGGAGCTCAGATCAAGGAGCAGAACTCCCCCCAGTTTGTATATAAATAGAATAGTATATAAAATCCCAACACCATTAGCTTACACAAATTGTGTATGCCAATCATTCTAAAAATTCTTTCCAAGCAAGCAAATCCTCTATAAATCTAAGAGATAATCAAATACATGTTTTGCAGTCACTTTACACCTTTGGTGACCTCATCAAAACATGCCAGCACCCTGCCAAAATCCATGACTCCGTCTGTAAATTTTAGCCGTTCCAGGAAGTTTGTGCACCTGATGCAATGTTACTTTTATTAAACCTTCTGCTTGTTTTAGGTCTTTCTTTTAATTTAGCTAGGGTCAAGAGAGGTTTGTATCCATTGGAATAAAGCTGAATGTGAAGAATGATCTCTGCTGGAATGATACATCCTGTATCTTATCCTTAGCTAGAGAAATCAATACTTTCCGAAGATATGGGGAAGAGCAAAAGGCCATAAACTAATAATTTATTCCTGATATTTCAAATGTTTCAAAGATTAGATTATGTTCAATATCACACATTTTTAAGATGAAGTGATAATATAAAATTTATACATTTTCTTTAGATGTGATTTTTTTCTACAGCAAGGCAACTTGTGTTGCACAGCCTTGTTTGCTACTTTCCTATTCTGCTCATATCTCTCAGTCCTTTGTAAAAAGACTAAACACCATCCAGAAGCATCAGTGAGGTTGCCTTGTCCCAGCTGCTCTCGAGTTTGCTCCAAGATTTCAGTCTTGCAAGGCTGCCAACTTCCACCCTTAATTTATTCCACCCTCTCCCTGGGATAGGAAAACCCCCCTAAGGTTATTTATCATCAAAAAGAAGAAAACAGATTTTTGGCATTAGCACAGCCAATGGGACATTTAATACTTTCTGTTTCAAAATTTACTCTGAGTAACTCTGCAAGAAGCCCTTCTCAATGCTTTTAAGTCATGCATTTCTTTGAAATTCCTAGTTTTGGAGGATTTTACTTTTTTTAAAATTTTTTTTGTAGCCATCCTCTTTTCTTGCCATTTGTTTTATAGCTTACCAGGCAGTCCTAGATCTGATGCTTTCCTGAAATTTAGGGAGATAAAATCTATTTCATTTCCTCAGTCTAGCAAAGGGACTCTTGTATGTATCCAGGAGATCTGTGGAGTGAGTCCGACAGCACCATTTTTTTGCCAGTATTCTTCTTGGTTTTCATTCACATCTGTATCCACCTCCATCATATGAAAAGCTTACTTGCACTTCTGCATATTTCAGGGCTTGCAACAGCTATATATGGCTGTTAAGCTCACCATTTTCCCCACACATTTGCTGTTAACTCAGACCTTACTAACAGGATCTCAAGTGACTGACTACAATCCCTGCCTGCTAGAGATGTCCCCAGTTTTGGCAGCCACAGTTTGGTGTGCCCACCTTGCTCCAGCCCCACTCGCTGGCTCTTGTGATGAAAGCTGTCCCTGGCAACACAGGGACCTGTCCCAGCCCCTGGATTCGTTGTGCACCTACCCAGGGACCTGTGCATTCCTGACTTCCTAGGAAATCGCTGAGCAGATCAGACAGAACGCTATGCAGATGAACTGCTCAAATCCTTGCAGAAAGATCAGTGAAACAGGGTGGAGGAAGTTATGCAAAACTCTGGCTAGACAGACCCAAAAAAAGAAAAAACATAAGCCCACGCCCTCTGTCTGGTGATCCTGATGACTGAGCAGCAGTGGAAACACGTTTATTTGCCAAAAAGAGCTTCCCTACTCCTTAAAAGGAGCTGTGTACACTCATCCCTGTCTTTGTGGTCCTCTTAAGCACTTGCATCTCCAGTGCAAGGAATGAAAAGCTGGTCAAAATTCGTCACTGGAATGAAATGTGAGTTTCCTGCTGTCACTCATCCTTTACCTCTTCCTTTCTCTGCGAATAGATAAGGAGGTGGTTCTCTCCAGAAGGGTTTGTTTGCTTTGTGAGGCATTTCTAGCTGAGTGCCCGAGGCTGTAAGGTTAATGCTGCAGGACAGGGTGTATTGTTTCTCGAGTCAAGTTCTGATTTGTGCAAGAAGGAAAAAAGTAATTTCTCAAGCTGTTTTCCCCTCACATAAATAGAGACGGTTAGAAGCAATTTTTTGCAAAGGTTTTGGTGAGACATGGAAAAGGTGCTCTGTTCTCTCTGTTTGCAATCAGCCCTTCTCATATTTTTTTTTTTCTAAGCAGCTATTTTGAAATAAGTCTGATTAGTGTACTCCTAGCACATATTTTGGATTATGGCATTGTAAAATATGTTATGGTGTGTATGTACTTCATACACAATGTATTATTTTCTTAAATCTATCATCAATTATTTTTTTTCTTTGGCACTTCCTGTGAGATAAACAGAGATAACTGAATCTGGATGTGAATTTTATGGGTGGAGAGGGAAGGAAAAGAGGAGGTGGAGGGAGAAGGAGCAGCAAATTGTTTTGCAAAGAGTCTCTGGGCTGGAGCCATGCTTTTGTTTGAAAACATAGATACATACCCAGTGACTGCTGATGTTAAAAATAGCATAATAGCAATAATCTATGAGAAGGCCTAAGTTATAGGTCATGCAGCTATTAACAAAAAGCACCTATGGCTCCTAAATGTCATTTGCCACATGTTGGGTTCATGTCTCAGTCCCAAAAGTTTGTGGGATGAGGGAACCCAGCCCATAGAGGCTAATGTGGTAATTCTTGTATGTGCCTTTGTCTTCAGAGAAAATTGTCATAATCCACTGACTAGTCCAGTGAGAAACAGACTGAGGTTAGGTGAGCATTGCTGCCCCATTTGCAGAGGCCTGAAGCAGGCTGGGGTGGGGGCAGGAACAGGGTCCATGCTTAGGATGTGGTCGGAGGGAAGCTTTTCGAGACTTTCCCCTGCTGGGCTAGGAGTGGTGGAAACTCTGCCCACAAAAGAGAGGTGGAAATATTTTTATAGCTGCTTCTGCTTGCATTTCCCCAGATTATTCAGATGCTGCAAGGATGAATGCAGTAACACTTGCAAGTTACTCAGCTACTACGGTGTTGCAAGCTATATGAGGTAATAGAGAAATATTTCATTCATTTCCAGGGACCAGCTCACTGGCCCTTTTCCAGCAGCACTGTAAACTTGTAAAACTGATGGATCAGTTTCCCAAGGGTCTTTATTACCAAGACTTCTGACTTCTCAGCAACTGGAAGAGCCTTGTAAACTATTCGGAACATGCAAGATGGTTAAAATAAGCTCGCAATTAGTGTTCCCCAGGGTTTTGTGCTGGACTTCTTTTCCCAAAGACTCTTTTCTGTCATATTTAGCACGGGAGAATTGGATGAGGCTCTCTTGGGGCTTATCTCTGTCAACAGGAAAAGGGCACTTCTAAACTAAATTAAGTGCTACTGCTCCCTTCCTCAAAGGCAAAAAAACACTGCAATGACTAAGTTACATCTCCAGCTGGTTTAAAAAATTCCAAACATTGGGGTGACTTGGATCTGCTTCCAAAGGGGCTTAGCACAAATATGTGTATAACTGAATGTCAAACATAGCTCTGCATGTGAATTAAACTCTACAAAAACGCCATTACTTTGACTTTTGCCACATAAAATATGAACTGGTGTGTGCCTCATGTCTCTCTCAGCTGTCCTACTTCGATATCCCTGTCCTTCTGTGTCATTAAAGCAAACAGTTCCTAAGCGAAGCCATCTGCTGTTTGCTGACGCTTGGAGCACAGACCAGGTACATCATCATTACACATGCAATACTGGATTCATTTTCCATTTGCTTAAAGGTTGTCTTTAGAGATAGTCTGCTTTTGAAAGTTGAAACAATATTTAGACAGCTAACAATAATATATATGATATATATATATATCTCTATAATGTAGAACATGATACGTATATATATGATATATGACACAAGGCTATACTGGTAATACTTTTTTTTTTCACTATAAGGGGGAAAAAGAAATTAAAATTGCCCACGTATACTTCTGGATGATAAAAGCTGTGAGCTGTGCCCTTCCCCTTCAGTTTCAGGCAAACAAAAATAAAACAGGAGCAGAAGAACCACTTTGTTCCCCAGCCCTGCCCCCGGGTGTATAAATAGCAGGCAGCCCTGTGCCCGAGTGGCTGCTGGAGTTCCACTCATTCCAGGGATCTTTGGACACCCTCTTATCTAAACAGAAAGGCTGACTTCACTCCCTCTCTCCCTGATTGATTTCATGTTGGAAACAGGTAACACGACAGCTTCCATTGTCCTTGAATTAGCCACCTACTTCCAGAGGTCAAACAAACAGGCTGAAGGTCCCGAAACTCACTTCAGCTAATTGCTGCCAAAATTCCTTCTCCACGAACTAAGCAGGGGCTGGAGCAGTCCTGGGTGACAAATGTTCTCCAGAGGGAAGGACAGAAACCATCCTGAGCAGGCTAACGAGGGGTATCGAGCTACAGGGCTGGGGAAGAGGCGAAATGCGAGACCAAGTCCAGTGCCAATTTTAAACTTAGGAGCTGGAGCAACAGAACGTTTCTACTTGATTTTAATAGGCTTTGAAGTTTTGGTCAAGCTGAGGTGGAGCTGAGCAGTGGCATTAGGACATGGCTGTCAGATTCAATCCTGGAGCTCTGAAGGCTCAGCGTTAGACTGGGCACCAGCATGGCCCTTTACTTGCTGAAAACTTTCTGGCATCAACCTTTCCTACCAGCTTTCTACTTTTGTATTTTTAGAAACAATTTGAGTTTAGACGCAATATGTGGTGGCTAAAACTTCACTCTTCTCCCTCTCATTTCACCGTTTTCTCCTTCCACCAGTTTTCTAGCTGTTTCTTTCACTAGTCTCTTAATATATTTTTCTGTCATTTAGCACAGACACTGCGGGTATTGCTGTGCAACCTGTGTCACACATTTCAACACGTACACCATGCCTAAAGTGATTGATGTCAGTGTTCTGTCACTCTCATGTATTCTTTAGAATGAAAGCTTAGAGAGTGAGAGGATTGTATCACTGTGCTTTGCAGGGTGATTCTCATGCAAAGAGAGGGAAAGTGCAGGCCTGTGCCCAGCTAATAGGTTGCAGGCACTTCATGTTCCTCCAAAGTACTGTCAGCTCCTGTTTAACCCTAGACTGATTAATGTGACTCCATGTCCCACCTGCAGCTGCACAGATGCTGTGGACAGGCAGCTTGGAAAGCCAATTGCATTAGGCCCTGCTTCACTTGCAGTTGTTTATATATAGCCTGAGCCCTACAGGAAACGTTTTTCCATATGTGGGTATAGTAAACAAGCTCAGAGAATAACCCAGATATCCATAGTTTTGATTTATCCATGTTAGGCGACCACCTTGCTGATAGGAAGCATGGATGAGAAATACTTCAACAACAGCTTTTTCTTTATTTTCCTCTTTCCTTAAATTGTCTAAGGGAGTATTTTACCTGTGCTTTAACAGCCTTAAACTCTAAAATTTTGTTTTCTCCCTCTTTCTTTTGTTCCCTATCCCGTTTTCAAACACAGATTTCTGAGCAACCTGATTTAGTTGAAGATGTCCCTGCTCATTGCAGGGGGGCTGGACTAGAGGGCCTTTTAAGATCCCTTCCAACCAAAACCAGTCTATGATTCTATGACACTGCTAAGTTCTCTGCTTCTGCTGCCTTGTGAATATTGGCACGATAACGCTTTGTGTCTAAGGCATTGTGAAACGTCCTTATAATTTAATATTGGCTCTCTCTGTTTCCATCTTCACTCAGACCTCCGAGCAGCCTTTGACTCCTGTGGCTCTGGTCTGAACATCTCTCCAGACAGAGCTTGCAGCGCTTCTGCACTTTCCTCCCAGCATGGCTTCTTGCGCTTGCCAAGGGCAGCCTGTGTCAGACTAACCTCACAGCTGTCCTGTCACTGAGATTATAAACAAAGGCAATGTGTCACATTTCATTCCTCTGGGCTTCAGGACAGCATCTGATGTCCTGCTTCAATCCTTACACTGCCAAAACCATCATTTATATGCGAGGTGAGCAGGAAGACCTGCAGCAGGGAAGACAGCAAGAAAAAGTACCAGGCAGAAAGGTAGTTAAAGGAGTTCGTTTACATATTTGTATATAATTATACAAATGTATGGTTATAAACTCAAAAGGTATGGAAATCTTTCCTGCTTTTCACCAGTAAACTAGGCACAAAGTGTGCAAGTTTGCTAACACTTGTGGATGACAAAAGTTGGGAGTCCCTATCAGGAGGGAGGAAGATCTGAAAAATATTGTGGGAAGAACAACAATGTAATGGAGTTGAATTCAGAAGCATAGATAACAAAAGCACACGTATGAATATCATTTATCAGTAAACTGAAAATGGAAAAAAATAAAAAAAAATAATCAACTGTGCAATTCTCTAGCACCTTTGGAGCACCATTATGATCTTCTTTGGAGAGGGAAATGTCATTCTGGGACACGTCAGTCAAGATGTTTCCTGTGTTTCCTAAATCCATGACAGAAAATGACATCAGTAAGGTGGTGTCCTTAGGACACTACATACGATTTTGATGTCTCATGCCCATGGAAAATACAAATCCAAACAGGTGTAAGGGAAGGCTACTGAGAACACCAGGAGTGCCATGATCTTTCCTTACAAATGGAGGCCAAGGCAACCTCGACTTGTTCAGCCCAGGAAAATGAAGGTTGACAGAGGATATGGTTTCCCTCTAAAAATACCCAGGAGTCAAACAGCAGTGAGGGAGAAGAACTATTTAAACCCATATGTCACTAAACTTAGTCTGGAAATAAGATGCAGGTTGCTGGCCATTAAAACAAATGGGCAAGAACAGCCTTCCGATGGGAACATCCAGGACCAGAAAAGCACAAGCACTTCTAAGATGTAAATTCAATTGGGAAGAAATGTTGTAGCATTTCGGCAGGAGAAGGCTCAGGCTCAGGCTTGATGATATTTCAGTTTGTGTGACTCCTGGATCCACCCAGGGAGGGCACAATAGTTTCTGACAGTGAGGGATGCTGCTACATACCTTCTGTCCCTCTTGCTCGTCTTGATTTATGTACAGCATTTTGGCCAAAAATATCAGCACAATGCAGGTTTCAGTCTTCTGGGGGTGACACCTAGATCTTTGCAGCCAACTTTGCAAAGTCAACAAGGAACTGGTGTTTTCACAAATAAATCATCGCAAAATAATTCACACATAAATATGACACTGGTGTGTACAAGTTTGGTTAAAATTCTTAAAATATATAAATATAAGCTTCTCTAGCGGCTGCCTCTTTTTTTTCTCCCTGTTCTCCTCTGTCAGTAAAGTTTAGATGTATTTTATTTACTGTGGGAATTGCTGTTAGTTGATACAATATTTTTTGTGGGCAGCAGTTAAAATAAGTTAAAATAAGATCTCCTGGACATGTTCTCAGACCTTGAGCTGCAGGCATGAACTGCTCTCATGCTTGTTTTGTATTTCTCTGGGGAAAAAAAACCCAAACAACTCTAGAGGTTGTTACAAAGGCCTAGAGAGGTTTCTCTGTATGCACAGGTTTTCTATGGCTTTACCTAAGCAGTTATAAAATCCAGGGCAGCTAAGTCAATGCAATAGGAAAGGCATGTTTGGTTTTTTTTTCCTTAGTTTATTCCCATACACGTGTATATGCATTGTTAGTCTCGTTGATGCACTGGGATGTCACTAGTTTGGGTGATGTTCATTTTTGTACCAGTTCAGTTATGAGAACTGGCTGAAGTGCTTTGACCTGAGGACGACACGAGGTTGTGGTGGTGAAGCCCCAAATGGCATCTGCTGAGTGCCCAGGCTGAGCAGCAGAACAGACCCTACAAAAAGGTTGTGCTTTTGTGAGTGAGTGGTGCTGGTAGGAAAAATGCAGGGGAGCTGCCTGCTCCCCTCCTGTGCTGTCTGTCCAAACCCCTGTGCCAGGCTGCTCCCTGCCTGCCAGGCTCTTCGTGCTGCAGCTTGCACCCGTGCCCTCCCTCGCCAAGGCAATCTGTTACACACAAGTCTATGGGCAAAGCTGCACCTCCTCTCCCGTGGCATTAATTAATACAAATAACTGCAAGGATCGCTCTGAAAGTTTGGCTGTTTACCTGCCAAACCCTCCTTAACTGGTATTCATGAATCTCAAACACAGCTCAAACACATCACTCAGCAAGCCCTTCCTGCACAGCTGATGGACTGTAATTAAACCACACCAAGCCACAGGTTTCTGCATTAACCATTCCCTGCCATTAAGGAAAAGGAAATTAGGGCAGGCAGCTAGCTTCAACAGGTAAGAACGGGGATGATTGAAGGCATTACTCCTGTAACTTGTTTGACTCTGTCAAGAATGGTAAATATGAAGTCTGATTTTTTTTTTCCCCCTCCTTTTTTCTTCCCATGTATAGCTCCATTGCAAAAAGCAGAAAGGGGTATGTCAGCCTCGGGTAGAGTAATCCAGTAGTTAGTTGTTAGTAGCTGTGAAGGAATTTGGAAGAACTGGTTTCAATTCTTTGACAGCTGATTCCTTGCATGTATAAATGTTTATTGCCTCTGGTTACCATCTGTAAAATGAGGCTAATGCCTCACAGCAGGGCTGAGGATGAAGCTGATCAGGCCGTGATGTTCTGAGAAGCTTCAGATTGATTTCAGTCGCTAAAATGGGTCATGTTTAATGAGATAAGTACATAACCTTAAGCTTCTGAAAAGCTTTCCTGGAATGAAGAGGTTTAGCTGCTGTTTTGTTGGTTTGGACTTACAAGGTGGAAATGTTTAACCTGTGGCATGGGCTGTGGCATCCACATAGGTGGTCCTTCTTTTACCTGAGAAGAAGGGAACAAAATAGATATTCCTAGCTTAGAGCTAGGAACAACTAGGCTCCGATGTGTCTGCTCAAAGGAGTCCAGTAATAACACATGCTTATTTCCTCTGTTTATGCAATTTACCAGGATTCTAGAGACACTGTAAATAAGGAGTATTTTATTAATAAACATTACTTTTTCTTTAGGAAGAAAAGCACCAATAAAGAAAAACTAAAGAAGGCTTAATTAGCTAAAATAAAGAAGAAATCAGGGTACAAAAAGACTAATAAACCCATTTATAACATTAAGAGCTTCAATGGCTAGAGTGGGAACACCAACACTGTTAACTTTTCAATCTGATGAAAGCCACGGGCTTAAAAGCTTTCTTGATCACCAAGATGGGGAGTGAACTGCTGTCAGAGAGGACGACAGCTACAGAAGAAACAACACAAGAAAACACGCTCAAATTCATGCGAAAATGGGCTGATGACAAGTGAAGACGGTCAGCACAGCTGGAGGGAGAACAGGGCTCTAAGAGGGGAGAGAAAAAAAGAAAAAAAAGGTGGTAAGTAAGAGTAAACTTGACCGTGAGGTTTTTGTTGGCTGATAGAGCTGTCCCAGCCAAAGTGAATTGGGTGGGTGTAGCTGCCCAGCTGGCTGGATCCTAAACCCCCTGCCAGCCACTCTGTGCCCAACCACGTGGCTCCTCCCATGCAAAGAAGTCTTTGGGCTAACTGGACTTATTGTGGTGGACAGGATGTGTGAGAGAGGATGCAATTCAGCACTGGGTATCCTTCCAAAAGAGGGACAGGAGAAAGAAAAACAGAACAAAACAAACAAACAACAAAACCACAAAATACCAAACAAACAGAAAAATAAAAGTTATTCTGTGATACCAATTCTAGGTGGTTTGGGCTTCACTGTGACCAAACTGTGACAGCTTGCCCTGTCAAAAGCTGACTGCAACCCCTGCCTCTCAGAAACACATAGAACATATCTAATTAATTGCATTTTTTGGCCACAGAGCTACCTTGGAACTGGAAATAAGCTGTTAGGCTCTAGATGATAATCACATTAACCTCTTTAGAGAGAGGGTTACTTTGTGCTGAACACCAGTTATACACTGAGTGTAAATATTTGCATTAGCTTTACTTCTGGAAGAAAAGCAAAAGTGAAAGTAGCAGCGCAGTAAAAGCACAGCTTGTAGTTCAATGCCTTAGCACACAGAAAGGTAATGTTACATTAAGTGCTGCTTAATTAAGAATAATTCGACTGTGCACTGTTAATCTCTTCATAATTTATGGGCTACTTTTTCCATTTACAAGTACCTTTTTGTACTTCACCACCGCAGGTGATATTCTCTGTCAGTTTTGCAGTGCCCATTACCTGACACCTAAGGCATTTCATTAGCATTTAAACGAGACTTAAGTGCCGGAGTAATTCTGAGATAGGCTGCATCTGCATGGCTAGCTGACTACTGCATTTAAGTAATTTCCAGACTCCTTCCTTCCTTGTTCGGAGGGAAAAATGCAAGCTCTGTCTAAAATCCGGTAGTGGTAGGAAGAACAGGCAGGCCACAGTTCTAGCTGCTGCCGAGGTTTCTTGCTCAACTTACTATCTCTAATTTCACTATTCATCTTTAATGAAAAGCTTTTTCTCAAAGAGGAGAATATTTGAAAAGTGACCAAGAACGGAGCGATCTTGAGTTAGTGAGTTGCCTCTATTTCTGTGCCCTGTCTCTGGAGGCAAAGGAAAACAGACTCATTTGTTACAAACTGCTCACGCCACGGTGAAGTGATGACGGACTTAAAGATGAGACTACAGCTTTGAGCTGGGAGTGGCACTGGCCTTGCTGCAGTGGGTGGGTATGGTGCAGATTGCATGGAGGCTTGCCGGGGGTGAAACCTGCTGCAACACCAACCAGCAAAAGTCCCTCTGCAAGTTCTTCTTCAGTCACGATGAATTAAGGTAATACTGTCTTGAGATGCTGCATGTGCAAGCTGCTCTCCCAAGAGGAAAAGCTGAAGGCTTTGGGAGAACTGAAGTGGAAAAGGATGTTTTTCACTAACATGGCAAAGGGAAAAATCAAGCAGGACCAGAGGCTGTGTGCTCTGGTGAGCTGAGAGCAGATTGCTACCTAAGCAGTCAGCACAGGGACACACTGACACTGGAGACACCATGTGAGTCACATTGAGGAGTGGGGTCCTGGAGCTCTTTCTACTCTAATAAATAAAACAGCATGAGAGTGACCTACAGCCCTTGTGACACAATGAAAAATCCCTGTGTTGGGTAATCTTTACCTCCATGAATTAAAATCATGTGAGAGTCTGTTTGCGTAACAGGGATTTTTAGTTTTGCCTGATTGGAGAGACTTAATAGGAAAAGAGCAGACTAAAGAAGAAAGATTTCTGAAACAGTGGTTTGGCTACAGTAGTGGGGGATTTAGCTGCTTTTCTTTTTGGGATGCTGTTTGAAGTGCATTTGTCCTAGTCATGGCAAGTGAGAAGACACACAGCTCAGTGGGACACTGTTAAAATATCCTTGCTGAGGCTCACTGAGCCAGGCCTCAGAGGACTGGACAGGCCCTGGTTTCATGCACACCTAGGCTCCTAGGGCATGGGTCTCCTAACCCAGCATCAGCTCCAGCCTGAGGGCTCCCATTTTGGATAGCCTGTGAGGGCAATGGGCACAGCAGGGCCAAACTCAGGCTCAAGGCTGTGCAGGTGACAAAGCAAGGGACAGTGCTCTGGGGCCAGAGGGGTGAGGCAGGGCCATCCACTATGTGTTGCATAGTGATAAGTAAGAATTTAAAGCTTTCTTCTGCACTCCTCCACAATAAATCCGTGCTTGAAGAGGGGAAATCCTTTGATTTGTACTGATAGTGGTACTGTTTACTAGATGTACATTTCTTTCACAGCCATTTTTACTTGTAATGACTTCCTAATGTGAAGTTTGGCAGGAACCTCAAGCTCACCACGCTGCGAGGTGCAGCTGACCGTGACTCCGAAGCACCTCTGTTGCATCTTCGTCCTGTTCCTGCCTCTCCCAAGGCAGTGGCAGGGGCTGACGCTGGCAGGCCCAGCAGTGCTCTCCCAGCCAGCCTGGCCCGCTCCAGGCTCGCGGATTCCCAAGCTGGACAGTCTCCGTATTAAATAATTACTCCTTTAACAATCTGATCAAGCATCCCCTTAGAATCTGGTTCATTTCATGCACCCACTCCTACAGCGATGCTGTGCCAGAAACCTTACTTCCTGGCGGATCTCTTCTAATTTCAGAGCTGAATTTATGCATGGCTACTCTGTACCCGTTTGTTCTTGTACCAGCCTTCTCTGTTAGCTCCGACAGCTCTTCTGCCTCGCTGCCGTTCCCCCACTTTGATGTCCTCAGGGGGCGAGCACATCCCTGTCATTCCTCACGCTGCTCCGCATCAAATCAACCAAACTCCCTCTTTCCGTAGGGTCTCCTGCCCCGCCTCAGGCTGCCCCCGCAGCTTCCCCCATCCCCGCCCGGCACTGCAGCCCCTTCCCTCCGGGGAGCGGCACACAGGGAGCGGCCCCTCCCCGCTCGCCCTTGCGCTTCACAGGTGCGCCTGGAGCTGCGTGTGCGCAAATCACAGCGGGGTGAAAGCGAGCGTTTCCCGGTTAAAAACAAAACAAAACAAACCAAACCAAACAACATAGCACAGCTGCGCACCTCGCGGCCTTTCCTGCCCCTGCCCCGTCCGGCGGCGGCGGCCGGGCAGGGCAGGGCCGGGCCGGGCCGGGCCAGGGGAGGAGCGGCGGCAGACGGAAGTGAAAACAAGAGCGGGGGGCCGGAGCTGCCGCCTCGCAGACGCGCCGCGCTGTCCTCGCCTCTCCGCGCCGCCGGGTGAGTGCCGGGGCGGCAGAACGCGAAAAGAAAAAAAAAAAAAAAAAAACAAGGGGAGAACTGGGCAAAGTCACTAGGCTGGGCGCGGTTTGTAAAGCTCCTCAGTGCGTGTTTTCTTTTCGTTTAATGTCTGTGAGCGGGGCGCGCAGCTTGCCGCGGTTGCGGAGCGCCCGGCCGGGGTGCGGTGGGGGGGCGGCGGGGGCGCGGCTCGGCCCCGGGGCAGCGCCTCGGGGAGCCCGGGCTGCGGGACACCTGCGGGGCTCCTCGCTCTCAGCCCAGCGCTGCCGTGCCCGGGGGGCTGCTCGGACGTGGGGCTCCGGGGTGCCCCGGGCTGTGCGGCACCGCGGGGCTCCGGTGTGCCCCGGGCTGTGCGGCACCGCGGGGCTCCGGGCTCCGGTGTGCCCCGCTCCCCGGGCTGTGCGGCACCGCGGGGCTGCGCGCCGGCTGCCCCTGGGGCTGCCGGGGCTGTGGGAGCGCCTGGAGCCGGGACTGAGCACTCCTGGGCGGTGTCTCGTCCCCAGCCTGCGGTGGCCGTGGGGCTCCTCGTCCCAGAGAGATGGGCAAAGAGGTGCCGAGGTGTGCGGGGCTTGTGCTGGCGCTGCCCCCGCCGCTTGCTCCGGCACGGCCGCCCCGGGGGCAGGAAGGCCCGGCAGGGTGGCTCTGTGTCCCGGCCGGCAGTGCTGCCGGAGATTTGAAATTCCCCCTTCCAGGCGCGGGTCCACCGAGCGTTTGGTCGTCTAAAGGAAAGTTGCACAATTTCACCCTTAGCTGATTTGTTTGCACAATGTTCCCCACGTGAAGCGAAGTTGGTGGTTTGCAGTGTTTTCCTGTAGCTGTTGGCCTGGCGCATTTTATGGAATTTGTTAAATAAAACTTTGAACGGGTCTTCTTTGTCTGCCGTTCCTTCCTGGTGTATCTGTCAGGCTGGAGATGAAGGCGTATCAGAATTGAGGGAGTGAGAAAGGAAAGATGAGTGATGCTGAGTGGGATGCACGGCATTTCAGCGTGCAGTCTCTTCCCTCCTGTTTCTAGTTGCTACAAATGAAAAAGAAAGATATTCATTCCTAATAGAATTTAATCTTTTTCCTGGGTCTGTAATTGTAACTAGCTGTTGCTCAGTTAAAAAAAAAAGCCACACAAGTGCTTTAGTTTCTATTGACAGGTAAAGCCTTCTCGCCTGTGTGGAACAACTGCACTGTGTGCTGGTCCCTAGATGCGTCTTGGTTTTCTGCAGCCTCATAATTTACAGTGACCTGTCAGTGCCGTGGATTTCATTTAGTGGGAGTGAAAACAACTTGTATTTTTATGCGGAAAGAAACCGGTGACTAATTTAGGTCCTCTTTTTAAAAGAATTTTGTGCACAGGGTAATTAAACAGCTTAGTTCTCGCTTTAGTGGTGAGCAAGCCCCCTAAGAATCCTAGCTCAAACTTGGCGGGGGCTTTTCTTCCTCTTTCGCCACAGGAGAGCTCCGTCTTTTGTGTTTCCCCTTCTGTACACTGGCGCTTGTTGAGCCTTTTAAGGGTGGGTTGAGTCGGCGCCTGGGGTCAGAGCTGGCCCTTTGCTGGATGCCAGCAGGTTGGGAATGGCCCAGTTACCCGGACACCTCTGGTACAAGCTCCAAATTCTGCTTCCTAATATATAAATCTTGTGCTGCCTAATGCCAGTAGCCCTGCCCTGGTTACCTGAGCGGCCGTCGGTGTGAATAAAGTTCACTGTTTGATTTAGAAACAAGTCTGAGCAGCTCTGGGAGGTGAACCCAGAAACGTGCGTTGTGGATGGCTTTCTTGAGGAGTGACATCCCTGCCCCGATGGGGGCTGTGCCACAGCCCTGCTCTCATGGTCCTTGTGGGTGGGCTGCATTTGGAAAAATCCACCGTCTCTGAGAAACAAACGCGGCCCCCCTGCAGTGTATGAACAGCTAAAACCGGGCTTTTCGGAGTTTGGTGGGGTTTGCAGCCGCCTGCTGCTGCTGCTTGGCTGAAGGTCCACCTTAAATGTCCCTATATGAGTATGGAATCTGGCTGTGCCCCGGTGTAGTCTTACACCAGCCCGCCCTGGTGTGCTCCTGCCGGGCTTCAACTATACAAAAATAGACGGCATCCACTACCTAAGATGTCACTGTAACTTTACTTATCTGAGGTGGAACCGAAGCCCTTATCTTTGACGCTGAACAGCACTTAAGTATCTCAGTTGCCTTTTAAAGGTAATTTGTTGCCCACATTTGCGGAGAGGGAGATGCTTGGGTTTTGCTTCCTCAGCATTGAGTCGTGGCTGTGGATATTTTGCTTTAGTTCACAGCTTTCATTTTGAGGGTTGGCTTTAATATCTGTCTTGTCTGTGACATTGTTCTGCCACTATGAAGCTATGCTGTAAAAATAAAAAAGTCACAGGGATTTTATTTTCGTCTGATTAACTGCAAAGTTGTGATGCTTTGACATTGTTGTGTTTAGAAATAAGCTTTGAGCTGATGACATGGCAGCATATGATATTAATTTTGTTGGAATTGAATGTGCCAGTAGTGCTAATGTCTTCCATACTTGGGTTTAAGGGATGCTATCAATTCATGCTTGTCTCAATATTGACTTTTTTAAGCTGAGCTTTAATGGTGGGTGTTTTTACCCCCCCTGCCCCACACAGTGTTTTGTTAGTAAAAAGTAATTGTCAAACATTTTGGCAGCAGCAGTTCTCCAAGTTATGTTTGTTCCTAAGCTATAGAGGGAAACAACATATGAGGAATAAAAGCACAAGTCAGGACAGACCTGGTGTGGGGTTTTTGGCTGTTTTGGTGGGAGGGGAGTACAGCCAAAGAAAGAAGGCTTTCAAAATTGCAGACAGTGCCTTTTGTTTTTATCATCTTTAAATTAAAACTCTAATCCTCTTCTGCAGGCATCAGTTGGATTTGGTCCTTGAATACTAAACATCATGAGCAACTACAGCGTGTCTTTGGTCGGGCCGGCTCCCTGGGGTTTCAGGCTTCAAGGGGGCAAGGATTTCAATGTGCCTCTGTCTATCTCTCGAGTAAGTGCATTTGCTTCTTTTCCTGCATGTGGATATCTGTTATGCTGTGGCCAACCCACAACCTTCAGACAAAGCCATTAATTACAGACACTGGGGCTCAGCTTGCCCTGTGGCATGGAGGACTCTTGGGGGTCAGGGAGGGAGGGATAGAGCCGGGAAAATAAATCTTTATTGTATGAAGGCTCCAAGAAATTTAGCTTAGGAAGGATTTGTTCATTTGAAATGGTTGTTTTATCTACATTTGTTTATTCAAATAACAAAAGAAACTACCCTTGAATTCCCTTCCCTGCTCCCATCCAGAAAACAGAGATGCAGAGGTTGGAGGCTGACAGGAAACAAGCAATTTACTTTACTGGGCTGAGCCTCTGCAGTTCAAATGGGAAACAGTGGGGAAAAATCCCTCATGGTACCCTTGTTTATTCACCAGCTCTTAGCTGCTCGAGGATCTTGTGGTGTCTGTTATTACAAATCCTACCATTTGTAATAAAAAGGTCCTTAAATGACGGTAGTTGTAAATAGCAGTTCATCAATATGTGCCTGAGTGAACATGCCAGTTTCTCATGAGTGTTTTATAGAGTATGCGCTCTGAACTGGTGTTCAAAGGATTTGAGGAACTAAGTCAAAACAAATATGATCTTTGTACCCAGCACTGTCTAACTAGTTTCCTACTTTAAAACTGTGTTTTCAGGGAAGGCTTGTCTTTCAGTGTGGGCTGAGTTTCAAAGCCTTTTTCAGAGGGCTGAAGCACTTTGCATATAAGATATAGGGACAAACTCTGCAGTATTGAATTTCTAGGATCACTGGAAATCTCTGGGTGAAGAGACTGGCTTTTGATGGCTCTGTACCCTGACACCTTTAAAGTTGATTCGCCATGTGGAATCATTTATATACAAATGGCCCCTTCTCTGTCAACAGCTCTTCTCTCCCTCCTCCTGCATTTTGGTAGAGTTTAGTGACAAAGATGAATTATTTTTTACACCTGTTGGGTCTGCAGAATTGATACTGCCCCGGGAGATGGAGCAGGTTTCTATTTGGGTTTATGCATCATGGCGATATTTTTAGCTAATCTTAACTTGTGTTTCAAACCCTTCCAGTTCATTTAGTCTTGGCTTATCTTATCCACTGGTGGATTATGCTGGTGAAATTGAAGTACAGTTTGGCTCTGAAAAATTCTTTTTATATGGCTAAAATAGACTGGAGAGCTGTAGAAATGCCTGTGTACTGATTAGGACAGTTAATACCTGAGACAAAAAGGGGTTGAAAAGCAGTTTATTCCTGAATTTCAGGGACTTAAAGGCTGAACTGTAATTCAGTTTCTTGTTCAGTAGCTGGTTACTTGTACACTAATGAGAGGTTTGAATTGTGGATGTGGATAGCGCTCTACTGATTTGATGGTCCAAGAGCTTTCATGACAAGGATTTACAAAGGCACAGGAGCTTGCCTGCATGGGGTGCTTGTGCGTGGTACCGATGAGCAGTTAAGCACTACAGGCAGTAAGCCATGCGAAACAACCAGTTTCAGGAAAGGGTAATACTTTTTTTGTAGAGGCCTCTGTTATCCTGGAGATCTAGAGTGCAGTCCTGCTGTAAGCAGGCTTCCTATCTAAAAGAGGAAACATGTTGGAATTAGCCTAGACTACAACTTTATAGCAGGAATCAAATACGCTGCCTCACGGAGTAGCCTGGAGGAACTGGCCTAAATAGCTACCTATAAAAGCCTCAGTTATGGGATTCCCTAATGACAAATGTCAGTGCCCACAAGAGCAGAACATAATGAAAGACGGGGACTGGTGTGGTTTTGGAACTATAATTTGTGCATGGGCGTGGAAGCACAATCTCCACTTCACGTATTATACCTCAGCACCGCTCCTCAGCTGCACTGTTTCTTCCTACTTGTAGTTAAGACTATGCGAGTATTGGACTGCTTGGTGCCTTTTTTTTTATTTTCCTCCTCCTTTGGGTCAAAGAAAATGCATAGTTCTGGTGTGCCAATCCAGCTTTGGCCTGATAGTTTTTACTGGAAGAATTCAACACCCGTGTTCCTGGTATGCTAGAACAGCATGTACAGTTCACCCCCAAGCCCTTCTTTTCCTGATGTAGCACAAATTCCTTCCTGTATCTGAAGGCTGCTAATTAAATTATTTTAGCAAAACAGTAATAAGACAGCATAATTATGTTCCTTGGCAAGGAGGGCTATTTGGTTTTGTTTCGTTTTTAATTTGTCCTCTAGATGCTGAAGATGAGTGCTGGGCTGCTGAGGACTAATTTCCTGCTTTAGTTCAAACTCCTTGAAATTAAGTTTAAATAAAGTGTAGTTTATGGAGCTCAGAAAATACACTGGTTTCTAAAGCTGTTTATCTGAAACATTAATCTCTTCACTAATGATTTGAACAAATTAAGATCTCCCAGTTCCTTGGAGAAAGTTTTTAGTAAGTTACTTGAGTTTGTACAGGATGCAGTTTAAATGGGCGTATTCCTTGTTGCCTGTGTAGGGTAAAATGAGCCTGTTTTGTATCCTTCAGTTGAAATTGTGGTCAACTAAGGTTAACATTAGTGCAGAAATAGCATTTAAATTTTCATAAATTAGTATATTGCAGACTAGCTGCAACATAACCAATAGCAACAGTTATTGCAGGGTTGTGTCAGTCACTTTATATAGCTGAGTGCTGTAAAGCTGCTATGTATCATTATACAGCTGTACTCATTTCATGGGAAGTAATAAACGTGATGCTGGGGTTGCTGTGATGGGATAGCTATTACATGTATCAATATAAGTGTATGTTGCATATGCACATAGTTACGTATGCATATGTGACATATGTAAAATGTATATTTAGTATAAATGTCCCTACAACACAAACACATGCAGAACCTGTTATGTGGACTTGTATTTGGCTGGACTTTGACAGAGTGGCTTTTCCCAGTCCTCCTCCCTGCCTGGTGAAGGCACTTGTCTGAGCCTTGCAGAGTGCCATTGCACAGGTCAGGAATTTAACACCGGGAAGCTGATGTGGGGCGGGAGCAGTGGTGGGAGTGTGATGGGTGGTATGGTTCCCATGGAAGAAGGGCCCGTGGGAAGGAAGTTGCTCTGAAAGTAATAAGGGATAAAGGGTGGGTTGAGGTTTATTAACAGCCAAGTGTTAAAGTGGCTCAGGCTGCCACATGGAAGTGCACTGTAAGGCTTCCAGGTAGTTAATTCTGAGGTGACGTTTATGTAACAAGGGATTGCAAACTGTGAGCAGTTATCCTGCAGTGAAGAAGGTAGAAATTACTAGAGCCCGGGTATGCAAACTTGGATTTTCCTGGGTTGCTATTCTTAATGTTTCCTCATGGCAGGTTTATGTTTGTTAAGGAAGCACCTGCTCTCCTCCTTATTCCTTCAAGACCTATGCTATGATGCAAAAATAAAAATAAAAAAAAAAAGGAAAGCTAGAGGAGATGAGAACAAGATTTGTTTGAGCAAGGGTTTATTCTCATTCAGTAGAAGAAACAAATGCAGTTTTAGAAATAAACTACTCCAACATACTGCTAGGCAGGATTTGTGAAGTGACTCTTGGGCATGCTGAATACTATATTAACAGAATTTAGGGTTAATCATATCTACAACATGATCTGTGTTATATAGGTGCAACACAGTAGCTTTTAAAACTATCCATACTTTTCTAGAGTCTGAATTAACATTAAGTTTATTTTACTTTTTTGGGAGTTGGTAAGTTCCCCATGCTTCATTAACATCACTAGAATAAACTCAATAAACATGACTAACATTAGAACTGTCAAAACTGCTGTCCTCTGCAGATTGAAATAAATGGTGTTTGGTATTGATGATGTATTCATGGTGTTGGGATGACCTGTGAGAGGTTTGGATATTTGTTCCAAATGTGTGCTTGACATGTTAGCAGTTTTTCAAAATTTTTGTCATGTCATCTCTAAGAGGTACTTCTCTCTGTTTTATGGCAATATTTACTACTAGAAACAAGGAAATACTCAAGCAAAGCTACAGTTTGAAGAGAAATGTAGTTTATAGGCAATATATACCCTCCCACCTAATGCAAATACATCAGATGTTTTCCTGTATTTGAAAGTTACTTTTTTGTTGAACCCTGTTGGTGACTTTAGCTATTTTCTTTCAGAAGATGTTTTGCTATTTGTTTTTCTCTTGCTGTAGGAATTAAGTGCAATACAGTCATATTGAAATGCTTGACCTGACTGACAGCTCTGTTTTTCTACTGCAGCCTCTTTCAGTGTGTTTCCCACACTGCCAGCTTCTTTCTGCTTCACTGGTCACTTTTATTCTTCAAAATACCCAAAACAAACAAACACTTCTCCCCCCTCAGAAATAACCCCTCGGTTTTGTAGTTTTTTTAGTTTTCATTATTTCAGCTGTTTCAAGGGTGTTGTTCTGTGTTGAAGTTACAAGCTTATCGCTGATGAAAGACTCATGACAATAAATCTGTTGGCAAGAAGTACACTCAAGGAGTAGGTGGAAGAGCAGCCCACCTTGGAATGAAGTAGGGAATGCAAGTACAGCATGTCAGCTGCTCAGTATTCATCCCACATGGGCATCCTGATGTTCTTTACACTGGTGTTGGGAGGTCATTAATATGTGTGAAAATAGTGAGAAGACAACAAAGGAAAATGATGTTTTGAATGGACGTAGAGCATGTCAACTTTGACTGGCTAGAGTCTGGCTGAGCCTCTTGCTCTTTTTGTGTGAATTATTTTAAGCCATATGTGTCCTTTCCAGTAAAATCAAGTTTTGTGTAAGTATGAAATAAGTTATTTTAATGGAGGGCTGGGGAAATGGTCTTTCAAGCAGGTATGTAAATAGGAGAGAAACATTAGAACTGCTGGCCTGGCCAGTGATAATTGTGTCAGTAACTTTATGCTTCATCCTGGAAGCTACCGACAGCTCCTAACTAAACCCTAACTGGCAGCTGCTGGCATTGCTGTGCTGGGTTGATTTGTTATTGAGTTGTGATGGTTTGCACAAAATACAGCTGAAGATGCACTCCACTACTGCAACTGAGGTGGATTGGGAACTGGCTGAATGGCAGAGCTCAGGGTTGTGGTCAGGGGCACAGAGTCTAATTAGAGGCCTGCAGCTAGTGGTGTTCCCCAAGGGTCAATCCTGAGTCCAGTCCTGTTAAACTTACTCATCAGTGACCTGGATGAAGGGATAGGGTGTCTCCTCAGCAAGGTTGCTGAGGGTAGAAAGCTGGGAAGAGTGGCTGACACATCAGTGGGCTGTGCTGCCATTCAGCAGGTCTGGCCAGGCTGGAGAGTTGGGCAGAGAGGAGCATAATGGAAGTTCAACGAAACGCAAATGCAGGATCCTACACCTGGGGAGGAACAACCCTATGCCCTGGCACAGGCTGGGGACTGATCTGCTGGAGAGCAGCTCTGCTGAGGAGCTGGAGGTCCTGGTGGACAGCAAACTGTCCATGAGCCAGCAGCGTGTCTTGGTGGCCAAGAAGGCCAATGGTGTCCTGGGGTGCATGAGGAAGAGGAAGGTGATCAGACCTGGTGAGGCTGCATCTGGAGTGCTGTGTCCAGTTCTGGGCTCTTCAGTACAAGAAAGACAAGAAAATATTGGGGGGGTTCAACAAAGAGCTATGAAGATGAGTAGGGGATGGGAGCATCTCTTTTATGAGGGAAGTCTGAGGGAGTTGAACCTGGAGAAGATATAACCTGTGGCCAGGGCAAGGGACAATGGGTACAAACTGAAACACAGGAAGCTCCATATGAATATGAGAAAAAACTTCTTGATTTCAAGGATGACTGAGCAGTGAAACAGGCTGATGAGACAGGTTGTGGAGTTTCCTTCTCTGGAAATATTCAAAACCCACCTGGACACAGTTCTGTGCTAGCTGCCATAAGTTAACCTGCTTTAGCAGCAGGGTTGAACCAGATGCTCTCCAGGCATCCCTTGTAATCCCAGCCTTTCTGTAATTAACTTCCTGGCATGGGTTGGATGTGCTGTCAGACATCACAGCACATACCTGCTGATGCTGCTCCTGGGGCAGCAAATGCTGTATTTTACAGGAGCTGTTGGTGCTTATGAAGTGAATGGGATTTGCCAAGATACCAAGCAAGAAGTGTTACTCTGTTCTGTTTAATTCTGTTTACAAGATGTGGTTTGCTAAAGAATATACTGAGAATGACAAACGAGCTACCAGTGCCAAAGTCTGTATCCTCTGTGCACTGAGTCCTGAAGGAGCAGAGGTTTTCCTTTGGAAGATTACAAAGTTCCCAGCTGCACAAGTGGTTTAATATGAGCAAGTGTTCTGAAACTCCTAAGAGTGCTGGTTAGTGCTTCAGAGTTTGCATAGTTGCCTGCAAGCAACAGTCTTTAGAGAGCTCCTCAGTTTAACTTGAAGATGGAAAGAGTGATCAGTTGGTACAGATGTAATTTCCCCGTTGTCTCTTTTCTCACTGTGGTTTACATCTTTGTGCTGAAAATTGGGAAAAGGCCTGTTTCCTCTGACCATTTGTTTTCCTTCCCTTGTCTGTTCGTCTGCGCAGTTTAAAGAGTGACAGACCAGCACTGGTGTGTGGGCTTGGGAAGAAGGGAGGGCTTGGGGGAGAAGAGGGGTAAGAAAACTGTCTGCATCTCATTCTGTTTGTGACCTTATTTGTTAGACAGTCTCTTCAAACTGAGTAGGAAGCTAACTTTTAAAAAAATAGTTCTTCTGCTAATGTCATTCCACTGAAAGTGAAGCTGCCTGTACTGGGAGAAAAAGGAACCGCAGAGCTTGTAGCTGAGGGATGTCTGATGTGATGTGTGAGCACATTCTTTTTCCATTAAAAAATGCTGGTGCTTCTTTTTTCCCTTATAAGTGACATTTTAGTTACAGTATGAGGAGTATAAGCTAAATATTTCATGATGGAAAAACTAAAGTATTTGTTTGCAGTGTCTACTTCTCAAAGACAGATGTAGTGAAAAAATAAACTCTGATTAGATGTGCTGAGCAGATGCAAAATTGGCAGTCCTTCCAGAGGCCGAAAGAGAGGAGCATTTATTGAATAGTAACTGCAAAAAAATTAGGCATATTTTCTTTGCAAATATCTCGCCCTGGAGGCCTGACAGCTTCTGTCGACTTCCCCACCATTTGGAGATTGCTATTTTTAGTGTAACTGTTTTTCTCATTATTCA
Organism: Monarcha castaneiventris obscurior; assembly: GCA_026261815.1. NCBI lineage: Eukaryota > Metazoa > Chordata > Aves > Passeriformes > Monarchidae > Monarcha > Monarcha castaneiventris. Next base: position 8,635,636 of record JAMPIT010000890.1, read on the forward strand.
TTGGCCGATGGCTATCAAAAGGCATTGTGAGAAAAGACATGGTGTTGAAAGGTTTGTTTGTTTGGCTTTGGTATGGAGCCAGGAGATAACATTGTTGGCTTTTTAAAAAAATTATTAATTGTTTTGACTTTTTAAGAATAGATTTCATATGTTACCAATATAAGGGAAAGTGCGAAAGAAAACTGTCTCTCATATGCCTAAGGCAGTGGAAATATGGGGAAGGTGATATTCCTCCTGCCAGTGGTCATAAAAAATGAAAATTGAGGCTGAGGTTAGTTTGAGCAAATATGAGGAATAGAATCATAGAACAGAATAGAATCATTTAGGTTGGAAAAGTCCTATAAGATCATTGAGTCCAACCACTAACGCAGCACTGCCAAGTCCACCACTAAACCATGTCCTGAAGTGCCACATCTACACATCTTTTAAATGTCTTCAGGGATGGTGACTCAACCACCTTCCTGAGCAGCCTGTTCTAATGCTTAATGACCTCTTTGGTGAACAATTTTCCTCATATCTGATGTAAACCTCCCTAGGCGCAAATTGAGGCCATTTCCCCTTGTCCTGCTTGTTCGTTGGGAGAAGAAGCTGACCCTCACCTTACTACGGCCTTGTTTCAGGTAGCTGTAGAGAGCCATAAGGACCCCCTGAGCCTCCTTTCCTGCAGATTAAACACCCCCAGCTCCCCCTGCTGCTTCCCATAAGCCTTGTGCTCCACACCCTTCCCCAGCTCTGTCGCCCTTCTCTGGACACGCTCCAGCACTTCAATGTCCTTCTTGTAATGAGGGGCCCAGAGCTGAACACAAGATTCAAGGTGTGGCTTCACCAGCCATGAGTACAGGGGGACAATCTTGATCTCGCTGGCCACACTATTGCTGATCCAGGTCAGGATGCCACTGGCCTTCGTGGCCACCTGGGCACTGCTGGCTCATGTTCAGCTGCTGTTAACCAGCACCCCCTGGTCCTTTTCCACTGGGCCATTTTCCATCCACTCTGCCCCAAGCCTGTCGCACTGCCTGGGGTTGTTGTGACCCAGGTGAGGACCCGGCACTTTTCCTAGTAGAACCTCATAATAGCTGGTCTCATTGTTCCATTGAGTTTGTTTGCTTCTACAGATGGCTGTTACAAGAATAGAGACAGAAGGGATGGAGGCCACTGCTAAGGCCAGTGTTACGTAAGTTTGAATGGCTCAAGTCTTCAGGGCAGTAACAGCAGTGAAAATATGACAGAAGTTCCTCTTCAGGTTCCCTTACTATATGAGGTCCTCAAGCGAAATTTGCAGAGAGAGGTACTGTCTTTTCTCAGAAGAGTTGACATGGGTTCCCTCCCCCTTTTCCCTTTTATCTGTTCCTTTCATTACTCATCTTTCAACACTGTCAGTTACTGGGGTGGTGCCCCACATGCAGTAGCTTTTCATCTTTTGTCACTTCAAGGCAGAGCGTGGTTTCATGTAGTTGCTTGGGTATGCTATCCCAAGTAGAGAGGTAGCAGGGGGACAAAATAGCGTGCTGTAAGTTGATGATCATGTCATGATGCACACCCTTAAAGCAGATTAACAAGTGTTGCACCAAAAACTGTACACCAAAACTCCTGGGTAAGCAGCCACAGAGCACAAAGACTTGTGGGCTAGAAAATTTCAAGTAGAATAGTCCATAATGTTTTACCACTATGGATTAGTATTACAATTTTTTTTCTCATTTTGAGTTACTCTTTTATTGGAAACTTCAGCTTAAACAGTTAAGTTTAGTAGAGCTAAATGCGAGAGATAGTTTAAAGTATTTGAACGAATGAACTCTTGCAACTGCTGTCAGCTGTGCCTGTAGCAAAGCCCTAAAGTAAAATGTAATGCCTTGTGTGAAGTCCCATAGGCTAAAAAGTGGATCTTGCCAGGTCTCTAGTAGTCCTGTTGGAAAGGTCAAATGGTTTGCATGTTAACTGGATATGAAAGAAGTTTGACTTATCCTGGTCTATATTAAGGAATGACCTAACACAGTATCTAGTTTTTTCCCTAACAAGTAACAGAACAATGTGAAGTACTTACCATGGGAAGGCAACAGAAACTTTTATTTTGTGTTAATTATTTAATAGCTCTTTTGGAGAACCCTGCCTAGTGATTTAAATGCTAAGCCTGGGTTAATGTAGAGTGTCTCAGTCTCAGGAGGGTAAGACTCCCTGTTTATTAAGCTTTTGTATTTATGAGTGTAATTGGATTATGTATAGTTATTCTTGCACCCAAAATTTATTCAGACTATGCAGAAAATTATCAAAGTGTCTGTAAGTGTGATGATGTACTAGTAGCAATATTATTTGACATTGCTAAAAAGGAATGCTGTAGAGCCAAGGCAAAATGCTGTAAATATAAAATATGCAGACACAAATAAAGGTATATTTTTGTTATTAAAAAGATGGTATCACTTCGGTGCAAACTCTAGCTATAGAGCTATAGAACATTTTGTTCACAACCCTTAAAAAAAAAAAAGCAGCTTTGCTGTGCAAATGCTCCCTCTGCCAGGCAGAGCGGCTCAATCACAAAGTTTTTAGTGCATCTGCTATTGAAGATTTTTTTTTTGACATGCATCTTATACATGACAAGCCAGGTGTAGTTTTGAGTCCATTGCTGCCAGTGTCTTCTACCTTTTCTCTTTGTGGTTCTAGACTTTGCATTATGTTGTGAAAGACATGGAATGGCAGATTCATGGGATTGTTTGTCTTCAAATTGCCTGTGTATCTGAGCAATACTTTCTGTCTAAAATTTTCTTTATCTAATGCCTTTAAAAGGAGGGACAAAATCAAAAAAAAAGCAAACAAAAAATCAGTGGAGATTTACAAACCACAGAGCTTGTGGAAGTAGGGTTGGGCTTGCTTTTATTAGACCGATAAGGAAATGGAAGGCTTGTAAAGCTTTAAACATCAAAGACATCTTAATGGATTCATAGAATCACAGAATGGGTCAGGCTGGAAGGGACCACAGTGGGGTCATCTGGTCCAACCTCCCTGCTCAAGCAGGGCTATCCCAGAGCACCTGGCACAGGGTTGCGTCCAGACTGTTCTTGGATATCTCCAGTGAGGGAGACTCCACAGCCTCTCTGGGCAACCTGTTCCAGTGCTTGATCACCTGCACAGTAAAAAAGTTCTTCCTCACGTTCATATGGAACTTCCTGTGTGCAGTTTCTGACATTGATGAGGTCCCCTCTTGGTCATCTATATATGAGGCTGAACAGGCCCAGCTCCCTCAGCCTTTCCTGGCTAGAGAGGTGCTCCAGTCCCTTAATCAACTTTGTCGCCCTCCACTGGACCTGTTCCAGGAGCTCCATGTCTCTCTTGTCCTGAGAAGCCCAGACTGGACACAGCACTCCAGATGAGGCCTCATCAGGACTGAGTAAAGGGACAGGATCACTCCCCTTGACCTGCAGTGCATGCTCTTCCTAATGCAGCTCAGGATCCCATTGACCTTCTTGGCTACGAGGGCACTGCTGGCTCATGGAGGGCTTGTTGTCCTCCACGACCTCCAGGTCCTTCTCCACAGAGCCCTTTTCCAGCAGATCAGTCCCCAGCCTGTGCTGGTGCGTGGGGTTGTTCTTTCCCAGGTGCAGGACCCTGCACTTGCCTTTTTTGAATTTCAGACAGTTCCCCTGTTGGCTTTCTGCAGCTGCTCATGAAATCACAGTGTTTTGAATCCAGCTCAAATTAGTGTTCTTTGCCCAGTGTCTAAGGTAGTGTGCTAGCACTTGTTCAGAAATGAAAAGGCAACCCCCAAAATATATATTCAGGATATATTTAACCCTTGAGGGGTGGTGCTCTCATTCTTTGTGAGGGACTGATTGTTGGATTCATGACTTGATCAAATGTAATGTGAATAGTCATCAGGGGCCACAATCAGGAAGCAGTAATGGTTGGAGAGCCTTGCATGCTATCTGGCAGCCTGAGTTCCTGTCTTCTTTAAATCTTTTCTTAATGCAGAGAGGTGTGAGGAAGGCCACCCCTCCCCAAATATTGGCCCTCTGAAAAGTGGGAATAAGCTTGTGTAATGCCAAATAGTCCTCTTGGATGTGACTCTGGCCCCCTGTCAGTGGAAATCACTGGCTGAAGAAGGCTGGCAGAAGAAAACCTGTGCTTGCATTGTCATTGCAGAGCTCAAAGCCAACTCCGCAGATGAAACTCTTCCTCCATCAGTGCTCTGAGCAGGGATAGTAGGTGGGACTGGTGCAGCAGAGCTTCACTTGGGCTGACAGGCTTGGCCACAGGAGCTGGGGTGTGCTGGGGCAGTGATGGCAGATACCTGCGGACAGTACGAGCTACAAGTGCTGAAGCCAGACTTGCTAGGACGTGTCTGTCAGCGTACTAAGCTGTGAAAATTGCCACTGAATGCTTATTAAATAACAACTTCTGTCAGCTATGAATACATTCTATTCTCTCCACTTTCCAGCTGTCATGTTTTGGCAGCTGGCTAGAATCAAAAGTCATCGTGGCAGAGGCGTACATGAATCTCCTTTGAGAGCATAATTTGTAAATTAAATTAGTTTGGTATTGTGCAGATCGATTGTAATCCTGTAAATGCTAAGAACCCAAGCCTTACCACTGGAAAAACGCTCAAGCAAAAGTGCAATTGTGGGCATGTAAGTTGTTTCCATAAGAAGACTCTTGCATGAGGCTCAGCCTGTGTTGATGTACATCACAGCTTGGCACCCTGCAGTTTTGGTTTTTCAGACTGTTGTTACCAGGAAGAAAGAAGCACAGACTTGCTTGGAGGAGACAATTGACCTTTCCCAGACAACTTTCTATTTTCTCTCAAGGATGCAAGAGTCAGTGATTGTTAGCCTAAGAGAACTGACTAGCAGGGATGTTTGTATGACATCCAGAGAGCTCAGATAGAAACAGGCCTTTGACCAGACAGTCAAATTCCATCAGTAAATCAAGTGCTCTAGAAATGCTGTAGAGATGCTCGATCCCCTTCTCTCTTTGCAGTATGCAATTATTGCATAAGTTAAAATTTTTAAGGCAGAGATTATTACCCTCAGAGCATGTCCTTTTTTTGGGTAGTTGCTTCTGAACCACAGGTTAAATAATTGAGTTTATGAACAAAATACAGATAGGTAGGGTTTTTTTAAGCAAAATAATAAATTTTATGTAAATGTCTAGAAATGCAATTCACTTTCAATGTGAAAACCTAAAGATGGTTTCCATGAGGTGTGCACTTAAAGCTTGGAGGCCTGAATTCTTGCAATGTCTCTCTGGATAAAAGTATCACCATCCCTCTTATGTCATAGGGAACGTGATACTCCCTGGCCAGTAGAGTAGCTCCTCTGTGGGAGTATTTTCTTCTATTGACACATCTCCACTTCAGCTTTAAAATGTAGAAACTGCTGATTGTTGAAACTTAAAATTACATTAATTTGTTTGGATACCTGGCCTGATGAAAACTGCTGCTGTTGCAGTTGACAGCCCAGATCAGTTTATACCTCTGTCCTGGATGGTGTGGGATGAAATAACTGGAAATTGCTCACAGGAAACTCTGATTACAGCAGGCAAAAGAAGGATTTAGGGCAAACCAGTTGGTGTTGATGCTTTACTTTGTAACCTCCTACTGCTGCAGAAGGCCAAACTGCTGGGGTGTCCTCCCACTGCTTCCTCCTTGCGAATGTAAGGCACACTTTTGGCATGGGGGTGGAGGCAGATGGGTGCAAGTACAGGATTTTGAATGCTGTAGTCACTGACGTCAACTGGTTCCTGACCTCATCAACAGGATGAGTGCCCCCAGTGCTTCTGGTAGCTCTGAATGCCTCCCCTGTCACTCATTCATTCTGTACTTTTTTTTTTTTCTTAGTTGCACATCCTAATTTTCCCATTCTTACTTTCTACATTCCATTTCAGAATTCCATTTCTTTAGCAAGGAACATATTTCCAGGGTACAAAATGAGGTTTTGTAGAAAGTTTCCTGTCCTGTTTTGCCCTGATGGTGATTACCTAGCCAGCCTCTATTCTGCAGCAGGGACTCATTCCCTTGAGAGAAACTTTTGTACGACTTGGAAGGGGGCTGGGTATGGGAGATAATGCCTCACAAGAGGGAATTCCTCATGAAGAAAAATTGTATCCAGAGTAAGGGGATAAAGATGAGTGTAGAGGAAAGTGTAACTGCTGTGCTTCCGGAGAAGAAAACACTTGAGAGAGGTGGCATGCAAACAGTTTAGACTTAAATGCAGTGATATTTAAGTAATATTAGTGTCAATTCTAGGAAACATATTCCATCACAATGGGAATTATGAATTAGGAAATAACCTCACTTCAGTATTTAAGATAGCAAGCCACTCAAATTGAATCAGAGTTGGTTTTCTAGTGCCACCTTTTTCAGTTTCTGCCAAATAGGTTTGAGTCCTTCAGTTTGTTGTCAGTTTGTTGCCTGTTTTATCAGAAAGAGGAAGGCAGTTTTGCAAGAACACAATCTGTGCTGCCTTTAAGTTTTGTCCTTCCTTTTCTTAGCCTGAGGACCTGTGTCTTACTGCTGAAGTAAATCTACCAGGAGTTTTTGCCTTTAGTTATCACTTAAGAGAAATGCTGTTCAGAAACCATTATTACCTGTGGCACTAACAGGGTTTAGGGTTCAAAAAGCATGTGAAGGGATAGGAATAAAGGGAATAAGAACTAGGTACCAAAAAAATTCACAAGGTAAGAAACTTAAAATCTAGTGAATATATACTATATTTGTCAGAGAGCTCCAAGTGATAAGAGCTTTAACTCTGTATAGCAGGTGATATAAGTAGTTACAGGGATAGCTCGCCTCTGTTTCGAATTGCGTTAGTACTGCATTGTGAGTCTGTGACAACCCTTTTTTTCCCATTTTTCCTTGCCGTGCCAGTCCTTGCCAGAGGGTAGTATGTCCTGGGTTTGCTGTGCCCAGCACTGGGTTTCTGTTAAATCAGAAAAGCAGGGCTGTATATAAGCAGCTTTTGCTTTATTGGTGCAGTTGCTGGAAATGCTTCAGCATCAAGAAACAAGCTGCTCTTTTATGAGCACTTGGGTACCACTGGATTCCTGAATAAACAGTGCCAGCAGTACATGCATGCTTTGGGTTTCCAGCCCAAAAAGTGCTGCTGACTTCTAGGGAAAATTCTGTAGCTGGTGTTATGTGTGAGGTGGCAAAACAGGTCTTGAGATGTCTTCTGCCTTTCAGTTTCCTGGCAGATTCTTGACCTTCCTGGGCATGACTCAACTATGTATTCCAGTTTTTTTCTACCCTGTGTGTGGGGCTGTCTTTTGGAGCCTGCCACAAGGTCCCTTCTTCTCTCCCAACATCATGGCAAAGTGTAGCAGCTTCCTTCCCTCAGCTGCCTCAGGCCATTCTGATTCAGGAGAGTGCAGAGGGTTTAGGTTTCATTTGCCCTTGAGGCTGTTACAATGTGATAGAGTGAAATGTCGTAAAGAAAGTAGCAGCTTCATTGGCTTGATCTCTGTTCATCAATAAATGGAGTCTACAAGCAAAGTGTTGGTTAAAAAGCATACAGAAGATACCAGTTTGGCCATCCCCCCATCCCTTTTCTTCACACTGGGAGGAAGAATAAAGGTTGAGTTGTTGGTGAAAGGCTTGAATAATATGGAGCCAAAATCCAAGCCATCAGAGGGGTCACACTGCAGCGCAACAGATCTGAGTTTGTTTTGCCAGTCATCCCATAAGGAGCAGGAAGTGCTTTGAGATACGCACCAGTAACCTCATCTGGATGTTAATCAGGACCACACATAGCTGTCTTCAACCTCTTGCTGTCTTCCTGCGTGTTGAAGAGGTATTCCTAAAGCAGCCCTTCCAAAATTACTGAAATCAAGATTATAGAGGAAATCAGTTACTTTTGCTACTGCTGTTCTTGACTGTCACAGTAAATGTGATTTTTTGGGAGGGGGAGCATTGCGAGAGGTTGCTTTTAAGCTCCCAGTCCTTTATATTGATCTGCTGTATTGATGTGCTTCTCTCAAAACCTGAATTCAGTTTAAATCATTGAAATAGTCCTTTGGTCTTGCATTGCAAATTTAGGAAAAGTACATTGGAAAACCCAGCAAAACCTCAGAGTGTATCTTGGCAATAAAACTGTGAGATTAAAAAACACTACTTATTTCTAGGGCCTGACTCATGTTTTTTGAATGTGTGAGGGTGGCAGTACTGGCTGGTCAAGTAGCATTGTAAATATTTCAGGACTTTTGGGCACAGAGCTCTGCCAAATATTTTGTTCATGTTTGGTTTTTTTCCCTAATTCCCAGAGCAAATCTTTGCAGATCTCTTATAATCTGGGGTGTGTGTGTAATTAAACAGACAACATGTCAAATCTCCAAGTTTCTGAAAATGGTGCATCAAATTCAAGTATTTAAATCAATTACATAGTGACCAAAGTGTTGTTGACTATCTACAAGCTGTTTTATTGGGACATGGTGTATGCAGTTTCATGTATATGTGGTAAAGTAAATTACAGAGCAGCTGGCTTGCTAGAGATCTTCAGAACTAAACAGTGCATGGCATGTGTGGCAGAATTTTACCCTGTTAGGAAAACATATCGGGCAAATTGGCTGATTATTAATGGTGGCTCCAGCTTCTGGTGTCAGCATATGCAAAGCAAAAGAGGGGGTAGTTGTGGTGTGTGGAATAATTGAATAATTCTTCCTGCCTTCCAGGAAGCCCATGGTGCCCTGAAACTCGTTCAGCCAAGTCATAAATGAATTATCCTCTGACAGATTGTGCTCTGGGGGAAGTATATTTCTATTAGTTCTTACGAGGCATTGCAAGTTGCAGCAGGCCCGGAATGTTAAAAGATGGAGGAGGCTTTCAGTGGACGTGTGTGGGAATTTCTTGCTCAGGACTTCATTTAGCACTGGGATGTGGGGTGCTGCAGGCAGAGAGGCAGCATGTCCCCCACCATGCCATGGAGCCACTCCTGACAGTGTTTGGGGGGCTGGGCAGTGCAGGCATTGGCCTCGTGAATTTCTCGGGCATGACTTGCCAGGAACACTGAACAGGGTCTCTCCGAGCTTTAAAATGAGAACTGAATTGGTAATTTCTTTTCTCCAGCATGCAGATGTGAACAAGCTGTTTGGTGCAGTACTGAAATAATGAGGTTGAGAGCAGTGGGAGGAGGGTCTCTTCTGCTTGCAGTATATCCAGATGAAAAAGCTGGAGGGTGAATAGATACACTTATTTCTGTAATTTGTCTGTCAGAAGCATGTTGAGTCCAAACTTCCATTGCGGATAGGCCCTTTAATGAAGAAAGTTTTGAGCTTCCTTTTTCTTTCAAGGATTCAGAGTCACAGAATGGGTTAGGTTGGAAGAGACCACAGTGGGTCATCTGGTCCAACGTCGCTGCTCAAGCAGGGCACGTGGCACAGGATTGCATCCTGTTCTTGAATATCTGCAGAGGGAGAGACTTCACACCCTCTCTGGGCAATCTCCAGTGCTCAGACACCCACACAGTAAAGACATTCCTCCTCACATTCAGTAGGAACCTCCTGTGCATCAGTGTCTGTCTCTTGCTTCTTGTCCTATAGGATAGCACCACTGGAAAGAGCCTGGCTCCATCCTCTTGGCACTCCCCTTTTAGATTCTTGTATAGATTGATGAGGTCCCCTCTCCTGGGACAGCTTCACTGATTTCTTTTGATCTGGGGAGATGAGACTTTAGCCGGTGAAAATTCTGTATTAGTCCACAAAACTATGCTTATTATGTTTGCTGCTCTTCTAACACATGTGTCATATGTGGGAAATCCTTGTAAATAGGGGATGGAGCACGGCAGATAAAATCATGAGGAAATGTTGGAATAAGTAGCTATGCAGATAATAGTAACCTGAATCTTTCTTGAAGATGTGTAGGAAATATACCGCTTGATTTATAAATTTGATACTTTTAAAAGGCACTACGACATAAAGATGCTGGAAGTAGGTGTGGGAAAGGTCTAGATGATGTTGCATACATATCTGGGCTGGGCCCAGTCATTGTAAACCGTGGGGACTGTAATGTATGTAAACTCTCATGACTTCTCTTTTTGCAGAGAAGAAAGAATGTTGCTTACAATATGTGCCTCATGTCTCCATATGCTATTGTTTAAAATAAGTAACTGAGAGCAGAATGTAACAAATGTGTAAGCAAAGTACACAGTTATTACAGGACATAATTTCAATGCATTTACTTTGAAGCTGGATTTCAGTGCAAGACAGGGCTCTATATTGTAAGCTAGACTAGCTCTTGGATTTTTAACTAACACATTGTGGGAAAAAAATGAATTAATACAATCCCCTTAAGAGAAACTCTAGCCTTAATATCTTTTCCTTTCTTTATTTCGTTCGCTCTTGATGTAGAGGAATATGACAGCTGGCGTGATGCCTCCTTTTTGAATTGTGCCATTTAGCATTTCTGGCAGCTGGATATGTGTGGAAAGCCGTATAGTGACAAATCTGTTTCTCATACCTTTTGTAGTCTGTTTTTCGTCAGATAGAAAAATGTTAATACCCCCTGAACTTTCCTCCTTTGGCTCACCCAGACAGTAATTTACTTCAGTATTTCCTGTATGTTGTGTCTGGGTATGGAGCTCATGGTTTCCATCTCTGCTGCATTACAGATCTCCACCAGTGTGGTGCCTCACTCCCAGGCTTCTTGGGGTACTTCCTAGGACACTCCAGACTTGCATACTGCAGTAAACCTGCAACGTGCAAACTTGTGGATGGGAATTTATCCTAGTCTGAAGTGAAATTCAAAAAAAAAATCACTGAATCATGGAACGGGTTGGGTTGGAAGGGACCTTAAAGAGTATTTAGTTCTAGTGCCCCTGCCATGGGCAGGCTGCTCAGAGCTCCATCCAACCTGGCCCTGAACATTTCCAAGGATGGCACACTCCCAACTTCTCTGGGTAACCTGTTCCAGTGTCTCATCACTGTCACAGTGAAGAATTTCTTCCTGATTGGTATCAAATCTAAATCTACCCTCTCTGATTTTAAATGCTTCACTTTGTGTATTTGTTGCAATACGTTGATATTTCCTATGTATCTTTGAGTTTCATAAATTTTCTGGTCAAATAGAATTCTGCCTACAAAGAGTTACTGCTTAGAAAAAAAAACCTTAGACAATCCTGTTTCTTCCACGTGTTAAAATGTATTTTGATACTAGTAAATGAATATTTTCATAAGTGATGAATAAAACCTTGGTTTTCAAGAGAATTTTCCTTGCTTTCATTAATGCGTTTTGGCTTCAGAAACTTACAGACAAATGAAGAATACAGCATAGAGCTGATTTGGCTGTTGAGTGAATATTATATGTTTCTTCAGGGTACATGGGAAATTTTGTGTTGTTTATGGGCAATTTCCATTCAATTCTGACCATTGTGCTTATATAATAAAGCAGATGCTAAAATTTGGACACTTGAATGTGCAGATATTGGCATTCATATCATTGGTCTGGAGTGGTCACCTACTGCCAGCAATCTCCTTAATGATCTTGCCTTCTACTACTTTTCCTCTCCGCTATTTTTTTTTTCCTTTATAGCAAAGCTGGAATAAGAAGATGGTATTTCCCTTGCAAATATGCCTTTGCTCTTCTATTTCACTGCTGGTCTTGAATACTGCTGAAACTCTAATTTGTTTCTCTTATCCAGTTCTTCTAAGACTTGGAGCTTTCCTCAGAACTTAAATATCGTTGCATTGGGGAAAAAAAGAGAAAATTGTAGCGTATTTGAGCCAAGCTACCAAAAAAAATTAAAAAATGCAAGAATCAAAACACAAATAGTCACACCCTTAGGGGAAGGATGAGATGGTATCTCTCAAAAAAGCTCTTCCTCATCAGCAGTTACTGAAAAATTTACTTTGGTGCTCCTTAGAAAACATTTTGAGCTATTAATGAACTTTGAAACTTGATTTAGTGTGTTATTTTCTTTAGTCAAGAATGTCTTGAAGCTCTTGAAAAGCCAATTTGTAAGTTATTGCAAGGATTAAACAGACTCATGTTGACATAAGTAGGCTTTCATGTTTATTAGTTTTTAGTGTAGACATAAAGAATGTGTATGTATGTGTGTCTCTGCCTGCTTTATTTTAGTGCTGCAGAGCAATGAGGAGGGAGATGTTGCAACACTGAGTTTTTTGTTCAAAGTACAGCCTGATCTGCTGCCAGCAGGCTCTGGAAAGCTGTCGTGCCAGGCCCAGCTTTTTATTGATGCATACCAGCCCAGACACAGAGGTGGTAACAAATACCTGCAGGGGTCATGCCTTTAAAAATTCTTCAGCACAGCCCTCTTACCAAAATCTTCAGGATCAGTAGGTATTTATTCGTTTATACATTATTATTTATACATTATAGCTAGCGTTGCAGTTCAGTTTGGGGTGGATTCAGTCTCTACAAGCACCCACCAGAGCTCTCGATCCCGGATTAGAAGCTGGCTCCCAGGAAAAGCAGTATCTGCACTGGCACCTTCTGGGGAAGGTGTGGCTCGGGCTGTGTCCTGTAGGGCAGCCTTATACCTGCAATAGTTTGCTGTGGCCAGGCCATTCTCCTACTTGGCAGCACTGCAAAACAAACAAAAAAAAAAAAGGTGATTGCTAAATTGTGCTTGAATTTGCAGTGAAAAACAACCTGATTCATGTGTTTTCAAGCCCCTTCCCTCACTGGGGTCTCAGACGAAGAGGGATGAATTTCACTGTCAAGAGAGACAAGTGGCAAAGGTCTCAAATTCTTTCCTCTTGTTTGTTGCGTTCCACAAACCTGCCGGAAGCACAGTGTTTGTTACCCACCCTGTGAAGGAGCAGAGGTCTGAAATGTTTCAGGGCTTTGTTCTGTCTCTGCCTTGCCCTTTAGTGGAGAGTTTGTGTGCAGGTGATGGCACAGCTATGGCACAGCCTGTCCCCTGTCCCTGTGTGTCACACCCTGTGTGTGCTCCTGGTGCCACGTCGCAGCCCTCCGGGCCCGGCACCGCCGCTCTCCCTGCCCTGCCTCTTCTGACCTCTTGTACTGCTGGCTGAGCCCAGCCCTGGGAAAGCACCCAAGCCCTTCGTTTTTTCCTATGTCTACTTCAGGTGGATACTTCGGAATGCTGTTCTTATTTCTGCATTAAAACGAGGCCTTTGTTCACACTTAAACAATGAAGACTGGAGCTGTAAATCTGATCAAGAGACCATAGATCATAGTTAGACTCAGTTGCAAACTCAGGTTGTTTATCTCTGTTCAATGTGAGACCCTTTTCAAAGAACCTGTGCCAATTTTTCACTGCCTTTGGGATACTGCACATCTGCATTTGGCAGAAGTATTAACTGGCTCCTGTTGTTCTTAAAACCCTAAAGCTGTGGCACTGCTCTGCTTCACCAGAGAACTGGAGATGAAGCCAAAGGTTCATTATAAAGCATAGCTGTAACACAATCTAGAGCAGAATATTGAAGTGACGTGCCGGCTGGATGTGCCGTGGTTTTAAATAACTTGCATTCATGTCCCCCGAGTACCAGATGAAAGTTTAGACCCTTGCTGGGCAGCCCACACCACACTAGGAGTACACTGTTCAACACGTAGGCTCTGGGGCGCCAGTGCCTGTTTTGGAGACTTTTCTCTATTGCTTGCTCTCCCATTTCTTTTTTAGTCAAACTTGGGAGGGTGATTTTTTTTTTTTTTGGGATTTTGTTTTGGTTTGTTTTGTTTTTTGGTGAGGGCTTGTTTTGGTTGGGTGTTTTGTTGCCTTTTGTTTTTAAACCAAATTAAAGTCGCAACTCTGAAGACAAAGCTCTCGCTTCCTAAACCATGTCTGTCTGTAGATAAATGGCTGTGAGCCATTTAATTCCTGTTCCTTACCACCCTCATGCCTTTCGTAGCACTAAATTAGGCTAAAGTGATTTTATTTTTACTTCCAGATGGTATATATAGGGGAAACAGTGTTTGACCAGGATTAGATTTTTGGGCAACTGTGCTAAAATGTGTTAATTAGACATTATTTAAAATTTGAAAATAGTATTTAGAAATATTTAATTATGCAGAACCAAACTATCTATCATTCCATCAACAAAAAAAAAATCATACTCATTGGAAAAAGAAATACAAATATTTTTCGTTGGGGGACAGGATTGGTTAGCTCTATGACTAGTACTAATTTCTTCTTGTGGTGTGTCCCAGAAACTTAGAGGAGCTTGCCTAGAATTGCCTTTGCAATGATGTGTATTTATGTGGTTTACATCGTCACTCAAAATTCTTTTCCAGTCGTGGGGTATTTCCTCTGGCATTACAAGTCTGGGCTTTATGGTTTGAGGGCTCCTCAGCTCCATCTCCAATAACCTTGAGTAGGAAGGCACAGCCTTGAGCCTGACATCTGTATGGCTTCAATCCTGCTATTCCCCTGACCCCATGTATTACCCCCAGCCCCTGTGCTTCTGCCACTGCTCATCCATTCACATGCTGTGCTAAAAGAGCACAGAAACAGACTTTGCTTTCACTTTTGGCAGGTGATACCATCATCTTTTCAGTTAGGGATATGTGCTGCTAAAAATTTGGTTTTCAGGAGAGCTACCTGTTACTGCAGGGCATTGTTATTGAAGTGTCATGTTTAATGATCTAAATTGGAAGTTAGAGCACATTCTGGTTTTGTTTTGGGGACGTTTGTGTAATCCTGCCCCAGGGACATAGAAGTTTCCCTGCCTGTGCTGAGAAATTACCTGTCACTTGTTACTGACCTGGGTTAGATTCAGCAATATAAAGGGAGCTGCTACACAGCATATGCATATCTGACAGTAAAGCTTCACAAATTATTTGCTTCCTCTGATGCCTTCATTTTCTGTATCTCCTTGCATGCTCTTTTAAATGCAGGGCTCTGTGTTGCCCTCTCTGCTCCGGGCTGTAGCGAGCACACTTTGATGTGTCTGAATGTGACAGATGATTTTGTTCTTCATCAGGTTGTGCTTGATCACTATTGTTCCAACCTGCCTCTTCTGCTGCTGAGTTGCTATATCAGCCTTGTACTCCTTAGGATGATGAAAACCAGCCTGCTTGTGTCTCCTCTGCAACAGGGGGAGGAATGACAGCTATTTTATGTTCAGTGAGTGCTGTGGTTAGTGTTTAGGAAGTGCATGTGATGGTAACAGACAAGCAGGGAGGTCTGGTGTAACCTCAGGCAGGTTAATCACTCTACCCATTGACATTTGAATGCAAACTTTAAGCTGCATCAGGATTTTTATACGTCTGGTTGGTATTTCTTTTATTTTTTGTTTGCATTAGTAGCTTGCACTAGCCTGGAAGAAGAAAGAAAGACAATGATCTGCTTTAAATTTTGTTTATGCAGAAAAGCGGTGTTGGTTTTTTTCCCCGCCTCCTCAATTTAATAGGAAGAAACTGTGCCTCTTGCCTGGTGCACAACTTGTGCTGCTGTCATTTTTATTTGAGTTTTATATGCTTTCAATTCGCAAAGGCTTGAGTTTCCTCCTTCCAGTTAAGTGCAGCGGGTTGAAGGAATGAACTGGTTTGCTTGGGTATCTGAAGGTCATGGAATTTAATTTCTTCAGCAGTCAACTTAGTTTTATCATGCTCTTCAATATGAGTCTTGGCTACGAAATGCGGTGCTGCCAGTGCTGATCCTTCCCTTGGCACATTTAGTTTGTTTAGTTAATGAGACAAGCACTTCAGAAGCAATTAAACACTTTGTGAAATTCATGTTAGTAAGAAGCTCCCATAAATAGGAGACAGGTCCTCTGAGTGCTCTGGGGTGGCAAAATACCCAGAGACACTGAGAGTGGCTGGGCTCTTGGCTTCTGGGATGAACGAGGGCCTGTCCCCTTGGGATGGATGCTCTCCTGGCGGTGCCAACCACATCTGGGAGCTAACGGGATGAACCCCTGGGACAGAGACCTTGAAGTCACCAGGTGACTGGTCCTAGTGTGAGAGGGGAATTGTTTTTGTGACTGACTCAAGGTGCAGTTGGCAAGTAACTCTCAGTCAGACTAACAATTACCCTTTCGATGCTGCTTAAGTGACTCCTTGTGTTAGCAGCAACAGTGGAACACACAGACAAGTGAGGCTGGGACTGACCCTGTTACTGCTGCTGCAGTCAGTGAGCATCCCAGTATGAGTGCCCAAGTCCATATCCATCACTCTGTGTTCATGTGTTCATTTGGAAACACTTGCAAGACACTGATTTCCCCCCCTTCCCCTACCCACGAGTCCTGGTTTGGATGCTACTATTTCCCAGGCTTCAGGAATGTGTGTGGCAACATGCTGCACTCAGTGTGTGGCCCGGGAGGAGAGCGTGTTGCCTTCTCCTTTATTGGTGGGAACACTGAGCCTTTTGTGCTGAGCTCCTCAGGAGTGCAGTTGTTAAAGCAGTCCCTGTGCCATGGTTATGGTATGAGGTAAAAGAGTTTTGGGGAGATTTTGTACTGGGGGGAGAGTTGAGTATAAGATGAATTGGTTAATGCCAGATTTGTAAGGGGATGTTGTCACCGTTGGTAGTTTCTGGCCCAAACTTTGCATAACATCAGCTAGAGTTCCCTGCAAAAATCTGCATTTTGGCACCATGGTCTCATGGAGGGTGCCCAGGCTCATGCACTCCATATTTCTGTAATGACTTACTCCCTCAGATTGTTTCCTTGGAACAGACTGCAAGTTGCATGAATTTTTCTTGTGATAAGGGAATGAATACTGTGTTTAAGCCATGAATGCTCTGTCAGTTCATGCTCTTGAGTAATACACGTTGTGAGAAGGACCTTCAGTGTCTCCATTTGACCTAATCACCCTGTCAGGTCACAGGTGTCCTTATGTGGATGGGCGAAGAGGAAAACCTACAAAGCCACACTAACCTGCTATTCCCCTAACCTTGTTTATAAGTGGGAATATTTCTGAGGAGATGTTTTACTTCCGAGCTCTCCAACTTTATTCATGTTTCTGCTTTGGTCATGCTTATTGTTCCCTCTTGCTAGTGCGGTCTGCTTTTGTTCTTCATCTCAAAAAGCACAGCAAAACCTCACCTGAGAGAGGCTGTATTGTATCAAAAGTGAAGTATTGGCCTTGTTGAACTTCTAAATAGTAACTTCATTAGTGTGTTATTCATTTTGGGTCAAGAAAAGGTTATGCAAGATGCTCATCTCCTCCTTCAGTTCTAGTGTTTGCGTGGGTGGTGAGTTGGTGACTTGTAGCAGAGTGTACAGAGATCAGAATACTATGGTGTGCAAAAAGTTATTATAAACTTGCCCAGTTAGCGCTCAAGAGGTTAAAGAACAATCTTATTGGAAAGCCGGAGGGAAAAGAAAAAAAAAGCATCTCCAACTATGTTGCAAGCCTTTCTTGTACAGGATTCGTTTCTCACTGTAATCAACTGCAAGACTCCTGCTGAAAGAAATACAAGTTTAGCTTGCATGTGATTTTGCCAGGTCAGCTTGAATTGCTTTGTGTGAGTGAAACAAAACATTAAAGTGAGAATTTAAGCATATTAAAATAATTTCAGTATCAAATTCAAGTAAGGATAGGTCTTACATTTTTTGTAGCCGTGTCAGTGCTGATTATTTTCTTCAAAGTTCTGATCACAGTGTGCCCTTGTTTTTATTTAAGGTACGAAGATCCTTTATTCTCAGCATGCCTAAACACATTTTAGTTGCTATAATTGTGCTAAGTTGCCACTTAAATCTAGCAGCTTAGAAGACAGGGAAAACACTCCTGTGCTCCCTGGAAAACCAAACTTTTTTGTGGATTAGCAGTAGGGGCTGTAACTGAACACTAGCAAGAAGTATGTAATCCTTCCAGACCATTCAGTGTCTGGAAGAGCCATTCAGGGACACGTGCTGTAAATCTAGGACCTCCCTCTGGTAAGTTGCGTAATTTTTAGATATCTGATGCCTTCCAATAGGTGGCCGGAGAGGAATGCCTGAAGCTGTTAATTTCAAGAAAGACGTGATGGATGGCTGTGTGAAGAGCTCAGATCCTTCAGTAGCATTTTCATTTTTCCATTGAACATTTCCTTTTAGAAAAGGGTTCAATAAAAAATGATGTATTTATGAGGAGAAAGCTTCCCCCTAGAACTGGTTTGTTAAACAGGCAGGAAATATGCAAACAGTGCATTTTCGGATCAGGCTGATGTGAACCCTTGATGCCACCAGCTCATATGACATGAGAACCTTGCTCACCAAAGGTCACTGGCTGCACATTAAGTCTCACTTTCTGCTCCCATGTGTGTTGTTTTTCCTGCCTTCCACCTGCAGAAGCAAGACTGGAGATGCTTTTGCTCTTTGGTGATGGATAATGTGTGCCTTGAATCGTGGTCGTGGGTGGGAAGCCATTGGACCCTTCTGGTTCTGGTGGCCAGCCGGAGTCTGTGATGGCCTTAGCATAACCCATCTTATCCTGCCTGATGATGTTTGGGGATAGAGGGAACAGGCAGGCCTGTGTTATTTCTGCCTCTTGTAAATGTTCCCATAAACTAAAGGTGGAGCCTCAGTCCCAGCTGGGGTGAACCTCCAAGCAGAAAGCTGTATGAAGGCAGAGTAACCCAGAAGGTTCTCCTGACCTGCTTTTCAACTTTCTTGGATATTCCCACTTGCTGTTTTTAGTCGCTAGGTGAAGAGATTTTCATTGCTTTAGAGAGGCATAATTTTTCTTAGATTTGGTCTGATGTGGAGAATGTCTTTTGAGGATGAGCTTTCAGCAGTGAACATCCAATGATTTATTCTGAGTATTTTTTAATTTTGAAATTGTCTTTCTTTTGCCAAAGGATAAGTTATCTCTCACTCTACAAGCTTTCACCAGAGCCTTACTCGTGAGTGGCCTACGCAAACTTGAGGTGTACAAAATTGAGTAACTATCAGGGTAGTAGGGCAAGGAAAAAAAAAAAGCAAGTCATCATGGCTGTCACCAAAATATTGGTCAAAAAGTGCATTATTTATAGGGACCAGAAACTTTGCTCTTCATTTGGTATAGTTGATGTGGAATTCAATAAAAGCAAGATGGAAAAAAAGAAGCAAGTACCCATTTTTATTTTTTTAATAAAACTCTCCCAAAGTCATTTCCAGCAATTCTATAAGCAATAAATTTACTTTTAGAAATTACCTGAAATCTGGCATGAGTCTTCCTACAGTAAAATTTGTTGTTGTTGAAGAGTTGTGAAAAAAATTGAGATTACATGCCTAAAAATTTCGTGGACTTAGCATGTCAGCTGTATGATCATGTTTTTCAAAAGCCTTCTCCTTGTGTGTTGGCCAGACTTTAAGTAGCTTTGAAGGCATTTAAAAGGCTGGATTTGGATCTCAGGGGTTGAGAACAATGTAAATCATATAGCAATCAGTGACTCTTATGTGAAGGATCAATATTTTAGGCAATTGTCAGCAATATTAGTAACATAAAAAACCCCCCTAAACAAACAAAAAAACCCGCACCAAAAAAATCCGCAAAAAAACCCAACAAATCAAAAAAATAAACCCAAACCATCCAAACAAAAATAGCAGAAAAAACCCAACCTGCAGGCTTTCCATACCATCTGTCTTGGATCAAGTTGGAGAAATGAATGCATATTGTGTTTTTGTGTTTTGTTGTTTTGCTTGGAATTGTTTCCTAGCTTTGCCTGTAACCACCAGTGTATATAGGATTTTTTTTTTTCAGAATGCTAGAGCAGTCTTGGTTTTAGTGCCAAAACTTAAGACTGTAAATGATTTAAATATTTGTTTCCTTCGATGTGATAATATTGATGGTAAACTCTGCTTTGTATGGGGAGGGTTTCTTTTCTGTGTCTTAACTTTGAAATGCCCGGATTTTAGTTTGGTAGTGTAGGGCTACATACATGCAAATGGCGGGGGAGGGAAAAAGAGAAAGAGAAGATTTAGAAAAAAAGGAAAATACACCAGAGAGCTGTTGTGGCTAACAGGCTTAAGCTTACAGAATTCCTCTGTAAGTCCAAACTTTGAGTGACCAGACACATTCCACTGCACAGTGTCAAGCTGAGAGCAAGTGGTAGACTGCTGCAGGAAGTGAATTTGAAGGGTTGGGTTTTCTTCATTGTTTTTTCAGAGCTGTTTGATAACCAGCTTTATTCGTTGTTTGGCTGTATGTGTAACTTTTAGATCTCCAGATGTCCAAGTAAGAAAAGAACATGTTGCAGCATAACTCAGACTTTAGGTTACTATAATTAGTTACAGTGCAACTCTCAGCAGTGAAACTCAGAAGATGGTTAAAATATAGCAGCAAGAAATTTTGTCAAAGTTCTCAGCTGCAACAAGTACACAGGCATGCTCCTCTCTGGAGCTTTAGTAAGGAGGTTTTGCTTGGGTTTATGTTTAGTCCTGCATGTCTGTAATGCATTTGGCAATCGAATGGTAAGGAAAATCTACTTAACATGAGGGTCTTCATTTTGCAGTCAGGGAATTTGTCCTGAATAGCTCCCTCTTTGCTCTGGACAACTGCTTTTTGTTGTACACTGCCTAAAAAAAAGCTGATAATTTTCATGTGGTCTTCTCACACAGGTCTCTAGCAGAGAGGACAGATGCATTTTTATTTATATAGAGGTGTGTGTAAAAATAAATATTTAAACACAAATATTTTCTTAAAGAATATATATGTATACCACTGTCTATAGTAACATAGCCAGTGTTTTTACATCCATAAAAAAATGTATCCACAAAACCCCCACAACCTGGAACCATAGAAACAAATCACATAAAAGTAATGTTTAAAGTCAAGAAAACTAAAACAGTGTATTTTGTGTGTGTATAAGTAATTTCAAAATGGAAAATTAAATTTGAAATTGTTATATGTTCTCATGAGCTGTATTAGCTTATAATAAAGATCTGTGTCTTAGCTAAAAACAGCTGTATGAATTTATTAAATAATATGCAACTGCTTTAAAATGTGTTTCTTGTTTTCTGAGGGCTTTTATTGGACTCTTTCTGCAATATTTAATTCTTGGGGTTTTAGCCAATATGTGACTGGCTTAAAACAAATGACTGCTGTAATATTCCCTTGATGTATAAAAGGCAAGATACCCACAAGGATTTACTAATGTTGCCTATTTTTATTTTATTTCTTTGTGCTAGAAGTTGGCATTTGACTAATCCTGAGGAGTTCTCTCTCCATTGCATGAAAGGCACATCCATATAGAACTGTGCTTTCGTGAAGGTTATGGCACTGTCAGCATATTAGCCATGATTGGTTTATTTGTTACTCTCCATGCACTTCAGAGCATGCTTATTTATCAGAAATGAGTTGTCATCTTTCACATGTCATTCCATGTTACCAAGGGGACGTGCCATAAGCGTTAGTGCCTTTATACTTAAAATATGAAGCCCCTCTTGATGTGGCATGGAGGAGTTTCTGCACTCTGATGCATTTCTTCTGCATTTCCTCCTTGGGTGCTGAGCTGCCTGCTCAGAAGAGAGCTGGCACAAGTGCAGCTCAGTCTCCAGCCTGTTCTCCTAGTCCTGTGGCTTTCACCTCAAAATGGACTTGTACAGTTTTCGCAGTGACACTTTAGGATGGTGTTCAGGTGAGTTGTGCTCCCTGGACAGATGATTTGTGCCCATAACCAATTAGTGCAGTGTCTGAACGTGCCTCTGTTTTCTCCTTACTTATATGGTGTAGCTTGACATTATCTCAGTTCTTTGAAGCAAGCAGGTTGATTTCTGCTTGTTTATACATGCCTGGTTTCTGGAAAAAAAGTGAAACAGTGGCTGGTGTATCATGATGGATTCAATTTGTAGTAGCATTTTCTTGCCACTGGCTGTTATTTTTTGTCTGATCAGTTTTTGGTTCACGCTCCCCACTTAATTCGCTACTTTGCTTTCATGTGTAGAATTGCTTTATTAGTTGCATTTCCTTCTCACTGCTGCCATGTACAAGGCTCTTTGTCCTGGGAGAGGTACTGAAAAGAAAAAAAATAAATGTATCTTTAAATTACACAGTATAATGTATTATGCTATTTGTATTTCTAAATTGGATGTTCTGGCAAGCCTGGGGAGACTGCATCACATTTGATGCAGAAAAAGTATATCCCGTTAAGAGGAGCTAAATCATAGGCCATGAACACCTTATGAAAACAAGATGACACATATTTAGCTACTAAGATTACTAAGGAGATGGATGTTCAGTTAGCTGAACTAATTTTTATCATCTGTAAAAGAATAAACATAACAGTCTGGGAAGGGAGGGCATGCACCATTTTATGCTCTGCAGACATTGTCATATGTATGGCCTTTACGGTACAGAAATTAATTTATTTGGAAGTAGCTGAAGTCCATTTTGTCACTTCACACTTAAGCTCCGTTAGAGAAAACTAACTCTGCTTTGCTTTGTGATTGTTCAGGAGGCCCCAGCAATAAAACTTACTCAGTAAATTTCCTAATTGTTTATTCCAAATGAGAGAGGCTTGAAGCTTCTGTTCTGATACAAATCAAGTGGCTCCTAAGGTGTTGCCTGTTCAGCAGTCCCAAGAAATCATGTGCTTTGGTTGTGGAGTTAATTTGTGTTGGCTGTCCAAAAAAAGCCCACAAAACCCAGAAAACTAACCACTACTGGAGGAGAGACATGCAGCTCCCAAAAGCTAAAGCAGCCATACAAAGTTTGTGCTGTGTTTCTAGCTACACTTTCATTCCATTTTCTCTTCCCGTCTCTCTGAGAAATTAAGTAGGCAGTAATTTTTACCCACTGGCATATAGTCTCCCAGAGAAGAACCTGGATCAGTTCTGTAAACTCTCTGTACAGAAGAACAATTGTCAGAGAGAAGACAGCCAGTTAAAATAAATAGGGCTCTTAAAGCATGCTGGCAGCATGAGAACACAACTGAGCTCCTTGAGAGAATGCTTAGTTAAAGCTAGGCATTCTGTCAAGGATGATAGGGCCTTAAAGATCTTCAGACATTCTGGCACATGACTGCAAATTGTTTTCCATCACTCAAGTGTTTCAAAAGTATTTTTCGGAAGTTTTTTTGGAATTGCCCATGTGCTTCTTGCAAATATGATTCTAGTCACAATGTCTGAATTACTTTGCCTTAGTCCTTTTGACAACTTGTTTCTTTGGCATTGTGACATTATTTCTTCTCCAAATCAGAACATTAGTTATATCTTGTTATTCAAGAGGTATTGCCCATCCCATCTTGATGGCAATCTTTTAATGTCTTTGTTCTCCTGAATGCTTCTAGTGGCTTGGAAAAGCAAGACCAGATGCTTAGTCTTGTTACATGCCAGCAGAGCTACACTTGAACAGAATAGTTTCTTTTTTCTTCCTTGATGTGAGTGTAACTTTTCACTCATTTTAATAATTCTTTGGATTCCAGTTGGTGTTTCCACATTTTAAATTGTATGTTAGTACCTGGATAAAACGTTTAAGCTACATGTTGAATACATGGATTGTATCAGAATTTATTGCTGTATGTGTAATTAGCTACTTCCTTTTCACACCAGCAAGATCAAAAGCAGGGATTGTACTTTCTAATAACTGCTACTGGACTTCCAGTAATTATGAGACAGTGGCATTCTGTCAAAAATTAAAGCTGAAGGCACCTTTTCTGAAATAGTTTCTGCTTCCTTACATCCTGCAGCAGTTGGATTGTTGTAAGGGAAAGACATGTAGCAAAGGTTCTTGCTCATGGAAGAGCAGACCTGCAAGGAAACCATGATCAGTCAAGCCATGACTAGTGAGAGATGGTACCAGTTAATAATCGTTCTGGCACTGGCATGTGGAAACTGTTCTTGCTTATTAACAGCCTGTTCTGGGACAGGAGAGGGAAGCTGAGAGCTGCTGCTGGCATTCAAGTTCACGTGTTTGATGTTAGATGTTTGTGAAATAAAAGAGCACATATTCAAAAGGCATGTACATGGTGCAGTTTACTGTGCTTCGTAAAGCTAATTTATATTTTTGGATCCTTTTCTGCCCAATTGTGTGAAGAGTAATTTAAGCTACGTGGTGCCTCTCCTGTTATAAGTAGTTAACGTCCTCTCATGCTTCTCTGTAGATGCGTAGCTCCACATTTACTGCATGTGGGGATGGATAGAATGAGTGATTGGTGTATGCAACACATTGTTGAAAGTGCCAAAACTAAGTTAGTTTGGTTTTATTTGGGGCTTTTTGTTTGTTTATTTGTTTTTGTGGAAGACATTATACAAATATTAAAGGTTGTAATACAGTAAGAGAAAAATTTTAACGAGAAAAGAGAGGGTTGAAACCATTTGTCTTTTTCCTAGAATGTGAACCCACAGGCATGTTCAGCCATGTTTGCTTAGAGGGAAAATTCAAACTGTGTTAGTTTTTCTTTGACATCATTTCTGAATGTGGGGCTATAGAGATACACAGCTCAATCATGTTAAAATATATGTTGTTGTTGGGGTTACTGCTGTCAGAACGGAGAGTGAAATATGAGAGATGGTTTTGTGGTTCTTTGCTGGCAAAATGGATGGATGCCTGTGGGCTCTCCCCCTTTTCCCATGGGCTGTAATGAGTCCAAGGGCTGGTTTGGGTCTGCTTCAACCGAGTCACTGCTGCATCACAGCGATGGAGCTGCATATGGAGGGAAAGGGATGTAGCTGGAGAACCTGGGAGAACAGGCCAGGAGGCAAGACCAGCCCTCTCACCAGGACTGGGATGGGACCTGCTGTTGGGGTCCACAGCCAGACCAAGAAGAATGGTTTGTGCTTTATCTTTCACTTTTTTTTTCCTTACACATTGACTTTAATGGTTATTGTTGTGCTGTGCATGCCTTAGGTTACAGCTTTATAAATCAGTCTGAAAACACCTTTGGAGTTATACAGAGAAAAAGGAGGGAAATGAAAATGTAGCAAGTGGGAGTACAGCCACGTGGAGGGAAGGTGAGGGCAGGGTTTCCTAGGGGTGATACCTAGCAAAGTACTCTGATAATCAGACAGGTTTTTTGACCTAAGCTAACTTTGATCCTTGCTTTGTTTGGGGAAAAGCTTCAGCTTATTTGCGGGACTGCCTCATAACCCCTTTTTATAGCTGCTTGTGTCAGCGCTTTCCACAGCAAGCCCTGCGTTAGAGTTCTTATAACTCAGCTGTATAAATTTGATCTGGACTTTTAAAACTGGCATGTATGTTCTTGATTTGGAAGTGAGTATCAAGGCTGGCTGGCTGGCTAATCTGTTGGCTATGCGAATAATATTGCTGTAGTAAAGGCTGTGAGGAACACGATACAGCTCTCAGTTTCCATTGAGTGCAGAGGAAGCTTATTTGCCACAAAGAGCAGGTGCTCTCATGCTTTTTTTTTTTCCCCCCCTCTAATGCAGAAGTGATAAGCTGGACCTCAAGTGTCCCAAATCTGTCAGGAATCTGGAGTGTAAGTTTTTGCTTCCCTCCCATCAGGGAAGCAGGTGAGGAAAGGCTTTGGTGAGCCATCCCATTAGGTATAGCATACTGGGATACTGTTTGTGCTTGTGGTGGTCAGTGTTGGCCCTGAGTGTTCCATGCTGCTGCCTCTGTGGGTTGCGAGGTCCTGGGGGAGCAGGAGTCAGGTCAGATGTGTGAGGGAGCTGATGCTGCTACAGAGCATAAGTGTGTCCCCTCCCTGTATTTTGGAGTGAGCTTCTGTTCTTCTCTTTCATTAATTCACCAAAGGGGTGCTTTTTAGCTTGCTTTGAGCTCTCCCTATGTTTGTGAGGTTGCTGTTAAAATGCTGATTATCAGTGCAGGGTGACACTTTGGTCAGGTGAAACGAGGCTAGGGATAAACAAAGTAGTGACAGGTAATGAGTGTAAATATTATGCTATAAAGTGTATTGTAGCAAGGAGATAAAGCCCTATGGTTTGAAAAGGCAGAATGTTATTTGATAAAAGAGTTTGCCCCTTTGCTTATTTTGTGATTCTGCAAAATCATTTTGTAATGTTCTTTCTCTAAATAAGTATGTTGCATTTTGGCTTTTTATTTATTTAAAACTCTTTATTATAGGGAAGAATGTAGACTGAAAGAGAAGCAGGAGCAGTGGTGATATAAAGTTCATTGTCTGGTTGCCTTCTGCTTCAGTTATTCATGACTTTAGACTGAATTTCTGCAGCCAGCTGTGGATCAAATGCTCGAGGGATAAAAATCAAGACGGAGGGATATCAGCTAGCCCAGGGAGTTTTACATCAGGATCAATGAGATCTCAGAGAATGCTGCAGATGACATTGAAAGATGTTTGGGCAATGGGGGAACATTATTTTCTGTCAGACTACGGAACAGTTTCTTTGGGAAAGTCATTGTGATGTACCATCACACAAGCTGGTCGCAGCTAGGATTGATTCAAGTCAAACAGTTTGGAAAACATAAAAGGCAGCTTCCATTTCTAGTCAAATAGACCTTTGTCCTGTGAGTAACTGCAATTTAAGCAATTCATTTATTACTGCATAAAAGCAAAATAATGACAGCTCAAAGAAGAGTTGCTTGTCAAGTTTTCGTCCTAGTCATGTGAGGGAAAAATAGGTGGTTATATGTTAAATAGAAATCAATTAGGCTGCAAATTACATTGATTCAGAGATAGATGCACATGTGGGTGCACACATTCAATTTTCCTCGAAGGACTCTTTCAAAATATCTAATTAGAGCTTAAGAGTAGAAGTAAAAAAGCTGGTGGTTATTGCAAAACAAAACAGTGTGCTGGCTAAAATTTAGCTCAATAAAACAGTTGTATTCCAGGGTATCTTGGGCCGCTTGGATTTCAAAACCTGAGTTGTAGAACTACACTGAGATGACTTTTTATACCTTGCTTTTGACGTTCATCCTGGATCAAGAACTGCTTTACTTCTGTTCTGTCTCCATTTGGAATGTGTTTTTGGACAATATTTGGGGTTTTGGAATTCTTATGTTGAAAACCACAAGAACAACACATTTTTAAAAATTTTTTACAACATTTTTTTGCCAAACAAAGCTGAAAACTAATATTAGATGGGTGATTTCAGTAGTGTTTGTTAGAAAGCGTCCTGAGCATCTCTGGTTTTTGGCTTTCAGCCGTGTAGCTGATTTCTGCGGAGGGGCAGAGGTTTCCTGCTGGGGGCTGTGGGAGTGAGTGGCCTCAGCAGGTGCCTGCTCATGAAATGTCTCTCCTGCTTGCCTCCCCTTCAGTCTCCGGATGAGCTTTCCAGAGTACAGAGACGTGGAATTAAGTCGGAGGAAACATTTCTGGTTTGGCAATTTTGTAGCTTTCAAGTCTGTGGTATAACATCAGGGGAAAAAGTCTAGTTGTTTTTTTGTAGCTCTAGTTCATGATTGACTTCAAAAAACAGCCTCATACTATAAATACAGAATTAAAACAGATCCATCAAGGATTTAAAGAATATTTGTGGTGCTTAGAGGTTAGCTAGATTATTAGATAGCCAGTTGTATAATTTTGATGCTATACTCTTCTCTGCATACATGCTGTTGTGTTGATTCCATATGGTGACACAGGCACATTTAATAAAGATATGTTCTAAGGATAACCTTTTTTCCAGGTAATTCTGTACTTTGTGGGTGACTGATGCAGGATGTTACTAAGATAAGGTTAAATTTGTACTGTAAGAACAAAATCACTTGTTCAGAACAAAAAAGTGGTACAAAAGTATTAAAGAGAATTATGTAGGTGATAATAGATAAGCTTCAAATGGTATTTATATGTCTTCTATATATGTTGAATTTTTTTTAATCTGGGTGAAAAAAATTAAATGGAGCTTGTTTCCATTGTGACAAGAAATATGGGCCACCTTTCTCTTGGTTTTGTTTTGAATATCTATGCAGTTTTGGTTCAAATATGTACATAGTTTGGCATATGTATTCTCCAGCACATACACAGATTTATTGTTTATAATGGTAATGCACAGTTCAGCATCTAAGAAGTGTCAAAACTGAGGCTCCCAGGATCTGCAGTCTGAAAAAGATCATTAATTATTTCAAATGTTCTCATTCCTCCTGCTGTGTTCAGTGTAGACGTTTGTTTATTTTTACATACTTGTGATAATACTCCTCTTGCACCTGTGGTAAAACTGCCCTTGCAGCTTCAGTCCCACTTCAGCACAGGTGCTTCACAAGCCAAGGTTGCTGACCAGTACTTTCAGGGAATACCCACGCTTTGGCTGAGATTTCCTAGAAGTATCAACCTCAGACCTCTTGCTTAGTCATATCTCTTATTCAGAGTCAGTAGGTGTTACTTAGAAGTCTTATCCACTGCGTCTAGATAAGGAGATTACTGCTCTGGCATCCCTCTGCATGTGCAGTTCTTCACACTTTTGTCCAGTAATTTGCTCGGCTATGTCTCTGACAGCCTCACCTATAAGGCATATTCAATTCCCTGTCTATACAACAGGATCGGTGGACATAGCCAGGGACTCATCACACTTCTCAAGACCTATTTGCTCTTTTCCTCATCTCCAAGGTGCAATTTCCAGCCATATTTTTAAGGAATTTTCATCCTGGGGTTTTGTTGAAATTAAGTCACAGCTGTCTCCCATGTGTGCTTGCAAAGAGTTTCATCCCCTGTAGGCAACAGTTTAAGAATGACCTCTTGAAAGTCAGGTGGTTGGTAGTGGTTTGTTGTGTGTTGGCTGCTAGAACCAAACAAAAATATTTGGCTTTTTTTTTATAATTAATGAATTTGTTTTAATTTACACTTCTGTGGATGGTAAGGCCTCCCACCCCTCCCTGAAAATAATTACCCTGAAGTCTGCTTTTGAAGTCTTAGTCCTGAATTGTGTGTAGATTGTTTTTTTTCTTTTTTTCATCACAAATTACAACACATCAGCATCATGTGCGTTTGTGCATGTTCTGAGAAAGCTAAATTTTATTCACTTGGGGACTCCAATCCCAAAGCACAGCGATCCATCTGACCTTTAGCTTTTAGCACCCCTACGTTCCTTTCCCTTTTCCAGGCCTTGCTGGCAAATGTCAGCGTGCTATAACATACCGGTTTAGGGATCTGTTTATGGCAGGTTCCACCCCTCTCCCAAAGGTTTGAGGAGCTTTCCTATAAATAGCTATGTTGGTCATAGCTTTCTATATGCTTGTGGGCTTCCCTGATTGGTGTTTTATAGTAATCAGGTCTCTTAGCTCACAATTTGGGTATGAATGTCCATTTTTGGCTTTTTTCTTGAAGCCTTTTGTAGAAGATCCACTATACAACTTGCAGTTCTTGTGACTTCAGCAAGTCAAATAGTTTTTCTGAATTCAGGGTGTCTCCTTTTTCCTTTGCCTCTTACTTTACTTCCTCGCATGGGACTTGCTCTGCTAACTCTTCCTTGTTAGCACCCTCTGGTTTCAACTCTGGATTAAATAGCTGTGTTGACTCGTAGTGCAGAGGGACTGGCTGCTGTTTTGCATCTGAAGAGATGACAAGTCTTCCTTCATCTCAGGCCTCTTTCACCAGGTTAACACCGAATGGAAGGATTTTTCTGATTTTGTGGAAAATTTTGTCCATTGTTTTTTAGCTGCTAAAGATTGCTAGTGCAATCAGCAAGTATGGAATTGATGTTGAAAAATGCCAGAAGTGATGCACTGAATGTGAAATTTCTCGGGTTTAGTCTATATGTTGTCAAAGGGTAACATTTTTGGAGCTTTGCATTTGCATATGTCTTGCAACATTACACAGTATTTTTTCTCAGTTAAATATTTGTCTTCAGACAATACATGTCACAGCTGTCATGTATTATAGTCTTTTGGATTTTTAGGAAAGCCTTAACTATATCTGGTAGGCTGATGGGACACTTTGCACAGGTTTACCCTACACAAATGTGAAGACGGGGCCCTTGACATTTCATGCATTATTACCTCTTTACCCACTGGCAGTTTTCAAGACCTAACCCTGCTTCTCCTGTTGAAGTGAACGGTGTGGAGACTGGTGACTGTACTTTGTAAAGTAACAACCAGGAACCAAAATTTCTTGGTCCCTGCTGCATGAACTAAAACAGGGGCAGTTAAAAAACAACCGAGATGAAAACATGCCTTTGGCCTACCTTTGAGAAGTTGTAGAAGGTTGGAAAAGACCTCTAAGGGTCACCAAGTCCAGCTGTCAAGGTAGCACCACCAACAACTGTTCACCACTAAACCATGTCCTCAGGTGCCTTATTCACACATATTTTGAGCATTTCTAGGGATGGTGATTCCACCATTTCCTTGGGAAAGCCTATTCCAGTGCTTGAAAATGCTTCCCATTAAGAAATTTTTGCTAGTATCCAAACTAAACCTCCTCTAGTACAACTTGAGACTGTTTGCTCTTGTCCTGCCACTCGTTAGCTGGGAGAAGAGACTGACCCCCACCTCACTACACCAGCCTCTTCTCTGGCAGTTGTGGAGAGGGATGAGGTCTCCCTTGAGCCTCCTTTTCTCCAAGCTGAACAGTCCCAGTTCTTGAGTCATGTGCTATAGCACCATTGTGGCTCAAGGTGAATTCCAGTTTTGGATGTGAAGATAAAGTGATTCTGGGGTTTGCAGCACTTCCCTAAAAACAGTGATTTCTTCAAGGAACATGCTTGTGCTTGCAGACAGAGGACAGAGTTGTGAGGTTTTGCATGTACAGCAGCAGCAGCTACAACATCTCTGCTGTAAGATAGGAAATACTTCGGGAAACAAAGAGGGAATTGGCACCATCGAGGACATTTTTTTTTTTTTTTTTAGCCAGCTATAAAATGATTAGCAGATTGAGGACCAGGGCAATAAATCAGTGCATAGATCTTACCATGTGTTGCTTTAATTTCTGTTCTTGGGAATGAAGGTAGTTGAAATTCAGTGGCAACAGATGAAAAGATTAATTTATTGTTCAGTTGGGGCCAATAATGTGAACTTTACAGAGGTTTCTGTTGCAAGACTATTTCATTCAAGTGGACCAAAGGCAGTTGATCTGAGCTTTGGCAGTGACCTTGATCAAAGAGTCAGAGTGCTCAAGAGGCTTTTCTTATTCTGATCTGAATATACTGCAGGTCATTGGGGCCTGTAAACCTACTGAGAGAAAGGCAAAACAATGTCCTGCAACCAGCCCGTCTGTGATGTTGAACTTTTGACTTTCTAGTAGCTGCAGCTTGGGAAAAGTCAGCTTCACTATTAACAGTCTTCCCTGCGCATGACCAGCCACTGACAAATAAATGAACTTTGAAGAGATTTTTAAGTGGAAAATGTAGAATGGAAAAAGCTGGTTTACAGATTTTCTCTTTCCTCTTGTGAGAAAAAAATTCATGTATGAAGAGAAAGGTGGCTGGAAGTTGGAGTGCAGGAAACTTGAGTTCCTGTCCCTGCTTGTGTCTCTTTGTGAATGTCCATGGCTTCCAGCCAGTAAGCTAGAAGTGGAGTTTGATTTTGAAAAACAGGCTATACTATGCAATACTTTCCTGTCATTGAAGTGAAATAAGAATGAGTAGGTATTGCAGCAATTTTCACAGGACTCACAAAGGAGAAAAGATATCTTTTTTTTTTCTTTCTATGAAACAGCACTGTGAACAAGATATTATGTTTTGTGTTTAATATAAACATAACCTATCCAAATTTCTCATTTGCCATTCTTGTGCTGTTTCAGCTTAATGATGGTGGCAAGGCAGCCCAAGCACACGTGGGGATTGGTGATGTGGTTCTCACCATTGATGGGATAAGCACGGATGGGATGACTCATCTAGAAGCACAAAACAAGATCAAGGCATGTACAGGCAATTTGAACATGACTCTGCAAAGGTAAGATAGCTTTCTCTTTATTTAAAAAGAATTGATCATTGTCCTAACAGTTGTTTGGAGGATAAAAACATCGAAGTGGTTTGGCAAAGTCCATGGAGTTAAATGGCAGTGATTGAAAGATATGCTGCCATAGCCTGCAATCTGTCTTGATTTATAGCATTTTAGAAAACTTATTAGATGTTAATTACGTGACTTGACAAAGACTTTTTCCAACCTTATGTCAGCTATTCTATTTCCTCTTCCTTTTGAGTTTCAGTTTTGCTTAATTCATTTGTTTAAAAACAGGTCTTATTCAGGCTTTTTTTCTCTCCCTGGGTGACTAGAAACTTTTTTTTTTGGGTCAAGTCCTATAGAACCATTTTTGTTGGCTAAGAGAATGATGGATTTAAGTCGTTAACCCTTGAGTTAAATGGATGAAAATACTTCAGCTCGGAGTCTGGGAGATGTTTCCCAAAGTGATACCACCATGTCACAAAGTAGCAGCCTCCTTGTGCTAATTGGAGTGTGTGCTATAGAGGTTACAGCTTGGTCCAGTCTCATTACTGAAACATAGAGTTTGTTGAATCCCAGCATATCTCTGGTATAGCCTGGGGCTGTGTTGTGGGAGTTGTTGCAGGAAGGGAGCAGGATGCTCACATATGGGTTATTGAACCTGAAGCAGAATGAGCAGCAGCACAAGCAATAAATTCCTTCAAGCTCTCAAAAGCCTCCCAGGGCTAAATATTGTTTTTTGCTAGAAGACTGCTTTTTTGATTAAATGATGTGAGTGAACATATTGGAGGAGGACTGGCCTCTGGAGCCTTCTCATAGGGAGAAACATCTTTTTTTGTTTTCAAAGAAAACAACAGCAGTTGTACACCATGATTGCTGTTCGTGCCTGCCTTCAGCACTGCAGAGTTCCTTGATGAGAGTTGGTTGAGGTCCATAACATATCTCTTCACCAGTTACTGACTGGTTTTTGTGGCAAATTATCCTTCCCTTAATGAAAGGACTACATCTTTGTGAGAGTTCATCAGTATTAGAATAAAGGGGATGACGTGGTTGCAGATCTGACAAATGTCCATCTCCAGGGTGGTGGTGCTTGTTCCCGGCCCTAAGTGATGTGTGCTTGAATGGTTGTGGGAGTGCTTTCTTCTGTAAGAGGCTGCAGTCCAGCCCTTGCTGTCTCTTGTTTTTCCGGTTGTCCTGTGCTTCGGTCCTTAGCTACCCTGACTAAGGGATTCCCTTTGCTCAATCTGAGGAAAGGAGTATCTTGTGGTGTGGTTCATGCCTCGGGCATCTCCCTGAGTGAAACTTGTAAAGGTGGCATTAAAAGTTTCTTGATGAAAGACAGGCATTATACCAGCTCTTTAGAAGAACTACGTGTTGTATCTAGTGTGTCATTTGCTTTTCTGACTCCCAAGGAGACCTGCAGGTCGCTTAGAAATGCACTTTCCAGGACCCACTGAGTCACTGCAGCGGGCGGGTGGGTTGGCCCACTTTCTCCTGGCACCATAATGGAATGGGCAGGGTTAATATCAGATATAGGAAAGTAATGGCAGGTGTGTCCCAGTCAGGTAATAACTTGTCTGAGGCTGCTTCTGGTTGGGTAGAAAGATGAGTGGTTTGAAAATCAAATTAATCATGAGTTAGCCTGATCCCCTCCTGTTCTCACCCTTCCTACCTAGTGTAGCATCTGACTCACTACTGTTGGCTACCTGACAGCTGAAGACTAAGTCAGGATCAGACTAACAGAGATCAAAGGAACAGCCTTGGTCCTGGCATCTGGGGGTGCAACAGATGTCCCATCTTGTGGCTCTGCTGCTTTGCAGTCTCATGGTCTCAGCTGTATTGAATTCTGCCTGGATCCCAAGAAACCAAAGGTGTAGACAGTGTTCTCCTGACTCCTCTGCCTATGAAAACTTCCTTGCTCTGCTGTTAAACAGATCTGCTTTGGTTTATTTGTTCTTTGTCGCCTGGAAGAAGATGCTTCTTGGAGTCAGACTGACTCATGCTAACTGGACATGCTGGCTGCCCATGGGAGGGCAGCTTGAGAGTATAAACAGGGTGGCAAGATAATCCATTTTAATATTGAGCATTCTCCATAGCCATATTCTTCTGTTCCTGCCTCTTCTCCCAGAATGAAACAGAAATAAATACAATATTTTAAGCTGTTACTGGTCACATGCAAGATTAAGGAGATACTGTCAATGTGAAGCAAAGATGGCCTTTGAAATACGGGTTGGTGCCGTAGAATAGGAAAACCTAAGACATATTTTATTTTGCTATTACTGCTTTTTATTTATCTTTAGTTTTTACACTTCTGAGATTTTATCTACTTTCACACAGTCTGCTGACAGTGTGAACTACCATGCAAGGATGTTGAGGTTAGTTTTGAAAGAGTACATCAGTTCTTAGATACTGCCCTAGTTTGCTGCTGCCTTAAAGGAACACAATGGTTAGATGGTTAATGGTGTCACTTTGAGGGTGTACTCCAGCACCCCAGTTTGCACAGTGGCCAGGGCATGGCAACACCTTGCCTTTTAAAAGCTGCAAAGGAAACTTCTTGAGCCTACATGGCAAAGGCAAGAGGGGAAATTCTTTATTATCAGAGCCTTTATTATAAATATTTTAACTTGATCGTTAACCTCTTTAGGTTTTCATTTGGCTTCCTCTCTTCTTCATGTGCAAAGTAGAAAAAAATAAAGAGAGAAACTAAACAAGGGGCAAGAAGTAACTTGTCTGTGAGGTTGGAAGGGATATTTAAAGTACTGCCTTCAAAACTTTTACTTGCAGGTTTTAAGCTGTATATTTATGTAGGCAAATATGCATGTACCCCCTGTGGAAAACCAATTTAGATGTTCTGTAACTTGTAATTGAATGTTGGCAAAATATTTGAAGGGCAAATAAAAGCTTCCCTTTGTTCCGTGTAAGGCAGTATCTCAGCTTGGTTTTTAAATAAGGAATTGTTGTGTGCCCTAGAAAGGAACTGGAGGTGCAGCTGACAAAATTGCAAGTCCACTTTGCTTAGAGGTTGCTCAAATATAAATGGGCAAAATTGTGCTTGCCAGCCCTGTGTACAGTAGTAGATGCTTAACATTTGCAAGTGTTGGCAAGTATTTTCAGGTGTATGCCTTTAAAATCAATAAGTTCTGTAAACAAATCTCATTGTTCAGTATGAAAGTTACATAACTTTTTTCAATTCTGAAATGAAATTTGAATGTAGGCATATTATTTGCTCATTTTTCATCTTATATGACTTAAAAATATGGAGTGTGGTTTTTTTCTGTTCTTTTTATTTTATAACTTGCCACTTTAGCTTCTTGATAGAACTCCTCCCCCCTCTAATTTTTGTTTCTATTCATTCCTTCCTTTCTGAGAGCTTGCTCTTTTGCACCCCAATATTTTATTTTCATCTAAACCAAGTCCAGTTTCCCATGAGGACAGATGGAAACCAGATGCTTGCTTTTTGGATATACTTTCAAGTTCAGTAACATAGCATGGACTTTTATAAATAAATCTCTAAGTTGCTGAACAGCTAAAAGCCACCACCTATTTTTAAAATATTATTTTTGGGGACTGTTTCTCCAGACATTTGCCTTAATGATTCTTTGGGAGTGAGAAGGATAAAGAATTGAGGATTTCTACAGATGAATGAGATCATGATACCTGTGAAAGTTCTGGGAAAAATGTCAGCAATATAGAGATAAAAGTAAAACAGAAAAGATGGAAAGTTTTGGGCTTTGTTTTTCTTATAGTGCTAGAGAACTTATTTACTCTTCTCTTTTGTAAAACAGATCTCCACAGGTATAGTATGATTTGCCAAGGAATTTCCTTCACTCTGTCTATGAACTAACCTAATTTAGGACAAAAGGCATTGAGATCTCTTGGCTTGGGAAGTAAAAGGAGGATTCTCCAGGTTGTTTAGTCCTCTGTTGCTATATTGCAGTGCTTTTTGGGGTGGAAAAAATCTTTCTGGGTGCAGTAAGCTGACAGTGAGCAGTTACTGCAGTTCTGATTTCATCTCTTCAGTGGGGGAGCATGGCTCTTACAAAGCAGTAGATGAATTTCAGTAATGGCCATGG
This sequence comes from Monarcha castaneiventris obscurior, assembly GCA_026261815.1. NCBI lineage: Eukaryota > Metazoa > Chordata > Aves > Passeriformes > Monarchidae > Monarcha > Monarcha castaneiventris. Next base: position 8,671,261 of record JAMPIT010000890.1, read on the forward strand.
GGTTGGGTAGGTTTGTTGGGGTTTTTTTCCTAAACTTTTTTAAAGCAGAGTGTTGCCCAAGTGTCATAGGTGAGGCTAGGGCCTTCTGGGTATTTTTGATGTCCTGCAGGACTCAGAGACAAAATTTAGATGAGCCATAAGGCTGGGCTCTGCACTTGGTAAATTCAAAAGCCATGACATTTGCTTTAGCTGCCTGCCTGAGTATGAATCTTTATCATACTGTCCTCCCTTATCTTTTTGGTTCTTCTGTCAGGAAGCATGAAGTCTAGGCTTTTAGCTTAAGGACAGCTGAAATTCTCATGATTTGAGATGGTGTAACAAGAAAAAAATGTTATGGATCATTTGAATTCTATTTTTCTAAGATAGTTTTTCAAGTCAACCAGTTCAGAAAGGGTTTTCAGCAGTAAGACTACTACTTAGTATGCTTTTTCCCTACTATTTTTTGTTTATTTTACAGGCTTCACTTTAGATGATGGTTAAAACTCATGTTTGAATTCTATGAGTCATGGGTTTCTTGGGTGGATATTTTGTTTCCCTAAACCATATATGGATGAGCTTTAAGAAAACTATGATGAGAATGCATTCTGAAGTCTTACTTTTCTCCCAACTTTAGTCATCATCATTTCCCTTACATAAGTATTTTGACTTTAGTTTGGTTCTTCAGTGATTTGCTTTTTTGGCAAAATAGAAGCTTGATTACCCTATGCCAGCTGAATAGAGACAATAATTGGTTGAAAGACACCACAGCTTCCAAATAATTTTTTCAAAATCTGAAAACTTCTTTTTTTGGCTGTAATTCTTTTTGTAACACTATTTCTTACATAACTTGTTTCAGGGATGTCAAAACTAAATGCTGGATGATTAAGGAAATAATTTCTTTTTAACTGAGAGAGTTGAGACAGAAAATTTGCAGAACTCAGTCGAGGTTGTATGGCTAGGAATATATAAACAAACTGTATATTGGCAGTTCAAATGCTATTCAAAACCCTTGGCAACTTATTCCCCAATGCTAGTTTGTTACTTTCAATCATTAATACTAGTTTTCAGTAATTATGCCTGAAAATAAACTAGGTGAAAAACAGTGCCTCCAAACCTTCCCTTCTCTTGTTGAGCCATGCCACTGAGCTTTGAGGTGGCAGCTGTTCCAGAAGGGTCACTCAGTGGAGCCCCACATAGCCCAATGAGACTTTACACAATCCTGGAGAACTTTCTGTTATTGACCATGGCCTTTGTGTGCTGTGCATTGCAATGCAGTCAGCTGAGTCATCTTAAGTCCTCCTGTTTTATCTCGCCCTGAAATTAGGTGGTATTGGCTTAAAACATTGTCTAAAGAATTCAAAGCTAATGAATGATGCTGTTTTGTTGGGTTTTTTTCATAAAAATTGTATAAATCAATGCACTTATTGGAAGCAAGGTAGGAGCCTTTTGCTCCCAATTTAGGAGCTGAACAGGTTTAGCTAGCTAAGCCATGCCTGCCCACACACTGAATAAATGGCAGGGTACAGCTCTTGCTTCCAGCTGAAATTCGGAGTCTCTCTGCACGTAGCACTTTGCTGCTCGTCAGGTAGCAATTAGATGAACTACAAAACGTGCTGCAGCCAAGTGAATGCAGCAAACTGAAGGCTTGCCTGGAAGTTCAAAGGAGAGCTGCTGGGATGAAAATGGAAGGGTGCAGGGTATAAAATACAGTTCAGTGACTTGTACAGGATGATACCTACCCATCTGCCAGCAGAATGGGTGGGACTGAGGGAGAGTTAAGCAATAGCAGCCTTTCTCACATTGTGTACCTTTTGCTGGGAATCCTTGGAGCTGCAAAAGATTTGTAAAGCCTGTGCAGTTTCTTGAGGTTGCTGCAGTAGGTAGCATAGGAGCATAAATACGGTAGTAAATATACAGAGTGGACAATGACAAGTGCCAAAAGCAGATTATTATTTACTGAACATCAAACTATCTCCTTCAACTTTAAGTTAGAGATATTTTTTTCATTTTTAACTTCAGGTACATTCCCCTCTGGCCCCCATATAATCAATACCACCTCAGGAAGTTGAAAATCAAGCAAAGGGAGGCTGAAGAAGAAACATTTAATGTGTTGGGGTTTTTTGAGTTTCTTTTTATTTTATTCTTAGTTTGTTTGCCACCAGGGAAATGCAAAATAGCACCTCTGAGTTGCAGCCATTTTACCATTATGGTTTTGAGGTTTTGTCTATGTACTATATCATGGTGGGTTAAACCAAGGGCAGTCAAATTAGGGGGATATTTAAAAATGTCACCTTCTTTTGTATGAAAATGAGGAGACCATAATCAAGTAATTGTCTTTTACAATCTGGGAGCCTATAAGTTCAATTTGGGATAAATTTTCAAATTCCTACCCTCATAGTCCCAGTCCTTGATGGAATAAGGGTTGGTCAGGTTGCTTGGGAGAGTAGCTCAGATGTTACAATCAGCAGAACCTGATAAAGAGCTGGGGAGGAGATAAACTGGGGCATCACTATTTAAAGGGTAGTGAGTGCTTGTGGTAGAGGTTTGCACCTGAGAATCCCTCATGAAAATTGAGGTAGGAAACTTGGGTCTTCTAAGTTCCCTTCTGTTTGCAATGGATCAGGTGGTAACTAAAGTGCCTTAACTGGTCATCTTGTGTTTTTGCCTTAACCAGTGAGACACGTGTGTGCCATTGCTTTATACAAATTGTTGCATAGCACAGACATCTGACAAATACAGCAAAAAGTAATTCAGAATTTCACTCTTAGTTTGTTTTCTAAAAATATTGCTTGTTTTCAGACAGGGAGGTAAAGTTGGGATGTTTTTTGTTTGTTTTTTTGCTGGTGGTGTTTTTTTGTTTGTTTGGGGTGGTTTTGAGTAATTTTGCTAACCCTATAGATGTTTGTTGAAAGGCCGAAACCATGCATATCTTTCAGATGTGTGTGGATTAGCCAAAAAATAAATGTTTATCACATGTTGTTGTTATTATATGGACTGCATTCTTTGATTCCTGTATTTGAGATCAATATGAAAATACTTGCCTTGCATTATAGTTCTTCTATAGGGATTAAACCACTGCGATGTATAATGATGCTTTTAGAAAACAATGATTAAATTGTTAAAGCAAAAAACATGAGTTTTACAAGTGGCTTTACACAAGCAGATCATTAGAAAGGTAATAGCTTTGGCTCGATGTTTAGGTGCACAGTAGTTTGGAAGTCTCTTTTCACTCCATTATAAAACTAAAGTAAAACTAATCTGTATTCTAGTTTAGATCTGACACAATTGATTTCTGCCTGTGAAGACAGGAACAGTGAAGGTTCATTCACATATATTTTTCCTGAAACTGCGTAATTCAGTAGGAAGTATCTGGAAATTCGATAATCTTACTTGATCTTGGCATGTGCTAGAATGGACAGTGTGCCCTCAGTATCTGAGGTGAGGACAGGTTTGCAGTGCTCTGCCTAATGGATGAAAGATATGATAATGATGAATGACTGCTTGTAATTTAGAATAAGTTTCTGAAATACCAATAGCTTTCTCCTGTCTTACAGAATTAAAAAAAAAACGAAACCCTGAGTTGAGGAGTATCTTTGTGGGCAGCAGGGAATTGCTAAATGAACTCCACATTGTTCAGTTCGTATTCTCTTGCTGTAAGCAAGAAGTAACATTTGCAAGATGAAATTTAATACAGAAAACATCTAGGCTGAGCGAGGTCATGACTAGTGTTACTAGGAGTCTGACTGTTATTTAATAGCATTTTCCAGGTTGCAAACTTGTTTAAGTGAGTTTTGCTTTAAGTTGATTTATATCTGCATGTTGCAAAGCCTTTTCATTGCTATTGAAGGGTGGAAGCAGAACGTGAGATATGTGCTCAAACACCCCGACATTGAAGAGATCTCTAGTAACATAGGTGCTTCTAAGGAGTAGATTGAATATATTTCCCAAACATTAAATATATGTATTTTAGGAATGCAGGAACACAACTAAGCTAACCTTCATTATGGAAGTCTAAAAAATCTCTTGAAAACCACAGGAGTTAATTCTGTTAATTTGTGTATCTCTGTGATGTACAATAAAGCTTCTGCTTAAGAGGTACAAGTGCCAGCTTCCTACAGGAGAGGAAAGCAGTCTCCACTGACAGTGCAATATTAAGTTAACCTTTCTGTGGTAATTATGTGCCAGGTGCTTTGGGCTACACCATCATTGTCAAGAGCTGTTGTGGCTGTACAAGTACAATCCAGGTGCTTTTTACTTTTCATGATCTCTTTACAGAGGAGATGCTGAAAGGAGTGTTGGTTTCTGGGGGTGGGGACGAAGGGGCATTGGTTTGGGCTTCAGTCTGGGTTTGTTTCAGAAAAGGGCAGAAATGGAGCTATGGAATAGTTCAGATTTTGAAGACTGATAGGAAAGCAATGTTGTTTGCTCTTAGTGTGATTTCCTGGCTAAGTCCTGTTTCTTAGTTTTTCTGAGGGAAAGGTTCATAGCTGTGTTTCAGGAAGCTCTTTTGGTTACTGCTTTCCTCCCATTTATAAATAATCCCCAGAGGGGAGTGTAGGTTTGTTTTTTTTTTCTTTAATGAGTTGCAGAAAGCCATCAGAAAAGTGATATTCTTAGGGTTTTGTTATATTTTGTTTCATTTGAAGTGATTTTAATGAAGTATTATTCTCCAGGAGGCCTTTGATGCAATTCTGGCTTTCATTTCCTTATTTTCTAATGGGCTTCCGTGGTATTCATGGTGACAGTCACCAATATCCCATAAGCACTGCAGAATAATGTAAAAAAACATTATTTGTTTCTCTAGTAATATTACCTGCTGTAGGCAGTGGCTAATTACAGCTATTTTAAGATGCTATATTACTTGCAAAATGTTTTCCAGTCGTGATCTTACTATATCAGGTGGGTTTTTATTTGTCAGAACTGATAGAGTGGTTAAGCATAGGTTTTAAATTTTTAGTTTCATTTCTGTTTTGCAGCAGACTTGGCTGGGCTTTAATGTTTTATTTCCTAAAACTAGATGTTTCCTCATAAGCAGATAACCTTTATCTGCCTTTCACATAGTCAGATCTGATCTTTACTTGACAGCCATTGTGGCTCTGAGGACTTCAATAGAAGATGCTAAGAAAAATAAAGTATCATAATGATAAATCAGGGGTGACTGTTACCAGTCATTTTTGTTTAGTTACTTGTGAACTAAAGTTCATGTTCTCCCCTCAAATGTTCTCTTGTTGTTAAGATCCCTGTAGGCAAATACTGCTTGTTGCAGTTCTTTTTGTTTTGTTAATGATGTAGATCTTCTTTCAACTGTTAAATAATGTTTAGGTTTTGGAGTGCACATAGGTTTCATTTCCCAAAGTGAAGTTTCTTACAACAAAATAAAACTGGAGGAAAGGTGTGCACCTGAGTGTTCTGATGAAACACTGTAGAGTTTCACTGCCCAGTAAAGTAGACCTGAGCTTTTCATCTTCTAATGCTGCTGTTAGTTCGGTATTAGAAATGAAATCCAGCTTTTCCTGGTGATTGAGTAACAGAGAGCTGTGTATAAATTGGTGTGACTTTGTTTTTTATATCCCCATTGCCTCACATTTTCCGCTGGGGTGTGTTTTGGCCTGCCACTGAATAGGACGTGTTTCAGTGGATGTGTTCTGGACTGAACACTAAGGCTGAAAAATAACAAGAGAATCAAAAACCGTGGGGATTGCTTTGTCTGAGAGGAGTGTATTGTATCAGTGAACCTGTTAGTCTGGTACCCAGACCCACTGTGGCTGCTTTCTGATGATTCAGCGTGGGTATGAGAACTAAGCCATGCCTTGTAACCCCTGCACGGTGAGAACCTGGGTGCTTACACAAGACACGTGGGCTTGATTATCGTAAACACTTGTAACTAATAATTAAACTGGGGTCTTACAGGCGTTGGTTCATGTATCTATCAACATAACTCTCATCCCAGACAGGTTAACAACATCAAGGTGTTTGTGCCCTGTGTAGATGAAAAGTATTTTCCCACGCTGATTTCCCCCCCCCACCCCCCCAATGGCACTTTCTTCCAACTTTGGTGCACAGTTTATCCCCATTTTTACCTAATCCACAGTGAGTTGTTCAAGCAGAAAGTAGGACAGTTTTCTTTACTTGTTTCTGTGCACCTTCTCTGCCTTTGGCAGGGTCTGCACCAGATCTGAGCCTCTGTCAACTTTGTGGTTTGAGACCCGAGACAGGAAATCTTCAGGATGCATCTGATACTTCAGTTTAATCACAGCTGAATCCTTATTCCCACCAAGAAAAAAAAAACCAAAAAAAGCCCTTTGTCTTTTCAGTTGCTCCTGTGCACATTCTTTCATTCAAGGAGATGCAGCAATTTCTGGCCCTGAAAGGACTTTGGCTCCCTGCTGGGGCAGAGGCGAAGGGGACATGCTTTCCTCCTGACCTCATGGTGCTTCTGCTGGAGTCCTGTGTTGGAGCCTCTGCTCCAACAGAAAGCGCGCAGAAAGGAAAATTTCTCTTCCTTCCTGTGATGAGTAAGGAGGTTTGAGAGACCCTATCTCAACTTCATAAAAGTTCTGAATGCCCTTTTAACCTCCTGCATTTGTTTGGTGTTTGCGCCACAATCCTCCTCTGTCTTGCACATGGCCTGACACCACTGGCCCCTGCTGGAGGTGTCAGATCCTTGCTCTCCCCAGCCCCGAGGCAACTGATCAATACAAGGGAAGTGTTCCTGCCGGTTCCAGGGAGCTCTGAGAAGTGTGATGTTAAGACTAGAGAAGCAGGGAAGCAATTGACTGTAAGAATATTATGTTTCAAAGAGTGAGGAGTCTTTCAAGTAAGGACAGTGTAACTTTCAGCAGCAGTGGCACATCTGCAGCACAGAGATGCTGGGGTTGGATCATAGCGCTGAGTGAGCATGTCTTCTGCAAGGATAAGAGATGACAAAGACTTGCCTTTGCTTCTGATCCATGGGAATTTAACAGCAAAACAAGTAGCAACAAATTTATAGAGATGAAATTAAAAAAATAAGTTATTGAAATATAGACTTAATTATACTTGATGCTAATAGTGTTTGTTCCCTACTTTGTAAAACATTGGAGCATGTTAAGCTTTAGCTCTTTTCCAGCACTCCTTTGGCTGTTTTAGCTGAGCAGAGTTCGTCTGTTAACATGAAATCTGCAAATCATTTCAATCTCTCTTACATTTAAATTTACAACAGATTTATATGCTTTCGCATTTTGACATCTTTGATATTCTTCTTAATGCCTTAAACTTCTAAGTTTATTATGTCTGCTGAGTATTTTCTCCCACGGTTTTGGCAAGCCTCAATTTCCTAACATTTCTAACTCTTGCCAAGATACAATTTGAATATAACTTGGAAAACCCCAACAAAACAAACAACAAAACCCCACGGAAATTTGTTAAGTCATTTTCTTGTGGGTGTGGCTGAGGAAAAAACCTTCCAAAATAAAATGAATGTGCAGTGTGAGAGGTTATAAGCCATGGTCTGAGACACACAAACTTTATAGAGAATCTGTGTCAGCATCTAAGACTGGTTTGAAGCTGATGTTTGATTTTGCTTTCTGTTTGGAAGAAAGTCTTCTCCAAACAGTTAAATGGGTTTTCTGAATGGCATTTATTTTGGGGGGCTTGCTTCTTTGGCCTAGTCTGTTGTTTGTGTTTAACCTGTGACTGATTGCTGCTCTGTAAGAGAGACCATTTTGGCAAAAGGGAATGGATTATAGAAATAATGTGTTGCGTTGTGGGGGGGGGGAAGGATTTTTAACACTCAATGTCTTTTGGAGGGAAAATGACCAAACCTGGGGTAGTCAGTCTTATTGACTGTATAGTATCCCTTTTAGCTCCTAAGCTTCTATGCAAAAAATGGAATGTAACATACATTCTTAAAATGTGTTACAGAGTTTGGGAAGCCAACGTTTTAATGAGGACAGTGACTTCAGAGGTAACTAATGCTTCTTGATTGCTAACAGATTATTTTTCCTTTACATACAAAGCCACTCCACATGAGCAGACTATAAGTCTCAGTGACACATGGAGTCACTAAAATACACGTACTGGGCTAAATATAATGTGTAACAGGTTTTGCAAGTACAAAAAAGTGTAATATTTTCCATTCAGGGCCTCTCAAGTAATGAAATTTTTAAGTGTGCCTGCTGTCAATACTGATCTTGGAGACACTTGACCAAAGGAGCTGCCAGTTATCTCCTTTCCAAGTCTTGGAAGGAAGGTGATGACTGGACAAGTCAGTCGTTTTCCACAAAATCTTCTTAACTCGTAAGAGACCGCTCCATTAACCTGATAATTTTGAGTGAGTGCTGGGACTAGTATTTTTGTGTTGCATCTCTTGGGGCTGCCTACAAAGGAGCAATGTTGAATAACTTAATTATGTAGAGAGTATGGTTATGGGATTTTTGTATCTTGCACTTGGCTGAAGGGAGCTGTCCTGGAGAAGAAAGCTCCTAGTGCAATTTGAGCAAGTTGGAACCAGGTGAGATTGAAGTTTCCCTTGTGGCAGGGCTGCTAGACTCAGGTGGCCCAGTGCTGTGAACAGGGGCTTACAGGGACCTTGGGACAAAATCAAGTTTCAGCACAACTCAGCTAAACAGCACTGTTATTAAAATACAAGAACAACAACAACAACCAAAAAAAAAGGAAGAAAAATTAATATTAAAACTCACTCACCGTATTGAGAGTATTTTGGCAGGAAACAAAACCAGGGAGAAGAGAATTAGATGTCTTATGTAAGTGGCACTTCCTAGCTACTTTTGTGAAAAGCTGTTAGGTTGGGTTTTATTTAGGATCCAGATAAATTTCAGAATATCTTGTATCAATTAATAAAATCTATGAGTGACTTTATTTTTTTATTTTTGTCAGAAAGAAATGATCCTTACTTACATTAGCCACTAAAGTTAGCTATCTTTGTGATACACCATGTAGTTGTTGCTTACAAATCCTATTTTATGCAACAGATATAGAGGTGAGTGAAGGTAGCATGCCAGTGCTGAAGTTAGTAATATATCAATTCAGTGTCACTGTTGATAATTTTAAAGCTGGTGAGCAGTGGGATGGAGGGTTGGAGAAACCATGAACTTGTTCAGTGGTTTATCTCCTAGATTATCTTGGTAGGAAGGATGGATTCATAGCTTGTTTGTTTCTTTTTATACTAGAAATGACAAATGTATTTTGGAATAAAATACGGTTATAAAGTTTAGAATTTCTCTTGATGTGGAGGAAAAAAGGTTCTTTGTTTAATGAGAAGGACTTCATCTGCTGTAAAAGATAAAGGAGCCTGAGGCATTTATCAGCCTTCCTGGAGAATCGTAATAACCTTGCAGGACTGGACCTGAACTGTTTCTGCTATAAACCAGTAATTAGCAGACAGAGCACACTGTTGATCAAATTCTGAATAAAGGACATTGTGTAACTATTCCTTCTGCTTTCCTTTTCTTTCTTTGCAGAAGAGAGATGAAGAAAGTTGTAAATAGTTTGCGGCTTTGTCTGAGGACGTAATCTCATGTCAAATTTTTATTTTAAAATTACACCTTTCGTTTTGATCATTATTTTGATCATTATAGTTTTCTCAGCTGAGGTGGGTTTCTCTTTTACCTCCCATACATTAGCAATAGAGAATGACTCTCTGTTAATAATAGCTGCACACTGTGGGTTAGGCCAAAAGGAAGTATGAGGGCGAGCTCATTGCAAACATTAGATATTTACTCTTGACTACCCTATTCATTGTATAATTCTCCCAAATGAGTTTATTCATAAAAAATGTGAAGAATTCATCCAGCTCTTCCCATGATGCCCTATGTTCCTGCTGTTTGGTTTTGTATTTTTTAAACGCCATGGAAAACTCTTTTTCATGATTAGTCACCGAATTAAATCACCTCTTGACATTTTCAGCATTTTTTTCTTTTGTTTTTCCTGCCTGTCTGTTCATCTGAGTGGGGTTTGTTTGTGATTGTTCTGTTTTGTTTGCTTTTAAATTGCTCTTCCTAAAGAGGATCTGTCAGACATAGACAAAGGAAATAGAGATACAGAACATGCCATTATAGGTCTAATGCCTTAGGTCATTGTAGATTGCTAATGGTCAGGCAGGGAGGCAAAAGGGAAAACTAGTAGAAATTGGCAGAGACTGGCAAAAATGGGCAGGACTCAGGTGATCAGATTTCTGGGATGGTAGATATGAAAGTCTTTCAGTGTGGGATTAGAGAGCTCTTGTAGTCACAGTCATTTCAAACTCTCTGTGCATCTTGGACTGGTCGGGCCTGTAGGAAAGGCTTGTGTAGGCAGGGACCAGCCCTGGTGAGAGCTCTCCAGAAATCAGGCTTTGTGCATGTGGCTGCTGGAGTGAAGGTGACTATGGGACAGCACCTATGGAGATTAGAGGGTGGCCAGCACTACTTTGTCTGTTTCCAAACCATGGTAACCCAAGCTTTGTGTAAATACACAGAATATTTTTCAGGACTGTGTAGAAATGTTTCCTCTTTTTTGCGAAAGACTGCAGAAATCTTAAGCCTTTCACAAGTCAGTGATTTATTTTTCTCCTTGTTCATGGCTGTTTCCTCTTGAAGATAGCAGTTGGGCCAAGAAAAATTATATTGGTCACTGGTCTGCTTAACATAAATGTGTTATCAAGAGAAAATGTCTATACCGTTGAGCTTTTCATCTTTGTCCAAAGAGATCACTCAGGAAGTGCACTTTCCATGCCATGACTTTTTTTCCCATGAAAAAATGCCTTCAGGTAGTAGGCTGTGGAGTTGCACTTCTCCCCATGGCTTGCCAAGACAATATCTTTTAGTAAAGCAACATCCATATAAAAATAATTAACCTCCAACTCTTTGTAACTAATATTTTCTGCAGGCAACGAGCCAACGCTTTCAAAGTTCTTGTATTTCAGGTAAACAATTGAAGTATTCTAACTACTTGAAAGTAGTGTGATTTTGAAGTAAAGTAGTGTGAAATTGAAGTGTTCATAACTACTCTGAAATAGCAAATTTTTTTGTTAACAGTTTTGAAGCAGTGTGTAGGTTCTTCCCTGTGACTGGTGGGGATTTGCCATTTGCTCTCTCTTCTACCCATTTCTGGTTTAACCTGTGCAACCCGTACAATACCTTTCTGAAAGTGCAGGGGCTGGTTAGCTAGCATGTAAATTGTGATGCCATTGACCTTGCATATTTATTTTAAGATGTGTCTGTAGTTATTGGGTGAAAGATTTAAAGAAACAATCTAAAGTTGGCCACAGTTTATCTTCACTTCTTAAAATAACACAGATACCTCAGTGGCATGATCTTTGGTGACATTTTAATTCCATTGGCACACATTGAAATAGCCAGCTGGGACATCACAGGCAGACATCAGTTTTGAAGCCTTGCAGATACCATCTAAATGCCAAGCTTTTGAGTAGCAAAATAATGCATTTATATATAGATTAAACACACAGTAATCAGAAGTGCCTTGCAACACATCAGTAATTGTGAACAGCTGCATTGTTCTGATGCAGCTGTTCACAAAACTTTTAAAACTCCTAAAAAAACCAAAACTGTTAAAACTCCTTCATGCCCCAGATTACATGTATGTGGCCCAAATTACTCATGGGTATATCGGTATGCTTTTGGGGGGATACAGGGAATAATTTGGGATGCATTCATTTGCTGAAATCAGCCCTTGATTATATTTTACTGAGAGTGTGCCATGATGTAAGGAGGCTCATAGAGTTTTTCAAAAATAATCTAGCACCGTTCTTGCACAGCAGGCAAACACCACTGTAACTGAGTTTTATGGTGTTTGTGTGTAGTGTCTGATATGCTGCCCTTCGGGCTCTAGCTGGATGTGCAAAACACATAGTGCTGCTACAGGAATACCTTATCATAGAATGTCTGGACTTGGAAAGGATCTTAGAGATCTGGCTCCACCCCACCTCCCCTGGGCATGAACACTTTTCACCTAGACCAGGTTACTTGGAGCCCCATCCAACCTGGTCTTGAAGTCTTCCAGGGATAGGGTGTCCAAAACTTCTCTGGGCAACCTGTTCCAGTGCCTCACCACCCTCACAGTAAAGAATCTTTCCTCAGATCCAGTCTAAAACTAGTCTCTCTCAGTTAAGGCCATGACCCCTTGTCCTGTCACTGTATACCTTTGTAAACATTTCCTCACCATTTTTCTTGTAGGCTTCTTCCGATATTGAAAGGTTGCAGTAAAGTCACTCTAGAGCCTTCTCTTCTCCAGGTTGAATAACCCAACTCTCTCAACCTTTTGTCACAGGAGAGGTGCTCCAGCCCTCTAACCATCTTGGTCCTCCTCTGGACTTGCTTCATCAGGTCCATGTCCTTCCTGTGCTGGGACCCCAGAGCTGATGCAGCCCTGCAGGTGGGGTCTCACCAGAGCAGAGGGGCAGAATCCCCTCCCTCACCTGCTGCCCACCCTGCTTTGGATGCAGCCTAGGACACTGTTGGCTTTCTGGGCTGCAAGCCCACATTGCTGGGTTATGTCCAGCCTAACGTGGTAGCAAACCAGTTACAAAATGGAGACAAGAATGCTGGGTGTGCTGTAGCCTCTGCTTTCATCCCAGTGTACAGCTATAAAAACAATTTGTAGTAACAGCTAACGTTATTCTGTGCCTGTTGCTGAGACATGTTTTGTGCCAGTGAGTGTTTGAGGACTGGAAAATAAAGTTGAAGAAATTCTTTCACTGTGATGGAAACCAGTCTTGTCATCGTTGTTGTCATCGTGCTGCCTTGTGTCTTGTTTTTCCCTCGGGGTTTTTATTAGAGGGAGTTTTCAGCAGCCTCTGATTCAACTGCTGAAAGTTATGTCACACGGAGGAGACCAAGAGCAAAGCTGTCAAGCTCTCAAACTAGGAAATACAGTGGAAGCCTGTGTTGGTGTGGGGAGCTTTGCTTTGAAAGTCTGATGTGCTTTGTGTGCACTGTAATTTCCTAAGGAATGCAACAACACAGATCTGCTTTTGACTGTGCTACTAATTTATAAAGACCTTGATTAAAAACTTCCTGAGAATTGCGTAACTTTATTGTTTGTAGTGCTTTGGGACACTGATCTTTTAGGGTTTTTTCCTTCTCTGTACTAGTTATGTGAAGATAAGTGTTTTTAGAAAGATCTCAGAAACTCAATAAAACCATGACTCTCTGCAAATGTTAGGCAAAGCTTTCTTGCTGCTGCTTGAGCGTCCAATGCTAGGGTTAAGTCAAATGTCCATAGAATTCAATAGTTTAGTGAGACTGCCAGAAAGACAGTGAGCTTGAAAAAATTTGACCCAGGTCCCAAAGTTATCTGATCAAAAAGTTTTTAAAGTCCTGTTGGTTTACTTGCCAGAACCTGAAGTAGCCTTGGGATTTGGCAGTTGCTCGGCAGTCATGCGTCAGCAGTGGTGCTTCCTGTGCAGATAAATGGAAAAGCTTGCATTTTGGAAAGTTTAAACATTTCTTAAATAATTACTCTCCTTACCTGTGAATTTGAATAGTGTGTGAATATATTTGAGAGACACTTTTGTCCCCTTTTTCAGAAAGTGATGGTGGGGCGGTTATATTTGGTGTTACCTGGACTGCGGGACATGCTTAATGGTATTTATTTAAAATCTTCTGAAAATGGACTTAATGCTGGGATAACAGGAACAAGATTAAGAAGGGGAAAAGAATGATTTTCACTGTTCTCTCCGGTGTGGGTTCTCTGTGGGTCAAAATCTGATAAAGTATGGGTAGCTTACCTGACCTAAAGATGCCTAAGTTCATTTTATCTCAGTCAGCTGTGTAATCTGTGTCATTTTTTCCTTAATAAACACTTATTTGGGTGCCATGAATGATGTTGCTTGTCTCTATTTACACGTTTGTTTTCCAAATGCAGACTGTGCCCCACACCTGTTGCTTTCCTTTGAAAAGCACATCCTTCCAACATGCATGGTTTATGATGCTAACTTGCAGGCATTCTTTAATTATAAAAGGATATGTGGTGATCTGTCAACGGACAGTTGTCTCTAAATGGATTAAAAGAAGCTTACATGGTTTAAATATGGGCTATGCCCTTCATATGCTGAAAATAGTTCAAGTTAGCTTGAACTGACTACACAGTGTATTTAGTACCTATGCAGGTAACTGGTTGTTTTCTTGAGCTCAAATAGTTGATTTTGCACCCCTTTGTATGTGGGATGTTAAGAATAGGAAAGAAATCCTGAGACGAGTAAGAGAACTGATAAGTGTTGTTAGATAAACTGTTCCCAAGCTTCAGCCCACAGGAAAAAATGAGACACTGGTTAAATAAAACCTGTCCTCTGCCATGCAAGTTCTCAGCTGTTGAGAATCAAAATTTTAGTGTCCTGACTCATCAACTCTTCCTCTAGTAGACAGTGAAATGAGAATAAATTCATGATTGGCTGTTTGGAAAATAAATGTCTGCCTGAAAGACATTGATAGCGTCATGAAAGCGTAACAGCATAAGAAAGATGGGATGTTTGGTAATGCTGGGAAAAGCAGGCATGTTTTCAGATATAAAGTATTTTCTAGAGGTCTGAAAAAATGCTAAATACAAATTGAGTGCCACCACTGTGAGTTAAACTAGATATCTGTTACACCACCTTATGTTAAAATAAGCAGTAGCTGCAGAGTTGAGTGTCCAAGTAAGACACAGCTGCACCGTTTTGAGGGCTTTTTTCTACCCAGTTTTTTGAGTAATTACTGCCTTTGAAAAATTCCAGGGTATTGTCAGTAGAAAGTCATGTCTGTGGCACAAAACCCTATGAGGTAATAAAAACACATACTGTGCCTGTCAAATATTACTCACTTACTTTGGCTATGAGGCAAGACAAAAGTAATGTTTGCAGTATTATGACAGATCTCAACAGGCTTTGTGACCATCAGATGTTTTCCATCAGTGATTAGTTGCCCACAAAAGCAACTTAATTGCTTCATATGCTGTAAGTGTGCTGTGACTGTTACTCTCTAAGCATTTTGAGCTGAGAAGGATGAAAGGTACTTTTTTCAAAAACTGGATGGTGGGAAAGGAAAACTTTGTAGTTAGTTAGATCCGATGGTATTATTAATTTTTCTCTTCTTGCAGGGTTGTTGCAAACAGCAGAAGAATTACAGGACTTTGTTTCATGCACCTTTACTTAATATTTGGTTCCTTGGCCAATTTATTGACTACAGGAATTAACTGTTAAAGGTCCCTGCTGCTTTCCAATCTTTCTTGCTTAGCTTTTGCACAAAACAAAATAATTTCCAGCTGCAGCTCCTACTGTGACAGTTGATCTTTGACTTCTCTTTCCCTTGGAGGTGTGGTGAGACCTGTTGGCCAGGTTAACTTGAGGTCTTAATGCAAACAGTTGAAAGGAAGGAAAAATGTAAGAAAACCTCCAAACTGAAGTTGTTGCATATCTAAAACTATAGTTGTGACATAAATAGCTTTTCTTGGTGTGTTAGACCTACAATACATGCTGCTAAGCCAGTGACCTTAAATATATAACCATATAAACAATACATGGAAGTGATAAAGTGCAAGAAAAGCAAGGGTCTGTGGTGGAAAATTAACAGCTTCTGGCAAGTGCATACTTGTTAAATTGATACAGTAATAATTCTGGCATGTGGTTTATAGTGCTTCAGCCCTGCTGCCCACAGCCAGTGCCACCTGTGGTGGTTTTGCCTTTGGGGACAGCCTGTGGTGATGCCTTTTCCTGGTCTTAAAATCAAGAGGCAAACATGGTTAGAAGGGGGAAAAGGGATTTACCTTGGTATTTATTTAAGGATCCTTAGGTGCACTATGTCCAGGTTGAATGCACCTCGATGCACACTGCAAATTCCCCCCAAAAGATATTATAGTTCTTACTAATTAGCATATCTATCAAAAATTCCCCAATGAGAGGCTTGAGTGAGCCCCCCTCCCCAAGGAACCTTCCCTTGGATGGTTCCATCTTAGTTTACAAAATGTGTTCTGGAGGGGACCTTGGGGTCTGGGGCACACTGATCCCTAACTACAAAACCTCTAAAACATTTAGTCTCCCAGCTTAACAAACAAGTCCAAGAATGTAGGCAAAAAGCACTAAGAATGCAGAAGTTATAAAAAGGTGTAACAGGGCTGTAAAAGAAAAGGCAAAAAATCATCATGGCATCAGTGGGAGCCCCCCAAACACATCTGCTGCAATGGAGACTTGTTCAGGTATGTGCTGGCTGCAGTGTCCCTGTGAGGAAAAGGCCCATGGCAGCCTTTGGGGCAGTTTGCCAGTCAGGTCCTGTGCTCCTGCACCTCGAGGGTAAATATTCATCCCCTGCTGCTGCGGTGACATGGGAGGGAGGAGAGAGGTGTCTGAGAGACTGAGTGGGAAAGGAAATTGGCTGGTTTGCTGGTGGGTCCTGCTGAGAAGTCAGACAAAAGCTTAAAGATATTCCTGACCTTAATTGGAAATAAGTGAACCCGTAGCGTATCCTATTAAAACCAACACAAGTTTATCCTTCTAAATATATTTATCGTCCTGTTTCTTTATTGGTGACTTCTGCCATGTCCCTGGCTTTTCTGGAGCAGTCCCAGGCTCAGTGATTTTCCTGACAGCCATGGAGTTGTGGTAGGCTCTCCATATGTCCACATGTTGTGGTTGGGATGATGCACAGCTTGAAACACCATAGATGGAAATTCAGAAGCTGAATTATTAGGTTGCTCATTTTGTTCCTTGTATCATCTGAAGTCAGTAAGAAGCAGGAGGTGTTAGGAGGCAGCTGGGATTTTGCCAGACTCCTGGACAATACTTTTGGAGTCTGGGTGGGTGACACCCCTTCACATGCTGGTGACCTAGTGAAGGACAGGGCTCTTCTTTGCTGTTAGTGCCTGACCCCTCAGAAACACTTTTCATCCCATTTGGTTAACTACACTTCCACTGTGCTTCTCAGGCTTTCTGGAAGTAATGAATGGGTGAGCTGCTTTGTAGAGGAGAGGTGTGCTTAACTCCCAGAAAAAGTAAAATATAATCTAACGGTTCTCTAAATTGCCAGATTTCTTCATTTGAGAAAAAATGCTCATTCCCACACACACGCTTAAGGGGAAAACAAAATACCAAATAAGGACATGTTGGGGACTGGGGAGCTGTTTGTGGTGAATTTCCAGTTAAAATAGATATGACTACACTTTTGAGTTTATTTGGGCTGTGTTTTAAACAAAGGAGGTAATTTAAACATTAGTCACCATATTGTGGAAAGCACCAGAAAAAAAAATTCAGTGCTTAGTTTTGAATCTTTTAAATTATTACTTAGATTTGGTGGCAGACTGAAGTCAACGTGAAGCTGAGCCCCCTTTTTTTAAGGGTTTTGAAGTACTAGGTCTGTGAGTTAGTTAGACCTATGTTTTTCATTACGATGTCTGTTTTTAAAAGGTAGCTTGCTATGTTGAAATTACTATCTAATAAGCACTCATAAAGAAAATCAAATGTATAAATTATGCTTTACTAGAAGACCAAATACAGTTGTTTTGTCACTTGCACTTTGCTATTTTGTGGATGCTGTTACTTAGCAAGACAGCTTTAGGAAGGCTTAGAGAAAAGAAAAAAAGGGTTTATAGCAAGGCATTACTGATAAAAATTATCATGATTATTTAGACGTGCTGAACTACTGCTTGTATCTAGGCTGCTTTATAACTTTTCTAGGACAACTGGCAGCAATCTGCTGTAGAGGATTGTAAGGCATTGGCCATACTTAGTGCTGGGGATGCTTTACCTGTTTGGGCTCCAGTCAGGGGAGTCACGGGCAGGTGTGTACAGATGTGCCCTCCTAGTCCAGGGCTAACTATAACATGGGAACTCCAGGTTTCTAAACCTTCAGCCTTCATGGAAACAAAACCCATGTTTTTAAAAGCCTCTGGCAGACAGAAGGTAAGTGAGATAAATTCTGTGGTATTTTTTCCCTAGCTTTTTGTTTGGTTTTTGGTTTTACTGTAATAGAATAAAATATTATCTGCCTGCACTTAAATTCTCTTTACAAATGTATTGGTAGGGTTGCCACAGACCACAGGAATGAGAGTATGAGCACTAGTTGTCTTTGGGAGGTCTTAAAAACAGCTAAACCTTTGTGGGTAGGAATACCAAAGCAGAGGGCAGCTTTTTTCTTTCCTAAAGTATCAGCACTGTTTATTTTAACACATAATGATGAAATCACAAACCTTATTTAAATTTAAGAGGGGAGACCTAAATTTGATTTGGCCAACTATCAAGCAGCCATTAAAGCAAGAATATAATTTTTCTTTCTTTTACCTGACCTAGTGCTTCATTGTACTCTGGTGTGCTGGGGGAGGCACACTGTGGGGATGTGAAGGTATTACATAGTGTATATCAACTGTAAAAGGCTGACACACACATTCTATGAGTTTTCCCCCTTTAAACTTACTGAAAGCATAGCATCTGTTGAGAGTGACTCACAGACTAGCTCTTTTCATGCACCCAGCTGCCCTCTGGGTGCAGCACTGACATTTCCGTTGTTTGGTTGTAATTAACGCTATTTGTCATAATTTGGTATGTTCAGCTAAATGTAAGCTAGCATAATAAATTAGAACGAAGAGAATGACTGATGAAATAAAATGTTGACAGCCATCTCTTAGCAACCATGGTGACCAGATTACAGATTTGAAAACATTGCTGTTTCTTAAGGCAAAAAAAAAAAAAAAAACCCAACTCTTTTTTTTGCAATAACTGCAACAGATTCTGATTTTCATTGGGTTGTACTTAATGATGATTTTGCTACCTCTGCTTTTCCACGTGTTGGGCTGTGGACAGGTTTGCAATCTCGAGGCCACAGATGCTTGCCCTGGCAAGGTTGCTGAAGTGCTGATTTACTGACTGGTGTTGCCTGGGGCAGTGTGTGCTTCTACAAAACTATGGGAAACACCATCTGTATGTTTTTGTTTTAATGTATATAAGGAAGACATTTCTGATGGTGTATAAGTTGCAACAAGGAGCAAGCTTAACAATGTTCCTGTTTTTCTATTGTTGCGAGCCAGAGCAAAATTGGTAAGAAATGAATTATGTCTGTGATGGAGAAGGGGCTTGCAGTTAAGGAAAAAAAGAAATATATTTGGATTGTTCTTTTTTCTGTGCTTTAAATTATATCTACATTTGTTTTTATTCAGATAACCCCTAGTGAAAGTCATGGCTTATTATATATGTTAAATGCTTTCTGCTTGTCATTTTAGTTCCATGAGTTGGCTAATTTACAAAAAGCAAATTTATTTAGCTTTCTCCCCTGTCAATTGACTGCTCTCTAGAAGTAAAATGAAGCTAATCAACATTACTGCAGACTAAAATGGCAAAACCACTATAAGTTCAGGTTTTTGGAAGGAAGATCTGACCAGTGGCTTTTCAGGGATGTAGCATCTACGGCCAAAACCTGTCTCCTGATGATTCACCAGCTAGGAAAAAGGAGTTAGTTTTGACCATTGGAAGGGCAGGATGTGAGACAGGAAGGGAATCCTTCCTCTTTTCCATCCTTCTATTAGAAAGGTTCAGTTCAGAACAACAAATAAAGTTCAGAGGAAGTTTTCCGGCATTGACTTCATTTAGTGCACTTGGCAGTGTAAGGTTTATGGTTGGGCTCGATCTTAAAGATCTTTTTCAACCTAGATGTTGCTGTAACTCACTGAAGGTGTTGCACCTTCTTGTTGTATTTCTCACAAGTGTTTGAGGAATCCTTCGGGTTACAGAAATATGAAAACCGCAAACACAGCAGCTATGTCAGTACCAGTGTTGTGTGTTCCCCTTGTTTATAGAAGGGCTGGTATAAACAGTTGCCATCTTGTGAATTTCTCATTGAGTTTTTCATCAGCTTTGTAAGTTATGGATACATTACAGTCCCTCACTAATGGGCTTTAAATGGATGGGGGATGCTGGGGCTTTAAACAGAGTTCAGAAGAGACAGCTCTGACATGTGCTTTGGATTCTAGGTTCAACGAAGATTTAGGGGTTTAGTGGCTGAGGGTTTGCTTCCATAATGTTGATTATTGAGATAACAGTGTTGCCATTAGTGTTCAGCCTTTGGAGATGGTACATGAAATTGTACTCACTGCAGAAGCATGAAGAACTGTAGTTTTAGATTTAATAATGTGTTTTTCCGCTTACTGGTAACTACAGAAAGGTTCTGTCAAATTGCTTGTGGTTTTTTTTGTTTTTTTTTTTTTTAAGTGGGTGAAATACTTGGAAAGTGAATGAATAATAGGAGAATTTAAAGAATGAGTAGTTTTTGCTGGGCCTACTGCTTACAGTGAAGAGTGGACCAATTCATTTTCCTAATAAGGCTGCTCTGGAAGTTGGAATGTTTTGAATTGCATTAAATGTCATGAAAGTATTCATCGGAGGGGATCGGCTTGTGGTATGTTTAGACAGCAAATTTGATCATGTTTGGTCAAAATGAGCTGTTTACACAGGCTAAATATAGCTGCTTTTTTTTTCCTCCCTCCAGGAAAGAATAAATTACATTGATGTAGAAGCTGTGCAAAATTTTTGCGGACTTTTATTTTCAGTAATAGTTTGTCAGTAAGCAATGACTGCAGCTTCTGGTTTTGCTGTTTATAATAATTCTTATGTAGTTTGATACAGTAACCATTTGCCAAGGTCTTTTGTGTGAGTTGTTTATAATAAGCCTAAATACTGAGCTCTTATGTCTTTGCTTTGTTTGTATGTTATTGAAAGTATTGCATAAACTAAAATGCTGAGCTGCTAGTTTTAAATCATTCAGAAAATACCACGCTTCAAGCCATCCTGCTTTTTCTAGTAAATAGCAGCAGGGCAAGTGTGTCGTCTCATTCTGAAAACCTTTATCATCAGTTATTCATACATTCAATGGGACCAAACCTGCATGAAATCCTAATATGTTTAATTGCCAGGTGGCAAGTGAAGTGCTAACAGCTAAGAAATGTACACGATTCTGCAGTTTAATTACTTTTTGGCTGTGCAGTTCAGTGGTATCTATGAAAATATTGTGGGAAATAGCCCTGAAGGAAGAATTTTCTGAAATGTGTGTGTTGGATGTGTTTTGCTTTTCAGCTTGAAGTGTGCATTTCCTTTTGTACTGTCTTGTCTAACCACCATGCATTTTTCACATTATGATCTTGGTGGCTCAGTTTGCTGGATGAGCATTTTCCTTTTAATATGGGATAAATCACAGATTTTAGTCTGATTATGGTCTGAAGTCAACGAGGCCAAGTTAAACTGTTTTAAGTATGTCTGGGGCACACAAATTTATGTCCTTGTCTCAAGTATGTTTGTGGGGAAAACGTTATCTTGTCTGTCTGTTTAAAAGGAACATCGTGAACGTTTTGGTTATCAAGCTTTTTTTTCACCTTTTTTTTCTTTTTGTATGATATTTTTGAAGATGAATTTTGAAAAGTATCTCTTCCGGTCATCTGGTAACAGTGGCTTGAAGTCATTTTTGCTCAGTCCTGTGTTGATGAGTATAGAAGCAATCTATCCATTGCAAACTCAAATTTGATTATTTTGTAAAAAAAGAAAAGTAGGTATGTTCCTTTTATGAGACTTGAACTTCTAAGTCCAGAATTAGCAAAGCTGTTTTTTCAAGCATGAAATATGGTAGTTGGCTTGAATAATTAATGCCTTCCTAATTCTTCCTGTTGAATCAGCTTAATAAATACATAAAACATTCCAAGTTACTGTATTAAAAACAAAAAAGTATACCTAAGATAGAGATGGTCTTAAAAAAGAATGAAAACTTTCCATATGTATCGGCATTTTTTTTCTCCCTTCTTGTTGCTTTTGTTGCTGCAAATTGACAACTCTGCAATTAGGAGTGATTAATGATGCACCCCAGCGCTGTGGAGGGCCAGAGGTCAGGCTTTCATAGGCTGCACACTGTGGGAAAGGGGAGAAGGGACCTGTTCCCCAGAGCAGACAAAACCCTCTCTCTGTTGAGAATTGCTGTTGATGTGGATATAATGTGTGTCAGCAGCGATGCACGAGTGGGGAAGGCGAAGTGCAGAACATCATCTTCTCATGCTATTCATTTTTTCCTTTATTTTTTCCTTCTTTTCTGTTTTTTCCTGCCAGCATGACATCTGCGTTATATATATTTCCCTTTTTTGTAAGCTAGATACTGAACCTGCAGCAGGGTTCCTGTTGCTGGATGAGCCCTGAGGGCCAAATGACTCTGAGGGAAGGAATAAGCATTGTGAACAAAACAGTTAAAAGAAGGGGCAGGAAGAAAAAGAGGACAAAATGGAAAATAATGAGTTGTTAAAGGGAACAAGTGTACATAATTCAGTTGTAGCTCTCCATGTTTTCCTGGTAAAAACTGAAAAGCTGGTTTATACAGTAGAGTGTTTTTAAAACTCTAGCCTGTGTTAGCTGATTTCCAATTAAATGAACCTTTTTGCCTCCCTAGTAAATTATCTTTTGGAAATGAGTCCAACTGCAGCTTTTCAAAACCTTGTTCAGAAGATGTGTTGGAAATCAGGGTTTTTTGATTTCAGGCAGGGTGTTGTTGCTGGTTCTTAAATCATTAAGGGTGACTGCTTATCTGAGCAGTGACTAAATATGGCCACAAATGTTTTAAAGGTGTCAAAAAGCCAATTATCTACCAGAACAGCATGAAAACACTCAAGTGTATCAGCAGCAATGTTTGCAAACAAAAGGTTACTGTATCAGATTTTTTGCTGCCTTTTTAATACATTTTTATTTAAGTGTATGCATGTGTATTTTTGCAAGTAAGTATATGCAAATCTGAAAAAAACCCCAGTTGACTGAAATGCCTTTTTCCTGTAACACATTGCTGCTTCAATTTAGGTATAACAAAATCTGTCAATTCTTTATCTACTTAATCCTTTTTATTGCCATGCTTCCTTCCTTTGCCGCCATCCCATGGTAATTTCAATGTGTCCATTGTTTGGGAGAAATTTTTTTGCCATCTACTGTAGAATTCAGGTGACATTAACCTTATTTTTGAAAACCAAAGACTGTGTAAAAAGTTTCTGTATTATTTAACTTGCCAAGTTCTTTGGGAGGATTTGTGTTGTTCTAAAAGGAAGCGTTCTGTTTTAAGCCTGTATATCGGCTATGCACTATTGAAAATGCAATTTATCTGGCTGGAGCTTTGGAGTTATGTGACAGTTTGTCGTGAAAGAATGGAAAACAGAAAGCAGATTGCAGCTGAAGTCTCTGGACTGATGATATAGAATTATGAATTTATAAATCTGGTAGTACTTGATGCTAAATGCTAGAATTCCTAATATTGTATCTGGACAAATTAATTCCGTTTGGTTTTGCCTTTTCCTGGTATTAACAACAGTGTTGTAGATTTAACTTGAATACCTCTTGTTTCCTTTAGAGGAAACAAAATTAAATATTTTATATATCTGTGGGTGGATGTGGTGAGTAGAACTGGGAAATGCTTAAAGTTTAAAAACTTTGGTTTTTACAATTATGTTTATGTTTTTCTTTTCCAGAGTGTCTTCTATACAAAAACCGGATCTTATTCATGTGCCAAAGGTATGTTCATCATCAGAACCAAGAAATGTAGCATGTGGCACTAACTGATACCCATCTGTCAAACCCTTTTGTTGATAAGCACTGTCATCCCAAATTTCAATATAACATGCTTGTTTTCCATGTGTTACATTAAGAGTATTGCAGCATTTGGATCTTTGATTACTTTTTTCCTCCTCCTAAAAAAAGAATGGAGAGACCTGGAAATTATTATCACAAAGAAAAAGATGAATAAATGTTATTCTCCAACTCTTGGGACTTCTTTTTTTAAGATATTGCTGGTGTTTTCCCTCTGTACCTGAGAGAGAAACAGAAGCAGGTAGAATTTTTTCAGCAGTGATTTTTAAAATTTTTTGGTGGGGATTTGTTTATTTTAATGGACGCTGAAATCTTTCCTGGTATGTGAGAAAAGTTTATCCAAATATTACAATTTCAGAGAACAAGTCCCCTCACTTTCCTTAAGTCCCTGGAGAATTATTTGTTCTTGAGTTCTTCTAATGTTTTATTCTATGCAACAGTTTCAAAACCCCCTTTTTGATAAAAATGCTGTTTGCAAGCTTGAAAATACTTACAAATAGCCTATACTTGAAAATCCTCTCCAGTGGACATAAATAATGGGTAGTATATTACTGTTCTGCTGACCGTGACCTTTAAGGCCATATGTTGGGAATGACAATGTTAAAACATTTTGTGCTGTAATTCCCAGCACAAAAAACCCAACCAAACAAAAAAAAATCCGATTTCTTGAGCATATTGATCTGATCTGACAAGGGTATGTGGAGACATTGGGGAGCATCAATGTGCTCTCATTCTGCTTTTAAAGGTCTTACCAACAGATCCGTGTGTATAGTACGTGAACACTTGCACATTCCATTTGTGGATGGGGAAAGTGCGTATCTCAAATTGGGTTTGAGACATGTAATGTGGATTTTTCTAAAAACTGTTTTTTTCCACATGAGTTACGTGGTGGGTTTTGCTACAGAGCGGTTTTTCAGTTCCTTGTGAATTTGATTTGTGGAGCGTGTGTTTTGGATATGCTGAGAGGAGTTAGCATTGTGGAATTTCATATCGATTGTGCATGTTTGGAGCATTCCTCCTCCTCAAATGCACTGCTCGGGTTGTTTTCCATACATTTCATGGCTGCAGCCTTGGTAAAGCTTGCTTCTGTGCTTCACGCTAGGTGGGTCATCTCCCCCGTGGGCACCTAAAATCCCTTCTGAGGCATGTGCATGCGTTTGGCATGGTTTTGTGTGTTTCTGTTTTGTTTCTCATCCCACATAGGGAGAACCTACCGAAGTAGTTAAGCCTGTGCCCATTGCCTCTGCTGCCGCACCCAAAGTCACTGCCCCAGCCAGCGTGGCTTTCAATAAGACACCGAGGCCGTTTGGAGCCGTAACCTCCTCCAAGGTCACCTCCATCCCATCACCGTCCTCCGCCTTCACGCCGGCGCAGGTGCCGGCCGCATCCCCGTGTGCCGTGCCCGGAGCGCATGTTAGCAGCCAGCCTAGCGCTGAGCCCAGGCCGCCTGTGCCGGCCGCTCCTAAACCTGCAGTTCCTGTCCCACGGCAGCACGGCGCCGCCGACGGCGCCCAGGACGCAGCCGAGGGGCCGCGACGAGGAGGCAGAGAGAGCCAGGGGGAGAGTAAACAGCAAAATGGGTAGGTGGGATTATTTTTTTTTTGCTGTGAGGGTCTTTCCTCACAGGAAAAAAGCCGGGCTTGTTTGAGGGCGAAGGAAAGCACAGCTTGGAGGAAGGAGTTGTTTAATCCTCAGAAGCCGATCTCTCAGTGATGCTTCCGAGGGCCCAGCTAGACTGCTGGTGATGATTTTTCTCATGTGTGACATATCAATTTATACAGTGTCATAGCCAAATTGAACAAGGACCATGGAATGCTTTATGTGATGTGTTCTATCACCACATGTTCTAGACCTTACAACAAGCCTGGTATTAATTTCAATGTCTCACTGTGTATTTTGGCGCCCAATAAGGTGACTGAAAGCAGCAGGCACTCAAAAATGCAGAGCAGTCTGTCAAGAAGGGTCAGTGGGGTGCTGTGATGGCCAGGAATGAGACGCCCTGGAAGACCAACCATGACCCTGGCAGAACCAGTGGAAAAAGGTCCCAGAAGGGAGGCAAAGGAGCAGATGTCTCATTAATTCTTTGCACAACACAGGAGAAGCTTTAAGATGTGTGCGAGGAAGCTGTTGAAGATGAGCTGAATTTTTGCAATGCTATAATGTAAATACATCAACTTTAAATTTTACCCTAAACAAGCAATGCAGATTTAAAATGTGAGTAATTTCCTTGTTCAGATAATTGTTTATGTTAAAGTGGGCATCAGAGACTGAACATTTAAGGGACTGTAAGAGACGTGAAAGGCTTTATCTGGTGTAGCATCTAGACTAGTAAACTGTAGATTAGTAAACTAAATTAAACCCAGCAGCAGTCCTGGGAACTCAAACCTGCAGCAAGATCTTGGCTAGGGATGCCTTGGGCTCTCCCAGAAATTCCTGGGCAGGGCTTGGGAGCTGTAGCACGCCAGGGACTGGTTCCCAGTGCCTGCTGTGCTGCAGGGAGAGGAGTCTGGGCACGAGAGGTCCCGCACCAGTTGGCCTCTGTGACCAGCAGTGGTGTCCAGCACTTGAATTAAGTAATAAAAAGGGTAGGAGGGGGAGCTGTAGATTCCTCTTCAGTTTTAAGAACTAAACCTGGGCTTAAAACGTAAAAGCTGTTGTTACTATTTCCCATCCCACAAAAGAAAGGTGCTGGAAGAATAGGCCTTGTGCCTCTCTCCTCTGATATTCTCTCAATATATAAAGTATATGAAGAACCTTACAAAGAGGTAAACACCCATGCCAACTAAAATACTGAATAAATTGCAGTGTCAGTTGACTTTCTTATGGGGTGAAAAAAATACTTCTTTAGGTACCTCTTCCCTTCATATTGTAGTACGAATATTTTCCATATGTGGGCTCATAACGCAGCCTGTATGCATTTTATATTGCACTGTAGTCATGGTAACTTCCAGCCCTTTCTTAAACAGATGATGGCAGGAATGCACTCTGCATAAAGTGGGTTGGAATTGAGAGATCCCAAGGACTTGCTCCCTGCTGGTGCAGTTGTTGAATACACTTTGGCAAACCCTCTCTTATCTTTCCAGGAATACTGTTTTAGCAAATAACTGTGTGAGGAGTATTCAAAAGCAGCAATTAGTACTGAAAAAGAGGAACAATAGCAACAAAATTAAGTCTTCTGAAAGGAAGTGCTGCAGGCATAGAGTGAGCACTGTACAATCAAGATAGGATGACTGGGTGAGCACTGCTATGTGCCCTACCTTACTTACAGGATGAATAATACCATCAAAGAGGATGAATAATCACACCTGAGAGGTGAAGAAATCCCTGTGTCGCTGTCAGCCTTGCAGATCTAGTTTGGAAAAGTTTGAAAACATTTCAGATCTGTAAAAAGCCAATTTATTTTGCAGTCTTTCTTACAATATTGTGTTTGGGCTGCCTAAGTGACTTGCAGTCCAAAGCCACGAAACAAAAACAAGCAGACAAAACCCACTGAGGTGGTTGTCTTGGTCTGCTCTGACACTGCTTAATTTTACATAGAAAAGTCAAATTTCTACAGTGATGCTTAAATAGCTCCCCATTTAAAATTGTATCAATGACATGTATAAAATATCAAAATCACTGAAGTTTGGAATAATTGACCAGTCCGAAATAAATTCCATTTTGCTTCTGTGTTTTGTATGATTTGTTTTCTCAAAACATGCAAAAAAACCAACTTGTACCTTGTTCTTAGATGGCACTGCTTAGCAAATGCAGTTCTTTAGACCTGCACCTTGTTATACTCACAATTTCCTCCCTTCCTCTTGGCTTCCCTCAAAAAACATTCAGGATATAAACTATTTGACTTCAGGACAGGAAAGGAAGTTTAATTTCCCTTGTTTAGTTCTGCCTTAGAAAGCAAGCAATTTGCCTTCACTAGCCTGTGTGCAATTGCACTTTTAGCAAGACCTTCTTGCCAGCTCTTGCATGAAGATGTGCCTGCTGCTTAAAAGAGGTAAGATGTCCGTACGCTTCACTCAGTTTAAGTTCAGCTGGGTTAAAATTTTCTCTTGTAGGTTCTCTTGATGATTTTAAGTTTGGCTTACGTGATACATGGCTTTACCAGAGCTTGGATTTGGAAACTCCTGTACTATTTTAAGAAGCAAAGAATTAATTAACACATCAAATACTTTTTTTTTTCCCTTGCAGATAGCAGCAGCGACAAAGTTAGTATCAACAGCACTGGACTTGAATTATGGTTATTTTTCCTATTGGAATAACCAGCATGTATTCTTGTTTTGCAAAATTATAGCTCTTACAGAGTTATATATTTAAATTTTGCAAAACAGCTTCAGCTTTTCTTAGTGTAATACATTATTTTTATCTGCATTGGACATGATGTGATTTTGCAGCTACATTTTGCAGCTTATTTTTATTCTACAAACCATTTGTGTGGTGTTTGTGTGTACTGGTAAATTCTTGGTGCGACTGTGGTTCATTGGTGTTGGTAATACAACTAGTAAATGGTGAAATACAGTATAAAAATAAAATTGCCTTGAGAACTGTGGAATGAGGGGCTGAATTCATACAGGAAAAGTAAAACTAACGTCCATATACTGTGATTTGTGCATATTAGGACGATAAATGATTGAGGTTTTATTGGCTTGTATTTTCTCCCCGTGCCTCAAGGCTGAGCAAGGGAGAGCCTGTCTGATTGAATTTTTCTTTGTCTCTGGCACCACCTTGTTGCCTCAGTGAGTCATTACTAGTAGACTCTTAAGCCTTCAAAAGGAGACCAGTAGGACAAGAGAAGTCAGCAGGACTTTTTTTCTTTATACCACTTTCAATAAATGCGAAAGACTACTTATTTCACTGGGGTAGTTGCTAGAATGCAGTAAACTGCATGTAAATAATTAAATTTTCATGTATTTCCACACCTTTAATTACTGCTTTAACTTTCGGGTTTCATTTTTGCTATTAACTGTTTAAGATGCTTTACTTCATTTTTCTCTCTTCTCCATCCTGGAATTACCACTGCCTTTGTTTCTATACCTCTTTCTCTCGTAGTAACTTTGATATGTGATACATGCACTTCACTAATACTGTGTGTCAATAAATTCCATCTTTTGGTATAATTTTGTACTGTATCTTTCACATTCTTTCAAGTATTAAACACTTTTTTAAGCTTAAGTTTCTACTAATGCATTCCATTGAATGGGCCTAATTCTTACTTGTTAACAGTTAACATCATTCCTCACTCATATTTTCTGCCTTTCTTCCCCAGAAATACTTTGAACCATAAAAGTACAGTGAGGCAGTAGTATCAAAAATGAAAGTCACTTTCACTTTTTAAGTTTTGTTGGGTTTTGATTTTTAATAATGATTAGAAGTTTTATGTCCTAGGAGCTAGTTTTTCTCAGTTTTCCTCCTGTTAATTATGTAAAAATAAATGTGCACTTAGAGGGTCTCACAGATTAATGCTTTGAAATAACAAATGTAGAATTTAGGAGTAATTTGTATTATCTGAAGCTTCTGTTCCCTTTTCTCAAATTGACCAGTGCCATTGCACATTCTTTACATCACTTACTGGAATCAAAGGTTTTAAGTCCTGTATTCTTGCAAGTCTACTAAGGCAAGGATTGGTAATAGCCTGTAGGTTACTGTAGGGAAAATTTCCAGCTGGAACAATCACCCCACTTTTTTCTCTTTCAAAGAGGGTACCTCCTCATTATGCTCCAGGACGTGGCCATCTGTGCTTTCAAATGGCCTGGTTCTGGTCCAGGCTTTGCCAAGTGCAAGAGACTTGGTGTGTGCTGGGTGGCCCTGGCATGTTCACACAGCTGTGCTTTGCCCCTCGGGAGCTAAAGGGAGAATTTGTCAGGGGGCACCTGATCTGAGCAAGGTAGACTACCCTGCTTCACCAAAACAAATTCCCTTCTCATCCCTGTTAGGCGATCAAAGTTTAATTAAAGTATGGGAGTTCTGAGCACTGGTTTTACTGGTAGAATGAGAATATCACTATTAATTGGGTTTTAGTGCCCTTTCTTGCAAAACCAATTCAGTAGAATAATTAGCTACATTTCTGTTTCAGCTTTCTCACTTTATTTCTTCTTTTCTTTTTCTCCTTTTCCTGTTTATGCTGGGAAAACTTTCTCTTGCTGTCTTACTCTGTCGTCTCCAAGGAAAAACCCACCCAAACGGTAAAAGTTTAAACATGTTGACGTTAAACAGATAATGCTGTCTTTTACTGTTTCAAATGTTCCATCAGTGAAACAAGGAGAAATATTTCAGTCTGGTTAGAGCAATTATGAAGGTGTTTTTGGTTCAGAAAGCTGCATCTGTATTTAGCTGGGTATCAACTTGCTGCTTTCTGCATCCCAGTGCAGAAGCTGCCTTTAAATGCTGTGGAAAGTCA
Source organism: Monarcha castaneiventris obscurior (assembly GCA_026261815.1). Lineage (NCBI taxonomy): Eukaryota > Metazoa > Chordata > Aves > Passeriformes > Monarchidae > Monarcha > Monarcha castaneiventris. Next base: position 8,701,185 of record JAMPIT010000890.1, read on the forward strand.
GGGTTGTGCTTTTGTAGCTCCCTGGGGGTGCTCTGGCCCTGGCACTCACTGCTGTCTGTGTCCCTGGCACAGCCCCCCACGGAAGCACATCGTGGACACCTACACGGAGTTCTACCACACCCCCACCCACAGCGATGCCAGCAAGAAGCGGCTGATTGAGGACACCGAGGACTGGCACCCCCGCACAGGCACCACCCAGTCCCGCTCCTTCCGCATCCTCGCCCAGATCACTGGCACTGATCACAGTGAGTACCTCGGTGTGAGTGCTCTGACAGTCAGTGCCCCTGGGCAGACTGGTGTGCTTAAAGCTGGGGGCCAGGGGACATAGCGAAAGGGAAATATTACAATAAAACTCCTAGTTCGGGATATATACATTACTGGACGTTATTATTGAGCTGAATTAAAACATTCTAGATAAATCTTAGAATGTCCATTTATTTCTACTCCCAAAGATATTGAAAGATACTTATTTGTTGTTTCTTCCCCCTCCCCATATCACCAAAATGGTGATATTCCTGATCGAATTCAATGCTTCAGAAAAATTTGGTGTTTCCTGGCATGTTGAAAGTCTTTGTCAGTCGTACAAAAGTATGTGATCTGCCACGATGTAACCAATCAGAAACGTAAATCTATAGTTCCTCAGTTTATTCCCAGGGTATGTTTCCATCCTCTGCTTATGCTATGGTGTGATCACATATATTAATGGAGTGGAACAGGTGATGTGGTGAAGGTCACTCCCAGTCATATAATCTTATGATAAAACTTCAATTTCGTGTTATGCTGTCAGCCATAATTCACTGGCTGAGATTTGTGATTTTGTGTGAAGGCCACCAGAAGTGCCATCAGGGGTTTTGAGCTCTCATTCTTCAGCTTTTCACAGCTGCAGCTGCAATAAAGAAGGCATTGAGGAAATTGGACCTCCTCTCTGGGACAGATTTGATTAAATTGGCTATTTCTAGAAGCCAGTGACAGCATCTCCCTAAATAAGGGTTATTGGCCATGTGTGATAAATATTCTGAATCTGGACCTGATTGTTTTGTGGTCCTGTGTTCAATTCCCTTCATCAGTCCTTGTAAGGGCAGAGTATGGGACCTGAACATCAAATAACCTGTTATCCAGTAAGGATGAATTTATCATGTTGACAAATGCTGTAAGAAAATTACTGCAACTAGATTTGCCAGTCTTAAAATCAGGACTGGGAATTTACATTATCCCTTGTGCAGACCTCTAGAACCTTGGTGGGAAATAGCCTGGCTGCAAACAGACGCTTGGATTATCACCTGATGTAAGCCCACTGGATGTTCATCCAAAAGAAATGCCTCTTAACTTCCATTCATCTTTGCCTTCTCAAATCACCTTTCTCAATGCCAGCACGGAGAGTGGGCCAAGGGGAAGAGCAGAGACCAGCAGAGCCACTTTTCAGCAGTTCTACTAGCAAAGGGGGGGGCTCTTGAAGTTTGCAGACATAGCTCATGTCCATTGGGGCATATTTAGAATCAAAGAATCCTAATGAGCCTTGTTGTAATTTCCGGCTGTACTGAGTGCATTGGCACAGGAGAGAATCTCAGTGTTGTGGTACAGTGTCTTTAGTGCCCTAGAAAATAATTTTTTTCTGTTTTCCTTCAGTGAAAGAACCAGAAAATGAAGCTGGGAAGAAGACTAAGTGAGTAGATGTTTTACATTTTTTTTACTTTAATACTTTGCATGTTTTAATTCTTAACTTGTAGTGTTTGGTGCATTTGTGTGACATCTGGGTGTTTTTAAAATGTCCCTTCCTTTTTTGCCATTTACTTCAGCATGTCAAAATCAAGATATTTTTCTCCATAGACAAACCTTTTAAAAGCTGTTGGTGCAGTCCAGTAGTAGTGTTTGTGCAGGAGTTTGTGCAGAGGTTTTCTGTAAACTTGGACTTATTTGGTTGCCTGTATGAGGTCATCTTGTGTTTTCCTTTTCCAAGTCTAACCAGGAATTTTTGGTTTGTGAGTGTGGATCTGATTGCAAGACATAGCTGGGAAGTATTGCTGTTCTGGGCTGCAAGTGAGGGTCAGCTTTGCTTTGGAATAAGCATTGTTCAAAATGAGCACCAACCAGAGGCTAAATCTGATAGTTCCTGAAGTCAGTGAAGACTTTCTCTACTGACTTTGACTAACACTGGATTCAGCCTTTTGACAGAGAGGAAGACGAGGCAATAGGAATAGTGCATGGAGTTTGCATGCTCACTTGTGAAACTGCGTAAGACAAACTTTCTTTCTTTCTTTCTTATTTTTCTTCTATCACTTCTTTCCACAGGGAAAAGGTTCCCATCCACGTCCTTAGCCCCAAATATACAAAATTACGTGACTGGCACCATGAAGTCTCAGCACGTGTTCTTAATGTCCAGTGATTTTACCCAAGTTGCAAAAGCAAAATACAAACACTTCCTTCCTTTCTTCTTTTTCATCTGCTTTGCAAAAAAAAAAAAGAAAAAAAAACGAAAAAAAAACGAAAAAAGAAAACGTATTTCAGTAGCCTTTCTGCAAGAGAAATTCTAGCCTTTTCTATACTTTTCTAACACTTTCCTACTGATGTGTAAAAAATGGGATGAAAATGTTTTTGTGTTAATCATTAGTTGGCAAAAAATACATATTTAAAACTTAACAACTTGGGTGGCTGAATCTCCCAATGTGGGGGAGGAGATGGCTGTTTCAGTTCTTTTTTCTGCCTGAAAGAAGTCATTTGCATTGCTGAGTTTGAGTTACTGTAGGCTGTTAAAAAGCAGAAAATCTTGAACAAAAGAATAAGAAATTGTATTACCTTGATTTTGGGGCTGGGGGAAGAAGATGAAGAGGGGATTGTATGCACTTATTTCAAATTATCATACCTTCAAGGAAAATTGTCTTGGATTTCACTAGATTTTCAGCAGGTCAATTTTAGAGTGGTTGTAAATGTTTTACAAAGTACAGGATGACAGACTGCTTTTAAGGAAAAAGAAAAATTAAAAAAATTATATTCCAATGTTGTGAATTGAAGTGAAAGCTCAATATAGAGATTCTGCTGCTTAGACTAGTAATGTATTCATGTTTTGGAAAACTTAAAAAAAGAATAATTGAGCAGAATGTTGCTGTGTAAGAGCTTCAATACATCTAGCAGGGACAAGATAAGACAGTAGTATTTATTTATTACAGAGTGAAGCTTATAGGCTTTCTTGTGTTTATGAAAGCTTCACAGCCCTATGGTTCTCCTGTAAAATAATGTATTATAGTAGCTACATCCATTAATTTATGCATTTTGAAGCTTGAAGAGTATTTTAATAAAAGTTGCTTTTATCTTAGCTCTGTCTGTTTTTCTTTTGAGTCTCTCTGACTCCTTGAATAGTCTTCTCATGCATGGGGCTGACATTTCATTGCACCTTCACAGCCTACAGGAAGAGAAACAATTAAATCCCAGCTGCATAGTAGAAACAATCAGAATTGTTTAAAACTATCACAGTATTAGAGTTCCTGATCATGTTGAAAATGAGATATGTGTTCATGTTGTCAAAATTGACATGAAATTTGCAGGAATCAGTAAAATGGTTGACCCTTTGGGGAGGCTATGGGGGTAAGAATTCTACTAAGTAAAACTCACCTTTGGCTTTTGCAGCACTTGTTGAACCAGATAATGTTTCAGACCCCAAACAAAGGTGAATTGTGAAGCACATGTAAAAGCCCAGTCTCTCACAGCTGCTCAAGGAGAACTCTTGCAATTGGTGTGGAGTTCAGGCAGCTGACCTGCACATTCCTCTGATGGAATTAGTCCTGTGGACAGATGCTTCTGCAGAACACTTGGCTGGGTTTTCTTGCACAGTGTAGGAACTTGAAAAGAATAGAGACCTTTGGAACCATTTTAAGCTTGTATTTCCTTTTCAGATGGTTTGTGCTGCTCTACAGTACAGCAGTAGCTTATGGTGTTTGTCATTTTATCTTTAGGAAAAGACAAACAGAAAATGGAGACTTCAGGTAATAGATAAGTTATCTAACACTAACAGTCACCAGTGTGGATGCCTAACACTGCACAGATTTGACCTGGTAATGATGGAGCAAGGGATATCACATCTTACACACCTTTGGGGTTAACTCCTTAGGGGGCAGTAGGGGAAAACATTCACTTTAATAATTTCACTGAAGAGTGTTTTGATGAGAAGTGCCAATCAGTGTAATTTCCATGCCCCTCATCACATAACTTGGCAGTGAGTACTGTGTTACTAAACCCAAGTGTGTTACTGAGTGCACATATACCACAAGATAATAATTTGATAGGGGAGTGTATATTGAAGTAGGAATGTGAAGTAATGTATTTAAATTGTTTTGCTGGGTTTATATAATTTCTTTATGAACAGAAGGAAGTGTGGGCATTTCAGAGAACATCAATGCAAGGAAAATAGGTTAGAAAGGTTATCAGTTAGACTCCCTGTAAAGGTTTCTTTTTAAGGGCAGAATGCTTTGACCTTCAGGTATTTTTATGTTCTGGAGATGTCCCTAGGTAATGAAAATATCTTCATGTTTTTATTAAACTTACCATTACGTTTATGTATCTTACCAGCTCTTACCCTTTTGAAGGGTGAATTGCTGTAGTGAGAAATAGAAGGAAAAACTCTCTCTAAATAATCAAGAGAATAGAAGCTTCTGTTTTGATTAAAATTAAACATAGTTCTAGAGTCCACCTTTTGAGGATATGAGAGCAGTTTGAGAAAGACTACCAAATTACTAGTTTTCTGTAAATTCATACTAAAAGAATCACTAGTTCCAAAAGTGTTTTATGAATTTGTGAAAGGAATTTTTTTACTGCTTTAAAGATGTCATCTCTTCACCCAATACCCCATTGCACAGAACTTACTGGCATTAAATTTTGGACTTTTTGTTACTGTTTCCAAAAATGGGCCACTTTTTCATTTGTAGCTGAAAAACATGCCCTAGCTCATATCTGATTCCCAGCATGCATATGATCTTTGAAAATATGTTATGAGTGGTTTTTTTATATAAACAAATAAGCTTAAATTTTAGAGAGCTCCTAGAAATATTAATGTGACAATGAAATAGAAACTTCTCTTTCATCAGTAATCTTCAGTAAGATATCCCAATTTAATAATATTTAGCTTTTCCGGCAGGCATTGTCCAAGACAGATGCTCTGTGTGGTTTTTATTATTGCTTATTTCTGAGCTGTAACCCACTAGGCACTGTTGTTTGGATAAAATAGATTTTTCTCTTCAGCAGCTGGAAGGACAGGAAATAGAAAGCCCTCACTGAAATGTGTAGATTGCAGATTTTAAACCAATTACTTGAAACTCAGAAAGGCAATGTCTAGCCTTTGGATAAAGTTTGTGGTTTAGATTATTTCTATTTCTGCACTACCCTATTTCCAAGTCTTTTTTTTTTTTTAATGTTCACTTTTAACCATCTCCTTTGAACCATGTCCAGATTTGGGGTTGGCTTTAAAGTGTAGAGTCAATTCATTGTCCTGAGTGAGGATTTTCCAGATTTGTAGTTTAGTTGATCAATAGCAACTGGAAAATATTTGTCCTACTCTTGGTCAGTCTTGAAACAGCCTGTTGTAAAACCATGTGTTTATTTTTCTCTCCCCCATGTCATAAATATATGTAAAGCATACCTGAAGAGCTACCTGATGGAGCAGGCACCCAGGATACCTGTATTAATTTGAATAAAAACTCCATAGCTACCCCAACTTTGGAGATGCCACCTGCACCAGAATTTCCATCCACACCTTTACCACCTATGAGGTCTGCTCCCTGGTCTTTCTTAAATCTGTTCAATAATTTTTAGCACTTAAGGCTCCCTACTTTAGTAAGATACTTAATTCTGCATACTAAGATAAGGAAAAAAAAAAGGCAGCAATACCTGCCCCTGTGGCTAATTTAGTTTGCTCAAAACTTATTGTTGTGATTGCTCTCTGCCTTGTCATTTACTTTGTTTTGGTGTATTACAGTGATAATGTCTGGCAGGTGCTTTTCTTCAGGTAGAGCACTCCAAGACAACATTTTCTAGATTTTTTTTTTCCTGTAACAACTGAATCAAAGAAAGGATATGAAAAATATTGAGAAATATATATTCTAATGTTCGCAAAACTAACACTTCCAGAAGATGTAGCAATAAAGCTTTGGGGTGAATCCCACTAGTACTTGTGTCACTTCCAGTATTTTCTAGAGTTTTTTCCATCACATAATACAATCCCAAATCTATGTGTTCCCTCTTGGTAAATGTCAAATACTACTTGGCTTTCTGAGTTTTAAAGCAGCAGGACCCTCAGCCTTCACTGAAAGTGTGATACTTCTCAAGTGTGTTTTGCATCATTTATCCTCTTAATTGCACTTTACTGTAAATTTCATGGTCTTTTTGGAGGCTTTTTGGGATTCGGGTTCTTTTTTCTTTCCAGTTTATTAACATTTTCATGCACAATGTTTCCTGTTCTTCATACTAATTAATGTGGATTAAAAATCTCTTTCTCTGTGTGTCTTCACTTGGTTTTATTACTGTGAATGGAGTGAAAACAATGCTAGACCAGAACCTGCAGCTGCTCTTTTGCCAATAGCAGATTCCTGCCCTGGCAGTGTCCCCTCTCCCAGACTTTCTGAACATATTGCTGCACTAGCTCCTGCGAGGTAAATCATTCACAGGGGTTTTGATTCAGTTAACAGTCTACCCTGTTCTATCCTGGATTTGTCTGTCTTGGAGGAGAGAGGGTTGTTTGTCATCTGCTTAATATAAACTTCATTAAGCTGCTGTGACTAGGGATTTTCCTGGAAATGGTAGGAGGGGGTAGGAGAAAAATTAGATAAAAATGAGGAAGTTCATGAACAGTCTCATGGATACTAGTTAAAATAAGATACAATATTTAGTGTGTGTATGCTGTCAGTGGGTGTCCACCCTATCACTTGGATGGAGTAGCTTTTCAGTGGTCTCAACAACTCAGAAGTAGATAAGGATTTAGAAATATAAAAGTAATTTTCTAAAATGGGGATTTTTTAATTCATAACACACTGTTGTGCTGTGTTGCAATCGCAGAAAACTAGGGGATTATCTGGCAAATTTCCTGTCACTGCCATTGCATAGTTTTACTGGCACTTACCTTGGCAAATTGCTGGTGTTTTGGAGGTCATCTATGAGTACTAGACAGCAACAGTAATTTTGGATAGAAGACAGTGACAGTAGTTTGGAGGGTTATGATACCCTTATTGAAGGTCAATAACATTTTCTGATGGTTTGTATTACATTGTGCAGGGGTTTTTGGGTTCCGGGTAGCATGCACACGCCCCAAGTTACAACATGAAACAAAGCTCTTCCTGTAAAAATGAGAATTAAATGAACAGCTCCTGTTCCTGCCAGGCCCTAGACAGACATTCATGCTTGAGTAAAGCATACAAGAATATACTGTTGCCTACACCTGTGTGGGCTTTCTGCAACTGAAAAACTAATACTAAGATTTGGAATTGACTGGTTTTAAACCTATAAAGCAGTAGTCTCAGCTAGCTGAGAGATGAGGAGAAGTCTGACATCAAAATAAAAGTCTGTTTTGTTGTCTTTTGAAGACATTTTTGTTGTCTGGGAGAAGCAGGTACCTTCATGAGCTAACATGAGCTTAAGCAGGAAGAGATGGAGGCTGATGATAGGGGCTGGTAGGTACCTTCATGGTGACATTTGGTTTGAGCCAGTACAGTACAGAAGATTTGGTTGTGATGTTTTCAGCAGCAAATTCTCTTAAATCAACAAAGATGAAAAACAAACAGAAAAGATGTATCACAATACTCCTGGTGATTTTTTTTTTTTTTTTTTTTTAAGCAGAAAACCTGAGATGAAAAAGGGCAGTGAAAAAAGTACTACTTCAATAATCAATTTTCATGTCTACCAGTGAAACTCCAGTATGATTACACCTGCTTGCCCCATCTGTGGACGTATTCAAGGCCAGTCTGGATGGAGCTCTGAGCACAGTCTGGTGAAAGCTGTCCCTGCCCACAGCAGGAGGGTTGGAAGTAGATGACCTTTAAGGTCCCTTCCAACCCAGACCATTCTATGATGCTACTGAGCTGTAGATGCCTTGCAGATACCACTGCAGCTACTGTGTTCTGAGTACCAGCGAGTCTTCTCTAAAACCTAGCTCTACATCTGAGTCCAGGCAAAGGAAATTTACATCTGCTCTCACTCAAGATCTATGGCTCTAAATTTGTTATTTGGCAAAATTAACCTTTCAGGAGAGCAGCTTTAAAATGAGAAAAGCAGTTATGTTCATGGTGGTTCAGGTTGAGAGCCCAAGTATTTTTACAACTGAAAAAGTAGATTATAAGAATTTTCTGCTCAAGAAGGGCAGAAAATTGAGCAGCTTTTGCAGAGCTGTCGAGGGAAGGTTTAGGATTGAGTGTGGGAAGGAGAACAAAAATTATTTTATAAAGCTATGTAGTCTGGATTCTCCCCTGAAATGAGAGGTCATCAGTGTAGCAACTAGTTGATGTTTATATTTTGTTACTGAGATGATGCTGCTGCTTTTATAATTTTCTTTTGAGTGGGAAATACAGCAAATCCAATCTTCAAACCTCCTTTTTAGTAAAATGGTATCTATTGGAGATCTGCATGGAGCAGTTCATGAGTGCCATGTCGGGCTTTTAGTAGAGCAAAACTAGGCCATCCCAGGGTAAGCATACTTGCCCTTGCTACTGAAGCCTTGCATTTATTGTCAAGGACTGGCACAGGTCCTTCTTTTCCTAATGGGCTCCATGTTTTCTTGGTTGAAGCTCTGTAAATTGTGCCACCTTCTACTTAACCACCAAAAAGGAGAAAGCTTGCTGTGAAATGTTTGAAGGATCTGGATTTGATTTCTAGATTAAAGTTAAGTGAGCTGCTTAGAAGGTAGACTTCATAATGCTTTTTTATTGTAGTTTCAGTTCTTTATTGAAAGCCTTAAATAGTTGGATGTTTATATAACTAACTACTAAGTTATAGTGTATTATTACTCTATTTCATAGATGCAATGTCCTCCTGTTTAACAGTGAAATATTTAAGAGCAATTACAGCCTTTCCAGAAAGTTGCAAAAAGTCATCTTAAAAAGTAATCCTGGCAGCTTTAGACCATGTAAACCACAGAATCTGGCACTTCCTGACAAAGAGTATAACTAATATAAAACAGATGCAATGCCAGGAGGTCTTTAGATTGTATTTTATATACATGCTTTTTATAGTCATGTGGACTTAACTTTTATATTTTCTTTTAATGGAATCATTTGTGATATAAATACAAATACTTAGTAATAAGTAATAATAGGTATTAGTCCTGATTTTTGTTGTGTTCTTTCTGATAAGTGGACAGACAAGAATATTCTCTGCAGAAACTGTAGTCTGGAAAAAGAGGAGGTCTCAGGCTGACCATACTAAAACTGTCAGAGTTTTTATGGCTGTTTTGGTGTGATGACAAGCAAGAGGAAGTAAAATATGGGGGAGAAATACTGCTCTCTTGTGGTGAATGCTACTTGTCCTTCTGCTTTCTTTTATTTTGTAGAACTTTTGTTTGAGAACCCTTTGGAAGTCTTAGGCAGGTGTAAACCTCATCTTCCCTTCAGTCATTCAGGTTGTAAATGCCAGCAGCCAAGTAGCCTCAGTGTCCGAAGTGCCATCTCATTACACTAGGTAGTTTCTTGTGTGCTGATTTTGCTCTTGTTCAAGTTTGTTATCTTTTAAATAACTACCCAAGTAGTTTGGTTTTGTCGTTAAACAAGCACTCAAGCTTTAGCTGTAAAAATACCTCAAAAAATTGTTTTCAGCATGGTCTGATTCCCAGGGCCATGAGTGTTTGGTTCCTACAGAAGGAGGTTAAAAAAGCCCTTATCTGCTACGCACTTATTCTTCTTACAAAAGATGCTAGAATACCAGCTGGAAAGAGTTTTCTATTGCTGTTTTGTGTTTTTAATCCAATGATGAATTTCCTCTCTGTGTATTGTCTCATTATAATTACTCATGAAATTAACATCAACTAGGAAAATAACCGTGCCTGCTCCAGATGCAGCGAGCCCTTTGCCGGCGGATGAAGCACCTCCTGTCCCCAAGACTTGTGCTGTGGCCACGCAGACCACCGAGCTCCCCCTGCCTGCTGACCCAGCTGGGGGGCTGCCTTCTCCAGCCCCCCATGTGGGAGCAGCCCTCGGGCTGCCTCCTGCCCTTGCCAGGTACATCTGAGCCAGCTGTGTTAGAAAGGCGCAGTCAGAAACTGTAATTTTACGCACACACAATCACAGAAAGGTTTGGTTTGGAAGGGACCTTAAAGATCATTTAGTTCACACACTCCTGCTGTAGGCAGGGACACCTCCCACTAGACAGAATCACCAGGTTGGAAGAGACCTTCATGATCGTAGAGTGCAACCCATGTCCGAACGCCTTAACTAAACTAAACCATGGCACTGAGTGCCACATCCAATCTCTTTTTAAACACGTCCAGGGATGGTGATTCCACCACCTCCCTGGGTAAACCACTCCAGTATTTTATCACTCTTTCTGTAAAAAACTTTTTTCTAATATCCAACCTATATTTCCCTTGGCGCAACTTAAGACTGTGTCCTCTTGTTCTGTCAGTTGTTGCCCGGAAAAAGAGACCAACCCCCACCTCACTACAACCACCTTTCAAGAAGTTGTAGAGAGTGATAAGGTCACCTCTGAGTCTCCTTTTCTCCAGGCTAAACAAGCCCAGCTCCCTCAATTGTTCCTCATGGGGCTTGTGTTCCAAGCCCCTCACCAGCCTTGTTACCCTCCTTTGGATGCACTCAAGTGTCTCAACATCCTTCCTAAACTGAGGGGCCCAGAACTGGACACCGTACTCAAGGTGCAGATTGCTCAGGGCGCCACCCAACCTGGAGGTGAACATTTCCAGGGTTGGGGCATCCACAGCTTCTCTGGGCAACCTTTTCCAGTGCCTCACCACCCTCACAGTAAAGAATTATATCTAATCTAAAGTTCTCCTCTTTTAGTTTAAAGCCATACGATTTCACTTTTTTTTTTTTTTTTTGGCTGATGATGCTGTCAAGAGGAAGCAGCTTAAAGGTCTCCTGACCCTCATAGTGCTTCAGAAATTTATATAGTGATTAGAAATCCAAGTAGCTTTTAGGCAGAAGTTGTAAAAATAATTTAAAAATTAAAGCAGCCTTTCAATGGATGAGGAAGAGCAGTCACGGGTAGAAGATTCAGTTGGATTTTGTTGGCAGAAGTTGGTGACATGAGGAGAATATAGTCACCCTTGTTACAAAATGTGTGTTTTTAAATCGTCCAGTGGCCCAAAGTTTTTGGAGGAGAACACAAGCTTTAACTTATGTAGTGATGAGACATCCAGAATATAAGTCTTTACCAACAGTAAGTTGTAAGAAACAAAAAAAGTGCTTCCCTCAGTAATTAACACTACAGGATATTTGTTTGTTTGTTTATGGGTAAGGAGGGCTTTAAAAAAATCCTTAAATGAACTCCTCCTGAGCTTTAATTAGTATTGCCAGAGGTCCAGTAAGTGTTTGATTAATGACTTTTCTTCTCTTGCTGCTTTTGGGCAGGCATGAAGCATCTCTGCCTACTTGTGAAACAAATTCTTTCAATAAAATCTCAAGCTTTCAGTCTAAATCATCTGTAAGTTACACAAGGTAAATCTTTTAAAGTATGTCTACAGCAGACTGCTAGGTGTAAGCAAGGTATTCAGGCAGTATTTTTGCATTTAAAGCTGGGAAGTAGTATATAGTTGTGTAGGTATGTCGAAGTGTTTGGAGTATTTTGTCTGTCTTTGTAATTATTTTAAAAAATACACAGCAATTCAGTGGATAATCTTGAAATTTTAAAATAGGAACCTGATTTACAGGTTAGAAATTGCAGAAGTTATTTTGGAGCCAGTCTGGTTTTTCACATTTTTTTTGTCTGTTCACATTCCTTTCCACCTGTAAAATAAGTGGGGAAAGTGAAAAGGAGTGAGGATCACGCTGAATTTGGTAAGGGTTGCTAAAATTGGACCTGCTGAAGTTATATCAGCAAATATTCCAAAGTTTTTTATGCTTACTATTTATTATGAAAAAGAGAAGGTAAATGATCTTCAGGGCTAATTATGTCCACACCATGGAGACTTAAACGGATCCATGTGGAGAGTTCTGGGCCCTGGTTCAGTGGGAATGACCCAGGCGTGCAAGGCAGAGTCTAGGATGAGGAATTTGAAGGCTGACAGATGCTAAGTGCTCACTTGATGAGGGGAAAGTTTTATTTGTGTGTGAAATCAAAATTGCTGTTCTCTATATTAGTATTCAAGTTGCTAACACATTGCCTGACGTCTCTGTGAGCTGGAAACTTCCATAACTTTCCAGTGGTTGATGTGGTCTGGTATTGTACTGTATCTCTGTCAATCTTTCCTACTGTCTCTGTTTTCTCCCACGTTGGCTCAAAGCTTCTGCGCTGGAAAAGTACTGCTGGAAGATCCTTCGGGAAATCTGTCAATCCTTGGACCCTCTCTTCTTCCAGTCCTTTCTCCTTTTGAGCAGAGATCAAAAATTAAGAGCATGGCTGCTGCTGCTGTGTCTGCTGCTATTGCTGTCCGGGCCAGGTAGACATCAACTTGTAAAGGAATGTTTTATAGGTTGGTTTAAGGAGGTTCCAGTTCACACAAAAATAATTGGTCCCTTGCAGGGTTGTGAAATCAATCGGCTCTTTCACAATAGTGGGCAAGTCATTAGAATATGTCCAAAGCTCCCATGCCCTATTTATAGCTTAGCTGCTCTGAACCTTGGTGAGTAATTCTACCATTCTGTTCCTCATGATACCTGTTTTACAGTTCAGTTAGTAAATTAACTGTAAATAACATTTGTGTTACATGAGTGACAAAGAATAATCTGTAACTTGGAGGAACTTTTTGATGCTTGAAAACAATGGCTTGCTGAGTTCCATCTAAATCTTTACTGTATTGTTTTTTATAAAGACTTGCTTAGACCAAACATTTTGACAAGTTTTTCAATCATCCATTCGTATCAGTAAAATTTTTGAATATGCAATAATATCCATATTTTTATATTTCTACATTACATAGATGTCCTAAGGTACTAATAAATTATGTACATTAGAAAGCATACACAAAACCAGAAAACTAAAAAAGATGAAAAAATTTTCTCATTACTTTTTATTTTACTTTATTAATGGGAAAAATATATGAAAAAAATTCTTCTTGCACCTCAGTGGATTGCCTTGTGCCTCCCCTTAATTGTTCAGCCTCCACTTTGTGGGCTGCTTGTTTAGACATCATTCCTGCATCAGTTGTCCTGGGTTCAGTTTCTCCATATAGACTTTTCATAAGGGATTTTGGGTTATCAGTGGTCCCAGCCATCCTGAATTTTGTGTGGTCACCTTGTTTGTTCATGGGGTCTTTTTACACACTTGCTAGACTCTACGAACCTAGTGCCTACCGCTCGCTCCTGGATGCCCTGCTCATCACACCTGTGGCTAAGCCTCCTCTGCAGGCCAGTGCACCCTCCAGGAAGTCCACAAGTGCTCTGGAGTTGCCAAAGAGCAAGAGGTATTGTCCAGGTGTGGTGTGTGGTTGGCACTTAGGACTTTTGAGGAAACTGGCTACTCCTCCAAAGCACATTTCTGTTGTCTGCATGCTTGTGCCTGCCCTGGTCTTTGGTACGAGGTCACCAGCTCCAAATCCTGCTGGTTTCACCTCTTTGCAGAACTAATCTGCACTCTGGACCTGCTGATGGTGTCTGTGCAAGTCCACCATACTAAAGCAGAGGTTTCCTTTCCTCACTGGCTTCATGTGCCCTCCAATATGCATGGTGGTGCTCGTGTTGTGTCCTGAGCCTCCGAGGGAGGCACTGTCACTCTACAGAGGCAGCTGGAGAAGGAACAAGAGACTCTGGCTTAAAAACTCTGTGTGGGTGAATTATTTGCCACAGTTCCTTGAGCAACTAAGCGGCACGTTAGGCTATTTTTCAAAGCTCACTTTGAATGTATGAAATCAAGTAACTGGCATGCAGTCCAGCAAATGACTCTTTTAAAAATTATTTGCTGTCTAGGCCCTTTGTTCCAGCGCTGATTCTGTTCAGTGCCCAGGACTGTTTGTTCTCCTTTCCTGACCGCAGCGATGTTAATGCTTGCTTCAGCGGAAAGCTGCCTTTATGACTTCAGCTGCACAGGCAGGAGTCTACTTGGTTATTTTACAGGGCAGTGTGTATTAAATTGTGCTAAGGAAGGAATAATCTGTGGGTTCTCATGTGCCTATTTGCATTTTCCCAAGAGTTAGAGCCATCTAGAGGTAAGGCCCAAATAGAAGTAGAGCTGAGATCCACTTGATGCCAACACTGGTGTTGAGTAGCAAGTAGAAGTTCTTTCCCTCCTTTTTCATGGCTTCCAAGGTGACTTCAGTCTGTAGAGAAGGCTAAAATAGCCCTAACCTCAGGGAGGGGAGATAGTAGTTTATAAGACACAAACAATCTTTAGTTGTATCAAGGTTTCTAACTTGTAGCATATCCACTTTAAAAAGATAAAAAAGTAACATTAACAGAATTGTGGTGATATAAAGCAACCTTGAATACTAATTTTATTTTTTGCCATTGAATGATCTTACTGGAAAACCTTTTATGTACACATTAAAAGAGAAAACCTCTTGAGGAGTTCTGATACCTGTCTGTCCACTGCAGGTGAAGCCCATGCCATGCCATCAGCAAGAGTTCTTTAGCTGTGGTTTTTGTTTTGTGATACTGTAGTAGAGCCAATAACGATGGTGAAAATGAACTCTCCCTTTTTTGCCTTCACTCACTAAAGTGCATTGTTTATGGCAAGTGGAGGTAGATTGTTACATGAATGGAAACTTTCTTCTTCCTGAATCTGAAACTGGCTTTATGTTTGTCCCTCGTTTGCTCACCATATGGGGGGAAACTCTCCTGGTCTTGAAGATTCATTTTTGGAGTTGCACTCAGTGTTGAGATTCCCAAAGTGGCTCCATTCAGTTGCTGTTGCTTACAAGTAACATGGGGCTGTGTGTTGGAAAAGGCAGGAAACAAGGGAAAACTGGTTTTGTTCTTCCATAGTTAAAGTCCAGTTTTTGAGGGGTTTAATCTGTATTGCTCTTTCAACTGACAGCTGGAGAAAGATGTGCCAGGGAGCCAGAAGGTACACTGGGAGTAAAGAGACCATGTAAACCTGCCCAAAACACCATATCAGTATTGGATATATCAAGATCCAGGTTGAATTACTTGAAATAAACATCTGTGGATTGTTAATGGGTTTTAAAGGTAACCTTTAAACTTGTGAAAAATGAATTTTCTCTTAAGCCATTGCAGCAGCTAGGTTATCCTGGTTATTCAGGTTGCTGCCATAAGGCTGTGGCATACAGTGATAAAGGAAGCATATGATTTTCAGGCTGTTAGGGACGTCCCAAAACGGATATGACCTAAAACTTTGGACAGTGATGTAGCGGTACCGTTGGTCTGAGAGTTAGTCTGAGTTGTGCTCTGCATAAACTGCATTTTAAAAAGGATTCTTCCAGGAATAGCCAGTGTTGCCCTGAAGACAGCATAGAACAAATCAGGGTAATGATTTCTGGTTTCCACGTTATCATCCTTAGTCCTGAGCTGCTGGCACCGGTAAGGAAGGAGAGGTTACCAGCAGATGGAGCTGAAGAAATGAAGCTTCGTGCTGTCTTGTCCTGTTGAATAAAGGAGCACAGCCTTTACTGTGTGGCTTGAGAAACACATAGGAAAAGGAGATAAAAGAAGATAAATGTAGTGTCAGTAACTACATATGCTTATTGAATGTCAACAAAAATCAAGCAAAACTAATCAATTATGTCAGGAAAAAATATAACAGATTTGAGAGAAATATGTCCATTGAGTGTGAGAAACATTACAATCCATCTAGTGAGATATTGTGATATGTAAACGAATGTAATAATGAAAAGTTGTTTTAAATGGCAGCTCACTTCATCCCTCAATAAATCAGTTGATAAGAAAGGAGAGCTGAAATCTTATGTCCCATAACTAAAGAGACAAGTATGCGACGGAACACAGTAGACTAACTTGTTCAAAAGAACATTTGGCTCAACCAAGTAAATAAACTGCTTTGGAGTTTTCTGACTCTTTTAAATCTTTTATAACTTTCATGAAAAGGTAATGAATCTATTTTACCAAGGTAGCTTCGGCTTCTTTGCGTTATCTCTGGGGACAAACTCAGGAAGGTTGTAGTTACAACAAAAGCAGGGTGTTAATTCTGTTCTGCAGTAAGGCTGCTCCAGAAATATTTCCCTTTTATCCCTCTCACTTCACTGTCTCTGCTCCGAAAAGCTGGCTGTGTTAAACTGCTCTGTACTGGGTAGCTGCCAGAGTACTTGGCCTTTTTCTGACTTAGGAACTGGCCTGAAGTGGTGATGAACATCCACACGTTTTCTTCCCCACCAGACTCCTCTGTAGTGGGCTTTTTTGGGGTGTAGAACAGCCATGCAATCTTTCAGTAAGCTAAGTGTTTCATCCTAATGGGAACAGGGATAGTCTTGAGTTTATGGGTCTTGTGTGTTTTTTAACAAACGACACATATGCAGCACAGGAAATGATGTATTTAATATCTTGCATGTCCAAGAATTGGAGCTCTGCCTTCAAATTAAATCTCAAGGTAGAAACACCGTGAAATTTTGGGAAACTCTAGCACGAATGAATGTTGGCAGCCCTTCTGTTTTTGACATGGCTTTTGTTTTATCTACCTGATGCTATGCTGCATTCAATTCCTTTAAAAAAATTGGTAGTCTGGCCTTGTGAGATGAGCATGGGTGTTAACTCTGCGAGAATACTTACCCTGAAAGGTGCTTTGAGTTATTTCTGTGTTCAGAGCACTGCTTACAGAAGGGTAACATACTCCCTCCCAGTAATTTGATACAGAAATACCTCCACCCAGATGACTTTCTCTGCTCCTACTTTCTATTACTTTATTTTGCATTTCTTCTTTCTTGTAAGATACTGGAGCACTGTTAGGTTAACACGAAACATAAACACTGACACCATGGGCTTGTAGTAGGGGTGGGAGCAAGGTCAGCACTCATTGCTTCTTGTCTTCTGTTTCTCTATTGTTACATCAGAAAACCCTTGCAAAAAGCCATCTGTATTTCCCTTGTTCATGGAGTTTTGTCATCATTCTCATACCTACCTTTTCTGTTTTTCTATATATATCTTCAGCTATTGTGTGTTTTGATACTGGACAAAATATGTCACAGGATTTTTATGACCTAATTGAGACCTGAGATCCAATTCCTGGCTATCTGAAGAAAGCATTTACAAACTGTCCCATAGATACTACATGACCTGTCCTGTCAGCAGATTTCCTCACACCACAGGGGACTTGTTCCTTACTCCCACAGTTGTTCTGGACAGCAGAACGAGCTACTTTAACAAGCCACTTAAACTATCATTTATATCCACAGAACTGTTAGTGAAATACTGATGTATCAGACTGGTCTCAGGGCTCAGCTGATAATTTTTACATATGGATAACCAGTATCTTGGGCTTGCATAAGGAGGAAGTCCAGCCAAATCCCTTGAACCTGCTTGGGAAAGTCCAAGAGACTTGGTCCTTGTTATCACTTTGGTGTTCTTAGAAGTTACATGAAAGCAGGGTCAATTCCTTTTCAGTTATTTAGTAGGTTCTCCTTTGGCTGATAACAACATCTCACATTATTAGCTTCCCTAAAGTTTGTGTGAAGAAATTCTAGGCAGCATTATATAGGAGTTGCCATGGAAGGAGGGAGGGAGGTTTAGGCATCTATAGCTCCAGACTATGTGTTTTCCTCCTCTGTTTTCTTTGTTTGTTTGTTTTGTTGGGGCTCTTTCGGTTGGTTGGTTGGGATTCTTCGGTTTTTTGTGGGGTTTTTTCTGTGTTTGGGTTTTTTTTGGGCGAAGGGACGGAGGAGCATCAAACCTCTAAATACATTCAGAAGGATTGTCCAGTGCAGATTTCTTAAAATGCCTCTGAAATGTGTTCAGCCTGGTCTCTGAAAAACTGGTGCTTGTATCATGTGTGACCTGGACCCACTTCCTCCCTCACAGGAGGAGGAATTATTACTTGCTTTTTCTAGGGTTTTTTTGCCAGTTTCCACAGTGCTTTTGTTGACCGGGAGGCAGGGTTAAGTCTGAGGAGCCTTTTGTGAGCTCTGAATAAAGTTTGCACTGGCACTGGAGCCCTGTGTATCCCCCCAAGCCTCCAACTGGCTCCCCAGAAGTTTGTTTGTTTTCCATACACACACTTAGTCTGATAAAATAAGGCTGCACTGTGTGGTAGGAGCTGTTCTCCATGGAATTTCAGGAGTGTCTGTTAAGCATAAGCTAGCATGTGAAAAATAGAGAGGTGTCTTTGGCTTGCTTCTTTGCCAGACATTTTTCTTGGGCTGTTTTTGCAATCTGTTTCCCTTGCAACACACTTCCAGAATTATTTTGATTAATCTTCCCATAGGTTATTAATCAAACTCCTCATGGGTTTTCAGGACACAAGACTGAGTCTGACAGACTCGTGTTTCACTGTTCCTTCATTCTTGCAGTGTTAAAACCCCTTGCCCAAAGCTTGAAAGTAGAGCATTCACATCTTGCAGGAAGTGTTGGCTTGCAGGGATGTGAGTCTTGGTTGCATTAGTTTTCATCGTGGAAAACTTTGATTTTTGCTGTAAGTATTCATCAGGTGGAGAAGGAGTAGTTTAAGAGTTATGGAACAGAGTTAAAATGTTAATGCTAGTGGTAGAAGGTAGGTGTGTCATTAATAATAGTACAAGTATTCTGACGTGGAAGTGTTCCTGACCTGAAGCTGACCCATGAGTGTCAGCGGCGAAGTCTGAGAAAGTACTCACACAGAACTTGGTAAATTCATAAGGTTTATCATTCCTCCCTCAGTTTCCTAGTGATGGCACTGAAAAGCAGGTGGGAGCTCTCTTCCATAGCATATTCATTTTCTTAAATTTCAGTCTATAATTTTGTCTCTTCAAATCATGTATTTTCTAGATGGTGAAACTTGGGTCGTCACTGTACAACATCCTAGTGTGTTGCAAAATATTCGTGGGGCTAATAGTGGGCATTGTACAGCAACTTGTAGAAAATAAGCGCGCTTCTGGAAAGATCCATCACTATATTTCTAAAGTTGAATAAAAATAACTGGAGTTTGAGTGTTTCTCAGTGTAGAAAAACATGAAGTAAAATGTTGAGGAATGAACTTTGTAGCCTGAATTTAAAGTTCAGCATTTAAAAGGTTGAACCTCTTATGAGGCAGATGTTGCTGAGGGTGCAGGAAGTCTTTTTTGAAAGTGAGACAAAGACGGTGTGTCTTTCTGCAGAGAACACTGCATGTGCACTCCCTGCCAACTGTGTGATTGGAGGCTGTAATTCCAGAGAAATGGTGCATTATTTCGTGCAGCCCACCGCAGGTGGACAATATCACACAGCAGAGACTTGCCAAGCTGCAGTAGCAGCCTGCCTGTTAATTTAATAGGCTGTGGTGGTGGCTTGAGTTTATTCAATTCTTGTTTCAAAGAAACAGGCATACAATACAAAGGGTGTCCAAGGCCTGTCAGAAGTTTTGCCCTGAGGCCGGCAAGATCCTCTCTGTCAGAGTGATGGCTTCAGACTTTTCCCTTGGGAAGCTTCTTGCTTCAGGCTCCTGGCACATAAGTTTCCAGAGGTGATAAAAAAAATCAGAGGTAGCTTATACCTGGGTTTATAATTGTCTTTTAGTTTGGGATCATTAGGATTTCACCTAATTTCTGATGGAAGCCTAAGTGTCTCCAACAATCTGTTGCTTCAGGACCTAGCAGGCCATGTCATTGTCAAGCCTTAGAATTCAACCACAAAAATGGCAGTGGTAGAGTTTCCCATCAGCATTGCAATGAGCCTTGTGGGCCTCCATCAGAGTCTGCTTCCATGCCATCTTCTCCCTGGAGGGTACCTTTTCTGCTTGTCAGAAATCCATTTGTGCTTGTCAAGTAGCCTCTGCTGTAGAAGATAGCTGCTGACTCAGCAGGATTTTCTTATTTCTGATGACTATTTGTATTATTTATGATTTATATGTTCCAGACAAAGGCAGTAAAGAGGTGCTAGACTTGAAAAGTTATTTGACAAGCAGTAATGAACCTCTTGGATGGAGAAGAAGGAAACTTTCTTTTTTTAGCGCCAACAGTGTTAACGAGGAATTCTTAAAGTTGCAGTGGGGCTCTGGCCTAGAATGGGTTTGATGGGTTATATGTCAAATATATTCAGCAGTACAGAAGGATGTTTTTGTAACAATGAAGTTGCAGACAAAAAATGCACTTTTTTCATTGTGGAAGCCAATCCTAAACTACCTTGTCATCTTCAACCACTGAGCTGCTACTTCACATCAGAGGTTACTTTCCTGTCCTTTTTCTTTCAGTCTGCAGCTGCACTTTTGTGCCCTGTATCTCCACTGCCTCAAAATCTGCCTGTAACAAGGACTAGGATTGTGAGTTTTAGAGGAATCTAACGTTGTACCTTCAGTGCCTCCATTTGAGCTATACAAATGTCTTTAAATATCTTTTCACCATTCAAAGATAATGGAATGCAAGGTCTCACTTTGTGCTTCACTGGGCTTGTGCACACTGCGTTCAGCAAATCCACCAGTGCTGGTTCAGCACAGCTACTGCTGTTACCAAAAACCTACAATTGCCATAGCTGTTACTCATTAAACTGAGCATTCAGATTTATTCTCTAAATTGTGAATAACTTTTTTTATCCCTTACCCGGAAGAAGATTCTGAATACATGAATTATTTACCCTGTAAATCTAGAGATATAAAAAAAATCAAGGTTATAAACCTGAGTTTTGGCCTCACAGTGTGTTCAAGTTGCTGCATGTCATATGGGCAAGGCAGTACTGTGCATGTGCAACACTTGTAAAGTAAAAATAGCTCATGGATTTTTACTTTACGAACTTAGCACAATCTGTAGCTCTGGGAATGACCCTGGTGAAATACACATGGTGCACATGTGCTGTAAATTTGTTTTTCCTCAATACAAGGCTTCTAGTGTGTTACTGATGGGTTTCCAAATTGTGCAAAATACGTTTTTGGAATGGTATTTCATATATGTATTTGGCTGTATTTCACGATGTTGTTAATTTCCTGGTTTTCTTGTCCTTTTGTTTTGCAAATGACCGTCATTAGTAATTACTCCTCTGCTTTGAATATTTTGAATAAAAATATTTATTTTCAGCTTCCCAAAGGCAAGTGAGAAATGAAAAATTTTCTTGCTAGCAGTAATTAGTGGCTACTTGCACTCCATGTGAATTGTGATTAAGTTCTGTTTTCATCATGCATGTTTTTAAAGAGCCTAAAAGAGTTCTGCCAACCCTTAAAATGTAAAAACAGCTGTAAACTGCTCTAAAGAGGCAATATAAAATATTGTGCATGTTGCTTAATGACTAAAGAAACTTAGAACTCTTTTAAAATGAAAATTGCGGAGGGGTTTAGTTGATTATATTGAATTTGGCAGACCTTACTCAAGTGTCTAGTTCTTAAAAAGCAGCATCAGTGTGCAGCTACCACAGCATTTATGATGACGACAGACAAGTGGGTGCTGCTTTCTTGCACTGGGGTGAGGGAACGTCAGTCCACATCTCCATTTGACAAGTTCTCCTGTTCTGGCAAGAGGCATTTGTTTACTCTTCCCTTGTTTCTGAGCAGTGATTCCCTGGAAGCTGCCCAGCCCGCCCCGGTGAGGAGCGTCCCTGCCTGCCAGGACAACGTGGATGTGAGACCTGCTCCTGCCAGCACCGCACCTGCCGCAGTCCTCAAGCCAGCGGCACCCCTGGGTTCTGCCAAGGGCTGGCAGCCTCCAAACCCAGCAGGTAACTTCCAGAGAGGCTTTTTCTTGTTCACCCAGAGACCTTTGGATGGCTCAGGAAAACACACTCCACCATGGGTGTAAAAACAACAGGCTTCAAACGGCTGCTTGTGGGTTTTGAGTACAGGCCAGTTTGCTTGGAGAAGAGGAGAAGAAAAACCAATTTAGCCATTTTAGTAAACCAGTAGCCCTTTGTAAGTAGCCTCATAGATGTAACTGGTTTCACAAGCAAGCAAAATCAGATGCCTCACATGTCTATTAAAAGCATTTATACCAATCAATTATACATACATGCACGCCTCACAGTTTCGGCTTGGTGCTTCCCATGTGACTGCAGATTCAAGCACATTCCATGCCATTTCAGATAGGAATATCAACATATGTTGGTATTATCCATAGGCATGTGTTTTCCAAGTGATCTTTTCAGAAGTACTAGTTAATTAAAAAAAAAAAAAGATAAAAAAGGCAAAGGCATCAGAGTGTTTATGTATTTGACATCTGTAGGTTTTATTTGAGCAGGGTGCCAGATTATTACATAGGTTTGTGTTACAGAGATTTGTGTAGAAGTTCTTGCAGGGACTATTCACATAGCTACTACCTTTGAATGTACTTTGGTGATTTCTACCCTTTGAACCCACACCAGAAAGTCTTCTATCTGGAAAGCATGCAGTTTTCTTTATGAGCACTCCTATGTTATTATGTAACACAGATATGTTTATATGTGTAACTGTGTGCTTATTTTTTTATAGTATTACATGCAGCGGTAACTTGGGGTAATCTCTTTAAGCTGAATCAGTCTTTGGTGCTGAATTAAACTCATGTTGTAGTTTCAAAGGATCAGGGAAATCTGTATCATAATTAAGCTGTAATCTCGGATTTTTTCTTGCTAATATGAGATGAATAGTCTTGATTCTCTTTCTGATAGGATCATATATGCTAAATAGCTCTATTTGTTTGTTTGTTTTTGTTCTATTGTAAGGGTTTTCCCTCTTTAGAATTATATCCAGTCCCAAAATGTAACTGTAGAGGCCCGGGCATAAAAAAAAAACATATGGTGTTAATGCTGCATGTTTTATAATGGCTTTGGCACTTCTGATTAAATGACTGCTGTGGTTGGTAATAAGCCGGTGTATTTTGGTTGAGATGTGCACTTCTGTAGGAAGCCTCAAGATGGCAATGCACTGTCATTGCTGTACTTCCCTGGAAAATAGTGAGTCTACTCTTGAGGGCAAGGTAAAGACTTTTTAAAATTTAGATCACTTTAATTCTAGCATTGCTTTACTACTTTGATTTAGCTGGCGTTAGAAGGGAAGGAAAACCCAAAGTGAACAGTAACAACAGAAGCCCCAACTCTTTTTAAAGTTACATTTTTGGTAGTGTGTGTGCTTAAGGCAAATTTTTGTGGGAATGTGATAATCCAGCATTTTTCTAAGGGACTGATTGTGCTTCATGTTTCACCAAGTGATGAATTATTTCTCTTGCATAGAACCCACCCATCAGTTTGTGGTTTCTGTAGTACCACACTAATTTTTAGTATGTTGGTAGGTATTTCACTGCTAAATCCTACTACCATAATCTCGTATTAGTAGGAGTCAAATGTGTGAAGTAGCCTTTTTTTTTTTTAAGGTGTTCATGAAGGAGAAAGATTTAAAGATAATAATTAAACTACACTTGATTCTGTAGCACTCTGAAAATCTATGTCCATGCTCTTGCATAATGTGGAAATCTCTTTTTTACATCAGAGATACCAAGTAGGCAGGTGAGAGGGAAAGCCAGATGGAGAATTTTTGATTGTTATGTTCCAGAATAGCTTAAAGAAAGCTTAGAATGTTCATATTGGTGGAGAAGCTGCTGGAAAGAAATGGTCATGAGGATGTCAGTTTTGTGCTGTCTTCATGTAGGGTTGAGATGCACTGCTTAAGTTCCAAAGAAGCAAAGCCGTTCTCTGTCCCCAAAAATATTTGGGCAACCAGAAATAAGAGCTGTAGGAGAAGGAAGCATTGATGTCTCAGAGTTCCCTAAAATTGGAAAATGCAGGGAAGATAATGCAGCAGTGTGAATGGCAACTGGCTGGAAATTAGCAGGGTGGGAGAAGGCCAGAGGAGCTTCAGTTATCATTTGCATCTTAGGAACACAAGGAGTCACCCACTGCCATGGGAAGCCAGTTTGTGCTTGTCTCTTGTAGGTGAACAGCAGTCTGACAGGTAAAACTGTTTCGATAATCGAATGTTTGATAAAATTAGTCAGATGTTGAAGAAAAAGAAAGACTGCAAGTGTTTCAGAGGATTCTTGGACTTCAGTTCTGCTGTTTGTTTGCAGTCTGTGAGCATAAAGTTTTCCTTAAAGTAAAATTTCCAGTGCTCCACAGGCCAAACAGAATTCAGCTTCATAGGCTGTAGGCCTGATGAAGTTTCAGACAAAAAGACCTATTTGATTTCATAGCTGAAGTCTACCTTAGGAAATAATTAGAAGGAAGATATAATCTTATTTAAACGTATATCAGTATGCTGTTAATAGCAGAAATGTATTGGGAGCACAGTTTTGTAGCTTTGATACCACTCACCCTTCTAATGAATATTGTATATAACACTAAGTTGTTTCCAAAGCAAAACAGACGTGTCATAGGATTTTGTTTGTGCCTGGGGAAGCTGTAAGATGCTGATTGATGGTGTGGCATGAAGATTGCCAGTGATTTTGTTAAGTTGTCTGACTATAGAGGTATGTCATTTGGGCAGACAGCATCTTTTCAATTATTAGCGGGAATCTCTCATTCTTGGATGGGCCACCCAGAGACTACTTCTTTTTTTTTTTTTAATAAAAGTATTATGGCTTTTTTTTTAGCTTTGGTGTAGAGGTTTGGGGTGATTTGTTGATTCTTTTTTTTTTTTTCTGAAATTGTGCAGAGATGCCTAAAGGTGTCAGAGGGATTTTGTTGGAACTGAGGTGTGAGCTATTTTATGACCTGGCAAGAAGATGGTCTAAAATTGAACGGATGCAATAGTGAACCTGGAGATGGGTCAGGGATTGGGTTTCTCCCTAAAAAAGTCTATCATGATCTGAGTGGTGTCACAATGATAACACCTTTGGGCCTGAATTACCCTCTTTGGCTGTGGGGGCCATTCATGGAGTACCTATGCTATGTTAGCTGCCCTGTGTGAAGGTAACAGAGGTTTTATTCCTCTTTGGAATAAAATCCTGATGTTACAGGATTCCTCAGTGGTTTGGTAGAGGAAATGAAAGGTGGCTGCCTCATTCTTTCTTTTAAGGCATGGATAAGAAGCTCAATAAACTTCAATTTTTTCTATTGTTGAAACAATAAAAATACACTATTACTGTGTGTTATGTGCACAGATTGGAATTTATAATAGTTCTCACTTCATTTTTGTTGAGCTGGGAAGCTCTACTCACCCACCAGAGGCAGAAGCTTTTTACAAGATTATGTTAAATTAAAAGAATGAAATAACCCAGAGCATCCTAGTTTCGTTGCAGTGAGCTGTTTGATAACTAACCATTACTCTACGCTCAGGTAACATTGCTAAGGTAGCATACCCAAGGAACCCCAAAGCATTTTCTAGTCCAGGGCAAGGACATGGTGCATGCACAGGAATGGCTTTCAGTCGCCACGGCCGTGCAGCCACCTCGTGGTGGGTGAGAGATGACAGCTGCTGTCAGTATGCTGTAACATTCCACGGCAACTTGAAAGGAAGTGAATAGCACCGTGGCAAATGGAAACTGCCAGGACCATTTCTGAAGGTATAATTGCCCGGTAGGCACAGCTACACCAACTGGAGTTCGTCCAGGAGAGGCACTGTTCTCGTGGAAATTGTAGCAGGGTCTGTGATGGCCAGGAGCAGTCAGGACTTCCAGTGTTGCATTTCTCATATGAAATTGCCTTCTCTTTCCTGGCATCTTCCGAACCCTGTTGCTGGGGGGTGAGCTGCTGGTGCAGTGGGGACCACAGGGGCTGTGTGCCAGGCACGGCACTGCCAGTACCACACCCTGCCTTCCAGTGCAGGGGCTGGGCAGGCAGCATCCTGCCTCACTTGCTGGGGTCCCGTGGGATGGCAGGGAGCCTGTGGGAAGCTGTTAACAGCTGGTGGCCAGAAAGGCTGGTTTGCTTCTTGGAAAGGAGGGTTTCATTGCAGTTGATGCCCTTTGTTCCTCTTAGGCTTTGCAGTTGAGTTGGAAGAATGGGATGGGGAGGGTTTGTGGTACAAGCGTTCAAAGCTTGTGTTTTAAGTGACCCTTTACTCAGATGTGCCAGTTTCCTTATTCCCAGGGTCTCTCTCAGCCTGGTATCGCTGGGATATATAATCCCCTTCCAGCAGAGCTGCTAGGGAATGTCAGCATGTTCTGCAATATGCACAACTGTCAGTTGCCTAATCCTGAGCGAGCACATGTGTTAAGCACATGCTCCCTTCAGCTGAGGGAACACACTTGGAAACTGACTGCAAGCACATAAAAAGTGCTCCCCAGACAACTTTGTTTTAAAACTTCTGCTATTTCCTTGAAGTTGTTTTCTTGAAGTGTACTTGGTAGCCTTGCATTTACCTCCTTTGGAGTTATCCATAGCTATCTTGCTGCATTTTCTTGTTTATATCCCATTCCTCCAATAATGTTAGAATTTTAAAAGCAGAAGAAAATGCAGGCCTGCTCCTAGGCATGACTTGACAACCTGCTTTACTGGCAGTTTGATTCTTTGTTTCCTTCCTTGCTACTTTTTCTGCTACTTATTTACCTAGAGAAAATGGGATGAAAATGCCGACTGTGCCAAACTGTGGAGTTTGGCTATCAGGGCAGACAGTATGGAGCTGTGGAGAGGGAAGAAGGCACCGAGATACATTGTGCTATCACAAAATGCTTGTACTGACAGTAAGTCCTTGAGGAATTAAGTACCATAAAGGGATGGACTGCAGCACTTCTCATCCTCGTCACCTTTGCTTTTCCGTGTTTCAGTTGTAATTGCTCCAGCCTGTATATCAATTTTGTTGATTTTACAAGCTACCCTGGCTGGGTAAGTTAAGTTGATAGTTTTGGGAATACTTCTGCATAGAAGAAGCAACCAAACTATTGTGTCATTATCACTGTGTTTGTAAAGTTCTGCAATTTTGTTTTTAGGGCCCTCTCATACTAATTTGTTTCCTTTGTAGAACAGGAATTTTAAGGCAGGACTAATTATCGGAGTTAAAGGAGCTACTTGCCCATTGAGGACCATGGTCTGAATATGGGGAAGAAACTTAACACTAATAGTCATCAAGACAAATTCTTATATTGTTGGTAAGGCCTCTGTTAAAAATAGATCCCAAAATAGAAACAGTTCCACTGCTTTTCACTGAAAAAGATTGTTAGAGATTGCTGCTCCGTGATGTAGTCACCATTCATGAAAGCAGAAAGCCTTGTCCATAAAAGTGTTATGATTGACAGGTCAAAACACAAAAGCTTTCTGATCCTGGTCTATGGATTGTAATTAATTTTTCATCTAATCTAAATTATTATATCATCATGCGACAGCAAACCACAAGCTTGTTCTTACGAGCTAATTAATGTGAAGTCACTTAGCCAAGTAAAACCCATTGTGAAACCAGAGTAATTTATAAATGTTAACCTTAACTTGATGGCAGTATGAAATTGTAACTCCTGTAGAGTTGGTGAAAAAATGAGTGTGTTCCTAAAACTTGAATGTTTATCTTTAAGAAGGGCCAGATCATAGTAATGATGCAGAAATGTACCACCTGCTTTTCAGAGACAGAATGGACTGGTGTACCTCACTACAAGATCTGCTGAATAGGGACTCAGCTTTTCTGTTACAAACATGACATTAGGCAATTTTCCTGTGTTTTGGTTTTGCCAAATTCATGTGCTATTGCACTGAGCTGAGCACTTAAATGAATTGTTTGCATTAGTTGGACAGATGCATGTTTCTTTCTGTGTTCACTTAAACAGAGATGCAGAGATTTTTTGACTCCTTGGTTATTTCACACACATCAAGTGGGACCATTCACTGACTTCCAAAATCAGATGGTCATTCTTTGATTTGTTAAAAATCAACTTGTCACAGACTGACTTGCCAGATCAGTTCCTCTGCATTAGCTAGCACCAGCTCAGAGCAGTGATGTGTCCTGTTCAGATGCACAGGTGTAGGGCATCCAAGAATTATGCCTAATATTTGTTCAGCAAATGAAAAGCCAGTATTCCTCTGGTAAATTCTTACTGGAATTCAGTGTTAAACATCAGCTTCATGAAAGTGGCAGATAATCTACATGAGGCTGGACAGACCTGCTCTCTGCAGGCAGAGTCAAGCTGTTGAGTTCAGAATAGGAGCTAAAAGGAGGCAAAATCTCATCTACAGAAAGCTACTAAATGGGTTTCTATACTCACACTGCAAAGAAATGGAACACTGTAGTACAAGACTTCGTTTTCTCTTTCTTCTGGAGTCGTGTTTTCGATAAAAGCAACGCCAGTTGTGCCAAATTTGTGACAGTATGTGATGTAACAAATCAGAAGGAGACAGGCTGAGCGAGCCAAAACCACCATACTCATTTTAATTAAGATGCTTTACAGCTAATTTACCCGGAGCCTTTCCAGTTGAAAGGCTGGTTACTAGTGCAGGAACTATTCCCTCTAGTTGCAGGGGCTGTTGAAATGGGGCCAAGGTGGCACCTGTTTTGATTTTCCACGGGTGCATACCAGCTTTCACCCGGCATTTAAAGACATGATAATGGTTTAATCTGTCCTGTTCTGCCTTTAATCAGCAAAAGGAGTTTAGCTCTGACTGTGTTTCCAAGACTTCATAAGAAACAAAAGAAGCAACTACGGAATACAGGGGTTGAGCTTTGCATTTGTTGGGGGGGTTTGTTGAGGTTTTGTTTTGGTTTTTTCTCACCTTATACTTGTCCTGTAGCATTCTGCGCTGAACTTGTGTGATTTCGTGCAGGCCTGGGAGTGGATGGGGTGTTATATACAGCCAGTGCAGTGAGCTGACAGCAGAGCTTTTCAGACACGTTGCTTCATCCAGCCATCTGTTTGGTTTTGAGGGAAGGAACAGAAAGATTTCTTATGCTACAGATATATTAAGAAAAGTCAGAAAATTGGACGTATGAAGCTTTGTATTTTCCATTTATAATACAGTAGTTTGATTGCAGCGTATAAATCACTGAGTTAGAACACTTTAAAATGAAGTTCTGGCACTCCCACCACTTCAAGTAGCATTGTTATTTATAGATATTACATGAAGGCTGATGTTGTGTTTAAGTGAGCGTTAAACAGTTCAGGCTGTTGTATTGTTGCTACGCACCAGAGAACCTCTGTCAAAGTGACTTTGGCACTGCTGTGTATCTGCCTTTCTCCCTTTGTCTTCCAAAGCTTTCGGCAGTGTTTGCAGTTATCCATGTGCTCAGCGATGGAACAACCTATTGTTAGACTAGCAAGGGCAGAGTCACACTGGGATTTTTTAAAAAAGAAAAAAAAAAAGGTTGTTCTTTACCCTGCCTGAAAGATTGTTAAATATTAAACTAGCCATACCAAGGAGTTTAGTGAAAGCAAACACCATGGGTTTGCTAAACTTCAACTTTATTAAGTAGAAAGTTAATAGTCAGGTACAGAGTGTTTTTTGTTTTAAAAAAAAAGCCAGCAATGACAATACATCAGTGCAAATCAACAGTGCTTTAGAATGTTTAATTAAAAAGAGTGAAATGAAGCCTCCAAAACTCAAAAATTTGGCCACAGACATCTTCTCATGACTTGCAGAGAACCCAGACCTCTCTGGTACTCAGATCCAAATAGCTCCTACTGGAGTGTATAATTCTTATAAATTATTTCTTTTATTAATTAATTGTATTTATTTATTTTAGTTGTAAATCTTCAGACCACCCACGAAAGTTGCTGTGCTTTGTCCCATTTCAAGCAACAAAGGTGCAACAGGAAAATATGGGGTGAGATTGTGTTGCCAGAAAGCTGATTTCCTTTCCCATTCCCAATCAGTCACCATTTGCAATTAAAAATGTGCATGCATCTCAACAGACCTTGGGTGCTGGGGCATCTGTCTCCCCAACAGTCCTTGAGAACAAAGCTGCTGATTGTGTATGTAAAATATAAAAAGGAAAGTGTAAAGCACAAACTCTACAGGAAAGCTCAGACTGGTTGCCAAGAGTTGAGAGGTCTTCACTTAGATTGGGTGTAAAGATTTGTACCTACTTTGGCACTCCTCATGTGCCCTGGTAAAATCTTCTCATTTGCAAGAAAAAAAACACCTGCATCAGTTTTCTGGGTCTGATGTTTTTAAATCTAGTGGTTGTGTTTCAGGCTGAAAGATTTCCAAGGGAATAGGGAAGAGAAAGGAGGGGAAGAGAATACATGAACTTAGAATATCCCCTTCCTCTCTGCAGTAAAAACATCTTGTCCACTGGAGTGTTAAAGTTGCTGTTTAAATAGAAGAAATGGATGGGAAATATCAGTGTTCTAGCTAAACAAGAAAACAGACCTGATATTTGAAATTTTCTAGCTATAAGAGGGGGAATATTGTTGGGAAAAGTACAGAGAATTCATATATATTTAAGTGGGGAATTAATAGTGGGATTTTTTGAACTCAAAAGCAAACTAACTAAACAAAAATGTCACCACCAACAAAAAAGTGCTCTGTGGGTTCCAGTGTAAGTAATGAACCTTTGGTGAAATTACTGAAGTGTTAAAGGTGTGTTTGTGGCCTGTGGAAAGGCACAAGTGGCCAATAAAAGCTATGCTCCTGCTCGTGTTCAGAAGGGAATGAGGCAGATAAAGGGCTAAGGGAAATCAAGCAGTGAGGAAGGGAGAGTGATCTATGATGAAAAAAATAAATCTAGAGAACTGTAGAAGGTTTACAAAGAAGCCGGTATATCAAATAAGGTATTTGATATAGATATGGGTATAGATATTACAGTACTTTACTGGTGTATTTTCTTTAGTAAGAGTATGGATCTGAAGGCAATGGAAGCAGACTGACTCCTCTTCTTTGGGAAGAAAGATCTGAGCTGAAAGAAGCTTGAGTCTACTTCAGGACAGGAGTAGAGGGGAATGAGACCAACAAGGTCTTTATGTGATTACCAGCAAAGAGAAAGAGAATCCTTGAGAGAATGCTGTGGGCACTAATCATGAGCATGGGCAGCGAGCTTCCTCAGCACTAAATGCCCAGCTTGGTTTTGTTCAGGTCACAGCTCTTGCCTGGCACAGTATTCATTCGTGTGGTTTCTATTACGTTTTGCTTAAAAGAGAGGTTTTGTTATAACATGATGGACTATCTCCTTCTCTCACTTTTTAGTGCTTTAAATAACTCAGAAAGGACTGATCCAACAGCTTTGTAGAGAGGGTTTACATAGATGAATGCTGGCCAGTAGTAACTTTGAAGTTAGGTAGAGTTTGGAAAAGTATCATTCATAAAAACAGCAATAATGAAAGCTGTAATGAGAAATAAAAGGGAGAAATTGTGATGTTTGTACTTTTTTTTTCCCCTTAAGCAAGCAGAAAGACTTTTTTTAACTACACAGTGCAAATGAGACAGCTGATGTGTCTGAATGGGCTTTGGGATTCAGTGGATAACCCAAACAGAAATTAGCAATACACTAAAAGCTGTGCTGCAATTTGATTTATGGCAAAAGCAGTCTTCAAACAGATTTGGGTTTTGTGTGTATTCCTGTGTTCTCATGAAATGGGATCTGAAAATTGAAAAACCATGTGTGCTGACAGAGGAGGAAAGTGCTATTAATCAACACCACTTTTGTTCATGTCTTCAAAGCTGTTCTGCCACCTTTTTCATTTTTATCTCTTCCTAGGTTTTCAGCTTAGCAGTCATTTATAATCTGAAGTGAACTACAGTAGCAGAGAGACTTGTTCAAGATCAAGTGCTTCTATTCCTAAATTCTTTCCACTCAGGAATGTTGAATGTTTCAAGAATGAAGATGTTATTTTTTCAAGATATTGCAAATTTATTAATCACATATTAAATATAACCAATAGTCTTGTTTTAAAAAAGAAACAAAAAAAGCAACCCTTATGAATTGTTATACTTTTTGCTACATTAGATTCTGAAAAGGATCCAAAAATATGTCAGTCTTGAGATGACCTGATATGAGAAATTTTGGTAAACCAACCACTTTAAAAAAAAAAAAATATTTCTTCTTCATACACAGAAGGCGTAAGCAAAACCAGGTATTGAACCTGTATCAGCAGGTTAATACCAAGTGTAATTATAATACAAAAACATTGGTGTTAAAAAGGATTTCTCTTCCAGATGTATTGTCTTAGCCTATACATGAGTAGAGGAGAGAATTGCTAAAATTCATGGTATTGTTTTGATTAAATTGTGTAATGCTTGGCTGTATTCTGTAAATAGCACAATATTGGCATTTATGTTGGATTTTCTGTGGATTCAGTGTTGCTTAAATCTATCTTCTCTCTGAATTAGTGTGCCACTTCTCTTTCAGCAGGGAATGCATTGTTTTGCAACTTTTCTGTAGGACAGAGGCTGATCAACATTACATTACTGGAGATAATGAGAAACAATTCTTCATCTTTCCCCTGGAAGGTGATATGAAAAATGAGAGAGGATGAATAGCACAAAGATTATCAGCTTCACAGACTATATTTTTTGCAAAGCTACACACCTTGACCCTGGTGTTGGATAGCTGCATCTTTGCAGCAGAAGCAGCAGCAGCATCATCCTGCACTGTCTGATGTCTCGGTCATTGCTTGGATTTTTGTCTCTGAGTTTCCACTCAGGTCTTAATTTCCCTCTGATTTACAAGGTTTAGCAAGGCTGCACTAAAGCTAGGGCACCAAGTAAACACTCCAGGTTTCTTTTGCCTGTGTTTGCAAACAAAAGGCTGCGGAAATGTGGGCTTTTTTTATAACATACTTGAAAAAGAAAGATACCTCCTCTTGACAGGAATAACTGCTCCCATAAACCCATGTGGCTGTAGCTTGTATGTTACCAAGGTACATATATCAATAGAGGGGAAAGAAAAGCAGAGGACTGTTTGTTTCTTCGCTACCCTCACAACAGTGTCATTTGTGTCTTTCATTTTTGTAAATGTGTTTTTCAAACTCCATAAAATCTTATGTCTATTCTGCAACTCAAAAACCCTTAGTACACATGGCAACGTGTAGTGTATACGTTTCTGAAAATGTCAGGGTTGTATTTGTGTCATGCTTCTATAAGGAGGATGTGAACACAACCTTTGGAGTGCTTCGGATTGGCAGAATCCACTGATCTAGACCAGTGTTTAATTTCAATTTAGAATTATATTTTGCTTATACAGTACTCTGGTTTAAATTCCTACACATGTTGTATTGAATGTATGTTCTTGTTTAACGTGTTAGTAATGATGTATGATCTACTGCACTCACTGTGAAATTTTTTGAGTAGGTATGTCATATTCTCCTGCCCCTGTTCATACACTGATGTTCTTGGCTTCAGCTTTTGTATCTAAAACAAAATAATGCCTTCGCAGGTTGTATATTCTTTTACCTAACTTCTTCAACATGTTGAAATCTGTCCACTACCTCTACAAGTTAGCCAAAACCATTCTGTGTTATTTCACAGACATTTCATAAAGTAGGTAGGACTTTTTTGGTAACTTGTTGGGGAGGAGGGGAAAATGAGTGCTTTTAAATCTGTTTCTTTAAGGAGGCAGGTAGGTATACACTGGACAATGATGTTAGGCAAATGTTGTTAGTTGCTTGTATTTCAAGTTAATTTACTTGGCACTGAGAGATGGTCCTCTAAATGCCTTTGGTGTTCTTTCCCCAGCTCCTGTCAGTGGATGGACATCAAACAGTATTAAATCACCTGGTACAGCTGCCCCGAGTGAAAAAGCTGCCACAGCCCCTCAGCTAAATGAGCAAGACACGCTGGTTCAGCGGGCGGAGCACATTCCAGCGGGCAAGCGCACTCCCATGTGTGCCCACTGTAACCAAGTCATCAGGTGTGTATCTGCTTGCTGGGGCACTCTGGGGCGTACAGAACTGGCTGGGTGGCCAGCCCTGGAGGGTGGTGATGAATGGAGCTAAATCCAGTTGGCCACTGGTCACCCGTGTTGGTCCCCAGGCTCAGTATTGGAACGTGTCCTGCTTAATATCTTTATCAGTGATCTGGACTGGGATCAAGGGCACACTTAGTCACACTTGCTGGTGACCAAGTTGGGCAGGAGTGTTGGTCTGTTGGAGTGTGGGAAGGCCCTGCAGAGGGATCTGGACAGGCTGTGTCAATGGGCTGAGGTCAGTTTTATGACATTCAGTAAGGCAAAGTTCTGTGTCCTGCACTTGGGAAACAACAACCCCATGCAGCACTACAGGCTGGGGCAGAGTGGCTGGAAAGCTCTCTGGGAGAAAAGGACCTGGGGGTGCTAGTCAACAGCAGCTGAACATGAGCCACCATGTGCCCAGGTGGCCAGGAAAGCCAATGGGCCTGGCATGTATCAGCCGTGCTGTGGCCAGCAGGATCAGGGCAGTGATTGTCCCCCTGTACTCGGCACTGTTGAGGCCACTCAAGTATCATGCTCAGTTCTGGGCCCCTCAAGACAAGAAGAACATTGAGGTGCTGGAGCGTGTCCAGAGAAGGGCAATAGAGCTGGGGAATGATCTGGGGCACAACTCTGATGAGGAGCAGCTGATGGAGCTGGGATTGTTCAGCCTGGAGAAAAGGAGGCTCAGGGAGGACCTTATCACTCTCTGCAACTGCTTGAGAGGAGGCTGTAGTGACATGGAGGTTGGTTCAAAGGAGTCAGCAGGTTTATCTGGAGTCAACAATACTTTCTTTTATCGTTATGGAAATAATGTTCCTCAAGTGATACGACATAGCCTTAAGATGTGAGGTTGGATATTGAGAAAAGTTTTTTCACCAATAGAGTTGTCCAGTACAGGACAGACGGCCCAGGGAAGTGTTGGAGTCACCCTCCTGGAGGTATTTAAAAGATGTGCAGATGTGGCACTTATGGACGTGGCTTAGTGGTGGACTTGGCAGTGCTGAGTGAACAGTTGGACTCAATGATCTTATAGGTCTTTTCCAACCTAAATGATTCTATGATTCTGCTCATCCTGCAGCCTCTCTCGCAGCAGGGCTTTTTTTTTGTTTTCGTGGTTTTTGATTCTTTAGGCACAAGTGATTTAAGGCTTCATTTTGGTGATGCCTTGGTGTTTTCATGCATGGTTTATCTAACAAAACTGAGAATGAGACTACTTTGGAGGAAAAATATTGTGAACTACTAACTATCACAGTCTTAGAGTCCATTTTACAGAGAACTAGAAAGCTGGATGGAATGGAATAAATGTAAAACCAAAGAAAACTAAGCAAGTTAGTTTTAATTTATACACCCATTCTAATAGAATTGGGAATTATAGCTAGTTGGAAACCAACCAGAGAGTATAGTCTTGGAAAGACTAGTCACAAATGTTGATTTCTAAACTGTAGTTTCTAATTGAGAAGAAGAAAAATAACATCCATAGAAGAAAAGCAAGTGATGTTTTAACAATTACTAAGACTGGATTGATAATAATTTCCTGTATTGCTGGATTTCAAGCTCTTTGATGGGCTCTCTGGCCTTTGGACATTATGGTAGCTATTGTCCTTGATTTGTATGACATGGGTAGAAAACATTAAGCAACACAAACATGAGTTTGCCAAATGAGATTAAGTTAAATAAGTTGTGCTGATCCCATAAGATATGCTATCGCTAGCCAGAATTTTGTATGGAGGAAGAATTGAATCTGGGTTGCATTGTTCAGTCAGTGATTTCTGGCAATTAGTCATGATTGTGTCATACAGGGAATTGTAATTGCTTTTATTGTCAGCGTGCAAATCATCCTCATTTTCACCTACCTTGCATTTTATTTCTTCCTTAAAATAGAAAACTCTTATTTCTTTGGAATTGGATTGTTGGAAGAAATGTATTCTTTAAAAGTGCTTTGTTTTGTTCAGTCACTTGTATTGTTGAACTACAAGGGGAAAGTAATGATTTTTTAATAGTATTTTTTTGTTTATTTATCTATGTCCCATGTTTTCAGTGGACAGACTAAGACAGCCTGAATTATGTTTCACCATGATTAAATAGACTTTTTTTGGTTAGAAAGGTCTGAAAAATGAGGAACTCCATAAACCGTGTAATTTTCATTCAGTATAACAGTAAATCAGCCTTTCCACCATGGGATTTTGTAGCCTCTTGAGCCCTAGCTTGGATGCTACATCAGAACCAGCTAATGCAAATCACTTGATCTTTAGGGGTGAACTAAGTCTGGCTTGTTTGCTTCCATGAGATTTCTGTTCCGGTAGTTCACTACCAGTTCAGTTAGCACTGGGTTAATTTTAGACTACTCTACTAATGGATCTGTGATGTTTTGGAAAAGTTATTCCTACTTCCACTGTGCACATCAAGGAAGTAAAAATAGATGAACCTAATCCTCTTGAAGCAATAGAAAATACTTGCAACCAATTCCCAGCACAGGTGCACCTATACATCTTAATCCAATTTTTTTCTTCATTGCAAAATTACAGATTAATATCAGAAAAGGTGTGTATATTTTTGGGATGAGATTCATCTGATTCCTTGAACAGTTTGCCCTATATAATAATTCTGTCTTTAGTATTCTGTCCTTGTTCTCTGGGGTTTGGATTTGTGTCTAGTAAATAACATGCAAGAAACAATGTACTTTCTTTCTTGTAGCGTTATTTTAGTTTTTAACCAAACACGAAGTGCACTATATGCTGCATCTTTCATACAAGAGACTTCACTGCCTTTTACAGCAACTGTGGTTTATCAGGGTATGCTGGTGCTCTGTGCTGTGGGGTCTCAGTCCTGAGCAGTTCCCCTCTCCTCTTGGCCCTTAAATCACTTTCTGCTACTCCCACTTCCCTGTTTTGATCACCATTAGAAAAAGAGATGAGCTGCTGCCCTCTAAGTAGGGCAGTGTATTAGTCTGTGGAGCAACATTTACTCCTTAGTGGATACGTGAGGACAAACTGCAGAGCCACACCCACTTAAGCCATTGTCACCTACTGTAAGTGACACCTTTTCATGAATAGTAATTGGTAGCCACATCTGACTTCTTTGTAATTTGCTGTTGGTGTTTGAATCCTTATATTTCTTCATATGTTAAATGCCTACTCAATAATTAAAAGCAAGTGTTCTGAGGATAAGTTGATGTGCATTAATCAATGCCAAATGTGCCTCATGTTCACAGCATACAGTGGATTTGGAAGACTGCAATGGTATTTTGAATTCAAGTTTTAGCATAATTACACTTCGTGCCCTCAGTGGTAGCTTTACCTATGAAAAGGTAGGAGGAGGATTAGGTGACATTGCATTGTACATCTGTTTTGAAGCCAAAATGCATTCTGGAGTTGGTTACTTTACACTCAGGCATAGAATAACCATGGCTGGTTGAGCCAAAACCTTTCTTAGAGACACTTATAACTTTTTAATATATTTTCAATTATTCACACAGTGATTGTCTGAAGGTTCCAGTTTTTTCCAAAGCTTCATTAAGTAAGCTTTTCTTTCCATGTCTAAAAGAATCAAAGCTGGAGGCAAACGAAATTTCTCTTGATCTACTTGCTGTGACGGTCTGGCAGACTTCTGGCATTTCCTGATGAAGACTTCTGGTTCCCAGACAGCCTTACCAAGTTCTGCACTGCAGAGTTGGCTCTTCCTTTGAAGTCCAAATGTGTTTTCCCTGGATCACCATTGAGAACATACTCTTTGACATGTCTGCTGTGAATGATGATTTAGCTTTGTCACCTTTTCACAAAGCTTAATAGTTTTTAAAGGCAAAAGGGAGAAAGTACACGTGGTGCTTCCCTTCAGCACCTCCCATACACACATTGTGTCCTGTGGCATTT
Organism: Monarcha castaneiventris obscurior; assembly: GCA_026261815.1. Taxonomy (NCBI): domain Eukaryota; kingdom Metazoa; phylum Chordata; class Aves; order Passeriformes; family Monarchidae; genus Monarcha; species Monarcha castaneiventris. Next base: position 8,738,891 of record JAMPIT010000890.1, read on the forward strand.
TCAGTGAGGAGGAGAAGAAACTTCCAAGAATGTAGAACTGCTGTATGGTTAACTGTGAAGTGCTTGGCCTTCCTAGCACATGTGGAAATCCTTTTTGATCTCTCTACCACCAAATTTCAGTTCTCCCTTGCTATCACAGTATAAGCCACATGACGAACCTAAATTATTGGCCTACTAATATATTATGTCACGACCATACTGATGAAGTTATATTCAGTTACAAGTGTTAAGTCACTGAAATTGCACTTATATTCCCTGTATGTTGCTTACTTCTTCTTTCAGTTTGCCCCGGTATCATTGTTACACACAGAACCCAGATGTTTGAGGTGACTACTAAAATTATGTACCTGCTGATCCTTTGGAGCATAAGATTCTACAAATACTCTTGTAAATGAATCAGAATCTCTTAAAAAAAAAAAAATACCCAAACAAATTACTAGTTGGTTTTCATCTCTGAGTTCTGTTCATGTGGCCCTGGTGGTGATGCCAGAGATTTGTTCAGAAATGCTCAGCATGTCAGAGTAGCCTGGGGTAGAGGCACATTCATAGCCAACTGTTGCCAGTTGGGTCATCCCATATTCCATTTGGACAGTAGGAATGTGGTTTTTTAGCACTACTTTTAGAAATACGTTCTAGTTGACAGAGGCATATGGGATTTTTATTGGTTTTATTTTTAAATGAGGGAGGAAGGAAGGACGGAACCATCTACAGTCGTCTTCCTGGCATAGCATCCCCCTAGCTACTTCCTGTCACATTGCATGAGTGTGGGCATCCTGCTCCTGTACTCAAATTGGGACTTTAAAGTCCTTTCCAAATTAATAGAGGAAATAAATACCTTTCATTACTGGAAGCTATCATTTTGATGGCAAAATTATGCAGAGTCCGGGAACACCTCCAAGTTCTGAATATCATGTTTTAGTGTATTTTACATGGCAGGTGGGTTTTTTTTTCCTCTTTTTTTTTTTCTTCCATGGGCTTTGGGGCAGCTTTTAAGTTGCAGGTATCATTAAGCTGCAGTATCAGCTTGACATGTTTAAACTGCGGCCTGATTGAAAGTGAGATTGTATTTAGAAAGTGTTCTTCTGGACATGTGTGCACAGGGAGCCAGTCCACTAATGGAACACCTCGTAGACATTGTGCAGGGCACAGCCCCAGCTGTCTGGGGGCTTTGGGAAAGGAACTCCGTAGGTGCACTCTCAGGCTGTTCCCAGTCCGTCTGTGTTCCTGTGCGCTGTCCTGACTGGCTGACCTCAACATGTCGGGGCTGGAAACTCTGGAGAGCTAAATGCAGCAGATGTAAAAATTCCTTCTCCTCCTGTTGCTAGCGTGCTCGCTTCCCACTGCAGAGCTAACTGAGCCGTCATTTCAGTGCAGATGGCCAGAAACTCAATCCTACCTGGAGCTGGGAGAGCGTCTTTAGTGTCAGCCCCGTGTTAATGAATCTGGTAAATTAGCCTGTGCTGACACGGCTCTCTGAGGGCACTTTGTTGTACATAAGGGCTTGTATTGTTTGATCAGTACATAACTGAAAGGGCACAGATGTAAAAAGGTGCTTGTAGAGCAGTGGGAGGGTATCGGGTTAGGGCAGTGTTTGCACTGCTCAGGCATCCGCTGGGAGCAGGGGCCAGAGAGCTGTGCTCAGCCCCAGCTCCCTCCTTAAAGAACCACAGGCTTCTCTTCAGGAGCCCTTTTTCACTGCGTTCCCTCCAATAAACAGAGGTGAATAGAAGAAACTGGCCCAGATTAAACATGTTTGTCATCTTACAAGTGTCTTTGGGTTATCCTAAATCTGTTTGAGTCCCTTGTCTTTGACTTCTCATCCTGCTGAAGATACACAGCACTGCCAGAGAAAAAGTAGAAGAGAAATGAAAGTCTTCACCTTCTGTCCTTAATGAAGTTGCCCTCTGTCCTCAGCCCACTCATATTTCTGTTTTAGTGTCTACATAAGCAAATTTCAAGGCAGATTTGGGGGCTGTGTTTGGGTTTTTTTCTTGTTTGTGTGGGTTTTTTTCTTTATTGCTGTTGCTTTGTTCATATGAAAATCTTACACAAAAATGTTCTTGTAGTTTACTTGGTTTCCAAAAAAGTATTTAGCAGCAGGTGGTCATATTAGTACCTTTCAGGTTTTTTTCAGTGCAGTATTAGAAAAAAAATGAAGCACTACTTGAAGGAATTACATCTTTATTGGTGTTGCAAAAACAGGAAATCTGGTGAGGGAGATGAACTTGAATGACAAAGTTCATTTCAAACCTAAATTCTGGAAGGTTGAGTGTCAGTAGGACCTTGGAGGCATCTCTTTAAAGTAAATGTGTTCACTAAAGAAATTAACATGCTGAATATATTTCAGATAAATACAGAGACAATAATATATACCTGGGATTCATGATTTTTAAACTGAGAAGTTTTTGTTGACTGAGAAATTAATTTCTTTTCTATTAACTGCATTGCATTAGCCAGACAAATGCTATTAAAAGCATTGTTATTTTGCATTTGCAAATGATTTCTGTATTTCAGAAAAAATGGACCTATTTTAATACAAAAAATTCCTCTTATAACTAGGATGGGTTGTCCTATAAGAAATTTGTTGCATAGGGACAGTGATTGAATTTTTGTCTCAGAAGAAACTGATGTTATCTGCTCCTAGTAGGGTCAAGTCTACTAATATTTGTAGTCTCAAAATGAACACAGACTATAGGAGAGTTGATCATGTCACTGAGTCAAATATCTCTTTGCAGTAGATGGAATTGGAACATGGGAAACGTCCTTCTTCACTTCCCTAGCAGATACTTCAGCGCTGTATTTAAGGTAGTTCTAAACAAAATTTCTGAAATGCAGTGAAGTAAAAAGAATTAGTGTTTATTGTGAGCAGATATTTCTAGGAGATAGTTCAGTGGAGATGGATACAGTCAACACTTGGAGCTGTCTTAGAGCCTGTAGAAGGAAAGAGGGATAGAGCAGTGTGTGTGAACAGTGTAGTAATGGCACAGAGCTATTGTAGGTAAGTCTGTTAACAGCTTTTGCACGAGCCAGTCCAGGTGCATTTGCTGACAGTGTGTCTTCTTTCTAATCAGAGGACCCTTCTTGGTGGCTTTGGGAAAGTCATGGCATCCAGAGGAGTTTAATTGTGCGCACTGCAAAACCTCCATGGCTTACATTGGATTTGTGGAAGAGAAAGGGATGCTCTATTGTGAGGTCTGCTATGAGAAGTTCTTTGCCCCTGAGTGTTCAAAGTGCCAGAGGAAGATCCTTGGGGTAAGTGACCAGCAAGTGGCCTGTTTCTTGGTGGGAACAATTATCACAGTGTTCAGTGCTTCTCTGCAATGAAATTTGATTTTACCTGACCCAGTCTGCATTCTTTCAAACTTACTTTTGACACACCTTTTCAGCTCCCATCACATACAAAATATGGCTTTGGATCTTCTAATGTTGAACCTTTTCAATCTCTTTGAGAAACGGTGCTGTAGTTTCCTTGGCTCTTCCAAGCTCAGCTCCTGTTTTCGTGAAGCTGTTCTGGAGCTGTTGCGATTACCAAATTTTCTTGAGCAAAATGCTTTAAATTGGCAGTTTTTTACTGGGAATGGGAATGGGGAAGTGGGGGAGGGAAGTAAAACGAAATAATCCTCCTTAGGTGAGCTGAGCATTAAGAACATACTGTTTGGCTAGATGTGAAGTACTGAAATATTCCCAGTGTTAAAGTAGATGGAAAGACGCATTATCCTACTCGGCACTGATACTGCTCATTTGAGCCTGCCAGCTGATCGGCTGCTGTTTCACTGCAGACAGCAATGTGTCTGCATTCTTGTGTAACTGGGGTCATGCAGGGCTCTGGCAGCACAATTCTCAAGTCATATTTGGCACTATAGCATCTTCCAAAACAACACTAGCAGTCGTGATTTTCTGTGTGATGTCTTCTGATTAACTCTTCACAGACTTCAGGAGAAGGCAGGGAGGCTGCTTTTCTTATTTCAGGGGACCATTATGGGTGAGATCTTGATTAAAATTAAGAATGTGAACAAATGAGTTGTTAAAATCTGTCCAACTCTATGTCAAACCTTCCAAAAACCCCAAAGGATTGCTCATGAAAAATAAGGAGATGTACCATAAATAAAGCACCTCATTAAGTTTAACATCGCAGAACTTGTGTGCACAACTCATTTTCAAACTAGCAGTAGGAAACGAAGTATTCTTGAAATGAATCAAGTGTGGAGGCATGGCTACCACAATTTAGTCATCACATTGAAATAATGTGTTCCTAACACTTTTTCTAATCCTCACAGGAAGTAATAAATGCTTTGAAACAAACTTGGCACGTTTCCTGCTTCGTGTGTGTGGCCTGTCATAACCCCATCCGCAATAATGTCTTTCACTTAGAAGATGGTGATCCCTACTGTGAGACGGGTAAGAAGCAGCACAACCAAAGTTTACTGCAGCTGTGCAGGAAAACAGAGCTCAGTAAGGTTGGGGAAAAAAAATAATTCTCTTTTCTCAAGCTTCACGTTAGAAGTGCCCCAGCAATTTCATGTAACTTTGATGTGTCAATTCAAAGCAACAGCAGCTGCTTTAGACACACTAAGTTTGCAGCAGGAGCAGTTGGTGAGGATTTCTTCTTCAGCTTCAGCAGCAGCAGGTGTCTTGTCACTGATCTTACCTATTCCTGTTAAGTCGTCAGCTGCAGTATCAGTGATACATCAAAGTGTTAGTTTTAGGGTGACTTTCTGCTTGGCTTTCAAATAATCTGAAGTTTATGTAAATCTGCTTATTTACCAAACACAACCCAATGCCAGTGGAGTAATATGTTTTTCTCTGAATAGCCTTATTCACAGCCTGAGGGACTTCCAAGAGTAAGCAGTCTGTCCAGGTAGTTTTTTGCAGGATCAAGGATAAAAAAACCATAAGAGGAAAAATGCAGTGATACAATTACAGCACTTGAAAGCCTGATGAGCAATATTGCATGAATGATGTGGCTTAGAAGTTCAGAGCATTTCTGGTTTGGTTTTTAGTACTTCCAGCTCATCATAACATTTTGTACAGAATCATAAAATAGTTTGGGTTGGAAGGGACCTTAAAGATCATCTAGGTCCAACCCCCCTGCCACGGGCAGGGATGCCTTCCACTAGACCATGTTGCTCAAAGCCCCATCCAGCTGGCCTTGAACATTTCCAGGAATGGGGAATCCACAGCTGCTCTGGGCAACCTGTTCCAGTACCTCACCACCCTCACAGTAAAAGAGTGTCTTCCTATTATCCAGTATAAACGTACTCTTTCAGTTTAAAGCCATTTCCCCTTGTCCTGTCACTACCTGTCCTTGTGAAAAGTCCCTCTCCAGCTTTCCTGTAGGCCCCCTTCAGGTACTGGAAGGTGCTGTAAGGTCTGCCTGGACCCTTCTCTTCTCCAGGCTGAGCAGCCACAACTCTTTCAGCCTTTCCTCAAAGGAGAGGAGCTCCAGCCCTCTGAGCATCTTCGTGACCTCCTCTGGACTTACTCCAGGAGGTCCACACCCATCCCATCTTGGGAACCCCATTGCTGGATGCAGGACTTCCAGTAGGGTCTCAGGAGAGCAGAGTAGATGGTTCAGAATCCCTCCCTTGCCTGCTGGCCCCTCCTCATGTGGTGGAGCCCAGGATACAGTTGGCTTTCTGGGCTGTGACTGCATATTGCCCGGTCATCTTGAGCTTCTTGTCAACCTATTATTATTATTATTATGAACAGTTTTTATTTAAGTTGGTTTTCTAGTTTACTTAAAACTTTCCATGTACCCCTCTGAGCTAGGAAAAAATATAAACAATTTGTAAAACAGTTCCCACAAAATGGAAAAGAGAGAAATTTGTATCAAAATGACCTGTTTTCACAGTGCATGCTGTGTTGGAACTGTCACTTGGACCCTCGTTATGGTTTTCCTTCTACTCTTAGGAACATTGCAGTTTCACTAGATGTAGAAATGGACTGACCAGAAAAGATTTAGCGTGAAATTCTAATGACCTCTTTGAAGCTAGGATTTCCCTCTGAACTGATCCCAGAGTTGTTCACAGTGGGTGCCATGGAGAGTGCTAGGTACTGTAAGCATGAGGGAAGCAGGCCAATTTATCCCAAATTCCTCTTGTCACAGCTGCTTTAATGAGATGTTGGCAGATAGAAAAGGACACAGTAGGTTATTGCTAACTTGGTGACACAAGTAGTGTAGGGTGTTGCTTCTATTGAATTTGTGGAGCAGCAGAGGAAACGGGTATACAAGCAGCATCCTCCAGTGTGGCAGCATGGTGAAATTTCATCCTGAAGCAATGAGAAGCCCCTAATCTTGGAACCATTTGATGATTCAAAAATAGTACTGGAGGAATCAATAACTCCCCTTTGGGTGGAAAGCTCATGACAGGCTTTGTTCTCTTAAGGTTCAGTTCTTGTTCCTGCCACCAAACGACCCACATGTGGTGCAGTGCATTGATTTGTGCTACTGTTACAATTCCTGTGCAAAATGTGCCTTTTTCTATACTGTGAGCAGGAAAAGCTGTGGTAAGATACCAAGTATACTGCACTTCTTGCAAAGTTTATTTCTGAGATAGAAAGTTGCTAGCACAAGTTAATGCAGACACAATCTGTGAGGTGTTATTGGCAGTGATACTTTGTAATGGCTCTGGCTCGCTAACTAGATGTTAATTTGAGTTATATTAATTTTTCAAAGACTTTCAGTCCAGCTGGAGTTATGAGTCTATGACTAATTTTAAAGAAATAAGGAGTAAATGTCATTGCCAAATTTCCTTCTTCCTAGTGCAAAGGAGAGTTCTAATTTTAAATCTGTATTTGAAATTATAACAGCAGCAGCTATTAGTATTAAGGGAGGTTTAATCTGCAGAACGTTCTGGGTTTAGATCTTGAGGCTAAAATTAAGTTAAAAGTCCAGATATCTACAACTTTGAACCTTTTTAAGTGCAGAGTTAGCAGCCTAGTTTTGAAAATGCTGTGTGCAGGAAGCACTGATATGTGACTATGTAAGAAGTCTGCCTTGGAAGGCTTCTGTGGTATCGCAATTCAAGCATGCAAAAGAAAGCTGATGCCATTCATTCTGCCTTATCTACTGCCCTTTCTTCAGAAGAAAAGCCAATAAACTTATCAACACAACCACAGGCCAACTTACAAAAGGTTTTAACTGCCGGCACCAGGAAAATATCAGAAAGATTCTGTATGACCACAAATGCAAAGAGCTGAAAGAATATGGTCATGAGACTGTGTCCTTCAGGGGTTTTGCACAGTTCTGTTGCACCATGTGATGTTTTTATTGTCTTTCTTCTTAAACACTCACAAATTCATTCCAGTAGCATGGATTAATGGAGGTGATTGGTGAAGCAGTTTCTTGCCACTGGCAGCCATCGAGGGCTTTGCTGTTCCAGAGCACTTGTGTTCCCCATCCTGTTGAGATGTCTTCTACAATGATGCATTTTGAGGGAGGTCTTACACAAAACACTGTCTTACTAAACAAAACCAGGACTTTTCTCTTGGGCTTGACACATCTGATGATCCTCTGTGGGCTCTGCTGTAGTAAGCATTAGAGCTTCAGCAGATATGTATAGTCTAGGTGAGAAACAAAATCCACTTCTACCCTGCTTCCCACCCTTTATAATGCTCCTTGGAAAGCAACCCTGGCGTCAATTTCCCTGTCAGAGTGTTCCTATGGTAGTAACACTCTGTTACTGGTAGATGGAGTCCAAAGCTTCATTATGGCTGTCACTTTGGCTGTAGTTCATCTTATGGAGACACAATGTTGCATGACATGATTGCCACGGTAGTGTGCTGGTCCCAAATTCTCTCATGTTATAGCACTAATGCCACTGATGTCTCTGCAGGAATAAAACATTTGCTTCCTAGAACGGGGTGTTTGAGAGTGGAAATAAGTGAAAAAGAGTGGACGACTTGAGATGGGGTATATGAATGGTTCAATGTAATTTGTTTTAGTCCCTTCTCCCTGAGATTGCTGGAGGAGCTTCTCATTCTTCATAGTAATGAAAGGGAAGGGTTGGTTTGTTTGGTTTGGGGGTTTGTTTTGTTGTTTTTTTTAAAAGCCATGTGATAAACTGTAGTGACTAGAAAGCTATTCCAACGTGATCCAAATTTCTAGACTCTAATTAGCACAGAACCCTAATGATTACATGGTTTTGAGTAGTGCAGTCTGGGGCAAATATTGTGCCAGAAAGTAGGTAGGAGTTCATTGCTCTCTGAGGAGGTGTGTAGTGTGAACAGCTGGGGTGTGCTTTCAAAGCAGAGTTGGAGAGAATGTAAGGAACACATAGAGTTCACGTGGGTGCTCTGCAAGGAGTGCATTTCCCCCTCTCCAGCACACTGTTGATCTCAAGGAAATGAAACACCAGGAAGATGGAAGCATTGCCCACTTGAAAGGATGAGGAAGAGAACTGAATTAGCTAGGAGAAGTCAACATCCCAGTCTTTCGATCTAGGAGCTCTTTATTCAATATACTGAGTCTTATAAACCTCAGCAAGTCTGAACCTATTGCCAAGGAAAGGAAAGAGCAAAGCTCTCAAGGGGTCAGCCTCACCTTTCTGCATATGCTTTAAAACCTGTTTGTATCTCTTTGCAGATTACTATGCCCTTTTTGGTACGATGTGCCATGGCTGTGAATTCCCCATTGAAGCTGGGGACAGGTTTCTTGAAGCCCTGGGCCACACTTGGCATGACACTTGCTTTGTGTGCTCCGTAAGTAAAGCTGGTCTACCTTTAAACAAGCCCTGGCAGCAGTGCTTGTGCTAATCTGACCCATATGGGAGTTAACAGCTCTAACCTCTCTCAGTCCCCTGAGCCCAAACAAAAAGTGCTTTCCCAGTTATTTGGAAGGTGTGTTGCTATTGTAAGCCTTTGGCACGGGTGTGAGCAGAGGTGTCCTGGATTGCAGCCCGGTGTCCCAGCATTTAACCCTCGAAGTTTACTTCCTCGGAGCAAGTGCTGAAGGTCATAAGGGAATGGGCTGTGTTTCCAAAGTAGCAAAAGTGCTTTTGGCATAAGGACACTGTAGCCAAGGTATGGCTTGCTAATATTGTATGACCAAAAAAAAATGAAAGAAGAATCCCCAGTCTTAATGACTGGGGTTTTTTACTTAAATTCTAAACCTAACTCTGCCCCCACCTAAACACCTGTGGTCTTAAGAAAGGTTATGCTTACACCGACCACTAGTATTACATAAAAAGAGGATCCCTAAAAGAAAGGTAATTCTTCCTTTTTTAATATATTTGTGCACAGAACAATACCATGATTTGGCATTCTGAATAGTTGTGGCATAATTCATCTGTCTGAATTGGATGTTCTTTTCTTTTTTTATGCCATTTCAGGTATGTAATGACAGTTTGGAGGGCCAGACTTTCTTCTCCAAGAAGGACAAGCCACTGTGCAAGAAACACGCCCACTCTATCAACATCTGATGCTTGGAGTTTGTCTTGTGTAACAAAAGTACTGAGCAGAAAGGTTAAAATGTCCATATTCAATAATTGGTTAAAATTATTTATATACAGTTTTTCTAAAATGGAAGAGAGATGTGGAAACTTGCAGAAGGGATTGTACACTAATTTTTCAGAGTGTTTATCATTTACAGTTTTGCTTCATAAAAAAGAAAGGTATTAGGAATTGCACCCAAGCCAAACAATTAGAGTGTCTTTATCTCTACACTTTGCGCATTACTGTATTTCATGATTTTATGACCACATTTATATCTGTTTCATTATGAGAAGTGAAGTATCTATAAAAGTAAATACCTGATAGTAGAAGTCTTGGTCTTGCTGCTATTCAGCAAATAAAAGGAGATTGGATTCAGCAATCCAGATCACTTTATTTCGGTGATGTTTTTAAAGTGTGTCCAGAAGTATTGCAGCTAAACTCCATTAAAAGAGGCTCAAAGTAAAGATCAGATTGCACAAAATATATAGTTCCAAAACTAATTTTTTTAAATCTAATCTTAGGTTTTTTTTTAATGTGTCTTGTGTACATGTGCCTCCTACACAATTACACGTACCTGTGCCTTTGCAGTTAAATTTCTGATGGGTTTGCAGAGGACAGAGATTTGTACAAAGCATTTAAGTTGCTATGCTGGTGAAAAAGAATAGTTTAGAAGATGCCACTTAAAAGAAAACATAAATGGGATACTTTTCTGTAACTTATGTACTACCAGAACACTAGCCAAAACCCCCTGCTGCTGAAGGTGTGTTTGATAGGATGAAAATGTCAGATCAAATCTTAAGGGAGCAGGGATTTCGGCTCTTCTGTTTTGCAGTTCAGGTTTTAGGTAGCTTTAAGTGTCTTGGAAAGGGGAAATTGTGCTGAATCTGCAGGTAACAATGTTTTGTATCCAGAATGTGAGATTCTGGTGTGGAATGAGGGAAGCTGCTGAAGTGCAACTGAGGACATAGTTTTTTTTCCTCAGTACATTCTTTACCATGTAGCTCATGAATATGTATATTGGTGGTGTGCCAGGTAGCGTACTGAAAACTTAACTTTCTTGCTCAGCTGTTGGGACTTTTATTAGTTTAGGTTTTATTTTTTTCTCTTTTCTTCCAGATGTAGAGAATGTATTGTTAAATAATACAGCTCAGTATCTCTCAGATCTTGCAAGGGAGCAGAGAGACAATGCTGTCATTATGCATTTACTGCGAGCCAGATCAGCCAATTCTGTGGCTTGATAAGAATTTCGTGTTCACACAGAGAGGCAGCACAAGACCTGTGCACCAGCTCAGTCCCCCTTAGCCTCAAATCAGTGCTTAACTGGTCTGGAGCAATTGCAGGCAGACAGGGAGGAGGTAGTGCCCCTCTGCACAGGGTGAATTTCGCTTCAAAGAATTGCACAACAGAGAAGGGGGCTCTCATGGGACCAGAGCAGATTCCTGAAGGCAACTGAATTTACAGGCTGTTTGATTCAACTGGGGTGTCAGAGCTGAATTGTTAGTCTTTAGTGCTCTTTCTAGTAGACATTAAACATGACCATTTACTGGTTTTGTTGTTGTGGGGTGGGGATTTTTTACTGATTCAAAGGACAGTTTTATCTATAAAATCCTGGATAAAGAAGTCACAAAAATTTGCCATGGTTAAGTAAAGCAATTGTAATGAGGAACATCAACAAAAGAGGAGGAAAGAAAACCAAAATTGCTGTACTGAAATATGAAAAGATACTTGGCTTTTTTATTAATTCAGTGAGACAGGTTCACATTGTGGGACTCTTTCACTTTATTTCCTGAAGTTGTTTTTTTTTTCAATATTACCACGTTTCTTTTTTAACTTCCAGTGGTACAAAAGAAATTTGGTAAATTTGGTGAATGTTGGTAAATAAGAAGAAATTTGGTGGTACGGTATAAAGCTGTTTAAAATGTTTACACTCTTGTAGATGTACCCTTTTGTGAGTTTGGCTGAAAATCAGAAGGGTGGAAGCAGACTGGACAAAATATAGTAACATATAAGACAGGTTGCTTTTAAAATTAAGTGGAATGTGGAGAAATGAGACCTACAGACTAGGTTTCAGCGGAGCTTTATTGCACATGCGTGAGGAAAGAGGGAGGAAATGCACAGGAAAAGGTGTTCAGTAATTTTTGTGATTCAAACCTTGCAATTTTAATGTAGGATAAAAACTTCTCAGTTTGTCATTGTCCTTAAAATCCAATTAAATTTTGTTTAGCCTCATAATTCTAATTGGAATTTTATTTTTTGATCCGTATGCTCTAGGGTTTGAAATTTTGTATTTGTTAATGAATTTGAGGACAAAAGCCTGAAAGGCTTCAATAGAAGTGCTTCATTTAGCTGCTTTGCCTTTTATTTCTGCTTTTATCAATTTGTTTAAAATTTTAAAGGAAGCATAGAGTCACTGATAGATAATGAATATTTAATGGCTTTACCAAATTATATAAATCAACTAAAAGGAACATAATTTTTATCGTTATTTTAATAAGTGAGATTTTAGTAGAGCACTTTATAATAATGCCATATATCTCACTGAATATTTATTACCCTTTTTTTGGTTGTTGTTTAGAACTATTTCATCCTGGTATTATTTTGTTTTATTTGTAAGCCTGCCTTTACCTCTAGAATCTTTTGGGGTCTGAGTGTATGTGTTTAAATATACTTCTCTCTACATGCACACGTATGCCTGTGCATTGAGAGACGTACGTATATATGTGTATTTGAATGCAGACTTGACATAGCAAACCCCAGCATTATTCCATCATTATTTGGGGATTTTGTGAGATTCCCAACTGTTTTTCACACAACACACATATGACATTCATATTATGAGGGAATATTACAGAGTCAGGAGAGATATATTAATAACCTAACTACTGTAGATTTTTGCATGCATTTTCAGTCAGTCATTGTTTTTCTTTCAATACTGCCTGTGAGAGAATTTGGCTTAACCCTGTTTGAAGGTAGAATGTCTTTATAAGTGAATAATTGATCCATGATGACAGTTTCGCTATGTTGTAATGAAATAATTCAGGATTACATGTAAATATAAATGCGTAATATAACAATGCGATCACCTTAAAAGCAGGAGTTGAGTTGTGGTTCAGTGTGTGTTGGTCTGTTAATTCTGTACTTGTTTCTTCACAGAGCTACTTGCATCATCTAGCCATGTGAGCTGCTTTGCAAACATTGTTTTATGCTAAACTACCAGCTGTTAAATCCTGGTGATTTCTTTGCTTGTGTTTAATAGTCTCTGGCATTAAATTTTGGCTGTTCACGTTTGCAAGTGTAATTATAATTGAAAAACATAACAAGCAAATAAACCCTACTCAAAAGTTGAAATTCTCTGTCCTCAGTTATTTTGTGGTTGTTGGATATTTTCTTTTCCTGAATCAGTAAAGGAGAGCCATGATTGTACACAGGAATACATAGCATTTGAGCTGCTCGTTCTTCAGGTCTTGTGGTTTTTTTAGAATGGAGCTTTGTTTTACAGGGAAGGACAGGGGGGTGCTGGTGACACCAAAGTGATCCTGAGCCAGTGATAACTCCTCTGTGACAAGGAAGATCACCAGCCTCCTGGGGTCCATTGGGCAGAGCATTGCCAGCAGATGGGAGAAGGTGATCCTTCTCTGCTCAGCCTTGGTGAGACCCATCTGGAGAGCTGAGCCAGTGCTGGTCTCACCAGTACCAGAGACACGGCCGTACTGGAGTAAAGAGCAAGGAAAATGGTGAGAGGCATGGAGCATTTGTCATACAGGGAGAGGCTGAGAGAGCTGGGACTGCTCAGTCTGGAGAAGAGGGGACTCAGAGGGAATCTCATCAATGGATATGAGTGCCTGGACTGGGGAGTCAAGAAAACAGAGCCAGGCTTGGTATGTAGTGATACTGCAGCTGTGAGGATGGTCAAACTTTGACACAGGTTGCCCAGAGAGATTGTGGAGTCTCTATACAGGAAGATACTCAAAACCTGACTGGACACAGCCCTTGGACTAGTCAAGGTCCCTTCCAACCTCGGTGAGTCTCTGATTCTTCATCTTTTCTCAGGATGGATGGAAAGATGTAAATACCATGTTGAACGCTGTAGAATATCTAACAATGTAAAACTTACATTGGCCAATTACTGTTTACTTGCTATCCTTACTCCATTCTACTGCCCATCCAGAATACTTTGCACTGTTTGTCTGGAAGGGTTTAATATTTTTCCTAATTTTCCAGTGTCCGAGGGAATACTGCCTGCTCTGGCAAGCACTGTCTGGTACTGTACTAAGCTTTGGCCTGCAGCAGTCTCTGTTTCCACTGCAGGACACTTAAATGTCTGCTCTGACATGGCCAATTCCTTCATGATAATAGCAGTCTGGTAAGAATCCCCTGAGCTGAGCATCTCTTCACCAGGCAAATGCACTGTTGTTTTCTACCTTTATTTACACAGGCAAAGGAAAACACTGCACACAGCTCTATAAAATTTAGAGGCAACTTTACAGAAAACTTGCCTCCCCTTCAGTGTTTAGGCTATGAGTGAGACAAACGCAAGTCTATTTGCAAACAGTACATTAAGCTCCAGAAGCCAAATTTTTAAAGGCATGAAGTCTGCATTTGACATTTTAATGGCAAAGGTTTGGTTTCTATCAATCACAACGTCATGTAACATTAAAATGCACCGACCAAAAAAAAAAAAGAGATCTGTCATTCATTCATTAAGATGTTGTAATCCAGTGTAAGATTTATAGGCTTAAAACTCAATGGTGTGTTTTCACAATAAATCCACTTTCACTGCTCAGCACAGAACAAATCTCTCTGTCACTCAAAATATTTGCTGGTCAAAATGCCCTATATGAGATCTTCAAAGGGTTTCTCACAAAATTGCATATAAATCCTTTTACCAGCAAAGGCTTAATTTAGGTTCAAGTTTTACTTTCTTGGGACATTGGTTAATATCTTGTGCTCAGACAAGATCTTGGTTATATCAGAAACACATAGAGCCTAATTTATTATTAGCAGTCTGGTGTTAATTAGGGGGAATTACCAGAAATAGTTTGCTTGATGGAAATTTATTATGGTATCACACTTTACTGATGGCGAAATAGGAGTCACTGAAAGAGTGCAGCTCCTTCTCATAACCAGCTAATTAATAAGGTGCCAAAATTCCTCTGAGAAGGGTTTGGTCCTAACTATGGGAACCTCACAGAGCAAATGGTTCCTATGCAGTATTTAAAATTTAAAAGAGGAAAAGAGAGACGAGAAAAAGCTGCCCAGCAGAAGTCTCAAAAGTGGTATGGCTTTTTCTTGCATTTATGAAAGAAAATATTTAGCTGTGTTTCCAAGCTCATTAAAGAATGGCTTTTCTCAGACAGAAAAACAACAGCTAATTTATAATCTTGTTTGGTATGCTTGAACTTGGTTTTCAGTTTTACTTCTGCATACTGCAGACTACAGCTTGTAATTTTATGAATTGGGCTTATAATGAGCTTTTATATTACTCTTTATTACTTTGCTTAATGGTCTTTTTCATTATCATTTGCCAGGAAAGTTGAGGTTGGCTTAGATAGGAAACTGAAAAATAGAGCAAATCTCTGATAAGCCCCCATCTATTTTATGTATGGCAGTTTGGGGATAGCCACTGTGTCATTAGAGATCTCGTGAAAGTTGTGTGAGAACAGCATGTCATAATAAAATGGAGTGAAAGCAAAAACGTCTGTAAAGAAATTTAAAATCACCACACTAAAATTTACGCAAGGCTGATTTTTTAAAAAATACTTAAGATGATAGGGTATGTGAGTTGTAATAAAGCACTTTAGTATTTGCACTGTTAATACCTTGAACTATTGAAAAATATCCAGCGTTTTGGGTATACTTTAAAAGGTTTCTCCTGTACTGTGAGACTAAGGATTGTGTCATTGTGCTCTGAGTAATATTCACACTTTCCATAGGATCACAGTTGTTTCCTTTTCAGTTCTCCTGCCTTTGCTTCACTTTTTCTTACTGCTGGGCAGTGCCGTTGTTTGTTTTAAAATATTTCAGTACGAGATAATCCTGTCAGGTGTGTCCCTTATTTCTCTTTGTGATGCATCAATGAAATGTCAAATGTTCCTTTGGTAAATATAAACTTGCACTAAATTTTGGCACGCTTTCCGAAGTGTCAAGTTTTCCCACCCAGAAGTTTCCGCTGGAAAAATAACTCGAGATACTATATCCCACATAAAGTCTTTATTTCCCTCAAAATCCATCAAGCAAAAGAGAAACACGTGAAAACAAGTAGAGGGCCAAAATCATGGATAAACTAAGCGGGTACAACCTCACTGATTTCAACTTATTCCCCTCCAAGTTAAAAATGACAGATATCAAAGCCACTTTAATTTTATGCTTACATTTTTCCAGAGAGCAAGATCAGAATTACACTAAGGATTTGGTCTTTGGTTTTATCAGGATTTCCTTTTACCTAGGATCCAGTACTGGACTTACATGTGGCTTTAAACAACTGCAGTGAAGTTGAAGTTAATTTGCTAAAAAAAGTTTGACTTTTTTTTCCACACGTGGTACCCACTGACAGTCAGTAGAGGACTACTGGGAAATCCACACAAGTGTTATCTGGAGAAGAAAAGAGGTTGGACTTTCTCAGAAATAAATCTATGTGTGTTAGTGGAAGTTAAATGATGCTACAATAAGGCTGCAAATTTGTCTTTAAATCTTGCACGTTATTTTTTGATGCTTCTTTTTCATTTTTTCCAAGTGGGTGTCTTTTTCCAAGTGTGGTGGCAATCAGTTCCTGAGGATGCTCTGATGAAGCCTGTGGTGTGCTACCCCTCCCACCCCAAAAACAAAGTCTTTTACAAGGTTGCAGAGCTTTGGCATAAGTTTCCTAATACCATATTAATCTTAAAGGCAATTTCATGGCTGTAGTAGGAAAATCTTGTCTTTTTCTGCTCAGTAGTAATTAGAATTCAAGGATTGTGGTGTCTTGTGGCCGCACTGCATTGCTATTTATGCAACATTATGCATTACCATGAAAGAGGGAGTTATAATTTGGAATGTGATGGGAGGAATGTGGTGATCTTTGTTCTGCTACACAAAGGATGCAAACATTTAAATGAAAATCAGTATACGGGAGTTGTGGATTGCCACCTGCATCCAGACTCCAGCTTCTTCCTTGGATAGGCCCTGCCACTGGGGAGACCTTGGCAGAAGCTGCAATCCCGGCCAGTCCTTTCCAACAAATGCCCCTGCTTGCTGCCTCTCTGCCATTCATCTCCCATCCCTCCACCCAGCAGCACCCTGGTGACCCTGACCCTTTGTTCTCCCACATCCAGAGACTCAAAAATAGATCTTTGGAGGCTTATATATAGGTTAGGTTTTTAAATTAGTTGACATTCAAGGATAATGACTGTTGAGGGCAAGTGTGAGCCTACTCTTATCAATATGTATCTAAGTTAATGTAATGTCTTACTTGTTTTTCAGGGAGCATGTTGAGAGAAGACTCTTAACTTCTTCCTGGCAGGGGTTTGCAGAATCAACCAGGATGGAAATTGGTATTCAAATCAGTTTTTTTGAACAGCAACAGTGTTTGCTATTCTGTCCTTCATGTCTTGCCATGATGTACATACAGTAAGCTCCCGTCTTACTCCTGGAGGGGAGAAAAGGTGTGCTGCACAGCAATTTTTAGTTGTGCTTTCAGTCACTGTAGAGACAGAAGGGAAAAGTGAGCTGCAGCAGAGGCCAGGACTCAGGGCACAGTGGCAGGAGGAAAGAGGAGGTGCCAGTAGGAAACACTGTAGAAACAGGGCAAGAGTTTGTGCAAGTCAGGCTGTTTTGTCAGTTGTTTCCTGTCAGAGATTGATGAGCACAAGGTCTGAAAAAGTGGGATGATTTGGGCATGGCAAGGTGAAACAGCAGGCAGGAGCTGAGGATGCTCCTAAGGGGAACCTAAGGGGCACACAGACCTTGCAGCCTCATGGGAAGGGACTTTTCCCTCCTTTCTGTTCAACATTTCTATTCATCACCAAGTTATGCACATTTTTCTTCTGCCTCTTCTTTTTCCTTTGAGGTCAAATAGTTTTTTTTTATCTTCACAATGTACATGAGCGCAAGCAAATCCTTTTTTGTCATCAGCTGATCTGGGGCTGCCCAGAGGCTGAAGTGAGATTTGTTTACAGTGCCAGCTGCTGCTTCAAATTACACCATCCCATTCTGTGCTGTCTGTAGGTAGCAGCTCTATCTCCAATTCCCCCAGGGCTTTGCATCTCTGAACTTCTTCCAGCTCTTGGCATGGCCACCTCTGCTAAAGCCCATTTGGAGATTCTGAACAGCAGCTCTGTGGGGATGTGAGAGCAGAAAGCTGCTGCAGCCCTTGTGCAGTACCATAACTTGTGGGGGATGAAATGGACCGCAAAACCTCACCTAATAATTAAATTTAGGTTTTTTGTCTATTGCTATGTGTAAAGTTGGAGCTGCTGTTCTCTAAATGCTGTTTAAAATGGTGTTCAGTGAGGCACTGAGTGCCAGAGCTAAACTATATCCCTGTGGAAGGGGCATCCAGCTGCTCTGGAAGCTGACACATTTCTGGAGGCTTTTTGGTGTAGCTCATGGATAAACAAATCCATTGCTTCTTTGGGTCAGTGGGTTATGTAGATTTGCATAGATTTCATATCCTCCTCTAAGTCAACTGGATATTATCAACTGCTTGAGGATCTGATCTCGCCTTTGTCATTTTGTCAGTGCTGCCTTGTTTGGAGTTCCTGTCCATCTGGAAGGATGCCCTGCCCCTTCCCTGGCCACCTGCCCCAGCTGTGGTTTGAAATGGCTCTGCACTGTGGGGTACCACACTGGTTGATGAGGATGCTGGAGGAGTGAAACGCCTCGCCTTGTGCAGTCTCAGGCAACTCTGCTTTGGCCAGGCTGGTGTCCTGGACCATGGATAGAGAAAGCATCCAGGAGCTTCTGCTTTTCCCTCGTCCAAGTTTCCTTTGCCGGGGGCCTGTCCAGCCCCAGCTGGCTCTCAGGAGGCAGTACAGAGATGGAGCTCTGAAAAGCACATGGGATGAACTTGGAGAACATTTTAATGCACAAAGCATTTTCACTGTTTGGGAGTGAAGGACATGGCTTAGCTCAAAGAAGTGTGTTTAATCAAAGATAAAATGGGAAAAGAGCTACACAAACCAATATTTATCCATCAGTGTGCTCCCTGTTCCTCACCAATGAACTTGGTAATGTGATTCTGTTAGGTGAGCCCAACATGCTGCATGATAAAGACTGCTTTCTCTAATTATACATAGTTTGATGTCTATAAATGATAACAAAAATAGTGTTAATTCACTTTGGTTTTGGTCCATCCGCTTTCTGGGGGCTTGTTCATCTGAGTTCCAGCATCCTTAAAAATTAGGATCTGCATCTCAGCCAAAACATGCCATGCAGGCAGTGGGAGTGCTATGGAAAACTGGAGCATGCAGGTAACTGGAGGTTTTATCCAAAGAGGACTGAACTGGCACCATCTACTACCTAACAGGTCCCTTACTTTTCAGCCTTACAGATGTCCTTTTAATGGAATATAATCCATACAGCAAAGAGAAATGCTGTTGTGTTTACATCCGTGCTCTTGGTCTGGTTCAAAGCTCAAACTGTTAAGAGGTTTGGGGTGTAGAAGTAAATCCAAGGGAATATTTATTAGCAGCAAGGGCCAAGCACAGCAGTCAGTGATATGACCTGAGTAGTGTGAAATCTATAGGGCTTCTGTCTGTGCAGCTCCAGAAATGAAGGCTTGTCATGGTTTAACCCCAGCCAGCAACTAAGTACCACACAGCAGCATGGAAAAGAGCAAACAGAGATGGAGAAGGAATTGATGATCCTGGAGAAGTGGTGCTGGCAATTCAAGCAAAACAAGATCAAAGAGGCAACTGCTTTCAGGTGAGGTAAGCTAAATATTTTGCTTTTTTCCTAATCTCCACCACCACCTCCATGCTTAGATGGAAGCATTTGCTTCACTTTTGTCCTAAGATAAATTAGCCAGAGATATAAAGCAAACTGTTTATTTTGTATTAATTCCAATAAGTCTGGTTTTAATTTTCTTTCTTTTGTTATGGTTGTCATATGGATAATACTCTGCAGATGTATGCAAAGAATAGAAAACCTTATGTTCTGCCTCATAAAGATGTTAAACACAAAGCGCAGCCTGCAGCCCTTCTCTCATTCTTGGTCTCTGGTTTGAGACAGAGCAACTCTGGGATTTGTGGCCTGGGATTTGGACACAAGGAAATGCCCATTGGAATAAGGCAGAGTCTGCAGGTAGCACTATACTTGTTATAAGGACAGTCTGCCTGGCACCCAGCAAAGGCCTGAAGCACGTGCCTCCTCTTAAACATCTAAAGAAGTCCCCTTGAAAATAACTGCTTTATTAGGCTTTGACTTCCAGCAGTCTGTCACAGGCATCTTTAAAATAATATTTGTAAGGCAAGTTTATCAATGTTTATATTCCTAACCTTTTTTTTTTAAATCATTATTGTTTTGAAATTGAGCAGGCTTCTTCTCTCACTTCCAGATCCAGGCAATCTGCACATTTTCTAAGCTCCTTACATTTGTCATTTTGGGTAGAAGGTGGGTTTTATCAAAATGATTAATAACATTATTTTTACACTGCAGGGCTGAATTTGAGGATGGTAACAAGTTTAGGCAGTCTTGAATCAGTACAATTGCTTATGTGATTCTAGTTCCAGCATGAGTCTTCTCCCGAAAGTTATGGCTGCCTGAGAGCCAGGAAATGGCAACTTTGTGATTCTGGACCACTGATATATGTAGTTTTTGACATGATATATTTGCACAGCTAAGGAGAGCTGCAATCATTGTGACTGTGCTTCCCAGGTCTATGTTTGTGTGCCACGCACCCTGTGGAGTAACAAAGCTGCCTTCAAGTCAGCAGCAGTGACCTCTCAGTTCTCGTTGCATGGAGGTCTAAGATGTCAAACCTAAACCATGTCACTGATCCAGAGCTGGGCTGATTCCAGCTAAGGGAGTTCTATGCTGGAATTACAGGAGGAAATAGGTATTTAAAGATGATGTGAAGAGAAAAGAGGCCATCTGAAGCCAGTTGCGTTTGGTTCTGGTGCAGACACAGCAGCAGGGACGGGAACTGTGCAATCACCACGGGGCTTGGCCTAGATGGCTGCAACTGCTTGTAACCATTGCATCTTTTTATAAGAAAGCAGCTGCTGTTGTTCTAGGGGATATCTTAAAACCCCTTGTGTTTTGTCAGTTTCCCCAGTTGAGCTGGAGAGGGTTTTCCATGCATCATGTCCTTGGCTTTGTTCACCAGTGTACCCAGCTGGCAAGTGTTTTCCCTTCTGCAGTGCCATGGAGGAGCCAAAGGCAGTGCCATGGGAAGGAGTACAATGTGACCAAGTGGCCAAGCAGCCACTTACCTGTCAGGAATTAGACCACCTTCATGCAGGAGAGCTGGCTTTAAATTTTAAAACTCCATGTGAGAATTACACTGTGTGCAAGAAACCCGACACCTGCAGTTTTACAAGTGAGTCTCAGGTGCCCCCCCAATACACTAGAGCACAGTAAGAAATAAAAGGTTTACAGAGAAACTTAATTCAGTGGCAAATTATTCTAACGAAACAGATATCCCAGAGCTTGCTGGGATAACTTGCCAATTTTGGCATAAAATCTTCGCAATAAGGCAAAGAAGGACATGGATATCTTCAACAAAACTAGGTTCTGTAGCTGTGGTTCCTAATTCATGTCCACCCAAGGTAGGAGCAGCCCCATTGCATTTATCATATGCTTGCATTTCAGGGCAGTTCAGGCTGACATTGCTGTTTCACGGTGCTCCCAGCTTTCCTTCTCCCTGGGGAAAGCACAAGGAAGACAGATCCAAGTGCTTTGTAAAAGAGAAAGGAGACAGTAAATGTTTGCATCTTTGCACAGCTCACTTAAAGATACTGTCCAAGCCTTCTAAACACCTCTGCAGAACTGAGATAATGTTACAGTGCATTTGCACAGGGAATACCTAAGAATAACTGAAGGGAATTTATTTAATTGTAAAGGCCAGAGACTGTGGAATTGAAAAGGGTTTGGTGTTTCTTTCTGAAGAGACTACATGTAAAATTGCTGTATAAATTATATATAAAATTATATTATCTTACATTTGCTCAGAATTTGGAGCCTCTCTAATAGGTACCATCTGTCTAACTTAAAAATGTCAGAGCCCTTCCCAGCGTATTTCACCTGTACTATATTTAATGTATGGCACTTATGCATAGCCTAAATTACCCTTCCTAAATAAGTTTCAGCAGGGATTTACAGCCCTTGTCTTCTTTACAAGAATAGTTCACACTGGCATGTGGTGTGAGTTTACCCAAGCGGACCAAGATGAAGGGAAGCACTGCCTCAGATCCTGATATGATTGTTTGCCCATCTGTGTAGTCCTTCTTTGATTATTGACAAGATAGGAAATATAAAGTGGCTTAAAAATGTCAAAGTCTTCAATTAAAAAGTAAGCAAAACAGTGGCATCTGAAGCCAGTGTTATGGGGGGGAATAAAAATAGAAACGAAAGCATAGGTAAGGACTTTGATATGATTAGTCAAATGCCAGTGGAGCCAAAACTCCGGCTCTGAGGGTATTTTGAGGAAAGGAATGGAAGTGATGGCTGCACTGCCTGCTTGCTGGGTGTTAGGATTGTCAGCAGAGTATGGGCCTTTTTCTTCCAAAACACCAACATGGAGAAGCTGGAATAGGAGAGGTGGTTGGGATGTGTGTGGCATCTCCTGGGGCTCCCTGTCTGCCTGTCCTTGGGCAGAAAATGACCCAAAAAGGAGCCACGTCCACTCTGTGCCACAGAGCAGCTGAGGCTGAAGCCAAGGCCTCAGGAGAGGTATTGCTGTAGGGTTCCCAGCTTTAGCAGCTACTGCAGCAGGGTGGGTGGGAGCAGCTTGGCTACGATGGCCGTTCCAGCGATGAAGGCTTCAGTCCTGTTCTCTCACCTGTGCCATCATCTCCGAGGTGGGGCAGGAGCCACACACTCTTCCCCTTCCCCACCAGTGCCTCCTGCACCTTGCACCAGGGTGGCTGTCCCTGCTCCAGGCCAAAGGCAATATGCCCCAAAAGGCAGGAAGGTGAGCTCAGCTGTTGCTTACAGCCTGCAGCCTTTGCTCACAACGGCAACTATATTGGGAGTTTTCTTGGAATACGTGGTTATAAACGGTCATGGGAGTTCTTAGAAATATCATTTCAATTCCCTGTGCTTGTAACAGATGCCAGTGCATTCAGGCTCTGATCACACTTTCCAACCTTGCCCTCATCTTGGAGGCACTCCACGCCCTTCCTCCCCACAGACAAAGGGTGCTGGGCTGTGAAAGGCAGGGGGCAGTGATCTGGCAGATGAATGAGGTTTGTCATACACATTTCAACACTTGTCACATCTCCCAGGAGATGCTTGTTACCCAATGTGAAGTGACTGCATTTGAATGCAACACCAAAGGACAAATCTGCCCTTCAAGTAATCAGCCTGCAAACATCCTGTGCTAGTCCAAGGGAAAGGGTGACTTCTTTGTTTGTTTCTATAGAGTAAAATGGATTTGATGCAAGTCTTTCTGAAAGCAATCCAATTAACTGTGGCTCTTTGAGAGTAGAAAAAGGGGGATTGAAAAGGATATCACACTTTTTTTTGACTAGCAGTTTACAGTCACTTTCTTTAGATATCCTCTTTCTTAGCTGTTATTTCCTCTGATTTATTCTGCTGCAGAAGTGGATCATTTAAGTGAGTTTTATGTAAGTCCTCTTGGCTGTTTTACAGTTCTCTGCATGTTTCAATATATTCCACTGTTAAAAATTTTAAAAGTAGGTGGGGAAAGAGGAAATTTCTGGTTAATATATAACAATTTCTAAAGTCAATGTGCCTGGACTCAATTTTTAAGGGCATTTTTCCAGACATCTAATGATGCCAGAAAATAAAAATAGCCAACTAGCAGGACTTTTCTTAGAAACTCCCCTCTGCAACCCAGTAGAAGTTTCATGGCCTTAATCAGGTCCTTTCTACTATCACTGGAGAGAAACAAAACTATCACAAGCACATTGGAAAAAAAAAATAAAAGTGCTATATAAAACTGCTGTAGATGACTAAGCTTTTGTAGCAGAAAGAGTTGAAATTAATATGTAATCTTTTTTTGTAAAATCAGAACTGTCAGGGTGGACCAAATGGTCTAGCTGAGCTTTGCCTTCAAGAATAGTGGAAATGTCAGATGAGCAATTGTGTTCATTTACAGCAGGCCACAGGGAAAGCAGCAAGCTGGGCTCACACACCAGGCTGGTGCTATTATTATTGCTATTACACACACTGTGGACAAATAGAGGTACGTCTGGAAGCAGGGTATGCAATCTCAGGGGTCTCAGATAAGTTCAGATGCAGCTGTTGAGAGAAATATCTTGAATTTGAAAAAAAAAACCAAACCCTATTCCTTTTCAAACATATGTATTTTGAATCACAAGTAAGAAAAGCCTAACACTGATAATTTTTATAAAGTTCAGCTAATGAAAAAGTAAACATGTGAAAAATGAAAATAGAATGAGATGGGAATGTTTTTCAGTTCTTTTTAATTCTCTTGCTTTTGAGGAAATCTAGTAAAAGGATGTACATCTTGAAAAGAGTGTGACTGAAGGATTTGCCCATGAGATTAATTGCACTGTATTATCTCATTGGGATATTGTGTTGCTCAGAGAGGTTGTGTAGTCTCCATTCCTTACAGTTTTTGAGTCCCAGCTGAGTCCCTGAGGAACTCGGTGTGGCCTCACTTGTAGCAGGAGGTTAGGCCAGACACTTCAGCAGGTTCCTTCCAAACTCAGTTATCCTGTGATCCTATGAAGAAGACAAAGAATGATAATTTTTATTTCACACTTTTAGGCAAAATTTTGTGTGTTTATGTGTGAGAAATGCTCTCCCTGATGGAAAGCAAGGACATAACTGGATTAATATATAATTTTACACGCTTTCCAGGAAATGTTGCTGAAAATACCATATCAAACCACCTTCCATTTCATTAATAGCCCTCTATGATTTTAGGTGCGAATGAAAATATTACAAAATGTGAAAATCAAATAAATGACGAAACACAAGAGTGATTAATGACTGAGTAGCTTGGCAAATGAATTAACAGGCTAGTGTGAGCTATTTTAGCTTAGTAGGTTGAGCTATGTATATTACTGATAATACTCTGTGCAGGATCAGCATTATGAGCTCTTCAGTTACTGCTAAAGCAGAGCAGCCAATCTGCAATAATTCCAGGTTCACCTCATTCATCCCACCTATGATTTATGTCAGCTGCCTAAAGGTATCTATGAAATTCTTACTCGTGTCTATATTCTTATTCCTAGTTTGCCTGATAAGGAACTATCTGTGCTGCTAATCCTTATTATACCCTTTTTTTTCCTGTCAATTATTTTGTGTTGTTGTTACTTACACGATTCCAACAATATACCTGAAGAAAAATGGATATATAAGAGACCAAATCTGAAATCATATGCTTGTGCCATTCATAGTATTTCAAACTCTTCAGGAAAATATTGTTTCAATTGGCCCAAGCTGTTAGAATGAGCATAGGGGAGGTGCTTACTCTGGCCTCCACGTGTGCGTACATCTTGTTTTAACCTGACTCCAGCCCTACATAGCAATGTTCATGGAAAACTCCATGAAGGTCACATGCCACATATGAGCTTAGCAGCTGAAGGATGCATAAATTCAACAGCAAGAGAAAAATTAAATTAGGTAAAGGGAAAAAATGACTATTTAGTGATTTAAAGTCACTTAGACCTCAGCTGTTTTGGGTTTGAACACAAGAAAATGAAACTACATGGGCTTTATGTGAAATCTCTTCCATGTGTTTCAAACAGGAAGCCAAAATTTTTGTCGTGTGGTTAGATATGAATTTTTCAAACATGTTTTTCATAGATCCATTCTGAGTTTATTGTGACGCCTTCCAGAGGTCACGGTACAAGTCACTGTAAATAGATTAAATTACCATTCCTGTACAAAGAGAGGAGTGTACACAGTTGCTGGAGTAATCCCAGTCTGACTTCCCAACCTTTTGTGGCTGTTTCAAATAGCAAAGTGAAAATTTTCATCTGTGTTTCCTTTGTCTTTGGATTTTTCCAAGCAAGTCATCAATTTCCTCTTCACCAGCACAGAGTTACCTAAATCCTCTTATTTCATGATAGTGATTTATTTTATAATACTGTTACTATAAGGATCCAAACTAAGTTAGAGTGACTCCGGGAGATGCTTTATGTGTTTTGGATTCTTAAAAAGACAGCTGACTTGAGAGTAACAAGAGTAACATGACAGAAGAGTCCCTTGTCATCTTTCAAGAGGTTAAATGTAATGGATTGCAATTTATATGTGGCAGAAAGTTCAGCTCATTGTGGGTTGTTATTGTCATTTAGTAGAACATGTGAAATTTTGATAGAAGATTATCTTTACTAGGAAGATGTGAGGCAGAGAGGACGATCTCAGGAGCTTGAAAGAAAGTATCATTTGGATTCATACTGTTTTCCAATAATTATTTAATGCTCAGGGCCCGTCCTGCCTCTTCTGGCCGCATAAAGAGACACCAGAGAAAATGCAATCACAAGGTTTGAGGTGTTCATTACTGCAACTAGACCTATGTATATAGAACAAAGCCCCAGAGCATTGCGGTTTAGAAAGAGGCACACAGGTTTAGGGATAGAACAGCATCTGGAATTGCTGTTGGCTCTAGATAAAACGTTTATTTTTGAGAAAGAATTTACAATAGGTGTAATTTTAATGGTTGGTTCTAGGATTAGGTTCTTGCCTTATGAATTTGCTACACAAGAGATAGAGGAATATACGTTGATACAGATATTAATATATGCAATTTTTTTTTAGTCATAAATCAGTTCTGAAATAAAATAAAAAATAGTTATTTCTAAGTTTGGTCTGTCATTTGCAGAACTGGAAAAAATTGATGTCCCTGGACATTTCAGTGCTCAGAAGAAATTGGGCTTGGGACTGTGAGACACTTCTTTGCATCTGGGCAGAAACTTGCTCAAGTGCTAGAGGTAAAAATAATGGAGAAAAGGGAAAAGATTTTTTTTATAGGTGATTCAGGTTTCTTAAAGTAACATTAGAATGTACTCTGGAGTTTTAAATTTAGAGAAAGTAAAAAGAATTACATGGCTGAACAGATAAGGGCAGAGTGACAATTGATTGTATCATATTCCTGGCAAACTATCACATGGGCTCTCATGCCCATATCGAGTGTGCTTGTGGGTATAAATATATATATGTTTACATAATGTGTACATGTCTGTGTGTGTGCACTTGGGTTTCTGTAAGATGAAACGGCCCATATGCTTTTTCCTGGGTTATGCCCAGCACATTCATTTAATTATTCCACAAGAACATACACTACCAAGTTCTTGGGCCTTTTCCTTTTATTTCTTTTTCTTTGTAAATGCTTTGATACTTTTTGGCACTGGCTCATATAGTCAGTAGAGTGCATTTAATGGGCCAAAGGCATTTTTATTACCCTTTAAAATGTTTAACAGAGTTTCTGTGTAATTTCTCAGCATGTTCTATTTGTTTATTTCTGTGTATTTTTGGTAAAAAGAGGTAACATTGTGGTGTTAGGTTTTATTACCTTGGCAGTGTCATCATTAAAGAAGTATCAATCTTTCCATTATGCACCCAATATATTTAGGAGCTTACATTCTGGACATGGAACTTAATTCCCAGTGGGTGTCCTGATACAAATGTCCCAGTAAGATGCCAATCATATATCCTTTCATTAAGTTTTAAAAAACTGGTTTGGCAATTTTTAAATAGCTCAAAATCTGTTTTTCATATTTTTTTCTCAAGTGTGAGAAAAAAATACATCATTTTTCTCTGAACAGTTATGGGATTGATCCATCACTACTCAGACACTTCATTATCTTGGTTGTAACAGGACATAGTCTGAGATGAGACTGAAGGCTCAGGCTCAGGAAGTGACAGTCGGTTGCTGAATAGCTTAGCCTTACTTTTACCATTGTGAGAGAAATGCAAGTGGACTGTTTGATACGAAACAGATGAAAATTGAAGTGCATAGAATCTGGATTTTCTCATATGCTGCACATGGAGAAAATATTTGGTCTTTTGAGCTGAAAATAACAGCAACAGGTTAGTCACTAAAATTATATACGATATCTGTGTTTCTGTTTGCAACGCTGATTACTGGATTTGATGTTTTTTAACTCTGCCAATTAAATATTCTGATGTGTACTTGATTCAAGGCAGATTTTTGAGAAGGACTGATCAATAATTAGGATTACATACAAGGGAGTTGCACTGACGTGTTGGTTTCTCATACGCGGAAGTCAGACATCACTATCTGGGTTTTCTAGGTATAGTGGCCTTATTAATGCAGTGAATGTGGGTGTAGCAGACCACCTTCTAGACACCTGGTGGGTGGCAACACAAGCACTTTTTACTGCCTGAGTTCCAGTCTGTTGCACAACTCCATAGAAAGAAATGGTTCATGGTTATAACAACCCAGAGTCAGATTTCGTTTCTGAGCTGTGCTGAGCTTTGCCTTTCAATAGGCAAGGGGGCAGCTACAGCAACAAGCTCCTCAGTATTTGGAATCTCTTTCTCACCACTATGTGTATTTTGTAAGGATTTTTTTTTCTTTTTTGGCAAAGAAGGCATAGCAAGAGGCCAACAGCCCTGTTACCCTGTAGGCTACAAGTCCCCCTCCCAAACGGTGCTGAGCTGCTGGAGCTCTGCAGATGGAGAAAACCAGCAGATCTGTGGTTTGACCCTGACTCTTTCACCCCCTCTCCTACCATTTACAGAACACAGAGGTTCAAACAGATGCTAGATCAGTGCTCGAGTCCAATGCTACATCAGAGTAATAAATACAGCAACTCTATTACAGAGCTCAGTGATTTCAAGTTTAGTGCTATTCCCCAACTTGGAATAACTCTTTAAAAAGGACCAGTGCTTGGAAAAATACCAGCATCAAAGATGTATTCACTGCTGTCCTGGTCTTACTGACTGTGGTTCCTGTCTTTTGGAACAAAATGGTCAAGGTACAGCCATTACATTTAAGATGCCTTCTGTTGCACAAAAAAAAAAAAAAAAAAAAAAAAAAAATCCAGAATTGTCAGTGCATGTTGTGAACATAAATGCAGAATATATGAAATTTCTGAACATGCCTATGCGCAGGAGGCCACTTTCTTGTTCAGTTTGCAAAGTGAAGCACCACTTGTGCCTCTGTCCTGGAAAACACTGATGGAAAATAATGAGATTGCAGTCAGTTATCCATATTATGTGATACCCTAAACCAAAGGGAGATGACTAAGTGCAACATCAACTCCTTTTTATCATTGCTCAGCATTTAGTGTTTATGTCACACCACCCCTCTGGAGTGGCTTTCCCAAAGAACTAGCTTTCCTATAAGGCTGTGGGGCAGTGCACAGCCAAGAAGCAGGTCGGAGGCTCCTCCTGTTTGTCACTGCTTTCCCTGACTTGGGAGTATCTATAATCCTTGCCAATCCTTGCCCATCCTTGCACGCTTGGGATCTGCGGTGAGGAATATAATGATTCATAAATCACAGCATATCAACTTCTGCTGAGTGTTTAAGTGCCTGTCCCAAAAGTCATGTGCTGCAGATGAAGAGCCAGCCTGAGCTCGGACAAGGGGAAGAAGCAATCAGGTTCCTGCTGACATTTGGAATCTGCCGCCTCAGAAACCGTCATTTTTTAATGCATGACTGAAAGCTTTATTTCAATTAGGGGTCTGTGCCATTGGCGATCAGCTGTGATGTTGTGGAGTTTGCTGTGACAGGATACTCCCTTTTCCCAGACCAGAGTCTCCACTCAGTCTCTTGACAGTCTGCCAAGCTTTGCAACTGGAATGTGTGAAGTTCAGTTTCGAAACAGTTTCTTTCCATCATTCCTGCCTGTTTTGATCTAGTATGTGAAACAGGTTTCTACTTTTGGTACAGGATTCTTGTTCATTCTTGCCAGATTCAAATTCATTATATAATCTAGCAGAATCAGATCACTGCCTTGGAATGAGTAGCAGATGCATCTCCTTAAATACAGAATTCCTTGCTGCAACCATGCATTGGTGACTTGACAGCCACCACTACATGACTGGATTTGTGGCAACAAGGGCATCGAGAATTTCATAAAACCAAAACCAGATGTAATGAACTCTGAAGGGGGTGTGATGCAGAGCTGGCCTGCCCCACCATAAAAATGATGGGGAAAACATTTGTCCTGGCACAACCACAGTGTCATGGTAATCCTTTCCTGCCTAAGAGCAGCTCAGGACTATCCTCTCTTTGGAGAGCCATAGCTATTGTCAGCATTAGTCTGGTTTCTCCATTTACACACCGTTGTACTGCAGGCAGACTCTGCAGCTCCTCTTTAATCCACCAAGGATGACACTGATCCAAGTTAATGGATGAGGTCCCTTCATTTGATGAGGGGCTTTGAGGCTGCAGCCTGGGTTTTCAATCCCACTGTTGGCATAGTGAGAAAGAAGTTACAGGTATTAATGCCCATGAGGTTGCCAACTGCTGTACACTTCAGAAACTTGGAAAGAACTTCTGAGAAAACTGGCATGACTGGCATTTTCCATGTTTTTTTTTATATCATAATCTACGAAAAGCATTTGTCTGCTACTGCTACCAGCAACCAGTGCAGTGGAAAAGGCCATTAAACATCATAGCAACTTTCATTCAAAACTGCTCTGAAAAAGCTGGCTAAGCTGCAACTTGACTCTGGAGGTACCTGATGTCTCCAGGAGCTTTCCTGCATGGTGCTGCGATCTCCAGGTGCCTCAGGTGCTACCTTTGAACATTTTACCCTCATCTTCACAGGACTAAGCAACCCAGCTGTTAGCATGGAAGTGAAACACATCAAGGTCTTTAAACAGTGCTTTTTTTCCCTGAAGTCTGTAGGAGCAGTTGATCTTGGCATCCCCAAAATGAAGTATAATAGTTGCCTGTGCAAGCCATATCAAAGGCATATTTAAGTCTGAATGGACCTGGCAGGTTTTGCTAACGGTGGTGGTACCTGCTCCCATAAATAGCGATTCCCTGAGAAATGGGGAAAAAAATGCAACCCAAGAAACAAAACAATAAAAGGCCCAACGACTGGTTTTGTCCAGTTCTAGGCGTTCTCAGAAAATGCCTGATACATACTGAAACTATTATATTCCTCACAAAATGAAGTCACAGCTGCTTCTGACTCTTAAAACATAGCTGGAAGAAGAGAAAAAGGCCTTCATTTCCATAATAACATCCTAGTCAGATTATTCACCAAGTGAGAGGATATTTCTTCCGATACTGAAGGGAATAAAAGGTCAGAATATTCTATCTCTGAAAAGCATCCTAGAGCCCATGCTATAGATTTTTGTTTTGTTTCAGCCTTATTTGTCTCTGAGCAAAATAAAAATAATAATAATTCTATATTAACTGGCCCAGATGAGATGCATGAAAATTCCGGGGTTTTCATCTCATTCTCCCAGACCACTTGTGTAGTCACAGTAACCAGGGGTATAGGTAAGTCCTTCAATGCATAGGTAGGCCTAGACCGTCTTCCTTTCCTCTGCAATCCATCTTCTATTTTGGAATAGAGGAGTCCTACCCAAGACGACCACCTTTTAAGTAAAGAATTATGAGGAGGATGACACCACTCCACCCTCTGAGTTTCCTCCTTCTGTTAGGTCTTAGCTGCTTTCACTCCAGCCCTGACCCCTGGCAGCCCAAAGTCTCTCGCTGTGAGGTGAGGTGCTGCTGTGAGCATTCTTGATCCGGGCTCAATGCCCTGTGGGGCTTTACAGACCAAACTCCTTCACTGCATCCCCAGTTACCTAGCTCAGCTTGTAGAGGTCTGTCCCTGGACCACGATATCTGGGACAGATATCCTTATGCCCCATGGATGTAACCATGGTGAGAAGAAAAGGTCTTTCTCCTGAGTCCACCCCTGCATTTTGCAGAGGCAGCCATAAATTAACAATGTTCATTAACAATTCTTCAGGCGGATGTTTGTGGGTCACAGATCGACTATAGACAGACTACAGACCAATCCTCAATACATTATTTTGCAGGTTTCTCTCATAGATCAACAGTTGGCAAGAGGTTTTCCAAAACTGACTAATATATTGCATCCATTGTCTTGAGGATAATGAATGGACACACATCTGTGCTTAATACTTTTCTGCCTTTCAGAAATTCCCCGCATTCCACAGATGTGAAATGAGATCCTTCAGATGTGAGCAGTGCTTTTGAATTTCATTCACAGCTAAAGAGGTTAATGTCTTGATGACCACAAGGAAACCACTCAGAAAACAAAACTTCTTTGGCTTTTAGATTAATTAATGAGGTTTAGTAATAGTGGTCACTGTATAAAATATGTGTTGATCATGATTTTTCTGATGGAAAACCAGTATTAAGTTTATAAACGAAGTGCAGTGCTGGTACATACTGCATTACAGGGTTGGATATTTATACAGCAGTTACCAGGGTTTCATAAGTCCTTGCTGGTGATTCCCACTGGTTATTAGGGGAGCTCAGAGTTTCTGTTTCAGGTAACTCCAATTATCAAGACTGTCAAGAGCAAGTTGAACAAACCTGGTTAGGAGACATAAGGGACAACTTGGGGAATGAATATTGTAAATTATAGGAACTGCAGCCAGCAATTTTGTCACAAATGGAAAAGCAGGAAGAGATATTTGGGTGATGAATTCTGTGCTAGGAGTGGGTCACTTCTCACCTTGAGACAGAGGGCATGCTGTAAAGGGTGCTTTGAATTTTTTTGAAGGCCATATGCTAATATTTGTCATTAATAATTGAATTTATTTCAATCTCATTTCCAGGTAAGAGCTGCTGAGTCATAAAGTGGAGCAGAAAAAGCAATGACACAGCACTTCCATAGCCCAGTGTTCTCTAGCATACATGAGTGAACTTACTATATGTGATTGCAAGCAGGTCACCAGTTTTGGCATATACTGAGGCTAATTTTTGGCACAGAGTAAGTCTGTACACTCAAGGTGAAGACATTTTCTTGCTGTTGTCTAAATATTCTTGGAGGGATTTGTTTAAGTCAAAGAATAATTGTGTACCGTTGATTCAGATAATGAATATGCAGTGTAGTCATTTACAAGAGAGTGTGTGAACACCATCCCTCTCTTTCTCTCTTGCTTCCTTTATATTATTCGACTGTGGGAGACAAAGCAAGAGATTTTATTACTAAAGGCCAGGTAACAGCACAAGACCTCAGAAGCAGGTACTGAGGTCTCCTGGCAGAATCCCCACTGGATTTCCAGATCTGGCAAATTACTAGTTCATCTCTGTTAGAGTTTTTCAATGTTTTTAATTATGTTAGGTTTTTTCAGTCATAGGGAGGCTCTTTCCAGAAATTATGCATGTTTCAGATTAGTGCATATGAAATAGTTTTTTCTGTTGTCCTTTCGTGGTCCTCTAGAAGCAACCCTCCACCCTTCTGGGTTGAAAACTGCTTATCTGCATGTATATCTGCACTGGGCTGGGTGTGCTCTTTTTACCAGGAATAAACAGTCTCAGGGAATGGATAAGCTGCCACAAGCAGCTTTGGGAACAAAGAGCAAAGTCATAGAAAGCACAGAGCTAAAAAGGTTCTTTTTGTCAATACTCATATTCATGGTTCATAAAAAATCTAATTCAGAATGTTAGTTTACACCCCTCAACTCGCCCTAGAAAAATCCATTCAGACACTCTGCATTTGTCATTTGTGAGCCAAATGCTGACAACACTGGTATTATCCCGTCTCACAGTCCAAGAAAAATCAACTTTTATCTTATGAAAAATTATTTCACATATCTAAAATACTACTTTTTTTTTTCTTTTTTTTTGTGGAGTTGTGTTTGTAATGCCTTGCTATATTACAGACTTAGCACAGCAATCTGTCCCTTGATGGTTTCATGTTCCTCTTAAACAGGCACAAAGAAAATAAGAGCAATGCATCTGATGCTGAGGTTATGGAAAGACAAACTTCCAAATGATAGTGAATTAAAAGGAACACTCCTGCCATGTATTTTTATTTGTTAGCATGTTTCTCTGTGAAAGACAAGAGCTCTTTTTGCCTGAGTCCTGTGCTCACACATGAAGAGGGTCCCTAACTGAAGGAATTTATGCGTGAGCAGAGAAGGCAGACGGATGGGAGGGGAATGGAGGCACAGTAACGGAGGTGCTTGAGCCAAGCAGCCACAGCTAGAGCTGGCCACTGCATCCCAGTAGCCTCCCTGGAAAAGCAAAGCTGCTGGCCTTCCCTGAAGACATCACCTTTAACATAA
This sequence comes from Monarcha castaneiventris obscurior, assembly GCA_026261815.1. Lineage (NCBI taxonomy): Eukaryota > Metazoa > Chordata > Aves > Passeriformes > Monarchidae > Monarcha > Monarcha castaneiventris. The sequence goes on from JAMPIT010000890.1 coordinate 8,772,651, forward strand.
GCCAAATATTTATTTAGGTTGATTTCCTTATCTGGAAGATGTGGGGAAAAAGCCAAGGGGCTCCAGGGGGACCAAACATTAAAACTGTTCTTTTTTTCTTTTCCAGAAAAGGACAAAATAAAATACTAGCAGTGCTAGATTTTTTTAAAATCTATCCTGCTTAATTTTATGGCAAACTATGAACTGCACAGCCTGGCCTTTTATATACTGTTTATCAATGGGTTTTCGTAGCCATTGGTCCCTAAGAAGAGCCCTGTAAACCAAATAAAGCACTTTGGCACGCTGGAATTATTGATGATCACTACAAGCAGAGAAAAAAATGGGAATATTTCCTCACAAACAGTGATGGAGTGCAAAACGTCAAGGAAGGAAAATACAGGTAGTTTATCTGGGAAGATTATCCACACCCTGTTCTTGCTCCCAAATCTGTCAAAAAATCTGCCATGAAAGATTCCTCAGACTGGCCATGTCTTTTGGCACAGCTTTTGGCTCTGCTACTAGTCCAGCTTGTCCAGTGTCGGGCTTGATGTCCCTGGGAGAGGTGTGAGTTTTTGAGGGGCACCAGGATACACGTGTGGAGAGACATACGTGTGCGGAGAAGAATATTTCTTCCTCAGATCTGCAATCAAAACAAAGCTCTGAAGCCTGAAAGCCACAAGAGTCGAGTCTGTAGAAAAAGGTGTGTTCTGTACCAAACAGAGAGTTTCCTCAGCACAAAAGACAGCTCTTTGAACAGGCTGGAGAGACCCCTGGCCAGTCAGCCCTGCACAGCTGCAAAACCTGTCCAAAACGTGTCCAGATGCTCCCTGTTGAAGTTTCAGGCAGTGTCCTACAATAGTCCCCAAAGCCGAGGAACTGAAAGGAAGGAGTTTCAGAGGCAGGGTGGTAGCCCAAACTAAACAAATAACTGTTTTGTTTGACATTCTGCCCAAGGCTCATAATTGAAATAAAAAGCTTTGACCTGCAAGAAACCCCGGGTGTGGTGGAAAGTGCTTCCTGGGCTGGGGGAAACGGGTGAGCCGCCTTGTCAGCTGCCTGGGGCATGGGTGAGCAAACACGTGGTCTCTGGCTGAAAAGTGGTTATGATGGGAAATATTTTGCACGGATTCATACTTAATGATTTTCAGGATTACTCAGGTACTTTTATTTTGAGGCACCAATAGAAACTTGATCTTAAGGGCTGCGAGAATAATCCTGTGAAATCAAAGTTGCTTTGGCACAAGCATCACTCAGAAGACTTAAATTTTCCAAGCCCCATAGCCCCATAAGCACAATCCAGCATGGCAGAGTCCATTGATGAGGGCAAAAGTCATTTTCTGGAATGTGCAAACCCTAATGAATCAAGATAATACAACCTGAAAGGCTCCAGAAACAAAGCTTCTCAATATGCTGTCAGTGTGCTGGTTATACAGCACAAGGCAGTGCATGTTTGAGAACAAAAATAGGTGCATGGTCCTGGCTCACAAAGTACATTTAAAACATCATTTATTATCTGATCCATGGCTGACAACAATCTGTTCCCCTGTTTTGGCCAGATTTTAAAACTTCACTGAGCTCCAGTTCCTTCGCCCATCTCCTGCTACTGTTGTCTCACTGTGGAGACTGTGGGAAATGCGCCAGGGTAGCTTACATAGGATGCAGAAGAAACATCATTACAATTTGTAAAAGGGATTGTTTTAATTCAGGAAACAACAGACACATCTTGTAAATGGTGAGCAGCTGATCCAAAGAACAAATCTAAAATATTACATTATCACTACTGGGAACTGTGAAATGAGAGTCCACTTTAGTAGTCCTCAGCAGTACTTTTTTTCTGGTAAATGTTGCAGTGTTGGTAAATGGAGTGTATATTTATGGAATAGCTTTGTTTTTGATGGGATCAGTGTAACTCTGATGAGGCTTGTGCCTGCAAAAGGAGAATTTCATTGGGGTATTTGAAGATTATGAACAGTAATATTTCATGATTAGGTGCCTTTATGTATGTGCTAGTTGGCATTATGAAAGTCTTCTGCTTAGTGAACTGACCCCCAAGGGTGATCTCATTGTTTTCTCATGATTTAACAAGGAATTAGAATCCTAAACAGTGGTAAAATGCATTTGAAAGTATTTGACCTTGACCAAATCATAGCTTTCAGTCCAATTTTATTTTTCATTCCTTGCAGAGGCCTGATAAACCAGAGGAACTGCCCATGAGTTTTGCACCTGCTATAACTTACTGTTCGGTACTATTTGGAACTTATGTTGTGTCTTTTGTGAGACACCCAAGCATAATTATGCCAGTTCACCCAGCACAGCCTGTTCCCTTCACTGCTCCAGTATAAAGTGTCTGTTGTTCCTAAATTCAGTGACTTTCAGAACACTTTGAGAGAATACATTTTCTTAAAAAGAAAAAGAGAGGAAGTCAATAGTGTCTTGTGTTAACTTGCTTGTGCTCCAGTTATAGCTGGAGAAGCCTCTTGTGGAGTGTGTCCTCAGCTTTCCTGAGACAGGGCAAGTTAAGGGAGATAGCTTGTCCCTGGGACCTCGAGAGTCTCAACTTTTGATGTTTGCATTTATGGCATACACTTTTCCTGTGCAAAATAATAAATTGGAGAATAAGCTCCAGCCTTGAGTAACCTTACGAGCTCCCCACCTATTACCAATATGATTGAGTATGTTAATGAGCCTTAATTGCCCAGAAAAGCCCTACATGGGACTTCCACCCACACATCCTACCCAGGTAACCGGTGGCTCCACTGAAGGTCAGGATGGATTCCCTCCTCCTCCTTCTGTCTGAGCACAACTTTCTCCAGCCCTATCTCCTGCTGCTCGTGCTTGGAGCCCCAGATGTGGCTCACACCTTGCCGTGTCGAGGGCCATCGAAGGACCAGCTCTACCCAGTGTTCAGGTACTGTGGGGGGACAGGGTCCTGATGTGTGCTGGGGTCTGGTGCTGCCCTCAGCTCCCCCAGAACTGGGCAGCCCCTCTTGCTGTTCCCTGACACTGCAGCCTTGCAGCTTGGCATCCTTCACTCTGGTGGGGCAAGGGGGAGAGAGAGCATGACTGGACAGTAACAAAAAGCAGTTCGTGCTCCAAAGCAGTTTGGTGCCATCCCTGGATGGCATCTTTTCCTTCTCTTGTGTCAGACACCTTGCTCAGCTTTGTGTCATCTGCCAGCTTGCTGAGGGTGCACCTGATCTCGCTGGCTGGGTTGTTGATAAGATATTAACGAGTGCCAGTCCCAAGGCAGAGCCCTGAGGGACACCACTTGTCACCAGCCTCCACCTGGATATAGAGCCATTGACCATCCAGCCAATACCTTATCCACTGAACAGTCCACTCATCAAATACTTGTCTCTCCAGTTTGGAGATAAGGCTGTCATGTGGGACTGTGTCAAAGGCCCTACAGAAATCGAGGTCGATGACACTGCTTGGTCGTCCCTTGCTGACTGTTGCTGTCACTCCATTGTAGGAGGCTGCCAGATTGGTCAGACATGAACTGCCCTCAGTAAAGCTGTGCTGGCTGTCTCTGGTCACCTCCTTGTCTCATATGGGCCTTAGCATGGCTTCCATGAAAATCTGCTCCATGACCTTCCCAGACACAGAGGTGAGGCTCACCTGTCTGCAGTTCCCCAGATCCTCCTTTCTTCCCTTTTTGAAAATAGAAGTGTGGTTTCCCTTTCTTCAGTCAGGACCTTGCCTGACTGCCATGATTTTTCAAGTATGATGGAGGACAGCTTGTCAACAGCATCAGCCACTTCCCTTAACTGGTAAGTTGGTATAAGAATCTAGAAAGGGATTTGACTGTGCCTTTGTATTTTTAGTCAAACTGAACTTTGATCCCTATTTCATAATACCCCAAAGGCAGTGTTTTGCATTATAGACACAGTCTTTGTGTGTTGCTTTCCTGAGTAAAAATGAAGATAACCTCTCCATAGTGTCCCTCTTGAACAATCTTCCATGCAAGTCTTGCATCATTGCTTACCACCTAATGCACCTGGCAAACTCTGGTGGCTGCTCTTTGCTTTCAGATGAGTGTAGACTGTTAGATGTGTACTGTTGGCTTGGTTCTTCCTTGCACTTTTTAAAAAAAAAATATTATTTCCTTGCCATAAAGCATTTTATTTTATTTTATTTTATTTTGCTTTGCTTTACTTTACTTTACTTTACTTTACTTTACTTTACTTTACTTTACTTTACTTTACTTTACTTTACTTTACTTTACTTTACTTTATTTTACTTTACTTTACTTTACTTTACTTTTTTATATTTTATTTTATTCTTCCCTACACAGAGACTTTTTAATTTACATTTTCTTTCATTTGGAATCTCAAGGCCTTTGATTCATATTTGCTCTTTGTTTTGATGTACGGAAAAAGCTTAAGACATACTTGGCTCTAATAGCTATACAAATTCAAACCTTGGTAAGAAAGAGAAATATTTGAAACCAGCTCAATCTTGGTTTATTTAAAGATTTAATTTACCCATAGATTTCAAATAAAAATAAAATAATGATCTATATTTTGTTACTAGATCTTAAAATAATAAAATCAGCCATAGTTTACATGCTTGTTGGGTGACATTGGGTGTTAAGGAGGAGAGAAAGCTGAGGTTTGCTTCCAAAGGATTCTTGTGAAGTGACTTTGAAACATGGCTTGAAGGGTAATTGCTTTTCCATCATAAAATTTTAAAGGAGAGTGATTTTCCAGGTGTTTGATAAACACTTTGTAATAATATGTCTAACATAAAAGGTTCAATGAAAATCTCTTTTTTTTTTTTTTCAGAAACTAAGCATTGCAAGGAGAGGAGAAAACCCAGCCCCTCCTGTGTTGTAGCACATCAACCAGAAAGAATGTTAGGGGCTGTAGTCAGAGAGTTACAGGGGTCCAGCATTTACCCATTATTGACCCATCAGAGGGGAGTCAAGGGGCAATAGTAACCACTTGAAATGTTATGGCTAAGGTATTAATGGATTCATTAATTTTTTCTTTCTTTAACACTGTTCACAAAAAAAAATCTCAAATTGCAAAAATGCACATAGTGTTCTCCAGTCTGGAAAGCAAAAAGCCAAAACCAAATATGCATATTTTTAAATGCTTTCTTTGTAATGTGTCAATACCTTGAAACAGCACCTCACAGGATTATCAACATTTATAAGTAATGATAAATGCAGGAGAAATGCTGATGTTTTAATAATGGGGGAAGCCTTCAACTTGAAGTTGTGGGATGGTTTTTTTCCTTTCCAGGGATGGTTTGAGTTTTCTCTCCCTTGTTCAAAACATGAAATGAACCCAAACTATGTATGTGCCATCTCTGGATTTACAACCACGTGTTCCTGCACTCCCTAAAACTTCAAAGGGTTAATGCTGAACAAATAAAAAACTTTTTCCTAGATAGATCTGTGAAAAAAGGTGTGGGTGTTTTGTATAAAAGAAAACCGGATCCTCTGGTTGCAAGGTAGAAGAAAAAAATCTCTTTTCCTCCAGTGTAGTGTGTCTTCCCAAAACTTACTTTTATCCCACAGGAATATCTGTTTTCAGCAGTAAAATGAAAGTCTGTAGCAGGCAGTGAAGGACACAACTAAGCCAACAGGACAATTTTTCTTGTTTTCAGTATCTGCATCCTCTGAGCTTTACCTCTGGTGGTCAGTGCTTTCTGTGCTCAGTATAAATATGTCTGCTGAGGAATACTCATGGAGACCTGCTGCTGCTTCCCTTTCATTTCAACCCCGCAAATGGGGCTTCAGTGGGGTTCAGACACTGCTCAAACCTTCCCATCCATTACTTAAACCTTACTAGGGCCACTCCAGCATGAGAGCTTATCGGTTGAAGAGGGCCGAGTAGGAAGGGATTTGTAGGCTGCATTTCCATGTTGTAAAACACTTTCCAGAACTGGCAGGAGCTGATGCTCTACAGGATAATTGCTCTGTCAGTTGGGGAACTGAAAGTCAAATACAGAGGTCTCATGTATGTTCTCTTTGTGATGGATGGCGGTGAAAGGGACTGTCCCTCATGTGCTGCTGCTTTTTATTATTATTACAATAATAGCATTATGAAAAGGTTTAAAGGGGATTTCTGTTACTCTGATGCAGGAAAGGTTGTATTTCACCAGCAGCAGTTCCCCCACTGTATTATGCCCCTGTGAATGCATGATACTGCCTGAATGCTTGCAGGAAGCCTGAGTGTGTTTATCCGTTTCGATAACCAAGCTTTTTATCTGCCTGAACAAAATGGAATAAACATCAGTTTTAGCTGATGCCACCATACTGGTAGCAGGGGAAGAGAGAAGAAACATGTTTCCATGATATGCCTTGTTTTACCCAAAAGTCACATGGAAGCTAGTAAATAATTTACTGTGCTGGAGTATATGGTGCTCAGGGCCTGGAGAAAGCTGCTGAAGGGGAAATAGTTTGGTAAGAATGAAGGAGAGCACGGGATGGCGGCAAATAGACCGACCAGCACGCAAGGAAGTTATTTATCCCTGGAGAAATAGTTCCTAGAGTGGCAGCTCCTCCCCTCTTGCCCTGTTCTCCTTCCAGCAAAGCATCAGGACATGCAGTGGTGCAACTAACTGTGGTCTCCATGCTAGGGTTTGGAGGTGTCTGTGTCCTGTGGATCTGCTGAAAAACATATTAGTTTAGCAAGAATACATGAGTAGTGACTGCCAACATTTATAACTATTTGCAACTTTTATCTGCTCAGACATATTTATGGCTCTGAGGGACTTTTACTGTTGCCACCTCGGCAGCAGGAGGAGACCATTTTCAGTTTCATCATGTACTTATCATGAAATAAGAGCTCTCCTTTACAGGTGGCTTTATAGCTAAGTACTACACTGGGAAATAAAAAAAATCCCTCTTTATTTTCCACCAGACAAATATCTACTATTTTTTTGGCCAGCGTCTCAGAACACAGCAAGAAAGAAACTGTGACCAATTTTCCAGGTTGTGTCTTCTTGCTTCTTAGAGAGTTTGAGTAATTTCACTGGAGGTTCTCCCATTTCTTATCTATGCCAACAACTATAACTTCTGGTATTCAGTTATGCTGTGGTCTTGAATTTGAAGACATTTCTTTGCATGGCTTTTGGTAAAAGCAAGCTGTTTGAGTTTACTCATTTAGGCCTGTCATGAAAGCATCCTAAACCCAAGAAGTGCCCTGACAATATGGTTGGATGTGTGGTCCCATCCCCAGCAGCCTTATAAAGGACATAATGACATGGGGATCTGTGCAGCTGAGCTGCAATACAGGAAAGTGGCTGGGATAAAAGGTGCTAATGGGAAACTCAGGATTTCTCTCATGAGAAGTCTGGGTAGGACTAGAAACTTTTTCTTGGTTCCTCTTGAAATGTATGGACTAATTGGATTGCCTGGAACAGGGAAAGAAAGACAGTGTCTCCAACATCTAGTTGAGAGCTTGAGTCAGAGTGCAAAGGGTCTGTTCTCAAATGATGTTTGTTTATTTGTATCTCCTACATCTCTTACAATTTCCAATATACAATTACACTAAGTGGTGATTATTTTTTTGTTTGCTTCTTTAATAGTATTTACCTCTGGGTTGTTTTGTTACCATTTTTTATGACTGAAAATTGGTTTTAAAGTTTTCTCTTTCCTCCTGATAGCATTACAAAAATTTAAGTGCTTTTATTATGATATTTTTCTTTATTTTAGAGGAGAAACTGTAATAACAACATTTGGCCAAATGACTGGCTTCTCAAAGTTTCAATATGCAGCCAGGCTGTGTAGGGGAGAATATGCAATGATGAATATTTTAAACCTGAGTAGTGTGAAGGCATGGCAAAGCCAAGGGTATGAAGGGGATGTGGTGGCTGATTCCTGGATAAATAAACTGTTTTAAACATTTTCATGCTAGCAAATTTCATTTTTTTATTATGAATTGAAGACAAACTTTTCTGCTTTCTGGACCTGGAACCCCTTGGCTTTCACCTGGTGTGCTGCTCTGTCATTAAGGCATCAAAGGACTCACTCCTTGGAGCCTCATCAGGAGAAAGCCAGGATACTGAAACTCTGGAAATCACCTCTGCAGCACAAAAGAGCAGCAGTCCAACAGATTGTGTGACATGGCAGGTCTTGAAAGCACAGCACATCAAGGAAGGAAGGAAGGAGTTCCATAACTTCAAGGGTATTTGGCTGTTATTTTTAGAGTTATTTGACTGACAGACCACTATGCAACTGTGATGTGTATGGGGAGAGCTAGTGAAATAGTGCTGGAGATGGTTACAGTCTGATGTAACTCCAGTGTGATGACAATTCCCTGGCTCTTAGTGGCATTTTATCCCTGACATGTAATGTTCTACTTGTCAGCTCTCTTTTGTTTTCCATGGCTTGTTTCTCCTTGCTTTCCACACCAAACAACAATGAGCAAATGAAAAGGATCCTTTTATGAGTTAATGAATGCCTTTTGTGGTTTTACATATTCCACTCTGGATGTAGGAGAAATGCATTGTATGGCTGAGCCTGTGGCTGGCAAGATGGGTACCTGCAGACAAAAGGGCACCTAATTTAAAATAAAGTGAGACCCTGTTCCTTCCCGCTGCGAGAATAAACCAATCTCTCAGCATGGGACTTCTTTGCCTTGGGTGGGTCCCTGGTGTAGAAATCCACAGTTTTCTTACTCCCATTTTTCTGATCAAGCCTGACATACTTGGAAAAGGCAAAACATGACCAAAGGGAGATCTCAACAAAGGAATGTACCTTTTCCTATGCAAACTCTGCTGATTTCATCAGGCTTTCACCAGGCAGTCATATGGCCTGCTGGATAAAAGTAAAACAGCTTAAACAGTTTTGTTCCAAGAACTTTTTATGGCTGCTCCAAGATTGAGCCCCAATCCTTGTTTTGATGTCTTAGGGAATACTGAGAACTTTTGCTGTCATTGTGTGAAAGGTCAAATTTTATCCCCTGTGACAACACAGCTGCATTCAGGGAAAACTGCTGTTGTTATTGCATTAAATTGGTCATTTTATGCTCTCCAGAAGGTCCATCTCTTTTCAAGGGTTTAAATCCAAGAGGAAATCCCACTAAGATCAAATAACATTACAGTATAGGGAGAATAAATATATATACATACCCTATATAGCCATGACAAACAGTAAATATAAAAATCATACCTATTATGCCAGTCCTAAACAAAGGAATTTTAGGAGGAAGAAAAAGCATAAAATATACTCCATAATAATGAAATGAAATGATTATAAAAGAATGATGACAGACTTGCTTTTAATAAAAGTAACACCTGTTGGATTAAGTTTCAAAGAAGTGATCAAAGAAAATACTGAGCAAAAAACAAGGCACACAGTAAGTGTTTAGTAGATCAAAACATGTAAAATGCTTCAGAGAAGTATGAGATGTAAAAGGGAAAAAAATATTGGGGATTATGTTGGGATTATACTGAAACTTGACTAAAGGAGCAAAACTCCTGAACAAATAACATTACATTAAACTAATTAGAGTTTAGAATATGAAATTGTTAAAGTTTGCTATCTCAGCTGTTTCTTTAAACTGGAAAAGGGATTAATCCATATTGTAAAAATAGTTAGTGGTTCAGAGGGCAGAAGCTATAAAATACTGCTGAAGTTTGGAGAAACAATAACAAAATACACTAGAAAGTGCAGTCTGCGGTCCGAGTCCTTGGAAACCTTAGGCATGTGAAGAGTGCCCTGTGCAAGTCCATTTACTGGACTCGGGAGCAGTACTGCTATCAGCAAGGTGTACGTGGGTGCTTTGGGATGTACCCAAAATCCAGGATGTTTTGTCTGCAGTTTAAAACATCACAGGCAACAGATTTATTTTCTGTTGGAGGGTGTTCTTCCCCACTGCTGTTGTCCTAGAGACAGTCTTCTGTTTTTTTTCTTTCAAATTTCCTCTGAAGATCTTTTGCACTGCAAACTTTCTTACTTAGTAAGATGTCTAGTGTTCAGTTCTGAAGGCTTGCAAGCCCCATTTAAATCAATAGGGATTGTGAATGCCAGAAATTCATAAGAGGACTCCAGCACACAGAAAACTTGTGGAGGATGTTATGGCTGACTGCTGGCTCCTCTTGCTGGTGAAAGATGCTGAGGCAGGCAGCCAGCCAGCTGCTCTCCCCAGGAGGGAGTTAGTCCCTGGATCTCAGTTTGGGAACGGCTGTCTTAAATAATTTTGTTCAAATATAGTGCCTTTTATGTTCTTTCCAATTCTCTGTCCCTCTCGCAATTACCATTTCACATGGGAAGCATGTACCCTTTCTTCTTGTTCCTCTCCTTTTATTGAGATGGGCTGTCAGTGTTTTACTCCCAGTGTATTACATACTTAAACACATATATGTAAGTGTGTATCCTACAGCAGAGTGAGGGAACAAGAAGTGAATTTGATCCTAAGCTTCTAGGGTTTGCACAGCAAATATGAAACAACATGTATTTTACATGTTTGGGGTTTTTTTATAAGCATAATGCATGAGACATTGTGTAGGTGATCAGTATGTTGCACTGTCTGATGGGCAAAAGCACTTTTGACATAGTAATTATCTCTTTCCTAAGTAGTTTTTTAGCTGGCTGATGAAGGTTTTTGATACTTTGTTTATCACCATTCAAGGGCTGGATTGAAAATCACAGCACTACACTACAGACACTGTACTCCAGCAAACAGATGGTACAGAACCATCAGCTGTAATCTGTGAGTAAACAAACACAAGTGAAGTTTGGTATAGAGTTTTGAAGATGAGATGTAATTATGTTATAGAAGTGTAAGAACTAATCTTACCCTGCCTGTACAGGAAAGAACAAGCTGTATTTACTCTGGCATGATAATACTTTCTTTTTGCTGTATTACTGAAACTTCCAGCTTTAGTGCAGCAGGAAAATCATCATGTCTGATCGACAGTTAGGAAAATGGGAATAAATGGGTTGCATGTGTGTGTTTTTTCCTTTGTCAAATACATAGGGCCACTGAATGACAAACAGACTCCATGAAGTTGTTTACCAAGGAGAAGAAATGCATCAAACAAAAAGCCACCAGGCTCTGCACAAAACATTGAGAATACTACTGTTTTGGAAAGCGAGAGAGAGCATTTGCTTCTAAAATAGAAAGGATTATGTGATTATGTTGTCTTTCCTAAACATAGACAAAAGGTGAAGAGATCACACAATATTTGTTTTTCCACTGGATGGTTTATTTGAATGTGTTTAGGGTGGCTGGGGGGGGGCGCGGGGGGATTCTCCTCCACTGGCAACACGTAGTATGAGAAGAAATTGCAGAGGAGTGCTCAACACTTAGAGGTCAGGAAGGTGAAAGCATGCCAAAAGCTTTGTTAGGAGGCTCCAACATTTTTGTGGTTTCATGTGTTTACCTTAGCAATGATAGAAGATTTAGACAATTACTCAGCAGTCTCAACAGTGTCTTGTCAGGCAACGCTGCATCTCCTCTCCAGTAATGTCACTGGCAGCCTGATATTTTGAGCATTTTCATTCAAGTGTTGTTATAATCAGGTCTGATATAATTAGGACTTAAAGAATGGTGGCTGAAATGATCCAGTTAGAAGAGATTAACTGGAGATTGTGGGGAGAAGAGAGGAATTGTGATGCTTTCTTAGAGCTCAGTCGAGGTCTGCGTATTTTCTGTTGCTGCTGATTCATCATAGCTAAGAAGGGCATTCAGTTTTGAATGTTTGCTGTATGCTTTCAAGGAAATTAGTATAAAACTTTCCCCTTTTGGCTGCATGCTGGCACTGGAGTGCTATAGCACAAATCTTTGATTCTCACATACTCAGTAAAGAGTTAATTATTTTGTTGCCTCAAAGGACACTGCACTTTTCAGTTTCTCAGTTTGTCAGCGTGAAGCAAGGGTGTCCATAAGGCCTCTTTCTCATTGCCAACTGTTTCACTTTATGGCACTTTAAATTCAGTTACACCTTCCTTTTGTTCCTTTCCTATTTGTTTTTATGTCTTCTTTTCCTTTTCATCCCTCTTTATTACTTCCTGAGTGTGTATTTTTCTTTTTTCTTTGAGTTCTCTCTTTTCTAGGCTCTTCTTGTTGGTGCAGCAGTAGTAGATATTCAGTTGTTTTCTAGGAGAGCCAGTACTTCTATTTGTCTTGGTCTTCTCTTTTTTTTTTTGTCTGTAGGAGGAAAATAGAAGAGGGAAACCAATTGAAAAGTGAAGTATCTCTGCTGAGAGAGAAACCTTGAGTTCACAATAGACAATATACCTGTGTTATAATGAGCCGTGGCTAGGATACAGGCCAAAAAAAGTGTGGAGCATGAAGTGCACAAGGACAACTTGATACACCGATTTCACAAAATAGCAGGGCAGAAATCTTGCTGGAACGAGCTTTCTCCTGGTTTTTTCAGCATTCCCAAATTTGTCTTGGCTAGTAATAAGTCTTCCACCATGTCAGTCTCTACTATTAACTGAGGTATTTGTAAAGTGGAAAAAAAGCCCCATGCCTACAGCAGCAGGGAGAGGATAGGAGTGGACCTAAGAACAGACACAAGCAGTTGGAGATAGTTTGCCCTCTCCCCTGTGTCTGTGGCCCAAACTATTGGAGCAATATTCTGCAAATTTTAAACATTCTGAGTGAAAGGGGGGCTGACAAGCTCCTGTACATGTGAATGTAGCAGAAATACACCAACCCACTTGAAAAGTGAGGGAGTGGATTAACTCGAGTGTGAGAAACTGAAATTACATGAGGTTACAGTGACGTGTGTCTGCATGACCAGTGAGTGTGGCCCAGTGGATCTGCCATGTGAAACAGCTGGTGCTCAGGCCAAGGTGTTTGCACTGGCTGCAGCCTCACCTCGTGCATGGGATGCCTGCTGGCCCCACAGAGCATTAGGTGAACTCCCAGGATGTATGTTTTGGCTTACTGCTTGCAGTCTGTGCACTGAGGTTGCTCCACCCCTGTTTTAAAGTGCGCTCCTGATGCACACTAAAATGCTGATGTAGTCATCCCTTGAACATTCCCATTTTAAAATTGCCCTTTCCTCATTATGGTGGACTGAACTCTGGTCATAAACTTCCAATATGACAAACTTTTGATGTGTTATTTTCTTTAATCAGGTATAGAAAAGAGGGAAGCAGTAATAAGATAATGCGGAGGTTGAAAACCGTGGGCTGTAAGGTAGCACGGGATGCTACTGGCCTGCCTGTGGGATGCAGTACAAGTCGCAGCAGGAGTACCCACTATGGGGCTGTGGTGCTGCCTACACTTAGTAATAAATTATTGCTGACACTCCAAACACTAGGCAATGTATCGGCGATTCATCTTTCAATCGCCTGTTCCCACGCTGTCCGTTTTATCTCGATTGTTAATTTAATCCTGGCAGTAAATTTCTTCGCTTCTCTTAAATCTCCCCGTCCCGCCAGCCAAGCGCGGGGGCTCTCGGCCGGGTGTGTGGGGGGACGGGAGGCTGGGTACGGGGCTGGCGGTCAATGGGCGGGGGTCGCCCGCCCGGGCAGCCCCGGCCCTGCGGCTCCGCAGCCCCCGGGAGTGACCGGGGGAGCGGCGGCCGCGGGGGGGCGGGAGGAGGAGGAGGAGGAGGAGGCGGCGAATCCTCGTCCGGCTGGCCGGGTGTGCGAGCACTAGTGGGAGCTGGAGAGGGCGAGAGGAGGGGAGGAAGCCCCAAACCACCCCGAGCCCGAGCAGAGCGGCGGCGAGCCGGGAGTGCGCGGTGTGCGCGGGAGGCCGGCGGGGGCGAGAGCGGCAGCGGCCCCGGCAGAGGAGGCAGCCCCGGGAGCGGAGGCAGCCCCGGGAGCGGAGGCAGCCCCGGGAGCGGCAGCAGCCCCGGCAGAGCAGGCAGCCCCGGGAGCCCTCGCAGGCGGTAAGCACGGCGGGGTAAAGCACGGCGAGGAGCCGGAGCCGGGCGGGGATCGGGTGCTGCGGAGATGCTGCGGCGGGGCGGGCGGGCACCTGTGGCCCAGGGTGCAGGGGGGGCCCGGGGGTACCGGGTCTGCCAGCCCCGGGGGCCCCGAGTGCTGCCCGCATCCGCGGGGGCAGCGCTCCGGACGCGCCCGGCGCCCTCCAGCCCCGGCGGGCGCTCGGGGAGCCGCGGCCGCCCGGTCCCGCCCGGTCCCGTGCGGGGCTCGGAGCGCTCGCCTAGGGCTGCCCCGACCTTGCCCCGGTGAGGCGTGTGAGTGGCCACAGCCTGCTGCCGGACCTGCTGGCTTCGGGCGCACGCTGCGCCTTGCCTTGGCGCGGTCTCGTTAGGTGCGCGTCGGGAGCTGGCGATCTCCAGCGCTCCCGAAATGAACTTTTAAACTAAAATGCCGATTTGTCAAGGTGCATCTTGTTTTGCAACTGAGGACGATGGAGGGCCCTGTGAATCTTTGGGAAGCAGGAATCTCTCGCGCGGCAGTATGGTATTGTTAACTCACAGACTTTGTCGCTTGTGATGGATGGACTGACGTGAACTCTGATTTACCGGCCAGACTATAGCAGTCGATGTCTCCGGTGATGTTCAGAAACATAGCGTTAGGCCACTCGATTTAAGAACTTGCTGAATGTAAATTACAGAAAGCGCCACTGTTTAGGAGTGTCTCGTAGATAAAACCAGAGGTCTGTCTAAGCGTCCTGGGTCTGACGGTGCAGAAAGCAGTGCCTGAGGGGCAGTAAAAATAAGGTAGGCGTGTAAGGATAATTCTCCAGAAGGCTCTCTCAGCATGTAATGATTTGCAGCTTGGATGCTTGCTAAGGGAAATCTGGGGTCTTTATAGTATTCAACTGATTTTTCCTTTCCATGAACTGCTCTGAGTGCCCCTTGACCCTGTGAAAACTTTTAGCAACATGCTGTGGCAAGGAATTTCATAGCTTAAATTTTACACTGTGTCAAACCCCAAAGCATTTTATTCTGAACCTTTGTTTGATAGTACCTATGTCTTAACGTAGAGTTAGTGCAGAATTGGTCTCTACTCCTCTCTGTCCCATTCATACTTTTATAAACTTCCAGTGTGTTCCCTGTTGTCTCCTTTTCAGGCCAAAATGCTCTCTTCTACTTCGTTTGAAGTTTACGTTAAGAGGATGGAAATGAGCAGAGACACAGTTATTTTCTGAGAATGGATCATTTTGAATGTCAGGCATGTTAAAGTTAGGATGTTAAAAGCTACAGTCTCTGGGAATAACTCGTGGAGGCAGTGTACATTAGTGTGACAGAATGGCTACCGTGTGATTGCCTACAGAGGACAAAATCTCCTCTGTCTGGTGACTAGCATGGCTTACAGCACCAAGTATTCCTCGTTTCTTTTACTGGCAGAGGCTGCATGTGCAGGGAGTGGGTTTCTTTCAGAGGTTTTTGAAAGCAAGCAAAAACCCAATCAGCATTTTACTGTTGGAGTGCTAATGATGAATTCATAATGTGTTTGTGAGAAGATGCTCTGGTTCTTGTGTTGAAATTTGGCATTGTTAGGAAACAGTTTTGCAGTTATTTCAAAATAAGGAATCCATCACAGTAAATACAACCTAAGGACCTTGACTCTCTTCCCACAACCTACTGCCCTGCTTGGCTTCAGCTGAGCTGCCTTGATTGACACTTGTGCAATCAGGGAAAAAAGCCCTCAGGCCTTTGGGGTAGTTGTATCTGTACTTATCTATATGTGTAATACTGACTTACAACAGCCCTTCCTGTGGGTCACTATACTGAATGCTTTGGCTTCATGTTAGCACTTAAATACATGCTTAATTTTAAGGATACGAGGGGGGCCCATTTTAATTGGTGCACTTGAGTAATTAAAGTGATGCATGTGCTGGGGCCTTCGCTGCAGCGAGACTGGAGTGTTCATCTCTTGGCAGAATCAAGCCCTCAAGTTTTGAAACTCCCTTTAAGAGAGCTTTGATTGGTGATGATGTAAACTGACAGATTCACAAAGGCCGTTCCCAGTGTCTAGTCTTTCTTGCCTGTTTCTGTCATTCTTCCCTGTGTATTGTTTCCTACAAAACAAGAGCTTCAATAAGTGAAGTGCAATATCTGTTGCCAGGTGTAAAGAAACAATGAGAGGAAGTCTGATGCTCAGGTGGGAAATGATGTGTTACTACTCCCAAGAAATAAGGTTAACTTTTTTTTTAGAAGAAGGTTTATGAGCTGTGTCTTAACTTCTAATTGCTTGATGCTTACTATAAAGCACTTGTTCAGACTGTAAATCCTGTGGGGAAGGGGCTGCTTTGCTTTGTCTTACAAATGTGATACTTGATGCAGTGTGCTGGGGAGAGTGGAGGGCTGCCTCTGGGTCCTGCCTGTGCTGCTGCTAACAACAGCCACTGTAAGCAGTTCATAGCCTTCAGAGAGAGTATGGGCCAGAAAAGTCTCTAAAAACTTTTAGAAGGTTATTGTAAGGATAGGATAGTATATAAACCAACATGGTTATCTGGGTTGTCATTACTCTCAACTTATGAAGTTGGTGAGGATTTATAGGTGTATTAGTATTTGACTCGTAAGTGCCAAAACGTGCTGATCTTTGTAAGTACTGCAAATATAGAACAGAAACAAATTAGTTAGATCTGTTGGTGGTACCCTGTAAAACGAACTATAAAATCTTAGGCTTATTGCCATTCAGATTTTTGTTCCTTTTCAGAAGATATGAGCTGTTTTTAAATTGTCTCAAACAAACGGAGAATTCTTGCTGCTGATGGCAAAATTTGGAGGAAACTGATTTGAAAACGCTGCAGTTTGGTCTAAAGTTCACATGTCAAAATGGTTTTTTCACTCGTACACGGTTCAGATTGGGCTTGGTTCTGGTGAGCTCTTTCCTCTTGCTGTTTTGTATTTGGTTGAGGTGGCAAAAATGTAACAAGGGTTATTGGATAAGTTTTGAAAAAGTCTTGAAATTGTAACATTGCGATGATATCTATGAATTATATTGTGGTATATATCAACAACCTTGTTATTTTGAGTGCCTTAAAAGAGAAAAGATTTATCCATTACAGCATCTGTAAGTGCTGGACTCTCTTGTAATAAGGAAATGATTTTGAGGTAACTAAAATACCTTATAATGTAGTGTTTGATTACATTATACCAGTTTTTTCATGTGTCACATTACCGAGTTTACTTTTCTTTGCTTAAAATGTCAACACCTCATCAAGCTGTAAAAAAACAAACCTATGCCATCAATTATTGTTTATGATCAGCCCATGCCAGAGTGTGCACGCACACCCAGGTGTGAGTGCTTATGCAGTGGGCACAGAGAGGAGCGTGTATCTGTGTCTCTGGAAATACAGGCAATCTGTTTTAGCTGCTGTCATGCACAGACTGTGTTGCAGGATTGTGATCAGCAGCAAAACCCAAAGGAACCTCTTTCCTTTGGCATTTTGTCTCAAGGCCGGGGTCCCCAGTTTGTTGCTGCTCCGGCGTTTCTCTCACAGGATCACTCACGGGGGCTGTATGCTCAGCCCAGCTGCCTGCTTTTCTGCCACTTGTCAGAGTGAATATCTCTTAGGCCTCCAAGCTTGTGTCAGATTTGGTTATAATTGGCCAATAGACTCAAAACTTATTAGAGAGGGTCTGGCAGACGTGTTTATCCACAGATAAGCAAGTCTAAACATTGCCTTGGGAAAGTAGGCTGAAGGAGTTGTTTTCTGTTGGAGTCGGGATGTGAAGCAAGTCCTCGTCTGGTGGTACAATGGCCAGCAGGGAGGGCATTTGCATGGAAGTCACGAGCACAGTTTTGAGCCTTATATAATTGGCATTTGGAGTCATCTGTGGCAGCTTGTGGGACTGCTGATACAGGTCTACAGAGTTTGCAAACTCTGAATGGAATGAAGATGCTGGAGCAGCAATGTGAGCATGGGGAGAGCACCAGGGAGCGTAGGTTCACCCTTTACATGTTCCAGTAAGCTTTTCCAATAGTGAACGGATTGTAGTATGCAGGGACCTGAATGACTCAGGTCTCAGGAAGTTTCTTCCCCTGAAACCAACTTTGTTACACATTAAAATTAATTCAGTGCTGAAGTCAAAATGCATTGCTATAAACTTCTACACTGTGATGCCATTAAGCCAAAGACTGAAGTTTCACAGACCAGGATGCATAAAGGCACATAATTAAAAATGTTCATTCTTTATTTCCTTAACACAAAAGTAACTGTTGCTGTTTTGCTGAAACAGGAGGAAATATTCTTTGGTATTCAGAAAAATCGCACATCTAAAACCTAAAATACAAAATAGAATGTATATAAAACATATTTATAAAGTAGCCACTTAAAAGTTTTTAAAAGGTTAAGTTATTCAAGACCTATTCCCTGAAGCTACAAACGTATTTGTTCATGCATAACTTCACTAAAGAATACTTATGTGAATAAAATTATGCACTTACAGGTTTGTAAAATGAAGTCTGTAATTAGCTCTAGGTTAATTCCCCTGTTTCCTAATTAAAAACACACAGGTCAATTAAGGATCAAAAGAGACATTACCTTTGTGATTATCTTCCTTGGCAGAAATAGCTGTTCTGATGAAAGTTTCAATTTCACTATAATCTGACCTTTTGTCCAATTTGCTTTCCTTTATCCTTGCCAATTTTGGCCAAGGAAAAAGAGTTGTATTTAAAACAGACCATGAAAAGATGAAATGCTAAATAATTTGGGCACGTGAGTCTTTTAGGGGAAAAAACTGGTGGGTGAAAAGAGTATATTTATTTGCCTTGGATTGATAATGTGTACATGAGCTGAATTTGGCTAATTAGTTTGTCTCTCCTAAGTACACAAATACAACTTCATTTGTAACTAGATAGTTAAATACAGTTTTCTTCATGTGTCTGACAGTTTCTCTTCCCCGCTACAGTGGTGATGGAATGACATGCAGAAGTGTGCATTTAGAGTATGGGTTGGAGGGAATACCCATATGTACTTGCTAAATCTTTGCTGGTCAGATTTGCTTCAGAGCCCGTTGAGTTTAGGCTCTGTACGTATGAGAGAAGGCAAAAAAATACTTGCTTCTGTGCCAGATGTATTGCAAAGTCAGGACAGTGTAATGGAGATAAGGTTAATTAGCTATTTGCATTTGCTACTGAAGTTGGATGAATAGGGTTTTTTCCCTAACAGGGAATTTCTCTTCAGGCATAACTATCTGGTAGTTTGTTAAAATGAGTAGAGCAAGATTTTTATAGCCTGCAGAAATACAATTAAGTGTGTGCAAGCATCATAGACTTTTATTCATAGGCAAGTCTTGTAGGGTCTTGTCC
The DNA here is from genome assembly GCA_026261815.1 of Monarcha castaneiventris obscurior. NCBI lineage: Eukaryota > Metazoa > Chordata > Aves > Passeriformes > Monarchidae > Monarcha > Monarcha castaneiventris. Next base: position 8,791,780 of record JAMPIT010000890.1, read on the forward strand.
TACCAAGAATTGGCAGAGAAACCCTTCAAGCCGAGGAGGGTCGTGCTGCTTCAAGGACATGCCATAGGATGGGTCCATGTCATCTCTATATCTCGGCTTCTGTCCAATAGGGTGCAGTCACAGGTACCCCTTTTAAAGTGGTTTGAGACTCTGGGTCAAGAATGAGGTCGAGTCCAAGATGCTGCTGTTGATGGACTGATAAATCTGAAGTTAGGAGATTGTTTCATATTTTATTGTTAAAAATATTAATGCAAATTGTCTTTTTCCTTTATTCACAAGCATTCCTGGGTAGGCATTCAGGGCTACTGCGTTCAGCACCTTGCAGCTATTACGAAAGTGAAACTTTGAAGCTGTGTTGTGCTTAGGATTTAAAATACTGATATGATTTCTGTCTGAATGATGGTAAAAAGGGCATTCTCTTAAGATTGCCTCTAATTTCTGCATTCAAACTACAGTACGTCTAGCTTGGTGGTTTTTACAGGACACCCATCACTCTTGCATGAAGTGAACTTCTTATAGTAGGAAACATTAATAGAATCAGAGAACCATGGAATCACTAAGGTTGAAAAAGACCATCAAGGTCATCAAATCCAATGGTCAGCCTAGCACCACCACCATGTTCACCTCTAAACCATGTCCTCAGGTGCCATATCCACATTTTTTGAACACTTCCAGGGATGGTGCCTCTACCACTTCCCTGTGCAGTCTGTTCCAATGCTTGACAACCCATTCCATGAAAAAAAACCAAAACTGATATCCAATCTAAACCATCCTTGGGACAGCTTGAGACCATTTGCTCTCATCCTGTCACTTGTTACCTGGGAGAACAGACTGATCCCCACTTGGCTACAGCCTCCTCTCAGGCAGTTGCAGAGAGTGATGAGGTCTCCCCTCAGCTTCCTTTTCTCCAGGCTGAACAATGCCAGCTCCCTCAGCTGCTCCTCCTCATCAGAGTTGTGTCCCAGATCCTTCCCGAGCTCTGTTGCCCTTCTCTGGACTGGCTCCAGCCCCTCAATGTCCTTCTTGTGGTGAGGGGCCCAGAACTGAATACAGCACCTGAGGTGTGGCTTCACCAGTGCTGAGTACAGGGGGACAATCACAGCCCTGGTCCTGCTGGCCACACTATTGCTGATCCAGGCCAGGATGCCACTGGCCTTTTTGGCCACCTGGGCACTGTTGGCTCATGTTCAGCTGCTGTTGACCAGCACCCCCAGGTCCTTTTCTGCCAGAGAGCTTTCCAGCCACTCTGCCCCAGCCTGTAATGCTGCATGGGATGGTTGTAACCCAAGGGCAGGACTTGGTACTTGGCTTTGCTGAATCTACTGGCCTCAGCCCATTGTCCAGATCTCTCTGTAGAGCCTTGTTACCTTCCAGAGCAACACTCCCACCCAACTTTGTGCTGTCCACAAACTTCTTTAGAGGGCACTTGATCCCTTTGCCCTGGTCATCACTAGTCACTGGCCTACAGCTGTATTTAAGTGCCTTCATCACCATTTCACAGAGTTCTCCTGTTCATGCTGTGGACATGTGCATTCCTCACTGGGTAGAAACTGGTTGGACAACTGAGCCTTTTCCCTTATGCCAAGAGGGTCGCTTAGTCTTTCTTTCCACAGGTATTAGTCTCCTTTTTCAAATTTGTCTTGCTGCAGACATAATCGCTTTATTAGAGTGAAAAAGCAGCATTTTCCTCCAGAATCCTGGTATTAATTGGAAGTGGATGGTAAACCTTGGGGGTCTATCTTGGGGTTAACTATTCACATAGGTCATGTGAGTTCTGCTTGCCAGCAACACTTGAGCAGCAATGGCATCACAGAGATGCACATTTATATTTTGTGGAAGGGACAGGTTTGTGCTTTGTGACAGCTGTCAGAGCAGCAGGTAAGTCCACATTTGTGCCTCTGAAGAGGAGGTGGAGGAGTACATTTTAAACCTTAAGCTAATTAACTTTTCTCTGGTAACCATGTATGACAACAGTTTAGGCTTGCCTGTATTCGGTCTTCCACAACTAAGTCAGAGCCATGAACAACACACCTCAAAAGAATTGTTTACAATGGGGATTATGCAGTATTGTTGGACTGTTCAAAGTAGTAGGGATGCTGCTGGTTGAGGACATGCAGAAATCCACAGTTTACTCCAATTAAACATGAAAAAAAATGAAGATGACCTTTATAACTTTTTAACTCAGAAATCCATTGACAAGGATTAATCGAACTTCTCTATAACTGAATTGTGGAATTTCTTAGGACTGCTTCATTTTGAAGGAAATTTTCTCTCCTGACAAGAATCAACGTGATCTGAATGACACACTTGCCTGTGTTTTGAATGTGTGGAATTTTCTTACGACTTGCTGAAGGTTTTGTCAAAAAAACGTTATTTTAAAATTAATCCTTTAATTTAAGCCAACCCCAAAACCAAAGCAACACAAAGAATAGTTTCTAATCCTCTGGGTTGTAAACTTTATTCTTATTTTTTAAAGCTTGAATCATGAGCTGTTACATTTTGTGTGTACAAAATGCCATAGTTTTTACTTAACTTGGTGCTTAATTTGTGCACCAATTTTTTTCTATCTTTCTGCAAAAGAGTAGATTTCTGCACAGTTTGTGCATAACTCAATTTTTCTGGTTCACCTTGCCAGTTCAGACAACGTGACTTGGAATGGTGTGAACAAATGAGAGCCTGTCAAAAGGGTTTGATCTATTTTTATACTGTCCTTCTGCTCTCAAATGCTGCACATATATTTGAAATTATTAATCCCAATGTAATTTCTTTCCTTAGCAGCGTTTCAGCTGTTTCGATGAACCATCCTTGGCATTTCTTTTCCCCTGCTGCAAGTTTCATAAAAACTAAAACAGTGTGACTCTACTTGTGTAGATGGATATATTCTCACAGGTTTAATCATTGATGCTAAATCTTTTTAAAAGTTGGTGGGGGCTTTGCATAGAGGCAGGAGTTGTCTTTCCTGTATTTAAATGCCTTTTGAAATGTTTGGTTGGGATTTTTTATGCTTGTCATACTTAAATACTGGATTTGGCTGGAGGTAAAAAGTAAATTGCAAATAGCCTGATGGGCCAAAAGCAGTACTGTGAAGGATAAGCTAGTGATCTGAAAGCTGAGCTAAGCTTCTAGAAGTGTTTTGCCATGAAATTAATGACCTAAACGGGCAGTTGCTTTGGGAATAGTGGGAGCATTTGAGGATCTGCTGTGCCTAGCTCCTCCTTTTATCTGTCTTGCTGGAAGGTAGGGTCCTCAGCACTCTCAGCAGGTGGTGGGAGTGTGCCTGGTCTGCATCAGTGCAAAGGCACCTGCCTTGGTTTGTCTCTTGCCCCAGCTGTGAGGTGGGATAACCTCACTCCCTGTCCTCAAGCACAGTGAGGCAGTCCTCCTGTGAAGTGTGGGTTAGCCTACCTGGCTAGGCAATGAACAGTTGAAGATGCTATCTGCCTCAGAAATTAATTCCTTTTCACTGTGGCTCCAGAAAAAGCTATACACGCAAATGGTGCCTAAGAGATGTCAAAGGCTAGAGATGGAGAGGTTTAGATTTTTTTTTTTGTGTGTGCAACTAATAGCCTAAAGAATACTTTTTTTTTTTTTAATTTGAAAACAGCAGAAGGCAGTACCCATGAGGTGGAATAGAGAAGATCCAAACACAGTAATACCAACAGAGGTCCTGCAAAGTTACCTCAGTAGGCTGATAACAGTGGTGTAACATGCAGAGCTCAACAGGTTATGTGGAGATGCACTGGTGCGAGGTGCTGAGATGAACACATGTAAACTTCAGTATTCTGAAACAAGTCCTTCATGTTGTCTGAGCCAAAGGTGAGTGCTGCCAGTCTGACCCTGGGGGGAGAAAGTACAGGTGGGCTTGCAGGGGATGGTCAGGACCCTTACTGCTTCTGCTGCTCACATTGGCAAGGACAGAAGGGAAAGGTTACTTCAGGCAGCAGCTGTCTGTGTGCCCTGCTAATGGTTAGAGATCATAGTGAGCACTGGAAATGATAACAGTAAAATCCTTGAAGGATGTGCACAGCAATTCCTGTGTTCATTCCTGGTGACATCAACTCCGGTGTGGATTTTTTTCTTTTTAGCAGATGTCAGTCTAATTGTCTGTTCTCTGTTCGTATAAGAATGGACTAAGCTGTGGCTTTTCTTTTTGTGGGGACTAGAAATTATGACAGAAGAGTTGCTAGCAACTTCAGACTACATCTTAAACTGCATGCAGTCTGTAAGCTGTGTCATCAGATAAGGAGAGGTGGTGGGGAATGAATAATAAATACATGTCAGGAGTGGAGAAAGATTTTTGCACAGAACAACTACTTCTGAATCTCATTGTCCCTTCCATATTTTCCCTAAGGTGTCTAAGATGAAGCAGTAATTTCTTTGTGATTGTTTCTTTAGTAAAACTCCTAGGGAAAATACATTTTCAAGTGAGATTAAAAAAAAACATTACATATCTAGGTTGAATATTTTACTGTGATTTGTTACATTAGCACTCCAAGGGAGAAATGATATTATTTAAATTGAAAGAAATAATAAAAAACAAGTATGTCTTGCAAAATATATTTAAAAATTACTCCATTTAAGTATAATGAGACTATATTGTTAAAGGTGTTGCAGATGATAACTCTTTAATTGACAAGTGAGAAGTAAAATAAATGGGCTGCCTATATAATGAATGAAATAATTAATTGATGGAAGCTGTTATACTATTTCTGTAACAAATGGAAATGTTATTTTCAGTAAAGTGACTTTATCTCCCCTTCTTCCTGTGCCATTTCAGTTCTCTTACAGCCACTAACCTCTTTCGTGCATCCCCTCCAGTTCCCTCTCTCGATGATATTCCTTCCTGAACAAAAGCAGACAATTTCTGTGCTTGTTGTCAAATCAGCCAGTCTCAAAATTTTCAAATGTATTTATTATTTAGAAGACATTCCTTTGTGTACTTTGAAAACTTTTATTAGCTTAGTGCAGTATCCATGGCACTTAATAATAATTTCCCATCCGATGATAAATGCCTGTTTATAGCAGCTCTTTTCCACATTCATTAATCAAGAAAGGTTACCAACATAGTGATAAATATAACTTTGATTTTGGCTTAAATGTACCATATGCACATACCAAATCCATGTACAAATACCAAATCCTGTTCGTCAGTGAATGCATGACAGATACGCTTTAGAGTGCATAAAAACTCTAGGAGTGTTTGTCAAACCACAGAATACTCTTCTTCTAGACAATCTTGTTGAGATTATCTTGCAACTCCTGTTTTTGTGGTGTTGTGGCTTGCCTTCTTCTTTCCTTGCTGGTCCTGACTGAATTAGGTTATCATAGTGGGGGATGCCTCCTAATTCCTGCTATTCAGGGCACGCTTAAAACCAGTCCTTGCACAGAAGAAGTTAGCCAGAATCTGTTTGCTGGCTTTTAGCATGCTAGAATTCACAATGGCATTCACTTGTGCCCGTTGTCTGAGGCCCAAGAAGGGATATGTAAAAGTAATACGTTCTGCATCTTTCTGAGGACTGTAGAGAAGCCTCATTTTGTTGTAGCAGCCTTCTGGTGGTTGCAAATGGAGATAATCCCCCGTGGCACAGATAACAGTCATGTGGGCTTGATCTCAGTCATTTTCCTTTCCTAATGAAGATTTTGAGGCATCTGCACTTCCTTTGGATCTGCTTTTGAAAGTTGTGCTTGGGCTGGCTCCACTCTTGCATCTCTGAATGCTTTTTACACAGTTTGTCCAAATAAATGCAGATTCTGTGACTACTGTGTTTTACTCATCAGCTGGCATTGACAAAGCATGTGAACTGCACCCATGTAAACTTCCTTCATTCTTTGAAATTATTCATTTAACATTTCACAAGTAGTGGTACCATAGTTGATATAAACCATTCTGGAGGTGGTTTCCGTGGGTGTTATTCTCTGCCTCATCTTTAAAGCTGCATTGTTTGTTTTTCATAGAGGTCCATTTGATACTATAATTGCCCAGGAAACAGGACCTGACAATAGTGAGAATACAAATCATGTCGAGCTCTTTGCTTTGAGAGTTTCTCAAATTCCTGTCTGCCTTGAGTATTGTGATTTTTTTTTTTTTTTTCCTAAGCCCTTACTTTTTCTTCATGTCTAAAAGGATTTAAAATTTCTTTTAAACATCTGGTCATTACATCTCCTTGAGGAAGGTTTGCTCTCAAAATAGCATTTCTTGAAACCATTGTGTACTTTCTGTAGGTGGTCGACAACATATGCTGGGGCCAGCTGACTGACTGACTAACAAAATGGATATGTTTATTATTTATTGAATGTATACATTTTTTTTTTTCACTCAGATTTTTTTCCAAATGAAGCTTGGTACTGCTTGGTCTTTGTGCAGCCTAGATAACTTAGATCTGCATAAGTCAGCCCAACTTAAAGTTATTTTTTTTGGGTTACTTGATTTTTGTGGCCAGAGGCATCAGTGCTCAGGAGCTCCCCAAAGGGGTTCCAGTACAAACAACTAGCTGACATTTGTTATAATTTCTGTTTTCTCTCTCTTGGTGTATTTATGATCCTCCCTGGAAACTTGAGGGATCCAGGCTGAACTGAGGATTCATAGTCATAAAGTGAGAGTGGCAAGTTAGTAAAAGCATCACTTGGATGTAGTAGACTAGCAACTGTGATACGCAGTCCAGCTGGTTTTACAGGTAAGACAAGGGATTCATGCCACATGTGGAATTCAAGCATGGAGTTTTTTCTGTCCTTCCACACCTGTACTGTCTCCAGCACAATGCTTACCATGTCAGTTGGCTATGCTCAGGCTATGATATGGAGTCTGTTTCCTTAAAAAAATATCTAGAGAGAGCTTCACCAAGCAACGTTTCGTTTTTACCTTACTTGCCAGATGTGTCTGTAAATGTGGGAATGTCTTTTGTATCGTCAGAAATTCATTTTGACTTTGGGAGTTCTGACAAAACCTGTGGGGTGCTGCCTTCTTACCATCCCTTAGAGAAGGTGGACTTGGAGGCGACGGACACTGGGACAAACGGACAAATTGAGGCTTTTCACACCGACTATTTAACAGAACTCCCTGTTTGATTGATCTTCAGCAAAACTTGTTTATTCAGATTTAGGATCTAGCCCTTAAATCTGACCCTGCAGCAATCAGAAGGTTGTCCTTGTGCTCAGGAGGAGGTGGAAGAGGTACTTGTTGAGAGGGAGTTGCAGACGTCACGCTCATGAGTTATAAGGAAAAAATTGCAATAGATGATAGGAAAGGTCTGAAAAGAAAGCAACAGCTGATTTTGTTCAGTTCAAAATGACCCTGCCAAAAGAGGCAAATGATATCACAAGCTGGAAGGTCATTGTTTCTTTATAGACTTTTAAAATATGTTTTTATCCAAAAAATACACTGAGACACTTGAATGATGATGAATAAACCAGTTTAAACTCATGGGAAACAAGCATCCTTAGCTATTCAGAAATCTTCAAAACTGCTGGCAGGAAGGAGGTCTAGCTTTATCTTAATGGATAGGATCAAATACCTCACTTTCACAGTCAGGTATGTGCGATGGTGCATTTTCCAGTGTCCTATTCTGCTTGACCAAAAAGTCTGGAAGTACAGCAATTACAAAAGCTGACTTGGCTGTTTTACCAACCTCAAGAGTGTGCAGTGTCATTTGCTTTGTTATTTTCTGTTAAGCAGCTTTTCCCAGCTACAGTTCCTATATCATCAGCTATGGAGATGAATCACAATAGAATCAACAGTAAAAGAAAAATTAGGGTTTTTTTTTTTCTTGTAGGATATGCAAATTATTGTAAATGTGGGTAGTTTCCCATTTTAAAACAAAACAAAATTTAGAGTCTGAATAATTCTAGACACCCTTCTTGTTTATGACCCAGAAATTCTTGGAGTGCATCCTCTTGCCTTCTAACACTTTCCCACAGGTGGACAGGAGATTTTGGATAAAAAAACTTTTTGGATAGAAAAGTTACTATTTTATTATTCCACAGATGCACAATTTTGTTTTCAGAAAATTAGCTTTCTCTTCTGCTTTTTCCTCCTATGTTGTGGGATATGTGAATCTCTCCCTCCCCCATCTTTGTCTGCCCTCATTGAGAATGTGAGGAGGAAATGTGGGGACAAACTTGTGTTTTTGAAGAAGATGCATTAACTTCAGACCCTTTTTCCATTCCCTGTAGCAGCTACTGGTTTTGCACACACAAATTATTTTATGAGGTGTTTTGATTACTTAAGGACATTGTTTTGAAACATGAATGTAATTTTTTATTTAATCTGGTATGTAGTCAACTATTGATGTCCCCTCATGGATCCAATTCTTCGGCCTTTAGGGTTCTTTTTGTTCTTACTCTCCAAATTGTCCAATTTTTTTGTGCTTCTGTAGTGTCAGGTTCTAGGTTGGTGCTGCTCAGTGATTGTCAGACTTTCTGACTGTGTTCCAGTATTAAACAGTGTAGGCTCTGTACAGGCAGAGATCACATAGGAACAGGTTTTTGTCCTCTCTACAGAATTCAGTTTGGCTGTATTGAAGTCTACTGACTTCCAGCTGCAAAACCCTAGCAGTTTTTGGATTACAGTTAATTAAATTTTCACTCATAAATTATAAAATAATCCCAAGTTTCACTCATCAGTTTTAAAATATTTTTTATTTTCACTGGTTATACTGCGGTTCTGTAATTTAGCTGTGAAAACGACACTTATTTTAGATCATAATGCTGTTAATTTTTGTGCATGATTTTAAGTACAATATTGACTGAATTCCTCTCTTTTCTCCTGTATGAGAAGGTTCAGGATGAGTGTTTAAAAACAGTCTGAAGAGCAAGGAAACATTTATACATTTAGATGTATAAATCAGAGAAATCCCATTAGCAATTTTTATGTCATTTTGATAAACTGCTTTTCCATTGCATTCACCAAGCACTTACCTGGAATGCAGTAACCTTTTCAGGTTTGGGGTTTTTTATTTTGTTTCATTGTGGTCTATTATTTACCACCCCCTCTGTATTTCCATGTTGAAGTTGTGACTGGTCACTTTAAGTCAGTGTCACCCCATGCATGAAAGGGCTCATCTGCTGTCTCACATCCCTGCAATTTTTCCATGGGCAAAGTGTTTTTAAGGAGCAGATTCAGGTGGTCCCTTTCTGTGTTTGTAATGCCTGCTAAATACATTGAGCTTGACACAAATGACATGATTTGACTCCATTTCACAGAGCAGAAGTTGCATTTAATTTAGCTGTATCCATGTCACTCATGGGTTCTGGAATGCAAGTATTTTGGCCACCTCCTGTGGCTCAGGGTGGGTGCAGACAGGAGCTGTATGGCAAGTCCATCCCATATAGGCAAAACCAGTTTGTTGTTGTGTGCTTTCAGACCTGTTGCCTTGCAGGATTACCTTCTACTCAGTAGCACTCTTTTTGTACAGTTCTCCTGCCTCGTGGATTCTGACCTTTCAAAAAAGATGGTTCATCTAGTGGACTAGCTGTTCAAAGAGAGTTATTGTGGATGTGGAAGTGTATCTCAGACAACTTGAGCACAGTCAGAGCTAATTGTAATCAAATGCTGGCTTTGCTCCCTTTCAGTGGACTCCAGCTGTTCAGGTGGATGCTGTTTTTTATCACTGTGCTGGACCACAGAGTATAAGTGTTGAGACTACAGATGCTTTTATCTTATATAAGTTTTCAAAGACTTTCCCTGCTGGCAGTTTACATTGCTCAACCTATTCTCTTTTATGCTTTCTATATATACTAGACATGGCAGCTACTGGCTAGAGAGTCATATGTAGCAGCTGGTTACACTCTGTATTTCTTTCAAGATCTTGTGCGAAACTTCAAAGTTTACATCAACTTACAGGAAAAATAATGCCTGAATATCAAAGGGAGAAATGAGCAGAGTATTCAATAAATGTTGGTGCTGGTCTGAGTGCTTCCATGCTGCCTTGAACACTGCTCAGTTACTTCTTTAGAATATGCCCTGATATTTACATTACCTTTCTCTAATTTTACTCTTTTTCAGAGTTCATTTATGAACTGCCTTTAATCTACTGAAGGAAACTAAGATGTTTTTATGATGTCATTGGGTTCTCATTACTCAAACTTGCTTGTTTTTTAACAGGACCATAATTTCATCTGGCAAGCCAAAACTTTATCTTACCACCCCTTTACCTTTCTCTCTGCAATGCCCAGGAAAGTCTTTGTCAGGACATTATGTTTCAAAGCAAAACAAGAAACCTGTAGACAAAATAATTCAACTCCCACTTGCAAAGTTGATAGGAATGGCTGAGCACTGTGTGTGTAATGTTTCTGGGGAGTCCTTGGCTCCCTCAGCATTGCAAGCCCCCCACAACACCAGAGCAGCCAGGTGAAAGCAGCCACAGGCTCAGCAGTGCGGGTGAGTCACAGCTCCACTCCTGGGTGGTTGGAGAACACTGGTGAAGAATAGTTGGATAAAAATAAAAATGACATCTTCTGGTTTAAGGGCTACTGAAGAGAGCAACTTTGGAAATAATTACGATGATTTATGAGCTATTAGTTAATGTGGTTCACCCATGAATTTGGGAATTAGCACTCCTCTGAAGTCCACAGAAATTAAGTGAGTAGTAATTCACTTGAAGACAGGTTACTAAGTATAATAATTTAGCTAGGAGCTAAGACTCTCACACCTTAACTGCCAGTGAAGTGCTTTTTTATCTTTCCTACTAGGTTTTCTAACAACCCATTCTGACAGGGACAGCTGTGTCTGGGTCTGTCCATTTGATTTTCTTCTTTCTGTGTCATGCATTGGTTATGAACCCCAGTTAACCTTAATGCTCTAGCACTTCTCCCTAGTCAGTGGTGGGAAGTGGACCCTCCTGAAGACAGTTCTGCTGTCCTATCCTAACAGTAAGGTGTTACAAGACAGAGCAACAAATACTTGTAAGGCCCAGGGTCCTTTTCTTTGAGCTATCAAAATAATACCAGGGCTTGTAGGTGAACATATATAGGAGATAAATTACACCTTTTTAAAAGGAGATATTTATTTGATCTCTAGGATTGCCACTCGTCTTTATTTTGCTGTTGTTGTTGTTATTATTGTTATTACTTTATTATTATTAATAAGGAATGGTTTGAGATGCAGAGGTTAAAACACACCCTTTCTAAGGTTTATGGACCCCAACATCAAAATAAGCTTTTGAGATTAATTTCTTCTTCTTTTGAGGAATCCTACTTAGAAGCTGACTGCTCCAGCAGAAGCTATCTAGGGCAGGGAGCTCCCTGTGCTCTGGGCTGCTGTCTGAGCCTTTCCTGGCACCAGATCAGTGACACTTCCTGAGTCGCTTTCTAGTTCTCTGCCTTTTTATCCCTTATACAATTCCTTTTGTAGAGGTAGCAAGTTTCTTCTAGAGGCTGAATGCCTGCTTTCTGTTCCTCCTGTACGGAGGGTGTTTTCTGATGGTTTTTGTGGAGGTGTGAGGACATTAGTTTTCAATTCCAACCTGGACATCATCACAACTGCTTCACACACAGGGCTTGACGCTGCCCTTAGCAGATATGCTGCTATTTCCTCCCTGCTGTTTGTGCCTTCCTGCCTCTACTGTGCCATGCTGGTAGACAGCAATCAAATGCCCTCTTAGGCTTTCTTTGCTGGAGTGTGTTAGCCAGGGCACGCAAGGCCAGTGCCATGTGTTTTTACATGTTATTTACTTCCTGGAAGATGTAGCTGCAGCTACAAAGGCACTAAGTGCCTTTGTAGTGATTTGTAGTGACATTTAGCTGTGGACAAACCCCAGCTGGCAGCTCAGCCCCATGCAGCCACTCCCTCACCAGACTGGGAGAGAATGAGGGCAAAAGTGAGAAAACATGGGTTAAAGTAAAGGAGTTTTACCAAATAAAGGAAAAGCTGTGCTGGTAAGCAAGGAATTAGTGCACCATGTCCTGTGGGCAGGCAGGTGTTCTGCCATCTCCAGGAGTGCTTCATCACATGTAACAGGAACAACAGATGCTATCACTCTGAATGTCCCCTTTTTCTTCTTCTTCCCCCACCTTTTACTGCTGACCATGATGCTGTATGGTATGGAATATCCCTTGGGTCAGTTGGGGTCAGCTATTCCAGCTGTGTCCCTTCCCAGCCTCTTGTTTAGCACCAGCCTTCTCACTGGTGGGGCAGTGTGAGGAGCAGAAAAGGCCTTGACACCAGTAAGTTCTGCTCAGCAATAATGAAATAATCTCTGTGTTATCAACACTGTTTTCACCACAAATCCGACTCACAGCATCATATGAGGAAATATTAACTCTGTCACAGCCAAAACCACTATGTGTTTTCTCATCAGGAGGGTGGGAATATGAATTGGGCAGATGGTGGGCTACTGTAGATAAGAGCAAGGACTTGCAAAATGAAAATGTGATCTCTTTTTCAGAGGCTGGTGTCCTCAGTGCAGAGCCAAATCAGATTATTTCTGGTGTGATGTGCTTCCTCTTTTGCCTTTTCTCCCCCCTCAGCAAGGTTAATTGCTCGTCTGTATGTGTGTCCACATTATTGAAATTCCAGTGTTAGCAGCACGGGACTGGTGTTACGTGGTGTGGCAGTGACCCCTGACCACTGGGGTGGCTGTAGTGATGCTTTCAGCAGAACGTCCTGGTTTTACAGTGCCAGCTTTTCCCCCCTGGTCAGTCTGATTCGGTATTCTCCTCTGATTATGATCAGGAGCACGTCACAGGGTCAGGAACACCTGTCTTGAGATAAGGGGGCTCCTATGCTCAATGCTACTGAGGGCAAATAAATGGTGGAACCTCTAAATACTTTAAAAGCTTCCTCCTGTTAATTTGTTATAAGTTGATTGCATCTAGACAATCCATTTGTCTCAGGAGTGTCAGAATTCTAGACACCTGACTTGCCACACCATGCATTTGCTTCCCCTTCCAACTCTCAGCTGCAGGGTCCAGCTTGCAAACTTCTGAGCATACCTGAACAGGCTGTAGGCAAAAGGTAGACGAACTACAATGGAACTACATGATGTTGTGGTATCAAACAGGATTTCACAGAATCACAGAATGGGTCGGATTGGAAGGGTCCACAGTGGGGTCATCTGGTCTGACCTCTCTGCTCAAGCAGGGTTATCCCAGAGCACCCGGCACAGGGCTGCATCCAGATGGTTCCTGAGTATCTCCAGTGAGGGAGACTCCAAAACCTCACTGGGCAATCTGCTCCAGTGCTCAGTCACTGATGTCTAAAACCTCCAAATCCCTCTTGGTACTCTTAACCAAAACCAGGTGTTAACGTTATGGACTACTGTGATAACATTGAGTATTTAGGGCAACGATGGGGGGCGGGGGGGCAGGGGTGGGGATTCTTTCCCATGCTTTGCTTTGCCAGCCTTCTCTCCGGTATTGCTGGAGCAGAGGGGATGCCCAGGTAGGCTTATTCCGCTTGGAAAGTAAATGGCAGAGAGGCATGAGCTGAGAGTCAGGCATGGCTTGGTGAAGAAAGGTTGATGGGAATAGTATTGTGGGTTTTGTAGTAGCATGGTACTCTCAACTCGTAATTCTGGTGTTGTACACATGTAGTTATGAGAAGTGTGACGCCTCTCACAGAGAACTGGCAGGTGGAGAGGGACTTCAGTGGGAAGTTGAGATGTAGTTTTTCTTTTCCCACAATTTAAGTGGTTTTTTTACCCTCATATGGTCTTACATTGTTTTTCACCTTTTTTTTTTTTTTTTTTTCCCCTTCTAGTACATAATTTTGAAGATTAAATAATAAGATTCTGGTGAAGCATCTTCTATCATATTTTCCTATAGTGAACTGTAGCAGAAATGATCCTGTGGTGAAGTGAAAATGCAGATGAATGGCAGTGACTGTCTGAACCCAGCCTTGATTCTCCATACCTGCTGTTACCCGAGTAAATGCATTATTCATAATTTACATGATACTTTCCCAAAGGCAATATACTTGAAAGCAATGTGTGTAATATAATGTGTCATTATTCCAGAGCTCTGAAAATGTCCTTTTATAATTCTCCTTAGCAGTACAGTTTATGTGATGTGGAAACTATTTTCTGACACATGTGCCTAAGCAGTGAGCCCTTTGTTAGATCCAATTAGAACTTCTCCCTTGATAGAGTGTGAGGCTCTAAAGCAGTGTTATGCTTGGCTGTGGACAAAATTAATCCAGTCAGTTGGGACTCCCTGCATCAACCTTCTGCGATCTCATGGTACGGAATCACTGATATGTGCTTTTTACATTCAGCAAATCCAGGATTCAGTGTAGGAGGCAATAGCCAAGTCACTTTTCTGGCTTAGCAAACGGAGTGTCAGCACATTTCAAAATTATTACATGAATATGAGCTACTGTACAATAACACTTTCCCCCACAAAGTGGTGTAACTCCTCTCCCACTGGTGAAGAGGCTTTCTCATTTATCTTTTCTTGACTTTTGTGAGTGTGATGAACATGCTGTAGATCTTTTGTTCATGAAGATACTTAAGTAGCATTTAGGAAAACCTGATGTATTTTGTGTTTCTTCTGCACTGTAAGTTGTGAAAAAAGGCCCAAACATTTTGTTGATTGCCAATTATTTTGTTTGTTTTAGCAAGTGCTTGGTTTAGCAAAGTGTTACAAAGGGTTGTTTAAGAAACTTAGCTTTAGGTTGTGTTAGGCACATCAATATCAGATGGGGTAAAATACTTCAAAGTGTCACAGATTGTTTTTTCCCCTTGTAGTTCCTATACTAAAATCTGTGAATGGAGAGTTAGTTGCTGTTGTTGCTTTGCTAAAGCAAGAGTGGTAAATGTGATTTAAATCTACTCCAACTTTACAGTTCTTCCTGAGAGTTTGTACGAAGGCCAGAATTGTTTCGACTGGTTTTGATCCACAGAAATCTCTGTGAGCATTGAAACAACTCATCAGTTTATTGTGGCATCTGAATGCTTTTAAACTCAACCTTTGTTTTGCTGATTAACTGTGCTCTTCTAGTAGCTCCCAGAAGGAGCCAAATGCTGTACATCATGTATAGGAAGCATGACCCCTACCTTGAAGCTAACTCTAAAATACACAAGTGCCACATCCTAATTGTGATACAACATTTTGTGAAATGCATATAGACAGGCACGTATTTAAATCATCTGGACAGCTATGACAGAGTTGGGTTCTTGTCATATTTCTTCATCTACGAACAGCTGCAGTTACTTTTCAGGTTTCCATTTTTTAGAGTTAAGTAAGGTTGGTAAAATCCTAGAAAAAGGACATACCATATTTTAGTTATCTAGGTGTAAAGTACAATTCATTGCAATTATTAGCTTTAAGTGAGAACTTGAGGGCTAGAAAATGTTAAGTTGGCTCTGCAGCTATAGAGTGATGCAACTAAATTGTATTCTGGATGTATTTTGCATTTATCTGGAGGAATTCAGCTGCAGAACAAGTTTTAGATTGCCCTGAAAGTCATCAGTAGATAACTATGAGATTTACTGATATTAACAAATGTTCCTGAGTGTAACCAGTATATGCAGGTTAGAAGTGTGCAACTGATCAAGCACATGCTAATTTATGTATTATGGATTGCGCTGCTTTGTACATAAATGTTGATATCTTCTTTCTCAAGATGAATTGAATTTCACAGTGTTGTGGAAAACAGGCCCCTTTTAGTTTTACAAAGAAGCCTTTATGGTAACTTATTTCTTTGAGATTATAAAAGATAGTTTATTTTACTGTCAACTGAACAATACATTTTTATATACCTTAAAGCATAAAAAAATCTTTAAATACATTATTTGAGTGGAAATAATTTAATTGAAATGCTTTTTTAAGACTTAAATATTAATTTTTTGTGAATCAAAATTTTAGTATTATGCCATAGGTAGTGGAGATTACCAAGGCTGAGAGCAACATAATTTTTAGCCCTCTATCTGTTCCTTAAAAGACGTTTTGATGAGTCTTTGGGATGAAGGTAAAGTGGCATGGACCTCACTAAAGCATGTCATAGTAATGCTGTTTTTAAACAACCCTACCTGTTACAACTTTGTAGTTTAAAAAAATCTGTTCATAAATTACACTGTGTTATTGGGAGAAATATTTTGTCAGCTTTGATTTTTCTGTACTGGGTTTATGTTTCCCATTTAGAGAAAAAGGTGACCTGCTGTCTTGATTATTTTCTGGTCATATTCTGCTGCCTTGTTGCAAATCTGTTTTATTTCCTTTGTTCTCGAATCCTGTTGTTCTCTTGACTCTTGCTCCATTCATACTCTCTGCCAAGCCCCATCAGTTGCACATCCTGTAATAATACTTGGGTTGCTTTCAGATTTGCATGGACATGTGGACAGTTTGTGTATTTTCCTCCCTTGTGCATGGCATCATCTACTGTAGCATTACTATGTCTGTAAACACAATTCTGATAAGCTTTTTGGATCATTGTAACTACTTTGAAAAATCATCTGCATTGGCCATGTTACGACATAGGTAGGGTGACTCTGAATGTAGCAAATAAAATGTTTTGGGAATTTTCTTATTGTGTGTGTTTATGTCAGTGTGCTTAGGAGAGGAAAAAGAAGGAGGCGTGCACTCGCTGGGAAGGGAGCTGTAAACCACAGTTCTTTGGACATCATCTGCATAGCGTTGCACTGAAGGAAGCTTTGTGCAAGCAGGAAAGCATAGGCCCCTCTTTTTGGTAGACTTGCAGCTGGGAAGATGATAT
This sequence comes from Monarcha castaneiventris obscurior, assembly GCA_026261815.1. Taxonomy (NCBI): domain Eukaryota; kingdom Metazoa; phylum Chordata; class Aves; order Passeriformes; family Monarchidae; genus Monarcha; species Monarcha castaneiventris. Next base: position 8,808,425 of record JAMPIT010000890.1, read on the forward strand.
TTCACATGAATCTTTCACTGCATTTGCATTCACAGTGTGCTTGACTCATTGTGTTGGACCTCACTTCTGGCAGCGGTAAGGTGGTGGAGGTAGTGGCAACAGGTCTCCTGAGAGAAAGGACCTTCATCCAAGAGGAGGAATAGGGAGCCATGAAATGAGAGTGTTCAGACTGGTCTGTTTGGGATTCACAGGAATACCCAGGATACAGGAACGGATGGAATGCCCCTCAAGTAGTACATACATTTACCAGTTGGTTACCACCACCTACTTCCCTTTTTTCCTTTTTCATGGAAAAAGCAAACGCACACTGGGAAAGTTAACAAGAAACCATTTGAAGGACTTATTCTTCCAAAGAGGAAGGGAAGAGTGAATACTTTTTTTCGCTTTCTTTCACGTTGATTTCCTTCACATTTCATGTTCAGGAAAGAGTGCATTCCATAATATCTGCTTCAACCCTGGTTGAGAATTAGCCTTCAACTTTCCAGTCTGGGACATGTATTTTTCCTTCAGTGTACGGTATTTAGCTGCATGCCATAACCCAGCCCAGCTCTGTTCAGGCAAGATGTTGTATTTATGTTAGTGTAAAGCACCAGGCACCAATTTACCTGGACAGTAATTTTGCCAGTTGAGGTATCCAGTAACGCTGCTCCACGGAACCATTGGCACTTGTCCGACACATTGTGCCTGAAGTATGATGCCTAAGGGCTTTCCAGTTGAGGTCAGTTAAATGAGTGTAATAGGGATCTTCCACACATCCTTGGCAGGACTTGGCAATATTTGAAGTTTTCTGTTTGTTTTATTCTCTCTTTTCACATTTTGGGTTTTCTTGAACTCTTTTTTTTTTTTTTTTTTTTAAATTAAGGGGCTCCCCCCCACCTTTCTTATTTGTTTTGACCCTCATGTTCTGTATTTCCTTTTGCTTTTAGCTTGTTTATCCACTGACCATGTGCCCTTCCTAAAGTAGATGATTCCTAATGCTTGTCTCATTTCACTCCTGATGTTTGTAAGCTATTAGAAATTCCAAGTATGGAAGCACTTTCTTCCACTTTGAGTATTGACCTGTAATTTCAGAAGTTTTTGTTTGTTTTTTAACAGTAGACATTAGAGAGTTTAAAAAAAGAAGTCCAGTAAACTGTCTCAGAGATACAATATTTATGAGATCTATATATTTAAAGATGCCTTTAAAAATCTATTGTTTAAATTGTTTTTCCTTTTGGGGCAACTGCAAAAGTACTTAATAAGCTGGTTTTGAACAAGATCTGGAAGGAAGTAAAAGAATTGCAAGTATTTTCTTACTTTCCATTTGCTATGAAGAGCAGTTAGTTTCTTGCTTTCAGTTATGTTTAGTCCAAATAGGAGCCCAAGAAATTTTCTGTTGAAAGGGAAATTTTTTGTGCAAATATAAAACATTATTTACTTCTTGTGTATCTATGTGAAGGACTGTTGTGCATATCCTAGCTTTTTAAAACATCAGTGATAGTAAAAGCATCCCTAGTGCAGGTCAAGGCTGCACTTAAAGCCATGCCAGTATTTTTAAAGACTGCAAATGGGGCGTATTTAGGAGAAGAAAACAAGGACACATTGGGTTAGGATCGGCTGTGGTTATGAACAGTAAGAAATATTTGAGTGACTTCCAAAAATGAACAGCAGAGGAAAAACAGACAGAATTGTCCTGATTAAAACAGGTCGAGACATTCTGTCTCAGTGTTAAACTAGTATATTGATTGCACTGAGGTTGGAAAGAAGGTTTTTCACTTTCTGCTTATTCAAGGGATGTGCTCCTGGCCTCTTGCTCCAGGCAGGTGTTATGGAGCCTGCTCGCAGAGTCTAAATGCACCCTGGCCCTGACTTAGGGACCACAGCGGTCCCAACCCAACCAACTGGGCCAGGTGGCGAGTGCTGGTGGAGAAAGCATCAACCCCATGCTGATAAAAGCCAAAGCTGATTGGAGAGGGGTTGCTCAGTACATGTGGAGGCCAGCCTGTCATCTTCAGAAGTGCCCAAATTTCACTTCAGGGACTCAGTTTGAACAATCCAACTATCCAACTTAGATTTATATGTCCTGTTATAGTAGTTCAATTTTTATTTATTTATTTATTTATTTAATTTTTTTTCTTTTTTGGTGAGGGTACAGTTTTGTTTGGGGTTTTTTTTGTTTTTTTTTTTTTCTTAGTGAAAGGTACAGTTTTGTTTGGGGTGGTTTTTTTTTGTTTTTTCTTTTTTTTTTTTTAGTTAAAGGGTTTCTTGTGGCCAAATGGTCTAGTGATATCTTCCTTGCTGATAGCACAGTCATTCAGCTTGCACCCCCGGCAGACAAATTTGAGTCTTCTTTTGTAGGGGTGGGAAGGCTTTTATTTCTGTTTGTTTAGTTCAGTTTGGTTATTCATTGGGACCCAACAGAGCTCAGTACTGGATTTCAGTCAAAAGACTTTCAGAATTTTATGTCTGAATTCCTTTGGAATTTTTTAATATTTGGGTGTCTGGTATTTAGATTTTGGCATTCATACCCTTCAGTGGGGTTCAAATTCCCTGTAAGGAGGAATGTAAGCTCTTTGCAGATTTGCATGTAATCAGGGAGAAATGGTATCGTTAAAATGCCAAATTCAGCAAATGGGAAACTTGTATCAACTGTCAGGTTCTTAGTCTGAGCAACCAGTTGTGGAAGTTCAAGTACAGCAAGCCATTTTTTTTCTGGTGTCTTTTGTATTTTAACACTTGTAGAGAGGACATTCTCCCACCATTTGTTTTGCTGGCCTAATTTTGCTCAACAATTGTGTGGGGTTACTGTTTGTGTGGGATTTTGTTGTTGCTGGTTCATTGTTTGTGGGGGCTTTTTGTCTTCTTCTTTGAGAGAGGTTCTCCACTTCTGTAGCATCCTGGAATACCTCTTCTGTCACTGGTTTGTAGTCAGTTTTCTGGAGTGTGAATGGCCAGACTTTCACATGCTGTTCCTGAAGTACAGTGACATTTCTGCTTTCCTCTCTGTTGGTCACATAACTCCTGATACTTTTTCAGATCATATTTGCCTTTGACGTGTCTGCATTATGTTGGCAGGTCACAGTTAATCTGTTATCAATGAGTATAGTCAACAAGGTATTTTCCCTCCTTGAACTTTTCCAGCTGATAAACAGTTTCATTTCCTGATGCACTAGCATCAGGAAATGCACCTAGCCTTCCATTTTATGCTACAGGGCTTCATGCTTACATATCTCAAAGTTATCCATTAAATTCTGTGTGATATTCTAAATGGTCCTTCTGTGTGTTGATTGTATCTCCTGACTTTGCATTAGAAGCTGTTTTTAATAACGTACTGTTGGTTTTGGTTATTTATTTTTTTCCCTTGCTAAGTTCACTGGTAATAGTACTAAAGAAAATGACTTTCTGAGCAAATGTTTCTGGAGGAGCACTAACAATCTCCACATGGTGTGTGCTTTCCCTTTTCAAAGCTCTATAAGCTACTCAGTTCATTCATACTGCTAATATGTACTTCAAGTTTCCCCTCTGAGTTCACTAAAGAACTCCTTATGTCATGCTAGCATAGGCTTTGTTGAAGGCTAGATAAATGATGTCTGTTAGAGGTGCTCACATTTGTAAAAGGAAAAAGGTTGCACATTCTTCTCTCTCTCTCTCTCTCTCCCTTGTTAATGCAGATACTTTTATTCCTGTTTACTTCCATTTCTTCAACTTTTTTTTCCCCTCTGAGTAATTGTGCTAAAGCCATGCATTCTTCTGGGATCAGAATAACTGGACTTTCTTTGCCCAGACTGCATTTTTTCTTTCCCATGTTATGGGTATTATATTTGCTATTTTCCAATCAGATGACACCACCCTCAGCATCAGAGACCTATTAAAATATTTCCTTTAACACCTCCTGCTCCATGTGCTGGTGTTTCCAGAGCTCTGGAATGTAAATTATCTAGTCCTAACTTTAGTATATTAAATTCTATTGAATTTTGCTGTCACATTGGCTGTGTTTATTTACATGTCCATTAACTAAGCTCAGAGAAAAAAATGTATTTTTTTGCTCTGTAAGTTTCTAAATTAAAACCAGGTATTTGGTAATTCATGTTCTCCAGAAATCTTGAAAACAGCCTGGTAAACATTCTTTAAAACTGCTTGTAGAATTCACTGGCCTGTTAATTTTATCGCAGAAGCCATAAAAAGCACAAGCCAATTGACAGACAAAGTAATGTACATTTCCCAGAAATGCAAAATTGTGGGGTGAAGAGTCATTTGGCAGAAGAATAGCCATTTTCCTTCAAGGCTTTCAAGTAACTTTTGACTTTTGTTTAATTTGTCGCTTCTTGACATTCCTTTAGTATAGGAGGAAGAAAATGGATGCCTTGAAATCTTGCATATGGAATTTTTCCTTTGATGTGTCTGATGTTCCAGCCCATCAAAAATGTTACTGTCCTTCCAGTTTCCTTTCTACCCTTCACATACTGCACCTCTGTGCTTCTATCTGTGTTTTGCTGTCATCTCCTTTATAGTCCTTCCAGCTTCCTGCAGAGTCTTCCAGTCCTAGTCCAACTTCCCAAGCTGCCTTTTTTGTGCTATTCCTCAGTATTTTAGAAGCAGTTGCTTTACATAGTCAACCATCTGTGGTTTTAATTTTTTCCTGAAAATCAGTCTTTTCCACAGGTAATCTGGTAGATGTAATTAAAAAAAACCACTTCCATATTGTACCTACTCATTCTGTTAAACAGTGTTTGTTCTTCATCACTCAGGAGCTGTGTCTGCCTATACTACATTTATCTTCTCCTTTAGGACCTGTGAATTGGTGAAGTTTTTTCTTTTCATGGCTTGGTGTTCTGGAGACCCTGTTCAGTTTCTAGTAGTGCTTCATGTTACGTAGTGGGATCGGGGGTAGCAGAAAATGTTGAATGTTATTGGCAAAGCAGCTGTGAAGCTATGGATGGGTAGGTATAGAGCATTCCACTGTTTTGTATGGAGAGAGTTTTTGGTGTAAAAGGAGGAAATCATGCATTAGACCTATCATTCAGGAGTTCACTTCCAGTGCTGCTTTCCTATGAAAAGCCACAGCCAGCCATCGCCTTGTCCAGAAATGTCCTCTTTGGGGTTATTCAAATTACTGGCAGCATTGATTGGAGCACTTTCTAAGTGTCAGCAGCCAGTTTATGGCTGGCTCTCTTTTATGGGTGGACACGATGTGATTTAACACGTCCTTTTCATTGCAGGACCACCCAACTACAATACTCGGAGGGAGAGAGCTGTGGTCCTTGAGTGTGTTTTTATACCCTCTATTGATATGTATTGGCTGCGAGAGTATCTGGTTACACATTTGAGCACTCCCTAGCTGTTCTCTAATTGCTCCTGTTTTGCTCGTGGTTGTTAATGTGTAATCTTGCCTGCTGCACTGAACTCGTATTATTTAAGCTGCTGGGAGCCTGTGCTCGGCATTAAACCTGCAGCTGGTACAGCTGTGGCTGCTTCACCCTGCCACTGTGGAAGCCGCAGGCCTCGCCAAGGAGCGGGCTTGCCAGAGCGCTGACCTGTGAAGTGAGTGGCTTTAATAGAGGGGCTGTGGAAAACACTCCAGCACAGGGCTGCTCTAGTACAGCTCCTCGTGGTGTGAGTGCACTGCAGAGACCCTCTAATTCCCTCCTCGGCTGGGCCAGTGCTGTTTCTAATAAGGTTCAGGGAAAAGGTTTAGCAGGTGTAGAATGGAGTTACAATGCTCTGCATTGACTGCAGGGCTGTCCTTTGTGTTAACAGCTATTTTCTGGTCTTCTGTCGTGCCCCCTTTTCCCCCCACCTCAAAGCAACCATGCACTGGTTTAGAGAGCTCTAGTGGGGGCAGGGAAAACTCTCACTCTGTGCATTGTAAGAAGGACTGAGAGCTGGGTCTTTGCCCCCTGTAAATGGCGAGTTTGTCATCTGACCAGGTATTGCTGCAACAAATTGGGCAGAAGTTACTGGGATGGGGCCAAACTCTTCTAGATCCACTCATGCAGTCTGTTTGCAGCGTGGCAAATAGCATAGTTACTGTACGTACACTTCACATAAATTCATATTGTAAGTATACACAGCATACTGAGTGATAATGGATGATAATGGATGTGTGTGCTAGACATTTGGTTTAATAAGAAAGTGTAGGGGAAAAATATTAAAGGAGGAAACACAGCTCAAGGTAAGTCCCTCCAGTGCAGGGTTGTTGCAGGACAGCTCTTAAACTGGAAGAAGTCTGGCTTGAGCCCTTGCGGAGCCAGCTGTGGGGGTTTTGCCCGCAGGACAAAAGCTCAAGAGTTGTCCAAACTGTGTGTTCTGATTGGATTATGAAAGTCTACCAAGTCTACTTTTTTTTTTTTTTTTTTTTTTTGCCTTGCAGGGTGGGTGGTTGTTGGGGAACTATATGAAAAAACTGGAATTGCTTAGGTAGACGAAATCTGTGTAGAATGGCAGGGTCTTTTGAAAAGTCATTCTACTCAGGTATATTTCTCCTAATTTTGAGAGCTGGTAATACCAACATTCAAACTGCCTTTTGCAACTATGTAGGGATCGTGCCCCAACCTCTCAGATCTGAAGCCTTCTGTGGATTGCCAGTATTGATTTGCCTTAATAGGTTTTAGGTTTACTGCCTTAGGCAAGGCACTTGCTCAGTGGGACTTCAGTCACCAGGCAATTTTCAAAAGGATTAGCAGGTTTCTTCTAGTAAAGCAAAAGGGTTAAATTCTTTGTATAGGTTTGGAGATGTGATCATAAAAAAGAAACATTAGGACAGTAGAATCTGTGCACAGAGTATACTTGACATCATTTTTTTCCAGAGGTGTCTTTAGGTTTGGAAGTGTTTGTAAGCTAGAGTAAAGTCCGAACTAAAGACCTGTTCTGCCAGGGTACTTCTGTGGAGTCCTCTGTTTCACAAGATCTTCCTGAGTTTTTGAGTTTCTCTGTTTGAGTGATATATTGTCTTTCAATGCTTAGCTCATATCTCAAGACCTTTCTTACTTCCCTGCTCTGAATGTGCAGTGCTGTCTGACTTCTTGGAGCCTGTGAAGTTGCCCTGCTCTACTTCGGAGTATGTATCCATGATGAGTACAAGTCTTGGATGTGACAGTCTTTCCATTCCATTTGGTCTTTTTCTCAGGAAAACAATTTCATTGCAGTCATAAAAGTACATTATGTTCCATTTTGTGGATACAAAGCACAGAAGCTCCCTTCTTTTATAGCAATTTTTAAGTTCGGAAAGCATGCTTAGAACATGAACATTTTCATAGCAACATCATGGCTTATGTTTTCTCTGTATATAAAAAAACTAATTTTTTATTTAAAAGTGTGTGTGCGGTTTCTGTGGAAAGCTCTATCCAGTGTATTTAAAATACTGTCGCCTCAGCTACATGACTCAGTTTCTTCCTCTTCTTAGTTTTAAGGAATGTGGTAATGTAACATAAAAATTCTTGTTGTTCATAAAGGAAAGAACAGCATTTTTACTAGATATGGAAAATTCCAAGAGGAACACGTACAGAGATAAAATACTGTTTGGAGATTTAAGAAGACATTTTATGATTCTGACTTTTTTGACGCAGAGCACGCAACAGCCTCACAAGTACTCACTTTTCCAGTGCATTATGGTAACTCATACTGAGAGAAATCATCTAAGCAGAGAAGCACAAATTATTTATATGAATGACCTTCTCTTCAGTGCTTTCCTGAGAAACCAGAAGACAGTACCATGTAGTGCTGAAAACTTTTTTAAGCTCTACCATACTTTGTAGTTGCAGGTAGTGTCTGTTTCTGAGTTACTGTTTGTGCTCATGTGAGGAGTCAGTTCTTTTCCTTTCTCCACCTTCTCATAGCCTGAGGACTCTTGATCCTGGTGACAACTGGCACTGGTTAGGGCAGCAGCAGAGTCATGCCAAGCTGTGCAGATATTCGCTGCCTGATTATGGGTAAGACTGACTGCATGCAATTCCCCTTAGAAGAAAAGTTACATCATAGGGAGTGCTAAGGTGAGGCAGGGGCTGAGAGGATATAGCAGATTTTTTTTCTTTTCCTGTTCCAGTTTTAATTTGTTAGCACACCTGCAGGTCTGGAATGTGTTTTCTCCTTTGCTTCTCCTCCTTTCAATATGTATAAATGGCTCACTGGAGGCAAAACTACCTCTAGTTTTATTTCCAGCTGACTTAACCCCACTCTGCTGCTCCCCAGTGCCCAAATCCCTGCACCAAGAAGCACACTCCAACCTTCTCTTTCTTTCTCCTAGGTAGTTCATGAGAGGGAATTGGTGAATGCTGGTCTTGGAAATCTCTACAGAAAATAAGAGTTTAACACACGTCTCATTTCAAAATTATTTATAATCTTTAAATATAAAGGTAGATATAAAGAGGTTATAAGAGGAACACAGTTTATTGTTCCAGAGGGACAAAGGATGAAGAGCATGACATCTGGAAAGTTTGGTAATATGAATAAAACCAACTGGATACAGATGGATAATGGGGACCTCATCTCCTACTACAAATCTTCCTGTTTTAAGAAAATGCTAAATCTGTTTTTAGTACCTGGCAGTATTTTAAAGATGACATTTTGCATCTCAGAGGAAGTTGATAATAAGGAAATAAAATTATTCTGTTCTCTGTGGGATCAGGATTTATTCACCCAGGTGAGTAAAAAGAGTGAAGCCAAATTTTTCAAATTCAGCTCTTGAGCCTCCAGTCTTTAGAGAAAACTAATTGTTATAAAGATGAGAAATACACAGTAAACATACCATTCACATAACACAAAATCAGCTCTATCAGCACCCCAAGCTAATAGAGCGCTGTCCAAGCTCTATCAGCTTGGGGTGCTATCCTCTTGAGTTGTAAGGCCCAGTTGCACAAATAATTACTCTTACAATAATTTTAAAATAATAATTGCTTTAATAATTAGTATTAATGTCCTATTTAGTCATGTAATTATTAGATTAAAATACTTGTTCTTCAGAATGAGAACTGAAAATTAATACTAATGGCACCAGTGTAAATGTCAAATTAATAATAACTTGTTGAGGATCGTTTTAAATCAGATGATGTGGTATCTGGAAGTTACAGCCAGAAGGCGAGCTAATAGCAACAGCTAAATTATCCTTTCGCCTACCACAGAAGATGCATTCTTATCCAGAAATACTAATTGATGGAGTTAAAAAAAATATATGCTTTGGATTTATTTGCTTGATATATAGTGTGCTTAATGCCTTGATGTGTTCTGGAATGTATTATGAATATTTTAGCTGAAGTGCACAACTTAAATTTCACTTTGCGACATTCACAAATGAAGGCAAGGCAAAATCAAGGTTTTAAAAAATGAGGTATGTAATTGTGTTTATTTACATGCACGTGAGGCAGTATGTGCATTTGCACAATGGAAGGAAACAAAATGAAAATTAGTTTGTAAAGCGTGAGGAATAACCAAAAATGGAATACAGCAATTTTGTGTTTGTGGGACTGAAATTTTCAGTATGTACATACTGAGAAGTGGCCAAACCCAAACAAATTGTTCTCAAACACTGAACACTTCAGCCTGACAGTCATGTTTTGATTGACTAATAACAATAATGACTGCTAAGATCAGTCAGGACAACAGTGGGTCTCTCTTGGGAACCTGTCCCTGATGGTGACCGTGGAGGATGGGCCATAGGGAGGACATTCCATCAGCATCCATTTCCCATTGACCCTGCCAGCACCCACTGCTGCTGGGCTGTGTGTGTTAGAAATTACGTCCCAGCCTCTTGCCCTGAGCCTGCCTAGTCTGTTTTGAGCTCTGAGTCTCACACCACAGCCTCGTCTGTCAACAAAGATGTTCTGTACCAGCCCTGGAGAAAGAGTAGTTTTGTCTGTTGCAAATCACCTTCTTCAGTCCTAAATTTACTGCTTGATATCTATCAATTGCTGTTTAATGTCACTGCCATCATCATTTCTTCAGTTCTGTTTCTTAAAAAAGCAGTTTGTCAGTGTGGTGTGCCTGCTGTAGCTCTGCTGCCTGTCCATGTAACAGTATCGGCCTGATTTTTTTGTAGTGGAGTTTCACAAGTGTAGTAAAAGATTGCAAACTGAGATGGATGGGGTTTGTATATCTGTACAGTGAGGTAACACTGTAACCGGGAAGTGCTCAGTAAATCAAACCATATATATTTAAGTATTCTGAAAAGGACAAAATTATGGGAAATACTCTTACAGGTAAGCAGGTCTCTTCTGAAAAATGAAATCTAAGAAGACACCAGATTCCTGCTTTTATTGAATCCATAAAATCCCCTTATGAAATCTGGTTTTATAATTGCAGGTTGTACAGAAGAAATCTGGAAAACACCTATATGTTTTAAGAGTCTAAATGTCTTCCTAGTGACCAGGGCATTTAAGATAAGCAAAGGTGAGCAGATCTAGCAAGTTTCTGTTTCCCTTCTCAACCTGATGTATTTTGAAAACACTAATACTTAGCTGAGCTCTAGAGCCCAAAGACATTCTTGGCTTTGCATCAGGAGTGGCTACAGTAGCTTGGGGTGCTTCAGGGAAATGTGGTGCTGTGGCTGCAGGAGCTGGGGACAGAGTCCTGGCCTGTGTGGAGGCTGGCTGCAGAAGGCCAGGGCTGTTTGGCACCCACTCTTAGGTCAAATGGGATAGTGGTGACAAGAGCTGGTGATTTTCTTGCTTTCATGGAATTGTATTTTGATGAAGACCATTGATTAGGGTTTGAGGTTTTGATCTTCAAGGAAAAAAAAAAGATCCCAAAGCACTAATAATTAGTGAAAGTGTTTAATTTGTTCATCCTATCCTTTCTTTCCTATTAGTGATGGGGATTGGAATGAAAGCTGTAGAGCTCATTCCCAGGTGCTTATTTTCTGTGTTCCATCTTGCACAAGTAGGTCGAGCACTAGCCTGTGACAGAGTGGTATTCTTGAGGAAGGTAATTATGGGACATGTTGGATAAGGGATTGTAAATTGGTGCTGTTTAATGCTTGTCCTACTAGGTAGGACCCTTGTACAGAAAAGCTGAAGTAACTGTTGTGACTTACAGAGCGCACCATGCCTCACTGTCAGCAGCACCGAGCGTCCTCTAGAAACGAGCAGCCATCAGTTTTAACTCTGCCCTTCAGCTGCAGCTGTAGAAACCCCATGGCCAATAGCTGTTCTAGTGGGCAGTGCCTGAGCTGTGACAGATCATTTGTGTCAGAAATAACAAGGAACTCTATTCCCCAACTGAAAGTATACATTACACTTCTTCACAGAGTATTTAGTGTTGCTGTGACTCTTTTCTAGATTCCTGTTTTAGCCCCCAAGTGTTGAAATGTTATTGTAGGCTGACAGCTCATTTTGGGTGAGACATTCCTTTGAACTTTCAAGGTGGGTAACCCGTTCCAGCAAAAGTAGGTGCTTGCTGAATCAGGGCCTTGGTTTCTTTCTACTCAGCAGCGTGGAGAGTTCATAAGTTGGTTTGCATTGGCACCTTTTCATTAGCAATGTTGTAAGGTTGTAAACAACAGGTGCATGCTGTCATACTTTCCTTCAACAAAAAGAAAAATTTACATCTGACAAGGAATACGTTCTCATACTGTTTTTGTTTTGATTAGTGTTTCTTTCTAATTGACTGTCATTTTCCCAGTTTTAAGTGTCAGCATACTTCTGATATTCATATATATCAATTGAACCTTATTTTTCTTATGCAAATTTTGTAGATGCCTCATGCTTTAAGAAAAAATAGCACTTAGTTTATAAAATCTTTGCATGCTGAATAAGGTCCTTTGCCAGAGATGTCTGAATCCACTCTGATTCCATATAAATGCCTTCATTTGTTTGCCATGTGCCTTTCTCTTAAAAAGTGTATCTTATCTTTGGGTGTACCAAGTGACTGATGTTTGAGAAGAGACATGTTTGGAATGATTGAATAATTCACATCATTTGCATTGACTTCAGCTCTTGCCCTGCAAACTTTCTGTATGACTCAGGAGTTCCTCTTGCATGGACTGAGAGGAAAAGACAGGCAGTGACTGCTTGCAGTGGATTCACCAGTGTTCAGCAGCAGTAATGTTGTTCTGTGTAAAATGTAGCAACTCACTGGTCCTGGAATGGAAAGAGGAAGGGAAATCTTGGTCCTACCATGGGCAAATATGATGAATGTGTTTAAAGCTAAGCTGCTTCTGGTGTTCCTGCTGTAAACCAACAGAACCTGACCCTTGCCAGCAAGCAAAATGTTGAAGCCCAGCTCCTTCACTTATTTTACCATTAAAATGAAAGTATTATTAATGCAAAGAATTGATTCCCATTTCCAGTCTATGGAGTCACCAAGATCATTGAATCATAGAATAGTTTGTGTTGGAAGGAACATTAAAGATCACTGAGTTCCAGCCCTCCTGCCATAGACAGGGACACCTTCCACTAGACCAGGTTGCTCAGAGCCCCATCCGACCTGGCCTTAAACAATTCCAGGGGTGGGGAATCCACAGCTTCTCTGGGCAACCTGTTCCAGTGATTGACATTGAAAAAAAAGGAAGAAGGAAGGGGAATGTACTGAAAAAGCCAGACCTATGTTTGGGACAGGATCCTATGCTGTGTTGGGATTACATTGTCCATGAATAGTTTTTTTGGCAAAAGAGAAGTAGGACAAGAAGAACTGAATGCCAAGTGTTAACAAAAAGATCAGCACCTTGTACAGAGCAGGAGCTGTGTGAGAGCACTTAGTCCTTGTGTAAAGATTGCCCCATCGTGCTGGAAGGTCAGGGAGACCTTGGAGTTACCTGCTGCTTTGTAAATTGAGGAACAGCATTTCCTCACACTGGAACTGGAGAAACTGTTTTGACATTTCCATTCCCTCTTCATCCCCTAGATGTCCTCAATATAAACTGGATTAAGTGAAAAACAACCAGAAAATCAGATTTAGGGGCAAAGAGGTATCTTACTGAATACACAGATTTATATTTTGCTTTGTAGAAGACGCTTGCGGAATCATTTCACGATGCTCTCTGATCTTACCACATGTCTGAATGTTGGAAGGATAAAACAGTTAGGAAGAGTGTCCGAAACATGAAACACATACTGGGCTTTGTTCTGTTTCCTGTGCTTTGGTGCTTGCCACCTTTGGCAGATACCTGTGCTAATCCATTAGCTGTCTGTGAGTGTTGGTGAATGAGATGTTAAAGCAAGGCTGAAGAAAAATTGCCAAGGAAAGGAAAACATTGTAAGAACTCTAAAAATATGTCAAAACCAGTTAGGGTGGTTTTGGGGTTTTATAGTAAAACTGTGGAATGTTTTTGAAAATAAATAATGGAAAACTATGTAAACTGAAATTCTTTCTCAGTATATAACATGGTCATTTTGCTTTGTATTTAAGTTCCAGCTTGACACTATAGTAGTTACGTATTATCTTCTGAAACACTCCTTTTCATGTTTTTACACAACCTTTTTATATGAGCTGCTACACCAGTTTTGTAGATTTTTGCATCATCTGAAACAGGATGGTCACAGGAGAATTGCTGTTTGGTTTGGGATTTTTTGGTTTGTCTTTTTTTTCCCCCTTGGTTGCATAGATGGCTTGCTTTTTAATACTGGGCAAAGCCATTGCAATGAATGTATATGAGGTTTAAAGTCATGCTTTGTGAACAACCTCAATTCTTATATTTACTAATTTGAGGACTTAGAGCATTTTTAACACTAATGTGCCTTTCACGAGCTTTTTAGATGGATTTTTTTTTTTGTTTTATTGTAAACTAAAACCTTGGAACCTGCTTGTGAGATTCCATTAATTGCACCTCTTGGAAGAGGTAGAGATGATTATGTTTTCCACAACACAGACTTTGAATTGGTGCTTACAGACTTCATTATGATCACCTCCCATTGATGCTTTCACATCCAAAAATCAAGACACCATAGCAGAGGAAAATCAGAGCCTTCTTTATAATGGCAACTAACCTTTGATTTATGTGCTTTATAAATTGTCAATAGCAAATTAATACAAGTGACTTTTTTTTTCCAAATAATATATATTATTTGACTTTATCTAGTTGACTTTAATTACTGCCTGTTTTGAATGCTCACCTCTTCTCATCCATTTCTTGCTGCATGCCTGGAAATTTAAATTTAAATTTATGGAGATGTTTGGTTTGTTCTGGCTGGTTTTTTTTTTTTGTTTTGTTTTGTTTTTTTGTTGTTTTTTGTTTGGTTTGTTTGTTTGGGTTTTTTTGTTTTCTAGTTTGAATTTTTTTCCCTGCAGCTGTTTTGTTTGTTTGTTAATTTGATTTGTTTAGATAAAGCGGTACATCATGGCATACATAGTTCATGGGCTCTCTTTCCATCTTTGAAAATCAGTTTCTGTTCCAAAAGCAAAAAAGCAAATAGGTATTTTGTGTATTTTGAAACTATATTTTACTGTTGAACAAACAGGGAAGCCTGGAAGCCTGTGCCATTGCAGTGATCACCCATAGAATATGGAGCGATTAACAGCTGTGACTCTGCTTTCGTGATTCTTCCTTTGAAGGAACTTGAAGAGGGGGCTCATGATTCTCTTTTAACCATTTATTATGGCTGAATACTAATGTTTTTTGGCCCAGATTGTGCAGCTTGCAGATAGCTTTTCCTTTTGAGATACACTTTACGTAGAACTGAGTATTAATAATGATAAAAAAAGTTATTGTTATAATTGGACTCAGCAGTTTATTTGGGAAAAATAAATGCTTTGTGTTGTAGATTTCCCAGTTTTACCCACAGGCTAAGTCTTGAATATATAATTATGTTTTAGGAGACATTTTAAGTGCTAGTTGAACCTTTAACCTGTGTTTCCTCTGGAATAATTACAGGATGTGAAAATGGCCAAATGAAACGCTTACTCATGGAGATTAATAGAATTAGTTAAGCTACTGTTACCTTATGCTTGATTTATATTGTATGTGTAGGTCGAAACAGGCTGTAATGGCATGTGGGTGTTTACCTATCTTTTTATACTTGCTAAAGTTTTGCCTTATGTTTATTACTTGCTATGTTATGTGAACTGCTTAAAAAGGCATTTTAGACCACTGGCAGGTAGTTGAATTTCAAAGGCTGGCTCTATTTAAAACAAAACAGTAGTGTTTGAACTCCTATCAATTTTTTTTCTGAAAATAACAGTAATAGAATTGATTCCATTGCCTTCCAAGGAAACAAGTTGAAAAAGAACCCTCTGTGGATTAGTAGTCCAGACATCAAATACACTTTGCAGACGTTTGAAACCAGGCCTGAGTCAGCTACAATGGAAGCAGGGAAAATTAAGAAAAATCATTTGTCTGTCTGCGTTGCCAAAATTGCTGTAAAAGGTAAAAATAAAAAGTCTGCAAACATGAGGAGTGGTATAGCAAAAGTAGATCGTTTAATCTTATTTAAAGATTCAAGATTGGTGGTAATTCTAATACATTTTCAAGTAAAACATTGAGTTAAAAGTGATTTGCCTTTTAAAATTTGACCTGGTGTGTTTCTTTAAAAAGAGGGTGATGCATTGGCTTTGAAGCAACTTGAATTTTGATCTTAGAGGAAAGTGTTTAACAGTTACCTGCTTAATTTTAGGAAGCTGAATCTTTAACAGAAAACTTGAATTCAGAGTTAGAGAAAAGCTTGAAATCAGCTTATCCTGTTAGGTAATACTGTGAGAGTTACCAGGAAGATTTATACCAGACTTCACTGCTGATGAAGGACTTTTTGTTGGGCTGCTTTCAGTTAATGCTTTGCAGCACCCCTCCTCCAGCCTCTACCAGTTAAAACATTTGGGGTTTTTTCCCAGGTGAGGAGCAATTTGCAAAGGTGCTACCAAGGAGGAGCTCACCATGGCTCATCTAAAAATCTCAGCAGGTGCCAGCTTAATATACTCATTATTGGTTTTTTAGTCGTTCAACAGAATCCTGTTTTAACGTAGATGATGATACTCATCTTCTGTGAAGATCCTGGGAAGGCTTTGGAGCAGTAAACTGAAACCTCTAAAAATACGAGCCACAACTGGAGGAAACATTTCTCATGGAAATTTTTTTAGTCAGCAACTTCGTTTTGAATCAAAGAGCATTTGGGTGAACCCATTGTACCACTCACATAAGGTATCTTTAGCGAGACATTTCACTGCTTTTAAATCCTGTTTTAATTGGTTTAGAGTTAATGTTTGTTTCAGTGGGTACAGCAGGCAGTGAAAATGTGATTTTTTTTTTTTAAGGTCAGTGAAGTATAAATGCAAAGGAGATTAAAAATCAATTATTAAATCAAGATTTCCTTTATTCTCATTCTATTTGTTTACCTCTCTTTGATGACTTCCCTTTTAAGTATTATACTAATGTAGGAAATTAAAGATTTTCCATATATACATTTCTGTATTATCTTGAATTATACAGGATTTTTCCTCTTTCCTGAAAAACACGCTCAGTAAGTCCACTTAGCATGTATGAAAGATGAGCATTCTCTCTCCATACAGACAAGTTATTTTGTTATAATAATAATTCTGTTATTAATCATAACAAATTTCTTCTAAGGAAGAAATCTGAATTTTGCTCCTTGGGTAGAATGGATATAAAGTGCAGGAATTCCAGTATTTCACCAGAGATGCAAGCAGAAATCCTGGAAAAGGGTTGCTAAACATGGAATCTGAATGCAAGTGTTCTGTGATAAGTGTGGGTTATTTTGCTGAGGGGTGTATGTGCATGCATGGAGAAACAGTGTGATGGCATGAAGAGAGTTTATGGGCACAGCTGTGTGTGTTGAGGCGTGGCCCTTCAGCTGGAGAATGATATACTAGGATATCTTCGCTTTTATCTTTGTGTCATTATGCCTTTTGTTACTGAAGTAATTTTTAAGGAACTTTGAGAAACACAGAGTCTGTGGTTGACGGGAAATCAACTTAGCAAATCATTAACATCAACAAATGAAATAGTAAGAGAAAGGAGAGACCTGGTGTATTGAGCTATTGACTGTTCTGTGTGTTTAACGAAGCACGTTAGAATACCATGTTTAAAATAGTTGACTGAGCCACCACAGGAGACTAAAACTTCAGAAGCATTACATTAGCATAGGTTTTACTGCAAATACACTATTTATATTGAAATAACGAGAAGGGACACACAAATCCTTGAATGTACAGTTATCAGATGCTGTTCACAGAGCTTCCAGCATTTATTGGAACATCAGTACCTTCTGAAATGTTTTGATACTTCTACCATATTTTCTAAGATGATGGAATTATTAAATATTAGCCAGTTGTTGTGCTTTTGGGAATCATGAATTTCTGGAAAATATCCCTTTGCTGTCAAAGAAATGAAGTTCTGTACTGGGGAATTCATCTGGAAAGAGCATTTCTTCGGGGGCGATGGGGACCATCTGTGGAATTCCAACTACGCGGAAAACCTGGAGCAGAGATGGGCAAAAATACACCAGGATGCAGGCAGTTCTGAGGAGGTCACTGTGGTAACCCTGTTTAGAGGAAAGGTCTGCATACGTGGGCTGACCTTCTGACCCTTAATAATTCAAGAGTAATGTTAGACATTCTTCATGCCTATGCAGTATTTCTGTGGCACAAGGCTTCTAACCATTCCCAATCTTCATATAATTTTCAAATGCAAATTTACACATATGCAATATATACACAGAAACCCCGTGATTGTTATTTAGTGTGCTGCCTATGTAGTTTAAAATCATTCAGCTCCAAATAAACAGAAGCAAAAGGAAACATGCTCCAAGATTCAAATTCAAATTGCTTTTCTACTGCAGTGAATTAGTAACTTGCTTTGTGCTGTAGTGAGGTGCATTTTATTGTTTGAACCAGTTGGTTCACAAATTACTTTGTACTCCAGTCTTTTACTGCTGTTGTGAGGTTTCATCAAGCAAGCAGGGTTTGTCTTCACATGTGTGTTTGGTTGGTTTTGGCCATCTAGTTTGAAACTCCATGATATGCCTTATTACAAATTGCAATGGAAAACCCCCCTGCCCCCCTCTCCCTTTTTCTCTCTTTCATTCAAGACAGTGAATTCTGTTCATAAATGGAGAAGATCTGGCTGTCATTTCTCTTGTAGCTTATGTAGCAATGTGGTTGTGTCCTTTCAGAAAGGAGGTCTGTCTCTGTCATTTCCCCCTCCGCCAGCCCCCCAATTCACCACGTTTTATTTACTGTATGTGGTGGTCTCTTTCATGGAAAATGAAGAGATGTGTATGAAGTCTGAAAATAGGAGAGAAAGGTTCATGTTCCGTGTTTAAAAGTAATAGCACATTATGTTGTAAATAAGGAAGGATTTAGAATTTACTCTGATTTTTATGCTGATATTTTGGCTTTCTTGTTTTTCACTGCATCAGCCTGTAATGAACTGTAATTCTCACTTCTTTGGGTGTTTCTACTATCTCTTTACATTGTTAGCCTTGTTTAAAAAGGGAGAATAAACACTGAAGTTTTGAACTCTTTTTGAAAGACCTGTCCCATTATAGTTATTTCTTTCACGTTGGAACAATCATATGCATGGATAATGTTAACTTATTTCACTATTTTCATAATCCTGTTGTTTCAATGGAAGGTTTTAAATTTATGGAGAACACACCCAGAACCGGATGTTGAATTGGATAAATGTTTTTCTCTTTTAACAGGCATTCCATGGTTGTGGCCTACTGCATCAACACTGATTTAGGGATTAATCTGAGAAGATGGGTTCGTTAGGACACCATCTCTCTGTTTCTCCTGGATTGCACATTACGATGCAGGGTGTGCATTCAGTAAGGAGAAGGGGAATGGGTTTACAGTTCCTCTTTGGACCACTGTCAATGGAGATCCTGCTTGCCCAGCTGTGGGAGGTGGGGAACACGTGGCCCTTGGTGTCTCTGGGAGGAGCACCTGCAAGCTGCTTGTCCTTGGCCAGGTACATGAGCTGAGCAATCACTCTTGCATAAGCACCCACTGCAGAAGAGTGCAGCTGACTAATGGGGACCTGCTGTTCCTCTGTACTTCCTCAGATCTGATTTTGTGTACTTCAGCTTTGTTAATCCCCTCTGGGGACATTACTGAGTTGACATCAAGTATGTCAAACGCCCTTCAAATAGAACACAAAACTATAGGATGCTGGTAACAAAAGCACATATGTATGTCTTATCCAGTGAGCTTCACGTAGGAATCAGTACAAATTTCAGGGAACACATCTCACTCTCCTTTACAGCCTGTAGCCTAGGGCTCCTTTCATCTCGAATGATAGTCCCTATCAGCTCCATGTGGAAAATGTAGCTACACAGGCCCAGCATTTTACCAACAGTGCCAGCCAGTTTGTGTGTAGAGAACAAAACAGGTCTTTGGGCCCAGTCTAGGCTTGGGGGTGGAACTGAATTTCCAGTTGCTAAGTGTAGGTGGAAGCCACAGTTACATTCTTAATCTTAGTCCTTTGAAATGTATTTTCTGACTCTCCCTTTAAAGTTAGGTGCCTCAAAATAATAGTGGTAGCTACTTTAAAGTACATACATAGATGACTCATAATGTCAACACACATGATTTTTGTAGTACCTTTTCTCCTCTACTTTGGAGTTAAAAACAACACTAGAATGTCTCAAATATTAATTTCATTACTGGCTAGAATACAGCATTCTAATATTGACAAGTCTGATAAGTCTCAGTAGAGCCATGTAAACTTGAGGGATATTTATACTGTCACATTTTGTTTGTACTCAGACTTTGTTCAAAATCTTTAAAAGTTGACTTTGATTTAAGCAATTATATATGTTTAATTGCTAGGTTTCTTTTCCGTGGAGTGACTGGTAATGAGTACAATGTCACTGCATTTCTGCTGATAGGGAGGCATTAAAATCCTCTGAAGCTGAGTGGATTATTAATTATATATTGAAGGTGCTTATCAGACTTTTAAATATCAAAGATTTTTGCATTTGAGAAACAAAGAAAAGCAAAAACCCTGAACAAACCAACAACCCTCTCCAAAACCTCAAAAACCCCAAACCCAGACTCTATTACAATATCAAGCAATGTTGGTCCTTGTTTTGGTTGTTTATGATTGTGCTGTAGCTCATTAATCCTGGGATAACTCTGACCTAGCTGCATGAATTATGAGTTAAACTTTACCCCTTGAGCATCTGATTTGTGGTACTTGTGTGCCATGGAAACAGTGGCAGCAAATATGGAAGCCAAATTTGCCACGTTCCTTATCTTTGCAGTGCCTTTGCAAGGACTTTTCCAACTGAAGAAGTAGAGTTTACTCCTTTCGTGCTAAGAAAATATTTGAACATATTATTTCAAAAGTCAGTGTGAAGTGTCTTTTTTCGGTGGATTTCAGTTGAAAACACATGGATCATGTTTCATACTCTGTGTTTAGATAGGTGCTTGTCATTTTAACAGTGAGCAAAGAAGGCTCACTGTGTGAATGCCTGCATGGCATAGAGCCATAGGGAGGGAGAGGATGTTATGGGGGAATATGGGAAAGCATGAGCAAGACAAGGGCTGCACTGCATGGGAGATCACCTGTGGTGTTTTTAGTGCCTCCACCTTGGAGAGTCTCTCAGAAGGCACTAATTTGCAGCACAATAAGTACAGAAAATAGGAAGTAGTAAGAAATGCATTCAGTGGATAACAAAGCTGTATTCTGTAAGAATGTTGAAAGGTCCTTGTGTTTTTCCTGACAACCTAAACACTGACAGCCCTAGGAAAGCTAGAAGACCTATAGAGGAGAGTTTATCCATATCTGTGAATTATGTTTTGGGTGGCAGATTGTCAGCATCTCATTGCTATGTGCTGCAGTTTCCTTTAGTGTTTGACTGTGTGTGGGGAATATAAGATTTCACAATGGTCACTGATTATAGTGGTCACTGGTTACACCTTCCTACTAGACTCTTGTCCTTCCAAGATTTGGTTCTTCACAGATGAAGGTTAGTATCAATTCAGTGTTTTCCTAAATCTTCTGGTTTTTGGTGTTTTTTGAGAGCCTCTGCTTGCCTTACCAATATGCCACTAGAAAACTGTAAACTTCAAATTGCTCCAGTCTTAGTGAAAGCAGTATCTTATGTGGTTCTGTTGTATGAAGCCATGTAGTCTATTAGGAAGGGAGGAATTGATTTATATTCAGATTAAATTTTTTTTGTCTGCTTGTAATTGGATTGATGTGCCTACTCACTGTCTTGTCTGTACTGCAGTTCTAATTTTCTCTTACAAAACTCATAGGCACAGACAACTGCAAATGCATTTAATTGATTTCTTTCTATCATAATGTTGGATAATTTGAGAACTGAAGCCACTGTTGAAAACTGTTGTCCAGAAGCATTATCTGTGTTTCTACAATCAAAGCATGTATTTCTGTATGTTATACACACACATATTAAAAAAAAAATACTCATGAACTTTTCTGTATAGGTTTTCTTTTTTGTGTCTCATGGAGGCTGCATCAAGTGAAATCTTGTATTCCTCATGCTGTAACACTTTTCTGTAATCTGTCTCCATTAGAAACTTTCTGATGGCACCTATTAATTTTCTCCATAGATTTTAAATACTATTGATGCTGAGTAATGCATTTAATTAGCCCCAAACTTTCTATGTAATCATTCCAATCTGTGTCTCTCTCTTAGCTTTTGCCTGTAAGGTTGACAAATGGCAGGAGGGGGAAAGGGCACTTTCCTGTCAGTGGCTGTGGAGCCTTTGGTCCTTGGGTTGTGAGAGCAGTTGCTCCTTCTGAAAGAGCTGTGAAAGAGCAATGAAAATACTATTTAGCTTCATTTAAGAAGTCAAAACAAATATAAGTTGTAGCAAAAAGCTTCCTTCTCTTATGAAACAGGACATTTTTATGGTTCCTTTAGTGTTTCCCATATTTTTATTGTAGTAGTATCAGCTTAGTTGTGAAATCCCGGATTGTATTGGTCAGAGCTAAGTTCAACTTTCTGTCTCTATTTGTGCAGGGTTTAAGAGGAAAGAGAAATCAGCTCAAAATTATACAAGTGTTTTCTATAGAGTTTAGAGTAAATGCTAATTGAATCCTCTTCACGTTTTTATGGGCATTGACATCTTTGGCTTTGTATTGGCTATTCACTAATTCTGAGGTCGGGCACATTAATGTCAGATTGCAGCTGTATTGGTCTGGTAAAGAACAATGTAAACTGTACAGCTTAATTTTTTAGGGGTTTTTTGGGTAGGTTTTTTTTTGGTAGTTTTTTTTTTTTTCTTATCTTTCCTGTGTTTCTGACACTAAAATAAAGTTCTAGTGAAATTTTTAACCCAGCCCATAGAGGTAACATATGGTCAAATGCCAACTGAACCATTTGTTTGCTAGGCAGCTCCTCTAGATCACAATTAGAACAAATTAAGACAGTTAAGGAAAAGAGTGGGAAACATTCTCAAACAGGACAACATGCTTTTTGGAAGCTGGGAGTTTACGTGCACTATTATGTATAAAGCAGGAAGACAGACCAGTCTTGTCAGTCTATAGTGAAATATATCACCATTTGTGTATTTAACATTAGCTTAGCATGGGAAAACTCCTCCCTTAAGGAATCCTTTAAAAATAAGAGAGTGAAATCATATGCTTGAAGGCTGTAAATGGAAATTGTTCCAAGCAGGAGAGGCTGTGCTGTGATTACTGGAGACATCCACTTGTGGAGTGCACCTACTTGAAACCAATCCCTGGTGTCTGCAGGATGGAGTTGAGAAAAAAGAGTAAAAAGGACTAGGAAAATGGTTTCCAGAGATTTTAGAAAACAGGAAAATCATGTGAAAATATCCCTATGATCTTTTTGTCTATTGCTGAGCATGGCAAAACTGAGGAGGATATTTTTGTCCTTTTGTGGGAGCTGAAGGGAAGAAGCTGTCATTCATTACTGCCAACCATCCTGTTTGAACTCCTTCAGAAAAAAGATCATGGAAATTTAACTGCTTGCATGAATTGTAAGCTCCCAGTCAGGTCCTCATCCCTCATTTAACTGTGTAGGAGGACACAGTCAAACAGGTATGAATGACTTCAGATTGGACATGAGGAAAAGGCTGTTCACTGACAGGGCTGTCAGTCCCTGGCAGAGGCTGGATGCAAGGGGAATGCTGTGGCAGCTCCAGAGCTGTGTGAATGCTTGGAACTGGCCAGGAGAGTTTGCTCGTGGAGGTTTACTAACTTGGGAAAGTTTTTGATGCTGGTGAAAGTTGTTCTGTTAAATGTGTGCTGTTAAAATAATTTGGTGATGGAATACTGATACAGAGCGGATTGAAAAGAAATTGTTACGCCAAACCTTTTTTACCTGTAACTTTGTATAAACACCAGACAAACCTCTCGGATGTATAAACACAATTTAAGGGAGTATTTCAGAACAGATGACCTTATGTGCACAAGATAATGCACGTGAAAAAGCAGAATCCCTAATACTTGTGCCCTTTTAAAAACATTCTTCAAAGGAAGTTTTCAAAATCTCTCTCGTGAGTCTTAGGGAGTAAAGGCAGTAATTTTCTGAGTTCTACTATGTGTTATGTATTACACGTGCATGCGAGCTTCCAAGATATCAGAGGTATTTTTGGGGTCACAGACTCACCATTAGCAGCTGGTCTCTGTTAATTAGAAGCAAAACCAAAAGATCGCAACTCACTTGAGCAGGTTTCTTTTATACATGACTCTTCGCAGAATACAAACAGAAGTCATGGAGATTTTCTTTTATTCAGAAAAAAGGGAAATGTTGATGTATACTGTGAATTAACGATGTCATTACGAGCTAAATTGCATATCTAAAATGTATTGTCTGATTATTGCCTCTTAATTACCTGGTTATTTTCTTTAATAACAAACAGCATTGATTTTTCCTTTCAACCATCTGGTTATTAAAATTCTAGAATGACAAACCTGATGTAGGAACAAGGACAGCTACTTGAACTGGCTCATTATCAGCAAGTCAGTTGTATTTATGCCCTTGTAAAATTTCTAGGTGTTCTTGCACTGTGAAGGAAATGATAAGTGTTTGGCCACTGTTTGGGAGAGGAATGAGCTCAAACCATTCTGTAACTCTTGAATTGGTGTTGATATATGTAAAACTACTTCAGATAAGATAAGCAGTGACATTTATGGTTGGACTTGATGATCTTAAAGGTCTTTTACCAACCTAAATGATTCTATGATGGTAAAGATTTTGGGAAGCTGTCTAAATGAATAATTTCTGCTTCACACTCTAGTGTAATAATGGAGTAGTTAATTAAAGAGCAAATACAGTGAGGCTCTGGTCCTCTTCTTCTCCTTCCCTCTCTGCTCTTGTGCCTTTTGTTCAACAAATGAAATTTCTTTTCCTTGCAGCACAAGCTTCAATAGGCTCGTTCTCCAGCAGCCTTTATCATCATCCTTCTGCAGCTGTTGTTCTGTCTTCTTTTGCTCTTTTGCTTCTAGCCCCTGTGATTAATTTTCCAGCCTTGTCTTCAGTCCTCTGCAGCTGACTGAAGCTTTGCTTGCTGAGGACTTTAGTGATGCTTCTATGGTTATACTGATTTATATATAAAAGAATAAATGAATCTCAATTTCTCTGCTGCTTATGGGACTTTTGCTCTTACCCTAAGACTTCTAACTTCCTTTGCCATAAAAATCCCATCCTATTTCCATTGAAGGGCTTGAGTTTGTGCATTTGTTACAACAAGGAGGAGTGATGATCCTCATTTTAGAAGATATGTAAATTATTAGGGGATCCAGAATTATTTTTAGTCATATGTATCATGTAATCTCATTCTTCTGGGGCCTCTGTTAAGAGGAAAAGGAAAACTGTGGTCAAAGATTGTGTCATGGGTTGCAGTATTGCCATTTTATCTTGGCAGTGAACCTTACACATAAAAGTGTAATTTTCCTCATAAACCAGTATTGTTGAATATTTTGCTATCAGTGGGCTGCAGTTCATATGTGCTTTTGCATGTTACTTCTTGAAATAAGTAGTAAATGTCTAACTAATATGCCATCAGTGGGTGTTTTTCCAGATAGCATTATATTTTTGCCTGAGTATCATACAAGAATTGGAAGGTCTGTATTATTTGGTAATGATTTAAACCTTCTTTCAGAATATCACTAATCAGTAAAAAAATGTTCTTTGCCCGCAGGGTGGAGTTCATTTCTTTTGTTCCTGAGAGCTGAATAGGAGAAAGGGACATTTCAACTTTTCTTGATAAAGGTAAGACAGCATCTGTTGATAAGGATAAGACACTGTTCATTATTATGAGCTCAAAGAAAGTTTGTCGATGGAGGGTTTGTTTATTTTGGGCTATTTTTCTCAACTTCTATGCTTTGTAGTAAATGCAATATGTGATAATGTACCTTGTATTGGGAATGGAATGTGTAACTCTACCACAGGTATCAGCAAAGGCTCTGAAGATAAGCAGGTACCTGTAGATCAGCATGACAAAGTGGATAGCAATTTGTTCTGCTGCTGGTACTTGTGATATTTTCCATGTGCCATTGAACTGGCCTGCCTAAGTTCATTCCATCATGCTTCCACAAACTAAGCAAGGGCTCTTAAATCCTGTGGAGTTTTCTCCATGCCACATGTCAAAGAAATGTATAGGCTTGCCTGCTGCTACCTTCGCTTCTCTGTATTGTCGCATTAGAGCGCAGAGGTTGATGTGAGAAGAACCTTGAGGTCTATTTTAATTGAGACAACACCTTCAAAATTAAGCAGCAAATACCTTTCCTAATTGTGCTTGTCAGAAAGAGGAGACAGAGAAGGGGATAAAACTCTGTAAGTCTTCTGAGAGATGTGCTGTCCTCAATGACTCTTCCTTCATGTTGTGCTAAAATGTCTGACTTTTTATAGATTTGTGTGTTGAATTAAAACCTGCGAGAAACATTAAAACTAGAGCATCCAGCTTGGTGTCGAACTCTTAATTACAGTTTTTAATGCAGAAATCTACATAGCACTGTCTTTCCTTACTTCCATTTGGCAAATTTTGAAAAGTGGGGTTAGGTTTGATGCAACAACTGCTAATCGTGGGGTTGGTCTCGTTTAACAGTGGCCACACGTGCAGCAGATTGACCACCCACGTGCAGTTCATGCAATGCAGGTAGGGAGCTTAAGTGTGGTTCAATCTCTGTTCAAAGGGGCTGGAATTAATACACAGTCTTTTCTAATTTGTCCTGTGACATAGACTGCAGTCTCTCATTGAAGGTGGTAATGTGTTTTAACCAAGTCAGTCACTACCTATTCTGTGACTGCATCTGCAGATCCCCTTTTGACTTGTTCAGCATTGCATTTGACAGGATGGTATAATGAAGGCTCCAGTTGTATGTTGATGTTTAGACTATCAAGAACAGCACAGCATAAGTCTACTTCTTGAAAGCTGAATAGTTTGGAAAAGAGGAAAAGACAACTCTAACAAAGCTGAAGAGAAATCAGAAGATTGACCAAAAGTCAGTTTTGTGTGTTTGTGCTGTATTTGTAGCCTATTTTGAGGTTTTCTCTGTAAGCATTACACAACTTTCTTGATCAGTAGTTCAAGGCAGCGCTATCATGCCACTGTGTATGGATGCAGTTTTTATGAATTTACAAGTGCTTACTGTACTATATAGTCTACTACTGGAGGGGATGAAAAAGCTTTAATCACCTTCATATCCTTGTATGGATATATAGGCATCAGGAGTTACGCTGTCTTCCTGCTTAGCAAAACACAGCTGAAATATTTTTGGTATAAAAATGTTCTTTCAAAATTTTTGCTTTCGGAAATCAGGCTTCAGCTTTAATCTCTTATCCACTGATAAAAATGCTTTGGAGTTCTGTAGAATCCTTCTAATGTACCCTGGTGCTCCTGTCCTCCTTCCCCCATGCGACTTGTGCAGCCGTTGCCCATCATTTCAAATGCTCACATTTTGTGATTTTTAAATATACTCAGCATGTATAATCTCAAAGGTTAAACTGTTGTTGAAAGAATTCTCAATCAGTCATGAAAGGAGAAAGAAATTTTCCTGCTGAAGTGATACATTTAGTGAAGGACTTCTAGTGAAGGAATGTGTTAAATTGCTAAGGATGCAAGGTGAAAAAATTGCTATGCTAATATACATGAAAATGTATGAATAATAATTTACTGATAAATTAATATGGCCTGAGATTAATCTCATTCTGGCAAAACCCATGTTGAAGGAAGTGAGAATTTACTGTGTTGGGATCTAATTGAGTATAATTTCTTTTCTCCTTTCTTCTTCAACCACCTCCCCCCCCCCGCCCCTTCTTTCTTGCACTTGGAGAAGTCATGTAAAGTAATAAATACATTTTACAAAAAAAATAAACATAAATATTTAAGGGTGCCTACAGTGTTAACTTGCTGGTTACAGTCAAATACTTTTCTTCCCATCCTTGTGAGAATCAGTTGCCTGTATAAAGCACAGTTCTCTGGTGAAACAGTGTTCTCTTGTATTTTCTGAACCTTGAGCAGAAGTTACTCCTTCTTAGATGTTGCTCCAGGCTTCTTGTACATCCATTAAGCCTTGCTCAGTGAAAAAAAAAAATATATATATATATATATATATATATGTTTATATACCTGCTGCTTTTCTTTCTCTATTTAGAAAACATCAGTATATCTGGAGTCTCTGGGGTGTGTTCTTCCCATGGTTGCACAAACAAACCAGCAGCACTTTGCCTGCTTTTTGT
The DNA here is from genome assembly GCA_026261815.1 of Monarcha castaneiventris obscurior. Taxonomy (NCBI): domain Eukaryota; kingdom Metazoa; phylum Chordata; class Aves; order Passeriformes; family Monarchidae; genus Monarcha; species Monarcha castaneiventris. Next base: position 8,835,961 of record JAMPIT010000890.1, read on the forward strand.
TACTTCATGGGAGTAGAAGAGCTGGAAGTTCACACTTAAATTTACCAGTATCCAGCAGGATTTAAGGATTGCATTTAATGACAGGAATTCCCAAACATATCGATGGCAGATTCAGTTCCTGGCTGTGTGAATTGGTGTTTGTGTGTAATTAGGGGGGGAACTTGAGCTGTACAGGCAGGCTCAGCTAACAATGTCACTCAAAGCTAGATGTAGCTGTTAAGCTCTGATGCTTCCCCATATCAAAATAACTGCTTCAGCTTAAATACTTCTGCACTGGTTGCAGGCTTCATGAAGAAAAATCATGTTAGCTGTTCCCTGCTCCTACCTGCAGTCTGCTCCAAAAGCAATGCCCTTAAGTATTAATTTTGCTTTATTTTTAACATGATATGCTTCTGTATTATACACAGAAAGTTTAGGTCTGTAAATTGGGTGTGAGTGTAGGATGAATGCTTTAAAAACATGCCAGTGGGCTGCCAGCTCAGGCTGGGAAAACTCAGGTCCTTGGGAGTGGAAGGCCAGAAACTGCCCTTCAAATTTTCCTACATCTTCTCTCCCCGTTATGATGAGCAGTGCAATTTTTTTTCACCACAACATAGTTCAAGTTCAAGCCAACAGTCCTCCCTATGTATTTCTTAATTCTTTCTTCCTTGACTCTTAAATCAAGAACCCCTTGGGACAACAGCACTCTTCTTACTTGTCTGGTTTTGAGCACGTGTGTGTTCTGGTCAGTCTTCTCCCTGAACAGAGAGCTGTGTCAGAAAGCAAATGCTGTCCCCAGAAATAATATTTGCCTCAAAGGAGCTTGACCTGCTTTGTGATGTTTTTGGAAACAAAATGCAGGAATAAGTGTTATATTATAAACGAAGCGAGGAAAATAGGGTTGCTGGTTTCCTAAAATAAGAACAGAGCTTTAATACTGCTGAAATGTTTGGTTTTCTGGAGAAGGTTAACTTTCCAGGAAGGTGGATGTTGTCTTGACTTGTTTATTTTGGATATTTCCACTAATTGATTGTAATCTAATTACCCACATACAAAGCCAGGCCTTTGAAACAGCCAGTAACTACAGTTGGAAAGATTTATTGCTATTCTCCCATTGAAGGAGGAGAATTGAGTGGTATTTATGTTTTCAGTAGTGTATAAAGCTGGAAGTGGAGTCAGAGCTCGTGAAGTGTGTGATGTTTTGTGTCTGGGAACTATCTTTCAATAACTGTTCTCATGACTCAGTTTATAGGTGCATGTTATAATTTTGAACGAATATCAACAGGGCAACAAGGCTGATTTGTGTAGAAAATGTTGCAATTTTATTACCTCTCCTGTGTCATATTCTAACAAAATAATCTGTTCTAGATTACTGGTAAACCATTTTCAGTTTGGGAAGGTGACTACTCTAAAACATTAATGCTGGGGAATGTACCTCTTTCTCACATAGAGGCTCATTTTCTTTTGTATCTAAAAGGTGATCAGTACAGGAGAGGGAGGTTGGGGGAGGAGTGGATGTTGCTGAATGGAGTGGAACGAGTTACTCATTCTTCAGAATAGCCAGAAGGTAAACTCGAGTGCACTTGAAAAACCACGCTGGTAAAATACCCCATGTGTAGTTCAGGCTGTTAAATACAATGTTTGCTATTGACTTTTTTTATTGGGCTAGGGAAAGAATCGACCCCTGAGAACGCACTGGGAAAAATGTGCCGTGGAGGATGTTGAAAAGTGGCAGTGTAGGCTGTAGTGCCTTGCACCCTGCACAGCCACCTCAATGTGTGAGGTGTGCCTACTCTACATAGAGAATATGCACAAATATGGATGTGTTCAATAGACACATATACATATATAAATATTCACTAAATAAATATACATTCATATACATGTATTCATATATAGGCATATATGTATATATGCACACACATATAAATGCAGACATCTGTTAATACATGTGTGTATAATAAGGAGAAGTACAGGTATTCTCAAACTGGGGATGCAGCAAGTATCATGGAAGGGAGGAAAATGTTCAGGAAGCTTTTTTTTTTAGTAGGGGAGGAAAAGGGAGTGAAGGGGCTGATGGTTTGATTTACTACTATACCTCACAGGACTGAAGTTTGGGTCAGACTGGGAGTGGGATTCTGTTGAGATATATGTTTATATTGCAGAGGGAGAAGAGGTAGAAAAAAAAACTATTAAAAAGTCTCTAATATAGAGGAAGGAGAATTTACAGTGCTTGAGAAACGTGGAGCTAATCTGAGACCACAGACAATTCATGGAAAACTTGCTGGTTAAAGTATTAGTTATGATGTGATTAAAAAAGACTTGTTCAGGTATTTATGAAAAGATGAAAATAAGGTAAAACAGGCTGTGGTGGCAAGGCCAGGGTAATGTAACCTTTGCAGCCTTGAGGAATGCAAAGCAGGATGTAAACACAGAAACTAAACCCACCTTATCTTGGTACAGAAAGTACAATTTGTGTCTCCCCTGGCCTTGGATAAACAGGCAAATTGTGGGATGCCTAGCAGAAGTTGTTCTAGCCACTGATAGTGAAAACAAACCTATGTCATTAAATGAAATGAATAATTTTCATCACAAATGTACATCTTGTGGATTCACAGAGCTGTAAATCCACTGTTGAAAAGGTGTTGTGTGGCAAGTCCAGAGTGAAAGAGGAGTAAGCTGAATAAGATTTTAATTTGACAGAGTTGCCAGTTGCTGACTGAGACTATTTTAAGTGAATCCTGGCATATTAGTATGAAAATACTGACTACATCAACTAGCGTTGTCTACGAGAATAGCAAAAAACACTTCGGAAAAAAGTTGGTTGTTGTAGTTCCCTGGAAATCACTATCTGCTGTTGTGACTACCTAATGAACAGAAGTGTAATGTGTTGTGCCAGGGTAGTACAATAGAAGCATTGTGATAATGTGATAATTTCTCTTCCTGGAAAAACATAATTTAGATCACTGAAATCAGTGGGACTGAGGAACACAGCTAAAATATATCATGTGTTACTCCCCTGAATAGTGTTAATTGGACCTTAAATCCATTCCTAGGTAATGTGGTTGGAACTGTAGCACATCTGTCCATCATGTTTGGGACACTGAGACATTCAGCAACCAAAGTTCTTTTATGTGTTATGGATGAAGAACATATTGCAAATTACTGAAACTCTGCGTGGAGATAGTACATTTTGAAAATCATAGCTCGGTGCCTGGAATTGAATTACTTGTGTTAGATATTGCACAACCTATTGGCACGCTGAATTAATGTCTCTGGAGACCTACAAAAGGAATACTTATTTGGAGAATTAGAAGTCAAAACTAAAGGACTAAGCTTGCTGTAGAGATCAGACTGCTGCACTGAGAAAATCAAAGTCCATGTGTGTGATTTAAACCATGTTTGACATGGCAGGCTTTGGTTTCACCAGGAGACTCACTATGCTATTTGGCTATGTTTTTAAAACCCGCAAGTGTAAATTAGAACGAGCTAATTTTATAATTATTCCCAACAGACACACAAGTAATTTAGTCTCAAACATGTTTATTTTATAAAGACACAATCATTCAAAAAAGAAGTGCTGAGAAACCACAAGTGGTTTGAGCAATAGAAGCTTAGAGCTTTGGCAAACACACACATGTTTAAAATGTGGTAGCATTTGTTTAAAAGCCATTGAGTGTTCCGTCTCTTTCTTTGCAGCTTTATGACTGTCCTTAAAGAGTAATACCATAGAACAGGGGGGTGGAAGGGTTGTTTTGTTTATGGTGGTATTAGTCATTAATTTAGTTTAAATTCCAGGAAAAACCTCAGTTGTTCAGCCTCGAGGAATGAAGAACAAAATCATGCTTGTTTCATATGCTGCTAGAGGAGGGACTGATCCTGAGACTGAACAAAGAAGGGGATTTAAAAAATTTTTTTTAATCCTGAAACTTGATTGATTGTTCATTTTGAAGAGACAGGGATACCCCTTCAGTAGCTTAAAGAAGTGACTGCTCACAGGGTATAAATATACCATGGGGAAAGGGCACCATATACAAATATGTTAAAATCCAGATTGTAATGGTAGCCTGTATAAAAGTCCTTTAAAAAGTGGTTAGAAATAGTGAAGTTCTCAGTAGTTAATGAGCAAGCTCACTTATGTCACGACTCTCACCAGGTCTCAGATTTTTTTTTTTTTCTGGTGCAAACCAGGAGGAAAAAAATATTTGATGATGAGAGAAGTGCCCCACAGTCTTCGGGCCTTACACAATGCATGATATAATGTTTTAATTTTTTTTTAAATAGTGTGAATAATAACAATACCATTTAGGGGTGGCAAACTGCTGTCAGAAACACTGGACTTCCTGAGGGCAGTAAGCTTTATTGCACTAAGCTCACAAAGACTGGTTAGTCTTTTGGCTTCTTTTACTAGAAAGATTAAACAAACAACTTTAGAATGACTGCACTGTGCTGTCAAAGGTGAGTTGTAGCCTGCTTTGCTTCTTTAAGGTGTTGTTTAAATGAATCTGTATTTGCCTCTTTCTAAGCAGCACTTTGTGTTCTGATTTTGACACAAGTATCAACTTTGAGGGGGGAAAAGGGAGACATTTATTTTATACAGTACAGATTTAAAGCTTTTTCTAAACTTTTTGTAAGATTTTTAAATACGGCTAGGTAACAACCAGACTTTTTACATTTCCCATCCTAAATTGTAAAGATCACAAAACTAATGCTTCATCAGGCAATGGATCATATTTTGGGTTCATATTGTCTTGCCTCTGCAAGAAGTTGTTTAGCTGCATCTGAAGCATAATGCTGCCGGAATTAATGTATAAATCTCTATTTTTAGATTTTCAAAAAGTCTTCACAATTCAAGCACCAATTTTTCAATAAAGATAACCAGAACTATAACTTCATCTAAGCTTTTAAAATTTCAAGCCCTGTGCAAAGTCGGATGGTATGGTTGGCAAGTCAAAGTGATGTGAATTACAAAAAATTGTAGTAAATGGTTCTTTTAGATGCCAGACCTTTCTGGCAATTTCCATAAAATTTCAAGTATTAAGTAGATGTGAGTATTTTGTTAATGAATAAGAAGCTAGAATATTTATCTTAGTCTTTCAGTCTGGAGAAGTCACAGAGATTTAAGGAGTTTTTAGGCTTCACGGAATATCTTAAAATGGAGTTAGAGTTTTTCATTGAATTCTAGATAACTTTTTTAACAGCACATGGTCATTGATTTTGTTAAATATACCAGACTCATAGCTTGAGTGAAGAAATATTGCCCTGATGAGAAGAGATGTTAGTGGCTTGAGGAAAGGAATTGTTATGAGTATTTATGTCAGATTTCTGCATGAACTCACTTGGCATATCTTCTGCAGTGTTTCAATACTGGTCATCAAGTTTCCAGCCCAGTCTAAAACTGTAATTCCAAGCCTTTCTCTGTGGCCAGTGGACAAGGCACTGCACTCACTGCTTTCTGCTCTAATAGGTATGCCTTCATATTTACATTTCCCATCAGAAAATGTGTGTTTTCAATTGTTGAGTGCAGGTTTCAAGATTTGCCTCCAAAGATGGGAAACTCTGTGCAGCAGGGGGTTACGTGTGGTGTGTCCTCATTTATGTCCAACCAAGGCCAGCAGGAAAGGCACTGACTGATGGCAGTGGGTGGTTGAGCACCACTGGTTGCATTCTCCCCTAACATGTTGCTGTATGGTTTTTCTGTTAGTTTACATAGTTGTGTGCTAGAAGTGTGTTTTTGTAGTTTCAGTCATTAAAAAGTTCTGCCTTTCAGTTTTTGCAGCAATATGTGTGGCACACTGCTCTTCTGCAAAGTTTTTAATGTAGATGCACTGTTTTGACACTTCTGTCTAACAAACTTTTTTTTTTTATACTCAGACATCAAAATCCTCAAATGCCTTCATCTTCAAATTGATATTTGATTTTAAATAATTACTAAAGTTGAGTATTTCTGTGTTTGCTTTCTCTAATTTTTAATGCTGAAATACTTGATTTTCTGTGCATTATTTGCAGTGTGTGTTTTCCTATTTAATTTTGATCTCCTTTTTTTATGCCTCTAAGACATATTGCAATTTTTGAGGTTGGATGTTGGGCTTCTCTTTTGGGAATATTGGTTTAGAGAATGGGAATGAATGTTCAATATGGTCTTTGTATCCCTTTGTTATGAAAAGCAGATGTAATGGGTGATTCCTACTTTTTTTACTTTAATGGCTTTCAGCTGCATTTAGCTGGTTGTGTTTGTTATAAATATCATTCACCAGAAGAAAAAAAGCTAAGCAATTAATATTGCAAAACTGCAACAACAGAAAGTGTCACTTATTTTCTCAAAGTTGAAAGAAACCGATGTCAGTCTCAAGGTTTCTGCAGTGATGTTATTTTTTATTTTAAAGTATACATATCTAAAACACCAACAAACACACGGAACCTTTGAATACTGTTATTCCACATACATCTCTGGCATTTATACACATGTGAAGAATTGCACTGAACTCTAGTGCTACAGAAGAAAAGAAGGGACCTTAGCAATGTGGTACTATGTGGAAAGAGCCTCGGGGCAGTAAGTAGAAATTCCTTTTTTTTGTTTCATATAGATGTGAATTGTGACAATTCCACTTTGCCTTTTTTGCATGCCTTTTTTGCATCCGTCTGTGCTTTTAAAACATTTTCACAGGTGTAAATATTGTCAGTGAGGCTTTGCGTATAAAGACCACCTAGAGAACCTCTTTTATGAGCGTCACAGTATTGACTTGAAAAAAAGAAATTTTTTGATGCCGAAAGCAAAATAAGTAAATAAAAACACCAGGTAGACTGCTGATATTTTCTAGCTCTGGGCATATAAATATAGATATGCACACACACTGTGGGAATTTTTGAAAGAATGCAAAGAAACCTAAACAAAAAGAGGTGGCAGATATGGAGATTTACAAAATTTTTTGTATAGCTCCATGAACTATGGAATTATGTTTTGGTTTTAAATGCTTATATTCTGCAGATAAAGTTTAAAACAATCTTCTGACATCCAAAAAGTTTAATTTAGAAGTGCTTTTTTTTCCTAGTTGCATTTAATTATATTTATAGGTATCAAATTAATATAAAGTTCAGCAGTGCAAACCAAATTCACAGTAAAGGCCCTCCATCTGAATGTACACTCAAAGAACTTTATACCCAGTTTTCCTCCATTAGCGTATGTGTAGTTAAAAGCTACAATTAAAATGTCATCTGAGATAGGTGAGCAATGAATTTGTTTGAGACTGATCTGAGTCCAACAGATTAAAAAGAAAAAAGTATCTTACAGTACTTCAAACATGATGCCTGCTCCTCTTTGGCTGCCAAAATTACCCTTGAAGACCTCGTTTAAAATGATAGAGATTTACAGCACTTATGTGCATAGTCAACGAAGGGAAATGAAAATGTAATTGCAAGCAGTCATCAAAAGCTCAGTCTTTCAGTTAGTTTCAGTTAAAAAAAACAGTTTATTATGAAGTGACTTGGTAAAGTTGGCAGGATTTTGTCACGTCTAAGCTAGAGCTGAATCAGCTGCAGGTAGGAGATAAAAGGCCCAATCCATACCCCACTGAAGTGAATTGAAAGCTTCCCAACAGATCTAAGACTTCAAAATTTGCCAAAAGATTCTGATTGCGTGTGATAAGATTTTTTTTTTTTTTAAACTTTCAGTAACAAGAAACACTTCAGTAATTAGAAACATTATTCATTTACATATGTTTAAATAAGAAAAAATATGTCGTGGAAGTCTCTGTATTGATCCCAGATATTGGTGCCTGAGTCCTGGGAGTTTTGGAGAGCCCTGCTTGTGAGGCTGTGCTTATCAATAGTTGTCACTGCATCTGCGCCCTGCAGCCCAGCCAAGCCCTGTGCATTTGAACCAGGTCAGATGTGAGAACTTGCTCATGTATTTGTCAGCCTGGCAGAGCACACAATGATGTATTTATAGTTGCCTTATACCAGCTGCAGGAAGAAGGATGATACCTGATCTGGCATAAAATCTACCAAGATAAATTTACTAAAAAAAAAAATTAAACATTTATTTATGTCAGGAAAATGGTCTGATACCTGCTCAGCATTTGCTTTTTTTTTCCTTTGTCATGAACTTTCACTGCTTTTTTAGGTACTGAGCATCCAGAAGCTGCAGTTACCATCTCATTGAACCACATATTACAATTATTAATAGTGCATATTAATCATTTAATAATATTAAATATTTGATCTGTACTGATGTAAATTGGCTGTTTTCTGAAACCTAGTAGTTGTCAGGGTATAATCTGTGGAGATATTTTTTCCCTCTTACTGAGGGAGAATTTTCCATGACAGGATGTTTTCTCCTCTCCCTTCCCCCAGTCTGCCCTCCCACACAAAACTTGTGGTTTTCCTTGCTGTGATGTAAACATTTTTCATAAGCAGGATTCACACTATTAAGGTAGAATTATGTAACAGAAATTTATTCAGGCATGATATTTCTCTGTTTTATTAGCATAACTGATAGAAACAGAGGGTTTTATCAGGCGTGGTGAACTTGACTTGGGAGTATGAGCAAGGTGAATGACAGAAATGCCATAAAACTTGATACTGGACAGGGCGTCATGGCCTTACTGGAGTAAATGCTTGTGGAACTGCACCATCGGAGCAGATGATGATGCACTAGTGTTTCACCCTTATCAACAAAGGGTTAAAAGTTGTGTCCTTCTAGGTATTTGTTAATATTTGCAAAGTTTCATCAACATGTGGGCTTTTGGTAGACATGCAGTTGTTAAAAGTTTGTTAAAGAGGAATGCAGGATAATAGTGCAGTTCCAAAAAATGGGATGATCACCTGGGAAATATGTTGGGAAAGGTAATATAGGGTGTGGGGGGGAAAGAAAATTGTGAGAGGAGATTTTTTTAATTGCCAGTGCATGTACACACATGCTACTCTTCCATGTATAATCACATTACAGTCCAGGATAAAGTGAATAGAAAAGCCTATGCAGATTTCTGTAAGTGATCCCTGCAACACGAGATGTGGGATGGGAAGAGCTCTGGTGAATGCCAGTTGGGTTTTTCTGGGTTAAAGAAGAAATGGCATTTTCACTTCTTCGATTTTATAATGCACTATCTACTCTGTTTATGTCAATAAATACAGTGAAAATAATCTTTGAGGAGCTGACATTTGGATGCAGCTGCAGAATTGTCAGGAATTTCAGGATACCATCTTGTTTCGCCTCTCAGCTTGCAGCTCTGACTCAGGTAACTCATCGCTTATATGTGCAAATTTGTCAGCACCCAACAGCCACTGGTGACAATTTTCATCAAAGAAATACAGGGCAAGCGTGCAGATTTAAAAGAATTTATAGAGCATATTTGTGTTGTGGGGCCATTTCAATCATGCAATAATTGCCCAAGAAGGGTTTTGCACAACTGCTTTCTTACAGTTTTACTGACTGCTGTCCACGAGCAGGAGTCGGGTTACTGGAGAGGTTCTTGCAGGGTCTGTTGACAGTACGGCCACAAGTAGGCAATATCAGTGCTCAGGCAGGAGAATTTGATGAATAAGATAAAACCCTTATAAACTAACAAGCCTATCCCTTGGCTTTATGAAGGAAGATGATGGCGTTAAGGTCACGTTAAAGCCCTGAATTGTTTAGGAAAGCTTATGTCTTCCAGCTGGGAAACATCACACAGACAGTTCAGAATACACCGAAGTTTTGGCTTAACAGAAACACAGAAAGTCAACTTAGGTAATTTTATCTGCTATGTTCCCTTGGGCCAGGGCTTTGGAAAGGAGAGTAAGATGTGTCATTAGTCATTGTTGCCTCTTGTGAGCTATTAATTTATTATGCTCTTTTATGTCTGCATGCATTTTTGTAAATAGTGCTTAGATTAAAGTCAAGTGTATGTATTTGTAAAAACAGATGGATTGGACTTTCTTTTTCCTCTGAATAGGGCTGGTACCATTTGTAGTCATGTTAAACATCTGCACTTCCCTGCTGTCTGTGAAAGGTTTGGTAAACTTAAAAGCAAGACTAATGGTTGGTGAGAAGAGCAAGTTGCAGAAACTCTGATTCCAGTTTTTCCCAATTTTATTAACAAGGTAACAGCCCATGGGTGCTGGATAATTTAGAAACTTGGTAGAACTTCATATACCACCTCTGTACTTGCAAAGGGATTTTGGGGATGCTTAAGTACTCCTCCATCCCAGGGCTGTGTGTACACAGTCATGAAAGGGTCATGAGAGAGCTTTGTAAGAACTCCTGAAGGATCATTCAAGGTAAAGTGTAAATTTAGCATTGTTGTTTTATTAAATAATCTTTCAGCTATTCCAGCTTTTGATCCTGTTACAGCGGTGCTTTGTGTTGAGGTAAATAGAAACCTTGGAAACACAGTATGATGCTGCACAATTAGGTTCTCTGAAATCTGAGTGAAACTGTGGCCTCTTTGGAGAGAATGTAGCTGGGATGAACACACAGGCACTGCTTGAGCAGAAGGTGAACTCAGCTCATACAAATGACATTAAGCACAAGCTACACAACTGTTAAAGTCTCAGGCAAGTTTGACTTGTCTGTAGATGAATCAAATACATTCTGTGTTTGATGATGGGTATTTTTTGACTTAATTATGCCATAGGCAGTTGCTGTACTATTTTTAGAGTATTGGATTCAGTAAAAAATGAATTAAGAAGAAAAAGAACTGTGAGGATATCTCACTGTGGATTTTGGTATTCAGCAGCTCCAGGCAAGCAAGGCAATGACATAAAATTAGGATGCATGTTTAGTTTAGTGCTTTGGCAAGGTAAAAGGTAGGTTAACAAGGAAAAGATAGGATTAGATAAACGCCTGGTATAATTTCTCCTTTAGTTTCTCATTAGGTTTTGCCATTGGGTATAGTTAGCTGTGGCATGACTTTATGCTTTATGTTAAAAGCGGATGTTGTAATTTGTATTCAGGCTTTGGAGTGAACAGACTTCTGGCAGAGGGAGAGTTCTCTGGAGAGGATGGATCCTGAAAGGCAGGACCTCAGGAGAAATCAGACCTGTGGAAAACCTGTCCTGTTACTACAGCATGACCTTTTCCATGCTGTGTCTTGGTTCCTGACTTTAACCCTTGAGATGTAGCTTTTTTTGGAGCTTACTTTGTGCCCTTTAAATATCATTTTGGCCATCTTTTGCCTGTCAGAAGTGTACAATGGAGGTTCTGCAGCTTAGCAGTGTCCCACTTATTCCTGTGGCAGTTCCTTAAGCAGAAGGACAAGAGTTGCTGAGAAAGAAATGAAGCTTTGAGAATGTATCCCCGGAGATGAAAGGAAGGTGGAAACACAGGCAGGGGTGTTTTGGCACTGCTGGAAGTTGTCATGTGGGTTACCTGAGTCAAACTATGTACTGGTGTGACAGTTTGGGTGCCCTTCTATGAAAGATGAGATAATTCTGAGCTAACAGAGATTTTCTCACCCTTTCTTAGCTTAAAGAAAAGCTAACTTGAGGCCTAGTTATAACATTGCTACTAAGCATGATGAAGCTTCTTTTATCCAGGACTTTGCTTTCTTCTGAGTGGGTTTTTGGGTAAGTGGATTATCCCAGTGTTGGCAGCAAGCTTGTTGCACAGTGCAGTGAAGAGAGGAATGCACTACCTGTACGATGGAGATAACTGTTTCCCCACTCACTCCCTGTGGCATGCCTGCTTCCATGGTGTCTCTCCCAGCTCCCTCTCCATCATTGTAGCTGGCTGAATGCTGGAAATGTGAGGGTTTTCCATTTGTATTGTCCATGAACAGATGGCCCAGTTGCCAGTGGTTGCTCTTGCTGCTGTTCTGTTCTTCTCAGGTGCCTCTCAGAGAGCATTCCCAGCTGAGAGCCAGCCTTATGTGCTGCTGTGAGGGTAGTGTTCCAAAGCTGGAGAAACCTGAGAAGGAGACACAGCCTTCCTGCAAGTAACAGATGGTTACTGTTTTAAATACAGGCAAGGGAAAAAAAAAAAAAAGATTCCTATCTACCATGCAGTGCTGGGAGAGAAGGGAGGGTTTTCCTGAGAGGGGAAGGTGTGTGTCTGTGTTGTCTGAAGGGAAAAGAGGTGAAAAGAGAGATGAAAAAGAGAAAAATGGATTGGAGCTTTTTCATATCCTACTTAATCACAGTCATATGTCAGGCTGTTTGAGAAGAGGAGGGAGGGGATGGCTTGTTGAAAAGTGTAGCGTGCTGGAATTCTGCGAGTGAGTTGTGTGGTGAGTCCTGTGGCTTACTGCTGCCCTGATGAATAGAGCCTTTCCAGAGCTGCCAAGCCCGAAGCAAATGTGGTCAGGGATTTATTATGAAATGTACCAAACCTTGGCATGGGGCTAATTGCATATAACAAGAAGCGTGCTGGAAACTCAGACCTGAAAGGTGACAAATGCAGAAAGTATTCTATATCTGACGCTGCTGAAAGAGGTTTTGTGCAAGGGAATGTCTGTATGTCTGTGCTTTTTGCTAATGAGCTCCCAAACATAGCTGCATGTTTTTGTGTTATTACTTTGGTTAACATAGATGGAGATTTCTTGTTTTGGTTATTTCTTTCACAGCCAACAAAGAAAGAATAATTGCTATATGGCTGTAATAGCAGAAGTTCTCAAAGCAAGTGCCTGGGTCCTGTCTACAAAGTATCTGAGGCATACATTGAAAGAATAGAGTAGAAATGTATGAGCTTGGATACTAACAAAATACTGAAGCTGAGAGTTTGAAACTTGCTTATCAAAGTTTCAAGAGAAAGCAAAAAATAAACTGCAGGCCTTGAAGGGAATGCCCTGTTCAGTATTCTCAGTGGTCAAGTAAGAAATTTGTACAGCAGGACTCGAGTCTCTTCAACTTTGAAAGTTTCTTAGACCTGCTGGATCTGTGTCCTCGTATGTGCAATGTTCATTATCGTATTATACAGCATAGACCTGCACCACAGTGACATTTAATCCAATAAAAAGCTCCTTGCTTCCTTTCAGCACTTCTTCCTGTTCTTCATGCATATCCATTGCTGCACTTTGAAATCTTGTATTGGTCTTTAACGTCAGACACAGTTAACCTTTTTCTGTGGCCATGCTGAGACAGAGACTACTGTTTCTGTCTTTGAAAGCCATCAAACTGTCCAAATGAGTATAACTGAAAATCAGAGGTACTTCAAGGAAGGGCAGGAGAAGAAAACCTGGGGAAAACCCACAAGCAATCAAGGAAACCACAAACAAAAAACCCCATGGGATGGATTCAGAACTTGATTGACTTGGTGTTAACTGATATAGAAGCTAATCAGTAGTGAAACATGGGAGAAATAGAAACAAATGCTACAAGATTTTATGCTAATACTCTCTTTTGTCAAATTGTAAAATTTCTTGACAATTTTTTTTCTTTTTTTTTTTTTTTGTGTGTTTTTAAAGGAGAACAGCTTTTAGGTTGATGTTTTAACCAGAAAACAAACATAAATCCATTCCGTCACTTTTCTTCATGGGACATCTGCTTCTCAGCATTTTAAAAACTTCCTAATCTAATTATAGGGTCTGAAAAAAAGTACTATCTCACTTAATTTTCTCCCTGGATGTGCAAGATTTGCTTTACAGTGAGGTATTAGGGAGAGACAGACATGCCAAGTACAAGATCCCTTGTGTCTTGATCTTGAAGGCTTCTACCGCGTTCATCTCACTTTCCTGTTATGTTGATGGTCAGGAAAGAAGAGATTTACAAATGAGGCAAAAGAAATCACAAGCAAAAAGAAAGTAAGCACCTTGCACACATTCACTCTTGTTCCAACCAAGGCTTTTATATGGAGTACGCAGTCTAAGGAGCTTGGTTCAGTGATTGTGTTAGCCCATAGTAACTTACTGTGCAAATACTAATACAGGCTTGATAGGGTGTGCAGAATAAAATGTTATAAAACTGTCCCAGTGTAGAGACTTTTTTGAGTATTGGAGGGTTATAAGATCTACCAAAGTTTTTATTATTTAAAACATGCAGTAGGTGTCCTGTAACCTAACTTGAGAGGAATAAATCTAACTTTGTTAGATGGCTTTAGTGGCATCACAGAAATGCCATTTTCACTCAGCTGTTCTTGAACAATTTCCTCAATCTATGAAGCCCAAATAAGACTAGTTTTCTTTGGCATAGAACGTATGCATGTTATATTTTACCTTCATTTTCCATAATAAATATCCAAGCTTTTTATAGAAAGCTAGAAGTAGTTTTTGATATCAAGATGCTGGTGTAAGTTTTGTAAAGATGCTACCAGTTAGATTTGACCACATAAAAGGTTGTATTTGAAAGACATTGAGTAAAACAAAAGGAAGGGAAAGGATCACAGAGTCAGAGAATCTCTAGATATTTCTAGAAGGTTTCATCTTCCAGAGTAGAAGTTGTTGATGGCTACTATCATACTTCCATCTGTGTGAGTTATAGTAGGTTTTGTACCCATTGCAACTGCTGTCCATTAATAGCCTGATCATCCTTCTGTTGAAGCTTAGCAGGAAATTGTTCTGGATTTCAGCACAGCTGAAGTATGCAGTAAGTGAGGGATAGTGATAAAGGAAGAAAAACAAATGCAACCATAAATCATCTTCATTTGCATTGGCATAATGGTTGCACCTCAGACCATAAGTTCTTCTATCTCTAAAGAGTTCCTTCTTGCTGTCTTTCTAGCAGTTGTTCAGAACAGACATGAAGGCATGTTAAGTCTCTCAGTCCCTCACCTAGAAGAACAGTGGAAATGGGATATCCAGTGGGATACAAATTGATTTTGAAATAAATTTTTAAGTAAATGGTAGCCAAGTTCACTCCTCCCTTTCCCTTGCCATAGCATAAGACCTGCACTTAAGAAGGACTCAGAAAAGCTGAGGTTTTTTACTCTGAGGACATTCTCTAATTTTGGAGACTTCTGCTGAGGAAATTATTTTCCTCCTTAGTTCTTGAACCTAATAAGCACTAAAAAAAGAAGTGTATACAAGTAATGCTGTGATCCGAGCCAAAAATAATACTGAGCAAGTGTGTTGTCATAGACAAACTATATCAGAAGAGTAGTTAATAAGTTTATAACTTACAGACAGCATAAAATGTGTGAGATTCTTTTTACATTTCATCCAACAACCTTCCAAAAATGTCATGTGACAAATTAATGCCTATCAGGAACATATAAAGGTGACCATAAAGACTGTAGTAATGATAGAACAGGTGTGTGGGTTTGTGCATGAGGCAAAATTAGGGGATGTTTTATGTCCTAGCACTAGCTCTGCTCCCTCGATAAGGCTGGAACCATTACATCCCTTTCTGGGATAATACTTTTGCTGTTAGCTCATGGACATTACCAAGTATGTATGTGACAATTTGCACCAAAACCAGATATACTGGCCCAAAGCTTTTACCACCGACAGGTTAGAAGGAAAGTGTAGTGACTTAGGCAGTTTTGTGTGCAAGAATTCTGGAATTCTGCAGGTATAGCTATTATTATATTGCTTCATAGCTTAATAATCTTAAAGATTAATTTCAGATGACTAGTTAATAGCTTTTAAATTAAGCAACATAAGATTGTTCCTTGGCCCTATGTTAATGGACTAGAAGCATAAAAATAAACCTACTGTGAAGTTAAAAGCCCTGGAAAGGTGATTTCTGTTACAAATACCTCCTAAAACCGTGTTTTAATATAAGAGCAAATTATCAATGTCATCTGTGTGAATATTTGATATCTTCAGTAATAGACTTATACATGAGACCATGGTTAGAGTAGGCCCACAGGCTGGGCTTGGATAGTTGTCAGGAATTGCTTGTGTCTGTAGCATCTACATGTAAAATGTGATGCTCATGAGAAATTTTCTAGCTGTGCAGCTGGATCCCAGGCTTCCAGCGAGTTTGACATGAGCTGCTCAGGGACAAGAGGCAGCCAGCTTTCTAAGTGCTGCTGGGAAAAGTTGAATAAAAATAGCCTTGTGGATTTCATCTTATTCAACAATGTGGATGGGGAAAAAGAGTTCTAAAAAACAAGTGAACAAACCAAAAACCACAATGTCAAGCCCCACATGATTGCTGTTCTAGGACATGAAAGCAGCACATTTGTTTTCTGAAGTTTGGGTTAAAAATTTTTGAAGTTTGGGTGTTTATTTTCATGAGTTTAAATTTCTTTCAAGTGCATTCTCCTAATGATTTCTGCCACTTTAATAATGCAAAAAATAGACAAAGCCAAGCTACGAAATTCAAGGCACATGGAACATGGCGTTTTCCTTTGCTTCTCCCAGATGTGGAGGTGCTGTGCAGTTGTCACCTGAGGGGTCAAGGGCCATGTGCAGTGGCCTTAAGACACATGGTGGAATTCCCTTGGGCTTCAGTGAGGCACAGAAACAGTGCTTAAAACACCAGAATCATGTGCCTTGTTATTCAGTGTGTTGTCATGCATGCTTAGAAATGTAAAGTACATTGTTGGAAGTGGTACTTGAAAGAGCTTCCTTGCACTGTGGGGCACGTGCCAAGCACGAGCAGAAGCCACAGCAGATCTCATGAGCTGGCTGAAGCCTTTTTGTGTTGATTAAATCTGCACTTCTGGCTCTCCTGGCTGAGTAAGCAGAGTTGTGACAGGGCATGTGAAAACACGGATTGCTGTGCGTTTTCTTATTGTTGATCATTTCTGCTGATGCACTGCCTGGAGCAGCCATCCAAGGACCTCCTTGCTGCACTGTTTGGGATTCTTTACAAACCAAAGTGAAACCATAGGCCCTGCCCTGAAAAGGCCCTAGGAATCACACTTCCTTGCTCTCTCTGTAGGGCTGTGAGGGATGTGCAAGTAAGCAACCAACTGTAGACTGCCAGGTTGCACTTCTGTCTGTTCTGTGAGAAAAAGCTGGGTGAAGTTCAGTGACCGATGTTAGAATCAGTCAGATAAATACTGGCTAATTCACTACAAACATCACTTCAGCTAAAAATGGGGGTTGTTGCCTGGTTTTGCCTAGATGCCAAGTGATGATGCTGTAGCAAAAACTGCTGTGCCAGTAGAGTTGAATTTAGATGCAATTAACCATTTCTGCCTTCCTTCTCCAGCTAGGATAAATAGTTAGGGCTTGAAGCGTGCGGCAATGGCAGTTTCCAGCCAGATGTTTAACCACTGCTGCTGAGGAGAATGGCAGGTTGTTACCATGGGGGCTGGCTGGAGAGGGGCTCACGGGGGTGGGAAGGAGGCCAGGGGTTAGAAATAACCTGCTGGTGGGGATCATTAGAGCCTTTATGTAAACACGGCTGGAATGAAAACAAGGTGGGTTGTTTTTTTTTTTCCTTTGGAGACCTGTATGGCATCCAAGCACAACATTGCAGGCTGAGCTGCACGCTCCCTTTCAGAAAGGCACCACAGTGCAGGAGATCAGGTCCACAAATCTGATTCAGTGCTGGCTTTGTGCACGGTGGCCACTCTCTACATCAGTTGTATTTTTCAGTGTGGCTATAAAGGGTGGAAAAAAAAAAATAGAAAAAGGATAGTGATCATGGAGGTGGGGGGAATACCTGGTATGATAGCAGTGAACTAGAGTGGCAATATTTATTTTTAATTGAAATGATAGGGCCGTAGGTGTACTGGAAAGTAACAATAAATATACCTAAGGTCTTCTGTGCATTTCGATTTCTAAAAAAAAAATCCCCTTAAAATAGAGCCATCCTCTCTTCTTTATCTGAAAAGAAATTAAATAAACATAATTAGCCTGCTTTTGTTTTAGCAAGAGTCATATTTACTCATTTACATATTGAGCAGGAATTTGCATGTTTATATGTCTTGTTAGAAAACTGTATAGCAGCATGTAATTTTAACAAATTTAAAGTTAAATGCAGTTCTTGCATGAAGTATAAATGTTATCTTAGAGTTTTTTGTTTGACGATGTTCATTTCATCTTCATGGATCAGTGCCTCCATAAATGTGTGCCACATGTAGGAGGCTTGTTGCAAAAGTGCTGTATGGTGCCAGCACACACTTATTTCCAGGAATCCCTGCCCAGAAAGGTAGAAGCTCCTGCACTTCACTGTACAAGATGTCAATCCCCAGCACAGTGCATGGTCAGACTGTACAGTCCTTTTACTACTTGTTGTGCTGTGTTGTTTAAGGCCATGGCAGTCCTGGCCAGAGATTCTCTCTCTCTCACCTACTCCGTTTTGAGTTGGGGGAGGTTGCTGGTGGCCCTGGTACACAGCTTTGTAGGATGTTCATGTCCATGCATCTTGCACTGATCCTGCCATTGTTTCAGAGGGATGTGACTCCTTATACAAGTGCTCCACTGACCTGGGAAGCCCTCATTTCATCTTCATCCTTATGTGGTTTTTTCCCTTTTTTCCTTTTTTATTTTCTTTTGGTGGGGGGGTGAAGGTAGGTAGAAGAAAAAGCAGTGGTTTCAGTAGCCTGAGAATCTGAGTCCTTTCACAGATAGTGGGCAGGGGAGGGATGCCATGCCTTTCTTTGCCTCACTCAAAGAGGTTTAAACACGGTGGGCTTTGGCCAGTTCCCTCATCAGCATTCAGACCTGAGGGGCACATGGCGTGTTACACCTGCTGCTCAGCCAAGAGACACTGAAGGGCTTTTCCCCACTGGAGAGCTGGGAGCTAAAGCAGCCGTCAAGGTAGGGAAATGTGTTTTTAAAGGGAAGAACAAAACTCAGAAGGGTGAGGGGCCTTTGGTTTGAGCACTGTGTTTTCCTAGGCTGAGGGTAGATAGGGAGTGAGGACTACAGTGGTGGTCCATGCAAGAGAGGCTAAAAGGGACACCTTAATAAAGAGCCTGAACTGTGGAGCCAGAGGTATCCAAAAGGACCAAAGCCGCTGGCATTTTTGCCTGTGTATACAGCTGAATTATTAGTGTAGCTTCCTGAAGCATCTGCTCTAATACCTGTTCTAATGTTGCAACAAATACAATAAGCTTTAGTATGTTTTACAGAGGGTCCAACAGGTTAGTGAAAAGGAAGAAAATCGTTCTTCTGTTTTTCCCCACAAGTGAATTATAATGATCAATGTCAGTTAGAGACAGACCTTACTCCATTTATTGTTTAAATACTAAATGGAGAGTATGACACAGAATTGTGATGTACTAAGCATGTACAGAAATTACTTGGTAAACGAGATGTGATATACAGCCTCTGTTTCAAAATTCATGGGTTCACAAAATGCCGCTGGTGGCACTGTTATATGCTCAAACTTTATTGAGGATTAAGAAACATTGACCAGTTGAAAAAGGTGAAAAGCCCCATTTTTGGTTCCTGTCTTTTCTAAGCGGTTATTAACATATTGTTTTTGCTCATGTTTGAAGGAAACAAACTTTCAGCTGCTGTAACCAAATTAGGTCAGTAGCCAGTTTCTCAGGACTGCTGCTATTGGCATGTACTCTTGAAAGCTTATTAAGAGAGAAGAGAACTTGATGCAATTATTACATTTAATGAACAAAATCTTCCTGGGCTTTTGTGCAAACAGTAGATTGTTGAGAACTATATGAAATCTGTGAGAGATGTGAGAAACAGGTCGTATGGCCTAAAATCAGAGCCACTCTTACAGAATTAGTTTGCTTTTCCTCCAGAGATTAACACTTAGCAATTCTGGGCTAGATTTCAAGAAGAGTGAACTCTAACCTGTGCATTTTCCCTTTGCTTGTTTTTCTTAACCTGAAAACAGCTTTAAGAGTGTTTGCAATAAAATGCCAGGAAAAATAAAACGAAATTAAATAATCCATTTCCAAGCTTTGGGAACTACTCTTTTCAGTTTATGAAGAAAGCTAAAAATACCTCCTACACGCAACAGGCATTTGAAGGCTTGCTCAAGCCGAGCTTGTTCTCTATCAGATGTGCCCAGGTATTTTCTGCTTCAGGTGCATGTTCCTGCAGAGCTGCCCTTGCCCTCCCCAATGAGTTTGTGCATGTGTAGCACTTGTGGAACCTGCTCCTGGGTTAGCAAATATGCTTTTGTTTGCTGTACAGGAGAGCTTCAGGCTTCTGCTCTTCTCTCCTTCCATCTCTGTCCAGGAAGAAGACTTGGTCCCAGTGCAAGTGCGATCCATATTTACCACCCAAAGGGTTATTTTTTTTCTTCTCAGATACGGAGCGTAAAACTTATAGCACAAAGAATGTTACAGTAATAGCTATATGAGCTGAAAGTAAGGAAAGCCTCAGGAAGTGTACCTTGAGATGGTGCGTTGTCAAAATTTAGGTTTATTTGGACTCTCATTGAGCTGAAGGCTAGTGGAATGGTAGCTGGGTGTGGCTTTAGTGAGATATGTATGTGCATTTTAATATGAATATTGTTGGTTTATGCTTTTAAAACTACACAAACCACTCCTAGGCCTGAGGGCATGATAGGCTGGACCAGAAGTCATCCCCATGTCCAGAGACATCCAGGCTTGGATACTCAGGTGGTGAGGGACTTTACATGTATTTCAGCAAACTTTTGCTACAGCTTTGATGCAGTTTTTGGTTATTTTTTGGTAAAAGTACCAACAAAGTGATTTAAAAGCTGTCAGTTGGCCATATATTTTGAACAGTTTGTTCTTGGTTCCCCATCCTTCTGTCTCTTGGCTGTTGTTGAGGCAGTGCATACAATTTGTATCTGATATCAAGTGTTTTGAGGTGCTGCATGTGCTGAGAAAAGCCCTGTATCTTAACATACTGCTGCTGCCCAAGGGCTAGGAAGTACAGTAAACATACACATGCAGGTTTTCAAGTGGCTTATTTTAGTTGTTACTTGTGGAGAGATTCCTGTGGCTCTAAAGATTTACAGCTTCCTGTTCATTTGTTGTCTTCTCTTGTCAATGCTAAGCCTGATTTTTTTTTTTTAAGGTGTGATTTTGTTCTTTGATGAGCTTATAGTGTTTGTTTATTTTTCTACAATGCACAGTCTTGTAGTGCATAAGAACTTGAAAATGAAATTGGGTAGAAGATCATATAAGCTACCTTGAGGTTAATTTTTCTGCTTTTTATTACCCTCTCTGCGAGGACTCTGGTTCTGGCATCCTGGACATACTGGATAGATAAGCAAGGACACTTTAGATCTTTCCACTTATGCATGTAGCTTCCTTTCAGTTGACCTAATATAAAATTGATGCTTTATTTTTGTACAGTTTCAGGATCAGTAAGCTCCCAGAAGTAAAATGCATATAAAGGAAACTGCTACAGAACAAACTGATGTCCATATCCACACTTTCAGAATGCCTTTATCTCAGTCTTTTGTCTCCTGGGCTCAAAACTGGAATTCAGCTCCTAGCTTGGACTTGTCTGCCTCTTAGGTAACTTTCTTTTGACTGAAATCCCAGAACTGCAAAAGTTAATGTCTGATTCAACAGTTCTCTGAGTACGTGAACACCAGCTTAGCAGTGTAAAACAACAGTGCAATAATTAAAGTAAGTTACACTGCTCATTTAGATTTTACACTTGAAAAAGTAAAACTTTTGACCAAAATTTGCATTTGAAGAATGCTTTCCCCCCCTGAGGCATTAACTATTGAAATAGCTGGATATACATGTATTTGATCATGAAGCTGAAGATTCTTAAGGAACTGGAAGAATGAAAAATATAATCTGCTAAAGTTTTCAGGGGACTGTGAAATTGAAAGCTTTCTAAGTTTTAATTTACCTGAATTGATATTCTTAGATTTAGAGTTAATTTTTAAATCCAGAGGAAATCTAAAAAAACTCAAGGCAAGTAAACAATACTTGTCTGAAATATGCCCTAATCTCATCTGGTTTAGTTGGAAAGCACTTTTGTGGCTCATTTGCCTTTAAGTCAGTAATACCTACATGCATGTTAGCTGGATTTAGTAGCATTTTTCCTTTGGGCAGCATGAATGAGTCAAAAGAAATGTTTCATAAAACTATGAGCAACTGAAAAAAGCTGAATTGGATTGGAAGCTAGCATATCTTCAATTAGAAGAATCTGTTTTCTTTTTCTTTTTCTCTGTCTTAGAATATATAATTATTTTTAACCTTCATTCTTAGTATGAATCATCCTGTACTCCATAGAAAATCCTGTTTGCTTCTTGGTAATAACTTGTAGAAGCATGAAAAGTGTCTTTAGACCATTAGGAGAACAGGGTTCCATGCCCAGCAGCAGTTTAGATACTGAGGATCCCACCCCTGGATACTGGTCCACGGCCACTTTTTGGTGGCAAAGATTAGTTTCTGCCTCATTTCCTCCAGTTGTGGGTGCTCGTTCTTACTACTGAGCTGCTCCAGTAATGGAAGCAGCTCTGCCAGTGGCATGGAGCCGAGGTGATGGGCAGGAGGTGGGACAGGGCAGGACGCTCCTCAGTTCCATTTTCTCCCTTCAAACCTACGGAGTGTCTGAAGTGTTGTCAATATGGCTTGCTCACAGATGTATCTGAAAGTCTTTTGGGGTACTTTTAGTTTAAAAAAGAGCAATTCTTTTAAATTGGAAAATGCAGCATTTTGCAAGTGAGGTAAGGTTCTGTCTGCAATTTGCCACCGCCAGAGAATGGCAACTCAAAATCTCCCAGGTGTCGTGCTCTCGTTTTCCAGTGTTTTGAGTTATTGACTTGTGCTATAGCAGACACGTGACTTCAAATGCTTCTTTCTGCCTTGGGGTGATATCTGATCATATGGATACAAATTGGGCATGGGACTTCTCATCTGGAAAGGTCTGTGAGGAAGGTGTGTAGGGACAATATTTGCAAGTGGTTTAGTTAACCACTGCCAGCTTTCTGTAACTGGGTCTTAGGTGGGAGACAGCTGTTTTTAACTTAGGACAATTAGGGTACAGTTCTGGCATTTTTACCAACTACATGGACTCTCCCCCACTCCCAAATTTTGATTAAAAAAAGGAATTTACATTGGAATTTAACCTCTTCTCTATTAAAACTGTTTAATTGGCTATGTACAAGCAAAAATTGACTTGGAATCCTCTTCTTTTTAAAACATTGGGAAGTGTGGTGCTTGTGGAAGTGCTTCATGTGAGGTGCCAGATGCTAAATGCAGTGGTTCTGAGACCCCTCTGTTCCAAAGTTTTTTTGTTTTCAAGGAGGAGCAGTTTTTTAGCAGATGTTGTATTAAGAGCAAGACTTCTTCAGCATTGTGGGCTGTCTTTTTTGAGAAGGGTACTCATTTAATGAAGGAATAATTTCATGGATAGCTGCATCAATGAGCAGATGTTATACAATTCTAAAAGATAATCTGTACATGCTTAGCACATCACAATTAATGTAGCAGGACTTGAGACTATTAGTGTCTCCCTAGAGGTAGTATTAATTAAGATGCTACACCCAAGAACAAGGTCAGACATTATTTCCACTTGGAGAACTTGTTAGAATAAATTAATTTTTTGTTAGAATTTGTCTTTTATTCATGTTTCTTGGTAAGCATATGAAGTCAAATGTGGTTTGTGAACAGCAAAGCATCTAAATCTTTTTTCCTATGTTTTTTTGTGAGCAGTGGTTGTCTTTGAAGAACGTACTAAACACCTGGACTGCAGTAAAATTAAATATAAAAGGACAGCCAGTTGTATTCTGTGTATTATTAGCAAGGTCACCTAGTGCTGGTATTTCTCTTACTACAAGAACTGTTTTGCCACTTTTGTGTTGCTTCTTCCCCGTGCTATCATTTCCCTGGACTTCACTGGTATTCATTCAGTCTATTTGCTTAAGGAAAGGTAATTTTAGCAGCATGGCTTTCACCTGCCCTTGTCTTACAACCCAGTTTTGGCCTTTGGAACCTGAATCAAATGGATTGTGTTTCCTAAAGTTGGATAATTTCTGATACCTTCTGAAGGATTCAATGGATAAATAAATTCAAAGGCATTAGTAGAGTACAGTTTGCCAAATGTTGAGCACATTTTGGGAGGAACTCTGTGCCTTCAAATCTCTTGACATCTAGAACAATTACATGGATTAAGTCTTTGATGAGCAGCATGCCAGAAGAATATATTTCTAATATATGGAGAAAATGTATAGAGATTTCACTACTTGCAGATAAGCAGAAAACCTGGCTTCTTTTTCATAGTGCTTTCCACTTGTAGCTAATTCTAAAATAAGAAAAAATAAATCTTGACTTTTTCTTTTTGTCTCCGAAATGAAGAATGAATGGTATTTTATTCAGGTTTTTCTGGATCGTTTAGTCTTTACAGAATAAAGATGCATAAAATTTAGTAATAGCAGGAAGACTTGTCCACAGAAACGGACTTTGCAGATTTCTTCGTGTTCACTTGTGGTGGCTGTAATTTTTTCATTGTTTTCCGATTTCCATAATATTTTGTTTTTCTATATAAAGATCTGTCCCCATATTTCATAAGTATGACAGCTTTTGCACTAGGAACCATTTATTTTGATGCAAACATCATAACCTAAGCATTTAAAATGATTCATTTTGTTAAAACAATATTTAGGAAACAGTTTCTTAGAGCAGGAGGTCCTCTTTAATATGTAAATTATAAATGGAGAGGTCTCTTTTCTGCTCCAGGTTTTTTCTCAAACATATTTAATCCACAAGATTAGAAGGTGAAAATGAATTATTTTTCATTTCTGAATTAATTTTTCATTGCTGAAACTTCAGAGCACTATCAAGGAGTGCAATTATCCAGAGTTTTGTCAGTACCATGAATTCAATAATATTCAATTATACAAAAATTCTTTTTGTAAAGCATTTCTACAGTACCCTCTTCATCTTTAGTGTTTCCTCACAAGAGATTTCAGATTTGCATGTGTATCGTTTCTTATGATCTATGCCAAAGTGCAAAAACACTACTTGAAGTTTTGGACCAGGGAAATCCTGTAGTGCAGCTAAGCTGAACATCAGTTCCCTGGTGTGCTCATCTGATGGAGCAAGGTTGGCAGAGTGGACAAGGTGGTTTTTGTAAGGCTCAGTTTGTGTGAGCTGCAGTGACAGTGAGTGAGCAAACCTCAGCTGGACACAGAGCACACTGAGACAACCAGTGAATGAGTTTCTAGGTTGAAGTCTTTTTTTATGAGATAATACAGGACAAGCACAGTTGCCTTTCAGGTATGTAATCCTTGGGCCATCCTAGAAATAACTGAGATGTTATTTGGTGGAGTGTAACCATAAAGCAGAACTTCTGCTTGAGATCTTCAGTGCCAGTTTCATGTATGTTCTGAATTTATCATCAATGCACACTATGATTCTTTTTCCTCTGGTTTTCCTTAGATTGATTCGCTTCCAGCATGACACTGTCCTGCTTCCAGATCTGGCCAAAGTACTGTTATTATATGATGCTTTATGCAGACTGTTAACCAAGTTCATACAGAAAACTTTGAGTATGTTTAGAAAGAAACATCTTGTCTGGGTTCTGTGGGAATATTTAAGACTGCAAAGTAGTCTGTGTTAAAAAAAAAAAAAAAAAAAAGCAGGTTATTACTGAATTCAGGAAGTGAAAAGAAATATTCCATCTGCTCAAAAAGCTAGTGTATGTATAAAGACGGTATTTTCACAAAAGCAGTAATTCTGCTCTTCAGTGAATGAAGTCAGATGCTGATAGTAATTACAAGCTCCTCATGTGTAGTGAACTGTCATATACAGAGGTAAAAGTGAACCATGAAGAAATGACCATATATTGCTTGCTCAGTAAAGGTTACGACATGAAGGATTCAAGTGATGTAGTTGTGGGCCACACAAGTTATTCAAAATCAAATCCATTTTTCAAGATAACTGTACAGGCAACATCTTCCTCCAGCACTGGGATACCAGGTGATACCAGCACATCTGAATCTATTTGGTTTTCAGAAATAATTTTCTAATTCTTCATGTGTTTATTCCTTATAGACTCTCTTTATTACTAGCTGTATCAGAGTTAGTAGTAGATTATGTCTGCGTCACACCAGCTGGAAGGGATTTGGCATTTTACTTTGTGCAGGGCAGAGGTCCCACATTTATGTGCTGCTTCATTGACACTGCAGCTTTTCTGTATTTTTTGGCAGTAGATACTTGTTTCAGTGGTTAGTGATGAGGATGTTACTCTTGTCCTAGAAGATTAAATTTTTCTGGAATTTCTGAGAGCATTTCCAGCACCCGATGCAGGTGGTGCTGTTGAACAAACAGAAGCACAGCAAGATTTGTTTTATTGAGACACTGGCCTGGCAAGCTGTTTATCCTGTATGTGATCCAACAGGCATTGTACAAACTTTGACAAGCCCTGTGTGGTTTTGATCGAAGGGAAAGCAGTGAAGCGCCCTAGCAGTTCTGCTCTGACCTTCCTACTTAATCTGGTTGAACAATTTGTTCCTACAGCTCAACTTCTCAATCCATGCAATATTTTATTTCTGTTCTTTTTCTATCCAGCACTAGCCTTTCTACCAGTTTACACTGCCACCTGTCTTCCTGTCTGGTTTTGAGGTCTTCCCCTGCTGTGGTTTTTTTTCTTATCAATACTGCTCCTTTCCAAGCTGTATTTCCAGTCTGTGAGTATGTAAAGGAATTGAGTAAACTCTCATTTCAGTGCTTGCTCATTTGCAAAGGTAATCCATTTTGCCTGAGACTTGCTTGCTTTTGCTGAGCATATGATTAAATTTGGCTTGGATATCTTCCCTGAGATCAATTGCTCATTTTAGCTGTTGTTTTTTCCCTAAGTGTCTTGGGGATTTTCGTTGTTGCTGACTTTTTTTTCCCCTTCCCCTGGCTTCATATCACTCATGTGCTACCAGAGCAAACTTGACATTCAAGTAGGATAATGTTATCAGTTTCATGTTGTACTGTACTGGATATATCTACTTCATTCTCCTCTGATCAGCAACAGCAAGTGAAGCAGTAGGTAAGTATTCGAGATGTTGCTGTAAATGGAAGAGAAGAATGGTGTGCATTTTCCTCATTTATTAGTGTAAGTAAAACCTTTTCACTGTTGAGACAACATTAATGTTAGCTTTCTTTTGTAAAGGTTAAAAATACAGCTGTTGTCTAAAATTCTCACCTTTTAACTTCAAGACCACTGGGTTTTTTCTTCTTTTTTACTTTTTTTCTTTTGTGTCATTTGCACAATCAAAGCGAGTAAGACAGAAGAGTTTGTTGAAAAAGTTGTTTGATCCTTCTTCATGTCACAGACCATCACACTTGTTGCACTTACCCTGTATTAATTGTATGTGATTATTGCAAATTTGTACTTTGCCATTATATGTATTCTGGAAAGGTTTTTGATACTTTATCTCTTGATATCAACAGTTGAAGAATTCAACGTTCCTGGCCCTGGTAATTTAGACCACTGAGTAATCATCCTTCCTGGAACATCTGTCCATAGCTGAGGGGTTTTTTTTTATACCTTCATCATCTGAAATAAGATTGGTGTTTTCTCCAAAGGATGCACTTTGGAAACTGCAATAAAATCTGTTTCTAGAGCTTCTCTAAGTTAAATAATTGGACTTTTAGTTGCTTACTATAAATTTTTGTTGTGTTCTCTCTAAGGTGTCATTCAAAGGAGGAACACAAATTTCTAAGTTGATTTTTGATGTCAGCAGTGCTGTGCAGATGCTCCCTTGACACAGATGTTACTGGTAGAACCTGGATCTACATTGGTGATGAGTTCAAATCAATCAGTCTTTTGAACAGGTGCTTATTAGGTCTTTTTAGCATCAACTTTTTTGATCAGAATTTTGGGTAGTACAAAGTGAAATGGCACAGAAATATTGATGTTCTCAGTTTGTAAACCCTTATTTAATCTGATCGATTTGCTGTGCTCATCAGAGGATGAAACCAACTTTGTTTCCCTAGATCTATTTCACATAAATCCATGATGTCTGGCATTAATGTACGAAGTGTTCATTGTTTCTCTATCAGCTGAATCCCCTGAAAATATTTCCTGGATCAGTGCTGTGCCACATGCTGTCAGTGCCTGGTTATTCCCAGTGAGAAGAGACCGAGTGGTACCTCATTTTCCTGTGGTAGCAAGGTATTATCTTGTTTTTCTGGTACAGTGTACAAGATTATCACTGTGTGATGAGAATGGCCACTTCTGTCTTTGTGTAACCTATGAGTTAGAAACTTAATGCCTTAATGTTGTTGTTAGATCATGACTGTGTTGTAATGTTGATAACCACTGTGCCCAATCCCCTTGAAAAAGGGTGTAGCATTACTAAGCATGTTCTTTTTCTTATCTTTAGCTTCACTATTTTTAGACTTGCTGTAACTCGTCTAAGCCCCACACAGAAATCAAGAGAATCAAGAGTGTTTGGTGTCCCTGCCCTGGATGTCTAACACTTGTTCCTGTGTTTCCTGCATGGGAATGAAATCAGACCCCTACATCCCTGCCTGTGTGTCCTCCTGATCATTTGCATCTTGATCAGCTGGGGGAAGGAAACACCCTTCCTCCCTTCCACAGCCAACTAAACCTCTCTCCAGTTTGCACACTCCTTTTCCCCAAACATGCTAACTTTCCACGCCTGTAGCAATCCTACAGAAGCGGGTGTATTTAGTGAAGTTGATTCTCTCATTTTATTCTGTTCGCTTTTAAAATCCTCTTTCATGTGACCTTCTGACAGTCCTAGCAGCTGACCCAAGCCTTCTGCCAGTAAACCATGTTGCCACAGGACCTTTTCTCTGTAAGGCTTCAGCTGTGTCTCCCTTTTGCCAGGTGCCAGAAGATCAAATTCCTGATTTGCAAGCAGCCGGTAACACAGAGTAATTTAGAAGGGGTAGCAGTGGCTCTCAAGGAGTATCTTAGGAAACAGAAATTTTTACCAGGTCGTGTGGGAACAAAGTTCATGTGGGTACAGGTTTTGCAATTACAGAAAATGGCAATAGTCTATTTCAAGAAAAATAAAGGTTTTGCATATTTGAACACTTCTCAGTGTGTTTTCCTTTTGACAGCATGACAGTTTGTCAGCCCCCTTTTCTTCAGTGCTAAAATTCTAGGCATAGAAATTTTGCCTTCTGATGTAGCTTAAGGAAATCTTTGAAGTAAGGTACATTAGCATATAAACTTTGGAACTCTTTGGTTGTTCTTGGGTCGGGATAATAAATGTTTGTTCAGGTGCCCTGTCTTAGGAAGTGAGTGTTTTCTGCCTTGTCACAATACATTAACTATTGTGCTGTATTTTCATTAAAACACTTGTCGTATTTTTTCAAACCTGGGCTAATTTCTAATTTCTGTTCCTCCAAATGACAAATTTTGAATGTTCTTTTGATGTTGCCCGCTTCAAGTCAGAATGAAAGTGTTCCTTGCATGTATATGAATGTCTCCCTCCGTTGGGGGATTCATCCCTGCTTGGCAGAGAACATGGAACTGGATCAATCATCTGTCACTTAACAGTGTTAAGGATTCCATGGCCTTTATCTCATAGCAATTCTGATAAAATGCTTGTTCCAGTTGCATGGCAAGCATCCATGTTTGATAGCTGGTGTCTAACGAGTCAAGTTTTTGTAGGGCTGGCCATATGGCTTGTACCTGGGCAGTGAATCTGAAGCACTCTAAATATTGTGCATTTGCTTTGTGTTGATGAACTACGCACTTGTTTGGTGTATATGCAATAGATTTGATATGTAGATTTTTTTTTATTAATTACATATACATAAGCCATCTGTGTAGTGATTGTGCATTAAGTAAGGTGCAAGAGCTGTTCTCCAGGACAAATGGATATTTTCTGTGGGAGGGAAAAAAAAAAGGGTTTTGAAAAATGAGAACACACTTAAAGTAGCTGAAATATACGATAACCTTGAATTTTGTAAGCAGAAAGAGTATGAAATGAATGATAATGTATGCCAGCAGAAGTTTTAAAAGTACATTTTCTTAGAAAATTTGCTAGGGAGAGATGATATTTTCTACATATTGTGTGTGTGGTTTTATATAGGATTTACTTTTGGGTTTTAGTAAGATTAAATAGCGCTGGGAAAAATCATTGTAAGAATGGTCCACAATAGGAAGTCTGTAGGATGTGTGCACAGGCCAGAGGGACTCATCCTTTGCTTTTTTTGTTTCTTCTGTATTTAAGTGCTCAGTTGCAATATTGCATTAATGTAGGGGTTTGGAGTGAATTATAAAAGGAGTAGATAACAGCTTCCTTTGGCTGTAAAGCTGCACACTCATTTTTTTGGCAGTAGGTAAAAGGGCTGATTAGGAGAATGTATTTCCTGCATTTTCAAATATAAACCAGATATTCAGTCATGAAGAAGTCCTTCACTGTTTTCCAAAGGCTTTTTTTTTTTTTTTTGTCAGTGTGAAATTGTAGTTTGGGTGGAAGACTGGGACATGTGTTAATCCTTATGCACAAAACCAGCACCAAGAAAAGGTGACTGTATTACTTTTTCCTCCTCCTTCACCCCCTCCCTGGATTCTGAGTGTTTCTGGCTTTAAACAGATGAGATCCCCTAACGACCACATTAGTGCTTTTAATCCTTCAAAGCAGGAGTGAAAGTGCAATTACCGTACATGAATATCAAAAATACTTCAGTTCAAGCAGTGTTTTTGATGGTCCAGATTTTGTATAATTTTTAGAAATGAAGATCTAATATACAGCTGTGAGTGGTCCATATTCTGATTGTTGATGCTTGCAATTTTTAAGGTCATCCCTTTAACTACTTAAAGTTGTTCCTATTTAGATGTGAAAGACCAGGGGTTTTCCAGATCCAGTGTGTGAGGTCTTCTTTCTGCTGGTCTTCTCTTTGACCCACTTAGAGCCGCTGCTGTATTTGCTTCCGGTGGTTGTGGTGACTTTGAGGAATTTGGAGGAGCTGGGAAGAACTTCAGTAAAAAGGCAAAAATATATTCTGGTGATAGTCACATTCTGCCAGTGATGTTTTGTTGATGTGTTTTGTAAGGGAGTTTTGGATGATGTGGTAGGTGAAGTGTCATAAGCAGAGGCCTAGATATCCATGGAATCTCTGTTTTCTAAGGAGGCTCCTTGAAGCAGAAGAGCCTTGGTGTTCCCTGTGGTCCTGCGGCCTGTTTTCCAGGCTGGTATCCCGATTATCCAATGTAGCTGGCCAGCACATCCCTGTATGGCAGAGCAGCTGCACCCACATCACTGGGGTCCAGGAGCACAGGAGAAGAGCGAGAGTCGGAGGTACTTGATAACCACAGGCAGAGCTGCTGGATTCATCCTCATTCGCACCTCTGCAATGCTCTTCAGAATGGGGGTCCTGCCTTCCCCCTCTTTGGGAATGGCCAATATTTGGCACTGCAGGCAACGCTGGCAGAAATCTGCAAAGAATTTGCCTAAAGAGAAGAGTCATTACATTTGTACATAGTGGAAGAAAGAAGAGGTGGAGAAAGACCCTCGGTGTTATGCACCTCCTCAAGACAGCCTCGGACTGCCTTCCACCTAGAGGGGGTTGAAATTGATAGTACTTTATCTAAGAATAACTCATCCCAGGGACATTGAATGGTGCTGTCCCAGAAGCAGGCGTGTGTCCCTGTTGGATTCATGTTGCACACGTAGCACAGGCAGCTTGCTTGGCAGGCCTGTCTTCCTGCTAGGCTTTTGGCTGGCTACCCATCTTACCTTGCCTCTGATAGTTTAACACAGCAGAGCAGCAGGGGGAAAAAGTGCTCTGTCATCATCATATCAGTATTTGCTCTATGAGCTGTGACTTGATGATGCAAACTTTCTTACAGAAAACAACATCCCAAAACCTCGTAGTGAGGTCTGGGGCTACTGGAGCCTGTGCACGCGGGCCCTGGTGTCCTACGGGAGCTGAAATCTTTATGCTGGTGCACACAGCTCCTTGAAACTTTTTCCAACACGAGCCTGCTGTTTCCATTAAAGGATTTTATGGGGCTCCCTGCACATCATATCTTGCACAGCTTACCATATTGACTCTTAAAAGTGGCTTTGAATACCATGCCAAGGCCCCCCAGTAGCAGCTTTACAGGCTGCTGGCAAGCTGGGAAGCCGCAGTTGGCTGTCCCCGTGCTAGCGGAGCTCCCTTGCTGGCTTTTCCAGCTGAAATGATGAAGAATCTGCTCTGTTTAGTTTAATTAGACATGACTTCCTTCCTGAATAAAGCAGGGAGCTCTGTGAAGTGCTACAAGCCCTTGTTCCAGAAGTGCCTTCTTCGAAGGGAAAATGGGTTCTAATCTAATGCCAATGTCCAATCCCCCTCTGTACCCACTCAGTGCCTGTGCAAAAGACTTCCATGTGGGCCCTAAAAATGAAAACAAAAGTTTCATCATCAAGGTAGTTTCTGTTTCTTTCAGGAGCCCTGGCATAAAATTATTTTTTCTTGCTTTCAGTTTTGCAAAGTTCCTAAAAAGCCATGAATCGAAATATTTTTGTGGGAAAATCTGACACTCATTGTCTACACTGGCTTCTCTATGAGTGCTGCTGAAGGTATCTAACCCATTAGTGCTCCTGGATCATTAGGTCTGGAATAACATGCTCAGAGCCTTTTTGCCATTATTTTAAAGACCCAGGTAGATGCTGCAGCCTGTAGCAGGTGATGGCAGCTCAGAGGCAGGGTGCTCGCAGGCAGCAGCCTTAATTCCACTGTGCCTGCCTGCAGGGACAATCTGTATCCCAAGTTTTGTCCCAGGCACTTACAAGATGCTGTTGAAGTGCAAAGTGACCTCTGGTAGCCTTAGGACAAATCCAGCTCCTTTTAAGGTGGATATAGGGGCAAGGATGTCCTGCTCAAACATTGCCACTTAGAAGAAATCTCCTAAGAGGCACATATGGACACATAATGCAGCTTGGCCTGTTCTTCTGTGTAAATTACTTCAGTGCACGGGGAAAACAAGTGTGTAAAACCTCAGCATCTTATTGCATAGTAATTTTAAAAGTGATGAAAAGATATACCAACAACTGATGTATCAGGGACTTAAATCACAGCATAGCTTGGGGTTTTCTAGCAGTGTTGTGGACTGAATAATAGAATATTGAATAAAATACAAAAATACGTATTTTTGTTCAGGAGGCTAAATGTTAAAATAGGGAAATAGGACTGAGTGAGATACAAATACACATTATTTTTTTCCCCCTCAAGAAACACAGAGCTAAAATTTATCTCCTTAGTAAACCCCACTTAAAGATTAGAGCACTGAAGAAACAAACACTAGGTAAGTTTTTAATATAACAAAAACATTGTCTGGCTTTTTTTTAAAGGAAGAAAGACACCTTAGAGATTATGTGCAAGTAAGGAACATAATGAGAGAAACTTCCTAAACAAGAAGTTTGGTGCTCTGTTTAACTTAGGTGTGAAGATAAAAAGCTTCAAGGAGACAGGAGAAGTCGAGTAGAAACAATTCTAGATCTAAACAAGCTTCATCACTAAAGAATATTTGAAAATTAATAGCAGAGTTTTGAAGACTCTGCCAAGGTAAATTCTTTTCAGTGTAATTAGCAAAGAAGGAAGGAAGTGTTCAGTTGTTTGATGCTCACAATCTGCCAGTGTTGTATTTCTTTTTATAAGAATTTTCTACTTCACATTGCTGTGGTTAATACTTGGAGGGAGGAAAATATAGAACATAAAAGTCAGCACTGAATGGGAAGGAGTGAACCTAAGAATTGGGCTGGAATGCATGTGGATCCTTTCAAATGGAAAAAAAAGTGGGAAAAGCCAGGCAGGACTCCATGGTTTGCTTTAGACCCAATGCTGTGTTTTGAGTAGTTTGCCCATCACAAAGTGGTCCATAATGGTCTCTGCTTTTGGTTACTGCTTGTTCTCTAGAGCAGAAGAGCATGTCATAGCATGCTTCCAGATGTGACTTCCCAGGCTTGAAACACTTCAGTGAGTCATAAAGCAGGGTGTCAGTAGCCACATTTTTCAAGATTGTTATGTTCAGGCAAGAGCCCAGAGACGAGGGTGTAAAAGGCTGCTCCATGGTTGGATTGCAAAACCATTGGCTCCAGGTTCTTGTGAAGTCTGTGTATGAATATGGCTGGAGCCTGAAATCTTGCAGCTCTGTCATGTTGACGTGTTTTCCAACTTCTTTTTTACACAAAGACTACAGGGAACACCAGCCAACACGTGGCTTGTGTTATTTTTGAGTTGTTATTGTTAGGGTTTTGCATGTTGACTAATGTGTTATTGCTGTGGTGTATCACAGAAATAAAATGCAGCCTTATTTTGACAGGGAAATGTATGTTACGATTTCCTTGTGATATATTGCACTGCCTTGTTAGTTTGATATTTTCCATTAATGTGAAAGGGCAGAGCAGAGTGAAATAAGGGAGCAGGAGACTGCCATGGATTTTCCCTCTCCTTGAAAGGCTCTCATGTCCTCTACCAATTAGTCGCCTTCCCTGTACTGCGTGATGTGCTGCCCACTCAGAGTTTAGCTGGCAGTTCACATGCAGTTTGTTCCCCTGCAAAATCCCTGCAAGCAAAGCAGCTCCACCAGTTTTCCCAGGCTGCTCTGTGGGTCTCTTGGTTGCCAGGCTTGAGAAACTGGAGTGTGTTCTTCTGGATTTAGTCAGAATATAAAGATCCAGGCATTTTCAAGTAAGTGTGATCCTGCCTATTTTCAGATTAAGGAGTTTATTTGAAACAGTTTATATAGATTGCTTCAGGTTGTTTTGGGGTGTTTTTTGTCATGATTTTTGATGTGTAAGCACTCAAATTTTATGTTCACTGCCAGGTTTGCTGAGGTTTAATGATGCAGGTAATTTATGGGCTTTACTAGAGATGGAGATTTATGGAAGCAAAAATTTATGCAATTAGATACATTAGTGTATTTCTATTTAACTTTTAGAGTAATTAACTTTAGAAGTTATTTGAACAGTTGGTAAAAGTTTTATGATGATATGGCTGTATTATGATTTTCCAGTCAGTTTCACTTTCACTGCATTGTTTCGTTTGCTTGGCTGTTCACTTACTGGTCTGATTTCATTCAGTAGGAGCAGCAATGATTATAGACATTAATTTCCTATAAAGAGCTTATGTTACTCTGTTAAAACCTAACTCCTCAAAAATAGTCCTGTGAAAATTCCTCTTTGAATAGGAAGTTTGAACAGCTGATCTTGATAGGTCATAGAGAGCAAATGTATTACTTAGGGGACGGGGTGCCAACCTTTTACTTCTACGTCAGAGCAGTGTCTAATGCAGAATAATCCTCAAGATGTGACCGAGACTGCTCATGTTGTAGCATTAGAGGAGAAGCACACGCCATTGCCACTCTGAGGCAGAGGTTTTAGATGGTATTTGGAGTTGTATTTCAGGGGACAGGTGGAAGTAATGATGACAATTAGAATGCCTTTGATGCCGCATTTAGCAAGTGCTCTTTTACGAAAGTGGGCAGATCAAACAACAGGAAGCTGTTCCCTCACTTGTAATACGAAGCTTGGCTTTACAGCCAGTGCTCTGTCTGAAAATCTGCCTCTCTTTTGCAGGCAGCAACTAAACTGTTGCTTTCCCTGCTGCCCTATTTCCCCTGGTTTCCCTACTGGGTTTGCTTCTCTGTGCAAGTTTAATGCCAGAGGCACATATGGAACCAAGTCAGTTCTTTGTCACCTGAGGAACATCCCTACTATACAACTGGAAGGGCCTGGAAGCCTCCTGTCCCTCTTACAAAGCTTACACAGTGGCTGTGCTCAGGGCAAGCAAAGTGACTTCCCAAGTTAGGGAATTCTGGCTATGAATTTGGGGCTAGTGCATTTTTGTCCCCATGAGTGATTGACTCCAAAACCCTGATGGTTCCCACTATAAATGTAACCAGATGGGACCAGGTGGCCCCGAGCGTCAGAATTTTGCCAGCACATCTGTTAGAGACAGCAGAAGTGTAACATATGTTCACACTGGTCTTTCAGTGGTGGCTTTCATTGTCTCAGCTGACATTTAACAAAGACCATTCTAATCCTCCATTTAGTTAGGTGGCTAATAAACACATCAACTTCACAAAAACTATGTTTGCTTGTAGTCGTCCTTCTCTAAGACACTGAAAAGCAAGAACATGCTGCTGGTCCAACTGGTTGACTGTTGTCTGGTTAAGAACTACACTCCTGCAGTCGTCAAATACAGCAAATCTGTGCTATAGACCCGAGTCCTTCAGTAATATGTCCTTTAAAACAGGGACCCACATGGGAGGTGTCTCGTGCTTCCGCCGACTTGTCATTTGCTGGGTTTTGCCGCATTCTGTGCTGTAAATCTAACTTACAAAAAGAGAGATGAGAGATTATGTAAACTGATTCTGTAAACTGAACGGAAAGATCGGTTCCATATGTAATACTTTATTTCTTTTGTGTTTCTTGTGACTAAGAAAGGGGTGGTAGAGGACATAGGAAATGCACTTGAGTTGGGTACATGTGGATGAGCTGATATTTGTAGTGACTTGGAGTTGTGAACATAAGCTGGTGTGTGCTATTCAAGCATTAGTCTAGCAGTTCTGTCTTTTTTTTCATCCTTTTTGTATTGCATGTGTTTAGCATATCATGGTTTGAGGTTTCATGGTTGAGATGCAGCTTTGGAGTTCTGTAATGTGACTTGTTACATACTCGGAACAACAAGGGTCGAGTTTTGCATTTTTTTTTTTTTCCTGACATGGAAAGGCATCTGCCAATTAGCCTGAAACTTTCAGGGATCTCCTGCTGTTACTTCTCAGCCATGAACACCTTGTTAAAGTTTATTCAAAGTCAGTGCTCCATGTTGAGTTGCTGGAATACTGAATTGTTCTTTCCACTGGGACTTGCTTGATTGGAGTGAAGAGAGCACAGCTCCCTGCCAGCATACCCTGTGTACCAGTGACTTGTGCTTGTAAGCATGAGGGAATAGTGCAGGGGCTACAGCAAGCAGCAACTTGGCACATCACACTATTCATGCATTTTCTAGTGGCCACTTCTTTAAGTTCTTCTGTCATCCAGGAGGATGTACACAGGCATCTCACAAATAGTAACATGTATAAACCCACCAAAGTGATTATTAGGCAGTGCACATTCATGTGACTGCTATGAAGCTTTTAATGCAGGGGGGTTGGACTAAATGACCTTTAAAAGGTCTCTTCTTACTCAGTCTGTTCTATGATTCTATAGTGTTAGGTGCACATTCTCGTAATATTTGAATAGTAGAAAATACATTCTCTGCATTTTAATAGCTTATTAGCTATTAAAATTCTCTGGTATTTTATATAGTATATTTTATATACTATGGGTGTATATTTGTTCTATTTTCCATAGGCATGTGGGTAAACATACTGCATGGGTGTTCCTCTGGAAAGAGCAAATATGAAGAAATTCCTCTTTCATTTACGTAGATAAATCACTGTTTTCACATTAGTGGGTGGAAGGGAAAAGGCTACAAATATTTTTTTGCCCATAAATTTTATTTCAGTTAGCACAAGCACTATTGCGTGTGATCCCTTACTTTGTGTGTGGCAAACTCCGAGGTGAGATGGCCCAGATCTGATTGCAATCTTGTATCAGTGTGAAGCAGATGGACAGCGGCAGCTCCCCAGGCAGCCACAGTGCTCTTGTCGAGGGACGTCAGCCTGAGATCAGAATCTGAAACATTTACATATTCTAGATAAGAAGGTGAAACTTTATATTTCGTGTCGCTCGTTTTGAAGGAGCTGTAAAAGAAACCACGTCTCAGCTGGGTTTCTACTTGTTCTCTACTGTCTCTTTTTCTTGCACTGTGAAGTACAACTTAACACTAAGCTAAGACATTATTGTACAATAAAAGGCTGTCTGATACCTAGGAACAGGAAAGGGAACCTATTCTGCACATTACTAGTGGGACATACAGCTGTATCTCTGCAATGAGTTACTGCAGGGTACCTCAGCTGCTCTCTGAGCAAGAAAAAATTCTGAACTGAGCTGGCAACAGTGGTTTTTATGGTGGAGTGTTCTCCTCTGTGTTTGGGATAGACAATAAGTAAATTAATGTGATGAAATATTGTCCTTTTTGCCCTTTTCACAATCCTGGTTTATTGCAGTGGAGCACTGGCATAAACTCGTGCCACATAGGCATTTTTTCAGATGTTGCTGAATAAAAATAGCTTGAAATTGCCAAGAAATTGCTGCTGGGATATGAACATGAATTTTATAAATCCTTTTATTTGAGGTTAAATTAAAGGAAAACAAAGAGAAAACATGCCAAGGTCTTTGTTAAAACAAACGATAAACAAAATCACACAAAAACGTTTGTTGTGAATGTTAAGGTGTTAAAAAAAAAATCCTTAGCTTGGCTCTGGTGGGTATCCTCAACCTGAAGTCCAGAAGTACTAGATTTTCTTTCCAAACAGAAGGTGCATTCTGGATGTGGATGAGGAATTGGACCAATCAATTAGCCAGAATAAATAATAAAATGTTGCTTGGAGGCATAAGGCAAGGCTTCAGTCCAATAGTACTTTAAAGTTATGCAAACTTTAAAAGGAAGATAAACCAATACAAAAGTACTGCAGCTGATTCAGATACCAGATTATAATTCTTGTATGGTTGCAAGCAAATAACTGAAACTCTAGGCTTCTGTTTTCCATACATGAACACAATGAGATAGTGTTTCTTACTTTCAGGAGAGAACTGAGCATTGTTCCTCAAAAATGTCTTGTGTGTCATTTATTCCTATTGTATGGGGTTTTTTGGGCGTTGGGTGGGGGGTTAAGCTATGTCATTTATAAGCATCTTTGTGGAATTGTTTTCCACATCATAGAAACAAAGGTCTTTGCTTGAGCCTCAAATTGGAATTCTTGCATTGCACATTTGAGCAACTTTTTCTGTCATTTAGCTTAATGGAAAGTTTGCATGGAAAATTTTAGTTATTTTATAGAGGATACTGAAGAATTTTTTTTGGTTGTTGTTGTATAGGTTATTTCTACATTTAACTTCTGGCACTCCGTTGCTGTGGATCTTATTAATGTTGTGTTAGGTGAATTTTTCAAATTTCCGTATTAACTATATATTTTTATTGCAAATGGTTAGATTTTGGTTTTGTACTGATGGACTGTAGGAAATCTTCCAAATGTGGGAATATATGTTTGTAAAATATTACTGAAGAAATTGTTGTAAACTCCCTGTCTTTTTCCTACAAACATCTTCCGGTTTTACCAGGGGTAACAAAAACATTGTGCTAAAGGAATTTGAGCTAGTTGAGACCACCTCCCAATTCTAGGTTTGTGTTTGATTTTGGTCACATTGAATTAGAAGCAGACACTCGCTCAGTGAAGGAATGCAGGGCAAGAGCCGGGGTCCAGATGTTCTGCTTTCCTCCCATACCAACCTAGGCCCCTGAGACAGAGATCCCCCTCTCTGAAAACGAGACTCGGACAAAGTGGAAACTCCTCATTTCCTGAAATCTCATTGTTTAGGCCAACAAACAGGCAGGTCAACGTGCAGGTTGCAGAACTGAAACTGAACACCACCTCAGTTTCCCTGGATCAATGAAGTGTAATTTGAGGCTTGCGGTTGCCTGTCCGGCTTGGAGAACCAGCACAGAGAACAAAGGCTCAACACCGGGGCCTTCAGATATTTGAGCAGTGAAATAGTGTTGCTGCTGTTTTCTTCTGCTGGCTTGTGGCTCAGGGCTGTGCTGTTTAGGTAGGCTAGGTGTAATTTTTTTGTGATGGTTATGCCAGAAAATTCTCCTAGAACGCAGGCAGCTTATGCTGACCTTAGGTAGGTTAGTTGAAGAGCAAAACCAAACCAACAACAAAACAAAATCCCAAACCAGGAAAGAAAAAATTATCTGAGTTCTGCAGATGTTCACTTAGGCTGTTTGTTACAACAAAGCTTCTTGGTCTGACTCTGTCAGTCTCTCTGTAAAATCAAGTCAGCAAAGAGCCCTCAGTGAACAATAAATGAAAAGCTTGGCTCAAGACTGGCACGAGATGCTGCAGATTAAAGAACAGTAGATGTAGCTGGCTGTGATACCTAGTGGTATTTCCAGCAGCTTGTATGAAAGGTTGGAGCCCATAGCTTCTGCCCTCAGTGGGAGACGGCACTTACAAATGTGGGCTGTCTCGACTGGAATGTTTTTGCAGTGTGGCTGCTGCTTTTTGGACAGGGAGCCTTTTTTGGTCAGTAGAAACTCAGGCTCATAGTGTTTTGTTTAGCTGCAGTTCAGGGTGTTAATTTATAATTAGGCTTCCCTGAGTGTTCACTAGGATGTAATCAGATCCATACTTTTAGGGAGTATGGGGGGGTTTTTTGAGTGTTTTTACTGAAGAGCTCATTAGAAGTTAATGGGAGTTGAGTGCATCTTGGCCCAGTCATGCACCTCTTCCTAAAGCACCTAATTCAATTGATTGGGGTGTTTAGTGACAAGAAATACAGTGTCAGCAGGACCTTAACTATTTAATCTATCTAACCACAGCATGAGTATTATGAGTAATGCATGGAGGTAGATAACCTTACATCTCCATGTCTGAACAGGAACACTGAGAAACGAAAAAGGTACTTGTTATTTGTATGAATATGCAATATTGTACAATTGCTGCTTGGTATGTGCCACATAAAAATATGTGCCACACCATGAAAATAGTGAGAATTTCATCTGTCAGTTTGCTCAAGTGTGACTGAATTCTAAAACTTATGTTAAATGTAAAATATCATATATAATTGATTTATTTTTCTGCTCTGTTGCAGATTATACCATCTTACTGTGAGACGAGAATACTTTTGAAAATTAGGAGTTCTACAGGTAAGAACTGAGTTAAGTAATTTTCTTTTTATAAAGACCACTGTTATTAATAAGCACTGTCATAAAGTAAACACAGAAGTGTTCGCTCTTCGTGAACTACACTTTGAAAAGCTGAAGAAAAATCATTTGACATGCTCACAGTGATACAAACTGTAGTAAGCAGGATATTTGAGAAGGACAGATGTCTTTCTCAAGTTTGAATGATGCTAGTATTTTGGTTGCTTAGTACCTAGGATGTCTGTCAAGAAGGGATTTGTAAAGAATTGTCTTCTGACAGAAAAATGGGAGCCAGTTGAGAAAGTGGCTGGAAGTAATGGGGACACTGACACCAGGTGTTGGCAGCATGACTCTGGTGCAGGCTGCTTGTCATTGTCTGTCTCATATTTTCAGATAAGCACTGGGAGACCTAAACTCGTGTTCAGGAAATGTCCCTACTCCCCTTGGGGTTATTGCTAAATGATAGCGTGCCCAGCAAGTTAAGTTGTCATTCCTTGACTGATGTCTCCCCTGGGGTAAACAAGAAGTAGATCTGCAGAGCTAAAAATCAGCAGCTCTTTGTTTAAACAATCTGTTAAAACTCCTGCCTTGTGCTTAAGAAAAAAGGATTTGAGTCTTTTCAGGAGGATTGTTGAAAGATTAAATAATTA
This sequence comes from Monarcha castaneiventris obscurior, assembly GCA_026261815.1. Lineage (NCBI taxonomy): Eukaryota > Metazoa > Chordata > Aves > Passeriformes > Monarchidae > Monarcha > Monarcha castaneiventris. Next base: position 8,877,022 of record JAMPIT010000890.1, read on the forward strand.
CTCTGTTCATAATGGGAAAACTTCCACTTTGCTGGAGATGGTGTTGTAAAGCCTTGTACTCAGAGCTAACATAAAACCAAAATGTGAGCAGTTTTACCTTATCACATAATGGGGGGGAGTTGTGAAATTTTTGCTTCTAATGCAGACTGCTACAGTGCAGGTAAGCAGTTCACTTGACCCCGAGTAAAGGAGAGAGAAATATTTGATAGATGCTTACAAAATATATGAGGATGTCCTTTAAGTTACGAATGGTCAATCCATTTTTCCAGACCACTGAAAACTTTGTGAGCTGTTTAATCTAAAGAGCCTTTGCCATCCTTTCAGTTTCTTCCTTTTGTATACATGTATTTCATCTTACAGCTTATAAACACAATACAGGATGTTGTTGAAACTGGAGAATTAAACATTTTTCCATACGCAGATAGCGCTTCCTGACTGAGCCATATTCTCTTACCTTGTCTCAGTGTCACAAAGAGCCTGAAGTTGAGAAATTTTGTTGAAGTTCCTTTGGGTTTATATTCTTGGAACTTTTCCTAGAGCAATTTCACGACTTAATTTGCATTTGGTGTTAGAAAATTTATAAGACTCTGGTGCTTTGTTACTTATACCTAGATTTTGAAAGGAAAAAGAATGAATGCCTGTTAAGTTTAAAATAAAGTTGTAGCCTTTTCTTATAAAAATGGATGTGCTAACATTGAAATGCCAGTAAGTTGCATGGAGGTATTAAAAAAATAAAAAGCTGTGTGATCTTCCAAACATTATAAAATAAATTAATTTAGCATAATATTTTCTATGTTAATCTTTATTTATATAGGAACATGGTATGTAAAAATTCTTAGGCCCGTTAAAATGCTATTAATTTTCTGTATTCTGTCCCAAAGCTTTGTCCTCCCATTCTTGTAGAAAATGAATCTTTTTATTATTAGCTGTTCAAGAATGTTTTAAGCTGAGTTTAGAAGTGTTTCCCTTAACAAAGAACTTTTTTTTGAATGTTTTTTTTTTTTTGAAACACTGTAGGATTAGCAATCTATTTACCATGTTTAACTACATGATAGCAAATGCTGTTCCTGCTTCTACAGTATCCTAGTTAGTTATTTATCTGCCTGAATCTGAAATGAGTACAAAGACAATTATAGAACCAATGTAATTGTGTGGATGTATACATCACTTTTGATAGTATACTGGCATGAATGTAAAGGGCTTTATTGCTTCACACTAAAGACCTTTTGAAGGGTTTTGGACTACTCTGTGCTTAAAATGCCTCCCTGGAGAAAGGGGGTACCTTGGACATCTTACATGATGTTCCTAGTCAGTTCAATCATTTTGGGGAAAAAAAATTGCCTTAGTAAATTAAACACAGAAAAACCCCATGAGGGGGTCCATGTAATTCCCGTACTATTCCTTGTTTTTGGAATTATACTTGTGTAATACAAAACATTTGAGCTGGCACTCAATGGGCACTATTGCTGCACTATGGGCATCTGGCTGTAAAATGCTATGGAAGATTGTCCACTCTTTTAGCAGTAAATTTTAACACTTGACCAATTCAAACTGAGCTTTGAAGTTTTAGGTACTATGTAAATTGTGAATGCCCTTCCTCATGTGATGGTTGAAGTAGCTCCAGTGGGTTGTTCTGGTTGTTTCTGCCACCAATATAAGAAATTGTTGTAATTTAAAGGCTGTATAGAAATATTCAATTTGTATACCTGTGCTACCATTTATTACTGGAAAAAAATCAGTAATAAATGATAAAAAAAAGCAATGATAATTCTGGTGCTTCATCCATTGCATACCTGAAAAACCGATTTGAGCTTGGTTTTGCTCTGAGAAGGACTTTAAATTAGTTATTGTTATTCCATGGATATTTCTTCAGTGGAAAGAAGAAACAATAATAGGCCATAACATCAAACCTAATATTATTTCTTATCTGAAATAATTTTTTGTTAATGTTTCCCATGGAACCTGTGCACCTGAGAAAAGGATGTGGCAATATGCAGAAAATTGTTGCTCTATACCCTGGGCTTGAAACCACTCAGATTATTGAGCTGTCTCTTACTTGGACTTGTAGTGAGTTGCCTTAGGTAGCACAAAACCACCTGAAACCTGTTTCTTTTGAGAAGCAGGGACCAGGGAGAAAGAAAACCAAGGTAAGTCCCAAGTGGTTTAGCTGTGTAAGCTGGTGTCACAGACAGGGTCCTGAGAAAGGCAGTGATAGTCCAAGGGAAATAGAAGGAGGGTGAGGGTGGGATGGGCAGAGGAGAGTAGAGCAGTGCCTTCACTGGCAACCCACTGTCCTCTGATCTCAGCCATCTCATAAAACTTCTCTTTGCAACTTGGTGAGGAATTGCCCAGTCTGATGAGTATGGCAGAATAGAGGGGTGAGTGTCTTACTAGTGAGAGGCCCCATGAAACATCTCCGTCCCACTAGCTCCTAAAGAAAATATGCCCCGAGCCTTCCTCCAGCTCAAATCTCTTTTAAGACTTCTGTTCTTCCTCCTTCTGAATCCTTTTGGCAGATTCAATTTACGTCATGCTCTGGGGATTTGATTAATTTCCTATTATTGTCCGAGTCTTGCAAACCCCTGCACTTGAGATTGGCAATGGTGCTGTTAAATCTTGGTATAGATGAGTTCTGCTCCTGCACATTCAACCTGTGGCATCTTTACTGTCTGGGACCATCCACCCAAATTGTGTTTGTTTGATGAATAAGTGGCACCAGAATGTGAAATCTATCCTGTTATCAGAGTGAATAAATTTACTCAGTATAGAACTTTTAAGCAGTTTTTACCATATGCCTTAGGATCATAATTTAAATTAAATTTGCTCAAAACGGAAATCTAGATTCAAGCTGACATCATAACATATGACCTCCACTAGCAATGAAAATTGAAAACATGAGACAAGGACATTAATCACTGAATAGTTTATAAGCTGCTCTGAATGTTCATCTGAAATGTTAATGCTATTTTATTATATCCAATAACAGCTTAAAGTAAAAATTTATGAACACTGTGGGGTGCCTAAGATAAGGCATTCAGACTCATTTTATTGTGCTCTGGCTCAAATCATTTGAGCCTTGAGTGAAGTGCACAGAGCCACTTGCATGCCAAACCTACTGCTTTTAGTGCATGCTTAACTTCCCCCTTTTACTGGCACTGGAAATGTGAGCTGGATAGTGGGGATCAGGTTTGGCCTAACTTGTGTGAACCAAATTTGTTCATACATACCCATTTGCAGGAGGAGGTATTTAATGGCCTCAGCCTTGAAGTGTCTGTGAAGTTTGGGTCATTTTTTTCTGGGGTTCTTAATTCTGCTTAGAAGTTTGAATTTTGGATTGGAGTTCCGATAGCAAGTTATTAAATTTTTTTTTATTTTTTTTTTTTTTAGAGATAGCTGTAGTGATAATGTTGAATGTAGCTGAATGTGGAGTATACTGAGAGCAGTATAGCTTACTTATGCAAAACTGACCAGGGCTGTCATCAAACAGATTTCTTCAGATGACTCGATGGAATTACCACTTTAAACCAATTTGTAGTTTCATTCATTTTTTGAGTCTTGATGTATTTTCATTGATTTTGGTTTTTTGTACCTGGTATTTTAGAATTAGCAGGTACAAAATCTATTTGATGGTTTGAAAAGGAAAAAATTTAAGAATGTCTTTTTAACTTGATCTCAGATTTATAATGCTTTCTCTGTAATATATTCCCTCTTACATCATCAGAGTAACCCAGAATATTCAAAATTTGGTGTCATATATACTTGACTTAGTGAAGTCTGGAAAAACACAAGGTAAATTAGATCCTTAGTTTCCAAACTATCCACTGCTGCTCTTTTGCTGGGAGAGCTTCTTTGTTCCTATGTAGCTTGAGCCTGTGATTTTAAAATAGATTTAAATGCTTCTATAGGTGAAAGTGAGCTTAATTGACAGTGAGCTGGTTGTAGCTTTTGTATTTTGCTTTATTGGGTAGTTTCAGTAGTAAACTGAATGTATTGAAGCAAATCTATGAAATTATCTTAATTGCCTGATCTCAATAATATTTTTAAGGAACTCTGCTATTTGGCTGTTTTTATTTTAATGTAAGGTATATAGTGCAGCTTGTATATGTGTATTGTTTGAAGGCTTTGAATGGCCTGCCTGTCTGATCCATTTTAATAGATTCCAGCCTTTTTCCATGACATCATTATTGTAACAGACTTCCTAGAAAATATGAACAGCTGCTGTGTATTTTTTTCCTGTGTTTGATATTAAAACTGTAGCAGCTATTCTGTTCTTTACAAATGACAGCAGTAGGCTTGTCTGATGTAAAACAAAATGAAAAAAAGTCAAAGTAAGGAGCTGTGATACTGTTAACAGGCCAGTAATGTAACAGGTCCCCATGTATGAATCATTTCATAATGCAATAAGGGATTACTTATGCTGCTGTCATACTGGTCAAAGGTTGGTCCCATTTCCTTCCCCCCTCCTCGCGAACTAAACTGTGCATCATTAAAGATGATGAAAACAGTATTGTGCTCAGCTTCCTGGCCCAGATGGCAATTTGCATGAAGAATTTTATTGTATTTTTTTTCCCTTAATATTCTTATGCAGACTGTACATAGAGGTTTTAAAGTTCTTTCCAGTTCAGGTCAAGCAGATTTATTCCTTGTTTCTCTGTGCATCTTGGCATTCAGGGTTGGCTTAGAGGCCGCTTAACCTGGAGCCTGGAATATTAAATAGAACTAGGAATTCATCTTGTTGTTACACATAATTTTCTATCTTGCTCCATCTGTAAATACTGTAAATATCTAAGGTGTCAAAGAGGGGCATGGGCCTTTAGATCATTATATTGTGTGCTAGAATACCTCAGTTGGAATTCTAGTATCTTTTAGACAACTTGTGCAGACCAACCACTGTCTGCTGCGTTTCATGCCTCCACATCTGCATGAAACAACAAAACAAAACAGCAGGTATAAAGAAAACCTATCCTTTCCATGGCTCTGAATAGAAACACACAACACTGTGTGGCTGATTTGGAGACCAGACAAGTCTTAGAGTGTAATATGGTCATGAGACCACTCATCATCCATTAATGCTGTTATCTCAGTCCTGTGTCTCTTGGAGTGCCTTCTTCCTCCATTTGAAAATAAGTCACCTGTGTATTTTCTCCTGTGTGTGGGAAAAAAAAAGCAGCAACTAAGTACCTTTCATCTTTGCGAAGCAGGGAGACCGTCTGAGCACCAGGTGTGTGGCTGTGAGCTGGCTGAAAAGTGCTCGAAGAAAATCAATACTAACCTTGCAATGAGAAGTTAGATGAGGATGGGCTGCATTGTTCCTGTCTGTGGTGTTCATCAAATGGTGCCTGTTCTGCGGAGCACGTAGAGAAATAACTTCATGAACAAAATAATTAATACCTTCTGGCAATTATCAGTTACAAGCCCTTCTTCATCTGCTAAGGACTTCACAAGAGACTGCTTGACCTGTTCTCCATTCGTGTCCTCAAGCTGTCTTGAAAGCACATAATGCATAAAAAACATTAGTTCTAATATTACAATATTACAATAATAATATTAAAAATTATTATTAGCCAAGAGGTGATAGAACACATGAGAATTACCTCTGTTTTGTAACCATGGAAGGTCTAAATCAACACTGAGTATATGATGTGTGATGCCTACAGAAAAAAATCTAAGGTAATTCCTTCAAATGTTTCATGCACCATGGTACTGAGCGACCAGTAGTTAATATCTGTGGCTTCTGGGCTGTACCACACCCTGGATGGGAAGAGAGCTTCAGACCACACAAGCCCTTTTGAAGGTCAGCTCACACCAGGGTGGCATGATTAACAAAAATGCAGTCTTATTCCAAAGTTAGACAATTTCTGAAGCTCATTTTTTGGGTTATCTCCTTGTTTGCATTGAAATGAGTGTAAAAGTCTGATATTCAGTGGACCAAAATGTGTGTCTCATTTTTACATACTTTTTGCAGGTAATTATAAAGCAAAGGGAAGAAACAGCATGTTATGTATAAAGTATTTTGAGACTGTAGTTCTTGTCATACCACTTCTGCTTTGAGGAAAAAGTACTTCTTATTACCCTAAATTTCCCAGTATGGGGAAAGCTGTAGGGATTTAACTGTACCGATTTTAGCTTACTGTTTTTCTTTTTTAAAGCATGCAGAAATTAATTTCTTCCTTCCCATTCTCTCAACCCCCATATCATTTTCAAAATTACAGTCCTCTGGTATTGCATTTCTGGTCAGTCTGGCTTTTTTCAGGTGTACAGTCAGGCTGTGGATTGTTTTATTAGTTCATTTCTGTAAATAAACTTCTTTAGAAAATTGTTTTTCCACTTCCCACCCCCAAAAGAAGGTTCAAGGGAGTAATTGATATATGCATAAATATATATTATTAGGTTTTAAATATATTTCAGAGATAAATATTTGCCAGATCAGCTTATAAAAATTCTGGTTAAAAAATAAATCTCTTTTGTAGCTGTTATTTTTATTTAAAAAATGCAAAGCATCAACCATCCTGTAGAGATGGAACACTTTGTGGTAAAAAATGATTTTGCAGTCATTGATATGTATGAACCACAATATACAAAATTTCAAGGAATTTTATAATAATTACCACATCCATTCTGATTTGTGTGGCAAAGCAAAGCTGTGGAGAAATTCCACTGAAATTAATGTGGTTAATCTATAGTTACACCACTGAGTCGAATAGTAATATGGATCACTCATTTGTAATTTGAATGCAAACAAATCTGTAAAATAAATTTCTATCATTTTTCAGACATTTAATGGAAAACGTTTTACATTTGGCTTCATAGATGTCTGAAATACAACTCAGAATATGTCTTAGTAATAGCGTATGTCCAGAAAATGTAATTAACTGAAAAATTACTCAACTGTGGCTTTCTTATTGACACCCTTCTTACAGTGAATCTGCTCACCTGTGAAAGAGCAGAGAGACCAGTGAAGGGTATTTAAATATGACCTGTTTTATAATAAATAACAGTGTATTTTAAATTGAGGGCAAGAACTGATTTTTCTCATTTGCCGTACAAATGCTTTTCAGTTAGATTTGTGCTAAGCTCAGTGGCAGACTGTGGAAAGAAAAGTATGTCTTAATAAGCTGGCCATGATCTTTCAGGTATTTTTGTGTCTCCTAGCAGCAGTGCCAGCCCATGCAGCAGGTCAGTCAGCTGCTTCCCCTGTCCCACCAGAAGTACTCAAAACATCAAAGTGTGTAAGACACAAAGACCTCCCTTGAGGCCCACAGTGCTTGAAAGGCTTTACTGGTTTCTGTGTTTTTCTCTCTGCCATGTAAGTGTGTATCCTCGTGATAAACCCTTTAGGTTGTAGTTCACATGTGAAAGTGTCACTTCCCAAGACAATTGGTAATAACAAGACTTGGAATGATTTTTGGGGTGGGGATTTTTTTCAGCCTTCATCACCACCAGCTTTACACTGGCCCATGTTGGCAATGAGTGTAATCTATAACGAGCTATTGGTTTTAAAAATGGTAGCCTTTTCTCTGTGAAATCAGTTGCAGAAGTCTATACTGCAAACCATCAGTACTAAAGTGATAGCAACAGTATTGCTGTTTCAGCCACGATATTCAAAGACTGGTGAGGGTGGCAGAGTTTGCACAGAGAGGTAATATCTTTTATTAGATGAACCAATATAGTTGGAAAAAACAGATACTTCAGACAAACAAATCCTCCTTCATGACAGCGCAGGAAAGGTCTTCTATGCCCAGAAGCTTGTCTGTTTTTTCCAGCTGTATCAGTTGGTCTAATAAAAGATATTGCCTCTCCTTGTAAACTTTGCCCAACCAAAACATGAGCATTTCTGTCAACCCTTTAAGAGAAAAGCCTGCAGCAGCATGGGCACGGTGCTTTGCTGGATTTTGTATGTCATACTTTTACTCCTGCTTTACCTGCCCTGCACTTCTCAGAAATGGGGCAGAAAGGGAAAATATGTTCAGTTAAAATATGGCTTCTTAGGCACTGACTGACAAAGCTTATCAAAGTACTTGGTTTATTCCTTTCCTTAACTTTAATTTTTGATGGAAAGGGAATTTTGCCCTCTATGGAGTCTGTTTCTCTCTCCCCACTTGAGAGATGTGGATCCTGTAGCTCCTGTTGATGCTGATCTTCCTGGTGTGGTCAGCCTGTGTGTTGGAACGGTTACAGAAGGGAAAATTGTTCCCTGGCCATTGCTCTGCTTTTCAGTTTTTGTAATGTACTTAGATCTGTAGTGATAATACTCACCCAATAGCTGGTCATAAGTCTCTTGCTTAGATTTCAAAAGGTCTCTAGGGCTCTCCTTGCAGAAAATTGAAGACAAAAATATTCAGTGGCTTGACAGGAAGTGTGTCTAAAGGAATCTGCTGTAATGTAAAAACAAGAGGAGCAGTGTTTCCAGCTAGAGCACCAAACATCTTGGAGTCCACTGTGGAAAATGTTTATAGTGTTGTATAGTTTTATTAGCACAGATTGAAGGAAAACAGCTTATTGAATGACTTTTGGGACTTGATCTGGTATCAGTGGACTATCGAATAGTGGTCAAAGAAAACCCCTCTCTGCTGTGGAGTGGGAACAGGGAATCTGTAAGGAGTAGTCAGCTTTCTTGTACAATATACAAGGACAACTGCTGCTTTCAGACTCACTGAGGGTCCTACACGTACTGAGAGGAATTGGGTTGCAATGCCAGGAGGCTGTGTGGGTGCCCTTGGGCATGCAGATTATCAGGCACAAGGTACTCCCAAGTCCTTCCGCAGGGACACCGTGAAATCAGTGGGGCTGTGGCCTTTCCACTCCTCCATTCCCAAGAGGCCTTTGGAATAAAACCTGTTTACTTGGGCTGGTTTTTAGCTGACATTCTCTTAGCTATGTTTTGCTTAGCGTCTCCTCGCTGTGGTGGGCAGTAACGTGTGCAGAGCAGTCTCTTGTCCCTGCACCAAACCATGTGTGATAACTGTAATGCCTTTACCCTTCTTGGAAGGATTTATCTCTTCTCAAGCAATAAATATTATTAAAGCACCAAAGTTCAGTAGCAAGACCATCAATTTGTTTAATTGTCTTAGGTGTCTTCGCTGCTTTTATTGTGCTGTACCAATGCCAGCAGCTGCTGAAGGCTGTAGAAGCAGGGAGAGCCTTGGGCTGCCCTGGAGTCCCAAGACAGTTTGGCTTTTACGCCCCTGCAGCAAGAGAACAAATAGTTCTCTCTGCACATTGCAGAATGAGGTGTGAGTGAGCTGTCGTGTCGTCTCAAGGAACTGGACCAGAGAGTGAGGCTGAAGCCAGGGCTTGAAAAATGTAGCCTGTGCCTAAGCGCCAGAGCGAAAAATAGTTGGGCTGGCATTCTTCCTATTGTGTTTGGAGGCAGTGACTGATGAGGACTTGGATTTGAACATGAAAAAAAGGGATGCCTGGATTGCCTCTGTGTTAAATCTACATGTAGACCAAAAATGAGTGAGGAAAGAAAGGTGTGAGAGAGAAAAAGAGAGAAGTGTGTTTTGTTAGATGCTGCCTTCATGCCATGTGTTGTGTCCCTTACTCTTCTGCCTCCAGAAGAAAGGCATTTGCCTTGTTTGGTCTCAGTTGGTGTGAGCTGGTCCACTTCCTCTTGTGGATCACTAAGTAACTTCAAAGCCTTTAGCGTCAACACCTTTTACCTCTGTCCCTCCGGCAGACTGATTTTCTGAGTCCTTCTCAAGTTACATGTGCTGAATTTCTCCCTTCCCACCAGCAAGTACCAGGATTTTTCTGGCTGTGCCGCCATGGGACTACGAGTGCAGTGAGTGTCAGGGCGGGATTATCCTTGATATCAGCATTCTGGTAGGATGTGACAAATTGTCCTGAAAAGAGCCTAAATCCTAGTGTTCTGTAGCAAAGAGGAGGAAGACATCCTTCTGCTTCGAATGCAGCAGTTTTCATTGCTGCTCCATCCTTGCAGGCAGCTGTTTCTTGATGCTCTTGATGCATGGTTCGTATGAACAGCCATGAGCTGCTGCAGCTTGGCACACATCTCTGCAGCTGAAGAGGTATCCAAAAAATTGTTTACTTGCTTGCAAACATGAGAAACCGGCTATGATGTTTACTGCCCATTTGTGTTTGGAAGATCATTTTGCAGCCAAAAGAAAGCTGAAAATCTGGAGACACTTTGGCATTTGGCTAGCTGAGTGGGTGGGTAAGTTGTTTTCAAGCCTTGATTAAAGCTCAATGTGTTGGTGCGCAAGGATGGAGAAGCAAAACAATGTAATTATAGTGTGAAGTGTTGCTTAGGAGCTGAATACTGATAAATGCGGTGACATGCCAAAATAGAAAGTGGAAGTCTGATAAAGGCAAATGAATGGCACCTTTGGCCAAGAAAAGTCAAGGGGAGAAGCAGAAGACATGACCTCAATCAGCAGACCAGAGACACTAACACGGGCAGGTGGGTGTAAGGTCTGTGTATGTGGGACAAATCAGTGTCATCCAAATCTCTTTTTAAAAAGTAATGTAACACACAGCTACCACCATGAAAGCTTAATGTGCAAGGTCTGCTCTAAATTACACTGCAATGTAATGTGTTCAGGGACTCTGCATGCTGGAACTGGTACCTCCCTGAACGTAATTTGAGGCACGTGTGGTAGCAATTCAAAGATAGAATTTCTAATATATGTAACTCGTAGTGTAGTCTTGTTGACTTTTGCCAAATCTAGGCTAATAATAATAAATAATATTTAATATTTTTGGTGATGTCATAGCTTGGAAGCCAGCCTGTTGAATCTGAATGGCTTTGTGATGATAAAATACCAGCATCAAAAATTAAAGGACCAGTCAGGTTGATATGGAATCTGCTTAGTTTGCAACACGAGTTTTCATGTAACTACTTTGAAGGTTGTGAAGACTGAAATAAAATCCACTGAATTTGTTCTCTTTGATAAATAAAAGGTAATATAGCTTATATTATTTTAACTTTTTCCAAGAAGAGTCTTGCGAAATTTATCTCTTGTCCTTATCCATATCCCCTTAACAAATGTTTCATTTCTAGGTTTTAGCAGTTAGCTTCATTTCTCTGCTGTAGCAAAATTAGGTTTTAGCAGTTAGCTTCATTTCTCTGCTGTAGCAAAATTCCTTTCTTTTTTCTTCTCCACATAAGTTAGTAGATGGGACTTGCCTCTAGTTGCTGTAAAATGTGAATTTTTGCACACATACATTAATCCTATTTTTTAATATTTGCCTCCTGCTAACTCTTCATGTTTCCTCTTCTTCTTGAGGATTCTTGATCGTGCATCCTCACATCCCTTTGCACTGTAGACAGAGGAGCCTCACTCTTTTCCACAGCTGAGCACACCTTGTGCTTTAAAATATTTACCTATTCTTTATGCATGTTTCCCTTCTCTTGGCTGGGAATTAAATGCTTTAAATCTCTCTTCTCCCATGTTAATTCTGTCCAAGTTGATTGGTGTTACTCTTTTCCCTTAGTAAATCCATTAATTCCAAATTCTTCAGCTGCCTCTGGAGAATCTTAGAGCCTCTTCTTCTGGGCAGTTTGCTTCTCTTCCATCATGGGTGACTAAATCTTTCCCTTCTTTTTCTGTTGATAATCCAGGAGTTACCTCCTCTCTGTTCTCTCATCTCTTTGTTTATTTTAGAGGAGATAGAAGTGTTTTTGTCTAATGTCAGTTCAGTTAGGCACACGTTATCTAATCAGTAACATTTTCTCGAGATTCGAAACCTGCTGGTTCCAGCTGTGTTAAGCATCTGACATTTTTCCTTTGGGCTCCATATCTTTCTCTCATTGGAAGGGGACATAATAACCCCAAACACCTTTCTATCACAAGACATTATGACTAAAATTGCTTTTCCTGTCTCAGCTTCTGGTTGCAGAAAAATGTAGTTGTAAGTTTAAGAAATGCTATCGTATTTTAAAAACACATGACTCCTTATGTACTGCATTGTTTCAAAATATTTTTCCAGACAAAATAGTTAAGCTATATGTCATTACCAGTATGTTTTCATTCAGAATTTTGCTTATTTGTAGCTAATCTTTGAGCCCTTTCAGTTTAATGATGAAAGCATTTTTCCTCAAGAAAAATAGTTTGTATTCAGAAAATAAACTAACAATTTATCATGGTCACCCAGAAGTTAAAAAGCCAGCCAGATGCTGTTTTTTTTCATTCTCTATACTTGTGTTTTGCAGTAGGTGAAATACCAGCTGAGTGTCAGGCTTGGTTAACTGTCTTAATGCTTTTAAAACACTCATGACTGCTAAGCAAAGTGTTCATTCTTAGAACTAAGAGTAAAAAGGCAAAATATTTCATACTCTTGAGAGATTTTTTTATTCCTCCTTTTTTTTTTTTCTGTTAAAAGATGCCACCTCTCTTCCTCCCAGCTGAATATTTTCGTGCTGACACCCTTTTATCCACTTGAACCAAAGCTGCAAACTGCACATCTGGCTGAGCCATGTGTGTTTGCTGCAGGAGAGATGAGACACCCAGGTTTTTTGTCAGAGGTTCTGTGAAGCTGATATATGGCACAACAGATGAGGCAATGAATTGCTTTGAGGTTTTTTTGACCCACTTTTGAGTGCCCAATTTCTTTTGACTCCTACAGCTTGAACATTTCTCAAATGCTATGTGAGATATTAATACAATATTCCTCGGAGACTGGTTTCCCACCAGGATTTTGTGACCGCTATGAGCATCTGTAAGTCCATCCAATAGTAATGTTCAATTGCTATTGACCAATTCCAGCCCAGCTCCTGTGATGTTTGGAAGTACAAAGGCAGTAAGTTTCTGCAAGAAAGCTAGAAATTGTGTGAAAAAGAGATACAGAGGGTCAAAGTAGTATGCCTCTTGAATTTTTGATATGTGTGTATATGTATACACAAGGAATATATATATATATATATAGAAATGCTATATCAAAATTATGAATTCTCTTTACAATTACAAGTTGTGGCTTTTGAAGCTGCAAGAAAGCTACACAAACATACTTTTCTATGCTGCTGGCTTCCCGGATACCTGGACAAAATTTTCTCCCTTGTGTTAACAAGCAAATACATACAGGTAATCAGCTTTTAATCGGTTACATAATTAGAGGGAGAGAGAGAGATGTTTGATAGCTTCATTTTTTAACCCCGTGGGCCATAATTGGCTTTCTTGTCCCATGTTGTTTGCCCTTGCTGTGTAGTCATAAAATCAGTTTCCAGCTACATGAAATGGGACTCAGAATAGTTGTCCCTCTTTTTTTTTTGGCATTCTCTTCAGTTACTAACCAGTCAGTAAAGGTTTGGCATAATGCAGGGAAATTGTAAACAAAAAATTGTTTTTTAAAGGAAATAGCCAATGACTTCTCAAACTTGGAAGTTTCATTTTTAATAATTTAACAGAACACATGGATTTGTGTTCATTACATTTTATCCCTTTGCAAAAACATGTTGAGAAGAGTGATGGAGAATGAGTCCAAGACTGTGAATAATTGTGGAAATATCCATACCTGACTGAGTAAATTATGATCTGTGGTCAACCAAAAAATTTTGGTACACAGTGAAAATTTTTCCATTAATTTCCTGTTTCTTCTTTCTGTGTGTTTGTCTAAGCCATCATTTAGATCAGATGCATTTTCAGTGTCTTTATATAGCTTATTTTGGAAGATTCTTCTGTTGTCAATCCACCTGCCCTTTTCCATAGAGTTTTTCTTTTTTTAAAAAAACACCAAGCTGAAGATTAAAAGACTCTTTGGATTGCCGAACTAAATTATTCTGTTAATGTTTGACTAATGAGAGGAATTTTCACTGGTATGAGGTAATTCTCAAATTAATAAAATCCATATAATCAGCACTGAAGAATGAGCGCCATTCACGGAACAGTAACTCAGAGAATAGAAGAGGTTGAGGAAGCCACATAAATGTGAGCCATTAATGAGCACAGGTGGCAAGGAGAGCCAGCAGCTTCCTGGGCTGCCCTGGGCAGTGTGCTCAGCGGGCTGGGGAGGGGATCCTGCGCTTCTTTCAGCACTGCTGAGCCACATCTGAAGCTCTTGGGCCAGTGCTGGGCTTGCTCATCCATGAGAGATACGGACATAGTGAAGCAAGCCCAATGAACGCACCATGAAGATGTTTAGGGGACCGGAGCATCTGTCCTAGGAGAAGGATTGAGAGCTGGGACTGCTCAGCCTGGACACAAGGAGGCTCAGGGGGACCTCAGTGATGTGTACAAATATCTGAAAGGAGGGTGCAAGGAGGATGTAGTCAGGCTCTTTTCAGTGGTGCACAGTGATGGGAGGAAAAACTGAATGGGCTCAAGCTGAAATACAGGAAATTCTGTTTAAACATAAGGGAGAGGGGAGAAGTTTTTACTGTGAGGGTGCTCAAACTCTGGCAAAAGTTGCCCAGAGAGGGTGTGGAGTCTCCATCCCTGGAAATGTTCAAGATCCAACCAAAGCCCTCAGAAACCTGTTCTAGGTGGCCCTGTTCTTAGTTGGATGGCTGCATTAGATTCGCTCCAAGGTGCCTTAAAACCTCAGCTATTGTGTGGTTATATGAAATAATAAATACAATTTGAGTTTTGTCTTAAAGATAGCGATCTTATTTCTCATCAGAAGTGACCAAACAATTTATTGGGCTGATCTGAAAATACTATAAGCAATTATCCTTTTCCATGATAAAGAAATATATTAGCATTTTCAGACTTGAACCACAATGATGCAAAGCATGGAAACTTAGTTTAAAAAAAATTAAGAGCAGCCTTTCATTAATTAACACACTGTGCATTCCTAGATGATGTCATTACTTAAGAGTAATTGAGGTGGCACTAAAATTGTTTCAGTGCAGCTTTTGGAATGTTTCATCAGTTGCTTTCTGATGTTGTGTAACTTTTTAAATTACTTTGCATTTATGTAAATGGAAGTCATCTTTAGGTTGGAAGTCATTCTTCTCGCAGGAGGGTCTAAGAATGTAAAACAAGGAGCAGTAGTGTAATATAAAGTTGATTTGAAGCCTATTTCAAAATGGTGGTGGTAGTTAATCTCTAATTTTCATGTGATCTCTGTAAGTGGATCAATAACTAACCATAGAGTGGGTCAGTCTCAGGTGAGACTGCACATCCTGGACCTCTCTCAGATTTCACATCAAGGATAGACCCAGTGTGCCCCATGTTCCTCCTGCATTTGGAATCTTGGCTTTTCAGAGGAAGGAAGCTTGACAGCATGGAAGGATCAAAACTTGCCATGAAGTCTTGCTGCTGTTGACATGATTTATCACAAGGTTATAGAAAAAGTTGCTGTTAGATTAGTGTAAACTCTGTGTGGTTCTATAGCTGTCAACAGCAGAGTCAGTGTGGGATATTTTTCTGGATAACATAATCAAGGATAACATCTGTCCCAGCAGCAATAAATCTTAAATCAGGGGACTCTGATACATTAGAATATCTTGCAGTGATGTTTACATTACTACATTCATTGTGTGAAGAAGAGGAAGGTGCATGAGTTAAGTGTAGCTGGGGAAATGAGGACATCCCATCTCAACGATCAAATCATCAAAGCTTCCACAGTACTTGAGGCATTCCAGACTGCAGTTACTACCTCTACTAGAAAATTAATTCTATTAGGACTGCAAGAAAGGAATCAATTGCATTTGTCTGAGAAACACTTAGGTAGTTAGTTTGCCTTTCCCATGCATTTGGAGTAATTCTTATTCTTTTATGTTATATTTCTCCTCCAATGAACTCATCTTCTGACTGTCACACATATGCCTGCAATATGTATTATAGAAAGAACTTGACTCTAATCCAAATATTTAGTCTGATTCAAACAAGCCCAATTCACTGCATATCATTACCTCTGTTTTCCTTCTTCTATGAGTAGTGTAGCTGTCCAGCAGCTTGCATCCAGCTGTGAGGGCAGGCATGCAGCTGTTCAGCAAAGTCCAACATCAGAAATAAAATGAGGCACCTATGAGAGACGTGTTTGGAGATAAGTGGCATAATTTACTCTCACAGTAAAGGAAAACAAACCATCAGCACCCTTGAGTCGCTGAGCTGCCCAATGGTGAAGTTCAAAGATAGCTGCATATGTGAAGTAATGCAGGCTGAAATGGATGCAGCTTCTTGACTTGTTTGCTGTTTGTTATAGTTGTGTGTTTTTTTAACCAAAGTGATAAAGTGAAGACATGATGGACTGCAGAACCCAAGTAAACTCACTGTTGGTAATGTTCAGGTCATTTGTGCTCACTTGTGCTACAGTGGCACTGCCATACAATGCCATGAAGAGACAGGCAGTGTTAGACATGTTTTCCCTTCATTATTCCTACAGGTGTTGTTTTACTGTGCTTGAGTACAAGCTCTGCACATGATTTTTTTCAGAAGCATTTTAGAAACTTTAGGAAATCCTGTTGTTTCAGGATTTTTAAATACTGAAATAGAAGGTTACATATACATGATATAGTTACTTTTTTTATAGGAATGGATCACTTAAGTATTAGCTCTGATATATGTCAGTCTTTCAAATTAACTATCATTAACTGCTGAGTATGGCTGGTGCTTTTTAAAATTCAACTCTACAGTCATATGTTTTGAATATTTCTCTTTCTGTCTCTTCCTTCCCAGTTAATCTCTTCCCCCCGTACAATATGTTTCTAATCCACTTCTTAATTGTGTGGAATCCTTTTAAGCAATTTAAAGTGTGATTGTTTTCCTTCTTGTACCCATTAAGAGACAGTTATCTAGCACATAGTTTATTAAGTGTGGTCTTAAAAGCAGTGACTAATTAACAATGATTTAGGGTGTAGCTGAAAATATTTATACAGACTGACTTAATGCAAAAGAACTTTAAATGTGAATATTTTCTTGTTCTAAATGAGATTAGGCTTGTTTTAAGAACAAAAAGGGGAGAAGGGGGGATGCTCATTTGTATGGCTCTTGTGCTGACAACTTTTGCTGGTGGTTTGCAGCAAAGTGGGCTCTTCACCTCGTTTGTTGTCTTGAGCTTCAGGGCAACATTTATTCCCTGGGAGAGCCAAGGCTGCTGTTTTTGCACAAAGAAGATGGAAATTATTAGACTATGTTGTTATAAAGCTACACAAGTGTAGTTATAGTTCACCTCAATGCCTTGTTTCTTGAAAGTGTCATTTTTTAAGGGGTATGAGTAGCTTGCCCTACACAAAAATTTTATGGAGCAGCAGCAATTTTGATGCAGCATTTGTTGATTGTGTTGCAATGAACAGAAAACTGAAACCACATTCTGCAAATTACCTGCTGTGTGATGTCTTTATATTTTTAATGGTCTTCTCTTCAAAAGTCCTCTTACAGTATTGCTTCAGTTGAAAAGAACAAATAGGCTATTTATTAAGTGTGCAGTCAGCAGCATTTCAGCTAATAATGAATAAGTGCTTACAATAATCTATCAACAGTAAAGGATTTTTTGGAGTCATGTATGATCTTCCTGTCTGCTCCCTGGAGTCCGAAATATTTATTACTTGGAAACAAAGACCCTTAGAGTCAAAGGTAAGCAATGGCATGCTGAAAGAGCAAGAGCACGCCTGTAAACAGGAATATGGTGGAGAGTTAATAATGGACCTCTAGAAGGGCCCACTGTACATTCAGTGTTCTTTTCCCACCCCATCCCTTGTAAGCTAAGAGGCAGTTCCCTCTGGCCACTCTCATAAACAGCATCATCGTATATTCTACACGCATTCATTAATGTGCAAGGAGCGCACTGCTCTTGCATATTTGTTTTCACCAAATAAACAGCATTTGCTTCTGCAGTTCAAGCATATTGCTAATTACTCTGGGTAGATTCAATGTTCTGTGAGGTGGGACCCTTAAATGGTATTGGGTGAAAACTGTTCTTAAACGTGTGAAGCCCTTATGGCAGCACAGCCCCCCTGTGTGGCAGAGCAGTAGTTGTTGAGAGAGTGACCTTCTTCATGTTGTAATTCCTCAGATGTGACAGACATCATGGACGGGCATATTTAAGAAAATAACATAAATTAAAAATTAAATTGGTCTGTTTTCCATCAACTTCATGAGCATGTTGTGGTTTAGGAGTGATATTCTCCGATTTAGTAATCCCAGTAAAACCACGATGCCGCTCGCCCTCCCTCCTCCTCCAACTGAAAGCACAAAAGGCAAAGATCATGGGTGGAGATAAGAACAATTTACTGGAAACAGCAACGAGATATGAAAATGAACAGTAACAGCAACAATATTAATAACAAAAGGTATGATACAAGGAAATTATTTACACCTAAAATAAAACAGTAAGGGACCGCTTTTCCCATCACGCTTCCTCCTGCCAGGAGGAACACTCTTCTCCTTGGAAGTGAGAGTCCCTTTACTCCTGCCCCTGGCAATGAAGTGATATGAAATAACATCCCGGGCTTAGCCATGCCACTCCCTGGCTACAGGAAAATATTAACCCTGTCTTGGCCAGAACTAGGACAGAACAAAAGCTAACAATTGTTACAGTGCAGGATTCACGAAGCTGCAGCCAACTTGAAAAATTCAAATTTTGTTTTATTTTGAGTTGGCTAAAGATAAATTCTTTAAAGCTGAATAGAATTCATGTTGATGAGTGAAGATTATTAGAATGGCTCATAATGCAAGGATGAATGAAATATGATAGAGTTTCATTGTGATGTTTGGCACTTGTGCAGAGTTTCAAAGAGGCATTCTGAAGGAGGAGAAAGAAAATTGGTTGTTTTAGGTTTTTTTTACATTTTATTCTTTCTGGCATTTGCAATACTAATTTTTTTGAGGTATGTTTTATTAAAACAATTTCATGGTCACCGCTGACAACACTGTAAGATTATCTGCCTTGCACACTGAAATAGAAGTGAAATCAGTGCTGCTGTTAAAAATGTAGCTTGTGCTTGTCAAACCTGAGAAGGAGGAGATGGCATGGTAGCTGAAGAGATCAGCGTGTACAATCAAGAACAGACTAATCACTTAGGTGTTGGGGGAGAAGAAACTGGAAACCCAGAATCACAGGAACCTGAAGTTCAGATTTCACAACGCTTGATTTAGGTTTTCGTTTTCCAGAAACAAAACAATGTGTGCAGCCGTGTGCGATTTACTGTCTGTAGTCTATTTCCCCCCAGATTATTTTGCTGGAATCATAAAACTTTGTTACTTGAAGGAATGTGGAGAATCCTGTGGTCTTCTTTATAAATGAAGCAACCTTTTGTGGTTTTAGTTATTTCCTCTTCACTTTTGCAAGCCAGTTTTCTTCAGTGATAGTAATTCTGCTTGTTCTGTGTTCAATCAATATCTGAGGTGCTTGTTAAGGATGTTATAAACTTTGAAAGTAACTGGTGATATTTTACTTATGACTAAACTCATATTTTTGAACTTGGGAGGAAAATTTAAGGAAACATTTTTTTAAGGAAGATTACACTTTCATTACAGTTTGTCATTCAGGTGGAATTAAAACTTTTAAACATATGCTGCACTGAATTTCTAGAAAGGAGTTTGCCTTTGTAGAGTTCTATCCGTATTCTAACCAAATTTCTTACATTGCTTTGCATTAGGTATATAGATGATTCCACAGAAGTGTGTATGTATGTATCTAAACAATTACAAGGGCAATTGTCTGCTTTCTTTTGCTGGTCTAGGGGAAGATGTGCAAAAACCGAGGACCTGCTCCAGAGTGCCCTTCCATGGCAGCAACTCCTTTTCTTCTGTTAGCATACATTCCTAAAGGAATACATACAAAGGAATACATGTGTCATCTAAATTTAGAGTGTTGAAAATTATCTCTGCTAATTAATGGTTTCGCACATTTGCTTTCCCACTGAAGGTCTGCAACAACTCATTCTGCCCTTCTGCCTTTTCTCTCCCACTTTCAGCATTTTTCCAGGTGTTTGTTCATATGGACAGCTTTTAAACCTGCGTGAAACATTAGGAAACAGTGACATCTCTGAAAAATAAAAATGAAATCATTAACATGATCAGTTTGCCTTCACTGCTCGGTCATTTAGTCATATAAATCCTGGTATTATGGACTAGATTTGTTCAGTGAAAAAGAAATGCCACTTGGTTTATTTCCACTATAAGAACTCACCATCCTGTGCATTATTGTGAGACCAGCTCTTTGTGATAACAGATATCCTAATTTTACCAGACAGTCAAAGATGATTTGATGCAGAGAAGTATCAAAGTGGCAAGGTACTGGTAACATTTTTTTTAACTCTACAATAAATGTCACACTGACACCTAGTCTATGCGGTTCAAGTTGTTTACTCACCTTTTATATGAAATAATTCAACAAGAAGGTGTTCCAAACAAGTCCATAGGTGTGTCTCCTTTGTGTTAGCTGTCTTTGGCTATAGCTGTGTCTCCTTTGCTTATGGCACTTCTGAATAGGGAAGCACAGTGATACAGCTGAAAGATTACTCGTGATTTACTCTCTGATTAAAGAACTAAATTAGTTTTAGATTTTAAAAATGAATACTACATATTTTGACTAACTTTGTTTTTAAAGATTGGTGTCTCAAATGAGTGTCAGCTGAGTGAGGAAATGAGAAATATTATTATACTAAACAATCTCTAGGGTATTGGCCTGCAGTTCATCAGTTTTAAGAGATGAGGATGGAATTTTTGTTAAGTGTAAAGAGTTACCCTGCTATAAAGTGTGCTAAAAACTATTCCTTATGCTTGACCTCCGGCCATAAAAGCTCAGGTATGCACCAGCATCTTTTCCCACAGTTCACTAAAAAGGTTTTTGTCTAGACCTACAGAAATCCTATCTTCTTTATTGAGAAGATAGGATTTTTATTTATTTTATTTATCTTCTCCTCTGACTTCAGCCTTCCAAGACTTTGCAAGTTGTTACTAGTGACCCAAGTGTTGTCTTAACCCTGCTTTCCTTATTCACCAGTGAAGACCAACATCCAATCCATCACAGCATTTGCATGCACATAGGAATAACTCAATGTCTTTAAATTGTAAGAATAACTCAATGTCTTTAAACTCTTTGGATTTCCTAAAAGCACACTGAAGGCATCTTCATTAGTGTCTGCACAGCTGACAGACTTTCCTGCTGTGCAGAGCAGGCTGTGATGAAGACTGAAGACTCAAGCTCAGAACGACCACATTTTCACATATATTGCATTTGAAAATGTGCCGGCCTAGATGACAGATGTTGCTATTCTTGTGTGGTTAATATAGGTTTGTCTAAGCTTTACCTACATTATGAAAACCCTCAGAGGCGCTTATTTTCTTATTTTTCTTGGCTGGATGAAAGGTAACACTACAGAATGTTACAGACTTTGGTCTTACTGCTTCAGTCATCTGCTCAGCTCACTCAAAGTTTCATTTATTAAGAAGAGAAGACATGAAAAATTTCTGAAGGATTTCTGTCCCACCTTTCGAGTTAAAGGGGAGTGTAAGCCATCTTTTACAGGGTGTGACACACAATAGCTAATTCCAATATATACATCTTCCTTCTTTAAACTTGGAAGTGTAAGTACTGCCTATGCAGATAAAACTTACTTCTGTGATGTTTTTATAGAATGCCTTAAGCTTCTAATTTTGGGTGAACTTCAGAAGTTAAGGAGAAAAAAAATTCAGAGTCAGGAAGTAGAAATAGACTCAAAATAATTCAAATTATCTATCTTTTAGTGATTAATTTACATACAATACGGGGATGTTGGATGCTGGCACTATGTTTCTGTAATGCAACAAGAACCTTCAGATGAGTATTGACCACTGAAAAATCAGAAGAAAATTATGGTCATGGTGTACTATATTATTGTACTTTACACTTCCTTGCCAGAGAGACTAAATTCCGGAACAAACCTTTCTTATACAACTGAAATCAAATGATTTAAGCTCTTTGTGACAAATACAGGAGGTATCCTGTGTGAAAATGGTCAATAGAGAGGTAGAAAAACAAGTCTACTGTTAGTAGAACTTTTGGATAGCTTTAGGTCTGCAAGGCCCACAGGTTTCTTGAACCTATGGGACGAACTCATAATCTAAATTTGGCTTTTAGCATTGACTTTTTTCCCAAGTGGCAGGAATAGACAGGGAAGAAGTCTTCATTTAATCGAGGATAAAATTCACTCATTCATTATATGGAATAAAACAACAGTGTGCATGAAGACACAGATGGTGATTTTCATATAGTAATGAAATTTTATATAAGGTGTTAGAGTGTTTGTTGAGGCACAATATGTTAATGTAGTTTTCAGAAGATTTAAAAGTAATCTTGCAGACCTTTAAAGCTATTTTGTGGTTTCAGAACTTTTGGCTTGATTTACTGAATCATAACTGATGTAATGAAAGAAAACAGAATAAGATGCTTTTAAAAATACACAGAATTTTTGGAATATTTTTCAGTATTTAAACTGGTTTATAGTTGCAGAAATCCAGGCTTCTGGGCACAATTTGGATTTTAGTGTCTGCTACAATCTTTCAGTTTTATAGCATTACTGGAAATAATTTTTCCTTACTGCTGGATGCATTCCTTTCTTTCTTTCCAAATAACTTGAATCTTTCACACTACTGGTTTTCTTTTTTCAAGTTACTCATTCAGCAGCTTTTTCCTTTCTTTAAGTCAGACTGGGTGATTATGAAACTTTGATATTTTTTATATTGCTAAAAGGTCGCTTTGGAACTGTCTTGGTCCATACTGTTCAATTCTGTGTCCCATGGGGATTATCTTATATAACTACAACAGCCTTGTAAAATTTATGGTAGTGTTGGCATATTTCAAGTAAGCCTGTTACCTCTGATTAACATTAGTGTTAGTTCTAGATTTAGGCTTAGCCAGATTGCATTTTAAGACTTCGAGCTTAAGTGATGTAGTAACAACTGTCTCCTTATCAAATTGCAGCTCCTGGCTGTGCAAAATGCAAGCAAAAAAGCAGCAGTAATAATGCAGTAATAAATTCACATTTTTCTTGAGCTGTTATTTTACAAACTGCAGGCTGTGATTGAGCTAAACCTTGCCCATGTTTAATTTTGGATGTCACGGTTAGTGCCATTGACTTCAGTGATCAAAGTAGGAAAGGCACTACTAGTTTCCTAGTACGAAAGGACCTAAAAATGCACAGCTGGCATTTACTCCAAGGCTCTTCTGTTCCTGAAAGTTTTGTAGGAGGATTTCAGAAACTTAGAAAACATTAGGTGGACCTACATTAGTGTCTAATTCTTCTGTATTATGCACACTTCAGCTGTGAAATTTTAATGTAAGTTGCTGTTTCTAGCACAGGGGGTCTGCCTGTGAATTTTAAGAGGTTCTGTTGACATTTTGTTAAAAAAAATAGGCTTTTTTTGCTTCAGTGTCTGACTAGCACTGCTCTTCCTCCTTTGCCCTTGTCCAGCAGTCATCCTCTGAGTTCTGTCAGACTTTTCCATACTAAGTTCTTATTTTTTGTCAATGCACTGTCCTTGTATCATTTCATATCAAGTGATGCTGGTCTTCTGTGCTGTCACCTGTGCTGTAACCCCTCTGCATGTACAATGCCAAATAAACACATGGTTATAAATCCAGCCTTTGCTAATAGTTGTAGTTTTGGTATCCTGCCCTCACTCTTGTTTACATGTCTTCTTTTACTTCTTTTTGTGTGGCACAGTAGTGGTGGGGTATGGTAAAGTGGTGCTGTATATTTATTTACAGAAGTACAGGAATGTGCACGTTTCATTAAAATGATGAGCTTCTCCTGAAAAATTTTAAAAATCTAAGATGCTTCCCTGTTCTACAGATGTAGATGTCCAAGAATAAGTTTTTTGACATTATACTACACATAAAGCTGTGATAAATACTTCAATTCCTTGCTCAGTTTTATGAAACCACTCTGGTTTCTGTTTTTTGCAGGGATTTATTTGTGGCAGCTTAAAAGTTTGATGGAATGATATTATGAAACTGTCATGTACATGATTGAGGATGAGAGCTATGTGTAGGAGCTTTATGACTGAGAAACTTGTAATGGGCAAATTACACTTTGCATCTGGCACTTCACCAAGGCTTAGCAATTACCCATGTCATCCAAATGTATTTTCATTTAAATACAAAAGGTTTCTGTGGCATCAGTGACAAGCTTCTAAACCAAGATTTTATAAACAGTGTCCATTTAAACAAAGTCAGCTTCAGTAGTGGTGTATTACTAATGATCATCTTAGTTTTTCAAGCTGCACAGTAAAGATAAATAAATCATATGCAAGGAGAGCCTTAACTATGTGCATAAGGTACTAAAAGCACTTCCAAGAGCTGTTGTTGATGAAAGCAGTGGAAGTAAAGCAGTAAGACTTAATATATCTTTCAGCATAGAAGCAGGAGATGAAATTTCTGTTTTGTTCCAAAGTTACTGTTAAAACTTCTTCAACTTGACAGAGCTGCAAATGGATGGATAAGCACTGGCCACAACCTCAGTGGTAACCTCAAAGGTGTTCAGGGATGCTGGCCATGAGGTTGTGCCAGACTGTGCATTGTCTGATCACACAAGCTTGATGGTCCTGTAAGCCTTGGAACAGACTGGGATTTATGTATAGATATTGTCCTGACAAGGAGAATTTCATGGTCATAAGCTGCCTTAAAAAGACACTGATTTTAAGATAAACTCCTGTAGCTCTTCGTGTTACTGCAGTTATGATATGGGGCAAACCTCCCAGTTATGCCATCCAATGTATTGATGAAAGGCAGGGCATTTATCTGCATTTGTGCTGCCTGCCCACAGTGTACACTGAGGGCATGCAGCAAATACGTATTTGTTTGTGCTGATCTTGCCATCTTCTTTCCAATTTCCCTCAGTTTTCTGTTTCAAGGTACCCATCTCTTAACAGCCCAGTTTCTCACTGGGTTTACAGAGATGTAATTCTATTTTATGTTTTTCTGATTTTTAAACTTTGAAACTTTTGTTTATTGCAGGGCACGATTGTGAGTTCCTGCCACCAGGGATGTCTCATGCTTACTGTCATACTGTGCATAATGATTAAATGTGAATTTGGATACCTAATACCTGACCACTGATGGAAATTTTGAGACACAGTGTTAATATTTATTCTTCATCCCTCTGTGAATACCTATACAATCTTAATGCTCTTCTGTGAATTCTGTGACAGACACACACTTTATTCAATTTGAAGAAATTGTTTCACAGAAAACATTTTTGCAGAATTTTTTGACATCCGCATTTCCTGGGAATGAAATTCTATAATCATAGCTGGATGTGCACTGTAAAGGGAGCTGAAACAAAAGTGCTTCCTCCTCCTTCTCCCTCCCCCATTTTTCCACCTGTTTGCAAAAAGCTGACAATGTTTTTCCTTTTTTTTTTTTTAATTTTTTTCATATGAAGGCTCATAATTACCCTTCTGTGCCTGATCTGGGCCTGCAGGAAAGGCCTGTGGCATCTGAAAAGCTGGCAGCAGGATGGCATTTCCAGGCAGGAGGGGTGGGGAGCCCGTCCATGGCTTTGTCTGAGCAGCTGAGAACTTCATCTGAGCCATGCCACAGTGTACATTAACAGTGACCTGTGCCATCAGCAAGGAGAGCACTGAGCAAGTGTTGGGGCCAGTATTTATAGACAACTACGTAGCAGTCCTGGAGAGAGAGACAGACAGGGAGTGTGAGAAAAATCTTGGCCGACCTGAGGACAATTTTATTTCAGGTTTCTGTTATTTAAGCAACATTAAATAAAACCCCAGTGCCGAGTTTTATCTCCTCTCTGAATTGTAGCAGTCCTGCTTCACGTTATGACCAGGTGGAAGCAACAGATTTAAAACAAGACATTTGAGGGTAAGTAATTGATTTAGTGTCACTTTTACCTCCAGTGTCCCAGCCAGCTTACTGGTCTTCAAGGACGCTGCGTCAAGAGTTTGGTGTTGTGACTGAGGCGTAGTGCTGCCTTTGTGTAAAGGTGTTCTGCATGTGGGGAGTTCGTGTACAGTTACAAAGGAATGTTGTGTAGTTTCTTCATTTAGCAACGTGCTTGGAAAGGTCAGGCAGCATCAGAAAAGAAATACACACAAGAAGTCTTCTTCCCCTACTGAAAGTAGTGTGGGTCATTTAAAATACTGTCTCATAGTAATGTCTAGGTTGTGGCTTAAAGCATCTGTTTCTTGGTGTAGAGCTGGTTGTACTTGCATGGCAAGACTCTTGCCCTATGTGCACTGCTTTTAGCAGCAGAAAATAGGAAAAAGTTTGACTCAAACTTCTGTCTTTTGTTGTATTAGCAATCAGAGTCAATGCTCAGTCTTTCTCTGAGGAGCAGGACAGTAGTTAATGGATGTTCTTACATACTTCAGTTTAAAAAAGGAATAATTTTTAAAAAGGTGGGGAGTTGAGTAGGTTATTAGGAGTGAAAAATTCCCCTTGCTTCGTGAATTGGTCAAGGTGACATAGAACACACACCCCTGTAGGACATCCTGATAACAGAGGGGAAATGATTGTTTACAGCAAACTGTTATAAGCAAAGAGAAAGAGAGATTCTTCCTCGCCTACCTTCACACAGGCAGCTCCCTACAGCTTTTGAAAAATGAACCTTTTTCCATTACTCACAGTATCTTTTTCAACAGCCTCCTCAATACATACAGGCTGCTGAGTTCATTAGTCTTCTTTGTTTGCGTATTCCAGGGTGTAATTTTAAAAGCCAGGTTACCTAAAAAGGGGATAATTCTTCTAAAACTCTCTGCTGGCAGCAACATGTGAAATCTGTACAATTCAACATTGATGTTTACTATGGTTAGTTCAGAGAAGATTAATGTGTTGCTTAAAGAACACAGCGTTTCCCTGAATGAAATTTATCAGTTGACAGCCCTGGAATTACTTATTTAAGTTAAGAAAATATAGACTTTGGCACTGGTTGAAGATTTTTGGGGTTGAGTGGGAGGGTGGCTTGCAACTTCAGAGGGTGTTAGACACATACTGAATATGTGTTGAAAACAAAAGTCTGTTGAAATAACTTTAAGCTTGAGGCTCAGACTAACAAATAAAAGGAAATGCAAGACAGAGCTCACGTTAGACCCTTCGCTGTACTTGTTAACACCAGTGTTTTGCATGCATGGGGTGCATAACATAAGCCACTATCCACGCATTGAAGATTTAGCAAGTAAATGACAAGAAGAGTGGTGTTTTCCAGATAAGAAAAGCAGTCTATACGAGAACCTGTAGAAAACCATGTCTGTGTTTAAAGATCATGATGATCATTATTTCCTATGTGTATCACTTACTTCAAGTTTTGGTTAGACACTGTTATCACTAGAAGCATTAAAAGACTACATTGGGAAATGCAACAGGGGAGACAGAAATGTACATTAAATGGACAATTAACACTAATAAAACTAATCTGCTGGGAAATTCTCTCATTACAGAGCTATTCCAGTATATGGGCATTGAAAAAAATAGAAGAGATAAAGAATCAACTGCCTTATAACTAGTGAATTTCATAGAGGACAGCACTGTCACATCTCTTTCAGGTTTATAAATAAATGATAAATGCAAGATGAAACCTCCTATTTTTTTCCTCTTCCTTACCCAAATTTGTCTGTGCTTCTGTTTCAAGGTTATATGGATGTTCTTTGTCTCATACCTTAGCCAAAATGCAACTAACAAGGAATAAGAAAAAGTAAGATTTTTGTAAAGTGACTTAGCATAGTGTATTTGGACACAGTAGATTATAAGGCATCAGTCCACATCCTCAGAGTTTCAGTGTTGTGACTGTACATCTCTAGATGATCACAGCCTGGACAGGTTTTACTATTACTGTATTTTACTACTACTGTTACTTTTATTACTACAAGCATAGAATTGATGCCCCATCGCTGAACCTGCATGGTGCTTACAGAGCATAAACTGTTCTTCAGTAGCTGAGGTACTCTGTGTGCACATCATTACCCAGGGGGTAAATGTGTCTTTCCTGTTGGTAACAGGTAGAAGGTCTCATTTAAAACCAGGGACCATAAACTGCAAGTGTGAACAATATTGCAGAGTAGCTAATGCAGCGTGGTGTCCATCTGACCTTACAATGAGATAGGTTGTTTGCTTTCCCATAGAATTTAGTAAAACATTTTGTATTTTGCAAATTTAAGGGACATTCAAGGGAAGATGTGGAGAAAATGCCAGGACTATAGATATTGCTGGCCTTGCTCCAGGGAAGGGAATAACCTCTGAGCTGAATTTGACCTTTCATGAGGATCTTGATATAACCATGTATGAGCTCCATAGGTATTTTTTGTTCTTTGTGATGGAGTTTTCTTGACCCTTCCTAAGCCCCACAGAGAGATGCTTTAATGGCATGTTAACCTACTGATCAGTGAACTCTGTGCTAATGGGTCATGCTGGAGGCAGAGATTTTCTCTCTGATTGCTGGGATTATCCATGGAAAGCCCAATTACCTGCTGGGGCTGGGGTGAGAAAAGTCACATGCTGCCTCTTTGGCATTGTGTCTGCAGGAGTTTGAGCAGCATTGGGTGTTGCAGGGGTTAATGTTGGGGCGTTTTGACTGTTGTGGACATGCCTGGGAGGGCTGTCAGTGGTTACCTGCTAGGATGGGAGGAACTCCCGTCTTCCAGGAGTTTTAAAAGAGGATGGCTAGGAAGGCTTCGTGGGAAAGGACAGTAGGGTTAACACTTTTTATTATGCCCCTTTGCCCATGAGTATTTGGAGCAGGACCATAGACATTAACATACAGTAGTGGCCATGGCTGTATTTCTTCACAACCAGTTTGTGTTTGGGGTTGGATGTGGCTTCTCTTTGGTTTTTTGAATGTCAAAAGACAGCCTGCCCCCTTTTTAAGTCATTCTGGATCTTGAAACTCATTGTACAATTTCAGCTTTAGGAAATGCATTTCCAGGGAGGATGGTATAAAGCGGAATGCTTTCTTCCATGTTGTGCTGTCTTGCTATTTATCTTGCTCTCATGTTCTATTTGAGGAGTCCCCATCAGAACCCAAGAATCAGGTGGCCACAAAAGCTCTGCTTTCACAGGGGAAATGACATTATGGCATAGTCAAAAAAAAAAAAAAAAAAAAGTAAGACTTTTTCTCAAAAAAAAAGGCATGTATATGTGCATGTATATGTACATATAAAGGTAACTTCATAAAAACAGGTGTATGCCTTGGTTAAATGTAATGCTTTGGAGTCCTTATACTGCACAAATGATAGAGGTAGTCCTTGGGGGATTTGGTGATTTATTAGGGCAGGGAGAGGGCTGAGCATGATTTCTGACAATATTCCTAATGATTGTGTGCCAATATGGGAATTTAGCTTGTGACACATCAATTTTGAAGGAAATGTATTTTGGAAAGCTATCTTGGGTCTGGGAATGTGTTTATAGTCTGGACCAAAACCACAAAGACCATTACATTAACTAGCCAATACCTGATGCAGAGAGCACATATGTGGGTTGTGAAGGGTTCAAATCTAACCTCCTGAGTTTGTCTGATTCAGGTCAGGGATGTGGGGCTTCATTTCCCACGCTGTACCTGAGCACTTCAAGCCTCTCCACCTGTGGCTATTTCTCTTTGTATGTGTGCTGATATGCTTATTGAACCGGGGACTCAGACCTGGATCTCCCATATTGGGAGTGACTCGTCTGATCTCTGGGCTGTTGACTCATTCTGCGCTTCGTGATCTGTCCCAAGAAATACTGATTTCTGAGTGAAAGTTCTATAATTCAGAGCAAGGTATTGGGTATTCTTTCTTTCCCTCTGTGACTTTTGAAGAAATACTTTTGAAATACCTTGGTTTCAAGAGATTGAAGAGTAAAACCTATGTTTGGGTTTGGGGGTTTTTTGTTTGTTTTGTAATATTCCTTTCCATTCAGACATCATCTGGGGCAAAGTCTTTCCTAGTAATAAACATGGAAGCATTTGTTTCCATCTTCAAGCTGGCATCCTCTGCACTGTTTTGGCCTTTTTAAAATATCTGTGTTCCCACGCAGAAATGGGAAAATTGGCATAAATTTACTTTTTATGCCAGCGTTGCCTCAGTTATGATGCTTTTCAGTCTCAGAAGGGTGGCACCTTCCATTTTTTCAGTACCATAGATTGCTCTTGATGACTTTGGGAGCTCTTCAGGTTTTGTACTAAACTTGAGAGCAAATAAAAAAAACCAACAAATATGTGCTCATGCAACCGAGGAAGCCATTTGTGTTTTGGGAGTGAGTGCTCTTTCCCTCTTTAAGAGAGCTCCTCTTTGGCTCCCATGTCTCACAGAAGTGATTTTGTGTTTTCTATTCCTTGCCACCTTTAAATTTATGAATGGCCATGTTATTTTCTTAACCTGAAAAACCTTCCTAATCAGAACTTCTGAACCCTGCCCGCAGGTGCCCTGTACAGCGATGTTACTGGCACACTGCCGTGAAATTTTAAAAACTGAGCTGGCATCAGAATTTAGTCCTTGGGTGGGTAATGAGTATTGGATTTTTTAGTTTGATTTGTGTTTGGAAATCACTACCAAGTGCTGCTTGGTATTGAATTTCACCTATCACTGAGAAAAACTTGGTTAAAGTGGTTACGTCAACAATGTTATGTATGGATACCATGAGAGTATTTAACATCCAAGGGAAATGCTGCTTGGCCTGAGGGCAGGTGCACATTCAAGAACACGTACATTTACAGAACACTGTATTTGTGGGCACCAAGTCCCTTGATCACTGACCTTTATCTTTTTCCCTGCAAAGAGGAAGTCCACTCTTATTTGAGCAAGACTTAGTTGCTTAACCGGTGCTCATTTAGGCAAACCAAGAATGCAGAGAATTACACGTGGTTGCTCATTAATGCTGGTTTAGAAACAGCATTTGCAGTGTGAACAGTCCTTTCAGGTGTATCTTAGTCTGTGACATGATATGAGACTATTTACAGCATAAGAAAACTCAAGTTTTCATGCCATTTAAAATTTTTATTGTATTTGTTTTGTGTACTGCTGCTGCTTCCAATTTCTTTGAAGTTTTTAATATTTGTGTAAAACAAAGTGCCACTGCTAACACTTTCCGTGATTTATAGTTAAAACTACTGAATACTGGTAGTCCCAGACGTCTTGAAAGCTGATCTATATTGACATTCTCGTACTTTGGGAGTTACAAATACACGGAACCTCCTTGACTATACAGAAAGAAGGATTTGGGAAAACAACTGGAGCTTTTAATGTGCTTTTTAGTTAAGATGCTGTCTTTCATGTCGGAAAATAGAGGCAGACTTTAACATGGATGACCTCAACAAAATAACAGTGCCTCAGACAGGGGCCACAAAGAGGAAGGACCAGGCAACTACTGTGCTCTAAAGTGCAAATTGAAGGTCTTCAGCCTGTTGTTCCTGTGCCAGACTGGCACTCAAGAATGCATTTTTTGCAGCAGAGAACAAAATACTCTGCTTTTTCTTTATCCTTGTGGCTTACATTGTTACTTGGCCCATAGGCCATATGTTTGAAATCTCTCACTTAAGGTCAGAATACCCCTTACGTACACTTTGCACTATGTGCCAGGGCACTGAAGTGGGACCATAGTTTCTATAAAAATTGAAATAAGCCAGTGAATCATAGTTATTTACTGTGTTTCATCCCACCTCAGAAAGCGTAAGTATAAAGTGTGATTTTTAATTAACAAGCACATTGTCCCAGTGCTTTGACTTGGAAAATTACGTATCAGTATCTAGAGAGTTTAGCAGACCATTCATTTCTCCCTCCAACCAATAAATAATATCCTTCAATTTCCTGGGAATGTTTTTCTGCTTACTTTTAGCAGCATAGGTACAAATGAAGTATTAATGATGAAGGTAAAATAAATGAAGAGTGATAATTGAATAAAATGGTGCCATTTGCAAAGCAAAACGAAACCCCAACGCTTTCCAGCACCACATCTCCTTCATTTCATCACTACAATGTCTCATGATGACATCCACTAAGAGTTTTGCCTACTAACCTTGAAATGTATCTTTGTGTTTATTGTCAGGACCTTGCTGGCAAATTGAGCTTGACAATGAGATGGTGAAGGCAGGGGGAAGCAGGGTGACCTGGGACACACAGTTCTGCTAAAACCTTTCAAGGTCCGTAGAGTGCCTTTTCCTTTCCAACGAATCAAATTACCAACTGGGCAGCTCGTTCACTTAGCTAATCATTAATGTGGGACCCGTGAATTATGGGGCTTGTAACCCTTTCTCTTGCTAATTAATTTTTTGTGTGTGCTAAAATACTCTTTCTCCTGGTGCTGTGAGAGCCTTTAGCGGGGGCAAGTGCACTGAACCTGGTCTGGGTTGTCCCAGAGCTGGGTTGCCCTCCTTTTGCTTGGAGCCCTGCCATTGCCTGGGCTTGGAGGAAACCAATTCTGCTGGCACCTGCTCGTGGCCAGCAATCCTGGGAGCAGTCCGTGGTGGGTGCAGTTGGTGGGCAGCCCGTTTCAGCCTCATCAGCTCTTCCAGGGTCCTGGTACCTGCAGAGGTGAGTGTGCAAGGTGAGATTCTAAGCCGTGCCCTTCACTTGGGATGATTTTCACTTGGAATAACTCCTTTCTCCTTCTGCTGGAAAATGTAGGTCTTGTAAGTCTGATGCATGTGTAGTGTTGTAGTTCTGGTTGCTTTAGTAGACCTGTGGCCTTCAGCTATCTTGTGCCAGTAAGAGTGAGGCCAGCTTAAGTTCCAGCTGAAGTTGATCGCTTTTCCGTCTTCACACTGCTTGTCTCCTCCATGCATTGTGCACAAGGTCACCGTGGGTTTGAGAGTAGCTTTTACATCACCTTTTCTCAGCATAACAGAATGAATTTGAAAGGGTTATTCTTGCATGTATGGTTTAAGAATTTTGCTTTATTTTATACCAGTTAGAAAAAAAGATGTTTCTTATTTCCTTCTAATAGTACAGGCATTAAATGGCAGGTGCTGGCTCCATTTCTGAAGCCACCGAGAGCAGCTGTGCATCTCTCACAAGGCAAAGAGTTTTTCTGCAGCCCTTTTCAACATTTTGAGGGAAGGAAATCTCGTACTCACTGGATGTGACTGGAAAAGTATTCTATTTCAAATGCAGTCACTTCCCCAGTTTTTAGCAACTCCAGCTAGGATGGTATGCAGTAGGGGATTTGTTTGTAAAGTGCATATATGGTCAGAAAATGACTCTGTACAAATGCTATCATCCTTCTCCAGAGATCCAAAATCTGTCTGTCTTCCAAGATACTTCTGCTTTCCATAGTGCAAAAATAAATGGTGATGGCTTTTTATTTTTATCTGTTCTATAGTGGTATGAGAAAATGAGCTGGATCTTACTCCAGTTTGTTGATTGTCAACAAAATTGTTAATTGCTTTCTAATGTGAGCCAGAGAGCATGCAGCATGACTTCAGGTGTGGTTTGTAAAGCAGGCTGCTGGAAGAACAACTTTTTGTTGCTTTGTTTGGTTTAAACTTGCAGATTAAGAAAATGTACTTTATAAGACAAATAGCGATTTTTCATTGCATCCCTTCTGTCAAACCACTTCTCATCCTATACTTGCACTACCAGGTCTTATTTCTCTCATCGAGTTTTTTTAATGTTTCTGGCAGTTATCAGAGTATCCTTACTTTTTCTACCCTCAGAGCCCTTTAGACTAAAGTAATATCTACCAAATAGCAATTTGCATTCTGAGAAGATTTTGAAAGTCTCCATTAATGCATCTTTACTGAGGCAAACAGCAACGTGCATGTTTCAAGATGAAAGCTGAGGGTGTGCTAAGTAATTTATTCTAAGCATGCAAGGAATTGGTACCATTTAATCTCAGAGTAAGTGACTTGAGCATGTAATTAACTTTCAGCTCTAAGGATATGAATGACTGGAAATTAATTATGAAAAGGAAACATGAACTGTGGCATCATTACTCCACCTGCACTGAGTCAGTACTTTATAAAACATGCTGGGGAGGAGGGACTGACTCTTGGTCCTGAGGCTGGGCTACATACACATCTAGGAGATGTCTCAATAATATAACATTGCAATAAGCAGCTGTATTTGCCATGAGCCATCTGCCTAGCTCTCTTTACTTGAATGAAGCAAAAATTGCTATCTCTTTTCTGTGCAGGTTTTCCATGAAATGCAGGGTATGATGTAAGTGGCTGAGAGGTTTGTTTTCAGCAGAGTCCACTGAAGTCAGCTGTAAAACTAACAGCAAGACAGCAAATCAAGGGCTGAGTGGTCATGATGCAGTTCAGTGTGAAGAAGCCACTGCACTTATTGATTGATTTCCATGAGCAGTAATTTATTGGTTCAAAGTGATGCAAGTCATATCATGTCTTTGGTTTTTTTTAAAAGATGTTTCCTTATCCAAGGTATTTAGAAAGATTAATGGTTTTTAAAAAAATAAAATAAGCTCTGTTTTCTTTTAAAATGATGAATTAATTGAGAATGCAATTAAAATCAGGCTTGACAGCAAATCATGATGTGGACATAATTTTGAGAACCTTCTCTAAAATAATCCTGATGAGGATGGGTGTGCATAATGCAGTTCATTAATGGCAAAAAAGGGGAGATTTTATGATTAGGTGAGTTTATGCCATGTTTGGTGTTTATCTACAAAGTATTGTTAACATGTATGCCCAGCTAGAGGATACTGTATGCATAGTCATACTCACAGAATATTGAGAAACCCAACATCTAAACACGAGAGCTGTGGTTTATGCCTTCTTCTAAGCTAAAGCATAGGCACAGGGAAAGAATACAAATACTGGAAATCTTCCTCAAAGGAAAAGAAAAAAATTGTAATGAGACTAATCAAGTTAGTTAATTTAAATAATAATGAATGTCAACATCAGTGAAAGTTCAAGCTTATTAAAAATAAATAAATACACTCAACTACGTGCTGTCTGAAAATATTATCTGGTGTGTTTGCTCATAGTTATATTTCTCTTTGTCAAGGGGAGGTTCTACTCCATAGGAAAGGAGATATTGCAGAAATCAGGTTGTTTGGGGGATTTTGGTGGCATTGGTCATGGAGGATGGTATTATTTCCTATTAGTATGACTGGTAAGATTTGAGGCCCTGGTGGCTAGCTTTAAAATACTGAGTCGCACAGGTCCTCACAAGATTTATGAGAAATACTTACATTTCTGTTGTTGACAATATCATGCTTGCCTTATTTATTGGCCCTGTCATCTCCATACTTTTGAAAATATCACTTCTAATTGTTCTGAATAATTGCAGCAACACCTGCTGGCAAGCCCAGAGCTGATATACTGGAAGCTTTCCCATTGTTGACGTCAGCCAACAAACCATTTGTGTCTTTAGCAGATGTTTTTGATTTCTTTTTCGCATGGGATTTACTTAGCTCTATTCTCTTCCTCCAGTAAAGGCCAGCCACCTCTTTCAGGCTGTTTACCATCAGAAATTATATTGACTGGGTTACTGGCATCAAACTTACATGGATTTTGCCTAGCCACAATGTTGATGTATTTTGTGTTTTATGAATTCGCTTCTTCTTCCCCCCTCTTCTTCTGTTTTGCAAAAGTTTCACATTTTGTGTTTTTAGCCTTCTAATTAAACAAAAAGTCCTCTGCATTGTCTGCCTTTAGACTGTAGGTCAGTCTGATGGTGTTGGCTGTTTTTTGGTCTTTCTCTATTACCATCTTGAAACAGTGACTTTGCTTTTAATACCTAGAGCGCTTTGTTCTCTACCTGTTTACAGTCTGTATTATTTTACAGATTTCTGATTGCTTCCTCGCTGGAACCCTTTCAGGGTTGTTTTTTTAAGTTTAATTTTATACTATATGCTAAATATAACCAAAGGCTTTTGATTCATATTGAAAAGCAAAACAAAGCCAAAAAAAGATTAACAAAAAATGAAATTTACCCAGATGAATGGAACTACAATGGAAAATAGTAACACCACCCCACCACCCCCCAACTGAACATTGCTTGCAATATGTACTTTAAATCTCTTTTTTCTTGCAGTGATGTGTCATCTAAGTAGGAGCAAATAATATCAGTTCCTTTTGACAAGATAGATTGGAATAAGTTAAAAATTTCACTTTACATGGGACCCTCTAAGTTGAACTTTTTGGTTTACTGTTCTTTGCTAGGGTAGATACACTGGTGTGTTGTTAACAAATTGATATTTTATCAGTGTACAACAAGGACGTATACATTCAAAGTGTTCCTAAAGGTTTCAAGCTGGGCTGTGTTATACAGCAGCAATGTCTTCCCTCTCTCTTTCCCTCCTTCACCAAAAAATTACTCCCTTCTTCTAAAAAAATTGCTAAAAAGCAGACTTTAGCTATCACAGAATCCCCGAGGGGCCAAGCAAGCCATACTACTTTATAAAGTGCAGTGAGTAAAATGGTGTGCACTTTCTCAGTCTTTCTGCAGTGGAGGAAGAGTACTAAAATCATTGCACTGTCCTTCAGTCACAGGTTTTGCTGGACACCTTTATAAAATGCAAATCTATGAAGTCCTGGACATGGGCTCTTAATTCCCTGTCACTGTATCTTCTGCTGTCAGCGGGGCTCACAAAGTCTCTCTACATTCTCAAAGTATTAACCTTACATTCCCAATGCCAGAAATGCTTCTTGCCTCTTTTACCTAGGCTAGTTGTTACCATTTTGTGCCAGATTGTGAATATTCTTTCTCTTAATGAAAGACCTCTTAAAGGTGTTTAGTTTTCATTCAGGAGAGCTTTGTTCATGAGTTATATGTGCTTTATACATGATTTTTTTTTTTGCATAGGATGTTAGTCTTCTGTCTTGGAATAAATAGAGATGTGGATAAGTACATGAAGGTATTTCAGTGGCCCAAACTATATTACTAAATCTTAAATGAATATGCTCTACCAGCTTTCATACTGGATAACAGGCTTCCTCCTATTCTGCTTATTATCCTTAATTGTCCTAACCTGACTGTTTTGTCCTGTGACTTTTGAAGCAGTGTGGCTGTTTGTTTTTTTGACTGACATTGAAGGTAACATCTTTCCACTCCTGTTATGCTCAGGTGTCATCCTAATCAAGAGTCCAAATTCTCTGCATATGATGCCCCATACTGATATATTCCTTAATATGGTATAGTTTCAGTATCTACACATCAGGTTGTATCAGCTACAATTAAAGCTGTAAATTACACACTTCTCCCTCATCACTCGTTCCTTAGTGGTAAGTTACCAAGATGTTTGCATTGATACAGTTAACAGTTTACAACCATTCTTTCTTTTGGAAGGCTCCAGTTATAATCATCTCCAGGCTCCAATTTGTGCCGTACATGGCCATCTATGTGGGTTTTTGTACCCATTCCAACCACCTGGGTCCCATTACTCCCATTTGGTTCCCATTGCACTGACTTCCTGTCTGTATTATGGAATTTATTTTAATTTTTGAACATTTAACATAAATGGTCTTGTATGGTCTGTACGTGAAAAAAAATAAAATCACCACCCCATGTTCTAAAAGTATAATTTAATTTCTGCATATTCTTACTTACTTGTTGTAGTAACAGTCTATAGGAAGACAGTATCAAATAATAAGATTTCCTCTTGACAGAGTTTCTCCGCAGAGAAAAGAATGTTTTTAAAATACCAGTTTTTAAAATCCCCATAACCATTTTTAGAGTCATAGAAAAATGCTGAAAGAGATCTCCCAGGGTCATCTGTCTGGATCCCAAGGGAGGATCCTTATATACTTAAGCCACTCTAGAGAGACAGTTTTCTGACCTTTTGTCAAGTGAATATTCTGTCAACTTCACTGGTGTCTCTAGACCACATGGTATGCAACAAGAATTTTTTGTTGTGTAGCGATGCCTGATGCTGAGGCTGAATTTGCTATTCTCTTTCTCACTGGGAATTCTTAGGAATTTATGGGATGCTTTTTTCATTTCCTTAAGCTTTTATTTTCATTTTCAAACCATACATATATATTTATGTATGAATATATATGTATATAAAATATATTAGAGCATCTTTCATAGCTTAAGTGTTTGCATCATACTGCCCTTCAGAGATTAATGACAGGT
Organism: Monarcha castaneiventris obscurior; assembly: GCA_026261815.1. Lineage (NCBI taxonomy): Eukaryota > Metazoa > Chordata > Aves > Passeriformes > Monarchidae > Monarcha > Monarcha castaneiventris. The sequence goes on from JAMPIT010000890.1 coordinate 8,914,875, forward strand.
AGAGAGGCACAGCTTATTACTTGTAAGCAAGGACAGTGCTATGCAAAAACATGTAAAGAGCCTTAGACCTTTCTACATGAATGCATAGAAACAGAGGAGGATTTGGAGAAGAGAGCAAAGTTGTTTTTCTTTCTAATGAATTAGAATTTTTTTATTGCGTTTTAGACCTGCAGGTGAACAGAATCTACCTCCTGTGGCAAAGCAGGAGGCAAATGGTATCAATGGCCAAGCTCCTCATTTCTCCTTTACTTTTCTACCCAGGCTAATGCCTTCTACCCTAGCCTCACTGGTATTTTCTTTCCCTAAGTCTGATACCAGAACCTACACATCAGATGCATGAAATACTCTGTGCATAGACCATCCAGTCCAAATTGGGGATTTTGTATTGCAGTTGGAGGTGTCTTTCCCAGGTTCTTGGTCATTGAGGCAGGAAAATAAGCTCATGGGTGGGAAGTTAGAGCACCCCAGCAGAAACAGGGCCAAAACCCTACTCCATGCCAGCTGCCCTGCCGTTCCAAACAGCAATGCCAAACAGCTCTGTGCCTATCTCAGAAGATCGCGGAGGGGATACACAGTGACTGAGTAACTCCAGCACTTTTTTCTGGATAAGAAAGCAGCTGAGAGCTAGAAAGGGGTTCATTTCCACAGTCACACTCTCTAGAGGCAAGTCCTTCAGCTGTTGGCATGTATTTCTTTTCTATTATGTGCCTGTTGGGGTCAAGAAAGCAAAGAAAAAATATAGGTCTTTCTGTCCTTAAACTGAAATGGCTTATGTGTAGAAAGCTATGCCATAAATTCTAGAATTCTGTGAATTTTTAACTTGGTTGGAAGGTGAAAAGACAAAGGCACAGCTGAAAATGCTGGCTGATTAGTCTTGTGTATAAAATCTATTTAAGGGGCAATAGCAAACTTCTGTATAAAAATTAATTAGAACATAGCACAGTCAGTTGAGATCAAAGAGCGAACATTTATTGTGAAATATATGGTTGCTGGAGACAATTCATTTTTAATTTATTAGATTCCATAAATTGTTTTCTGATAGGTTAGGAACCGAGATCTATCAAGCTTATTCACATAATGCTGGCTCTGGCAACTAGCTAAGTGAATTATTATCTTGAAGTATATGCTTACCCTTTAATGGTAATAGGCACAGCAATGAAACTACATGGAAGTAGTGCTAGTGTGTTTTCAGGATGGCAAAAGCACTTCTAGCACAGTAGAACATGTTGATACTAGCAGAATAAAACCCCACACTTCTGTAAGGAGTAATGGAAAAAGTGTTGGTTTCATCTTACTGGTGTGATGTCTGCTGTTTTTTCTGAGATACATATTTGAAATGGTGGAATCTGAGGTGGATACAAGGTGCTTCCAGGTTGTTGCAATGTGGATATGAATTTATGGTGGAATTCCTCTGCACTGCTATCCTCTGCATTGTCCTTCATTTTTTTGCCAGGGACAGAACCAATCTATCTCATTCAGAGCATGACTACCCTTTCACCCACCTGGTTTAACTCTGCCTTCAGATTGCCCACATGGGTAGAATTTGGCCTTATCCTGCTGCTCCAGCAGCTGCTCCTGTTAATAGAGGCCCAAAAGGCCTTGTTTATCTCTTGCTTTGTGGTGTTGTTTCATAAACTACTGGAAAAATGTGTAAAAGTCAGGTTTTTTGCTCACCATTTTCCTTATTTATTTCTGCTTTCATCCATAATATGATACATGCTGTGCTGAAATCAAGGACGTTGTAAAAATTACAGTGTATATAGAATTAAAATTTCAGTGTCTGTCTGATCAGCTTTCAGGCATAGGGACTGCAGGAGTATGGGAACGAGGAAAGGACGGTGAGCAGCGTTCTCATGTTTGCAATCCCTTAACTGCACATTTCACCTGCTGTTCTTTCAGTATAACTAGACTGTTAGTTGGACCTGTGCTCATTTTATCCCAGTGCAGGTTTGGATTTCTAACAAATAATTATTATCTGCGGCTGTGGAAAGCAATCTTATTTTTAATGTATTACACAAAAAAGCAACCTACATGTTTTTTTCCTTTTTCCGATTTCTGTTGCTTTTAAGTACAACTCTTTATGAATTTCAGAGATGGTCTGATAAAGCAGAATAAGATACTTTTGATTCAGAAGAATCCTAAAACATCTGCTCTGTAAAGAGACCTGATGGCAGGAGGATGGAGAGTGCTTATATATTCTCAGAATTGCATTTGAGTATCCAGCATTGAGTATCCACAGGACATATGCCAAATTCTTCAGGAAAGCAACAGGATATTTTTGTTTTAATATTGTTTTGATATCTTTTTTATGTTGTCAAAATATCTGCTGGCAATGTAAATATAATATGCTCGCTCCCTTCTCTTTAATTTACAGAAGGACTGAGATTCTCAGAAAGAAATTTTCTTTTGGGTATGTCCAGGTGTGCACATCTAAATCCTGTGGAAGGCTGAACAGCATCAGACCATTATTTTCTGAAAAAATAAGCTATTGCAAATCAGCACGCATGAAGCCAAGTTATAATAGAGTAATTTATTATAATTTGATGTAGATGGTGGATAGAATGGATAGATTGTAATTGAAGCTAAGTGAATAATTCCAGTAAATAATTTATTCAATGAATTTATCCTGTTTTGCTACTCAGAGATTGTTTTTACTCCCCCCTCTCCTTTCCCTTCTTACATTTTATAGTCCCTGGGGTTGTTTTGTCTAACCAGAGGGGTGAGGGCTCTCTTCGTTTCATTATGTGCTGGGCTGTGCTGGCCACTGGGGCAGTGCTGCCGTTTCACACCTCTGCATCCCCAGGTGTGCACGGCTGGAGCCCCCTACTCAGGGCAAGTCTGATGGGGCTCTGTGTGGGGCATGCCCATCATGGCAACAAGGCTTCCAGAGGTGTGGGCATTCCTCCAGGGCAAGAATTAGTTACGCTGTGGGCTTTGAGCTTCACACATGGGTAGGAGCTTTCTAGCAAAGACCGACTCAAGACAGATAACAAGGGGCTTTCTAGAGGATGTGGACTGTGTTTCACTTGGGCTGCCGACACCTTCAGTTTTTTGTGTGTGTGTACGTGTGTGTGCAGTGCGGGGTAGGCTTGAGTTTGGTTTTCCAGGGCTTCCAGAAGAGAGTAGAAATGTTTTTGCCATAAAACTTCTTTCCAAGAAAATGTCTTCTGTCCAAGGAATTTGTTTATTGAGCAGGAGCTGTGCTCCCAAAGCCTTATGGGGTTTTGTTTCTATTACTGTATGTGCTAGCATCCTGCTGGTTGATCAGGCTGGCCAACATGCTGTGTCCTTATCCTGTCTTATTCTCCCCGTCTTCTAAGTTTTTTTCCAGCTTTTAAAACAGTGTTTCTGGAGTTTTGAGCTTTTAATTAAGCTTTGTCTTTCCTCAGCAACCCATCCCTTCTTTGTCAGGAATTTGGACAAAGATTATTAGATGCATACACATTTGTTTTTCTCCTGGTTCCCTCAAGGACCCTAGCTAAGTGCTCCCCCTTTCATTTAACATTATATGCAGATTTTTGTAACATTTCCTCTCCTTATTGCTTTGAGTAGTGAAACAGTTTCATGACACACGGACTAATGTTTCTGATTGATATCTAAAGTAGTGCTGACTAAAACAAATTGAGCTATGGACATCTCAGACCTATTCTTATTCCAGACAGGTTGCAAACTTAAGTAGGCATCGCTTCATCAGGACTATGGTGATCACTGATTGCTTAGTGCTCAAATAAATGAAGCACAGACTGAGACAAAATTCAGCAAAGAGCGTGAACTCGTGATGTTTGATTTCAGAGCCCTGAGCCACCAAACTGGGACACAGATACTAAACCTTTAATGTAGCAGAACCTACATACAGTGGCGAGCATGTCCTACTGTGGTCGATGGATTTACAAAGTTCATCCTCACAGTCACTAGGTCTGAAGATTTTAGCATTATCATTCTGTTCTGTGTGTTATCTCTTTGCCCATCTTATTTGTGTTTATCATGTTTTAACACAAAAATCCCCTAGACCACAGAATCTGCTCTTCCATGACCTGTCTCACTTTCTCCCACAGCTCTAAGACACCACCTGTACCTGTGGGAAAGGGCTTTAATCCTACACTGCATCCTCAGCACGGGTTTGGAGTGATATCGCACAAGATTTTTCACCTTCTCTGTGCTGCTGTGGGTCAGACTTTTTGTCATTGAGCAAAACATCAAGTAGCAGGTTTGATTTCTTAAGGAGGCTTGCATTTTTCTTTTGACGAAAGTGGAATTGTTTGGTTTTGTATAGATAATCCATATGTTCTTCAAAGTGGCACTATTCCTCTTAAACAACTTCAAAACATTGGACTTTAATATTAGTTTGTAAAAGCAAATTATTTTAATGATAGAATGTATGAACAATAGTCTAATCTGTTCAGCAGTTTGGTGTATTTTTTAATAGATTTCTATATTAATGTTGGAGCAAAGACAGTAATTTTTGGTGCTTTTACAGCTGTGAAAACATGCCTATTGCAAAAAGTGACTGAGCTGTACCAAAGGGTGCACTGTGCCAGCAATATTTAATACTTCATTGTAGGTCTGCTGTTTTAAACATCTGTCCCTCATTTAGTGTATTTTTAATACAGAATTTTTAGTGTGGGCAAAAATGTAACTTTTTATAGTAAAATGCTTTCTCTGCTACTGAGAAAAAAGCAACTTAGGATTCTATGAGAAAAAGTATTTTTAATGATTTATAGGATTTGGGTCGTTGGCCTTCAACTTCCATAAAACAGTAGGTCATTTTTATTGAAACGAACACATTTCTAAGAACATGAATGTGGTTGATAAAGGAAGTTTCTGTGAAGTAAATATGGAAGCTGGAAAGGGAAGATTACTCTGTAGCCCCTGTGCTCTGCTGCACATTATGTGTAAAAAGGAAATAATTGAGTTTCTCAGTCTGAGGCAGGTGAGTGCAACAGACTCCTGCAGCAAAAAGGAAGAAATAGGAAATGAATTGTGTGTGAAAGATACTGAGGTTATGTGATTGTCAGTGTTCTGTGTTCATTGTAGGATGTTCAGGGTGGAAGGGACCTTGGGAAGTCATCTGATCCTAAGAGACATCTTCAAATGGAGAATGTTGGCAAGATGTCCTGGGGTCTTGCTATGAGTTAACAGTCCATCAACTTGAGAAAGGACTTGGCGCTGCTGAGGCTGCACCTTGAATCCTGTGTCCATTTGGGCCCCTCACAACAAGAAAGACCTTGAGGTGCTGGGGTGTGTCCAGAAAAGGGCAGCAGAGCTGGTGAAAGGTCTGGGGCACAGACCTGTGTGGAGCAGCTGAGGGAGCTGGGGTGTTTGGCTTGGAGAAAAGGAGGCTCAGGGGAGACCTCATCACTGTCCACAGCCACCCAAAAGGAGGCTGTACCTAGGTGGGGGTTGGGCTCTTCTCCCAGGTGACAAGTGATAGGACAAGCTCTGCCAGGAGAGGTGTAGATTGGATATGGAGAAAAATTTCTTCACTGAAAGGGTGGTCAAGCACTGGAACAGGCTGCCCAGGGAAGTGGTGGACTACACATCCCTGAAAGTGTTCAAAAGATGTGTAGATATGTTATTTAGGGACATGGTTTAGTGGTGGCCTTGACAGTGCTGGGTTAATGGCTGGACTCAATTTAGAAGTCTTTTCCAAACTTAATGATTCTATGACTGGCTACAGAAGAGAACACCCAAGTGTACAGTTTTAATTCTTCCACACTAGTGTAATTTCCACTATCATTTTCTGGAAGAAGACTATAATGAGTGAATCTTCACAGTTTTTTATGCGTGTAAAAATAAGGATATCCTTGTCCTTACAGTACATTAAAAAAGTCCACACAAAAGCAGAAGAAAACAAAGTGGCTATCATGTACTAAATTAAATTTCCAAATATGTGGCAAGTGCCCATGCCCATCCCATTTAATTAGTTATCAAAAATACATCATAGATTAATTCCTCCTTTTCACAGGTATAAAACTGCCCAACTTATTTATGAAAAGGACTTAAATGTTCACCTCTAACAGTGCATAAATCTTTGTTTGTTTGTTTATTTGTTTGTCCTGAAGTAATGATGTGTGGATACCAATCAATTTGTTTGGGTGACATTTTCCTAGATCAGCCTGCTGGAATTAGTTGGTGGATGGGGATGTTTTATCCTGCAAGGTGGGAAAGCAAGCACTGGTTTTGCTGTTTTGATCTGTAAAAGGAATAGTTCAGGAAGAGAACTCTGTACTGGGACTCAGGAGTTTAATGGTGAGACTCAATGACATCTTAGTTATCAGGAAAAGTTTATAGGTCTTGTGTGGGAAGAGTATTTGAAATTATATCCACAGATACATTTAATACAGCTTTCATTTTTTCCTGTCTTATCTCTCAGTATAATTAATTGATGAAGATTTACACTCTGTGTCTTATGTGAAGGGACTGTTTGAAAGAAGGACAATCATTTGGCTCATATTAGCATTGCCTCAGCTATACCTTCCTTTACCCACTTTGTACAGGTACATTGCTACCTCTGAAAATGGACTAAGAAACAGGCTAAGCTGGGAACCTTCAGAAAACAGAAAAATGCTCTTTTTTTACCCAGAAAATGTTTCTTGCTTGTGTATGGTCTTATTGCACTGGCAGGGTTTTTTCAACAAAATATAACAGCACAGAAAAAAAAATCTGAATTTATATACAGGCAGTAAATATGACAAATTCTTTTTCTTTACTTTTTTTTTTTTTTTAAGAAAATGTGTCTTCCATTTATACAAGTGCATGAGGTCAATGTGAACTATGGAAATTCAACATCTTTTATGTTTTGGATTTTTTCTTTTAAGCAGATCTATTCCTGCAGTCTTCAGTGATTTGGTATGCAGATTAGAATTGGGCACTTTTTTAGTGATGTTCCTGACTTCAAAACATGCAAGTTAAGAAAACATTCAACAGTACACCTGATGCAGCTCATAATGGCTCTAGTAAAGGAAGCTAGGACGGGTCCCTCTTAATTTTCCATGAAAGAAGGAAGTCCACAGGTGCAATGTATTTTAGAAGACCCGTTGTCAGCTAGATAACCAAACACTGGAAATTATAAAAAAAAGGCATAGTTTACATAATTTGGGAAGACCGGATGTTAACTGAAAATATAAACCATCTATTTTTTGTAATACAGCAGGCATACCTTTGTGGCTGTAGAGGCAGCAAGCATACACAGGTAATAACGCTTAAAAATTTGTCAAAGACAGAAAAAATTCTGTTTTCTTTTGAATTTTTGATTTATGTACACTCACTAGGGTCCAATTTCAGAAAACAGATGCAGAGAGAAGTATACATGTGTGTCTCTGAAGATGGCCAGTATGGGCAGTTTCTTCTTATAGGAATTCTTCAGGAGCAAATCCTGAGTCTGGAATCATCAGGATGTGGTCAAGAGCAAAATCCCAGTTCACAGAGGCATGGGCAGATCTGGGGGACTGCTGAGGTAGGAACTGTCAGACAGTTCCTGTTATTGGCAATCCGGGATTAGGCCTGCAGCTCTACAGACTTAGTCACTAATTAAGAGAACCTGATTTTACTGGAGTTATACCCAGGGTTAAAGCTCTGAGTGAAGCCAGTCAAGACATTCAGAGATACTGACTCAATTCTGGATGCCATTAGGATCGCCAAAAACTTGTCAATGGTGAGACTTGCATGTCCTTTCTTAAGGATATCTAAAACAAGTAAAACATCTCTGAATTCTCTTTTTGTCTAAAACTGAAAAATAATAAAAGGTTTTCCCATCCTTTGCCACCGTATGCATGGATAACTGTGGTTCACATAACTTCTTAAAACATTTTAGGAACAAAATAACCCTAAAATATCTAAGTAATAAGTATTAAAGGCTTCATTTATAACAGGCTCAGCAATGCTTTTCCATTTGACTCTGTTGTGAGATAACGTCTGTAAGGCAGCTCCAATGCAATAAAAATTGCTGTTTTCATAGGAGATTGTAAATGACAAGCTCTGTGTCAAATTTAGCTGCTGTTTGGAGATAAAAATGAAAAGCAGAGAAAACTAAGAGTCAGTATAATTGAACAACTTTCTGAACTGTTGCATTTTATATATAAAATGTTAGTTTTCAAAGGTGAGGGCCAAAATAAATGTTTAGAGTTCACTCTTGGTTGTGTGGTGCAGCAGAGATTGACATGCATTCACGGTTGCATCATGGACACTGGAAAAACCCCGCTCACCACTGGGAGGAATGCGCTTGGCACCAAGTCAAATGCACAGCGTGGAAGCATTCACCTAATTAGTGTTTTAACAGCTGCTTAAGGTTCGTTTCAATGGGAAGAAAATTATTGAGCACAATTTTATGTAATTAGTAGAGCATAAAACACGTGGTGTGTCTAATTAAATGTTTAAAACTATTGACATTACGTAGCTACTGTTGAGGTAAATGAAGTGGAAAATCGTTATGATTTTTTCGGTTGGTAAATTACTCCACAATACGCTCAAAGGCCCATTTGATAAGATGAACTCAATCCTAATGCAGAATGATGAGCATTGGGGCCTTTTCACACCCCACAGGTATGTGGAGATCTCACCAATTTAACTGGAGGAGCTGGCTGGTATTTCAGGGCTTTCAAGTCTTGCCAGCATGTGCTCCACTCTTCAGAGCACACTGTGTTAAATGCAAGTATGTCCCGCTGCTTTGGTTCACAGCTCCTTTATCCAAAGGGTGACAAACTGTGCATTGTAGAGCTGAAGTCCCCGCTTTCTGATCCCAAAACAATAAAGCCATTGAGTAACGATCCAGCAGGCACTTAGAAAAGAAGAGGAGCTTGGCACTGCGAGCAAATTTGCTTATAAAACTTGTTGTATTTTCACAGGTTGCATTGTTGAAGTATTCGGACTTTGTTTTGCAGTTCTCAAGATAGATATGGGAGTGTAATTATATATCATGTAACATCATCTGTGTGATTAATTTAAATCCATTTGCACTACAGGTGCTTCAGTATATGGAGCACCCTGTTGTCATATTTATTTACAGGAGTATTGAACGATGTTGACAGTAAAACCCAAACTTCTGAGATTCATTTTTTCCCCATCTGAGTCAATACAGTTTTTGCCTAACTGATGCTTAATGTCATGCTTTGTCAGGTAAACCACTTTTTTTTTTTTTTTCCCCTATTTCAAATGCAATAGAGAAGAAATAGCACAAAAACAGGGAGTGTGATTTAATTGCAGCTATGGCACTCAAATCTAGCAAAGACAACAGTAAAACACTGAATTTACATTGGGCTAGCTGAGGGTTCATCCACCCTTTTTGTATCTACAAGCTAAGTTTATCATTCTATATAATACTTGCAGTAGCTGTCAACATAAACTATAAAACGAGCACATGCATAGTGTAAAGGTAAACATTCCCTAAAAGAAATTAGGGAAATATTTCACAGAAAAAAATTTTTAAAAGAGAGCGGTTGCCCTTTTTGCTTCCATGGCTTTGCCTCTCATTGTTCATTTGTTTCTATGGCCTCCAGAAAACCATGAAGTAAGGTTAAGCTGTGATTACAAGTTTGCATAAGACCATGCCAGCACTGCGTGCCCTGGAAGGCAGCAGATCACTCTTCTGAGGAGGTGAAGCTGAAGGTGTCATTCCTCAGTGTCTTTCCTCCAATGACTGGAAAAAATACTGAAGTCCCACATATGGGGTCCTTACTGATTCCTCTTTATGACACACCTGCACATCCACAGACTGAGGGCAGGTACAATTTTGAACCTTCTAGAAGGAGGAGGAAGTTCTGCTGAAAGTGATATGGGATTTGTACCAGGGAAGGGCGGATGGCAGCAGCTCTTCCCTCTCCAGGGCCACCACTAGCCTGTTGTGGAAGTGCTGAGGCACACGCCCCTTATGGACACTGCAGTGCCTGTGGTAATGGCTCACACTGCATGGATCCAAAGCCAAAAGTTTCATTTCTGAGGTACTCTGGTAGATTCTGGATTCCCCAGGGAAACAGATTGCAATTAGCTACTGCTGCTGAGCCTTCCTACTTGCATTCTTTTGCTCCTGGAGGTATCCTACCCAAGAGATTGAAAGAGAAGATTCTTATATGGGGAGGGAGAGAAGGAGTCAAGCACCTATGAGCAGTACCTGCTTCCTAGAAAATTAAAACTTTTAACTGTTATCTGTCAGTAACTGGAATTCTATTCAGGGTCTCACTGTCTTAAAACCTTTCTGGTACGCATGGGAAGAGATCTACATTTTCCACGCGTACCTCAAAACACAGTAAGAAGTCTGTCTTTTGTTTTGAGGAACCTTTTCAAACTTAAATGACTTTATCTGCTATTTAAATTCAGTGACATAATTTTTTTAAAAGTGCCCTGGGGACTTCATGAAGAGCAGGAATGGTCATACTTCACAAAACCATGGGAAAGAGGGGTCCGGAAAAGCCTATTGGGTCTTTTCAGTGTGGGGCTTTTGGAGGTCTGTAGCAGCATCAGGGCTGTTTGTGAAGCTGGGGCTTCGTCTGTGAGCTGAAAGAGTTAATTTTCAAGTTCATCATGAACTGTGTTTACTGATCCTTTCTTATTCCTTTGTGATAATTGGCACCTCAGATTCTCTGCTAATTAATTGGGCTGCAAGGGGCAGGTGGCGCCATTCTATTTTGATAATCCCTGTCAGCAATGTCTGTATAATCTCTTTGTTTAATTAAAATGAATTTGGAATAGGGTGCATGAACTTGCAACAGTTTGGGTTTTTTTTCCCTTCCCTTCCTTTCTCTCTCTCTCCCTCCCTCCCTCCCTCCCTCCCTCCCTCTTTCTCCCCCTCTCTGCCTCCCTCCCTCCTGGCTTTGCTTTGCTTCACTTCAGTGGGCGTTCACTGCTGGGGGGCAGTTCTGCACTTGTGGAGCCACCACAGTCCGTGTGCTATTGTCACTCTCCAGTCTCTTTGGAAATGTCTTACCTCATTAACACTCCCCAAGACATAAGCCATTTATTTTGAAATGTCCTTTTTTCTTTTCCTTTAAAACAAAGAACAAATCTGTAAAGAGATTTCAAAACTTCTTCCTACTTAAAGTAAAAAACAGTTCAGAAGGTGCATTGAGGTTTAAAATAATTTTAGTTAAAGCCAAAATATTTAACCATTGAAAGACATTACTGTAATGTTTCAGCAATCCATTGCTTATTTATCTCCATGGCCCTGACAAAAAATTTCAAGCAAGCAAACAAAATCCAGTGCCAAAAGCATTGTTTATCTTAAAGTCATTTCATGCAATATGAGCATGGGTCAACTTTTTAACACTCACTGAGGACAGATTTCAGAATGAAGAGCTGAAAGTTTAAACTTCTGCTAAGACATAGTTTCAATGTGTGTTTTATTATGATTACTGGAAGCATTTCATGCCAAGTGCAAGCACAGAAGTAGATTGCAAGCCTTGTCCTTGAGGAGGCTGCATGGCTTTGAAGGTCCCCTCCTTCTCCAAGTGTCTCCCTGATGTTTTGTCTAGTTTCTCTTCACATTCCAGAGCAGAGGACAGAAAGTCACAGGAGCCGGAACAGAACATGGGATTTGTTTTACAAACACTCTAAAGGGATAAGAAGGTGAAGGATGGATGACGAAGGTTTCTTGTGCCATGGAGGACATTTCACATCATGTGCTCATCTTGTCCAGTGGCCTGACAGCTCACTTCTGCTGGCTGCTGTTCAAGGGGAAAAATACATACATCCCCTTTTTTCTTTTTTTTCCTGTGCCTGGAGGCATGCTGGAACCTAGCAGAAAGAATAATCCCAATTTTGGCCAAAATTTAACTGCTAATAGGTCGCTGAAGGAGTTTGTCAAACTCTCGTAATATGAATGCACACAATTCCCTATAATATAAAAGGGAAAAAAAAAAAGATGCTATGTAGTAGTTTAATTATATTATCATCCCTTCTGTGTTCAAGATGAGGTCACTCAGGAACTGAGCGTGGCACTCATGGCTCCTTTATGTTTATTTGAAAAGAGTTCCACAAAAGATCACTTCTTCAGTGGCATCTGTCTCAGCATTTCCTCAGATCCCCAAGACTCTCCTGTTGCAGATATATTTTCCCTGCTACTATTGACATGTTTACTTGCATTGTCTGCTGAAAGCACACATCCAGCTCATTTTCCTGTGGTGTGTTTACTAGTGCCATAGATAGGTGTGAGTATCCCTGTTGTATATCCACAGAACTTGGAAACTCTGCGATGCCAGCAATGTAGGATGTGTTTCATCCTTTCCTACCCATTCCTAGTCTCCCTGAGGTCCTTCCTTTCCTCTAACTGAAAAAGCTGCTGATGGTTCAGTGTGAGTAAATCAATGTTATACTCCTCTCAAGTCTTCTGTCTGGGATCCTCACACCCAGGAAATCAGCTCACATGCAGGAGATGAGATCCTGAAATTACAGTGAAGAATGTTTTAGAAAGCTCCATTTGAAAGATTTTTTTTTTTAAATAGATGTCAGTGAATTAGCATTTTCAATGGGAGATTGAAGGATAAGCTGGCAAACTTGTCAGCATTCCCCTGCAGTGCTCTGAATGGATGTCCAGAGCTGCCAGCGTTTGTAACCTCATCATTAGCCTCCCAGTAATTGCTCTTTGTCAGCTATCCCTAGTGTCCACACTCAAATGGTCACATGAAACTGTTTTAATGCAGTAAAGCAAAATGAAGTTTCTAATTCTCATCAAATCAGGGAGAAGTTTGAAAACTCAAAGACTGGCAGGGGGAAATGAAATCAAGAAATTCTTCTGTTCAAATCATCGGAGTTTTTATGAGATTATCTAAAGCTGTGGATCCTATTAAAACAGAATGAAAACATAAAATGAACACAGTCATAAGATGTCTTGCTGCTGTTTGCCCCTTTGCTATATGGGTGCTCTGCAATACCTGCGTGGTAAGGGAGAGGAGTTTTGTTTCCTGGCATTTGATGAGCATCGCAGTAGAAAGAACTCCTGCAACACAGCAAAAAGAAATCCCCAAACTTTTCAGGAACTGGAAATGCATCCAAAGATTTGCCTGCATCACAGATATTCTTTCAATTTTCTGTTATACAATTGTATCTTAAGGGTATAAGACTGTGCACATGTTTAAAGCAGAAAAATATCTCAATGTACAGTAGCAGGAAAAAAAAACCTTAAATTCTGGAGAGCTCAAGAGGTCCAAAGGAATCTTTCCTCTAACTTGCTATTGAGCAGATCAACTAAGGATCAGCTCAACAGCACTTAGCCCCTACAGATGGTGTCTACTTCAAGTGTGACTCCAGTGCATTTCCTTTTCCTGGTAATTAGGATGCTGTTGTGTAAAGGTATGGCTTCAAAGTTGTGTCTGGGCCCCCTCTTCTGTCTTACTATCACTTTTCCTGGAATAGTGATAGCTTCAAGGTTTTGCTGAGCTCTGTTTGTTTGTGAGTCCAAATGAAAACAATGGGGGAGTTGAAACAACTTCTGAGATGTATGAAGAGCTTCTTATTTGAGGAGTTAATTGGATTTCTGTCTCCTGGCTTTAGGTGACAGATTCCCAGGCAATTCCATGGTTTCTGTACAAATGTCTCCTGATTGTGACTATTATGGGTATGTGGTGTTAATTAATAGACTCACAATTCAAATTATGATGTAGGGTTTTAGAGAGATGTATGTAATATACACAAAATATAATAACAGATATGGCTCTGGAGGTACCTCTGTTCCTGCTTTTGAGAGTTTCAGGTATCAGGGTTTAGTTCAGGTTCTTTTGGTTCCAGACTTAGTTACTGATAGATTGCCACAGGAAAGTATGAACACATTTGCTCCATATTACTCAGTAGACTAGAGGTAGAAACTCCTAAAAGGCAGCATTTAATCTGTGAAAATCCAGCTCTGAATGTGAATAATCCTATATAGGAATTTCTGTCCAAGTTTTAGTATGGCAAGACCAGAGTATCTCCCAAAGTGATCCTTCTCCTCTGCTGAGCGTCAGCAATAGCAGAATAGCAATTCAATTGCAGACTGTTTTGCAATCTTTGAAAGGATTGCGTGCATGCTAGAAACAGAATAAAAATTATTCATGCCACAGAGGATTAAATGCCTTCTAAAAACGTGGAATTCCAGATCTGAAACATGATTCTGTTCTTGCTCAGATGCCTTGAAATGTTAAGTCCCTCTCTTTGGTTTATAGGTGCTTGCTGTAGAGAGTCCAGCTTTGCTGATGTGAAGGCAAGGAGCTAATGCTGTCAAATGGTCCTATTTAATTGCACTGCTTATGTCTCATACGTAGATTGTGAATAATTATTTTTAAATTGAGGCTCATAATGTACCAAGGGATGCTGTGAATCATCTGAAATTTTGTAGGAAGCAATTTTTCCTCTCACAGTCTAGAATGTGCGTATTAAGGAAATTCTGTTTTCTCCTGCCTCATAAATTCAGCAGTTCACAGGAAGAAATGTATCAACTAGGTATTATATAGAAGTTTGGTAGTTGAACAAGTAAGTGGTAGGGTAAAAAAAGACAGGAAAGAGTCATACAGTTGTATAGGGAATGAGGAAGCTGCATGAAAAATTCTACAAATCACTTTAAAGCAATGAAAACTCATAACTTCTCCATTTACTGACAAAGTAATTTGTCAACAGATACTGGCCCCAATTGATGGACATTAAGTAGCCAGTAAATGTAACAAATCACATTGTACATTATTAATTTAGATTATTTCTTTTCCACTTCTCAGTCAAAAACTGGTTATTTGGAGCTAGTAAATACAGTAGCATTGTAGGTACTGTACTGTTGCCAAGAAACAATCTTCTTAAGTGGTACTGTGATAAATCCTTTTGGGTAACTGTTTACAGAGACTTCTACTGTAGAAACTCCACTCTTTCTTGCAAGATTGTCTCTGACCATTTGAATGTTAACATTCCCTTATTCGTGGTGACCAGTGCCAATTTCTGAGTTATATTTTCAGACAAGGCCAATATTTCATGTTGATTTTTGCTTGGAGTTCATTCTTGATAGGTCTTAGATGTGAAAGCTCATGCCTTTTTGAATATCTGTGAAGATACTGAGTTGAATCTCTAATACTGCTAGCTATTGACTTTTGTTTATTTGTTGTCTTTTTTAAGGTTTTAAGACCCTTTTAAGGTTTAGGTGTCCTAAAGTCTTACTGGAGATTTAAACTATTTAAGGTATTGTTAGGTGATTTCCTTAAATTTAATATTACCTGCTTCAATAGTGCTTTTGGAGAAAAAAAAAATTTAAAAAAATCATTCATCAAGGCCTTTATGGGTCCATTTATCAAGAATTAAGATCAAGACTAACAAGTTAATGAATTAATCAAGACGCTCAATTATGCAACATAGGAGCTTTTGAAAAAGAGCTACACATTTTGCATTTTGGAGTTGTTTGGCTCATGGAGGAGCGAGTATCCTTAACTGCCAAGGTTTTGAATCCTAATTCTCAGTGTATGTAATTGTTGTATTGTTGTCCTGGGAGTTACTTACCATACTTTTTTTTTTTTTTTTCTGCTATAGGCAGGCTGTCAACACCAGGATGTAACCTGGAAATCAAATATCCTTGTTTGCAGTAAAATTTTTAAGCATTATGGGAACTATGCTTTAATGCTTTGAATCCTATTTTGAAATACTGCTTTTTAAAAGGTAAACAATTGCCTCTAAGGAAACATGGAAATAACGTCTTGATTTGGTAGCAGTTCTGGGAAACAGCACTTCTTCAGTGTGCCTGAATTTAACAAGTTGAATATTTATTTATTCATACATTTAGTTAGTCATTTAAAAGCAGGATTAGCTGCTTCTGGGAGCTTATTGTATATATTAGTGTTGTTGTAGGATTATCCTCTCTGCAACATTTGGCTGGGATTTGGGGTCACAGGCACCCTGGCCAGTGAGAGTGACCACATTTGGCCAGGGAATGGCTCGTCTTTTTTCACTGGGACACCACTGCAGGGCCTCTTACGTCACTCTTCCCTAGCCAGCTCCTTCTCTTCGAGATAGATCTCTGTTTGCCCCTAGCTTTGAGACAATATTTGCATCCTGTGCACAAAGCACCTTCTCAGTCTATTATTTTATTAAGTGTCACATATCAGCCCTAAAGCATAATACTGTCACTGGTTCCATGGCCTTTTAGTTACCAGAGAAGGACTTGGGATATTCAAATGGCTACATCTCATTATGTCAGTGTTCAGCCTTATGTTTTAAACTTGCCCAAACACAGAGCTGGGAAGGAAGCAGGTAGCAGCACTTTCTCTACAATAGCCTGTGTCCTAGCAGGGTTAGAAGGCTTTTCAACCCAACACGAATGATAAACCCCTCATTCAGATCCTCCTTTACAAAGGTATTTGTGAGTATGGCTGAACAGCTCTGGAGAACAAGAAAGAAAGGATGGGACTAACCTGTTCATGTCACGTTACTTCAGCCACTGAAGAGGCTCGTGGTTACTGCCCCATCTATCTGGGGAAAGCCCCTTGCAGAGGTTTTAAAGAGACCATGATCAGCTATAAGGTGATATGTTAAAAGGACTACCAAAAGCACCCATAGAAACTTGAAGCACTAAAGAGGCAATAACTGGAGACAGAAAACGCAGACGGCACAGCCACTGTATTGATTTGTTTTTCCTGGAATTACAAACTCATTCTTCACTTAAAATCAGTGATCATCAGGGGCTGGGTCACTCAGTTCATTATCTAGACCCTACTTTTCCCTCTCCTAAAAGAATGTGTGCTCATGGGTAGGCCAGATGTGCTGGTGAACTGTGGTCCCTTCCCTGCCACATTCCCTTCTGGCAGGCTCTCAGGGAGGTGTGCATCCATCCTCTTGCTAAAGACAGAATTTTTCCCCATCGTGGGCAGAAAGGAATCAAGTTGCAAGTATAACATGCCTTTTGGGTGTTACTGCATGAAGGTGAGGCCTGTTGTGGCCAAAACCAGCATTAGCATCTGTGGTTCAGGTTGGTCGGTGGCTGAAGCAGCTTTCTGGATCTGCGCAGATGCACCTTCTAAGTGATCAGCAGAGAAAAAAGGAAAAAAAAGCTGACTTTGAAAAAAGCTCTCTTTCAGCATGATCAATCTGGCAAATCCCATGCCAGGATTACACAGGAAATAAAGTTTTTATTACATGCCGTGGTATTTATGTGTGAGCTCCTGGAGTATAGGTCAGACTACAGCAAACGCTTGTGGAGATTTGGTGATCATCCCCAATCAATATGTAAACTGAGCTCAAGATCAGAAGGGTCTGTTAACTTTAGTAGGCTACTCATCTAATGTTACGTATCAGAAAGCAAATGAGTAATAAAATTGTTATTGTTGGCATCCTAGGTTATATTTGGGCCTTGCAGCACTGAAAATTATTGCCTGATAGACGTCATAGATAATAACACTGAGCTCCCCTGCAGTGATGAACTGCAGGTCCATGGATTGATAAAGCAGAATACAGACAGATGCTTGTTGCTGGAACAGATGTGCTGGTCTCAATACATTACTGCTTATCTGCTGGTGATTTCTGCCTTTCCCCTGAAGAGAGGTGGCAAGACCACTGAGTGCTCCTCATCTGCTTTGGTGTAAGCTCAGATACCTTGCCTTAAGCTGCTGTTGAAGGCTGTTTAAACTAAGCCCAGCTGACTTGTCTGTGAAATAGATGGGGGTCTCAGGCAGTTCACTCTAGTTTTGTAAGGAGTTTTGTAAGGAGTGATAACATTTCAGAAGAGAGAAATGGATGTTACAGCTTTCTGTGTGACTTTAAAAGTAGCAAAATGCACCTTGGAAAAGTTTTCCACCAGATAAGATCAAGAAGATAGGAAGGGACATAGCTCTTACATGGTTTGTACATGGAAAACCACCATTGACTTAAACCCCATATATCTTCCTAGTTTATAACTCTTTAAAGTCATTTCAATCAACCCCTTAGGGTTTTTAAAGCTTGGAGTTGGTTGAAAATATACTGTATTTTCAATGTGCTCGCTTTTGCTAGGAGCATTTACCAAGTACACAGGTCTGTATAGAAGCCTCCTCTATTATTTGTGCTGCAGCTCCACACAGAAGTAGAGAAGCAGCATCTTGGCAACTAAGAAAATAGTGAAGTTAAACAAAACCAATGATTTAAATGTATTCCCTAGATTTCAAACAGAGAGTGTTTGTTTAACACAGATCTGATTTTTGAGCTGGGGGCAGGGCATGAGTTTCAAGAGATGCCAGAAATATCTGCTTATTGGAGGCTGTGTGGTACTGTGGGCAGTGTTTGTGAGAAAAAAATGTAAGAACCTTAAAGATAAAATATTATGTAATGCCTTAAAAAGCCCAGGGTGTTTAACTTGTAATGGTGCATGCTTAAGTTAATGGTGGTAAGAATACACTGCTAATTGGAGTGACAATTCAGAGGAACTGACCATCTTTATGTAAAGTTCATGTTTCCTTCAGTTCTACTATTTGATTCCACCCGATGATTTAAAAAACAATAAACACACGAACATTTTACAAACAAGGTTGGACTATTTCTAACTAGTTCTTGAACACACTGTTTCAGCTGTAAAAGTAGCTCAGAATTGCTTCTGCAGATTTCTTGCTTGAAGGTTCGGGGCATTATGTTCTTGTATTGTGTAGGCTGCCTGCATGAGTTGCTGCAAAGTTCATTATACTGCTAAGGCTGTCAGTGGTATTTATGGATATTCATGTGCAGTGAACCCTTGAACCTGAGCTAGTCATCTGAGCGTTGCTTGTCGTTAGAGTTGTGTTTATGCTTAACATTGGTAGCAGTATTTAATTGCTCCCTAGGAAAAATAATTGCAATTTGAACTCAGTTGTATAGTAGACAAGGGATTGCAAAAATGCCAGGCCCACAGGAAAGATTGTCCTTCTTATACAAGTATTAATTATTAGGCTTCTGTTCTCAACTCCTGTTTCCAGAGTTTGGGAATGAAGGTGGAACAAGTATATTATTCAAACTGCACCATGTCCCACTCCCATTAAAATTAGTAATGGCAAAAATTGCGTTATGGAATTAATCATATTTCACAAATATTTTCCAGGCATTATTCATGTCAGCTGCAAATGGGAGAAAGGGTGATGATGCCATTTTGCAATGGAGAAGAGCGGAGCTCTCGCCTTATGCTCATCTGAAGAATTTCTAACTCAAAGTATGGCGATGTTATCCGTGCTAAAGTTTCGGTTCTCATAACCCAATCTCAGATGGGAAAATCCCGCGTAACGCCTGGAATGCCAGCAGGACTGCTATGGTCCTGAGGCGGGTGCTGCTATACATGTCCTCAGAGCTGCATTTCAGCGCTCTCCTCCCAGTGTGAGGGGAGTTTATATTTCTGTAACTCTAGTGGGGATTCCTTTGGCTTGACACAATCCTGGGAATGTCTTTCAAACCATGTACATACACAGAACAGATGGCTTTCATGGGAAGCAGGAACTACTGTTCAACATGTAAGAAATACTTTTTTTTTTCCATTTCTTGGTAGCTTTCTGACTTGAAATAATCCTTCCACAGATACTGTGTAATGGGAACAATATCTTGATTCTCTCCTCCATCCCTGTCTTATTTTCCTGTCAAGCTCAAGAAAAACATTTTTCACATATTCTAAGGGTAGATGTAGTTTTTTGAGCTTTAAATTCAATTACTACTGAATTTTAGCATTTGCAATGAAAGCTGAATTACTGAAGCTAAGCCTTAGTGGAGAATTTAACAATACAGTTACTGTATTGCTCCTGTTCCTGTCCTCTCAGGCATCAGTGCCATCTGACCAAAACTCAGGAATGTAATTATTGACAGATATGTAGCTGCATATGGAAAATAATCTTTAGAATGTCATGCATTTAGCTTGCAATTTAATTAAATATGAACATTTTGTAGTACCAGATAGCAACATCAGTGAGTGATATGTTGTGAGGGAATATAATATGAAGTGACCACATAAGATAATTCAAGATCATGTTGAATTTAATTTTCATGCTCTTGCACTTAGAAGCTTGTCACTGTAAATGGAGAGTTAATAAATTGTCTGTCCCCTGCAAACATTGACTCACTAAATGGCTCTCCTTTCTTATAACCCAGAGTTTGCTTTTCACATCATGTGGCCTTATAGAACATGAACCTTTTTTGGGTACAGAACAGCAATAAATAGACCTACTTTTGCTTTTGTTATGAATGGGTACACTCCTCTGCACTCATCAGTCTGGCAGAGTTTCTCATAGATTTTGTTAATATTTCTCTAACTTGATAAAAAAAGTAACAACAAGCAACCATCTAATAGAAAAGGAGAAAGCTTCAAAAATTTGGTGTGTGGGTATCTTTTTTAGTAAAAGTATTTGACTTTGAAAACATTTCCCAGTTACTACCAAGACAAAGAACAGAAGCTGTAGGTTAATATTCAGCTGCCTGTACAACAATGAATTACAACCTAACATTAGAGAGAAAAAATAAGTGTAGTCTGTTGTAATTCTTTAATTGAAAATGTATCATCATGGAATTGTTACTTGGATACCACTCAAATTCTTATGGAAATGTGTTTCCTTTCATTAGCAGGTTGATTTATTTGATGATATTACGGAATTGCAGGTTAATTTTCATCTACTATCCTTGTGTCATATTGATACTGTCCAGCTACATGTTTTAAATAAGCATGTGACTTCTAGTGTCTAGTTTTTGTTTTCCAGCTGAATATTTGCCAGAGCTGGGATTAACATATTATCTACAGCCAGGGAACTAAATTAGCACATTTTAAGGAGGTGCATCCAGACAATATATCAAAAATAGATCAGCCAAAATGAATGAAAAACATGGTAAAACTGAATCTAGATATCAGAAACTTACTATGTTAGACCCTAGTGAATATAATTGGAATTGAGAGCATAAAACTGTAACATCTGTCTGAATCACTTCTCTTAAAGATAGTGGGGAATTGTTGAAGAAAAGCAGCTGCTGTCTTGTAAGATTTGGGAGTCTCCCGTCAATTTCTAGCTTTCATCAGAGTATGAGAATTACCACAGCTTGGTGATGGTTTAAGATCATTGAGAGAGTGATAATACCAGAGTTGCATCAGCACATGAGCTGACCATGTAGATGTTGCTGAATCATCCCAGCCAAACAAAAATTCTCGGCACGACACTTCAGCCTCTCTCTTGGCTGGATGCTTTGGCAGAGGTGGATGGAGTTGCACTGGAGGCAGGAAAAATGAATGTGCAGTGTGTTAGCATGTTTATTCTATGGATGGAGCTGGAGCCTGCAGGCCAGGGCAGTGCCCAGAGGGTGCCCTGCCACAGAGAAGGTGGTGGGAGACTTGCAGATTTCAGTGCATGGGGATTGGCAATCAATTCTATCGTAAATAAGGTGTTGCAATTATGTAAAAATTCTTAATCAGTGAATTCTCAGACACCAGAGGTTTCCTCAAGGGTCAATACACAGGTTGTGTTGTTAATATTTGCTCCCTTCCACACTGAGACATAGGGAGAATTTTCAGCTAAAAAGCTGTGAACTGCAGTAGCAACTCAGACTGCACACAGCCTATGCTGTGTGCTCTTAAGGGAGTAGGTTTATGCAAGACAAATTCTGTATAACCCTTAAAAACTGTATTTAATGCTTATTCAGAGTACTAGCAGGGCAATCATAAAAAGTGACACATTTGTGGCTTAAATAAGATGAACTGTGCTTTGATCCTGCAAAGTTCTAGCATAATTCTCTGGTGCTCAGCTTCATTCTTCCCGGCAGCGTGAGATATCCAGCATTCCCCCCTCAGTCCTTGCTCTTTCTGATGACCCTCAGCAAGGGAGCACCAGTCGCTGCTGCTTTGGGTGTGGAACGTGCCCACTAGGGGCCTGGTTTGTGATTACCAGCTAATTTTACACAGGCCACCCTAGAAGCTGTTGGAGAAATAAATCACTGCAGAGCTGTCCTGGATTTAAGCCACTGAAAGGCCTATAAAAATATTTTTTACCCAGATACCTGAGCTGGCCAGCCTTTTCTACAGACCTTAAACTGTCTTACACGTTTTGCATTGCTCGTTTTGGGTGGTTTTAGTCAGGCAGGTTGAAAAAGTATTTTTTGGCAGCTGGAGCAGGAAATATGCATTTGCCTTTTAAGTGCATGTAAATAGGCAAAAATCCTATTAAACTGCTATTGATGGGATGGCATGCAGTGAAATGAAAACTGACCATTTTGATACAAGTAGTTGATGCTACAGAGGTTTCTCTAATGCAGCCTAAAAAATTGTTCCCATCTCCTCTTACGGCAGTTCAGGATGTCCCAAATTTTCTTGGCTCCCAGTGCCTCATTT
Source organism: Monarcha castaneiventris obscurior (assembly GCA_026261815.1). Taxonomy (NCBI): domain Eukaryota; kingdom Metazoa; phylum Chordata; class Aves; order Passeriformes; family Monarchidae; genus Monarcha; species Monarcha castaneiventris. The sequence continues at coordinate 8,937,097 of JAMPIT010000890.1, forward strand.
ACATCTACTTAGCACCTAGGCTTCTCTGGGGAGGTCCCTCTCCTTGGAAATGCCTTCAGAACACCCACAGCATGGCTTGTAAGATCTGATAGAAGGCATATCTATAAAATAGTCAGGCCTCTTTTTGTCTTGATTTTGTTTCACATTGTCCATTCTCCCTGGGGAGGTTTGTCTCCTGTTCTTGGGAATATCAGTGATGTCTGAGCAGCCAACCTGGTCATGGAGCCTCTCCCTGAGAACACAACTCCTTTGCAATGAGTACTTTCTAGGCTAGCAGACAGAGGAATGTTCGACATTTAAACAGAATGATCTACAGGTAGAGGAGCTTGCTTAGCACATGGTTTGTTTCAAGTGCAAAAGATATTGGGGATTACACTTCCTAATGTGATTTCTCAGCTGTAGAGAGAAACAGCAAAGAGCTGCTGCATCTCTGGATTTGTTCCTGCCTCTTGGTTGGGGCCGGGCTTTGGTTCCCTTGCACCCTCCTCTGCAAGGAGGGGTTTGGGTGACTTTTTTTTATGCACAGAGATTGCTTAAGCAGCCAGTCCTTGTTCCACTCACCCCAGCGAAGGAAATCCTGTATGAACTGGAAAGTGTTAGAAAGGATTTAATGAGATTATCATGAACTGTTACTTCACAAAAAAATCTTAAACCCGCAAGCAGCTGTGCTCTGTAACTGGGGACAAGTGAAGGAATGGGAAGGACTAAAGAAGCTGTCTACTTATTTAAAGAGGCAGAGCCAAAGGGTTTTTTTTAACATCTTAATATGCATTTTAGCTAAAAAAAAAGACACAAACAAGGAAACAATATGCTCCTCCAAAAGGAGGGATATTGTAGAAGTCTAGTGTCTTTGAATTTAGATTGATTTTTGATAATATTGCAGAAGTAAGTGATACTGAAATTACTACTTGGAAATTCAGTTGCCCAGTGGACTATGCAAGAACCTACTTGCCTTCAAGCTCATCATACCAGCCAGAAGTGCCTCAGAGAGGCCTTGTTGTATCCACATCACATTAGGGATGCTTTGAGGTTTGACGTGTCTTATGTTGTAATACATAGAATTTAGTAGCAATAGAGTGAAATTTGGCTGGTCTTGGGTATTTTTTCTTTGTTTGGGGGGAGTTTTTTCCTATCATGTGCTTGCAATAAATCTGTAAATACAGCTTATTTTGCTGCCAAGTCCTGCTTGTTGGGCTCTTGATGACATTGAAGTCACAAAATGTATTTACTTTCCATATGTTTGGTTGGCTTCTGTGTTCTTTGTGTACCTGTAATGATAGGAAAGTTATGAATAGTGGCTGTATATTGTGGAGTTATTCTCCCTGGAGACCTGGGTATCTAAAACCGGTGTGCCACTGTGGTTCCTCAGGGGGATCTGCTTTGCAGTTAAACTTAAAGAGCAATGTGATTGTAAACACAGGAACAAGTTTTGCTCAGAAGAAAAAAGTTATTTCAACTTGAAATTGGTAATGAGTAAAGAGGTATGGGGAGAAAAATACCTTCAACAAGCATTGGAGTAGGATTTATTTTGGCGGATGCCTATCTTGAACGTGTAGGATACTTTCCAAATCCATCAGACATGCTTTTGGGGTGGGAGTGGGGCGAATAAATCTATGTCTTTGTCCATTTATGCCTTGAGAGAATAGCTTGGAGGCTGAAATCCAAACTCTGCTGAGAGAAACTTCTGAAATGTGAAATTATGTACTGATAAGATACTGTACCAAGAGACTCTAGCATAACTTAATTGCTGAGAACACTTCATGGTATAGAAGTATTGTTTATTATTTTTATGCACTCATTACTATAGTTTACCTCAGTTATAAAAGCCCTGACAAAATAGTGTGAAATGATTAAAAGAATTTTTTGAGGGTAGTTACAGCTCTCTTCATGCACTCTTCCCCTCTGTACCCAGTCATCCCATCAAACCATCCCATCTCTGTTAGGCTTCCTCTTCTGTCCTCTTGCAGCCTCATTCATTGACATATTGAGAGGGAAAGGGGAAATGGAGGTTTGGGAGGCATGCTGCTCCTGCCACCAGCACGGCAGCAATAAGCTACTTCTGAAAGTGGTTTGGGTACAATAGGCTTTGGAGGAAAGAGTGGCTTCAGGGAAAGTACAAGTAATTATCTAAATTAGCTTAAATCAGAAGGAATTGAGCAAAACTGTTAGAGATTTGCTAAATTTGATAAAAGTGTGCAGGTTAAAGTATTTTTGGTAAGTGCACATTGTCAAATAAAAAATCCTGGTCTATTTCCAGAATGTTAAAATAAATCTGAGTGCAAAAAGCATCCTTCTTTTCCTCTTGAATGAGTCACAGAAATCTTCTCTCCGCAGTGAGAAAAGTGAGTAAAACATTTGACTCCAAACAACAGAGAGAGCTGATTTCTGAAAGTGACTGTCAGTGAGTGTCACAACCCTCCAATAACACTGCATTTGCATCAGGACACCTCAGCTGATAAAAAACAGCAGCAGGAATAGGTGGGTGATAAAATATGAGATGAACCATCTCCTAGAGGAACAAGAAACTTAAAATTTGGGGGATAGTTAGAGAGGACTTCAATAAGAGGAGACAGAAAAAGGAAAATAAAATAATACCTATAAAAAGAAGAAGCAAATTGAATTCCTCCATTTAACCTTTTACATAATAAAAGACAGGAGACATCCCAATGAAATTAAAAAGCAATGCGTTTAAAAATTAATAAAAAGCAAATACGTTTTATTGGAGACAGGAATATGGACAAACTGAACTGTTGCTCTGATCTGATGTGTCAGTGCAGAGATTGCTAAGTTATGTGGCCTTTGGAGGAAGTCTTTAGTTTCTGTAGCTGGGAACAGTTCTGTTTTGCCACAGTCAGGAACATCTGGACAGAAGCAGCCCTGGCTCAGCAGTTGGGTGGCTGCAGATGCTGTGGTGGTGGTGGTAGCTGTGGTGGATACATTGCTGTGAGGTGGCTGTGTGGCTCCCACTTTGTGGGGACAACTTCCAGTTGGAGAACCATGTGCAGGTTCTCATTGCTAGAGCTGGCAGAATATGACAAAACACTATAAATATTGGTTTCTGGTTTATTGGGTCAAACACGTGTCCAAGGTCCTTTAACTTTACTTTTATGTTGTTGGTTCTTTACCCAAATAAAATCAGCCTAGCAAGGAACTTTGGTAAAGCTAACGGTACAAAATTCCTTCACACATTTAGATATTGATCCAGCTTGTCAGAGAACTGGGTTTTTATTCATATCATAGAATAACCCATCCTATAGGTAATGACATTTGAAACCAACAAATGAACATCTGTGTGTATGTTTGTGTGTATGCTTCTACTGGTAAAAGAAAAATAATTTCTTTTGATCAAAATATTTCAAGTTTTAAAGGCTAGTTTTTAACCAAGGGGGGAAAAAAGCACCATGGACTCAATCATATTAGGCTGAGTAGGCCCTCTTATGAGGATGATTATTTTTTTGAAACTTGTGATCGAAATGCAGTGTAGCCAAAAACTTTCCAATGAACACTTCAGTTAAAACTGAACACAGCTTTCTAGACTGGACACTTGGACCTAAACCTGAGCCCTTACTTATCATACCATCTCCTGATCCCCACATGTGATGAGATGGATGGATTACTGTTTGTATTTGAAAGAGAATAAGGTGCAACACACGATGCACAGCCATAGAAGATCCTCACTTGGAAATGTACTCTGGAAGGCAGTGTCTGTGTTACCACTGTGAATGGCTTCAATTAAAACCCAGTGAAACTGGCAGTGGATTTCTCCATGCTATCATCTTGGATATCGTGCCTGAAAACCACATCCTTCTCAGTATAGTTTTCCTGTGGTTTAGTCCAAAGGTCTTTTCACCTCTCTTGGCAGTGTGCTACTCCTTTTTCTCAAGGATCAGACACTTTTGATACATAACTAAGAAATAAATGGCCCTAAATTGGAAGGAAAAAACCTCAACCAACCAGGTCTGGAAAAGCAGCAGAACTTCCCCATGATAAGATGCATCATATTGTGAAGTGATTTCTTAAACTGCAGCAACAAACCCTCCATCATTAAAAGTATCTAAAACTGAAAAGAGAAAACACACTGAACTGTTCACGGCATCCTGTCCAAGGCTTTGGTTTATGAGTATTTGCAATTTTATTTACTTACTTCCAGTCATATGAAAAAAAATGCTTACTGTTATCTTACTGCTTCTGAAGTAGCCAGCTGTGGAAGAAAGTAAGTTTACATAGCCTAAATAAGTTTTGGAGTTAAAAAGCATGATCTAGCAAGGCAAATCATACTTCGTTTTGAGAGTAATTTCATCTATGGGGAATAAAAGCTGTTTGAGAGCTAGGTATGATAGCTTATTTGGGCAGTTTGTCTGTTTCCATGAAAGTCTGCAGTCTGTAGGGTCAGTTTCATCTGTAAGGATGATACTATATGAGAATTTAGACTTTACAAATTAAGAGAAGCCCCACTGGTAAATACATTTCGGAGAAGCACATGCATCACCTGCTGTGTGCTCTTACTTTCTCCCAAATCTCACAATTTCAAATGAACATGCAGACAAAAGCAGGTTCATAAAACCAGTTCGAGTTCTTGTGAAATTGGAAAAGGTGCAACAGAGGTGTCAGTCATTACAACAGATGAAATGTTTTAGTCATTAGTGATGGTTATAGTGTATTCTTTATAAAAGCAAGTGTTAATTTGTGGTAATGAGCAAAACTATTTGCATGTGGTAAACAATAGAATCATTGAGTTCTTAAGGAAGTTATTTGATTTAAGGTATGTTTTGGAAAGACTCTGTTTTTAGGAATGATTTTGAGAACTCACTTTGTTTTTGTAAATATGGGGCAACTAAGAGACAGAAGAATTTTGGTTGTTTGGCTTTTATTTAATGGGCCTGGCAAGCCTTTTGTTCACTTCCCCTCCTCCCGACAGTCTGCACACAGCTCGCCCCAATTTGTTAAAGACGAATTGTTGCCCGTGGTTACTGCAGAGAATTTGTTGAAAAGAACACTTTTAGAAGACAATGGGCCCCAAATATACTGTGGCACAGCTTTAAACTTTATTAAGTCTGTCTTGGACTACCCTCTCCTCTCCTGAGTTAAGGGAAGAAAAGTTTGGCAGCCTCCACGCTGTGAGCGTGATTGATGCCCAGAACATCTGAGGGACTTTTGTGTCCACATGCTCTCCATGAGTGCATAATGTGTGAATACTCAAATAAGGTCAGCCCTTATCAGATGTAATCTAGGCCTGAAAGCAGATCAACAGTGACAGTCATACCCCATAAGTGAGAACACAAATCATCCTTGCGTGCTTTGGACAAGTTATAGGATTTTCTCCCTTGCTCCCGTTTTACCCTTTCCAAATGGGGTGTGTGTATGTCAGAGGGGAGGGGAAACTTTGGCAGATCTCTGGAAAAGAAAAAGAAGACAAAACCCAGAGGAATGCGTGCCTGGAATACTAGATGGTCCCCTCAGCTGGGCCACAGGGGCAAGGGGGCTGTGCAAGGCAGTGGCTGTCCCTGCACAGGGGTCTGAGGGGCACAGCTCCTCTCAGGCTGCTGGGGGAGCATCCCCACTGGCAGAGCAGGGCAAAGGAGAAGAAATTTGGGCAAAAGAGGTTCAATTCACATCTCCAGCGCATTTTACGTCTTTTCAGGGATTTCTAAGCACGTCACAGCTTTTGTTGTCTGCCCGTCTCTGGGTTTGAATGCCTCAATTTTTCAAAGTGGAGCGAAAGCATCTTTTTATCCTTTTTGAGTTTGTGCTCCATGCAGGGGGATGTTGTGTTTCACCACAAAGTGAAAAAAATATTAGAGATTAGTGCCTTAAAGAATTCACTTCTGCCAGCTTTCCTGGAGAAAGCAGATGTAAGCAGGTTTCATCTGAAGGAAGAGCCTTCCATTTGTGAATATTACTTACTGTAGTTTAAGTACTGGATTGTTTTTTATCTAGGAAAACAAAGACAGCAGCAATGAAATGTTGTTAATTTAGACCTTCTTGATTTGTGCTTCTGCTTAGAAAAGGATTTTAATGGACAAAGAGCTTTTACAGAACACAAAATATATAGGGAAATAGCATAATTAGCAGGAAGAAACAAAAGATACTGTTACATCATTGACAACATTAACAACTATGGAAACAATGATGTCATCCTCTAAGATGTGAATTTTTTTTCCCCACACGATAACTTGAAAAATTTCTTTTCGTTTTTAGAACTATAATGTCCCTATCAGGACAATAATTTGCAATACTTTTGCTTGCTTATGCACTCTTTATATGGAAGTGTAAAATACTGGTGTATTCCCAAGGACTGACTGGAAGATCCACGAACACTGAGAGCCTGTGTAATTACAGCACATTTTTGCTTGCTTCATTTATTTCTTTTGCTTTGTGCTTTAATAACAACAGGAGTGTCCAGCTCCGCATTGAAAAGGCACAATAAAAAAGATTCCTTAGTTGCAGCTCACACCTCAAACTCTGAACAGAAACATGAGCAGGATGACCTCTCTCTTCCCTTCGCTGTGCTGTCACCTCTTTGCTCTGCTGAATGGGACAGTGTTTTTCACGGTAAGGTGTGAAACTCTGGAATACAAGACAGGAGATGAAACCTCTTCTGTAATCAAATTTACGACAATGGTGTCCTGAGCTACCATATTACATGTTTCCCCACCACCTTGTTTTTCTTCAAAAAGTGATCAAGGTGTGTGTTAAAGTAATTCATGCTTTCTTTTTGGCCATTGTCCCAAAGAATATCCCCTGATATCCATATACCCTGTATGGATTTGCAAAGAACCACCTAATTTACAGAGATACGTCATTGAGTCTAAAAGAGTCCTCCTGCCACTCCCACCCTAACACACACCTGTTGGGCACTGATTCTAAACGCTTGCTTCAGTCTGCACAAGGAGCTCCTTTCCTTGATGCATTGATTCTACTGGCATCCTAAAAGCATCTCAGTTGGATTCCCCATACTTTCAAAGGCAATCTTTCAGACTCAGACATTTGCTGCTCTGAACTCATCTAGTCCTTTAAGGTCACAAAACTGAGGCTTATGGTGTCTATCCCAAGTGTCCAAAACAGTGATAATCTTCCATCTTGCAGTCAAAAAGGTCATAGGAATGCCATCCTGTGTTTGGCATAAGAAGACTGGACTGCTCTTTAGTGTACAGTGTGTGATATGTGGCAATTTGGGATTTTTAATGTTACTGACAAATATTTTAAATGGTTTCAGCAGATGACAAAGCATTACTTTAAGAGGGTTTTTTTTAATGAGAATTTGGGAAGGAAATGTCTATCATGCTTTTAGAAGACCACATGCAGGTTAAATAGGAATTTTAAAACTACGGTAATTTTTCCCATGAAAACTGATCTGCATGGAGCAAATCTGCAATTAGAACTCATATTAGAAAATAAATAGACACTACCGTGTTACTTTCTTGCTATGCATTGCAATGAAAACGTGAGAAAGACTGAAAAATTATATTGACATATTGATTATATTCACATAAATGATGCATTCCGTTAATATGCATGAAAATGGATGTCTGTGTTGCAGTTGTATTGTAAACTGGTGTAGTAATCAAACGGGTAATAAGTTTTAAACAAAAGGATGAGGAAAAAAATAAATTCCACTCATCACTAGGAAGACAAGAGTAATGCTCATTGCATTTATGATACCTGGTCAAGGTCTGGCTTATGAATGCTGTGGCCAAATTACTCTCAGTGACATAAAAGTAAGTTTTTATTCTGTTATTACTAATTGTTGTTTGACAGCTGCTAGGCAGCCACTTCAAAGATTTCCATTTTGCTAAGCATCATCAGAGTTGTGGATCTTCCCCAGAAAGTTTCAGGGGGATCACTTGTTTGAAGCCAAATACCATTTGAATCGTGGTAGTGGAATTTACCCGCTGAGATGCCAGGCTTCTGTAGGCTACAGCAGTCCGGTATCAGTGCCAAACTGAACAAACATTGTCACAGGCGACCTGATGAATCACAAACTCTACTTTTCCAATTCTTATAGATAGAAATAATAGTGCTGTCATTAATTACTACTATATATTGATTAGGAGTTTAATTGTAAATACCTAGCTTACCCCTGCTGGTTTGTTTTGCTTTTTGGGGTTTTTGTTTGTTTGTTTGTTTGTTTGTTTGTTTGTTTTTTTGCTTAGTGGTAGTTGGGAGTCTCTTTTTATTGCAGTACATCAGTTTCTAAATTTTCCCATTATATTGCTGTATTTTAAGGTGTTTTAAGGATCTCGCCTGTGTTTTGCTCAAGAACATGGACCACATACTTCTGCTGCTTGATGGCATAAGAGCTGTTTAAAACTTGTTCCTGTTATGAGGGGCGGATGTGTAGATGGCTCAGAAGCTGTGTGGATGTGGCACTAGGGGATGTGGTTTAGTGGTGAATATGACAGTGCTAGGTTAACTGTTGGACGGGCTGATCTTAGAGGTCTCTTCAGAGATTGATTAAATGATTTTGTGGGTCTGCATCCATTGATGCAAATGGTTTGCATCCATTGATGACCTTCTGATGTAGAGGTCTATAAACCCTAGCCATAGGTTAGGTGGCTTCGTTGTAGTGCGCCCGGCGGAGGAGTGACCCAACTGCTGTGCATGTGTGCCCATGAGGGGTGAGGTTAAATCCGTATGTGCGGCTGATTCACTAACAGGCTTACAGGGAAATCCTGCACTGTGCAAATATTAGAGCGGCTCGTTTATTCCTTGAATAATGACACCAGCTCAGAAGGTGCTGGTAGCAGCTGTCCGGTGACAAGCTGCAGGGAGGGTGCCCGGGCAGGAGCGGCGGTGCCGGTCCCCCTCGTTCCTGGCTGCCATCGGCTGCTGGCTGGCGAGCGCTTTCTGCGCGGGGCAGGGTCGCGGTCCGGAGCGCAGCCCGAGGAAGCGCTGGACGTGCGAAAGCCCCAAGGCGTTTGGCGGGACGGCTCCGGCTTCCTGGCGGGGCTGTGCCCGTGCGGGGCAGGGCGAGCCCGGGCTGCCTGTCCCGGCCGCGCCTCCCCCGCGCTGCCCCTTCGTGTCCGGCGGCGGGGGCGCAGCCCGGGGGTGGCGGAGCCGGCCCGGGGGCAGGAGCGGCCGGGAGCAAGAGCCGGCGGGGGCAGGAGGGGCCGGGGGCAGGAGGGGCCGGGGGCAGGAGCCGGCCGGGGGCAGGAGCGGCCGGGGGCAGGAGCCGGCCGGGGGCAGGAGGGGCCGGGGGCAGGAGCCGGCCGGGGGCAGGAGCGGCCGGGGGCGGGGGCAGGCGCGGAGGCGGCGGGGCCGGCGGGCGGAGCGGGGCCGGAGCCGCGGCTCTCGCCGGGAGCTGGAGCGGCGCTGGCTGCACGCCCGAGGTGAGCAGGGAGGGACGCACGGAGCGAGGGGCAGCGGGCGGCGGGAGGGTGCCCGCGGACGGGGCGAGGGGGAAGGATTTTAGCTGCGGGCCGCCGGTGTGGTGCTGCTGGGTGCGGCGGGGCGGGGGATGCTCCGGAGGCGCACGGTGCGGGGACAGCCCGGCGCGATGGGGCGGCGGGAGCTGCTGCTCTGGCTGCTGTTCGCCTTCTGATAGTGCCACTTGGGGCAACTTGCACCGCTCAAAAGAAAAAAGTTTTAAAGAAGCTGTGTTGTGTTAAATCTGCCTTTAGAAATCTTGAGCGTTTCAGGCTTGTGCTTTTTGTAACTTTTGTCTGGTTACCCCTTTTAAAAGCGAGGGTTTTTTTATTAGTAGCTATGGACTTAGGAAACGTTGTGCTGCTTTCGTAGGAAGAGCGAATTTGTTCATGTTTCAGTCTTAGCAGGAAAGCATCATACTAATTGCAAGTGAAAATGCCGTATTTAGCCACCAAGAAGCGAAAATTTTGACGTAGCTAATAAAAAAAGGAGACACTAATTAGCAGTAAACAGAGATTGCAGTAAGGCAGAATTGTGATTGACAACAGAATCAGTAGCTTTATTCATTATGGAGATGAAAATAAGGAGTCTGTATTAGAGGATTTGAAACATACAAAAATTGAATTTGAAAACAAGTTCCGGGTGCAGTAAATGAGCTGACGTGTTTTCAGGAGGTTTTTTGGGGAATTTATTAATGTGCTTTCAGTATCACTTAATTCATGTACTGATGTTCTTTGGAAGAGCTATGAAATTACTGTCATTGAAGACTCATTTTTCTGTTAAGCTTGGTGTCTCTTGAAAAGTGGTAAATAATTTAATGAAACACTCCTGGGTGGTTTGGCTTGGATGTTTTCATTATGAAGCATTTAGCTAGCAAGCTGATAATCACATCTGAAAAGAGAAAAAACATGCATAGCAAGGAAGGTTTTTTTTGTTTTTCCCTATAAATTAGTCAGTTGTGCTAACTAAACGGTGACCTTTCTGTGACTTCACCTACAGCACTTGAGCACCAACCTTGAGTTATCCTGATGCTTGAGATGGTTTTACTCTGGCTTCCTTAGTAAGATATGCTAAAGCTAAGGAGCAGAAGAAACAGCAGTGCCACTCGTGCAGTCCGTTTGTCCTGAAAGCTTTCATGTGGTGGGAAGTGGGTGCAGTGTCCATGGGAGCAGCTGGGCTTGGGGAGAGTGTGGTAGATGGCAGAGCAGGATTCTGAGCAGCAGCTGGTCTGCAGGAGTCCTAGCCAAGTGGAACAGTGTATGCAGTTCAGATTCAAGCTTGCAGTCCTTGGTCAGTCATTTTCTCCTTGAGTCACAAAACTACTGTACTGATTGTTTTTATCTAATGTTTGACTTCATCTTCAGGCATCCCTGCAGAAGCTGTGTATGAGGCATAGGAGTGAGAATGCCACACACTTTGGCATGGGATTGACGAATTTTATGGACTTTGAATGATACTGAAAAACGAGTTTGAAACCATTAACTGGTACTGTTCTTCCTAAGTGATACTTGTGTTACTCGGAAACTCTGGACAAACTGCAGTCACACCTGACTGACCAGTCCTGGATATCTTTGCAGGGGCCCTCAGTATTCTGGCAGCACCCTCTGCTGCCGAAGTGGAGACTGCAGCTGGGGCTGCAGCAACTTCCCTGAAACCAGGAGTCAGAAATGTACCTGAGTCTTATTAGGTACCTGCTCCCTTTTAAAAATTTGATGGGTAAATGCTTTGACACTTTCTTTGTGCATGATCTCTGGAAATCAAGGGGTGTCCTAGATTATCCTCAGAGTCATCCATACCAAAATAATGTGCTCCTAAAGATACTGAGAATCTTGGTGCAATGACCTTTAAGGAAATCATATGTATTCTGATTTAGGAACATCTGCAAGGGGATTAGGCAGATCTGTGGAAGAAATCCAGTAGGCTGCTGAATGATGTGCACAAGAAAACTGGGTTTTCCAGAAGAGACCATGATTTTAACCTCTCTGCAGAATTCCAGGCACAAATATGAGCATGCAAAAATTATGTTAGAAGAAAAGATCCTCAGATATAGTGTCTTATCAACAGGGTAATTACAAGTGTCAGTAGGAGATTGCCAGTAATTTGAAACCTAGCCGCTTATGAGTTCACTGTTTACATTTGAAGTACATTCCCAACTTCCCTGGCAGTTGGGACTCAAATCTTTTCTTGGTTTTTGAGCACTTGCACAGACTTTTTAAGGAGATGCAGCTAGGGTCTTGTTCAGCACAGGGCTTTTTCCCTCCCAAGGAGTGTGTATTTCTTGTTTGCCAGCACCGCTCAGAGGGTTTGAGGCTTGTGCTGGGGAATCTTTGCCAGGGAGTGCCCAGTGGTTTCCCACAGGTGCTTTCAGCTGCTCCAGCCCAAAATCTTTCAGCAAATAAAGACAAAGCGATAGCAGTTGAAGCTGAGTGCTTGAGGATAATTTTAGGAGCTAAATCTGTGGGGGAAAAAAACCTTGGTAAGCTATGCATAGTATGATTGTATTCTTTATGTATTTGTTTTTGTTTAATTACATCACGGTCACACTTTGCTTTCTCCTAACCTTTGGGTTGTATGTCAGTTCCAAGGCCAGAAATTGTTATGAAAAGAGAGTTTAAAATGAAATGAAGAGGTATTTTAAGTAATTCAGTCCATGCCTCAGGTTGAGAGCAAGATTTTCTAAAGCTTTATTAATTCTAGCTTTAATTTGCTTAGTAGAAAGATCTATTCTTTATCCCCTCAAAGTTTCTGTCTCTTTGCAGGATGATCACAGTGAGGACATGAATTACTCACCTGTGGAGTTTGCCTTTTGCCTGTACATACACCTGGGGAGATCCTGATGGTTCCACATGGTTGCTAATATCAAATATAGTTAGATCTTTAATGTAATGGCTGATTTGCACTAGATGCTAGGAATATAGTTGATCCCTCTGATATACATACGTATTTTTACCAACATTTGGCTTCCCTTCAGTGATGAGGAGACCACAGGTTTCGAGGCAATCAGTTTCAATATCTCCTTATTTTCACCTCTAGAAAAATTAGTCTTACGTGTTGTCTTTGTGCCAGTTCAAACCGAATTCTATTTGTCTGGTCGTGAGTATCTCCGGTTACTTTTGCTGAACTTTGCTGTGCATTTTTCAGTCTCTCTGTCTGTTCCTCAAAATGTGGGACTCAGACCTGACCATTTCTTTATTTGTGCAATTGCTTTTGTGCGTGCATTGTTATAGCGGCTGAATATTGTGTTATACTGCCTGAATAGCACCCCAGCTTCCCCCAAACATTTCTTCAACTTCTTAAGAACGTTTTTGAGTGCTAGTCTCATCCTCCAGTTCACGTGTGATCTTACTTGTCTTATGTCCACATAAGGCCTATATTTTATCCTAGAGGGAATTGAAATGTTTTTGACGTGGTTTGTTCTTGACCAGTGTTGGCTGTTGCTCATGTCTGTTTGTTGGAGTACTTTTGGCAGAATTTAGTCTTCTCTAAACGTGAGATCAAAGGTTAAGGAAGAAAGGCAGAGCAGTTCACTCAGACTGAACTGTGGGTCTTGTATTCAAGCTTTCAGACCGAGCACTATTTTCTGCTTCTGTCTTGCATTGCAAACTTAGGGTAATTTTTCAGGCTGGAATTCAAACTTAAAGGAGATTCTTTCTGAAGGAAGTGTTCAAAAATTAAGTCAGAAAAGATAATGTTTGCTTGAAAACTGAACCATAAAAAATGTAGGCCAAAAGCTAATTTAATGAATGGTTTGAAAAAATGCTTACTTGAGCTTGATGATGCAACCTAGAGGATTGTACTGTCAAGGAAACTGGTGGCAAAAGCTGTTCTTACCAAACTGGCCTCTTTGTTTTAAAAACTCTCTTTTATCCCATAATCTGAGCAAAGTTCAGCTCAAAAAAGACCCAACCAACCAACCAAAAAAAAAACCCAACAAAACCAAAAACAAAACAAAAAAAGAGAAATGTTTCATAAGAGGCTGAGCGTTGGGGCAAAATTATAGTTTTGGCCCAATTTCTTTGCATCTGTCACTGCATAGCTGTGTCAGTCCTATACATGGAATGAAGTGTAAGCCATAACTTACTGTAAAAATAAAGCTTTATGAAAACCTTGAGATTTTCCTGCCCATCTCACCCATACGGGGTGGAGGCAGGATATTGATTTGGCAGATTTTTCCATTTCCTCATACTACCACTGGTGGCATCCCGAGTGGTGCTGCAAATGAGCATCTTTTGAGTAGTCAGAAAGTTGACCATGTTGCAGCCTTGTCCTCAAGTCATGTGTGGAAATCACAGCGAAGCCTTTCTGAACAAAAGAGTGTATCACTTGTGAAAAATATGGGGGAGAAAGTATGAGAAAATTGAGCAGGAACCAATTGTATCTTCGAGGAGAAGCTTAGGCCTGTTTGCTCTCTGTTGTACCCCAGCTTCACGCTGTGGGGTGACATACCTGCCTTTATGATTCATGGATCCAAAGCCGCAGAGACTTTGAGGAGAGGTAATTGTCAATTGTTGTTGCAATCTGGTGAATATATCAACCCGATGCAACAACATTTTTGGTCTAATTATTTGTCAGACAGTTCACTGCTTAAGGGATTTAGCAGGCGATACTGTACTTTGGTATAATCCAAAACAATTTCATGTTCACCTTCTGGTCTGGGTGTTGTCTGGAGAAGTGCCAGGCCTCCACCTCTGACACTTGTTGCTCCTTGATGCATTTTAACACTTAGAGACTTAAAGGTAAAAAAATTGTGGGGATTAGGAGATAGGACCTGACACAGTTTGGCTTGTGGAGTTGAAGGATGATTCAGGAAGTATGAGGATAGGTAACCCTTGGGCTCTGTTACTTCAGAGGTAGCTGTGTGGTGTAGTTGTACAGCACTCATTTAAAGTAATAATTTTTCAACTGTAAACTGATCCTAGTTACCATACAGGAAAATCCACTTAAAGTTCGAACCCAGCTGTGAAATGCATAACCGTGTCTGTGTTCTCGAGGTTCAGACTGCAGCTGTTGTGGCATCCCCGGATATTAATCTCTCACTATTAATCAGCAATGAAAGTAGCTTATGGTGAGCATTACAGATGCTTGAAATATCATCTCTTCAGCATCATACCTGGAGGGAAGAAAGCAATACTTGGGTCTTTCCTTCTTTCATGCCCTCCCTCCTTGTTTTTCTGGAAGACATGGTTCAACTCAGGACGTAAGAAACTTACTTTGCACCACTTGTTCTGAACTGGAGTTTATCACCCATCCTCACCTGCCTGGCCTTGACAGAGATACTGGGTTTGAAGGCCTGACTTGTTGTGCAGTGTGGCAAACACTTCACTTGTGTGATTTTTGAATGCCTGTTGTTCCAGATTTATCACTAGAAAGAATGCTTGAAGTGGAGTGAAACTAGGTGTGCCATGTGTTAGCCAAAATAACCATGAAGCGTTTACTGAGCAGCTTACTTCAAAGACCTGTGTGATTTTAAACTTAAATGGTCCTTTTGAGACTCACAGGACTATTCTTTTCCTTGAGTAATTTGCAGAAGTGGAGACTTTGCATTTTAAAAAATGATCAGGGCTAGTGGGTGTGTCGGTTTAGTTATCCCGACCAGAGACAGTCTTGTCTTTTAATTAACCTCTCTTTGCAGCTCTTCTGTTTTTTAGCATTTGACACTGGAAACTGACTGCAGGGAACATATTTTCTAATTCTACTGATTTTTATTATGTTTTTCTGTGGAGTTATGGTGATACTGCAGTGGTACTGATCACCTATCAGCAGATTTTGGGCTGTTGCTTCAGACACAATGTATTCTTGTAACAAGTCAAAACGTGCACACTGGGCAAGTGTATTGTTCTTCCTGCGCTGAAATGTGGCTTTGCATTGGCTTGGCAGTGTAGAAGGTACTCAAGCTGTAGCATATAAACATTCCATGAAAAGGAAATAGGATATTCGTTGCTCCTCTTTTGAAAGAGAGTTTGGGAAATGTTGCTTGCTGGGCTTCTTCAAATAAACTCCTGGTCTCCTTTGGGACAGCTCTGCTGTCCTGGCTCATCCGGTGGCCCTATAACGGCTCAGGAAGTGTTTAAGGAGCACAAGGGTGATGGGAAGTGTCAGATTTGTCTCTGTTCCTGCTTTGCTGAAGTTAATGACCTTTTGGTTTCTGTTTTAAAAACATTCAGTGAGCTGCACAGAGAAGTGCAGCCCCTTTATTACTAATCCACAGTATAAATATTAGCCTTTTGTACTCATTTTGCTTTTCTAAGAAGATCACATCTGTGTGTATTAAGTCATAGCTCTATATTCAAAAGGATATTTGTATCAAGCAGGATTTCGAAGTAATAGAGTGCCAAATGATCACAAAGATTAACTTCTAAAAATTTTTTCTGGGTTTCTCAATTCCCTGAAGGAGAGAAAAGAGCATCTTGAAAGGGAGTGCTATCCTTTCCAAGACAGCTGTTTGCAGAGGGATGAAACGTAGGAAGTGCTGGGAAAGGAAAACCTGGTCATGTTCTGTAGTAGAGCTTATCATAGTGATAACAGATCTACTGGGATGGGCAAGACCTGGGCTGTGGAGAGCCAGAGATGTTAGTTTGTCTTTGGAGATTTTATTCAAGACATTTACCATGGGAAAAAATTGAGGTACTTAGTATTTCCATGGCTTCATGTAATTATAAATGTTATCTTAATTTATGCTTTCTATTCTCTTTTACCATAATCTCTTTTTTTTCCTACTGCTCTTTCGAGGAAGCCAATACAAGTATGAAGTTTTGGGGAACAAATAGCCTGTTGATGTGTCAGGATGTATGAATTTGCTGAAGTGTCCGATAGCATTCCCTGGAGTGGGAAAGAGGGCATGTTTGTTTGTTCCAGCAGTATTTGGTGTCCAGTACACATTATCGTTACCCAGAGTGCTCAGTGGGATTTGAGCTTCTTCCCAGCCTTCGAAGTACTGAACTTTTGGTGGATAAGGAGTAAAACATACTAATTTGTTTGAGCATGTTGTTTATAAATGTTTGATCCACTGGTGTCGGAGGCAGTATCTGTGGTCCCTGTTTCTGGAATAAGTGGTGTGAATAAAAGCTAAGCAGTCTGCATGAAACATAAGCACCTTAGGAGCTCCATGAATACCACCACTATATCCTAACCTAAGCTGATTGGGTGAAAAATGTGGTTTCCTGTCTTTGCTTGAAAAAAAACCTTTTTCAGGATTACTGACATGCATACTGCAAATTTAATTTTCATAAATATTTCATCTCTTTCTTATGCTCAATTTAATCTATCAAAGCCACACAGTGCAGGAGACATCTGGGATTGTGCTTAAGCAGCTGGGTTTCATTTGCAGGAGGTTTCTAGCAAATTTCTCTTTCTTCCCAAACACAGAATATCTTGGTGACTGTGCAGAGCTCTGGGAAAATCAGCATGAGTGACACAGCTTCAGAAACAGATGGGCTTAGTTTCTTCCTTTACCTCGGTTAGGTACCATCTACGGTTTTTCATTTGAGGCTTTATTTTGTTACTGGTCAGCCTAAGCAGTAAGAGAACTTTTATTGTTTTCCTAACCATGGCAACTTGTAGACAGAATAAACTTCAACAGCAGCCAGCTACATTTTCCTTTAGTAGTAAAAAGCATAGAAATTCTAGTCAGAAATGTCTGAAATTGACAGTCTAATTCTATACTGACTTACGCTGCAATCAAGCAACATATATATTAAACAAATCAATTGTTAATTCAATACCTCTTCTAAAATCTGAATGCATATTAATTAGGCAAATGTCACATTATATTAACCTCTTTTCTATTGTGACTGAGTAACAAGTGAAAACTCAGTATTTTGTTTAAATTGTTAAATGTATTCTGTTTGATTAAGGGCCACCAAGTAGATTTTGTTGAATGAATGATGGCTGCCTGTGGGAAGTCACCAGCTGAAAATACAGCTACAGATGAAGAAATAACATTTCCACCATCTGAATCTGTCATTACCGACTTCAGTTTTGCAAATAAATTTAGACTTTGGGAGCATTTTTTCAGATCATTTTTCAAAGAGCTGGAACATCTAATAGACTTTATTATTTTTTAAATGCAGTTTTCTGTATGTTCTCTTTGCAGTTCAGTTCTTAGTAGCTTCCCGAACATGTACTTTATTATTGCCTTTGTTGCCTTATAAACTGGAAAATAAGTAAATATTTACCGGAGGTCATCAGTAAAAAGAGGGATGGTAAAAGATTTTCTGAAGTTACTATGGGGTTTGTAAAATTTTATATCTGGTTCTGTCCAGATCAGTTGTTATTAACATGTCTTCCCTTTAAAAAAGAAGGAGACATAAAAATTCCAGCTATAGCCATAAAGAAGAAAATTTGAGAAGTTTTTTGCTGCAAATAGGGATAGCACAGCTGCAGTTGGCATTTTAGCTGGACAGTGAGGATTAAACTGCCTAGGGAGCGTCTTGTTCATATGGGAAAATTTGGGCATGGAATTGCTGCCCTGTATGAAATAGAGATGCTGGTATGTGTAATGGTTTCTCCTTGCTAGTGGCTGTATTACATGTACAGAAATTCACATTTCTCTTAGATTACAGTTCCCATGCAAACCCAGATACCCAAGTGTAGTGATATTCTGACATTTTTACTGGTCCATTCTCTTTAAAATGGAGTTCTCCAAAATGTTTGTGATTGATCCAGTATCTTTAGTAGCAGACAGTGATAGCTGACACTATTACTAGGGGTGGTTATTAACAGTACTCTGCAGTGCTTTGATTTTTGAAGGGTTTTAATGCTTGTCTTAGGCTGACTGTTCTCTGTGACAGAAGGAGATGCTGTGCTTTCTACAACCTGAGAAGGATTCAGTCTGGAATATCTGCTGTCATTGTACTTCGTTAATTTTTTTAAATTAAGCACTCTGTTATAATTTTGAGATAAATCCCTCAGAAATTCTTCTTTTTGGGCCGAAAAAAAAAGTCATAGGCACTTTCTACATCTGTGGGCGTGCACGTCAGTCATGTACATGTTTTGTGTAAGAATAAAATAGTAACCAAAGAAAAACAGACTAAATCTCCTGAACAAATAAAATGGAATGCCACTAAGTTATGGAAGCACATAAACTGCCCAGGCAGTTTTTGTGTAAAAATCTAACCTTTTTAACCAAGCTTCTTTCCCTTGGAACATGTTTGTAGTCAGCTAGCATCCTGCCACCAAAGAGTGCTAAAATAAACCTAACGTTACAGCCTTCCTTTTGTAACAAATATCTTACGGTTATTTTAGGTAACAAAGAGGAATAAAGCCTAGCTGGTGTAAAAATAAGGGAAAGTAAATTCTGTCTCTAAAACACATGGGTTTTAATAGGTGAAAAAGCTCTTGTCTTTCTGCCGTGTCTATAAGCAACGTGATTGCAGAGTCCTCTGCATGTTTAGAGAGCAAGGAGGGAGTTCAGTCTGGGGCTTTGCAGCTGTGGGTGACAGCATCTACTGATGACAAACTCTGCCACCTCTGTGCTCTCATGTCCTGGCACTAAGATGACACTGTTGTTCTGGGAAGCACCTTCCTGCTCTCAGTGGGCAGTTCTTAGATGGGTGTTACATTGGAGGAGGGCTGCAGCCCTGCCGTGGACATGCTGGGAAGTGGAGGACAAATAGCCAAGGTGAGAACTGCTGCAAAAATTCTCATGAATGGTGCACTGCTTCCACTTCTCTCCAAGGAAATTGTTTGTACTTGTGGGTAAACACCTTCCACACTTGGATTGAAGAGCTAGAGGAGTGCTGTGCTCCTGTGGTTAGGTTTGCACTTACACTAGGTTAGGTTTAACACTTCTGTCTACACTAGAAGGATTTTTCAGAGCTAAGTAAAGGTTGTGGTGTTAATCTTTGTCACATTTTTATATAGATATAAAAGACGTATAGAAATCCTTGCATTTGAAATTGTTGGCTAGAATGACAAGATTTTTCTTACTGTGTGACAGCATTAATGATTTTTATATTTTCAGTGTTTATTGGCATGCTATTTTTTCTATTTATACAAATAAATAGTATTAGGGGGAAATTCAGTTATGAGCAGCGTGAAAAAGAGCTATTAAACCCATCATTGCAAGCATTTGGTACAACCCTACCACTCCTCCCGCTCCTGTTTCTCTTGTCTGTTTAATATTTTAGTGGTAGTAACCAACCCTTTACCGAAGGAAATAATGCAGCTAAATCTTCTGAGAAAAATTGTGTTTAGTTCACTGATGACCTTTCAAATATATAAAGCTTTGTAGAATAATCCCACCTAGATGCTCATTTGATTTGTGGATCCAGATCCACAGAAGTTCTGTGGTTGAACCAAGTCTGGCTCATTTCAGTGGGAGTTAGTCACAAAGACACCCTCGTGAATCTGGTCTGTTCTTTTGTTTTACCTTCTCTCCCACAGAATGGAAATAATAATGCAGTCTGACTCCACAGAGCTGTTTATGACAGACATTAATTGGGAGTAGCTGTCTCCACTGGCGACAAAGGCCATAGAAATATTTGTAGATACATTATAAACAGTAACAGACTGCTGCTATTTTGTATGCTGGACCAAATGGCTTTCAAAAATCTGAGTGGTCCTGTGGCAGCCCACTTAGGCTGTGAGGTACTGCCGTGTTACATTCCTGTTGTTTTTCTCGGGGCAGCTTAATCTAAAATAATGGAGAATAAATCTCCCTTGCAGAATAGCAGAGTTTGTCATTCATTTGCCTGACTCTCAGACAGGATCTTCAGTTGTGAAGGCATCTGTGTTTTGGCCTCCTTGCAAGAAACACAGAAGGGATGTGGCAGAGGAAGGGTGTGTGTTCCAACCTCAGCACTCCAAAACTGAATCTGTTAATCTGGTCTCCTGCCTGATCTGGACTAAAGAATTTAACCAAGTCCTTAATGCACTCGAAGTAATACATTTTAAGGAGAGTAATGTGGCATTTGGAAAGAAAATTTATAGACCTTAAATGATGTCAACTGTTAAGTTTCATATACCAAGACAGTCATGCTACACAAGCCCAAACCAGATGAAAATACCTTTCCTACTGCTGCATTCAAATTGTCTGCATTTATGTTGTATATGCAACCTTTTTTTAACCTCTGTGCATAGGCATTGCTGTGCAGCCTTCAGTTGCACAATAACAGATTAGCTTTTCCATTGGACCCCTGCTTTCTTCAGTGTAAAGGATGAGCAGCCCTCAGTTAATGAGTCCCAGTTGATTATTTTATTTTGTGTGACCAGCGCCTTATTTACCACATGCTATTCAAATCCTGCTGAGGCCGTAATTATTCATTTCCTCACATTTTTTTTCCTGAGACACCCATCATTATAATGTCATTACTGTAACTTCAGTTCAGTTTTACAAATCACCAAGGTTGGACAAAGGGATATCTGTCCCCCAGTTTACCAGGTGGAGCATCAAGGCAGAGGACGGTTTAGGCTAGAAGACGACACCTCAGGCTGTGGTTTCATATTTGGGTAAAACCAGCCTAATTTATCATGTGAGCAGCAGTGTACAGTTCCTTGCTGTTGATTCCTCTTTCTGCTGGTCCCTGAGACTTAGGCAGATCGAGCAGATCAATGCTCTAACTGCAAAATAATGCCACCAAAACAGAAGGAAACTGGATTTTTGGCTGGACTGTCTCTTTCAATGGAACTATGTTCTGACCTGATTAAATCCACTTGTGACATCATCGTTTTGCTACATGCTTGGTTTTGAGGCACTCTGAGCTCCATCCTTTGGTGTGCACTTACTTGAGGTGAAGCATGGCCTTCCTGGCATCAGTGAGACCTGTGAGTGCTCAGTGTGCTGGGTGATCGGAACTGAGGTTTTCTGGTTGAGCACATGGAGGAGTGGAGCGAAGAACTGGGCACCACTTGAAAAAAGAGTGGCTTAGATGTTTGTTCTGGCTTCACCCCCAGATATTGCTGGGGAGACATGTCACAGCAGAGTATCAGGTGGCATTGCCTGCAGATCATTCCTTCTCTTTTTCCTTTTTTAGTGTTTTTTTTTTTTGACTCATGGTTATTTGCCTCACCTACTTTTCAAGTTTCTGGCAATAATTAGAAAAGGTTTCTACACACAGCAATAAATATCCTTTGTTAAACTTGCAGAAGTAACATTAATTCAGCCATCTCCTAAGTAGGCAGGTGGGTAGGTGAGTTGATGATTTTTTTAAAAGAGTGCTTTTAACATATTGTGGTTTTATGGGTTATTGTTTAGACTTCGAAAAAAATCAAGTGGAAAACAGAAGTGCTCTCACATAGCACACCCCCACATTGTGCCAGAGCATGATGCAGCACAATGACCATGCATATCCATGTCACAAAACTTTTCCCTTGAGTGAACAAAGTGGCACAAATAATAGGTTGCAAATCTCCATGTGTCCAGCACTTGGAAGGGACAGGATGTTTTGCTAGTGCCTCACAGAAAGGTTTTTCCACAGAGGAGTGATGAGATTCAACAAATCAAAGTGCAGTTCTAAGCTGTAGGGAAACATCCAGCACCTCTTCTTTTCACTTGACTGAATTTTCCCCAGCACATTCTCCTCCTTATGTGAGTTTGTATAGTTCCCAGATTTCTCAGCTCACTTCTGCTGCTTACCAGTTTTGTGTCCAATGCTTTTTCTCAGCTTTCCAGTTCAGCATGGTCTATCTCTCAACCCATTTGGTTTCCTCATCAGTTTCCAAATACTGGCATGAACAATACCGTCCCCTGTGCTGTTGCACGGCCTGCCACAGCCTCTCACAGGCAGGAACTGAGGCTGCTGGAAAAGTCCTGCTGAGCTGTCATATTCCTTTGGAGGTGACATTGTCAGGAAATCAACTCTTCAGATCCCTGGGGTCTGAATCAGTACAGCCAGGGGGGTTACTGATTTATTATTGGGCCAGGCTGGGTCAGATCTTTGAAGCAGCTGCAACAAATGCACATCTTCCTCAAGCTATTCTGCTCATGGGTAAAGATTTTGTTTAAGAAAAGCTTAACAGAGCTGCTTCCTGGAATGTACTGTAATGCTTCAAATTGTATTTACTACCAGCCTGCCATATTTAAATATCACAGAATCACAGAATGGTTTGGTTTGGAAGGGACCTTAAAGATGATCTAGTTCCAACTGCTGCCTCTGCTGTGGGCCTTTCACCTAGACCAAGTGGCTCAAACCCCAGCCTGGCCTTGAACACCTCCAGGAATGGGATATCCACAGCTACTCTGGCAACCTGTTTCCAGTGCCTCACCACCCCTTTTGCTTCCCAGTAAGTTTGGAAGTCTCTAGGTGTGTGTGCCACTGATAAAAATAAAGGTCTTAGGAGGAAAAGAAAAAGTCAATCAGTGAACACTCTGAATGATTTTTTCTTTGGACTCACATTATCAGTATTTTAGGAGTAATGGAAATCTCATGGCAATGTGTGCATCCGGTTTAAATCAATGAGGTTTTTTTTTGTTTGTTTTTTGGAAATATTTCCAATAATGCTCAGTGTAGCACTGGAATGGTTTATGCTTTGTAGCCTTTGGCATGTGATTCATCGCTCAGGTTACATTGGTAGCACCCTCCACACCTTTCATTTCAACAGGAGGGAGGAACTCAGAATCTCAGGATCAGGTTGTTATTTGGATGTTTTTTGTATCCCTATAATGCCTAATGCCACCTAGCAGAGATTTTTTACTTTGATATATGTTGTCAAAGTGAAAAGGGACGTTTCTGCTGCTGTTAACAGTCAGCTGTAGGGAATGTTAACTCTGCTGTTTGGGGAGGGTGTTTGCTCCTCTCTGCCACTTTCATCTCTTGATTCTAAGAAAGGAATTTTTTACTTAAGCAAAACATAGCCTTTCCGTGCTGGCAGCTGGGAGAATAAGGATTAAGTTCTCTAAACAAAGCTCAGTGCCCTTGTCAGGTCTCTCTTTTCAGGTCTCCAAAGCCATAATAATCAAAAGGCAGGTTTCAGGCAGAGCATTCCTTTGAAGCACCTGCTGGAAGGAGCTGAACACAGTATCCATGAGGTGAACTGTGCTCTAGCAGTGCGTCCTCTTTGGAGATTTCCCCTGAAACTTACTGGACATAGACCATAAGGAAATACAAGACATTTCTGCAACATTGCGAGCACTTGGTATCTGTTTCCTTAACCCCCCTGAGAAGACACATGAAGGAACTCTTTGCAATAGCATTTTTCCTCCCTGTTTTTAAACATTCTTTTGCCTGTTAGGGATCCAGGCTGTAAGGAAAATGTTCCTTCTGTTAATAAAGAACTGGTATTGCCTGGCAGCTTCAGTCCGGCCAAGTTGACTGGTGGCTCTTGATCTCCTTTCTTGTGCATGACCCTTGTTGGCTTGACTATTTATCATCATCTTTCACACTACACTGCAAACAGTACTTTTCACCTTCCCCTATAAATTAACAATTCAGTTGCACATATATGCGTGGTAATTCTCTGCTAAATACCAAGTTCTCCAGCTGTGCATAAAGAACATAAAGCTTTGGAAGGCAAAATTTTACTGCTCTGACAACCAAAACCCCAGCTGACAGAAGCTGGCTGCTATTCACAAGACATCTCATACATTGAATAGGGGAAGATCTGGTAAATTGTGTTGTTTGTCACAACTTCAGTTTGACTCATTTGAAAAAACAAGGCAGTTTATAAAGTAGCTTTATCTTTCAAAATATTGATTAGCCATTTTGAAAAGGAAAAAAAAAAGATTGTGTAGATGAAACTGAACATCTTCCAAGGGAAATAGCATTAAACAATTAAAGCTCTGGAGACAAATATGATACGGATTTTCTTATTTGAAAGAGATGTCTTCTTGCCCGCATTAAAATAATCTCAGAGGAGATTAGAAAACATGGGTAGAGTCACAGTGTGATTTTTAATGTTGCTTTGTTCTTCTGAGATTAAATTCATATGATCAAAGAAACACACTGCAGTGTACAATGTGTAATGAAAACATGTTTTCATTTAACTTAAGGCTTGCTGCAACTTCTGAGTCTCCAGAGTTAAGAAAACCCAAAATACTGTGTAGTCTCCTTATTTCCAAAGCTTCAGTGTCTCTTCAAAACAATTTTCCCCTGAGACCCTTAGCAATTCTTCAGCTGTTGTTTTCCTTTTTTTTTTAAACTTCTCTTTGGAGATAACAGTCTGGAACAGGGGGGTTGGACCCAGATGACCTTTAAGATCTTTAAGGTCCCTTACAATTCAAACCATTTTATGATTCCAGGATTTCAGACTGTCACCAAGATTGATGCTACGACTGATCTAACCTCTGTTCGTATTCTAATGTGAATACAATAACGGGAACAGTATTGTTGGAATCTTGGAATTCCAGTGACGGAATGATCTTGATAAGAACTCTGTGGAGGATAGGTCTTTTGGCTTGGTGGGCAAGTAACAGTAATATAATCACCATAATGCCATAATACATGGTTTATGAGCATTACATTGAAACATTTTGAGTTTAGGTTATTTTCTTTCTTGTTCATTAGGCCAAGTTAGAATTTCAATGTTATGAAATTAAAAAATGAGGGCACATTAAAGAATTATGATGTACTAAAAATTAAGAGGTTTAGATTCAGTTTTTAAATGAGTTGAGTTTGGATTTTGAGGTAAATTTGTAAAGAGTGACAGACAGTAAGTCTGCAAAGAAGTTTGAATTGTCTAGGCTGTTCCTCCACCTGAAGGCACTGTACCTAAACCATATCTGACACCTATTTGTCTAATAATTTTTTAAACCTCTGGGAAGAAATGTTTTTTCTCCCACCTCTGTAGACAGTCTGTTTCCATTCGTTGTGAGGCTTTCAAAGAAAACTTGATCTTCTGGATGTCTGAGATCTCCGTGTTCAAATTTCAGCCTTTGTTTCTCATCTTGTGCAAGTGCACATGGAGCAGGGGTACATTTCATCTGTCTTTGCAGAGGCCTTTTACTTATTTCAGAGCTGTTACCATGTGGCCCTTGTCTCTGGAGTGAACAAATCTCATAATTGTAATCTGTCCTCATAATTAATTGTTTTCAAATTGGTGAAGGTACTTTTTGTGACGTTCTGGATTTTTTTTTCCACAAGTTTTTGTCCCCTGGCAGCGATGCTGCCCAAAGCACAACACTGCTCTTAAAGTGAATTTCCTGCCCTGAGCAGGAGGCTTGTTTATCCTTTCTTACACAGAACAGTCTTTTGATATCTCCTGATATTGTAACTGCTTTCTCATAAATTATTACACTGATGACTCACATTAAGTCAGTGACCTTCTGTCTGATGCTGCAGATTATTGACTAGCCAGTTGTTCTCCATGTTGCATCTGTGCACCAAATTATGACAGTTCATTATTTGGGCTTGTTCTGACTGAATTTGTGGTGTGTCAGCAATGCCTCATATGGATTTGTCATCAGTGCACGTTGTTCCTGTTGTTAATAATTGCTATTTTTACAAATGGTTTGTGGGCAGGTTGAAATTACAGAATACAGTAATATTGGTGGCTGCACATGAAAATACATCCTCAGTGCTGCCAGGGGAGGAAGCTGGAACTGGAGGTGGCAGGTGGGAGTGGGGATGGGGAGAAACTGTCCCGCTGCTTCTTCTGCTAGGGAATTAGGAAGAATATTTATGGGAGGCTGGGACCACTGCTGTTTTTACTCTGGTCAGTCTCTCTGCCTCCATTCCCATGTGAATAGTTCCAGCAAGCCTGGATTTCTGTGGCTCACGTGTGGGCTTTCACAAGGGGGCCAGTGACTGACTGCTTCCCCCCTCAGTGGGCTGCTTCAGTCCTGAAGAAGTTCCCTGCAGACCTTTATTGTTGAAAGAGCAGTCCCCTTGTGGGGGAAACATGAGTTGTTTTGTGAAAGGCAGGGTGTGCTTGGCTGGGGAAGGAAGAGCACTGGTTGGCAAAGAGACTTGGTGCTTCACCCAAACCTCAGGATGGAGGACATGGTCAAAACATGGAACAAGCGTTACCTGCTGCAGTGATGCCTCCCCAACCTCATGGTGAATGTGAAGTGATGCACTCTTTGCACTCCCATTCACAGCTAATTCAATTGCTGGAGGTGGGAACTTGAACTATAAAAACCTGTGATTAGTGTGAAGGACACCTTTGCATCAAGACTGTCCATTCTAAATATTTGATAAGGTTATTTTTCATGTATCTGTGAACTATCCAGTGCTCAGCTGTGGGCAGAGAACAACTCCACTTGCAGAGGCTGATGTTGCACCCCCGCAGCAGCGGCAGCTGCTCTTTGCTGTGCATTCCTGGAGTCAGGTGCTGCTGCCACATCCCTGTTATGCTCAGGGAGGTACTTCCCCACCAGCGTGGAGGGAGCCTGGCTATCTCACAGGATGTGGAGGGAGATCAGTGCTGTGGCTGCTTCCTGTCATCCGCAATTCCCCATGTCAGTATTCTTGCTAACCTCTTCAAATAATACCAAGACTATATGACTGACATCTGAAACAACACATTTGTTCTTAGCAGCAAAGACTAGACCCAGAGTAACTTATTGTAAAGCTCTGTTTCCACCAGACAGCGATCTATATTGAAGCTTATTAAAGTCATGTGTTCAATTTTTTCATAATTGCCCCCATTCAAACTATGGCAGGCAGCCAATAAAGCACTAAGTGGAAGTTTCTTTCAGTCCACCTGTCTTTCTGTAGCTAACGAAGTGTGCCGGTTTTTGTCTTGTAGACGTTACTCAATTCACTGTCAGAGGAACTTGTTATATATAGACTTAAAATAAATTAGTTCGAGACAAGGCCAAAGCCATTCAACTAGACTTCTTTGTATAGCAAGTCATGTATTTATTACACAGAGTGACACATTAATACTTTGTTTGGGTGGAGAGCTTATTCTTAAACAAGAACAGGCAATTCTGGTTCTTGGCCATATCCATCTGTTAAATGTCCTAATTAAAAAGGACAACATCCTGTGTAGCATGGGTTTCATCAAGGGCACCCACCCATCCGGATTACGGGCTCTGCTACTTTCATTGATGGCTTAGTTGGAAGCTCTTTAGAGGAAGAGCAAGAGTTGCCATGTTTTCAGGTCCTTGACGTCTGCTAAAGCCCAATTTTCAGCAGAGGTTTCCTTTTGCTACACTTCAGACCATAGGAAAACATCAACAATTGCCTCACATCAGCCTCCTTGGATAAGGGGGGAAATTATTTTTACAGTCTCTTAGGAAATAAAAGGGAGGTTTAAGTTAACTACTCCTGATCTCTACGAACAACAGGTATGCAGCTTGTCAGCTTATCAAACCCCTAATTAATTCACAGTTGCAAGAGCCTCTAGGATAGAAACTTGAGTGCAGGAGAAGCAACACTAACAAAGCAAAGGAAAAAAAAAATCTCCTGTTTTCTATCAGAGCAATTAATCTTGAAAATTTTCTTTGCCTGTGAGGAGATTGGCAAAGACAGCTGTTGCTTCATCCTGGAAAATGGCCCAAAAAAGATCTGCATAAAAAGATCTTGCAGTGATTTCATTATAAGCAGTAAGTTTAGCAGCAGCTCTCTGGATTTGCCTTTATTCTGCTGTACAAGTCAGGTGTGCTGGCGCATATTCATAGAAGGAAATGAGCAAGCCAGCAACTTGGCTTGCTGGCCATTAGCAGTGAAATGCTTCTGGATGAGCTAAGACAATTGTTCCAGTTGAGTGATCTCAGAGTAAGGCTGACACCTTCATTTTGGTGATATCCAAGCTGTCAGCACATGTTTTCCTTGTCCACCCAGTCTGTGAGCAGCAAAGGATGGTGTCTGGTCAAGCCTGAAGGGGAATAAAACATAGCCTGCCTTGGATAAACTTTAGGCTGCCCCTGATTGCTCTTACAGAGAACCTCTTTTATGAACTGCTCTCCTGGAGGACTTTTTCTGATTCATTTTCCCTGTTCACCTTCCTCAAAAAGATTATGTTAACACAAGCTTCTCCCTGCAGACTCTTGCCTCTTTTGGACCTTTCGATTAAGAATCTTCAGCAAATCTCAAATTTTTAAAGAATTCATGTACAAGGATGCAATTCACCTTCCTTTTATGTATTGCTAATTCTATTTTTGTTGCTGGGAAACTTGGGAAAGAGAAGAGAGGAAAGGAAGGAAGTTGAAGGGGTTGCCAATGGTTAAATTTTTGCAGTGGGTTAATTCTTGCTAAGACCGGGGGTATATGGCTCATGTCAGGTGACTGGGCATATGACTTGTGCTGTGCCTGATGGGTTTTCTGGTTCTAGATGTTTTTGCAGGCTGGATTAACTTCCATGACCTGTTTTTTCAGGGTGAACATAAATGTGATTCCGACAATGCTGGACGTAATCAGGATTAGCTCCTTTGTTGTTTTGCCTACAAGGATGACTGAGGTGGCAGTTTGCTGTTTGATAGATAGGACAAAACACTGCGGGGTAAATTTACACACAATTAAATCCAGCTGCTCTTCTGAGCAATGCAGAAACTTGTCTTTTATTCCAGTCTGCAGTGTGCACATTCATGCAGCATGCAGAAGAGAATGGGATGTAATCTCCCATCTTTGCCCATGCAAAGACATTCATGCTCCTGTGGAATATCTGGGTCTCCATATATGCACGTTAATTGCGTTGAATGGTTGGAACAAACCATCCTAGTATCTTGATGATCTATTAAATAGTAGTCTTCTAAAATTAAACACTAATACTTCTTCAGTCTATCCAGGACCTGGAGAATGGGCTTCTCTACAAAACAATGTAAAAGGGCCTTAGCAATGTATCTCCTTGTAGCTGAACAAGCATTATGTGTCTAGAGTTTTTCACACAGCTGTACTATTGGGCTCTTTCATCACGATAATGCTTCCTAAGATCCCTGTGTTGTTTTATACCTTCTGAAGGAAATGCCAGAGCTTTTGAGTTTCATTTTCAGCACCTCCCACAATATCTCTCACTCTTTTCTATACACTGAATGTGTCTGCTTGCAGATATGTCCATCAGCATCTACTCAATGTATGAGAAACAGCACTGGACTTGAAGGCTGCACTTCTGTCAGCACTTAGAAGACTGAGATGAGAACTGGAGTATCATTTTAAAAGATACAGTGGAGGCATGCACAGCAGTTTAAAGCCCAAGTGGTTAGACTCAGGAGTTTCTCATACCAAATTGTCATTGGTTCAAACATTTTTAAAATCATGAAATAATAGATGGTATTTGTTGGACAAAATCCCAGCAAAGGGCAGCATTCTGTCTTCATTCAAAAGTAATCCCAGTGTGTTATAAGAAACAAAAGGCAGTTTTTTGCCTGAGAGGATTTCAGCCTTCCATCTCTTTCTTCTGTTAATGAATAAAGGTGAACTTCTGGGAGACAGAAAGGTGGTATTGGAGAAAGAATTAAATAGCTGTTTTACCTCTGCTGTAGAGCATGGAAGTAAATCCTACTGCAAAACACTTGAAACTAACCCCCAAGATAAAAAATTGAATCAGTTCTTTTCTGCACCTTCACTGCTGTTTTTCACACAGCTGGCAACAAGATGGCTGAAGTAGGGACACATTTCCAGGGTGAGCAAGTTTCATTTATAATGCTATTATAATGAGCATTTTGCTTACAAACACCAGTTTTCAGGTTATAACTTCCATTTAAAGTTGCATGAATGAAGGTTAGTATCTGAGCTGGTGAATAAAGAGGGATTTTCTTTGTAGGTGGTTTTTGGCAAAGTTTAGCTCTGATTCTAGTAAGATTTTCTTCAGCCTTCTCATATTATTCTGTGGGGAGCAACATTCACACTGTCTTATCCTAGCAGCATGTACTACTACAAAGTACAGATCTCTATGGAGAATGAAGCCCGTTGCATGAGTTGGTCTCATTTTCAGGGGCAAATATTTATGAAAAATAATATATTACACCATTCAAAGTAAACCTGTAGATTCTCTTGGCAGCACTGCAGTCAGTAGCAATTACTTAAGATTTGCTCCATAGATTTTACGTGTTCTCTACCTAAATATTTGTTCTGTACTAACAGCAAAATATCCTACAGAATGTTGCTCATGACTGACATTGTGAACACTAAGTGTTGAAAGACAGGGAAAAAAAAGGCTGGGCATCTGATACATTCTGATCTTAAAAAGGTATTTAATACCCTGAAAATGTTACTGAAAAACGTATTTCTGTTTGTTTAAGTAATGACCCTACCAGGTGGGCTGAAAGCAGAGGAGACAGAAAAGGAGTGACGAGTGGTTGTTAACAGTGGTGTGCTATGTGAAGCATGCTGAAGTTACCCTTAAGAGTCCAAACTGGGGATGAGGCTTGCTGCCAGAACTGGAGAGCTTTTCTTAAGGCTGCCCTGTAGCCTAATAGAGACTTATGCATCAGGACTGCCATTTAGTTGGTGCTGAATTTGTCTGATATTTGCTGCTGAAGCTTACAGTTGTTTTACTAGCAAGTGCAGACTGTTGTAGCCATGTTGTACAGAGAGCCATGCAGGGTTTGAAAGGCATCTTTAAACCTTCTCCTTCAATACCAAGCTCAAGCAGCCCTGTGCTAAGAGAAGAGAAGCTGTGGTGGAAATGAAAATGAGCTGCCCTAAGAAGTTTGCATGGTGTGTGAAGCAGTGCACACTGCAACAGAGCAGTGGGAGAGAAGACACGATCCTTAGCCAGCCTCGTTTCTTCATCCCACTTGTGTTTTACCTTAGTTATTTCCTTCTCTCTTCCATGCTGTCTGTTCATAAATAAGTGGAAAGAAGCACAGTCAGCCTTCATGCAGTAGAATGTTTTGAAAAGGCTTGAGTGATTGACTGTGAGGTTTGCTACTGAAGGAGAGGTACCAGACAATTCCCTTCCTCTCAAAATGCCACTTTTCTGTGATTCCGTGGGAAATATGTGGTGTGTCCTACATGATACTTTTTATCCGGCAGGGCTGGCCCCAGCTGTGGCTGAAACCCTTGTTTCACCTCTGGGATTTAATCATCAGTGTGAAACTGCGGCCTCCTTACATATTAAAAAAAGAAAAATAAAATTAAAAAAAAAATAAACAGAGTGCGGTTTGCATTAAGCCCCATTAAACCCCAAAATTGCTTCTAAATGAATCATTGATATCCTTGTGAGACCAAACCTCTGAGGTAAATTTGTGGAATGGGTATTTCCCAAATTTCTGCTGCCTACTGTTACAGTCTTGAATACTGAGAGGATGGTGGAATGCTGACTTGTTTTAGCTTGGACCCAGCAGATCGCTTTATTTTCACACCAAAGTAGGGCTTTTGTGAATTTTTATAAGTGTAGATATTTGACTGTCTCAATATGTCACATGACTTCCTGGAAATTTTCTCAGTGCTGACTCTCCAGCATTTCCAGTTTTGGGAGAAAATACTTTTTACTTGGCTTTATCTTGTATTGCTTTTCAGTCTAATATGTGACCTTAGCATCCTGTTAAAATGTATAGATAGAATAGGAAATTCCCAATATTCTTTTTCATCATTATTCTTAATTTTTCTCCTAGAAAACTGGAAATTGATATGATGGATAGAGCTGATTGAAAAGTTAAGGCAATTAAAAAGCATAAGAAAATAAAGACTGGCAGAAAAATGTTTGGGCTTAGTCCCAAAGTACTCACAAATTTGAGTTACACTTGACTAATAGTTTCAACTAAATAAGAGCAGGATTTTTGAAAATGTGAATACAGTTTGTTCTCAGTAAAATGTAAATACTTTTCTTTCAAAATAACATTTCCATGTAAACATTGACCTAGCTCTAAGCAACAAGCCTCAAAATACAATGATTTCAAGGAGTAAATAATCTAGAAAAGAAACTAAATCCTGTGGTCTGAGCAATATGCATTCAAAATGGCATTTACAGGTTGGCTGGAACTGGAGGGAGTTTCCATAACTTATTTAAGCTTATTTCCAGTTTTTATTTTTAGTAGTCTCCAAACGTGAAAATTCCTTACACAATCATTCTGAAGGTTTGGCATCCCTGTTTTATTAAAAACAAAACCAAAACAAAACAACCCACGAACCAAACAAAAAACCCCCCAAAATACACAATGACTGACAGAGAGAGAGAGAACATCCAGGGAAATTTATTATAGAGGTGAGAGTGAAAAAGAGAGAGGGAGAGAAAGTACACAGCCTGCATGTGAAACCAGATCAAGCACATTTTAACTGAGAGATTTTCAAGGCTCCTTCATACTTCCATACGTGCTTCTCCTCGGGAATATCTCCTCTCACTCGTACGGTGGCATTGTTGGTGACACTGGGTCCTTCAGGGGTAATGCACTTGCTGTGCTGCTTTTTGAAGCTATTTTCAAGTTAAACAAAGCATCTCCCATGCCAGAAATGCAGATCACTCAGTGGCTTTCCCCAAACAGAAGCTCCCAGGCGTCTCCTTCCATGAGCGCCCTGCAGGAGCGGGAAACACTTGCCTTATAAACAAACATGGCCCAGGGAGGCTGGCCTGATGGCTTGCAAAAATAGCCTACGCCGAGGCAGGGTAAATAGTTTACATCTCCTTCAGCCTCTGCGTTGTGTCACAGAGCTGCTGGTTGAAAGGAGAAAATCTACTGCAGCCTGAAACACGTGTCTTTGGAATGGGAGGGTGGAGAAGTTGTGCTTTAGATAGCTTTTTGTGGAGAAAAAAAGATTTTAACCAATGTCCTGGCAAAAGAGCATCACTGCATCTGGTTTTGGAGAGAGGCATCAAAACAGTACACGGGGTTGAAGTGTTTCAGACATTGTGGCCTGTTTGTCTTTGTGAGGCGCCTGCAGGAAAATATTTGCTTCTAATTCATATCTGTAATTAACAGAAAGTGCAAAAAATGAAGAGTGTATGCAAACCATGGGAGTACAGTGTGTCACCTCTCCTTTACTGCCTAAATGTAAGCTGTCTGCCCATAGGCAAAGAACAGCGAAAGGTGCATTGGAGATGTTCAGGTATTTTGGAAGGATGGGTCCAGAAAATGGTTCTTTATCATTGTGTCTGAGTTATGTGGGAGGAAACTTTGGTGACTAGGTTTGGCTGGCTTAAAATGGAGGAGAGGACACCTTCCCTAATTCCACCAGCTGCCAGTTTTTCTTTCTTTACAGCTTAAATCGGATATAAATCGGATCTGCAAGGATTATTCAGGTTTCAATTTCCATCATTTGTTTTTCTTTAACAATAATGTCTACACCTTAGGGAGGTCACAGCACATGTGATTGGGGACTAGAAGATGAAGAGGTCCCTCAACCAATGGGCTACAAAATTAGGAGTGGGGAAACACCTGCACATCCCTGCTGGCAGAGGAATTTTGACAGGGGTGTTTCTTTTGGCAAGAACTGTTCCCTAGCTGGTGTTCCAGTGGAAGTGGAGTCCTTTGCTGATACCCTAATTGCTGCAGGGTGGGTTGAGAAGTTCAGAAGCAGGGCTAATAGCTTGAGCACATTGTCCTCGATCTCTTCTCCTTGGATGAACACCTGGACACCTTTTGTTGAGCTGAAGCTGAGTATCAGCCTGTTGAAATCTTACGTCTGGCTTTACTGAGGAAAGGTTGGCCCCCACCTGTCAGACAGCCCTGTGATGTCATCTGGAGGATTTTGGCAATCCTCTGCTGAGGGAAGTGGGAAGGAGTGTTGAGCTGACTTTATCCTGGAAAAGGGTGGAAGTGACAGAAGGGAGACATCTGTGTCTGCTGTAGGGCAAATAAAGCAAGAAGTATCGACATACAGGAAAACTATGAAATTCTTCGGAGATGGGGAGAAGATATTTCTAATGGAAATTTTCTAATGCCTCTGCTCTTTTAACAGATTCTTCCCCATTCCTCCCATATGTCTAAGAAGGGTGATTTTTTGTGGTGTGCTTTTTTCCTCTTGTTCACATACTTTGTTTGAAAGCTCTCTAAAGGAAGTGCACAAAAAAATTAGAAAGAATCTGTTTTACTGAACTTTTTTGAACTTCTGTAAGAAATACAACATACAGATGGAGTTACATTATTGTGCTGGTTTCTTGTATGTCTGAAAAGCATGGGGTTTTTTCACCTTTAATTTGGCAGTATTTTGAACTATTTTAATACAATGATCTCTGCAAAGTACATCTGTTCCTTGCTAGAAGTGTGCTGAGCCTCATTTTGCCATGATTGTTACGGGCAGAAACTGAATTTACCTTTGGCAGAAGCAAATACTCCTGAGAGTGCTAAGAACAAGAAACTTTGCAGGGAAAGGAAAAAGTGGTCTTAAAACACTTGATTAATATTATTGCTGAATCTGAAACCATTTTATACTAGTGAAGGGAACCACAAATATGATGCTAGAATACTGTTGTTCCTAATCACCTCTTTCTGGTTGGGTGTGAGGTTTTTAAGTCAAGGGTTTTGACTTCTTCCCAAGGTTCCCTAGTATTTCATGGGTTACAGAACAATGAACGTGAAATCCAGAAGGGACCCTGTAAATCTATTACAGTGCATGTTGGTCTTTGTTTCAACTTAATTTTTGATATCACAACTCAATTTATTTTCACTGGGAACCAACATATAGGCAAGGAGCAGGGGAATTACTTCACTACATAAAATTTTTAGTTGACTTTCTCCAACTGACAGAGAAAGGAAGAGGAATTCTCTGCAGGTGACATCTTGCCTTGAAATGCTAAACCCATTGCAGGTGACAGCAAAACTAAAAATGCTTGCAGTAAAGCTGGAATTTCATTCTATAACTTCAGGGTTTTTAAAGTGCTGAAAACTTTAGACTGTGCCCTCTACTAAAGGTGTACAAACACTCTGCAGAAATCACAGATTCTTTCCTGAAACACAGCAAGCTTTGGATGGATTTGAGTCTGCTCAATTTGATAACTCACATCGACAGTGCTGTTGAGAATAGAACCGAAGAAGTAGAGTTGTTTCTATCCTGAGTGTATCGCCTACTGAAACTGCAGTCAGCAGGATGTAGAATAAATTGTAAAGTTCTAATTCTGTTGTTTTGGTATTTAACTCTTCCTCTTTTGGATACTTTTCCACCCTTCTTTAAATGTAGCTTCTTAGGTTTGTTGATTTATTACAGTTATTTTCATATAAGAAATTCAGTTGCTGAGTAAGAAAAATATGTAGTTGATGGCACAAGAAAATGTGTTTTTTTTCCTCCCAGAGTGTATTCTGGACTTTTCTGAACATAAATTTATTAACCTTATTCTTTCAAGTAGCTAATCAAAGGTTCACTGTTGCTCATTTTCAGGTTAGGTGACTAACATTTAGTGAAGAAGTTGTGTATAGCTTGCCAACACTTCCTCCATGTCTAGGCTTGATGTGAGCTTCATGTTTTTCTCATGTATGGAGTCGGGGTTTTAAACTCCAGCTCTAAGCCAACCTCCATGATAAGCTAACAGAGAATACCCATGACATTTCCTCCCCAGTAATACTCCCTCTGACTTCCCTTGGTGCAGCGCTGCAGCTGGAATGTGTGCCTTGGGCTCAGCTCCTGAAGAGGCTCCTACAGCCGTGTCTCACTATCAATTTGGCAAACATTAGTCATAGTTGCAGCTGAATTTCCGATCGGCATTCCTGGTTTTGTGCCATGTGTGTTCCATGTCACTTCTGTTGGTTAACAAAGTAGGCGTTTCCGACGTGGGGACCTGCAGTATTGTAAAGAAACGTTTTTTGGGTAAGATTAGTTAACTGTAGCGTATTTTGTAGAAGAAAATGGCTAAATCTGACATATTTTCCGATGTCACGCGTATTTAAGTGTTTACATTGATTTTCTGCTGAATGTATTGCTAAATTTTTTAAATGTGTTTCCTTGAGTGTGGTGGTAACTTAGGGAGAAAAATGTGAATTCTGTGTTGGAGTAAATCAACTGCCCTTTTTGGAAGGGTTTTATTACTGTCTGGATATACAGATCAGTCTGGTTCTTTAACTCACCAAGACTGAACTTCTGTCCACCAGCTTCAGTCCAAGGGGAAGCTACTTTGGAAAAGAAGGCAGTGTAGAAATATAAATTATTACATGTAGAAAAGTGTGAACATCATCTGACTATGGCTCAGTGATAATGGTTGTTTTATCTGGTATGGTCCCCACCCAGGAAAGGACTTCAGAAAATCATTCCTCTACTGAAAAGTTGGGTAGGGAATTGACTTAGCAGTGGTGCATTAAAAGAACAGCAATAAGAAATACAAGCTGAGAGGGAGTAATTTCAGATGACTTTATGGGTAAATAATAGCCCCTGTGCTTATTTACAGAGTATCCAAATACTTTTCCTTATTTCTTAGTTAAGGTTAATTGAACCAATAGTCAGGATGTGTAGCATGGAAACAACCTCTTATTTGTCAGACATGACCACCAACACATTCTTTAAGAATTCTGCTATTTTATGGAAGAAAGCTGACTCTTTATATTCTTTAACCCTATATTTGGCATCTATTTCCTTACATACTCTGATGGAAAATGTTGCACAATTCATGCATTTAGGTATGTTAACAGTATTTATAGTGAGTTACAGTGCATTACACTAGTGAAGAAGTTTAATTTTACATCTTTACCTAGCTGTAAAATAAACTACTTTTTACAAATGAAAAGTTGAAAGCCTGGGAAAATATTTTTCTCTCTGAAACTACGCAGCATCTCATCTTGAAACACATATTTGCTGTAGGCCCCTTGTTCTTATGACTTGGACTATTTTTAGAGATTGAATGGAGCTGAAAGAAATGAAACTTAGCTGGATGACATTTTTCATCTCTTTCAAATAGATAAAAGAAGAAAAGAGAGAAAAAATTAATTTTGATATTTTAAATTCATATTGGTGAGCATATCCACCTTCTTTTAAGTGAGGTCTCTACAAGACCCACTCTGTTGTACTTTGTTGGCATTAGTTGTAAGTTCTGTTTGACTTTTGCTGAGGTCAGGGTTTTCTAATTCAATTTTAATGGTTAATTGAAAAAAGAAATAAATGTATTTTAAAAAACCTGAGAAAAAATAAAGGTTTAAAACACTGTGGAGGAAGTAGGTTGAGAAAAAATGAGAAAAAAGGGTTACTTGAAGTACAGAATAATAAAATATGGGGAATGTTGTTTTACTGTCATTATTTTATGATTATGTGCCTTATTTTATAATTAAATATGTGTAATCAAAATGTTACACCATGGCCTTCTGTTCATTGTGCACATGAGAAGAATGGTTCTGAGCACCACAACTTTCATACTTACATTGCTTTTATTGACATTATCATATTGAATAGTAGCACTATTTTCAATTTTCAAATGATTTAATTTCCATGGGGATTTATTCAGTGCAGCTAAGTCTGTGTTTCCTCAATTTAGAGCCCTGACAGGTTAATTATTTATTTATATATGTTGCATTTAGATAGAATATGTATCTTATATACATAATATATAAACAATATATTTGTTTGTTTATATTTCTTTTGAAATACCCCAGCTAGATGGAATTAAACTGGTAGAAAGACCATGGGTGCACGGCTTGCCTTCCCCCAGTGCTTTTGCCTGCATTTTCTTTTTGTGGTGCCCATATTCCTGGCAATCTCTCTTGGGTGTTTGTGCTTTGAACAGCAGGCAAAAGAACCACTGGAAAGTACAGCACTGTTTGGTCTGCTGTTTTCCTCTGAACTAACAACTCACAGTACAACTGGTTTTACCATTTCAGGATTGTTATTAGAGTGTGGGGTTAGGATAGGCAGATATCCTCTGGCTGCATTTCTGTTCTATATTGTGTTGTCCTCTGCTGTATTTCAAGTTTCAGGCTGTTCAGGATAGTCTGGATGGAGCTGGGGACAAAGGAGTGTCTACAGATGGCATCCTTCTGTCAGTCTTGTACTAAAAATTATCATCTGCAAAACAGATATGCTTTTAAAAAAACATAGTTGTTCACATCAGTGGTTTGCAGATGGACAAGGTGCATCATGGAGCATCTGGGATAAGGTGCCATAGGTATTCATCACTTTGGGAAGAGGGCCCACTTTTAGTTTCAGCATGCCGTAGCCTCACTCTTGCATTATGCTACTTTGCAGGGTGCTTGAATGCAGCCAAGCTCTTTTCTTGGCTCCACAATGAAGCTGGGTGATGGCATGTTTAAATTTTTTAATTATTGTAGTGGCAAAAGCTGTTCATGTTAACAGTCTGTGTGATGTCGCTGAAGGCAAAATGATTTGTCTAGGGAAGGGTAAAAGGCCATGTAAGGAGCATGAAGAATTGCAGGTCCTGGAAAACACCTGCTTTAGGAGTAGTGTCCTCTTAATTCACTTGGGCTTGCCTGATTGCTGGGAGGAGTCACTCATAGAAATCTATCAAATCCTGTTGGGAGAGTGATTTCTTTATTTATTGGAACAGACCCTCTCTCTCTCTTAATCCATGTCATAGTCTTTAGGACATTACTACCATATGATGAAACTGAATATTTTTATTGAATCTATTGTGTAGTGCCAGTGGACCTGAGAAGGAGAAACGATACTGGAGAGAACATAAAAGGACTTTCTTTTCTCTTTAGGTGGGCGTAGGAGAGTTCAATATTACCAGAAAAACTGCTTTGAACAATGCTGATAAAGAAGAGGTTTAATGAGGCTGGGGCTGTTTGCGGAAAATTAGTCCGCATTAGGGTATTATTCCTTCAGGGAGCGTTTCTAATGCCGGCAGGAATGTGGGGACGGGGGGTGGATCAGATTCCGGCACAACCTTGCAAGCTTTCAGCTGCCGATGCACGGTGCACCTGCGTGTTCCCCATCTGACCTCAGAGCTGGCTCGAAAATCTCTGGCATCTGGAAGTGTGAGGAAAGATCAGGTTTTGAATTTTTTTTTTTTTTTTGTGGGGAGGGGGGGTGGACAAAAAAGCCATCTTTTTTTTAATGCTTAAAAGGCCTTGTGTTTTATATCTTTTTAAAGGAAACTACTTTGTGGGTATGCTTTTTAGTGGTTTGAGGTTGGGTTTTTTCTTTTATTTTTTTTTTTAAACTAGTATCTTAAAGATCTCATAGTGATATGTCCAAATAGATGAATAATATTCAGTTAAAAAAGCTGGTTAGTTGGCAAGGCTCGAGAAATTAATTTCATTCTCTTTTGCTTATCTCAGGAAGAATGTTC
This sequence comes from Monarcha castaneiventris obscurior, assembly GCA_026261815.1. Classification (NCBI taxonomy): domain Eukaryota; kingdom Metazoa; phylum Chordata; class Aves; order Passeriformes; family Monarchidae; genus Monarcha; species Monarcha castaneiventris. Next base: position 8,976,385 of record JAMPIT010000890.1, read on the forward strand.
TCCTTAGCAAGTGCAGATTTGAACATGACAGCTTAGGCATTTATCTCGTTTGTGGAGGTCTGGACTAGCATCTCATTTTCAAATTGTAGCGATGTGGAGATAAAATGTAAATACTGCTGCATGAAAATTGCCACTTCATAACCTTGTACTTTATCACTGGTGGCTGCGGTAGGAACTTGCAAATAGTAAGTGCATGTAATTTACATGGCTTGGATTTAACTGTTTTGTAATTACACTTTGATTTGTATTTTTTTATCAGACATGGTGGGGTGGTTAAGCTGTGCTGCTTATGAACTTCCCTGTGAGTAATTCCGTGGTATAAATTTGTGCTTATTAAATGCACGGATTTTCTCTTTTGGAGTTTAAAAGTTGTTCGATTTGGCATCTGTAGCTTATTTCTTGCAGTCTACTTAATTGAATAGCTTCTCTGTTTATCTTAAAATGCAGATAAATGGCTTTCAGCGCAGTGTTTATAGCTTAATAGTTCCTGAAATGAGAGTCAACATTATCTCCTAGACTCTACTAGTCATAACTAATGATCCCTCTGCTTACACTGTTGAGCAAGCCAGGAGACACTGAACTCTGCAGAGAGCAAGGGCCCTGTGCAGTGGGAGGATAGTTTGTATGTGATGGCGCCTGGTAGACAAGGCTTTCGTGGCTCAGTAGTGTTAATTGGGAACCAAAATTTGTCCTTGGCCACCTCTAACCTCCAGCCTCCTATTACTGAGCTGTTCTAAGAGAATGGACACAAACCTGAGGGGGAGTTGACAGCACACAGTATTCTCGCTTCCCTCGTCATTTAAGGTAAATAATGTCAGGTTGCTCTTAAATTTGCTTCAGTTTTGCCCATCAGAGCACATTTTGCAACACAAAGTCTTTGCAGAAATGGGCTATATTTTAATGTTTCGAACATCACTGGCAGGCAGCCTGGTAAAGGCATTGTGTTGAGGCCTGGAAGAGAATGAGAAAATAATTAGGCAGCTGGCAATTACTATGTTTTGTTCTAGGCCTTTTTATGTGACATTTGAATTTATTAATGAAAAAAAGATTATTTTTTTGTATCTTCCTGACCTTTGGCTTAGTTGTGAATGGAGAGTGGTAGGCTTTCCTTTGTGATAGGGTTAAGTGCACGCTCTGGGAAGAGAGAAGGGAAAGAAAGAAAAGCGAAGTAGATTTACCACCCATCAGTGATGCTCTATTATTATTATTACCTTGGGAACAAAAGTTCCTTGTTTATCCGTCAAATTTAAATATGGGGAGCAGCAATGCCTCATGGTGTTAAGGGTTTTCTGTATTCTGTCAGCTTGTCAATATGACTTTTTCCTGAGTTTTTTTAACTTGCTGGTAGAGTATTTATTGGGAATTGCAGATGTAGGTGTTATGAGGTGGATATCACCCGTGAAGTATTTCAGCCAGCACAGTGTTCTGTTTTCAAACAGGCAATCTAGCAGGAAGCTTTTGCTGGTTTTAGGTGAAGTTCAGCTAGTGGTATACAAAACAGTCTGTGTCCCTAATTCCTGTGTCTCCACAGCCATCTAGTCCACTGTTTTGAGAGCTAATTAAATGTAAACATTTAGGTGGGTGACTGGTTGTAAAAAGAACTGTATATGAAAGCTGTTCCTACTTAAAGACACTTATATCAGTCTTGTTTATGCTCCAGCTTCCATGTTTTCCATTGTTTTTCTGAGTTTTCACGTTACCTTAGGAGGAGGTTTTGAGCTTTGTGTTGGCAGGAGAACAGCAGGCTGGTACAGAGCACAGTCTGGGTAGCACCGCATGCCGTGCAAAGGGCACAGTGTACAAGGAAAGCAAATTCAAAACACCACTTACAACTCTGGAGGTGTTTTTGTTGGACATCGCCACGAATGAGCTCCAGGAGACACAAGGCAGAATGAGCAGGATGCCCTGAGAGAGTTGAAGAGGAGGAACATGATTGCTGCCAGGAGCACCAAGCAGTTTCTAGCAGGACCACGATCTAGCATTGTGTTGGCAGAAATTTAGACATCATCTGTATTTTTCATGTGGTGCATGTGGTCTTGATAGAGTTACAGGCAGTTCTCTAAAGTAGGGATACATCAGGAACAGACCAAAGAGTATGGAGCAGGGAAAAAATAGCCTTTGCCTCTGCTAGTATCAAATAGCTTTAAAAAAGTGTGTGTAAGGCTCCAAAAAAAGGAATTAAGTATTTGAAAAGAAAATACATGCAAATTTTTTGAAAGAGGAAATTGGAGGCAGCTTTTTTACTTAGTTGTTATGTTGTATAAAGTCTTGTTTCTTACTTTTTACTCCGTGATATAATCAAATATCTAGATATCCTTGGTTCACTCAGCATCCTGAAGAATTAGCTCTTCTATAAGAAACCAGTTAAAAGTTCGTATAGTTCCAGATTAGTTATGAGCATTTTCTCATAGGAATAAAGCTCCTATTTCTTTGGAAATTATCCCATTGGTAAACAGCAGCTGCAATAAACCTTCCACCAAGAAATTCGATACGTAATTCTGAATGTGCAGATATCTCTTTTTTTCATTACCAGTTTCCAAATGTGGAATTAGATTAGGGAATGATGGAGCAGAAACTGAAGTATCATTTTGTAGAGAAGAGCATTTCAGTACAAATGCCATTGAGCATGTTGTGACTGCAATGTCTGATGTTTAGAGCTTAGTATCAGAAAGAAACTTTTGTCACAGCATCTGTTGGTCAACTCTAACCGTTCCATGTAACCATGGAAATGATAGATGTTATGTGAGGGAGGTGTGGTATATTATGACCATGTTATCTGGAATAAATCTCAATTACCAGATTTATTTTCCTTGCATTAAAGTTAGGAATTAACTAAAGTATTTCAAGTATCTGAAATAATAATCTGTGTGGTTTTGTTTTTAAATAATACTGATTTGTTTTATTTAAATAAGTGCAGATCATAATTACAGAGAATTTTGAACAGTGGTTAGTCAACTTGTACAGCAAATACCAGGATCATAAATTACTCTCAGTTGTTATGTACTCTACCTTGGAATTAAATTCTTATTGTTGTTTGTATTGCTGTTGTTCTATGATGGGACCAAATTTTGATGCATTTTCTTAAGTTTCCTGTACTTTCTTGTTTGTTTGGGTTTGTTTTTTCTGTTTGCTTATTTTTTGTTTGTTTGTTTGGGCTTTGTTGTTGTTGTTTCTTGTTTTTGTTTTTTGTTTTGGTTTTGTGGGGGTGTTTTGGGTTTTTTTGTGATGCGCTATGATAAAGCCCATGTATCCTGGTACCAATGTCACGACCTCTTTGCTGGCTCTTTCTCTGAAAAAAAATCCCAAATTGCTGGTTGCATGCCTTTTCGTAGTCTGTTCTCAATTGGCATTTTTTTGTGCCAGAGGAAGCCTAAAACCTCCTTGTGATTGCTCTCATTGGCAAATACATGTTGAATTGGGTAAATGAGGGCCAGGCCACTGTGGTGTATCCTGTATCACAAGTAGTCACACTTTAAAGGGAGGTGAGGAGCAGAAGGCTCCAGCTTCAGCCTGCATTTTATATACTGACCTTGCAAGGCGTTGCCAACCATCTGGAAAGAGTTAGAAATTCTGTATTGCTCAGGATCTTTGTTTTATTTGTAATTCCAGGATTTTCTTTTTCTTTCACCTTTTTACTGTCACATCCTATGTAGCCTGAACACTCCTTTGCGCCTGGCTGAAATAATATTGTTTGCCAGCTTACAATCAAAGCGAGCACAGAGGAAAACAGCTGAGCCGTATTAAGCACAGGCAGTCTGGACTACATTTCTTTACTGCTGAATAACAGGCCACAGGTGCAGGATTAGCCCAGCCTACGGTGCTGTGTTTGCTTAGCAGAGCCACCCTCTGCCTCCTCACATGACTCTCATCCTCGGGGAATCTGGCAGCGATGTAGCGAGCGCGCGGAAACTTGGTGTAAGTAGCAGCCTTTAGCTTTTCAGCTCACAGAGTCCTTGTGCTTCCCCCCTGGTCTTTCCCTTTTTCTTCTTTTTACTTTCTTTTATTTTCTTTTTTAAAGCGTGGTTTGAACAGAACACTAAAGAGACTGGGGAAAAAAAAAGTAAAACAGTGAAGTTCAGTGAGTTCTTCAGAAAGGTCAGAGAGGGACTGAAGGAAAAGCAGTGTTGCTGGTGTGCTGGCAAGATGTGGGGCAGCAGGGAGCCAGCTGCTCGTGATGCACAGGGTCTTGTGTTTGCAGCTTTGGTTCCTGCAGGGACGTACACACACACTGGAGATTTCCTATTCATTCGCTCGGACTGGGGGTCAGAGTTTGTACAGTGTCAGGAGGCTGATGCAAACCTTTAGGTGCACTTTGGTTGGTTTAGATTTAAGGAGAAAGGAGGTAGATTTACAGAGAAAATACTGCAGATAAAAGATTTCCTGTTTTCCTTTTCGATGAGGATTGAGGAAAAAGATTTTTAGAAGAACTAGTACTTGGAAATCAGCCTGATATTAAACTTAAAAGGATGTTTCACTTTTTCTCCTTTATATGAACCTTTGTATTCAAGTTAATTTAAAAATAAATGTTTTGGCAGTACTAGGCTAATTTTGGTGCCAGGTTTACATTGTGGGCATAAATTTCAGAGCTGGGAATGGCTTTAGCCTTAGTGATAGTCACCCTTTTGTCTAACTTTAGAGATACTTTGGTGACATATTGTGCATGTGTATGTCAGTAATGCTTATTAAAATGCTGCATCTGTGCTATACATTTCAAACTATACTAGTTAACTGGAAAAATAGCCAAATAATAAAAACAAATGTACTTTTTCTCCTACTCATCGCTGTTCATATTTGGCTGGGCGCTGGGAAAAAAAATAGTTTTACATTTGACCAGAATTGTAGAGAGATCTGTAGAGAATGAAAGAAAGGTGGTCATGAATCTTTTGAAAACTTCTGGTCAAGGAGAAGTGCACGTGGGATACAAGTTTGCAAGGGTGTTTGCTATTCCCATTTCTTAGGCTTTGAGGTTGTGTATGAAGTGTAGTTGTGAGGATATATCTGTATGACATTGCAAAAAGGCAGAGCAAGCAAAGCTGGTGGGGCTGAGGGCTGGTTCCTCCTCTTCCCGAGTCCCGAGTGGGCGGGCAAACAGGGAAGCCTGTCGGTGGGCACTGGTTGGTGGGTTGGGGGCAGTGTCAGTGGCATGGGTGTCACACACCCCGTTCCTGCCCAGACATGAACTCTGGAGCATTCAGACAGGGAAATGCTTTTGGGCTACTTGAACACTTCTGGAAAACCATAGCGCTTATGTCTGTGGTCAAAATTCGTTATTGTTGTTCCGTACGTGCAATTAATTCTGGTTTGCAGTAGAGATGCTTTCCTCCCCCTCTAAGTGGATTTGTTTGTTTTCTGTCAAAGTGAGTGAGTCAATGACACTTTCTGTTGCATTCGGCCGTGTTTGCAGAAGATAAGGTTTGTGCCTCAGCCCTCGTTCATGAACACAAAGATCTTCTTCATCGCCTATGGTTTCCACATATGCATTTCAAATCCCTGCACAGCGTGTGTGGTGAGGCCAACAGTAGCAGCAGTCAGTTCAATGCAGTCCCTGCCTTGGCAGCTTAACAGGGCAGGAATTTATACTGTCACTTGTTCAGTTTCGTAAAACTCCGCTTGGCCTGGTGACCTGTCAGGGTGGCATTTGCCTCCAGGCAGAAAAAATTCTTGCAGATCCTTGAGCACTTCATTCAGCGGCAGTTCATTCAGCTGAGAGTGTCGTAAACACGTGGGATTTTGGGAAGCAGATGGCATTAATCCATGAACAATTATCAAAATATACTAGTTATTTTTTCAGACACCAAATAATCTGTCCTCCTGGAAGATAGACAGGCACTTGAGGAAAAGTTGGAAGGGGAACTGGTAGGAGGCATCATCATCGCCATGATTTGGGAAGCATGATAAGCTAATCAATAAACTGAGTTTAAAGGAAGTTATATATGTATGGCCATGGAATTTTGAAAAAAAAACCATTAAAAATATAGCATGCTTATATCGTAACAGCTATACGACAGGTCTCTTTTTGTGAATATCTACACTGTTTAATTTATTCTTACAAGAGGAGAAAAAGGGAATGACACCAGTGTAGCAGAAATTAGAAAGGAGTTGGTAATTTATGAAGTAGGTTACTCTTTAGGCTGAGCTGGGGTTATGTCACATTTACTCCTGAACAGGCAAACCCAGTCAGTCAGAAGGGTACTGGCACCTCTGAATAGCGTTGGCACTGGTTTCTGCAAGCATGGCATGTGCACATGCTAATTATATTTTAATATCCAGGTGCAGTCTTTGATCTTGGGGTGAGAATGGCTAGCTGATATTTTTATCTTCCAGGCACTATTTTTGTCTCAACTGTATGGTGCTCTTGTGTTTCGTCTCTTTTGGAAAGGGAACAGGAGTGACAGTGATTTATTAAATGTATCTAAGAGAGCCATGAGGTCAAAGCTGTCTCTTGCTGTTTCTTTTAAATTCCATTGTCTGAATGCCTCAATCTCAATATCATCTGAAATGATAATAAGTAAAAATCTGCAGCTTGCAATCTTTGCTGCTTTTCTAAAGATCAGATAGCAAAGCATGGATTAGTAGCAATGGTATCACATTGCATTGCTTCCCATCTGTGTATTCTTTCCCCTGTTGCTGCTGTTCAGGAGTTTTTCAAGATCACTTGTAGTGACATTTGCATAAGCTTCTGATGGTCACATTTGGTGTTTGCTGCTTGGAACAGAAACTACAACAAAGTATGTGGTGATTTGCAGCTTAGAAACAGAAATAACTACCTTAGGACTTTAATAGTAATCTTCCTGTATTTTTTTTTTTAATAGATTTTTTTTTTAAATGTAGAGTGTGGCACAGACTCTACTGTTTGTTAATATCCAAATTGCCTGTTTGACATCTTTGTACCTTAACTTTCATCCTCTGTTTTGAGCATAATTTAACTTTCGGGAATCTATGTTGACTACTCCTGATAACTTTTTTGTCACCCATGTTGACAGAGATGGCCTCCAGAACGAGGTGCTCCATCGTTCTCCTTTCATAGAATATTCTTACTTGGAAGGGATCCTCAAGGATCATCAAGTCCAACTCTTGAGTGAATGGCCCATATGGGGACCAAACCCACCGTCTTGGTGTTGTTACTAAGTGAGCTGCTCTCAGGGATTAAGGTCATGCTGACTGGCCAGTAGGTCCCTGGGTCCTCCTTCCTGCCCTGTTTGAAAACCAGAGTGAGAGGTGCTTTTTTCTGGTTCTCATGCACCCCCCCAGATTGCCACAACCTTTTGAAGATGATAATGAGTAGTCGCATTCCGGTGTGCACCAGCTCTCTCAGCACTCATGGATGAATCCTGTTAGGGCCTGTGGACTTCCAGATATCAAGGTTGCCTAGGTGTTTTCTAACCCAAGTCCATCTAAGGAATATCTTCCTTAAAGCATTCCTTCTGGGTCAGAGATTCCTGAGGGATGGTCTTGACACTGAAGAGAGATGCAAAGAAGGCCTTCAGTATCTCTGCTTCTCTGTGTCCGGAAGAATCAGTCATTCTCAGATTGAACTTTGGATCTCACCTTAGTATTTATGAAGTATTTGCATTTAATTCTTCCAGTTTGATTACCTGTAATACTCACACATGCACCAAGCAGTAGTTCTTTTGCTCAAGTACTTGCAGAATGTTTGTTCATTTTGAATTGTACAAGAACACACTATTCAGAATAGTGGTAGCTCCAACACATTTACCTTTGCTGTGTAAAATATGGCTCTTGAAAAGGGATTAAAAATAAAGAAATTATGTTGATATCTTAATGAGAATTATGTGAACTACCTGCTCATTCATCTTTGCAAATACTAAAAACTCACATTTTAAAAGCTTTTATTTTGTCGTGGAACATTTACAGATTGAACCAAAGGATTGTAGAAGATAGAATTAAGTGAGATATTTGACATAGCTGGGAAAACTATTTATTAACAGGGAATTACAGTGGATGGAGGTAGACTTTACTGAGTCCAAGCTGACAGGATAAAACACTTTGCAGTTTCTTCTGGAAATTTTAAAGTTGCCTTTCTTTTCTGCTTTTTTTACATTGTGTTGGTATGTTGTCTCATCCTATGAAAAATGTGCCAACCAATTCCCATTTTCTTCCAAATGAAAAATATGTCAAAGATGAACTGTGGACATCAGAAATGAGAGGAAAATGGAGACAGCAAATTACATGTGCATTTTCCATGGGCTGTGACACCAAAGAAGCCTTTGTGATTTTAAGTTGTGAGTAGTATGGAATGGGTGTTAATTTGGAGGGTCTTTTCTCAGTGGCTTTGTCACAGCTTGTTACATTACATGCTGAACTTTTTAGCTAATAATTCTGAAAAACAAAGACATTGTTTAAAGTGTTGCTGGATGCATGTAGCTATGTTGGCACTCAGTGGCAATTCTGTGAATATGAACAGGAACAGTTTTTAAGAAAACTGCCTTGACGGGTTGTTCAAAAGTATATTTTATTTTAAACTTTAATTGCATCATGAATAGAAGCAAAACTACCCCAAATTTTGAAATATACAGATGAGAAGGAGCAACTTGTAGGTTCTCTGTATTTTGGTGTACAGGCAATCCAAGACAGGTGGGAAATGGTGCAAATCACACAGAGGCCCCACAATGTTACAGTTTTTTTAGTATTTCAGTTTATTACAGTGGATGTATATCAAGGTACAGCTATTTTCAAACACAGATTGATACCAGTCTCAGTTTGGGCTCTCTAGTGCAATATAGTCACACACTGAATAGCAAAGCATGCTGTTTGCGTTTTTGCTGGTGTATTAATGCCAGATTTTGTTTACTGTGGTTTTGGATCAAAAATATGAAGGTCTCAGCATCTGATATTTCCTTGAGTTTTATGGTAGCCTTAAATATCCAGCAAAGGGAAACTGTCATGATCCAGTTTTCCTTCTCTGTTACATAATTATCACCAATAAAAAAGTGTTTTACTGTTACCTCTTGACTATTTTACACAGTAGATCAGGCTGAGTTAAGAGGTGTAATTTATTTCAAGTCCTTTAACTGTGCTATGTTTTCATTGCTGACTATTTGCCAAAAAATATCGCATGGAAATTCTTTTATCTGACGACTGTAAAGTACAGCGAGTTAGCAGTTTCTTATTTCCCCTTCTCCTTAAACAATCATGTTCATGGTGTAACCCTGGCCTGGTGGGAAGTCATCAGGCTGTGGTTTATGATATGGCATAGGAAACTCTAGCAGGGTGTTGCGAGATAGTTTTGTATTTTAATAAAAGTCTGTTTTGAGGAAAAGCACGCTGTGTAGATCAGTGCAGAGCATGGATGGAGTCACCTTGTGGTTTAAAATTTCCATCTAACTATTTTATCACGTTGACTGATTTTCTTCTCAGGTTCGCATTGTTTAGGTTTGTTTTCGGTTACTGTTCAGACACTTTTGTATGAATATGCTTAATTTCCAGTCCAAAGGAGCAGTTGAAACTGCTGTTCCATGATGTGTAAAGCTTCCCAGGTGTGTGCCTTCTCTGAAGCAGTAAGCCTTGCTCCCAGTCAGTGGCCAGATGTTATTGGACTGGGAAAATGTGAATGGATGGCATTGAACCAATCTGAGGCTTCAAATACCTTGTGTAAAAAGAGGAGTAAGCACAAAAATCTGATTTTTTTTTTCTTTTCGGTCCTTAGCATCTGTTTGGGGAAGGAGCAAGTCTGACTTTCACTCCTGACAAACCCATGCAAGGTCATGGGAGATCTGCTTTTTTTCACTGCATAGACAGCACATAAATCACACAGCTGTGGCACAGAAATCAATCTGTTAAGATAACTATTGCTAATTCTCCATCCTCCAGGAACAGGACAGCTTAAAATTCAAACTACAGAATACAGAGAAACAGAATAAAGAGCTTTTCACCTCCTGCATTACCAGGCTTGTTGAATCAGAGTGGTGCCCAAAAGTCATTACCATCCGATGGCTGTGCGCCAGTGTGAAATGAGTTACTGGGCTTTATCCAGATGCTAGTGGAGAAATTTCTGTCCAAATCACATAACTATGGCTGCAGCTGGCAGAGGCTGAAGTACTTATTGGCAGCCATGGCAGAGAGCTTGAGGGCTGAGTGTACACTGAGAGACTGGCTCTCTGGATCAGATTCTTTTTCTGCACCTACGTGAGTCAATGTAAAGTGTAAATAGGTGATTTTCCCTTTGTGTGCGAGGTCCCACTGTCTGCAGACCTGTCAAACCATCAAACAGCAACATTGTTTAAAACCAAGTTAAGAATTCATCCTCATAGTTACTTCATTGTCATTGTGGAGTGGGGATCTGTGATCGCTTCTCACACATTTTAAAGAATGACAGCAGAGCTAGCTGAAATGCCATGAAAGGGTTTGCCACGTGGCAAAGTATTTACTGCAAATCTTAGTGCTCATAGATGGAAGAATATATTCAAGAAGGATTATTTGTTGACAATGGAGGTTAGTAGGGGTTTAAACTAGACATTAACATTATCCTGGATGACCATGAAAATGACTTTCATTTTACAGCACTTCATTTTTCTTGTTTTCCTTCTCCTGGATTCAGGATGTTTGTAGATTTACCTTTCCTTAGAGGAGCTCAAAGCAGGGAGGGAGAGACACAGTAACACACACGGAAAACACAAAGTAGTAGCATGCTGCACACAGTCCCCATTCTCAGGCAGAGGTTCATACAGAGACCATCACATCACACTTTTCAGTGGTCCCAGTCCTAGAGAGGAAAATATTTCCCAAGGGCAGCACTCCGAAGAGACATCAGTGCCCTGGCAGCTGGCTGTCAATCCTTGTGGTGGATGGTGCTTTGTACATGCTGGTGAATTTTAGTGGAAAAAGAGAGTTAAGCAGAGAAAATCAGCTAAACTTGATGAAGGTGTACCAGTCTGATGGTGAACTTCAGGCTCTCAACTGCTTTGGTGAATTCCCTGATGCAGTCAGTAAGTTTCTCAGTAGACTAAAATAACCACATTTCTGATACCCCTGTTTTTCTGCAGTTCTCCCAAGCTGTGCTCAGTGCATCAGGGATGAGAAGCTGACCATTAGCAGACTGCAACAGAACAGGCTACAGCAAAGAAGCAGCCAGACTTGAATAACCTGAAATCCCTTGCTTTCAAGGCTCTAGGAGAGCTTTCAAAACCCAAAGGGCTTCTAAACCCTAGACAGAGCCAGGGCTGCACGACCAACATGTGCTTGTTACAGAACAGCAGCAAATGCAAGATGAACAAGCTGTTCACCATCCCAAACTGTGCTTTTCACACCTGAAATCAGGATTAACTTGTTGCCAGGCTGGAAAGCTCTTGTGAGTTCCTTCCTACACATTTAATTTTGGGGAAGGGACTGCTGGAAAATCTTTGTGCTCTGAAGTCAAGCAGACACAGAAGTCAAGAGACCTTGTTGAAACTCAGCTCAGAGTGGGAGGGGAAGAGTTCTTACACGCTCCAGGGTTATCTGCTGGGTTAGACACCTGAATTTCAGAGGCAAAAGATCTGCCCATCATTTTAGCTAGGAGCCAGGAAATGAAGGCATGAAAGGAGCAAGAGAATTGAGTGAGAAGAGTTTTACATTTTAGAAGACAGAAAGGAGCTTGATTGAAAGTGTCTTATTCCTGCCTCTTAGTTTTATCTGATTTAAATTTGACACTGAACTGTAATGATTTTGCACTCATTTTAACCCTGGGCATTAGATGAAAGCACATTCCTAATTGCAACTCTTGGAAAGTGTAAATTTGAATGAGAGCCTATCTGTACTAAATTTTCTAAAAAAGTAAGCTACATCTCTAGCTAGCCACCTGTGGTGCTTTGATGGTACTTCAGAGTTTTGTTTCTAATTTGGCAACTTCCACCTCCCTTACTATATCTGAGAGTACTACCAGGTCTAGGGGTGTAACCTGTTGTTTATGGCAGGTTTTGCAGAAGCTGTTCATGATCACATCCCTGATGAGTGATGGGCACAGACTGAATTGGGGTACGACTGCCTTACATGCTTGTTGGAAAAAGGAATGATCTATGATTTTATATACTATTAGAATGGTATTTAGCAACCTAAATTTAGCATATTCAGGCACCATCAAATGTGTAATTAAACCTTTCCCCTTTTTTTTGTGCTAGGTGTAAGATACTGTTGTCTTTACACTCCTTGTTGGGGATAGATCCCTCCTGAAAGTGCAGATAGCTTGTAGAAAGAGCTGAGGAAATGATGTGCAGAGCAAATTATTGCTCTCATGAGTTAGAAGTTCACTTGGTTGCCTCATGAGTTTGAAGTCTGAACATTTTAGGCAGGAGTATTAATAGTTGAACATTCCCCATTCAATGGTAACAAAGTAATACAGACCAAAATTGCTGATTGAAAGAGAATTTACGTAATCCCTAATCCTGTGACCTATGGAGCAAACATCTGTTGATATTAATTTGTTACACACAGGCTGCGTAATCATATTAGGAGAAAGAAACAAAACTGCATTTTTTTTCCTTGATTTAAGCATCTACTTCATCTTAAGGTGCAGCTGCAAGAACACAGCCACACACACACACACAATGCATCTTGAGTGAACTCATGTGTTTAGTTCTAATTTTGCCAAATGTTAGTAAAAAGTGTATGGGACTGTCAGCCAGTTGTGTCATGAATCCAGTTCTTATCTTAATGCTGGGCACAACAGTTACAAGCCCATAGTTTGTATATGTTTTGTAACTGGTTGTCTGGTTTGACTTTAGGAGGTGGTGGGCTATCAAAAAGCCAGTCAGTTTCGGTGGGATGCAGAGGTGCTGAGCAAAGGTCAAGCTGTATGAATTTGTGTTTCATAGGAGTATTAATCTGGCATGGTGAATGATTCTCTTTCATGTGTATCACCTTAATATTACTAATGCACCTCTTGTGCAAGGGATGTGCAAGGAGTGGAAGGGCTATGATGCTAAAAAAGCTAGCACTTCTCTAAATGCAGTGTTCTTACATGCAAAGCCCCAGTTCTCCCAAAGCTAACGAGCCACAGCTTTTTCCTGCCTTTGCTGGGGATAAGCTTGCATTGTCTCGTGTTACACTGAAGAAAACTAAAGCCTGTGTGCCAGTTGTTCCCAGTGCCTGTCTGTGCCTATCCTGTGCTACCAGAGCTGGCACAGGCCAGAAGGGGTATGCAGCTGGAGGCAGGATGTGCCTTGGCAGGTCCCATGCACCCAGGAGCCCAGACTGGGCTTTTTCAGTCCTCCTAAGGGCAGGGACTGGTACAACAGCCCTGTGCTTCCTCCAGCCTTTCGCTGCTTCAGAGTCATTGAGCCTTACTCTCACCTCAGTTGTTGATTGCCATCCAAGCCCTGAAGTGCAGCTGCTTGTCCCCATCCCCTCTGCCTGTTTGCCCACCTTATCTCTCCATAGGGAGCTAAGAAGGATACAGTTTTTTTTGTCAGCTCCACAATATATAAGTCCTAATGATAGAGTTTTGGGGAAATTTTAGAGTAAAGGGCGATCAAAATAATTACAGTACCAATTGTTTCTGAAGACTTACCAATAAATTAGGAACTTCTTCAGCTACTCTGTTGGAGAAAGCTGCTTATAAATGACTCTTTGGTAAGATTTCTTACAGGGAACCAAAAGGAAAATGGGGAACTGCCAGTTGAAGCTTTTCGTGCTAATGTCATTTTTGTCTTTGAGGCTTAAAACATTCACAAGGACTGAAAGCTGATATTTATGAGTAGAGCTGGGGGGAGGAGGTTGCTTAAACAACTCCTAGCCTATCACTAGCATCTCCAGCTGTACTTCACCAGCTCCATGGAGATTCAGTACTCTGATATTTTTAGAAATAGTCACCTCCATATATTTCAGCATTGTTCATTCTAAACCACATTCTTGTCCTTTACTTTGTTTATAGACTTTTCTTTTACAGAAATGAGCTCTCTCCCTTGTTTTCCAAGCAGTGCTTTTGCAATTCAGTGACAGGACATGTTGTTGAACTTGAAAGAACATCACTTTCTGCTAAGTCTTTGTTAAATTGGATGCCCGTGTTCTTGTTCTGCCTGGAGTACCATAAATCCCATTGATTTTAATGGGGTTCAGTGGCTGTAGATCTGTGCCAAGTGCTGTAGAGATAAAGAAAGCTCAGAGGTGTAACCAAGGATTTGACCTGTGTAATGCAATAGAAGAAAAGCTGTACTGTGCAATATATAATAATAAAAGCACAATATATCTCTTGGCAGTGGCAGAACTTGGACATTAGCACCTTTGATCTAATACCAGGTCCAATGAGCCTCAAACATGGTGACCATTTCAAACTGCAGAAGAGGACTCTGTAGTGAGCACTCAACTCAAATAACTTCCTTAAATTTTGATGGGTAGAAGTAGTTTAAAGCCTTCATTTCAAGTCTTGCAATGCAACCTAGAACTGCTTTTTTTTTCTTCCTCTGTTACAGCCATTTTTCTAGACAACATGCCCTTGCGAAGTTCTGGCAAGCTGAGCATGGAGCCCAGAAAAGATGGTGAGAGTACAGCCCCTGCTCCTCCCCAGAAGAAGCTGTCCTGCCAGTGCCACCACCACTGCCCTGAGGACTCGGTCAACAGCACCTGCAGGTTTGTGGGATAGATATCTGGTGATGAAACATGGGAAAACATATCAACAATCAACAGGGGAAAACATATCAACAATCAAAGCAATCCCAAGCTGGGTGTCGCAGTTTTTGTTTAAGCAGTAATCTATAAATTAGTTGGTTTTCACTGTGTCTAAAAATCAGAAATAATTTTTATGTAGATATCAGCTGCATGGTTTTTTTGTTGTGTTTGTTTGTTTTGTTAGGGTATATACATATTTATCATTTTAGATAATACTTGTTTTCATGCATTGCATATGAAATATTCTGAAGGTTGAACTTTGTTTGTAAAGGTGCATGCATTTAATGAGAGGAGACTTAATGGAGATAATATTGAAATGTCAGTAAATGCTTATAAATTTATAATCAGTCTCAGTAGAACACTATAAGAACCCTGGTCTTTGTTTGTGTCTGCAACAGCTGTATCTCTAAGTCCTTAAGGCTTTGGGGTTTTATTTTGCTTCTGTGCTAAAAGGAAAACTATGTTGAGGTGAAGTGTTGAGTATTATCTTGTACTAGCTGTAGCCTTCTGTTGCATTTTGTGCTTAGAGTACTACAGATTTCTCATTTGGGTTGGATTGTGCTTCCTCAGGACCTTTTGGCTCCCTGGGGGAGAGGCAGGTCCAGATGTGCACAAGCTCTTTGAAGGCTCAGCATTGATCTGTGTTGCACTGGCACTGGCTGAAGCAAGCAGAGGTGACTGAGGGTCCCTGTGGGGGCACCAAGCTGCTGCTGCCGTACCCAAAAGCAGCTCCTGCTGGACATGTACAATTGCTGTTGAATGAAGGTTGAGTGAAGGTTCAGTGAACCTCTGTCTAGGCTTGAGACGCAGGTACAGCTTGTTTTAGCTGCTGCAAAGTTGGGCTGAGCTCTTCACATTCCGTATGAGGAATTTAAATTTCTCTGCTTAGCTAGAGCAGGTGTGATACTGGAGGTACCAGCTATCAGCTCATAGCCTGGTGGAGATGTGGGAGTCAGAGAAGCATCGAGGCAGGGCACAGATGTGAGCCCAGCTGGAGATGCAGAGCTGTTTGAGGTGAGATAGTCTAACATTGTGTCAGCTCTTCAAGGCAGCATATTTAAAAGATAAATGGAGAGAGCCTAAGGTTGCTGAAGATACCGATCGCTTTGTTGGATTTTTGAGTGTGATTTGGCTGCCTGACTTAATTCTTCTCAGCCTTCAGTTTCCTGCTAAAATGTATCAGAGTTTTGGTGACAGCTGTAAATACCATTTCCCCTTTCTAACCTCTTCCTACAGACCCGTGCTCCAGCCAGGAGTTAGACCTAGCTGCTCTCACACGGCAGTCAGTTTAAAAAGCTATAAAACCCCACTCTGATATCAATTTGCAGATCCCCCGCAGCGTCAATCAGCTGTTTCCTGTTCCTGCCCAGCAAGAGCCACAGTTTTCATATGTGCTGTCTCACACACGCAGCAACAGGGAAGTTGCAGATGACTTTTAAATCCATGAATTAGGAAGCACAAAGGGATCAATGTTAAGGAACCGACTGAACAAGGTTTATACCCCAGCTGGGCAGGCCTGCTGTTGCACATCGCTTTGTAGGCATCGTTGACTTTAAGTATTTTTCATGGAACTAAGAGTAAATGTCCTGTTAGAGTGGATTTGTGCATTTTCCCTCACTGCAGTACTTTGAAGAAGCTCTCTTCAGAGTCCCCCCTTATGGTGTCAAATGTCAAACTCTTTTTTAGGTGTTAATGCCCAAGGATGGGCAGTTAAGTGGTAATAAAGCACAAAATTGTAACCCCTTTTGTCTTCAAATCCTTGAAGACTTCAGCCTTGAATGTTCTTCTTTGGTGACAGAATTATTTTTTCCAATTTAGACATCAAAATAATAATTGAAGCTGGAATTTACCCCAAATGTTAATCACTTTTCTGTCCAGTCAGAAGTTTCCTGGAACAGTCAGGAGACTTGCTTTAGATCAACTCCTCTTTCCTGCCCTGTGCTCTCACCTGAGCAGTACCCACCTTGCCCAGTGAACAACAGCGTATGTTAATAATTGCTGAGGAGTTTGGAGTAATGTAAAACAAATTAAATTAATTTACATGCACTGCCTTCATGGCTTGCCAGCAGTAATCCTGTTCATGATAGTGATCATTGCTATGGCTCCCACTGCCTTGGTGTGAGAGCTGCAGTGAGGTGTGAAGGACCCCTTGTTTTCCCTGCATCTGTTTAACTGTTAGTGTAATCATACCTTTCTTAAATTCCCTTCTACATAGCTGGAATTATGGATTACAGAGAAAAGAGGATCCTGAGCCTACTATTGGGAAAGAGTGGTTATTAGGTGTCTGGTTAGCTGCTTATTACATATCTGGTTAGTTGGCTGGGTAGAGACCAAGTTTCAAAAGATTTGAGCACAACCAACCAGGCTGGGAGGGATTATTCATTTCCCCTAAGTTTTGGGATCATCCTACTAGTCAGGCAGTAACTTTCATATTTTATCCTGTGTGAATGACTGTTGGCACAATTTTAAAGCACTCAGGGAACCATTGAGCCTCACTATAAAGGAAGTTTTGAAGTTGAAGAAGTATCGATTGCAGTGTTTGTCTGAAGAATAAATTGACTGCTTCAGATTAAAAGTTATTGCATTAATTATCTGCTCGCCTCAGATGTAGCCACTAAAAGCCTTTTGCATTTTATATTTCTAAGAAAAAATAAAAAAATCAAACCTCTTGTCAATCTGTTAAGCTTTGGGCTGTGCTTGGACCTTCAGAGTTTGGACCTGCCAGCCCAACAGGAATGAGCTGGTGTGTTCTGGGGCACCCAAGGGCCTGTCAAAGCTCTGACACCCAGGAAATTCACTGAGTACATCCACAGCCAGGGCTTGCGCTCTGGAGAGCATCAGCCACTGTCCTTACCAGGGTTCTTACTAAAGCAGTGAAACATTTTATGAGCCCAGAAGCAAGAACCTCTGAAAGTTCAATGGAAAAGCATTTCCAGCTGTGTTTAAATTAATACTCTCAGAATAGAATAGCTAGTCCTATTGCAGTCACCATTAAAATTTTCTCATAAAAAGCAGTCTGTCATCTCACATGAAGATTTTTATCTTCTACCACAGGTATTCATCTTTAAAGTATAGATCCTGCCCATAGTACTAGTGGTCTGAATGTTTATATAAAAATGAGGACATCTGGTGGCCATTTAAAATCCTCTCCATGATTGTATTTGTAGAAACTTAAAAGCCAATATTCTTTAACCACATGTATATCAAATCCTCTGACAGCCTGCTGTGTTCCTATACAGAATTTCCCTTTCTTTATACTTCTGCAGTTTAAATCCAACAATACTTTAGAAGGCTGAGGATAACACTGCAGCTTAAAAGGCAGAATGCTTTTCTATCTCAGCACAAAAGCAGTAGCTCTAGTTAGAGTGTGCTTTTAAAAATGGGGCAGTCTGTGAGCACAGTGAGTTCTGGAAGACCCATTAGAGGCTGAGCTCATCAAGGGAGGGTTAATGCTGGGGTGTAGCAAAAGGGGGCCAAGCCAGGAGCTGAGGCTGATGCCAGGGCTGGCCACATCCTCACTCACCAGGACCCCGTTTCCCCAGAGATATCTGAACACAGTGGGCAGAGACAGCTCCTTCAGTAGCCCTTCCCATGGCTGGAGAGAGGCACCCCTGTACCATTGCTCAGGGGTTCTGTGCAGGGGGAAAGAGGGGTCACAAGTGGGGCCACTCTGGCCAATTGAAAAATACCAGTGCACTCAAGGCCCTGACACTTAAAGCCTTTGGAGAAGGCTCACAATCCTCTGCTTGTAAAGGGTGTGTTAAACTGCTGCATGTTGAAACTTAATTTTTCTTTCTGAACATCTGTGTGATTCATAAAAGGCTTTCAGTAAAGAAGGCCAAAGCTGCTTTGAACACCACCAGGACCTTGTTTTACTGTTCCATTTCAAGTTTTGTGTGTTCAAAGTGAATGCATGGACAGTTGTGTCTAATCATAATTAATTGCATATTTTAAAATGTGGTGTTACGTCTAATTGGCTTTGACTGTAATGGGATTGCAGTAAAGCAGAGGCTAATTAGGTGCCTTGTCACACTCTATTTTCATGCACAAATAAATGCTGACAGTTTTAAAGATTGGGCTGATAAAGTTTAAGTTCTATGTGTTGCCTACTGGATTGTATTTCTGCCCAACTGTGTCTTTGGTTATCTAAAGCAATAAAATAATTAAGTAGCTTTTTCAGTGTTAGCAGAGGTGATAATTCACTGGAGTGATGTTATTTTCATTCTGCTGTTCTCCAGATGATATTATTGAATTTTCTTTGTAATTTGGTATGTAGAAGAAGGAAGACTTTGACAGTGGCCAAAGCCCTGAGTTCTGGCAACTTTTGTTTTAAGCAACTTAGATTTTTAGGGAAAAGCTGAATGTTTTCTGATAAAGGAACTATGGTGAGATCTTAGATGTTAGCCTTTCAATTTTTTAATGTTTATGTTTGTTTTAAAATTTAGTCCTTTATAGATGAAATTTTTTGATCATTTAAAAAAGAGCACAGGGACTTGTCATGTTGCTTTGGATGGAAGTGAAAAGATGATCTTGCTCTTTCTGGTGACAAAATCAGGAATATGTAGAGGAGGAGTGGACAAAAGTAATAATACTTGTATGGACTCATTTGAAATAAAGATATGGGGTCTTTTCATCAAGTTATGAAAGTCACCTGTCTCTTTGGGATAGGCGTTAAATGAGGGAAAGATGTTGCTTTTCAAAGTTGTGTGTTGTCGTCCCTGGCTGTGTCACACACTGACAGAGCTGGACGGGAAGCCTTCAACAGGCAGGTTTTGGTAGCTGAGGAATCACGTCTCCCATGAGAAATGGCTGCTGGCCAGTGAGGACATCTGTGTGAGCATCTGCAAAGCTGTTGGCCTTGGTTCCTCTCTTCTGACATTTAGGAAAGGTCTGAGTTAAGATCCCTGCTTTCTTTGTGGTAATGTGTAATTGTAGCAGCACCTTCTCTGTCAGTGTCTGTCAGTGTCCTCTGTTAACTCCCTTTTATTTTCCTGGTACTTGACTTGGCTGTAAAAATTCACTCTTGGCAAATATGTAAAACAGGAAATCTGTGCTTATTAATGATCACATCCAAGTGAATTTTATCACTCTCCTGCACCATACTCTTATAAGATGGTGCTTCAGTGAAGGAGGTTACTGGATGTATACCCAGGTGTATCCAGTGACATCACATTGAATTCCTTCTTTACACACCATTTGCAGAATCAAATTACACAAACTTAGAATTCAAATTGCAGATTTTAAGAAAATAACAGTTCTGTACTGCAGGTTTTTTTCCTAGGAAGTGGAGAATAGGTTTTTCATACTGCTTTACTTGTATTGGTGATGCACAGATGTTTCTCTTTGTGTAGTCACCATAATAAATGTAAAATTTGAGACTCTGCACACCTCTGACTTGTTACTTGCTGTAGTAGTAAGAGCAGTTCCATTTCTACCATAGGCAGGTATGAGGTGGGGTAATCAATAAAACAGCAGGGGTGTGCCCTGCCCTTTACTTGCAGTGTGTGGTCCATCTGACATCCTGTGAACGAGGAGAACAGGGAAGGGGTGGGAGTGGGGAAGCAGGTAGGAGATCCTTCTTTCTTTTCAAGAGAGTCATTCTTCCCTCTCACCCAAACACCTCAGAAATTTTCAAAAAGATAACGAGTTCTTATATTGCATGAAAACTTTTTTTTTTTCTTAGAGGTAGGAGCAAACTGTGCCAGTGTTTATTCTGCTCAGCAATGCTATTTTTTTCCTCTCACTTTTCCTTCATTATTCTAACGTCTGTAACGAACATGATTTATTCTTATTGTTGAAGCTTTATAACTTCTTCATTTTGCTCTGCCCAATCTGATTTTTTTTTTTTTAATTTGGAGTAAAATTTCTAGAGGGAGTAAAGTGCATGAGGATCCTGAATTTAATTTTCAGAAGTGAGCTAAGAATCAGAGTCCCATATGACAAGTCAGAAAAACAGAATGAAAGCTGCTGACTTTCTTTTTTTTCCCTTTTGCAAACAATTTGACTTTTTCTTCCCCTGCTTTTCTTTGATGAACCAAGAGTTTTGGGTTTTTTCCTGAGGACTGTTAGCTGTGGAGTCCATATTTGTGTTTCATTTGATGGCAATTTATTGTTTTGTTGCTCTGTCCCCTGGGTTAAACTTGGTCATTACTTTGACTCAAAGGCACCATGCAAACAAATAAAATCTAATCTAGTATAATATTCTACTCTAATGGATTCCTTGCAGTCTCTCTTGGCAATCCTATTGTTCCTATCTTTTCAGCTTAAGCAATGAAATCAAGGTGCTTGTTGCCAGAAGGGTCACTGTCTCCTTTGCCTCTCTCGTATGTACAATGTCAAAGAAGGGTACAAGTCATCGCTGGCTTCCCCGAGAAAGTCATTTGTAACCTGCAACCGATTACTTTTCAGATCCAGAAGTCAATAACCCATGATAGATTATTTTTTAAAGTAATAACCTTACTGTGGCTAGACCCTGCCCCACTAATATAAAAGCATGCCACAGATGTTTGACATGATCCTATGCAGCATCTCTCTGTCGTGTAGCTAATACTTACAAATCGTGTTTGTCTTTTAAATGTGTAACTGTGCCTCTCGTTTCCTACATCTTCATTGCCTTTGCTGCTGGTGCTCTTTAGACTCTTGTTTCATTCAAGTAAGGAGCAAATCATCTGAAATTTTGCTGTATTTAAGTTTTCTAATCTTTTTTTCTTTTTATTTCCTTCTTTTAACTGAGTTTGTTTCTTCTCTTCTGAAAAATACTCACTGCACGTAATAGCCAGTGTTATTTTCCTGGGGAAATAACAGAGTATTTTATTTTTCTGTGCCTTAAATATCTTACATTAAAGAGTTTTTTCTTTATTTTTGGATCTTCTTCCTGCAAATCAGTCAGTTTCTGTTTTTTATGTGTTATATATCTCCCTGAAAGTGCCGAGAAGTTGATGCACAGCAGTCCCAATAAAATGCAGCCACCCTTTCAATGCCCACCACCCCCTCTTTCCATAGCATTCAGGCATTTGACCTTCATCAAGGGAGGACATTTATCACCAGCACCATCTAGCCATCTGTTAGTATACTTGCCCTCCGTGGTGCACGTTCTTGTAAACGGAAGCATTATGGATCACTTCAGGCTTATGACCCAAGTAAACATCTATGAAGGGTGTTGATGATAACTCAAGGACTCATACACAAGAGTGTTGCAGCTCATAATATGGTTAAAACAGGAATCACAAATCACTCTTGATAATATTTTACGTTTAGCATCTCAAAAGTGGTTCTTTCTTCAGGTCTCTACTGTGGTGCAAATATCAGTGCTTTGTTCTCGCACTCGGGGCAGACCTTGTGTAGCACTGAAGCTTGCACTGTGTAGGTCTCCAAAGTCTTAGCACACTAATGGCCCCAGGCAGAGAACTGGGGTGTTTGTTAGTCGGGTTTGGGCTGTGAAATGCTGTGAAATGCTGTGAAATGCTGCAAAGGTGAGTGCACGGCTCCAAGGCAGAGCCTCCTTTGTGTGTGCAGGAGCTGGTCCGCAGCAGCCCCTGCGTGTCAATTTGTGAATGGCAGATTTGCCTGGCAGGGAGCAAAGTTTAAGACAATATTCTTCAGCACATTTTTCACTTCAGTGCCTTTTCCTGATTCATCCTTTCCAATCCACAGCACCGATGGCTACTGCTTCACCATAATAGAAGAAGATGAGTCCGGTGGACATTTAGTGACCAAGGGATGTCTTGGATTAGAAGGCTCAGACTTCCAGTGTCGGGTGAGGAAGCATTTTCTGCCAGAGGGTTGCTTCAATTTTTGATAGTTTTCAATTAAAAGTGCAGTCAACAGACATTGCTGTGTCCATGTTTTTCACTTCTGTTCATTTGGCAGAGAATTGATCCACATCGATTGCTGAGGGGAGTGCTTTTGTATCCCCAAAAGATGACACTATAGCTGCTCCTAATAATAACTCATGTTTTTGGTTTTGGCACTGCTGTTACTAGTAACATTCCCACTCAGAGGAACTGTGAATTTAGAAAATTGCCATCTTAACTCCTCAAATCTCCATGCTAGCTAAAGTTAGTTAGGATATTATTTGATGGACTGCAGCAACGTTCTGTGTCTTACATGCAGTTGCATTTTGGTTTAGGATTTTTGGTGCCAGATGTTCCCTTCAAGTACAGTGAGCACCTGATGGAAAACAAGTATCACTGCAGGAATGGAAGGGATATGGACAATGGAGCATGGTTGGTTCTGAGGTGGTTGCCTTTAAACTTAAATGGTTTTAGATGAGTTTAGGAATGGTCTAATTAAGGCTAATGGAAGGTATTTTATTCCCACAAGACCAGAAGCTGCAGCTAAATTAGTCCACACAGCAATTCCTGTATTATCCTGGCTAACCTGTTTTGGATACCCATATTAACTCATTTTTGGTCTAACTGATGGATGTATGTGACTTTCACAGTTCTGACTTGCACCATTAGAGAAAGTCAGTCCCTTCTGCAGCATTAAGGCACCACCAGGAAGAAGTTAGGAGTGAATTAATGTCTTAATTATCTAGATGAAATATTGCTGGATATGCTGGTTGGCAGAAATCCTTACTCCACACATCCTAGAAATCTGTAGCAGATTGCAGTCCAGCTAGCAGGCACATCTTTCAAGTGCCAGAATGACCGTGTATGTTTGTAACACGGGGATTGACTTGCTTTCTATGGAATTGCTTGTTGCAGGACACTCCTATTCCACACCAAAGAAGATCTATTGAATGTTGCACAGGCCAAGATTA
This sequence comes from Monarcha castaneiventris obscurior, assembly GCA_026261815.1. NCBI lineage: Eukaryota > Metazoa > Chordata > Aves > Passeriformes > Monarchidae > Monarcha > Monarcha castaneiventris. The sequence goes on from JAMPIT010000890.1 coordinate 8,999,750, forward strand.
CTGTAACAAACACCTTCACCCTACGCTGCCACCACTGAAGAACAGAGGTAAGGAGAACAAAATCCAGTCCTAAACTGATCTTTTCCTGCTGTTGGTCCTTGTGCCTTAGGGAAAAACAGAGCCCAGACTGAAGCACCCCTATCCAAATGCACATGGTTAGAGACATAAATGGCATTAAACAGTGTCTCTCCATTCCTGTAGGTTGAGTGTGGAGTGGTGCTGTTACTTCTGTTGCACACATGCAGCAAACATGAGATGAATTAGAGTCGCGTGATACTGTCCTAGCACAGACCTGCTGAGCTACAGAGATCATCTCAAAGACCTAGGCTGGTCATGCCAGAGGATGACTCTTGCTGTGTATTTTTTTAGCCTGATCATAAAATGGAATCCTCTCTCAAGTCCCTGCAACATGCATTACTGTCCTTTGTAACTCCACACACGAATCGGTCAGTTCAAGTTGACTCAAGTCTACTAAAGTTTTTCTTCTTTGAAAGACCTGATCATCCAGCACTAGGACAACAATAACTCACTAATGTGTATTTTTTATGTGAAAAACGTAACTGAAAATAGAATGTAAGAACTCACAAACTTTAAAAAAGAAATGTTTTATTCTAGAGCAAATGGATGTGTGTTAACTTAGTAGATGCTGAGGCAAGGTTTTAGCATTTTTGTTTGTTTGTTTAAACACCACTTTCTGAAAGCTGGTAAAACTATTTTTGTCTGGATGTTCAGAATGCATTTTATAGAAGTGTATTCCTAAATAAGTGTAAATTCATCCATAGTAAACTCTTGGCATTGGCAGGAATTGTGGTAGTCTACATCGAGTTAGTTTGGAGTTACAGAAGAATTTATAATCGTGGCATTCTGTGTTGAAGATCCAGACCGGTGCACAGATGCACTCTTAATTTCACAAACAGCAGATACTTACATGAATGCATGCTCAGAGCCTTCACTCATGTAAGCTGTTCCCTTCAGGCCTGTGAAATTCTGCACAGATGGGCTGCAGAGTCAGGCCTTTGGAGAGTAGTATGTAAATACTTCACTGTTTACTAGCAAGGCATTAAGGCAGCAAAACCTCATAAAATTCTGACTTCCAACAGAAAAGTCATGTACTACTTTGTTGGTTTATTTAATTTTAAAAAGTTCTTTGGACTGAGAGAGAAGCTCCAAAAAGCAGTCAATATTTGTTCACACTTACTTAGTCTTTCATTAAATATCAGTTTGGAAAACACTGCCATGATTTCTTCTTGCTACTGGCTGAGTTTATTCTACATTAGGACTACATAAAATACTGAATCAGTGCCTAACACTAAACATCCATCTTATTAAGATTTTAGTTATTTGGCAATACTACCTGCTGCTTGTACAGAAAGCAATAAACGAAACTTTTGGTAGTGGCAGAAGTTGTTTGGATCGACGCTGGGTTTGTTTAGTGTGTATATAGGGTAAATAAAGAATCACTTGGGAACCATGGTGGCAGACCCATTAAACAGCAGAGAAAAAAAATTTTTAGAAGAAAAATTTCAGAGAGTTAGCGCAGGGTTCTAGCTGTTCTGTGTTGCAAAGTTGGCTTATTTTAGCGTGACAGACAAAAAGTGATGTAGTCACTCAACGTACTTGGAAGATTTTTTTTTTTTTAATAAGCTCTCACACTATCCCCATCCTGACAGTATTTTGTAGAAATGTATTTCAGGAACTGCTTCAATAAATGTGTCTGAACAGGGCTGAAGTCATCACCTTTACTAAAGCCTTAGGTTAATATGTCATTCTTGGTGCCAGGCCTGTTTTAATTTGTCACTGCTGTATCCTAGTGTGAAACCTCAGAAAAAAAAAAGCCATAGTGAGCCATAGACCCTCACTGCAAATAGGTACAAATACTGTGTACAAATACTGTATACAAATACATGCTACTGCCAGTATCCTGTGGCTGTGATCATTGTTTCTGCTGGAAACATTTCGATTAGTCTGTGATTGTCTGAGTAAAGTTAGAATTGCATATAAAATTTAACATAAACTGTAAGTACAAAGAAAGAGAGGTGAACTTAAAAACAAGCATCTTAGAATAACCTTCTGGCCTTCAGGGTTCCGTGGAAGATACATATGCTCCTCAGCATCTAAAAAGCAGAAATTTGGCTCCTGATGAACTCACCTCTGGGGTGATACCTCATAGGAAACAAAGTGTAAGGAAAGCATGCAGCTGCAGGTCAGAGGTTGTTGAACTGCAAATTGACCTGTGCACCAAGGTAACAGCTACAAAGGCAAGTGACTTGTGTGTTCTCTAAGTGCTTTTCCAGGCCTGGCATGTGTTGCAAGGCAAGATTTATGCCACACCCTATCCTTCTCCTCTCCCCCCTGAAAGGAAAGGAGGACCGCATACATGAAAGTGAGAGCCAGAAAAATTAACACTGGTCAAAGCAAGTCTTGTTAAATAAGATGTAAGAAACAACAGCTAAGCCTAAGTTTTGAGCTCATCTTGGTACAGAACTAGCAGGATAAAATATCCCAGAGAAACCATTTAGTTCTTGTGCCAGCTATACATCTGTCTTATTAAGGAAATGAAAATCATAATTGGGTCTGATATAACACCTCTGCTTTAAACAATAAAAGATATTCCTGGAAATCCCAGCGAAAGCACAGGCTGAGACCAGTCAAAAGGAGAAATATGTCTTTACTGATTTAGAGCCTGTATAAGCAGAAGTGGTGGTGCCACCGTGTCTGGCTCCCTGCCTGTACAGCTAGTGATGAATGGGCAAGGGAATGATTGGAGGAATGATGGGGTTTGATGTGTGCACACAGTCTCCACGCCTCAGATTTCACTGCCTTTTTTACTTGGATAACTGTAACATTCTGAACTGGAGGGACCTGGGGTGGGAGGAGAACCTCCTCTCCCTTTGATAATGCTGACTTCTGAACCTGCTGGGTGGCATTTTCAGTGCACTCCTCAGCATGGTCCCGTGGATGACAAGTGAGGGAAATTAGTGGTGGAGGAGGGGGGAATGGTTGGAGAATAACTGAGGAGCAGCTTGGTCTCACCGAGCTCCCCGCTGACTCCAGCCTGCAGCACTGATTTCCTACAACATGATGCTGTTAATGTGCTGTTTGCTGGGCTTTGCTCTCATCAGCCAGCCAAGGTTTGTGAGGGAGCTTCCCAAACCCACCGCGTGTTTCTTTTGCGCTTCCCACACCGTGCTCCCGGTAATCACTCACTGCTGCCTCCGTGGAAGCTGCTGCTTATTCTCATAGCCCTGCTGCTTGGCACCTTGCAGTTACCAAGTAACACAACAGTAAAAAGCACAACCCTGGACTTCCCAAAGGACAGAGTAGCTCCATCACATAAACTGGCACTGACCAGGATCTACCACAGTGTTCGCCACAGAGCCCACAACCAAGTCACAGCCAGGCCTGCCCCATTCCTCCTCCTGGGCAAATGGTGCAGGCAAAGGGAGGTTTGTCCTGCTGCTCTGTGAGGAGCAGCATGGGCAGGAGGAACAGGAGAAGAAATCCAGCCTGACTCAGTGCAGCAGAACAAACAGACATTGCTGGTGTAAGGAACGGGGCTTAGATTTAATCTTGTGTTGTCCACACACCAGCAGGTTTATGAAGTCCTCAGGTGAGCAAGCAAGTGAAATTCAGCCAAAATGCTTTAAAAATGCAGGAAGTGTTTGAAAGGTGGGACAATAGCTCACTAACCATCAGTATTGCCTCTCATCACACACAGAGAAATAAATAAAAAGGCATATGGAACTTCCTCTCCCCTACTGTGAGAGCCAGTTGCGTGCCTGTGCTGTGCACAGTGAACCACTGCTAAAGCCGTGCTGCTATCCACGTGGGGAACACCACCCACCACAAGAGGGTCAGCTCTGCATCTGGTCAATTCAATCAGCTGCTCCCAGCAAGGAGTTCAGGACATGTTCCTTTATGTCTTTTATGCTTTCCTTGCACTTACTTCACATAAATGCATTTGGGTACCCAAAGAATTTTGCTGTGTTGGAGCCTGAAGTTCATCTGAGAGCTACACAGCTCTTCCAAAATGCTTTCTGGGCTCTGGGAAAACCAAACCTCATTTATTTACTTTTCTGAATGGGAGAAGCCCATTAGAAACATTGATCATAAGGTTTGGATCACCTAAACCCTAAAAATTATGGGAATTTGATTCAAGATTTCCGTATGTTTATCATCTCTATCCAAATGTACGTACTCATACATGCACAGACAGCGTGAACAAGTTCATGGGTAGCACTTTGTGTCTGCAAAAATGCACAGATTTCCATGGCTTTAACATCTAGCAGACACAAGTATAAGATCTGAGTTGTTCTCTCTGCATCTGACATCAGCATTTGTTACTGTGAGGCACAAAAGCCCAGCTTCCATCACGTACTCTGTGAAGTGGGAGAGCCCTTGCTGTGGACAATTATCCGGTTTCTCCAGCTATAAAGTGCCGCTCTGTGCTCTCTGTGCTCTGCTTCTTCATCTGATGGGCTGACACCTCTGAAACTGTTAGAACCCACACATTTTCGGGGGAGATGGTGGCTGACACAGGCTGCTTACACAGCACAAACCAGAGCCCTCAGCACTGCCGAGCCTTCACCAGAGAGCTCTGCATTCCCCGGTGGGCTCTCGGTTTCAACCCACAGCCCCCTTGGAGTGGCAGGCCAGGGATAAATCTGCTGTGGTGGCAGAAGGGTGGGCTCGAGTGTTTTCCTCGTAGACACTGTGTCAGTGTCCCCTTTCAAAGGCATCAGCCATGGCCTGAATGTTCACATTGTTAGTGCTCCTGGAGCAGGTAATGGCAGGTTACAACATGACCAGTGTGATCACAAGGTGCGTTGGTAGGTAATCTCTGCCTGTAGTGGAAAGGGGCAGGAAAGAAATTGTTTGGGAGCAAAAAAGAAAAGGAGAAGCTGGATCTTTAAAATAAAAGAGTTTGAGAGTAAACTAAGAGTCCCTTAGGAATCTCCTGGTCTCATTACCCTTGTAAATCTGAAACATAATAACATCATTCCAGGAGGAGTCAATAAGGATAGATTTCTTGCATTCTACGATGTGTCAGGCACTGGAGTGAAGGATGCAAGACAGCAAGGCTGGAAGAGTTTCAGAAAACATGGCCCTCATTTGCATTATCCCAGTATTGGAAGGGTGGTCTGTGTATGTACATGCTGAAATACTATAATTTTGAGAGTTTGGGCGGCAGGGGAGGTTAAAAAACAATAGGGCTGGATGTCTTTGTTTTTCGGCAGAGAAACATGCATGAAGGTCAAACTCGCTTGCCTGAGCTGAGAATACAGATTTGGAGATTAATGTTATTGTTTAAAAGAGAACATGAGTCTCCCATACAAAGGTTGACTGAAACATTTTAATAGTTTTTATGTAACAGCATTTTCTACGAGTTACTTGACACGTTTTAGTCTCAAAGGGTTTCACAGAAAAGCTGCTGGAAGCTTATGCCCACCAGCATAGGAAGGACCTGCTGGCACACAGGGCTGCTATAGAGCAAATGGAGAAGAAAATTTCTGCTCAGGGGTTTAAATCAGGATCTGAGAGACAAATTGTTCTGTAACGATGGAAATACACTTTGAAGGCCTCTCATGGCCTGCCTTCTTGGAGGTTAAATGGTCTGCTCTGTCTTCCCTTTTAAGATAAATGCAGTGTGGTGGTTTTTCTGGTTTTTTGGGTGTTTTTATATTAACTACTCAATAGGATGCTACTTAATATGAGTGTTTAAAAAAGGCAGTAATTTTTGCATGTCCTTGCTGATCACTCAGCTTAAGACCCAGAGCTACAAGTCTTGATTGATTTTTCATTCAGAGCCAAAAAGGGAATTGCAAATCAAGGCGATGTTTTGCCTGAGTGAGGGCTGAAAAAACAAATAGTCTTTTGGAGGTGACAGTTCTGTCCTGGTCAGTGAGGGTCAAAGAGGAAGTGCACAAAACGCCTGGGGAATCTAGGGGTATCTTGCACAAGAATTGATGAGAAAAAAAGCAGAAATGATCTTGTGCTCAATGCAGTTCTGACAATGACTTCATACCACCTCCTGTTCTAAGTTTTCCACCTTTCTCATTTTCTAACCCCAGACTTTGCTGAAGGAAACATTCACCACAAGGCCCTGCTGATCTCCGTGACTGTTTGCAGCATCCTTCTGGTGCTTATCATCATATTCTGCTACTTCAGGTAAATAGAGACTACTTTGGCAGCTTGTTAGTGTTCCTCCCAACATTTATCTTTTTATAGATTTAGGAATTTGAAAAAAATAGAAGGGGACCTTAAAGACAAGAAATGAGAAACTGTAATTTTATAATGAAATGTGTATTTTATTCATGCTATTCACAAGTATACCTGTGTGATGTATTTCATACAGAATCTTTCACTCAACATCCTAAAAAGCCATTCACGTAGAAGCACAGATTATCTTTACTGAGAAAGCCAAAGGACAAATTTTATAGGGAAATTTTTATAAGGGAAATATATCTAAGACTTCTAAATTTGTTTATGTGATGAAGGACTGATCATAAAAAAAGAAGAAGACAATACAGGAATGTCAGTAAATATGTCTAGAATGTTATCATAACCTACCTACATTACATTTTAATAATTTGGCACATTTTTTACCTATTCCCAGATTCCATGACCTTACCTCCTCTGGCTCCTAAAGATCCACTGCAGACAGTAGAATAAAGTTATTTATTTGGTCAGTGTTTTAGACATATTTAAGTTTCTGAAAGGAAAATATTTGGTTGCTTTGCAAACTTAACCCAGACTGCATGGCCCTTGAGTGTTATACTTAGAGTTTTAATGCTGAAAACAGTTGCTAAAAATAAAACTGAAAAATTTTGGCTAGTGAGTCCAGTGTATTCCTCAGGGGAGCAGACAAAGCTGTTAGTCTATAAATTAAGGAAATGTGAAGGACAGTGTGCATTATTCATTGCACATGTATTCATTGTATTCAAAACTCATTTTGCTTTCATGTAAAATGTCAGATACAAACGCCAAGAGACGAGACCCCACTACAGCATCGGGCTGGAGCAGGATGAGACCTACATTCCCCCTGGAGAGTCCCTGAAGGATTTGATCGAGCAGTCCCAGAGCTCTGGGAGTGGTTCCGGGCTCCCTCTCCTGGTAAGGAAGCAATACCGTTTTAATGCACATTTCAAAGGCAAAAATGAGTAGAGGGAGAAGAGGCTGAAAAAAATATGTGTACATGTCGTCAGTTGTTATTTTAGGTTTTTGGGGTTTTTTCTCTATCAGAAATGACAAGGATTTAAGCTGGAGAACAGCTGCTTTAGAAGCAGGGGAGTTTTTTCATGTGAACTAAGCCAAAAAGCTTAGGGTTATTTTTCTACCTCAGCTCATTTCTAATTTTAGATAGTGTAGGGTAAGTACAGTCTGAGAGAGTACGTGGAAGGACATCAGGATTTACTCCAGTGTACAGGACAGCACCTGGCCCTCTGATCTTGTTTTCTTCCTTGGTATGTGCAACACACAATAGAGTTTCAAACACTGACACATCACCTTTTTCTAAAGGGAACTGTAACTTGTCAAACTTGGAACCTTTTTATTTGTAGACTTCACTTTGCATTCAGAAGTCAAGGGGGATTTTTTTGTAGTATGGCAGTCTCAAAGGTTAAAGGCACAGGGATGGAGTTGGTGATTATTTCTGAGCAGACTCCAGGATTGCTAAGCCTGCTGAAAAGGCAAAAACTTCTGTGGCAAAATAGTTCTGTTCACCAGCAGAGGTTTTGTTTCTGGGGATCATGACTGGTAAAAAATAACTGGTAAAAAAGCTAGGTTACTTATTTAAAATGAGTGCCTCTGAGAAAATTGATTAAGTTTCATTTTCATTTGTCAGAGTAGATACGTCCCTCCTGTCTCCCAAACCCATTAGTTTGTAGTGGTGCTACTACTTTAGGTTGTCCAGTTTCCATGTACTATCTGTCTGGATTTTTCCCACACAACTTTTTTAAACATCCTAAAGAAGAAATCAAATGGGAAGTTTTATATTTCCTTGAAAATTAAGCAAGAGGCTGTGTTTGTTCTAGGCTTTAAGAAAGGTCTGTCATATCCCATACCAGTGTCCTTCTAGCACCCATGGAAAGGGAGAGATCTTGTGTCCAGTTCAGGATCATTCCTAACAAGTGCTTCCAATTTATTGGATTGTGAGGGATTCTTCTTTTTTTTTTTTTTTCTTTTGCATAGCACCTGCCACATTGAGGCCTTAGTCTGCACATGGTGCTCCTACCTGTTACAGTGAAAGAAAAAAATGTAATAATGTAGAGCAAATACAAGGAACTTGGTTGTACTTCTCTGAAAGGAAATGTTTCCAGCAGCCCATGTGAGTAGCAGGTACCCTGGGGCATCTTATAGCAGTCCATGACTCAGTGCATGACTTGGGATCCTTCATCCCAGGATCCCAAAAAAGCTGGAGCACTGCTAGTTATAACTGCTTGTTCTTTATGCCTTCCTCTGTCCCAGTGAGCAGTTTGAAGGAGGGATCTCTGGTCTCAGTGGTGTTCCCAGGTCTGCTCTTGTAGTGGATGAGAAAAGCAACTCGTGCTGCTTAGGTGCTCTAATGGCCAGGGTGACATCCCAGCCGGGGCATTGCTCAGCAGAGCTCAGAGCTGTGCCACTGCTCCGTGAGGCAGAGACCATCCAGTCTTCTGTCAGTCCACTTCTCTCAAGCCTGGACACTTTGCAGCCACTGGACCCAGTGTTTTTCCTCAAGGAAATCTTCCTCCCCCTCCATCTTCCCTTGCTCACAAAAAACGCGTTCAATTTTTTCTTTAAGTAGTGATTTTGGGTGGAAGAGAAGAAAATGGATCTTGCACTTGGCAATAGATGTTTGCTGCATTTCCTAGACAGCTACAACCACTCTGAGTTCACCAGAAATGCACAGGGTGATGCCCATGCCTGAAACAAGTGTATAGAAAGTGCCTGTGCAAGAACTTATTTGCCTATTTTTATCTTTGTTTCTTATGCAAAGACAGAAACATCCAGGGTTATAATTTCAGGAAAGTAAGATGCAAATTTAATGCAAAATGTCACCTTATGCTAACCAGTAGTGTTTTTCTTCTGTGTAGAACATTTATTCTAATGGGTACAAATACTATACCTCAAACAAGTATTAGGCAAGAATTTGTCAATATGATGACATTCAGCAATCATTCTGTCTCCTGACCTGTCTGTACCTCTGACAGAAGAGTTTGCTGCAGGTCAAATGCTGCAAAATGGTCTGTCTGAAGAGTTTGCTGAACTACACGTTGGTCTCTACCTTCTCACACATTTTTTTTCCTAATTTCCTTTCCAGTGAATTTTGCTTTTCAAGGGACTGCTTCCCAGCCATAAGTATGAATTTTCTGTTCAAAACATTAAATTTACGAAAGGTTGTTCTGTCTAAATTTTCATCTACAGTAGCTGAACACATTTAGCTGAATGCCAGGAAAGTAGAAATAGTTGGTAATTGGATTGTTTCCACTCAGGGAGACAAAAGAAAAGGTCATGTAACCTTACCTCCAGAGCTCAAGCAGCAAAATACACAGATATAAAAATAAATAAAAAACCCCCAGCCACTCAGTGTAAATAACTCACAAGAACACATCATTCAGCATGCTATGAAATCAGTTCAGCCAACAATTTTGATTAACCTATTTGTTTTAGAAATCATAATTGGTTTATGATTCAAGAAGGAGCTGAATTCCTTAAAATAAAATAAATTGTTCATAGGAAATAATTTGACCAGTTCTAGCAAGACGAAACCAGGTTAAGGCCTTCCACATAGTATTCTGCCGCCTGAAAACCCATAACAGAAATGTGTTTTTCATTTTCTTAATGTAATTTAATAAGGAACTTTTCATCATTAAGTATTGTAATTGCATGTACTTTATGATGCCATTACATATATTTACACAAATTAAGTTATTTGATATAACTACATTATTGTTCAGGATGCATTTTTAAAATGGGCAAAATAGAAAGCAACAATGCTAAAATGACATTACAAAATGTTACAGCAAAATTCCAATGTAATATAACTGTTGTTCAATCACTGTATGAGAGTATAAAAGATAATAAATCAATTTTTAAAATTAAGGCTAATCTCTGTTGTTGGCTTTCACTGATGTTAATCAAAAATAATGGCACTGAAGCTACCATCTTGGAAGTCTAATAATAATAATACAGTGCAGGGCTGGAAAAATGGAATTCTGTTTAAATGGCAGAAGAAGAAGAAAACTGGGATATTTGAAATAGCTTTGCATAAATACCACTGTATGTTTTGCTTCTTAAAATTGTCTAATATGAAAACCAGTGGTTTACTTACAAAATGAATTATGATAAGTCTGACCTAATAGGTTTTGAGTTTGTCTTTGGACACACATTCATGCTGCAGTGGAGTTGTGGCAGTCCTGCTTGGTGTTACCAAACCACTGGACCTCCCAAGCATAACAAAGGAAGCAAATGATGTAAAAAATCAAGTTTCTCTCATTTCTGTCAGCCAAAATTGCAAAAATATTTTGGATTGCATGAAATGAGTATGATTTCAGAGGGATTCAGTTAGTGCAGTTAGAGTCACTTGCTGCAGTAAACTACAGGGGATTTGTGGATGGTGGCAAAACCCAACAAGAGACCATGAATTTGAACCTGTTCAGATTTTGCCAATTGCTTGGGCCAGATGAAAATCTCCTTGCATTGGAGGAAATATTCTTTCAATATCCTACCAAATCTTACCAAACAAAAACTCATTAGCTGTGGATAGAGCTGGCAGTGCTGTATCACAACAGGCTGACATTTTGATCTCCTGTTAAATTGGGGTGAGGCAGGGTCAGCCACAAACACCAGCGAGTTGTGTTGCAGCATCCACTCACGATTTTACTTGTGAACTTTCAGAAATACCTGATCTGCAGACATGCTCCAATCTGATGAGATTATTAGTCTCCATTTGTCCGAGAGTTTTTGTGGCTGTAAAAGCTTGTTAAATGTAGAGGCAGTCCATCTTCTACATGGGGTCTGTCATCCTTGTGGAGAGTATCTCTGCAATGCTGCCATGGGCACTGATCTTGTAATACCCATGGCTTTAGCCTTAGCTCACAATATAGACACTGACAAAGCTGGCAGAGACACTGGAAAGCTGTTCTTTCAAATATTTTGGGGAGGGAATTGCTTTTTATTAATATGTAATTATTATTATTAAAATTAATGTAGGCACGTGTGTTTTAACTCTTTAAGTAGTGGTTGAGATTACTAACATCAAATGTATGTTTTGAAATAATCAGGCATGGCCATTTCAAGGAAGGTAATATGAAGTATTGTCCTAAAAAAAGAAGTAATTTTGTAATTTTGCTAGTTTTGGACATCTATAGGCTTTTATCTCTTGTGAGGCCTAGCCTTGAGTCTCAGCAGTATTGAGTATGTAACAAACATCCCTATTTTAATTCAAATGTGTTACATACCCCTTTGGAATTTGGACTGCATTGAGGTGACCAGGAGTGTTTTCTGTCAAAACTTTTCCAAAAATAACAAAAAAAGTTCCACCAAACTCTACATCCCACGGGAAAATAAAAATTTCAAGGTTCATAGTAAAATGTTTCCTTTACAAAGACTGCTTCAGTTTCTTGAGAGACCACAGTGCATTTTGAGCTTGCATGGAAAGGCTTCTTCACAGTGGTGGGAATGTCCTCACCAGCAGTGTGTCCTGGAGAAGACGGGAAGCATCCGCAGCTGTGGAGAGTTGCTGCAATCCATGTCACAATGGCTGCATATTCTGCATATTCCACTCTCCCCCGGGCTGGCTGAGGGGGAAGGAGACACAGGAGGAGGGAGGTGAATGCAGAGATTTCCTCTGAGCAAGGTATAAGGTCTGCCTTGGCATTTCACAGGTTCAAAGGACCATTGCGAAGCAGATTCAAATGGTGAAGCAGATTGGAAAAGGTCGCTATGGAGAAGTCTGGATGGGAAAGTGGCGTGGCGAAAAGGTAGCAGTGAAAGTGTTTTTTACTACAGAGGAGGCCAGCTGGTTCAGAGAAACAGAAATCTACCAGACTGTCCTGATGAGACATGAAAATATTCTTGGTGAGTGAAGTGAAAGAGAATTATTTGATAGTGAACAGGTTTTTAAGATTAGCAATTTTATATTTGCTGTTATCTGATGTCCTTTCCGATGTGCTTTGTCTCCTGCTGTGCTCTGCAATTAGCCACCCAGTGCTTTTCAAAGGAAAGTTCTTTCAAGGATTACTGAAATCTAAATAAAAGTTAAAAAATAATGGGACTTGGGGATTGTTACTCCAAATACAACATGTCTGTTTCAGCCACTGGTGTTTCCATGTGTGGGCTTTCTGAAAGTACATTAAAGGCTAGAGGTGAGGCATAGCCACATGGAAGTAAGATGAAAGGAATTAAATATATTATTAAACTAAAACTACTGAAATGGGTGACAGTCCAGAGTTCTGAGCAGTCAAAAAAAACCCACCCATGAGAAATATTAATTTGAAAATATCCTTTTGTTTTTGATTTTTTTTTTGAAGGATTCATTGCTGCAGATATTAAAGGTACAGGATCTTGGACCCAGCTGTATCTTATCACTGACTACCATGAGAATGGCTCACTTTATGATTATCTAAAATCTACTACCTTGGACACAAAAGCCATGCTGAAACTGGCTTACTCCTCTGTCAGTGGCTTGTGCCACCTGCACACTGAGATCTTCAGTACTCAGGGCAAACCTGCTATTGCCCACCGTGACTTAAAGAGTAAGAATATCCTGGTGAAAAAGAATGGCACCTGCTGTATAGCAGATTTGGGCTTGGCTGTTAAATTTATCAGGTGAGTCGGCGTGAGGGGGCTGAGGAGAAGTTAATAAATCAGGTGCAAAAGCTGCCTTTGTTGTTGACTGAGTGTGCATGTGTGAGCAAGCACCTACAGGGTATGTGCACGCCTTCTGGGCTCTGCTCAGCTGTCTGTGAGCTTACCTGTGGGGGGGAGAATGTCATGTGAACACCTCATGCAGGTGTACAAACAGTTGCTTTTTAATTATTTGAGCACATTAGCTGCATTTGCATAAAGATTCTGTTTTCATCACTCCGTCCTCCATGGCTGCCCTAGTATTGCTGGCACACAGTGAAAGGACGTAGCACAGACAGGTTGAAGCCACGTCCGTGAGCTTGTCACTGGAGCTTGTCTGATCCCATGAAAATTCACTCCCAACTTAGAGAGAAAAATACTAATAATTTGCACAAGTTACTAACTAGGATTTATTGAAAAGGACCCCATTCGGGCTGCCTTTTGTTCAATTTCCTACAAATCAAATTGCCGAAGAACAGATTTGATTTTTGAAATGGCTTTTAAATTTGATTTTAAAAAATGGTTGTGTGTTTAAACAACTTAGAAGGAGCAGACAAGTAGAACTTACTCACTCCTGGGATTCATAAGGAGACACTGCTCTCTGACAGCTCTGTTCAAAAGCAGCCTGAGCTCTCAGCGGTGGTCCTGGTGGTGGAGACGTGTGTTCCAAAGTCTCTGATTTTTCTGTATACAGAAATGTGTCCAGAATACATAGACTGAAGGTTTCCATTTCGGAGGTCAGCTTTGAAACCGTGCACTCCCTGGAGTATTAAAAAAATTAAAGAATTCTGTACAAATCTTGAACTGAAATTATTCAGAGTGAAAGGAAAGGCAGTTTTTATGTGCTCTTCTTACCATTCACTTACCTACCACGTTTCTTGGTGAGGCATTTCCTTTAGGAGCCTGACCTTTCTTTAGGAGACAAGAAAGGAATATTTTTACTTTGAGGAACAGAAGCCTAGAAAACAACAACTTGAAAATACACTATTAAGAATTTCAGGGAAGAAATTCACCCTTTGCAGGTATACTTTGCCTGGCAAATAGAGAGCAGCACACTGCTTAGCTGTGAATGAAGAAGAGCTAGGAATTACCAAGTGCTCTTACAAAAGAAGGTGAAATATGGATTTTTCACACTCCAGATGGAATTTACGTTATGCACTTGGCCTGTTTTCATACTGAATCCTTCCTCAGACAGCATTTCTCAGGCAACAACAGGGAACAGAAAATAGTTGGAAGGGGTGTGCTCTGCTGAAGCTAATGATTCTAGTACAATTCTTTGTGTTTCCATTTCATTTGAAATTATGCAAGATAGTGCAGGTCACTGGATTTATGTTACATTCTTGGAGGTGTACAGAAGTGCCACCAGCATATGTATGATTTTATGACTGTGTATGTGACTGGTTGTACCACAGACTCAGCTTTTCTTCATATCAGTAGGTAAAATAAAAAAATTGCTGTACATGAAGAAAACTACAGAAATAGAATTATTCTGTGAGCTTTTGTTGCATCCATCATATTTAAAATACATACATTTTGAAGGTGAGGGAAGGAAAACAGACCTTTTTAAGCAAACCAAATATGCCATATAAAGCTTATATAAAATATATAAACTTTTAAAAACATTGAAACTGATGTAGCTGAATCTGAGTTAATAAGAAAAACAAGAATCCATCCACATCATTAATGGGAATTTGCTTCCCACATCTTGTCTCTTCTGGTCAATGTGTGAGGTGTGACACATTTGCTTAGATGTTTTTATGCATTTATCCCTCTGTGTCTACATGTCTTGATGTGTAAAGGTTGGGAGAGATCAAACATAATGCATGCAAAAAAATAATAGTTAGATTCATCTTCCTTGCAGATCTGATTTGCTACAGCTAAGAGATACTGCCCCAGCTACTTAGCATTAATTGCTAAGACTGAAGCATTAGGTGGTGGAGTATGTTAAGAAAACAGCTTTTAATGAAGATTTGATTGTTATCACTAACATTAGAGCTCCGGCTAATGCTAATGAAATCTCACAAATGTTACAGCATCCCTGTTGAGTCTTATCTTCATTTTGGTTCTGCATTTGAATGCTTAACATAGCCTCAGGCAGGTCAGCCTTTTAAGGAGGGTTGCCTTCACACTAAGAGGCTTTTCTTGCAAAAATTGTTCCATTAAGATTATGCATTACTTTTGACCTTGTTTGAGAGGGAATGTGGTGTGAATTTACTACTTCTTCCATCTAAATTGCTTTCTTTTCAAGCCACTTTGCTGCATGTTTGACGCCCTTTTTTTCTTCATTTTCTTTTAGTGATACAAATGAGGTAGACATCCCTCCAAATACCCGTGTAGGAACAAAACGTTATATGCCTCCTGAGGTGCTGGATGAAAGCTTGAATAGAAATCACTTTCAGTCCTACATCATGGCTGATATGTACAGTTTTGGACTCATCCTTTGGGAGATAGCAAGGAGATGTGTTTCAGGAGGTAAAGAGCTGGGAGATCACTTCTAATTGTGTCAGTGAACCTCTAATCTTCCCTTACATCTTTTTCTCTGGGTGATTGTTTTTACAGTAATAAACTAAAGTGGGTAAACCATACAGGTAACTCTTAATATCTGTTCTCTTGTTAAAACTTATTTTAAAGCATGAGTCAGTGCTATTTCAACAGCTGAGGTTTAGACTGTATTTTAATGGCATGTTTGAAGGCAGCAGATTCCTGCACTGGGGAACTATGGAACTCATTTGGGGGCCTTTTCCAAAGTCATCACGTTTCTGCTGGACTGGGGGTGTTCAGCTAATTTAACAGAAAGAAAATACTGATTTCTTTGTTTAGTTAGAGTTAAATGAAAGGAGGACAAACAATTTGGGGTTTGCTATGCTACTGTTTGAAATAAATTATCTGTGTACAAGACAAGTAGCAAAACACCAGAGGGAAGTGGCACTGTCATGCCAGTGATGTGCTTCATTTCCCTCTATGCATGTAGAGTTCAGTGTAGTGCAGAAATGATGGGTGTTATTACCTCTGTTTTGCCATGGAGAAAATGAAATGCACAGAAATTACTTGGCAGCAGTGCTGTGCCAGTGTGGTGGCAAGAGTAGAGCACGTCTCTCTTGGGTCTCTGCTGCCTTCACCATACTTCATGGTCCTTAAATCTGCAGTGTTGTGCTGAATGCTCACCCTAGAGGAGCTAAATGTTGCCTAGGAGCAGCAGGATCCCCGTGTTTAAAAGCTGGTGATGAGTATTGAGAGGTTTTGAGGTTAAATCTGTAATATTTTTGTCGTTGCTATGCATAAAGAATGGTGCCTTGCCATGTTCTGAAAAGGCACAGAAATGCCCTTTAGTATATTCCAGGTCCACTGATAAGGAGACCTAACTCAAGGTTAATTCTCTCTCAAATTAGTCTGATACAGACCCTTTGCTAACAGCTCTTTCTGGGAGGACTTACTGGAGATTGCTGGATTGGAAAGCAGTGGTAGAAACTGTCTCACTTGGCAAGTAATTTCATTTTTGGATTAAGATACCTGACCAGTCTTTACATGGCAATGGTTACATTGGAACTTGACTGTGGAATTAACTTCTAGGGCAGGGAAGTCCTTTTCAGGAGAAGCACACCCAACTGTTAAACAGTATGGCCAATCTGTTATAAAGTGAGAGGGGAAGGGGGGAGTGGAAGTTGTGTTCTGAAAGTGACAGGCAGCTAATTGCTTCTTTCAGGAATAGTTGAGGAATACCAGCTTCCATACCACGACCTCGTGCCCAGCGACCCGTCGTACGAGGACATGCGGGAGATCGTGTGCATCAAGAGACTGCGCCCCTCGTTTCCCAACAGATGGAGCAGTGATGAGGTACCTATCGCCCCTCCTAACATGCAGTCTGTGCTTTTATTCAGAGCTAGGGAGTGAGATTGACCCAAATCTGCAGCATTTTGAGGGAGGAGGATATTTACCACTGGTAATAATCACCACATTTGGGAGTGGCAGCATGTAGATGAATATTCAGCTGGGAGATGAAAGATTGAGGCTGCTTGAGATTTGTGAATGTGAGGGAAAAAGAAAACAACCTCCCTGGGCTGCTTGAGGTCTTGTGCAAGAGCCAGTGTGAGAAGATCTAACCACAACTCACCTGCCTCATCCTCTCCTTAGCCAAATCCCTCTGGGCATTCACACTGGGGCTGGAAACACTGGAGGAAGGACTATGTATTCCAGAAAAGGCTTTTGTGTGGTGGCACTCAGCATCTGTTTACTCTGCTACCACACGTGTTGAGGATTGGGGAGGCTCACTGAAATAGCTGCTCTTGATTAATTGGTTAGGATCCTCAGTAATCCCACCTCAGGCATTCCAGCAATAAGAGGTCAATTTGTTAGTATGTAGTGCCTGTGTTTTACCAAAAAAGCATTACAAAAATCTACATTAATCTGAAACATGTTTGGCTGGTCTGGGCAGCGCTGGTGGTGTTTATGCCTGTCAGGGTCTGCACTGCCCCTAGAAAAGGCCTTTTCCCTTCAGTTTGTCAGCATGGCCAAGAACTGCAGTCTCCTCTTCCACTGACCCGGGTGGGCCTTTCTCTCCCGCTTGTCTCTGCAGTGCCTCCGGCAGATGGGGAAGCTGATGATGGAGTGCTGGGCTCACAACCCTGCCTCCCGCCTCACAGCCCTGCGCGTCAAGAAAACACTCGCCAAAATGTCAGAGTCCCAGGACATTAAACTCTGACTCTGCCGGAGGCAGCTCTGGTGGAGGCCCCTGGAAATGGACTTTCTTGTGCAGGCAGAAGTGCTGAAGATGTATCAAGAGTCTTTGCTAAGTACCTTGAATGAATGGAGTCATGCTTAAGAGCAGCTGTGAGTTTTTGAGGAGACTCTCCATTGCAAAAAATCACCTGAATTTAGACATGCAAGATCGAAGAGGCTTGTCTGCCCTTGTTTACATGGGAAAATACAGTTTTAGTAACTGGTTTAAGGTTATGCATGTTGCTTTCCATGAAAGCCACTTATTATTTTATTATTATTATTGTTATTATTATTATTTTGATTGTTTAAAAAGATACTGCTTTAAATTTTATGAAAATAAAATTTTTGGGTTAGAAGTAAAAAAGATGTATATTGTTACATTAAAAAAAATTTGGAGGAAACTGCTGAAAATGAAAGCAAACCAACTTTTTCATTTCCAAAATGACTATTGCACTCCAGCATTTAAAAAAAAAGGTGAGTGAGTCTGTGTAGCTCAGAGGAGCTGTAATGGAGACCACCTTAAAAGCCACCTATTTGTGGAGGTAACTTTCCAAACCCTGCATGTACAAGTGATTCTCACAGTGCAGAGATGGAGCCCAATTGCATCCCTGCCATCCCTGTTGGTGTGGGTGGTGTGTCCCAGGGAAGGTCATGCTTCGCTTAAGGTAGTTGGGAACTCTTTGAATATGGTTTGGTGTGACTTGTTTAAAGAAGCTCTTCACGTTTCCAGGAAAACTGATGGGGATAGTACCACAGTGATAAACAAGTGCCCGTTTTCTTGGCTTTTTTTTTTCCTTTCTTTTCCCCCACTGCAAAATAAAGTATTTTGTGTGTGAGTGGAAATCAAATACACATTTGAGTACACTGGGTAATTTGAAACTGGTAGGACCCACAAACAACCATTGGGTAAGAGGAAATTCCTTGTGAGAAGGAATTATTAACTTGCTCTTTCATCTGTGTAAAAGTGAGGGGTCCATCTACAACCACAGCTAAGAAAAAAAAATTAATATCTCTGTTTCCTTTTTTAAGGGAAAGTGGAAAACCTCAAAAATGCCCACTTCTGGGGTGGCAGTCATTTTTCCTTGAGTGTAAGGAGACCTGGTGCCTTGTGCTGCAGTAGGAATTGACAGGGAGGGAGCGTGGGACACATTAGATGGGTGGTGAGAGCTGGGAACCGTGGCCAGCAGTGGGTACCAGCCTCCAGCACTTCATCTGCTGGAGTGAGAGACACCACAAACAATTGGCTCAAGGTTTAATTGCTTTACTGTTTTGGGTGGCCTTCTAGCAGCCTCCACACCTCTGGCAGCCACCACACAGCAGTGACAGGCTCAGCTGCCATGCTGGGGCATTGTGGTTCCCAGCAAGAGGAGCTGTCAGGGGAGAAGAGCAACGGGAAATGCATTTAATGTCTTCCCCTGTTCCTCTTTCCTGGGGCTGCAGCAGTTGCAGCAAAGCTAATGCTACAGAAGGGGAAATGAGAGGTGAAATATACCCTGAGAGGTGTTTTCTTTGGAAAGGTTCTGTTCTTCGTCAGATTACCAAAGCTGAGTTGCATGGTTTACCCTTTTTTACCCTTCATTTACTTTTTAAAATTTTCCTGGCTGCCTATGTTGTTTTACTAGATGGTGTTCAGCTTAATTTTGAAATAAGTCCTTACAAATGCTGCTTTGATTATGCTAAGCCTATTTCAGAACTTAAATAATTGCCATGCAGGATTTAGCCTCAGCACTTCTGTAATGCTTTTTTTTTTTTTTCCCCTTTTTGGAGAAAACTGATTTATTTGTGGTACGTAGGTGTATAATTGGGGTTTAGCTTAACAGCTCCCTGAAGGTATTTCTAGCTGGAAAAATTACCATTTTATACTTTCAAGCTAACAGAGAAAAATGCTCAAGTTCAAGAGAACCAGCAAGACCTCCGTGATGATAGGTGTTAAAAAGCTTAATCAGAAGTTTTTTTGTTAATTAGAGTGCTTTTTCTGCAGTGCAGTTTCCCTGCCTGTACCCAAATTTACCAAGCAATACAAAAAGAAAATCTCTGAGATTTAATACACCAAATACTGATCCCAGGAGGGGTGATGATGGTTTCCCCGTCCTTAAAAAATGTTTGTGAGGCTGAGAGCAGAGTTTGCTCCTCTCCTTGGCTGCCTTGGCTTTGAGATTTGTGGGCCAAAATGGGGACAGCCCAGCCTCTCTTCAGCTTTTTGTCTTAGTGAATGGAGCCGTGGGTTTCTAGTCTCGTTTCTTTCCATAAAAGCCAGCAGACCCTGTGGAACCAAGGTCTCTCAGCCCCGAAGAAGCAGAGGGGGCCTGCAGGTCCCAGGTTGCACAGCACGGATGCTTCTTTCCTGCCTGCTTAGGTGTGTTTCACCTCTGCCTTCCTCAAATAGATTTTTTTTTTTTTTTTTTAATTAGCAAGGCTCTCCCCAGGAGTGTTTTGGAGGGTGCTTTGCTGGCTGGCAGACACGAGGCATGCTATGAATGCCCCTGGCACCTGCCATCAGCCTGTTGCAAGAGAAAGGGCCAGTCACTGGTTTCCTGAGCAAATCTTACCTTTTTTTTGGTCCAGAAGAAAATGGTCTAAGATACTGGTTGATAGATTACATAAAGTGTGTATGTTAAATGTTCAGGTTTTTGTGTTTTTATATATATATAAAAAAAAAATATATATATATATATATATATATATTCAGTTGCGAGTCTGGAATAGCTCCAGTATGTGGATTAAGAGTAAACTATTATGGATGAAAAAGCACTAAATAAAACATAATATTTATTTATGAAAATGCATAAATGACAAATCACTGCAACGGTGCTGTATAGGAAAATAGATAAATATATATATATATATTTGAGGAGACACACACTGAGAAAGCAAACAGTCTGCGGTTGTGTTACTAGTGCCTGCCTATTTTCTCCCAAGACCAGATTTTGCCCTCAAATCTCCTACCCACTGTAATCGATGCTATTGTGAAGGGCTATTCCTAAGGCCAAAAAACAGCCTAAGGCAAGTGTGGAGGTCTTTTGTTCCAGCACTGTGACGTTCGAGTTGCTGCCTGCATGGGTGTAACACTCATCATGTTACACCCATGTGTTACTTTCTGTAACACTCAGCGTGTCCTTATTGAGGTGTCAGCACCTGCAGTGACTACAGGTTAGTAAATTTATTTTGCCAGGTGTGGCCTTTTAATGTCATTTCCAGATTTTGGTAGTTTCAAAGGGGCTTGGAAGTCAGTGGTAAAGATAATTGTGGCTTCAGTGCCCACGGGTCTAGAAATCCACTTTTCAAATGTAAAACATTCAAGAAGTGTAGTTTAGTTTTTTTCTGGCATAGGTGAGATGGCATAGGTAAGTGGGAGAAGAAAAAACAAAAGAGAGATGCCATCTAACAACTGCTATCCTTTCTCTAGCACAAAGTTATTTCTATTAAAGAAAAGGTTGTCAATGTAGAGACTAAGAAACTAATTTGTGTTCTTTTTTGAGAACCAGTGCCTTATTAAACCTGTAAATACTGTAATTAGAAAACCTGGGGAACAAACCGTGTTATGTTGTATTTGTTCAAATTGTATATGGTTGTTTTAACATTCCCCCCCCCCCCAATAAAATTGTTTCCATCTCCCCATGACAGAGATTGCTATTTCCTTTTTATGTGCTTGAAAAGCACCATCATTGCATTTCATTTCCCCAGCTAGGTTATTTTGACCATGCCTCATTTTATTTATTTTATTTTTATAAGATTTTTTTTCCTTTGAGCAAACAAGTAAACAGCAATATGTTGCATATGTTTCCACTGGCATAAAAAAGCATCACTTCTTTCATAACTCAGTGAAGAGAAAAATCGTAATTAAAATAGTGTTATCACTAATAGAGCAGTCAGTCGTGTTTTGTGGCTGATAATGTAAATCTATAGAAACTTGGTATTAGCATAATATTTTTTTGAGACACCCGCCCCCCCCCCACTCTGCCACATGTTTATGAATATTTTTTTACTACTATTTTTAATAGCACAAGAGGCACAGGAGTCATCTGTGCATAGACTGAAGCTAGAATTCCCACCCCATGCATCAGGTGAAGAAGTTTCAGCCTGAGTACCCAGCATCAGCTGAAACGTGGCATTGCTTAATGCTGAGACACGGGGTATGAACCTCTACATCTAGTGAGGTATTTCTGTGAATTTGTACGGAAACCTGGAGCACTCCTCTCATTCTGCTGTGCTGTGTTGCAGACTCAGCTCAGTGTTTCCTAATGTTTAATTGCCTTGCTGGTTATTTTCAAAGAATTGTGTAAATAATAGCAATTTTCCCTTGAGCTGCACAGCCCCTGCAGCCCTCCTGCTTTGCCCCAGACTCTCTGTGTGGCATTGCAGTTATTCTCCAGCAGCATTTCTACAGCCCCTTGACCTGGCCACATCTGGGTGACAAGCCCCGTGCTTGCTGCACATTGCCCCTGGCACACCCCTGAATCCCACAGTTCTCAGGTGCAGAAACATTTCTTTTGAGATTTTTTTTTCCCTTTTTTAAAAAGAAACTAAAAAGACTCCACTTCTGAGCTTCCAGGAACTAAACAATTGAACACAAGGTAGTGGTGTTTTTTTTTTCCAGTTGCTTATAAATATAATTTATTACCTGTTTAAAAATTCTTTCTTACACTTTGTACATGTCAGGCTGACAGAATAAATGCAGGCATTTACAAACAGAGGGAAGGAGAAAAAGGGAGGGGAGTAAGAGGCACACTCAGAACTAGTAAACCACACCTCCACTGTACAGCAATACAAATAATGCAATGGCTAGCACTTCTCCTGTAGTAAGTCAGTCTTTAGAAAAGGAATTGCATAGAAGATACAGCAATAGGAAAATCAAAACCAAAAGAGTTCTCCAGATCTGAATAGCAAAACAAATCCCACGAACCCCAATAGAGCTGTGACATGGGAAGAGAAGGGAGAAATGTGATACACCTGGGTCACACAGATGTTTTATTTCCTGCAGGCCCTCCTTTGCTTTGGAAAGGTACTGAAGATACCCTCTTTTTTTTTTCCTCTTTTTTTTTTTCTTTCTCTTTTATTTTTTCCTCTTCAACAATAACAGAACATGTGTTAGCAAAAAGAGTCTACCACACAGATGTGTGAAAAGAGTA
This sequence comes from Monarcha castaneiventris obscurior, assembly GCA_026261815.1. Taxonomy (NCBI): domain Eukaryota; kingdom Metazoa; phylum Chordata; class Aves; order Passeriformes; family Monarchidae; genus Monarcha; species Monarcha castaneiventris. Next base: position 9,022,420 of record JAMPIT010000890.1, read on the forward strand.
ATGCCACAACTTCTCTCTCTCAGCTGTGTGAAACACACCCTGTTTCAAAGTAGGTTATTGGCTCTCGGCTCGGGTGTTTTTGCAAGGTACCTTGAAAAATCTGTGGGGAGAAGAGTGTTTTGCCTCTCCTTCCTAATTTTGTTTGCTTTCCAGCCCGATTTTGTATTTGTATTTTTACTTGTATTGTGCTAGCTCCCAGATTTTCTGGCCAGAGCCAGCTGGCAGCAGCCAAAGAAGCTCTAGGGCCCGTGCAAGCTTTTCACATCTCGTGGCTCTTGTCCCATCACCACCGTGGGAGGACCCTCCCCAATTCCATCCCACTTCCTCACAGGCATCCCAAAGCTACTGACATGGCATGCCATGACATGGGATGCTTTGGGAGCAGAGGGCAGGCCCAGGGTGCAGCACATGTAGCAATTAATCTCTCTGTAAGCAGTCGAGGAGACTGAACCACTAATAAGTGCATTTAACCAGCACGACAGAAAATGTGAAATACCTATTTGGGATAGAGGTTTGTGGGAACTCTGGATTATTATTATTATTATTATTATATTATTTGTTTTTTTGTACAGAGTTTATCAAAGGACTTTCAGATAAAGGATTTTCAGATTTCAGGGAGCAGGTGTCAAGTTTAAAGGACAAGTAAGTAAATAAACAAAATGCTTCTATTCAAGCAAGGAGCCTGACCTACCAAACTTGAGGCCTCACTTCTGTGGCTTTAGTTCAAGCCCAGTTCCAGTTACTTGCCAGTTTTGACTCTGTTGGCTTTTGACATACTGCCTATTTGACCTTGCAGTGATGGTACAGCACTGAATTTTGACCTTGACCTTCTCATGAAAAAGTTGGTAAAATAAGAGGATGCCCATACCTAACGTGAGAGCTAGAAGCCTCCAGCAGTAGTGTCCTTTGTTTTCTCCTCTTCGTATGTACACACACACTTACTTTGCCTTTCTGTTAAAGTCCCACTTCTGACATACGTGCTTCAGCATTTAAAAATCTGCAGTGCAGCTTGTTTTATGAACTCAAGGTTTCACACACAAGCTAGGAATCAATTGCAGTGGTGACCCCAAAGTCAGTAACTCACTGGAGTCCTTGTGGGAGAAGGCCCAAAGATTTGGTTTCCATTCACAAACCACTCTTTGCATCACTTGACACCAAGCAAGCCAGCCTGCAAACAGTGAGTTACTTCATGGCCAGATGAGAGCCAGGGAAATACCTGAAAAGACTTCTGAACACTCAGTAAGATTGTTTACAAAGTGCCCTGGACACAAGATTACAAAAACCCCAAGCCAACCTCAAAAATATAATTGCGTTTAAAATTAACCTCGGAGCTGTGGTAACTACTTGGTAGAGCATACAATGGTCTAAGGGCCCCCACCCACCCCTCCCTTCCCCATGCCCCCTGCCCCCAAAAGAAGGAGAAAAGGAGAACCCAAAAGATACTATTGTAGGTAGCAATACAAGACATTAGGACACTGTCCACAATGACAGGCTTACAGCATGTAGATACATTTATTCTATATGTAAGCAACAGAAATAGCAGGAAACCCAAGGAATGGACATGTTTTGCCCTGTGGGTATTGCAGACTCCAACATGTCTCATGAGTGTCTGCATTTCTGCCAGCGAGACGGAAAAAAGTCTTGGTCTCCCAATAAAGCAAATCTTGACTGGAGAGACTTCACTGCTGCAAAATTTTCAAGATCCACTAAAACAGCACTTAGGTCTTGCACTGTTTAGCAAGACACAGTGGATCAGTTGTGATCATAAATTTTGGAAAAAAAAAAAACCCCAACCGAACCCCAAACTTACCCTATACACTGACAGTCACCTTTACAAGAACACAACACAAGAAGAACTGAAGAAAAAAAAATAAGGTGAAAAGGACTGCCTTCGATAAATGTTTCTTACTCGGAAATTAAAGGTTTTCCTTGAAGTCAGTAGATATTTTATATATATTTATATAATATATATACTATTTATAGCGCTAGCGATCAACATGTAATGAAGAGATGGTGTGAAGAGCAGCAAAACTGCTCCAGTACAAAGCCAAAGGTGAACAAATAAAAGCGTTTTAAAAATAGTAATAACTGGAGGGTAGGAAGCCTGCAGCCTTTTTATTTTTTTTTTCTCTTAAAGCAGATGTGCTCACCTGACATAAAATCTTACAACCACTTTTAAGAGTCAATTCTGCCAGTCTTAGAGCCACCCCACAGGAAGCCTTTTCCCGTGTGATGTTGCTATGGTGGCAGCAACACGGTGGAGCCGGGGCTCAGCCCCACGAGATGGCACTGTGTCCATGCAATCCAGGCAGAGGGACTGCTGCTGGGTTTTCTCCCACCAAAAATAATATCCTGAGCTGATCTGGCTGCCCTTGCTTCCTGCCTGCTCTCCTTGGGGCAGCAGGATGGGGATGCTGAGTGGTGAGCACCACCAGCCAGAGCCCTCTCCCACAGTGCACACCCTGCCACTGCCATTTCCCCTAGAAAAAAAAAAAGAAAAAACTGAGCAAAATTAATGCAGGGAAGTGTGAGGTGGGAGCTGCTGTGAGCAGCAGTGGCAAAGAACGGGTGCAGAGCTGCTGGGATGAGCTGTGGCTCTGAGGAGGAACCTTCCCCTGCTTGTCGCTGCCCTGTCAGGGCTGAGGCAGCCCAAGGGGCCATGCTGGGACCCTGCAAAGGCCTTTGGAGCAGCTGCTGGAGAAACCATCCAGCCTGTGATTGCAGCAGGGATTGCAGGTGATTTCTGAGCAGTCGGGGTGGAAGAAGAGCAGCTTCACCACCCAGTGACAGTCATGCTGCTGGCCCTAGTCATGTTCAGTGATGAAGGGTTATGTTCTTGACCTCCAGCCACCTCTCTGGATGCTCCTCTTAATCAGAGCATGCATTTTTCCTCTCAACAAATCCCCTTCACTGTGATGCTGGGAAAGGAAAATGCCCCAGAACACTCTGAGAAAGTTGTTCATCTGCCTCTTGCATAAGGTGTCAGAACTGGGGTCAGAGAGCTGGCCAAAGGAGTGTCAACTCACAGCAATACAGGTGAATGTGAGACACTCTGTGGCCTGATCCTGGTGAGAAGGGTGCACGCGCTGCCCACCTGGAAAAAGCTGAGAGCTGGGGAGCACCAGTGAGCCTGGGAATCAGCCAACACCGACTGAGGCAAAAAGGCCAAAGGGATAAAGGACAGCTCAACTCCTGCACCTGCCTTGGAAGGGGCGTCACGCAGGAGGGACATGTGGGAAAGGTGAAGAAGCACAAACTAAACACAACTGGTTACACCTAAAGGTGGCACAGGAGGGAGAAAAGCTGAGACCTGTCTTTAAGAGCCATTTTACGCTCTAAGGTAAAAAAAAAAGACAGAGAAGAGGCAGAGCTGGAAGCCCCTGTCCAAGCCTCCTGATGCTGAAAACAAAATTTCCCTTAGCATTGCAGTAGGCTGCATCTGATGCTGAAGGTGAAAAAGAAGATGGTTGGTTGTTGAAAGGACGCCCATGGCATCTCCTTATTAAGATAAGGTAGGGCTTATACAAGCAAAATGCACACAGATGTTGAAAGTTACAATTCATGTCCTCTGGTCTCCAGTTCTTACTGAAATGCTGGTTTGCAAACTGCTTGTTTAGCTCTCACAAGGAAGGGAACTTTCTGTGCTCGCTGCCTGGCAGTCAATCTAAGCCTTACTCACTGGTCAGGGAGCTGAGAAATTATAAGCAAAAAGTGCCAAGCCTATGGAAATGTCAAACTGTAAAGAGGTCAGATGAAATTTTCTTTTCATTTTGACCAATGACATTTTCAAAATTACCTTCAAAGGTGCGATCTGGAGAGCCTTGGGGAAAGCAAAACCAAAACCACAAAAGAGAACAAGCTAACTCCAGTCTCGGGAAGCATATGGAATGGCAATGCATACGTGGGCAGGGGCATGCATGTGTGCACAACAGCAACAACCAGGGCCTGGCTGGAAACCTGGTTGGATGGGTTGGGGCAGAAAGCATTTCTGTGCCAGGCGTAGAGGACAGCCCAGTCTGGCAGTAAACTACTGCAATCCTATGCATGTCATGTAGCAAAGAGTCGGAATTTTCACTGAGCAGAACAAAATACATTTGCATGACAACCATTTTTGGTTTGCTCCTTTTGCAAAGTTCCCAGCTCACCTGTTTTGTGGTGGCCAAGAGGGACATGATTTTAGAGGGACAAGTGCTCCCTCGGCAGCCATCGAGGACTGCAAACATTACCGGAGGTGGTGGGTTTCAGCGAGACCTGCAGCTCTGTGGGGGACCTAACAGGAGCTGCTGGCTCTTAGAATGCTACAAAACAAAGTAAAAACTATGGAGGCCCACCTTGGATGCACAACTTGGGTGGTGGATGTCTGTGCCTCCACATGCTTGCACCTGTGGTCAGGAACCAGTGGGCTTTGTGCATTCAGCCTGGGAGGCCATCTCTGGTTCACAGCCACCTCAGGACAGGACTGCTTCTTGGAGCAACCTGGGGCACCAGGGTGGTGCAAAATACGCCAGGGTCAGCCACTTGGTAGGTGAAGATCAGCAGAGTGTCATCAGTTCACGCTGCCTTGGCTCTGGGAGTGGAGCACAACAATGCTAACACGAGGTGAGCAGCCTGTGGGGGCTGGCAGGGGACTTTGGAGGAGGAGTACGATGACAAAGGGAAGGACAGACAGCATAGAAAGGGACACGTCTTAAAAGATCTTTAGGGAGGGGACAACAGGTTCCATAAAATCAGAAATTATTCATTCTGCTGCTGACAAAATCAGAAATAAAGTAATAATGGTAATAATAATAGTCATTATAATCCTTGCACTAGATACTAATCAGTAAATAACTGTCATAGCAACTTCTCTTTTTTATTTTTTTCTGGGTTTCTCCCCCTCCCCTCCAACCACTCTGAATTGCATATCTGGCCCCTCATATAGCAAAGGGGTGGAAAGCGTGTGAATTGAAAATTAACTCAGATCCTTCATTCCCCACTGTCTTAGAGCTATTCTCCACACAGGCTCAGTGGGACTGTCTTGGGGAAGGAAGGGAACGTTTTGTGTGTTCCTGCTTATCAGCCAGAGTACCTGCTTTCCAGATGCACACCCTGATTTTCTTGTTTTGTTTTGTTTTGTTTTTTTACAGGTAGGTCTAGGAAACAGAACAACGACAGGAGGATCATTGCGAGACAACCAATGTGCGAACTGTATCCAAAATCTAAATTCACCAGAAACCAATAAGCTGAAATAGCCACAACCAACTGTCCATAGCCTTGTCTAGAATGGCTTTAAACAAAAAATATAAAGAGCCATGGACAGTCTCCTTACCCCTGTCCAGAATTTGATGTAAACAACATCCATAGAAACTGGGATTGTTAAGTAAGTTTATCCATATATCTGGATAGCAATAAAAAGCGTTTCCTAGGAAACTGTAGAAACCTGTACCAAGCAGTGTACAGCCAAGCCGAGAGGAACATTAGGTTGATTTATATTTCCAAGGTACAACTTTGCATGATCTCTTTCTGATCCTGTGATAATGTACAAGGAGAGCACGTGTGAAGGTCAGGGCTGGTTTTTTTTTTGTTTGTTTGCTTGCTTTCTTCTCTGAAATGTCTCTTGTGTAACTCATTGGTCTGGGTTTTCATTTCAATTCTCGTTTGCAATAACAGGGCATTACCGCTCCCTGTGTCTGTCCTTCCTGGTCATGCCAAGGCTGCATCAGTAATTTCCTTCTGCTGCCAAAGAAACAACTGTTTCGTGTCTTCCCATTTCTTCAAGAACTGCTGCCAGCATGCTCAGGTTGCCATCAGGGAAATTCTGGGCTTCCCAGAGATCCAGGATCACCCCGGTGGGGCTTGATTTTGTAGCAAAATAATTTAAGTACCTGCAATGAGCCAAAAGGAAACTCAGTTTTTTTGAGCTGCATGGAAACTATCTGAATTCATATGATTTCAACCCATCCCTGCTGCTGGTGCTGTCAAGGTGCTCATCCCCTGCACAGTCAGCCTGACCAGTCTGAACATCTGCTTTCAGTGGGACTTTCACCAGGATGTTCTTGCACACACCTCCCTCCCTAGGAGCTTGCCTGCCTGACCACATACAGGCAACCCTGCTCACCTGTCCAGTTTCAGCTTGTGGGCCAGCATCCGCCAGTCATGGCCCCTGGTCTGGGGAGCATCCAGGCTGCTGCACAGCTTCTGCCTTATCGGGAGCGGGATGCTGAAAGCGCTGGGCCCTACGATGGTGGTGATGGTGCCTGCTGTGTCCATGGGAGGATAATCGATGCCAGTAGGTTCCTGAGATTGGAAAGGCAGAAAAGAAGCCTGAACAACCCATCAGTTTTGTTACTGAGTGCAGAGACAATTGTAGAACTACATCCTCTGAGACTCAGTGCTTTTACTTGCAGCCCGCTGCTAATCTAGTTAACATTAACATAAACATGCTAGTCTGCTGGAAAACAGAAATATTTATAATCAGCTTTGGGTAGATAAAAGATTGTTTTTCCCTCCTCTTTTTTTTGAGGGTGAATATTACTATAGCTGGACAAAAAGGCCAGCTTAATTAATCACTTACTGGAAATAACAAAAGATCCAGCACTTAGACAAATTTCGGAGCAAGTTGCTACTACTAGAGCAGAACTGGGCTTTCCTGGCACGGCTGAAAAGACCCCCCTTCCCAGCATCTTCCCGAGTGTCCCACCAAACCAGCACCAGGCTCACACCACGGACATCCCTCTGGTAGCACCCAAGCTCTGAAGCCTCTGATGCTGTGCAGATCATAGTCAGTCAGTCAGTACCACCCCGGGCACAAGCTGAGCCCCCATCTTTATGCAGCTTTGGCTCTGGAAATAGATGGAGAGCATGTGCTCAGGGCAGGGGGTGGGGGAGGTGGGGGCAGTGATCGCCCCCTCTCCCCAGGACATGTGCTGTGTTCAAAGGCAGTGTGGCAGCAAGCGTTTCAAGGGAAAGGTCATATCCAAAGCCAGCTTGTCCCCTGCAGGTGTGGTGCTGATGCTCTTTGATGTGGTCCTCCCAGCTGGAGGGATCCCCATGACACCACTGCTAACACCGCTGGGAATAACAGCAGTTGGCTCTTCTGGGCAAGGATTTTGTCTTCTCATTGGCCTGGATGGATTTAGTGCCTACAGCAGGTAGCAGGTAGGACAATGGTAGCTGGTCAATTTGTATGGTTGGGTTTGTTTAGGAACAGCGAGGTCCTGCAGGGAAAAAGCAGCAAACATGGCTGGCTCTGCCCTTGTGCTTCTCAATCTATTTCTCAATTTGGTCTTCTCTTCTAGGAGAAATGTGGGAGCTGCTTCTCCTTCCCCTCTGCCAGATCACAGCCCCAGGCAGCAAGAAACACTTGTGCTAAAGACTTGTCATTAAATGTCGATTTGTTTTCTCCTCTGTGGACTGTTTTGTTGCTTCGTGTCAAACTGGCTGTTGGGAAGGAGCTGTAATACCTGAAACTCTCTTAATGCCAGGCAGCTCCTGGCTTAAGCTGCAATCACAAACCCCTCAAGGAGTTGGCTGGAGATGCTCACAGTCCTGTGCAATCTCTGGTTTACCCCCGAAAAACGTATCCAGAGATGGAAAGGGGAGAGCCAATGTCCATCAGCAATGCACAGAATTAAACCTTTTGCCTCCACTCTTTTATCTACACCAATTAATTCTCTTCTACTGTATAAATATGAATTTTTTTGCCCTTTTTTTTTTTTTAAAGACATGGCATGTTAGGCAATCAGTGAAATTTCTAACCAAGGCAGGTTTATGCCACACTGTAACATCCTCAATTAACGTGTCAAATGTGGCATCTGTACTTGGGTGCCAAGTCCCTGTGTCACAGACTGCCTGCCCCAGGCCCACTGCCCCACTGCTGCTGGGCAGCAAGCACTGCCCAGGAGCCAGGAAAATGATGTGCCTGGCACTGGTGCTGCCTGCAGGCTCACCTTCACTGGGAGGTTGGAAGCAGCAGTAGTGTGGTGATGGTGGCATTGCAGACAGAGAACCTTTTCTTCATATCCTGGGCCAAAGGACACCGGTGCTGCCCTGGCTCTCAAGGTGCCCTGCAGCCCCAAGGGCTTCAGCATTGCTGCAGAAGGGGCCCAGGTATCTGTAGCATTGCCCTGTGGCTCTTTTGTGTGAGTATCAAGAGCACAAGATAAAAAGAGAGCTTCAAAAATGAAGCATGGGAGACCTTTATCACAATTTTCCTCCTGCTTTGCAAAGTGCATGTTTTGGCACTCACTGCATTTGTATTTTTGAAGTCCCAGTGGTAGACACTGTATAAAGCCAGTATAAAACAGTTTAATCTGCAGAAGTTTTACATCCTTTGCAGGGGACTAAAAAGAAAGCCCATCAAGGGAGGATGCAGGAAACTGTGTTACTAAATTTTTATCGCAGTGTGACAGAGGCAGAGAGGCAGATCCAGTAATAAAGAAAGATGCCAGCACAGTCCTGCAATGCCTAACCACTAGCTGGATACCACTAGCCTAACCTCAGAAGAAAATGTGAGGAACCACAGCTATGGTTTCCTAATGCCTGGTCTCATGTTTTTATCACACTTCTAGAGGCATACATTGGTTTCCAAGTTGCAGTTATTACCCTTTCAGGTGACTTATCACCAAATCTCTGAGTTTTAAGATGTTTTTTTCTTAGCTGACCCTATATTCCAGCTCTTAGCAGCCCAAGGTCCTCCTGTTCCTTGCTGGAGTTTGGGAATATCACAAGGTGTCAACAACAAGGGGCAATTTTGCAGGAGGCAGCCTTGATCACAGTGGTATTATTCATTCCCTCTATTCATCCTTGATGGATAGGATCACAGCACAAGACAAAAATATTATCCTGTTCCCTCTGAATCTATTACCAGGCCCTATTACACACAACCAGCTGAAGATGATTATAGTGTATACTTGCATTTCATTAAAGTTACTTTCAGTTCTTTCTCTTCTCTGTGAGGTTAAATTAGTGATTACCTCAATGCAGCACTTATTACAATAATTGTTTATGATGCTTGTTTTACCATCTGTCCTTAATGCTGTGTAGTCCCCAGATGAATCTGTAACTTTACACCCACTAACCAAGCAGATGTTAGGGGTAATGGTGCTCACTGTCAGAGCCCTACAGCACAAGAAACTTTTGTCTCTGCTCTCACAGCCCTTCCCCAAGCCAGCCAGCAGTAATTGCTGCCCAAGAGTCTGCTCCTCGTAGCTGTCAAGGGTACCAGGGATAAAACACACCAGCACATTCGCTGGAGTCAGTGCCACTTCACACCTGAATGTGTTGCTCCATCTCAGCCCCAAGCTTGACTGCCCCAAGGAACAAAAATTCTCCAGGTGCTACATAGCATTGGCAAAGATGTCCCCAAACTTATGATATTTCTTCTGGAAAATGTCAGACAGCAAAAGAAAAATCGCCGAAGACAATAGTCAGGATTTGTAGCAGTAGCAAAATACGAGAAGACTTTACTGCAGCCAGCCCATCTGATATTCCCTATTGCACAGCAGCTATTATGTGGGATCAGAGGGGAGTGGCTCATGGAATGTACAGCACTGACAGGGAGCTCTCTCTCTCTCCAGGGAACTGTCAGGCATGATGGGTCTCATGGACTGCCAAGGAAACAGCATCATGTAATCTTCATGATATGTGCTAGGGAGTGGTGGGCAAAGAGGTCCTCCACATAGACACAGAAAGGCAGCACTAGTAGAGGGAATAAAGCTGCTCTCCTCCCTCCCTTGAAGATGAGAGAAATTGGGGAAAAATGCAACTGGAGATACAAAGCAATGACTTAATCCATTCTTTATGTCCGTACCAACAGCCAGGAGGAAACTGGGAAGCACTAAAGAGTTAGCAGTGGGAAAGGTTATACCTCCTTGGCCCTCCCATGTTCCTGCAGTTGGACAGAAAAGTACAGAAACTTCATTTACCTCTGAGACAGAACAGTTGAGCTGGAAGATCTGTCCTTCTCCTTCGACCTGCCGCACACAGAGCTTGCACACCAGCTCCTGGGTATTCAGACTGAACCTTTCCAGTGTGAAGGTGCAGTGCAGGTTCCTCTGACATCCACTCCAGATGTGATAAAAGGGAATCTCCTGCAGGAGGAAAGCAAAAAAGTATAGTCAGGGAGGGATGTGGGGCCAAGGCATGGACGCTATATGACCAGAGACTGCAGGTTCCATGCTAAATGTGACCACAAATGGTCCAGGAAAAAAAATGTCCATGGAACTATAGCCTAACTCCTAGTGTTTTTTAAACACACCTGTGTGTGAGAGTATTTCTTTAAGCCTCACTGCTAGCATGCAATGTGAATGTTTTGTTATGCTCACCTGGTATTTAGCCAGCAGTTTGCTCTTCCAGAGAGAATGGGCAATGTCATGAATGGAGAGACGGAGGTTGTGGGTGCTTCCCTTAAAATGCAAAGCTTTGGGCTCCTCCAAAAGCTGCCCGCCCATCTGCTGCTCAAGCTGGAGGACCTCCTGCAGTATTGTGATAAAAAGAAGAAAGTGGTCAGGTTTCAGCAAGACAGCACACAGCTCTTCTGAGTCCTCAAGATTGTCTGCTGTAGATGCTGTAACTTGTGTTACATGGATTAAAAGAATACACAGGCACTGCACAGAATAGTGTGTTCCTGTGAACTGGAACGGCATTAGTGGATCTGATAACAACCCTCTCGCCTCCTTCATCCAGCAGCAGCCCAGCAGTGATGCAGGCACCTCTCCCCTGGGCGACACAGTGTTCTCCCACTTGACCTACAAGCAGAAACTCAATTCTGTGCTGTTATACGAAATGCTAAGACTTTGCATGCAGTCACTGTTTGAGCACAGAAACAGATCAATCTTCTCCACTGCTCATCAAACTGGACATCTAATGGCAGCTTTACTATCATGTTTTTGGAAACTCTAATTTGTGTAGGTCCTGCTGACATGGGACCTGTGTATAGCACTGGTCTTACAGCTCATGGCCTCCTGACAAAGCACCCGTGACAGAGCAGTACAGGAGATAAGAGATACCTGCACCGACACTGTCCAGCAGGATGGCATGGGAACAGTGCCAGGCCCTGTGATGGAGCACTGTGTGCATACAAATACACGGGTTCAGGGCTACTGAAATATTGATCATGTGATTAAAAGTTAGCAGGCCAAGGGTCTGGTCATTTTCTGAAGTTAAAGATAAATATAAGCTTGTAATTAATAAGACCACAGTGAAATGTCGCCTACAAACAGCCTAATTGTAGACCACATGGAAGAAGCAAGTACAAAGGCAGCTCCATGAGACCCATTAGAAACCAACACAGCCAATCCCAGTCACATTTAATTAAAAGAGTCAACCACCTAACCAGTCTCATGTGGCCAAAGACAATCACATACAGTGGGGATGCTCAAGGGCTACAGGGGCACACAAAACTGGGATACTGCCCCAGGTGAACTAAAGGGGCCCCCATTTCAGCTAGGTTACTCCTGATCACATTCAGGGAGGTAGTAAGCATATGAGAAAAGCATCTGGCAGATCCTGAAGCTAAAACTATGTTATTTTATTGGCCATTAGAGGAAAAGAAACAAAATCAGGAAACCTTTCAGGTTAAGGTTATGCCAGTGAATCAGTTACAGCTTCTTTCCAGTGCCACCTAATTACTTCATCAAGATGTCTAAAGAGCAATCAATAGTAATTATCTGATTACTATAGATCTCCATTATGTTCCAATTACCTTCCTGGAAGGTCCAGAAGATGACTTGTGCAACTGTGTGAGCTAATTGCAGATGCCAGCTCTCAGGCATGCGGGGCACAGGCGATGAGGAACTGCTCCTGCCCGTGCTGCACCAGCTCTGGGAGCTGCACTTCTGTGGGGGAAACTGCAGCGGGATGCTGCTCCATCCCACCCACCAGATCTGGGTGTCTAGTTTCAACACCCCACTTCTGAAAGCCACCCTGGGCCACTGCAGCCCTTCCACATGCTCTAACTGGTGGATGCCGAGCAGCCTGTGCTTTTCCCATGCCACTTAGATAATTAATTCAGGATTAATTTGGAGCCATGGCTTGCACAGCCCTTCAAACATGCTGGCTGGCTCCTGCCACACAGCATTTTTTTAGAGCAGTGCTTAACCTGCCGGCTGGCACCTCTGTATCCTCCTGAGCCAAAACCTGAGCTGCATATTGCTTGCCCCATGCTGAGGTGGCTGTGGCCACCCTGCCCAGTGTCTCTGATCACCCTGTGAGGCAGGAGTTATTTCCTAGGAGAGGGAGCTGTGTAAGGCCTCACTCCATCACCCATGACACCACAACAGCAGCAGCCTGGGCCTCCTCATTAAAGGGGCACAGGCAAACAACAGCGTTCAGTCCAAGCTGTGCCTTTCTTCAATAAAAGGAAAAATAAGCAATTAATGACAGAGAGAAGATAACAGGCCTATTGTGCCCACTTTTAGGTGGTTTTTTGAGGAGAGTTACTGTGCAACACAAGACAGGTTGGGGGATGTCACCCTGCTACAGCCTGATGTCCTTCACATGCCCCCAGTGTGGGAGACAGCTGTTTCCATGTGTCTGGCTGCTCAGCCCCCACCATGCTGCCACACACAGGTCACATACCTCAATCTCAAAGCCACACATTAATAAAGAGAGAAAAGCAGCTGGATTTCTTTATAGTTATCATAGTATTACTTTTTTTCTTTCTTTTTTTTTTTTTTTTCCCTTGGGCATCCCCTTCAAAGTGCAAAAAATTAGCCTTAAAAAAAGAGGCCAACGCTCAAGGTCACAACCCCTGCCACCCTTGCCCAAAAAGCAATTTTGTGAGCACCCCATGCAGGTGGTTTGGGACCCTGCGGGGCAGAGGATGCTGTGTGTGTGATCAGCACCGAGCCCACGCTGCTCCATGGCCGCCAGGAACTTCACTAAGCTGCTCCCACAGTAACTGAGCCCTTATTGATGGCAAATCATTACCCTTCCCTACTGTACTGCGGGTGCCGGCGGCTCAGCTGCGAGTGCTTACTCTGCATGATGAGAGGGGAAAGTCTGCTGGATAAACACCGCACTGTGTTTTATACTGCAACTACTTGTCTTCCTTTGGTGGCTGTTAAAACACATTCAGCATATGGCACACTCATTCCTAGCTGTAAATAATAACAGAATGCATTTGGTTGGCTATTAAAAAATACACACAATCCTCCACAAAGGCCCTTCCAAAGCTCAGACAATGCAATATGGGAATATTGCTCTTCCCTACCCTTGCTGTGCTTTGCCCAGAGCAGCCAGCCTCAAGACACCGAGACGTTGCAGCTGGTGCTTCACCTGCTGCTTACAACTTTTCTTTCCTCTCTGAAATACCTCTAACCTCAGGATCTGCTGGCCCAGCCCTGTCTGCACGCCTTGTCCACACACCCAGTGGTAACTGCCTGATGGATGCCTTCCCTTTGGCAATAGGGCAGTGCCAAGGATGCCCTCCCAGCACAGCAGGGGCTGCTGCAGTACCAGCTGCTGTGAAAGCATGTGCCAAACACCCCAACCTTTTTTCCTTCTTTCTGAATAGTCATAGATTGAGTCTGCACAACACTGTCACACAGGGATGTTTAGTACCCACTGGTTTCACGTGCCAGTTCATATGCGCCTGCTTATACACACTGGTCCGTAGTCAGCCCTTCCATCTACACCTATTTTACTCATCTACAGCTGGTTAACTAGGCTTCTTTCTCCTCAGTCTTCTCCTTCCCCAGACCCCTTGCACTTCCAAAAAAGGGGAACTCATGTGTTCCTAAGAGTCTGTGGCCAGCAAGTACATATGCTTGTCCTCCTGCAAACCACCAGCTAGCTGGGTCTTGGACCCCATGGGTGCCCCTCCAGTCTTGGGGTAGATATGCCAAAGAGAAAGAAAATTAAAATGCATGAACTTGACATAAAAAAGCAGCAGGTACTGAGTGGGATGATGGCCTCCTGACTTTGCTCACCTTTCCCCACTTAATTGCAGTCTCACTTTGGGGTCTAACTGCAGCAGGATCCCAAGGACTGACCTGTTGCCCTCCCAAATTTCAACTGCAGCTTCTCAGGTGAAGGATGGTCCCCCCGTGTGGCTCTGTGCCTTTCCTGATCCCTTCTACTGTCGCACTGAATTGGATTAACTTTACCACACAACTCTCCCCACAGTCTATTAGAAACAGACCAACAGCTCCTGAGTAATATTTAATTAGATTCCTCAGCTCCGACTGCATTAGCTGGCTGGCCAAGGCCCCTCTGACTCACTTATTATTACCCCAGGCCTTGGAAAATTGTATTATGCAGCACAGGCATAAAACCACCAGGACCTTTGAAGCTTGATTGCTATGAAAGATCCTTTTCACTTTTTTTTTTTTTTTTTTTTAAATAGGAAAAACAAAAGGGAAATCAGACCAGGGAAAATAATTGTTTCTAAAAGGCTGGTAACACCAGTGCAGTGACAGAGGCCAAGTCCCCAGAGGACAAAACCATGCTGAAGTCACCATGGGCCTGCTTCACTACTTTGTTGCCTTTCTTACATAGTAGAGTATCACCTCAGCAGAGCCTAGGCAGGCAAACCTTGATATCAGATAATATCAGAGAGGACAACCAAGCATGCTGCTCTCAGTGATGGAAGTCACTGTTCTGAAAAACACAACTCCCAGCCAGTGCATGTGGGTTTAAATCCCAGTAATCCCCACGCAGACCTGAGAAAACAAAAGCTTGTACAGCAGCAGGACGACTCTGCTTAGTCAGGCTTTAAAATAATTTTGCTGCAAAGAGGCATTGGTGAAGTTGCACTAATTACAAGTAAAGGAAAAACCCCACCTTTTAATACACTCTGTTGTGCAGTTGGAGCTACATATTTCATGAGTGCATCTATTATAGATACCATCTGTATAAATACAGGTGTTTATAAAGAGAAATAGCAAGTCTTGTTACCTCTCTGCTCATCTGTATGTGGTGAGTGTGTGTTTGTGTGCATGCCAGAATTACGCAGGGAGAGTAAGGTTATCCAGTCAGGGATAGCAGCAGCTTTGGTTTATTCCAGTTGCGAATTCCCAACACAAAAAGCTGCACACGAAGAGGTGTAATAAAGCAGTATGAAAGCAGGCAGTGATTAACAGGCCAGAAGCTTCTTTTATCATTATCAACTATTTACAAAGAAGCATTTATATGTTTCTCCATCTCTAGGGAGCTGGCACTTAGCATTAAAAATACATGAATAACGAATGAAGCCCTGTGTACCTTATGGCCTTTTAATAATGCAAAAACCTCAGGATTCAGGATATGATACAGGTAAACAAAGGAAAAAAGACTGGTGGGCGAAAAATAGTGTGAGATCCCTATGCAAAGGACAATTTATAGTGTGTGGGGGTTAAACTGTAAAACAGCACCTTGCTGTCAAGCTCTTCTTCTAATCAGAAAAGTAACCCAGGGAGCATAAATACATGAAGCAGAGGGTCTAGTTACTGCTATGACTGCAGTCCTGTGACAGCTGGGGAGGGAGAGGGAGGGCAAGCAAGAGATCAAGAACCACCTTAAGAGCATCCTGCGTGTCATCGAGGCAGTAGACCCGGATGCTGTACTCCAGGGAAGAGCAGGACAGCGGTCCAAAGATGGCCAGTTTGAGACGTTTGGCTGCTGCCTTGGTGATTGACTGTCCCACCAAGGCATAGGTGCTGAGGGTTTCTGTCAGGATATGGCAGGCCTCTGGGTCCAGCTGGATATAGCATGGGGTGGTGAAGTTTTCCTCTCCGACCACCACCACATCCTAAGAGAGAAAGAGGCCAAGTTACAGCATGTGACCCCTCAGAGCTGCTCTCCTTTCAGGCAGCAGTGCCCCTTTCAAGCTTGGATGATGCAAAAAGTCCTTGCTCTTTGCCCTTAGATTAATCAAGATCTGGAAGTCCTGCTTCCAGCTTTTCTCCTGTGTAGGCACAGGGAGCAGATTTCTCTGGGTGCTGGTGGCACTGTTGAAAGTCAAAAACTCCCCCTGTCCTCACTCCTGCTTTCAAAGCCCTGGGCAGAGTTAGGCAAATAATGAAAATATCACCAAGATTTTATTGACAGAGATATTGCAGAACTAATCATTTGGTGACCATGATTTAGCATCAGTAGTCTCAGGCATGCTGAATAAATAACTGCCCTTCACTTCCTAAGCAGGACAATAAGGAGTTATAAAAGCTCAAGGAAGGGAAGTAATCTCTGCGATGGCCAAATACCACATCCACATGAAATATCACCTGCTGCTTCCTCAGAATAATCCTCCATGACAAGACTGCAGGGTGAAGGAAAAAAAAGCATACTGCCTGAATGCAGATGACCTCCCCACCCTGGGCGTACAGGAAAACAGCTCCCCTGCTAATTTCTCCATTCAACCCTGCATGTAATACCCTGCACGCAACACAAGGTTCTCTGAGTGGCTTTGAGAGGGAGCAGAAGTGAAACATCAGCAGCGGGTGACAGCCGCCTCTTGCAAAGCCACTAAGTGCCACACGGTGCTCAGCACAACTTGTCCACTTCATCCCTGCTGCCAGCAGCTCTGCAGCACAATGTACACATCTGGCAGCTGAGAAGAGTGGGCTCAGCTGGCATTAGGCATTAAGCTTGGCTCCCTTAGTCTTAGGAAAGGCAAGCCTGCTGCGTTTGCAGTGGTGGCCCAATCTTTTTGGAGGGCAAGGTGCTGCAGCGCAGGCTGCACCCACTCCATGGCCATGCCAGCACCTGGCTCTGACAGGAGGTGCTGCCCCAAGTGATGCTGCAGGGGTGTGCAGGAATGTGTTTGCACACGTGTGTGTGAGGCTCAGCTTGGAGGAGCTGCTCCAGAACTGGCAGGAGGAAGAGGGTTGCTGTATGATGGCCAGGGACCCCATGGATGCTGCACTCCCACCAGGGTGTGTGCACGGCTGGCAGAGCAACCTCTGCCAAGGGCAGGAGGAGGATGGGGTGAGATGAAGAGGTGCCAGTAACACACGGACACAAATAAGGAACACACGTGTGGTGCCAAGAGTGGGGCTGTGGAGTGCAGATTAGCTGGTGAGACAGAGCTGTGATTGCTGCACGCTCCCTCCCAGCAGGAGGAAGAGCTGGTGCCACAAGCAGGAGGACAAACACAGGAGGTTTTTGAAGACAATGCTGGACATGGCACTTCTGCTGCTGTCAGCCCCACTGCCTTCAGAAGCCACCCTGACCTTATTAAACTTGCCAGGAGGAGAAAGCGTCCTTGCCAAATTAATTATGAAACCAAACTGGTGGCAGCAGGGACCTAGGAGTACAGGGCTGGAGAGGAGGGCTCTATCAGGATGGCCCAGCCTTGCTGAAAGCATCAATTTATGCTCCAGTTACAGTGGGAAGATCCTTTTGCCGCACTGCCTTGGGACATTCTTCTGCTATGCTACTGGCAAGGAACCACCTCAGGCTCCCACCATGGAAAGCTGCTAGTACTAGGAGGTGCCAAAGTGCCCCAAGGACAGATCTCTGCATGGGCACTGGGCAGCTTAGACATCTAGTGTGGAAGGGCACTCCTGCCTGCCTGTAGCAGCTGTGTGTCTCACATGGAAACCCCAAAATCCAGGCATCCAGGTTCACAAAGGCAAGTAAAGGACCAGCAGAGAGCCCTGCATGCAGTCAGCACACAGGCTGGAGCTCACCTCCCATGGTCCCTGGGCAGCCTGGTGCTTCAGCTGGATCTGCCAGTCCTCTGTGTTTGGCTCTGCGCAGTGGTGCATGGTTAAAATGACGGGCCGGGTTAGCAGGGCTCCTGGTGGGCCACAGCTCACCACTGGGGTCAGCAGGGTTTGGCTGTCTTCTACAGGGGGCCTGATGAGGAGACAGAAAGATGGACACATTAAGTCAGTTGAAAAACACAAAAGGTTTCATTTGGGTGTGTGAAAATAAAAAAATCCTTCTCTTAAAGATTTTGCAAGCTAAATAGGTGGGTTTGGTTTTTCCTTCACTTTTCCCAAATCCATATTTATTTCCTTTTTTGGTTTGTTTTTGCGCCAAATAACTCTCATGTGTCAAAATGCAGGTTTAGGTGTCAGCAAATTATAGGCCACATTTGCCGAGCACCCTCCACTCTGAAGGATCCTTGCAAATGGTATGCAGCGGCTTCATTTCACCCACTGCCAAAATGTGGTCACTGCTGCACTTGGCAGTTGTTCAGTAACACACAAAAATGAATGGTGGCTCTTGTAGGCACCACTTGTGAGAATCATTTACTGTCAGGACAGAGAAAACTGAAGAAGAGAGGAAGACACTGAACTAACAAGCATGTAAACATGACTGAAAGTGGTACACAGCACATCTGAGGTGTGCAGTTTGAGTTCTGAGTCATCACCAAACCCACTGACACTCCGTTTTAGTTAAAAGGCATTCAGATCCACTAGAGTGGCTATTGCACATACGCCTGCAGGGAGCAGGTGTCACTGCTGGTGAGGAAGAAACGATGAAAGGATGGTAAGGAATAGTGCAAGGGTAATACACACTTGCAAAGGCCAAGATTTCTAGTGATTACCCTGAGCTGTTCAGCTAAAAACGCAGATTTTATCCACTGTGCTTGCTGCCAGTCACTAGGAATGGGTGTTACAGGAAATCATATGAATATTTAGGACACACAGCATACACTGAAGTTTGAAAATTAGATAGAGTGTTGTGTGCATGTGTGTGTGCACACGTGTGCAAGTGCAAACCATCCCAGACCAACCGCCGAGGAGCTTAAAACAAGAGGAAGCATGAGTGACTGTAACTACCCTGACATCTGGTGTGTGACAAATACAGCTGAATGTGCCTCATCAACTGCCTCCCTAAATAATAGAGGACAAATTCATGATCCAGAAACCAGCAAGTGGGAGATTAAAAGTGCTCAATGTGATCTGCACTTAAAATCCTGATCAGCCCACGGGACCTCACATGCTGTGCTCTGTCTAAGGGTTCAATCCCGTGCTGCATTTACAAATACACGTATTCTGCATCAGTCTTAGGGAAATTAGTTGAGACAACATTGCCATTTTTTTTCTGCAAGTCTTTGCCTTTCCCAAGACAAAAAAAAAAAAAAAATAGCTGTAGTCACAGAATCATAGAATATCCTGAGCTGGAAGGGACTCACAAGGATCATTGAGTCCAGCTCCTGGCCCTGCACAGGATTATCCCCAAGAGTGACACCAACGGCCTGAGAGCATTGTCCAAACTCTTCCTGAACTCTGCCAGGCTGGTGCTGTGACCACTTCCCTGGGGAGCCTGTTCCAGTGCCCACTGGAACCCATTGAGTGAAGAATCTTTTTCGAATATCCCATCTAAACCCCCCGACACAGCTTCAGGCCATTCCCTCAGGTCCTGTCACTGTCACCGCAGAGAAGAGATCAGTGCCTGCCCCTCCTCTTCACCTCACAAGGAAGCTGTAACTGCAGTGAGGTCTCCCCTCAGTCTCCTCTTCTCCAGGCTGAACAGACCAAACCACCTCAGCCACTCCTCACACGGCTTCCCCTCAAGATCCTTCACCATCTTTATTGCCCTCCTTTGGATGTTCTCTAATAGTTTTATATATTTCTTATATAAGATAAGAATATATATTGTGGTGGCCAAAAATGTACACTATATTAAGGTGAGGCCACACCAATGCAGAGCAGAGCAGGTAATCTTAGATATAACATTTTCAAGGAGGCCAAATCAGGACAGAAGCTATTTTGATACCAAATTTATCACACCTATTTTGGCTATTCCAAATATATATCCATAGGACTAATCTAATTTTGTCCACCTTAATTCTCCCTGCCTATCCCATTAATCTCACAGAAAATGAAAGACAAACTTTTGATAAATCCTTTTGCAAAATGGGACGAAGGCGCTTTTGAAAATTATCCCTTGTTGCTACAAACGTTGTGGAGGTTTTTGCAACATTTGAGAAAAAAAAGGGTCTGGCATTGAAAAATTTAAATCTATGCAAATCAGTAAATCCAGATGATATGCATCTGTGGAAATTAACTGATGAGTTTACTAAATGACTTAACAATTGTTTCTGAAAATCCATGGACTGGAAACAAACAGCTGTGATATAGATGCCTTTCAAAAAAAGATGTAAAGTATAGCAATCTGGACAGCTATTACGTATCGTGCCAGCTATTTCAGCCTAACAAACAGTACACAAAATAAATGAAACACTAGCAGATAGTCCAGCTCCTCTTGCATACTGCAGGGAATCTCTGGATTCAGATTAAGAAGATGAGGTATCACTTTTTTGCAAGACCAGACTGAATAAATAATTTGACAGTTTTTCACTAGAACATTCCTTCTTTTTCTGACTCATTTACATTGTTATTTTTTTTTTCATAAGAAGCAACAAGAAGCCTAAAAAACACTCAGAATGTGTCAGTGGTTTTTAATGGTCATCAGCCTTGGGAATTGGTGGATATTTGAACACTCTCCTACGGTCTAATTCAAGAAATTTCAAGAAACATAGTATCCTATGAGAAAGAGCTCTCAAAACGACAGTATTTGTATGGACAGATATGACCAGATATAGACTTCATCATCTAGTTAACCTCACTTAATCCAAAAGTACTGACCCATGGAAAAGAAAAGAAAGAAAACACAAACTATCTTAGTTTTTTTGGACTGAATTACAAAACAAGTAGTCGTAAAGAATATAGGAGTGAATATATCATGATTGGCTTAAAAAAAATTAATATGGTGCCTTTTAGGTGAAAAATGAGTTAAAATTGACAAGCACTGATGCATGCAGTCAAAAAAACCCAAAAGGTCATTAAAAGAATATGGTACTGATAAATCATAGTCTGAAGTTGTCTCCAAGTAAAGTTAAGTTTAGCCACTGCTTCGTGCCAAAATCTTTTTAACTGTCAGATTTTAGGACTCTGATGAAGGGCATGATTCTGTGCTACAACATTTTATAGCTGATTAGCACAAGTATAAAAAAATTATGCAAAACTCCAAGTCAGGATGTGTTGCAGACTGCACAGTGAGCAACTGAAATGGGAGGTGGATACAAGCATACAAAGGACATGTTAAAAATATCAAGGCTTAATATTTTTTTTTCCATGTTCATAAACAGCATCTTTGTCACCAGACTTAGACGATTTATTGCCAAGTGGATGAGATATGCATGGTCCTGACCTGGGTATTTATGACACAGGACAGTCGGATTAGTGAAGAGCAGAAAAATGGGCCCTCAGGGTGGGGGTGCTTGACTTTACAGTCCCAAATTCCCAACCAGGCACACGTCAGAGACTGGCACCACAAAATTACTGAACATCTCCTGGTCCTAGTCACTCTACCTCATGCAGGCAAACCTTTGAAATCTGAGATATAATGAGTTGCAGAGAAGTTCTGCAGTGGTACGAAGTGGGTCACCGTCACTGCTGAGGTGAAATCCCAGCTCTGTTAAAGTCTATGCTAAACCTCTCTCTGACTATTGTGAGGCCAGGATTTCTACTCACAATGTGGAAAACACAATCATTAAATTTATAGGTAACAATTAATGAGGAATCGCTGCAAGTAACAGTAAGAGCCAGAAAACAATGTCAAAACTTTAGAGAGGGTAAAAATATGAGTAGGAAATAAAACCCTATTACTTGTACAGTAGCTGATGCTGGAGCAAAACAAGTTCCAAAGAGTTATTTAGTAACAAAGAAAGCAATAAAAGTGAACAAGATTTCAGGTGAGCTTGCTGCAACACAGCAGGAGTCAACATGTAACGCAACACAGTGACAAAAAGCAAATCTGATTTCTGGCATTGTATGGGACAAGGCATGTCAGAGCACATCACGGTGATATTCCCTTTCCTCTCCAGCTCTAACATCACTGCAGGTAGAAGGGTGTTTAGGGACCACCACGAGATCTCAGAAATAAACACCTGAAACCCAGAGGAGGGAGGCTAAACCACGCAATGGCACACACAGCAGAGAGGTGCCCAATGACAAGTGACAGGAAAAAGGAACAAAAATCTCTTGACAGATCTTTTCTTCCTTCTCACTGTTTTCGATTTCCATTTTAAAACAAAAGGATTATGCCTTACTGTAGCTAATGAGAACAGAAACAGATGCAGTAGACAAGACAGATTATACAAGGGATATTAATCGTTCTTCCTCAAAGCATAAACCAACACTAATTCATGGAATTAGTAAACAACAAATTCCCCTGAAGACAAGTTATTGTGTAGTCACTCATTACAGGCAATTTTATTCCTGCTCCTGAAACAGGTGATGCAGCACCAGCAAAGCCAGGATCCCAGCCTAGAGGAGCATGTTTTGTGACCAACATTGATATTTATGTGTTATAGATTGTGGGAGATCCAGCACAGAGACACAGGGGAGCATCTAGAACAAGGAAGCTAGCTCCTCTAAACCAGAAACACCTATGAGCAGACATCACCAAAACTGTGGGCCATCTTTTAGGCTGTTAAGAAGAACCAAAAAAGAACTCCAAATCCAACCTCCTACAAAAACGCCATCAAGAGGGGTTTCACTTTAGGCTTGCAGCAGTCTCGGGACAACTGATCAGAGGAGACAGGGCACTCAGCTGTATCACTCCAAAAACAGAGATATTTTTGCTTTACAAAGATCTGAGACTAAAATTCAACTCACTGCTTAGCATTTCTATTAAAAGGCACTAACAGTAACTGAAAGGTCTTCAGATATTTTTAGATGTTTTCCCATCCCTCAGAGATTATCAAGAACAGTCAACTTATATTTAAAAGCACACAAACTTTTATTCACCATATCTGGTCCCCTCACAATCAAATTTGTGTTTTTAATGGGATTACTCATTGGAAACCGTCTCCCTGTAATAAGCCAGACCATATTCATTAAGGTAGCTGTCAGACAGCAGATGTGAGCACAACCAGATAAATCTCTGCTCCTCAGTGGGACTACATTGTGTTCCCTGCCATTGTGCTCCAGGCAATCACAGCAGCTCAGGAAGCACAGGCCAGAGCAGGGAGAGAGGAATGGCTATCGCATAGCAACAGATGGCAGCCCTTCTACACAGCTTAGCCAAAAGTTAGAGGGAAGGTATTTTATTTCTCCTTTCATTGCTGGGGTTTTATTTTTTAATACGTGTTCTTTCTTAAGTTTAAAACTTAATATTCTAGACAAACCCTGGTTCTTCTGACAGTCTATCTTCAGAAGAAAAATACTCTGAAAAGTTTGCCTTCTACTTTTGCTCATTCTCTGGTCTTTTTCATGTTGAATTTTTCAATTATAGTGACTGGCACTTCATGAAATTGTCTTCTGGAGTTGCAAAGTAATTTTGTTTATGCAACTGAGATAAAGAAGGAAGGTGGAGAAATGAAATGTGCAAGACTTCAATTTCTTTTACTTCACATCACTAGGCTTAAGGTTTACTGGTGAAAAAGGCAACATTGCTCCTTGGATCACGCTCATTGATCAGATGCTTGACTTTATATTAAAGTCTATGCATACATTATGAAGCCACTGATACCAGTCCTGGCAAGGCTCACCTGACCCTTTTCTCTTTTAAGGTAGCTAATTTGAAATTTGCACTTTTATGTGTGTCTTCCATCAAGACCTTCAGGAGTGTTGCTTGCTCTGTTCTGCAGGATTGTCAAATTTTGTGGGCACAGTGACATCCACTCTCATTTGGAACACCTCCTGTGTGATGGATTATACAGCAGTGTCCTTCACAGTGCTGTATCTGTTTTGTGCAGTTCCTGCCTCTGATTAGAGTATGCAAGAGTAGCTCCACCTAAAGCTGTGCGAGCTCAGCAGGGGTTCACACAGGAACACGGGAACTGCCATAAAAGATAAAACCAGTGGTCCATCAAGGCCCAGACCCCATCTAGCACTGACCACTGCCAGATGTTCTTAAGGAAACACAGCTCCGCTAATTTAGCTCACAGTGAGATTTGATTTTTAACCTGAGGCAGGCAAGCAAGTCCTGGAGGTTGGAGGTTTATACTCATGGTATTTAATCCTTAGGATTAAATTACAGATTAATTAAATAAATTACCTAATCTGTAAATCCCAGGCTCTCGCAGATGCTCATGGGAACAGGCTCTTGCCAGGTACTGGCCACCATAATGTGCTGATTTTACAGATGAAACCACTACTGAAGAAGGGACACCTTCTTGCAAATCTCAAAGTTGGTGACACTTCCCCAGACTAAGGGAGAGAGCATCTGCTCACCCCTGAAAAAGACACTGAGCTTCAAGAGAGAAACCTGTCTGATAGCTGTGAAATATTCTCATAGGGTTGTCATTTTTTCAGGTATGCATATATATATATATAAACATATACACATACATATATGTGTGCAAACACACCCCCATATATACATAGATATCCTTTTCCTCACAGTAGCTGCTTCATAAAGCACTTAGAACCTTTCATGAGGTCAACACAACAGCCAGTGATCAGAGCCTGCCATCCATCCTGCCCCAAATGACAGGAAGAATGAGGGTCAGCTTGCAGGACAGGAGCAGGACTAACACTCTACTGAGATATCAGTCCAGTGAAAGAGAAACCCCACTGTGCCATCAGTACACTGACACACTTAGAGAAAACAACTGCCTCCAAGTGGTGTTTACTGCAAGCTATCAGAACCCCAATTCACTGCAGAGGGATAATGCTTTTAGGGTGACCTTCCTGCTCTCACATGCTTTGATGGATATGAAATGGAATAAACAGACTGTCTCAGAAAGCTCTCCTAACCAATCTGCAAGGCAACACAAAGAGTGATCTTACTGGGTTGTGATGTCTCTCAAATTTCTGTACTACAGCTTTCAGAGACTAACTGGGGAAATGTATTATGAAACCAAAGGAAGGAAAAGAAAAAGGGAATTTGCAGGAGTCTGAGAGATAACATATTTTCTGTTTCAGCTGGACTGTTCAGAAGTAGTTTCATATTTCTACAAACAAAGTGTGAGCTAGATCTTAAGTCGCTGGAGGTATGTGAGCTGTGGTGGTGACCCTCTCTGCTGCTGCTCTGGTTCTATTAGGGTAGCACTATGGAGACCACATTCTCGCCTCATTGGTAGTTGTAGTATCAAGGACAAGACTGCTTTCATTTCTGATTATAACATGCATTTTATAATGTCGTGTGTGTCCCCTTCCAAATAATATCAACACATAACAGGACTTTTCAACCCACACACATTTGCACAGCGCTCATGAAAATAAATATAGGGTCTCACAGGGTTTGTTGAGCACACTGCAGATACTGCCTGGCCATGAAAGCAAATGTCTGCGGCTAGTCCTTACTGGGGACTATCACTCTCTGCTACAGTGCTGCAAGAGTGCAGTAGCTGATTTAAAAAATAATTACGCCACACAGCAACTTGTGGTACCCATATGACTCCAATTGTATGAAGCGACATCTGTGGCCCATGCAGTCAGAAAAAGCAGCTTTGACTGAGCTGTTGCTCTGCTACAGAAGTGAAGTGTCTGGTAACCAGTCCTGCAGCAGGAGGCCATTGCAGCTGGGTGCCACCCACCCCCTTCTGCTCCTTGGCACCTGGGGAAAGGGGGCAGGTAACAGCGGAAGATGCTCCACTTCTGTGATGTTTAAGCCCTTTTTAGTGAATATTCAGTTCTGGGTGATCTAGACAACACCCAATGAGCTCCATGTTTAATGTGCCAGAAGAAGCTGCTTTCCAAGAGCATGAAGAGCCTCGTGTGCTTTCTGAAAAACAGGCACAGATCAAATAAGCAGCTGGACTCTGGGCACTCAGAAAGTGACTGCCACCACAATATGATGAGCCCTGCTGCTCCAAGGCAGATTGCTCTGCTCTCCTCTCCTAGGAAAAGAAATCACTTCCAAAATCTTCATTTTAAGTGAGGATTCACACAATTCTGTTTACTTCTGCAGGTGTCCTTTGGCATACCTGCTCAGTTTGGCAGGCTGCACATCTCCAGCCACACTTTTCCTAACACAGGTTAACCTATCCTTCTATCCTCTGCGTGACTTGCTAAGTTACAGCTATGACAAAGCTGGCAGAGGCGGCTTTATGATCCTTGAAGAAAATAAATTAGACAAATATGTGACATTAGTTGTCCACAGCTGCATGAATAAAGTAACAGGGATTCCCTCCATAACTGGCTGGAAAGAAAATAATTGCACATACAGCACCTTCTAGAAATTAAATAATTTTTTAAAAGAATTAGTTATTTTAGAAAGGGAGATTCAGAGGCAAGCTGAATAACAGGGGATGCCATCTGATTTTTTTTCTCTTCTTCAGGAAAGAGTCTTTGTTCAACACTGTTTGTAAACGTCTTTAAAACACAGCCAAAAGTAATAGGAATATAATCAATACTAGCTATGAACAGAGACATTTTTTCTGTAGCTGCAATTAGCTATTTTCAAAGAGCAGCTGATGAATAATGTATGCAAAAGGGTGGGTGGAAGGATTACTTAATTTTTCTTTAAGCAGATTATTTTAGCTTGGGTGAAAGACTACCAAGCTAAAGAATAGTGTTCAATATCACACAGTGTATAAACAGCTGTGGCTTAGAACATAATAAAAGCTATTAAGAGACTGAGCCAAAAAACATATCTAGCTATGAGGAGGAGACTGAGGCAAAGCACCGTGTAATGACTGCCTTAGCTTCACATTTGCCATTCTGCCTTTGCGCACACGAGTCCATTCTGCAGCCTAAGATCTCACCTTTCTCTTCATTAGGCTTTTCTAAATGGCTCCAAATGGTATCTTGGCCTTTTTGTAAACAATTTTTTTTCAATTTCAAGGCTGCCAGATCACATGCCAGTAGATATTAAGAGCTAGAACCTGGCCACACATTCAGGTAACAGGAGACAACAACAGTGGTCACCCCAGCATTAGCTCTGGGTGCCCGCGGTGTGCGGTGTCGGGGCCTAAGCAGCAAGGAGGTGGAGGACACCAAAAGCTTTGGCTTCATCCTCTTCACTGCATGGACTAGCCGAGCCCATGAAGGGCAAAATAGAAAGTCACCTTCACTCTAAAAGGAGAGGAGATTTTCCAAGTTAGGTGCTCAGGCACCTGTCCCTCCACTGAGCTGGTTTGTCACCTTTATCCTCTGCTCCCTAATCCTTTGCAGCACAGGTCTTTATCAAGAGGTTACTTCACACCTTCTCTGATGCACAAACTCATGCTGGCACATTTTCCTTGCTTCTCTACAATTCAGCATCCCCCTGACCTGAGGGCTTGCTGCAGAGTGCAACACTTGGTTAGGAAAGCAAACGTCTGAGCTGGTTTTGTGGCAAAGTTTATCCTTGGCTTTGCTTGCATTTACCTCCAAGTCAGCAAATGGCTTCAATGCAGCAGGCTTTGCATAAGTATCGTTACCACAGGTCCTTAGTTACTACATTTTCCCCTTCTATTAATGCACAAGGAAATAAAGACAGTTTTTTACCTCATGTTCTCCTTCCTGTGAACTGTCAGATACATTTCATAGACTCTTCCTTGTGGAACAGCTCCCGCTGGGATCAGCAAGCTTACTCCTGCAGAACAGAAGAGACACAAAAGATAAGATGGAGAAAAAAGAGGTGAGTGGGTCTGTGAAGAGGAGTGACAGGAGAGGCAGAAGATAAAGCCTGCAATGCCAGATTTTCAGCCAACCTCACCAGCAGACTGTAAATGACCTCAGCAAGATGGGACAAAAAGCATTTACTGTAACCCTGGTGTCTCCAGTCTCCAGCAGCCTGTTCTTATTCCTCTGCACTGAAAATACGGGAGTGGAAAAGAGGATTTTCTTCCCTTTCATTTTATTAAAGAGCACACAGATGGTTACCCTGTTGCTTACCTTGTAAAATGATAGAAAAACAAACAACTCTGACTAAAATTTCCAACAGCTGTAATGGGACATCTCTCCCTAGGCAATTCTTACTTAATTAAGATCAGGAAAGAGAAGCAGTGGAGCACTGTCCCAGGAAGCAACAAGAACTAGTTGTTTCCTGAAAGATGATTTCTGTGTCTGGCATTCTGTCTTTTAATGCACTCAGTTCCTAGACTGCCAGGGAGACAAAACTGGGCTTCCTGGTTTTTGAATGTGCCTACTCCTGTCAAGTGGCTCAAAACTGGGGTATCCAACCTTGAAAAAAAAGTGGGCAAATATGCTCAGTGTCCTTTTCAGCAATGATTTGCTGCACACTTGATTAAATACCACTGCTCTTACATTACTTCCATCTAAGAGATGTCTTGTCTCTACACAACAAACACGGTCCACGAGCTGGCTATTTCACTCCGCTGGACACATCTCAGCCAGCTCTCTTTGAAGATGTGGATTAGCTAGAAATCAGTGGCAAGGATTTGCACACAGTTATTACTACATAGCTGAAAACAAACCTAGAGGAAGATTATTTACATATAGATGTGTCTACACTAGAGAGGCTTTACAGACACCTTGCATGGCCCTGCCTCTTTTCTTTAGCATGCAGGGTTTGGTTACACTGGAGACCTCCTGTGTGCTGGTGTACAGGGCCTCAGTCCCACACCAGTTTTGAAGGAGAGGAGTTAGCTAGGAAAGCATTTTCCACAAATGCCTTCTGGCAATTGTATCTTTACAGGCCTGTTGCAACCTAACCTGTGCATGCTTGAAGCTGTAACAGGGCAGGTGTACTGCAAATGAAGGGCTTTGATCATACCCTGAGGAGGACATACATACATCTAGAAGCAGCACAGAAGCATACAAGGTAGCAGCAGACAGATAATTTACAAAATCATTGCTTTAATAATTTTGAAGGGATTACAGCATCAAATGCTTTTTTTCTTTACAAATTGATATTAATATACATGAATTAACTGTGACTAATAGACTTTGCTGATAATGTGTACCACTGCGGCATAAGAAAACTGAGTATCAATATCTGTCTTCAGCTGCTACTTAGAAAAATGTGAAATCCAAGACTGCATAGCATGAATTTTCAACATTGCTCAGCAGTCAGCACCAGATTTATTGAAGTAGTTCAGCTTTCACTTAAATTTAATAGATATTTTTGCTTCCCATTAGAAGAGCAGGGTTATGGCTCCAACCACTTTTGGCTGCTTCATGGGCAGTGTGGGACTCCAACCTGGAAGGACCAAACCACCCAGGTCCTGGGCCACCTAGGCATTTTGCTTTCTCCATAACAGCCACAAATAAGAAATGATCCAGCAAAGGTGCAGGGGACAAGGCTAGGCACTATCTCCTTGGTGAGGGCACTTGCTGTAAAATGGCCAAGCTGTGAGCTGCAGTCCCACATGTACCGTGGTCCTACCTGAATTCAGAGTGAAATTGGGCAGGTGTGTTCCTGACCACTGTGCAGCCTGCATATCTCCCACACCAAATGCTTTATGTATTTGATTCAATTTCACTTTAGATATTAATGC
Source organism: Monarcha castaneiventris obscurior (assembly GCA_026261815.1). NCBI lineage: Eukaryota > Metazoa > Chordata > Aves > Passeriformes > Monarchidae > Monarcha > Monarcha castaneiventris. Next base: position 9,051,671 of record JAMPIT010000890.1, read on the forward strand.
TGCTCTTTAGCATCATACTAAACCCACAGGAACCATCTAGGTGCTGATCTTCCTTAGAAAGAACATCAAAACTTCATGTAGGAACCAAGCAGCAGCATGGCTCTGCTAAAAAAATCTGTCTCAAAGACCTGAGCTCTTCCAAGGCTGCCCAAGAGCTCCTTGGATGCTCTGAAATTGCCTGCTGGTGACAGGGTGGCCTGAAGGGGCCTGGAAGCCTGACTTTGTGCTGTATGAGAAAGACTGAGCAGCACGCTGTATTACATCAACAGGCCCTCAATGCTCAGTCCCTCTCTTTCCTGGTTGTAAAGGAAGTCAACAATAAATACAGGTAAAAAGCCTCACAAAAATAGTATTCTGCTGTCCTACTTCAACTGCACATAGTCTGCAATGAATTGGAACTGGAGCAACAAATTTGTTTATAAATTAATTTGTCCTCTTTTATGTGCAGTGACAAAACAGAGGCTTACTGTATTGCAGTCCCTTTTCTAGAACTGCAGGAGAGGAAAAGGTGATGCTGAGTTGCACTTCACACAGGGGAGCTCTGAAGCCTTGCGTGTCTCAGAAAGTGGCTAAGAGCCCTGCAATATTCTGTTTGGAATCACAGAATCATTTAGGATGGAAGAGACCTCTAAGATCCTTGAGTCCAATCATTAATCTACTACCATCCTGTTCACCACTAGATCACACCCCTAAGTATGACTTGGGAAAAGAGACCAACCCCCACCCTGTTGCAGCCTCCTCTCAGGTAGTTTTAGAAAGTGATAAGGTCCCCTTTCAGCCTCCTTTTTTCCAGGCTACACAACCCCAGCTCCCTCAGCTGCTACTCCTAAGACTTGTGCTCTTATAGTGAGGGGCCCAGGACCTCCTCAAGCCTGCAGTATTTAAAAGGTGGCCAGGACTTCGGGTGGAAAATATTTTGAAGTACTTTGGTAGATGCAAATGAAGCGGGGGAAAAACCCTATCTATTTGTTTTGATCAAAGAAAAGGCAGAGTCCCAGGTATAGACTTTCTTTCCCCACATAAAAGCAAGCTAACACCACTTAAACTCCCAAAACAACTGGACCTCTAAGCCAGCATGGCTAGCACTTACCTGAATTGGGAATGACTAGGTGGCCTCCTAAGGAGTTGAAGGTCCCAAACGCGGTGCATGATGGGTCAGTTTGCCGAGCAAGGCTCTGGTTCTTCATGTTCAGGGTCTCATTATCCAGCAGGGACTGTGTAATCTGTGGGGACAGCTTGGAGGAGAAGTCAGAGAGGTCATCCTGGGGAGTGACTGCACCGGAGGTGTTATAAACCTTGATCTTCAAGTTGGGGAGCGGGTCCAAGATTGGAGAGTTGGTCATTGGGATTTTATCAGAGACATCATGCAGGGCGTACACAGGACCCCTGTACATGGCTGCAGCAGAAGTGAGGTCTGGTGGCACTGCCAGGAGGTCTGCAGTGGACATGAGAAGGAAGAACCATATTATTTCTCTGTTCTGATGACTTTATTCTGAGCAACAATTTGGGTTTGCATTCTGCATTTTGCCTTTCATTCCAAACGCTCAGATACGCAAAGTCCCTGAACCTCCGTCTCCATTTCCATTAATCTCTCCAGCAAACTCCCAGGGCTCGTATTGCCCCAGCTGCTATGGAATCCAGTTGCCATACAAAATTACAGCACGTTTCTGCTCTGAAGAGATTTCACTGCATTTATTTTTCCAGGCTGCACTCAGATTTCAAATGTGACATGCTTAGCTTCAGGGCAAGATGTTTTCATCACGCAGTAGATCTACTTTTAACTAAGAACCCCTCCCTAAATGCTATGTGACAATCATACCCAATTTATCTAACTGCCCTAATGACAGCATTCCAGAAATAAAAGACACAACAAGCCTATGAAGTCATCATACTCATGACTCCCTGCAGTGAGGGATTGGTACCTGCATCACACTTGTTTGAGATTTGTTTTAAAAGTTTCTCCAGCAAAGAAAACACTTCTGCTAATCTTGCATGTGACAACTCCCTCGTCATCTTAACTCTTACTTTGATTTATTCTTCTGGTGCAGATATTGGGAAAAAAGAGGAACTTTTCAGCCTAAATAAGTGTCTTGATAAAGGCACTACCTTTAGAGTGTTTTTTCCTGGCCAATGAAGTGAGGAAAAATACCAAGCTGTTATGCACCAGTGATAAAAATATTCATTTTTAAATGATGTTCTACCACAACTTCTTCTACATTTTCTATTAAAAGCACAGTACTCTTCAAACTACTATTTATACCTGTGGAGACAGGGTATAGAAAAAAAAAGCTATTAGCGAAATAAAGGGGAGGGAGATGTGACAGAATTACTGTAGTATCACTCCTGTGATGCATCCTGCCTCCATTGTTTCTGTCAGAGCTTTGCCTTTGATTTAGACTTGAGCTGGACCTGTATTTCCATAAATGTGTCTGAGTTTCACTCTCACATTCATGTTCTCTCTTCAGAAGTTAAATTCACCTTCTTTATACTCTTGAGCACAGCTGACAAACGCCACCACGGGTTTTGAGCACTTGACAATCAGAAACAAATGCACATGATCTTTCTCCCTTTTATCAAGTGCCAACAGGCATCCAGTGATCTCATCCATGCAGCCCAAGAGCCCATAACCTGATAGCATCTCCTTGAATTGGTCAAAATGGAGTGAAATGCCAACTGACCTTGCCTGGCAGCCTTGATGTTGACAGGCTGAAACCCCCCGTTTAGTGCCGAGGAGTCAATGATATCCGACTCAAAGTCACGGTGGTTCTTGCGATAGACAAACAGGGCCACGACCACGGAAATGGCCAGGCACACGATCACGGCGATGACGATCCCGACGTAGAGAGCAACATCATCCGAGTCAGGAGCAGCTGTAGGGAGAGAGGCCAGGAACCTTCAAGAAATGTCCTCCTCACAGGGACTTTCAAGAAAACACATTCTTATTATTCTCGTTTCCTGCAGATATTTACTGCCTTTTTTATAGGCTAATTTAAAACCCATTTCCAACACCATAGAGCAGGTCTATGCCCTTTTGATGGAAAACAATCTTTGATTTCTCTCTAACTTGTGTTCTAACTCTTTCCTTATCCACTTGCTCATCTATCTAATATTCAGGCTGTGAACTACTAAGGAAAACACGTTACAGACTTAGTCTCATGAACCAAATTCACCCTATGAAATTAGATACCATGTCTTAGTGACATAATGTCGTAATACTGGTATTTAGAAGTTCATCTGATCCCAAAACCAAGTGGGTTTTTAAAATTCAGAAGCCTTATTTTTACTTTAAAAGAACCCAAAATTTCCATTTTCTATGGAATACCTGGAATATCAGGACATATCTTTGGTTCGTTTGTTTTTTTTTGAACTGTAATCTGTCATTACTCCCTTCCATCCATTTGTCTTTAAAAATATAAACTAGTAAATTAGTAAAGCAGAGAATCAAACATTGAATTCTCATCAGTGGCATTAACACATACCTATTTAGATAAAAGCTGAAGCAAGCACAAGAAAAAATGTGGTAATTTACCAAAAGGAACCAAAATTTATTAGAGCTGTCTTGTGAGGAAATGGCTGTGATATTTCTACTAGCTGCTTATACCGTATCTTCAGCACCAATTTCAAGCTAATCTCTAGCATCATTATCCACCAGACATTTTTTTTCCAAAAAGTCTGAATATGTGTTCAAAAATTGATGCATTTCTATACAGTGAAGAATCCCATTTTTAGAAATAGCTTAATGAAAAAAGGAAGTGCAAAAACAAATCAGACTCTTTTAGTACCCCATTTTTGTTCGTTTGAAACGTGTGAAATCACTTTTATTTTATCTCTTTTAGCCATTTAAGCCAAGCTGCCCTCCAGCTGCAGAGGTGAGAGCTGGCAGATGCAGAAAGGGACTGATCAATCCCCAACAGCTCTGGGCTATCAGACCTTCGATTTACCAGCCTTGAAACACCCCACTTTTAACCCAGCAGTTCAGGAAGCAGAACTCTGAGTTCCAGCTCAAAGTTACCCTTCAACCACACTCTTTCCAGTTGCTAAGGGAATTTTAATGAGAAGATTGCTCATTCTCTCCAGTTTCTGTCTCTGAGGCAGCATCTTCTCTCATCGCCCTCGTGCACATGGGCCCTTGTAATTCTGTCTGGTGCAAAACACTGTGCCTGCTGTCAAGCAAGCAGAATGTCACTTACGCAGCTGAATAGGTCCCTTTTTTGCCTAGTCACACTGAGCTGGCCCAACAGTATAGCCTGACCCAAGGAACAGCATCAAATTAGCATCCAGGAACATAAAATCAAACATTAAACTTACAAGAAAATCCATATTCATTCTGGGTTCTCTGTTCAGTTGAAATAGGATAAATGAAACCTTAAAAAGAAAGAAATTAAACAAAAATGGGAACAAAATCAAATGAGGAGAACAAAAAAATGAAGCATGAAAAATAGTTTAATTAAAAAAAAAAGGAAGCAAAAGAAACTGATGGCACTTTAAAATTCTGATACAGCACAGAATTATGATTTTACATCCCCTGTCTCCTCCAGAGCCGTACTAAGAATTAATAAGCAGGCAGATTGAAATTCTAAGCCAAAATCAGTCTCGAGTCACTAACTTTGGAGTGCTTAAAGTCTTTCTTTTATTGAGCATAAACTGTAATGGATCTAATTTATTTCAGACATCTAGGGTCATTAGCATATGGAAAGTCTTTTTATCCTTATCCCTGCCATATGCTTTAATTCCCAGGACATGTTCGGTGAGGCTCTAAACAGTTTTTATATTTAATTATAATAGCTTGCTGTTGATCTAATAGAGCTAAAGGAAACCTGTTGTCACTGGTCAGAGGTTAAATACTGATTCGTGGAGCAGTCTATGCACAAAGCCCCCTCTCTGTATTTCCTTGGAATTATTTTATCCTGTCCTTAATACATGTTCAATAGGAATTCCTTAGGGAGCAAAGAATTTGCACAAAGCCCCCTCTCTGTATTTCCTTGGAATTATTTTATCCTGTCCTTAATACATGTTCAATAGGAATTCCTTAGGGAGCAAAGAATTTGTCAGCAAACAGTAAACTGAGTGGTTTCTCTTCGAAATTATTACAAAATCAATAAGGCCCCTGGGGTCAGAACATTATTTATTTGAAATCTTTGCAAGCACCATATATCGACAAAATCATAACACAATTTACAGCTTTATTTCGGGATGGATGAAGAAGAGAGATCATTTCCTTTGTCTTTTCCTTCTGCAGCCCCTACAGCACAGCACACTGGAGCTGCTTAGTTCACATAGGAGTCCTGTGAACTCACTAAGGATCTCCCATGTGGCAAATGAGTGAAATGCTCTAAGTCCCATCCTGCTGGACAGGTAAAGGACAAATCCAAACCAAGCAGGGGAGTCACTGTCTGGGATGGGATTAGAGTCAGTGTAAGAAAGAAGGTATCTCTACTCCACCACCTCCCCTTAAGTTCTTCTGAAGGGAATTTCACCCCCTCCCCCTTGATTGCACTGCAAGGAGCTCACACACCCTGCAGGTGAGACAAAACCAGAAAATGCACTCCTGGTGTGTGCCTAATGCACAGGCAGACCAGAGTAATAATCCCCAGCTCCCAGAACTGCTGAGCTTGGGTGCTTGGCATCTGTTGTGCTCTACACATCCCTTGCTGCTTGGCTGTATTTTTTGTTAATGAAGACACAGTCTAATCCAATAACTGGCATAGACATACCTCCCTCCAAAATTTCCAGACGTTAACTATTGCATAAATTCTGCCTTACCTGAAATACTAGAGCAAAGCCAGCTTATTTTTGATGATAATTTTTTTTTTCTGGGACATCATGGGACAAACTATACTGCCTATAATCTCTGTTTAAAGCTTTACTTCACAGCAAGGATTCCAAGCACACAATTGCTTTTAGAAATATTATGTACTTACTTTCTCTTCCTTGGTTCTTTGAGGCAAGTTCACCTGTGTGTACTCTCAACATGCATACTCAATTTTTTGTTAATAACTGCTTTCTCCTTCTACCAGTGTACGTGAGGTATTGGCCATGAAAAGTCTGGTGAGCAAATTCTGAGGGCTTGAGTGAGTGCTCAGCAAGTCTGGGAAAGAATTTACAGTACTCTTGTGACTCCCAATTACTCCCCAGATGAGTGCTGAGGCCCATAATTTGGTAAACCTAAATTTTAACTATAGCCTTTATGCCCAATATTTCCTTTGACAAGATGTCTCTGGAGAAACCAAGAGGCAGGCAGAGGAACTAAAAGGCCCAGGGACAAAGTGGAATTTAGGCTGGATGCATCGCTGAATGATTTTTTGCCTTATACTCAAATCCAGTAGGAAAGCTGAGGATGTCTCACTGCACTTCATGTGCCCCAGCAGGTTCTTGGGGGAGCTGGAAGGGAGCAGCACACATCCCCTGGCTCTGCATCACCCATGGAGCTTGAGCTTGCCTGTGCAGAGCTGAAGAGGCTGTTCCTCTCTCCTCACGTTGCATCTGAGGTGGTAAGTTTTGTGCTCAAGGTTGTGCATCATTCCTGCCATGTCTGAAGGGATCCAGCAGCTGCCACTCAACAGGCACAAAAGATGGCAGCACCTGGATGAGCTGTGATGTTACTGAAAGCATTCTTTCCTCACAGGAAAATAGAAACTCAGGTTCAAGCTTATTCAGCAAGGTGAGCAAGCGTGGCCCTCAAACATTGTAAAGGAAATTTACCTCATTGCAACCTCTCCACAGACCCTGTTAGTCACAAATACATCCTCCTGGCTTACAAGTTTCCACAGATTCTCTCACTGCTAACTACAGAGAGAATCCTTGCAGCTACATAAGAGTAATGCCAGTCACCTCTGCAGAAATGTTCTGCGCACGTAGCCAAAGGCATGTCTATTGAAATAGGAGGAAGAGGCAAGGATACTGCAGGCTGCTTCTGCCATTTGGGCAGGACATTTTACAGCAAAATTAGTGTTAAGCACTCCTTTGTCACTCTTCCCAAAGGGAGTGGGCATTGCAAGAGCAAAGAGAAGGCCTGCAGCCATGTGCTGGTGATGGGCAGGGGGCAGGGTTACTGCCATGATCCCAGCACAAGAGAACAGGGATTTCTATAGGAAGTGGCCTGTCACACTGGTCCCTCTGACTATGCCTTCAAACAATAAAAAAAGAACATTTTCATCAGATAATGACACAAACCTGCTGGGATTAGTAACTGAAATAATGAAGAATGACTTCCCTCCTCTCTTCAAAGTAATTGCAGTGAAGAGAGATCTTTTCAGTGTTTTATGTTTTTCTTCCTCCTTGTATTAACAGCACTGCTTGGCAAATACCTAAGGGACTTCTACCAGGGTGATGAACATTTTTAATGAGTGTGAATTTAGAAAGGTGCTGGAGGGTTTGACTCTAGGAAGGCTGCAGATTCATACTTAGAACAGCTGGTTTCACAGTGAGCTACTTTGAGAAAAGTAATTTAAGCTTCTTCCTACAGCTTGTTGGGAAACACATGTTTTCAAGAACGCTTTTGCTATTTTGTTGTGCAACTTACTGTTGAATGAGAAAAGTAGCAATAATCATGCTTTATGCTTGCATAGTGCCTGCTGTCTGAGGTTCTCAAAGGCTTACCAAAATGGGTATTTGTTTCCCTCATTGTACAAGTACCTCACCCTATGTCAAACCTGAAGAATCAGTGGGAGGCTCCTGTTAAAGCATGGAAATTGAAACACTGTAATTGCATGGTAAAGGCATTCAGTACAAAGACTTTAGTTAAGTCAATGTTTCTCCATCTATTCTACTTTGTATTCCAATTTAGGTTTGTAAATATATTTTTGTCCCTATGGAAGTGTTTCTATCAAGTGTCAAAGGCGGTTCTTTTTTAACTAAATTAATTGCACTGGCACAAATCCTTTGTACAAATGCAGATGTATTGTTAAAAAGGTGCTTTAAGTAGTCATTGCCTATTTTGTTTCTAGAAAGCATGAGAAGAGCAATTTATTCACCTTTATAATGATGCAGCACACTGGGAAAAGTGAAGAAGGGTGAATTTGTCAGAGTGTACTTGAAAAATTAACCAATCCAATGCTGACATATAGAAAAGACTACAGCAGGCTTTTTATCAATTTACTTTAACTCAATTCAAGCATCAGTCACACTTGGCACTGATTTGGGAAATTGTGACCATTTAACTGAATAGATTGTGAAGCTCATTTAATTAGTTTGGTGCAGGTTGTGAAGGCAGATGATCCCCAAACATTGGAAGTCTAGCCTGAGCATTCTGGTCCCACACATCCTGCTCTGACCTTCCGGGAACACATTTGTGCCAGAGGCCCCGGGAGACACAGGGGCTGCTCTGTCACTGATCAGCCCTCAGAGTATCTGCATGTGTGGGTTCATCTGCCTTCGGGGTCAGCTCTCACTAACAGCCAGGCTGACCCCTTCCACAGCACCAACTCCTCTGCTGCAGTTTGCCTTGGGAGGAGCAGATAAACCTTCTGCCAAGCTGAGGTAAAATAAAGCATTTGGGAACGGAGAATCTCAGACCTATGAGAGATAACTGTGCAGAGATTATTGCAATGACTCTCTTCAGACTGACATTTAACAGACTGTCACCAAAGAGTCACCAAAACAACTTTTCTGAGATCTTTTTCTTCCACTGGGAATTAATCTACTCCTCAGCAAATTCATGGGCATATATATATATACACATGGTGCTTAGCCTGGGAACTCAGTATCATGACATGGGCTTTCTGAAGTCCTGCGTTTGATTTTACCTAGAAAGCCATGGGAATATACTGCCTTGGCCTGTGAACTAGCATATTTTAAAGAGAACTTTTATCCCTGTAGTATAAAACACTAGGTCACGGCTTCATGCAGAGGGAACTTTGTAACTGGCTCCACTTTTTGGTCCTTAATTGGTTTTGCTAGCTTTCTAGTCATGCTGAATTTGTATTAATGGGTATCAATTTTAGAGTGAACTGATCAGATTATGAAAATATTTTACTCTGCTGCTTGCAGAAATTAAAATATTTACACAAGAGAAAAAGAAAAATACCCAGTTCTCAATTAGTATTTTTCCTGCCTACTTTCCCTCTTTCCAGCAACTACCTAGGTAAGACAGGTGAAGTAGCTGATCTTTCTGGAAACTTATTTACTAGGGCTTATACAGTTTGGGTCACATTTACGAAAATATTTACATTTATCCTGCAAAGAAATAGTTTTAGAGCATTAGCTGCTGAGGTCACAGTTAATCATACATAGTTTGAGACTGTACTAAGATCAGTGAGAACTGGAGACATGCACTTCAATTTAATAAAGTGACGACTGCATAAAGCACACCATAACTGCTAATTTCTTCAATGAATCCTACTTTAATCTGGCACCACTTGCTTCTAATTTATAAACTCTCTTTACTCTCTCTGCAGCAGTTTCAAGAAGAGCTGAGGCCAGTAATTCCATGGTCCTTCTGAAAGCCTAGCCACATAAAGTGTGCCTCAACAACATCCTGTAGCAAAGAAGTCAACAGGTTAAGCATAACATAGTGTAACAGCACTTACCCCCCTTTTGGCTCCAAAATCAATGCCCTTAAATCATCTCTGAGAAAAGAAGGCACCACACATTCAACTGCTGCCTTCCTTTCTCAGGAAACAGATAAACAGAGACTAATTCTTACATGCAGAAGCTTAACATTTGAAGGAAGCCGCTCTTAGACGATTTAAAGTAGGTGTGTGGTAAATAAGACGTGACATGAGTTTACTGAAACAACCCTTTGTTTTGCTGTGATACATCCACATCAAATGAATTCCAGTATCTGATAACTCACAGCCAGCAAGCTGGTAATTATTTTTCGTACCAGACCCAAACAACATGCACCCAATTGCTTCTGTTCTTAATTCCCAAGATGAGGTCTTCTTTCAGCATTGAGTCATATTACCCTCCTCTTTGGTCCAGCTCCAGTAGTATTACAAATCACCCACCACACAGTAGCTCAGAATTTAATTTAAAATCTTTGGGTTTTGCTGAAATTTTCTATAATGAGTCTCAGTCTCAGAAATTATCCTGGAAAGTTTGAATAAAATTGGTTTTGGAATCCTAGTAACTTTTCTTCCTGCTGTTAATTTCTACTTCAATGGATCTCAATGAGTAAAAAAAATCCTCAACTCCCCCCAGGTATATATTGCTGTTTCCAAATTCCAAGTTCTAGAAATTCAGCCTATCTCCCTCTCCCTATAAAATGCCATTCTCAGTTCAGTGTCAGCCCAATTTCAGGCTTTTTTGCACTCATGGGAAGAGACGTTCATCAATTCTACATTCTGAATTCCATTATACAGAGAGGGTTTTGAGACAAAGAAGAAAAAATGTTATGTCCCTGCAGTGCTTGCAGTGCTGTGACTGTGACCTAGCATTACTAGTCCTGTTTCCTTCTGCTTTACCTCATTCACCATCATTCCTACAGCTATCAGCAGCTTGCTTGAGTCTCTTCATTATTTTTAAAGGAAATTCTACATGATCAGTACAGTGTGCAAAGGCTCAAAGCTTTCAGAAAAGACTTTCCAGGGCTTTCAAAATATTAGTTCAGATGCATTGCAATGCTATTGGCTTTCATCTTAGTCCATCTAGGTATCCATGTATGATGGACAAGCAGTCACATATTTCCAGCTTACAAGAAGGAATTTAGGAGATTTCATTTGACATTCAGGAGTTTTAAATTGCTTTGTGCAAGTTCCACTGTCCAGAGGCCGCACATATTTCCAGTATTTTCTTTTCTACAAGGGGCAGAGTCAATGGTACAAAAGCAATCTTAGAGTAAACTCCATAATCTGACTGTTTTTAGTGTCAAGGCTTCGTGTTCACTTAACATGTTGCTAATGCAGATTTACCATAGGAAAAGTATTAACAATAATATTTGAAGTCTAATTGCTGTTAATTGTTTCTCTCCCTTGCTGTTTCCCAGGACACGTATCACAAAACCAAGATGTAATACGTTGTACCTTACTTGTGGTGGTTAAAAATTAAAAAAAAACCCAAAAATAAAACTGACAGCAGAGTCCCTGGCGCAGAAAAAATCTTTCAGACAGAATGTGCCCAGCTTCTTTCTACATTTTCTATTCTAAAGAAAGACCTTCATGTCTGTAGTAATGATGATCTGAAGGTCAGATATGGTATCAGGCACCCCAGAGATAATGCACAGCAATTTATTTTCATTCTGAAGCACTAATTATTGGCATATTCAGGGTGGGCTATTAAACAGGGAGCTTGAGGTTTTGTGACTGATTATTTACTTGGGTATTATCTCAGATCTTTCCTGAGTGGGTGAGTTAAACGGGGACACTCTCTTGTTCTCTCCTTGAACAGGAGTTCATGATATTCTATAATTAAGACTGCAATTATGTTTTCATTTTAAATTAGATCCTGACATTTTGTTAACATTGATAGAAAGGTCTTGCCTGAGTTTAAACATGCATGACATCTACAGGGGAATAAGGGAAGATGGAAGAGAAGGATAACTTGTTGCTAAAATTTGATGTGGATTAGAATATCCAGTTTGACATTATGCAGTCTTTTGCAGTTAAGGACTTTGACCTTTTGGTTAAATCTTATGTCAATCTTTAGTAGAACCTCAGCTTTGGGGTTGTTATGTGTGTTTGACAGCAAAAGTAAACACATGCCTGGCACTGCAATTCACTAGATCATGTATTTGCAAATTCCACTCTTGCAATGCCTGAATGCTAGATAGACTCCCTGGGGTTCACTTTGTTGTAGTGGGACAAGAGCGCTGAAATGAGGACAAGGGACACCACTGAAGACAGGATACATGGCAGACAGCTAGATGAAGGTAGGGACAACTGGAAGAGGATCTAGGAGAGGGAATCAGAACTGTTAAGAATGCTGGACAGAAAGGGTCATGGAAAGCATACGTTATCCACATGGAACAGGTATAAAAATCTTCGGCAGGTTTGTAAGCTCACACATAACGTAACTTGTATTCTTCAGTTTATAAGCTCAAAAATCCCAGAGACTCCAGAATCAGCTCAGCTGATCAGTTCAAAGTTTGTTTCCCAAATTCTAGAAACTTCCCTCCCCAACATGAGTTTTCATCTAAGCATGCTGCCAATAATTTTGTCAGTCCAGATTTAGAAATAGCACTGAGTTTTACTTATTATTTCACTTACTCCTTGATGAGCTCATGTAACTTTGCCCTGCCTGACACCCTGACAAGAAAGCAAAAATCATGAAATATATCCACCTTTGTATATGACAAGGAAAATACAAACATACATTATTGTCACTGTATGGGGTGGTTTTCTTCTACAATTAAATCAATACATCAGTTAGACTTAATAAGATTTGAATTCTTCTTTCATCTATCTGAGCAACTTCTTGATTTTTTTAATGTGTACAGGAATAGGCGAGAATAAAAGAAAACCTAAGAGAATAAAGAAGAATGAAAAGTATAGATGGACAAGGTTATCTTTTTTCTCCTCTCTGCGTGGCTATAATATTTATTTTAATTAGTGCAGATTTTTGAAAACAGCCTAGAGATCTTACAGTACTTGCTGCCTTTAAAAATAACATGGAGGTGGCTCTTTCTGAACTGACTGGGGTTAAGACACAGGGATTTCAGTACCCTGGGTTTTGCCTGTGGCTCTGCACTTCTATTTTCTCCCAATGCTTTTATCTGCTTCCAGCAGTTGGTTTTCTAGGCAAGAGCTCTCAGTTGCACAGGGCCCATTGGAGCGTGGATGCTTTTCAGCTGGGGATTTTTCATGTCACTACAATAAAATAGAGATGAGTCATAACTCTGAGATGTGTGCATAAACTCCCTTGGCTGCCACACCATTATGTAGTAGCTGGGTAGAAAACAGAATAAAACATCCCTTTACTCATATCAAATAACAGTATTATGGAAAACTTCCTCTAGGAACAGATGAGATGCCTTCTTCAAATGAATGAACTGCTCCTGCTAGGCCCAAACAGGCCAGGTGGCTGTATCATTATGCTGACAGACTGAATGTATTACAAGTTCTCTCTTGACCCACATGCTCTTAATAAAAGGTTTTATTTCATTCCTCTGCACACACAGGCTGCTGTTGCAGTCTCCCTTGAGAGAGTTCTGCTTACCTTCTGGAGTCTGGGAAACATTCCCCTGCTCTTTGCACACTGATCTGCTCTGGTGGACCTGTGGTCCTCATCAAGCTGCTCTGCCCTGTAATTCTTCCCTGAATGCCTGCTTTCAAATCAAGCCAAAAAGGGAAACGAATACTTATTCCATCAGAGGCTCTGACATGTTACTTTAACCAAGCAGGGCATGTGCACAATATGTATGTTTTGGGAAGAAAGAGATGCTAGTATCAGGGTAACCTTGCTTTCTGCTCAGAACCTGTGTATAAAGAGAGATGAGACTGGGAAAGGGCAGCAATTTGCCATTTCATGCCCAAGCAGTATAAACTGCATCTTTTTCACTCGCTCAGGCACTATCATTGCATGAGGGAACCTTATGAACTTCGTACTGCCTTTCAGACAAGGATTTCAGGGCACTCAGCAAATACAGATTTGCTGTCACCATTTCACATCAATTCACTCTTGACTAGAGGCAGCCCTTTCTAAGAAGGAGTGGAATTACCAGTCTGGTAATAACATCTTCACCATGGTATGGAGTCTTTTCCTCCAGTGGTGCACCTGCTATTTGATTTTCGAAGTAGTTAAGCTGCATGCAAGGAGAGGACCAGAGTGACCTGAGAGTTAGTCCAGAGCATTGTCTGTAGCAACCTGTTTTGAATATCTTCTTCCATTTTTTAAAATGACAGTAGCACATCTCAGTCTTTTCATGCTCAAGAAACAAAGGGAAAGTCCATACTGGATCTGATGACACTCGGCAGTGATTCACAGGTGGAAATTTCCTTTTGTTGCTATTCAATGATAGATTTTTATTCCATATTGTGAGACTGTATAAAGCAAACAATTTTACTTCACAGATCAACAGTACTATTTGTGTAACTATATAACCCATAGTCTTCAAGCAGCAACATGTGTTTCTGTATTATCTTGCTTGCTGCTGTAAGACAGTTAGCTTTGTGTTTTGAAAAAAAAAATTAAAGCACAACTTAGCAAGCCTTTTATGAAAAGCCTCAGTAGTCAACTAAAGCCAAGGGTGAGCAGAAAAAGGGGGCACTGGTTTTCTCCCTTTGACTGTGCTAATGCCAACCTTGCACGTCTCAGGCAGGATTTCAGAGAAGACCAAAAGACCAGCAGGTGCCAACCTCATGCCTAGGGACTTGCTGTACTTACTCATTCAGGACAGGGACAATACAGATCTGAACACTGTGTCACTTCAGATCCTCAACAGAAAGGAAATAGGTGACGTGCTGTGAGCATGACAGCTGCATGTCACCACTCAGGTAATAAGCCTTCAAACAACTCAGGTAATAAGCCTTCAACATAACCACACAGCAGAGCTAACTCTCCTCACAGGTTGTCCACCTCTTCCTGACTATCAGCAGAACTTTACACATCATGCAAAGCAGAAGCACCTGTTTTGTACCACACAAGCGATCTCACACTCATGCCAGACTGTGTCCAGCAGAACACTTCCCCTGGTACATTGCTTTAAAAATGTTTGTGACTTCGTGAAGGGAACTACTTGTACTGAAGTTTGAGCCAGCAGGAGAGTGCTTTGCTTTCTTATTCCCTGCACAGAACACCCACCAAATTCATTAGGTGGTACGAGTGAAGGGCTAATTGCAGCGCTTCAGTTTACGGCAATCCCCTGTGAGATGCAGCGTGTGCCTTTGTAAGTGTTGCTCCTTGCACTGAAGTATTTTCCACAGTACTCATACATCAAATGGGAAATAATGCAACTATGGAGGCAATAATGCAACTAGCGTGGGTGGTAACCAGCCAATTCTCCTAACACCTACAGCAGATTTTGTTCCAGAAGATCGTATTATCGCTATTATGGGAATTATGAAATTGTTATAATGGGAACTGCTACACAATATTGTGTACTTGAAAACTTAAAATAGCAATGACTGCCCTAAATTTTCACTACATCTGCTTTTCCTCTTCAATTCAGCCTGCTGTCTCTCTGCGGGCTCTCTAGTTTAATGACTGTTCACCCCTTCATGTTAACGGGAAAATACTAACTAGTGGATACAGGAGAGTATGTGTGTACTAGCAAGGCGATTAGTCTGAATAAATGCAACAGCAGAGTTGCATGAGGAATGCCACAGTTAGTGGTAAGCACAAACTACAGCTTTGGGTGTAAAATACTGTAATTACAAGGGATGGAGAAAGCTCCACTGTTTTTATCCCCACAGAAATCAATAGTGGTGCAGACTTGTGCTCTTTGCTGGAGCAGGGGCAGTCTGATGAAAGAGCTTATTGATTTATCCAGCTGATGCTACTGAAGTGAATAATAGACTGGAAGAGAAAGGGCTTGTAAATTAGACTCATTCAATCCACCATTTTCCAGGATATCTTTTACATGCAGCTACATAGAGATACATATTTACAAGTGAGTTTTTGTCAGAGCAACAGGCTAGCAACTCCTAGAGAGTCTGCCTACTAATTCTTTGACCTCAACTACACCCACGGTGTCAACCTTCAAGCTCTCACTGAAGACTGACTGTAAGGAGGCAGCACCAGGGCACCTAGGAACAGGATTTGACTGTGGAGCAGGTGATAAACTGGCCAAGAGACCTCCCAGAGGGCTATGGCCACAGAGAAAAGGTGGCTGAAGCTTCCTCCATGCCGCATGCGCCATGTCAGACCCAGTGGCATGAAGCCACTGGAAAAGACTGCTGTGAATCTACAGATGCCCAGGCCAGGAGAATTGTCAGCTCCAGACCCCCAAAGCCTCAAATACTGTGGAAAGAAGCATGTTGTTTTAGGAATCAAAGGAGCGCTGTGTGTCCTCCTGGCTCAGCAGGCAGATTTTTTATGAATCTAAATACACACGGGAGAAAATGTAAGTGTGTTCAGGTTGATTTTGCATAAACAGAGAAAGAAATAAAGAAAAATAAGAGGGAAGGAGAGGGAGAGAGAGCAGTAAGCACACTGCCATGAAGTACAGGAAATCAATCTTCTCAGCAGTGATGGATCAGGGAGCAGGACTGTAAGTTTTACAGGTATATGAAACCCCGCGAGTATAGACACCATTAAAACACTGCCATTAAATTCCAACACTGAAGGATTATCACAGCCCCTGGAGCTAAGCAGGTCCTTATGTGACTGCATATTTTTCATTACCATTTTTTATATACATATATATGAAGCAGAATAGGATTCACAACAGTTTCACCCTCTCTCCTGCTGAAGACCTCTGCTTTATACTCAGCATCCACTTTCACAAATAAAATGCAATATACCATCAACAGATAAATGAGATCCCTACAGGGCTTTTATTCTGCTGTACTATTATATCTACTTTTCCACAAGATTTCTGCTTAAATGGCTCTCTTTATGCACATACACAGAGATGACATACACCTGTCTAAATATAATCTGATAGTGAAGAGCTCTTCTTTGTGGGGAAATGCCTATTTTCCTCCTAATTGGCCATAAGGACTTATTAACACTGCTGGAACTAGGGGTGCATTAGCTTCCCTACAATAAAAGTCACCAAGGTGTTATATAGTAAGACGTGTCTGGATGTTTTTCCCCTATCTTTAGAAATGAAAAAGAGAAGAGTTCTGAATTCTACTTTTCCAATTTCACCATAAAAACAAGTGTTTTGAGGGATTACAGCTTTATAGACCGCTGGCATTGACCAATAGCTTTTAACATGATGGAAATGCTTGTGTGAGTCACATTGAGGAAGATATTTGTAAATCTGGGGAACCTCAAAGTAAATGGCCATGCTGTGCCATAGGGTAGCTCAGAGCTCACTACCAACATAGCAGCTATCCTATATGGCACTTACTCAAAGAGCAAACCAATTTATTAGCTGGTAGTGTCATTTTCTGTCATCATGACTATTTCAGTCAAAAGTAACCTGCCTCAGAGAACAAAAATTCTTTACTCCTTTTTTATGACAGAACTCAAAGCATTTTATGACCTGGACAAAAAAGGTGCTGGATGGGTACAGCCACAACTCTGTGGACAACAGAGAGCTGAGGCTTGACAGAGAAGTACTGCAGAGAGATGGGCTGAAGGAATAGGAAAGAGGTGTATGTGAGGATTTTGGCTCAGGTTATTGTACTAATGAAACATAAAAGGGAGTTTTGATGCACCAGCAGACCAAAGAAGACCTCAGTTTTGAGAAGGGATGCCGTGTAGAGATGTCAGAATCACACTTAAAACCTGCTTTTCTTTGCTTCTCTATTAGTCAGAAAGGCAGGACCACGGCATGGATAGGCACAGATGGGATAGAGTTCAGCGCTAGAGCTGATGTTCATGAGGCTGCAGCAGGCTGATGACTGGAGATGAAGTTTGCATCAGCACTGCATTGATGCAGAGTACCTGTTCCTACCACAGGTCACCCAAAATTCAAAAAGGAGCATAACAATTGCTAATAGAAACACATGCACTCACCATTCCTGACAGTAAGAAGCCAGAAGCCGATCTGCCTGGCCAAGTTTACTCTTTTGAAAGCGCTAGCTTTGCCCTACATGCTCTGTTTTTCCATTTGCAGTGCTGTAAGAGCCACTACCAAGCTTCTCTGGACAGATGCTGAGCCAGGATAGAGAGGAGGGCTGTTTGGTGGGGAGGGCCAGCAGGAGAAGGCTCTGTTATGACTCTTTCTAATTTTTCACTGTTTCATATTCCAGGCTAGAAGAGTGGGATATCCAGACTGGTTGAGAACTGGATTAACTCATTTCTCCTACAAATGGTTCTGTGACTTTAGGCCATTGATGCTGATCTGCAGCTACTTTAGGGTTTACCACACATGCCCCACATCCCAGAGAGAGCACTTACCCTGCATGCAGAGCCCATCTGTGCAGTTCTTGGACTGCAGCACCAGCCCCTCGCAGTCCTTCCCCCCGTTCTTGGGCGCTGGGGCCGTGCACTCTCTCCGGCGCCAGTGGGTGCACTCCGTGCCACAGGTGGACCACTTGCTCCAGGATGTCCACTTGCCATCCACTGAGACAAGGAAAGGACACAACTTGTTAGGGATACACAAAAGTGAGACCAAGACAGAGCGATGCACATGTTGGCACAAGCCAACCTTCAACTCCCAGCCATTCCTAGCACGGCAAAAGGACCAGAACTTACTCTTCCCTAAATTCTGCTTCTGGCCTGTAAATGTACATTCACCCCCACATCTCCTGTCTCTCTGCCCCGGCCCCATTTCTGGTCTTTCTTCCCCTTTATATAAACTTCTAACCAGTTTATCTGTGCTCAAAGTGTACAAGCAACAAGTCAGAAATCTAATTTTTTGACATGGGGGTGACATTTTTTAACACAGAGGTTGGACTTGCCCAGAAATTCTTCTTCAGTAGGAAGATATTTAATGTTAAATATTCTCTATTAAAAGAAATATCTAGAAGCTCCAATCTATTTCACATGAGCAGAACCAGGAATGCATTTAGCACCTTTCAAAATCCTGAAAATGATTTTCTAAAGCACTAAGCTAAATAGCTGAAGAACAAAATATGAAATTGCTCCAGTGACAGAGCTGGATTACCATACTTCACAAGCTAAAGATGACCTTACTGCCATCAATATGAGTGGGTCAGTAGTAGGAGAGCACTGGACAGTAGGACAGATGGCAGAATTTTATCACAGAGAAGTCACCAACTATATTGCATGTCCTGAAACAATTTTGTATTTTTCAGGGGTTTACATTTAAATAACTTCTGAAAGTATGGATACACATCTCTTTCCAATAAAAATGCCTTTGTATTTGATGATTGTATATGTCAGGTAAACATCTGCCTCAAATTTAATATCCACATCCCAGATGCTTTACTTCCTGAGACAGCTGGACTGAACAGACATTGCAAATATATTTGCATCACAGTTGCTTTCTATATTCAAATCCCAATTCTTTACCAGAGCTTTCAACCTTTATCTCCTACATTTTGAAGCTCTGAATGTTCCCTATATCCCCTGAATTATAAGAGCTGAGACCACAGTGCAAGCAGTATGCAAAAGAAGGGCTGGAACCCGTGCTGCTTGATGTGTTCACTATTTTATCTACTTATGCAATACAATTGCGTAAGTTGGATCATGAAATGTTGGATTTATAAATAATGAGGAGGAGGCTTTTGCAGCTAATAGCGTTCTCCTGAAATGACTGATGACAAAGTATTTCTGTGTGCTGTGTGCTGCTCATACTGAACCTGGACACAGAGTGGTGCAGGCTATTTTCTGGACGCTCTGGCCCTCGCAGAAGGCGCCGCCGTTGAGCGGGGCAGGGTTGGTGCAGGTCCTCGTGCGCTTCTGGAAGCCTCTCCCGCAGCGGCTGTTGCACACAGACCACTCAGTCCAGGTGGACCAGCCCCCGTTCACTGCACAGAGAGAGAGAAAGAGCACAGTCACACCCACCAGCCTGGCTTGGGCAGCCCCAAGGTGCTTCTGGCTCTGTCATGCGGCCTCCAACAGTGGCCACAAGAGATGGCACGAGAAGCAACACTCAACAGGCACAAGCCCACGTCTCCAACACACCAAGTGTATGCCAGGAGTCATTGTACAAGTTGAAGGAATGCTGGTGCTGAATGAAAACCATCATTTGATGACTATTAGGGTTGGCAGGTGACCTACCTTAGCCTGAAAACCAATCTGACCCAGCCTTAAGTGCCTGGTGGAGTGTGTATGACCAAGACCCCTGCAGGTTCAGAGAGCTCTGCCAGCCAGAAGCCTGTGCTCTGAGAGCTGCACCGTTTTCCAAAGGGAAATCTGCTCTCCCACTTGTTCTCAGATGCACCCATCACCTATGCATGTTGAGAGACCCCCTGCTTTGATCAGAGTTTGAGAATTTTCTTCTCCTTTCTTTCAAGAAGGTGACTTCAAGATGTCAGAACAACTTCACTCTCCCCTCTGTGGACATAGCTGGTGCATATATGAATGTCCCAGCACTCCCCTAACAGATATTTAAGCTGTTCAGAACGAGCGAACACTAAATGCATTTCTTTCTGTTGGACATTGGGAATATATTTATCTCTGGGAAGATATTTATGATGACTCTCCTTTTCACCCACCTCAGTTTCTGGGATAGATGGAGGGATGAAGAAGGAGTTGTGCTACTCTAAATAATAATATCATTGTCAGAGCATGGGTAATAACATACTAACATCTCGGATTCCCTAAACCCAAATGTTTGTGATATGACACAGCCCTTAAGCATCTCTGGCAGCAAAACCCATAAAAATGCCTGCTCCCTACACATGTCTCTTGAATACACTTTTGAAAAAAATTCTGTGTATGTATGAGGAAGGGTTGTAGTACGCCTACATCTTTATGTTTCTGCATTCATCTCAGTTACAAAACATGGTGCTCTTGCATGGTCCATCCCTCAATATCAAAAGCACTGCTAATCAACTCAATTCAGCCAGTTTTCTATAAAAACTGAAGTAAAAAGCCCTCATTGTAACTTCAGAGAAGCAACTGCTTACAATTAAATCTAACTGCTACCCTGAATATGAAATGAATATTAGGGATAATCATAGGGATTTTTTCCTACTTGTCTATCCTATAATTAAGCTGATTGTAAGAACACCAGTCAGCTGGCACATAATCAGAGCAGGTTTTGTTCTGGTGGATACCCCCACCTGGAATGCATTTGGGGCAGTAATTCTGCAGGGGCAAAGGCTTCGACTGGTGGGGCAGAGCTGCAACTCAACACAGGCTGGAAGAGACCCTAGGAGGGCATCTCATCCTTTCCCAGCCGAAGCATGGCCAGCCTCAGTCCTACCAGGACTGTGGATGCTGACATAGAATAAAGCATGGGATCATGCTTTATATTCCCCTGATGTTTAGTTTTAAGCTAGGCTGTGTGACTATGAACTGCAGTCCCAGAACACTTTGCTACTTTGCTCTTGATGAGGGTATGTTTTGGAAGTAGGCACTAAAAATAAGCTTATTTAAAGAGATACAAAGAGATGGTGGATTCTGATGAGCTCTGACACTCTTACCAGTCTCTGGAAGCACAAACTCCCTATCAGTTTCACTCTTACTTCTGGAATGGGTCACTAAGAACATGAGCTGTGTCGGTAGTAAGCCATGCCTTGGACACCCCTGCTGCAGGATGTGCCCTGGTGGCTCCCTGCTGTATCCAGCCGGGGTGTGTTACAGCAAGGGGAACAGCCACCTTCTCTCCAGTGAGGCTGTTTGCCTAGGGGGCTGTTCCTCCTTTAATGCCATTGCCTGTCACCAATAAGGCAAGCCATCGGACTTCTGAGGGATTTCAGCAGTGTCCCTGACTGCAGTCTCTGTGTGTGGCTGCAGGGCACCAGGCAGAGCCAGCAGACCAGCCTGGACACTGACCACAGCCAGAGCTGTACATGGGCACTGTGCATCCCCCTCCTGCCCCACCTCCTGCTCTGAGTGTGTGTCCACCCCTGTAGGCATCACTTACCATAGACTATCACAGTCGCTGTGGTGCTTTTCCTCTTGGCCACAATGTTTTTTGCAACGCAGGTGTAATTGGCTGTGTCGGAAAGCCGGGCTTGCTTGATGATGAGGTTGTGATCAATGGTGATGTAAAAATTTCGGTCTTCCACGGGATCAATCACCTCTTCATTCTTCAGCCACTCCACCTTGGGGTTTCAAAGGGCCAGAGGGGAGGCAGTGAGTCAGCACCAAGTCACACCAATATGGACAGACACAGCATCTGTGATTACATTGCATTGCTCAGCCCAGAAAACACTACGAGCCAAGGCAGGTGACGAAGGAACTCACCTGATGAACGTCACCAACTGAAATAAAACACCAGGGCAGAAACACAGGAGGACACTCTTCATGCCTACCCTCTCCTTCAAGTCCCCTTCTGTCCCACCCGTCCACACAACAGCTGTCTCCCCTTGCCTTGAAAACATCAATGCATTTTCAAAGGCTGCCAGGTACTGTACAGAGAAAAGCTGATCCGTGCTTTCAGAGTCAGAGGCAAGGCAAAAGGAAAGGGCGATACCTTAGGAGTGTATCTACAAACATTAAATTCTCTTACAACATCAGAAACTCTAAATCAGCACAGATCTCACCCATTCTCTTCCATATCTTGTCTAATTAGGCAGTTAATAATGCAGTAGCCTTGTACATACCTGCCCTGGGTCTAAAACAATGAAACCCTATATTGGTGTGGGTCGCACTAACAAATCTCAAACCCCAATGATTTTAAGTACACTTGCACTCACACGCACATGCATGTCATTGTCTTGCTTCAATCAGAATGAAACAAAATTGAGACAGTTGCCAAGGAAACAGGAAATCACAAGGACATCAGTGCTTATTTTTCCTTTTTATTTGTGTAAGCTATATTTTACTTTAATAAAGCATAATTTCCTTGGTTGCACAGGAAAATATTTTCCTATGTGATTTTTAATCTAGACAATATTCTCTTTATTGCCTTCCTAAGAAAACACCCTGTTATATACCAGCTGACTGCTGTGAGCCACTTCAACATAATTTGGCTGCAAATCTAATAGCTCGTTTTCACTTGAACTGACTGTGGTGAAGGACAGGACTGGCACCCTGGATGGATCAAAGCTGGGCCTTCATGTCGCTGGGTCACTTCAGCCTGTGCCCAGGATTAAATTAAAGGAAGAAAAACATAAATACAATCAACCCACTGGACTTACGAGGTGCCAGCTGCCAAGTCCTTCCCTCACAAACCCCACTTTTCTAAAGACATTTGAGGAACTACCCAAGCATTGACATACCCCAAAAGCAATAGAGGACATTCCTACCACCTGAGACATCTGTACAGACTGCCCCAAACTGTGGTGAGAAAAAACAAAGATTTCTCCTGGTGTTCAACACAGAGGGCTCAATTCACCCCCAGACAAAGCCAGCCAATGCTGCAAGACCAGTGCTGGAAGATGTGAGCTTGGATTACAGGTGGCCACCACCCACTCCCCACCTTTAGCCCTGCCTTACGCAGCTCCAGCTCCCCTACTCCAGTTTGGGTGGATGGATGCACTTCAGGTATGACCTGCTTCCAAAGATTTACACCTCAGTGAACGCAGAGCCACTGCTCCAAGGAAGGCTTGATTTAAACCCCTCTCTTTCACAGCAGATCACTGAGGGATGTGGCAGCCTCACAGCTGTCGATACTGTGGAGCTTAAAGCTGGTGGTGTAAGAAGGGCTCTGGAAATGGGTAGGTGTGTCTGCGAGGAGCAGGGCAGGAAGAAAAAGGAGTAACACTTTGGGGGCTATATTTCTGTCACTATCACAATCACGTTTCACCAAGGAAGATACAAGCTCTTAGTCAATAATCTGTTTTTCCTTGACAGAATGACTAAACTTGTTTTTCTGCCTTTCTGGAATCCTAATAGGTTTCAGGTATAATCAAGACAGAGAGATTCCTGTTTAGTAAATGGCAATATTTAGCTCCTTCCTCACCTGCTGGCCAAGTCTGAATGCATTCTAGACTGAAAAACAAGCCAGAAGCTTATCTCCACCAGTGGTAGGCTGCCATTTAACTGGTGCTTCACACAAAAAAAGGTCTTTCCTTGGTTCTAATGTCATAATTTATTTCTGGGATGGAGTACAGACATGCCACAGCTCTAAAGATGCTACACCCACTGCCAGAGCTGTGTACATCCCACTTTCAAATCTGCTTGTATTCTTCCTGTGCTCTTCATGTTGAGGACACCAGAAAAGCAAGAACAGGATTACAGTCTACATAGTCTAAGGCTCAGTTTAAAGTATTTCTGGTATGCCCATCCAAGAATATACTCTAGCAGCCTTTGGCACCCTGAAGGCTCCATGCCCAAGCACGTTTTTTTCTCTACTACTCTGCAACATTTTCTCTCTCTGCAAAAACACACATACATATTCAGTCTGAGTCTCAAATGAGCAGATAAAATTAAAGCTGTAAGCATTGAATTCCCTATCATCCCTGCAAAACCACCAAAGATAATATGAAAAGAGAAGTTGCCAATACAAAAAAAAAAACCAAAAAACCAAACCCAAAACAAAATAAAGCAGTTCTGTATAATTCAGTATATTGCCTCTGGCTCCAGACCAAATCTCTTAGGAAAAAGATCCTTTTCACCTAATGTCTCACAGAATTTGCTAACAGTAAAAGTTTGAAGAACAAGATGTCTTTTTTCCTGCCAGTACATCAGTACTGTGTGTGCATGTCTAAATGCCATCTCTTTTACAAGGTATCTCTTTAATATATCTAATTCAGTCTTCTGGCATCCAGGTTTTATGGTGTCTGTTAATGTTGCAAACTCTAATGTCAATCCTGAAGGAACAAACTGATGGATGATTTGACAAGCAGTGGGAGTCTCCTTTCACACATATTTTAGCCATCAGTAGAACAACACATAAAGAGAACACCCCTCTAGTGGTTGTGTTTGCTCCCTCAGTCCTTACAGAAATGGGAACTAATTAAACACACTACAACCTGTGAGACTGTTGTTGGTACTGATTTTCAATGACTGCTGGCCCCATTTTTTATGGTGCAGGTGACTGCAGTGCTCAGCATCTCCAAACCTCTGAATATTTTTTTTTTTTGAAGTAACCAGAGTAGGTGGGAGTAGGGCTGTTCTGTCATGTAAGTAGGAAGAGATCAGGTGTCAAATATGGAAGAGAAGCAAGCAGAACGAGACAGTGTGATTTATGAGTGACAAGTATGCAAACTGTTAGCACAGAAGGTAAAAGCAACGATCTCTTTTGATGCCACATGGTTCCCCAAGGTGCAGCCCCCTTGCTGAAATTGGCTGTTAATCCAGTCAACGCAGAAACTTTTCCTGAATTTAATTCTGCAGCCTGAATAATACTGGCAGCTAAAGCACTGGACACTTCTGCGCCAGAGACCCATACACCTGTAGGCAAGTGGACAGAGGAGCAGCAGGGTATCCATGGGCACTTCTAAGTGCACAAATCCCTGACTTCAAGGTCATAAAAAATCACACCCCCATGCCTCCATTCTTCATCTCTCTGGAGATATTCCAGAGTAGATGTTTGCTTCTGCCTAAATATTAAGGATGTATATTTACTGGCTATGATCAGAACAATTCTTGAACATGTACCTAGCTCTATGTATTCAATTAAATCAGGCAAATCCCTCCAACTGTTATTGATAAATGTACTGATGGTCACGCATATATCTAGAAAAAGCATGGGATCAGTTTTCCCTTATCATAACAGCAATCATTTAATTGGCAACAATTATGCCATGAAGGGTGGTATAATTGTACCCTCTGGGGGATGACAGCTATAGGAAATTACAACATACACATGTTCTTTCTCATACACCAAACCCCTGGAACAAAGCAGACACAAAATCCCTTTGTCAGTTTTCCGCTCAATAAGGTATTTTTGCTGTATGTTTGCAAACTGATGAGCAAGAGAAGGCCACTCAGTTGAGGTGGGAGAGTGGTGAATGAAATCCTGACCAGCAGAATCTGCAGACTGGAGCACACCTGGAGCCAACCACCTTTTGGTCAGAGCTCCTTAGCACTCTGGATGCAACTTGCAGAGCCATGGGGCACACGGCTCCTGCCAGCTGCACTGGATCTGCACGTCCAGGGCTGCTAATGGGCTGGCAAGCGAGGCTGCAGGAGACTGAGCCATCCCTGAGGCCAGCGCAGGAAGGCACGATCCAAGGTGGCTGTAATTTAGAACAACAAACCTTGCAGCGTCTTTTCTATCACCCTGCTCCCTGGTGAGAGACAGATGTGTTTTCTCTAATCATTCACTGATTGGTATTGGGAGATACATTAACATAATTGGCACATTTGTTCTAATTAACAGAAGGAACCTGCCACATGCCACCCAACATGAAAAGCAAGACCATCAGCAAGAACAGAAAACTCCAATAACCACCTCTGCTCTACCTGGGAGCTGCAGCCAGACCTGTGCTGCCACAGGGTGTTTCCAGCAGCAGCACACACTGACACTAAGACTTGCAAAGCCAGGCCAGGCTTCTGTGCAGACTAAATGAACATAGGGAACATAAATCACACAAGCGATTACACACGCAGGAAAACCTATTACAGAAGCTAATTGCTGATACAAATTTAGCCATACCAAGTTACTAGCATTCCTAGGCACTTAAATCTCTTGGCACACTTGCATATGCGTGACTGTTTTAGAAACTGGTAGAGCAGAAACACATCTGCTCTGAAAGAAACCCGAGGATGGAACAGGAATATGATCTCATCTAGATGCTGCCCTCTAGATCGTACGAGTTGTTCCCTACACGTCTGACGGTCTCAAGAACAAATTCAGCAGGCTCTGAGTTCTGGATCCTGGTCATGCATTGCCTCCTCTGCACCAACCTGCCCTAGAGTCATCTTCAGAGTGAGGAGCACCTGCTGGAAACAGCAAGTCTTCCATCCTCCAGACACAGGCAAAGCCCGCCAGTGCAATTTTCCACAAGAAACAAGATGCAAACATCTGGGAGCAGCAAGAGACTTGCCATGATGAAAGGCAATTCGTAATTTTGGAAGGCGAGAACATTGTACCCGTGCCTTCCTCATGCCTGGTTGACACAGCAGGACTGCTTTCCATCTGGTTCCCCATCCAGGCTGGATTGTGGCTGGTGTTCTCTGCAGCTGTGCCAACTGGTCCCAGTGGCACTGCTCGCCTTGCAGCAGTCCCTGCTGAGCTGGCATCACCTCCAACAGCCACAGGGAAATCCCAGCTCCCAGCTTCACCTGCACTGTAACACACACACGCCGAGACTGAGAAAACTCTAGATGCTTTCATATGAGCCAGCAGCAATTTCAGGTACCCTGAGACTTGAGTGCCTCTGTGAAGAATGCTATTTGATTTTCGATCTGGTTTCATCCCAGCAACTGTCTGCTGAAGAGGATGCTGTCCTCTATGTACTGTTTACTAGAAAAATACTTCATACACATTTAAGACTGAAAATAAAAGGAAAAAGAAGTCACCTCCAAAGAGACTGAAATTACAGCTATGAGAAACTGCAAAACATACTGAGAATGAGACAGCAAATGCAAACCACCACGGCATTTTGTTCAGTTGCTCTTATTGTGCTTCTGCTGCCAATAAGGAGAATTGTTGTTCCTGCTGAGGAAACACTTCCTTAATTACACATATATCCAGCTTTCTGCTTGCAGGGTGTACATACAGATGCTGGCTGTCTCCAGCCCCAATACAGCTTTGCTTTATGCACAGCTGGGAAGTTAAGCCTCAGAACAAGCTTCTGAGGTGGACTGGTAGCAGCAGACAGAGAGTCTCAAATTCAATCACAGATCATGGCATTACTAAATGAAAACCACAGCATCTGCTATGTGGCCATCAGGAGTTGCTGGGCTGCCTTATCCCACCTGAAAGAGGGGCTTGAGCTGCACATGTTGACTGGCACTTTTAGTACCATGTGGGCATGTGGACTCCCCAGTCCCTGAAGCAACTGGGAGGGGTCTGTTGGGGAGCAGCCTTAAACAAGTTACCAAAGTGACCTCTGTGGCTCTTTGGCTGGATGCATAGGTAGATGGATCTTATTCTTCACAGCACAGAGATATATGACTTTTGGGATCGTGAAACTCAATAAGGGGATGGGATCTGGGCACGGTTGAAGTCCCCAAGCACGGCCCCTTTCCCACTCTACTTCAAAATTGCATAGTGCCTGTTGTCAAACACACAGCTCCTCCTACCAGTTTCAAAAAGCTGTAAATACTATATGGTTACACATTTTAGTGCTGCAAAAGCACCAGGTGTAGAAACACCTGAAAATTGGTGAAATGAAAATTCCTGAGCAAAACCCAGCAAAACCTGATCAAACAACTCTTGAGTGACAGCTGATGTGTGCTCTGCAGGCTGTATATTGGAAGTACCTCCATGAAAATGTGGGAGCATCATAATTCTTCATGCCTAAGGTGAGCACTGCATTTGAAGAAGTTACTGTCAGAGGAACTGAGCAAGGCAGACACTATCATCAAGTGACTGTGGGTTCTGGTAAGAACCAGGAGCTCTGCAAAGCCCTGACAGAGGTAACTCTCACACTTCAGGCACTATGAGGCCTGTTGTTTATAGTGAGCAAGAATCACTGTGTCAAAGTAGGACCTGATGGACTGATCTTGTAGGAGTACAGAATAGTGGTTGAGGAGCTGTCTTCTCTAAGGGGAGAATTGGGAGGTATGCTCATCTGCCTCATCAAAAAAATGCAGCCAAAAGCTGTGTCTCACAGTGTGTATCTTCCAAAACTAAAAATATAAAGTACTGCTCTGAGTGCAGCCTGAATAGAACAGGTAGGTTGTGTTATCTAAATCAGAGTCCCACAGCAGTCTTTGCCAAAGAAAGCAAGCTGTAGACAAGAGGATAAGGTAGCAGGGTTCATGTCAGTGCTCTTGTAGAAAAGCTCCCATTTCATGGAGGAACTAGAAGTCTGACTGCTCTCCAGTCCCACAGATCACCTTTGCCTGAACTGAATCATACAGCAACTGGATTCATTTTGGAGCATGGTCTGCCCTCACTTACACTGGCAACAATGGAACTGCACTAGAAAGGAAAAACACAGGGGCAGATCCCATAGAAAATGCAGGTCTCAAAAAAAGCAGTCCTGCCAGAAGACCTGTGCATTTTGGCATGGTTTTCTGCCCTGTGGAAATGAACTGGTAGGAAATGTAAAAACAAGGCCACTAATAATCTAGTCATCAGCGTACTACCCAGGAAAGCACAAACTCAAATGCAAACCTATCCTTCAGCAGGACGTTGTAACCTATGTCTCACGCTTCACAAGAGTGACTTGACCACCCACCAGTAGGCTGGGGGGTAAGAAGTACATAAAAAGGGGCAGAAATGTACGAGCCGACAATTGCAGGGTGCTTTATCCTGTACTTTTGGAGCAGACAGGCCTGCATGGCCAGACCTTGCCCAATGGCTCTCCACAGCCAAAGATGAGCAGCCCTCATACATTTTGGGCTGTGCTCCTTCTGCCTCCCCCTCCCCACTCTTCCTCCCACTGACACCCGAAGGCAGCTCTGCTGTATGTCACAAGCCACTGCAAAGTGTCACTTTTCAGCAATTAGCATTTCCGGCCACGAACTCCTCTACTTGTCTCTTGTAGAGCTCACTTTCCTGCTGTGAATATAAAACACTGTCTCAGTGACACACACCTGCATGGAAATGCACACACATGAACTCCCAATTAAGGGATAACTGCTGCAAAACATAAGAGGCTCTCAGGAAACAATGCAAACAGCAGTCATATTAATAATCAATTAGAAGGAGCTGCCTATTTGGAGAAGTCCCTAGCTTCCACCAGCCTTTGCCTGTGCAAGAGCAGCTGAATAAAGTTTGTGTCACAGTCATCTTGACTCGGCAAAACCCTCTCTTCTGCCTCTTGACTCAGCGATCCTTTTCCCCTTGCTCTAGCTCCTAATTAAGCCATGAATGTGGATAAATATCACATCCAGTTTTAAACCCAACCGGGTCACCAAACCGTACACTACACCCTGTTCTGCAATTAAATTACTCTGTGAAACACCTCAATTAAAATTAAAGAAGCAATTACCCCCCTGTTAAAGGCACCACAAATCATACATTTCAATGCAAAAGTTCATCTGGCAGCTTACGGCATATTAACCAGTCTCACATCTCATTTGTGTTTTGATCTATAACCTACCCAAATGAGCTAATTTGATGTGACTCAGTGTCTCTAACTATATTTTATCATGTGCAATAAGATGCCTGCGTCTTTCAAAGAACAAGTTAAATGAGCTAAGGGGTTAATTGCTAACAGCTCAGCTGTTGGAGCGTCACAGAATGGGATCCTTCCTGCCTTCTCAGGTTAGGTTTAAAAAATCACACACAGAGCAGAGTGGAATTGAAATGGATGTTTCTGTTCATGCTGGGGAGCTGCAGCTGTCTGATTCCTACTGACCGTGAGGCTGGTGGGTCAGACTGCTGATCCAACCACCTTATCCTACTTCTCCCCACTGGGGAAAAGCAGAAGGCAGAGAAGCACAGAGCTCAGAAGGGTGCTGTTTCTATTTCCACTCTTTTTTTCTCTTTTTGTCACAGCAGGAATATGTGAATTTGCCCCTTCCGCCCTCAGCTACGTGTGGAAACCTCAGTGTAACAGCGCCTGTGCTGGGCCCTCTGCTGCTTGCCTGGCCCATGCATTGGAATAGCCCAAACATTTACCTGGGTGGTTCAGAACCTGTAGGTTTGTTCAGCCTGATCTTGGCTATAAACCTGAGAGTGGGGAGGGATGCCATGGTGCAGCTGACACCCACGCTGGTTGGGGCTGGTGGGAAGTGGTATATGACAGCAGAGAAGCTGATCTGGTTTTCCCAGAGACCATGGAAACTCTCGTTTCCTTACTTTGTCCCAAGTGAAGAATGAGATGTACTTTGATTTGACCTCCGGCCATGAGGCTGGTGTATTTTAACACACCTGTTTGTATTTGCATTTTGGCTTTTTCTTTTTCTTTTCCTCACGTCTGTGATCTGATCCTGCTTTAATGCTTGTCATGTACTAGTGGATCTGAGGGACTGGTAAGTGTTGCTTTAAAAGCTTTGCCTGCCCAGCTCTGTCTTTGTCCTTCCTGCCCTCTGGAGAAGCAGTATTCTGCTGTGTGTTTCAGCTTTTCAGAAGTCCTAAGATCTGCTCTAGCATTGATCCATAAGAGCTTGACACAGTTAATTGCAATTAAATATGCTGGGAATGATAAGACTGAATTCCCCAGATACTGAAAAGAGGACAGAATTTATCCCTGAGCATGCTTGTTCTCACCACTTTGAAATACCAGGAAAAAAAGAAAAACAAACCAAACACCCAACAGAGAATAAAGGGGGAGAATAGAATCAAAGAGAAAAAGCAAGAAAAAGATGTTGGGACTCTGGACTCCAGCACTGCACCACAATACACTGTGGGTGCATTTTGTACGGTTTCACAGTGTAAGCTTTTCTTCATCTGTTTTGGCGTTAAAGCCAGTGACTACTTCAGAAGCCAATAAGAGAAAAAAAAACCTAAACAAAACACAGTTTACAGAGTATGAAGAGTCTGAGGCACATGCTCACCAAAGCATTTGGAAATGCTGCTCACATCTGCAGCATATGCGTTACCCTACTTGGAGTCAAAGCAGTCTTTCAACAAGATGGAAAACAGCCCCAGTCTGCTGCCTGCCTTCTCCCAAGCCCTTCTTATAGTTACCTGTGCCACCATATCAGAAACTTCTCCAAACAAATAAATTAAGCCTTAAACAAAGAACTCGTTCATCTTTAAATTAAAATAATCATGTAATCCTTCAACCCACCAAGTTATCTTTCATCTTTCCTTTTTTTTTTTTAATTTATCTTACTAGCTTTAGCAAGTGACTGTAATAAAGTGTCACATTAAGGTATTCATATTCATTAGTGTTCAGGTCTTTGTTCTTTTAATAATGTTGGAAAGAATCTACAAAGAGGCTGTATTAGGCGGCTGTCCAATCTGGGTGTTTGATCTCCTTCTGACTTCAAAAGTCAGAAGAGGAAAAAAACCCACATTGAGAATGGTTCTTTTGAATGTCAGATAGGGAGTATAAGATTTCTGAGCCTGCCAAGTGTTAATTGGTGTCTGCCCTGACCAGGGTACAAATAAGATTCCCAGCCAGTCAATGCACCGTCATGAAGAGCTATTGACAGAGTGAGCAGGATACTGGAAAGCAGGAAAAAGCACAACTGTTATGGCAGCAGTTCACAGAGGTTTTTTTCAGAGATCACTTTCCACAAATCATGTTAAATTATGCTGTTTGGGTCCCAGCCATGCAACTGGGTAGAACAGATCTTTCCAAGAGAACAACTGGACTGGCTGCTGAAATTCCAGAGGTGCTTGTAACACTGCATAAAAATGAACGACGCGTCAGCATTAATCTCTGTTTCTAGCACAGGTAATGAAGTTCCCCAGTACTACCCTGCACTGCCTGAACAACATATCCCAGTGCAAAAACTCCTGCCACGGTACAACAACAAGTTGATTTGATGCAAAAGAAGCATCAGAAAGGAAAATAAAAACATGCTGCTGAGTTCCTGACGAAACCCAACTGATTAATATTACAGCTGTCAGCAAGCTGGCTCGGCAGACCTAAACACTCTTTACAGTTTTGGAAATCTTAATGGGGAAAGAAAACAGCCTGTGGAACAAGAAAATGGGAAAACTCTTCTATGCTAATTATTCTTTCTCATGTTTGTGGACACGTTTCTGCAATTCTGATTAAATCTAAACTTGGGTTAGATGGGGAGGTAACACTTTAAGCTTCATCTCCTGAGAAATCAGCCATCAGCACTGAGTGACAACCACATTGCTACTTAGCCATGACAGTCTGACTTATCCTAATGCAAACTGGCAACAGTTTCTTCTGTGCGTAGTAGAGGAAAACCGAAGAGAATTCAGATAGGGGAATTACCGTCATTAGCAATCAATTTTTCTCGTAACAGCCACAGTGGATTTAGGATTTCAGAGGCTCCCCTGTGACTCAGAGAACCCCCTTCCATAAGCTGTGAGTCTGAAGCTGGAGCCACTGCTGCACTTAGGGAAGCTGCTCCTCACTGCTGTTGTCAGGCACAGATTCTGCTGAAGGGTAAGCTGGCTCCTGCAGGTGGAGGGCAGGCTACCCACTCTGGGTTTGCTTAAAAGGCAGTAGGAAAAACAGCTATGTCCCTGAAGATGGCTTATTAGGCAGACACATTCTCTATTTTCCCAAATGTCATGCTGCTTTACCTGGGAGCCCGTATTGAACCATGGTACGTCCTCTCATACCAAATTGGCAGAGTGGTGCACACACACATGAGTGAAATATAATCTGGCAAACTAAAAATTAAAATATCTTTATACCATGTTTGAAAGGTGCCCCTCAGAATAAGTGAAATGTGTTTTTTCTTTAAAAGCAAAAGGAAGGATACTAAGCTGGTATTAAGATGTTCCCCCAGCTACGTGTCCTTTGGATGCCAGATATAGTTGTGATTTTTCAAAGGGAAGAAAAAACTGAAACCAAAGCGCCTGCAGCTCTGCCCAGCAAGGCACCACAACCCAAAGCTGTTAATCAGGTCCCAATCAATCTTGTCTATGAGCAGCAGCCAGTCAGCTCTCCATTACCACCCATTCATCATGCCCTGCTGTAAGTCACTGCACCATTAGCCACCCATCAGGCCTTGCTTAGGATGTCCCAGTGCCAGACACTGCTGCTGTTGCTCACCTCTGCTACTGGGATGCCTTCAGGGGGGCGGCATTGGAGCAGGACCTCTTGCTCCAGGGACACTTCTTTCCCCAAGGGCTCCTGCTCAAAAGTTTTCCGGAGATCTGGGGAGGGAGAAGAAAAAGAAATCTTTAGCATTATCATCAGCTGGTCATTTAAATTACATTTGCTTGCCAAACTGGATAAATGCAAGAGACAGAGAAAACAGCAGTTTTGCTCCCTGTAAAATAAAACACTTAAAAAAGTCTGGGTCATGTTTTCACTTCATTCCAACATTAAGCAAAGATTTCATAGTGGATTTATTACTTATATTGTGGTACAGCATGTGAACCCTGTGCGGAACCAAGGCTTCCTGTGGAAGGTCATTTCCAGACATAGAACAAAAAGTGAAACAAGTCCTTTCTTCAGACAATTTACATTTGGTGAACTATACCAGTGAAGTACTAAAGAAAGTTATGGAAAATTAAATAAATTTGTAAAACTACAGCATATAAACTGAGTTGCCTTAAACTCATAGATGAAAGTGCTCATGCTGTGATTTAATGTACTTTCAGCTCATAAGCATTAACTTTACAGCTTTAGCTAATTTGTCTACACCTTATCATTATCCCTGTAGCACTAAGTTATTATTACTATTAATAATAATGTAATAATAATAATAATAATGATGATGATAATAAGAAAAAGTCACTATGAGGAGCTGAACCATGCTTGGATCCTGTGGCAGACTGACAGGGCATTGAATGCACCTCCAAAGATGGGACCAGTTCATTGCACTGGACAGCTGGGAAGTCTGGCTTTTTTGTACACTTCTGTAATGTCTCTACACTGGTGGTAAAATGGACTTGAGAAGTTCCCTCCTCACCACTCTCTCTGTGATTCTGCCGTGGACTGCCACCCTCTCCACTGTGCCAGGGTGGATGTGGCTTTGGAGAACTGCACATTCAGCCCCAGTAGCTACTGGGGATATTTCACCCTCCTGCTGGTTCCTTCTCCAAATGGATGTGAAGCCATGCTCAAAGTCACATCAAAGAGCTGGCCTGACTTCAAAAACTTTACAACCCAGTTATTTTTGTTTTACTTCTTGTTCTGAAGTCAAACCATTTCTGTACATCAGCTCACAGTGAGGTTGCACAAATACTTGGGTCATTTTGGCAACAAGACATAGGCATATGGAAACAATTTAAAAGCCAGATATTTCATATTTTGGAGCCATAACCTCTGACTGGGCTGGAAAACAGAACACTGAATTGAACCGGTTCACAAATAAACCATGTAAAGAGTTATTTTTCATCTAGATTACCCCCAAAACCTGTTTTAGAGCTGACCCCACAATGAACTGCATCAGTGCTACCAAAAGACCAAACCTGGGGCTGGCAAATCCAAAGATGGAAAAGGAGATGGGGTGGCTGCCACCAAAATCAGCTCCTCTGATACCCTGAAACTCTGAAATTTTGAATATCATGAGACGTCTATCTCTTAGCCTAAATTGGGAAAATGTGGTTGTTCAATTACCTGGAATTAAGTATCAGTCTAATGATACCATGAAAAAGCTCTGCCATAGCTGGAGATGCTCATTTTAACTTGATATATTGGTAAACTTCTGATATCCAAGCATTTCCCCGGTGAAACTGGGCATCTCAGTTGTTCCTCTGCACCACAGGCATGAGCGAAGCAGCCCCACACTTCACTGCTTTCCCACCAGGGGCATTCCTGCTCCCTCTGGCACACAAGGCAGGGATACTGAGAGCCCCTCTGATGGGACAAGATTTATGGCCACAGTTTAAGGCACCGAAAGATAAGCTTTGGTACATTGCACTGCAGGAATGTAAGAAATTGCTGTCTCCAGCTCTCTGCTTGTTTGGGGTTACCTTCTGTCAAAAGGAAGCGCATGCCAATGTCACAGCTACCTCACCACAAACCCCACCATTCGAACCTCAGTCGTTGCTGAAGGGGGCTTCACCCTACAACACCAGATGACTTAGGGCAAAGAGGAGGAGCAAAAATCTGGACGTGAACATTTCTTAGGATGACATGCCAAGCTTTGCCAGGCTGTGCCAGTCAGCATCCCTGTGACACTGGAGTTACTCCAGGCCAGTGAGGCTCATTCGTGTTGATACCATGATGATTTTTTGCCTTTTCTTTTATACCCGTTATGCCTTTTTACAACTTCTGTATTCTTAGTGCTTTTTGCCTACATTCTTGGACTTGTTTGTTCAGCTAGGAGACTCAACATTTTAGAAGCTTCGTAGGTAGGGGTTAGTGTGCCCCAGACCCCAAGGTCCTCTCCAGAACACATTTTGTAAACTAAGATAGAACCAGGGGAAGGTTCCTTGGGGGGGGCTCATTTGAGCCTCTCATTGGGGAATTTTTGATAGATATGCTAATTAGTAACACCTATAAGGTTATACCAGATCTTTTGGGGGTGTGCATTGCAGTGTGCATTGAGGTGCATTCGACCTGGACGTGGTGCACCTAACGATCCTTAAAATAAATAAAATAAAAATAAATAAAATAAAATAATAAATATAATATAAATAAATAATATAAATAAATAAAATAAAAAAAATAAAATCCCTTTTTTCCCTTCTAACCATGTTTGACTCTTGATTTTAAGACCAGGAAAAGGCATCAGTGTGACAATAACCTCATCAAGTCTCTGATGTCTGTACAGAGCTCCCAACACATTGCCAGTTCCAGTACCATCAGCTTCATCCCACCCTCTCTGACAGGCTACCCAGCCGACATTTGGGTTCTACTGCTCCATTTGAGTAAACCTTAAACCCTCCAGGTGCCCATGGGCGGGAGCCATTCGAAGGACAAAAATGCTGAGCTTTGGCTTGCTGAAATTCTGCACGTTAAACACAGAAACGAGCAGCTCTTTCTAGAGCTGGTAGGTTTCTTGGGAAGTTACATTCTTCCTTTGGCCCAGGCTCCTCACCCATCCTGTGGGCTTGATAGGTATCCTGGGCACACGTAATGTCAGAATAACGCAGTGTGCTTTGAATTAGCAAACAGCTGGGGTTATATTGCTAGCAGTACCCATAAGATCACACTATTGTTATTTCCACAGGTATCTTCAGAAGAAAAGAATTACCTCCACATCAGGAACACCTTAGTGCATTTAGCAGGTACACACACGTGCACAATGCAGACAATTATTGTGCTCTAATATCACGGCTGAGGGAAAATGATAAAGTTACTGTAATAGCTATATAAGCATATAGGCACAGTATTAAATAGCATATTAATAATAGCTTTCAGGTGTTCAGATATAGAGGGCTGAAGACAGTAGAGGGAGATTAGATAATAATCTGAATATCTTTCTTGACATCTTGATTTACTGTCCTGCCTACCTTCCTGAAACATTTAACAGAGCTCTGATGTTCTACATTGCCTCACGTGCACAATAATCACCTCTCCCACAAAGCACTTGCCTTTAAAAAAAATCCCCAAGTTTTAGTGCATACAAAAGTAAATAGCATTAATCTAGAAAGGTCTAATAGTTAAAAAGTCCCCCTTTAACCTCTTTACCATCAACAGCTGGAATTGCTGCGTATGAACAGCCCCTTTTCCCCGGGAACAGTTGCAGTGGTGCTGCAGCAGGTGGGATGAACTTTGTGGGACCCCGGCTCTCCTGGCTGC
Source organism: Monarcha castaneiventris obscurior (assembly GCA_026261815.1). Taxonomy (NCBI): domain Eukaryota; kingdom Metazoa; phylum Chordata; class Aves; order Passeriformes; family Monarchidae; genus Monarcha; species Monarcha castaneiventris. Next base: position 9,088,540 of record JAMPIT010000890.1, read on the forward strand.
CCCCACCCACAGGGCCTTGCTGTAGGAGGATGCTCCAATGGCACCATGGGATTCAAGCATTTCAATGATCCACAAACTAAAAATACACTAAGTAGGGCCTTTGACATAATAGGCAGCAATGTTCTCAAAGGAGCTATTAGATACTATTGAGTAAATTATACTAATTTGGCAGGGGGGAAGGTACATAATTGTGTATTTACAAGATTGGGAGCTCTTATATCCTGTTGGCTCCCTCCCATGTGTTCACAGCTTTATGCCACCACCTCCCACTGCAGCCATGTCACCTACAAATGGCTCCAGATGGCAACAGTGCAGGGCACTTGTGGTTAGTTGGCCTAACCAAAAATAAGGTTGGCTGGTTGTGACACACACAACACGGGTTTTTAACTGATGGAGAAGCAGAGGGCCTGAACCAACATCCTTATCACCTGCTGTAACCATCATGAAACACCCTGCTTGGACAGCACCGGGTTTTGAAATGACTGCTTTTTCTCTATGGCACTTGCTATGATTTCTGTGGACAACAATGACATCCTCCAATTCTTCAATCCTCAGCTTCCTTTGCCATTTAACAATTATAATCATCATGGAAAGCTCACACTGTCATCTGGGAGTGGGTGAGCTTGCTAATGTACTGAGGGACTTTGGATCTTTCCCAAGCAGAGTATTTTCAATAACACTTTTCAATTTCTCAAAGTGTCATATAAGTTACAATTGCTTGTGAGCGAGGACAGAAGGGATTCATTTTCCCAGAGAATGGTAAGAGACTAATAAAATGTATCCAGTTAAAAATAAGAGAAAAAGAAGAAGCTTTAACAATCTTCAGAAAATATGCCTGGAAAAGCAAATCAATAAAACATTTGATCCATTCTGAATCAGGACCTCTCTGTCTGTGAAGAGGCAGTGTGCATTATTAAAGCCTGGGGTCGGCAGCAGCCCTGTTACTGAGACGCTGAGAGAGCACCTTCTCTACCCTCCCCTTCTGCAGGGGGGACACGAGAGAAAGGCAGCTGCAGTTTCCATTATTAGTTTGGAAATGTAGAATAATCCTATATTGTCTGTGTTAGCAGTACTCTCCCTTCCCTTATGCAGGTAATATTCTCCATAGTGGAGCGAGCCGGGGTGGGCAGTGGTGCTGAAGGGCGCACCTTGTCTTTCACCAGCTCTCTGACAGATCTCACCCAGCTGCAGGTGGGGATGTCACTGCCAAGTCAGGTAATGTCCTGCACCCCCACCACGCGCTTTACCCCACCTCTACCTTCCCTTCAAGGCTGTCTTCAAAAAATAAACCAAAGACAGCAATTAAAATTCTGGTCTGCTGCCTTGAACCAGGCTATTTTCCTTACTAAAGCATAGTCCTACTAAATTCAGAGGGGGCTCTTGTGGCATATATTGCAGCACGTTTACAGCATACTTATGGTGAGACTTCCCTCCAAGACTCCTGAAACACTCCTGCACAGCCCTCTCTGGTAAGGACGTACGGCTGCATAAGAGCTGCACTGAAATGAGAGAACTTTCATAAGCATAAAACTGAAATAAAGTAATGGGAAATCAGACTCTCAGTGTACACCATATTGTTAACTTTACTTCTGAATTACTATGCTTTTTGGGCAGAGGGGCATTAGATCTAATTTTCTGTGCACTGGTAAATTACTTCATTATGTGTTTAGTGCATTTTATCTTACAAAACACTCAGAAGTTGCATTTTTGCCTGCCAAAGGTAATAGATTATACAGGAAGTCATGTCATTTCCCCACTTCCTTTTCTACCTGTCAGCTTCTAAGAAACAGCAAAGAATGACCCTATTATTTTTTTTTAAATCAAATATATTTTATCTCTTTGTTGTTCTGGGTTTTACTGTGATGTGTGGGTGGGTAAAACTATAAGGGTATCTTTCATCATTTCTGAGAAATGTGATAAGAGGCAGACCAGGCGCTTCAACAGGGTGCTAATGCAAGGGTGACTAATGAATGAGCATGAAAAACGGACACTTGTCAGCCAGGAATTAGATGCAAACCAGACGAACAGAACAATGCAGCATTACTGTCAGGAAAAGATGGATTTCTGCCCTTGGTAGACCTTTAAGACTCTCTGCGCCTTCTAGTAACTCCAACGTCAACTTTCCTCGTATAACAAACAATCTAAAGTATGAGCAAGCTTGAAGAGCACAGAAAGAAAAAAAACAAACATTTTTTCTATACAACTGTCATATTAACTATGGCCATTGAGAGAAATACGTGCAGTGTGAGATTTCAGAGAAACAAGGGTTTAAGAACGTGAAAAGACCCCCACAAAAAGTACGTATTTCCATACAGAAGATAGCTTGCTTTATGTAGGTAAGTATATACAGCCATCAGTATAAAACCAAATGTGTCATAAGCAAAAAAGACAATTAAAACACTAAAGAAAAAGTGAATATGGCTTGGCATAATTCTAGCTGTTATTAGAGGATTGATATGATATATGTAGGCAAGCTTACCTCCTTCCCTTGAAAGTGTTCTCAAGAGGCAAGGTTCATTTCTGTTTTAATTTTACCTAGACTAATAAGAACACCCAAACAGAAAAGTAATTGTGGGAAAAGAGTGGTAAAATGCCACTGATGTTCTACAAAGAGAATCCACATGCTTATGAAAACACATCTCAGTGCACTCCCAAACTTGGATGACTGATTCTTAGTTCGAGAAACATGACTAATACTGTAAAACTGGTCTCTTTCTCTTCCATCAATTTCCGCAACACAGATAGAGTTAAGAGACACCTTTTTGCTTCCAAAAAAGCCATTAAAGACTGAATTGCAAATAAAAATGTACGAAACCATGCCCTGTCAGGCACACTTTGGCCTTGCTTTTCTGTTCACAGCTGAGTCTATGACCTTTGCACAGGGATCAATTGCACTGGTGGGTAAGCAATGGAAAGGTTACGTTCAAAAACCTCTTATTTTCCGTTTTGTTCTTGTGTGGTTCCAGCTCTGTGTTATTAATTAGATCAAACCAGATTTCCAGTGAGACAGTCACAGGACTATCATCAGTCTGTAACCCAGGGGATTCCTCTGCAGCCTCTATCAATGGCTTTTTTAAGTGTGGTGTCTTGCTCTGCTGTATCAGCTGCACGCTGGGCGTTGATCAAAGCCTCCTGCCCTCCTCCAGTGCACTGCTGCTCACAGAATGGAATTGCAGCTGGACAGGGCTGTGCTCTCAGCTGGCCCACGAACAGCAGCTGGAGCTGAGGACTGAGGAAATAAGGCAACACCTCAAAACTCTGTCTTAATGCTCAATACACAACTCTGTGCTACTCTTTCCTTCTCTGCAGGGGCTGTTTCACTTCTGGCCAGTCCTAAAGACAAATGTTGCAGCACCATGAGGCTGACACAGCCTTCTCAGTCCAGAGAGGAACATCAAGGATGGTGGAACTTCCACCTTTACAAAGCCTAGCAGCTCGTGGCTTGGGCTGAGTTTGTCTGTAGCCCTCTGGTGGCCCAGGCAATAAGGCTGACACCCCACACAGCCAGGAAGCAGCATGAGCTTTCATGGCCAAACAGCTGAGGGGGACTGAGGCAGCTTCTTGGAAGTGCACACCTTGTTTTGGGGATGCAGGCTGCTCTATCCACTGAGCAACAGAACGAGGTGAGGAACACCCTTTTCTTGCCAGGCTACAATCTGCAAGACACTCTGCAGGAGCTCAGGACCTTCTCTCCTCTTTATTTCATTTGTATTTTCAGCCTGAACAAATGGAGGTGCAGACTGGCCAGCCTTCATTCTGCCAACGGCATCTTTAGCCAGCTGGGGATAACACTATATCCCGATGACTTTCGGGAGACTCACTGCCTACAGAGCTGCAAAAAACCCATTCTTTCCCCCTCCTCCCTTTAGCTCTAAGCTAGTTCAGCCGGGTGCTCGTAAGACTAAAAACTCTTTTGCAACACAAAACTCTTTTCCTTGAGTTAAGGAAGTGGCTGTGCTTATAATGAAGAACGACCCACTCAACACATTTGGTATTGAAACAACTGCAAGAAATACGAGCAAACAAATTTTATCAAGAATTCACTGAGCAGATGGGTTCCCAGGTGTACATTGATCACACTGGTCTCCTCCTCTTCTATTTTTACTTGATAGCTCAATATTTTGTTATAAGCTTAACCTGAAAACCAACTTATAAACTTAATTCTATTCATTATTTGATTCGGTGATTGAAGATTGACTCCTAAGTTCTTGCTTTTCAAATAAATCTAAATGTAATGTTCAAATGACCTAACCTCGACAGGTGCCTTTTTACATGACAGATGTGCTAAAGGTACTAAAGACGGACATTAGAAACATCAGGTGTACATTACAATTCATATGTAGAATTGAATTTACAAGACACTGGAACACTAAAACTAAAATCTATTTATATAAATGGTATTTCGTTGTTGCACTTCTGGTATAATAACCTAACTCAAACAGCTGTCTGGCCACTACTAAAATACAAGCAAAATTTTGTTAACTTCCTGGCTGGATCTATCAGCACTAAGGTCCTAAGCAGACTCTGCTGAAAGATGATAATTTCTCAGGCATGACAGTGCAGGTGGGATATTCTCAAGGCTCCTACAGAGGCATTAAATTAATGTAAATTCAGTAAAGCAGTTTTCTTTTGTTTTTTAAGTAATGCTAACATCAAGTCCACCCTATATAGAGTCTTGGCTCTTCAATGCAATGTAATTTGAATTTATTGCTGTTGCAAATGCATTCTTAAATTTGGGAGTGGTCATGCCTGTTAACTTGGGAAGAAACATGCTTATCAGGAGCACAAGCAGAGTGGGAGGTAGGATTGAGCATGCTAAATGCACAGTTAACCTCTCTGCTGCCCTTTCTGTAATCTGCTGTTGGTCGGTAATCTCAGCTCAAGACCACGTGCCTCAGTCATCCCTTTATTCGCTACAGGCAGCGGATATTGATTAGTAGCAACTTAAATGGTACACAAGGAAGGAAGGAATTAAGGTCCTATCTCTGCTAACTCTCACAGACACTTACCAAAGTACACAAACCACATTTTTATGTTCCTTTAATATTGGATATCCTGGACATACCTTCTTATTAAAGTGTTTTAAGTGTTGGCCTTCCTAGCTCCCTCTGCTTATCCCAACATCCACCCAACCTTGGACCTATCGTAAAGGGCTCTAATGCTTTTGTGGCTGCAGAACATGTCCCCACAGCTCTGCTTGGATCAGGTATGTGAAGAGAAGAAAGGCACTGCAGCCATGTGACACAGAGCATGGGCCCCAGCACTAAAAGGTGAGATAAACAAGTATCAGTAAAGAATATGTGATTGTTTTTCATATCTGCTGCTTTGCATAACTGCATACCCCTTGTAAGCGGAGATAAACCATCAGATGAACCAATCTATTTTTCTGTACTGCATTTAACTTATCAGTATACAGTATCTGACATGCATATATTAACTGCATGCCTTTGAAAAAATGTCTGGGAGAATAAAGGCTTTCAGATAAGTACATCGGAAACCAGTACAAAATCATAAAAAAGATTAACAAGCACAGTTTCTTACTACATCAGGGCTTTAAAAAAATCTTTTCTTTTTGTTTTTCAAATTCTTGATTTTTCAATATCTTGATTTTAAGATAATGAATAAAGGAAAAGGAAAAAACTATTCACATCCATTACACCAAAAAAAGGTCAGGTAATAGAAATTACAGAAGAAAGCTTCTATTTTCTCATCGATGTTCAACAAATCCAAAACCTGGAAGCAGATTTAGGGCTTGAATTCTTACTATATTTTCTCAAGGGCAGCATGGGTTAACATCATGAAGTCAGTGAAGCCACAGCAACACCAAACTGGTGCAAATGGAAAGTGAGGTTGCTCTATGCACAGGGGCTCAAAGCAATTTGTCTTAGCCACCCCTTTATTATCTGATCTAAAAATTAGGTCAAATCCTGCAGCTATTGTTTAGTCTTTATCAGATGTATTTTCCAGTGGGTTTAACTCTACTTTTGGTTACAGAGGCTCAGATCTCATTCATTGTTTTAACAGGAATTTTGCCGTTAGGTTTTATCTGCTCAATGACATCAGCTCTGTTACAGAAAATTCACATTAAAACTTTGTATTTGGTTTCATTTTTCACAGTCAAAGGTAAAGCTGCCCTCTCCTTCCTGCCTCCCTCCACAACAGGAATTTTTTTTAATTGAGCAGGAAAACTGTATCAAAACACATTAGTGACTCCTAAGGCTCCTGATAGGATTTGCCTAGAATAAATCAGAAATGTGCGAATAAATAGGAAATGTGTTTTAGCACTTTCCTAGGCAAATACCTCAGAAAATTTATTGTATCTTTCCAGCTCCACCAAGATACATACATTAGGTGTCAGTACTTTGTTGGTTTCTGATATATCTAAAATGGCAAAGTGAAAATTAATCTCAACAAATCTGCTGGTTTAAGAGGATGAAATGCTCAGCTCTGCTCTCATGGGGGGACAAATGCCCCAGGACGACGAATTCAGTGAAACAGGAAAAACATGCCTTTGCAGAAACAGCCTGCACAGAAGGGAGTAATTTCGCAGCATACTCACGATTCAGGAGTGCAACAGTGATTTGCTGTTAAATGCCCTAAACACTTAGGGAAGCTGGAATGTTGTCTTTAAACTCAGATTCTTTTCCTGTCTATATTGCCAGCAAGGGCAACCTTTGAAAACCAGCAGCATCTTTACTCCATATTTATAGATCACTTCTTTCCTGAATAACTGAAGCTCTTGGTCAAAGCAATGTTGCAATTGATTTTCACAGAGCATTTCCATTGACCAGGTTGTTATGTACTTTCTGACACATGCCCGACCCTGTATTAAACAAACACAAGCTGCTTTTCCAGGATGCACATTTTTCACACTTTCAAATTACTTTTCAGTTAATTCTATTACACGCTCAGTGAACAGTGATGCTGGGTGCTATTTTTCTGTTTGTTTTAATGGAGTGCAGCTCCAGCCCTTGAGAGGACACAATAATTCCAGAATAAGACGTAAGGGCATAAGGGAGAAAAGACAGAAAGGGGATAAGGAGAAAAGGAGGAGATGAGGGAGAGGGAGAGGGAGAGGGAGAGGGAGAGGGAGAGGGAGAGGGAGAGGGAGAGGGAGAGGGAGAGGGAGAAAGAGTGAGAGAGAGAAGGAGAGGGAGAGAGAGAGAGAGAGAGAGAAAGAGGAGAGAAGCTTTTCTTAATGTGCTAGATATGGCTAGTTATGCTACATTTGTACCTGCCAAGATAAAATCACCAGGTTATTAAGATAAATAATTCCACTTAAGCAGTTTACACGCTTCATTGGCTCCTCACCTTTCCTAAGGGTGTCAGTGCTCACTCTTGTGCCAATTAAAAGGGAAGACTGCATTGGTGACAAATAAGCAGCTATAGCTACAAACTGATGTGGAGAGATGGACTCTTCTGTCCCTTTTGGACATCCTTGATTGCCTGGATTAATAAATACTGCATAGAACCTATGTTGCACCCCAGCCTCATGTGTAACCATCAGAGTACTTAACCAGCTGGGTTGGAAGTTTATTATGACACAACTATTATATTGCCAGTGCAGATTCAGTCCTAAGAAGTCAAAGTTGTGAATACAGATGAGTGTTGGTGTAACTGAGTTTAAAACACTGAGTTTAAAACAGTGATCTCGCAGATCAAATAAGGCCAGAAAGTCAGGCATATTCCCCACATCATCTGTCTGAGTTCCTAAAAAATAGGCCTGAGTTACCTGAGAAATCTATAGAAATCTGTGCATGGACAATTTTGCAGAGAATGTGCTTTTGCTGCTGGTTTAAAATCTGCAGACTGCAGGACTAATATGTCAGCCCTTAATCCCAAGGAGTCTAAGTGACTTGCCTGTGCCACAGCTGTCCAAGAACCCCAAATTCAGGGACAAGAGGTTAAAAAAACTTCAGTAAAATACAAAGCCATGTTTGAGTTACAGGGCTATAAAACTTCCTGGTGTTTATTTAATTAGACTTTTCTGAGGGGAAAAAAAAGCCACTGAGACTCTGGAAAAATCACTGAACTGATTGTTCTCCTCTTTCAAAAATACAGTAAGAAAAATAAGCAAGCTCTGTATTATGAGCACCTTCAATAGAAATGTGGATACCTGAGAAGAAATGTCAGTTGATATAAAATAACTTGCATTCACACAGCATGATTATGTGTTATATAGAAATTAGGTGCACAGGTATGGCAGCACGCTAAAGTTACTTAAATATCAAGTAAAATACACTTAAGTATATATAAAATACTTCCAAACTGTGTTACTTGAATGGTCATCTGTTAAGGGCTACCTGGCAGGACATGAAAATCTAGTGAATGAGTTAACTGCAGAGTCATAATGTAAAAAACCTGTTCAAACATTGCTAAGCCTCTCTGAAGTGCTGACTGTTTGGAAGAAAAAAAAAGAATTGAAATCACTCTCTTTTGTTTCAGTACAAAAAAGGAAAATCCTCAAAGTTTTGAAAAGCTTCCTGCCACGGGAAAGCAGTATGCACACATGTAATGGCATTTCTGCTTTTGCAGGAAGACTGTCTTGTACAATAATTTTAATTCCCCTTAGCCCAGGGGAAATTCTTCTCTGAGGGTAGTAGTCCTGTACTCAAAAATACAGGTCCTTTTTTCCAGTCAGTTACTTGGACTAAAAGCATTCAAAAATGGGTATTTAAATGGCACGTCTGAGATTTGTATTTGGATGTTTATACAGAAGGTAGCTCCTCTTTGAGGATTTAACCAAGTAGTACTTTCTCAAGAAGAGAAAGAGAATCAAGCCCTTAATGGAGAGTTATAATGACAGAGAGTCCTTCCTCTAATGTGTCTGTGAAAAGGTTTATTTGGCTGGAAGAATTCTCTTATCCTATTATAAATTGTTAGGCACAGTGCAGGAAATATAAGTATGCTGCAAATCCAGCTTCTAATGACCTTTTCTCACAAAATGTGTTTTTGCTGGCGTGAAAGCAGTGGAAGAGAGGCAATTCTAGATGATATATTTTATTCCTATTATACAGAGCAGTATTTCATCATGTGAAAGAGCAATGGGAGTCCCCAGTGTGACTACTCTATTACAAAGAAAAGAACCTCTTTGAAAATTAATGAACATTAAATATTTGTACAGTCAAATGAAGATCTGTTTTCAGGGAACTGGTTGCCCTGTGTTCTTGGGGTCTAAGCTGGGAATGGTTCCAAATAAATACTGAGGTTAGTAGCCATGAATAACAATGATGAAATACTAGGGTTGAGATGACCACTTTCAAACTCGTATTACCAATCTGATCACATGATATGCTAAACACACACTTTTTTCTTGGCTAAGGAACAGCAGCTTTATTATCTGACTGCAGTGATAAATATTTTCAGCTTTACAGGAAAGACCCTGGGTGTTTTGGTGGACATCAAGCCAATAATAAGTCAGAAACGTGGCAAATGTTAGCAAATATGGCTAATGCTGTCCTGGGCTGTGTTAGAGAAAAAGTATTGACAACAGGCAAGGGAGCTGATATTTTCCCTCCATTCAGCTCTTGTGAGGCCACACCTGGAGTGCTGGGGCCAGTTCTGGGCTCCCCAGTTCAAGAGACACATGGATACACTGGAGGCAGTCCAGCAAAGGGCCACAAAGACAACAGCAGCATCTCTGCAACAAGAAAAAGCTGAGAGAGATGGGACTGTTCATCCTGGAGAGGAGAAGGCTCAGGGGGATCCCATCCATGTGTATAAACACCAGATAGGAGAGCACAACAAAGACATAGCCGGGCTCTTTTCAGTGGAGGCCAGTGATGGGATCAGAGGCAATGGAAAGAAGATGAAACACAGAAAGTTCACTCTGAACATCAGGCAACACTTTCTCCTTGTGAGGGTGACCAAGCAGTGGCACAGGTTGCCCAGAGAGCTAGTTGGGTCTCCTTTGTTGGAGATATTCAAAAGCCATTTGGAGAAGGTCATGCGTAATTGGCTCTAAGTGGCCCTGCTTGAGCCAAGGGTTAGATCAGATGACCTCCTACGGTGCCTTCCAGACTCAGACATTCTGTGGCTCTGTGAAAAAAACAGCTATCGCCTCTTTTCATAGCTTGCTTTGTTAAGGTTCTTTCTCGTTAGTTTCATGCACTTTTATTGGAACATAAAACTGCTGTACTCAATAAATACTGGTTTTGATGCCACATATAGGAGAAGAATGAGGTTTAGCTCTTAAGAAGAGAATAAACTGAAACTCTCGTGAATATTTCTGAAGGCCTCAGTTTCAGTATGCATCAATAACTGCACAAAACACAGAGCCTAAGTGGCCGGAAACTAAATATCTTCCTAAAACGGCAGGGATTGCACTTCTGCTCACCTAAACACCAGCAAACCCAAGCTGCACCCCAAAGCACTCACATGCAATGCGGACGTAGGCTTTCCGGCTCTTGGTGGTGCCTGCGGAGCTCCAGGCAACGCACTGGCACCAGTAATCCTCCGGCCCAAAGAGCTCCTCCACTTGCTGCCGGGAAATCTCGATGCTGACCTCCCGGACAATCAGACCTGTCAGGGTGCAAGGAACACCGGTCAGTGTTGGGCTTACTGAGGGACAGAAAAAGAGTCGAGTTACAGAAGTCTGCTTGCAGGGTTCCTGGGAGTCCTCACAGCTCTCTACAAATATCAACTCGGCAACACAGACTGTCACAAGGATGGGACGGGAAAAAACCTCCCACTTTATCTGCATAATGAGATGTGGGTGAGTGAAAAACTAATTGCTGAGATTTTGACTTTTATCACATACAGCATGTATTTTAGACAAATCAGGGGAACAGCACCTCAGCTGATATAAATTGTATCACATCTATAGGAAAATCTGCATCAAAGGATATTCCAGATCAGTTTCATTTTGATATATATCATAAAACCACATAGTCGTTCAATTTATACAGCTTCCTTAGCCTTTTTGTACTTCATATCTTTTTTCTAGACAGATAGAGCACAGGAAGAAGTCTTTTCACTGTGACACTGAACTGCCCAGGAAAATGGATTTTAGGACTGCAGAAAATGTCCTGTAATGATGAGCCCATGTGCTGCAGTATGGTTATGGCAAGCTGCAAGATGGGCACTACTACTGTCATATACGCTGCAGATATTGGGATATTTTTTAAGAGATTTTATAACACAATGAAACACAGTTCAGTGCCTGACAGTCTCTCTGGCCCTGGCCTCTATAACCCATCTCAGCACAACCCTCCCCCAAACCCACAGTTGCACCCACGAGGACAGTGACCCACTTGCCATCCTTCCAAGCAGACCGATATTTGCCCACAGTTCCCACACAGGGCTCTCTCTGGGGAAGCTGTTTTGCTTCTTCTAAGTGCAAGGAAATTTTGCGGTGTCTCAGACACCACTGTGAGAATTGCTGGCAAAATGTGTAGATCCGCTAATGACAACCACTGTGTTTCATACTGACACGACCCCTTTCTCTGCTTCAAAATGCACTGCCTGGTCAAAAGGCTCTTAATTACTGGGTGGGGGTGGGAGAAAGTGCTTACACCTTTTCTCAACATATTTGCTGATGATGCCCAAGTATCGACAAATTTCTGATGCATGTCTGCCTGTAGAGAACACCATTGCCATTTCAAAAACATACCCCTGCAAACAGCCTTGAATATATAAATTCACATACAAATCTTTTGAGTTGTGAGATTGATTTTCTTTTTCTTTCCAGAATTGCCAGGAAACCTGAACTGAATTATCCTTGGATCAGAGCATGCACAGTTTGTCCCCATCACCCAACACCAAAGGGCAGGTCCTTCTGCTGAGCACAGACCTGAGCCTGTGGAGGCCAGCTACCCTCAGCCTCCTGCCACACGGCTTACAAGGGGATATTCATAAGGTGAATGTTCCCAATTGTACTGCATGGCGTGTTCCTCAAGCGCTGGAAACAAGGCCAGCCCTTTGATTTGCCTCCAGCCCCACAGAGGCTCCATTCAGGGAGCCAACGATTAATTACTGTTTGCACACAGTTGTGCACTGTCACTGCATGCTGCCTGCATCCCAAACTTGGGCAACCACCTAGCAGCAGAAGGGAATTAAGGCATGGAACACCCCAGACTTCTCTGGCGGGGGTGCCTTCTAATGAGATGCATTTTCCTGCTAGAGACTATCACAGCCCAGCTCCCTTTTTATTTAAATATCCTTGACATCTTTAGCCATTGAATAATCAGCTACTTAGGGGGAAACGCTTAATAACTCTTCTCCTTGAAATGAAATACTCAAAATATGGCAACAGCACTCCAAAGAATGGAAATCAAAGCACTGCATGGGCATTTGATATGCAGTGAATACTGTGTTATAAACTTACTCTGCTTTGATGGGCTAATTTGGCTCCAAAAGGGGTCTGAGGGACAGCTTTTGTCCTGCTGAGAAGAGCATGAAGTGGGTGGGGAGGGAGCATGTACACTACATGCATAAAATTTGTTATATTTTCCCAGTGCAACTGCTGTTAGCCTAAAGATTACTTCAGTTCATTCCCACAGTTTTTATTGCACTAGCCCAGGGAGCTTTTGAAGGTTACAATATTATGTTTTTATAATAAGGCTGATTATGACAGAGCTTGATGGAGCAGCGAACTTTGTTACCCAAGGGCCAAAACAAGCAGGCTCATAATGACCATACTAGTTAATAATGATTATGAAATAGTCTTAACATTCAGGACACAAATGCCATTTTCTGATTGTCTGTGGAAGATACAAAACTATATGGCAAATAGCTGCTCCCTCTGAATGCACCAGCAGAAGTTTTTTATCTCTGACCTCCTGAGATGCTTTCTAATTCAAAATAACAGGCTACTCCAGGTAATGTCTTTTGGGACAGCTGTGAAGTACAGACAGGTTTCAGGTTATTCAAAGTAATTTGAGTAGTATCAACTGTTGTGCCATGACCAAAAAGATGCACACCTTCTTTCCATAGGAAATAAATTCTACCTCTTTCTGCTTACAAGCACAAAATGTCATTGTGTCTTTATCTCTGAGGTAAACTATCTGTCCTAGAGTTCAAAACGTATCAAACCAGTTGGTGGAGCCACAAGATCATGTGGGATATAAGGACCCGTGGCCAGAACTCGGAGCTGATTGCACCACTGCTTCCCAGCATTGCCCACTGGCACCTTATTCCACAAACAGCCACACTGATTTAGGTGAAAACCCTCACCAGCTGAAATGCATCCACCCTCAGACCCTGGGGCAAGCACAAAGGGACTCGTTTCCCTTGTTGTACCAACCTGTAATCTTATTCCTTCTGCTAGCACACTCTGACATCCCCCCTAACAGAAAATCCCATTTCTAGGCCATATTGCAAAAACTACAGTTTGCTGAGATATCTCAGATAGCAACTGCCTTGTTACCAGCTGACACACTGCGGTACATGAGATTTCACAGAGGAGCTGGCACACTCTGTCTGCTTTCATTCAGGAGTGTATTGCTTATCTGTCTCACGTGGGCACCAAGTGCAGGAAAACTCTTGCATGATGACTTCAAACAGAGATCTTCATCTTATCTCTGTTGGACCTGCTTCTGCTTCTACACCAAAAAAACATTAGCTAGAGGAATGAAAAAGAAAAAAAAAAAAAAAAAGGGGGGAAAAAGGAGAAAAAAGCTGAACAACCCAAGTCTCAGTATTTCCAGACAATGTGACATGCTGCACCTCTTACTAAGGAAACTGTTTATCAAATTGCTTGATTATAGGTGAGTGTACAATCTCTTAGAGCAAAATTAGAAGTTCCTATATAAAATGAGTCCCTAGATTGTGCCCCAAATATACGTAGAACAAGACAGACTAAGAGATCAGAAATAATTTATGCATCATATAACCTACCTGGTACTGGCCAATTCTACTTTGCCACTGTGCTAAGTAACAAAATTTCTTCTCACAGAGAGCAAATCCTCTACCTTACCTCCTTCTTTAGAAATATATTGAATTTTTCAGTCTAGTTCTTCATATGGCTAAGCTATACAGCAGGTGAAGACACAGAACAAATCTGGGGTTTTTTTTGAACTCTTGAGTAAGCTGCACATTTCCAGAATTACATAATGATCACTCAGATGGTGGAACAACCCACAGGAAGCCAGGATCTTCCTATTTGAAGCAATGCAATAACAAACACAGCTGAAGGGAAATAACAGCAATGCGGGCAGCTGGAATGCTTGGTTCTTCCTACAAATCCACAAAGAGCTGACCAAAGGGATATCTCTGACCATAGGATGACATGCTGAGCATATAAAGCTGAGAGAAGAATAAGGAAGATGTTCAGAGTGGTGATATTTGTCCTCCCAAGTCACCTGTGATGAAGCCATGCCTTTGTGGGAACCAAGGAGACTGCCCAGCAAGTGTTGAATAAATTCTTTGTTTTGCTCTGCTTGTGTGGTTTCTGGTTTACCTATTAAACTGCCTTTATCTCAACCCATGAGTTGCCTCACTTTTACCTGTTGGATTCTCAGCCCCATCCCACCAGGGCAGGGAGTGACAGGCTGTGTGGGGCTCAGTTACCAGCTGGATCTAAAGCACAACAACCACTCTAAGACATTCTTTTGCCCCAGTAGTTTACTGTCCAGTTCAGGGTGAAAGACAACTACAAAGAAAGTTCATGATATTGGTCGTAACTGGTCTGCAATTATGTCCCAGTCCAGTGAATTAAGCAGGTTGTCCATAAGTCACAATTTTTGCCTACTTACTAGCACAGCTTATTCAACCATTCATTTCAATAAAATAAATGTATTTCTGGGACTAATACCACTTCGGCTCTGAAAAGGGGAAAAACTTTACTTATTTCTGTATTTGCACATTATGAGGGATTAATGGGCAGAGAGAGGCAGAGGGAGGCAGAGGGTGGAAGGAACCTTGCTCAGTCTGCCTACTGCTAATGTGTGCAGCTCAACAAGCACAAGGAGAGGCACCAGCTCATGGTGTACATCAAAATCCAAGTTAATACCCCTCATGGATCAAAAGGAAGTGTTAAGAGGGAATCATGCCTTATATGCATGGTCTTTTATTATAACTGTATCCTAGAAACACAATCAAGCAAAGACACACTTCATACACACGGTCCCCAAGCGCCGAGCTTAGCTGGCTATACAAATTGTGAGGTAGATTATCTGGTCTTTGGCAGCACAAATGTTATCTTTTTTAATGTATGCAAATGTAATGTAATTGTAGATATTATGGCAGATTATTGATAACCGCAATTATAACTCATGGGTTCCATATTGCATCCACCAAGGTAACTGGCAAATTTCCCAATGATTTGAAAAGAAACAGATTTGGTGATCAGACTCATTTCTTTCTAGGGAAGCAAAAATATCTCAAGGTTCTGTGGCCATATAAGACTGCACAAGACAATAAATTATCACCATAAACATCAGAAAACAGAAAACTATTATCAATTAATCAAATGTAATTATTCAGCCTGGAGTCAGTTTGGGTCACAGAGTTAATATCTACACCTCACTGGGCACCATTCTGCCAAGAAACTGTTTTGATGTATTTTGGCTGTCATAACTGTTTGGCATTTGATATTAATGCCCAGGATGTGTGAAAATACTCCTCAGGACTTTAATAGAGCAATTTTGGTGAAAGTGCTGCATTGGTATGTGTTTGAACCCTTTGGCAGAACAGTAAACAGGAACCATTTAGTCGCAAGACTAAACTGCACTTACAAACTCTAAGAAACTGCATGGATACTTTGTTTATTTTCTCTGTAAGTAGAAGTTCAGTTTCTGTGCTTTTGTGCTTTCATTTGCCCAAAAGGTATTTCATTAATTACTAATCACATACGCCAAAGAACACATTTCTCAAGGAGATGGAACTTTATGACCTACTGGTCTGGAAAAAGACATTACAGTAATACCTGCATATAGATTGCAGGTATGTCACAGCCACTGCAAATACGTATGGAAATGCAGCTCATTTTCAAAAAGGCAACTTGCAACCCTTTACACATTCAATTTTGTGAAGTCAGTTCTCAGAGCATCCTCACAAACCTGGTATTCAGTGCTGTTGGTTCCCTCCCTGCTTAGACAGGCACAGGTTCCCCCGAATGCTTGAGACCTCAAATCTCCCCTTCTGCTGCTTGGTGAAGACACAGAGGGCAGGGACAGCATTTCTGTTGGATGTAGAAGAGGGTTTGGGGAGCCAGCAGCAGAACAGCTCTGGAGTAGGGAGATTCCTCTGCTCACCCATGAAACACATGCTGCTAGAGAATCAAATTATTCAGCACGTGACTCAGAAAATCACGGTCTGTCCACACTCAGGTCCTCAACTTAGACATGGCAAAACGTGTGGTGGCTTGTGCAGTCTTGAAATAAATCAGTGCCAGTCTGAAAACAGGCCATGCTTTCTGATTCACAGTCCCCTTTGCCAGCTATCAGCAGTAGGAGAGGGGTGAGAAGGGATACTTCATGAATGCTGCTCATTCAGGACAGATTTGAAGGATGTGAGTATACACACCTTTATAGCACAAGATGAGGGTGGAAGGCGAATCCTGATACCAAAAAAGAAAGTCAGATTTTTGCAATAATTTCAGGAGGGGATGGATTACCTCCACGGTGTTTGGCAAAAAGAATGAAAGCATTTTCAGTTCTCATATTCCTCACCTCTCTTAAGATTTCAAACAAAGCATCACCCCAAAAATACTTAAAATGGTAGCATAGTGTTTGCTTCATGAAAGTGGCCCAGACCATAAGTCAAAGTGGTATGATTGTAAACAGATTTAACAAAAGGGGAATAGACTGGTTTCTTTTTACACAGTCTGTTGTCCTTTTACATTTAATAGCAAAATTTAAGTGACCAAAGCCAAGAATTATGATCCTTTTACTTATGGGTAGTCTGGAATGACCTGTCCAATTTATTTAATTGCTCATCACAGGTGCTACAAACAACCTGTGTCTCTTCACTTTACTTGGTGAAATAAATTTTCTACAAAGGTAAAAAACATCAGTGCTATGCAGGAATTTAAATTTATTTACCTTCTTGCAGAGATGGATCCCTCACAGTCAGAGAGTTATTCCACTCGAATATATCAGAGTACTTAAGCTATAGAATTTGATGTTTAAAAGTGAATAAATAGGCTATGCACAAGAAGAACGGCTTCAAATATTAAAGTTCTTGCTGAGAAAAATGTATTCTGTGCTCCATAATGGGACTGAGATGATTGCAGAACAGCACACTTTGCCTATAGCTTATTTTCTATATAGAGTACCTGTAATCTTAACAAAAGACAGATAGACAGATAGATATCCAGAGATAGTTTAAAAGAGTAAACAGCTTTTACAGCCAGTAATCCTTCACACTGTGACTGCCTACGCCTGGTTTTGTCTCAATATACTGCTTTTCTGTAAATTGAGGCTGGGTGGAGGTATGAAATGACAGCATGAAGTTCACAAACAATTTTCCACAAATATTAGCTTAAATATTTAAATTAGAGGCTTCCAGCTATTTTTGGCCTCTTCATAACTTTCTCTTTAGGAAACAGATATATTCTTAACTCAAATTAGCACAGGTGAAGGCAGCAATGCAACAAAGTCAAGATTGCTTTAAAACCCATGTCAAGTTTGCATAGCTTTGCATCACCTACCTATGTTATCTAATTACCACCTAATGGTATTGAGTTAAGATAAAATCCCAGCTCCCCTAATATTTTTTAACTGACTGACTTACACAAAAATTACAAAGGACTGTCTTCAGAGAGATTTTACTTTGAACTGGAATTAAAGAACATGCATTCTGTTTGGGTTTTGTTTTCTTTTAGTGAAAACAAGGCGTTTTTGTTCTTTTCCCATTAACAACTGAAGGACCAAGTTGCATAAGATGCAGGGAAGATTTCAAAACAGAGTTCTTGGATGCTGGTGGAAAACAAACCGTGTGCCCTGGTCCTTGCCAGCATGGTGGGGGTGGGCAGTACAGCCCTGTGGGTTTGTTCCCTTGAAGAAGGTAAAACAGCCCCTCTATCTCCTCCCCTGGCCAACCTTGGCAGCTGATTGCTTTACATCACCCTTGAACGACTGCTGTTTAATACCTTAGAACAGCATTGGATTGCTTGTTCTAAGCCTATAAACCATTCAGAGATAAAAGAATGAAAGAAAAACACCTCCTGCTTTGTTTCTTAATGAAGGCTATTTTCTGGTTGACAGCAGCTTTTTGCAAATATGTACAAATTGCTCCAAAATTCATTGCTCTCTTCCACATACAATAATGTGTGCCTACAGTTGCCACATTCTTTTTTCCTTTTTCCTGGAATAAAAGCAATGAGCTCCAGCCTAGCAGGACTCCAAATAAAACCTCCCTACAAAGACATATTTACATTTAACAATGGGCATCGTAATTTCTGAACTCACAGAAGCTGAAGTCTAGGAGCAGAAACAAATGTGACTCAAAGCATCTCAACCCAAAACCCATCCTGACACTAGGAAACCCCAGGTGGCAATACCCAAGCAATTCCTTGCCTGGCTGGTGCTGCTTACAGGGAGTGGAAAGAAGACAGGTTGTCCACAGAGAAAAGCATGAGTGTGAGCTCTTAGCAGCTCCAGCTTTTGGGTCATAGCCCAATCTTCCCTTCTTTGGATTGAGGAACATGCAGCTGAGAAAAGATGTTGGTTTAGGTTTTTTTGAGGGCCAGGAAAAAAACATGCCAATGGTTCGTGTTTTACTTAAAGCAGCAGTTGAGATTTCACAAAGGAAATCTGTGCACTTCTTATTTCTGGTTCAGAGGATTTACATGCTCTTTTTAATGATCTGGGCCTTCAGCAGTGGGTAATGCTTCCCAGTCCCCAGCTTAGTGCTCATGCAAAATTGAAGCACTTTTGAGGCAGTTTAGAGCCTACAGATGAATCTCAATATGCAGGCAAAAAGAAATAATGGTTGTTCAGCACTTCACAAGAAGAAGAGGAAATTATGGAAAAAAAAAGAAATCTATTGAACTTCAAACATCTGGGAAACCAACTGAGAGCATCTGAATTTTGAACAGCATGTTTACATTCCCTTTGCATAGTGGAGGGGGGCAGGAAAATGAACAATAAATGGGTTTTTGTGTAAATTTATATATAAATATATACCTCAAGTTGTTTATTTTACTGACTTACTGACTTACAGGTGTTATAGATCTAAAATATGTATCTGCACATGAACATACGTACCACATCCACTTTGCATGGTTTTGAGAAGCAGAGACAACATGAAAATGCCTTATTTCTGTGAACTTGATGTGATGACACAGTTCAGTGGCTGGTGCAGCTATTGTGGGAACAAGGACAGTCTGAATGTGACACAAGGGGTCACTCGGGAGCCTCCTCAGCAGTGGTTTTCCTGTTTTTTTAGTCTGCAATGTGCAAGAACAGCAGGTTGGGGAAGAAGTTTAAGACCCCCATCATTTTTTGCCATTGTTGTTCTGCACGCTGGGGATGGCATTTCACAGCTGACCTGGGTACCTTGAAAAAAAAGAGGAAACTAAAAAGAAAAGAAGAAAAAAGCTAGCAGCTGCTTTCAAAGCAGCTTTGTCCAGCGCGCTGTCAAGTGAAGTGACTTTCTCCAGACAGAGATGAAGCTCTGGGAATTTACTGTCTGCTCCCCCACCCAGCACGTTTTCAGGGTTGTGCCAGGGCAGCAGTCAAAACACCAGCTCCTGAACACCAGGAGGCTTTTCTTAGTTTGTAGTGAACAAAGGAATCATGGCAGCAAGGCGTGCAAAGGGGCAGCTGGGTGGTCACAGAAGTCCTTTGGTATGTACACGTCTCTGGGTACAGCACAGTTCATGATACTCGTCAGCTAGAGCGGGGCACCAGGGGTGCAAGCAAGTTCCTCTGCAGATCCATGTGACTTTGACATGAAAAAAAGGCCTTTTAAATTATGTAAGTAAATGCCATCTATATGTCTATATGCCATCTCTTTAAGTCTAGCTGCCTCCTTTTACACTTTTTTTCTAGGTACCCACCACTGTGAATTCCAATACCAGTTTCCACATTAGTTGAAAAACAAAAGCATTAAATCTAACCCCCGAAGCAAACCTGATCCATTTCTAGGCGTTGCTGCTCCTCAGGGCTGGCAGTCCTTACTCCTCTTCAGAGGAGGGTGCACCAGCCAGCCCAGGTACAGCATCAGCACTCATTACAAAAACATAATTATACAAGTCACTGGGAACCCAGAAACTGCAATCAACCAACCAACATCCCCTCTGAATCAAAACCTGGGAGCAAAAAATAGAAGAGGCTGCAAGGGCCTAAAGATTTGTATTCAGGGGGTAGAAGAGAAAGAAGAGTCTGACAAAAGACTCACTTTCTACTCTTACAATCAAAATATGAAGGGGATGAGAAGTTATGAGGAATTCTGAAAGGCATTCCAATAAAACCTGTGGAGAAAGAGCTGTACATAACCTTGCAGGTGAATGGCAACTCTGCTGGTACTTACCACGTCATGCTGCTCATTTATGAACAAATTGGGAATGCAAGGGAATGACAAAATGAATACAGGCAGTGAACCTCTAAAGGCAGCACAAAATTAGATCCTGTACGGGTCAGAACTGCGTGTGACAAGCACCTCTCTTCCCCTTCAGCACTAGAGGTGATTTGGCACCCTACCTGCATAGCAAAAATAGCCTCGCTAAATCTGATCTATGCACACAGCTTTGCTCCATACAAATGCTTAAAAAAAAAAAAAAAAAAAAAAAAAAAAAAAAAAAGGGAAAGGATTTCTCCAACGTAATTTTAAGAAATAGCAATTCTTCAGACGATGATTTCTCTGCCTAACGAGGTAATAGAGGAAAACACAGAAGTAGCACTCAGGTAACTGAGATACAAGCTTAGACAGATATCAAGGGAGTCTGGAAAACACTTAAATGTTTAGCACAGTCACTAAGACCCAACTCTAAACAGTGTTAGACTACAGCCAGATACCCAGGCTGCATCAGGCTGTAACTTGTTTGCCTAGAAGAAAAAGTAAGGTATAATTTTGACCCTCCATTTCCTTGAGTGTTTTCAGGTATTTTTGCGAAGATACTACAGATCTACTACTTCTACACATTCTCATATTTAATTAACTGAAAAAACTACACTTATAGGATGCAAGTGTTCCTGCCAGGGTGCTACTAACTGCAGCACTTTTGTCTGACAGCCCACAAGACCTTGGATGTGCTCTTCTTTTCCACCATGCTCTTCATTTCCTTCCATTACTCTATCCAAGAAACAGCTGTTTTCCATTTAGGCCAGTGGGTGCAGGATGGAGACTAAGCTGTGGGACTCACTTCCAAATCAAGATCACATTTATGAGCCTTTCAGGCATCAGACCACCCTCGCCGCAGGGGCTCCAGATCCCACACAAAGGGCTCAAAAGGAGCTGGGGGACATGGATGGAAAAAGGAAGTATTGCTGTGCAAAGCTGTGGCTAGTCGGAAACTGTGGTGGGTAGACTGATGTCAAAAGATGTCTTTTGGGGAATTAATGGGATTACAAGTGTGTAACAAAGGGTTTAATGAAGGAAAAACTTGGAGGATATAAGATGTAGGCTGGAAATATTCAGGGAGATATCTTCAAAAGCTTCAGATGAATGTACTAGGCATCCATATTCCTCTTGTAATTATTTTAAATAACTTTATTTTCTGTCTCAGATTTGTTTTTCTAGAAGCCCACAGGAAACCTCCAGGACAATCAGGCAAACAGCTGCAGATAGGAAGTTAATGCTGCAATAAGAAATGAATAAATATCCTAAAGCTTTTATCTTTTGGTCCCAAAGCACTTTTCAGAGGTAAGTAACAGAGACACTGAGTGATTTGCACAGGTATGTGGTGAATACACAGAAAATCTGGAATGGGCAAATGACCCTTCCCATGGGCCCATCATTACTCAGAGGAGGAGCATGAGAAGAATTAATTTGCAGGAGGAGTAGCTCCCTCTGGGCCCCCTGTTAACATGCCTGAGTACCCTGAAGGAGAGAGCAAGGCTGGAAGAACCTGCCCCAGTCAGCTTAGCACCAGGAGGGTTCGTGAGGTCCAGTGCTGCTGCCTGCAAAAGGGCACACACACCCACACAGGAAAAGAGCTGCTGGAAAGGGCAGCAGGGCAGCAGCAGCAGCAGGACAGGCAGGTCTCTATGGCTATGAACACAAAAAGAAGGTGTCTTGGTCTAAGAGCTGGAAGCAGCCTTCCACAAAGGCTTAGAGGGACAAAACCCCCACATACAACAGTTTGATTAAATAAGAAATTATTGATATGTTAATGCGCACATTTTAAGCCAATACTATACTCAGTCAAGTCTAAACACAAAAACCCTCAAGTCTTTTGCAGGCCCCTAAACAAAAAAATAATTCCCTGGGCTTGGGGGGTAGCTTGGTATTGCCTGTAAGATTTGCTTCCAGAAGCAAATATCTGGCCCAGTGGTCTTACTCTGTTTACAGAAGTTTATTTCCCTTCTTCAGGTATGTCCTGACCTTAGCAATTTCTCCACTAACTTCAACAAAATCCCCCACTGTTTTAAAAATGAAAAAATGGTGGTTCTCTGCCTCTCTGTGTGTTTCTTCTGATGCTTCCAAAAATGGCTACTTTTTCTGTCCAAATATACTAATTACTCAAGATAAAAGTGCAAACTTTGTCTGCTTGAAAACATTGTCTGCAGCAGCTTTGTTGTTGGGTATTCCCTTGGTCTGGGTGAGGGGAAACCACGTTCCCAGCAGGTGATTTTGAAGATGCAATCTGTAAGAAGAGAGACCTTCTCTTGCAGTAGTGATGGGCACAGGGTCCTCTTCCCCAGGAGAGCTGCCTGTCAGGCCACAGGGAGTGACAGGCAGAAAGAAGATGGCCCAAGTGACAGCAAAAAATGTCTGCAACTTAAATTTCAAGTAGAAAAAAACCCATGGGTTTCTTCATATATTTTATGGAAGTAAAGAGCCTGTATTTCCCCCAAGAGTTGCAGTTCTTTGGAGATACAGAGTTATGTGCTTCATTCTGCACCACCCGCCCTTCAGACCATACATATATAAGCATGTTTCACTGGCAGCAACCTTCCAAAGAGGGAAAAGACTTCAAATTATGGAAGAAAACAGATTGTAGTATCAATTCTAACCCACATCTCAAAACTATTAATAGGAGCTTTTGGGAAGAGATACTCAGACACATTTTTAAATTTTCTTGAAACGAGCTGGATTAGGGCAGGGTATTGAAGGAGCAGAGCTAAAAATTGGCAATATGTTGCTGAGAAATAATTATTTTGTATATGGGTGCTTGATGTCTGTAATGGATTTGATCCAATGATAAATGGAAAATAAAATGACTTCTGACAATGGCAGAATGAAAGCAATCCTTATTTATGATGTGTGGCTACCCTTACTAACATAACCCCAAGGTATTCTACCCCAGAGAATGAAAATATTGCAGGCTAGGTCTAACTGCAGCATTCAGCATCACTTGTTATATGTGTAGTGAAGTTCATAGGGACACTGGCCACATTTGCTCAGAAAAATAGCTTTTTCCTTATCTTTTGGATTCTTCAAAAATAATACAGAGAATTAGGAGGCTACGGCATGTCAAGAAGCAAAAGAGATTAAGTAAAAAAGATGCCAGAGAAAGAAAAGAGCTGTAAGGAAAGGAAGAAGGTAAAAGGGGTAAAAGAAATGAGTAAAACATTATCCCTCCACATCTCTCCCTGAGCTGTGCTTACCTGGGGATTGGAGGCACTGGAATTTTGTATTTGGGCTACCAAATTAAGTTCTTCAACACTGTTATTCAAAGACATGCAATACTAAGAAATAACGGCTTTTCTTTGTTTATAAAAAATACTAAGACAAATAAATGCGACTTCTCAAAATGAGAGGCTGTATGATGGCCTTTGCTGTACAGTCAGAAGTCCCAGCTTAAAAAATGTCTGACTTCTGTCATTAGGGCCATGCAGCCTTCTAATACGTGGTGTGACAAACACCAAAATAAATGGCTTTCATGAGATGCACACACAGAGAGGAAGATGAAGCCACAGAGTGTTTTATACTGGAAGTGATTTTCCTGCCTCTGTACATGGTGCCAGAAGAGCACAGTGACTGTGAAGGTTTCCCCGCTGCTGTCTTGGCTGCAGGATCTTGTAAGAGCTGCTTTGAAGGCAAAAGGGCAGATGTCAATCCTTGATCTTTCTGCTGAGAGGGTGATCTATTAAAGACTTGGCTAGCTGGGTATCTACTCCCTCGACAGGCTGCCAAACCCATTGCTTAAGATAACAAACTCCTATTTGCCAGATCAATGCTGACCCTACATCAAAATCTCTGTCTCCTTTTGTTAAATCTACAATTAATCCAAAAATACTTTATTAATTGGAAAAGGTAATGGTGGGAGGTGTCAGAATCTCAGTGGCTGTGTAAAGAAACTGAAAAGAAAGAAGTCAGGTTTCTCTCTGAAAAGAAGTGCATATTTGTCCACTCCAAGTGCAGTTTGATAAACCCTCTTAATCAGACGAAAGGGGGGCATCATCAGCAAACTCCCCAGGCCCTCCTCTCCCTATGCATCCCAGCAGAGGAAGACAGACAGTGTAGGCAAACAATAATGCTGGCTGAATTGCCCACTATGTCTGTTTAATTAGCACTTTAAGAATCACAAATGTTTTCTCCTTGCTTGAAGGAGAGAGAAGAAGAACATGTCCCTGGCATTGCAGAGGGCAAGAGGGGGGTTTATAAACCATTTCACCTTAAGAGTCAAGGAGAAAATGTTACAGTGCATATCCAAACTGGAAAGACAAAAAAAGCTCCAGATATTTTCTGCTTTTCTCTTGTACATCACTGGGATATGGGGTTTGATATAGCAGCATTTAATCCCTCTGGACAAATGAAAGGGGTGCAAGACACTGATTTTCTGTACATTCACAATTCCCCCACCACTGCAGAACCGGCAAGCGTGTCTTGGAAAATATTTCTCCATAAAAGCACACATGCAAAATAAAATCACAGAATCACAGAATGATGTGGGTTTGAAGGGACCTTTAGGGTCATCTAGTCCAAATGCCCTGCAATGAACAGGGGCACCTTCAGCTAGATCAGGTTGCTCAGAGCCCCATCCATGAACATTTCCAGGGATGGGGCATCCACCACCTCCCTGAGCAATGTGTTTCAGTGTTTTGCCATCCTCACTGTAAAAAAATCTTTTGCCACAGTCATTTTCAGAGGTACAGTAATTTGGAAAATGTGCACAAATTGCTCTAACAATTATTGATGCTATTGAACTTCCTGCCCTGTTACAATGGAATTTTCTTGCCCCCAAAAGCATCAGTTCTGCAGGGCTCCTTTTATTTTTGTTGCTGTTATCTTTCATGACAGTCAGCCATAAAATCAAATGTTCCCTCAAAATAACTCTCATCTTTGTTTTTTAAAACCGGTGTTCTTATTCTTTCCTACATTAATGGGAAAATATTCCAGAGACATAAAGGCATAAAAATGACAATGCCCTGCCTTGTTTTTCACATACATAGGAAATGAAAGAGTCAAAGATGTGCACCAGACATTTCCAAAGCCCCCATTTGACTTCTTTATGAAAACGCTTAGCTTTTTCCATAAAGAAGAAAAATTCCAGTGAGTGTGAGGATTTAAAAACAGAATGTAATGATCTTCTCTGTAAAGCCTCTGGTTTCTCCAACTCAATCAGTGTAAAATATTTTGCAAGGCTCTCTCTTCAGGCTAATTTAATTAAATAAAGTGGTAATAGAACACCCTGTCACTATTACGGTTCTCATCCTCTCCAACCAGAAGGTAACAACTCCCACAGAGTCCCCGTGCATGTTCTTTACAGCAGTGCTTTACCCAC
The DNA here is from genome assembly GCA_026261815.1 of Monarcha castaneiventris obscurior. Lineage (NCBI taxonomy): Eukaryota > Metazoa > Chordata > Aves > Passeriformes > Monarchidae > Monarcha > Monarcha castaneiventris. Next base: position 9,114,314 of record JAMPIT010000890.1, read on the forward strand.
TGTTTAAAAATACCCCACAGTGCAAAGTATACTCTAACTATTAACTTTAACTGTTACTCTTATTTTGTACCTTCTCTCTTTCACAAAGAAAAAAAAATACAGAGAAGAATTATATAAATATTTCTTTTCCTCTCGTAAAAATTAACTTCTTAATACATAGAATATTTCCAGCTAGCAGCTCTCGTCAATGAGAGCCTGGCTGCCCTCTAATTCCATCTTGTGTGCCATTGCTATTGCAGTGCTGTTTTATCTGGTCTTATCAATGACAGAAACAAATTTGCCTTATGAGAAGAGTTAATCATCTCTACGTAGATTTCTTTCCGGGCACAGGCTCAAAGTCCATGAACACATAATCTTTTGCAAATCAAAACCTATTTCTCTCTTTCATGCATCATTTACAATCCCAAGATGATGTACTGCTAGCATCACACCTGTATTTTAGTTCGCTTTCTTCCTGATTACTTGTCCTTTAGAAAAGAAAGCACAAGTGACCTTTACTCCTTTCCTCTCATATTTTATTGTCTGTTTGCCTTGTTTTCCTTTGCTCTGCTTGTCTCTGTAAAGAACTGAAAGCCTGGTTCCAACCCAGCAGCAGAATATCTCCTCAGCACGATCCTCTTTTCATAAGCAGGCAGAACAGAACTGAAGAACAATAAAATACCAGGAAAGAAGAAAGCAGAGTTTTCCCACAGTTGCTGGGATTACACGACTGACCCTGCAGAAAAAGTGTGTGAGTGAGATCCCTTTGAGCCCCAGGTTACCCATGTGAAGTCTAGACCTAATCTGGTTTGTGGGCAATTTCTCCTGCCTCTCTAACCACAAGCCTGCAGGCAGCAGCAGCAGCAGCAGCAGTGTAGGCTTGGACTGCCATCCCTACATCACCCTCTGAGCAGCTCAGTCATTACTGCTGTGCCCTAGGTTACAACTAGTCAAAAATAGCAAAAGAAACCAAGATAGTATCAAAAGTGATAGAGTCCAAGGGCTCTGCCAGCCTGACTGGTGCAAGCTGCCAAGCTGCCATCTCCTCCTTCGGGCGCTGGAATGAACCCTCACAGTCACTGTCTCCCGCAATTTTTTTCTACAGCTTCATCTGCAGCGAATATATTTTCCTGAGCTTCCATTGCTTTAAAGGAAATACTATTTTACCACAACTTTAATTAAATTCTTTATCCATTTCTATACCAATTATGTGCTATGAGCCCTAGATTCCAAATCTGCCGACAGGAATGTGCACAAACACTGTGACATGCATTAACCAATATTCTGGCAACAACCAGGCTGACTGACAAATTTGGGTTTTGACAACAATTTCATTTTAACAAGCAATTAATATGACTAAGTTTGTGGCTCTTGTGCTAATAATCTGATGTGCACAGCTTTGACACCCTCTTCCCCCCACCCAACTCTAGTAGATTATATTACTCTTTAATTGGATACGGTTCTCATTTGCATATAATTGCTGTTGTTTGTTATGCAAAATATTTGTCCTCTAAAATATTTTGATGCATCTCTTTTAAAAATTGGACTTTTACACTTGTAGAATGCAATTTGCTTTATGGCGTCACCAAGTTTTCCCACAATGAGATTTCTGAGAAAAAAATAATGAATGTGTCACCTGTAGTGAAAAATTTTCATGTTTCTAAATGATGATGTTCACAAAAGCTTAAAAAAATCAACCCAGTCGCAGCTGTCCTTCTGTTTGCCCTTCATTCCCTTGGGCTCCCATGGAGTAAAAATCCCTGAAGATGTATTAAGCAACATGAATTTTTTTTTTTTAGTGTTTTTCCTGCAGTCAACTTGTGGAAAAGCCTATTTTAACAAATGAATATGCAGGCCTCAAGTCTAATACAGACGTTTTTTCTACAGCCTTTCTTCCTACACCCACCTTCTCTTTTTCAAGTGAGAGTACCGAGAAAAGCTTATGCTTTTGATCTCTGTGCAAATAAACGAGCTGAAACAAATAAAACCTCGTTCACAAGAGACTTCCAAGACATCTGGTGGAGTTATTTTTCTAAGTAATTAGACCAAGTGGTGGTGTAATTCCCAAATGGAAAGCACCTTCTTGCTTGGTATCCAGTTATTTCTCAGAGCCATCAAAACAGCCGTAAGTCCTGCTTCTCTCCTTGCATGTGTCTCAGACTCTATTGATTATCAGTCTTCCCAAACACTGCTTTATTACTCAAGTTTTTAAAACCTCCCCCCCCTTTTTTTTTTTTTTTTTTTTTTTTTTTTTGTGCTATGAGGATCCTGTTTTACTACCATGTCTGCTGGTGGGATTTCTGGTATTGACTGAGGAAGGATGCTAACCTACTGTAGTTGTCCTTCCAACAGGCTTTATGGAGCAGGCAGAGAAGTGCAATGAGTAACAGCCAGGTGCTTGCTCTGGATCAATACACTGCTCTAAAGTGTGCCCAGGTGTGCTTTCTCCTTCTTTCTAGATGAAAACTGATTAAAGTTCTCCTTTTTTTCTCAATCTCCCCAAGAAAACATCATTCTAGTAACAACCCAATTGCTCTTTGACACTTTGGGGAGAATGTGGTTCTTGGTCTGTGACAACAACACAGTGCAACCACTGTGAATTTGAGACGTGAACTGGGAGTAGACCTGTCTGAAGAAAGGAATTTCATTTTGTTTGTGCATGGTTCTGGTTTTTTGGTTTCAGACTTGGTCAGGGTGCTCTACACCCCTGTTTCACCAACTGCCCTGGATGCAGACACCACCTCTGTGCTGTGACAGGAACGTTTTGTAATGCCAGATACAGAATTCACAGCTGTAACAGGAGTAAAGAAAAACGGGTGCCATATGAAACAGCTGCTAGATTACAACAGTGGGCTTGATATTAATGGTGTTAATTCACATCCCTTCATGACATAACACAAACTCACCAGAGGTTTCATCTACTCTCTCGTCCACCACGTGGTCCTTCTGATGAACCCACTCGCTGTTGCACTTAAAATAGATCTGTGTGGCTGGGCTTGCTTTGCAGTACAGATTCACAGGCTTGTTCTTCACAATGTAAGCCTCTTCGGGTTCGATGAGGAAGTGGGGCAATGGCTCTGGAGGATCAGATGGAAAAGTTTCTGGAAGCTCATGAAAAAAGTCATCATCTGTAAAGGAAAAATAAAAGAACCAAAATTCAGCTGGCAGACACTTGAAAAAACTTTGTGAAAATTAAAAATGGTGCATACTTTTTGACTAAAATGTTATCTTAGGAGCATTCCTAAACTGAGGCTTAGATGCACTGTTGTTTCCAGACTTCTTCCAAAGAAGAAAATTGTTCTTTACATCCTGAGCTTTCTTTACTCTCTGTGACGTGACAGGGATGTGCACATTCACAGTCTGGGATCAGTCCTTTTTTACCACCATTGGCAATACCAGCAATAAAGCTTTGTGTTAGCGCTTGGGAGAGTTGCCTGCAAAGCCATAAAGAAAAATAATAGAAACTTTCAGAGGCTTCAAGGTCACATTTTCAATAGTGACTTATCGCACTGCGTAATCAGGTGCATGCAATAGCTACTGGCAGCTGAGGCTGGTCCAAATAGGAAATAGCATCTTTTGTTTCAGATGAGCAATTTGAAATCTGCTCTAAGGGCAAAAGACTAAATGCAAGTCCAGTCTGCACCTGTTTGTTCATACTCTGACTCTCCTGCTAAGACTGCTAATGAAGGTGCCAAGCTATGCTTTATTTACTCTGTCTGTAGTGCAGGTCTGGGCAGTCCTTTCCATGGAGAGGACATGGGAGCTGGGACATGGGGCAGGGCAGCTGGGACATGGTGACATTTTGGGCCAGCACGGACACATGCCATTGACATAAGGAACCTCAGCACCTCTCTGGTGCTGCTGGTAAAGAATAAACTCAGTGAAAGAAGTCTGAAGAAAGAGGAAAACAATCCATCGTGTTGGAGGCAAGACTGAAAATACCGAACGTGCCTACTTTCCTTTCTCCTTCCCTCTTCACAAATCCTCTTTTACAACCCCTCTGCCCCTTTGTGCAGAGGAAGTCTTCCACATCAGACAGCACCAAATTCAGCAGAGAATAACTCTCTCCCCATCCCTCTCCCCACCTGCCAAGAACATCCAAGAGGCTCTGAGCAGCAAAGCGCTGGGGGGGCCCAACCCCTGACAGATCCACCAGCGTCGAGCTGGCAGTTCTGAAAGCCTCATTCAATCTCCCCTTTCTGCCTCTGACGCAGTTATCCTTATACCTAGTGACGGACGCTGATGCTGATCAATAAAACACCACGGAACATCCAGCTGAAAACACTGCCTGGCTATCTCCTCCCTGCCAGTCTTCATGAAGATGAAATGTTAGACGGCTCCCTCCCCGAACCTGAGACCTCCCTGTGCAGGCCGTGTCCAGAATTACAAGGGGCATGACTCTCCTTCCAGACACTGCTTTTCAGAAAGACAAGAAGGAACAGGGACACATGAAGGAGAGAGGAGAAGGAGGTAATACGGTACCCATCCATGCTGTATGAAGGTAAAATGCGTGTCTTTATCAGTGATGGGAATAACTTCCAGAGCAAACCATTTTGTGAACCTCCTAAACTATTTATGAAGAGAACATATGTTCACTTTTGTTTTTTCCCTTTTTATTTCCCACTCCCCTCCATATTAATTTAAAAATACTCCAGTCCTTCTCGATGTCTCATTTTATAAGGAGTATCAGGCCTGACTCACTACCACATCACTCCCTGAGAGTTAATAGAAGTGAACTGGCTCAAAGATAGAAAAAAGGGCCAATAAATAAGGCCTGACATTTTTCTAGCAAAGGGAAAATCTGTGACCCACTATAACACTTCCATTTCCATCTCCAATTAATCATTTCCAGATACTCAAATTAAATTTAATTTTTTATCACTTTCTCATGCTTCCTTTTATTTCTTCAGTTTCCTTTTCACTCTGACCACACCAGCCTCCTTCTTCTGCAATCCTATTTCCTCTCCTCATTAGGTGTTTCTTCCTTGCTCCATTTTACTCCCCATTTTTTTTTTCCAAAAAGATGAGATACAGTAAGCTAATGGGAGTCCTCATGTGGTTTCATGACAATGGAACATGTCTGAACTGAATCAAAAGGAATTTTGGCATTCCTCATCCCCTTCCATGCACACGTCCCCTCTTCCCCTCTCCCTCTCCCACACGCTGCTCCATACACATAGACAACACAGAAACATTAGAGATGAATCATTTCCCCTGAATTGCCACAGGACATATCTTTTTCTTCTGGTCATTTAATTGCAAATCAGCAAGCAGACAGATGGAAACTAACAAAGCACACATATGTTTTATAATTAAACAAGTACTGCTTCACTAATTTCTGGTGACTGGAAGAACAAATGTATTTATTTTCACCACTAAATTTCTGCACATTATCAAAGGCAATAATTACAATGCCTGACCAATTAACTGCACCTTATCGAAGACAACTAGAAAGTCTAAAAGGAGGGATCAGCAAGCTGCAAAAAAAGAAACAAGGTGGTTTTCAAAATTATTTCTTAAATCAGCCTGGAAAACCTGTGTAGGTTTTGGCTTTTCCTCCTGAAGGTAACTGCTTCTAAAGTTTAGATATTATTTGTATGTATTCAAAGTACTGCCCAGCACATTACAATCTACTCTCCCATTTTGGCTGAGGTGATAGCTGCTTCTCCCCACCAACCTGGAATCCTGCAGTCAGGTACAAGCCTGTTCTCGTACCATCTTCTTGCTGTGATTCCTCCTTACTCTTCTTGAGCAATAATAAAGCTCAGCTTTATTTTTCCACATTCTTTCTCATTTCTATCAAGAGGCATTTGAACCACTCTTAAATGATAGGGATATAGATGGAAACATTCACAAACTGTCACACAAATAGTGCTCAAAGCCTGCCATGTCCCTGGAAACTGGCATTTAAAACTGTCACTTTCAGAAAAAAATTTAAGATAGTAGCTAATAAGGGGGTTTTTTTGCTTTTTAAACTTGAGAATGCTCATTCAATCCCTGCCCTCATACTGCTGCTGTTAATAGCAACAATGGTGGTTTTTTATAGAGCAGTTTCTCAAAAGGAACATAAAGATTATCACCATGACTGGGTTTGGCAGAAAAAACAGCAATCCCACTGCAAAGCTAGTCCTACCTCCACTAGCCCTGAGGGACCCTTGCTCCTGCTTTTCACTGCTGAAACCTAACAAGTGGCTTTATCAGCCTGTGTGAACCCCAGCAGGAAGTCACTGGTGTTCCCTGCATCCCCCAAAGAGACGGGGTCGGGCGCTGCAGGGAGACAAAGCACCCCTCCCCTCTCACGCAGCCACACCAGCTGCTGCCAGCTGAAGTGGCAGGATGGTGATGGACAGGTAGAGAGGGTGTGCAGCCCCAGTGCCCTTGTGCCAGGCTGTGACTTGCTTCTCAGGATGAGAATCTTTTGAGGACGAAGACCCTTAAATCCCCTCATGATGGTTTGCACATCACACCAGGCACAGCTGTGTCACAGCTTGGACAGTCGGCCAATCCAGCTGCTGATCTGGGACACAGTTTTGAGCCATCAGCCTTAACACACATCTTGGAGCCCAGTCTTGCATTTCATTTTTTAAATTACAGTGATATGCTGTTGTGCTTTCATTGTAATGCTCGCAGCGACATGCAAGCATAATTATAACATTAGTGTAATTATATAGCAAAATATTCCTAAAAATCCTGCACAGAGAATGTCAGTACAGGACATTTGACTGTGTTGGGATTTTTTTGCAGCTCTTTAGAGAACAAGATCTGGTAACACCAAAGCAGCCTAACAAATCCCTGTTTCCATGAGGACAGTTTCTAACAACTGAATAAACACTTCTATCAGTTTCTCCCAACCAGCTCTACTAAAACACAGGACATTCCTCTCTCCATACAAAACCCAAACTCTGACTTATGTTTTTCAGGGGTGATTTTGTTATAATCATGAGGCCTCTTGAGCCAGTTTCTATAATTTCGATGGGGGTTGCCTCTCACTGTGTGCTCCTTTGCAATATGAGGGGACAAATCTTGCCTGAGACTTTGATCTGCATCTTCCTGACAGTCATCGCCGGTTATTTAAAATGTTCATCTCCCAATGGTGCAACAAAGCAGCAAACTTTATAACTCTCTTATTTAACTCTCCTAAGTAGTTGGACATTTTTTTTGCTTTTGTCTGGAGGAAAAAAGCTAATTAAACCATTTGGGAGTGATCTGGGAGTGTAGATACAAACAAACACTAAAAATTCACATACTTGATTTCCAGTCATTATGACAATGTCATGTGCAGCAAGTTCCCCTTACAACCTTGATCAAACACAAACACAAGACACACATTGTTCTCCCCTGTCGTAACAAATCCCCTTCTGTGCTCAGTAACTTTGAGCTGCAAATTTACTTCTGCTGTATGCCACATTCATCTTTATTTTCACGTAATAAAGTGTACAGCCCATCTGTTGTTATTGACTGATTTATATTAGCAAGACAAAAGACCTGATTAATGGTACTGCTAAAATGGTTCCAGTCATGCAATTCATTCATATTAAGAAAATAATTTTTTTAAAAGCCACTTTAATCTATAAACTTCATTTGGAATTTTTATTTTAGTTGCTGGCCCAAATACAGATACACTTTTTTATTTGCCTTTTGTAGTATCTGGCAACTATGCTTTTTAAAAGGAAAGTCAAACGCCAATCTATAGGAACAGGGGAAATGCCACTGAAATCAGCATTGATACAATCTGGCATGGGCTGTCACATATAGGAATTTTAGCTTAATTTTCGTTCAGTTTTCTTTTAAGGTAAAACAAATCTTTGCCTAAGTCAGGAACCTTTTGATGTTAGGAAAGTTGTTTATTCTTTTCATGAATTTGCCTCTAAAACTGTGCATTTTATAGCTCTCCATGCATAACAAGTGAAAAGAGAGATTTAATGGTATATTTCCCCTTTTATGGATTAGTATCCCTGCTCTAATCTGTGGCAGGAAAATATTGTGCTCTGTACACCAATCTATTCATCTCTAGATCACTAGTTTTATTACTATATACGAAGCTTTAACTCTCATCAACCCAGCATATAACTCAGTACATATCTGAACTGCGAGACTTGAACTATTATTGCTTAGATGATAATATATTGGACCATTATCTCTTCATGCAAGACCTGAAGCAAATTCTTCTCAAATGGAATTTACTTCAGAATGATTCAAGAGCAATTTAAAATGAATGGCTGCAGAGTTAATTCTATTTGCATTTGGATGCCCATCACTCGGCAAGATCATTCCCTGAGCGTTGCAAGAAAGGCAGCTGGAGTTCACTGTATGGATGGGCTTTCTGTTCAGATTTTAATGTTATGATTAAAAAGCTTTCTAGAGCAACAAGTACTGTTTACTGTGAAATTAACAGCAGGTGCTAGCTCAGCCAGACAGCTTATCAGGATGGAGGCAAGGGTTTGGATCACAGTGCACACTCTTTCAGGAAAGGAAAATTGCTCGGCTGGAAGTCCTTTAGGAGCAGGGTTTTCTATCCTCCTAGGAAGGGCATGCAGTGCCACCAAATGGGAAGCAAGGAAGCAAAAAATACTGTATGCCATAGAGCCTGCCTCCACCTTACAGGACCATAACACCATGGAGCTGTGAATCCAACATTAGGCCAAGTTGAATAAAAACTGGGAGAAAACAGGACTTATTTCTAAGAATCACTTATGAAGAGTTTCCATGCCAAAAGGCCCTCTCAACCCTGCCTCAGCCCTGGAGACCACACAGGGACAGAGAATGGGCACAGAAAAGTGTAGCCTGTGCCCTGAAAGAGAAAGCACATTTGCTGCCTTGACCTGGGGAGAAGGAGAATGGCTTTCTCAGCACTTGCCCTCTGTCAGCCCTGCCTCTGGCTGATTGCAAGGCGAGCATGCAATAAGGCAATCACTCCTTATTCTTCAGCACCTCAGAAGCGGAAGGTATCCCCAAACAGCTCAGGAAAACTGCAATTTTGTAACAGCAAAATATTTGCAAGCCTTGGAGGCTGGCATTCGCTCGCTTGTAGCTGAATTCACTTGCAGGCTCTTATGTGCCTAAAGATGAGGCTTGGTTTTGTGGCAGCCCACAAACCAGATGCTTGCTGAATTTTGCTGGACCCTCCTGGGAGCAAGGCCAAGGGAATTTCTGACTCAGATTTACTGAGCACCCACAAAATTAAATGCTCTTTTCGTCAGGGAAGGCAGAGTGCAGGCACAGTCTGGGAGAAGTGACAGAGAAATCGATAGTGCATGCAATGTTCATCTTTTTTGGGTGACTTCAGTCCACAAACAGAATATACAAAGACCACAAAGAGGAATGAACTTTCCCTGCACCTGCAGCAGCTCAGTGAAGACTCTCCTAGCACAGCTCAGCGTAATAACACATCCTCAGAAGGTCAAACCCAAGCTTTGCACGCACTTAAAGAATGAAGAATGTATCCACTGAGTGGCTACACATGCATCAGAAGGCTTCTGGGCAAAAGTCTCCCTCTCAAACACAGGAACTTCAAAGAAAAGCCAAACACATCCTTTCCTGTCCTTCTGTACCCCTAGTGAAAAAGGAACTTTCACAACAGCACAGGAATCAATACTTGATCCACGGTCAGCCACAGGCACCAACCTGGAGCCCTTTCAAAAACCCAGAAAATGGGCATCTCAGGCACATGAAATACTGGATTATTGGCTCAACTAAAGAGTCCAGGAAGGAGGTTTCTGTTATTCGGAGACAGGCCTACTACACAGACCATCCTAAACGAATAAGCCTAGCAATACCTAATACAGTAATCGTGCTTGCTATGTCCACCACACCCCGACCAGCCTTTCTCAGAAAGCTGTGAAGAGCTGAAGGGGAGAAGAAAGCACCATGCCTTCCCTTTTAACAGCAGTGCACAGTCTGCCACTAGACTGGGGAATGGGAAAAAGCTCAAAAGCAGGGAGGTTTCACAGACAAAGAACGCAGCCAACTAACTGAGTGGCTGCTGGTGCTCCCCCTTGGCAGCCCTGTGGGGAGTGGAGCCCTCTCCTCTTGCAACCTTCTCTCTGTGCTCCCATTTTATGTGAATGCTGCATGCTCAGATATAAAGCCAAGGGAAGAGGAAGATGGGAGAATAAATGGTTATCACTCAGCCACAGACAATGTGTACACTGTGCATTGCCTACAGCAATCAGTGTGTTCTCCATTGCCCCAGCTTTGATGGTGCCCTCTCCTCTCAGCCCAGTGCTTGGAGTGCATCTTGCCTGGCTTACCCTGGCAAACTGCACTGCTGTTAACCAACAACTAATTCCAGTGGAGTCAAATCTGATTGGCACCAGAGTAAGGAAAAGGAGAATCACATCCAGATGAGGAAAACACACTGTACCACCTTTATAAGGAGTTTTGCAAGTTATGTCTTACTGTTGCAGAAAAAGGCATCTTCCCCCAGTTTGTTTAATTCATAATTATAATTAAAGCTTCTGCTTCTCTTGAAGCTTTAACATCAACCTAATGAAAGGAAAATTGAAAACAAAACTCCCAGTGCTCTGTAACAGAGAGAAATTTTTTATGCATCCCACTTGCTAGTTCAAGACAAAACCTGCAGGTATATATGTAGACATGACATTTAAGGTTCTTTATCCAGAATGTTACCATTGCCCTGAGACAAACTCTGTCAGACTACCAGCTGCTGCCTAAACATGCAAGAGATGGTACAGGTACTCATTAGCATAGGCCTCAGCGTAGGAAAATGCCAGAACATGGTATGATTTCATGCAAGGCAATTGAAAATACTTTCTGTTGGTGCATATGAAGAGCACCAAGCTGTTCTCTGAGCAACAAGGCTTATGAGACTTGTTGTCAGTATAAGAAACTTAATGCAGTAATCTGCAAGCACTACTTCCTGTGCCTAACCATATAAACAGATAAAAAAGGCTGCAGGCAAATCATCAGAGGTTGAGGCTGACTTAAGAGCATTGAGAGCATGAAATGTAAAGTGAGGAGGCAAAGGCCCTGTTTCTTTGCTGCCCTGCCCTGAGTACAAGCAGTCACATCCCTCTTTGCAATATATTAATTACTTCTGATGGAAACTCGCTGGGCTTGTACAGAGCTACGGGATAAGGTTGGCTCAGTTACTGTGCCATGGCTCTCAAAAGAACAGCACTTGAAAATAAAGTGCTTGACAAGCAGCAGATGACATCAGTGACATTTCGTGGTTATTACCCTGTGGAAGACTGCTCTCACCTTCCACTTCCAGGGTTGTCAAGCATAGGAACAGGCTGCTCAGGGAAGTGGTTGAGTCACCATCCCTGGAGACATTTAAAAGACGTGTAGATGTGGCACTTAGCAACATGGTTTAGTGGTGGATTTGGCAGTGCTGGGTTAACAGCTGGACTCTACGATCTTAGAGGTCATTCTCACCTAAAGTATTCTATTAATGTATGGTTTGTTTAAAACTAGTAAAATATTCATGCTTAAAAAAAAAAAAGCGGGTTACAGATTATCTCCAAAACTTTATCTCGTTACTCCATCATGGAACAAACTCACAGAGAATAACATGCAAGTGTTACTGTGCTGAGCCCACACCATATTCTGCAAGCATGAGCTACAGGTGTTTAATCTGCTTGGAAAATTAACACAGCTCCTGTTAGATATGGTTGTGCTTGTAGGGTTCAAGCTTATTATTGCTGGTTGTGTCTTCTCTGATATAGATGCAACATATGAACAGCAGAGAAACTTCAGTGTCAGCCCACAAGGTTTTGTGTTGTCCATCTTAAGCATTTTTCATTTGGGATTCTAGCTTGTGATGGGTCTGTGTGATGGCATGGGATCCCCTCCTAACCACCTGCAAAGCAAAGCCTAATTTGAAACATTTCTGCCCCAGCTGCCATTAGTGGTCGTAATGGTTGACACAAGGTCAGAAATTATGAAACCTCTGAGGAGCATCATTTCCTCTTCAGTGTTAGGCTTCACTTCCCTTTGACACATTAGTCCTGAAGCACCTCCAGGCTCTTGACCCCTCCTTTAACCCTGATAACTAATTAAAGATGGACAAGGCTTAGGCTAAAATACTTTTTGTTAAACCTATTCATTCTCAAGTTCCCTTCAGGCACTCTTTGTCACACAGGACAGAGCCTGCCATATTTACATGAACATGAAAGAAAGTGCCTGTTACAATAATACAAAAAAAAAATCTCCTTTTACAAGACCTGACAACCTTTGTGGTTAGATGGTAGAATGTATTTTACAGGACATAAAATATATTCTCAACACATACTGGAAGCAAGTTTCCTGGGTATAGTCCAAAGCATACAATTCAGGAGAAATCCAAGGATAATTAACTGTATACATTTTTAGCATTAGAAGTTCAGGCTCAGGTCCTTTATCTTACTGCTATGTCAACAGTCTGAACATGGTGTCCCAAACATGATAACCAAATGAAAAATGGATCCCACCTTTTCTCACGCTCTTAAGGCTCTATCATGTACTGGAAACAAAGACAGAGCCCAGGCTAGAGCCATCAGCCACAGGCAGATGGATTTATGGCCAGTGGTAAATCATATTACACAGCACAAGTTTATTTAATAGAGAGAAATCTGTGTGTAGTACATTGCTGATGGCTTTGGCACAAGAAAAGGAGCTCCCTACTGCTACCTTGAGTGAGGACCTGTAACTGAACGTGGCACTTTACAAATACTTTCTCTGCTTTTTATATTATTTCATGTTAATAATTAAGCTTGCCTCTTGCGTCGGTATGTTAGGGTGAAAATGTCAACCCTTTGTTTCTAGCAAGAATGGTTATTTTTATCCTTACTTTTCCCATTTTTAAAACTGCAGCAGAGCTTTGTTCCCGGTTTTGTAGCGCTTTCAATGAAAGCATTTTTGTTTCATCAAAAAGTGATGATCCAGCATCTCACGATTAATAAAAGTGAGATCTAGTGGGATGTCATAGACCCTGATTTCATGAGCTATCTGAAGTGTATAGTTCATCTAGTTAGTGGGATCACTCCATCTCGGAAAAACATGGGACACTTGACCACACCTAAATCAATAGCTCAGTCCCATGGCCACCTGGTTAAGGCACTGAGCTGAGACCCAGGGGATGGATATTCTTGTGTAACCTTGGGGAAATCTGATTTGTCAGGTTCAGGGTCCCCTCTTCAAAATGGATGTAGGAGCTTACTAGGCAGCACTCTTTGTTCACCACCTTCAAACTGAGCAAACAGCTCTGGACTAAGATGCTTCCTTCAAAATTTCTCCAAAACACCTGCCAGCACCATTTGCTAAACAGCCAACAGTTACACAAAGGATCAAAAACAAATCTATGTTTATAAAATGACTAGAGAAAAAAATCTGTCTATCCTGAAGCTGATGCAAAGTTTACCATTGGTCTCCCTTTGCATTGATGGATTGGGTGCTGGCCTTGGGTGCTCTGAAGGGCTCTCTCCATGGGCTAGGGGAATGCTGCTGTCCTGAGACTAACACTAGTCTTCATGAATATCTACATACTTGCTACTTCTTTTCATGGATCTTAATGAAATTATTATTTGCCTGGTGCTGGTTACCTAATTTCATCCAAAGCAAATTTTTCAAGAATCATAAATTATTTTGTATGAGGCTGATTTATCCCAGCAGAAGTCCAAATTGAATTAGAAATCCATTAGCTAGATTCTAAGCAGGAGCTTCTAGGGAGAAGGGGAAAGGAAGGGGGGGAATTTGGAAATCTGAACACCAGATGTGGAAAAGTGGAAAAATCCTTAAAAGAAGTACAAAAAGAATAGAAAAGACACATATCTTCTTATTGAATTAAACACCCAGGTATTTACAGAGCCAGATGGAAAAACACAGATTATTGCCTAGCATCAGAAATATGACTCAGACATTTATTTATTTATTTTGACTAGCAATTGATTTTGTAAATACATGAGACTTTGTAAGCAGATGAAAAACTCTGGTTCACTTGAATATTATAGTTTCCATCATGAAAACACCAACAGATTGTGTGTACTATCTATTCTAATAAAGCTAATAATGAGCTGTTCAACCAAATCTTAACACAAAATAATCAAAAGCATTCCTCCCTCTGAGAGAAAATGAAAGCAAAAAAGGTTTATTTACTTTGGAAACATACAGATAATTTAACCAGCTATTATCCTCCATTCAGAGCCTGCTTATTTGAGGAGACACATGGACAGTGTATCTCATTGAGTACATGTTTATTTGCAGGTGAACATACCTCTCCTCTTGCCACTCTATCCTTGCTGAGCAGACTCAGCAAAGCAGTGATGATGGAAGGAGAATGCTGCAAGTTCATTGGGATTAACACCCACCCTATCATTTTCTAAAGCTGGAAGCTATGACGGACAGGGCCCACGAGGGGAAACTGCACTACAGCCCCTCTCATTTGAGTTACAGAAACAGTCTGCATCCACATACTTCTTTCAGAAATTGGTTACAGACTGGAAATTTTCCCCTGCAGTGGCTAATTTCATTCACACTCGTTTCTTAGGTCCTGCTGATTTCTTACTCACAAGCTCTCTAACAACTACAAACCAATAAAATGTTAACATTCAAAGAGAAGCCTGAGACAGCAGTCTCCTGGCTTTGGTGTGCCTCCAACTCAACCTTTAGCTTAAGTGTCTGTGAACTATCGCCCTTTCCAATATCAGGAACCCAGGACAGCTCAAAAAGTTGTTGTGACAAGAGAGCAAATGTGCAGTGCCTGTTGGAAGCTCTGACATTGCCATCAGACTTCTGAATCCCAGCTGGTAAAACTCCTGTACCTGCAAAGTGCATGGTCACCCTTCCCAGCCACCACCCTTCCCTTTGCCTCCAAACCTTTTCAAGCTCACTCCATGGACACTAACAAGAAAAATGAGGGGGTAAAAAAGAAAAGGAAGTCTTTTGAATACTCAGTAATCAAAGTTATGACTGGAAATGACAGCTAAAGTCGAGAAATCCCCAGAAAGTGCTGAGAACAGATCCAGCACTAAAGTTTTATGGAAAGACAGTGTATATGTTTGGAGACCAGCAACTCAAGTTTAACCCCTGAATCCATGGATCACACACTGACTTGCTTCCTTCCCTTATCTGTGTTTAGTTCCTTGTCTGCTACATCCATTTTTAATATAAGGTTCCTACAGGAACTGCTACCTTCTGATAACATGATGTCAGCAGAAAATGCCACTGGAACCAGGGCTTCAAACAAAACAAAACAAAACAAAAGCTACCAAGTTACATTGCTGTTTCTCAGTGGTGCTGTGAATTGGTTTGGACAACATCAGAAGCACTCTGAAACTCACACCACAGGTCAGACAATGACAGTATTGTGTTTCAGTAGCTGAAAGCACACAGCAGAAACAGAGGGAAAGGGCAGCTTGGAGTGTCCCTGGCTCGGCAGCCCCCAGCAGCAGGGATAACAAACGCTGAGACACATCCACCTCTGTCTTGCAGATGCCACAGGAGATAACATACTGCACAGCACGCAGGATAACAGCATTTAGCCAAAATGTCTCTTAAATCTCCATTGCCTGGATTGGGACACAGGGGCGTTTATACCTGCTGTTGACTCCCTTGTGCCTAAGAAAGTGGTATCATTCAGCAACGGTGCAGATTATTCCAAGAAATTGCATTTTTCTGTATCTCAGTCTAGTCCAAAAACTGTAAATCTCTGAGGTCTCAACTCCCTCAGCACAAGCAAGTGTGCTGTCTGTGCTAGAGCCTTGGCCCCAACAAGAAGCAAATAGAGTCTTTTGGTTTTGATTTTTAAAATACATATCTGCAATCAAAAAGACAGAGCAGCAGTTAATGAATGAATGAATCCAAAACATAAAGAAACAGTGGAGAGGAATAATGGAAATGCAATTAAGTTGCAGGCTTTACTGGGCATGTTTTGTGCTGCTGTATCATATTTATTTATTCAGCGCTCCTCAGCAAGTCAGCTCAAAGCTAGGGAGCAATGAATCAGTGCTCTAATCTCCCTCCCCATCATCCCCAGCCTTTGTGAGGAAACTGATATCCAGCCCCAGCTGAAACTGTTGAGTTCTAATCACAAACACCATCACTGCAGAAACACAGACCTAAGCTACCTCTCTGATTTTAGCATAAGACATACGTATTTAAATTCCACTTCAGTTTTCTCATTTCTTTCTTCATCCCTTTTCTTAGGTTTTCTGTCATGTCTTTTCTCCCCCCATTTTTATCTACTTTCTTGCCTCTAGGCTCTCCATCCTTTTTGAATTTTTTTTTTTAAAACCACATCCCTCCCATTCTTTTTATTTTTTTTTTTCAAGTACAGGAAACCTGACTGGTCCAGAATCTCCTTGTGTTGTTACTATTGGATAAAGATTAATGGCCTATAAGTGGAGATGGAATGACTGGGGACAGAGGCCTCACAAAAGCCAACATCAAAAATAAAAAGCTGGGCCTACTTTTAAACTCTCAGAATAATTAACAACAGATCTAATTTATCCACATTCAAGCAAAATCCTCTCATCTGTGCAATAGTAACATTCTACAATAAAGCAAGAGGTGGTCCTGCTTTATTTTGGTGTTTAACCAAGGACAATAGTTTAAAGTGGTTCTCCAGTTAGTTTAAACAGCTTTTTCTGCTCTTCATTTGGCAAAATTGGGTTAGGTAATAGTTAGGTAGCCTCATTCAGCAGGTTACTAATTTGTGACCAGGAAACCACAGTAATATTAAATCAAACGAATCTAAATATATAGTAGAAGGTCACATTCTGTGATTGCATTAGGCTTGGGGCATAAGGGAGAGAAAACACATAAAATTAATTGCTAACCACAGTAAGTGGAGGTTTTCACCAAAAAGGTAATTTACAACGGTTCCATTTCATTCTCCAAGCCACATTTCCTTTTAAGTGGCAAAATCACAGCACATAAGCAAATTAATATCTAAAATAAAACAGCAGCTGTGCATTTGGGTAGCAATTGTATGGAAGAAACCTCAGAAGCTCGTTAGTAATACTTAAAGCGAGGGGTGTGTTTTGGTTGGATTCCCACTGTACTCGGTGCTGATGCCAAAACACATTATAGCACAGCTGAAAACACGTATTGTGTGAGCAAGACCATCAGCATTTTGCTCACTCACTCACACACAGTTACACGCTCACACACAGCTGAAAACAGGTATCGTGTGAGCAAGACTGACAGCATTTCGCCTCAGGAATCTGGGCTGTAGCTTTCTGTTAATGAACAAAATCTCTATAAGATGAGTTGCTTCTTTCCCAAGCCCACTTCTGCTGTCACTACTCCTGGGGAACATGTAGTACACTGTCACCTACTGACATTAAACAGAGCACAGCACTTCCCACCACTGTAAGTTAACCTGAATTTGCCTCCCCCCTTCAAAAAATGGCCAACTACTACATTAATCTCTGCCAATATGCCGAACTTACAGCACTCTGCACAATTTGCTCACAGCAGGGCCTGGTTTTTAAGTGACTTGTTCTCTTCCAGGATCCTCCTTCCCATACAGGACTATGCTCTGTCCAGGTGAGCAGAAACTCAAATATATTTGAAGTCAACTAGGAAAAGACTCTGTCACACAAAAGCCAGAGAGCAAATGGGCCAAGGTACTGGGGATGCACTCTAATGCTTCAGAGAGAGCAAATTGCCAGTCTGTTTCTCTGTCACCCCGCACACGTCAGCTTCTTTCAAGTCCTGAGGATCTCCAGCACAGCACCCCTCAAACCTCTGACCTGCAGGCTTGGAAAGCAGATATCCTGTGCCATCCCCACCACCTCTGTACATGCTACAACCATCACCCCTGCCTGGCCCCGTGGACTGCAGCCCCTCATGGCATCATATTGCCCCAGTGTACTGCTCCCAGGAGGAAAACTGCCATTATCCCAAGAACTTGCTTAATGTATGCAAAGGTGATCTTGGGCACAGAAGGAGAGGGGACTGGGTAGCAGCAAGAGCAGAGAACAAGTTGCTGTACATGACAGTTCATTTCTGGATAGCTGAGGAGATTAATGCCTTCGCCTGCTGCTCGTGCATTACTGTCCCCAGCCATACAGAGATGAAATGCTGTCATGTACAGCAACTTGCTCTTCACTGCTCAAGCGGAGAGAGCTCATGCAGTGCCTGCTCTCCTGAACCCCAAGCCACGGAGCAGAACGTTTAATTAAGGGAAGCATGAATATGAAGCATGCATTGTGTTTAAATAATGTACTGTAAATGCTACATCCCTGACAACTCAAGGGAAAGAGTGAAAACTGATGATGCCATGAACTATCTCAGCACAGATCACAGGAGTCATCCATGAAACAAGTCTTCTCTTTGTTAAATGAATAATATCAAAGAATACTGTTCAAATATTTCTTCATATTTGTCCCACTTTCCCTGGTTGTTTTACCACTCTTATCACTTGCCATTTGTAATATCTCCTAAAAACCTGAACGTAACTGTTGCCCAGGTACTTTTTTTGAAATTTGTATTTGTAGCCTGAAGTAAGAGAAATTGCTAGGCTGGTTGCTTCAACACCCCAAAACACACACAATCAAGGAGTTTCTGCAAGTGTGCAGTAAACCGGCCCACCTGGCAGAAAACCTAGTCACTTCCTTGTCAGCAGTGGTCTCATGCATCTTGAAGACAAAATCTTTGTTCTTTTTCCTTTTTATTTATTTTTTTTTTACAGCATGAAGACCCTCTCAGACTCAGAACTAATAGAACCAGGAGTCAAGCCCACCTTTCTGAAATCTCAGTCTAGTCTTCACTCTTCTAAATTAGCCCTAGCCATCACTTAGGCAAACTTTTCTGGGGATACAGTTGTCACTTTGAGTTGAGATTTTTCATGTAGGCTAGAGAATTTAGAGTAAATTATTCCTTGAAAGCAGTTTGTCTAGCTTTACTAGACTGCTCTGAAAGACCAAACCTTATGTGTGCAGCAATCTAACTCCTGAGCTGTCTGCTGAGGCCACAAATGGTGACCGATCTGGATGCTGAGATTCATGCAACAGAAAAGAGTTCATCAGAAAGCCAGCACGAGCACAAACTAAGGTCAAAACTCTCAGGTATCATTCAATTTTACAATATGCAATGTCAGACAATAAATAAACCAAAAAATAAAGCATACTGCTGTCTGTACCTCTTCCAAACAGGTCATTTCCAGTTGGTTGTTTTCACCTACACTCTTCAAGTCAGAATACACCTCGGACTGTAACTTAATGAATGTCTGTCAACTAAGTTCATAAAACTACCTGAACATCTAGATCCCAGTGCATATACACTGACTTTATTGATAAAATACTGCAGGATAGACAAAATTTGGATTTGCACATCAACATCATTAGAGTACCCAGTTCGGAAGGGCTTCTATCTGTTCCTGCAGCCAGAACAACTCACAACTGACAGCTTAGAGACTTTGTGGGGTCTAAATATAGGGAGTATAGATATATTCAGCCATACATAGATAAAGAGATGCTTTTCTTTAGAAAAAATAACTAAATGTTTTCTTAAAAATAAAACCTTGCACTAAAGTGGGCATTCTTGAGCTTGTATTTATAAGTCTTGCAGCTGCTTCCACTAATGCCATGTGAAAACTATTGCCTTCATCAAGCTTAGCATTGATCCCATTATTTGGTCCAATTTTCTCAAATTATTTACTTCTAGCCTTATTGTCTCATCAGCTATATTCACTCATTTCTCTGCTACAGACCTCCCTTATCTTATTTCTGGGATGACTCAGGTTTCAACTGCTCAGATATATTTAACAGTAAGTCTTACACACTCAATAAATACCCCTGCTTAGGTACACTAGCAATCTTACTGAGCCAGTGCAAAAGACATTTTAATTCAGGAACATCCATATAGATCTTGGTAGGTTGTGAACCAAGCAAATAAAGTCCTTTTCTTCTAATGTGGGTTTTGCCATTTCTGTGAACAGAATTTGCAGCATCTTTTGTTTCCTCTAGAGGGATAATGCAGGTGCAACCATATCTCGAGACCTTTGAGGGCACAGGCCAAGAGATTTTATTCTTTTTGGGCCACCCCATTCACATTCTCCTTTGCCTAAAAACTCAAGAGTACCACAGCATGTTGTGTAATGTAAACTGAAAAAGCCATCAGATAGCTAACAGCTTTTCTGCCAAATCCATCTGCCTGAACTTGATCCTTGTTGGGAATAACACATCATTGTAATTATTCATTGTATAGAATTCCTCCCCATATTCAATTTTCTGACCATGATTCTCCACAGAAGAAGTGACCCAATTGAATGAGAAAAAAAAAAAAAGGAGAGAGGGAATATGAAAGCTGGAGAAAATTAGCATGCAATAAGCCATTTCTTCCTGTCAATTTTATCGTCTCCTTTTATTAACAGATTTGTTTTTGAAGCAATTATACACGTGCAATCCATTTGTGGCATCTCTTTGCTTGCCTCCTGACATAACCATTATTAGGGCTGTCACAGCTGATCGGCTGACAGCTAGAGAAAGGCAGTTCTGCAGTGTCCTGCTACTGCCAGTCAATACCAGCTGAATAATAACAACACAGCCCGCGAGCTGCCTATTATTTTTCTTTCCAGTGGCTGTGTTGAGAACAGCTCCTGCAGAATTTTGACAGAAGCAGGGAACACTGTGGATGGTCTTCATGTGCTCCCTGAATCACATGCCAGCTGCAGACACTGCTATTTCACACATCCTCACAGGCAGGTGCCCACCGTGAGTGGCGCTGAGCTCTCAGCACGCCCCATTTCAGCCTGACCAGGGCATGGTGTGCTTCAGAAATGATTCAGGCAAATTCCCACAAATGTATGGCGCTGCTGGTCCTGTCACTCCAGAGCAAGCTGAGTATGCCCTGAGGTTTGCAAAACTAAACGCAGCCCAGCTGCCTGGATGGATTTCCCCCCTGGTGAAGAGGGAAAATTGGTAAAGCTGTCTATTAATATGAAGAACCTGTGAGAGCCGGGCCAGGAGTGCCAGCACTATTTTTTCAATCATACATCACTATGGAACATTTGATTAGCATTGCTGTAAAGCATACTGTGTGCTGACTGTACCAATTTCGTCAGGAAATTTGCAGGCATGCTGTATTACAGCTACCCACAGCTGTGTCCCACGCTGCAGTGACAACTCAATTCTCTGTGCAAGACGAGCCAGCCACATGGGAGCAAGACTTTGCACCGTACTGGCTTTCCCTGTGCTCTCAGCATCCTAGGCGAGGATAACACGAAGCATGCTCCTGCCAGGTGTGGAAAGGAAGATTTAACACCTCACATGGGAAATAAGTCCGGCCCAAAACAACATAAACCCAGTGGCAAAGTACTGAGGGGAAGGAAGCCGTGTGACAGATGTGCACGCAGGGCTTAAAAGGTCAGTCCCAGCTGTTCTACAGACAACTCGAACAAGCACGGGCAAGCCGTTCAGTCCGTATGATCATAGCAATAATCTCTATTCTTTCCACACTCATTTTACCCTTTAATATTTTCAAGTCCTGAAGGGACAAAGATGCCTTTTCACTGCATTCATGCTGCATCTAGAACAGCTCCACCTTAAAGCCATGGCTACACATCTACAAGATGTCTTCCCAAAACCACATTTAGGCACAGATGAAGAAAAGTATTTACACTTCTAGCAGGAAGACACTTGACCTTCCACTGATTGTGCCTTTGATCAAAGAACCATTTTTCTCAGAGACAATGCAAATAAACTGGTTAATATATGGGTTTATTTTAAAATGAACCCTTCAAGGAATTTGGCCTGTGGGTGTCAGACCATTTCTTTCTCGTTATTGAATAAAATGGGTGCATTATGCTTCCCTTTGAGTTTAATCTGGGTCTACAACACAATTTGAATTGTATTTGCAGGCACTGAGCCACTTTAATCTTCATGGCTTGGATAATAAAAGTGATGAAAAAGTGACAGGTTTGCCTTCAGTACATTTTGTGCCAGTCCACCTGGGACCCTGGATATTTAGCTTCCATTGCAATCTGCAGGACTGGATCTTCAAAAGTATTTGTACCAGTGGTACCCAAAATAAATACAAGCTGTGCTGTGTCTAGATACTCTGCAGTCTGAAATAGCCAGAGACTCACAGAAATAGCACACAGAAGCTGGGCACATGGGAAGGGAGGAAACCTTTTAGCATTTTTCCAGTGATTCTTTTTAACTTTGATCTTTTTTTTTTCAGCATGAGCACATGATTGTACCATAGAGAATTTAATGTAGAATTGCCATCTTACCAAATGCCCATAATTGCTCTGAAAGGGACAAAACTAATAATTTACTCACTGTTAGATGGCAATTTTGAGAGTATTTATCTCCCATTATTTACAACAGAACTAAGTCTACAGACTTAGCTAGTCTAACTAGCTAGTTCCTGCAAAAGACAAATTCGTTTTTTGAAAATAATGAAGGAAATGGTCATGTAGAGAAAGGGCACCATAGCACAGCTCTGTCACTGGTCTGATACCAAGGGGGGATGTCAGAAGTCTTGAAAAAAGGTGGGCAGGTGTTTACAGCTGTGAGGTGGGAGGCACTGGCAGAAGAAGGGGAAACCACAGGGAGAGGGAGCATAGGTGCACATTGGAACTTGTGTGTTTCCGTGGGTAGCCTAGAGGCACGGGAATGGAACATAATCACACAGAAGCCACAGAAGACAAGAACCTAGAACTGCCCTTCAAGATCAACTTAATTTAATCCAGGACCAGGAAGGTTAAATGTTTCACATGTAATAACAGGGTTGTTAACCGAAGGTGGTGAGTGTTAAGCTTGTTTGGATAGTGAGCACTTCCCTACCTTGACAAGCATGGATGTCTGAACTGAAATCTACATACCCTGCATTTATAAACCTTGATTAGGGATAATTGTACTGGTTTTCAATCCAAATGAGAATCTACATGTGCCATTGCCACTGTGCAATTTCAAAAAAGCCTTTTCCTCCTGCAAGTCGTATTTCATGAAAAATAATACAAGTTCTATTCCAAAATATTGTTACACAATATGGAGCACCCTTACTGGGTTCCTCTGGTGTTCTCAAATGGCTTATATCCTATTTCTCCTGCAGAAAAAAGGCCAACAACCCAACTCTTGTCTCCTGAAACCACTGCCTTGTACAAACTGATGAGCTATTCCAGTGTGTCAGAATAATCTGTCCTTCAACCTGCTGGGACCGAGGGATTTGGGCATGTACACTATATGCACACGACAGTGTTCTGTACTTAGGTACCCAGGCACACAATCAATCCTCCCAGTAGAAGACAACCTTCATGTCCTTTGCCTGTGCAACCTTATGGAGACCCAGCACAACCAGTCGGGATTTCCAGTGAAACAGTCATTTCAATAATGATAAATAACAGTGCGTTTGCAAACCCTGTTATTGAAGGAGCCTGGGCTCAAGAAGACACAAATGCCAGTTTCTGTTTGCTTTAGGTATATCTGTGCTCTAGACTAAAGAGCAACTGGAGACTGCTTGCAATAAAGATGTTGACCATGGGGTTGCGTGGAAGCATGAGAGCCTGGAAGTCGAAACACCACTTTTTGTGTGCTTTTTGCTCGTGCTGTGGCACGAGCACTGCTTCAGTTCTGCCTGAGCCAGGCTGCCACTGCAACGCAGCCTGGATAAACAAGAAGAGTCATTCTCTGCCTGGTTATTCATGAAGTCGTGGCTGACCAAGAGCAAAGCTTTTTCTGATGGACAGTGTGTATCTCTGCAGCATAGTCTTTGTGTAACAGCAGAGAATGAGACTGAATATATAATAAAGTTATGCTTTTTGGAAAGGGAACAGCAGAATGAAGCAGGCGGAAGAAAAATTTATCCTAACCATTTCCTTTGCTGGACAAATTGGTAGTCTGTCAAGAATAAAATCAAAACTTCAATAAACTATCCATGCCTGAAACTTCTCTATCAAACAATACCTCTGAAAGTATATAATATGAGCACTAAGCTACTTTTCTCATCAAAGAAACAAGTACATGAAAGCATGAGTCTTTGAAACTAAGAAAAAGTGACTGCTCGCTGTGCCTCCATACAAAAATACTTAAGTTTTTCTCCTGCCACTCAAAAAGTATTTTTGCTTATTATATTAATTTTATTCTAAGAGTTAGATTTTATCAAAATGTTAAGAGATGAAACACTAGTTTTTCAAAGCAACACATTAAACAGGCATTACCCTCACAGTCCCTCACAGCCTACAGCATTGGACAACATTTAGGAGAGACTTGTTTCTAAGATCTTGCTATTCTCCCGTTTTACTCAGGGTCTCTGTCTCTCTTGCTGTTATTCAGATGCAATGAGGTATTGCTTTGGAATCAGGATGAATAAAGGGCCCATGGCAGAACCTCGTCTGAGCCATATTAAAAATGCTCCTTCATTCCTCAGTCTGCCAATAGTTGAGTTCCTCACCTGTCCCAAATCAATACTACGATATAGATTGTACAAACTTAGCTATCAACCGTGTGAGACTTCTATTTTACTGTGAAAAATTGAGCGGAGCTTTAGAACGACCACATTAAAAAAAGAGAAGTTAAAAATAAACAGATGACAAACCAAGCCTCCCAGGCTATAAACATTCCCTACATATATTAATAAAATCTGTTGAATTCCCATCTCTTACATCTCAGAGCCTACATGTGACTAAGTCATAAGTCAAAAGATAATTTGATATCAAGAATAAACAGGAGTAAGCACAGGCTAGAGGTGTTTACTGTTTCTCAGGTCTAGTTATTTTTACACGT
Source organism: Monarcha castaneiventris obscurior (assembly GCA_026261815.1). Taxonomy (NCBI): domain Eukaryota; kingdom Metazoa; phylum Chordata; class Aves; order Passeriformes; family Monarchidae; genus Monarcha; species Monarcha castaneiventris. The sequence goes on from JAMPIT010000890.1 coordinate 9,138,964, forward strand.
GTTTATGAAATGTGCTAGATGTAAGTCAGCCTTTTTCTACTTAGAAAATTGCTAGACACTCTTTGGCTTGGATTTTTTTTAGATTAAAAATAGGATGTGTTTGAGTTAGTCAACTACTTCCCATCAGAGCCTCTGTCATTACTTGTACCCACACAAACATCCCTCCCTGCATCCTCTCATGGTTAGATCCCAGTGACTGCAGACAATGGAGAGACATATCTGCAGGATTTTGATCTGAACCTTGCAGAACACTGTTAATTTCATATAGGAAAACAGCCTCAGGTAATGCTCTAAGGCCCATCATTTCCATGTTATGCTATTCCAAGACTAAGGAAAGGGACAAGTATTCAGCAGTTTCAAGGGACACTTCAGTCACTATCAGGAGAGCAAAACTTTTCAATACCAGTTGAAGGTCTTGTCCCACGAGGAGTATGGGTAAAACACATGCAATCTTACCACAGTAATGAGGCAAGAAATCACATGTTTTTAGGATGAGAAGGATATTTGTGAAGGAACTGTGACAAGAAATTATTTCAACTTTTGTTCTGTAGCAAAACATCTGCTTAGTTCCACATCTTAAGATAAATGCATAAAATAAACTCTGTAGGAAACATGCCTACCTTTGCACACACAGACACAAATATTTGTACTTTTGTTGCCAACTTGCTTGGGCACTTTTTTAATTGATCTCTTTTCTGCCAACCTCTGCTTGTTATCTATTGAGCAGTAGTATGCTACCTACTACAGCTATTTCCTAAATCGTGGAGCAGTCCAACCAAATAATCACATAAAACTTTCGCCACTTTGTGCCTGTTGTTTAGTGCTAATTTCTTTGTGCTTACTAAGAGAAATTGCTATTGACTGCTTTCATTAGGAAACTATTGACCCTTATCCACTGGCACATCCTGGAGAAGAAATTCACTAAATGTGCCCATATTTCATTCTCTGAACACCAAGGTAGGAGAGTCATGCTGAAGGATACGGTTTATTTAATCCAAAATTAAAATTTTATAGGCTACATTACCTAAAGTAAATTGCTTAATACATTCAGTTGAACAGCTGCTTTCTAAGTGCTTGGCTTCCATGTTTTCAAAGCCTAAATTAAGCTAAACATCACTGCTAGCACTGTAGACTTCCAGGAGATGAGCTATGCTATACCTACATTTAAGAGGCAGAATTTAGATTCAGCAAAGCAGTGATTTTCAACGCATTCCTTTAAAGCAGCACAAGACTACCACATTTTTCTTCAGTAATTGCATTAACAATATATATTTTACATACTTATGAACTCTACAGCAAATAAAAGTGTAATGCCTTAGCTGCACTCACATTTGCTATTTGCCAGCAATTAAATAGAAACCCACCAGAGTACGGGGATCCAGTGTACCCTAAAGATTTTTGAAACTGGAGCCAACATCAGGTCATTTACCTTTGCTTCCCAGACAAATAGATCTCGCCATTGCAGAACCATTTGGCCACAGTGAGGCAATCCAGCCAGATTTCTCTGTGCACAGCATTGTCCTACTTGTGCACAGAGCAACATGGAAAATGTGCTGTGTGGAAAGCACAAAAGGAAAAGCCCTGCCCAGGCCCTTTATTTTATGGGACATTAATGGAACTGGTAGATGACTCCAACCCCTGAAGGGCATCAATGGAAAGTTATAACTCCAGACTTTATATGGTAGTTCAGGCTTCATTTTGGCAAATGTAGAGTACCAGTTCAGGACATAGCAACACTGCCATAAAAACCACCAGGTTCATTTTCATCCCTGCCATCAATAACCTCTGCAAAATCCCTTCAAGCCAAGGGAGTCCTTCAAGCCAATAATGAAGGATGTAACATCAAATTCACTAATAAATGCCATTGGCACATGACATCTGCTAAATCTTCACAACCAAATCGAAATGTAACTTCCAGAACTGTGTCAAAGATTTATTTGTGATAATTTTGACAATTTACCTCCTTTCTGCTCAGTCATCTACCTCCCTGAACATAAGCCAGGGCAGAAGCCAAGAATGTCCATTCTAAGGTGCTGAGCCACTTCCATCACCTGCTCTGGTAAGTTAATTTATTCCTCATTCAAACAAATATAGAAGTGAAGAGTAGAACACTGTGTGTGGAGTAGAAAGCCATGGCATAAAACCTGAGAGGCATGGAGAATTTATCACACCTTTCATGAGCTTCTTTGGAATCTGCCTCATACTACATCAATCCCCTTAAGAATTCTAATATTAACAAACACGCCAAGGGTTGCAAACAATCAAGTCAGGTTTTTATTAATTCACTTGGAATTGTGAAGTTCTTTTGTCAAAGTTACAGCAATCTGTAGCACAAACCAGTCCATTTTCACACAACACTGATATAGGCATAGGTATGGAAAAATGTGTATAGCAAAGCTATTTTATGTGCCAGAAATTATGTGCGACAGAAATTTTGATGTGATCACCAGAGGCTCATATCAGAAAATCAGTGAAATTTACCATAAGCCTGATTATATACCTTACCCACAAATTAATCTCATTGAGATTTATTTCAGTATTCCAAACTTCTATACATGTGTCTGTCTGGCTCTATTATTGATATAATTATTGTTTATTAGTACTGTTCTGATAGTGTTCAAATACTACAATAAAAACAAAGCTCAAACATGCTGTACAAACACCTATTAAATCTTCCTGCACTGGCAAGCACAGGGTCTAGAAAAACACAAAGGAAGATGAGAGAATAACAGAACAAAACAATGAAAGAAACCAGTGATTGCTGCCTCTTCTTCTTTCCAAGCTGTTGTGCCATTTCCTTTGGCATGAAATCTTTGAAAGTTTAAGTACAACACTTCAAACAATAAAATAAACCACTGCCTTTCACTATCACATCATTATTCTTGACTCTTTCTCGTCACTACCATTATTTAACAGCACAAAGCCTTCTGGGATTGTGAAAATAAGCATTAGTGATCTCTGTACCAATTCACCCGCATTACAATCTTTATTAATCACACCTCTCTCCCCAACATTCATTACCTAAAGGCCCTTAGCTCTGCCTCTGCACTCCGGGAGTCAATAATGACACAGTGCTGCAGGTTTGGACCTGCCCCCAAGGGTCCCCAGCTAGAGCCCACCGTGCCAACACTGCTCACACCACAGCTCCAGGGCCCTTGCCAGGGAAGCTGTGAATCCCCAAGCTCCACATAGCCTGGGCATTGCAGGAGGAAGCAATACGCAGACTAACTTAATAATTGCTTTCCCAAAACTCAAAGGGACAAAACCGTGTGAAGTTCACATTCCCAAACGGCCAGGCAGCAGCCTGAAAAGTGCTGACTGAGCTAGGAGGGGCTGTGGGACTGGACCAGGCTTTCTGAAAGAAGAGATATGAGTACAGGGCACAGCCATTTATTAAGCTGCCTCCTTTTCCTTGCCACCTTTCCTTGAAAAATGGTCATAATACATTTGTACACTCACCAGGCTGCGCTGGCAGGAGAGCAGTGAGGATTAAGCAATTAATGGTTATGTGTTTCTTTGAGCCCCTTCTAGGAAAGCTACTAGTGGCAATCAGAAGAATGATTACTGGCGTGTTACTTGCAATACTGATTTGTAAAAACCCATGAAGATTTAAACAGGCTAAGCAGAAGAGGTCCAGCTCTTGTGTAACTTCTGATAAGGGATTTGCAAGCTCCTGGCAACTGATTTAGAAAACCTTCACAGTGTACTCCACATTCACTGCTTTGTAAGATAAGACACCAAGAAAAAGGATTTATTTTCACTTTTCCAGGCATCTTTTAAAAAAGCCCCACACTGTAAAGGGAGTAATCTGTACCTACATTTACGCATTTCCAAGGCTTGTCAGAAAGTTACGTTTGCTTACACCAAAGTTTCTGCACTTTCTGCAAAACACACCGTCACTCTGGACATAATGACACTACAAGGACAAGCAAGACAAAACAGCAGCAGATGTTGTTTCTGTGCCCCTCTGCAAGAATTCCTGCCAGCTTGCTTTTCCTCCTCAAAATCTGCAGAAAAAGTTGGGGCTCTGATGTCACCTTGCCTGAACAGCTCTGGGCTTTTTATGCTGTCTGGTGTTATTATCAGCAATACAATAAGCAGAGCTACATCTTCATCTAATGCTATTCACTGCATGTACTTAGTGTCTGCCTGTATTATGCCATTATAAGTGGTGGTGGAAGAAAAGAGTAAGCAAGAGGAATAACAAACAGGATTTTCTGGGAATAATGTTTCTCAGCCTTAGACTGATAATGGGCTGCAGTGAAATATATTCCTGTCATCACTGGCACACAAAGCTGCCTAGCTTTGTCACATTTGTTTTACTAATTGAACAATCAATTATTAACATAGATTAGTTTCACAGTCATAAACAGCACCACATACAGACACCTGCTTAATATGAGAGAGTCTCTGGTCCTATTTTGACTTCCTCAAGCAATAGCCCCTGGTTTCCATTATCGCTCCTCCCTTGTATGATTTCAGCTCCTTGGACTTTGTCACCAAAAAAACCACACACTTTGACTCCAAACACAGTGTTTCTCAGTGGGTGCAGGCTGCAAACCACAGAGAGCCCTTCTGACAGATGAGAATGTCACACCCCTGAGCTTCACCAATGATCACCATCAATTTGATTTTACACCCATTAATTATGCTGCAGCCACCAGTAAATCTTCCTGAATTTCCCTCCTGCAGTGGCAGTCCCTCTGCCTGCCCTGGGGGCGGACAAGCCCTTGCTCCTTGTGAGCAGAGAGCCCACGGACCCTGAGCTCCAGCTGCTCAAGCAGGGCTGAAGGTCAAGCCTGGGGCAGTATTTGTGTCAAAGTGTAAAACCTCACCTCAAAGCTGAGCCCACAGGCTGTGTACATGTAAGCAGGCATCAGCCCACACGGATAATGATTTTCAAAGCAAGACCATTCTGCTATCAGGACATGCTTTCTGGAAGACAAACCCTGCTTTTTGGTAACCTTACTGCAGTTTTGGTCCCACATGGGATGCATTTGAGCAGGCAGGCAGGGAGGCAGACATCCCTCCCAATGTGCCCCAGGCACCTTCAGAGGTGCTTCAACAGAGGGACTTTCATTGGTAGGAAATGAGGGAAGGAGAGCTGGGTTGGGAATAAGGTAAATCCAGAGCCAAGTTCTCCCACAGAACTGCCAAAGGCCATAAATATGGAGAATACAAACCCTGTGCTGAGTTTGATGTGTTTGAGGCAGCTTGGCTTGGTGGTATACACTGAACACAGCTCTCCTATGTGAACCCCACTTCCAAACTTCTGAGCAGCTCTCATAAAAAATAAGGCTCAGATGCACAAAGTGTAGAAAGGTACTGAATATGCTGGAAAAACATTAGGACTCAGGGCCCAATCCAGCAGTTTAATCCACTAAAGTGGAGAACATCAGCCCAATGAAACAGCACTTCATCTCACTTTGACTGGGCTTTAAGAGACCGAAAGTAGTTAACAGCTGCTTTAAGCATTCAAGCACTCATGCCAAGTGAGCTCTCAAAACTGAAATACCTCCTCCAAGTAGACTACTTCCTTACCTAGGTGAACATGCCTGGCTTCTCACCAGTGCAATCCAGATAAGTAACAAATGGTTAAATGCAGGATCAGCAAAACCTGCAACAAGTTACGAATTCAGTTTGCCTCACACCCCTGCAAATTCATACAGGAATTTTTCACTCAAAGTAGCCTCCAATACCCTTTTCTTTCCCTGAAACTTGTATATATGATCCACTGAAGCTCAGAATGAGAAAAATAAAATTATCTTCATAAAAATATTGATTGCCAAAACAGGTAAGATGGAGTATTATAGAAGAGTACACCGCTTTCATTTGAAAGATAAGAGCAGTTGTCTAGAGTGCTGGGAAAATGAATTTTAACTGATTTTATGACAAAAGCAGCAAAAGCCAATTACTCACTTTCTGTTTCACTTTTCCAAACCCTCACTCGTACAGAGGAATTCAAGCGTTCACCATGCTTAAGCAGCTTTTGGTAACATGATTAGCAATATTCCTGCTTTTTTCTAGCCATATATACTTTGGGCATGATTAAGTGTTCCAGAGTCTTAAATGATTAAGGAGACAAAAAGACAGACAGTGACAAGCAGGAAAAAAAGATAAGAAATGGATTACTCTCCAAGAAACAGAAAACTCCTCTAGAGACCCTGGGCCTTCAAGTTCATTTAAACATTAACGAACTTTACATTTCAAATCATATCTAGGAGGACAAGTGATAGGATTACACAGCTAAATCTATAAAAATTGATTTTGTCTCAGTCACAGATGCACACTGTGCAGCATTGGAAAATCTGCTAAGAAGATAAGGTTATGACACAAATAGCATGCAGCCTTGGTTTAGATAAAATTCCCTGTGTCTTTAAAAACCACACCCTCTCCCAAAAAAATCCCCCCAAGTGCCACATTGTCTGAAAAATTGAATTATTCTAGAAGCAGGTGCACACCCTCCCAAACACTGGCATTTTGTTTAGAGGTTGCTCAACAACCTGTGTGAGTCACTGTTGCCAGAAAACACATATTTTGATTGTTTGTAAAAATCACACTTTAAAATCACCATATTGCTTTAAAAAAACCAAAATATTTGTGTTGCCTATTTCAAGACACTCCTGTTATGTTCCCAGCTCAAGCAATCCTATGAGTCATCTGTTCACCATTAGTTTTAAAGCAGCATGTTTCTATCACTTAGATTTTTAGCTACTATGGAAAATAATATGCAGTTTCTGAAATGATGGAGTAATGAACACAAAGCAGCTCAAGAGATACCATAATTCCATTTCATTCTCCCTACCTATCCCCAGAAAAAGTCCTGAAGAGTCCTCAGTGAGGATGGTAAACATGGGAAGTGGAAAACGTTGCATCATTTGTACTCAATTCCTTCCCTCCAGTCTCTGAGAGCTCCTTCAGCATAACCGAGAATTGCCATAGGCACTGCAATAAGGGAGTAGAGCAGGGAAGATGCTTCCCTAAAGATTTAGGGCTGCAAACCTGGAACTCATTCTGAAAACCTCCAAAGCTATCTGGCAGACAACTCTAATTTAAACAAGTCCTATTTCTATTTGAGCTGCAAAGTCAAAGGAAGTGAGACGTAATTCCTACCACATCCACTCGGAACTGCTGGTCCATAAACTTTTGCCCTGTAACTGTATTAGAAAGGCTCACAGTTAGGCATTTTGATGCAGTTTAGGGTTTTTTCATTCTTAGGAACTAAGTAAGGAACTACGTGCAATATGGTAACATATCATTATGCTACATAACCTCCCTGTAGCAGAGAGGTGTTACCAGAACAGAATTCTCCCTGTCCTATTTGGCTCTCTAGTGCTTGTCACTAACACAAGCAGTACCTGTGGGACCCACGTAGGATGAACCTCTGCTATGTTACACAACCATGCTTTGCCCAGCCCTGCTGAGAAATGGTTGATGCTATTTAATCACCAATCAATCTTTCTATCTGCTGGTACAAAGCAAATTTAAGAAAACTACTTTCCTACAGAAAATACTGGGATGGATTAGGAAGAGCTTAGGATCAAATATTTTAGTTGTGAGTCTCCAACAGTACATATTTTGTGTCACCTGTGCAGAGGGTTGTTAAGTGAGAGGACATTTGGACAGCAGATAGAAGGTGGCCTGATCTTTTTCTGGCAAACTTGCTGCTAAAATCACAACCAGTTTGCATAATGCTGTTATGACATTTCCCCTGACCATTCCTCCTCTTCTCTTCCACCCGTAGTGGTTTGCCCCTGGAGGTCTGCGTCTCCCAGCTCCTTACTCCTGTCCCACATTTGTGTTCCTTGGCTTCTGACCTTGAAACAAAGTGGTATTGAGGGGACAGACACTTATCAGTGCAAAGCCATGGAGGAGCAACCTTCACATCCAGCGCTGTGAGCCATCCAGTGCCCAAATTTACTGACTTGCAAACAGGAATTCGAAACCAAGAGATCAAACCCAGCACTGGACCAGGAAAAGCTAGATTTTTATTTAGCTCTTTAGAGCCCACACCTGATCCATGGTGTCAGGCCTGTGACATAAACCAAACACAATCTTTAGGTCTTGCTTGTGGAAAACACAGATCCAAACCGAGTGGAATATACCCTTATTTATAAACTCAGAAATGGGTCATCTCTGCTAAGGAAGCAGGTGCCTGCTAACATGTAGGCATATTTTCAGGGGTGTGTGGGAAGACAGGACTTAGGGTTTACATTTTTCAACCTAAGTTTAGAGGGAAGGGTTATTTTCAGTGTCTTTACATACTTAGAACTGAAATTTTAAGCACCAAATTCAAGGATCTTACAGAATGCCATGAGGTCTGACAGACATGGGCTGCATGTGATGTGATTGTATATGATCTTTGATAATCTACAGTTATTTTAGTAAAATCTGAGCTCTCTGTAGTATTGGACTAAGCATGATGATGTCAAAGTGTCCAATGTCTGAGATGCATGAGTTGATTCAAGAAATAACTCAATGAAAAAATCACAGATTTCCAAATTTTACTTGGAAAGATCTCTTGTAATTTTTTCTGAACTTCTGATGCACTGATATAGACATCCAAGTGGAAATGGGTAGAAAGCAAGATTGAATTTCAAGATATGCACTGATTCTGCACACGGGCAAAACCCTACATTTGGGTTAAGAATTAAATTAAAAACATTTTGCATGCTTGAACCTGGACACCTTCCTGGAAGTTACAGCTTGGCTGCAGTGATCCAAGATGGACACGAGTGAGCGAAAGCTGCATTAAAGCATACGATATCAACACCCAGGAGAAAAGCTAGAGGATCAAAGGAGTTACAGTATTCCCAAAGGTCACTGGATCAGCAAACCAGAGTGGTCAGGAGATTTGAGCTCACTGTCTCAGAAATGTAATATATAGCAATACATAGCTTCATAATGAGAGATTTTAAAAATATGTGTGTGCATATGTATAGGCATAACAAGACAAATTCTGTTTTCAATCTGCCCAGGTATAAATCTAAACCAGACCTATCAACTTCTATAGAAAGATACTGAATTTTTATCAATGCAAAGTAAATATTTTTTTAAACACAATTAATCCAAAGGATTTGTGCTTGGTAAAGAAAATACAGGGACCGGCAAGAAATATCTGTCTTTAGAACTTTAGGATTTAGAGAAAAATTTCAAATGTCTGCAAAAAGTTGCTGATTAACAGTGGGGAAAGATGAGTTCATCTCCAACCTCTGTAAGCTCCTAAACTGCCACTTTTCAAAATGTGTATTATCTCTATTCTTGAAGAAATACCTTTTAAGAAAAACCTCAGCAGCTAAAACCCACACAATTGCAGTGGTAGCACTAAATTTAAGGTATGGGGAAAGGCTATGTGATCTATACAAAGACGTGAAATAATTCAGGAAATGTTATTGCATGAAAACTGCATTTTCCCCCTCACCTCCCTATGTTTCAGATAATAATGTCTGCGTTTGTCTTTGCTTGTAGGATTTTCCCTGTAGTTTTAGGAGGTAAGTACTTCTGTACTGAGTAGAGATCATGTGCTTTATGAAAAAGAAATAGCTATATTAAGACCTGGATAATCCCAATCCCCATCCTTTGTAAAATCATAGTTCTACTTTGTATTTTATATCCCTCAGGAAGTTCAGATTAATGCCTCAACAGTACATGCATAACACTGTTTACTCTGCTTACAGGTCACTCTTTAAGCTACTCGAATATTCCAACATCTGGACAAGCCAAGCGCCGATTAACCAGGTCAGGCCTTGTACACACACTCTGTCTCATCACTCTTTCTTTTACTGAACCTTGGCAAGATCCCCTTTGCATGGCTGCACAGACCCTGCAGAGTTTTCCCAATATCTGTCATCCTGCCACCTTGCATTAATGAATATGTTGAGTCCATAAATCAGCAAAGTATTTTACCCATTTCCTTATCTCCTCAGCCTCTCCTCACATAAAAAAAAAAGCCTACAAATTCCAATGCATGAAGAAAAACCAGCCAGGCACAGGTTTACTTGAATAAACAAGCCAAGCACTGTCCTGCTGGCAGCAGTGTTTGACAGATCCTTTCGGCAATGGGATAAGTAGCCAGGCTGCTGTTTGGTGGAGAAATGATTCTCCTGTTTAGCCCCTGCTTCAGCAGCGCTTGGCTGATGCCAAACCAAGGGTGAGCAGCTCCTGCAGGGTGTGCTGTGTGTGACAGGTTAGCTGTCAAATGCTCCCTTGTCCAAATGATGCTGCCACCACACACTTTCCACAAAGAAGAAACAATTTAATGTGGTGCCACGTGGTGTCTTCCAGCCCCAAGTACAGTTAGTTTGCAGATATCAAAAACTGATTAACTTACTAGGGCTGTCCAAATGCTGCCTTGAATTGCTTGTCACATATTCTCCAAAATTCTATTCACTCTCTTGGCAGCAGAGTATGATAATGGGATATAAACACTGAGTGTAACATGCATGAAATAACAGAGTGCAGCATCCAACCTGGCCTGCAGGTAATTTGATAATTAGACAATAAAAAGAAACCTAATGTAAAAACCTACTACTTTGTCTGGTTCTTCCTCTGGAGATAAAAGGTGCAGATACAACATCATGACTTACAAAAGAAGCACCTTTCAATTGCTAGATGTACTTATCACAAGCAGCAATCAAATCCGGGTACAGATTGGCCAAAAATGTGCTGGGTCCCAGGCCATGGACCCCATGTGTAGGGGCAATACAATGGGGGATGAGCTCAACCACAGCCAGCTGCAGCCTTGGCCAATGTTCAGTGACTGCCTTAGAATCAGAATGGTTTAGGTCGGAAATGACCCCTAAGATCACCAAATCCAACTTTTAACCCAACACTGTCAAAGCCACCAATAAATAAACTATGTCCCCAGGCACCACAGCTACACATCTTCCAAGGATGGTGACTCCACTCTTCACTGGGTAACATGTTATAATGCTTGACTACCCTTTCAGAGAAGAAAATTTTCCTCATATCCAGTTTAAACTTTCTCTGGTGTAACTCAAGGCTGTGTCTTCTTGCCCTATTGTTTGTTACTTGGGAGAAAAGACTGACCCTCACCTGTCTACGACCTCATTTCAAGTACTTGTAGAAGACCCTGAGAGCCAACATGCAGCTGATGGATAGAAGAGATATTTTCTTATATAGAAAAAATGTGGTAAGTTATTATCTACACAGCTAGGTTTATTACATCCACTTGAAATTATTCCATTAACTTCCATTAACTATTCTGTTCATTTATTAGCTTAATGTATTTACATAAAATGCTATGATAATGTCTTTGTTACCAACTTGAATTTTGATTACTTTTAATCGCAACGAATATTAAATTAAAACAGAAGAAAAAAAATCTCTCTTCAATTGCAAACTGTTTTGCCTCTTTTTGCCCAGCTACCCTTGCACAGCTTGGGCAGACAGCTACAAAAGTTCTCACCATGTCACGTAGGTGTAAAAAGCTCCATCAAAGAAGACTTAAAAATAATAACTTAGTGTGTGCCACTGACATAATGGCTTCATCTCTAGCTGACCTAGCTCAAAACCTTACCCTGCTCATGAAGCCCACGGGCTTCCAGTCACAGCCCCTGTCTGGCAGTGCTCTGTGGCTCAGAATGAGTGGCAGTGGCACCAGGATGATAAAGGGGTTGGCTTTGCTAGCATGCCCTCAAACCACCTTTTTTTCTACTGTATTGTGTTCACTTGTGTTTTCATTATTTTAACAGTTGCATTAGCTAAACCCTCTTGTAAACTTTAGACTAAGATCGATAGTTGGCTTCTATCACATAAATATGAAATCTGCCAACGACTGTGAGGTAGTTCAACAGCTGAACAAAACTCACGCGAGCCCTGCTTCAGTCTACAGTGAAAAACAGTGCCAATACTCAATATCCAGTAAGCAAACATGAATACTTTTTGACAAAGACTGCATACTGTTGGGTGACCTATTTTTAAATAAACATGGCAGCCTTACCCGTGATGTTACCTAAAAGCATGCTCTGAGAAACCAGCAGACTGATTAACAGCAGATTTAAAAGGAGGAAAATAATAAGATAGCAAAAAGCCATCAGTGCTGAACCCTTGGGTTTGGGTTTTTTTAAATGTGCAATTGTATTACATAATACTATTGTGCACTGATTTTGTAGCTATAAAGACCACTTCTTGATTGAAAGCGCTCAATGCACTCTTTATTATAGTATTTTAGTGGATTAGTTACATAAACCCAGGTTTCAAACAGATTTCTGCCGTATAATACTCTGGCAATCTGAGCAAACCACAGACTACACCAGTGCAGAGTAGACGTGTAAAGTGGTCATTCTACTTATCTGCAGCTGCCTTTGTGTCCTCACCAGAAGCACCAACCACTCAAGATGGTCTTTGGCAATTCCTGGCTTCCAGCTCCATCCTTTCCAGCAGGTAGGGAAGCCATTTCCCAGCCCAAGACTAGTGCACACTTCACCTGCACAGATGCACTGTTTTCCTCTCCTCCTGGTAGTTAAGCCGATACTTTTGACTGGGGCATGGTGTTGGACAGACAGACAGCAGAACAGACAAAAAAATAGGTCTGGCCTGGGACTGGAGCAAGAAAAAACTCAGTGGTTGCTAAAGAAGGGAGATAAGGAACATTAACAGGCAACGTGAGGTTTGTACTGCTGGTATGCTGGTTTAGGACCCTGGTGACAAAGAAAGGTCTTCCCTCTCCTCTGCTTGTCCATCTGTCAGCTTCTACAAGCACTTAAAATTCATGCCCAATTTTTTTAATGTATTAATTCCCTTTAGTTATTAAATTACATCTTATAATGCAACATATGGGGAGCAATCTGCAGATGGGAGGGTGAGGAGAGCACAGTATTTTACTCGGTACATGCACTTGATGGAGTTCAAAAAGAGAGCGATATTTTGCATCTGGGGAAGGAGGACACGAGAACAAGCTGTATTTTAAACCTGTCACTTTAGGATGCATCAACACAGGAGTTGATAAATTTCAAAATAACAGCAACAGAGAAATTTAATGCTGTGCCGCTCAAGCTGCTGAGCTGGAGGACACTTTATCATGCTGAAATATATACAAATAGAAATACAAAGCAGATATGCCACTACTCCAGCAAATTTTTTTTTTTGCCAGGGCTGGTAGTTCCAACTCACTTTGTGGGCAGCACAGTGGCTTTACCTCTTCTTAGTGGTCCATCACCAATCCCACCAAGAGTCATAAAAAACCACCCCAAGAAAGTGTTTCCCTCACAACTGATGGATCAGCTACTAGAACAAACCTATTAACAAATGCTTGCCCTGCTTGAGCAGAGGCATTGGAAAAGCAGGGTTTTAAGATGAAGGAAACCACAATATATGTTTGAGTTGGTGTCAGGAGTCAGCAAAAGAAAAGCAGTATGTCACCACTCTTACAGTGTGAAAATCAGAGTTTAGATATGAAACAATTGTGACTGACATCTTTGACATGAGCTCTGCTCCCATTCCACACCTTCTGCGCACTCTCCGTACCAGAGAGGTTTAATTACAAAGCTGAGCAAGTCCTGTGCAAATGCACAGGATGCTCCACAAAAGCACATTCCACTGGCAGCTGTTGATAACAGAAACTTCATTTCCAGCAGACCAAAGTCTTCCAATTTTGCAGGAAAGTAGCTAATAAACTGAAACAGATGTTGCATAGCCTGATAAGGGAGGAAGGTTGCTGTTTTTCCCTTGAGCAAAGACAAACTGACGGCCGAGTTTTAGGGTGTGTGAGAGCAAAAAATATGTGGTACTTTGGCACTATCAACTCTCACTGGGCCAGGGAGTGTAAATCCCACCCCAACAAGTTGGGCCATCTCCTGTGTTGCACAATGTTGGAACCAGGACGGTGTGGGCAAGAATCATCATTCCCATCACTCATCTCATTCACTTTGGCCATCCCTAGACACCAGTGGGTGTTTATGGCTGGCCTTCTGAGGCCATCTCAGATTCTCCACCTTGTGACATTCCAGCATGCCACCAAGCCAACAGGCCCTGGCCAACTTCAAACTGCATAGACTTTGCTCAAGTACTCAGCCCTTTTCCCTTAAAGACTCTCTGCTCTGAAGGCCTCTGTATGGAGGCTTACACCAGCTTTTGCCACCAATGTTACTAAATAAGTGGAGTTTTCCTGAGACTCAGCTTATTTGGTACAGCTGCTGAGAGGACAAGAAAGTACAGATCTGAAATACCTAATTTGAAGGACACAAAAATGGCAGAAGGGTATATTGATTGCTTGAATTCAACAAAATAAAAACAAGATACTGTGAATATTACTGGTGTAGAAAAAGCAGCTACTTAGCACCACCTCTTACATGCCACAGGGAGAGTTGTAACCATGAGCACATCATCAGCTCAGTATCAGGATAATACTGGAGAACAGGTGCAGGGGTAGCATTCTCCGAAATCTGCCCAGTTTGAAAGAACAAAAATTCAGCAACCATGAATAACCATGTTTTTATAAAACAGCAATTAAATCCTTAAAACCTCAAACTGATAGTCCTGAATCCCTTTATCAGTATGGGGGAATAGTTGCAACTGGAAGCTGTATCCTTTTCGACCTTCTCTTTCTGCCTGTATTTATCAAGAATAGACAGCTAAAAACATCATGGAAGTCAAGGAGAGTTGTGCACTTCTTCAGTAGCCAAACCCACTGTTGGGCCACTCTTCCCAAGCGTGACTTAATCTTTCCTGGCAGAACTATCTTTAGGGATAGCCTGTCACACACGAGGACACAAAATGTGTCTGTAGCTCTGGACAGACTCGATGTACCCTTTCCCAACCTCTGTGTTTTCCTCATCACATGTTATTTTTTCCCATTAGTTTCCTTCCCCCAGCCAATAATTTCTTACTCTTTTAAGGAAGTAACAACTTGAGTTGTCATTATTACAAAGGTGAGAATTTAAGGTCAGAGCATACTAGGAAAACAATAATGAGAAATACTAACAGAAAGGGAAGGCAATTGGAAAAATTGCTTGTTGAAGTTATTTAGTTGGCAAAGCATAAACATGCGGGGTGTTTGTTGCATGAACTCTGTTTTGTTCACATTCTCTTTCTTTGTTTTATCTTAACTCCTGTGGCTTGTGACATTCCTTCCTTTTGTACTCCCATTTCATACTCATTCCTTTCCATTCCTGCCTTTCACACTCCCAATCCACTCACTGATGTGGGACATATACCAGCACCTTGGACTAAGAAAGGAAGCTGATGTAAATGATGTGCTGAGCTTCTTTTCCTTTTTTCCCCTTTTTTCCTTTTTTTTTCTTTATTCTTTCTTTTAGTTTTTCCTTAACTTAGAATGAAAAGCTTCCTGCTCTACAGCCCATTTGCTCAATTCATTCTTTTCTCTTACTATAGTTCCTCTGGTCAGAACACAAATGCATTCTCAGTATCACTGTTTTGATAACAGTGCTGCTGGGTTTTGAACAAAGAATCTGTAAAACATTAGTTTGAAACCTGTCCTCAATAAATCATCTTCTCATTGCTTTACAAATGAAGCATTTGCTGTAGTTTGTAATATGATTAAACAGATTTTTTCAACTATTTAAGCACATGCACCTCCCACCTTGCAGAAGGCCAAGCCTTTTCATGGCAACAACCCTCAACAAGCGCTGAGGAAACTAAGGCATCCCTAAAAAGTCCACTATGTTGTCCTGTCTCATCTGTTTATGAAACAATCTCTGTCTCTGTCCCTTACGTGAGGACAAAGCCATTTTCTCCCATCCTCATTTGATGAGGCAGAGGCAAGACAAGACATTTTAAGTAACCTGATGTTTTACATAAAGGCCACCACAGGTTGCAGATGATATACATCACATCATCAGGTGTCCAAACCCATTGCAATGCACGTTATACTCGCTGTGACGTCAGCAGTCAGTCACTGATGACAGAAAAGAAGTACAAGCCTTCAGAAGGTATAAAAATGAGGCAGGCTGAAACTGTTTTGCCACCAAAACCTAGTTGACTAATTTTTCCTTCCCAAGTACAATGGTGCAGGATTTCTGCTGAGTCCACATTGCTGTGCTTAAATGCTAACTACCCATTTGCTTTTCGAAAAGGGATTTTTTTACCACAGCTGCTATTCCAGTCACAGTAGTTTTTAATTTTTTTTTTTGAGCCACAATAAATATGAGCTAGTTTCCTTAGAGAACTTAGGAAAAATATTGAAAACAGAAGTCCACTCTGGAGAACCGCAGAAAGAGCATTAGAAGGAACAACTTTGTTCCCAGTGGAGGTAAATGCTCTTCTCTTGAAAAAATATCTGTCTTCAGATCCATTATTATTTTATTTCCCATCCTGCCATGTCCTAGACTCTGTCAGTAAATTATGGATGGGTCTGTGATATCAAAGTAAGTTTAAGGTCTTGAAGGAACAAAGGTGCTAGAGAAACAGACATCAATATTGTTTTAACTGGCACCTGACTTTATGGGAAATTTCATTTCAAAAAAGCATATCTGTAAGTTATGAAGACATTTACGTGGGATCAGTATCATAAATGCTATTTTTCTAAACAGCCATGGAATGAAAAGGCTCCATTTGTCCTCTTCATGGCCAACATATGCTAAGTGAACACCTATTACAATGAAATGTTACAGTAGCTCCTCTCCTAACCTTGAAAAGATCCTAGAACTGGTTTATAAGAACAGCAAAAAGAAGAATAACTTAAAAATTTGAAGGTCAATGTTTTAACAAAGCCTGCATTTAGAAACATTTTTTCCCTCTCAAATTCATTAGAGGTCACTTGTTTTTCTTCCTAGAAGCTCCTGTGGATGATCATTGAATATTTTGAGGCTCCTGCATGTATTTTTATTGGCTATTCTTTCATCTGACAACCTTTTCTAACCCATTACCTTAAGACTTTTTAGCAATAAATAGGTGAAACGCTTATAGCTGGCACTTGCACCTTTCTAAATGTGTTCCACATAATTGTATTTTTTCTATGTCATGTTTATTTCAGTTTCAGGACTCAAAATAGAGCTTTTCTGATGTTTTATTATGGACAGCTGTTCTCTAAATTACAAAGGATTTTATGGACTATAAGAAGTGATTCACAGGCAATCTGGTTTCTTAAGATAACTTAGTAAAGGTCTTTCCTCTAGGCCTTGAGGCTTGCAGGAAGACTTTTGAATTTAAACAAGATTAAAGTTATGATAATAGTGTCCCATTATGAAACCTGTTCCTGGCAAGTTATACTGAGAAGGACTAAAGCTGTATGTATTTTCCAAGATAAGGGTTTCTTGGGGTTTTTTGCCTTTCAACTTATATGTCATATAGCGAATCGCAGTGGTATGACACAATAAATAACAATACAATATGTTATTCCTCTCTTAAAGCATTATTTATTTCCTTGTTGAAAAATAGTTGCTGGCATTTGGTCAATTTTTCTTTTAAGTCAGAAATCGATATTTGAAACTGTGATCAATGCAAGTTGCCTAAGAAGCATTCACTTAAACTGAAAGCCTTTTTATTTAGCAGTCAGTTGTTTAGAATGAACATTTTTGATGTTTCTTTCACAGCCAGAAAATTACTGTCTTGAAGACAGGGAAAAAAAATCCAAACCTCAAAAAGAACCATTTCAAAAAAGTATTTCTTTTAACCTCCATGCATTCTGCCCTTTACCCCTGCCCCGCAAAACAAAAGCTGATACTGTCAGCAACAAGGAGTGACACAACAGAACAGTGTCTCTCAGGTTGCCACAAGGAAACCTCCTTTGTATCACTTTGTATAGCAAAACCAAACCTGGAGTCTTTTAATTTGACAAAAATGTGGCAGCTTTTGAGTGCTAACAGACCCCCAAAGTCGCTGTTTACGTGCCACTTCAGAGCCAAGGCAATACCTCCAAAAGGCAACCAGCCCTGGATCTGCAGGCAGTAAGTCATTAGTCATCCCTGGAGCCTCTTTAATTGTACAACAAAAGCTCCAGAGTGGTGGAGAGTAAGCGCAATTCGTGTGAAGGCAAGCTCCCAAATATGCAGACACCTCAGGATCCTACCATTTGGAACTTCATCTGCAGTGAAACAGCCTTGGTGAGAGAATGTCAAGTGTTGTGATGGGAGAGATGCTGCACGGTCCTCAGACAGAGAACAAGATGGAACAGTGATCTCATCCAGGATGGCAAGTCCTTTGTGTCTGACCTAAGCACAGAGTGTAAATTAATAGCTATTTTTCACAGTTACTTCAGTGCATCCCATCCTACCTACATTCTGTGTCTGAAGGCTCAAACGTCAACGCTCCGGAGAAGTTTTAAGACAGAGCAAGACACTCCTCAAGTTTACTTGCACATGACTCGCAAGGGAAGACAAAAATACTCGGTTTATGACTTCTGTAAGAGACATCTTTTTTTTCAATCAATGATTGCATCTTTACACTATTTTTATCTGCTGTGAAAATAAACCTGCTGAGCTGAGAGCGAGGAGCCAGGAGTGCACTGTGTGCACGTGGTTAAAAGCAACTGTGTGGCGCTGGGAACCCTGAAGAAACGAAAAATAGAATACGAACCAAAGAATAACCTCACTCTCCTCCATTCGCAACACCTAAAACAACAGGCTGTGAAAATGGTTTCATTAAAAAATAACAAGCACATGCTCACCAGGGGATAGATCAGGGCAAACTGAATAAAAAATTCTTCAATCATTGCTGAAGTAGGTCAACCAGAATTAATTCAAAGGGCAAACATTCAAACTGAGCCTGCCCCCACCTCACCTCACCCCACCTCCCTGCAGCATGTCTTTCTGCCTGCCCTTTGACAAGGCCAAGTGGAGACCCAGACTGACTTATTACTTCATTTTGTACAATGCACTCGCCACAGTGGGTCTCTCTTTCTCTCCTCGGTGTAAACTGATAGGCCACAGATTTCCTCCGGATTTACACTAGTGTGAAACAGAACGCAGCAGAGCCTGGTGTTTTGTAGGAACATAAAACACTGAGCAACGCTGCTCCCCAGATCAGCCGACCAGTGCTAAGGATATCTTCCTTGCAGAAATTTTTGCCAAAGGGACATATTCATGCTGGCCAAGAAGCCAGAAAAACATGCAGAAAGTAAACACCCTGGAGACAGGAGTCAGATAAAGACTGCAGTAGCCAGCTGTAAAACACAAAAACCTGGGCTGTCCAGCCAACATCCACATCCTGCCCTGTGCTGCCAGGACAGTGCCCTGTGCTGTGATGTCTTAGGAGTGCACGTCAGCTGAATCAGGACATCGGTCTCTTGAGCTGACCTTCTGTCAGCACGAACTAGCTCTGGTGTATTGTACAGCATAATTGACTAAATGGCTTTCAGCTATAAGGGTTTTGCATACAGCAAAGCTGGTCTAGCACTACATGTTCTTCAAAACTTACTTATCTTGCAGCAATGGATTTTTATGAATCATTATTTGGCTTTAAATCCCCTCTCTCTTCTCCCAGGTGAGCTGTCATTTCATTTAGAGTAGGAGAGAATGATTCAGGTCATCATGAAAGAAAAGCCTTTTTTCCCCTTAGTTTCCTAAGTTAATAAAACACATTAACCTCCCCTTCTCCACCCCATCAGCCTCTTCAAACCTAACCTCATGACTGAGCTTTGAAATGCAGGCAGGAAAGGTTAACTCTGAGGGGGTGCAGTCCCTTAACTGTTTTATTCAACATCCCATCTAATGAAACAGCTGTCACACTTTCCCTCTTTTCCCTCTCACCATCCTAAAAAGCCAATTAACCCTATCCCTAGAAGATAGCATAGATGGCATAACGAAGATGCATCACTTTTCCTTCAATGCCAGCGATGACACAGCCTGGATTCCCAGCCTGAGGAGGGCACTGCCCCGGGCAGAAAGGAATTGAAGCAGTTTGGGCAACTACCAGGCTCCCCCCAGGCATGAAAGGGAGATGCTGCCCTGCTATCTCTGCAAATATCAGTCAGCCCTTTTAGTCAGGAGGCAAATGAAATGACACAAAGCTTTGGTGCACTTGGCGCTTCCCCCAGAAAGCACTTAAGGGAACTGGGATGCTTATAATACCTGTTTCAGATCGCCTCTAAGATGAATGCAACCAAGCTTAAAAAAGTTAGAGGCTTTCTTCTTCGGGACAGAGATCCCTCCTTATACACCCCACTTAAATCACAAAAGCTGGAATCTACTTCCCCTGGTATCAATAGGGATTTTGTCCTTGGTTTTAGTGAGAGCTTTAACTGCTCCTAAGAGAAAATCAATGCCCTATAAAGCAGCGCAGACGTGGGATTGGGTTGCTAGTGGCCCTCCGCCGGGAGACACACTGGGGCCATAGTTTCTGCCATACTCTTTTGTGAAGCCAACATCAACAGATAAGGGAGCAATTCCGCGCCGTCTCCAGCGCTGGGGCTCCGTGCAATCCTTCCAGTGTACAACTTCCAAGAGACGCATTTGAAAACCTTACTGTATTACTCAAAACACGAGGCTGAAAGAAGTCTGCCAGTGTTCGCCTCATGAACAGACCCCTCACAACGAGCTTTTCCCTCCTGCTCCTGCCAAGAGCAGCGCCTGCCCCGCCGTGGGTGAGCCAAGGCCTGGTGTGTGTCCCACCAGTGCAAAACACCGCGCTCCTCTGCCCTGTCCTGCCAGGGGAGGCAGGACCACGGCAGCCACACCATTTCCATCTCCCACATCCTTGTGCATTGCAGCTGCAGTCATTCCAGGGCAACACAGAGCCTGCAGAGCCCCCAGCGAAATCCAGCACTTAGGAACAACGGAGCCAAACTTTGTCGCTGTGCTCGGGAAATAATGACCGACATTACGGTGTGCGTCCAATATCCAAGCCCGATCTTGAGGGAATAGAGGACATATTTAAATGAGTTCATCTGTACAAGGCAGCGAGTGAGGATCCCTTTATTGTGCTATTACAAAAAGATTATTATCAAAAACATTATCCTAAACTCTCATTTATATTTAAGAGCAATTTTACTATTAATTGTCTGTGCTCCCCTTACTCCATAATTCAGCATGTCCAAGACTGTTTCAGTTTCATGAAACTGGCATCTTTATTACAGCCTTGGGCTATAATTTTCCAACGATAATTGTCTAAATGCAGGGTTTTTTCCTCTTCCTGTGTAAAATGCTGCTCTCTATTACCTGTGATTGAGCTCCCAGGAGGCAGGAGAGGAATTTGTATTGCAGAGTGTCTATATATTGAGAGAAAGTCGCCCAGGTCCATCATCAACCTCTCCCACACAGGCTTTCAGACAGCCTGGTTAATTGGGAGAGGGTCTTTCCGTCCCCTTCCCATGGACAGAAATGCTCTCCTTACAAAGGCACAAAACAACATTTATCTCCCATCCAACCCTGAAAATAATGAAGATAACTATTTGACATTATTTCTTTCATTTCTGGCATCTTGACTGCTACATTACTGTCTCAAAGAGTCTTCATAGCATCTCCTATCATAGAGTCCTTTCCTTTTGTTCCTGCAACTTAAGCCCACAAACTCATTTTGGCATTCTGTACAATCCATGTCCTTGTTCAGATCTCTATTGGGAAATGAGACAACACACCACAATTGTTAATTTAAAACAAAAGAGTGAAACCACTACCCTTTTGTCCTCTGCTTTCTCTTGCCAGTTACATGTATCTCAAAGACTTCACTGCACTGGTTTTAAAACACACAAGAATGGAGCATCTGGACTTGTCTTAATGAGAAAATGTTTCTTCTACACTTTCTCAGTGGAATTATCTGTATAATTGGTAGCAATGATTTCAGAATTAAGTCCTTGTTCTGCCAACAGCACATTCCATGGAAAGGAGGGAGCTGGGGAAGGAGGCTTTCCTTCTGATGAAAAGTTGGCTTTTGTCTAATTAGAAGAAAATTCACAACGGAAGAAAGTCCTGTTCTGCTGACCTCTCAAATTCTCCAAACACTGTGTATTAAAACACATCCTCTTTTGAAACTTCAGACTGTGAGATATTTGTATTTAGAGATGAGCTCTGCCACGTCGGGCACGAAGCCCTCCTTCCTGCTCCTCTAGGATGGCTTGATACGAAATTCTTGGCAAACATTAGAAGCTAGTACTTTATCCCCACTGCACTGAATTATCAATCCAAGTCTTACAACAGGCAGACTTCCTATTCAGCTGAACGCTGAGAATTTGGAAGAGATACCCATAAATCTTTTGTGAAAAGTCCAACCTTTCCTTTTGATTCCCGTGGAGAAATCTCAGCCTGCTTTTAAGAAACAGTCTCTAGATGTTTTCTCTGCAAAGCCGGGCTTGAGAATGTCAGTGATGCAGACTCCTTGCTGGAACTGAAAGGAGTACGAGCAGGACTTTATTGGTACCCTGAGTAGAGAAGATAAAAGTAGACTTTTCCCTTATCACATACTTTGAAGTGAAATGGATCAATTAGTTTGGGGTTTATAGCAAGCACCTCCTTCAGAAACATTTTCCAAATCATTAGTTACAGTCTGTGCATAGCAAGGGAGACAAATCGATTTCCTAGCATTGCTTCAAGTCTTCATTGCTGAAGCTCTTTCCACACTTCTAACTACCATTCATGTAATCTTTGGTGAGCCTTCCCATCTCTTCTCTTTGCTATCTTTTCCCTTTTTCTGTCAGAATAAAATGAGCAAAAGTAAATCAGTTAAAGAAGGTGAAAAGACAACATTATCTCCTCCCTAACAAAGTGCAACATTTTGGTAATCCACTCATCATCTTTCTCTGCCACACTGCCGTCTTTAGCTGTCCCTATCTTAAGAGATGCTTGGCTCTGTGAGGTTAATTTTGCTCATTACATATTTTTTCTGGGATGGGAAAGGGCAGCTGCCTGGATGTCAGAACCAAGGTAAGTGATGTGTTCCATAAACACTCCAGGAGGCACAGTCACAGCTACCATTACTGTACAGGCAGTGAAAAGTCAGGCAGAGCTTGACTGCCTGCTGTGAGTGCCACGCACCTCAGACACCCACAGGACACCTGATGTTCACCTCCGTTCCAGCCACAGGACTGAATTTATCCTAGAAGACCTTTGGTGTGCTCTCATGTAGAAGGGACAGGTTGACTCCCATCTCTATCTCCTCTAGGGGCAGCTCGATTTAGTCCAAAATGAGTGCTTATCAAGTTGACCTTTTCATGTATTCCATTGCACCTGCCTATCCTGAAGTACAGTGCCCAGGTTTCCTGCTTTCTTAGGAATTTTTAATGCACTGCAGAGCTGCACAAACAAGTTCCTGTTGTGCCAGCAGTCACCTCTTTCCTCACACTCTAAATGTGTTTCATGACACTCGCTCTAGGTCTGAGCCCTGTGGCTACATCATAATAACAACCTCCCCCTGTGCCAAGGCATAGATATCAGTCCTTGTATTCTCTTTTTCCTACCTGTAATCTAGGTAATCAAATTGCTTCTCCTAATCTCTGAACAGATCTAACTTTACTCTCACCTTCTTGTTAACAAATTTCATTAACAGATTTCGCAGAAAGAACAATAACAAGATTTGAAACAATTTGAAAAGAAAATTAGTTATATCTATGTTCTAACAACACATGGGTTTTTCTGCATTGTTTTAAATATTTTTGTTAAACCAGTCAAAGATGGTAGGATATCAAAAGAAGTAGTATGTTAATTTATTAAAACAGAGCACATTTATTTTCCTACCATGGAAGATTAAATTCACTGGTCACAATATCATTCTTGCTGCTATTCTTGTCTTTTAAAAAATCTTTTCAATTGGCAACTATTTTCATTTGATAGATGAGGTTGTTTTCAGTGACAATCTATACATATTTTTATAGTAATTCTGCTCTGCATTTTTTTTGAAATCTCAGATGAATGCCATCTGGTCCCAAAGATTTATTGACGTTTAATTTCCTGAGTTTTTCCATTTCACACACATGAATACATATATATGGTTATATATAGAGGCAATTTTTTTGGAAATATCTGTCAAAGGGAGCACTGCACCTTTGCTTTCTGGAATTCCCCCATTCCAAAGTTATCCATCATTCTCAGTAGCAAAGACCAAAGAAAAGAAAACATTGAAAAGCGTATGCAACATTCTTATCTTCTCTGATTAGTGCCTAATATCTTGAGGGACCTGCAGATTTCTGTGGCTCCATGTTCCTGATGCAGTTCAGCTTGCTATTTCCCTTTGGCTACACAGATCTTCCCAATTCTCATTAAATGGGTGCTGATGAGCATACCATAAGCTTACAAATTGACCTTAAGATGAATTTCCATCTTTAACACAGCTTTCAAGGCTGATGTCAATTAGATGTAGTGCAAATTTGCTTCTTTTGCTTTAGATGATATGCTCAAAGCAACAAGAAGTTAAAAATATTTTTAGATATCCTGCAATGTGTGAACACATAGTAGGAAATCCTGCAATCTTTTCAGTATCGAGTCTTTCTACTAACACTACACCACAAGAAAGTCACTTTCATTACAGTATGAATTACTTATGCATATTTTATTACAGAGTATGAATTAATTATACTGCCATCACCATACAAAGGGCTTAAATCAGTTGCCTAAATGTAGATATCTAATGTAATTTGAGAAGCACTCTCTTACAACTCATGCTTGCACTGGGTTGGCAGCAGTTAATAACTCAGGGAGAAAATACTTTGAGTTTGTTCTACATCATATTTTGAATAGCTTTTTTTAAGCAGCAAGATTTACCCATTAAGAGGGAGATGGTTAGAAAGGAAACATAGTGGATGTATTCAATAGACCAAAGCAGCAACTTAGCTTTCTGTTGGTTTTGTTTCCTCTGTTACCAATGCATGCGATAAATGGTCCTCATCAGAAGAAACCTTTAAGCTCAAAAAAAGCTGATTTTTTTCTGTCTCTGGAATTTATTCCACAAAATGTGATTCTCACCACCATCACTGCCATATGTTATAGTAAATCTGAACTAGACAATGAAACTAGACCTTCACTGAGGTACCAGCTCTAGACATACTCGTGAGACCCTTCAAAAACGCAGCAGGTAAGAAAAATATTTTTAAAAGCAACTTTTAAATTAGTACACTTTCATCTCACACAGATTCACATGTCTTTCTGATATAAATATCACACCCCTATCTTTAGGAAAATGACACTGGAGCATGACCTAATTCCAGTAATATTTTAGCACTAATAGCAATTTTTATGTGTCTATCTAACCCTCACAACTCACCTTGATGTAGGTAGGTATTTTATCTTACTCAAGGCTAGAATTCTCTAGATCTTTAGGTCTTTGCAATTTGATTCATTTCCCATTTGGTGACTCTGGTAATGCCACAAGACACAGACATGTGCGCAGGCATTTTGAGGACAGGAGTCTTGATAAAAGTTGTAATTAGTGCCCCAAGCCAAGAAGTGGATTTATGGAAGGAAAGGCTGCAGCAAAAGACCAAAATTAAACCTTCAGAATGACTCTGCTGTGAAAGTCATATTGTAGACAGTTTTTTAATGAGATTGCTGGGTTGAATTAATTTTCAACTCTTATCTGACTTTGATCTCAAATAACAAGAGGTCATCAAGATAAATGCTGCTCCTGCTTTAAATGACATAATGATGCTATTAGGAAAACCTGAGGGATTAAAAACTAGCCTATTTATTCCCACAAACAGTCCCATTGAGGTTCATGAGACCAACTGGATGCACAAATTAACCAACATTATATGAGAAAAAAAAATTAAAAGTTCACTCTCCATCATAGCTGCTGTTTCTATCATTTTGTTTTATTCCTCTGAACCAGTAAGAAACACTATCTTCTACTTATACTTTCTATTAGGATCAAGATCTTAACTCACATGTGCTGCACGAACATTTATGTAAGGTTAAAGCACTGCTAAACCTTAGCTCTCAGAAGTGTAAGTCTCAGTGTTTGCTCAGAAAGTCCGTTTTATCCTCTCCTGTCATGGGGGCTCCTGTGTACTGTCAGCTCAGAGATGCTTCATCTGCCTGCACCGGAGCTTCCACAAGGACCTAGTGTTTGCTGCTGGCTTACAGCTCTTGCTGTGCTCCCATGAACTCAGGTTTTACACTAAGGAAGGTTGGGGATGCCATCAAGGTGCCTCCCAAATCTCAGAACTGATCCATGCTTCTAAAGCTTACCTGCATCCAATTAAACCTACCCAGAAACCAGCAAAGCAGATTCAAAGCTCACACAGTTTAGAGTGTTATGTGACTTCTTTGTAAGAGCAGTAACTTTAAATGGTGCACTTCCTCAACAAATTATCTCTAAACCCCAGTGTTAATAAGACAGCATTTATTTTCAGCATGCTAAAACAAAGGTCCCTGTTTTGCTCTGTTCAGTAAAACAGAACAGGAGATCTGAGCACTGCCACCAAAGCCAGCACTCCTCCTGTGGACAGGAGATCTCCACAGGTAAAGACAGCCAGAATGCAGCAGTGCTAGCCATGGCTACGGTCCCTGAAAGGAATATGCTGGGAATTCAGTACCTGCACTGCTAAGAGCAGTGGGGACTCGGCAGGTGGCTGGCAACCACTGCCCTACCAGGCAGGGCAGCATCCCTGATCCCACAGCTCAGGACAGTGCTTAAGGCTGCTGTGTCGGCTGTGCAGTTCTGCTAACGCGCCGCATCTGGGCTCCCAGCAGAGATAAACTGTGGCATCCAGCTGCAGTAATTCTTCTGCTGTAGACAGAGGCTGATTATCTGCAGTGATCATTACTGCAAGGTACTGAGATTCCCAGGAAAGCATCTGTATAAAGCAGCACATTGTCTGCAGCAAAGGTAGAAAGAGAACTGGAAGAACCAATCTTGCTACACGTAAACTCTTTAACCACTTTGATTCATTTGCTTCCACCTAGACTCTACATAAATTCTAACAGCAGAATTTTGCACAACATTGGTGTGCTAGCATATTCATTTTTTCCACAGCAAATGGAAATACTACAAACAAATACCAACAAAATCTAAACATTCCTAGAGAGCAAAAGCATCAAGCAAATTGCCTGCCTCACAGGGAGAGCAAAGCATCTGTTTTCAATGGTAACAATTACCAATATACCTGTGCTTAGAGGTCTAGATGCTAAACTCAAGTGAGGAGCAAGTTAAATCAGCCTGTCACTAAAATGCAGTGCCATGTGAAGGTGACACACATGAAGGGAGTCCTTGTACTTGCTGTTTATGCGGTGAAGATTTCTAGGGAAAGAAAGCAAACAGGAAGGACTTTATAAGTGATAAAACAGCTTTTTCCAGTGTTTGTAATCTGAGTGAAGACCAGTGACTCTTTTGTGTTTACCTCTCAAAGCACAGCCATCTCCCCACATCTCTGCCAAGCAGCCTATTTAAGGTCAACAGAAATATCTACATAGCAGGGAATAGAGAGAAATGAAGATGCATCATATGTCAAAAAGTGAATTGGGAACATCCATATTAGAAAAGAAACGCATGAATTAACAAGGCTTAAGCAGGACACCTGGAGACCCACATTACCCCTGGGATGTGGAAAACACAGCTGGTTGCATAAAGGCAGGTGAGAATTACAAACCAGCTTCTTTGGGATTTCGCAGCTGGATGTTTGGGATCAGGAACAGAACAGGGGAAGAATTTCAAGTAAAGATAAGGCTTTAGTTATTTGTGTCTTAATACTTTCCTGTCCTTGTCCTGTCAGCTTCTCAAAGAGAGCTACCACCTAACACAGAGCCATTTAATGTAATGAGCAGCAGCAAGGATGGATTTGCTCTCTGAGCCTCAGGGATGTCCCACACTGACAGTGCCTGACTGCTGCTTCTCCAGTGCCTGACATGAGGCTGAAAAGCTCTGGCTGTTTTTCACTCTGCAGACCTCAAAACTCCAGCTACACCATGGCATCTGCTATCCTTACCAGCTGTGTTGCCAGGGAAGCCAAAGCCTGAAACTAAACGCAACAGCAAGCAAAAAAACAAAACAAAACAATAAGAGGGTATTTTATCAAAATGGTGTGATTTCCAGGTATTGCTGATGTTTAGGTGACTGCACATTGCCAATTGCTTCAGCAGAGAGAGAAGTTCATGGAAAAGACCCCCTCCCTCATGGGAGAAAATGTAGGGAGGGCAGTGGGTGCAGCACGGCAAAGCTAAGAGAGAAGCAAGCCCCAGGCAGGGCAGGGGTATCAAGCACAGTGAGCACTGCATAGCTGGCAGCTCAGAGGAACAGCAGAGTACCCAAGAGGCTCCTTCTGACCTTCTTCTGCTCACCCCCTCTCGGACTGTCTCTGCCCAGGGGCGAGCTGCCAGCTGCCATCCCCTCCTGGCTCCCCTGGGTCTGCTAATGGTCCTCAGCCATGGGAATAATGTGATTTGTCAGGAAAGGGACAAATGCTGCAATAACAATGACCACTGAAACTCCAGCAGTGGCGCAGGGTAATTGTCCCTGCAAGACACCCTCGGCAGAGCTAAGCTGGGGAAAGGGTAGTAGTGAAAGACATTATTTGCCTGTCCTTTATTGAAAATTTCAAGAAAACCAAATGTTGCTGTCCCTAGAGACTTCAGCAAGGAAACTAAGTGACAGGGAAGATAAATGCTTCCTACTGCCAGTGACATACCCCAATGCAGAAACACAGAGAATATTTTCATAACTTTGTGCTTTAAATGCCTTTATTAGAGAAACAGGATTTATGCTTTTCGCTCTGAGGGAGGGCAAGAGAAACTTAAACTGTACAAGTAGTTGTGTACACATGGATGCCTGTATGTGCATATCACATCAGGC
The DNA here is from genome assembly GCA_026261815.1 of Monarcha castaneiventris obscurior. Classification (NCBI taxonomy): domain Eukaryota; kingdom Metazoa; phylum Chordata; class Aves; order Passeriformes; family Monarchidae; genus Monarcha; species Monarcha castaneiventris. Next base: position 9,167,593 of record JAMPIT010000890.1, read on the forward strand.
AAAAGGAAGGGAAGAGGATTAAAGATAATCTGCCTCTGAATAGAAATGCCCTCCCTGCTGTTCTAAATTTTCTTGACTTTTGTTCTTGTCAGAGCCTCTAAAATAAAGTAAAGTTCAATGAAATATCCTATCATCAAAGTCATAGCCTCAAAGAGGAACCAGCCTATGGTTTTTTTGATAGTTATATCATAAATAAAGTCACTAGAGGACACAAAAAGTAGGTATGATGCTTCAAGTAGTTGTGTGTATGTGTATTGTAAGCAAAAGCCTAAAATCACCGTCTGTATTAAAAGAAACACACAAAGGATCATTTTTGAGAGGGATAAGCTTCTGATGCCAACTTCAGACCAACCAAACTGCTTTAACTTCACAGTTACCCTTGGACTGGTAAAGAGAAGGGAGTAAGAGTCAATGACATTCACTCTGCCTATTAGTTTGGGCATTAATGTTAAGTATAATCACTGCCAAGGAAATGACTTAAAATAATGAAAAGGAAAAGCACTATTCAAATCTAGTATTCCATAATAAACCCCCCTGAAATGTGCAGACCATGCAAAGATGAATGCAGGGAGAGGAATAATTTTATAGAAGGAAGCATTTTTAAATCCCTACTTTAAGATGTTTTATAGAATCAGTAAAAACACAATAAGGATGAAGCGAACTACTTATCTTTCTAAAAGCTTGCATATACCTCATGTCTGCCTTTAAATCCTATGGGGTTTCAAGTCTGTCTATACCTTTAAAGGTGTTTTTTATATCTTTGCAGGCACACAGGCAGAAATAGCTGGGTTTCTCTCCCCTCAGCAGCTTGATAAATGAGCATTTGTTAAATGAAAAAAACCCACCTGTAATACAGGGCAGGCTCTCTGTCCTACATTCCAAGAGGCCTCCCACCCACACTGTAACAAATACACACTTCCTGTGTGGCTGTCAGGCCAGACTGCAGAAGATGCTGCAATTTTCAAAAGCAAGCCCTTGAGGCAGACTTGCCTGTACTTCAGTGATCTGCAGGGAGAAAGGGGCAAGGGGAAGTGGGGCTATGTGGGCAGCAAACTGGAGAACAAACAGTGCTCCAGATCAGGTCTCAACTCCCTCTTGGTTCTCATCTGAGTATGCAGAAGCCATTGAAATATGCAGTCAGTCAAAGTTGTGGCACTTTCTCCTTTGCTGTGGCCATTTACCTTTTCCACATTCAAATGCAGATGGTTCTCCCACCTACTGAATGTCAAATGGTCACACTATGGACTTTCTCCCAAAGGTGACCTGATCTCAGCTTGGTCCCTGGATTCAGCAAACTCAATTCAGTGAATATTAGAAGACTAATTTTCATGCTTTTACTTTGCAGGAGATAAACAGGTTTTACACTGTGATTTATATTCAGATGAAAGAACAACGCTGGGATCTTTGAGGATTGGAAAAAAAAATGTAGGCCCATATACTAAAGCCAGCATTTGGAGTTCCCTGAAAATTTGGCTGTATATGGCTGTGGCTCCTCTCTGCATCAGCCCATAGGCAGAAAAAGAACTATAATGAATTTACTGATTTCTCTGTACCATATGCATGAAATTATACACTAATCCAGATTTACCCAGCCTCTTGTATAGAGCTGAATTTGACACAAGATTACCCCAAACTGCACCAAAGCTTTCTGAAAGCCTTGTAAATCAGAGAAAACTATTCTTCAAACAAGGGCTGGCTTCCGAGCAGACAACGAAACCAGAAAATGAGGCAGTTTCACATTTAATTATGAACTCAATCTACCCTCTTCATAGTTTCATCCTCCCTCTTCATAGTTGCTGGAGAACAAATCTCAGTGCACCCACTTGCCTACTTGTCAATTACACTCTGTTGCCATAAGCAAATTCCAGTCAATGGTGTTTTTTCCCCCTCCAGCACCCTTGTAGATCAAAACATTCAGCTCAGGCATACTGAGCAGCCTGTAACGTTTACTACAGGATAAAGTGAAGACCATGATGAAAATGTGAGGACTTAGTGGCTCTAGTTCTGCAAAGGAACCAAGGTACCTATTCCTAAAAGTGGAGGGCAACTTGACCTTCCCATCCTGTATTTCTGCAGAGAAGTTTCAGAAAACTTCTGCCATTGCCCACTGCTCAAATGAACCAGCACTTTCCTTTGAGGGTCTTGGGCAAATCCCCTGTTGCTGTTTTCCAGCAGCAGAAACCAAAAGTGAGTCTGGCTTAAGGAATTGTAGAAATGGATTTGGTTCCCTGTAACTAGGAATGGAATTAGGGTTTCATTTGATATAGCTAGCACTCCTTCCATTTGCCTCATGAAAACTGTAAGGACACTGATCTCTTGCACGTCTTTGCTTCAATATACCAAGTTAGAAGACATTATGCCTTTAAACACAATCACATATTACATTCACAAAGTGTGTGCTCCTCTAT